>JASDDO010000019.1:884328385-889128385 GCA_030015575.1 Agapanthus africanus | reverse complement strand
GAGAAATTGAGAGATTGAGAGAGAGAGAGATCGTGAACAGAGGGTTGGAGAGAGAGAGAGAGAGAGAGAGAGACCAGAGGGAGGTGAGAAAGAGAGAGATTGGGAAGTGCGAGTGAAGGCTCGGGTGATCGAGGGGGTCGAGGATGGTGGCGATGGTGACGATGATGATGATGATGGGGGTCGTCGACGTGAGGCGGGTGATGGGTGCAGGGAAGTGAGTCGGTGATGGGTGCAGGGAAGGTTCGCCGTGGTGGCAAGAGGGGTCGGTGTCGGTGATGGAGTGGAGAGAAGATGGATGGGTCGAAGTCGTCGTCGTCGTCGACGGCGGGGTAGGGTGTAGGGACGGTCGAGCTCGGTTGAAATGGGTTGGGAGCGCGATGAAATCGAATGGTGGGTGCAAGGACACGTGAGAAGTGAGTAGTGTGAGGGAGGAAGTATGGGGGTCGCCGATGGGGTCGTTGTCGTCGGAGGTGAGGAGACCCGAGGGGGTGCCGGTGAGTGAGTGGGGAGGAAGAAAAATAGAGGTGGGTGATAGAGGAGTGGGGTTGTGTGGGGGGGAGAATGAGGAGACGAGGGGTGAGCGACGGGGTGAGTAACGCTCGCGCGAGCGAGGGCGAAGGCGAGGGAGACGGCGGAGGAAGCGGAGGAAACGCGCGCGGGAATGGCGGGGAGAGCCGTTGGGATTTGAAGGAGGGGAGATGAACAGTGGAGTGGGGAGTGGGCTGAAAAAGATTTAAGGAATGAAATAGTGGTGAGGGATAAACGGGCCGGGCCGAGTTAAAAAGATATATAACAATAAATAAGATGAGGGCCGGGCCAAGCTTAGAAGAAGGATTAAATTTAAATATGGATGATGGGCTGGCTGAGTGAAAGGAATGTTAAAATTTGGGTTTAACAGAAAATTAAATTTAGGTTATGGGAATTGATTTAGGAGATGGGCCGAGGGATTTTAAAGTTTTAGGTTAAACTCTTGGAAGGGAAAAATGGGTTTTAAAAGAGAAAAAAATGAATTTAAATAAGGGAATTGGGAATTGGGGTTCTGTTAAAAGAAACTGGTGTTGGCTAAGGGAAATTTGTTGAAGAATTATAATAGGGTTTGGGTGTAAATTTTGTTAAGGAAATTGGGCTGGGGCTTAGGGGATATGGAAAGGATAGTTTGGGTTTAATTAGTTGGGCCGAAAAATGGGTTGTATGAATGGGAAGAAATAAAATTAAATAACATAAATAAAATTTAAGAATACAAAATACGGATTTGGTATAATAAGAAGCTGGGTATTACATCATACCACCCTTACAAAAAATTTCGTCCTCGAAATTTAAAATAAACTATAAATAATACAACCATATGCGAAAGCTATTATTTTGCAATCTTACACTTAAAGATTTACTAGAAATGAGTGAACGAAGAAATTTCGAGAATACAAAATTCGTAAGAGTAATATACAAGATATAGATTTAAGTAGGTATAAAATAGGAACAACTATAAGGGTAGTCACAATTATACGGAAATATAAATAACAACAATATGACAACATCATTCGAGGCGTACTCAATAAGATCGAAACTCCGATATATGCATATGCAAGTACATCAAAAGTAGTACATCAGAAATAAATAGTATAAGGCACAAACATTGGTAATAATAAACATCGGCTCAAAAACCTGAAAATAAAATAACAAGAATAAAGTAGTGGAAATCTAGTCGGTAGGTTAAAACATTTTAGGATAATGCATCGGTCAAATAGTTTCAAAATAGCTTAGAAACTCATATAGTGAAAATAAGAAACATGTAACAAAATATATGCAGTTCAAGGTTGCGCTACTAAAAAGAATAATAATAATGCACTTAAAAATACGTAAAACGGGGTAATCAATAACACGTACTTTTGACAGATGCAAAATACTAAAACTGCATTTTAAAATAATAGTGCCCCTAAATATACTCGGGGTAACACGGAAAACATAAGTGTGTCTAAGCTTAGGTAGGGTAGAGATTACAATGGGATGTGGCTGATACAATAGGTCGAAGGATGACGGCTTTAGGCTGAAGATCAAGGAAATTAGGATCGGGTCAACACAAAAGTAAACGTGAGCCCAAAAGGGCTAAAAGAGAAACAGTATGGGGAGGATAACTTTAGGTACATCGTATGAATCAAGAATTTGAAGGATTAGCTAACCCTAGGGTTTCACTATGAACTTCTCCTCCCAGAAGGATCCCAATCGAGGCACAGACGAAAGATGAATGGCGGCTTATTCCAAGGATCAGGGTGCGATACTTTCGAGGGTGAAAACTATACAATGAGTAGGGGTGGACAGTCAGGGAACTCGGCAGAACATAAATGGATATGGGAAATAAGCAAGTATCAAGCGAACCAATAATCAAAGGATTTATGAATTCAGAATATTTATTTCATTCAAGAAGATCTGAAACAAAGCATTCTCAAGGACGATAAGTGGCCCTAAACTATACACAGATTATTCGGCCAAAAGACAATATCCAAAAGAAATCCCATCAGTCGCGGTGGTGGAGATTCAGCAGGTTGCGGTAGGCTCGCGCGCTCAGGTAGGGGCGTCCATTTCCATAGCGCCTCGCAGGTATCGCTAAAGGAAGTTCTTCCATGGCAGGGTCTTGATCTTCTGGTCCCTCATCCTCGGATAGAACTTCTTCATCGAGGTCTGATTCCATGTGATTCTCTCCTTCTGGGTTTTCTTCCACTGGGTCTTCCTCCACTGGATTTTCTTCTATTGGATCTCCCTCGGGATCTTCCTCTATCAGGTTCTCTTCAGGATCTACTTCTTCGTCAGAATCAGCTATCATGCCAAACTCTGGGGCGGCTGTTCCTTCGTCCTCCGAATCGTTGTTTCCGAAGTTGGCATGGGGACCGTTGATCTCGTCTTCAGGACTCATCAGTGTGTGATCTACAGAAACGCAAGATTGTGTATCCTCATCTAAATGCGGCGCTGCTCCAGGGTGGGCCATGGTCTGAAAGAAAAAGAGTCGTGATTAAACAGTGGAATACATCAAGGAAAGCTCAGAGTACGAAGTATAGGAAAATATGCGGTTTCAGGTTGCGGAACTGAAAGATCAGAATGGAAATACTGTGATGATGATTAGAACTTGACATAGAGAAACATGAGAATGATACATGTATTATGATTCAAATTTTATTTCATTCAACTAAAAGTTCGACAGATACGCAGGTTCAAATGGAAGGAAATGTTTTTAAGAATATGACAACATAATACTGAAGTTTGAAAAAAACATAAAATTCTTCTCTGACTGCCAGAACGCTGCATCATCGTTATGCGAGTTGAATCCTGTGTTGGGTCCGCTTTATGGTCGAAGTTAAATCTACGCGACAGTCCTCACTTGGCAGAAGTGGGGAGTGTGGATGAATCTCCTCCTTGTAGCTCCCTCCTTTCTGGGCAACTGTTGATGAAATGTTCGTCGGAACCGCATATCATACATTTCCCTTGGGCACGGCGACAATCCTTCTGAAGATGTCCTGGTCTCTTACAATATCCACAGCCAGGGTTCTTCTGATGTTTCTGTTGACGCTTCATCTTCTTCTCCTTTTCTCGTCCAATAGGGATCCCTTTATGATAGGAGACTCCCGATGGGGTCTGACTCACCTGTCTTCTCAGTCCTTCAGCCAACAAGTCGTTCGTTCGGTCTTGGGCTTCCCCTAGACCTCTCAGTGCACTCATAATCTCAACGGTCTGATTCTGGGGAGCGGAAACAGATGAAGAGTTGTTGGAAGACATGATCATGAAACAACAATTTCGAGAAAGATATGAGTCACACGCTAAATGAATCAAAATATGAAGTGGATAGGACAAGGATTCAAGAATATCAGAGGTATTGAATTTATTATAAGTGGGGAATCAACTGTATGATCTTAAGTCACTTGAATAGAGTATGGTAGTGCAATTGCCACCACGTACCCTTGTCAAGTCACCCAAAACCATAGTGAATGGATAGCTGAACACACGATGTGAATATGGATCAAGAATGACAAGTTTCCAATCTAGACCGGGTGATGTCTTAGATTGCCAAACTAAACACGGAAAACTGCAATCCCAATCGATGCAAAACCTGGCTCTGATACCAACTAAACCATGTCACGCCCCGCTTCCCAAAATACGGAATACGAGGGGTAGACAAGGCCAGCCATGCTCCTACGGTCAAGGATAAGTCCTGCCGTAGTCACACTTCGGCTTCTAGTTTTTCATGGTAAACAGTAAATGATGCGCAGGTAATGGGAAATACAGTAACTGAAGGAAATAATATAAAGACTGACCTGAAGTGGAACAAACAAATGTACTCGGAACGGCAAGTCAAGAAATCTGTGATGCACGTCTAGTTTTTGATCCAGGCTAAATCTTCTCCTCAACTGAGCATGCATACTCAGGTCGTCAGAGCGACACAATAGCAATATAATGTATATAATCAAGTAACAGTTCTAGCAGTGGTAATAGATATGAATAACAGTAAATCAATGACAGCATGAATATGAATGAGCAGAGATCAATGCAGCGGAAACATAAAGCAGTATAACAATATGTCACGAATGTCAAGACAGTATAGAATGAATGTAAATGACAGTAACCCTATCAGTCTCTAAGTCTCACTGCACAGGTCAATAAGCCTATCGTCAGTCCAAGTGTGAGAGTCAACCACTCGCGAGTGTCCTCCACCCAAGGGTAGAACCCAAGGGCAAGGGACCACGGGCCCAACATGTAACGAATGTATCACGGTGTATATAGCACATACCCTGTAAATCTCCATATAACTCCCTAAATATATAAGCCGGCATGGGACTCCCGAGATTCTGTTGAATTCACACTTGAACTACCCCACACCCCGAGGTCTACATCAAACGCTAACCATAACCCTAAATACTAATCGATCCGTGACAAGTCTGCGCGAGAACTGGAGGCAGGACCTCCATCAAGCACGTCCCGACTAATACCTAAGATAAATGGCAGTGTCGAATGCCTTATCTGTGACATCCGTGCAAGCGCTTCCATAAGTGTCCCATACCACTTATAGTCACACGTACACGCATCCCACAGACGTCGACAATGCAATAGAATAAAAGGGACACTGGATCTACTTCTTCGTCAGAATCAGCTATCATGCCAAACTCTGGGGCGGCTGTTCCTTCGTCCTCCGAATCGTTGTTTCCGAAGTTGGCATGGGGACCGTTGATCTCGTCTTCAGGACTCATCAGTGTGTGATCTACAGAAACGCAAGATTGTGTATCCTCATCTAAATGCGGCGCTGCTCCAGGGTGGGCCATGGTCTGAAAGAAAAAGAGTCGTGATTAAACAGTGGAATACATCAAGGAAAGCTCAGAGTACGAAGTATAGGAAAATATGCGGTTTCAGGTTGCGGAACTGAAAGATCAGAATGGAAATACTGTGATGATGATTAGAACTTGACATAGAGAAACATGAGAATGATACATGTATTATGATTCAAATTTTATTTCATTCAACTAAAAGTTCGACAGATACGCAGGTTCAAATGGAAGGAAATGTTTTTAAGAATATGACAACATAATACTGAAGTTTGAAAAAAACATAAAATTCTTCTCTGACTGTCAGAACGCTGCATCATCGTTATGCGAGTTGAATCCTGTGTTGGGTCCGCTTTATGGTCGAAGTTAAATCTACGCGACAGTCCTCACTTGGCAGAAGTGGGGAGTGTGGATGAATCTCCTCCTTGTAGCTCCCTCCTTTCTGGGCAACTGTTGATGAAATGTTCGTCGGAACCGCATATCATACATTTCCCTTGGGCACGGCGACAATCCTTCTGAAGATGTCCTGGTCTCTTACAATATCCACAGCCAGGGTTCTTCTGATGTTTCTGTTGACGCTTCATCTTCTTCTCCTTTTCTCGTCCAATAGGGATCCCTTTATGATAGGAGACTCCCGATGGGGTCTGACTCACCTGTCTTCTCAGTCCTTCAGCCAACAAGTCGTTCGTTCGGTCTTGGGCTTCCCCTAGACCTCTCAGTGCACTCATAATCTCAACGGTCTGATTCTGGGGAGCGGAAACAGATGAAGAGTTGTTGGAAGACATGATCATGAAACAACAATTTCGAGAAAGATATGAGTCACACGCTAAATGAATCAAAATATGAAGTGGATAGGACAAGGATTCAAGAATATCAGAGGTATTGAATTTATTATAAGTGGGGAATCAACTGTATGATCTTAAGTCACTTGAATAGAGTATGGTAGTGCAATTGCCACCACGTACCCTTGTCAAGTCACCCAAAACCATAGTGAATGGATAGCTGAACACACGATGTGAATATGGATCAAGAATGACAAGTTTCCAATCTAGACCGGGTGATGTCTTAGATTGCCAAACTAAACACGGAAAACTGCAATCCCAATCGATGCAAAACCTGGCTCTGATACCAACTAAACCATGTCACGCCCCGCTTCCCAAAATACGGAATACGAGGGGTAGACAAGGCCAGCCATGCTCCTACGGTCAAGGATAAGTCCTGCCGTAGTCACACTTCGGCTTCTAGTTTTTCATGGTAAACAGTAAATGATGCGCAGGTAATGGGAAATACAGTAACTGAAGGAAATAATATAAAGACTGACCTGAAGTGGAACAAACAAATGTACTCGGAACGGCAAGTCAAGAAATCTGTGATGCACGTCTAGTTTTTGATCCAGGCTAAATCTTCTCCTCAACTGAGCATGCATACTCAGGTCGTCAGAGCGACACAATAGCAATATAATGTATATAATCAAGTAACAGTTCTAGCAGTGGTAATAGATATGAATAACAGTAAATCAATGACAGCATGAATATGAATGAGCAGAGATCAATGCAGCGGAAACATAAAGCAGTATAACAATATGTCACGAATGTCAAGACAGTATAGAATGAATGTAAATGACAGTAACCCTATCAGTCTCTAAGTCTCACTGCACAGGTCAATAAGCCTATCGTCAGTCCAAGTGTGAGAGTCAACCACTCGCGAGTGTCCTCCACCCAAGGGTAGAACCCAAGGGCAAGGGACCACGGGCCCAACATGTAACGAATGTATCACGGTGTATATAGCACATACCCTGTAAATCTCCATATAACTCCCTAAATATATAAGCCGGCATGGGACTCCCGAGATTCTGTTGAATTCACACTTGAACTACCCCACACCCCGAGGTCTACATCAAACGCTAACCATAACCCTAAATACTAATCGATCCGTGACAAGTCTGCGCGAGAACTGGAGGCAGGACCTCCATCAAGCACGTCCCGACTAATACCTAAGATAAATGGCAGTGTCGAATGCCTTATCTGTGACATCCGTGCAAGCGCTTCCATAAGTGTCCCATACCACTTATAGTCACACGTACACGCATCCCACAGACGTCGACAATGCAATAGAATAAAAGGGACACTGATTGTGCACAAGTACGTATCACTTTCACTTAATCACGAACACACGAACACTGACGTACTTGCCACAATCAACACTAGAATCTAACACTGGGTAAATGCACGATGTCACTAGGTTAACAATACAATGACATGGGTATGACATGATGCGTGAACAAGTATATAAACATGGTGAGGATGTTATGAAACTGGATTCTTTCACTTGCACGATTTATCATGAAACATGTGTATATAATTTAGCGAAATGATAAACAGGTAGTAATTAATATGTTCAGTTAGCCATCCATCTAATTTGGTTTTGAGCCAAACGGGTTTCTGGATCATTAGTTATAACTGTTTCATTTTAAGCGCGCGCGGCTGGAAATCCGGTTTCAGAATCAGGAATCCATTTCGCAACGCATTTTAACCCCAGTTAGGATCAGATTTTAGCGACGCTACAGTTGGATGAATTCTAGGGTTTTCAATAAGGTTTTCAACGCAACAAACGGATCTTCAATCGCGTCTGTACGTTAAGAGTTATAGTCTGTTTAATATTAACATGTCAATTCTGATTCTGCTGGGACTGTTATGTGTCCCGATCTTCTAAATTACAGATTAAATAACAAAGGGTAACGAAACAGTATGAATTTAATTGCGTTGTCTAGATAACAGATTCATCTACAATAATTAACGGAGTTCCGCAACCTAAGTGTTAAGCAAGTCTTGTGGTACACATTATGGAACAGCAACCAATAACTGGAGTCGCTCTGGACTGCAGTCCAGAGTCGTACTCCGACCCGAATATCATCACAGTTTAGTTACAGAAATGTCTGGAAACCAGTGTAGGATTAAAGCTCATCGAGTTGGCTTCGTTTTGAGCCCTCGAACGCACTAATCTAGTATGTATATGATTTATGGTAAATTTAACGGTTTTCAGGTACAGTAAAATTTCAGTTTTACGGTTAAACTTGGGGGCAGTTGTTTTAGTCTTTAACAATCAAATTATCCAACGAAATTCACACACTATGTTCATAACCCTACGGGCCAACCTACACCATTGAGTTCCGTCAAATTTGATAATGTTTTTCTAAGGGAACAAGCATCGAACAGTTACAGCACATAATAGTTTTAGACTCGTAACTTTATAATCTAGGCATTTAACAATTTTAACTTAAATAAAATAGCATGTAAGCAAGTAAAAACTTGCCTGGAGATGTCCCGGGGATGCACGGTGATTGTAACGGCGCAAACGCGCGATGAATGGCGCGTGCAGGGTTCGTGGCCTAGGCTCGTGCTCGTTCTCAGCTAGATTGTCTACAATACGGCGCGATACAGGAGCGGACACGGCGTGGCATGGATGCAGGGCACAGTGTGGCTCGGTGCTGTTGCTGGTGATGGAAGCGGTTGTTGAGGGTGGTGAAAGTATTATAGAGAGAGGTTAAGAGAGAGATGCAGGTAGAGAGATAGGGGAGGGATGTGAGTGAGGGATAGAGATAGAGTGAGAGAGGCTATAGTGAGAGAGGGAAAGACAAGAGGGAGGCAGGGAAAGAGAGAGAAAGAGGGAGAGACAGAGAGCTTGAGAGAGAGAAACGAGAGAGAGATAGAAACAGAGAATGAGAGAAATTGAGAGATTGAGAGAGAGAGAGATCGTGAACAGAGGGTTGGAGAGAGAGAGAGAGAGAGAGAGAGGCCAGAGGGAGGTGAGAAAGAGAGAGATTGGGAAGTGCGAGTGAAGGCTCGGGTGATCGAGGGGGTCGAGGATGGTGGCGATGGTGACGATGATGATGATGATGGGGGTCGTCGACGTGAGGCGGGTGATGGGTGCAGGGAAGTGAGTCGGTGATGGGTGCAGGGAAGGTTCGCCGTGGTGGCAAGAGGGGTCGGTGTCGGTGATGGAGTGGAGAGAAGATGGATGGGTCGAAGTCGTCGTCGTCGTCGACGGCGGGGTAGGGTGTAGGGACGGTCGAGCTCGGTTGAAATGGGTTGGGAGCGCGATGAAATCGAATGGTGGGTGCAAGGACACGTGAGAAGTGAGTAGTGTGAGGGAGGAAGTATGGGGGTCGCCGATGGGGTCGTTGTCGTCGGAGGTGAGGAGACCCGAGGGGGTGCCGGTGAGTGAGTGGGGAGGAAGAAAAATAGAGGTGGGTGATAGAGGAGTGGGGTTGTGTGGGGGGGAGAATGAGGAGACGAGGGGTGAGCGACGGGGTGAGTAACGCTCGCGCGAGCGAGGGCGAAGGCGAGGGAGACGGCGGAGGAAGCGGAGGAAACGCGCGCGGGAATGGCGGGGAGAGCCGTTGGGATTTGAAGGAGGGGAGATGAACAGTGGAGTGGGGAGTGGGCTGAAAAAGATTTAAGGAATGAAATAGTGGTGAGGGATAAACGGGCCGGGCCGAGTTAAAAAGATATATAACAATAAATAAGATGAGGGCCGGGCCAAGCTTAGAAGAAGGATTAAATTTAAATATGGATGATGGGCTGGCTGAGTGAAAGGAATGTTAAAATTTGGGTTTAACAGAAAATTAAATTTAGGTTATGGGAATTGATTTAGGAGATGGGCCGAGGGATTTTAAAGTTTTAGGTTAAACTCTTGGAAGGGAAAAATGGGTTTTAAAAGAGAAAAAAATGAATTTAAATAAGGGAATTGGGAATTGGGGTTCTGTTAAAAGAAACTGGTGTTGGCTAAGGGAAATTTGTTGAAGAATTATAATAGGGTTTGGGTGTAAATTTTGTTAAGGAAATTGCGCTGGGGCTTAGGGGATATGGAAAGGATAGTTTGGGTTTAATTAGTTGGGCCGAAAAATGGGTTGTATGAATGGGAAGAAATAAAATTAAATAACATAAATAAAATTTAAGAATACAAAATACGGATTTGGTATAATAAGAAGCTGGGTATTACAGATGATTAGGGTTAATTTGGTTTAATTAGGTTAATTTGGTTTAATTAATTTAATTTTGGGTTAATTAAAGATAATTTGAGTTAGGGTGATGATTAGGGTTAGGATTTAGGGTGCACTAGTTCCTTCAGTAGGATACTCGATGATAACGTAAATATAAAACTTTACCGTAAATGTAAGAAAACCTTACCCTAAACTAAAAATTTCGAACCCTTAAAAACGAAACGTAAACATAAAACCTATTCAAGTTAAATGTTCAAGTCAAAACTAATATATGATACTCGATGATAATATGAAACTTTCATGTTCTCATTGATACTCATATATGAAAATCAAAGCGTGAGTTAGTCCCCGTCTATCGGTTAACATACGTTCGATATTCGTCGTGACATAGAACTATACGAAAGTTGTTAAATATCGGATGGAATAGTTCGGTGCTAACAACCGTCGTGTAGTCTATGTGACGAGAAGATTCAATCGTATGATAACCGATAGATTTGTCCAGTGTGGACAAGTTAGGAATGTATAAAGCAAACACCTATATTCACTTGTGTTTTCATTCATTTCGAGTTATTTTGTCGGTACTTTTCCGCTGGTTCTCCGTGTACAAAGATAGATTAGATGTTCATTTCAACGTTATTTCACAGCATTGAAATGATTATCTATTCTATTACAGTGTACTCGGAGAACAGCGGGGAGGTGCTGCCGAAATTTACTCGAAACGGATGAAAGCACAAGCGAATGGGTATCTGCTCTATACATTCTTAATGGGATAGAAGCCTTACCCCTGACAGCCGAAACACACACATACAACACGAATACACAACAAATGCACACACAGAACACATACACACTAACAACCCTACATCTAAGCGAAATCATAAATTGAAACACATATACACAGAATACAACTCATACTTGGGTATTTTCAAATCTAACTTTGTTAATCGATAATTTATTATTTTCAATGACAAACTTGCCTCTATGTATTTTCTTCTTTGTCAGTAACCATCTCGTTTTTAAATTTCTCAATATAGTCACAATAACATATAATTTATATGTTATACAGTCTAACATGCACTACTACAAATATGGGTTGCTCCTACGGATTTATCCGTAGGGGCAACCCACTGCCCCTACGGATATATCCGTAGGGGCTAAAAAATACCCCGTAGGTGCAAAGGCCGCAGGTGCAAGTTGAGGCCCCGAACGTGCCCCTACGGATAAATTTATGCCCCTACGGATAACTCAGTAGGTGCTATAGCCCCTACGCAGTACCCCGTAGGGGTAATAAAATCATATATTTAATTTTTTTTTTTGAATATATTGTCTGTACCTACGGCTGTATCTGTAGGTCCTATTAGTTCCCCTACGGCTACAGCCGTAGGGGATATAAAGTAGCCCCTACAAATATATCCGTAGGGGCCACTCCCAACACACTGCACTGAGATCGGGGGGAAAATATCAGGATAACCTGATATTTTGCCCCTACGGTTATATACGTAGGGGATAAGCAGTGGCCCCTACGTACATATCCGTAGGGGCATCCCCAACACCCTGCACTGATATCAGGTGGGAAAATATCAGGTTTCCTGATAGTTTGCCCCTACGGCTAACGCCGTAGGGGCAACATATATACCTACGGATTAATCCGTAGGTACAGTTTGTCTGTATTTTTTTTAAAAAAAGGGCTGCTAGATTTTTTCCCGCCCTGTGCACAATACTATATACATCAATCAAATCATATATTGCAGTATTCATAATCACATCCCACGCATATATATAATATACAAAAGAAACCCAAAAACTGAATATGATATAAATTCAAACCAATATCAATATCGTTTCAAAATGTAGTACAATGTGATATAAATAAATACATGTTTCAAAAAATAAAAACCAAAAATCTACCCTAGTTCGGTCCAGCTCCACCTCCGAATAACGTTAAAATAACGCGCGCCTGCTCCTCGGTAAATACACTCTCCAATGCTACAGATAAGGGAGTCTGAGCGGCATGTGGAGCTGGCGTTGTGGTCTGCGCAGCCGCCGTCGAGGTAGTCGCTTGCGGAGCCGCGGCTGCGGGAGTCTGAGTGGGCGGTGGAGCTACAGGAGCTGTCTGCGGTACCGCAGCCGATGTAGTGGCTTGCGGAGCCGCAGCCGAAGGAGATGCATGTGGAGGCTCGGCCGATCTACCCTGTCGCGTCTGGACATAACGTGTGTAAGAAACGTGTAAGAACTGTGTATTATTCGAATTCGTTTCATTATTAAGTTATTTCGAAACCCTGTTTGGATATCTAGTTTGGAAAAGCGTTGTTTATTTTAATTACATATGTATGTATGATTAATCAAACTTAATTCTAAAACCAAATAAGCTCAAGCTACGTACTAATTATGGATATGTTGATATGTATATAATATGAAATGATATTTTACTATAAAGTAGTATACATACCAGCATCTCCTTCAACTCCTGAACGGTGGCCCTCAAGCTATCCAGTTCCTGATGGACATGCCGGCCACTGGAGACGGAGGAAGTAACCGCCGGGGTGGAGTCCAACCTCATATGGGCCCTGCTGGGGCCCAATCCCCGGCCTCTCTCCCAACCTCCGTGGTGCCCTCCGTGTGCGGCGTCCAGAACTGGGGTCAGCAGCCTCGGATCGTTCTGTCCGGTAAAATCGATCCCCGAGGCCTGGGCCTGCTCAACCACCCGCTCCTACACCCACATTAAGCAGTAAAGTATAAGTATAAAATTTAAACTTGAACCTTCCAAAACTAAAATTTCAAATTTGGGTAGAAAAAATATTAACACTTACGCAGTACTCCTGGGTAGCGACGTCGGGACATCGAAGCTCGCCCGTGGCGGGATCTGTCGAGGTGCCGTGGACGGCAAGATATGCGGACAGCACGCTCGGTGTACCACCTGACGCCACGGTCCGAGCTGTCTGCAATATTAGAAAGTAACTCTTAATATTAGAAATGTTAGAGAATAACTCTTAATATTGCAGAATATTAGAGAATAACTCTTAATTTACCGATAACTCCATGGCTCGAGTAATGTTCCTCGAGCCACCTGTGTAAGTGGGGCGACCCCTCTTCGCCGACTTCCTGTTCTCCGTATTCTGAGCGGCCTGTTTCTGCACAACGCATTAACATTTAGTTTTCTAATTAAGAAACACAAAGAAATAAATTATATCATAAATAATGAATTAAATTTAAAATACATACTCGTTTGCGTTCGGAGTCGAAATAAGCGCACAATATAGGCCATGTCTCTACGTCGACTCTCGCAAACGCCGGAGTAGATAGGAGGGCCGCTCTCTCTGCCTCGGGGGTCGCTATCCACAGGGAGTAGCAGTCGGCCTTCAGCTCATTCCTGTTGTATCGGATCTTGGCCTGCATGTTCTTCATCAGGCCATTGTACAGAGCATGAAGGTCGAGCACCCTCCCCGGGTGATCAGGGTCGGCTACAGGCTGAAAATCGTAATCCAACTGAAAATACAAAAAAACATTGTTATTAGATTGCAAGTGTTAATAATAAATATATTGGATAGATCAAATGAAAATATATATTAATACATACCTGAGCCTGTTCAAAGAAGAGGGCGAATGAGCGCTGGTGCTGCTCGCCCCACTCAACGTGAAGTGGATAGTTCTTCACGATCCGGCTCTCGTCCCCCAAATACCGGCCGAACCTCTCGGCATAAGGACCGGTATAGCGATAGTCAAGGGTAAAAAATAGGGGGAATGCTGCCTCCCCCCTAGCTCTATCAGGCCTCAGCCTATGGGACTGATTCGGGCCTCGAGTCCCCCTCTGGGGGTGGAGAGGCCCTGCGTCTGCACGAAATATCAAGACAATCAATAATAAGACAAAGTTGTATTAAGAATTCAAGTGTGATATATACCTCCGGTGAATAGCGCACGAGCCTGGGCCCGAGCAGCAGCACGAGCGGGACGATAGTTCCTCCGGTGAGGAACAACCGGGGTCCCGGACGCATCCCCTCCAACTGTAAAATAAACATCGACGCTAAATCTCCATGAAGTTCATATTTATTCTATAGAGCATATGTAAAATAAATAAATATTTTAAATTTATTCATACTAACCTGCAGACGATGCGGAGGGTATGGAAGCGGCAGGAGTGGCCCCTGTGGAAGGTGTGGACGCACCACCTATAATTAGACAATTAAAAATAGATTTTATAAGTAATTGCAAAAAGAATGTGTAGATCAATAATATAACGTTCTAAATCAATATGCATGCACTATAGGACATATAAACATACCCGCAGGTGCGGTGGTGTCACCACCTACAGCTAGACAATAATAAAAATTGCTAAGTAAGAGCAAAAGGAATGTGTATATTTATGATATAGCATTCTAAATCAATATACATACACTATATGATATATAAACATACCTGGAGGAGCGGGGGTGGCCTCTGTCCCAGATGTGGACGCATCACCAACAACTAGACAATCAAACATTGACAATATAAGTAATTTTTACATAAACATGCATGAATATCTGTAATATTACATTCAAAATGGATATGCGTGCAGTATACCTGGAGGTGTGGCCAAATCAACACGGAAGGAGGCATCCGAAGGGGTCTCCGATCTGGGTGCAAGACCGGCCCTCTGAAGCTCCCTACGGAGCTCTCCGGGCGGCAGAACCGCTCTGCCTCTGCCTCTGCCTCTGCCGCGGCTGGAGCTCCTGCCGCCCCTCGCTGCTCCCGACATCGTCATCAAATCTAGATAAACGGTTCGTGGACGCATTAGACAATCATTAAAAGTATTGACTATATATGATCTAGAGCGTAAAATGTGAAGTAATAATATAACATTACTGATAACCTTTTTCGTTTCGTGGGCGCATCATACATATCTACTTGGATTTCATCGTCGATGTCATTTCTAACCCACGTAACTTCATGATCGGTCGAAGACAACCCGTCCTTCGAAACAGACGGTCGGAGCACTTTAAGCCTTCTCTCTTCTTCGTCCTCATCGCTGTCCTCGTATTCTGGGACATCGTAGACATCTCTAGGTTTCCATCGACATACAACACTCCACCCCGGATGCTTCAAGCACTGTGAGTAGTATACTTGGAACGCTTGGTTCGGAAAGATAAACGGATCGTCCTGACCGTAAAATCGAAGTGTGTTCACACTTGTCAATCCATATTCATCTTTCCAGGTCCCAAGACTGCTTCTCCACTTGTCTGTATCGGTTCGCGGATCGTACCAAGTACAGTGGAATATATAAAAGGGTTCTGATCGTCCGGGATAGTGGATGCCGAGTATACAAGTGAATGAAGGCGTTTGCTTTATACATTCTTAACTTGTCCACACGGGACAAATCTATGGGTTACCATACGATTGAATTTTCTCGTCGCGTAGACTATACGACGGTTGTTAGTATCGAGCTATACTGTCCGATATTTAACAACCTTCGTATAGTTCTAGGTCACGACGAGCATCGCACGTATGTTAACCGATAGACGGGGACTAAGTGGCGCTTTTAGTTTCATATACGGGTATCGATGGGAATATGAAGGTTTCATATCATCATCGAGTATCATATATTGGTTTTAACCCGAACATCTCGAGTCGCTCTCTGATTATGCGTTTGTATGTATGTGTTCCGGCTGTCGGGGGTAGGCTTCTATCCCATTAAGAGTGTATAGAGCGAACGCCCATCACTTGTGCTTTCAACCGTTTCGAGTAAATTTCGGCAGCACCTCCCCGCTGTTCTCCGAGTACACTGTAATAGAATAGATAATCATTTCAAAGCTGTGAAACAACGTTGAAATGAACATCTAATCTATCTTTGTACACGGAGAACCAGCGGAAAGGTACCGACGAAATATCTCGAAACGGATGAAAACACAAGTGAATGAAGGCGTTTACTTTATACATTCTTAACTTGTCCACACGGGACAAATCTATGGGTTACCATACGATTGAATTTTCTCGTCGCGTAGACTATACGACGGTTGTTAGTATCGAGCTATACTGTCCGATATTTAACAACCTTCGTATAGTTCTAGGTCACGACGAGCATCGCACGTATGTTAACCGATAGACGGGAACTAAGTGGCGCTTTTAGTTTCATATATGGGTATCGATGGGAATATGAAGGTTTCATATTATCATCGAGTATCATATATTGGTTATAACTTGAAAAACGTGCCGTTGAAACAAATTATTGTTCTCCACCTTGCACTCTCTTAACAATGGTACATGCATTAAACATGTAGAGCTATCTATAACAACTCTAAAGTTTCACCTGTTGGGTTCAACAGAAAGGTTTTTGATATAACAAACACAATCTTCCTCAATTTTTCCCTTGAATCGATGTGAAATTAATAGTGTCCATATGACACAATGGATATATTTTCTACACAAAAGGAAAAAGGCAAACAATAATAAAGCAATTATAATTCTATCAAGTATCCATACTGAAAAAGAATAAATAGCAAACTAAAAATTAATCACTAATGAAAAACAAACAAAAGTGCTTATTATTATACTTCAGAGGTTATAAGTGCTTGATCCCCATAGTACATAGGCTGTATCCGCAATTAACCCTTTTCTATATACTTGAGTGTATAGAATTTCTAAAAGTTACACACGGTTTTTCTAAATCCAATTCTTTCCTTTCACTACAAAACCCTTTATATTTTCTAATAGGTACCAAGAACTTTCAAAGTTTTTGGATATGCACAAAAAGAAAGTATCGCCAATAAGATTGACATAACCCAAATGACTTTGACCCATTACATATAAATGTCATGGTCTTTCAATATTTATCAAACAAATACCATAGACTTTGTTTGTTACAAATAAATACCATGAAGTTTTAACGTTTCACATAATTTTCATAGATTTTGTTGTTTACAAATACATACCATTGACCTCCAACGTTTTCCAGATAAATACCATGAATTTTGTTGTTTACAAATAAATACATGAACTTTCAGCGTTTTTTAGATAAATCCCATAGACTTTCATGGACCATTTTCTCATATAAAAATCATGGACTGTGTTATTCACAAATAAACAGTATCGACTTTCAGTATTTTCCAGATCAATCCCCTAAAATTTCACCTTTTTAAGCCTAACCCAGCCCCAGCCGAACCCCAACCCAACACCAAACCCTAACCCGGCCTAACCCTAACCCCAACCCAGCCCCAGCCGAACCCCAACCCAACACCAAACCCTAACCCCAACCCAGCCGGAGCCGAACCCCAACCCAACACCAAACCCTAACCCCAACCCAGCCCCAGCCGAACCCCAACCCCAACACCAAACCCCAACCGAACCCTAACCCTAACCCTAACCCCAACACCAGTCGAACCCCAACCGATCGAACCCGTACCCTAACCCTAATCCTAACCCTAACCACAACCGATACCTAACCATAACCCTCATCGCTACCCTAACATCATTAAAATAATGTTTAACTAACCTGTAGGCTAGGCGGTGGAGGAGACGACGGAGACGCAATCGGCGACGACGAGGGCGGTGGCGACGACGAGATCACTGCAGGCGGTGGCGACGACGATTCGGCCGGCGGTGGCGACGACGAGATCACTGCAGGCGGTTGCGACGACGATTCGGCCGGCGCTGGCGATGACGAGAACGGCGATCGGCGGGAACGTCAAGGTTTGGGGATTTGGGTTCGCGCGTAAATTAAAGGAAATAAGAAATAATCAGCGTAGGGAACGATTACTTAAATCGCTATTTAGTTGTCCCTACGGATATACCCGTAGGTACTTGGTTTGCGCCACCGTAGGGGCAAAAAACACTTTAAGATTTAATAATTTTTAAATAAATATTGAACGACCGTAGGGGCAACCACTTTGCCCTACGTATTAATCCGTAGGGCCAAACTTTTATTGCCCCTACGGATGATATTATCCGTAGGGGCAACCCATTATTTTACTAGTGATGGTCCATGAGTACATCAGAGTTAAGGACTGGATGTACGTAGATTGGCAACAACGCATGCAATCTAAATTTGTCGCAGGAGTTGCTGCTTTCATTGAATTTGCACGCGCACATAATAAGATCGTGTTAAAGAAGATTCTTTGCCCGTGCGATAGATGTGGGAATATGTTCTGGCAGAAGGTAGAAATCGTAGAGCTTCACATCGTTAAACATGGTTTTACTAGATTTTATACAACTTGGCTATATCATGAGGAAAGACAAGAAGAAGACGGTAACATGGCAGAAGAAGAAGGAGAAGACGGTAATGCGGCAGAAGAAGAAGACGATAACTCTTTCCAGGAGAAGAATTGGAGGATATAGTAGAGGTCGTCCTCGGTGATAGTATTCCTACCGAAGATGGCATTCCTTTCGGTCAAGGACCGCGTGCGGATAAGTATGAAAAGTTCATGAATGATACTAGAAGACCAATTTATGAGAATGCAAAGTATTCCACCCTATCATGGTTTGTCCAACTTTTCCAGATTAAGTGCCTAAATAGATGGAGCAACAAGTCATTCACGATACTTCTAAAGTTCCTAAAAGATTCCATGCCTCCGGGAAATAACATGCCCGACAGCTGGTACGAAACCCAGAAGATGATGTCTGATTTGGGTCTGAAGTGTGAGAAGATTCATGCATGTCCCAAAGATTGCGTGTTGTACTGGAAAGAGAATTCAGATTTGAAAGAGTATCTAACATGCCAAGAGGCCAGGTATAAGCCGAAAGAATCTGATAAGAAGTCCGATATACTTGTCAAGATAGCACGATACTTTCCCATAACACAGAGGCAGCAGAGCCTATTCATGTGCAAGAAAACAGCCGAGGCAATGATTTAGCATCACCGTGCTGCTCCAAGCGAAAATGGAAAAATGAGTCGTCCAAGAGATTCACCGGCATGGAAAGATTTCGATAGGAGGCATGAAATATTCAGTAGTGATCCTCGCAATCTCAGGCTCGGACTTGCTAGTAATGGTTTTTGCCCATTCAACTATATGGATGGAAGCCACAGCACAAGGCACGTTGTAATGATAATTTATAATTTGTCGCTTTAGTTAGTTATGGATCAATCCTACTTTATGATGCCTCTTCTTATTGATGGACCAAACTCACTGGAAAACAATATCGACGTCTATCTCCGACCTCTGATCGATGAATTAAAATCTTTATTCTTTGATGGTGTAGAGACTTACGATGCAAATACAGATACAACCTTCACAATGCGTGCGACTTTAATATGGACAATTAATGACATTCCTGCATATGAAATGCTGTCAGGTTGGTCCATACATGGTCACAAAGCATGCCCTTATTGCCATCAATATACAACTTCGAAACGGTTGAATTTTAGTAGGAAGGTTTGTTTTTGCGGTCATCGGCGTTTCCTGCGACTAGACCATCCCTACAGGTTAGACGCTGCTCACTTTAATGGTCATCAGGAGCTTCTTGGGTCTCTACCCTCATTGTCCGGAGAGGACGTGATTGCTCAGTGGGATGGCTACAATAATGTGACCTTCGGGATAGATCCGGCAAAACAGGTCAATCCACCCTACCGGAACAAGTTAAGAATTTTCTACGAGCTTCCGTACTGGTCAACAAATTCAGCGCGTCATTTTCTGGATGTCATGCACATAGAGAAGGGAGTATCCGAGTATGTACTCAACTTGCTTCTTCGTAAAGAAGGAAAATCGAAAGACAACCTCCGTACTCGGATGGATCTTCAGGACCGGGAAATTAGAAGTGAATTGCATCCTAAACCAATATCGGATAAACCAGGCA
Organism: Agapanthus africanus; assembly: GCA_030015575.1. NCBI lineage: Eukaryota > Viridiplantae > Streptophyta > Magnoliopsida > Asparagales > Amaryllidaceae > Agapanthus > Agapanthus africanus. The sequence goes on along the minus strand of JASDDO010000019.1, from coordinate 889,108,318 downwards.
AGTTTGTACTTCCTAATGCTGCGTATCATATGTCACAACTAGAGAAGAAAAGGTTGCTACAGGTGTTGCATGATTTGAAATTTCTCATAGGTTTCTCAGTATCATTTAGTAAGAAGATAAAAATTGTGAAAGGCAAGATTGATGGGTTGAAAAGTCATGATCACCATGTTATTATGGAGCACATTCTTCCATTAGCCCTCAGGACTTCCCTTCCCGAATTGGTTGGTCTAGTAATCAATGATTTTTGTTGCTTTTTTAGAGAATTATGCATTAAAACCCTGGATGCTGTGACGCTGGAGAATCTAGAAAATTCTATTTCAGTGATACTTTGCAAGCTTGAGCGTATTTTCCTACCTTCATTCTTCAATATCATAATATATCTGATGGTTCATCTTACAACCGAGGCTAAGTTTGCCGGACCGGTACAATATCTATGGATATATCCCGTCGAAAGGTACGTCGAATTTTTCGTTTCACGCAATTTGTAAAATTATTGTTGTCTTATATACCCGTATTTATTTATTTAACATATTTTTCTTTAGGTAGCTCTACACTCTAAAAAAGTATATACGCAATAGAAATTGACCAGAGGGTTTTATCTTGCAAGGTTATCTTCTAGATGAAATAACCACATTTTGTTCCCGCTATCTGGACGAGAAAATTGAGACGAAACTTAACTGGCCTTGGAGAATTCAGGATGGGCCATATGGTAAAGCTGGTTATAAGAGAGTAGACACTATATTTATCAACAAGATATATCAGTTTATCCTCCTCAATAGCGTATGTCTTGAAGAAATTAGAGAGTAAGGTTTTTTAGATTAATTGTTATATTTGTGTTTGTGTGTGTATGAAATGATATATTATTAATATTATAATTTATTGTTAAGAACAGAATTCATATTAATGAGGTATGTGAGGGGCATCCTGATTGGAATGATGAACGATTGGAAAAATATCATCAGAATAATTTTTGCGATTGGGTTGCAGATCATGTAAGTTGTTCGAATAACATGTTATTACTACCGGTCTTAATCTAAACTTATATCGTTATGTATTTTCCGTAAAAAAAAATTTGTTAGATCCACGATCTGAACTTGTTTGCATCATTAGAGAGAGATTCAAGATGTTTAGCTCAGTTTCCTAGTATGGAGGTTGCATATTATAAAAGATTCGGTGTCTTTGGATACAAATTTAAAGTTAAGGACATAGAAACATCTCGAACCACTCAGAATAGTGGGATTGCGACGGTAGAATCGGATGGTGTGATTTATTATGAATACTTAAATTACGTACTTGGCATCCAATATCCCGGATGATTAGAACCGTTTTATATATTTCAGTGTATTTAGTATGATATACGAACCGATACGGATAAGTGGAGAAACAATCTCGGGATTTAGAATGATGAATATGGATTGACTAGTGTGAACACATTTCGATTTTACGGTCAGTACGATCCATTTATCTTTCCAAACCAAGAGTTCCAAGTATACTACTCACAGTGCTTGAAGCATCCGGGATGGAGTGTCGTATGCCGTTGGAAACCCAGGAATGTTTATGATGTCCCATAATTCGAGGATCGTATGGAGGACGGCGATGAGGATGAAAAAGAGAGAAGACTTAGAGTGCTCCGACCGTCTGTTTCAAAAGATGGGTTGTCTTCGACTGATCGTGAAGTTACGTGGGTTAGAAATGATATCGATGATGAAATCCAAGTAGATATATCCAATACGTCTACGAAACGAAAAAGGTTATCAGTAATGTTAGATTATTACTTCATATTTATACGATCTATATATATATATTGCATGCATATGTAATGATTGTACTCTTATCTAGGTCTGATGACGACGCCCGGAGCAGTGAGGGGCTACAGGAGCACCAGCCGCGGCACAGGCATAGGCAGAGCGGTTCTGTCGCTCGGGAAGCTGCGTAAGGAGCTCCAAAGGGCTGGTCTTGCACCCCGATCAGTATCCCCTTCGGATGACTCCTTCCGTGTGGTCTTTGCCACACCTCCAGGTATATTGCATGCATATTCATTTTTAATATAATATTATAGATATACACGCATATTTATTTCAAAATTACTTATATAGTCAATGTTTAATTGTCTAGCTATTGATGGTACGTCCACATCAGAGGCAGAGGCTACTACCGCACCTGCAGGTATGTTTATATATCCTATAGTACATGCATATTGATTTAGAATGTTATATCATAAATATACACACATTCTTTTTACTCTTACTTAGATAATCATTTTTTGATTTTCTAGCTGTAGGTGGTGCCTCCACATCTTAGGCAGAGCCCACCACCGCACCTGCGGATAAGTTTATATATCCTATATTGCATGCATATTGATTTAAAATGTTATATTATAGATATACACATTCTTTTTGCAATTAAATATATAATCTGTTTTTAATTGTCTAATTATAGGTGGTGCATTCATATCTGGCGCAGAGGCCACCCTCGCTACTTCCGTACCCTCCGCTCTGTTTGCAGGTTAGTATGAATAAATATAAAATATTTAGTCATTTTACATATCCTCTAAAAATAAACATGAATTTCATGTAATTTTATCCTCAATGTTTATTTTCTAGTTGGAGGGGATGCGGCCAAGTCCGGGTCACCGGCTGTTCCTCATTGGAAGAACTATCATCCCGCTCGTGCTGCTGCCCGGGCCTAGGCTCGTGCTGCTGTCGCCAGAGGTATTTATCGCAGCTCAATTTTCGTTAATCCTTAATTTCTTAATACCTTTTTTTCTTAATATTGCTTGTCTTGATATTTCTTGTAGATGCAGGGCAGTCCTATCCCGAGAGGGGGACTCGAGGGCTGAATCAGTTCCACAGGTCGAGGCCTGATAGAGTTAGGGGGAAGGCACCATTCCCTCTTTTCTTTACCCTCGATTATCGTTATACTGGCAATTATGCCGAGCGGTTCGGCTGGTATATGGGGAATGAGAGCCGTATCCAAAAGAAGTATCCACTTCACGTTGAGTAGGGCGATCAGTACTGGCGCTTATTTGCCCTCTTCTGGGATCAAGGTCGGGTATTAATATATATTTTCATTTAATTTATCCAATAAATTTATTATTATTTAACACCTGCAATTTAAATACATTATTTTTTTGTATTTGCAGTTGGATTATGACTTTCATCCTGTACCCGACCCTGATCATCCTGAAAGAGTGCTCGATCTTCACGCTCTGTACCTGGGGCTGATGGAGAACATGCAATCAAAGGTCCGATACAATAGGAACGAGCAGAAGATTTCCTGCTATTTGGTATGGTTGGTGACCTCCGAGACAGAGAGAGCGGCTCTCCTATATATTCCGGCCTTTGCGAGAGTCGACGTAAATACATGGTCTCTCTTGTGCCAATATTACGACTCTCAGCGCAAACAAGTTTGAAATTTAAATGTGCTTCATTGTTTAGTATATAATTTATTTTTTTGTGTTGCTTAATTAGAAAACTAAATTTGAATGTGTTGTGCAGAAACATGCTGATCAAAATAAGGAGAATAGAAAGTCGACGAAGAGGGGTCGCCCCACTTATACAGGTGGCTCGAGAAACATTACTCGTGCCATGAAGGTATCGGTAAATTACAATAGATCTATTTTGATATAATATAATATTAAGAGTTATTTTATAATATATGTAAATTTTTGGCGAATTGTAGAGAGCTCAGACCCTGGCGCAGGGTGGTACACCGAGCGTGCTGACCGTGTATCTTACCATCCACGGCACCTCGATAGATCCTGCCACGGGCGAGCTTCGATTCCCCGACACCGCTACCCAGAAGTATTGCGTAAGTATTAATATTTATTCTAATTAGAATGATTTTTTTTATAAGTTCAAATTTAAATGATATACTTATATTTTAATGGTTAATGTGGGTGTAGGAACGGGTGGTGGAGCAGGCGGAGGCATCGGGGATCGATTTTAGTGGACAGACCGATCCGTTGCTACTGACCCCGGTCGTAGACGCCACACACGGAGGGCACCACGGAGGTTGGGAGAGAGGCCGGGGACTGGATCCTAGCAAGGCCCATATGAGGTTGGTCTCCACTCCGGCGGTTACTTCCCTACCCCCCGTGAGTGACGTCTGGAGCATAATGTTGCCGTCTTGAAGATCACCGTAGAGGAGTTGAAGAAGATGTTGGTATGTATATTACATAATAGTAAAATATTATATCACATTATAGATAGTAACATATGCAATATTAGTAGCTTGAGCTTATTTGGTTGTAGACTTAGTTTTGATTAATCATACTTATATAAAACTATCTAATTAAAATAAATTACGGTTTTCAAAACTAGATACCCAAACGAGGTCTAAGTCCCTAAGTATTCTTAGATTGTGGTTTCACAATAACCTTATAATGATACGAATTCGACTAAAATCTAATACAGCGTTCTTACCCGTTTATTACACACAAAATTTAATGGATTCGACTGCTTCGGCTGCAGCTCCACATGCATCTCCTTCGGCTGCGGCTCCGTAAGCTACTACCTCGGTTGCGGTTGTGCAGACCACTCCTATAGCTCCACAGCCCGCTTAAACTCCCGTACAGTCTGCTCCTTCATTAGTCGAGTTTTTGACGACTCAGGGTTGCGCCAAGGAGCAGATGCACCAGATTACGGTGATTATCAGAGGTGGAGGAGCTGGACCGAGCTAGGGTAGCTTTTTTTTATATTTTTGAGGATGCATGTACTTATCTGATACATATTATATATATTTTGGACGGTATTGATGGTTTTTTGCTTGTTCACGATGATTTAGATTGATATCGTATTCTGTTTGTTTATTTATTTTATATATTATGCGTGAGATGTTTATTATGAATATTTATGTATTTGGTTATATGATTTATATATTACTGTGTACAGGACGGGAAAAAAACAGGAAGTTCCTTTTAAAAAAAAAACCCTTGATATTTTTCCCCTATGGATTAATCCGTAGGGCCAGCTGTTGCCCCTACGGATTAATCCGTAGGTGCAATGTTTGCCCCTACACAGTTCGCCGTAGGGACAAAATATCAGGATACCGGATATTTCTACACAGTTCGCCGTAATGACAAAATATCAGGATACCTGATATTTTGTCCCTATGAACTGTATAGGGACAAAATATCAGGATGCCGGATATTTCTACATAGTTCGCCTTAAGGACAAAATATCAGGATACCTGATATTTTGTCCTTATAGACTCAGTAACAGGGGTAAAACTTGCCCCTACGGATTAATCCGTGGGGGAATTTATCCGGACCTACCGATAAATCCGTAGTGAAATCTATCAGGCCCTACAGATAAATTCGTAGGAACAAGTATTTTATTTTATAAACCAATAAATTAAATAAAAGTTATGTCCTTACTGAGTAATCCATAGGGATAGATGCCCCTACGGAGTAAGACATAGGAACAATTATTACTCTGTAGGGGCATGTTCAGGACGAAGATTTGCCCCTGCGGCTTTCGGACCTACAGTGGAGTTTTATGTCCCTACGGAGATATCCGTAGGGATAGTGGTTTTCCCCTACGGCTAAATCCGTAGGGGCAGTGGTTTGTTCCTACGGCTGTAGCAGTGTTTGGTGAAAGTGATGCTTACCCTCTTTATGTAAAGCTCAGATTTGCTATTAGCTGGGGATGCATAGTTTGTGTTTGGTATAAGAGTAAGGATGAGTTATGTCGGTCTATAATTTCCGATAATAAGAGCGATGTTTCCTGACTTAAAATCAGGAAAAACCTACGGAAGAAGCATCACGTGCTAGCACGTGACCAACAGTCACGTGTTGGCACGTGACAATTCAAAGCAGCGGCAAAGGCAGATTCGGTTCCCTGACTAAATCAAAGAAAAGGCTCCAGAAAGAGCCATGTGCTCACACGTGACCAGGGGTCACATGTTGGCACATGACGGCTGAACAGCGGCTAGAAGACAAAGCGCAGAAAGCAGAAGAAAACTCATTCCAAGGGGTCACGTGCCCACACGTGACCAGGGGGCACGTGACCACACGTGACCAGGGGTCACGTGACCACACGTGACCGGCTTTCAAAGCCTATCTATTTAACAGAATTAAATTCTGAACAGTATTCAAATCTTTCCAAAGGAGAACGATTATTTGGAACCGATTGGATTAATGATTTAAAGGTGATTAAATATCACCTATCTATGGAAAAATCATGAACTTGGAAAGATTTCCCCTTAAAATCTAACCGAAATAACAAAGGAATATCTTTGGATTTAAAATCCAATGGTGAATAAAATTCACCTAATAATCCAAAGGACCAAATGAATGATGAATGCAAATCAAATCTCTAACGAATGCAAATCAAATCCCTCAATGAATAATTCACTAAAACTGATTGATTATGCTCCTTCTCCTATAAATAGGAGCCAAGAGATATACAGAACAGATAGAGAGATCGACACACAGAGAGAGAGAAAAATAGAGCCTTGAGACTTTGGAGAAATTTGGATCTTCTGCAAAAGAAAACCTTAGGTAAGAAAGGAAAGGCTTTTAAAAAAGAGAATTTAATTCTCAAAAGAGTTTTAACTCTTATATTAAAAAGAAGAACTTAGTTCTCTCTTTAGCAGAGGATCTGCAAAGTGCACATCTCCCCATGAATTGAGAATTTGATTCTCATTGGGTTGAGATTCTGCCATGCAGATCCAAAGCATAGAGAGGGAATAAATGTTTGAGAATTTAATTCTCATAGAATTATAGGAATTTAATTCCTTCGAATTAAAATTAGGGTTTAACCCTATGTTGTAGGGATTTAATTCCTTCAAATGGACAGAACCAGGGTTTAACCCCAATTAAGAGCTTAATTCTGTCAAAATAACAGGAATTTAATTCCCTTAAAAAAGAAGAAATGAGGGTTTAACCCTATTTAAGAATATAATTCTTCAAAAGAAAGTAGGAATTTAATTCATCTAAACTTATTGCTAGGGTTTAACCCTATGAAGAATTCAATTCATAAAAAGATAAACACATCTTCAAACAGGCAAAGGAATAGGGTCACGTGCTACCACGTGACCCCTGAAAAGAAACAGAAAAGAGCTTTAGGGCGCCCTCACGTGTCGACACGTGACCCCTAATGAACATTCTAACAGATCAAAGCGCAAGCCCCCATCACGTGCCCACACGTGATGACTTTTAGAATTAAAAGTGTTAAACACTTATCTGTAGAACAAAATAAAGAGAAACATGGCGCTATCACGTGCTACCACGTGACCCCTTGGCTGAAGTTTTAACGGACAAACACCAAAATGCCCATCACGTGACAGCACGTGATGCTCCAAAGTATTCAATACTTTTGGCAGAATAAAATGAATTGAGGGCGCCCTCACGTGCTACCACGTGACCCCTCTTGCCTTAGTGTTTAACACTAGAGTTGAAACCTTTATATCCAGTGTTCAACACCGATTTTCTTAGTGTTTAAACACTAATTTGGAAAACATCTATTTATAGTGTTTAACACTGACTTTCTTAGTGTTGAACACCAACCTGGAAAACCCTGTTTCTAGTATTTAACATTGATCTGCCTTAGTGTTAAACACTAATTTGAAATCTCCACTACCAGTGTCTCCACTGCCAGCGTTTAACACTGATTTGTTTTAGTGTATAAACACTAATTTGAAAGCCATGTTGCTGGTGTTTAACACTAACTATCTTTTAGTGTTAAACACTAATTTGTCAATCTCATTCTCAGTGTTCAACACTGGTTGATCTTTAGTGTTTAACACTAACTTTAGCCCCATTGGCTAAGTGTCTAGAGGCAAAGCCTCTCCTCTAATGGACCAACATAGGGCCAATATCCTAAGCATGATTGGACTTAGCTCAAGCTGGCCATAAGTTCTCAATTCAAATTCAACTGAGCCAATGGGCTCATAATATAATTAATTGGTCTTAGTTCCAAATTGGGCCAAAGATTATTTAATCTACCTCGGTTTAAGGGTACATCTCTTCACTCCTTTGATACTTGGCGTTGTAATTCCTCAACATCTTCAAAGAGGTGACGGGTCCCGATGACCACATATTGATACGGACTGTGGGGTCCTTAAACTCATGGACTATGAGGTCCTTAACCTTGACCGGGATGTCTTAAAACTAACGACGGACTGTGGGGTCCTTAAACTCATGGACTATGAGGTCCTTAATCTTGACCGTGATGTCTTAAAACTAACGCCGGACTGTGGAGTCCTTAAATCCACGGACTATGAGGTCCTTAACCTTGACCGTGATGTCTTAAAACTAATATCGGACTGCGGAGTCCTTAAATCCACGGACTACGACGTCTTTAACCTTGACCGCAACGTCTTAAAACTAATACTGGACCGCAATGTCCTTAAACTACTTATTGACCGCAATGTCACTAAACTAAACAACATGGCTCCTTTAATTGCTCTATTGTTGGATCTAAACGATCCCGTTAAGTTGATCTTAGACTGAAAACTAGACTAACGTATCCTTAACAAATGTTTAAGTCGATCTTAGTCTCGAATGAGGCCAACGTATCCTTAAACCCAAAACCCCCAAACCCAAATCTAAGATAATACAGATTTGGACTAGTCCACGCCCTACGGACGACGACATAACTCAGTCTCCGTATATAATCCACGGGCAACTAAACACAAAATAAACACACACGACACGAAGTGACCATCTATAGAAGGAGAAAGTGGTTACCGCGATGCGGTAGCGTAATTAACTGCAGGGGCTTGCGTCTGCAGGAAAGAGCGTCCCCACAATCAAAAACCCCTCAAAGCGGGGGGGAATCTGACGAAGTCTGCTACATCGGACGCATCCGTTTAAACCTTCGATACACGGTGCCATAAATCAACTTGGTATCTTCGGGGAAGTGGACGGATAGCACCAATTAGTATCTGCCCCCGAATTTCAGGCAAGACGTCCCTGTAGCGCCGTCATTCGTAGGGGAACAAGCGAATAATATAACTATTGTCGCTAGATGGATGTTCTTGTTCGTCCCTGTAACTCATTAAAAATAATTTCAAATCCGGCTTAAATCCATCTCGAATTCTAATAGCAGAGAATTCTTCCCATGGTCGATGGAGCTCTTCATATCAAAATCTCCTCCACAACTCTAGTCCACTTTAATAACCTTGTACAATTTCACTATTGTTCTGAAAAGAACGGTCAATTTCTTCAACTGTGTTTCTATCTATCCTGACTTCACAACTGAAAGGGTTGACAATTAGTCCCTGAAGAAGAATCTCCTTTTTATCGAAATTATCTTCCACGACGAATTTGGAACTTCTGTACCAACCACTTACGGACCATGGAAAAATGATGCAACTCTGGAGATTCCATGATGAATGGTTAAGAGATTTTTCAAGTTCGATACAATAATCCAAATGCAGAAGACTTAATCGTCGGTCCTCTGTGTCCTGCCCACCTTCCAAATAGATTCATCCCTGACGATAGACCATTCCAAGTCTTCTGATCTAAAATTTCATTATTTGGATTGGAAAGAAATTTCCCCCAAAACTTGAAATGGTGAAGTTATTTGTGAGGTCGAGATGTCGTCTTGGTTCATTGATTTATTCCATCATAAAACCTACAGCATTTTTTTGCATAGGATATAAACTATGCTGGGAAATTACAGCAGTAACTTTAGGTAGCCGGCCCTTCTAGACTGCAAAGTATTTTACATGTATCTATGTAGAACTAAATGTCTAATTTCTTCTCCTTTCCCATAATAAAGTATATTTAAAACTTGTATGTTATATAGTTACTGTTCATATTAATCAATAAAAATACTTTGCGCTTCTCCAATTTATAGACTGCAATGTATCTTACATGTATCTATGTAGAACTAAATGTCTAATTTCTTCTCCTTTCCCATAATAAAGTATATTTAAAACTTGTATGTTATATAGTTACTGTTCATATTAATCAATAAAAATACTTTGCGCTTCTCCAATTTATAGACTGCAATGTATCTTACATGTATCTATGTAGAACTAAATGTCTAATTTCTTCTCCTTTCCCATAATAAAGTATATTTAAAACTTGTATGTTATATAGTTACTGTTCATATTAATCAATAAAAATACTTTGCGCTTCTCCAATTTATAGACTGCAAAGTATTTTACATGTATCTATGTAGAACTAAATGTCTAATTTCTTCTCCTTTCCCATAATAAAGTATATTTAAAACTTGTATGTTATATAGTTACTGTTCATATTAATCAATAAAAATACTTTGCGCTTCTCCAATTTATAGACTGCAAAGTATTTTACATGTATCTATGTAGAACTAAATGTCTAATTTCTTCTCCTTTCCCATAATAAAGTATATTTAAAACTTGTATGTTACATAGTTACTGTTCATATTAATCAATAAAAATACTTTGCGCTTCTCCAATTTATAGACTGCAAAGTATTTTACATGTATCTATGTAGAACTAAATGTCTAATTTCTTCTCCTTTCCCATAATAAAGTATATTTAAAACTTGTATGTTATATAGTTACTGTTCATATTAATCAATAAAAATACTTTGCGCTTCTCCAATTTATAGACATCTCTACTTCTCTCCCAAGCCATTACTTATTTTAAATATCATCATGAATTCAATGATATTGTGTTGGAATTATTATCTTTTTAAAACTGGCTTGTATGCCTAACCCACACACTGAACACACGCACGCATCCAGGGATCCACAAATTTACCTCGAAAGCGTTAAATTGTGGGTGCTTTCCTTTCTAGGGCCGCACTCTGCCTAGGAGGTTAAGTGTCATACCAATTGAGCTAATGCTCATTGATATTGTTTTGGAATTGACATCAACAGTTTGAAGTCTGACAAGTTCCATACCGCGTTACTATGGCACTTGATGCTCTGTTTTCTCTCGCCCTCGTGTTTGTGTAAAAGTCCATGTTTATAATAGTTTTGCGTTATTGCATAAATAAAGTACACAAATTTATACCTCCAGAATTTGAATGGATATTTTTATATGTTTAAATTGGATCTGCCCAAATAATTAATGGGTTTGGGCTTAGGGTTGTGAAGGAATGACCCTACATCAAAGTGGATGTGTTCCATACGATTTGGGAGTTTAAACATTCTCATTGGTTTTCAAGCTAATTTATAGACATCTCTACTTCTCTCCCATTATATGTTCAATGGTTTTCAAGCCTACAAAGGCTAAGTTTTTACCTGTTGCCATAGGTTGGAAACCAATAGGCATGGACTTTATTTCTATTTTCGAGGTAAGCAACAGTAATTGTTTTTCAAATTCAAAGGTTTCGATCGGTTACTGTACAACATACAGTGAAAGAATTCCAAAAGATAACGACTCTTTTTTTTTTCCTTAACATCGGTACTCAAAAGATCAAGATTTTCGGAGCAATTCTTCTCGAGGGCAACGTGGAGACGCGATTGTGTGGTTGTTGCATTCTAGAAGAAACTCACACAAATCCCTTTTGCATTGTCGAGAGAAAAAATTGCTGTGAAGATAGCGTGAAATGTGTCTTGACCTAATTTATTGTGTGCGTTTGGCCATGGATTTCAACCCTGTAGCAACAGCAACTTTTGATCTACAGAATTCACAACAACGGATAATGCAAATTACACCAGTGTCATTTTGTATTCTTATATGAAGAGTAATGGAAATGGTTAGACATCATTTATATATTTATATGTTTAATTACAGCCCGCATAATTTAAGTCATGACATAAATGCTTTCTGACCGTTGTTTGATCCTTCAACTCGAAGGACTTGATGGTCTGCTCTAGCAGATATCATAAATTTTGAAGTGTTGTCTGACACCAGTTTTATTTACTGCAATAAATCAGCAGAACAACCAATACTAGCGAGAAACACATTAGCACTTGGTTGTTGGCAAATATTGTTTCAAAATCCAGAACATATAGTGGTTTTAACCACTACAAGAAAATAATACCTATTTGGTCAGTTGTTTATTTCGTCGGCTATTATCCGAAATAAACCCCCGTTACCAACTCTGCCAAGAAAATATTTTAAAAATTGTTTTGTCCATCGGCTATTGCTTGACGGAATAACCCAATTAAATATTAACTCGGGTTTCACATAAGATCCCTCCTTTTCAAACCCAAATAAAACCCTAAAACCCAAATCTTCTCCTCCTCTCCTATCGCCGGCTACTCCCAAGCCGCTGACCCCCTACTCTTCCTCCTTCTCCTTCAAGCCGCCGACCCCCTCATCGCCAACCCCTCCTTCTAGCCATTGAGCCCCTTCTCGTCTGCAGATCCCCTCATCGCTGACCCCTCCTCTTCGCCGCCAACCCCCTCCTTCTTGCCGCTGGGCCCCTCCTCTTCCGCAAATCCCCTCATCGCTGACCCCTCCTCTTCGCCGCCGACCCCCTCCTCGACCCCTGCCTCTAGTCATCCTCCATCCAAAAATCTTAGCCCCTTTCTCCACCCGAGACGGATCCTCCCTTCCTCCTTCATGTGATTACCCGACTTCTAGATAACTCGATGGTAGTTCGGCGATAAATTAGGTAAGTTTATTTTTATAAAATTTCAATTTATAAAGTATTTTAGTTTTTATTTTCGTTATATTGAGAAGTTTGAGTGGAAATGTGAAGACAAGAAAATTTGAAAGAAAATTTATGCAATTGTAGGGTTGACCTCGACGTGATTGGTTGGACTTTCTTCATACTCGAAATACATCAATTATCGGTACACCACTCTATGCATGTTAGCTATTAAAATATGAAACTATTAATTATTAACTATTAAACTTAATCTTAGTCACCCATTAACCATTTAAACGAAAAACCACACAACCCTAATCTAGATACTTCATAATTAACTAACCATAAAACCAAGTACTTGACGACATTCCTTAAATTTTCATTCCGTTATAAGTTAAAATCAAATTCTATTAGATATTTCTTTGGTTGATAATGAATTAGTTGATTGTGGTTAGGATATTAATTGTGGATGTGGTTATTTGCTTGATTAATATTATGGTAAGAATTTGTAATGAAGGGGTGGATTGTGGTGAGAATTGTTGATGTTGTTGCATTGTTATTAGTTTATAGAGAAAGTATTGTTGATGATTTTGCTTTAGGCGGTGACAATTTTGGAATCGAATAATTTGATAGGTTTATAAATAAAAAAGGTGAATTTCAATCCCAAACTTGATGTGAAACCAAAACAATAACTTGAAACCAAAACCCTAATTTGCAATGAAAAACTTAAAAAAAACATATGAATTGAACCTTGAACTTCAAAATAATAGGAAAATCTTATACTAAGTGTACGAAACTCGATGATAATATGAAATTTACGTGTTATCGTCGAGGATCGCACCTTCAAAAAACGAAATGCACCTAAGACCCCGCTTATCAGTTATATATGCAATGGTTTCCATCGTGGTATAAAACTACGTGATGATTGTCAAAAATAACCGTTAATCGTTTGTTTTTGGCAACCGTTATGTAGTTTATGTGACGAGAAAACTGGTTGTACTATAACCGATAGATTTATCCAGTGTAGAATAGTTGAATTTATAATGCAAAAAAATTTTGCATTTGCGCTTTTATTCGTTTCCAGATTAGTTTCGTCGGTATCTTTTCGCTGGTGCTCCGTGTATAAATATAGAGTAGATGTTCATTTCAGTGTTGATATCTAGCATTGAAATGTTATTATCCTTTCTATTGCACTGTAATCGGAGAACAACGAGGAGGTGCTTCCGAAATTTTCTCGAAACGAATGAAAGTGCTGTTTCCCCCAATCAGAGAGCAAAGCTCTATTTGAAATTTCAAAATCTGAAGTTTAAAATGAGGCAGCGCCTCATAAGAGCGCTCGCGCCAAAAGCGCCAGCGGTAGGAGTCAAAAAAACTCTGAGGCAGCGCTCACGTGCAAAACACGAGAGCGCTAGCGCTAAGTGCGCTAGCGCTAAGTGCGCTAGCGCTAGGAGTCAAAGACTCTGATGCAGCGCTCACATGCAAAGCACGAGAGAGCTAGTGTTAAGTACACTATCACCAAGAGTCAAAGACCCCGATGCAGCGCTCACGTGCAAAGCACGAGAGTGCTAGCGTTGGAACTAAATGTTCCCCAACCTTGGATCAAAAATCCAACAAAGATCATTAAAAATTATCAAATTACCAGAAAGAAAGTTCTGTTGAGAAAATACTCCTCCAATCTTTCCAAAAAGGGAAGATTGTCCTCTGAAAATCAGAGCACCGTTGGATCAAACATCCAATGGTGATTAAAAATCACCAAGATACAAAATAAGTTCTGTATGGAAAAATATTTTCCCAATCTTATTAAAAACAAGAAGATTGCCTTCTGTAAAACAGAAGCCCTTGGATCAAACATCCAACGGTGGGAAACATCCCCAAATCAATCAGAGGAAAGATTTCCTTAACTGATTCAACAAATCAGCCTTCCCTATATAAAGGACCCAAGACTTCAAGTAGTAAAGAGAAGAACCCCCCCATAAGTTTGAAGTTCTCAAAAAAGAAAAAAGAGAAGAGCAATCTCTCATAAGAAGAAAATTTCTTCAAGGTAAACAAAAAAAAAGAAGAGAGATCATAACATCTCCTTAATATTTGAGAGCTTTTACTCTCACATCATGAGAACTTAGTTCTCATTCTAGATCACAAATCGACAAGACAAAGTCTTTCACAGAAACGAAGAGATTATAGCATCTCATCAAAAAGAGAAGAACACAATTCTTAGATCCATGAGACAAAGTCTCTTATAAACAGAGAATTTAATTCTCGGAGCACAGAACTCATAACAAATCCGATTTGTTAAAGAAGAGCCTTAGCGCTCCAATTTTAAAAAGAAGCGCTCCAGCGCTCTAAGCTTAGCGCTCAACGGCAAGCGCTCTATGTGCACCTCACGTGAGCGCTACTTCAAAAGAAGCGCTTTAGCACTCCAGCGCTCCAAGTCTGACGCTCAGCGCCCAGCGCTTCAAGCGCTATTTGATAAGAGCGCTCTGCGCTCATTATCTGGCGCTCAGCACAAAGCGCGCCACGTGGTCCTCACGTGGGCGCTTCTTGACATAGAGTGTTCTATATTCATCACACAGGACCCAGCGCCATAATAAAGAGTGTCCCACACTCAATAAAAAGTCAATAGAAGAAGGGGTGTCAGAACCCGAAATTAATGCTCTGCATTATTGAATAAAAGGACCTGAGCCCAAACTAATGTTAACATTTTGTTAAAAAATGAATGGACTGAGTCCAAATAAGTGTTCAAACACTTTAACTGAATAGGCCGAGCCTAAGTAGGCCATAAATTCCCCAATTCAGATTAACTGAGCCTATGCGCTCCCAATATTTTTAATTAGTCTTAGTCCCAAACCTGACTATAGATCCCCGAACCAACATTGGTTCAAGGGTACATCTCTTTACACCTCTGATATGTGTCGTTGTAATTCTTCAACGTCTTCAGAGAGGTGGCGGGTCCCGACAACCAGACACTTTATGGACCGCAACGTCCCTAAACTAAACTCTATGGACTATGATGTCCTTAAACTTTACAGACTATGAGGTTTTTAAACTAGACTATGATGTCTTTAAACTGGACTATGAGGTCCTTAAACTCATGGACTATGATGTCCTTAAACTGTATTGACCATGAGGTCCTTAAACTTTATAGACTATGATGTCTTTAAACTGGACTATGAGGTTCTTAAACTTATGGACTATGAGGTCCTTAATATTCTTAAACTTTACAGACTATGGGATCTTTAAACTAGACTATGATCTCTTTAAACTGGACTATGAGGTCCTTAAGCTCATGGACTATGACGTCCTTAAATTTTATGGACTATGACGTCCTTAAACTCCATGGACTATGATGTCCTTAAACTTATGGACTGTAATGTTACTAAACTAAAACGATAGAGTCCAAATGCTCTTTCGTTGGATCTAAATGATCCCAAAATCCTATTGAGTAGATCTTAGTATAAAATTAAACTAACGTATCCTCAACAAACGTTTAAGTTGATCTTAATCTCAATGAGAGTAACGATCCTTAAACCCAAATCAAACCCAAATCTAAGAAAATACGAATTTGGACTAATCCACACCCTACGGGCGACAACATAAATTAGTCTCCGTATACAATCCACGGGCAACCAAAAATAAAATAAACATACACGATATGAAGTGATCATCTGGAGAAGGAGAAAGTTGTTACCGCAATGCGGTAGCGTAATTAACTGCAGGGGCTTGCACCTGCAGGGAAGAGCGTCCCCATAATAAAAAACCCCTCAAATGATGGGGAATCTGACGAAGTCTGCTACAATGGTCGCATCCGTCTAAACCTCCGATACACGGTGCCATAAATCAACATGGCATCTTCGGAGAGATGGACGGGTAAAACCAAATAGCATTTGTCCCCAAATTCAGGCAAGACGTCCCAACGTCCCGGTCGCGTCTTTCGGAGGCGAATAGATTCTGGCACGCCGGGTGGGACCTTTTCCTATTTCCACTCTGCACTTTGTGTGTCGTGTTTCTCGAATAAATCGTGGTCTGCTATGGTTGCCTGTGGATTCGAGATACTAAGATTTGGTGTCTTGCTTCGTGCAGATGAGAAAATGGCTTCCAACTGCACCAGCTGAAACAACAACTCCCACTCCGTCCTCGCCGGAGGAGTGACCTATGGGCCCCAAGCGGCCTCCATTTTCGCAATGCCGGTGGAACAAGTGACTCAGGCCTCCACTGGACTGTTCTTTGGGACCATGCTCCTACCAAGAAGCTTCAACGCCCCACTGCCATCGAAGAAGCTCCTGCAGTAGGCATGTTCGTGGGTACCCTCGATCCGCTAGTGACCATATCTCAGTTCATGATATTTTTCAAGCCGACTACCTTCCAGGCCTTGATTGGCAAGCTGGCCCAAATGGATCAAATGGGCCATAGACCGTCTTCCTCGAAAATGGAGCCTCGAAACAAAAAGGGGAAAGGGAAAGCGACCTTCGTCGCTAATACTCAGCAGCGGCCCAACGGCCCAAAACTAGCTGATCGCAAAAACGATAGACAACGATTCTTCAACGAGAAACTAAAACACCTTTATTCGTTTCCCTAGGATAAAACGAGGAGACTGTTCGAGCTGGCGGTGCGCAACAGGCTCATCAATCTGCCAGATTCAAGACGTCCACTGCGGCTCGGCGACACCAACAATCCTAATTACTGCCCCTACCACTGAGCAGTAGGCCATCCAATCGAAGATTGCTTTGCCTTCAAAAGCTGGATTGAGGACCAATACCAACAGGGCGAATTTGCGCTGTCTGAGAATTGGAAGGTAAGCTCGCCCCAGCCACACGCTCCTAAAAAGGTGGACACGCCGGGGGCATCGTGCTCTTTTATAGAAGAAGCTCCATGGGAGGTCGCTCTTTCAGCCAAAACGAAAAGAATGCTGAAAGATCTCCAAGCATGTCCGGCGATTAGGTGGAAGAGCCCGCTGAAACCCGAGATTATTGAGGGGATGCTGAAACCGCGCCCAACGCTGAAAGTTGGTGAAGGTGGACAAAACGTTCAGGCCAAGCCTCCAAAGTCTTTAAAGAAAAAGAAGAAGGCCAAGAAGCCCGTCCAACCCGAAGACAGCCGTACAGGTCTGTAGAAATACATCGGTGCACTGGAAGAATATAACCAGAAGGCTCGGACCCCAATCACGTTGGATGAATTCTTTAAGCATGTTCTTGAGAATGAAGCCGATGACGCTGATGAAGGAGACAATTCTTCAGAAGAGTTCGAGGATTACGTGGCAAGTGTCACATGATCTCTTACTCATCAATAAAGGGCAATGAAGCTCCCGATGTAGAGAAACTGGGGGCAGATCCAGAACCGAAACCAAAATCCTTGGAGCAATCGTACGAATTGATTGACAGACTGCTGAGCGAAGCTCTTCAGAAAAGCAAATCTGACCGAGAGCGTGAAACGGCCATATATGAAAGGGCCAAACACTGGCGTCGCGTTGAAGAAGCTCCGGTATTGAGAAGTCATAGAGTACTCCAACCGGATAGAACTACTTCTGCCACCAGCAAAAGAAGGTTTAAGACAAGGAAGTAGTTCGCCAAAGTCCTGTCGATGGGAATGAAGCTGTCACCTTTCATAGAAGACACTTCAGAAATTACGTTCCCTAACGAATTAGATGTACATCCAAACTACTGCTTATACCATCGAAGGATCACACACCCTACCAAGGAATGCGTGGCCTTTAAAAATTGGTGGCAGGGATACGTTGCTCATCGACAGCATTTCAAGCGGATGAAGCGCAAAACTCGTCGAGAGCAGAGAAGCACGACAGAGGAGTGTAGAAGAACTGCAGGCGACTTTCACATGGTTAATTCCGGGGAATCGCAAGTTCTCACCTTCGGGAGAGATTCTGATGAAGAAATAGCCCTTGGCCCTCTCTTCAAGGAATCCATCTCCGAAACAGAAGAGGTGAAGACCTGTGAGAACATTCAGCCGCGTAATCACACGTTACCCGAAAAGAATCTCGGACCCACAAGCAAAGGAGCGAACAAAAAAGATAAGGGGAAAGAAAATGTCCCTGAAGATATCGCCCTCAATGACCGAGTCGTCGAAGAGCTGGCAGCCAAGAACCCGCCAAAGAAAAACAAGATGGATTACAACGTTCTGGCACACCTGTGAAAGATACCCTCACAGCTAAGCATTCTCGATGCCCTTCTGCTATCTAAAGAGGTGAGAGATTCGTTGATCAAGACACTACAAGAGCCCGAGAAATTTCAAGCCTTCCTTACCGAAGAAAAGATGAAGGACGAGCTGGAAGAAGTGCACACAGCTGACATCGCTTTTGGCGATGAAGATCTCCTCCTCGGAACATGCGAGCACAACCATCCCTTGTATGTCACCAGATACCGCCATGACATCAAGATAGGGAAGATCTTAGTTTACAACGGGTCCTCTGTCAACCTCCTAAATGTGAGAGTGCTAAAAGAAATCTGCATGAGCGTTCAACACCTCGCTCGGGATAAAATCACTATCTCCAGGTTCGACTCCCAGTCATCACGGATGCTCGGGTCTGTGATACTGACATTACGCTTTAGGCAACTCGTCACTGACATCAAATTTCATGTCATTGAAGCCAAGACTTGCTACAACGCTTTGCTCGACAGGCCTTGGTTACACGAGTACAACATCATCCCTTCTACACAACATCAGTGTATGAAGTACTTCAAAGATGGTCTCGAATATACCGTGATAGGGGAACTGAACCCATTCTCCATAAATGAAGTCCGCAAGTATGAAGACGCAAAGTACTTTCCGCCAGACTTTGAAGAAATGGAAAGATGCCATAAACCAGAGAATAATAAAAAAGCTATCACCACTATTCCAGTCTTTGGGAGCGATACGGAGGAGGAGGAAGAGATAGTCTATTCAGGGCCGCTCCAATACAACAAGCCCGGACCGTCTACCCCTATGTTGATTTTCGGCAGCGACTCTGAGGATGAGGTCAATGCAGTATTTTCTGTTTGGCCATCAATACAGGCCCTCATCGAAGATGATCAAAGTTTGAAAATTGCAATGGTTCCGCAAAAGAATTACAAAGAGCTCGACGCACTTGATACCTATAGTGTGCAAGAATTGCAGACGTTCTACGTCCCTCCTAGGCGAAAAGATGAAAAGGCGATCCTTTTTTATCGATCCGCGGAAACCAAAGTGGAGAAAGAAATCTGGAAAGGTGCCGATTCTACGCTTGACAGGCTCCAGCCCATCCGTCTGCCCAGATACTACACAGAAGGATTAAAAAGGCTGTTGAGACGCCAGGGCGTACCTTTCAAACAGACTGCTCGACAAGCTCAGTTCTACAACAGGATCTGGAACGTCCCCGGAACTCAGTGAAAATTGCCCAACGGGAGAATGGAAACGATCGGGGTTGGATATGTTCAATCCAAGAAACGGGAGCGATTTCATAGCTGCTATGTTATACATGATTTCGATGAAGAAGGAGATGCTCTGTTAGAAGACACTACAATTGAACCAAAATGAGATCCTACTGTAAAATGCCAAGTCCGTCGTTTGAAGAATAGATGGACAAGCTAATAAGGGAAGCGAGTCAAAAGGCCCGGGATGACCACAACCGTGAAATGGTCATTTACGAGAAAGCCAGGACGCAGTGCCTCCTTCAGCAGGCTACGGAGAATGACGATGCCCTTCATCTCCAGCCCGTCATACAGAAGACTCGACGCGGAGACAAAAACAAACTAAAGAATGGAAAAAATGTTCGACGGCGGCAAAGCTGGTCCAAGAAGCTACGCGATCGAGAATTGAGCAGTCGGGATCCGTCTCTTATAAAGTAGATGAGTCGAGCATATTCTTTTCCCCAAGACAAGACAAGGGAGATATTCGATCTTGTCATGAAATGTCAAATGATTACGCTCCCGGAGTCCAAACACCCCGAACAAGCAGACGAAGTCTCTCATTCGGATTATTGCTCCTATCACCGAGCGATAGGACATCCTCTCGAAAACTGCTTCACATTCAAAAACTGGGTTGATGACCAATATCAGCAAGGCAGGTTCGCTCTATCCAGCAGTTAGAGGGTAACCCCACCACAGAAGCATGTTCCAAAAGCAACGTACATAGCGAGGCTAGAACCAGATCAACATCGGTCTTGGAAACGATCTCATACCTGTCACGTGATAACGCTGTCAGAAGAAGGAGTACGCGAGGATATGGATGACCTCTCCTGGTGCTTCGAAAATGAGGATGAAGATGAGTTGATCTTAGAACTTCCACCGGCGCCAAAAGAACTGGAAGATGGGATACATACTACTGCGGACAACCTAAGAAAAATCGACTTGGGGACGGCAAATGACCCGAGGCCTACGTTCGTCAGTGAGCTGCTGTCCGAAGAACAGGTAGCTTCGCTAAGAGACGTGCTTATGCAGTATAAAGACTGCTTCGCATGGAACTACTCCGAGATGCCGGGGCTAGATCTAGAGATAACTGTGCATAAATTGGCGATATCTCCGGACGTCAAGCCAGTCAAGCAAGCACCAAGAAGAATGCGGCTCGAACTTGAAATGAGCATCAACACCGAAGTCAAGAAGCTAATCGACTCCGGCTTCATCCAAGAAGTTCAATACCATGACTAGATCGCCAACATTGTCCCGATGATGAAGAAAACTGGGACGGTGTGCATCTGCGTAGACTTTCGGGACCTCAACAAAGCATGTCCGAAGGATAACTTTCTCGTACCGGTTACCGAGCTGATGATATACAACACGTCTACTCACGAAGTCTTCTCCTTCATGGATGGCTCATCAGAGTACAATTAAATAAAGATGCATCCTGAAGACCAGAAGCATACCGCTTTTCGGACTCCTCTGGGCATATTCTACTACAAAGTGATGCCTTTCGGTCTGAAGAACGCCGATGCTACCTATCAGAGGGCCATGACGAAGATCTTCGATGACCTCATACATGAAATCGTCGAATGGTATATCGATGACCTCGTGGTGAAAATTAAATTGCACGGGGAGCATCTAGAGATAGTGTTCCAGCACCTTCGGAAATACAACCTAAAGATGAACCCTCTCAAATGCGCGTTCGGAGTTTCCTCGGGAAAATTCCTAGGATTCATCGTACGACACCGGGGCATCGAAATAGACCCATCAAATATCAAAGCGATCATGGAAATGTCTCTGCCGAGAACTCTCAAGCAACTGCGGTCTCTACAGGGAAAGCTTGCGTATATCCGGCGGTTCATAGCCAATCTCTTCGGCAAATGCCGCCCCTACAGCCATTTAATGAAGAAGAGGACCCCTTTCGTCTGGGATCGTAAATGCCAGAGCACACTAGATGAAATCAAGCAATATCTGCAGAATCTGCCGGTACTGACTGCTCCAGTCAAGGGAAAGCCTTTCATCCTGTACACAACCGCCCTTGAAGGTTCCTTAGGCGCACTATGGGCACAGGAAAATGACCAAGGGAAAGAGAGAGCCCTCTACTATTTGAGTCGAGTTCTCCTGGGGGCAGAAAATAACTATTCCCACATCGAAAAACACTGTCTGGCGCTAATCTTCGCGATAACGAAGTTTCGGCACTATGCATTGGCGCATGAGGTCCACCTCATATCAAAAGCGGACCCTATCAAATATTTGATGTCAAGAGCCATACTAACAGGACGGCTCGCTAAATGGGCCCTCCTCCTGATGGAGTTCTCGATAACATACCGACCCCTCAAAGAAGTGAAAGGCCAGGCCATCGCCGACTTCTTCGCTGAGCATTCGATACATGCCGATTCACCCCTAAATTATGAATTGCCGTACGAGCACGCGTTTGACACGATCAATAGGGAGAGAGGAAGGAGTGATACCCGATAGGAGCTCTACATAGATGGGGCATCTTTCATGAAGAAGCGAAAGCACAGCTCCCTCATAATCAAATCTGGGATATGCCTTATCTTCGTGACTTCATAAGGAGGGATAACGCGCTTTGCCTTTTCCTTAACAGAGCCGAGGACAAAAAATGAAGCCGAATATGAAGCTTTGATAGCAGGTCTTAAGATCGCTGTCAACATGGGAATAGAAAACCTCCTCATATACGGAGACTCTCAGCTGGTCGTTAATCAAGTAAACGACGACTATCAAACGTGCAAGCCCGAGTTGGTAAAGTACGGCGAGAGAGTACAACAATTGCCGACTCAAATTCTTTTCTATGTTCTCGAAAGCATATCACGTACGGAAAATAGCAAAGTGGATGCGTTAGCCAAACTCGCTAAAGAACTGGCTGACGAAAACCTCGATGATGTAAGGATCGTTGTGCGAAGCCGTCGGGTTCTTGCACCAACGGAAATATCTCCGAAGTCGTCTGAAGAAAAGGAAGCGACCGAGCAAACAACCCTACAAATAGAGGACAAGGAGAAGGCCATAGATTGGAAAGAAGTCTTTATAGACTACTTCAAATCCCGTCAAACACTTGAAGATGCATCCTCGAGACATCAGCTCATGAAACGAGCTCTGTTTTTGCCTTCGTCAATGACGCGCTGTATAAGAGATCATTTGACTCTCTATGGCTGAGATGCCTGAGACCAGAAGAAGCAAGGAGAGTCGTCCAAGAAACTCACGATGAAATTTGCTGGTTCTCATCAAGCCGGGCCAAAGACGAAGCTGAAGATCAAAAGGATGAACTACTATTGGCCCACGATGATTCAGGACTGTCTCGAATACGCAAAGCAGTGTCACTCATGTAAAATTCATGGAGACTTCATCCACCAGCATCCAAATCCGTTACACCCAACGGTGGCTAGCTGGCCGTTCGAAATGTGGGGAACCGACATAATTGGGCCCATAGAATCAGCATCGTCCAGAGGACATCGGTTCATATTGGCGATAACCGATTACTTCTATAAGTGGGCAGAAGCAGTACCGGTAACAAAAGTGAAGATAAAGAATATCCTCCATTTCTTCAAGACACACGTCATCTATCGGTTCGGCACTCCACGATGGATTATCTCTGATAAAGGGCCAGCCTACAGAAGTCATAAAATCAGCCGCTTCGCACAGCAGCATAATATAGACCGGAGATACTCTTCGGTCTATAATCCCCGAGCTAATGGTTTAGCTGAGGCTTTCAACAAGACCTTGACGAAGATCATAAAAAAGACAGCGTCCAAAAATAAAAAGGACTGGCATGAGAGTCTGCATGAAGCTCTCTGGGCTTATCGGACCACGTTCAAAACGGCCACGAATACAACGCCGTATGCATTGGTATTCGGCACGGAAGCAGTACCCCCCTTGGAGATAGAGATATCCTCCCTACGAGTGGCAGTTCATTATGACCTGATAGATGAAGAGAATGCTCATCTCCGGCTTGAGGAGCTCGATACCCTCAATGAAAATCGTCTCATGGCGCAACAAAGCCTAGAAGCTTACAAAGCAAAGATGATGCGCTCATACGAAAGATTGACTAGACCGAGGACATTTCGCCAAGGCGAACTCGTGCTAGTGGTCAAGAGACCTATGATCCCAATCGTGCCAAACGAGGGAAGTTCGAGCCGAATTATGAGGGCCCGTACATCATAAACAAGGTCTACCAAGGTGGAGCTTACTTGCTCATGAATATGCATGGCGAAAGACTCTTCCGACCAATAAACAGCCGATTCCTTAAGAAGTACTACGCCTGACGAGTAGCGAACCAGGTTAATGATAGATCACGACGCCTATGTCCACTCTCTATAGTATCCAATGATACCCTGCCCCAAACACGGAGAACTATGGACCGAAACGTCCCTAAACTAATAGCGGACCGAGATGTCTTAAAACTAACAAAGGACCGAAATGTCCTAAAACTAACTATTGACCTAAACGTCTTTAAACTACTACAAACCCGCAGCATCTTTGGGCTGACGCGTAAAAGAAAAAATACGATACGACCATAAGCAAAATGGGCACGGATGAAAACCCGTAAGGGCTCCGTGAGTAAAAATAGTAGGGCTACCGGCGAGTTTGTGAAAACCCAAAAAGGCGCAGACTCGTAAAAAAAAAGGGTACGTCCACAAGCAAAATGGGCACAAATGAAAACCCGAAAGGGGTCCGTGAGTAAAAATAGCAGGGCTACCGGCGAGTTTGTGAAAACCTGAAAGGGCGCAATCTCGTTAAAAGACACTTGCAAGGTCCTCTCGACCTTGTAAGGAGAAAACTACCTACGTGAGATCCTTACGACTCATAAAGGAGCAACACACTTAGGGATCCCCATAATTCCTAAGGAGAAATTACACTTACGAGATCCTCACGACTCGTAAGGAGAACCCTCTTATGAGACCTTCATGGCTCATAAGATTCAAAAGCCTTAAGCTACAAGGATCTGAACCTGTTCTTAAGCCATCACCTTTCCCAGATTGCCCTGCAAGCGGTTCAATACTGACCCCTGTATACAATCCACGAGCACAAATAATCATTTTCTTGCCGAGTCTCACCAACGATGAGGAATGCCCTCATTTAATGAACAAACACTTGTAGGTCCTCTCGATTTACAAGGAGAAAACACTCTTATAAGATCCTTATGACTTACAAGAGAACATACACTTAGGAATTCTCATGATTCCTAAGGAGAAAAGACACCTACGAGATCCTCACAACTCGTAGGGAGAAACACCTTTATGAGACCTTTACGGCTCATGAAGTCAAAAGCCTTAGTCGACAGGGTCTTAACCATGTTTGCTAAGCCACCTTTGTTCGAACCGACAAAGGAAGATGATGATTCGCTCCTGGCAATATCCCCGTTGTAGCGATACTGATGCCTAAATCGGTATCAAATTCCAAGTCCTTTCATGGCAAATGATGATTCGCTCCTGGCAACATTCCAGTCGCAGCAATACTGATGCAAGATTGGTATCAGACCATGAGTTCCATGCTCGAAAAAAATGCATATGAAATAACCGAAATGTTTGGGCAACTCGCAATAAAAATCAGCGAGTAAAATATATGCATACAAAAATAGCCGAAATAATTGGGTAACTCGCAATAAAAAACAACGAGTAAAAAGGAAAAAAACAGCCGAAATGATTGGGCACCTCGAAAAATAACGGAAATGATTGGACAATCGCGAATTTCGCGATATAAAAAGCTGAAATGATAGAGTATCGCGGAAAGAAATAAAAAAATGAAATGAAACGTTTTGCCCTGTAGGTAAGTCTATACTGACCCCTGTATACAATCCATGGGCATAAATGAAAAGGGAACCACATGTCCCAACAAACTCTATCAAAGGGAGAGTCAGGTCTCCGCGGCAATATTTGCATCCCAGAAGACCAACAATGACGTTCCTCCTTATGCCAGCAGGGCACGGACACGACACCACCAAGCAGAACTACGGCAAAGTCCCCAGTTCCAGGGCTCTACGGTTCACAAATAACCTAGAGTCAACCCGATGTCAACTCTTGACCTCCCTGTTGTCAAGCAACGTGTCGACACGGATACATGTCAACTCCTGACCTCCTTGTCGTAAAGCAACGCTTTGACTCAGACACATGTCAACTCCTGACCTCCTTGTCGTAAAGCAACGCTTCGACTCGGATACATGTCAACTCCTGACCTCCCTGTCGTCAAGCAACGCTTCGACACGGATACATGTCAACTCCTGACTTCCTTGTCGTCAAGCAACGCTTCGACTCGGATACATGTCAACTCCTGACCTCCCTGTCGTCAAGCAACGCTTCGACACGGATACATGTCAACCCCTGACCTCCCTGTCGTTTAGCAACGCTTCGACTCGGATACATGTCAATCCCTGACCTCCTTGTCGTAAAGTAACGCTTCGACTCGGATACATGTCAACTCCTGACCTCCCTGCCATCAAGCAATGCTTCGAAACGGATCCATGTCAACCCCTGACCTCCCTGTCGTCAAGCAACGCTTCGACTCGAATACATGTCAACCCCTAACCTCACTGTCGTAAAGCAACGCTTCGACTTGGATACATGTCAACTCCTGACCTCCTTGTCGTAAAGTAATGCTTCGACACGGATACATGTCAACTCCTGACCTCCTTGTCGTAAAGCAATGCTTCGACTCAGATACATGTCAACCCCTGACCTCCCTGTCATAAAACAACGCTTCGATACAGATATATGTCAACCCCTGATCTCCCTGTCGTCAAGCAATGCTTCGACTCGGATACATGTCAACCCCTGACCTCCCTGTCATATAACAACGCTTTGACTCGAATACATGTCAACCCCTGACCTCCCTGTTGTCAAGCAACGCTTCGACTCGGATACATGTCAACCTCTGATCTCCCTGTCATAAAGCAATGCTTCGACTCGGGAACCAGTCAACTCATCAACCACTTATGAGTCCTCTTGACTTGTAAGGGAGAAAATTCTCTTGCGAGATCCTTATGACTCTCAAGAGAAAGCACACTTAGGAATCCTCACGATTCCTAAGGAGAAAATGCACCTACGGGGTCCTTTCGACTCGTAGGGAGAAAATTCTTTATGAGATCCTCACGGCTCATAAAGTTGAAAAGTCTTAGGCAGCAGACCTGAACCTGTTTCCTAAGCCATCGCTACTCTACAAAGAGCTTAAGATGGACTGCTATCTACTATCTATAGGCCACATTTGCTAAAATGACATGCCAATGACAAAGCAAAGAAAAGAAGGCGATAGTCGGAGTTAAAAAAATGTGTGTCCTTTATTCATGAATTCAATTGAATAAAAGATACATTATATAAAATAAAATAAAAAGAATACATGTTATTAAAAGATTACAAATGTTTAATCAATACAAAAGCAGCTACTGAGAAGGTGACGTTTTCAGTAAATCATCCAGCAGCTCGCGCACTCCTCTCAACTCCTTCTCATAATCAGCCGCCGCGGCCAGCTCCGCTTCGACTCAAGCTTGTTGCTGCAAGCAGGATGAAAGTATTAATTTCCCGCTGTGTAGCTTCACAACTCTGCGTAACCCTCTTAAGGAAGTCAAGCTTCTGCCTCAGCGCTAGCCCGTCCGAAATGCATCGTTGCAAATTGACAAAGACGGCTTTCAGTTGCGTAGCATTCGCTTCAACCTGGGTGCGCAGCCGGGCAGATTCGCCTGAAGCCTCCTCACGTTCCTTCCGCCTCAAAGTCGCCTCTTGTTCGAAATGAAGGAGGAAGGGAACGCTCTGCTCGACCCATGCAGCCCACCGGGAGTTCAAAATCAACACTTCCGGAGCGGGACACCTGAGCTCAATCTCATACAGACATGCCTCAATCTTCCTGCAGTGACTAACCCAAGACTTAACGACGCCTTTGCTATGGAAGTGCACGAGCGTCGCCAGCATGGAATTAACCTTGGCAACAAAATTTGCGGCGATTGCGGGGGCCTCGGCGTCAAGATCTTCAACGAACTCGCTCAACATTCGCAGGCTATTTGCAGCACCCCAGAAAGATGGGCGTTTAGCAAAGGGCCCTGTCGACATTGGGATGCAAGACTCAAAGGGAGCTGGAGTCGGTACGATGGCTGAAAAATAAGTTATGGTCAAATGTCGGCTCAAGAGATAAAGAAAATGCAAGAGTGATGGAGTCTACTATACCGGCTGCGGCAGGTGGAAAAGTTAGGAGTACCGGAGGCGCGGTTATTCTCTCGTCCCCTTCTCCAATTTGTAACACCGTAATCAATTCAAAAAAGAATCAGCAACATGTTTATTCATAAAAGAAAGAAGGGACACTAGCTGGAGGATATATTCACCGACACCAGCAGGTGAAGCAATCTCCGACTGGAAGGAGAAATGCGGGTTCAGCACCTGATATAGGTAGTCAAAAAGGACTCCTGCAAGGTGGTAACAACACAGTGTCAGTACAAAAAGTATATTACCCCCAATGAAACTGATAAGTAGAAAACATATACCTTCCAGCACTCCAAACAATACGGGAGAAGGCGACAGAACAACAGCCATCACGGCGGCGACCAGAGGCGCTTTAGATGGCGCAATCTCCGCATTTACTGCACCTACACTCAAAACGAACAAAATGTCATCAGATGGGGCTGAACGGGATCGAAAGATAAAAAGAAAACAGTGACCCAAGATCTACCTGATAGGTCGCCAACCGAAACCGCTACAAGAGCATCACTCGGCGCAGCGGCTTCTTCGCTCTCCTTCATTGGAATAATTACTGCGCCCGTGGCCTCATCCCCTGATTCGAAAAGGGCCATCGTGACACTCGCAATGTCAGCCGATAGCAAAGAACCGCAAGGAGAAAGAGTGGCGGTTGGGGCAGTCCCAGACTCCTGAGAGAGAGTAGCCACTTCGGGCTCTGTGGTCGTCGTCTTATCGCCTGCCACCTCATCGCCAATACTTGGCCCTGCAAGATATGGTATATCAGAATTTATGGATCGAGTAAAAATGAAAAGACCGGGCTTTACATCACCTTGCGAAAGATTCTGGGTTGCCTCCCGAGTCGCGCGCACGACCTGTCTACGAGTTGTAGACAGGGCAACGGGAGCATCCTCTGGAGGAATGGCGTCAGATGGGGTGGCGCTTGAACCTGCACCCACAGCCAAGCTGGCATCGCGTTCCCTCACCGCACGCTTTCTGCGCTTCTTGTCGGCCCTAGCAGTGAGAATTGACCTCCTCAAGACCTCCGTCAAAGGAATGCCATGGTCTGAACCGAGCTCTACCTCCGGCGCCGCTACGACGTCCATCATCGGCCGCTTTAGCGAAACCCCTTGCGGTTTCTTGAGGGTAGACGTAGCTGCTGTAGCCGGCTCTAATATTGCCGCTGCATCACCACTTGCGATAGGCACTACACTTGGGATATCCAGAGTTGAGGTAGTCCTTGAAACAGAAGGGGAGAATGAATTAGAACGTGAGTAAAGAAAGAAACACAGACATAGTGAGCAGAATTTTACCAAGGCCCAAAGAAGCTCGAAGCCTCTATTCCTCTTCAAAAGTTTTGAGGGAAGTCGCAAGGGCCTCTTCGGCGGAGATACCTGTTGAAGAAGAAAGCGTCAGTAAAGGCATAATAATGGAGAAAGGATAATACACACACACACACACACACACACACACACACACACACAGACACAAATAAGGCATACCTGACATGGCAATAGTGATCAGGGCTGCTTCATCGCAAGCCAGTCGTTCGGAAGCCGCAAGGGCAGCTTAAAGAATGGTATCATCCGCAGGCGCAAAAAATAGACTCTCATTGGTCCCATATTCGCTCAAAACTTACTTGTAAGGGGCATGAGGCTCCTGACCGAATGCGACATCGGCAGTAAACAATGACTTCTTCTTCTTCTGTGAGCGGACCCCGGCGGCCGGCAACAGAAGCTTGCGCTTGGCGGGCAATTTTGGACGACGAATCCCAATCTCCGTGCCTATGCCAGAACCAGGAGACGCTGCAGCCACCGCTTCTACAAGCACGCGAGGTAGAGGCTTCTTAGGCATAGCGCGTGGGACCACAACTGCAGTAGCTTCTCTCAAGGGGGGACGAACAATGGTCCGTCGCTTTAAAGGAACGGCCGGATTTCCAGGGGTTGCACCCTTACGATCGAGCAGCAGCTTCTTTTCTTCCCTAATGACAGCGTCCATCGCATGCTGGTACCATGCCACATATATGTTCAAGGCTTTTGGAACGCAGCTTGGCTCACTGATAAAGAAATTAGACCCAGTGTTGAGCCGCATGAAATGGTGTAGCGCGTTGCGGATACCCTCTTCCGTGGCGACTGGTTCAGCTAGGAAGGCCTCAAGCGGGACAGCCTGATTGTAGCTTGATTGTTGAGCGAAGCGGTGCGGATTGCATCTCATGAAGAAAACCGAATCGTTCTGTTTAAACACTAGAAAGCCTGGCCTTATCGAATATAAGTGAAGAATCCCACGAGCTTTCAAAGTAGAGGCCCCGTCTTTGAAGGTGTTGATCAGTCGAAAATATTGCATTCTTAACACATCAATTTCCCTACTCTTTCTAATATCTATAGGTGTTTGGTATAAATATAGCACGTATTAGCAATTCGTCTGCAAAATATCAAATAACATGTGTTATACATTATAACCGGCATTATGAGGGAAATTGTGCATTCATTACTACATGCATGATTATGTATATCTCAACATATTTTATCGAGATTGTGTGCAGAAAATTCTTCAGGTCAAAGAACTGGAATCGCAAAAATGCTGATAAAATACAGCAAGTCAAAGAAATAAAATCTGGCAGAGATTCTGAAAGGATAACAATATTCCAGACATCAGAAGAAGACCCTAAAGCCAACACCAAACAGCACAGAAGAATTCATGCAGTGATCTCCTCAAACGGTCGCGTAACCGCGGCCGATCCAGGCCGATCTGCCGCGGATCTGCGGCCGAGTTGACTCATCGGCGGTCGACACTTTTTTCAGAGGTCCCTTATAACGGCCAAGCTTCTTCAAGATGCTTCGAACTGTGTAGATTTCTCCAGAACCTTCCCTTCAAACTTCCAAGCTTCTTGTGCAAGTTTGATACCTACCTAGCTTCCTATGCAAGCTTCATAACAACCTAGCTTCTAGGGGAAGATAGAGGAAAACTATAAAAGGAGACCTAGGGCTTCATTCAAAAGGTTGTTGAATATTGAACCAATTAACGACACAAGTTGAGTGACACAACTTGTGATCCAAACCCTAACCCAAATCCAATTCCAAAGCCAAATCAAGATCCATCGAGAAGCGAATCAAGCAAGCAATCAACGATCCTTTATCGCAACACTGGTCTTCAACAAGAGCGCGAGATCCTCGACAGGTCCAAGTCTCACGAGATCGATGCGAAGAGAATTTCGAAGGAACTAGCTACCTCTTCAAAATGAGAAATCGAGAGCAAAATCTTGTAAGCTCGAATTGAGGGAATGCGTACCTAGTCATCGATTAATAAAAGAGATAATTGTAATTCTTGCTTTCTTTACATTCTTGCGTTATGAAAATTCTTGATTCTTGATTCTTTAATTTTCATGATGTGTGAGTGAAATCTCCGCTTGTAATGGAATCGAGAGAATCGGTAGATCAAATGATGATGAAATTCTTATACTAATCTTAAGTCTTATGAGAATTGTGAACTTTAGGAAAAATAATCATCGATGACCTAATTTGGAGCGAGATCATGTTCTTGATTATTTCGTTGCAAATTAGGGATCAAATAATTGATGATTTTCTTTGCTAAAGGTTAGAATTGAATGATGATAAATGAAAAGATAAGGGATAGTGAAGGAGAAACCCTAGTTTCTTCAATAGATCCCTAATCTTCATTGATCGTCATCGATCTAGCTACAATTCATCAATAGATAAGAATCGTAATTATTAGTATTCATCATTGGTACCAATTTGATCGATTCCTACAAGCTATTCTTTATAATCTTGATAATCAAATTGATTTGGACATTTTCTTGATTCTTGATCTATTTCTTAATGTTTTCTTGAAATTAAATCTCATAAATCTTGAATTATTTTCTTTACTATTTTCTTTCAATTCATTTAAAACAAAATCGATCAAAACACGACTCTCTGTGGACGATCCGTGCTCACTAACAAGCGCTACAAGCGACACCGTTATTGATTGCGGCGATACAAATTTCTTAATAATTTCAATTCTGTTTTGTTGTAGGATTAATGATCAATCAAATGGCGTCGTTGCCAGGGATTGTGTGCTATTTTGTTCGTTCTTATTATTTGAGTTGAAAATTATTTTATTTCATCAAAAATTTCAATCAAAATCGCAACAAGTGCTTAACGATTAGTTGTGATTTCTGCAAGAGAATCTGGAATCAGTGGAGCAAGAGGAAAAATATTCTGGAGCATTCAAGAAGTCCAGTGAAGCAATAGGAGCATCTTTACCAAAGTTTGTTCAGAGATCTTGCAACTGAACCGCGGAACCGCAACATTTACCTTGAATTCGCGGTGGAACCGTGGCGTTCTGGTCGATTCAGTGCTCCAAATTTCTCAGGTATATCTCTGACTTTCTTATCTCCTCTCTACTCTTGTCCATTAACCAATTTCTGCAGGATTCTTTGCAAAAATTCGCAACGCCGCTAAAAGAAATTTTTTGCGTGTTTTGAAATTGATTGTTTGCATATTTTAACACGGAAATTAAAGGGCAAAGACCAAATTCAGAGATTAGGTAGGGATTTCATTACTCTTTCTAAGCCCCAAAAATCACCAACTTGTATCCACATCACCCTTATTAACTAAAAAATATCTAGACAAGACTCTAAGGACCGTCGCGCTCACTTAGGACAGAAGGAGGTTGTGGGTAATCTACTGTTTATCCGCATTTTTTTTGTGGTGTCTAAGGCAAGTGTGTCTAAGGCAAGTGTGTTTAAGGCAAGCGGTTACTTAATTAGGCCTACTACTTACGTAGTGGAGAACCTTCCACTTACCTGGCCACAGAAGGGATAAAGAGGCAGTAGAGGATCTATCCTGCAATTTGTCTTCTGGAAGTCTAGGAGCGGTCTAGAGACTTGACCTAGGTGACCATTAGATCTAGGGTTGCTTGTGCATATTTTGTGATTTGATTTTTCAAAAATCCGTATTTTTTTCAAAACAAACACCAATCCAAACTTTTCTCTAATTATCACAATGCTGCCACTTGTGCTAAACCATTTGGTGCATGCTCAGCTGGACACGGAATTCTAGTGCCCGTCTTGTCCGCGTTTTCCCTATCGACTCCGAAGTCGGTAATTCTACATCTACTTTTTCTTCACCCACTACTACACCCACATCGATGGACGGTTCTCCATCGAACTTCTTTAACACTACTCTGCCAGCGTCTGCAGGTGCGCAGAATCCGCCCTGCATCTCTCTCTAAAAGAGATGTTACCCTATCCGAGATCCTCTTTCTACCTGTCTTTCCATTCCACCAGCCAATGGGGACAATTTTGAAATCAAACCTCAATACATCAATCTTTTACCCAAATTTCACGGTCTCGAGTCTGAAGACGCATACGTTTTTATTACCAAATTCGAAAACGTATGTGCTATGATGGGTACTTCACAGCTTTCTGTGGATGCTATGAGATTACGTCTTCTCCCGTTCACCTTGTGCGATTTAGCCGAGAAGTGGCTATATAACACAGCCGCACATTCTATTTCAAACTGGGATGAATTCGTTGTAGCTTTCCTAAAGAAATTCCACCTCAATCATAAGACAGCTCGAGTCCGTAGCGAAATAAATCAATTTACCCAGCTTCCCAATGAACCATTTTCGAAGTGTTTTGAACGCTTCAAGGATCTGTTAGTTCAATGTCCTCATCACGGAATCCACCGATGGGATCTGTGCAGAATCATATATGAGGTCATTAATCCTACAACAAAACAGAATCTTGAATCCATGTGTCAAGGCACCTTCATGTCTAAAGATGATGATGAAGCTTGAAAATTTTTAGAAGATTTCGCTGAAAGAACTTTACAGTGGGAGAGTGTAACTCAACCATTGTCTAGAGGTGGTATTCATCAACTTGATGTTTCCATAGGAGTTGGAGCTGAAATGGCAGCAATGGAAAAGAAACTCGAAACTATGGAACACAAATTTTTATTAGCCTCCCTAAATCAGATGACACTCCTCAAAACTGTCTGTGGATGTTGTTCTGATCTATCACATCTGACGGAAGAATATCCATTGAATTCTCCGTTTCAAGGTCAAGAGCAAACAAATGCTGCTTTTCAGCAAAGACCTAGAAACGATCCGTATTCTTCCACTAATAATCAGGGTTGGAGGAATCACCCTAACTTTGCTTGGAACCAATACCAAACTCAAAACACGGTTCTAAACCAAAACAACTTTCAAAGGGCCCCTCCACAACAACATCAACCATTACAACTGACTCAGCACCCTATCAATCACAAAATTTTCAAAATCCAGTCAACACTTCTGCACCACATAATCCTTTGCAATTGACTGGTAATGATAACTCCTCTTCACTCGAACAAACCATGAATTTGCTTTTGAAAAATTTCATGTAAGTTTCGGCTGAGATGAAGTCTTCCGTCGATGATATAAAGAAAAACTCTACCTCCCAAGCTGAGAGTATAAAATCGATGGAAGCACAAATTGCACGAATAAATGCCGAAATGAGTGTTAGAGAGAAAGGGAAACTTCCGTCTCAACCCCTACCGAATCCTGGACATTCACAACACTACAATGTGAATGAAATTACAACGTTGAGATCCGGAAGAGTGTTGAATAATCAAGTCGGTGAAGAGATTGATAATCATGATGAATTAATCAATAACACCCCGGCTTTCACTTCCACTTTTCCTTCCACTTCCACATCCAGTTCTACTTCTGACCCTTGTTCGTCTACCCCACTACTTTCTTGCGAGCCTATTCTTCGTTTTCCTCAAGGCTCGAACCCTCAGCATATTCCTACTAGTCCACCAAAGACGATCCCCACTCCTATTCTGGGATCAATTCCACACACACCACCTTCTCCAATGTTGGACCCATCTATTATTACTAAAGCTCCTTATCCGAATCGGTTAAGAAGAAATAAATCGGGTCCACATATGGACAAGATTATGGAAATGTTTAAGCAGGTTAACATCAATATCCCTCTCCTAGATGCTATTCAACAAATCCAAACTTATGCGAAAATTTTAAAGGACTTATGCACTAGGAAGAGGAAGACTCAAGTGCCCAAAAATGTATTCATGACAAATAATGTTAGCACTGCTTTTACCCCATAATTACTAAAGAAACGTAAGGACCCTGGCTGTCCTACAATTTCGATTTCTATTGGGGGTAAAAACATTAACCGTGCTTTACTTGATCTTGGCGCAAGTGTTAACCTGCTTCCATATTCTGTCTACGAGCAGTTAGGGATTGGAGAGTTGAAACAAGCTCACTACACTCTCCAAATGGCATATCAATCAATCACCAAACCTAGGGGTGAACTTGAGGATATGTTGATTAAAGTCAGGAATTTATATTCCCTGTGGACTTTATTGTTCTTGATACACAACCTGTAGTAAACCCACAGAACCAAATTCCGGTGATTCTTGGTCGACCTTTCCTAGCCACTTCCAATGCTGTCATTAATTGTCAAAACGGCTCTATGACCCTATCCTTCGGGAAGATGTCAATTGAGCTGGACAGTTACAAAATTGGAAGTCAGCCGTCAGAACCCTCTGCTCACATTCTTGATGTCTGTTCTGTCCATGAGATAGCTCCCGAAAGCTGCGAAGTTGATGAACTTTGCTTTGAAGATCTCGACGACATTAGCACATCAATGTTTAATCTTGCACATCTTAGTGAGGACACTTTCGACGAGTCCACTCCTGAGTCTGAAACTTTTGACTCATCATTTTCCGAGTCTGTATCCTTTGCAGGCTACGAGCTTCTTCGTGAATCTGAATATCATTCGCTTACCCCACCTTCTATTATTTCTCCGCCAGCGTTAGATATCAAATTATTACCTTCTCATCTTAAATATGCATATTTAGGTGAGAATGAGTTTTTACCCGTGATCATATCAGCTTCTCTAGCCTTAGAGCAAGAGAACGCGCTTTTGATGGTATTGAGATCTAATAGGCAGGCTTTTGGTTGGACTATGGCTGACATCAAAGGGATTAGTCCCTTAATTGTTGAACATCATATACATCTAATGGATGAAGCCAAGCCAACCCGAGAACCACAGGGACGGTTGAACCCCGTAATGAAGGATGCGGTAAAGAAAGAAATCGTCAAATGCCTTGACAGTGGTATCATTTACCCAATCTCTGATAGCCAATGGGTAAGTCCAATTCATATAGTCCCTAAGAAATCTGGCATCACGGTCATTACAAATGAGGCTAACAAGTTAATCCAGACACGCGCTCAAACTGGGTGGCGTGTATGTATTGATTACAGAAAACTCGCCGCTACGAGGAAAGATCATTTTCCTCTACCTTTCATTGACCAGATATTAGAACGCTTAGCTGGACGTGATTATTATTGCTTCATGGACGGATACTCTGGCTATAACCAGGTCCCTATTGCCAAAAAAGATCAAGACAAAACTATATTTACTTTTCCTTTTGGTACTTTTGCTTATAGACGCATGCCCTTTGGGTTATGCAATGTTCCCGCTACATTTCAGCGGTGTATGATAGGGATATTCTTGGACATGGTAGAGAATTTTCTGGAGATTTTCATGGACGATTTCTCGATATTCGGAGATTCTTTTGCTGACTGCCTATCTCATCTTGACGCAGTTCTTACTCGTTGTAAAGATAAGAACTTAACCTTGAATTGGGGAAAATGCCATTTCATGGTCCAAGAGGGAATTGTGCTTGGACATGTCATTTCACGGAAAGGCATTGAGGTTGACAGAGCTAAAATAGATGTCATTCATAACCTTCCTCATCCCAAATGCGTCAAAGATATACGATCTTTTCTTGGCCATGCCGGCTTTTACAGGAGATTCATTAAGGATTTTAGCAAAATTGCTAGACTCTTAACTCTTCTCTTGGCCAAGGACACAACCTTTCACTTTGACTCGGATTGTGAGGCTGCATTTGACTCACTTAAAAACTCTCTCACTACAGCCCCCGTCCTATCATCTCCTGATTGGAACCACCCGTTTGAGCTTATGTGTGATGCATTAGATTTTGCAGTTGGTGCAGTCTTAGGAAAGCACATTGATAAGATGCCGCACGTGATTTATTATGCAAGTAAGACCCTGAATGATGCCCAAATTAATTATACAATTACTGAAAAAGAACTTTTGGCAGTTGTATTTGCATTAGAAAAATTCAGGCCTTACTGGATTGGCTCATCAATTGTTGTGTACACTGACCACTCCGCCTTAAAACATCTTTTATCGAAGAAGGACGCTAAAATTAGGCTAATACGTTGGATCCTTGTATTACAAGAATTTGATCTCGTCATTCGAGATAAGAAAGGATGTGAAAACGTAGTAGCTGACCATCTTTCGCGCATCTCTTCTTCACCTGTGACCTTGCCAATTAATGACTCTTTTCTGGATGAACAACTCTTGAATGTATCCACCGAACCTTGGTTCGGGGATATTGTGAATTATCTTACTACGGGACTTATTCCCCATGAATGGTCGAAACAGGACAAACATCGATTTCTATCCCAAGTAAAACAATTTTACTGGGATGAACCCTATTTGTTTAAGTGTTGTCCTGACCAGATCATTCGCAGATGTGTCCCAAATGATGAATTCAAGAGTGTTCTATCTTTTTATCATAATCAGGCATGTGGGGGTCACTTTGGACCTCGAAAGACGGCGGAGAAGGTTCTGCAATGCGGCTTTTACTGGCTGACATTATTCAAAGATGCATTTGATCATTGCAAAAACTGTTCACAGTGTGAACACACAGGTAGGATTTCTCGGAGAAATGAGATGCCACTTCAACCGATCCTGGTGGTTGAAATTTTTGACGTTTGGGGTATAAATTTTATGGGCCCTTTTCCCAACTCCTTTGGAATTTGTACATATTGCTTGCGGTTGATTACGTCTCGAAATGGGTGGAAGCTATTCCTTGTCGCACTAATGATAACAAGGTTGTCATTAAGTTCCTTAAAGAAAATATCTTTTCGTGATTTGGACACCCACGTGCTATCATTAGCGATAATGGGACACATTTCTGTAATCGGTCTTTCGAGACTTTGATGTAGAAATACGCAATCAACCACAAACTTTCCACACCCTATTATCCCCAAACATGCAGGCAAGCTGAGATTTCAAACAGACAAATCAAACAAATTTTGGAGAAAACTATTTCTAAAAATCGAAAAGATTGGTCAACCAAATTGACGGATGCTTTTTGGGCATTCTGTACTGCTTATAAAACTGATCTCAGTATGTCTCCTTATCGTCTAGTGTTTGGTAAGGGTTTCCACCTTCCGGTCGAGATTGAACACAGAGCATTGTGGGCCATTAAAGAACTTAATTTTGACTTAAATCAAGCCTGTAACTTTCGGAAGCTGCAATTAAAGGAGCTAAGCGAACTCCGCGATGAAGCTTACGATAATGCTGTAATTATAAAGAACCGGACTAAGGTATTTCATGATAAAAACATTTTGAGAAAAACTTTTACATCTGGTCAATAAGTCCTTCTTTATGATTCACGACTCCATCTTCATGTGGGTAAGCTAAAATCTCGGTGGAAAGGACCTTTTGTTGTGCGGTATGTATACCCGCACGGGGAGTTGAGGTTGAAAATGATGAAAATGGTACAATTTTCAAAGTAAATGGACATAGATTAAAACTGTATTTTTCCACTGACCCTATGGAGGAGCTCCTGTTTTTACAAGAGCCGCTTTATCTTGACTAAAATTCCTCTGTCTCACCTCCATGTCTTGAAAAATACCGTATCATCTTTAGAATGAAGGTGAGTAAATAAGTTTGGGGGAGATTTTCACGATCATATTTCATTCCCCGTTAATAAATTTTTCCTCCCAAGTCTACAGGTTTCTAAGATTTCACAGTTGGCAACAGTGAGGACACTGTTGTAAACAAGTTTGGGGAGGTTTGTGCTTATTTGCGCATCACTTTGCATCTATTTTGCATAAGCACAAAACATAAAAAACTAATAATAATAATATTTAATTATAATAAAGATTAGATAGTGAAAAATTACATCCAAAAGATTAAGAAAAATTTAAGAAAACCTAGAAAGTTAGAAGTTTTCTTAAACGAACTAGTAATAAATAGTTATGAGCCGTTGTCCCAAGGGTTAGTAAGATGAAAGAATTCACTAATCCGAGGATAAAAATAAGTCTGAAAAGTAGTTCCTATTCTGGAAGCCAAACATTTGAATGTTGATATCCTACTATACGCACTTACACATGTCTTGAAACTCGGGATAGTAGAGGATACCTTGAAATGCTCTTGTCTAAAAGCCAAAGTATGAAGGAAATATAAATGAGAATAAAATATAAATGGTGTAGAAAAATGAACACTAGTTTTGCAATCACCAAGGCAGCAATAAAAAAATATAGCGAGGGTGCTTCATCACCTAGTGTCTTAGACCAACTGGTTTGGGAGTCACTGCTAAGTCTTAGGTGTTGCAAGACGAGGAAAATACTAAATACACCTTATAAGCAAGCATGTTGAGTAATCGGTCTGTTAGTACCTCAAGAAATATTAACGGTCGCATGAAAAATGTGTGAGCAATCCCATCTAAATATTCACAGATTAAAAAGCACTGATGCAGATGGACAAAAGTATGATAGCTTGAATTGAATTCTCCGAGTGTAGAGATGTTCTTTACACACACGTAGGGGTATATGATCAATGTTTGGAAGAAAGGTAGGAATGAAGAATAAAGACGATGTTTTATTGAGGGATAATATGATTTGTAACATCTTTTCATGACTATTAAGATAGGGCTCATGACAACCGAAAAGCTAGTATTAGCTGGAAACTCTAATTTCAAAGTCTTTCTTTTATAATTCTTATCTTTACATGTAACTTTCACAGTCTTCCTTTTATTATGGGATTTTTTGGGTGCAATCCGCTGAAAACCATCAGGAGACAACACTCCTCCTACTAGGGACACCTAGAGGTTTAAAGGCTTATTTCACGTGTTCAGTGCAATCGTGTTTGCCTACGAAAGTGTGCTAGTTAGTTTTTTTTCTTTCTCTTCTTCTTTTCTTCTTCACCTGAATAAAAGATGTTTGCTCTAGACGATAAAAATTAAGTTTGGGGTAGTTTGATCAGTTGAAAATATTGCATTCTTAACACATCAATTTCCCTACTCTTTCTAATCATCTATATGTGTTTGGTATAAATATAGCACATATTAGCAATTCGTATGCAAAATATCAAATAACATGTGTTATACATTATAACCGGCATTATGAGGGAAATTGTGTGTTTATTACTACATGCATGATAATGTATATCTCAACATATTTTATCGAGATTGTGTGCAGAAAATTCTTCAGGTCAAAAAACTGGAATCGCAAAAATGCCGATAAAATACAGCAAGTCAAAGAAATAAAATCTGGCAGAGATTCAGAAAGGATAATAATATTCCAGACATCAGAAGAAGACCCTAAAGCCACACTAAACAACACAGAAGAATTCATGTAGTGATCTCCTCAAACCGTTGCGGAACCGCGGCCGATCCAGGCCGATCCGCCGCGGATCCGCGGCCGAGTCGACTCATCGGCGGTCGACACTTTTTCCAGAGGTCCCTTATAACGGCCAAGCTTCTTCAAGACGCTTCGAACTGTGTAGATTTCTCCAGAAGCTTTCCTTCAAACTTCCAAGCTTCTTGCGCAAGCTTGATACCTACCTAGCTTCCTAGGCAAGCTTCATAACAACCTAGCTTCTAGGGGAATATAGAGGAAAACTATAAAAGGAGACCTAGGGCTTCATTCAAAAGGTTTTTGAATATTGAACCAATTAACGACACAAGTTGAGTGACACAACTTGTGATCCAAACCCTAACCCAAATCCATTTCCAAAGCCAAATCAAGATCCATCGAGAAGCGAATCAAGCAAGCAATCAACGATCCTTTATCGCAACGCCGGTCTTCAACAAGAGCGCGAGATCCTCGAAAGGTACAAGTCTCACGAGATTGATGCAAAGCGAATTTCGAAGGAACTAGCTACCTCTTCAAAAGGAGAAATCGAGAGCAAAATCTTGTAATCTAGAATTGATGGAATGTGTACCTAGTCATCGATTAATAAAGGTGATAATTGTAATTCTTGCTTTCTTTACATTCTTGCGTTATGAAAATTCTTGATTCTTGATTCTTTAATTTCCATGATGTGTGAGTGAAATCTCTGCTTGTAATTGAATCGAGAGAATCGGTAGATCAAATGAAGATGAAATTATTATACCAATCTTAAGTCTTATGAGGATTGTGAACTTTAGGAAAAATAATCATCGATGACCTAATTTGGAGCGAGATCATGTTCTTGATTATTTCATTGCAAATTAGGGATCAAATAGTTGATGATTTTCTTTGCTAAAGGTTAGAATTGAATGATGATAAATAAAAAGATAAGGGATCGTGAAGGAGAAAACCTAGTTTCTTCAATAGATCCCTAATCTTCATTGATCATCATCGGTCTAGCTACAATTCATCAATAGATAAGAATCGTAATTACTAGTATTCATCATTGCTACCAATTTGATCGATTCCTACAAGCTATTCTTTATAATCTTGATAATCAAATTGGTTTTGACATTTTCTTGATTCTTGATTCTTGATCTATTTCTTAATGTTTTCTTGAAATTAAATCTCATAAATCTTGAATCATTTTCTTTACTATTTTCTTTCAATTCATCTAAAACAAGATCGATCAAAACACGAATCTCTGTGGACGATCCGTGCTCACTAACAAGCGCTACAAGTGACACCGTTATTGATTGCGTCGATACAAACTTCTTTGGTTGTGATAAACTTTTCAAAACACGATCAAAATATTAGATCAATCAGGTGTCCCGCAGCAGCTGCACCGTCTTAGCGGATTCCTTACCAATAGTCATAACCTTGTTGACAAAGGTCATACCATCTCCGACCGTACGCTGGCGAAGAATCAAACCCCGAGCCTCTCGCTGAGTCGGTTCCAAAACAGAAGTGTCAACCAGCCGCATAACCTGAGGAATGTTATAACTTTTGTAGAAACGGGGCCGCTTGTGAGCTCCGAAAGCGCCAAGCACATGCAGCTCGAGCCACGAAGTGAAGTAATGCATCGGAAGGTTTACGGGCTGCACTCCTGGCTGAGTGGTGTCTGCCGCCAAGCTAAGGCCATGATATAAATAAGCCAACCCGGCAATCCCAATAGCAACATGCGTCCCTTCAACCATTCGGTGAGCCGGGTAGAAAACGGACGGCCTCATATAGCGAGGGTGCATGGGGAGCGCAAACCAACTTAACCATAAGCTGAGGAATCCCCAAAAGAACGTCTCTTCATCGATGTCTGGGGTGGTGAGTTCCGCAAACGGGACAACCGCGGCGTTCAGGAGGAAAAAATTCTTTTGATTCGCTTCCACTGTCTTTCGGCTATCCAAGCCAAAACCGAAAGGATCGTCGAGCTTGGCAAACTTTGCACCTTGTTTCGACAAGACTTCCGGGCGAAGAAAACGGGCGATGAAATCTGTAAAGCTGACCCCGTGGCTTCCGGATTCGATAAATAGGCTCTCGTAAATATTTAGCACCTTGATCAAGTTTGGGAATCGGTGCTGAATAGCATTCTCTGGGGTCAGACCCATCACTACTGAGCGAGTGGCGAAAATATAATCGTCAGGGGGTAATATCTCTTCATAATTCTCCCCTCTGACAGGCAAGCCGAAGATCTCCACGAACTCCTCTACGGAGATTGAAACTTCTCGATCCGGTAGAAGGAAGGTGTGAGTTGGAACGTTCCATTGTTCCAAAAAGGCTTTGACCCACCATACAGGAGGCGTGGAATACTGGAAGAGAGAAGAATAAATAGCAGGGTATAGCCCAAGCTTCAGCAGCTACGATTTCTTGGCCGACAAGATGTACCGAGCCCACTGCAAATCCGGCTGAGTGGCGGGGAGTCAAACCTATCATGTACGGCTTCCCCCACGGGCGCGACTCACCTTGACATATACGCCACCCCAAGATATCCAAAGCCATCGGCGGCTGTACGGGTATCGCGGCCATGGAAGGCTGA
This sequence comes from Agapanthus africanus, assembly GCA_030015575.1. NCBI lineage: Eukaryota > Viridiplantae > Streptophyta > Magnoliopsida > Asparagales > Amaryllidaceae > Agapanthus > Agapanthus africanus. The sequence goes on along the minus strand of JASDDO010000019.1, from coordinate 889,065,274 downwards.
AGGCAACCCTTCGAAGTCCAATTGATCTCCTCTACAACGTAGTTCACTAGGGGTGGGTCGACATAGTGAATAGCGGAGATCACTTCCGAAGGTGCTGCACAAGAAAAGCTGCGTCGGCCCTTGATGATTTGGTTGTACCACAATCCCACAAATGAAGAGACTTTTGTTCCAGGTCATGATCTTTGATCAGCGCAAAGACTTTCCTATCCACAGGTGCGTCAGGGAATGCGATTTCTGGGCGGACAAACGGGAAAGAAGTGTCGAAAGACATAGTACATGCGCGAAAAAGAACAAGAATTAGCTGTCAATGCTACAGTTCATGTTTTGGTACTGGGTATTTTAAATTTGTACCTCGCTGCAATGCAGTGGAAGGGGACCCACAAAATCTAGATGACAGCTCATCATTGATGAGACGGTCTTATCATTAATGAGACAAATTCTCATTAAGTAAGAAATCCTAAAAGGATTCTCATTTAATGAGAGGCCCCTCAGGCCAAGGAGTTAATCTCTTTTGAGAGCAGCGCTCTACAACAGAGTGACATCTGTCCACTCTAGTCATGAGAGAAATAAAATTCCTTAATTTTTTTTATAAAAAAAAAGAGCTATGCTCTGTGAAGACGATGGAGTCACCCATAAAAACCTCTAAAAAAGAAAAGAAAAAAGCAAAGCTTTTAATGAATAGAGCACAGCTCTGTTAATGGGTAAAACCCTAAAACATCTTTTAGATCTATGATCTTAAAAGAGCATAGCTCTGTTAATGGGTAAAACCCTAAAAAACTTTTTTTAAGATCTATGATCTGAGAAGAGCAAAGCTCTGTTAATAAGTTTAATTCTTACCAAAGTTGGGCAGAGTTTTGACTCTTAAGAAGTTTCTTAAGGCAGAAAGCTTGGCTCTGAAGAAGAATTAATTCTCAAGAGAAAACAAGAAGATGAACAAGTAGTCATCTCAAGGGACAAATGCCCTATTTATAGGCGGTGGAAGTCGGTTCAAATTCCAAGTTGATCCAATGGTAGAGATGCTGCCACCGCTGCACTCATATGTGAGCCACGTGAGCTCAAAGGTGGGGGGCATTTGTTTCCCCCAATCAGAGAGCAAAGCTCTATTTGAAATTTCAAAATCTGAAGTTTAAAATGAGGCAGCGCTTCATAAGAGCGCTTGAGCAAAAAGCGCCAGCGCTAGGAGTCAAAAAAACTCCGAGGCAGCGCTCACGTGCAAAGCACGAGAGCGCTAGCGCTAAGTGTTAGTTATATGTATGCCCTAGAGGCCATTACTGTACATACGATGTATATTGTAATGGATGCTTGGACATATATAGGGAGGACTTTCTTGCTCGACATGATAGTATGCTATCTGGTTGTACTTTATCTTAACGTGTACTCTGATTGTCTCTATGTTACATGTTGATAAAGCCCTTAGGATAACACTGCCAATTCTAGGGTTAGGAGACCCGGTCTCGACTCCTCGAGATGGTCTCCCACTAGACCCTAGAACCCGGTTACTTGTGCTCCCCGCCTTGGGTCTACCTAATGCGGAAAAGTAAATAATATATAATGGTGACATCATTTTCAGCCTCTCCGCTGATCTAGTAGGGTTCCTCACCCACCTGAGAGATACTTCGATTTCTCTATGACAGTGGGAGCGAGGATTGCATCATGAGATGATGACCCAACTAAGTTTCGAGCATGCCATCAGGAGTGGGACTCTGTAAGAATGGCTGGATGCTTAGTGATCTGAGATGGAATCCTTATACACCAACAAAATATGGACTTTGGTTGCTTTATCTGAAGGGTTAAATCCCCATCAGGAGCAAGTATATCTTGAGAAGTTTACTTGGTGTACATGGAAAAGTTGAGACTTTCAAAGCTATGCTTAAATCTATCCAGATCCTACTTGCCACAGCTACATACCATGACTACGATATCTGGTGGTTGGGTGTCATGACTGCTTTTCTAAATGATGTTTTAGAAGAGAGCGTCTATAAGTACACAGCCAGAGGGCTTCGTAGACAGTGGGAGCAGCGGAAACGTGTGCAAGATGTTTTATATGATAAAGCAGACATCGCGGAGTTGGAACATCTGTTTTGATGTGGTAGTTAAAGAGTTTGACTTCATCAAAATGGTAGATGAACCTTATATATACAAAAAGGTAGTAGGGAGTATTGTAGTGATCCTCGTAGAGTACGTGGATGACATACTCTTGATAGGGAAGGAGTTTCCTATGCTACGCTCGGTCAATCTCCGCTTATCACAAGGATTCTCCATATAGGATCAAAACGATACCTCCTAAATCCTGGGTTTTGGATCTATGAGATAGATCTAATTGGATGTTAGGATTCTCACTAGTTGTAGTGAGATGGTATCAATCAATCCTGGGGAGAACCACTGGAAAGGTTTCGGGGAGAACCACTGGACGACTGAATATCAGTCGCAGGCATTGTCTATACCCTCAGTGGAGGGACGGTATGTTGGAAGAGTTCCAAGCTAGATACCGTGACATACTAGACGATTAAAGGCAAGATACATCGTTACCAAGGATATTACCAAAGAGGCAGTCTGGATATATATAAGTTCATGAGATGAACTTCGTTCCTACCATTATGTGACAATGGAGTTGTGGCTTTAGCCAAGGAACTACCGTCCCATCAAAAATCCAGATATAATTCTTAGGAAGTATCACCTGATCATGGAGATGGTTGATCTCCAGGAAGATCGAGATTAGGAGAGTAGACACAGAGGACAACAGCGCGGATCCACTCACAAAGGCCTTTTTCCCAGTAGAGACTCTTATGGGATGGTTGAGTATGAGATACTTTAACCGCAGCTAATTGTTGGGTATGTGATACCACAACAGATGGCCCTAATGCAAGTGGGAGATTGTTAGTTATATGTATGCCCTAGAGGCCATTACTGTACATACGATGTATATTGTAATGGATGCTTGGACATATATAGGGAGGACTTTCTTGCTCGACATGATAGTATGCTATCTGGTTGTACTTTATCTTAACGTGTACTCTGATTGTCTCTATGTTACATATTGATAAAGCGCTTAGGATATATACTCGACTATTGGGATTATGATGAGATCATACTAATGGGGCCACGGTAGTCGGCGAGTACATCCTATAACAGTTCCTAGTCGAGGGTGTATCGAGACAGGGCATCGATACACCAGAGTAGACTAGCGTATACGCATCTTGACCCATATGATGGGCGATGGATGATCCCATATCCATCGGTGTTTGACATCAAGGATGGTGTACGGGTGCTCAGTGGAGACTGGGTACACTGGACGGACTCGCCGAGAACTCCCAGATGGTATTATACCTCACGTCAGACGGCAGTTCTCCGGTGACACTGGTACAGAGTAGTCTGTTGACCCGAGATCATCATAGAGTCTTGTGTGATTCCCACTGTGCTTTGATTTCCATCATACCACGTCCAAGAGGGCGTGCAAAAAGGTGGCTTTTGGGTACAGTCCAAAATCACATGGAGGCAATGAGCGATAGGAGGGAATTCGTCTCTCCCGGTATAGGGAGTTGATGTTGTGCTGTGTTCGATTGGCTATAACTGGAAATCCCTGGCCAGGGTTGCTGAGATTTACCGTTAAGTGTTATCAGTAGTTTCTCGAACTGTTATAGACCTCATATCGACATGACTTATCGAGCTACTGGGGTCTGACGTTTACCACCCCTATGCGAGATATGCAACATATCAGACGACGAGACCGGACTGTACGGGAGTGTTACTGATTGGATTCATAGGAGAATGTACAGGTTTTCTTGTTGATCTTCTGAGCGCTCAATACCTGGTTGGCTGTTACGTTTAGCTGACCGCTTGCAGCTTGTGGGTGTTTGATATGATCATCACTTACTGCCGGCGTATTGACGATTCTTTAGAGTCCTACACAGAGGTTTCTTGACTCAGGCAAAACGGAGTAGGAGCACATATGCGATATGTGCGGGACCGAGGATAATGCGGTATGTGATACCGTATTGGATTCTCGCGATATGAGATATCGGCCGGGTATATGTGATATAGCCGGGTCATCGTATTAGTCGGTTATATGCGATATAGCCGGATTGTCGGATCAAGTGTTGATTCGATAATTTAATGTATAATAATATATATGATATATTAAATTACATTAACTAATATTAGCTCACTAAAAGATTCTTTTTCTCACTCGGGTAATACATTGATATATATGCGATATATGTTAATTGTATTATTTTATATTGTTACGATAAATATTATATATGTGATATATAATATTGTAACATGATATGATAACTAATGCAACATGATTAATGGAGATTAAACAAGGTTAGGATTTGTTTTGGGTTAGTTCCTTCTTGATGATTCTAGAAGGTTTCTTTTTGTTTTGTGCAAGATATTTTCAAATGACTCATGCTTTAACCCAACCCAAACCCTAGCCCTTGGTTAATTCTCTACAAAGGTTTAGCAACCATGGTTGCATTATTCATCATTATCTTCTTTACATTATTCATCACAAAAGGATTCTATTATTGATTCATCTTCTTCTTCCTTCTTTCTTTCATGGAAAAAGCTTTCTAGCTTTTTCTAAGTGATGAAAAATGAGTGAGAATAAGAAAATAAAAGAGAGCAAAAATCCTAATTCATCATCCTCATCTACCCTTTCCCTTTAGATGAGGCTGTTCACATCATGTAGTGAGTGAGAGCTTGTATTAATGAAACTTCAAGGTAGATCATCTATGTTATCAAAGATCGGAAGAAAGACTGCATCTTTCTCTTCGTGGAGCCTCTCGAGAGTCCGGAACACGATGATCGCAGTGAAGTGACCACAACACGGAGCTTATGAAGTGAAGGACCAGATCTACAAAGGTTGTAATCCCTCTCACTTAGTGTTAAAGTGTTTAACATGCTAGTTTTCGCATAAACTCTAGTTTAAATATCCGGCTTTGGGTTGTTCGGCATGGCTAAATTTTTAATCGGGCATGGTTGATGCCTCGTAGAACCTCGTGAGCGTGCCTAGCAACCCTACACTAAGTGCGCTAGCGCTAGGAGTCAAAGACTCTGATGCAGCATTCACGTGCAAAGCACGAGAGCGCTAGCATTAAGTGCGCTAGCACTAAGAGTCAAAGACTCTGATGCAGCGCTCACGTGCAAAGCACGAGAGTGCTAGCGTTGGAACTAAATGTTCCCCACCATAGGATCAAAGATCCAACAAAGATGATTAAAAATTATCAAATTACCAGAAAGAAAGTTCTGTTGAGAAAATACTCCTACAATCTTTCCAAACCGGAAAGATTGACCTCTGAAAATCAAAGCACCGTTGGATCAATGATCCAATTGTGATTAAAAATCGCCAAGATACAGAATAAGTTCTGTATGGGAAAATATTTTCCCAATCTTGTTAAAAACAAGAAGATTGCCTTCTGTAAAACAGAAGCTCTTGGATCAAAGATCCAATGGTGGGAACATCCCCAAATCAATCAGAGTAAAGATTTCATTAACTGATTCAACAAATCAGCCTCCCCTATATAAAGGACCCAAGACTTCATGTCGTAAAGAGAGGAACCCCCCATAAGTTTGAAGTTCTCAAAAAAGAAAAAAGAGAAGAGCAAGCTCTCATAAGAAGAATTTTTTTCAAGGTAAACAAAAAAAAAAGAAGAGAGATCATAACATCTCCTTAATATTTGAGAGTTTTTACTCTCACATCATGAGAACTTAGTTCTTTTTCTAGATCACAGATCGACAAGACAAAGTCTTTCACAGAAACAAAGAGATCATAGCATCTCATCAAAAAGAGAAGAACACAGATCTTAGATCCATGAGACAAAGTCTCTTATAAACAGAGAATTTAATTCTCGGAGCACAAAACTCAGAACAAATCATATCTGTTAAAGAAGAGCCTTAGCGCTCCAATTTTAAAAAGAAGCGCTCCGGCGCTCCAAGCCTGGTGCTCAGCGCCAAGCGCTCCACGTGCGCCTCACGTGAGCGCTACTTTAAAAGAAGCGCTTCAGCGCTCCGGCGCTACGAGTCTGACGCTCAGCCCCCAGCGCTCTAAGCGCTATTTGATAAGAGCGCTCTGCGCTCATTATCTGGCACTCAGCGCCAAGCGCGCCACGTGCTCCTCACGTGGGTTCTTCTTTACATAGAGTGTTCTACACTTATCACACAGGACCCAGCGCCATAATAAAGTGTGTCCCTCACTCAATAAAAAGACAAAAGAAGAAGGGGTGTCAGAAACCCGAAATTAATGCTCTGCATTATTGAACAAAAAGGACTGAGCCCAAACAAATGTTAACATTTTGTTCAAAAATGAATGGACTAAGTCCAAATAATTGTTCAAACACTTTAACTGAATGGGCTGAGTCCAAGTAGGCCATAAATTCCCCAATTCATATTAACTGAGCCCATGTGCTCCCAATATTTTTAATTGGTCTTAGTCCCAGACCTGACTATAGATCTCCCAACCAACATTGGTTCAAGAGTACATCTCTTCACACCTCTGATATATGTCAGTGTAATTCTTCAACGTCTTCAGAGAGGTGGCGGGTCCCGACAACCAGACACTTTATGGACCGCAACATCCCTAAACTAAACTCTATGGACTATGATGTCCTTAAACTTTACAGACTATGAGGTCTTTAAAATAGACTATGATGTCTTTAAACTGGACTATGAGGTCCTTAAACTCATGGACTATGATGTCCTTAAACTTTATGGACTATGAGGTCCTTAAACTCATGGACTATGATGTCCTTAAACTTTACAGACTATGATGTTTTTAAACTGGACTATGAGGTCCTTAAACTCATGGACTATGAGGTCCTTAAACTCATGGACTATGATGTCCTTAAACTTTACAGACTATGAGGTCTTTAAACTAGACTATGATGTCTTTAAACTCGACTATGAGATCCTTAAACTCATGGACTATGATGTCCTTAAACTTTATGGACTATGACGTTCTTAAACTCCATGGACTATGATGTCCTAAAACTTATGGACCGATGTAACGCCTTAGGATGTGTTTAGTAGCTAATTATACTTTAAAGTATGGGTTTTAATAAAAAGTTTACCAAATCGATTTTCAAATATTTTATCCTATTTAATGAATATTTTATTAGATTTTTCCTAGGCTTGCACACACTTATGCATGTCAACTAGGGTTAAAATGGGGTTAAACCATGATTAGCAACCATGGTGGACTAATCATTTTCCTTAAGCTAATTTAAAATTTGAATTAAGTTATTTGGGTTTTTAATTATGTGTGTTTCTTTTTTTTTTTAAAAATGGAAAATCATTTGTGTTAGTTGACTTGGTGAGGGGAAGAGAGAGAGAGAGAATGGTATCATGGCATGAGCCATGCCTTCATTAAATGATGAGAGAGAGGGGGGTTGACTAACCTTAGCTCTCATTTCCTTTGCTTTTGCTACTCATTTTCTCACAACTCTCTCTCTCTCTCTCTCTCTCTCTCACGCACCAGTAGCTGCAACAGCAAAAGAAGAAGCAGCAGCAGAGGCAACAGCAGCAACATCAGTAGCATCAACACCAGCAACATCAGCAGCAGCAGCCCAAGCTTCAGGCATCAGCAGCAGCAGCTACATGCAGCACCAGCAGTAGCAAGCAGCAGCAGCAACAACACAGCTTCTTCACCTTCTCCTGCTTCCTAGGGTTGAGAGTGAGGTATAAAATCTGAGCTCAATTCCTTTTGCTAAACTTATGTGTAGAATTAGCTTCGGTTAGTGATAAAAGTGAGTTTTTGTGCTAAATATGGTGAATTGTGTGGACTTTTGGTTAGGAGATGATTTTGCTGGTTAGCCCAGCCTAGTTAAGTGTTATTAGGGCCACTTAAACCTGGATAAACCCCAGATTTCACTAAAATACCATAGGGTTTCATATTGGTGTTAATTTAACGTTTTAAAGTGAAATTTTAGCTTTCTGCAATCTGCTTGTGACCCGGCTCCTTCAGAGAAAATCTGGGAAAACTGGAGCATGTATAGTAGGTCTAGACCACACACACGAAGCACGAGCCCCAGATTCCACAATCTGGCTGCCAATTAATTCGTTCTGGCCGCAAATTGCTGCCAGGTAGGGGACTTGGGTGCTGGGGTTTTGGCTGGGGGAGTCTGCTATATATTTTAGTAGTGTGGTATGTGCAATTTTATAAGTTTTTACCTGTGTCAAAATCTGGGACCATATATCGTTTTTCTAATACGTTTAGTTTGCGCGATACGTGAGTGGGTTCTGTGTTCCAGCGTATCGCGGCGTGTCGGGGTAGTTTTAGACGCGTATACACACGATCTAGCATATCGGACACACGCGCGTTTAGTTCGCGACGCGGGTTTCTCGTTTGTTTTCGATATCGCGTTTTGCGAGATATTTGCTTATGTGGATTCTTGTGTAAATGCTAGGTTTGGAGGCGGGTACGTCGGACGCCGCAAAGAAGGGAAAGCAGATGGTCGGCTATACTTAGCATACGACCAGGTGAGTAGATTTAACATCTATGGGGAAATCGCCCGTATGGCGTTAAGCGTCAGGGCGTGATAGGATATTTTAGTCGTAGATATTTATATGTATTATTGTAGCATACCTTCTTCTATTGCTTGTAGAAATGGTAGTATACAACACTGCACTGTCACTAACGGTTCAAGCTGCACGAGCACTATTTGTATGTTACACTTACACCGTTAGTGATTGCCATGACACACACACTATAGAATTGCTACAAATCATACATTGATAATTAGACATGACTTGTTGCATATTGGCACATGCATACGGTCTATTCATAGTAGTGCACACATTGCTTGACATATCCCTACTTGTGCACATATACATTGCTACACTCACATTGCGTACATATCCATTCGCACATCCATACCTATATACATACATATGTTACATACGTGGGTGATATTGACATGATTTAAAAACTAAGGGACCGCACGAGATATTTTCAAAATTGGATCTTTTTAAAAGAGCGGTTTTCCCTTTTTACTTTTAATGTCATACGACACATTGCATGGATTTACGTATTTATTATGGATTTATGTGATTTCTGGATTTGAGAACCGTGATATTATTTTAAGAAAATACGCACAGTTTTAAAAACCCGGTTTCTCTTGATATGACATTTCGGTGTGTCCACCATGCGTTTTCTCGGTTCTGAGACGTGTGACATGTGAACCTGAATCGAGGAGCTGGACGAGGCCGATTGCGGGTACATGGTGGACCCGGTATGGTACCCCGGGGCAAGAAAATGATGCTGTGTATATAGACGGTGAGCCTGGCAGAAGGACTACTAACTACCGGTGATTGGTTGGACCTGACGGTTATCCGGAGGATACTGACCAGAGTCGATAGATGGATATGGGACGACACGTACTGCCGGGGCCAAGGTCCGATTCCGCAGACGGAGCCCGTGGGCCGATCCGGACTGTCGGAGCCCGATACTTGAGGATTTGCGTATCGATGCTTGACACGATGATTTTGTGATATTTTTGAGTGCCGATGCTAGGAATTCACGATTCCATGAGCTGTACAGGATTTGAGGGCCGATCAGAGTGACGGTGCCTGAGTTTTACTGGGATTTGGGTGCATTGATAGACACTAGTTATTCTTCCACATTGACAATCCGTGTAGATTGTTAGTGTATATGCCCTAGAGGCCATTACTGTATCATACTAGCTTGTATATTACTTAATGAAAGCTTGGGATATTCACAGTTATATTGACAGTCTTGCTCAAAATGGTAGTATGCTACTTGGTTTGTCTCTACTTCAATATGTGCATGTGTTTCTTTTAACATATCGCTTATACATATTAGTGGAGCCCTTAGGATCTTTGCTTGATTACCAGCATTGTGATGGCAGTCACACTTGTGGGGGCTGGGTAATCTATAAGCACATCCTTATACAGGTCCCTAGTCGTTGGACTATCGAGACAGGGCATCGATACTCCGGAGTAGACTAGCGTATGCGCTTCTCATCCCAGCAGGGGAGGTGGTCTGTCCCACAGCCATCAGTACGTCGTACTGGAGATAGTATGCGGGTGCTCGTTAGGTTACGAGTACACTGGACAGGACTCGTCGGAAACTGTTGGTTGGTATTATACCTATCGTCAGTTATCAGTTCCCAGGTGACATGAGTACAGCTTAGTCCGCTGACTTGACACTGTCACTTCGCCTCGAGTGTGTTCCCACTGTACTTAGATTACTACCCTACCACGGCTCAAAGGAGTCGTGCAAACAGGTAGTAGTTGGGTGCAGTCCCGAAGCACTTGGAGGCAGTGACGGTTAGACAGGATTCGTCTCTCCCGGTATTGGGGGTTGACATCGCGCTGTGTCTAGGAGAGCCATTACACGAGTAGTCCCTGGCCAGGGCAAGCGAGATATACTGGTAGGTTTCCAGTGTTATCTCAGGGTGTTCTGGGCTACACTCCGGCACGACTTGTACCGCTATTAGGGGACTGACGTTTACCGCCCCCTAGGCCCGCCATGCGATGTATCAGACGAACAGACCGGACTGTACGGAGATTGTCACATACAGGCTCAGTAGGAGTTCGGATGGGTTTACCTCATCGGCCTTCTTATCGACATCTACCTGGGGACCGTTACATACAGCTAGTGCCGCTTGCGGTCTATGGTTAAACCTAATGCCAGCGTAGTGTCGAGTCTTTAGAGTCCTACACAGAGAGTTTCCCTGCACTGAGCAAAACGTGTAGAGGCCGTATGGTTTTACGGCAGGGCTACGATCACTTACGTGCACTTGTGTACGTATGCTGTTCGGGCAGGCAATACTAGTGGGCTTTGGTTTAAGCCAGATTCTAGTATTGCACAGATGGATTTGTTTTGTCTTCTGTGCATTCGCATTCTACGGAATGCGGATGCAGGTGTGTATGCACAGTTTTGAGGAGCGATGAAGGAGGAGGTGCCTCATTGGGGTTTTGGCAGTTGGTTCGGCCAAAACCGTAATGTGGCAGGCTCATTAGGGTTTTGACAATTCGTTTGGTCAAAACCATTATGAGCCGGAGACATTGTTTACTAATCCTTTTAGTGATAGTTTAGTGATGGCTAATTGCATTGACCATTTGACCACCTTGACCTCTCTTGACTTTGTTGACCCGTTGACCGTGTTGAACCTTCAAGAGAGGTCTACACTCTTCTTTGATTTTCTTTTTAATTTTTGATTATGATAATGGTCAATTCAATGTAGCATCAACTTTATCATGATAGGATTAGTAATGATGGTTTTGGTGTATTATTGCAACCATGGTTCATTTTCTTGAGTTAATCTTTTCATTATTCTCTTCTCATTCTCTCTCTTGAAGTGAGAAGAAAAGAAAAGCTCCATGGTTGCTAGAGTTTCTCCTTCATCTTCCTCCTCTTGAGAATTCTTTTGATCTCATGTGTTGAGAGAAAAAGAATCCACATAGACAAACACTTCCATCTTTCTCTTCTACACAACCTAGGGTATCTAGACTAGCGATCTCGTTGCCCTAGTTGCCTCGGCTTGAGGTGGAGCTCGGTGCACAACTCTCGGGTGGATCGTCTTCGACTCAAGAAGGCCGCGGAGGTGACCTAGATCCGGATCGACCCTCGGAGCGTGGATGGACGAGCCGGACAGCGGAGAGAAGACCCGAAGGACCGGTTTCGTGAGGTATATTTTCTACAGCATAGTAGTTAAAGCCTCTACTTGTTTGCTAGTTTCTAGTTTAGCCAAGATCCGGCTTTTAAGTCCATGTTGCCCTTGCGCCAATTTATTGTTTTTCGCCGTTTCCGCCTCCCCGTAAGAACCGGGGTGAGCAATGTGGACTTACATAGATGATATTTATTCCTATGCTCAGCATTCATTATTTTGCATTTCATCCTGTAGCTATAGCACCTGATAGAGTACTTTTGCATGATTATTGCATACCCTACTCATCATATATATATTGATGTTATTAAATTGCACCTGTTAGGCATGATTATTGCATATCCAGTTCATCATATAGACATTATCTGCTGGCAAATGTTAGAGTATCGCAGTACGTGCATACTAGCAATTACCTTTATATGTTATCTGCTATTCACAAGTTGGCAACTCACCCCCGTTGTGCCACAGTGTTTGCAGGTTGCCTCTCGGAGTAGTCGCGGCAGGCTGCTTTCTTGCATCTTTTGATACAGATACCACTACAGTTGGTGCATGAGTTTGTGCTGATAGATGGTTTTTTGTGTGGTATCTGTTTATTTTCTAGTTGTATAAACTGTTGTATCTAGTATTCTCCATCTACTACTTATGTATTGACTTAGAGACCAGTTGTGAGGACGATGTATATTATTTTGTACTCTGGTGTCGAGCTCGTTATGAGCCGACTTTATTGATGCAGTTTTATATTTCATGTTGTCTTCACTTATCCTTGCTCATTCTTCGCTACGGCGTCGTATATTTTTATCGTGGTGATTGTTTCCGCCGTTGGGCGTGATTGCTCCCGTTTGGGATGCTTTATTCTTATTGTATATCATTTTATTTATATATTGTCTTGTACCCGATTTCGGGGCTAGTTTTTACAAAGGAAATGCTGCTAAAATTTTTAAGATAACAACTTGAGCTTTAAAGAATTTTACTAAATCACTTAAGGTTTTCTAAACGTTTTAACAAATGTTCTAATAAATGTTTTAAACACTCGCTACTTCAAATGGTTTTGATTTCTGGGTTCGGCTTACTTAGTCGTGTTACTCCTATAGACGTTACGTGGTTAAGTGTCGGTCACGGGCCGAACTTTGGGTCGTGACAAAGTTGGTATCAGAGCATAGGTTTTACCTTTCGGAGTGTAGGATGACCCTGGTATGATGGAGTAGGTAGCTGAAGCAGAGTGGCGTAGCGTGTGTATGTTCCGTGGCATACTCACGACACGGTACTCCGCCTAAGCAACCTTAGGACTTATTGATTGGAATTTCTTCATGATTGTATACATTCTTTTGATTCGATTTCCATATCCTCATCGAATCCTACTTTCTTTTCAGCCATTATGCCGCCAAAGACTACGAGGGCGCAGAGAGCGGCCGTGAGGGCCGAGATTCGAGTTGACTTGTCCGAGACGAGGACTGATCCGGTAGTACACCTGTTGTACCAGAGCAGACTGTTCCTCCTGCGACAGATCAGATCGCCATGCTAGGGGCCGGTATGCAGGAGATGCGCCAGATGATAGGGTCGCTAGTTAAGACGCTTCGAGCGCAGCGACTAGAGGTAGCTCCACCCGTTTCGGGGACTGCGATGGTACCTACAGTACAGGCAGTTGCTCCTGCAGCTACAGAGGTCATCACAGTATCGCTATCAGAGTTCATGAGGCTGAAGCCTTCGGTCTTCACAGGCACCGATGCAGCCGAGGACCCACAGTCTTTTATTGATAGGATGGCCCGGATATGTCGTTCATTTAGATGCTCAGATGCGAGATGGGTAGAGTTCACGAGTTTTCGCCTGGAAGGTCTTGCGTAGAAATGGTGTGAATCGATCGAGAAGGGCAGAGCAGCAGATCTTCCTCCTATGACCTGGACCGAGTTTGTGACGGTGTTTCTAGCCCGTTTCCTTTCCCAGAGTGTTAGGGATGCCCGAGCGCGCAGGTTCGAGTCTTTACGCCAGACGCCAGAGATGACAGTGGCAGAGTATGATGTGCTATTCACCGAGCTATCCGTTTATGCCCCATACCTAGTGGCTACTGAGGAGATGCGAGTCAAGAGATTTGTTCGAGGCTTGCTTACCCCACTGTTCCTTGCGATCAGCGCACAACATTGCGAGACTTATGCAGCAGCTGTAGATGCAGCCTTATTAGTCGAGGAGCGCCTAGCTGAGACTTCGATAGTTCCAGGTCCGAAGAGAGTTCGTACAGATACGTCAACACAGAGACAACCATTTAGGCGCCGCGACAGGCTTCGTTCAGGTACGGGGGTTAGCGGAGGATCAGGACGAGGTCAGCTATTCAGCACTTATCCCCAGGAGGGTCAGCCGGCACCATCTAGATGTTTCCGATGCGGGAGTACTTATCATCATGTTCGAGATTGACCGGAGCCACGTGAGAGCGAGACTGCCGTACCACATGTCACACTTCCACCTTCTCCATCCCAAAGGGCGTTGCCTATTGTACCTACTGTTACTCCGCGTCATACCCATGCACAGTGAGGCCGTGGTCGCGGAGGGTATACTCATAGAGGACGAGGTGGCTGAGGCAGAGGACAGCCAGCTACAGGCAGAGTGCAGCCAGTTGTTAGTAAGGGACCGCCAGCCGCAGGTGGAGGACAGGCACGGGTTTTCGCGTTGACGCATTAGGACGCGCAGGCATCCAATGCGGTGGTCTCAGGTACCCTATCAGTATGTTCTGTTGACGCAAACGTGTTGTTTGATCCCGGATCCACGCACTCGTACGTTTCCACACACTTTGTGCCGAGTTTGGGTAGAGAGTCTGGTTTGCTTGATCAGCCGCTTGTTGTGACCACTCCTGTGGGCGAGTCGTTTGTTGCTAGGCACATGTTCCGATCCTGTGTTGTTCGTATTGGCGAGAGAGAGTTGCCTGTCGACTTGATCCTTCTTGAGATGTTAGACTTCGACGTTCTTTTGGGCATGGATTGGTTAGCTACATGCTATGCGTCTGTGGACTGCCGCGAGAAGACAGTTAGATTTTGTTTTCCCGGCGAGTCGGCTTTTGTTGTGCAGGGGGACCGTGGTGCCGCCCCTCACATTTTGATTTCTTCCCTTCACGCTGGACAGCTGTTGAGGAAGAGATGTCAGGGATTTCTAGTCTATGTTTGCGATACTAGAGCTACAGATGTTCCGTTGGACCAGGTTCCGATTGTTCGTGAGTTCCCTGATGTTTTCCCTGACGAGCTTCCTGGGCTACCGCCTGAGCGCGATATTGCTTTCTGTATTGATTTGATTCCCGGCACGGGGCCTATTTCTATACCGCCTTATCGGATGGCCCTGGCGGAGCTTAGAGAGTTGAAGGGTCGGCTGCAAGATTTGCTGGATAAGGGACTTATTCGACCCAGTGTGTCTCCTTGGGGTGCTCCGGTCCTGTTTGTCAAGAAGAAGGATGGCAGTTTGCGTTTGTGTATCGACTACCGCCAGCTGAACAGGCTAACCGTGCGGAACAGATATCCTTTGCCACGCATCGACGACTTGTTCGACCAGCTTCAGGGGGCAGGATATTTTTCAAGGATTGACTTGCGATCAGGATACCATTAGCCGAGGGTTCGACAGGAGGATATACCGAGGACAGCTTTCCGCACGCGCTACAGCCATTATGAGTTTTTGGTGATGTCGTTCGGACTCACCAATGCCCCAGCAGCATTCATGGACTTGATGAACCGTATTTTCCGGCTGTATCTTGATTTGTTCATCATCGTATTCATTGACGATATCTTGGTGTATTCCCGGAGCCGAGAGGACCACGAGCAGCACCTGCGGATCATACTGCAGATTTTGAGGGAGCACCAGCTTTTCGCAAAATTCTCCAAGTGTGCATTCTGGCTGGACAGCGTAGACTTCTTGGGTCACGTGATTACACGAGATGGTATATGTATGGACCCGAGGAAGATTGTGGCCGTTCAGAGCTGGCCGAGACCCGCATCAGTTATGGAGATCCGCAACTTTCTAGGGTTGGCCGGTTACTACAGGTGATTTGTGCATGACTTCTCTCGTATTGCTGCACCTTTGACCGGGTTAATCCGGAAGGGAGTTCCTTTCGATTGGACGGAGGAGTGCGAGCATAGCTTTCAGCAGCTACGGACTTATTTGACTACGGCGCCGGTGTTATCATTGCCTTCAAGATTGGACGGATTTATGGTCTATTGTGATGCTTCTTGAGTGAGGCTAGGGTGCGTATTGATGCAGCATGACAGGGTGATCGCGTATGCTTCACGGCAGTTGAAGAAACATGAACAGAACTACCCCACTCACGATTTGGAGATGGCTGCAGTGGTCTTTGCACTCAAGATCTGGCGACATTACCTATACGGCGAGTCATGCCAGATATTCACTGATCACATGTGTTTAAAGTATATATTTCAGCAGCGAGACCTGAATCTCCGACAGCGCCGTTGGATGGAACTAGTAAAGGACTACGATTGCGAGATCTTGTATCACCCGGGCAAGGCGAATGTAGTGGCGGATGCTTTGAGCAGGAGGCCCGGGGGTAGTCTATTTTGTTTGAGCATAGTGCAGAGGTAGTCGTTGGCAGATTGGCAGATTTTATGCGACAGCCGAGTGCAGTTCGAGTTCACGCCGATCGGGGGACAGCTTGCGCATGTTCGTGCATGCCCACAGATGCTTGACCGTATACATGAGGCACAGCACAGTGAAGACCGTTGTTCAGAGATCATGGCACAGATTGGACAGGGCAGATTTTCCGAGTTCGTGATCGATGATCAGGGGATACTGCGATTTAGGACTAGACTGTGCATACCAGATGCTGAGGGACTGCGGCGTGAGATTCTTGAGGAGGCACATCGATCGGTGTACAGTGTTCATCCGGGTTCCACCAAGATGTACCATGATATGAGAGATGTTTACTGGTGGGACGGAATGAAGAGGGACATCGCAGACTTCGTGTCGAGATTCCTGACTTGTCACCAAGTCAAGGCCAAGCACCAGAGGCCAGGGGAGAGCTACAGCAGTTACCCATTCCGGAGTGGAAATGGGAACAGATTTCTATGGATTTCATTGTGGGTCTACCCAGGACTAGGCGAGGGTATGATTCCATCTGGGTGATCGTGGATCGTTTGACGAAGGCGGCTCACTTCCTGCCAGTGAAGACGACTTTCGGATTTACTCAGTACGCCCAGATATACATCAACGAGATTGTACGACTGCATGGAGTCCCGACATGTATCGTGTCCGACCTAGGCACCCAGTTTACCAGCCGACTATGGCAGAGGCTCAGGAGGCTTTAGGCACCCGCTTGAGTTTCAGCACAGCATTTCATTCGCAGACCGACGGCCAGTCAGAGCGGACTATTCAGACTTTCGAGGACATGCTCCGAGCGTGCGTTTTAGATTTTGGTGGTAGCTGGGATCATCATTTACCCTTGGTGGAGTTCTCCTACAACAATAGTTTCCAGGATACTATTCAGATGGCACCTTTCGAGGCATTGTATGGGAGGAGATGTAGATCGCCCGTCTGTTGGACAGAGCTCAGTGAGAGCAGTATTTTGGGGCCACAAATCGTACAGGAGACGACCGAGAAGATACAGCTGATTCGAGATAGGATGGGGACAGCTCAGAGCAGGAAGAAATCGTATGCTGATAGACGCCGCCGCAGATTAGAGTTCGCAATTGGCGATCACGTTTTTCTGAGGGTCTATCCGATGAAGGGAGTGATGAGGTTTAGACGGAAGGGGAAGCTTAGCCCCAGATTCATAGGTCCTTTCGAGATCCTCGAGCGTGTGGGCGCAGTAGCATATCGTTTGGCTCTTCCACCCGACTTCCCAGATGTTCACCCCGTATTCCACGTGTCGATGCTTCGCAGATACCTACATGACCCTTCGCACATGATTCAGCATCAGACCGTTCAGCTCGAGCGTGATCTTTCGTTCACCGAGCGACCAATCGTGATATTGGACCGGCAGGTGAAGAAACTTCGATCGAAGGTCTTGTCATCTGTGAAGGTGCTTTGGCGCAGCCCGAATGGTGAAGATATCACTTAGGAGGCCGAGGGCGAGATGCGGAAGAAGTTCCCTCATCTCTTTGAAGGTACGCGTAGCAGTATATTTTTAAATTCGGGGACGAATTTCTTTAAGGGGGGAAGATTGTAACACCTTAGGATGTGTTTAGTAGCTAATTATACTTTAAAGTATGGGTTTTAATAAAAAGTTTACCAAATCAATTTTCAAATTTTTTATCCTATTTAATGAATATTTTATTAAATTTTTCCTAGGCTTGCACACACTTGTGCATGTCAACTAGGGTTAAAAATGGGGTTAAACTATGATTAGCAACCATGGTGGACTAACCATTTTCCTTAAGCTAATTTAAAATTTGAATTAAGTTATTTGGGTTTTTAATTATGTGTGTTTCTTTTTTTTTAAAAATGGAAAATCATTTGTGTTAGTTGACTTGGTGAGGGAGAGAGAGAGAGAGATAATGGCATCATGGCATGATCCATGCCTTCATTAAATGATGAGAGAGAGGGGGGGTTGACTAACCTTAGCTCTCATTTCCTTTGCTTTTGCCACTCATTTTCTCACAACTCTCTTTCACACACACACACACCAGCAGCTGCAACAGCAGAAGAAGAAGCAGCAGCAGAGGCAACAGCAGCAACATCAGCAGCATCAAACCAGCAACATCAGCAGCAGCAGCCCAAGCTTCAGGCATCAGCAGCAGCAGCTACATGCAGCACCAACAGTAGCAAGCAGCAGCAGCAACAACACAGCTTCTTCACCTTCTCCTGCTTCCTAGGGTCGAGAGTGAGGTATAAAATCTGAGCTCAATTCCTTTTGCTAAACTTATGTGTAGAATTAGCTTCGGTTAGTGATAAAAGTGAGTTTTTGTGCTAAATATGGTGAATTGTGTGGACTTTTGGTTAGGAGATGATTTTGCTGGTTAGCCCAGCCTAGTTAAGTGTTATTAGGGCCACTTAAACCTGAATAAACCCCAGATTTCACTAAAATACCATAGGGTTTCATATTGGTGTTAATTTAACGTTTTAAAGTGAAATTTTAGCTTTCTGCAATCTGCTTGTGACCCGGCTCCTTCAGAGAAAATCTGGGAAAACTGGAGCATGTATACTAGGTCTAGACCACACACACGAAGCATGAGCCACAGATTCCACAATCTAGCCGCCAATTAATTCGTTCTGGCTGCAAATTGCTGCCAGGTAGGGGACTTGGGTGCTAGGGTTTTGGCTGGGGGAGTCTGCTATATATTCTAGTAGTGTGGTATGTGCAATTTTATAAGGTTTTACCTGTGTCAAAATATGGGACCATATATCATTTTTCTAATACATTTAGTTTGCGCGATAGGCGCGATACGTGAGTGGGTTCTGTGTTCCAGCGTATCGCGGCATGTCGGGGTAGTTTTAGACGCGTATACACACGATCTAGCGTATCGAACACACGCGCGTTTAGTTCGCGACGCGGGTTTCTCGTTTGTTTTTGATATCGCGTTTTGCGAGATATTTGCTTATGTGGATTCTTGTGTAAATGCTAGGTTTGGAGGCGGGTACGTCGGACGCCGCAAAGAAGGGAAAGCAGGTGGTCGGCTACACTTAGCACACGACCAGGTGAGTAGATTTAACATCTACGGGGAAATCGCCCGTATGGCGTTAAGCGTCAAGGCGTGATAGGATATTTTAGTCGTAGATATTTATATGTATTATTGTAGCATACCTTCTTCTGTTGCATGTAGAAATGGTAGTATACAACACTGCACTGTCACTAACGGTTCAAGCTGCACGAGCACTATTTGTATGTTACACTCACACCGTTAGTGATTGCCATGACACACACACTATAGGATTGCTACAAATCATACATTAATAATTAGACATGACTTGTTGCATATTGGCACATGCATACGGTCTATTCATAGTAGTGCACACATTGCTTGACATATCCCTACTTGTGCATATATACATTGCTACACTCACATTGCGTACATATCCATTCGCATATCCATACTTATATACATACATATGTTACATACATGGGTGATATTGACATGATTTAAAAACTAAGGGACCGTACGAGATATTTTCAAAACTGGATCTTTTTAAAAGAGCGGTTTTCCCTTTTTACTCTTAATGTCATACGACACATTGCATGGATTTACGCATTTACTTTGGATTTATGTGATTTCTGGATTTGAGAACCGTGGTATTATTTTAAGAAAATATGCACTGTTTTAAAAACCCAGTTTCTCTTGATATGATATTTCAGTGCGTCCACCATGCGTTTTCTCGGTTCTGAGACATGTGACATGTGAACCCGAATCGAGGAGCTGGACGAGGCTGATTGCGAGTACATGGTGGACCCGGTATGGTACCCCGGGGCAAGAAAAGGATGCTGTGTATACAGACGGTGAGCCTGGCAGAGAGACTACTACCTACCGGTGATTGGTTGGACCAGGCGGTTATCCGGAGGATACTGACCAGAGTCGATAGATGGATACGGGACGACACGTACTGCCGGGGCCGAGGTCCGATTCCGCAGACGGAGCCCGTGGGCCGATCCGGACTGTCGGAGCCCGATACTTGAGGATTTGCGTGTCGATGCTTGACACGATGATTTTGTGATATTTTCGAGTGCCGATGCTAGGCATTCACGATTCCATGAGCTGTACAGGATTTGAGGGCCGATCAGAGTGACGGCGCCTGAGTTTTACTGGGATTTGGGTGCATTGATATACACTGGTTATTCTTCCACGTTGATATTCCGTGTAGATGATATTTATTCCCATGCTCAGCATTCATTATTTTGCATTTCATCATGTAGCTATAGTACCTGATAGAGTACTTTTGCATAATTATTGCATACCCTGCTCATCATATATATATATTGATGTTATTAAATTGCACCTGTTAGGCATGATTATTGCGTATTCAGTTCATCATATAGACATTATCTGCTGGCATATGTTAGAGTATCGCAGTACGTGCATACTCACGATTACCTTTATATATTATCTGTTATTCACGAGTTGGCAACTCACCCCCGTTGTGCCACAGTGTTTGCAGGTTGCCTCTCGGAGTAGTCGCGGCAGGCTGCTTTCTTGCATCTTTTGATACAGATACCACTACAGTTGGCGCATGAGTTTGTGCTGATAGGTGGTTTTTTGTGTGGTATCTGTTTATTTTCCAGTTGTATAAACTGTTGTATCTAGTATTCTCCATCTACTATTTATGTATTGACTTAGAGACCAGTTGTGAGGACGATGTATATTATTTTTTACTCTGGTGTCGAGCTCGTTGTGAGCCGACTTTATTGATGCAGTTTTATATTTCATATTGTCTTCACTTATCCTTGCTCATTCTTCGCTACGGCGTCGTATATTTTTATCGTGGTGATTGTTTCCGCCGTTGGGCGTGATTGCTCCCGTTTGGGATGCTTTATTCTTATTATATATCATTTTATTCATATATTATCTTGTACCCGATTTCGGGGCTAGTTTTTACAAAGGAAATGCTGCGAAAATTTTTAAGATAACGACTTGAACTTTAAAGAATTTTAGTAAATTACTTAAGGTTTTCTAAACGTTTTAACAAATTTTCTAATAAATGTTTTAAACACTCACTACTTCTAATGGTTTTGATTTCTAGGTTCGGCTTATTTAGTCGCGTTATGCCTGTAGACGTTACGTGGTTAAGTGCCGGTCACGGGCCGAAATTTAGGTCGTGACAACCGAAATGTCCCTAAACTAAAACGATAGAGTCAAAATACTCTTTCGTTGGATCTAAATGATCCCAAAATCCTGTTGAGTAGATCTTAGTCTAAAATTAGACTAACGTATTCTCAACAAACGTTTAAGTTGATTTTAATCTCAATGAGATTAACGATCCTTAAACCCAAATCAAACCAAAATCTAAGAAAATACGGGTTTGGACTAATCCACGCCCTACAGGAGACAACATAAATTAGTCTCCGTATATAATCCACGGGCAACCAAAAATAAAATAAACACACACGACACGAAGTGACCATCCGGAGAAGGAGAAAATTGTTACCGCGATGCGGTAGCGTAATTAACTGCAGGGGCTTGCGCCTGCAGGGAAGAGCGTCCCCACAATCAAAAACCCCTCAAATGAGGGGGAATCTAATGAAGTCTGCTATAACGGCCGCATCCGTCTAAACCTCCGATACACGGTGTCATAAATCAACTTGGCATCTTCGGAGAGATGGACGGGTAAAACCAAATAGCATCTTCCCCTAAATTCATGCAAGACGAACCCACGCGGTTCCGTCTCTGTATTTCGGTGGAGAACAAGTGCAAATACAGGGGTGTATACATTATAAGTTCTTAATGGGATAGAAGTCTTACCCTCGATAGCCGATGTGGTGTATTGATGGATCAAACTGAAACATTAAATCTTAACTACTAGTCATAAAATAAATGTTCAAATGATATGATATCAGAAATCGGACGGTAATGGATTGGAGTTGGATGAAAATGTCCAAATTTAGTGATGAATACAAGGCCGGTGTATTCTTATAAAAAAAAGAGAAAAAAGGAAATGGAAAAAATTCCCCTAATGGAGCATCACGTGCCAACACGTGATGTGACTTGGAGCAAAGATTTACGCTTAATTATTAAGGCTGAAATTAAGCCTCACGTGCAAGAACGTGAGTATCTATATACAAAGTATATAGGCATCTTTTAAAACAAATGACAGGCCAGGAAGGCTCACGTGTCAGCACGTGATGCCCTCTTTTGGCTATTGCACATACGCAAATGAGTTTAACTCTGTAGGGTCACGTGCTACACGTGAGTGATCTCAAATGCCTTCTGAGCCGATAAGATTAAATTTTAAGTAAAGAGATCAAAACCTTATTCGGAAAATATTTTCTTGAATCTTTCTAAACAATAAAGATTACTCTCTGTAAAACAGAGTACTGTTGGATTAAAAATCTAATGGTGATTAAAAAATCACCAAGCCACAAAATAAGCTCCGTATGGGAAAATATTTCCCCAATCTTGTTAGAAACAAAAAAAATATTTTCTGTAAAACAGAAGTCCTTGGATCAAAGATCCAACGGTGGATGAAATCCCCAAATCAATTAAGATCTCTCAATGAGAGATTTTTTTAACTAAATCAAGAGGCTAGCCTCTATTATATAAAGGATCCAAGATTTCAAGTCTTGCACAGAGGAGAACTCCCATAAGATTTGAAAAAACAAAAAAAGAAGAAGAGCTCTCTTTTAAAAATAAAAAAAAAGAAACCCTAGGTAAGAAGAAAGACATAGAGATCATTTTATCTCTTCTTCGTCATTTCAAGAGTTTAACTCTTCTAAAAAGAACATAGATCTTCCTCTGATTGAGATCTGTAGAAGCAGATCTCCCCACAAGTTAAGAATTTAATTCTCATCGGGGAGACTCTGTCATGCAGACTCAAAACTTAGGAGAAAGAACTAAGTTTGAAGTATTTAATTCTTCCGAATGAGATAGGAATTTAATTTCTCTGATAAAACTAGGGTCTAACCCTGCATAAGAATTTAATTCTTATAAAAATAAGGGACCTGCAATTCTCAAAACTCAGATCAAGATTTCCATGCACATAAAAGAAATGATTAGCGTTCAACGCTTATCACGATAGATCACGTGTTCCCACTAAGTACCTATGAGGAACAAAAATGAGCGACTGAGATCGAGTCACGTGATCTTACGTAACCATTAATAGTGCTAAGCACTTATAAATGGAAAAGGGAAATAAATCAAAGACAGTTCACATTTTTGGGGCACCTCACGTGATCCCACATGATCCCTTAATAGTGCTTAGCACTTATAAAAGAAAAAGAGAATAAATCAAAGACAATTTCCATTTTTAGGACGCCTCACGTGGTCCCACGTGACCCTTTAATAGTGCTTAGCACTTATAAAAGGAAAAAGGGGAATAAATCAAAGACAGTTCACATTTTTGGGACGCCTCACGTGATCCCATGTGACCCTCTAATAGTGCCCAACACATATAAAAAAGGGAACAAATCCAAAGAAGCAGTGTCCAATTCTCAGGCTCCTCACGTGCCACATGTGAGCGCTTCAAATTTCAGTGTTTAACACTACTTTAGAGCCTCACGTGGGAGCACGTGAGCTCCGAGCAGATGTTAGTGTTTAACACTATGATAGGATAACCCTAACCTAAACTAGACAAGTCTCCCGAGGCCAAAACTCTTCTGATCACCAATTAACCGAGCCTTCCTATGCTCAGGTCTCCCCAAATCGATCTCAGTTCCAAAGATGACTAATGATCTCCTAACATATGGTATCTAAAATGGTGTTTATTCCACAATGATCTTTCCCTTCAATCTGGAGTTTGGTTTAAGTGTATATCTCTCTATACCTTTGATACATGTCGTTGTAATTCTTCAACGTCTTCAGAGAGGTGGAGGGTCCTGACAACCAACAGCTCTTTGGTACACTCCCAAACCCCTAAGCACATCCCAATAGACCGCAATGTCCTTAAACTAGCTATTGACCATAACGTCCTTAAATTAAACCCTCACCCTAAAGAAATGGTGATTTATGGACCGTAACGTCCTAAACTAAAATGATAGAGCCCAAATGCTCTTTTGTTGGATAAAAAATGATCTTGAACCCCCGTTAAGTAGATCTTAGTCCAATATCAGACTAACGTATCCTTAAAAAACATTTAAGTTGATCTTAATCTCAAACAAGGTTAACGATCCTTAAATTAAACTAAACCCAAATCTTAGAATATACCGATTTGGACTAATCCACGCCCTACCGGCGACGACATAAATTAGTCTCCGTATACAATCCACGGGCAACCAAAAATAAAATAAACACACACGATATGAAATAAACTGCTGGAGCAGGAGAAAGTGGTTATCGCGATGCTGTAACGTAATTAACTGTAGGGGCTTGCGCCTGCAGGGTGTTAGTGTATATGCCCTAGAGGCCATTATTGTATCATACTAGTTTGTATATTACTTAATGGAAGCTTGGGATATTCACAGTTGTATAGACAATCTTGCTCAAAATAGTAGTATGCTACTTGGTTTGTTTCTACTTCAATATGTGCATGCGTTTCTTTTAGCATATCACTTATACATATTAGTAGAGCCCTTAGGATCTTTGCTTGATTACCAGCGTTGTGATGACACTCACACTTGTGGGGGCTGGGTAATCTATAAGCACATCCTTATACAGGTCCCTAGTCGTAGGACTATCGAGACAGGGCATCGATACTCCGGAGTAGACTAGCGTATACGCATCTCATCCCAGCAGGGGAGATGGTCTGTCCCACAGCCATCAGTACGTCGTACTGGAGATAGTATGTGGGTGCTCGTTAGGTTACGAGTATACTGGACAGGACTCGTCGGGAACTGTTGGTTGGTATTATACCTGTCGTCAGTCATCAGTTCCCAGGTGACATGAGTACAGCTTAGTCCGCTGACTTGACACTATCACTTCGCCTCGAGTGTGTTCCCACTGTACTTAGATTACTACCCTACCACGGCTCAAAGGAGTCGTGCAAACAGGTAGTAGTTGGGTGTAGTCCTGAAGCACTTAGAGGCAGTGACGGTTAGACAGGATTCGTCTCTCCCGGTATTGGGGGTTGATATCGCGCTATGTCTAGGAGAGCCATTACACAAGTAGTCCCTGGCCAGGGAAAGCGAGATATACTGGTAGGTTTCCAGTGTTATCTCAGGGTGTTCTGGGCTACACTCCGACACGACTTGTACCGCTATTAGGGGACTGACGTTTACCACCCCCTAGGCCCGCCATGCGATATTCTTAGACGAACAGACCGGACTGTATGGAGATTGTCACATACAGGCTAAGTAGGAGTTCGGATGGGTTTACCTCATCGGCCTTCTTATCGACATCTACCTGGGGACCGTTACGTACAGCTAGTGCCGCTTGCGGTCTGTGGTTAAACCCACTGCCAGCGTAGTGTCGTGTCTTTAGAGTCCCACACAGAGAGTTTCCCTGCACTGAGCGAAACGTGTAGAGGCCGTATGGTTTTACAGCAGGGCTACGATCACTTACGTGCACTTGTGTGCGTATGCTGTTCGAGCAGGCAATACTAGTGGGCTTTAGTTTAAGCCGGATCCTAGTATTGCACGGATGCATTTGTTTTGTCTTCTGTGCGTTCGCATTCTACGGAATGCGGATGCGAGTGTGTATGCACAGTTGTGAGGAGCGAAGAGGAAGGAAATGCCTCATTAGGGTTTTGACAGTTGATTCGGTCAAAACCATAATGAGGCGGACTCATTAGGGTTTTGGCAGTTCGCTCGGTCAAAACCATTATGAGTCGGGGACATTATTTACTAATCTTTTTAGTGATAATTATGTGATGGCTAATTGCTTTGACCATTTGACCATACTTGACTTTGTTGACCATTTGACCAAAGTTGACTTAGACCTCCATGAGAGGTCTAGAGTATTCTTTGGATTTCTTTTTATTTTTGGATTATGAAAATGGTCAAGTCAATTGTTGCCATCAACTTAATCTTGAAAAGATTAGTAATGATGATAGTGGTGTATTATTGAACCATGGTTCATTTTCTTTAGCTCATAATTCATTTCTCTTTCTCTCTCTTGTGAGAAGAAAAGAAAAAGCTCCATGGTTTTTCCTTCTTCTTCCTCCTCTTGATTCTTCCTTTGATCTCATGTGTTGAGAGAAAAAGGATCCAAATAGAAAAACACATCCATCTACTACTTCTACACAACCTAGGACATCAAGCCTAGCGATCTTGTTGCCCTAGTTGCCTCGGCTCGAGGTGGAGCTCGGAGCATAACTCTCGGGTGGATCGTCTTCGACTCAAGAAGGCCGCGGAGGTGATCAAGATCCGGATCGATCCTTAGAGCGTGGATGGACGAGCAGGACAGCGGAATGAAAACCCGAAGGACCGGTATCGTGAGGTATAATCTCTATGGCATAGTAGATAGCACCTCTAGTAGTTTGCTAGTTTGTTGTTTAGCAAAGATCCTTCTTTTAGTCCATGTTGCCTTTGCGCCAAAAAATATTTTTCGCCGTTTCCGCCTCCCCGTAAGAACCGGGATGAGAAACGTGGACTTACACAGGGAAGAGCGTCCACACAATCAAAAACCCCTCACAAACGAGGGGGAATCTGACGAAATCTGCTACAACGGCCGCATCCATCCAAACCTCCGATATACGGCGCCATAAATCAACTTGGCATTTTTGGAGAGGTATACAGATAAATACAAATAGCATTTGCCCTCAAATTCATGCAGGACGATCCATCCTGGTCCGTCCCCATTTTCGGCGGTAAATAGATTTTGGCACGCTCGGTGGGACCTTTTCCTCTTTCCACTCCATACTTCGTGTGTCGTTTTCGCGAATGAATTGCGGTTTAATATGGTTGCACCTGGATTCGAGGTACTAAGATTTGGTGTCTTGCTCCATGCAGAAAAGGAGATATCGATAGCCTTCGGCTGCACTAATTGCAACAGAAACTCTCGCTCTGCCCCGACTGGAGGAGTGACCTACGGGCCCCAAGCGGCCTCCATCTTTGCAATTCCAGTAGAGCAGGTGACTCAGGCCACCACTGGATTGTTCTTCGGGACTATGCTCCCGCCAATGAGCTTCAATGCTTCAATACCATCACAAGAGGCTCCAAAGAAGTCAGTCTTCGATCGACTTGCAACTACCACGGCCCCTCTCAACGGGTCTTCCAATTCCAATGCCTCAGTCTTTAACAGGCTGAGCCATAGCTCCAGTGGGCCTGCAAAGAGGCTCGCAATACCTGAAGGGGTTATCCCGAAGCGGATATCCATTCCTGTTCTGACAGACGAAGTCGTCGAAGGGGCTTCTCCTGCTAGAGGATCGGTTTTCGCAAGACTGGCCGTTCCAACTCCTGCTGCAGGAGAGTTCGTTAAAAATGCTTCCCCTGCCAGAAAGTCTGCCTTCGACAGATTGACCGTTCCCTCTCAGCGGATGTCAGTCTTCAATAGGATGACACCGACAGCAGCCTCTCATCAAAGCAGGGGGCATAACGAAGTCACTTCCACAACAGAGATGGTTTCGTCTGCACGACACGCTCGACGTCGCCACTGGCTCCGAGTAAGGAAGGTTGGGGACAGTTCCCCCTCTGGACTTAACCCCACCAGCTCCAATAGTGGAAATTGACGCTGCTGTTCCAACTGGGAACAGCTTCGAGCTACTCAGAAGGGTGCACAAGAACTCTCCAACCGCTGTACTTAAGAAGTCTCCTCCGCCTGTTGAAAACACAACGCAGACAAAGCCGGAGCAACCCCCTCACCAGCTGTCCTCTAAAATCCACAGGGTCTGGCGGAAAGTCCAAGACTTTGTAATTGACAAAGACTACTCTCGCCGACTAGAGAAAAAGAAAGCTCGGCGGGAGGAGTACCACCCCGTTGTCATACCATGGAAGGTATCGTCCACATGGGTGCCTACTGCAACGGCCCCCTAACCTTCGACCTCTCATAAGAAGAGAAGGCCGGAGAAGATCCCCATGCCTGCGGTAAATTTCAAAGGCAGTGGACTCAAACGCCCCAAGTCTGGGGGCACGGTTGTACATACCGTCTACATGGCTTCCGGAAAAGAGGAAAGCCGTACTTCCATGGGTCATCGTCCACTCACAAGGTCTGTGACGAAAGCTCAGGAGAATCAGCAGAAGCTCCAAGAAATGCTAATGAGGATGTCAGCACTCACTGGGCAAAAAGAAAGCCCGGAAGCATGGTCTGAACAGCACCAAGAACAAGAGTCCGACACCGAGTTCTTGCGAAGGGTGCTGGAAAGAAAGGATAAAGAGGCCGCGGAATAGGCCGCTAATATAAAACATATGGCGCTTCTGTTCCAAGACATGGTTGGAATGATGATCCAGCCGGATCCTCCAGCCGAAGACCCTTCGATAATCATCGAAGACGACAGAGGGGAAACGTCAAATCCTCCACCGGCTTTCTCGACAGCCAAGGAAGAAACGATCTCCAAGGCTTCCCTTGACGACTATATAGCTCAATAAATATGAGCTCATCAGGCAAGCGAAGCGGTTGGCCAAGTTGTCAGAACTGGGCGACCTTATTCAGGCTGGTACGATCAAATTAAGTACCTGTCAGGATACATGATCCCTAAATTCCACGTGTATAAGGGACAGGCAATCCCCATCAGCACGTCGCTCAGTTCAGAGCTTGCAATACTGGAGGCGACGACAAACTGTTGCTTCGCCAGTTCTTCGGCATCTTGGCAGAGACAGCATTTGAATGGTATTCAGAGCTTCCGAATGACTCCATCAAAACGTTCACAGAAATGGAGTTGCTATTCACACAGCGTTTCGCAAGCGCACACCGATCACCGCATTGATCAATTCCAGGATGAAACCGGGAGAAACCTGGGTTCAATACGCAATTCGATGGCGGGACCGATGGTCAAAATGCGAACAACTTATTGAAGAAGCTCCTGCTATGGGTATGTTCGTGGGGACTCTTGATCATCAGGCGACTATATCCCAATTTATGATGCTTTTTAAGCCGATCACCTTCCAGGCCTTGATCGAAAAGCTGGCCCAAATGGACCAGATAGGCCATAGGCCGTCCTCTTCAAAAACGGATCTCTAGAATGAAAAGGATAAAGGGAAGGTGACCTTTGTTGCCAACGCTCAACAACAACCGGGTGACCCGAAACCGGTCGTTCGCCAGAGCAACACAAGCTGATCCCTCGAAGAGAAGTTGAGACGTCCTTACTTATTTCCCCAGGATAAAATGAGAAGACTGTTCGAATTGGCAGTGCACAACAGGCTCATCACTCTACCGGATCCGAGACGCCAACTGCAGCCTGGGGATGTCAATAGTCCTAACTACCGCCCCTACCACCAAGTAATGGGCCACCCAATTGTGGATTGCTACGTCTTCAAAAACTGGGTTGGGGACTAGTACCTACTAGGAAAGTTCACACTGTCCAAAAACTGGAAGGTAAACCCTCCACAGCAGCATGCTCCTAAAAAGGTGGACACGCTGGGGGCATCATGCTCATTTATAGAAGAAGCTCCGTAGGAAATTGTCCTTTCTGCTAAAACTAAAAGAATGCTGAAGGATCTTCAAGCATGCCCGACGATCAGATGGAAAAGCCTGTTGGAGCCTGAGATCATTGAGGGGATGCTTAAACCATGCTCGACGCCGAACGCCGGTAGCAATGGGCAAAACACCCAGGTCAAGTCTTCAAAGTCCTCGAAAGGAAAGAAGAAGACCAAAAAGCCTGCACAGCCTGACGACAAGCGCACGGACCTGAAAAATACATCGACGTGCTGGAAGAGTACAACCAAAAGGCACGTACCCCAGTCACACTTGAAGAGTTCCTGAAGCATATTCTTGAGAACGGAGACAGCGGCAATGATGAGGGGAACGACCCGTCAGAAGAACCTGATGAGTATGTAGCAAGTTGCCACAAGGTCTCTCACTTGTCGTTAAAAGACGAAGAAGCTCCCTTGGCATCGGAAAGCAACATAGAGGAACTGGGGGCAGGACCGGCGTCAAAATCCCTAGAACCGTCAGACGACCTGATCGATAAACTGTTGAACGAAGCCCTTCAAAAGAGCAAAGCTGACCGAGAGCGTGAAATGACCATATACAAAAAGGTCAAGCGTCGGCGTCGGGATGAAGAAGCTGAGGTGAGGAAGAGTCACAAAGTACTCCAACCAGATCGAAGCGCACCCGTGGTAGACAAAAGCAAGTTTAAGACGGGAAACGGTTTGCCAAAGCCCCGTCAATGGGAATGAAGCTACCGCCTTTCGAAGGAAATACTCCCGGGAGTATGTGCATTGACGAAGCGAATGTACATCCGAAATACTGCTTATACCATCGAAGGGTCATACACCCTACCAAAGAGTGTAATGCCTTCAAAAAGTGGTGGCAGGGATACGTGGTCTACCGACAACACTTCAAGCGAATGAAGCGTAAAGCCCGTCGGGAGCAGAAAAGCACGAAAAATGAGCGTGAAGGAACAAATGGTAATTGTCATATGGTTGATGCCATCCCAACAAAAGGGAAATCTCAAGTTCTTACCTTCGGGAGCGATTCTGACGAAGAAATAGCCCTCGTCCCTCTCTTTAAGGAATCGACATCTGGAAAAGAAGAAGAGGCGAAGAACCGTGAGAACATTTAGCTGCATAACCATATGTTGCCTGAAAAGAATCTCGGGCCTACAAATAGGGGTCCGAACAAAAGAGAAAAGGGGAAGAAAAAAGTCCCTGAGGAAATTGCCCTCGATGATAGAGTCGTTGAAGAGCTCACAGCTAAGGACCTTCCTAAGAAAAACAAGATGGATTACAATGTCCTGGCACACCTGAGGAAGATACCTTCACAACTGAGCATACTGGATGCTCTCCTCCTATCCAAAGAGGCGCGAGATTCTCTGATCAAGGCATTACAAGAGCCTGATCAGTTTCAAGCCTTCCTTGCAGAAGAAAAGATGAAGGACAAGCTGGAAGAAGTTCACACAGCTGACATCACATTCGGCGATGAAGATCTCCTCCTCGGAACGTGCGAACACAACCGTTCTCTGTATGTCATTGGATACTGCCACGGCATCAAGATAGGGAAGATCCTGGTTGACAACGGATCCTCCGTCAACCTTCTCAATGTGAGAGTGTTGAAGGAGATTTGCATGAAGCATCTGGCCCGGGATAAAATTACTATCTCCGGGTTCGACTTGCGGTCATCATGGATGCTCGGGTCCGTAATACTGACATTACGCTTTGGGATGCTTGTCACTGACATCAAGTTTCATGTCATTGACGCCAAGACTTGCTATAACGCTCTGCTCGGCCGGCCTTGGTTGCACGAGTACAACAACATCCCTTCTACACAACATCAGTGTATGAATGTCACGACCCAAATGTAGCACATGACCGGCACTTAAATCACGTGACATCTAAAGACATCGACGCGGTTCAAGTAAGCCAAAACCCGGAATTTAAACCCTTTTTGAAAATAGTTGAGGTGAGGTTTAATTTATCATCCTACAAGATCTATTTAAATTAACATCTATATTTATATAAGTATATAAATAAAACATTTATGACGTTTTGAAACTTAACATCACTCCCTTCGTATTTTTTTAATAAAACCCCGATACAACATAATAATAAAATGGCATCCCAACGGAAGCCATCTTTCACGTCAAGAAGACGGAACAGCCAAACAATCTATATCAGAAGTCGACTCTAAAGAGTGCGACATCACCACGCATAAACTCTAAGTCTCGATTCTAAGTCCACAGTATATCATTTCTAAGTTGATGGAGTTTCCACTAGATACAAGAATAAATGAATAATCAAGAGTGAGTATGATACAATAATAACTCACTTACCCATCAATCCCCAAAAGAATGTATGCCCAAACCGCTGATAATCCAAGCAGTAAAACCTGCAAGAAACTGTGGCACAACGGGGATGAGTTGCCAACTCAGTGAATAAAAGTACATCTAAACGTAGAAATCGAAATGTATGACGATACCTAGGTCATAAGTATAGTACTATCATAAACTGTATTGATATACTATATAACATGTATGTGCAATACTAATTATCATGCAATCCCAAGTATAATATCCCAATGTCTTATGAATCAAAATCATGAATCTATAGTTCGTACTTGAATCCTTTTATTTGTATATGAATGTCTATACCAATATATATGCACGTACTGTCCTCCGGATCAGTCCTAGTTAGATCCTCTAAAAATCTCTAAATGTGTACCTCATGATAATGATCATATCAATATATACCAATATATATAGATGTCCAGCATCGACATCGAAATCCGAAATCTCTCGTGTCCACCATCGACACATAAATACAGATATCGTCGACACTACCTCAATAGATGATCGCCACCCGATATCCTGGCTATGATCAGTATCCCCTGGATATCTGTCGCACCAAGTCGAACCCCGGTCAGTATCCCCTGGATATCTGCCGTGCTCGTTTTTATCTCCGGAATCGAGTATCCTCGTTAGGCTCCCCCGCCTCAATGCGGCATCCTCCCCCTCGGTCTCGATCCAGGTCCACCATGTATCCAACTGTATATCTCCCCCACTCAGCCTGGATAACATAAAAATCCGCGACCGTATATCTCCCCCACTCGGTCCGGAACAAAATCAGAAAACACAAAACTCATGGTGGACGTTTTACTCATCATATCAAATATCAAATAAGGAATAAGAATAATTGCATAGTTTGTATTAATGATATACTATATATGTATATATATAACAGTGTCCCATACCACCGATATATATATATATATATCATCAGGAGTAGAATACTCAGAAATCTCAAGAAATCAAATACATCATTTATAATATTACAACATGAATAGGAAAAGACTACGTAATCATATCACATAACATAATGAATTCAATTCTAATGTGTCATGGCACTACTAATGATATGTAGTATAGCATACGCGTCTGTGCTCGCGCAACATGGAAATCATTAGTATTTGTGCAAGTGTTCTACGGTGTATCAGTCTACATATTAACGCATATATAACCGAACGATTCTACAGTGACATGGCAATACCAATGAGGTGTAGTGTAACATATAGTTAAGTGCTTGTGCAGCATAGTACTCATTGGTATTTGTACAGTGTTCTATCAGAGTGTGCGTAACGCGGAAATATATATTATAGAATACGTAATACAACCCTATAAGAAGTCTAAACGTACTTATTGTAATTACTTGTTATGAGCTATACCATTATTTTTAGAAATGATCGGAATGTTAAGTTTAAAATAAGGAAGCTGTCTAAGATTTAAAAGAGATGTTTGTTTTAGAAATTGGCACACATCCTGGTAGTTTATTTAAAAGACAACGAACCGGGGTTTTTTAAATAATATAGCTCATACCAGTATTACATCCTAAAACAGAACATAATCTATCTATACCAGTCAAAGAATAAATTGGCCGTTATTCGGCATACCAAGTTCATCTTTTACGATATTTATACATCCTTGTATTATAACACATCATATCGCTATATCCATATCATCTTAAGTACGGCATAACCCCTGGTACAAACTTATCAAATCATACCCATATCATACGGATCAATATCACGTATATCTCATTTGAAAACTACATGTGAGACTTATGCAAAATGAGAGTATACAAGATGAAAAGCTAACTTAAGTAGATATAATAATAATAATCATAAGGTTGCGGGGGTGCTATACGCCATCCACCCGACTTCCCCAGTAGATGTAAATCTACTCACCAACTTGATGAGCTTGTTGAATCCCTGCTGCTATATCGCCATCTCTGTCTCAGAATCCTCGAATCGTATCTATATTCGTATTTAAAATCACATCGATGTAAATATCATATTGAAAACCAAACCAACGAGCTAAACGCCCGTAGGTTAGAACCTACAGCACACTTAACCCAAAAACGGCTACAAAATTCTGTCGTTAACGTATAAACGTTAACGGTTCAGCTGCACATCAAAATACGAAAACTCTGTATCGTACCTATCTGAAATTTTATAAAACCATTTCTAAAACGTTCCCAGATTTTACTGTATAATTATTTAGACAAAACAAACAATACAGAAACTTGTAAAATACCAACACAAAGCCATAGGAGAAAAACCAACACCAAAACCCACAAGGGGGCCGGCGTCGCCGGAATTTGTCTATGTGTCGCCAGATCAAACAATGATTTAGGTGCTTAGGTTTTAAGTGTAATCTTCTAGTTGGCTTACTATTCTTTTGGTCTAGTTAGTTTTTCTGGTGACTGTACGTATTAGTTCTAGATTCAATCACAGTATGCCAATTGTCACCAATATCCTAGTTTATGATACGGCACAAGCCAAACATGTTATGTGAGGATATTGCGACTATCTAACACTTATACTAACCTAAGTTAATCCTTCGCTGCCCGTAACACTAAAAACAGAATCGTGTCACGAAGCATCCGGGTCGTATTTTAGAATTTTGATCCCTTTTCAGATATTTGCTTCCAAATTTCCCCTACTAAAAATTTAACTTAAACAAACAATACCAAGCACATTAATCCCTACCTATAGACCTACCCTAAAAACCACAGAACCCAACTCTACCAGAAATCCGGCGAGATTGGATTTCTTGTGATGGTCGCCGGCCAAAATCCGAGCACCTAGGTTCGTTTTTCTATGGTTAATTTTAGGTCTAGATTATAAGATCAAGGTACTGTTTGATCAATTTATTTATCATCCAAACTATAGCAGATCTTCACAGAGCTAAACTTTCATCAAAAATACGTTATACCCGATATCCGATTCTTATATTTAAACATTTACAGAACCACAATTCTACAGTGTATAAAGATTATACCTACAGGAGATTGTTAAAAGGCTTCCTCCAAGATGCACAAGCTCCTAACTCCTAGCTTGATTGTAGTGGTGAAGTTCCTTAACCCTTAGTTCTTTTCTCTTCTTTCTTTTCTTTTCTCTTGTTGTTTTCTAAGGATCTCATTTTTCTAACTAGTTTCAGTTCCATAACCTAATATATCTCAACTGAACACAATTTACCATATTAAGGGATAATAGAGATAAGGTAGTAGGTGGTGTCACCATTTAAGATGGTGGGGGTTTCATGCAAGGAGGAGGTGTGGCCACTAGGTTAACCTAGGGTATGTTGTCTAGGAGGTATAACTTAAGCTTAGCCATTATCTAGACCCATTTGCATAAACACCCTTATACCACTCTAATTTGCATAATGAAACTAACCTTTTCACATAAACCCCTCATTACATATGTTATTGTATAAACACTAGTTTCATTACCAATTCAATTCTACTACATTTTTAAAAGACTCTTTTTATTACAAATACAATACAAGAAATGTTTTAATTAAATAAATAATATAATTAGTTATCTAAAATATTTCAAAATGTTACAATATAAATCCATATGAAATAAAAGATATGAAATGATTTAACCTATCTCTTAAATGTCATTAGCATAATGTAAAATTCAATATCATGTTAAAATAAGTAAATATATCATTTTTATGTTATCACACATCTCTCTTTGAATTTACCAAAATACCTACATTTTTACGGATATTATTCCGATACCCAAAAGCTGTATGTGATATTACTTTTATAACTCATTATTTTTAAATTATAAATTAATATTTATAATTTCCCAAAATATTACAATGAAGTACTTCAAAGATGACCTCGAGTACACCGTTACAGGAGAGTTAAACCCATTCTCCGTAAATGAAGTCCGCAAATATGAAGAAGCTAAGTACTTCTTACCAGACTTCGAAGACTCGGAAATATGTCGTAAATCGGAGAATCAACAGAAAGCCGTCGCCACCATCCCGATCTTTAGGAGCGATACAGAAGATGATGAAGAGATGGTCTTCTCGGGGCAACCTCAAGGCAGCGGGCCAGGACCATCTACACCTATTTTAGTCTTTGGCAGCGACTTCGAAGATGAAGTCAACACAGTATTCTCTGTTCGTCCATCAATACAAACCTTCATTAGAGCTGATCAGAGCTTGTAAATCACCATGGTTCCGCAGCACCATTACAGAGAACTTGACGCGCTCGACACATATGACGTGTAAGAGATGCATACCTTCTATGTTCCTCCTAGGTGAAAAGGTGGAAAAAACAATCCTATTCTACCAATCTACGGAGACTAAAGTGGAAAAGGAAGTCTGGCATGGTGCCGATTTTGCACTCAATAGGCTACAACCAATCCGTTTGTCCAGATATTACACAGAGGGATTGAAAAGGCTGTTATGATGCCAATGTGTACCCTCCAAACAAACTTCTCGACAAGCCCAATTCTACAACAAGATTTGGAACATTCCCGGGACTCAGCGAAAAATGCCCAACGGGTGGATAGAGATGATGGTGCCTGGATACGTTCGATCCAAGAAACGGGATCGATTCCATGGTTGCCATGTCATAAATAACTCCGGTGAAGATGGGAATGCATTTCCAGATAGCGCTGATGCCGAACCAGAGCGAAATCCCGCCGTAAGAATACCAAGCCCGTCATTCGAAGAACAAATTGACAAGCTAATAAGGGAAGCGGGTCAAAAGGTTCAGGATGACCACAGCCGCGAAATGGCCATTTACAAGAAATCCAGGACGCAGCGTCTCATTCAGCAGTCGACAGAAAGAGAGGACGATGAAGCCCTTCATCCTCAACCTATTGTGTACTCTCGTGGCAAGGAAAAAGTCCAACGCGGATGCAATAACAAGATCGAGAACGGGAATGGCATTCGAAGACAGCAAAGTGGATCTAAGAAGCCATACGATTGAGAAAAAGTCAGCTGGAATCCGTCTTTTATGAAAAAGATGGGTCGGGAATACTCTTTCCCTCAAGACAAGACAAGGAAAATATTCAGCCTTGCCATAAAGTATCAAATGATGACACTCCCAGAGTCTCGGCACCCTGAGCAAATAAATGAGATCCATCATCCGGCTTATTACTCCTACCACCGAGCGATAGGACATCCTCTTAAAGGTTGCTTCACCTTCAAAGACTGGGTCGAAGACCAGTATCAGCAAGGAAGGTTCGCTCTCTCCGACAATTGGAGGATAGCCCTACCACGAAAGCATGAGCCAAGAGCAACCTACACTGTGAGGGAAAGTCCAAATCAACATCGAGCTTGGAAACAAGCACGTACCTGCCACATGATAACATTCTCAAAGGAGGGAGAGCATGAGAATGTGGACAACCTCTCCCAGTGCTTCGCTAATGAAGATGAGGACGAGATGATCTCAGAATTTCCATCAGCGCCAAAAGAGCTGGAGGATGGGATACATACCACGGCGGACAATCTGAGGAAAATCGACTTGGGGACGACAAACGATCCGAGGACAACATTCGTCAGTAAGCTGCTATCTGAAGAGCAGGTGACTACACTAAAAGACGTGTTTATGCAGTATAAAAACTGCTTCGCATGGAACTATTCTGAGATGCCGGGATTAGATCCGGAGATAGTTGTGCATAAACGGGTGATATCATCGGACGTCAAGCCAATCAAACAAGCGCCAAGAAGAATGCTGCTCGAACTTGAGATAAGTATCAAAGCCAAAGTCAAGAAGCTAATTGACTCCGGCTTCATCCAAGAAGTTCAATACCCCAACTAGATCGCTAACATTGTCCCAGTGATGAAGAAAAATAGGACGGTGCGCGTCTGTGTGGACTTTCGAGACCTCAATAAAGCTTTCCTGAAGGATGACTTCACCGTGCCTCTTACCGAGCTGATGATCGATAACATATCTACCCATAAGGTCTTCTCCTTCATGGACGGATCTTCAGGCCATAATCAAATAAAGATGCATCCTGAAGACCGAAAGCATACTGCTTTCCGAACTCCGCTGAGCGTATTCTGCTATAAAGTAATGCCCTTCGGTCTGAAGAACGCTGGCGCTACCTACCAGATGACCATGACGAAGATCTTTGATGACCTCATACATGAGATTGTCGAATGTTATATCGACGACCTCATGGTGAAAAGAAAATCATACGTGGAGCACTGGGAGCATTTGAAAATAGTGTTCCAGCATCTTCGGAAATATAATCTGAAGACGACCCACTGAAATGCGCGTTTGGAGTTTCCTCGGGCAAATTCCTAGGATTCATCGTACGACATCGAGGAATCGAAATAGATCCATCAAAGATCAAGGCGATTATGGAAATGCCCTCGCCAAGAAATCTCAAGCAACTGCGGTCTTTCCAAGGGAAGCTCGCGTATATCCAACGGTTCATAGCCAACCTCTCAGGAAAATACCGCCCCTACAGCCATCTAATGAAGAAGGGGACCCCGTTCATTTGGGATCGTAAATGCCAAAATGCACTGGACGAAATCAAGCAATATCTCCAGAAGCCACCGGTACTGGCCGCTCCGGTCAAGGGAAAGCCTCTCATCCTGTACACAACAGCCCTTGAAGGTTCTCTAGACGCACTATGGGCACAGGAGAACGACCAGGGGAAGGAGAGAGCTCTCTATTATTTGAGTCGAGTCCTTCTGGGGGAAGAAAACAACTACTTCTCCATTGAAAAGCATTGCCTGGCACCGATCTTCGCGATAACGAAGCTCAGCACTATGCCTTGGCACATGAGGTCCATCTCATATCAAAGGTGGATCCTCTCAAATATTTGATGTCAAGAGCCATACTAACAGGAAGGCTTGCCAAATGGGCCCTCCTCTTGATGGAGTTCTCAATAATATATCGACCCCTCAAGGCAGTAAAAGGCTAGGCCATCGCCGACTTTCTCGCTCAGCATCCGATACCAACTGATTCTCCCTTAAATTGTGGATTGCTAGATGAACACGCGTTCGACACAATCGAAGGGAAGACGAAGGAAAATAATGTCCAATAGGAACTCTACTTCGACGGAGCGTCTTCCATGAATAAGCGAAAGCAAAACACCCCCATAATCAAAGCTGAGGTGGGCTTTATCTTTGTGACTCCACAAGGAGGGATAATGCGTTTTGCCCTTTCCTTAACAGAGCCGAGAACAAACAACGAAGCAGAATATGAAGCTTTGATAGCAGGTCTTGAGATTGCTGTCAACACGGGCATCGAAAACCTCCTCATATACAGAGACTCCCAGCTGATCGTTAGCCAAGTAAATGGCGATTATTAGACGTGCAAGCCAGAGTTGATAAAATATGGTGAAAGAGTGCAGCAACTGCTGACACAAATTCCCCCATACATCCTGGAAAGCATACCGCGTGCGGAAAATAGCAAAGCGGATGCACTAGCCAAACTCGCTAAAGAAATGGCTGACGAAAACCTCGATGACGTAAGGATCATTATGTAAAGCCGCTGGATTCTCGCACCTGCAGAAATATCTCCATAGTAGTCTGAAGAAAAGGAAGCGGCCAAGCAAGCAGCCTGCCAAATAGAAGACGAAGAAAATATGAAGGATTGGAGAAAAGTCTTCATAGACTATTTCAAATTCCATCGAACACCTGAAGACGCGTCGTCAAGACATCAGCTCATGAAGCGAGCCCTGTCTTTTGCCTTCGTCAATGATACTCTTTATAAGAGATCATTCGACTGTCTGTAGTTGAGATGCCTGGGACCAGAAGAAGCAAAAAGGGTCGTCCAAGAAACTCATGACGGACTCTGTGCTTCTCATCAAGCCGGACCAAAGATGAAGTTGAAGATCAAGAGAATGGGTTACTATTGGCCCACGATGATCTAGGACTGCCTCGAATATGCGAAGTAGTGTCACTCGTGCCAGATTCACGCGGATTTCATCCACCAGCATCTGAATCCTCTACACCCGACATTGTCTAGCTGGCCATTCGAAATGTGGGGAACAATATAATCGGGCCCATTGAGCCAGCATCGTCCGGGGGACATCGGTTCATATTGGCAACAACCGATTACTTTTCTAAGTGGGCAGAGGCAGTACCCTTAAGGGAGGTGAAGACGGAGAACATCCTCCATTTCTTCAGGACACATGTCATCTACCGGTTCGGTACTCCGCGACGGATTATCTCCGATAACGGGTCAGCCTACAGAAGCCACAAAATCAGTCGCTTCGCAAAGCAGCATAAAATAGATTGGAGATATTTTTTAGTCTATAATCCCCGCGCTAACGGTTTAGCTGAGGCTTTCAACAAAACCTTGACAAAGATCATAAAGAAAACGGTGTCCAGAAATAAAAGGGACTGGCATGAGAGACTGCGTGAAACTCTTTGGGCGTATCGAACCACGTTCAAAATGGCCACGAATACAATACCATTCGCGTTGGTATTTAGCACGAAAGCATTACTTCCCTTGGAGATAGAGCTACCCTCTCTACGAGTAGCAGTTTGATACGAGCTGACAAATGAAGAAAATGCCCATCTTCGGCTTGAGTAGCTCGATGCCCTCGATGAAACTCGTCTCATGGTGCAGCAAAACCTGGAAGCTTACAAAGTAAGGATGACGCGTTCATACGAAAGACTAATTAGGCCGAGAACATTGCGCCAAAGCGAACTCATACTAATTGTCAAAAGACCTATGATCCCCAACCGTACAAAGCGGGAGAAATTCGAGCCGAACTACGAGGGTCCGTATATCATAGACAAGGTCTACCAAGGTGGGGCCTATATGCTCATAGATATGCATGGTGAAAGACCCTTCCGGCCAATAAATTGCCGGTTCCTTAAGAAATACTACGCTTGACAAGTCACGGATCAGGTTAATGATAGATGACGACGCCTATGTCTGCTCGCTATCTTCCTGAGTCAAAACTCTAAAAGTAGTATTCAACGGTATTCCATCGCAAACACAGAGATCTATGGACCGAGATGTCCCTAAATTAACAATGGACCGAGATGTCCCCAAACTAACAATGGACCGAGATGTCCCTAAACTAACAATGGACCGAGATGTCCTTAAACTAAATACGCCACCTCAAACACGGCGATAGTGGAATTCAAGTCTACAGGTCCCAGCGGCAAAGACTGCAAATCGAATCCCGCTAGCTGCATAACTGCCCCGGTAGAGAAGTCCCCCATAAGTTCCATTGGCAAAAAAGGTACGTCCACAAGCGAAATGGGCACGGATGAAAACCCGAAAGGGCACCGTGAGTAAAAACAGCAGGGCTACCGACGAGTTTGTGAAAACCCGAAAGGGTGCAATCTCGTTAAGATAAAGACACCTGCAAGGTCCTCTCGACCTTGTGAGGAGAAAACGCCTGTGTGAGATCCTTATGACTCACAAGGGAGCAACACACTTAGGGATCCTCACGATTCCTAAGGAGAAATTACACTTACGAGATCCTCACGACTCGTAAGGAGAATTCCCCCCTATGAGACCCTCATGGCTCGTAGGATTCAAAAGCCTTAAGATATAGGGACCTAAACCTGTTCTTAAGCCATCACACTCCCCAAGTTGCCCTACAAGCGGTTCAATATTGACCCTTGTATACAATCCACGGGCATATACAAACGTTCCCTCACCAAGTCCTACCAATGACGAAGAATGTACTCATGTGGTGAACGACACTTATAAGTCCTCTCGACTTGTAAGGAGAAAACACTCTTGTAAGATCCTTATAACTTGTAAGAGAAAATATCGCTTAGGAGTCCTCACGACTTCTAAGGAGAACCTATACCTACGAGATCCTCACGACTCGTGGGGAGAAATACCTTTATGAGACCCTTACAGCTTGTAAAGTCAAAAGCCTTAGTGAACAGGATCCTAACCCTGTTTGCTAAGCTACTTTTGTTCAACCCAACAAAGGCAAATGATGATTCGCTCCTGACAATATCCCAGTTATAGCGATGCTGATGCCTAAATCAGTATCAAATTCCAAGTCCTTTCACGGCAAATGATGATTCGCTCACGGCAATATTCCAGTCGCAGCGATGTTGATGCTAAGATTAGTATCAGATCTTGAGTTCCCTACTCGCAATAAAAAAATCAGCGAGCAAAAAAAATGCATATGAAATAGCCGAAATGTTTGGGCAACTCGCAATAAAAATCAGCGAGCAAATATATGCATATAAAAACAGCCGAAATTTTTGGGCAATTCGCAATAAAAAAGCAGTGAGTAAAAAGAAAAAAATAGCCAAAATGATTAAGCACCGCAAAAAATGGCCGAAATGATTGGGCAATCGCGACTTTCGCGATATAAAAAGCTGAAATGATAGAGCATCGCGGAAACAAAAAAAATGAAAAATGAAACTTTTGCCCTGCAGATGAGTCCACAGTGACCCCTTTATACAATCCATGGGTACAAATGAAAAGGGAACTACATTTTCCCACCAGGCTCCATCAGAAAGAGAGTCAAATCTCGACGGCAACATCTACAGCCTATAGATCAACAACGGCGTTTCTTCTCCACTCCAACAGGATGCAGACGCAACGTCAACAACCGACCTCAGGGTCAAACCAATGGAGCCATGGCAATGTCCCTAGTTCCAAGACTCGACGGTTCACCAACAACCTAGAGACAATCTCGACATTCGTTGTAATATGGTGGACACAATGTCAACGAGCGAAGCAAAGGAAGATCCCTAGCTTCAGGGTCTCGACGGGGACATCTATAGCATAAAGATCAACAACGGCGTTCCTTCTCACTCCAGCAGGATGCAGATGTAACGTCAACAACCGACCCTAGGATCAAAACAGTGGAGCCATGGCAAAGTCCCTAGTTCCAAGACTCGACGGTTCACAGACAACCTAGAGACAACCTCGACATTCGTCGCAATATTGCAGACGCAATGTCAATAAACAAAGTAAAGGAAGATCCCTAGCTTTAGGGTCTTGACGACAACTCAAATGAGACCTAAAATACTATCAGAGATCATCCCACACCAGCGCGGGGTGGTCATGACTCATCGGGGCTCCCAAACTGAGCCTAACCTTAAGTAAAAAGCGGCATGGAATATCCCTAACGCTTGCTCTTCCGACGGTAATATCACCTGGGAGATTACTTGAAGACGTCTTGTCCAGCCCCTGAAGGGATCAGAGACACGACAGTCGCGGGGCTACTCGAATAGAAGGATTGCATATCGGGGAATACATCGGCCAACGCGACGGTACGACGGACAAAAACTTTAGTATCACAGACCCTAACGGACTTCTATCAGCAGAGGTTAACTGTGATGTTAGGACATTCTTTCGAGAACTTCTCGATTCGTCTCGACTCGTAGGGAAAATAATGTCCCTGCGAGAACTTCTCGACTCATCTCGACCCGTAGGGAAAAGCCTTAGGCGGCAGATATCAACCTGTTTCCTAAGCACTGGGGCCCTGCAAGTGAGTCCA
The DNA here is from genome assembly GCA_030015575.1 of Agapanthus africanus. Lineage (NCBI taxonomy): Eukaryota > Viridiplantae > Streptophyta > Magnoliopsida > Asparagales > Amaryllidaceae > Agapanthus > Agapanthus africanus. The sequence continues at coordinate 889,021,863 of JASDDO010000019.1, read as the reverse complement.
AGATGGATTATTGCATACTATCCACGGGCCACACTCTCCGAAGTCGAATATCGACATGGAGGGAAAAAACCACTTACGAGCCCTCTCGACTTGTAAGGGGGAAAATTCTCTTGTGATATCCTTATGACTCTAAAGAGAAAATGCACTTAGGAGTCCTCACGACTCCTAAGGAGAAAATACACTTACGAGATCCTCTCGACTCGTAGGGAGAAAAGTCTTTATGAGACCCTCACGGCTCATAAAGATGAAAAGTCTTAGGCGGCAGATCCAAACCTATTCCTTAAGCCATCGCTGCCCTAACAGGAGGTCAAGATGGACTATCTACGGGCCACATTTACCGAAGTTACATTTCAATATGAAATAAAATATGACTTTTATTCATGAATTCAAATGAATGCAGGGTATATTTCATAAAGGAATAAAATGAATACAGAATACTCTCATTCAGGAGTGAATACAAAAAGAGAAAAGGAAAATATACAAAAAAAGAGAAAATCTTCAAGCCGGCGGATGGTGCAACAGGCCGGTAAGTTTGTCATGCTTCCGTTGGACCTCGACTTCAAGCTCCGTATTTGCGGCAAGACGGCCCCCCTCCTGAGTCTGCTGAGTCTGATATGAAGCAAACCGACTCTCAAGCTCCCTTTCGGCAAATTTGTGGGTTTCAACCATCTCGCGAGTAAAGATAACGGCTCTATCAAGGGCAAACACCTCCGCGATAGCTTCTTGAAGCACCCACCAAATTTTGTACGCACGGGTAGTCTTGGCAGTAAGCTAAGCCTGAAGTTCCCCCAAAGCATTCAAAGCTAACTCCCTCTCCGAAAATTTCCGATTGAGACTCTTCTCGCACGACTGCAGATTGGCTGCGCACCCTTCAATCCATCCCCGTAGGCTCGCTTTTGCAGTTAAAATGTTAGAGGGAGGGCATATGCACTCAAGCACATGTAGACAAGCCTCCACTCGATGACAATACTCAACCCAAACATGCACCAACGTTTCGTCATGATAGGTGGCAAGAAAAAACAAGGAAGCGTTGGTTTCGGCAGCAAATTCTTTGGTTGTCACAGAACTACCAGCGCGAAGATCCGCAATAAGAGTCGACAAGGAGTGAATGCTTTGTTTCGCTATCTGCTCAGATGCACGTCGGGCGTATGTGCCCGGTGGCATAGCGATTCAAGATTCTAATGCGGTCAGGGTTGGAAAAACTGTCAAGATTTATGAACAGTCAGCGAGACTGGCAAACATGGAATAAACAAAACAAATGCCAAGGATAAAGCTTTACTTACCCATAGTCGTTCAAGGGGGGTTTGAAAGATCCCGGGGCCCATCGAGGATCTCAACTTCGTCATCAGCTTCCAGAACTGCAGAGTGCATATTAGCATCATTTATAAAAAATGATAATAAAACAAAGGGTTCAAAGAATGCTGACCATGCCCGGAAAAAAGGACTATGCTTTGCGGGGATATTGCCTGTAAGGCAACCATGTTGAGTAGAAGCTGGAAGGACTTCCTGGGAGATAGATCCACGATGGACGCTGCCAATTCCCGCAAGTCTGATGGAAAGAAGGGTTCAAATAACAGAGAGATCATTAAAATGAAATGTAGAAGATTACCTTCGATGCTCCGCCCGCCTTGAACCGGAGGGATAGCAGCTTCAGCAACCTCCTCCACACCCTCAGGTGCATCACTGGAGATATTTGATAGCATGGCAGCTTCCAATTCGGAAACAACAGCCACCACTGTAGGCTCTGAGGAGGAAACAACGATCTCAGTGATCCTTTCTACGATCTCCAGGACGCCACCAGAGAGACCCATTGGATCTACGGCTGGTAAGGTCACCTCTGCTGGAGGAATAGGTACTGAAGGAACAGAAGCTGCCACCGGAAGCTCCACAGCAGGAACATCGGCTGTAATGATTTCCTCTACACCTGTCGGTGCATCACGAGAGACATTCGTAGAGTCCACAGTTATGGCCCGATCTGGATTCGAATCCTTTTTCACCGCCGAAGTCCCCGCAAAGTTTTCACGAAAATGAGAAAAGATAAAAATAATACAGACTGTTCGCTAAAAGAGGGACACGAGAAAGACGCATACCAATGCGCTAAGGAGCTTGAAGTATGGCCTTCTCCAGATGTTTTTGCTTCTTTGCTAAGTGCACTCGTCGGGGTTCAAGTGCAGACGAATGACTGCCGGTCTTTAAGGAAAGTTTGTCTTCGGAGGCAATCGTTATGGGCTGTTTGAAGGCCCGTTCTTCTTCCATCAACAAAGGACCCATGTGTACCCGCCGTAACGATGTATCAACATCATAGAAGATAACCGGAGGGTAGGGCTTTTTCAGGATACACACGTTCTCGGTCTCACCCTGTAAGCGCCTTAATGACTCAACCAATTGTGTGGCTTCCTCGACGAACGAGCCAGGATAAATAAGACCGGCGTCCGACTCCTCCATGGCTATCGGCTCGTCCTGAATGAACGGCTCGGACTCAAGTAAGCCAACGACCGATCTCTTCCTCCTCTTAGAGCTTGTGCTAGCACTGACCGAAGAACGCTTCCTTCCCCTCGGCGCTTTGGCGTGACGTTGACCAACCTCGCTTCTGGTATCCCCCTTTGGCAATACCACCGCGGATGACACCGCCATTGATGATGCCACCGCTGATGACATTACCACTGGCGCTTCATTGGAGGCCTTTGCTTGAGCTTTAGTGCGCACTGGCATCCCAGCAGTGCGAGGAGTCGATTATGTTTTTGTAGCTTTCGGGATAAGAACCACGCCGCTATCCCTCAATGGAGGGCGAACCATTGTCCGCGGCTGCAACGGAACGCCGGTGGCTTGGGTCGGAGCTGAAGCTCTGCATTTGAAGACTACCCACTTCTCCTCGGCAATGCATGACCGACTCGATGACGATACCAACCCGTAAAAGACCCCACACACCTTGGAAGGTAGTCGGATTCAGGGATCATGAAAGGGGAGCCGGTGTTCAGCCGCATAAAATGATGAATGACGTCACGAGTGACTTCCAGAGATGGAGTAGGCTCAACTAAGAACGCCTCGAAAGGGACACCTTGGTTATAACCCAATTGCTGGGCAAAGCGGTGCGGATTGTACCGCATAAAAAGAGCCGTGTTATTCTGACGGAATACCAAGTAGCCCGGCCTAATCGAGTATAGGTGCATAATCTCTTTAAGCTTTAAAGATGGCGATGCCCTTTTTGATAGATCAAAAAGCTGTTGAATGGGCCCCGCAGGAGCAGAGATGGCTCGGTCACTAACTACCATCCCGCCATCATTTGAATACGAGTTGAGTAACACGCGGAGGGCCCCCAACTGAGTCGGATCGGGGGCAGAAGCATCCACCAACCTCATAACCCGTAGGAAGGTATAGAATTCATAGAAATCTAGCCGCCGATGTGCTGTAAATGCTCTTAGTACGTGCATCTTGATCCACGGCGTGAAGTAGTGGGGGGAGAAATTCACGACATCCACACCTGGAGTCAAAGTATTCGGCGCAACGCTTAATCCATGGTATAGGTGCGACAGTCTCGTAATACCGACGGCCAATCGTGCCCCTTCAACTACGCGATGAGCGGGGTAGAAGACAGAAGCTCTCATGAAGCGTCGATACGTCAGAATGGCGAACCAACTGAGCCAAAGGCTGATGAAGCCAACAAAGAAGGTCTCTTCGTCCATGCCAGGGACCGCAATCGCATCAAAGGACACAGCCGATGAAATCAGAATATAAAACTGCGGCAAATCTTCCTCTTTTGCCGGCAGTTTATTCAACCTAAACCCAAAAGGGTCGTGAATGTTCGCAAACTTCGGAGCCTCTTTGGATAAAGCGTCTTTAGGGATGAAGCAGGCGATGAAGCTCTCAAAGGTGACGTCATGCCCCTCGAACTTCGTGAACAGCTTCTAAAAAATACCCAGAGCCTTGATTAAACTGGGGTACTTATGGCGGACGGCGGTTTCGGTCGTTAGGCTGTCAAGCATAGCCGACATGGTCACGAACACGTGCTCATCGGGAGGCATCAACTCTTCATAATGCTCTCCCCTGATTGGTAGTCCAGAAATCTCACGAAACTCTTCCAGTGAGATAGAGACCTCGCGATCCCCTAGCAAGAAGGTGTTGGTGGGAAGATTCCATTGGTTGAGAAAAGCTTTAATCCACCAGACGTGAGGGGCCTAGTAATAAAAGAGAGACACGTACACTGCTTGATATAGCCCACCTTCTGCAACCGTGCACGGTAAACGGCAAGAACATACCGAACCCAGGGAAGATAGCCTATTAGGTGGCGAGGGGTAAGCCCTACTTTATAGACTTGCCCCCAGGGTTGGGCTTCACCTTGACAGATACGGCACCCCAAGATATCTATGGCCGGCAGGGGCTGGTTGGGTATTCCGGTTGTTGATGGCTCAAGCCGTCCTATAGGAGTCCAATTAGCCGCCTCCACCGCATAAGCGGTCTGCGGGTGCTTCATCAGCGGTATAGGGCGGAAAGGATCTGTTGGCACCTCGTAAGTAAAGCTGTGGCAGCCCCGGATGATGTGACCATACCAGACTCCCCATAAGAGCAAACTAGTACAGTCCTTGTCATGGGTCATGATCATCGCCATAGCTTCCTCATCCGACGGCGATTGCGGAAAAGCTGCCTCTGAGCGAGTAAAAGGAAAGTAGGGAAGAGAAGCCATTGTTCCTGAAATGAGGGAAATAAAAGCCGTTAACGAGATATATATATATATATATATATATATATATAGATAGATAGATAGATATATATATAGGGAAACGACATAAAGTTTGTTCCATGGGACCACGAATTGCAAAACTAATGGACCCCACAAAATCAATGTGGCAGCTCACAAATGATGAGACATGACAATCATTGTAAGAATCAAAAAAGATTCTCATCAAACAGACATGGGAGTTTAAAAAACTCTTGACATCCTCACAGAGAAAATAAGTTCTGTTAAAACACCCAACAAATTTAAATTTGTACAAATAAGGAAAAAAAACCTATGAAAATATTCTCAAGAACACTAGGGAATGAAATTCCCGAAGGGCTCTCTTGATCTTTCAGAGCTAAGCTCTTTGGTGAGGAATTAAATTCCTTTTATACGGTGGAATTAAATTCCAGAAACCCCCATGATGAGGAATCGAAAAATAAAATTATAATACCATGAATCCTTAAAGATCAGAGGAGGAATGCCCAAGACAATTAGGTTTACAACTCAAAGATCACGTATTTGGATCCCTAAGAGATGGGTTTCAGAAGAGAGCAAAGTCCTTAGGGTTGATTTAAAATCCAGAGAAAATTTTAAGGAAAGGGTTTCTTTGTTGTTCAAGATCTTTACCTAAAAAAGGTTTCGTTTTCTGACAGAGTTTAACTCTGAAATTTCAATTGGCAGAGAACTAAGCTCTGAAGAAGAGAATTAAATTCTCAAAAAAGACAAAGAAGGAAGAAGATGAAGGAACATAGGCTTTCCAAAGACAGGACCCTTTGCATTTATAAGACGTGACGAGGGCAGTTCATTTCCCCGTTCTCCTAGGCAGATCCAACGGATATAAGGGTGACAGCGTTGCACTCGCATGCAAGTCACGTGAGAACAAAGCTGTAGGGGCATTTGTTCCCTTATAAAAAAAGAAGAGAAAAAAGACGATGGGAAAAATTCCCCTAATGGAGCATCACGTGCCCAGACGTGATGCGACTTTGAGAAAAGATTATAGGCATTACACTTAATTATTAAGGCTAAAATTAAGCCTCACGTACAAGCACGTGAGCATCTCTATACAAAGTATATAGGTGCCTTTTAAAACAAATGACATGCTAAGAACGCTCACGTGTCAGCACGTAATGCCCTCTTTTGGCTGTTGCACATACGCAAATGAGTTTAATTCTGTGGGGTCACGTGCTATACGTGAGTGGTCTCAAATGCCTTCTGAGCCAATAAGATTAAATTCTAAGTAAAGGGATCAAAACCTTATTTGGAAAATATTTCCTTGAATCTTTCTAAACAAGAAAGATTACTCTCTGTAAAACAGAGTACCGTTAGATTAAAAATCAAATGGTGATTAAAAAATTACTAAGCCACAGAATAAGTTCTGTATGAGAAAATATTTCCCCAATCTTATTAAAAACAAGAAAAATATTTTATGTAAAACAGAAGTCCTTGGATCAAAGATCCAACAGTGGATAAAATCCCTAAATCAATTAAGATCTCTCAATGAGAGATTTCTTTAACTAAATCAACAGACTAGCCTCTACTATATAAAGGACCCAAGACTTCAAGTATTGCACAGAGGAGACCCCTATAAGATTTGAGAAAACAAAAAAAATAAGAAGAGCTCTCTTTTAGAAAAAAGAAAAAAGAAAAAAGAAACTCTAGGTAAGAAGAAAGACATAAAGACCATTTTATCTCTTCTTCATCATTTCAAGAGTTTAACTTTTCTAAAAAGAACTTAGTTCTTCCTCTGGTTGAGTTCTGCAAAAGCAGATCTTCCAACAAGTTGAGAATTTAATTCTCATCGGAGAGATTCTGACATGCAGACTCAAAACTTAGGGGAAAGAACTAAGTTTGAAGAATTTAATTCTTCCGAAAGATATAGGAATTTAATTCCTCTGATAAAACTAGGGTTTAACCCTGCATAAGAATTTAATTCTTATAAAAATAAAGGAGACGAAATTCTCAAAACTCATATCAAGATTTCCATGCAGATAAAAGAAATGATTAGCGTTCAACGCTATCACGACAGATTACGTGTTCCCACATGAGCATCTATGAGGAACAAAAAGAAGCGACTGAGATCGAGTCACGTGATCCCACATGACCTCCTAATAGTGCTTAGCACTTATAAAAGGAAAATGGGAATAAATCAAAGACATTTCACATTTTTGGGGCGCCTCACATGATCCCACATGACCCCCTAATAGTGCTTAACACTTATAAAAGAAAAAGGGAATAAATCAAAGACAGTTCCCATTTTTGAGACGCCTCACGTGATCCCACGTGACCCCTTAATAGTGCTTAGCACATATAAAAGGAAAATGGGAATAAATAAAAAACAGTTCACATTTTTGGGATACTTCACGTGATCCCATGTGACCTCCTAATAGTGCCCAACACTTATAAAAAATGGGAATAAACCTAAAGAAGCAGTGCCTAATTCTCAGGCGCCTTACGTGCCACAAGTGAGCGTTCTAAATTTTAGTGTTTAACACTGCTTTAGAGCCTCACATGGGAGCACGTGAGCGCCGATCAGATGTTAGTGTTTAACACTATGATAGGCCAACCCTAACCTAAACTAAACAAGTTTCCCGAGGCCAAAACTCTTTTGATCACCAATTAACTGAGCCTTCCTATGCTCAGGTCTCCCCAAATCGATCTCAGTTCCAAAGATGACTAATGATCTCCTAACAGATAGTATCTAAAATGGTGTTTATTCCACCATGATCTTTCCTTTCAGTCCGGAGTTTGGTTCAAGGGTACATCTCTACATACCTTTGATACATGTCTTTGTAATTCTTCAACGTCTTCAGAGAGGTGGAGGGCCCCGACAACCAACAGCTCTTTGGTACACTCTCAAACCCATGAGCACATCCCAATGGGCCGAAATGTCCTTAAACTAGCTATGCACCATAACGTCCTTAAACTAAACCCTCACCCCAAAAAAATGGTGATCTATGGACCGTAACGTCCCTATACTAAAACGATAGAGCCCAAATGCTCTTTTGTTGGATCAAAAATGATCCTGAACCTCCGTTAAGTAGATCTTAGTCCAATAACGGACTAACGTGTCCTTAACAAACATTTAAGTTGATCTTAATCTCAAACAAGATTAATGATTCTTAAACCAAACTAAACCCAAATCTAAGAATATACGGATTTTGACTAATCCACGCCCTATGGGCGACGACACAAATTAGTCTCCGTATACAATCCACGGGCAACCAAAAATAAAACAAACACACACGACACGAAGTAAACTGCTGGAGCAGGAGAATGTGGTTATCGCGATATAGTAACGTAATTAACTGCAAGGGCTTGCGCCTGCTGGGAAGAGCGTCGCCACAATCAAAAACCCCTCACAATTGAGGGGGAATCTGATGAAATCTGCTACAACGGCTGCATCCATCCAAACCTCCGATATACGGCGCCATAAATAAACTTGGCATCTTTGGAGAGGTGAACAGATAAATCCAAATAGTATCTGCCCCCAAATTCAGGCAGGACGATCCATCCCGGTTTGTCCCCGTTTTCGGCAGTAAACAACCGATGTCGAAGGGTTTATGGAATTTGCATTGAGAAACCGATCCCCTGAAGAATTTATTTCGTGTTCATGTAAAAAGTGCTATAACGGTTATGATTTCTATCGAGATATAGTGTACGATCATCTATTAAAGAACAAGATTTCGTCTGGATATACAAAATGGACGTACTATGGAGAAGTGGCACCGATAGTAGATATGTCTACGAGTCGTTGGATTAGAAAAAACGATCCTCTTCATACGCGTTTTACTGACAAGGGTTTGAATAGTATGTTGGACGAGCTCCGAACTAGCATGCATCCTGATCCTGACATTGTACCTGAACCTACTGTCGGAGCGGAAGATATTAGTAGTTTCCCTAATGCGGAATCGGTGAAATATATGAAGTATTTGGATGATGCGAATGTACCTCTATTCGAAGGCGCAAACTGTTGGGTTCTGGCAGCGCCCCGGCCATCAAACCAAGGCCAAATGCGGAACAAAAATTTACTGAACTGGCGCTACCATTACCCGATGCCCGGATCTACCCTAAACCTTATACTAGCAAGCTATATATAAGAAGTTAGATGGTTATACCGAGTTGATTCGTGTCCATCGGTCTTCAACCATCATCCCTAAGCTCATGGTGGCTCCTTGATCGAATTTGTTTGCCGGTCTTCGTCCATCTATGATAATCCACCTGAGAGAAACGGCGCAAGTTTCAGCCTCGTCGATCGAGGCAACCGATACTCCAAGGTTGCTAGCAATGGAGAGTGGAGGTGTAGAAATGTGTCACTATAATTTTCTCTCATCACATATGCTCAATGAGCAACTCAAGAAGATGAAGAGGAGGTGAGAAAACCAAGTGGCATGAGCAACTAAAGGAAAAATGGCTAAGTCTCCAAGTGAGAATATAATGCAATCAAGTGATGTGAAGCAAGTGGAGAAATTTTTTGTGGAGAAAAAGAAAATGAGCAAGGCATCTCTAGAAAATGTGGTGGCTGCCTCCTCTCTCATGCTCACCAAAATATCTCTTCAATTTTCCAATAAACAAAACAATGTCCATACCTCTCTATATGCCATGGCCCAAGCTCATGCCACCTCACTCCTCCACCTCATTCATGAAACAAATGAGTTTCCAAAAAGGAAAATCATACAAATGTGGTGGCCACCTTCTAGAAACTATTCCATATAAATACGAAATGCAACCCGGTATATATATCGAAATACATATACACATATTCGTACCAAAATACTAATAGCTAAGAGAGAAAATGAATAATGAACAATAATACTAGAATATAAATACATAGATAAATTATTAAATCAAAACCTGATTTAATAATCCGGCTTAATCCTAAGCCGCTAGTATTATCAACCGTCCGATTAAAGTCTGTGCACATATTTAATCGGACACCTGTATGTATCAACATACGTCATCTACACCATATCACCTGAACCGTGAAAACCCTCTGTATGGGACTCTAAAGACTTGTCAATACGCTGGCACTGGGTTTAACCACAATCATGTCAGCGGCACTGGCTGTATGTAACAGCTACCCAGGTATTGAGCAAAAAGGAGGCCGACGAGAAAACTCATCCTGAACCCCTACTGAGCCTGACAGTGACAATATCCGTACAGTCCGATCTGTTCGTCTAAGAGTATCGTATATCGAGTCTATGGGGTGGAAAAGTCAGACCCCTAACAACGCGACATTTAGTGTCGGTATGAAACCCATCACCACCTGAGAAACTATCGATCCTGGATCGGTAATTCTTATCCACCGTGGCCACGGATTTCTGGTGATGGCCACCCGTGCACAACGCGACATCAACCCCCAATACCGGGAGAGACGAATCCCCGACGATCCGATCACTGCCTCCATGTGGCTCGGGACTGTACCCAACTAAAACCTGTTTGCACGACTCCTTTGAGCCGTGTTAGGGTAGTAATCAAAGCACAGTGGGAACTTACACGAGACAAATGACGATCTCAGGTTGACAGACTAACTTGTACACATGTCACCTGGGAACTGCTATCTGACAATACGTATAATACCAACTAGTAGGTTCCCGGCGAGTCCGTCCAGTGTACTCATAACCCAATGAGCACCTGTATACTATCTTAGGTGACAAACTAACACCAATGGCTTGTGAGACCTGGCCACCGCCGCTCGTCGGGGTCTCGATCGGTATACACTAGTCTATATTGGAGTATCGATGCCCAGTCTCGATACTCCCATGACTAGGGGCATTTAAGGATGTGCTTATAGATCCCTATCTCCCACGTATATGATCGCCATCATAATGCTGGTAGTCAAGAAAGAATCCTATGGGCACTATCAATATGTAATAATGATGATAAAGACAAACCAGATAGCATACTATCATCTCGAGTAAGTCTGTTCTACCGGTATAGGTCCTCACTCAATCATCATAATCACCTGCCCGCGACTATGATAATTGCCTTGAGGGCACCATAGCCAACAATCTCCCACTTGCACTTTAGGTTAATTATTGCGGTGTCACATACTCAGAGCTCGTGTGATACCGAACACCCAACTTCTCTACTAATTAGTTTCGCAAAGCCCGTTTGTGAAACTATTGCGTTCGAGAAATAGCCTCAGTGAGTGGATCCGCTCCAATGTTTCTTTCTGTATCTCTCAATATCTCAATTTCGTGGAGAAAACTATCTTCCAAAATGAGCAATACCTGTCTTAGAATTTGTCTGGATTTCTGATGGGACCCAGTTCACAAATGAACTCCAAATCCAGCAAACTTCTTACACTGTATCGTCTACTGAATTTAATCAGTATCCTGTGCCATGCCTTTCCTCAGCATCCGCTTGGACCACCTGTCCAACATACTATCTCTCAAAAGAGGGAAAACTATAACTCTGACAGTCACTCTGTCATCCAGGTCACCTTGGAAGCCTGAAATGATAACTGTCTCCCGAAGGAGGCTGCCATTACCATATCCCTAGAACATCCATTTATGTTCATAAACCTCTTCCCAACGTTTCTCCAGGATTGGATTAATATATATGCATATTGCAGCTAGTGCAAAAACAACATCTGGTGTGGTACTTGATATTTCATGATTAACTCAATTGCCTAAGCAAGTGATATGCTAATCATGCAGATCTCTCTCCCCTTTAGTCTGTAAGACACTTTTAGAGAGGGCGACTCCATCACCTACATGTACACCATCATGCCAGGAGTCGTCCATTCTAAAATATCTATAGAATAATGTAAAAGTACCCAGATTAGGATACTTCCCAAATCTAGATCTAAAACCATAGATCTAGTAACCAGAAACCCTGATATTATATCTATATATTATATGGAGAAACAACTTTGTGACAACCACAATATAATCGATCGTAGTATAGGAATATCTCTTCTATCAAGTGCATGTCATCCTAATATCTGGACATCACTCTCTACTACCTTCTTAGAAGATCCATCTCCTATTCTGATGATGTCCAAACCTATAACTGTCACATCAAAAATAGATGATCTATTTCCGCTATACCTGCTTTAGTATATAAATAGACATAAACTACTTGCCCATTATTCTTCCGCTGCTCCCACTGACTACAACAACCCTCTGGCAGAGTCATATACACGTGCACTTCCAAAGCTAGTTTAGATTGACGCTATACTCATCCTCCTGCCGGGTCTTATAGTCTAGAACAGCAGCAATGGCAAGTCTGGGTAAACAAGAACCTCCTTTTCACCATCTCTGAGAAGACCGAAATACCTCTCGGGTGCCTGAGGTTACCCACCAAATCTGCAGAGTGGCTAATGGAATGTCGAAACTAATTGAATCCTTAGGTTCTATTAAATCTTCAGTGATCGTTTGTGGTTTTGGAATCACTTCCAGTTCTACCATACTCCTACTTCTGTTATTCTGAAAAATCCATTTTACTAAAACTGTGGCGAGTTAAGAACAATATAAATATTTATCTTTCTGATGGTAGAAAGTTAACCCTCGTCAAAACCCGGGATAACCCACAAACAACCATTACTGAAACGTGCCTTGAGTTTATCCGAATTCTGGTTTTAAGCATCCGCCGGACAACTCCCTATATCTTAACATCGTTAAGATATAAATTGATTCTATATATATCTAATATAGAAATAAAATCACTAATTTAATTGGAACCAGATTCAAAATCATGCAGCTGTCTCCAGCGCATATTAACCAAATGAAAAAAGGTCAATCAGCATTACTCATCTAGGAGTGCATCCATATATGAGTGACCTGAAAGATAAGCAAGTTCTCAAAACTATTACTATCAATGGAATACTAAACACAAGTATCTACATCTTCGACTTCCTCAAAGAATCCTGATACTTCAAACAAACGGTTCTCTACTTTATTCTTATACCTATAACTTCTCAATATTTGGACCTTGCATTTCAACGAATTACCTGTCTAAAATTAGAGAAGTCATGAGTAAACAGAATATAGTACGAGTACCAACCCCATTGTCCTAATGGAAACCGGACAACATACAATACTTTGTATAAACCACTGAGTTTAATAACTCAAATCCTGTGCGTCGTAGGTTGAAAAACTGTATTGTGGTTAAGAAGAATTACACCACTGTTGAATGCACGTTACCTAATCACCAACTGATATGGGTAAATTTCATTGACATAATTTCAAAAAGTTATATCCCACATTATAAAATAAACGTACAGATATATCAGTTTGAAATTGGTGCATAACGACGGATATTCAAAACAAAATATTTGCCGTCAGGAAAAACCCAGGTGATTTCCTCAAATATCACCAATTACAACGAATTCCGATATAATGAGGATTTAATCACCTAATTTCCAATATCTTACTCTCACTCACCATCTGTAATAACATACAGATGTGAGAAACTGATCTAGTAAATACATACCCTGTAGTTAGATTCCAATTGGGAAAACAGTTTTCAATCTACCATCGCACAGTGAAACTGAAACATGAAAATGTTTCAAATGGGTTAACTGGTATTCCTAGTAACGCCTCTTCCACTATCCTGATTCATGACAGTAACCATATACTTACCTGCCCTTACTCCAATCCTTTTATTATGTCTTTACTTATTATCTTCTGTACACCTTCTTTAGGCTAATTGGTTTTCTTCCTTCCCTACCTTTCGGCACCAGCCTAAGGTTTGGAAGAAGACTATCTAATAAGCGCAATAGGTATACTCTCCTAATCCTTGGAGCCCTCGCAACCTGAGAGAAGGTAATGGGAAAAGATATCTGAATAATCCTATTCTAGTTCTCCTGAACCGGAAACCATCCTCGAATCTGGAACGAATTCCTTCGAGTTCGTATGTAACTATACGATGGTATATCCAATAGGAGTGGGTATCCGTAGTGATACGGAGTGTTATGGAGAAATCCAAAATGGATGTGGGAGTGGCAGGGGTATACACGGTTTTGTCGTGAATGATGGTGGTCGTAATTTTCTTTGCCCTTAATCTAATCCCTTTATATGTCTTTACTTATTACCTTCTGTACACAACACTTAGACTTAATTGGTTTTCTTCCTTCCCTACCTATCGACACCTGCCTATAGTTTGGAAGAAGACTATCCAATAAGCTCAATAGATATACCCTCTTCTAATCCTAGGAGCCCTCACAACCTGAGAGAATGTAAAGGGAAAAGACAACCGAATAATCTTATTCAATCTCTCCAGAACCAGAATCCATCCTCAAATCCGGAACAAGTTCCTTCGAGTTTGTATGTAACTTTACGATGGATTTATCCAATGGAAGTGGATGTTCGTAGTGATACGGGGTGTTCTAGAGAAATGCAAAGGTGATATAGAAGTGGCAATGATATATGCAACACAGTGACATTCCAAAAGCCAAAGTGTTTTTATGAAGGTTCGGTTAACTTGGTTCATGAGTTTTAGTCAAGGGTCGGGCCATGGTCGCTTCCTGAGAGAGAGAGAAAAGAAACACTCAGCGTGCACTCTAACCTAGATCAGAATGGTTAATCACTTTATTTAATCAGGATGGCTTCCACTGTTTCCTCGAATTCTCCTCCAAACTTAAAAGGAGAATTAGTCGGAATCACCCGAGAAGTAATGCTACTCATCAGTGGGAATCGGGATCCAACTATCATCGCATGATAACTTGACGGAATCCACTCAAATTACCACACTTCAGAAGGTATGCGCAAGCCTGGCAAGTTTCCTGTATGTTTGAAACTCCCGATATGTGTTTTTACCCCTAGGATTTAAGTGACCTTGACAAGGTCAACAAGTCAAAGGTTCCTAGTCAAGTTCAACCCGTTATTGTCCAGATTGCATTAGACCCACCCGCACAAACCCTTGACAAGGTCAACAAGGTTGAATGACTGTGCTAACCAATCCACATGTCCATGCAACAGAAAAGTATTACAAAGCTACCGCACACTACGTCTCGGCAAGGCACGACAAACATAGCACGAATACTAAGCAATACTAATCTGAAATGACAGAGGGCTACAGCTGGTTTTCGGCGAAACACCTTAACGTAATGAACTTGATATCGTTGAAGGAATCCAAGTGGTTTTATAAATATATAGTAGCGAAAACTTTTTGCTAAAGTGGTCACTCCCGGTGAAGGGATCTCGGCTCTTTCCTCATCGAATGAGGTGCAGGATATTCCTAATCGAATACCACGTTGCAAAGTAAAAGAATTGATTATAGTGAAGTTATTACATTGACGCAAACTTCTGCCCAAGGGGTCACTCCCGATGAAGGGATCTCAACCCTTGCCTCGTCGATTGAGGTGCTGGATATTCATAACCGAATACCACTGTGCAAAGCAAAAGAGAACATCTGTAATGTCAGTTTTTAAAAATCTTGGTTCCAACAACATCATAAGGTTTGTTTTATCCTTGCATTGGTCAGAATCAACATGGTCCCATCAATTAATCACTCCAGAAAAGAACGAAAATAAAATATACGTATATGCCATCCGCATTCGCCACTGGGTCCCGTCATCACCCGTTAGGTTACTTAACTAACGACAGAGCGGGGACTGGACTAGCGCGGGTGCAAAACATATACAACATCTACTAGTATATATAAATATATATATAACATTCGTCCCAGGCATGATATAAAGCAACATCACAGAAGCATCATAGAAGCAACACAGAATGGTGGATAATTTTGGAACCCCGGGTTTCACTTGAGCCGCAAATGAGACCTGACGTTCCCTATCGTGTGGATAGCCTGTGCAATGATAATCTAGACCTCTACGAGCGCGGAAAGTTACCCGCCAAAACCAGAAGTGAGGCAACCCCCTTCAACAACGTGAATGGGCCACCCAGCACTTCACGGAATTTGGTAACTTGAGCACCCCTCCGTGGGTCAACCTATACCCCCTACGAGTGCGGCGAATAGACCGCGAATTCTAAAGTAAGGTCCCCTCCATCTGAACGCCATGAGATGCGGACCTGTTGCCCTCTAGAACCCGGCTATCCATGCACTCCACCGCGGGGTAAGAAAGAAAATAATATACAAGGGTGACATCGACCTTAACCCGGTCGTGCCCCAAACGAATAATATACAAACAGGTAGTGACGGCAGTCCACATGTAGGAAGCTCGCCCCGCAATATCAAATGTACAAATAAAACTAAACTGTACTAACATTGCACGATAGCTATCCACCACGACGATCCAACTACAACACAACACGACACAGAACATCGACGTGATGTCACGTTCGCAAACCAGTCTAAAAGAACTATAGCAATTAGACAAGTTGTACCAATCTAATGACATTCACGGTCGCAGATAGTAATGTAAGTACTGTAAACATTCAAACAGTGTTAAATTATCGACTTCGAAATGCCCCGAATTTCCCCTGAACAAAAACAACACTATATCCAAACTGGGCAAAACAAGCAATACCACTGAACCAACATTCCAGAGACCAGACAACACCCAAAATACAAAGCCCAAAATCCATACTATGGTCGGCCAACTCGGAAAATGTTAGCATGTGCTCGGGTCAAAACGGGTGGAATGGGTTCGTATTTGGGGTATGTTCTAGTGGTCACCTAAGTAGTCTTCTGCAGTTGCTTAAAATTTTTTTGTAGACTTTAAAAATCGACAGAGACTGGAATGTGCAGTGCACAGTTTTGGAGTTGTTTCGGTTTAGATACTTTAATATTGTCTAAACAAGCTAGCTAAGGGTTTAAAGGCTGGCTCTAATACCATGTTGGGTTTTGGCACCGCCCCAGCCATCAAACCGTGGCCAAATGCGGAACAAAAATTTACTGGACTGGCGCTACCATTACCCGATGCCCAGATCTACCCTAAACCCTATACTAGCAAGCTATATATAAGAGGTTAGATGGTTATACCGAGTTGATCCGTGTCCTTCGGTCTTCAACCATCATCCCTAAGCTCATGGTGGCTCCTTGATCGAATTTGGTTGCCGGTCTTCCTCCATCTACGATAATCTACCTAAGGGAAACGGCGCAAGATTCAGCCTCATCGATTGAGGCAACCGACGCTCCAAGGTTGCTAGCAATGGAGAGTGAAGGTGTAGAAATGTGTCACTATAATTTTCTCTCATCACATATGCTCAATGAGCAACTCAAGAAGATGAAGAGGAGGTGAGAAAACCAAGTGGCATGAGCAACTAAAGAAAAAATGGCTAAGTCTCCAAGTGAGAATATAATGCAATCAAGTGATGTGAAGCAAGTGGAGAATTTTTTTGTGGAGAAAAAGAAAATGAGCAAGGCATCTCTAGAAAATGTGGTGGTTGCCTCCTCTCTCTCATGCTCACCAAAATATCTCTTCAATTTTCCAATAAACAAAACAATGCCCATACCTCTCTACATGCCATGGCCCATGCTCATGCCACCTCACTCCTCCACCTCATTTAAGAAACAAATGAATTTCCAAAAAGGAAAATCATACAAATGTGTTGGACACCTTCTGGAAACTATTCCGTATAAATACGGAATGCAACCCAGTATACGTATCGAAATACATATACACATATTCGTACCAAAATACGAATAGCCAAGAGAGAAAATGAATAATGAACAATAATACTAGAATATAAATACATAGATAAATTATTAAATCAAAACCTGGTTTAATAATCCGGCTTAATCCTAATCCGTTAGTATTATCAACCGTCCGATTAAAGTCTATGCACATATTTAATCGGACACCTGTATGTACTAACATACGTCATCTACACTATATCGCCTGAACCGTAAAAACCCTCTGTGTGGGACTCTAAAGACTCGTTAATACGTTGGCAGTGGGTTTAACCACAATCACGTCAGCGGCACTAGCTGTACGTAACGGCTACCCAGGTATTGAGAGAAAGGGAAACCGACGAGCAAACTCATCCTGGATCCCTACTGAGCCTGATAGTGACAATATCTGTACAGTCCGGTCTGTTCATCTAAGAGTATCACATATCGAGTCTACGGGGTGGAAAAAGTCAGACCCCTAAGAACGCGACATTTAGTGTCGGCATGAAACCCATCACCACATGAGAAACTATCGATCCTGGATCGGTAATTCTCGTCCACCGTGACCACGGATTTCTGGTGATGGCAAACCGTGCACAACGCGACATCAACCCCCAATACCGAGAGAGACGAATCCCCGACGATCCGATCACTGCCTCCATGTGACTCGGGATTGTACCAAACTAAAACCTGTTTGCACGACTCCTTTGAGGCGTGGTTGGGTAGTAATCAAAGCACAGTGGGAACTAACACGAGACAAATGACGATCTCAGGTCGACAGACTAACCTGTACATATGTCATCTGGGAACTGCTATCTGGCAATAGGTATAATACCAACTATCAGGTTCCCGGCGAGTCCGTCCAGTGTACTCATAACCCAATGAGCACCTGTATACTATCTTAGGTGAACAAACTAACACCAATGGCTTATGAGATCTGGCCGCCGCCCCTCGTCGGGGTCTTGATCAGTATACACTAGTCTACATTGGAGTATCGATGCCCAGTCTCGATACTCCCATGACTAGGGACATTTAAGGATGTGCTTATAGAACCCCAGCTCCTACGTATATGATCGCCATCATAATGCTGGTAGTCAAGAAAAAATCCTATGGGCTCTATCAACATGTAATAGTGATGATAAAGACAAACCAGATAGCATACTATCATCTCGAGTAAGACTTTCTACCGGTATAGGTCCTCACCCACTCATCATAATCACCTGCTTGCGACTATGATAATTGCCTTGAGGGCACTATAGCCAACATAAACATCTCTAATTTGGGTTGAATTTTCAAAATGTTTCATCTCAAATACCAAAATAATTAGACTAACAAGTCTTTTGATCAGTTTTTTAAGGTGCAAAGAGAGACTTATCCTAAAGCAATATTGCCGAAAAATTTCACGAAAATGAAGAAGATCTTGAAGGATATAGGTTTTGGTTATGAGAAAATTGACCCGTCCGAACAATTACATGTTATACTGGACAAAGGAGGATAAGAAGTTAGAGAAATGCAAAACTTGTAACTTATCTAGGTGGATCTTCTCTCGAAGGAAAACGGTGAAGATAAATCTACACTCGATACTTCTAGACGGATTCTGACAAAGGTTTTACGATATTTCTCAATCAGTCAAAGACTTCGGCGATTATTTATGTTATCCAAAACTACTGGAAGAATGTCATGGCATGAAAATGGTCGCACTAAGGACGGAGTCTTACGGCATCCAGCCGATGGTGAAGAGCGGAAATGTTTTGATACCTTGTATGAAGATTTTGCTGCGGATGCCCATAATGTAAGGATTAGTTTATCTGCAGATGGTATGGAGCCGTTCAGCCACGGTGCAAATCACAGTATATTGTCAGCTACTCTTGTTATTTATAATCTACCTCCATGCATGAGTATGAAGTATTCTTACATACAGATGCCTTTGTTGATTCCTGAAAGTAGTTCTCCTTCAAATAATATCGATATGTACTTGAAGCCGTTGATTGAGGAGCTGAAGGAGTTGTGGGAGCCAGGTATATAAGTATACGCTGCCCACAAGAAAGAGACATTTACATTTCGTGCGGCGCTCTTGTAGGCAATCAATAATTTTTCAGCATATGCTATGTTGTCTGGATGGAGCACTAAAGGTTACAAAGCTTGCCCGATATGTCTAGAGGAAACATATGTGATCCTAAAGTAGGCACGTGGAAGATCAAGTGTTATACAGGTCACCATCAATGGTTAGATATAAACCATCCATATCATCGTAATTGCAGCAAGTCAATGGTAAACAAAAGCATAGGCGTTCCCTACTTGAGCCGACGAGTTTGAAGTTGTAGGAGGCCACGGAAGGTTTCGGTAATGTTATTTTCGAGAGGAAGACAAAGAATACAATTCCACATGTTGCTGGCAGTCACTGGAGGAAAAATCCCATTTTTAACGAGCTAGTATATTAGCGCGATCTCAATCTGCGTCATAACTTAGACTTCATGCACATCGAGAAGAACATATGCGAGCTACTCTTTAACACCTTATTAAATGTGAAATTAAAATCTAAAGATACACTTACGGTTCGGCAGTGGTTCTTGCAGGAGAGGTTGCATCCTAAATTGTATCCACGAGAAGAGGGAAACGGTAGATGGTCAATTCCTACAGTGAGGTACACGATATCTGCTAGCGAGAAGGGTGCTTTTCTCAGAATTTTTGATCAAGTATAGGTTCATGACGATTGGTTGAGATTTTATTAGTCTCTAAATTTTAACCTTACAGATCGATCCACAGGGAGACGTTGAGATTTTAATTAATTCTAAAACAAGTAAAGAAATAGTTGATTTGAAACAAAAATTAAATTGTAGGTTATTTAAAAGGTGGGTTTAAATAATAATAAAGACATCCTTGGGTGTCGAATTGCCTTAACTATTATGGTTAGTTTATATGATTCTACTTCTTTTCTATTTCTTAATTTTAATTAATAATCTATTAATTACATAAAAGCATAGGGTAAAATAATATGGCATTGAATATCAAACAACTCATGCAAGCATACTTCATACGATTAGATCTACCCTATCAATTATATAAAATCACTTAGAAACATAATTAAAACAAATAGTTCTAATTAATCAACGATAACCTAGCAAAAACCTTCGATTAGTACTCGTAGGTGATCAATCTACAACTACCATGTTATCGGTGTAATCTAGACTATCCCAATCAACTATGTTGAATTCTCTTGATTAAAAACTATATCCTACCTTTCCTAATTAGATTTCTAGTGTGTCATGCTATCATTAATCTAACCACTTTTTTGGTGTTATCATCTTTCCCTAAACCTATTCAAGTCGTCAACTATCATCATATGATTTAGTTTATTAAAGTAATAACAAAAAGAGAGATCTTTTCATCAAGAGAAATTCATATGAAAACACAAAGAAAAGAAGTAGGTAGATAAATTCACCCAACTATACTAGCAAAACAATTCTAACCCTAGATAAATATTTAGCCACTTGTAGAAGAAAATGTAATCAAATTGATAAAATTCATACTAAAGTAACTACAAAACTTGATCTCTCCTAATAAAACCCTAATTTAAAAGCTAATGGACAGATGATACCATATTAAATTATACAGAGGTATTTGTAGAGATTTTGAAGAATTGAAACAAACATTACAGAAGATCTTCGCAATCACAATTTTCCCTAAAAATCCCAACTCCTAATCTGACTAAATTTCAGCCGCTTTTTCCAAATTGATGGTTCTAACCGAAATTTTAGGGAATTGGGTCTTCAAATTTTTCCATGTGTGATTTGATCTCGAGATCTTTAGTCTTTATTCCATTTTTGATAATTGATTCTCCGTTTTCTGTTTAGCTTCAATCAAGTCTCCATTCAATGCACGTAATCAGTTTTTTGCGCACTTTTCCCTTTAAACCATGTAATCTGCAATATTTGACAAAACATACCCGGAAGAACATAAAATGGGCAAAACAAAGACATGTAAGACTATATAAATATGCATTAAAATGCGTCAATCAATGGTTACTCATCAAATCTCTCTAAGTATGTGGACATAAAACATAAAAATCCCTCTAAGTGTGTGGACATCAAATCTCTCTCAGTTGTGACGGATCATTGTTATTGCTTCCGAGATTCAAGCTCTGAGGAATATACGATAGATGATTTTAGAAATCTGGAGAACAAAGTTCCTATCATTCTCTGTAGATTGAAGATGTTGTTTCCGTCTATGCTTTTCATGATCATGTTACATCTCACAGTTCATCTTGCAAGAGAGGCGCGTTTAGGTGGACCCGTAAATTATCGGTGGATATTTCCATTCGAAAGGTAAGCAATGGTTACGTATTTAATAGTTGGTATTAACTTTCGAATAATATTTATTATATCATCAATTAAACTTACCAAAATAAAATTCACAGGTTATGTTTAAGATAAAACGATATATCCATAATAAAGCTAGACCCGAAGGGTCGATTGCCGAAAGGTTTCTCATCGAGAAATGCATGATATTTTGTTCTATGTACCTTAAGAGGATCGGGACTGCATTCAATAGGCCACGCCGTAACGGGGACGTCGTGGGTAACAAGAGACGAGGATTAATATCCGTCTTCCATGAAGGCCGGAACATAATAGGTGCCGTGAAACATGTCGCACTTCATAGTGAGAAACTTCATACGATACATAGATATGTATTATTTAATTCTGACGAGATCGATGTATTTCAAGAGTATGTATATAGCCTGATTTTCTCAACACATAAATATGAAATAAACTAACTGCATTATTTCATACTTAGATTCTGGAGAGCTCAGTACAGATCACCGAGTGGTCAATCACTACCGAGGTATATTGATAATGCTCAAAATCAAGAATTTACGACATGGTTTAACCATTTTGTAAGTTTAGCACTAAAATATATTCAGCTATATAATTCATGTCCCATCCCTTAAACTAAATGCAATTTTTAAAATCTTATCATGCTTTATTAGGTTCATACAGCCGTAGATGACATCACAACAGAAAATATAAAAATACTTGCCTTTGAACCAGATTCAGTAGTTGAGCGTCTTACTGGTTATGTAGTTTATAGATATAGATTTCATACAAAAGATAGAGATGCACGTAGAAGTTTCCAAAACCGCGGTATTTTTTTGATATCAACCATAAGAGATTACACATCATCTAGAGATCTCAATCCAACTACAGGACAACTTGACTGCTATGGTGTGCTGAAAGATATAGTGCAGGTATGTTATTGTGCAAACAGAGTTGTTCCATTCAAGTGCCTGTGGTATGATCTCAGGACATAACGACGAGGATATAAAGTAGAAAAAGGGCTATTCATACTAAATTCATCAAAACTCGTGTTCACGAATGAGACATATATATTAGCGAGTCATGCACGTCAGTGTTTTTATGTCGAGGATCCAAGGAATGTTGTTTGGCATATCGCTATCAGCACAAATCCGTGAGACTTTTAATATGGGAAATACTGATGAAAATCTTGAAATTAGCTGTCCAAGCACGCCAGTCAAACCATTACAAAACCTGACTTTGGATACCGACGACGTTAGCCTTTTAAGGGTTGACATCGATTCGGAGATTGTTGTAGAAGACGAATCATGAAGATCAGCTGCCCAAAAACGTAAACGAACAACACGTAAAATGGACCAATTCATCAATGACTCCGAGCAAAATTCAACGAGTGAGAGTAGTTCTACAGCGGATGATGATCACTAAATTTTACTTGTCTGTACTATTCATAATCTTGTAGACAATTAAACACTTCAGTTTATCAGATTTTTCTTGTTCGTCTCCTTTATATACATACGACTTTTATATATGCAGAATTTAAATTATGTATTGAATATCTTGACTGTGATAAATTTAATTTCATATATATGTAATTTTGCTTAATTGTTTCTTGAAATTTTTATTGTATATGCATGTTGCATTAGTTATTTTTTCAGGATGAGTTCACGACCTGGTCGTGGATGTGGACGGACTGAGGAGGACATGGCATCCAGTTCATTCAGTTGGTGTCCTGGAAAAAGGGGCCCCACACATGCAAATGATATATGGGCTCACGAGCGAGACGGCCCGAAGATCGAGTTTCATATGTCGGCGACTAGAGTTTTCGTTGATCCCAGTCCAAAATAGTTAAAATAATTATATGTCTCGATTTGCAACAATGAGGAACGCATGCTGCATTGCATGAAGGTCGGTTCTAATTATGTCCCGTGGACTGGACGTCAAAAGCTTTGGAGGCCAAAAAGTAAACGGTCTTAGATGAGATTTTGGTAAGCTTATTTAATTAAACATCCGTTAATTGCTTTCGCATATATATGTTTGACGCTAATGTCTTTTCAGTGTTTCTTTGTAGGCGCGTTTTTCTATAGTTTGGTGGATCGACTGCTCTTCCGTATCTATGCACGTCGTCTGAGACCGACTGTTTGTATACATGTCGGGGAGTTGGCGTGATCATAAATACGCGGTCCACAAGAAATGGATGGACGCCGCCACTGATGAGGCGAAATGGGCGGCAAAGCCCGTGAATTTGACGGACGAGTATTGGGCCGCCATGATTCAACACTTCTGTTCGGATGAATTTAGGGTACATATATTGCATAAAATGTAAAGGTATTAGAAATTAATCTTTTATTGGTATGAGATATTATATCATATCTAAATGGCAGGCGAGAAGTGAGCGGAGATCAGTGGAGCAGGGTCGTAACACTGATCGTTGGTTGGGTGGAGAGATGAACTCCTCCCAATATGGAGTTACTCATGTAACAAATATTCTGAATTTGTCAACTTTCTTAACTTAATCTAAATAAAATTTTTGTCTAAATGGAAGGCGGGACAGACGGGAGAAATGTCCAGTAGCATGGACATTTATCGTATCGGGTTTGCGCGTGACTCCAGGTGCCCCAGCTTACAGGAGGTGACTGAGCATTATGTAAGTATGCTCCTATACGAGTTTCTTGTAGTTATTTAATTTACTTAATTTCTTTTTTCAATAATTGGCTTAACTTGGTTCATATTGTAATTTCATGCAACAAGAGATGAGCAGCGAGATTGAGATGCAGGAAGCGGTGTTTGTTGAGGAGCACGACAGAGATCTTACTCCCGTTGAGATTCATAGGATTAATGAGAATGTTATTCAACGACATAACCCCGACCGGCATGGAAGAGTTCATCTGGACGGCCAAGGCATTTCGCCTATGGTATATCACGCCCATCACGGTTCGAAGTTGCATCTTCCTTGGATACGCGAAGGGATATTCGTTCAGGCGTCCGCGCCCCCTGCGGCACCATCTGCATCTCTATCCATTCCGATATACCATCCAGAATGCTCGTCTTCCCATACTCCCATGGGTTTTCGAGCACCCGTCTTCTCGTCTCCTGCATCTAGACTCTTGTCGGCTTCGAGTTCACAAAAGAAGATGTCGGAACAATAAGTCCATGAAGAACTTGAGATGAGGATGGCGATCGTCCGGAGCTTACAGCATCAAGGAAAGAGAGTATCAGATCTAAGTTTGACAATGTTTTGTTTCAATACAATTTTCATATAATTATCGATAATGTTGTGTATTAATACTTGTCTATTGATAACACTATAGTACCTGACGGATTTCTCTAACTTTCCGGAGCATCCAATGAGCTTGAGATGGAGTGGAAAAGCAAAAAACATGCGCGTATCGACGAGTCACTCCATTTCGTATGTTTTTTCGTTTTAATTGAATTGTATTGAATTGAATTTTGCTTGTTTGTATATCGGTATTTGAATTGAAATGAACTAAATTGAGTTCTGGTTGTTTGTACTCGTGCAATTGAATTGAATTTGTATCGAATGCTCGAAAACGACGTACTATTTTTTTTCCTCATTCTGAAGATTATTTCGTCGGGTACATACAGACGAAATAACTTATTACGTCGATTTAAACCCGACGGAATAAGTGTTATATAATAAAATACACCCAGGCATTTCGAACTTATTCCGTTGGCTTATGTCCGACGAAATAAATACGCTACCCGACGGAAAAAATTTTTTATTACGTCGGACATCATCCAACGGAATATGTTTTTTCATCGGGTAACCATTTATTCCATCGGATGATGCCCGACGAAATAGGCATCATTTTCTTGTAGTGAACATACCAATTCGCTACAAAGGAAAGTATAGATAAGTTGGATACGAAGCTTGGGAAGAAATCCGATTCTCGTACGATCAATTTGCGAAAGCTCTCTAGGAAGAAGGAGCAATTATAAAGAAGCATATGAATTATATATCTGTCATAGTCGACTAGTTGGTGTATCATGCTAAATACATAATCGAAAATATGAAAGGTCAAAGCCTCTACTTTCATAACTCTATAAATATGTGGAGCGTTAGTGCACTCTGGCCTACCTTTTTGTATTTGGTTAGATGGAGATAATGGATGGTAACTCTTTCGGCTAAAGTATTGAGTTTTGCAGGTTTATGGTTGAATTCAGCTAAACTAATCTTTAAAATTAAATTACCATCAAAATTATGGCTTTTATTTAGTTATCGGCAAAGAATGTAGTTCTTACCAAGGATACCTTATTAAAAGAAAATGAACACATATAGGATGTGTAGGCCATACTACTCGGATATAGAAACTGTGGTTTATCTTTTGTTGCATCGTATGATCAGTAGGCAAGTTAGGAGTTGGTTTAGGTGTAAGTTTACGATATTAGATCATCAACATCTATTTGGGAACTTTCGGTGAGTGGTGGTCTAGTAGTATTTGTTTAAAAACATGGGCTTACTTTGATTTTTGGAACATGTTGGCGTAGTTGGAAAGAACGAAATAATATAACTTTTTATAAAGGTTATATATTTCTATATATATTAATCACATTATTCAGTTAACTGAGGGAATATTTTAATGATATATATTATTTTTGGGAATTTATATAATTAAAATAATAAATATTATGAATATTTTAATGATATGTTATAATTAAATACCAATAAATTGGAAAATTAAATTAAATAGTGATTTTGGAGGGATTTATGTGATTTAGGCAAATTATAAATTTCTATAATAAATTATATACAAGTTCATTTCTAAACTTGATTAATTTTCACTAATCTCGATTAGGCTTCATGACCATGTCATATTACACATTTGTTACATTTTCTACCATGGCTTTTTTCCTTATTTTTCATGCATGGCTTTTTAAATGAGAAAAGAAGAAAAGAAAAAGGAAAAAGAAAGTGAAAAAGAATAAAGAAAGAAGTATGGGCATGAGAGAGAAGAGAAAGAGAGAGGTAAGGGGTCTTTGACTTGTCTCCATTCTTCATCCCCTTCATTATTTTTCCCCTTCTCCTCTCCCATGGCAGCCCACTCCCTCCACCTCCTTCAACTCCTCACAATACCATCAATCCCATATCAAAATATCATCTTCTCTTCTCTAAAAACACGCACAAGATCACTACAAGCATGAGAGATCAAGAAAAATTGGATTTTTAAGAATTGGGACAACTCAAGAATTTTCTTGAGTTGTCAAATGAGGTACTTTCTTCACCATTAGTATAGTAATCCACTTCCTTTAGCATATATACAAGTTTAGAAGTGTTTTAGTGAGTTCTTATGATCTTTGAAAATTCCTAGATGAGGTTTGAGGGATTCTTGGGTTGTGTTGATGCTATTGAGGTTTAGTGGTGACCTTAAACCCTCCTAGTGTCTAAAACCTAGACCAAACCAGTGACAAACCCAAGACTTGGACTTTAGATGTTAAATGTCGGTTTTGTGCTTAATTTATGCCAACAGGGAATCTAAAGTGATCTGGAACATTTATAAGAAAAATTAGCAATCCCAGAGACCTAGATGGACCACTAGGAGACCACCCTGAGGAGACGGACCCTAACTCCATGATAAAACCGAGCTCACCGGATATTGGGGTGATTTCGCCGGACAAATTGGGGGCAATGGTGTCTAGGTTGGTTCTGTAGCTCATTTACCCCTTATACAACACCCCAGTATTGCTTGTTTATCCCTATTTCACCTGAACTAAAATCTGGAGCAAGTTTTCTAAGTTGTTGTTTATGTTTTGTGGATTTTAATGACTTGAAGTTTAGATATTTAGTTTTGTATCGGTCACTTGACGTTTGTATGTCGATATCGGGTGTTGTTTGGTTAATTTGCGTGAATAGACCATAGGTTTTAACCTATGTAGGATTAGCGGGTCGTTTTGGTTTTGAAATTGGACGTGTTGACGCGATATGATATATGTGATATGTAGGTACCCTCACGTGAACTTCGGGACAACAAGCAAGAGCATGGCGATATCGACTTCGGCAAGCAAGGATCAGGTGAGTAGATATATATCTACGGGGAAGTCGGGTGGATGGCGTATAGCACCTCCGCAAGTTCGTAGTATTTTATGTGTTATGATATTTATATATACGTGTTGTTATGAGATGTGCATACTTAGAAAGTAATGCTTTAGGTGAATTTGGATTAGTGTTAGCATTTTCGGAAGATAGTAACTTAGTTTAGTTTCTTGTCGTGAAACCCTAGAGTAAGGATTGGCACACACGCGCGCGCACACGCATACATTTGATTTTTGTGCGTATATGGGGATACACACACACACACATGTGTATGTGAGTATGTGTGTGTGTGTGTACACACACGGATGATGAGGATAGTATATGATACTTGGAGATGAGTCGATGAGGATTGGGCAGGATGCCGCGAGATCGGTGATGTGATTGGGTCGTGTTATAGATACGACATGTTATATTAGCGGATTGATGGGCGATGTGTTTCCATACACACGCGGTTATATGATTATGGTATCGGTATGTACTAGACTTAGATCAGTACCCTGTTCATGATATAGTGAAAATGATACCATACGGATATTGATGTATATGTGATAGGCGGCCCGTACCCCGATTTTGGGATGTCGTACGATGGATTTACCGTACGAGATATAAATATGATGATAGATCCGCACTCATGATTCGAAAATGTCGTATTATATTTTTATTGTATGTGACGCTATTGAGACGGGATCACCGACTACTAGATATATATATATCGACTCAGACTTAGGTGGATTTCCTTACCCTTTTGATTAGTCTCTTAACTTGTCCTATAGTTTACTTAGTAGAGGTTAGACTAGGCTCGAGTCATACTTATTTCCAAAACTACCGAATCGTGAGTATTTTAAAGACAGGCCAAGAGATACTACGGATATTTCAAAGGACGTACATTTTCTTAAAAACGCCGTAGCCCCTATTTTCTAAACACCATGATTCGTGCTATTTCAAATGCCAAAACTGTATGACTCGTATATGCATAAATATTCAGTCTTATATGTTGCGTTTACTATTCATTTTCCGTATATTCTTGCTGTTCGCATCACATTGCATGCTTAAATGTGTTTTCATTAGTTATTATGAACCCATGCTGTCAGGACACCAGCACCATTATCGATGATGCGTATGCTCCACGTACACTTGCTTGCCGGCTCACACACATCATCATCGGTAATTGCCATGTCACGTACACTTTAGAAATATTACTTCATTGATATCACTTGTTAGCTGATAGTTTCGATATATCATTACTGTGCTAGTTTAGATATTGCATTTTTTACTTAGATACCCATGCATGTTTATATATTCATTTGTCATGCAACATTATAAGGCCAGTCCGGATTGCCGGATCCCGGTATTCACTATTATTGACTCTTCATTTTGGGATTTCGGATTTTTCATGAGATTTTTGGATTTGGAGAAACCGCAAGATTTTATAAACCCATTTTCATTTCAAAAGATAAAAAGTGTGGTTTTCTTGTGATATGATATGGGATATGTCCACCATGAGTTTTCTTGGCTCTTGAGCGATATCATACACCCGATTCGAGGAGGAGGAGGAACCGTCTGTGGGTGCATAGTGGACCCGGTGCGGTGCCTCGGGGCAAGAAGGTCGCAGATGATGGCGTTGAGCATGGCAGGGGAGCACTACCGACCGGTTATTTGTGACGCGGCGGATATCCGGAGGATACCGACATAGTCGTGAGATTATATATTTTGGGCCAGTTCGGATTGCCGGAGCCCGAGATATTGAGACTTTGAGGTATTGAGATTATATGATATGGACCAGTCCGGATTGCCGGAGCCCGAGATGTTGGATATTGAGATTTGTGTTTTGTGTCGATGCTTGACACGGATTCTATGTTGATTTCATTGATGATACCTCGATTTTTATATACAGAAATCTCACTAAATAAAGAAAACAGTTTTCTCTTTCATGATATATTATGTTTTCATTTTAATGCATTCATACATCATATATGTATTATGTTGCTACCTAAGGCACTGACACGAGCACTTGATATTACACTTATGTGTAGATGGTTCAGGTTTATATATTGAGGATATATGTTATCGTGTGACCTAGGATTGAGTCATACATGCGATTTTTGCTCGGTGATGTTTTCTACTCACGAGTTGGCAACTCACCCCCGTTGTGCCACAGTTGCTTGCAGGTTTTGCCGTACAGGTTTCCTTGGCGGCTTTGCAGGCATACTGCTTCCTTCCGGGTGATTACTTTGGTAAGTGGGTTCACTTGCATCGTGACCACCATTGTACCTTATTTATATTCTGTTGTATCTCGTAACTCCGTCAACCAGACTTGTATATTTGATAGACTTAGAAGACCAGTTGTATATTCATTCAACCTTAGAGTCGCGCGCTGTATTATTATGGTTTTTCTCTGGTTTTTTTGAGGATATTGATTTTCTTGATGAGTTTTGATCCTCGTCCTTTGGCGTTGTATATTATATTGTTGCGTGGTTGTGACCGCCAATTGGCGAAGAGCTAGCTCCTGCTTGGGGATGCCTTTATATTATGCTTGTTTGTATCCGTTTTGGGGCCAGTATTTACAAAGGAAACTCTGCCGAAATTTTTGGAAAAGACATGATGTTTTAAAAATGTATATTGCGACTTATTTTGTTAAACCACTTATTTAAAACTAAACTTTTCCTTCTCTCTCTTTTCAAATGGTTTAGATTTCTGTGAATTTTGGCTTACTTGAATTAGATGGGCTCCTATAGATTTCATATGATTCAAGTGCCAGCCATTAGCTATTTCCGGGTCGTGACACTAAGCTGAGTAAATTAGAATCAAGGTTCAAGAACTCAGATTCGATTTCGGCATTTTCATCTTTAAAAAGTTTTGGTTGGTTTCGATTTAAGTTTCTGTTTCGGTATTGGTGGTATAGATGACATAAATAATGGTTTCAGAACATGTAAAACTTAATAGAGAAATTCAACATGCATGGGGCCTAAATGGTAAGGTGGCTCAATTAATCCAGAAAATTGTGGGTTCGAGTCCCACCGTGCATAAAAACTGGAAGAAAACCCTTGATCTCATCATTATTTTTTTTCATTTTAGCTTGATATCAGCTTTTTTTTTAAAATCAAAACTGGAAGAGCCCGGTTGATTTTATCGAGGAAAAAATATCTGTGGGCAAGGCTAAATACACCAAGGCCCAGAAACATGGTGAAGGGGAAAAGACTAGGGTTTCTAAAATTTTGGAGAGAGGCGGAAGAGAGAAAATATGCTCTCTCTCTCTCTCTTTTCCTTTCTCAAAAGAAAACCCTAGATCTCATCGTCTCTTCTCTTTTTACATCAATTTTATACAAATCCTTGCAATCTTCATCTAGATCCATAAAGTCAAACTCAGAATAAGCCCAAAGATCTGATCTTGCTAGACTTTTAGAACTTTTATGTATAGTAAAGTTTGGATCCGGCTCCTCTAGTGCAAATTAAGTGATAATCACCTCAAATCTGAACATTTTCCTCTTTCTTGATCATATAAAAGTTTTCTGATATTAAATATTCTTATTTTTTCAAATTCTAACAACTGATTCATATTTTTCCTGAGATCTACTAAACAAAATCAAAGTAATCTATAAGATCTGATCTTGCAAGACTTTTAGAGCTTCTCTGTATAGCCAAACTGGGGATCTAGAGTTTTCAGTGAAAGTAAGTAAAAATTTGCTTTCAATTCTAGCTTAAAAGCATCTTCTTCCACTGTTTTCCCTTTTTTCGGATTCGATATTTCAAGATCCTCGTATCGGCCACCATATCGTCTCGTTGCGGCCGAAACTTCATCGTAGCGGCTGATACGAGAAATAGATAACAATATCGGATCGGTCCTTACTGAAACCGTTACCGATACGGCCGATACGAACACGTATCGACCGATACCCCGAACCTTGATTAGAATACAATCCAGCATCCAAAAGTGATGGCAATACACCATACATAAGGTTCACAAAATGCAAGGAAATCAAAATATAACATGATCGCATCCTCCCAGCCGAAGATCACTAACCGCCTTCTTACGAAAAGTACATAAAACTTTTAAGGTTTCATTAGGATTTACCCTTTCTCCATATTCCTCAATCGGATCGGTAGTCTTTTTCTTCACTTACTAGAAGTTTCAGATGCCCGTTATAATCTATAAATAAAATTAACAATTACCCATTAAATTCAACATAGCCAAAATTTGGAAAGAATAAATTCAACATAGCCAAAATTTGGAAAGAAAAAGTTAAGGATTGTAATTGACCTTGAATTTGGGTATCAATTTCAAAAATACTCCAATCAAAAAAAAAAAAAAAAGATAGGAAGAGAGATGAGAAGAGGCATAATCAATTTTATATAATACTCAAACATATTAAACTCGTTATAAAAATGTACTATGCCAAGGATTTGTCTTATCGACATGATTGTGTCTTTTACAAATTAATTTATTCTACAACTATTTCCTGCCCACCCTAAGAATAACATTTTGTTGCATTAATGCCTAAACTTTGTCCTGCCCTTATCTTCTTCCATTATATTTAAATATTGAACCCTATTTGTGTCATAAAAATAAGTATCAAAACATTTGAATTATCAAGTCAAATTTATGAGGTATGATCCATAACAAAATGGTTTGCAAATTAAGAAAATTGTGAACTATAATCGATGCAAGATCAGAATCATCTCTGTCTCTCGTGGACCTCCATGCTTGAAAACTTATATGTGTGCATGCGTACGTGCATGAACACATACATGCATGCATACATGTTTGTTTGGAGGGGAGCCTCAGCTGTTATAGCATGAAATTTTCTCCTACAACGGCCAAAAATGTCAAATTTACATATTTTAGTTCGAATTTTGATACAAATCATGTTGAACTATATGGACTAAAACCTATTTTTAACAAATATCTTGTGATTAACAGGATGTTTTAGCTTTCATCGGATTGTGGCATAATTAATGGTTTTTGTGTAATAGAATATTTCTCACCTATAGATCAACGATAAAAGAGCATGTTACACATGATGTTTGGCGTACATAAGGTTTACGGCATGTAGATTAACATGCACGGTGCCAATTATCAAACTAAAATATGTAAAGTTGACTATTGTGGCCGTCGTAGGAGGAAATTTTCTTCTACGGCGGCTAAGGCTCCATTTCCTTACATACACACACATAAACACATTTGTAAACCCACTAATCATTAATAAACTTAATACGGAAATCCCGTAATAAATTGATAAACACATTATTACTTGGTATGAGACGGTAATTGCCTCGGAACTCTGATGGTCATTTTGGGGGATTGGGATCAACCGAGATTTCATACCATCAAAATACTTTGATTTTTCATATGTTGGGAGGGAGAGTCGATCCACGGAATAGTGCTCGCGACAAAACCCAAATCACGCAAAAATACAATCACGCAATTAAACGACGAAAGCCAATATAAATTAAAGTGCAGGAATAAGAGAACAATCAATCACAAACAAGATAGATTTGTTAACGAGGTTCACCCACCGTATGTCTAGTCTCCGGCAGAGTGGAATCTGCAAACGTCTACTGTACTTGAATCAACTTTGCAAACAAGAACAACCCTAGGAGATTTCTCTCAAATCTCTCTATACAAATCTCTCTTGGCCTTTACCTCTTGTGATGATACTTGTGATTGATCCAAAATGCCTTACTCATAAGATGTGCTTTTACAGCACCTAGGACAATATCACCATCTAACAAAGTCACCACCTATCATTGTCACCACCTAACAATATCATGCATGTCAAAAGTAGCACCTAATAAAGTCACCACCTAATATTGTCATCACCTAACAATGTCATGCATGTCAAAAGTAGCACCTGACAAAGTCACTACCTATTATTGTCACTACCTAACAATATCATGCATGTCAAAGTAGCACCTAACAAAGTCATCACCTAACATTTTCACCACCTAATAATGTCATGCATGTCAAAAGGTGGCACCTAACCTTAGACTTTAATTTGCATCAATTTTCAATATGCAAATTCATCACAATCTCGACATTGTCCCACTTGGAGTACTTTTTTTGGCTTGATTCTCAGCATTAGTAAACTTCACACGATTCCGCTGCTGCTCTCTTCTCATCAAATTTTCATGGAGAGATTCACCAACCTGCAACAGAGATCTAGCTTATCTCTGTCTACTATTTTGGTGAACATATCCGCCGGATTCTTTTCTCCCGCGATCTTCTGCAGTGTCAACTCACCATCTTCCAACGCTATGCGTATGAAATGGTATTGCACCTTGATATGCTTCGTCCGAGAATGATATGCTGCATTCTTCGCCAAATGTATTGCACTTTGGCTGTCGCTCCACAAGGTATTGAAGTCTTGCTTCTTACTTAACTCTTCGAGTAACCCTTGTAACCATATCATCTTTTTGCTGGCTTCCGTGATCGCCACGTACTCAGCCTTCGTAGTTGACAATGCTACTACTTTTTACAGTTGAGATACCCAACTCACCGCTGTTCTTCCAACTGTAAATATATATTCTGTTGTGCTCTTCCCACTATCTTGACCACCCGAGTAGTCCGCATCAACGTAACCTTGTACCTTTAGAGAGTCACCCCCGAAACATAAGCAGTGACTATACGTACCCCTAAGATACATTAAAATCCACTTCACCGCATTCCAATACTCCTTCCCCGGGTTTTGCATATACCGGCTCACAACTCCCACTGCATGTGCAATATCCGGTCTTGTACTCACCATTGCATACATTAAACTCCCCACCGCAGAAGCATAAGGCACTCTTGCCATCTCGTCTTTCTGCTCTTGAGTTGTCGGGCAAAACTGCTTCATGAGTTTGAAATATTTTGCCAAAGGCGTACTCACCGGTTTTGACTTGTCCATGTTGAACCGCTTCAAAACCTTCTCGATATAGTCGCTTTGCGATAACCACAGCTTCCGCTGCTTCCTATCTCGAACGATCTTCATTCCCAAAATTTGTTTGGCCGCTCCCAAATCTTTCATGGAAAACTTTTCAGCCATCATCTTCTTCAGACTTTGAATTTTCTCGAAGTTCGGACCCGCTACCAACATATCATCTACATAGAGTGATAGAATGATATAGTCTCTATCCTCAAAAGTCTAAATATAGACACAGTGATCTGACTCACCACGCACAAATCCCGTCTCTAGCATGAACCAATCGAATTTGAGATACCACTGTCTTGGAGCTTGCTTAAGGCCGTAAAAACTCTTTTGCGGTCTACACACCATAGTTTCTTTTCCCTTCACCTCGTATCCCGGTGGCTGCATCATATAGATCTCTTCCACCAAATCTCCATGAAGGAACACGGTCTTCATATCAAGCTGCTCCAAGTGAAGATCCTCTACCGCCACAATACTAAGGATCACCCGAATTGATGTCATTTTCACCACAGGGGAAAATATCTCTTGATAGTCAATTCCTTGCTTTTGCGTATATCCCTTGACTACCAAGCGAGCCTTGTACCGCTTCACACCATCGGCGTCATCTTTTATCCTGTACACCCATCTATTCAGCAACACTTTTCGACCTTTGGGTAGCTTCACTAGGTCCCACGTGCGGTTCTTCTTCAAAGAATCCATCTCCTCGTCCATAGCTCGCTCCCACTGCTTACTAGCACCATTTTGCGTTGCCTCTTTAAGGGATTCAGGCTCTCCCAAATCCTTGTACAAAATGAAGTCGGTCATAAATCTTTCAGGTAGTCTCCTTTCTCTCGTAGATCTCCTCAAAACTGGTACATCTGGTTGCTGAACATGGTGGCCATCATGTTCTTGAACATGATCCTGCACTGTAGCTTCCTCCATGTTTTGATCCCCACTTGTGGACACCTGATTGTTCTCTTGAGTTCCGTCTAACTCCACGAACTCAGATACAACACCATCTTTGGCTTGCTTTTCTTCTCTATATAAGTGCTGCTCATCAAAGACAACGTTCCGGCTTCGTATTACTTTCTTACTTGTGTAATCCCACAGCCGATATCCGAACTCGTCTCCACCATACCCGATGAAAGCACACTTCTTAGATTTGGAGTCAAGCTTACTCCATTCTGCCTTATCAATCAAAGAATACGCGATACAACCAAATACTTTAAGGTGCGAATAATTGACCGGTTTACCCGACCAAATTTCTTCTGGAATGCCTCCATCAAGCGCACTTGCCTGGTTTCTGTTGATTAGATACACAGCAGCATCGACCGCTGCTGCTCATAAGAATTTTGGCAGATTCGCATCCAAGGTCATGCTTCGCACTCGCTCTAGGATCGTTCTGTTCATCCTTTCAGCGATACCATTTTGCTATAGCATCTCAGGTACCGTCTTCAACCAACGCATACCCTTTTGCGAGCAAAACTTCTCGAACTCTTGGGTGCAGTATTCCCCGCCATTATTGGACTTTAGGCGTTTAACCTTCATCCCCGTTTGGTTCTCCACCTGCAAAATCCAGTGTTTGAAGATGCCAAACACATCGGACTTTTTCTTCATCGCATATACTCATGTCTTTCGACTTGTATCATCGATGAACGTCACGAAGTACTGATTTCCTCCATAAGACTCCACCGAGGCCGGACCTCACACGTCCGTATGCACCATCTCCAGTTTCTTGGTCTTTTTCGCTACGTCTCCAATTTGAAATCTGAGCGTGCTATGCTTCTCACAAACGCAGCTCTCGCAAAACCCCAACTCCACCTTTTTCAGCCCCGAAAGAACCCCCTAGGCTTGAAGAATTTTCATGTTCTTCTCGCTGAGGTGCCCCAATCTCTTATGCCACAACGAAGTCTCCGAATCTTTCTCCGAACTTGCCGTCAATGCAACCGAGCCTCCGCTGCTCCTATTGAATGCGTACAACGAACTGTTTAGCTTGTCCATTGCGACCACCAACGACCCTTTGGAAATCTTCCATTGAGAATTCCCAAACGTTGTAGTAAACCCTTTGTTGTCTAGCTGACTTGTGGAAATCAAGATTTTTTTCAAATCCGGAATATGACGAGCATTCTTCAATTTGATTTGACCACCTCCCGACGGTTGCAAGATGATCGTCCCCTTTCCAACGATCTTAC
Organism: Agapanthus africanus; assembly: GCA_030015575.1. Classification (NCBI taxonomy): domain Eukaryota; kingdom Viridiplantae; phylum Streptophyta; class Magnoliopsida; order Asparagales; family Amaryllidaceae; genus Agapanthus; species Agapanthus africanus. The sequence goes on along the minus strand of JASDDO010000019.1, from coordinate 888,985,186 downwards.
ATGATTGACCGTTTCCCACCGTCACATGTCCAAGATCGCCCTGAACATACTCGCTAAAGTGGTGTCTGCCTGAAGTGCAATGAAAAGAAGCCCCTGAATCTAGGAACCAAGTATCCGCCTTTGTGTTCTCGCTTGCCGATAGACAAAGACCTTGTTCCCCTTATTCTTGTGTAGACACCACATTCGCTTCCTTTTCATTCGTCTTCTCATCTGAGCCTTTCTTCGGGAGCCTGCATTCACTTCTTCTGTGGCCCTTCTTTCCGCAATTCCAACAGGCGCCCTGGATTTTTCCTTGAGATTTACCCCGGCTTTTAGACTTGCCCTTTTCCACTTTCCCCTTTCCATTGTTCTGCCACGATTCTCCACCGAAAGTGCAGAAGTTCCAGAACTCCCACTCACGGAATTTCTTCGCATCTCATCGTTTAATATGCAGCTTACCGCATCATTAAACGTGAGAATCCCCGAGATAGAGTTGCTAACTGCCATCACTAGGTTCTTCCAACTCTCTAGCAACGAACATAGGAACAGCAAGGCTCGAATCTCGTCTTCAAAGATCATTGAAACGGACTCAAGTTGGCTTGTCACGCTGTTGAACTCGTTCGGGTGCTCTATCACCGAACCATTCTCTACCATCTTCATGTTGAAAAGCTTCTTCATCAAAAATATTTTATTTGATGTCGATGGCTTCTCATACAACTTCGTTAACGTCGTCATTAGCGCCTTAGTTGTTTTCTCCTTTGAGATATTAAAGGCCACTTGCGGAGTCAACGACATTCTGATCGTAGCCAAGGCTTTCCTATCCAAAAGATTCCACTCCTCATCGGTCATCTTCTCGGGCTAATCTCCTAGCAACGGAAGATATAAATCCTTTTGGTATAGACAGTCTTCTAACTGCATGCACCACCAACCAAAATTGTGACCATTGAATTTCTTGATTCTTATCTTATCCTTTGCCATCTTTCGTCTGTATCGCAGCAAACCCGACTTCCTCCTAGATCTGAACCAATGCCTTCAAAATTACAATCTAAAAAAGTGGGGAAGAGGACACAAGCGTCGTTACCCACCGTTACCTAGATTATAGAATCGAAGAACCCTAGGTTCTCTTAACCTTGCTCTGATACCAGTTGTTGGGAGGGAGAGTCGATCCACGGAACAGTGCTCGCGACAAAACCCAAATCATGCAAAAATACAATCACGCAATTAAACGACGAAAGACAATATAAATTAAAGTGCAGGAATAAGAGAACAATCAATTACAAACAAGATAGATTTGTTAACGAGGTTCACCCACCGTATGGCTAGTCCCCGGCAGAGCGGAATCTGCAAACGTCTGCTACACTTGAATCAACTTTGCAAACAAGAACAACCCTAGGAGATTTCTCTCAAATCTCTCTATACAAATCTCTCTTGGCCTTTTGCCTCTTGTGATGATACTTGTGATTGATCCAAAATGCCTCACTCATAAGATGTGCTTTTATAGCACCTAGGACAATGTCACCATCTAACAAAGTCACCACCTATCATTGTCACCACCTAACAATGTCATGCATGTCAAAAGTAGCACCTAACAAAGTCACCACCTAACATTGTCATCACCTAACAATATCATGCATGTCAAAGTAGCACCTAACAAAGTCATCACCTAACATTTTCACCACCTAACAATGTCATGCATATCAAAAGGTGGCACCTAACCTTATACTTTAATTTGCATCAATTTTCAACATCATATGCTTAGTTCCTAAGCAATAGAGATCAACGTGAATGGAGCTTCATTCACATTATAGAACACAAATTTCATTCAGCGCACAGGTTAAAGGGCTCAAAATACTTTGATTTTTTGTACGCATTGGTTTTTAAGCAATATATAGAGATCAACATGAATGGAGCTTATTATCCCAAGTCTTGTATAGATCAAATATTTAGTTTCCAGATCTGTTTTCCTAATCGTTGTGCGATGGAGCAAACTTATATATTTATCAACATCGTATGTCTGTGATCTATCATCTATGTATGTAGTAATGGTTAATACATAATATCAATGCGGCAACACCTGCTTGACATTTCAGAACTGTATCAGATACAATGTATATCATAGCAGTTCCTTCTGTTCTTATATTTGAACTTGAAGTATTTTAGGATCACACTTGCTTAAATTAATTTTCTTCTACTATTTCTTCTTTTCAGAACCTAAAATTCCGTTAACAGATATATTTTTGGTAGAAAGGTTAAGGGAGAAGAAAACAGGGCTACTGCCATATTTTACTGCCCGCCCCTTTTAACCCCAGAATACCGACTCCCTTTTAAATGCACCAGTCAAAAAGGAATGTGATATAATCGTAGCTGATAAACAACGGGGGTTTGAGTTAGGTCTAAACGATATGCATGAAGGTGGTTTAAAAGATACGATTATATAAAAAAAACATAATTGTTAAAAAAGGGTTTATTGTAGCTTATTCTCAAAGTTTGTAGCTGATGTACCTACTTCATTTCCGGGAATGGTCGTCTAATGCTTGTTCATTTTGCAGGCATATAATGATTGGATTCTGATGACTAGAATTACGGAAATTTAGCAACATAGAGCACTACCTTATAGGAGTACATGATTTAAATTTAGATTAAGCAAATGCGAGCTTGATGCCCTAGAGGCCGACATACTCGTTGTTAGTGATATATGACCTAGAGGCCATTATTGTATCACACTGGATTGTATATTACTTAATGGAAACTTGGGATATACACGGATATAGTAACAGTCTTGCTCAAAATGGTAGTATGCTACCTGATTTGTTTCTATCTCAATATGTGCATGTGTTTTCTTAGCATATCGCTTATACATATTGGTAGAGCCCTTAGGATCTTTGCTTGATTAGCAACGTTGTGATGAAAGTCACACTAGTGGGGGCTAGGTAGTCTATAAGCACATCCTATACTGGTCTCTAGTCGTAGGATTATCGAGAAAGGGTATCGATACTCCACAGTAGACTAGTGTATATGCTTCTCATCCCAGCAGGGGAGATGGTCTGTCCCACAGCTATCAGTACGTCATATTAGAGATAGTATGCATGTGCTCATTAGGTTATGAGTACACTGGACATGACTTGTCGGGAACTGTTAGTGGGTATTATACCTGTCGTCGGGTAGCAGTTCCCAGGTGACATGAGTACAGCTTAGTCTATCGACTTGACACTGCTACTTCGCCTCGAGTGTATTCCCACTGTACTTTGATTACTACCCTACCACGGCTCAAAGGAGTCATGCAAACAGGTAGTAGTTGGGTGCAGTCCCAAAGCACTTGGAGGCAGTGGCGGTTAGATAGAATTCGTCTCTCCCGGTATTGGGGGTTGATATCGCGCTGTATTCAGAAGGCAATTACACAAAGTCTTTGGCCAAGGCAAGCGAGATTTACTGGTAGGTTTTCCAGTAGTTTCCCAGGGTGTATTGGGCTACTCTCCGACACGACTTATTGCGCTATTAGGGGTCTGATGATTACTGCCCCTTAGACCCGATATGCGATACTCTTAGACGAACAGACCGGACTGTATAGAGATTGTCATATTCAGGCTCGGTAGGAGTTCAGATGGGTTTTTCTCATCAGCCTTCTTATCGACATCTATCTGGGGATCGTTACGTGCAGCTAGTATCGTTTTCGGCCTGTGGTTAAACCCACTGCCAGCGTAGTGTCGAGTCTTAAGAGTCCCACATAGAAAGTTTATCTACACTGAGCAAAAGGTGTAGAGGCCGTATGGTTTTACGGCAGGGCTTTAATCACTTACGTACACTTGTGCGTGTATGATGTTCGATCGGATAATACTAGTGGGCTTTAGTTTAAGCCAGATCCTAGTATTATATTGATGGATCAGTTTCGTCTCTTTGTATTCGTGCTTCTCGGAACACGAATGCGGGTGTGTATATACGGATGAGATGAGCACAGAAGGAGACACTTCATTAGGGTTTTGACCATTTACTTGATTAAAACAATTATGATGTGGAGGAAAGTATTTGTTATTTTTGTAAATGATAATTGAGGCATGGCTACTAGTTTTGACTACTTGACTTTGTTTGACCTTTTGACTTGGCTTGACCACTTGACTTGGTTTGACTATTTGACTCAGATATTTTTGTGAGATATTTTGATGAGATATTTTTCATTCCTTTGTGGTCATGTCAAGTTAGCTATCTCATTTTCATTGATCATTATCATTATCAAAAATCATTTCTCTTTCCTCAAGTGGGCTCTCATGTTAGCTCTCTTCTTCTTCCTCCTCACTTCAAACCCCTAAAAGATCTCATGTGTTGAGAATCCTAGGGTTTCAAGAGACAAATAAATCCATCTTCATACTCTACATCATCTAGGCCATCAAGTTTAGCAAGCTTGTTGCCCTAGTTACCTCGGTTTTGAGGTGGAGCTCGGACTATAGACTCTCAGGTGGATCGTCTTTGACTCGAGGAGGCCGTGGAGGTTTCTACGATCCGGATCGATCCTTGTAGCCTACGTAGACAAGGAGGATAGCGATGAAGACCCGAAGGACATGTATTGTGTGGTATAATTTTGTATCCGAGTAGTTAAACCTCAAGTAGTTTGCTAGCTAGGGTTTATGGACGATCCTTGGTTCTAGTCGGTGTTGCGAAGCTCGTAAAAATCATTTTTTTCAAATTCCGCCTCACCGCGAACACGTGGGGTGTGCGACATCGACTTAAAGTGGTATCATAGCCTCTCATAAACCTTAGATAGCTTGTAGCGATATTAGAATTCCGCCGTTTTTGTCGTGCAAAAACTATCGACAAAAACAATTTTCAAAAGTGAGGTTTTGAGTTGTTTGCACACCCCGCGGGCTCATGGTTTGAACCGAGAAGCCGCGGGGTGGAGCGTGCGCACCCCGTCGGGGACCGAATGGCTGGGCCCACTCGCTAAGACCACTACAAGGTGGTCTTGGCGGTGGGGACCCTGAACTGCCCCACTTTGGGCAGTTTCGGGTCTGCCTCACCCCGTGGCCACTTCTTGGTGGCCTCGGGGGTGGGGTACCCCCTCTAGGCCCCCCGAATCGATGTTAATTTCGTGCTCTAACTTTTCACGAAGGATCAGGCGGGTTTCGAGTTCGTTTCGACTCCCGGATTGGCTCAAAACTATCGGTTTTGGAACTTTAGCTCACTGGATTTTCAAGTCTTGGAAAATTGTTTAAGTTTGCTAGTTGCGCGCGAAATTCTAATGTCGTAGTTTCTTTATAAGATTTGTGTTATATATATGTGTTTGGAAATGTCGACTAATTGCTATACGACGATTAGTCGGGGTTGCACATATCTGTGATGATATTATGTTGGTTTGTGTCTATGAACTTGTTGGATCGTCGTGGATGAATAGCCGGGGATGTGAGATGGGGGTTTTCATTCTTTTATTCGATGTAAAATTTGTAAAGTGGTGTAATATTATTTTTGCGGGGCACATCCGGGTTGAGATTGTAGCCACCGTTGTATTATTTCTTTTACTATTTTTGCTCCTAGGATAGACCCAAGGTGGGGTGCACAAACTGCCGGGTACTTTGAAGTGCCGAGTGGCTTACTCACTTTGTTGAGGGAGGTTGCTTCACTTCGGTTATTTGGCGGGTAGTTTGCCGCACCCGTAGGGGTCTAAGGTGGGGTTTAGATATTCATTACGACCGTGGAGTTTGTCTTTCGTTACAGGCTCAAACGAAACGCGGAATTCCTAATATATCCAATGTGTTCATCTGTGATCTGGAATGCCTATCATTGTGTCTGACGAATGGATATTATTATATATGTATTATATAATAGACATTGCTTATATTTTGCATTCGTTCTAGTCTAGCCCCCGCTCTGTCGTTAGTTAAGTAACCTAACGGGTGATGATGGGGCCCCGTGGCGAATGCGGATGGTATAAGCGTATGTTGTATTTTCGTTGTTTTCTGCAATGGTAGGTTAATTAATGGGACTGCATTACGTTAATGCAAAGCAAACAAACCAAAGCTGAATCGTAGGAACAAATTTTAAAACCACTCAGTTATTTTAAAACAGGAGACTTTTAAATGCGGAGTTTAAACCACTCCTTTTAAAAGCTATTAGGTTCCTTCGATTATATCAAGTTCACTACGTTTACGTTTTCGCCAAAACCATTCGAAGCCCTCCGTCATTTTATATGAATAGTCAGTAGTATTCAAGCTATGTTTATTGGCCTACATCAAGGCATAGTGATTGGTAGCTGCCAGGTGTTCATATGTAGCATAGATAGATGCGTTGGTTTGGGACAGTCGTACTACTATTTTGGCCTTTGTCAAGGGTATGTGCGGGTGGGTTGAAATTAACCCGGATAATAACGGGTAGAACTTGACATGTGACTTATGATATGTTGGCCTTCGTCAAGGTCATAAGAGCATGGGGCAAAAATTCACATCGGGAGATTCTAAGGAAACTGAAACTTGCTAGTGCTGCATACCATTTGGAGTGTGATAATGTTGGTAGGATTCCTTCAGGATTATCACACAATGTTATTTGGATCCCGATCCTACTGTGAGTATCCGCTACTCCTCGGGAGATTCTTTACTTTACGATCAATGCTATAAACCAAGTAGGTGTCTAGAACAGTGTTAGCAGGGCTACGCCTCCAGGAAAAAGAGGTTTTGTAATTAAGAAACTTCGCGAAAGCGTTGGAAAACCTTCCTCGAAGTACCGACACTAGACTGGCCGAACGATTAAGCAAGTATTGTATGGTGAGATCAATCCTGACTAATTCTTCTTTTATGGTTTGAGAAAGGATTCGAGAAACAGTGGGAGTCATCCTGTTTAGATAAATTAAAAACCAATTTAAACTTGCAAGAGCATCATGCTGAGTGTATTTTTCTCTCTCTCTTAAATGCAGTGACAAGGTAATCAGATTAGATTACAGGTAGATAATAAAATAACTGAGTTATACTATAGTGACTGGCAAAAGTTTGTCCAGATGTCCATTACCTATGACAATGTCACGCCCCGCTTCCCAAAATACGGAATATAAGGGGTTGACAAGGCCAGCCATGCTCCTACGGTCGAGGAAACATCCTGCCGTAGTCACACTTCGGCTTCTAGCTTTACATGGTAACCAGTAATCAATGCATAGGAAATGAGAAATGCAATCACTAAATCAAAACAGATATAAAACTAACCAGATGGAGTCAAAGGAAAGATAGCGCTGACGCCGCTGATCTAAATGTCCGCAATATCCTCAAGGTACGACAGGTGCTGATCCGAGCCAAGTCCACTTCTCACTCTGAGCATGCATACTCAGGTCGTCAGAGCGACACAATAGCGATATATATAAATACATATGTAAACATGTGCAATAATGATGAATATGAAACAGTAAGCATGGAGTGATGACATGAGCATAAAGTAACCAGTACAGGTAAACAGTAAAGCAGGTATATCGAATCAGTAATCAATGCATGTCCATGTCACTAAACCTATCAGTCTCTAAGTATCACTGTCCAGGTCACTAAACCTATGTCAGTCCAAGTGTGAGCGTCAACCACGCAGGAGTATCCCCAACCCAAGGGTAGGGCCCCAGGGGCAAGGGAACACGAGCCCGAATCACGCGCGATAATAATCAGTAACACCATCCATACAACTCCTAAAATCATGGTATATGCCGGTAATGGGACTCCCGAGATTCCGTTGAACTCACACCCAAACTACCCCACACCCTATGGTCTACATCAAATACCGACCATAAACCCAAATACTTGTTGGTCCATGACAAGTCTACACGAGAACTGGAGATAGGATCTCCATCAAGCATGTCTCGACTGGTACCCAAGATAAATGGATTGTGTTTGACACCTTACCTATGACACTAATATAAGTGCTTCCATAACCGTCCCATACCAGTTATAGTTACACTTACATATGCCCCATAGATATCGACAATGCAATAATTAACTGGGTCCGCAGATTGTGTACAAGTACGTATCACTTCACTTATTCATTCACGCTTTAACACTAACGTACTTGCCACAATCCGACACTAATATCTATTATTGGATAATATACACGATCACTAGGTTATCAATGTATGCGACCGCTACTCAAATGAGGATACAATTGCTACATGATATGATGAGAATGCAACTAATTACGATAGGAATAAAATATCAACAGCCAGTGTCCTACCACTTGAATAATTTACTAGAAATCACACGCGCAGAATTTAGCAAAACAATATAAAAGGGATAATCAGTATGTTTAATTATCTGTCCATCGAAAGTAGTTTCGCATCAATTGGGCTTCAGGTTTGCTAGTTATGGTCATTTCATTTTAAGTGTTTATTGCTGGAAATCCAATTTCTGAACCGGAAGTCCGTCTCGTAACACATTTTAATCCTAGTTGGGATCATAATTAGGCGACGCTACAGTTGGATAATATTTAGGTTTAATAGTTAGGTTTCCAACGCATCAGACGGATCAATAACATCCACTTTTTACTGGGAGATATGTTCAGTTTAATATCAATATGTACAAACTGTCACTGCAGAAAACTGCAGGATACCTAGGTACGTAAAAATGCAGTTTAATATCAAATGACGGTGAAACCGCACGGGATCAGATTCAGGTGTTAGATAACTAAATTATCTACGCGAACATATGGGGCTTTGTGCATTTTCAGTTTAAATAAGGGGTATACAGGTGTTCCAAATCCAGGTATCCAAAATGAACGCTATGCCGGACTACAGTTCAGGGCCGCGAATCGCCTCAGTATTCAACATCATAACAAAACAATATTCATTAAGAATTATCAAAGGTTTACAGATTATCTAGTATTCTTCGTAACGAGCCTAAGCAAGTCACGATACGAGTTATATCTAATTTACTAATAATTTTACAACATGATATGCACGGCGATTTCCAGATTTACGTCGCCTTTTAGGGCAACATTACAAAGGTATAATTCTAGCTATTTTATTACCCAAATCCCTACTCGACATTTGTTGTCAGTAAAGGGATTTTTGGTCACAAATTCTTCTATTTTAAATAGGGTTTTCATTTTACGGTTCTGTGTCGAACACCTAGGTTAATTATCTAGGTAACAATCGAAATGCCAATTTTAATCACCGACTAAACAAGACTAAAATTCTATAAATTTTATACAACATTGCTTCAGGATACTTGACACGAATTTGGGTTCGGTTCAGTACAATCAATTAGGATACGTTATTTATTAAAGTTCGTCAATAAAATTACGGCGTGATAAATAATTATGTTATACATAATTAGCATGATAAGCAAGTTCCAAAACTTGCCTGATGGTAAGCACGACACGAGCACACATGGGCAGCAGCAACGGCGGTAAGCTTGGTTGGGCTCGGCTATTGGCATTGGAGTGAAGAGCTCCGGCGAGGTGAGGTTGGATGCGGCTTGTAGGTGAGGGAGCGCAGAGATGGTGGCAGCACGGTGGTGGCCGGGCTCCGATGAGGCGATGGTCTCAGTGATGCTGGAGGCGATAGAAGCGCCGTCGGTGGTGGTATGCAGGCGGCGTTGGTGAAAGGCAGCGGTGACCGGGGGTGAGGCGGCGAGGTGCCTGGGTGATGATGGATTGGCGTTGGAGTTGTGCACGTAGTGGTGGTGGGTTCTGGAGTTGGGTAAGAAGAATAGGTGTCGCGGCGGTGGCTCGTCGGAGGAGGTGGCCGGCGGCGTCGAGGAAGTCCAGCAGTAGTTGTGAGATGGCGGTGTTGTAGAGGAAGGCTTGTGGTGTTGGGTGATGAAGAAGGCAGAGGATGGAGGAGTTGGTGGCGCTGACGAGGGGCTTATCGGCGGTGAAAGGGATGCCGGCGAGGGTTTGCGGTGAGAGGTGTAGAAGGGAAGCTCAGTGGGTTTTTAAGAGAGAGAGAGTGTGTGTGTGAGGTGATGGTCGAGAAGCGAAGGCGAGTCCGAGGGGATGGGCAGAGGAGGAGAGGGGAGAGCAAGAGTAAGGGAATGCGAACGAGAGGGGGTAACACGAGGGGGAATGGGGGTCGTGGGGTCAGTTGGCGTGGGATCTGTCGTGGGAGCGAGTCGAGTGGGGGAGGGGCGAGACGTGGGCAAGGGAGATTGAGGTCATGGTTGAGCGGGTCGTGGGGAAGCGACCGTTGGGGATGTGAGCGGGGCGCGCGTCGCAGGGGCAGGGGTGCGAGGCTTGGGCGCGCGCGTGAGAAGCGGTCGCGAGGAGGAAAATGCGGGAAAAGCAAACGAGGGGCAGAAGAAGGGGAAATGGCTCGGGTTCGGGCAGTAGGGTGAGGGGAGTGTTTGGGCCGGGGTTTTCTTAGGCTGGGCTTGGGGCTGAGGTTAAAAATAGATAAGGTGAAATAATTGGAAAAAGAAAGGATTAGGGTTTAGGGTTAGAAAAATTAGATGAAGATTAATTGGGAAATTAAAAATAAGAGTGGGAAAATAATTAGGAAAAATAGGATTTAATGGAAAATGAAATAGGAGAAATATAGGGAAAATATTTGGAAAAATATAGGAAATAAAGTTGTAAAAATATACAATTTTTTTATACAAGATACCGGGTATTATATCATACCTCACTTGTATAAAATTTCGTCCTCGAAATTTAAAATAAACGATGAGCTATAAAACACTATGCGAAAAGCCACAAAATCAAATACTACTATATAACGATTTATGCAAAAGGAACTAGATGAAAGTCAAAGGTCTATATATGTATAAGAAATAGCGCAAGTAAAAGAATATGCATAAGTACGCACAAGGCATAACCATCTATAATGAAAAACTATATACACAATACAAGGAAAAATAGAATAACAATAATAAACAATAGTGAAAGATTTGCCGATAGGCCAAAAATATTTTAGTAAAAATACCGATCAAGCAATTTAAAATAACTTGATAAAACCCATATGGCGAAACGAGAGAAAATAAAACAAAAGAGTATGTGTGACATATATTTATGCTATTGAAAATGTGAAGAATAGTAAAGTATTCAGAATAAGTAAAATGGAAGTAGTTAATAACACGCGAAATTTTTTTTGATAAACATAAAATAACGAAAACTAAATTTCGAATAGCAATGTCACTGAATGTAATTATAGTAATAAGAGATAGCACTAATAATGTATAGGGCTAGCCAGGGTATGGATTACAGTGGAGTATGGCCCATTCAAAAGGGTTGGAATGTGGTACTTTAATCTGAATGTTGAAGAGACGGGGGTCAGGTCACTACAAGGTGCAACGATGAAGAGTAATGAATCTCAGGAGGGATAGAAATTTATTGGGGAGAGAAAACAGTCAATGCATCATGCGAATCAATACTCAAAAGATGTGCGCACTCAGGAACTTTATTATTATTTATTTTCCCAGAAGAATTTCAAACAAGGCATACTCGAAAGATAAAAGTGTCCCTAAACTATACATAGATTTATTTGGCCAGAAGAAACAAAGATAAGTCGCGTCAGTCATGATAATGGAAGTTCAACAGGTTATGGTAAGCTCGCGCTCTAAGATAGGGACGTCCATTTCCATAGCGCCTTGCAGGGATTGCCACCGGAGATTCTTTCGCCTCGAATTCCTCCTCACTCGATGTTTCATCCTCCGACTCTTCCTCTGTTGGAGCTTCTTCATCGTGGTCTGCTTCCACGTAATTCACCTCTTCTGGATCTTCTTCCACTGGATCTTCCTCCATTGGGTCCTCTTCTTCGTCGTTAGAGTCGCTAATCATGTCGACTTCTGGGGCTGCGACTCCCTCATCCTCGGAATCGCTGTTGCCGAAAATAGCCTATGGGCCATCGACCTCGTTATCTGAACTCACCAGCATGCAGTCCAAGGAAACGCAGGATCGAGTGTCCTCATCGAGAGGCGGCGCTGCTCCAGGATTGGCCATGGCCTGAAAAGAGAGAGTCATGATCAGATAGTGGAACGCACAAAGAAAAATAACCAAGGATGTGGAGTATATGGAAAATATACGGTAGTTAAGGACTGAAAAATCAAAATTTAGAAAAATGATGCAGTAAGCAGTATAAAGAAAATGAGTAACAAGGGAACGATACAAAGATCACAACTCACAATTTTATTGCATTCAAACTAAGAAGTCCAACAGATACAAGATTTTAAACGAAAGGAAATATTTACTAAAGAGTGACAATACTTTTTTTTGAAAGCAGAAAAGGTGATAACTCTGCGTCGATATCTATCTCTGCAATCTCGTTAGATAAGTCTGAATTATGTGCTGGGTCCATATCATCCTCGAACTCGAAGTATGAAACAACCGGGTCCCTTAAGTAGATGTGGAAGGTGTTGACGAATCTCCTCCTTGTAGCTCTTTCCTTTGAGGGCAACCATTGATAAGATACTCGTTGGATCCACAATTAGGCACTGCCCTTTGGCCTTAAGACAGTCTCTCTGAAGTGTCCTGGTCTCTTGCAATAACTACAACGTTGAGTTCTCCGCTGCTTCCATTGCTGAGGAACAAATGGGCGCTTCATCATCATACATCTTCTTTGATTAACAGGGATTCCCTTATGATTGGGGACTTGAGCCATTCACCTTCTTAATCCTTTAGCCAAGAGATCATTCGTTTGCTCCTGGGCTTCCATCAAACCTTGCAGTACACCCAAAATCTCGACGGTCTGACTCTGGATAGTAGAGGAGGACGGGGAGTTCTTGGAAGTCAAGTTTCAGCTTCCGCTGTGCGACGCTGATAGGAACTTAAAGGAATGCAACGCGATACGATAACCTTGAAGAAACGAAAACATGAGAATGCAACGAGTCCAATAAGAAACGTAAGCAGGTGTAGGATCAATAGGAAAGTGTAAGGATGAAAATGTAAAATAGATTTGAAAACTCGGGAACGGTATAAAATATAAACGGAGATAGAGATTTGCCGATCAAAACAAGATTATGCGGTAAAGTAATATTCAATCGATGATGGAAACAAAGGTAGAACCCCAAGTCACTCAAATAGAGTACAATATTGTAACTATGCTGCAGTTCATAATTACAATCACATAACTTTACCAAGTTACTCAAAACTCTACCGGATGAAATCAAAACATAGCAGGACACACTATATGAATCTAGGTCAAGAACAACAAGTTTACAATTTAGACCGAAAGGGTGGCTTAGATTGTCAAGCCTACTCGAAAACTGCAATCCCAATCATAGCAAACCTGGCTCTGATACCAACAAAACCATGTCACGCCCTGCTTCCCAAAATACGGAATACGAGGGGTTGACAAGGCCAGCCATACTCCTACGGTCGAGGAAACATCCTGCCGTAGTCACACTTCGGCTTCCTGTTTTACATGGTAACCAGTAATCAATGCACATGTAATGAGAAATGCATTCACTAAATCAAAACAGATATAAAACTAACCAGATGGAGTCAAAGGAAAGATAGCGCTGACGTCGCTGATCTAGATGTCCGCAATATCCTAAAGGTATGACAGGTGATGATCCGAACTATGTCCACTTCTCACTCTGAGCATGCATACTCAGGTCGTCAGAGCGAGACAATAGCGATATATATAAATACATATGTAAACACGTGCAATAATGATGAATATAAAACAGTAAGCATGGAGTAATGACATGAGCATGAAGTAACCAGTACAGGTAAACAGTAAAGCAGGTATATCGAATCAGTAATCAATGCATGTCCATATCACTAAACCTATCAGTCTCTAAGTCTCACTGTCCAGGTCGCTAAACCTATCGTCAGTCCAAGTGTGAGTGTCAACCACACAGGAGTATCCCCAACCTAAGGGTAGGGTCCCAGGGGTAAGGGAATACGGGCCCGAATCACGCACGATAATAATCAGTAACACCATCCATACAACTCCCAAAATCACGGTATATGCCGGTAATGAGACTCCCGAGATTCCGTTGAACTCACACCCAAACTACCCCACACCCTGTGGTCTACATCAAACACCAACCATAAACCCAAATACTAGTCGGTCCATGACAAGTCTACATGAGAACTGGAGACATGATCTCTATCAAGCATGTCTCAACAGTACCCAAGATAATTGGATTGTGTTTGATGCCTTATCTATGACACTAATATAAGTGCTTCCATAACCGTCCCATACAGTTATAGTTACACTTACATATACCCCATAGGCGTCGACAATGCAATAAATTAACTGGGTCCGCAGATTGTGTACAAGTACGTGTCACTTCACTTATTCATGCACGCTTTAACACTAACGTACTTGCCACAGTCCGGCACTAATATCTATCACTGGGTAATGTACACAATCACTAGGTTATCAATGTATGCGACCACTACTCAAATGAGGATACAATTGCTACATGATACGATGAGAATGCAACTAATTACGATAGGAATAAAATATCAGCAGCCAGTGTCCTACCACTTGAATAATTTACTATAAATCACATGCGCAAAATTTAGCAAAACAATATAAAAGGGATAAGCAGTATATTTAATTATCTGTCCATCGAAAGTGGTTTTGCGTCAATTGGGTTTCAGGTTTGCTAGTTATGGGCATTTCATTTTAAGTGTTTATTGCTGGAAATCCAATTACTGAACCGGAAGTCCGTCTCGTAACACGTTTTAATCCCAGTTGGGATCATAATTAGGTGATGTTATAGTTGGATAATATTTAGTTTTAATAGTTAGGTTTCCAACTCATCATACGGATCGATAACATCCGCTGTGTGCTGGGAGATATGTTCAGTTTAATATCAATATGTACAAACTGTCAATGCAGAAAACTGCAGGATACCTAGGTACGTAAAAATGCAGTTTAAATATCATATGACGGTGAAACCGCACGGGATCAGATTCAGGTGTTAGCTAAATAAATTATCTACGCGACCATATAGGTCTCCGTGCATTTTAAGTTTAAATAAGGGGTATACAGGTGTTCCAAAGCCAGGTATCCAAAACGAACGCTGCCCCGGACTGCAGTTCAGGGCCCCGAATCGCCCCAGTATCAACATCATAACAAAACAATATTCAGTAAGAATTATCAGAGGTTTACATATTATCCAGTCTGCTTCATAACGAGCCCAATCAAGTCACGATATGAGTTATATCTAATTTACTAATAATTTTACAACATGATATGCACGGCGATTTCCAGATTTACGCCACCTTTTAGGGCAACATTACCAAGGTATAATTCTAGCTATTTTATTACCCAAATCCCTACTCGACATTCATTGTCAGTAAAGGGATTTTTGTTCATAAATTCTGCTATTTTAAATAGAGTTTTCGTTTTAGGGTTCTTTGTCGAACACCTAGATTAATTATCTAGGTAACAATCGAAATGCCCATTTTAATCACCGACTAAACAAGACTAAAATTCTATAAATTTTATACAACATTGTTTCGGGATACTTGACATGAATTTGGGTTCGGTTTAGTACAATCAATTAGGATACGTTATTTATTAGAGTTCGTCAAGAAAATTACGGCATGATAAATAATTATGGTTATACATAATTAGCATGATAAGCAAGTTCCAAAACTTGCCTGATGGTAAGCGCGACACGAGCACACACAGGCAGCAGCAACGACAGTAAGCTTGGTTGGGCTCGGCTATCGGCGTTGGAGTGAGGTGCTCCGGTGAGGTGAGCTTGGATGCGGCTTGTAGGTGAGGGAGCGCAGATATGGTGGCAGCACGGTGGTGGCCGGGCTCCGATGAGGCGATGGTCTCAGTGATGATGGAGGTGACAGAAGCGACGTCGGTGGTGGTATGCAGGCGGCGTTGGTGCAAGGCAGTGGTGACCGGGGGTGAAGCGGCAAGGTGCCTGGGTAATGATGGATTGGCGTTGGAGTTGTGCACGAAGTGGTGGTGGGTTCTGGAGTTGGGTAAGAAGAATAAGTGTCGCGGTGGCGGCTCGTCGGAGGAGGTGGCCGGCGGCGTCGACGGAGTCCAGCAGTAGCTGTGAGACGGCAGCGTTGTAGAGGAAGGCTTGTGGTGTTGGGTGAGAAGAAGGCAGAGGATGGAGGAGTTAGTGGCGCCGACGAGGGGCTTATTGGTGGTGAAAGGGATGCCAGCGAGGGTTTGCGGTGAGAGGAGTAGAAGGGAAGCTCTATGGGTTTTTAGGGGAGAGAGAGTGTGTGTGTGAGGTGATGGTCGAGAAGCGGAGGCGAGTCCGAGGGGATGGGCAGAGGAGGAGAGGGGAGAGCGAGAGTGGGGGAATAAGAACGAGAGGGGGGTAATGCGAGGGGGGATGGGGGTCGCAGGGTCAGTTTGCGCGGGATCTGTCGTGGAAGCGAGTCGAGCGGGGGAGGGGTGAGATGTGGGCGAGGGAGATGGAGGTCATGGTTGAGCGGGTCATGGGGAAGCGACCGTTGGGGAAGCGAGCGGGGCGCGTGTCGTAGGGGTGGGGGTGCGAGGCATGGGCGCGCACGCGAGAAGCGGTCGCGAGGGGGAAATGGCGGGAAAAGCAGATGAGGGGGAGAAGAAGGGGAAACGGGTCGGGTTCGGGGAGTAGGGTGAGGGGAGTGTTTGGGCTGCGGTTTTCTTGGGCTGGGCTTGGGGCTGAGGTTAAAAATAGATAAGGTGAAATAATTAGAAAAAGAAAGGGTTAGGGTTAGGGTTTAGGGTTAGAAAAATTAGATGAAGATTAATTGGGAAATTAACAATAAGAGTAGGAAAATAATTAGGAAAAATAGGATTTAATGGAAAATGAAATAGGAGAAATATAGGAAAAATATTTGGAAAAATATAGGAAATAAAGTTATAAAAACATACAATTTTTTTTATACAAGATACCGGGTATTACAGAGTAGCTAGAGCACCTTATACTACTCATAGCCCCCGCCGTCCCAGGTCCAGTTTCCACCGTCGCGGATATGGATATCCGTAGGACAAAGGAAAAGGACAGTGTGAATGTCAAGTGGCTCGTGTTGGCCTCAGTTGATGGTGTATACCAGAGGCAGTATGAGAAGATGGATTTAGTTTCTATCTTCCTTCATAACAAAGTTTTATATGGAGAGCAATCTCATATTGCAAGATATAAGACCTCGAAGGAATTGCTTCAAGCGAGGTTGGTTGTCGAGTCATCTTTTGGGGACAATGTCCTTACAATGACTAGCTATATTAAAAAGCTCACAGACCTGGAGACCAGGTTGGGAAACGAGTCATATGCTGACTTGTTTCTACAGTCCCTACCTCCTACATACACCCATGGAAAGAAAGTTATACTTCCAGTTGAGGGCACCCTAAAAGAAACCAGGGAGACACCCGCTTTGCCTATTGGGGAATCTTCCTCTTCTGGATCTAAGCCGGATGCCAAGGGTGAGAAGAAGAAGACCTCCACAAAACCAATAGGCAGTGTAAGTAAGTAGAATAAAAGGGAAGGGCAAAAGTTTCGGGGTTAACTGTAGGGAAGGAGGGATGTTCCTATTGTTACGGAAAAGGGCATTAGCAGAAGGGATGTAGGGCTTGGAAAGCTAGAATCCAGGATCCGAAGCATGTAGTGGCTTCGACTTCGGGTGTGTTAGTGATTGAAAACAGTCTGCCAATTGTTCATATCAGATTTTTGCATTATTATATTCCCCATTCTTAATCATATTGCAAATAAATAGGTGCTTTTGATCCATGTCTGCTAAATAGTTGTAGGTTACAGGTTCTCGGAACAATACAGTGAAAATGGTGAAAAAACGCTACAAAAGTGAGACTACGACCAACAAATAGAAGAATCTTTATGATGTCGCCTACTGTTCAAGGAACAAATGAAGATCAATGAACAGTTCGATTGCACAAAGCACGAAGGCAGCACAAGATTCAAAAGTTCAACACGAAGTGAACGGTAAAAGTCCACAACATTCTGCACTGTGGAAATCTGGAAGAAACTAGAAAAGATTCTGAAGAACCAAGTGAAGAAAATAGAAGGAAAATGCAACATGAAGCAGCCCTGAGAAAATAAACTCAAGACCTCACCATACGGCCGCGGATTCGCGGCCAAACAAAGCTTATGGCCGCGGTTCCGCGGCCGTGCAGAGCACGTGTCAGTGCATGTCGGTGCGTGTCGGTGGAGTCGGTGCATTGACCCGGTTTTCTTAGGGTAGTATTGTAAATTCAGATATGGATCAGATGTAAACCCTAGGGTTTTCCTATCTATAAATAGCAAGCCTACAGCTCTTTTTGGAGCATGCCTCGTTTTAATTCTAGATTAGATTTTTAATTCCTTTGTAATTGTCAAAGAGTGCATCAATAAAAATAAGTTTTTTATTTTGAATCTTTCTTATCTGCAATTTTATTTCTCTGCAATTTTTACTTGTCTTTATTTATCTGCAAGTTAATTAGGTTAATAAAAAAATATAAAAATTAATTTTGTCACAATTTCTCTAATGAGTGAGTAGTTCCTCACTTGTTAGGATTAGATTTGGGGAAGGTTTGAGAGATGGAAATCTCTCACTTCTTTCTTACCCGTTTATAAATTAGGACTCTATGTAAATCAATCATCCACCGCTCACTACGGCACCCTATCCTACGAGATAGCGGTGATTCCCTAGTTAGACCGGACGTGGTTGGTTTAGATAGAGGTTAGGGCTAAGAATTAAGAAAGGACGGACAAGGACCAAAAGGAAGAAACTACTTTTCTTCCCAGTCGTGCTAATCCCCTTTGTTAATTATTACCCTAGTACCTATGTTCTTAATTAGGGCAAAAGAAAACGGTGAGTAGAATTAACTTTCCAAACTAACCTAATCCTAACCCTAGCAAGGTTTTAATCCAAAGCAAACTCAATTTCAGTTTTTATAAAAATAAAAACCTACCACAAATAGGAACTGACTCGTTAGAACAACTAGAAAAGAACACGTTTTCCCTGTGGACCGACCCGTACTCAATCGGCTAGCTACCAAGCGACACCGTCTTGATTGCGGTTAATTCTTTGATTTTAAAAACGCATACGCAAAAGAACGATCAATCAAATGGCACCGTTGCCGGGGATAACGGTAGTTATTTTTTTTTTTGTAATTTCGGGTTAATTAAAAATTAAAAAAAAATCATAAAAACTGAAAAATACAAAAAACAAAAAAAAATTATCATCTTGTTATTTTTTGAAGGGTTTTCATGCGGATTGTGCAGGATCGGAAAGATGAAAAGATTCAGATCTGGAAAAATCCAGTGAACAAAACAGCAAACAGCAGATCTGAACATACAGAGGAGAACCACATCAGATAACAAAAAGACTTTGGAGGCCTGATCCAACATAATTGCCGCGGAACCGTCGCACTTGCTTGCTTTTGACCACGGAACCGTCGCACCTTGCTGACGTCAGCAACTGGAAACTTCTCTGTATGCATTCTTTTCCTCTCTTCTACCCTCTGATCTTCTCTGAAAAATTTTCCTGCAGGGTTCTTTGCGCAAAACTTCTTCCCCCTTTCCAATAAATCAATCTTGTGCAGGATTCTTTGCGCCGCAATAAAAAAAATTTTGGCAAGTGTTTTGGATTTTTGTGTGTTTATTGCTTTGCATTTTTAAAACGGACTTTTAAGGGGCTATAACACCAATTCAGATTGGGTGGGGATTTCATTACCCTTCCTAGGACCCCAAAAATCATAAAAAGCATTTGCATCGACCCTCGAGTTAATTAAAAAATACTTAGACTCAGCCAATAAGGACTGTCGCGCTCATAGGACAAAGGAAGGTTGTGGGTAATCGGTCGTTTATCTAAACCAGACTTTGTGGTGCCTAGGCTAGATAAGTAGGAAAGGTAATTTTAAAAGGCCCGTCTCACGGTGATTCATGAGCGGATCCCTCCTTTCTTTACTTGTGCTTACCTGGCCACAATTGATGGTGAAGAGGCGATTCGAGGGATATATCTCACAACTTGTCCTTTGGATCAGTTAGGAGCGGTCTAGTTGACTTAGGAGACCTTAGCTCTAGGCTTGATTGTGCATATTGTGATTGCTTGAAAATGTGTCGTAGTTCTGTATAAAATCTTTTGCAAAATTCTTTATAAAAAAACACAAAACAAATTTTTTTACAAAAAACTTGCCATTTTGTCGCTAAAAAATCCATTGCACCCCACTTGCACCCACATTATTTCATCGACGTTTTCTTACCCCTGTTTACCGCCGGAAACCGGGAAGACGAACGTCTTGCCTGAATCTGGGGGCAGATGCTAATTGGTGCTATCCATCCACCTCTCCGAAGATGCCAAGTTGATTTATGGCACCATATATTGAAGGTTTAAACGGATGCGGCCGATATAGCAGACTTCGTCAGATCCCCCCTCGTTTGAGGGGTTTTTGATTGTGGGACGCTCTTCCTTGCAGGCGTAAGCCCCTGCAGTTAATTACGCTACCGCATCGCGGTAACAACTTTCTCCTTCTCCATATGGTCACTTCGTGTCTTGGGTGTTTGTTTTGTGTTTGGTTGCCCGTGGGTTGTATACGGAGACTAAGTTATGTTGTCGCCCGTAGGGCGTGGACTAATCCAAATCCGTATCTTTCTTAGATTTGGGTTTGGGGGTTGGGTTCAAGGATACGTAAGTCTCATTTGAGACTAAGATCAACTTAAACGTTTGTTAAGAATACGTTAGTTAATTTTAGACTATGATCAACTTAACGGGATCATTTAGATCCGACAAGAGAGCAATTGGGCTCTGTTACTAGTTTAATAACATTATGTTCGATAATTAGTTTAGGGACATTGTGGTCCAATGTTAGTTTAAAGACATCGCGGTCGAGGTTAAGGACATCATAGTCCGTGGGTTTAGGGACTCCACAGTCCAATGTTAGTTTTAAGACATCACGGTCAAGGTTAAGGACATCATAGTCCATGAGTTTAAGGACCTCACAGTCCGATGTTAGTTTTAAGACATCACGGTCGAGGTTAAGGACATCATAGTCCATGAGTTTAAGGACCTCACAGTCCGATGCCAGTTTTAAGACATCACGGTCGAGGTTAAGGACATTATAGTCCATGAGTTTAAGGACCCCACAGTCCGATGTTAGTTTTAAGACATCACGGTCGAGGTTAAGGACATCATAGTCCATGAGTTTAAGAACCCCACAGTCCGTAGAAATGTGTGGTTGTTGGGACCCGTCACCTCTCTGACGACGTTGAAGGATTACAACTACAGATATCAGAGGAGTAAAGAGATGTATCCTCGAACCGATGTAAATTGGTTGAAAAAGCAGATGTGCTCAGTTCAATATAAGTTGAGGACTTATGTAACACCCGGCCCCTTTTTGTACCAAGTCCGTATTTTGTTATTTTAGAATTTCATTTGTTTTATTTATAAATCTATGTGTTTTATTTAGAAAATTATTTATTTATTTTAACCTCTTTTATAAACCCAAATTCTAAACCAAGCTATATTTTATTTCGTTCAGCCCATTTATGTTTTCCATTAGTTTAACCCTATTTTATCTTCCGGGCCCATCTCCTTTTCCTCTAATTCCTTTATTATTAATTTCTTAACCCAACACCATTTTTCCCATTACTATTAATTCCTCCCCCAGCCCAATGTCCTCTACATTTTAAATTCAATCTCTTTTTACCTTCTGACCCGAGCCACCCATTCTTTCTTTGAAAATCCCTCGGCCCAAACTCAGCCCACATTCTTTTTAATTCCTTATCTTTCCCAGCCGTTAGCTTTCCCTGCAGCCCACAAAGAAAAATTCCCTTAGGAAAATCTTTGTTGTGAAGCCCGGCCCCCTCTTATATTTTATTTTTGTTATTTCTTTTCTTAAACAGGCCGGCCCGTTCCTTTACTAAGCCCACTCCAAATTCTCTTAATTAATTTCCTTTAATTCAGCGGCCCGGCCCGGCCTTCTCTTTCTCTCCAATTTCTCTATTCTTCTCATTTATTCTCCTCAGCCCACTGCGGCCGGCCCACTCCTTCCCTCACCCCACTGTTCATCTTCCAACGGCTACCTCCTCATTCTCGCGCACGCGATCCACGATCTCCGCCGCTTCCTCCGCCCACGTTCGCGCCCCGTCGCTCGCGTGCGTTACCGCCCTCGACGCACGACCTCGTCTCCATTCCTCTCTCCCCACTCCCATCGCCTTTCCTCAACCCCCATCTCGCAACTTCTCCCTGCTCCCCTCCAGACTCACTCAACCCACATTTCCCTTCCCCCGAAGACTTCCATTCCAGTTCACTCCCTCGCCGACGAGCTCCGCCACCACCGCGACCCACCGGAGCCACCGCCATCGCCTTTTCCTTCCAAGCACACCCGAGCTCGAGCTCTCTGCGTCCCGTCACCCCCTGCACTGTCGCCGCCGTCACCCCTGCACCACGTCGTCGACCCCATTATCATCGCCGACGTCGTCGTCATCACCTCTCTAACTCTCTCCCGATCTCTCTCTCGTTTCCCTCTCTCACTACCCTCTCTCCCCTGTGCTTCTCTTTCTCTCTCTAGCTCAGCTCTCTCTCTCTGTCTCTTCTCTCTCTCTCTCTCTATCTCTCTTCCTCCCCATCTGCCTAATCTCTCTCCCCAGCTTTCTCCCTCTCTCTCACAGTTCTCTCCCCCTCTGTGTTTTTTTCTCTTTCTCACTCTCCCCCTATCTGTCCACTCTCTCTCTAACTCTTTCTCTCTCTTTCCCACTCCCTCTGTTCTCTGCCTCCCTCTTGTCTCTCCCTCTCTCACTGTAGCCTCTCTCACTCTATCTCTATCCCTCACTCACATCCCTCCCCTATCTCTCTACCTGCATCTCTCTCTTAACCTCTCTCTATAACACTTTCACCACCCTCAACAACCGCTTCCATCACCAGCAACAGCACCGAGCCACATTGTGCCCTGCATCCATGCCACGCCGTGTCCGCTCCTGTATCGCGCCGTATTGTAGACAATCTAGCTGAGAACGAGCACGAGCCTAGGCCACGAACCCTACACGCGTCATTCATCGCACGTTCGCGCCATTACAATCACCGTGCATCCCCGGGACATCTCCAGGCAAGTTTTTACTTGCTTACATGCTATTTTACTTAAGTTATAATTGTTAAATGCCTAGATTATAAAGTTACGAGTTTAAAACTATTATGTGCTGTATCTGTTCGATGCTTGTTCGCTTAGAAAATTATTATACAATTTGACGGAACTAGATATAATGCTGTGGCCCTGGATATGATGAATACCTTGTGCAAGTTTCATTAGAAAATACGACCGTTAAAGATTAAAACGACCACCCCCAAGTTTAATTGCAAACCTGAAATTATGTTGCACCTGAAAACCGTTAAATTCACCATAAATCATATACATATTAGAATGGTGTGTTCGAGGGCTCAAATCGAAGCCTACTCGATGAACTTTAACCTTATACTAGTTTCCAGACAATCCTGTACTTAAACTGTGATGATATTCGGATCGGAGTGCGACTATGGACTGCAGTCCAGAGTGACTCCAGTCTTTGCGTGCTGTTCCATACTGGATACCATAGGATTTCCTTAACTTGTAGGTTGCGGAACTCCACTGCTTATTGTAGATAACTCTGTTAGCTAGACAACACAATTAATTTCATACTGTTTCGTTACCATTTGTTATTTATTCTGTATTTTAAAAGATCGGGACGCATAGCAGTCCCAGCAGAATCAGAACTGACACATTATTGTTAAATAGAGTATAACTCCTGACGTGCAGACGCGATCGAAGATCCGTCTGTTACGTTGAAAACCTTACTGAAAACCCTAGAATTCATCCAACTGTAGCGTCGCTAAAATCTGATCCCAACTGGGGTTAAAATGCGTTGCGAAATGGATTCCTGATTCTGAAATTGGATTTCCAGCCGCGAGCGCTTAAAATGAAATGGTTATAACTTTTGATCCTGGAACCCGATTGGCTTGAAACAAAATTCTAAGGATAGATAACTGAACATATTAAATACTACCTGTTTATCTTTCCGCTAAATTATATACATATGTTTCATGATAAATCGTGCAAGTGATAGACTGTTGTTTTTATGATCTCTTAATTGTGCTTATATACTGTTCATGCATCATATCATACCTATGTCATTGTAGTGATAACCTAGTGATATCGTGCACTCACCCAGTGTTAGATTTTAGTGTTGATTGTGGCAAGTACGTCAGTGTTCGTGTATTCGTGATTAAGTGAAAGTGATACGTACTTGTGCACAATCAGTGACCATATTATTCTATTGCATTGTCGACGTCTGTGGGATGCGTGCACGTGTGACTAATAAGTGGAATGGGACATTTATGGAAGCGTTTGCACGGGTGTCACAGATAAGACACCAGACACTGCCATTCATCTTAGGTATTAGTCGGGACGTGCTTGATGGAGGTTCTGCCTCTAGTTCTCGCGCAGACTTGTCACGGATCGATTAGTATTTAGATTGATGGTTAGCGTTTGATGTAGACCTCGGGGTGTGGGGTAGTTCAAGTGTGAATTCAACAGAATCTCGGGAGTCCCATGCCGGCTTATATATTTAGGGAGTTATATGGAGATTTACAGGGTATGTGCTATAGACACCGTGATACATTCGTTACATGTTGGGCCCGTGGTCCCTTGCCCTTGGGTTCTACCCTTGGGTGGAGGACACTCGCGAGTGGTTGACTCTCACACTTGGACTGACGATAGGCTTATTGACCTGTGCAGTGAGACTTAGAGACTGATAGGGTTACTGTCATTTACATTCATTCTATACTGTCTTGACATTCGTGACATATTGTTATACTGCTTTATTTTTCCGCTGCATTGATCTCTGCTCATTCATATTCATGCTGTCATTGATTTACTGTTATTCATATCTATTACCACTGTTAGAACTGTTACTTGATTATATACATTATATTGCTATTGTGTCGCTCTGACGACCTGAGTATGCATGCTCAGTGTGAGGAGAAGATTTTAGCCTGGACCAGAACTAGACGTGCATCACAGACTTCTTTACTTGCCCTCCCGTGTTGCCTTCATTTGTTCCACTTCAGGTCAGACTTTATATTGTTTCCTTCAGTTACTGCATTTCTCATTACCTGTGCAATATATACTGTTTACCATGAGAAACTAGAAGCCGAAGTGTGACTACGGCAGGACTTTTCCTTGACCGTAGGAGCATGGCTGGCCTTGTCTACCCCTCGTATTCCGTATTTTGGGAAGCGGGGCGTGACAACTTATGGCCAGAATTGGGCTAAGTCCAATTAAAATGTTTTAACATTTTCTTATTATTTTTTATTCTGGCTATCAAGCCTTTATTTGGGCTCGGCCCTTTTAATAATGCTAAGCATTGGGCTCTGACACATTTTTTGTCTTATATTAAATGCATAGCATTCATCAGAACAAAGTGTGTTCTGACAGTGCGCCACGTGGCACGTCAGGCGCTTTGCGCCAGTCAAAAAGCGCATTGCGCTTCTGTCGGGTAGCGCACACGAAGGTGACACGTGTCGCGCTTAGCGCTAGTTTATTAGCGCATTGTGCTTTTAATTTATGAGCGCATTGCGCTAGTTTGTTGGCGCACCAGTGAGTGACACATGGCACGCTTGGCGCTAAGCGCCAGCCCATGAGCGCAGCGCTCTATTTTTAGAAGCGCAAAGCGCAGATTGTGTCTCTGGTTGACAAGTGACAAGTTTTGGCGCTGAGCACCGATCCAAGGAGCGCAAAGGCGCAGTTCATGAGTGCAAGACACTTTTTTAATAGCGCAAGGCACATCTGATCAAATTTAACTTTTATGTTCTTCTTAAAGGAAGCTTTGCCTTAAGATTCAAGAACAAAAGTTCTTATTTAATAAAAAGTGCTCTGCCTTTATAGATCAAAGATATGTGAATGAAGTAAAATACTTCTTTTATTATTTTATGATCAGGTCTTTTGATCTTTTCTTTTTTATTAAAGACCTTGGTCTTTTTGTAGATCTAAGATCTTTTTAGAAGATGGTTCTTCTTTTTATGAGATGGTTTTCATCTTTGTTGTTCAAGAATTAATTCTTTACCTTGAAGAAATGATCTTCTTTTGCTAAAGGCTTGCCTTTCTTTTTCTTTTGAGTTTTCTCAAAATTTGCAGAGGGTTTTTTTCTATGAGACTTGAAGTTTAGGGTCCTTTATATAGGGCCAAATGATTTGTTAAATTAGTTTTAAGAGATCTTTTTCTGATTGATTTGGGAATATTTCCCACCGTTGGATCTTTGATCCTAAGGCTTCTGTTTTACAGAAGATAATCTTCTTGTTTTAATAAGATTGAAAAATCTTTCCATAACAGAATTTTAGTTCTGATTAATTAAAACTTTATTATTAGTAGATCTTTTGATCTGACGGTGGGGAATTTTTAATTCCAGCGCTGGCGCACCTTACGCTAACGCACCTACGTTCGACACGTGGCGCGCAGCGCAGAGCGCAGCGCAACTGCGCTAGCGCACCCGTGTCTGACACGTGGCGCGCAGCGCAGAGCGCTGGATCTGAAGCGTTGCTTCAACTTTTAATTTTTGAATTTTGAAACAGAGCTTTGCTCTGATTGGGGGTGCGCTGCCTAGGGCGCAGCGCTCCTGGTACTGGCGTGTCTGCTTTTGATACGTGGCACGCAGCGCGCAGCGCACAGGATCTGAAGCGTTGCTTCAATTTTTGAATTTTGAAATTCAAACAGAGCTTTGCTCTGATTGGGGGAAACAAATGCCCCCCCACCGTTGCGCTCACGTAGCGCACACTTGAGTACAGCGGTGGCAACATCTGAGCTCTTGGATCAACTCAGAAGTTGAAGAGGCGGTTTAGTGCCTATAAATAGGACCTTTGGTCCTCAGATGGTTATCATCTTCTTTGAGAATTTTTTCTTAGAGCCTTGCTCTTTTGTTAAGAACCTTCAAGAGTCAGAACTCTTAGGTAGAATTAAAAATTTTAATTTTAATAAATTAGGGTTTTACTCATTAACAGAGCCTTTCTCTTCATAGATCTTTGATCTAAAGAAAACCTTTTTAGGGTTTCATTAATAAAGCCTTGCTCTCATGAACCCATAGATCTAAACAGATCTTTTCTTGGGGGTTCTTATCCCATGAATCAGAGCTCTGCTCTTTTGATAATATGTAGATCTTTTGATCTTTGATGAAGAATTCTTAAGAGTTTTTTCATGGATCTTGAAGATCCCAGAATTTTAATTCTCAAGAATTAATTTTAATTAATCTTTGATGGATTTTCCATCATCATTACAGAGCCGGGCTCTTTAAGGAATTTTATTCCTTCATGACCAGAGTTTGACAAGTGTCACTCTGTTACAGAGCTTTACTCTCAAAGGGAGATTTTCTCCTTTTCCCAAGGGATTTCTCATTCAATGAGAATATTCCTTGAGGATTTCCTCATTAATTGACAGCCTCATCCAATGATGAGGCTGTTTTATTAATTGATGCATTGTCATCTGGATTTTGTGGGTCCACCTTTGGTCCCCTTTCCACTGTATTGCAGTGTGGTATAAATTTTAAAGTGCCGAGCATCAAAATTTTAAAATCATAACACCGATAATTGAATTCTGTTCTTTCTCGCAGGCGACATGTCTTCCGATTCTTCTTTCCCGTTTTTCCGTTCAGAGGGAGGATTCCCTGAGGCACCGGTGGACCGGGAGGTTCTCGCGCTTATCAGAGACTGTAATGTTTTGAAAATCGTTTCGGTGAAATTTCGAAAAAACGGTAAAATAAGGGGGTTTTCTGTAAAAAGTCAAAATACAAATATCTTATTATAAAAATTAAATATACATATTCTAGCTATGTAATTGCTATTATTTGGTGTTTATTGAGCCGCTGGTGAAATTTCAAATTTTCTGAAAAAAATATTATTTTATTATTATTTTAAGCCGTCACCAATACATTTAATTAGGGAAAATTACAAATTGGAATGAGTTGAAACAAATTTTGTGCATCATAAAACATTAAATAAAATTTTATCATGTAGTTTTTGGAACGAAATCATTTGCCAAAACGGTTTAGAAATTATTGAAGAAAAAAGGCTTTTTTTTAGCGTAAATGGATGCTTGGGGTATTGTATTTATCATTTTTCATCACCCCACACCCGTACCCACACCCACACACCCCCACTTACTCCTCCTCATGGCTGAATTCAGCAGCCACCATATTTTTCCCCACTTGATTTTCAAAGGAAAAGATATGAAAGAAAAGAAAATGGGTGAATTAGGTGGACTTTTGACCTTACCTTGACCTTGACTTTCCCCCACTTTCTCTACCTCCCTCTCTCTCCTCCCCCCCTCAATTTCTGGCCGACCCCTCCCTCTCCTACAGCAGCAACAGCCCCCCCTTTTCCCCTTCTCTTTTCTCTTCAAAACTTCTTCAAAAATTGCCCCAAAATCCATCAAAAAAATCCCAAAACCCAAATCCGACTCCTACCCATTTTTGCTTAGCCCTTATCGCATGGATTTTGGTGACAAGGGAGCATTTTGGAGGGCTATGTGTGCTTGTGGGATCTTCAATTTGTTTGGGTAAATTCTAACCCTTTTGCTTAAATCGTT
Source organism: Agapanthus africanus (assembly GCA_030015575.1). Classification (NCBI taxonomy): domain Eukaryota; kingdom Viridiplantae; phylum Streptophyta; class Magnoliopsida; order Asparagales; family Amaryllidaceae; genus Agapanthus; species Agapanthus africanus. The sequence goes on along the minus strand of JASDDO010000019.1, from coordinate 888,956,814 downwards.
GTTAATTGCTTGTAGTTAGCTTAATTAAGTGTTAATTTGGTTTTATGTGGGTTCAATTGTATGATTAAGAAATTCTAGATTAGGGTTGTGAATTTAAGTTGGGGTTCTTATAATTGATCATGGGAAAATTGTGCAGTTTAACATGTTGTTATTATGCTAAAACTAATCTAGTTGGTAGTTTATATCTTTGTTAAATTTAAATTTGTATTAATTATGTAATTTGCAAACTAGGTTTTAGTGAAATACATATAAAATTGAGATTTAAAATGTAATTAAGGTTTTGATGACTTTATTAGCATTTTAATTTGTTGTTTAGCGACTTTGATCATGCAAAACCATGCTTAATTGATAAATTGTGAATTTTACTTTGAAAAGTGTTAAAATCGATATTTGTTGCAAACTTGAATTTTGAGTTAATGCTAATTCGTGAGATTAAAAATATGGAGGTGATTTGTATGACCTAATTATGATATTAAGTGAGCATTTTGGCCATTAGAATCGTCAAAATATTTAGTATGGGTAAAACATCAAGTTTTGAACCGAAATGGGAATTTGTGCTAACTAGGTTTTTGGAAAATAAAACGAATTGTTTAATTTTATGGTTTTGATGAACTAAACCCTATTTCTTATATAATTAGTGAGTTTTGAAATCACGATTGGTGTGTTTGGGTTTTCTCGATGGTTTGACGTTTGTACATCGACATCGGGGGTTGGTTTGACTATTCTTGCATGCGTAGGCGATAGGTTTGGATCTATGCGTGATACGCGTGCCGATTTGATTTTCGTATGCCGTTTCGATTTCGAATTTAGTTTTAATGCGATATGGTGCGTTATGATATGTAGGTACCCCATGTGAACTTCGGGACGACAAGCAAGCGCCTGGCGACGTCGGCACCGGCGACCGAGGACCAGGTGAGTAGATTTATATCTACGGGGAGAAGTCAGGTGGATGGCGTATAGCACCCCCGCAGTCCGTGGTGGTGTATACGGATGCGTATACACACCAACAATTATTATATGTTATTTGGGATTAATAACGATGCTTAGGATGGATATTGGTGTGTTGGATTATTTTAGTGTTGCGAACCCTAGGGAAGTGTTGCACTACACATACACACATACATACCTGCATACATTCCTATTGATATGTGCTCATGGGATTCTTTATAGTATGTGTTCACATGGGTATGGGACTATGTGTTCACATATGGATTTGAGGATGATACTTGGGATTGAGCTGAGTCGATGAGATTCGATTTGAGGCCGTGAGATCGGTGATATAGCAGGGGTCGTATCTTAGATACGACATGACGTTGTAGCGGGTCCTTGACGTAGTGTTTCACACACGTCCATGCATACGTAGGCGGTATCAGTATGGTACTAGACGTAGATCAGTACCCCGATCATGATAATTGATAAAGAGGATACCAGGTGAATAGTATGATGAATGTGATATTGACCCGTACCCAGATTGGGATGCCGTACGACGGATTTACGTACGAGCTATATTGATGATTGATCCGCACTCTTGACTTGGGATGCCTGATTATAGATATGGTATCGGATATGATATTATTGAGGCGGGATCACCGACTATACATATACAGGTATGTATATGTATCGACTCAGATGATAGGCGGTTCCCTTACCTGTAGTTCAGCCGTATAGTTTAGTGTAGTTGTTAGATTAGATTAGACTTCTTACCTATTTCAAAGACTAACGAATCATGGGTATTTTAAAAGACAGCCCAAGGGATCCTACGGATATTTCAAAAGACGTATCTTTTCATAAAAACACCGTAGCCCCTATTTTAAAAACCCCATGATTCGTGTTATTTCAAAAGGCACCATTTGTAGGACTTATATTAGTTTAATACTGATTAGTTATCGTTGTGTCTAGTATTCTGCTTCCGCACATTATTGCTGTTCGCACTGCCCCGCATACTTATTTTGCTGCATACTCCATTATTGATATCATGTTGTTAGGACACCAGCACCATTACCGATGATGCGTATGTACCACATACACTTACTTGCCGGCTCACACACATCTTCATCGGTAATTGCCATGTCACGTACACTTAGAAAATACTATTGCTTGGCTTAGCTTGTTAGTTAGTAGTTGATACGATATTAGTGTACCTGGGTTATATGCCAGTTTAGACATTGTAGTTATTACTTGTCACTTCATGCATACTGTTATTCCATTGTTCATGCCTAGTTATTAATCATACATTGCAACTTGGTTATTGATACCATATACATTCATTAGCATTGAAATATGCACTTGTGATGACTTCTTGAGATTTATGATATTTCTGGATTTCGGGGGAAAGCCGCAAAATTTCTAAACTTATTAACCTTTTAAAATATGTAAATTGCGGTTTTCTAGTGATGTAAGTGTCGTCCACCATGAGTTTGCTGTGGTTTTCGAGATCCGTGTCGAGGAGTGGAGGAACCGTCACGGGTACATGGTGGGCCCGGTATGGTACCCCGGGGCAAGATGAATGTGGTGTTGACGTTGAGCCTGGCAGGGGACAGATTACCTACCGGTGATATTACCCGACGCGTCGGATATCCGGAGGATACCGTCGTGGTCTTGAGATGGATGGTAGGGGCCGGTCTGGACTGACGGCGCCCTAGATATTGAGATTGAGACATTGATATTTCGAGACAGTGAGATTTATGTTTCGTGTCGATGCTAGACACTGTTGATACTGATTTCATTATGATACCTCAGTTTAAAAATACGAAGGAAATCTCACTAATTTATGAAAACAATTTCTTCATTTACATGTATTCTGTTTTCATGCATTCATAGCTCATTCATATGATATATTGCTACCTGAGGCACTGACACGGGCACATGAGATTTCACTCGGTTAGATATTACCCTAGCCATTGTTATAGGCTGCTTGTTATGTATATTTTTGAGGATATATTATGATCATTGACCTAGGTTGCGTTATTTATGCGATTTCTGTGCGTAGATGTTTTTCTATTCACGAGTTGGCAACTCACCTCCGTTGTGCCCCAGTTTCTTGCAGGTTTGCCGTACAGGTTTCATTACGGCGTTGCGGGCTCAGTTTCATTCGGGTGACTTGCTAGTAGGTGGGTTTTTCTTGTATCGTACCCATCATATTACCTTGTATAATATATTTCAGTTGTATCTAGTAAATTCCATCAACCAAACATCTATTTATTTTGAGATAGAGACCAGTGCTGTTTATTCTTTCGACCTTAGAGTCGCTCGTTATATTTCTGGTGGTTTTGAGTTCCTTTTGAGTTTTGATCCTCGCCGTTGGCGTTGTATATTATATTGCTTGTGTGGTTATGACCGTCGATTGACGAAGAGCTAGCTCCCGCTTGGGGATGCCTTTTTATTGATTTCGTATACTATTCATGTTGTATCCCGTTTGGGAGCCAGTTTTTACAAAGGAGACTCTGCCGAAATTTTCAGTAAATTTTGATGTTCTTAAAAACCGCATAATTCGGCTTATGCTATTAAAACTACTTGTTTAAATTGGTTTTCCTGCACTCTACTACTTTTCTTGGTTTGGATTTCTGGGTTTTCGGTTTACTTAGATTACTTACGTCTCGAGACGTTCGTAGTTTAAGTGCCGGTCATGTTCCGTACTTTCGGGTCGTGGCAAAGACTATGACCTGGAACACACAAACCTTCACTTATGGGGTAGGTGGTATGACCAGATCATCAAAGGTCGCCAAAGCTTCTCCTGTGCGGCGCCGTCGGAGCCGATCTCGTCGATTTTATATGTAAATGCACCCTCGGTGAACTATGCCGTGGAGGTTGTCAATTGGACTTTAGAGAGTTTTCTTCAACCTTCGATTGCCGCCATACCCATGCAGCTGCCGGCAGCCTTGGATACTATGGGGCGGTGCATATTCCAGGGCGAGTCGCGCCCTTGGGGACAACCCTACAACATCGGGTTGACCCCTCGACATTCGGCCTGGTATCTGCCGTAGGCCAGGTATATTTTGTCAGCGAAGAAGGCGCACCTGCTGAAGATCGGTCTATACCCTGCGGTTTATGCCTCGCTGTTCCAATATTCTGCTCCTCCAACATAGTGGATTAAGGCGTTCCTGGAGTAATGGAACATCCTAACCCATACCTTTCTTCTACTGGACAGAGAAGTCTCCATCTCCTTAGAAGAATTTGCTGAGATTTCCGGTCTGCCGGTGAGGGGGGAGCACTATGAGGAGCTGCTTCCTCCGGATGAATACGTCTTTGCCACCAAGCCGGTGGTGATGGGCCTAACGCCGGAGAACGCTATTCAGCACCAGTTTTCTAGTCTGATAAAGGTGCTGAACATGTACGAGTGCCTCTTCTTGGAATCTGGAGGTCGGGGGGTCGGCTTCGCAGACTTCATTGCCCGGTTTCTTCGCCCGGAGATTCTATAGCAACGAGGCGAAAAATTTGCCAAGCGACCGTCGACCAGTGCTAGAAAATGATCAGAAGGGCTTTTATCTTCCCGATGCCGCGATCATCCCTCTGTCAGAAATCGCCGCTCCGGGCATCGACGAGGAGACTTTCTTTCTCGGGTTTCTGGGGCTGTGGTTGTGCTGGTTTGCTCTCCCCATGCACCCTCGCTATATGAGGCCGTCCGTCTTCTACCCATCACATAGAATGGTGGCCGGAATACAAGTGGCCATTGGGATTGCCGGGTTGGCACACCTGTACCATGGTCTCAGCGTGGCGGCGGATACAACTGAACCGGGGGTGCATGCCGCCAACTTCCCGATGCACTAATTCACTTCGTGGATGGAAATGCACGTGCTCGGGGTATTTGGTATTCATAAAAGACCCTCGTTTTTCGATAAGTGCAAATTCCCCAGAATTATGCGGCCAGTTGACGCTTCCATCGTGAATCCGTCTCAGCGGGAGGCTAGGAGGTTGCTTCTTCGTCCGTGCACGGTCGGAGCCGTATGTCTTTTATGGACAAAGTCCTGACGATCGGCCAGGAAACTTCTAAAACGGTGCTGGCACTGTGCGACATCTTTAAGGACGGGGCCTCCGTGTTGAAAGCGTGGGATATTCTACATCTATACTCCATCAGGCCGGGCTTCCTCGTATTCAGGAAAAACGATGCGGCGCTTTTTATGAGATACAACCCCCATCATTTTGCCTAGCAGCTAAGTTATAACCAGGGGGTCCTACTGGAGGCATTCTTGGAAGAACCTGCTGCCATCAGAGAGGGAATACGGGATGCGCTGCATCACTTTATGAGCTTGAACACGGGCTCTCACTTCTTCATTAGCGAGCCAAGTTGTATCCCGAGGGCCCTTAACGTATACGGGGTCTGGTATCAGCACGCGATGGGTGCTGTCATCAGGGAGGAGAGGAAATTGTTGCTCGATCGTAAGACTGCACCCCCTGCCAGCGATCACAACATCCTTTTAAGGCGACGGATCGCCGTGCCCCCTCCTCTAAGAGAGGCCGCTGCAGTTGAGCCTCCACGTGTGCTAAGCCCTACGCGTGGATTGCTCCGTGATCCTGAGGAGACGGTGGACGTGCCATCGGTTCCCCGTTCTCCCATAGAGATGGTAAACATAGCTTCATCCGAATCTGGCGTGGGCTCGGATATCGGGACTCGCCGTCCCAAGGTGGCCACTAAGCGCAAGATGGTGCTGGCTGCGACCGAAGCTCGCGCACAGAAGAAGAAAAAGAAGTCACTCTTCTCTGCTGACGTCGTATTTGGTCAGGAACCTCATGCTCCTTACAGCGACGGTTTGAGTGAGTATGGGACCAACGATGGCCTATTTATGCCACCAGATGACTCTGATCTGGCAGCTGCCATCGCAGCTTCCGAGCGATTGGCAAAACGCGAAGAGGGGTTGGCTAACCTCGCGCGATCAGGTAATCATTAGTTGTACTTTTCGCCATTGCATCATACCTTTATCATTTTTTTTGACTAACGCTTTTCCTTTTTTTTAATAAGCATTTCTACCGAAGAAGCTCTCGCTGCTTCTCTCAAGACTTTTGAGGAAGAGGAACGGCTTCGAGCATCCTTAAGCCTTGGTATATTTCGGTTCGCCATGTTTCTGCTTCCGTTTCTTATGAGTAATCTGACCCTTTCTTTGTTTTATCGCAGGGACCACAATGCCTATCCCACAAGCTGATGCGGAAATTCTCCCCGGGCCAGCTATCGAAGTCCCGGCCTCTTCGGCACTGCCGCAAGAGGCCTTACTTAAAAAACCGATGACGGAAGCCTTGACGGCTCCAAAGGTAACCCTGAATGAGGACGACGACGTCCTGTTGAAGGAGGCTTCTAAAAGGACTGTTTTGATCGCTCCGGAGGAAAGGAAGCGCCTGAGGCGCACAGCGAGGGAGCGTAGTGCTGCTTTAGCTGCGGGAGCAGGTTCAAGCGCCGTTACCCCTGCTGCTACTCCTTCAGAGGAGTTCCCGGTTGCCTTGTCTACTGCTCATAGACGGGCGGCACGTACGGCTCGGGAAGCAAACTGTAAATCAACTCCAGGTAATGTGCCTTGAGGCTCCATTGTTAAAGTTTTAAACTATCAGTTCTCATATATCTTATCTTTGCAGAGCCGAGTCTTCCCGAAGAAGCGGCGACGACCGCTGAGCCTGAGAGAGCGGTGGAGGAGGTAGCTGCTATTCCCGAACCCGTGGCGGCGGTAGGTGGTGTGGCCACAATTGCTGGGCCCGAGGTAGTGGCTGACGAGACAGTCACGATCGCTATGCCCGGGATAGCCACCACTGCCGAGCCCGAGGTGGTGGGGAGCGAAACGGGTACAATTGCTGGGCCCGAGATGGCCGCTCTTTCTTAAGAGTCGGGCACCGCTCCGATCATCGCTCTCCCTGCCTACGATTCTTTATCGTCTCCTAGCGTCGCAAGCGTGACGATGGCTCTCGTGGAGTCAGGGGACGAGGCGACGGGAGGTGAGGCCACCCCGATAGAGGAGGGAAACGCCGTTGTTGAATCAAGTGACGCCCTCGTCACGGCTCCAGCTGGCGACTCTTCAGGTAGATTTTAGGTTACCGCCCTTCTTTTTATTCTGCAATCTTTCCTAACATGGTTTATCTTGTCTTTAATGTAGGCGTGGCTAGTGCTGATGTCGCGCTACTCGAGACAGCGCCGTCAGCTACCGCCCTGACGGTGACCACTTCTCTGCCTTTTCTCGCACCGTCGTAAATACTGGAAGGTATGGATTTGTGACCCATCTGGTCCATCTGGGCTGTATAATTCGTGTACTGACGTTGCGTTATCACGTTTTTGCAGGAGTCCTTCTTGACCACCTGTACGAAGTGCTGTATCCCCACTTCTCCTTCCCGTCGGAGATTGCTTCATCCAGTGGCGCTGGTGAATACAAATTTCAATTAATGCTCTTTCTTTTACCGATAATGAAATTATTTCTGATTCTTTTTTTCCTTGATTGCAGTGCTACAGATTGAAGGAGGAGATAAGAGATCAGTTGCGCCACCGGTCCTCCCGGCTTTGTCACCTGCTGCAGCTGGTATAGTAAATCCCATTTTTCATGAATCTCTTATATTTCTTGATCCGTCATCTGATTGTGATTTGTTTTGCAGCGTTCGTTTCAACTCCGGCCTCTTTCGAATCTCGCATCATGATGCCGGCAGGTCCCTTCTCCAAACGTCCATCCTCAAAGGGTGCTGTGACGAGTCTGCGTATGCTGAGCGAATATATTGAGAAGCTTGACACGGAGACCCCCACATCTGCTGCAGATTTTGTCACAGAGGTTAACCATATGCTGGCAACGCTCATGAACTTTCATGGTGAGGGCGTCGTTGAGTCTTGAGTTAATCGCTGCAGGGAAATCGAGGCTTGCTTGCATGAGCTTGAGCTTAGGCGTCCTGCACCTGAGATTCTGGCTATGAGCACTCAGCGGGCTGCGTGGATCGAGCAGAGCACTCCTTACATCTGCCATCTTGAACAAGAAGTGGCTTTAAAGTAGAGGGAATGTAAAGAAACTTCAAGCGAGTCTGCTCGACTTCATGCTGAGGTTGATGCGAATGCTGCCCAGTTGAAAGTTATCTTCGAAGGCCTTCTGCGATATATTTATGATGGGTTAACATTGAGATAGAAGCTCGACGTCGTCAAGCGGGATGCACAAGATCGTGAAGCAGCTCAGCGGGCCGTTGAGGAACAGCTTTCGTCTTACTTGCAGCAGCGAGCCCAGGTCGAAGCGGAGTTGGCCGCGGCAGCTGATCAGGAAGAGAGGCTGAGGGAAGTGCGTGAGTGGCTGATTAGATTATTGAAAGCGCTTTCCTCTCAATAAAAATTTTGTACCATTTATAATTTTGAATAAAATGTATTTGTTCTTTTATTCTTTCATATGATGTATTTTGCACCCAATCGAATTCAGGAATAAAAGATACCCGTTCTTTGTAATGTTTTGTGTCATCTCTCTGCTTTCTTCTTTCTTGCTGTGTTGTTTGCCATGTGACTTTAGCAAGTGCGGTCTGTAGATAGCATATAGCTGTCAATCTTGGATTCTTTGTAAGGTAATGATGGCTTAGAAAACAGGGTTAGGATCTGTCACCTAAGACTATTCAACTTTATGAGCCGTGAGGGTCTCATAAAGAATTTTCTCCCTACCAGTCGAGAGGATCCCGTAGGTGCAATTTCTCTTTAAGAATCGTGAGTATTCCTAAGTGTGTCTTCTCTTGAAAGTCGTAAGGATCTCCCAAGAGAATTTACTCCCTTACGAGTCGTGAGGACCCGCAAGTGATGGATGAAGTTGTCCTTATCCGTATTTCACGGAGTCAGGAGTTGCTCTGGATGCTTCCCATGGGTTCACTGCCGTGTTCTGCGAGGACTAGGTTCCGCTGTGGACGTTTTCCAGGATACCGTAGTTTAAAGACATCGCGGTCGAGGTTAAGGACATCATAGTCCGTGGATTCAAGGACTCCACAGTCCGTTGTTTAGTTTTAAGACATCACAGTCGAGGTTAAGGACATCATAGTTCATGGATTTAAGGACTCCACAGTCCGTTGTTTAGTTTTAAGATATCACGGTCGAGGTTAAGGACATCATAGTCCATGGGTTTAAGGACCCCACAATCCGTTGTTAGTTTTAAGACATCACGGTCGAGGTTAAGGACATCATAGTCCATGAGTTTAAGGACATCACAGTCTGATGTTAGTTTTAAGACCTCATGGTCGAGGTTAAGGACATCATAGTCCATGAGTTTAAGGACCTCACAGCCCGATGTTAGTTTTAATACATCGCGGTCGACGTTAAGGACATCATAGTCCATGGGTTTAAGGACCCCACAGTCCAATGTTTGCTCTGGATGCTCCCCACGGGTTCACTGCCGTGTTCGGCGAGGACCAGGCTCCGCTCTGGATGCTTCACACGGGTTCACAGCCGTGCTCTGTGAGGACCAGGTTCCGCTCTGGACGTTTTCCACGGGGTCAGAAATGACATAATCCGTGTTCCACGTAGCCAGGAATTTGCTCTGGATGCTTCCCACGGGTTCACTGCCGTGTTCGGCGAAGACTAGGCTCCGCTCTGGATGCTTCACACGGGTTCACTTTCGTGCTCTGCGAGGACCAGGATCCGCTCTGGACGTTTTCCACGCGGTCAGAAGTGATATAATCCGCGTTCCACGTAGCCAGGAATTTGCTCTGGATGCTTCCTACGGGTTCACTGCCATGTTCGCCGAGGACCAGGCTCCTCTCTGGATGCTTCACACGGGTTCACTGCCGTGCTCTGCGAGGACCAGGATCCGCTATGGACGTTTTCCACGGGTTCAGGAGTGACATAATCCACGTTCCACGTAGCCAGGAATTTTGCTCTGGATGCTTCTCACAAGTTCACTGCCGTGTTCGGCGAGACCAGGCTCCGCTCTGGATGCTTTACACGGGTTCACTGCCGTGCTCTGTGAGGACCAGGATCCGCTCTGGACGTTTCCCACGGGGTCAGGAGTGACATAATCAACGTTCCACATAACCAGGAATTTTGCTCTGGATGCTTCCCACGGGTTCACTGCCGTGTTCGGTGAGGACCAGGCTCCGCTCTGGATGCTTCATACGGGTTCAATGCCGTGCTCTGCGAGGACCAGAATCCGCTCTGGATGTTTCCCACGGGGTCAGGAGTGACATAATCCGCGTTCCACGTAACCAGGAATTTTTCTCTGGATGCTTCCCACGGGTTCACTGTCGTGTTCGGCGAGGACCAGGCTCCTCTCTGGATGCTTCACACGGGTTCACTGCCGTGCTCTGCGAGGACCAGGATCCACTCTGGACGTTTTCCACGGGGTCAGGAGTGACATAATCCGCATTCCACGTAGCTAGGAATTTTGACTTTTTCCGCATTTCGCGGAGTCGGGGTTTGACTCTTGGTCATCTGTGCAGCACCGAGTGATAGAACTGGGAGTTGCCGCGGTTCCGCTTCGTTTGGTGTTGTGTCTGTCGTAAGAAGACGAATGTTGAGATGATCTCTAGGCTGTGTATGAACCATTGAGATTTGGCCTCTCCTTGTAATGAGGTTTGGGGAGGAAGGGTGTGATTCCCTCTTTGTTTGCGCCCCTGGATTGTATACAGGGATTGACATGATATCACCTGTAGGGCATAAATTTCATTCATCATTTTTTTATTTCTTTCCGCGATGCGCTATCATTTCAGCTTTTATATCGCGAAGGTCGCGATTGCCCAATCATTTCGGCTATTTTTCGCGGTGCCCAATCGTTTCGGCTATTTTTTATTATTATTATTATTTATTTTTTTTTATTTTTACTCGCTGCTTTTTATTGTGAGTTGCCCAATCATTTCGGCTATTTTGCATGCATATATTTTTACTTGCTGATTTTTTCTGCAAGTTGCCCCATCATTTCGGCTATTTCGTATGCATGTGTGGCTTGCTGGCTTTTCGCTGCATGCTCGGAATTAGACACCGATTTCGGCATTAGCACCGCTACAACTGGGTTATTGCCAGGAGCGAATCATCATTTGCCTCAGTCGATGTCGAACAAAGGCAGCTTAGCAAACAGGGTTAAGATCCTGTCGACTAAGGCTTTTGACTTCATGAGCCGTAAGGGTCTCATGAAGGTATTTCTCCCTACAAGTCGTGAGGATCTCGTAGGTGCGTTTTCTCCTTAGGAGTCGTGAGGACTCCTAAGTGCATGTTCTCTTGTAAGTCATAAGGATCTTACGAAAGGGTTTTCTCTTTATAAATCGAGAGGACTTACAAGGGTTCTTCACCATATAGACATATCCCTAGTCACGGATGGGACTTCGTTAGGGAAATGTTTATTCGCGCCCGTGGATTGTATACAAGGGTCAACATTGAGCCGCTTGTAAGGCATTAGTGGAGGTTGTGGGGACTTCTTAAGAACAGGTTCAGATCCCTGTAGCTTAAGACTTTCAGATCTTATGAGCCATAAGGGTCTCATAAGAAGGTTCTCCTTACTAGTCGTGAGGATCTCGCAAGTGTAATTTCTTCTTAGGAATCGTGGGGATCCCTAAGTGTATTGCTCCCTTGTGAGTCGTAAGGATCTCACGCAGGTGGTTTCTCCTTACAAAGTCGAGAGGACCTTGAAAGTGTCTTTTAATGAGATTGCGCCCTTTCGGGTTTTCACAAAACTCGCCGGTAGTCCTGCTGTTTTTACTCACGGAGCCCTTTCGGGTTTTCATCCGTGGTCTTTTTGCTTGTGGACATACCATTTTCCTTTTTTTTCCTTTTTTCTATTCTTTCTTTTTTTTATTCTAACGAGATTGCGCCCTTTCGGGTTTTCATAAGACTCACCGGTAGCCCTGCTTTTTTTACTCACGGAGCCCTTTCGGATTTTCATCCGTGCCCATTTTTCTTATGGACAAACCGTTTTCTTTTTCCTTTCTTCTTTTTTTATATATATCGGTTTTGGGACGCTGCAATCCACCATAGTTTATCGACATCTCGGTCAACAGCTAGTTTTAGGACATAGTGGTCCGTTGTTAGTTTAAAGACGTTCCGGTCCGTCGTTAGTTTAAGGACGTTCCGGTCCACTGTTAGTTTAAGGACGTTTCGGTCCGCTGTTAGTTTAAGGAAGTTTCGGTCCGTTGTTAGTTTAAGGACGTTTCGGTCCGATCAACCGGCTACTACTTATAGAGTTTAGGCTTAGGAAGATAGCGAGCGGACATAGTCATCGTTATCTATCATTGACCTAGGCCGTGACTCGTTAGGCGTAGTATTTCTTCGACCATTTATTGGCCTGAAGGGCCTTTCGCCATGTATGTACATGAGTAGATAGGCTCCACCCTGGTAAACTTTTTCTATGATATACGGGCCTTCATAATTCGGCTCGAATTTCCTTCGTTTAGCACGATTGGGGATCATAGGTCTTTTGACCGCTAGCACGAGTTCGCCTTGGCGGAATGTCCTCGGCCTAGTCAATCTTTCGTATGAGCGCGTCATCTTTGCTTTATAAGCCTCCAGATTTTGTTGCGCTATGAGTCGAGTTCATCAAGGGCATCGAGCTCCTCGAGGCGAAGGTGAGAGTTCTCTTCGTCCGTTAGCTCGTAATGAACTGCCACTCGTAGAGTGGGTAACTCTATCTCGAGGGGGAGTACCTCTTCTGTACCGAATACCAATGCGTATGGAGTTGTGTTCGTGGCCGTCTTGAACATCGTTCGGTATGCCCAGAGAGCTTCATGCAGTCTCTGGTGCCAGTCCTTCTTATTTCGGGACAACGTCTTTTTTACGATCTTTGTCAGGGTCTTGTTAAAAGCCTCAGCTAGACCGTTGGCTCGGGGATTATAGACTGATGAGTATCTCCAGTCTATGTTGTGCTGTTGTGCAAAGCGGCTGATCTTGTGGCTTCTGCAGGCTGGCCCATTATCGGATATGATCCGTCTCGGAGTTCCAAACCGATAAATGACGTGTGTCTTGAAGAAATGGAGGATATTCTCCGTCTTCACTTCCCTCAGCGGTACTGGTTCTGCCTATTTGGAGAAGTAATCAGTTGTCGCCAAAATGAATCGATGTCCCCTGGACGATGCTGGTTCGATGGGGCCGATTATGTCAGTCCCCCACATTTCGAACGGCCAGCTAGCCATCGTTGGGTGTAGTGGATTTGGGTGCTGATGGATAAAGTCCCCATGGATCTGGCATGAGTGGCATTGCTTCGCATACTCAAGGCAGTCCTGGATCATCGTAGGCCAATAATAACCCATCCGTTTGATCTTCAACTTCATCGTTGGCCCGGCTTGATGAGAACCGCAGAGTCCGTTATGAGTTTCTTGGATGACTCTTCTTGCTTCTTCAGGTCCCAGGCATCTTAGCCATAAAGAGTCAAATGATCTCTTATACAGGGTATCATTGACAAAAGCGAAAGATAGGGCTCGCTTTATGAGCTGATGTTTTGAGGACACATCTTCAGGCATTCGACGGGATTTGAAGTATTCTATAAAGACTTCTCTACAATCTTCAACCTTTCCCTGGTCTTTTACTTGTAGAGCCGTTTGCTCGGTCGTTCCCTTTTCCTCGGACGACTCTGGAAATATTTCTGCCGGTGCAAGGACCCGACGGCTTTGCACAACAATCCTCACGTCATCGAGGTTCTCGTCGGCTAGTTCTTTAGCAAGCTTGGCTAATGCATCCGCTTTGCTATTTTCCGCACGCAGTATGCTTTGCAAGGTGTAGGAAGGTATTTGGGTCAGCAGTTGCTGCACCCTCTTGCTGTACTTCACCAGTTCTGGTTTGCACGTTTGATAGTCGCCGTTTACTTCACTAACAACCAGCTCGGAGTCTCCGTATATGAGGAGGTTTTCAATTCCCATGTCGATGGCGATCTCGAGACCTGCTACCAAAGCTTCATACTCGGCTTCATTGTTTGTCCTCGGCTCTGTTAAGGAGAAGGCAAAGCGCATTATCCCTCCTTGTGGAGCTACGAAGATGAAGCCTACTCTTGATTTGATTATGGGAGTATTTTGTTTGCGCTTCTTCATCGAAGATGCTCCATCGAAGTAAAGTTCCCACTGGGTATCACTTCCGTCGATCGTGTCAAACGCATGTTCGTCTGGCCGTTCACAATTCAAGAGGGAATCGGCAGGTATCAGATGCTCAGCGAGGAAGTCGGCGATGGCCTGGCCTTTTACTGCCTTAAGAGCCTGATAAGTTATTGAGAACTCCATCAAGAGCAAGGCCCATTTAGCGAGCCGCCCTGTCAATATGGCCTTTGACATCAAATATTTGAGAGGATCCACTTTTGATTTGAGACGGACTTCATGCGCCAACGCATAGTGCCTGAGCTTTGTTATCGCGAAGATCAATTCCAGGCAGTGTTTTTCGATGGAAGAATAATTGCTTTCTGCCCCCAGCAGAACTCGACTCAAATAGTAGAGGGCTCTCTTCTTCCCTTGGTTGTTCTCTTGTACCCATAATGCGCCTAAGGAATCTTCAAGGGCGGTTGTATATAGAATAAGGGGTTTTCCCTTGACCGGAGCAGCCAACACTGGCGGATTCTATAGGTATTGCTTGATTTCATCCAACGCGCTTTGGCATTTATGATCCCAGACGATCGGGGTTCCCTTCTTCATTAGGTGGCTGTAGGGGCGGCACTTGCCGGAGAGATTGGCTATAAATCGTCCAATATACGCGAGCTTTCCTTGGGGAGACCGCAATTGCTTGAGAGTCTTTGGCGGAGGCATTTCCATGATCGCTTTGATCTTCGACGGATCTATTTCGATGCCTCGGTGTCGGACGATGAACCCCAGGAATTTGCCCGAGGAGACTCCGAACGTGCATTTAAGAGGGTTCATCTTCAAGTTGTATTTACGAAGGCGTTGAAATACGGTCTTTAGATGCTCTAAATGCTCCTCGTATGATTTGCTCTTAACCACAAGGTCGTCGATATAGCATTCGACGATTTCATGTATGAGATCATCGAAGATCTTCGTCAGGGCCCTCTGATAGGTGGCGCCGACATTCTTTAGACCGAAGGGCATCACCTTGTAGCAGAATATACCCAAAGGGGTCCGGAAAACAGTATGCTTTTGGTCTTCGGGATGCATCTTTATCTGATTATATCCTGATGAGCCGTCCATGAAGGAGAAGACTTCGTGGGTGGACGCATTGTCTATCATCAGTTCGGTGACCGGTACTTACAAGTCGTCCTTCGGGCAAGCTTTATTGAGATCCCGAAAGTCTATGCAGATGCGCACCGTCCCATTCTTCTTCATCACTGGGACGATGTTGGCGATCCAATCAGGATACTGAACTTCTTGGATGAAGACGGAGTCGATTAGCTTCTTGACCTCGGCGTTGATACCCATCTCAAGCTCAAGCCGCATTCTCCTTGGCGCTTGTTTTATTGGCTTGACGTCCGGGGATATCGCCAATTTATGCACAGCAATCTCTGGATCTAATCCTGGCATTTTGGAATAGTTCCATGTGAAGCAATCTCTATGCTGCATAAGCACGTTTTTTAGCGCAGCCACCCTTTCTTCAGATAGCAGCTCATTGACGAATGTCGGTCGCAGGTCATTTGCCGTCCTCAAATCAATTTTCTTGAGGTTATCTGCAGTAGTGTGTATTCCATCTTCCTGCTCTTTCGGCGCAGGTAGAAATTCTGAGATTACCTCGTCATCATTGTTTTCGAAGCACCAGGGGAGTTCATCCATATTCTCGAGCTCTTCTTTTGATAGCGTTATCATATGACAAGTACGAGCTCGCTTCCAAGACCGATGTTGATCCGGTTCTATTCTCGCTGTATGCACGGCTTTGGGTTCATGCTTTTGCGGCGGGGTTACACTCCAGCTGCTGGATAGAGCGAATTTGCCGAGCTGATATTGGTCTTCGACCCAATTCTTGAAGGTGAAGCAGTCTTCGAGAGGATGTCCTATCGCTCGATGATAAGAGCACTAGTCTGGGTGAGAGATCTCATTGGCTTGCTCGGGGTGTTTAGACTCCAGAAGTGTAATCATTTGATGTCTTATGGCGAGATCAATTATTTTCCGTGTTTTGTTTTGAGGGAAAGAATATGCTCGACTCATCTTCTTTATAAGGGACGAATCTGGATTACTCGATTCCTGATCGCGTGGCTTCTTTGTCCCACTTTGTCGCTCTCGAACACTTTTCCCTCTCTTTGATTTATTTTTGCCTTTGCGTCGGGCCTTTTGTATGACGGGTTGACAAGGAGGAGCATTTTCATCTTTCGCAGTCTGTTGAAGAAGGCGCTGCATCCTGGTTTTCTCGTAGATGGCCATTTCGCGATTGTGGTCGTCTCGAACCTTTTGACCAGCTTCCCTTATAAGCTTGTCCATTTGTTCTTCAAACGACAAACTGGGCATTTTTACGTCGGGAGCTCTTTCTGATTCAGGGTTAGCATTTTCCCAAAAAGCATCTCCCTCTTCATCAAAGTCATGTATGACGTAGCAGTCGCGGAGTAACTCCCATTTCTTGGATTGAACATATCCAAGCCCGATCGTTTCCATTTTCTCGTTGGGCAACTTTCGCTGAGTTCCAGGGAAGTTCCAGATCCTGTTATAGAACCGTGCTTATCGAGCAGTTTGTTTAAGGGGTACACCTTGGTGTCTCAAGAGTCTCCTTAGTCCGTCTGCATAATATCTGGGCAAACGGATGGGCTGGAGCCTGTCAAGTGTAGAATCCGCGCCGTGCCAGATTTCCTTCTCCACTTTGGTTTCCCCGGATCGGTAGAATAGGATCGCTTTTTCGCCTTCTCACCTGGGAGGGACATAAAACGTCTGCAGCTCTTCCACACTATAGGTATCAAGCGCGTCTTGTTCTTTATGATGTCTGGGCGGAACCATGGCAACTTGCAAACTTTACTCTTCATCAGCGAATGTTTGTATTGAAGGCCGAGCAGAGAATATAGCATGGACCTCATCTTCCGAGTCGCTGCCAAAGATCAACATAGGAGCGGACGGTCCCGGCTTGTTGTACTGGGGTGGACCTGAATAAACTATTTCTTCCTCTTCCTCAGTATCATTCCCGAAGACCGGAATGGTGGTGATAGCTTTGTTTTCCGGTTTGTGATATCTTTCTATGTCCTCAAAATCTGGTAAGAAGTATTTTGCATCTTCGTACTTTCGGACTTCATTCACGGAGAATGGGTTCAACTCTCCCGTCACAGTGTACTCGAGGCCATCTTTAAAATACTTCATACACTGGTGCTGTGTAGAAGGAATAATGTTGTACTCATGTAACCAAGGCCTACCGAGCAAAGTATTGTAGCATGTCTTAGCGTCAATGACGTGAAATTTAATGTCTGTGACAAGCAGCCCGAAGCGCAGCATCAGTATTACAGACCCGAGGGTCCGTGATGACTGGGAATCGAATCCGGAGATGGTGATCTTATCACGAGCGAGGTGTTGAATGCTCATGCAGATTTCCTTCAACACTCGCACGTTGAGGAGATTGACGGAAGACCCATTGTCGAACAGGATTTTGCCTATCTTTATATCGTGGCAGTATCCTGAGACATAGAGGGGACGGTTGTGCTCGCACGTCCCAAGGAGGAGGTCTTCATCGCCGAAGGTGATATCGGCCATGTATACTTCCTCCAGCCCGTCCTTCATCTTTTCTTCGGTGAGAAAAGCTTGGAATTGCTCTGGCTCTTGTAGCGACTTGATCAACGAATCTCTTACTTCTTTTGATAGTAAAAGGGCGTCGAGAATGCTGAGTTGCGAGGGTAATTTCCTCAAGTACGCCAGAATGTTGTAGTCCACCTTACTTTTCTTTGGCGGGTCCTTGGTGGTCAGCTCTTTTATGACTTGGTCATCTAAGGCGATATCCTCAGAAACCTTTTCTTTTCCCTTATCTTTTCTGTTTGTGGGTCCGGGATTCTTCTCAGGCAGCGTACAATTGTGTAGCTGAATGTTTTCAAAGGTCTTCGGCCCTTCCTCTTTCCCCGAGGTGGACTCTTTAAAGAGAGGGCCAAGAGTCATTTCCTCATCCGAGTCTCTCCCGAATGTAAGAATCTGCGATCCCCCGGTGTTGACCGTGCGACAGTTACCGGTAGTTCTTTTATTCTCCTCTGTCGTACTTCTTTGCTCCCGACGAGTTTTGCGTTTCATCCGCTTAAAATGTTGCCGGTGAGCAACATATCTCTGCCACCATCTTTTAAAAGCGTTGCACTCTTCGGTGGGGTGCGCAATCTTCCGATGATATAAGCAGTAGCTAAGATGCATTTCTTCTTCATCAACAATGTTTTCTTCAGAGGGTGGTAGCTTCATCCCCATTGATATGGCTTTAGCAAACCTTTTCCTCGTCTTGAACTTGTTTTTATTCACGACGGATGTCCCTTGATTCGGCGGGAGTGTCTCGACTCTTTCGTCCAGTTGCCGACATTTGACCTTTTCAAACATGGCCATCTCACGCTCCCGATCAGCTTTACTTTTCAGAAGAGCTTTGTTTAGGAATGCGTCGATCATTTCGTCTGATGACCCTGGAAGTTCCGGTTCAGGCCCTGCCCCCAGTCTCTTGGTGCAAAGGGCTTCTTCATCGTTTATTGATGAGTGAGAGATCACATGGCAACTTGCTACGCAATCCTCAGATTCATCCGACGAGTCTTCTCCATCATCTCCATCTTCAAGGACATGGCTGAGAAACTCTTGGAGCGTGATTGGAGTCCGCGCCTTCTGGTTATACTCTTCCAGCGCGTCGATTTGTTTCTGCAGGTCCGTACGCTTGTTGCCAGGCTTCACGGGCTTTTTGGATTTCTTCTTCTTTTTTGAAGATTTTGGCGGCTGGATGCGAGTGCTTTGGCTATCACTACCAATTTTTAGAGTTGGGCCGGCTTCAGTATCCCTTCGATGATTTGGGGTTCCAGCGGATTCTTCCACCTGATCGCCGGGCATGTCTGGAGATCATTCAACATTCTTTTGGTTTTCCCCGAAAGAGCGACCTCCCATGGAGCTTCTTCAACAAAAGAGCACGTTGCCCCCGGTGTATCCATCTTCTTAAGAGTATGCGGTTGTGGTGGGCTCACTTTCCACTTCTCAGACAACACAAACTTGCCTTGTTGGTACTGATCCTCGATCCATCCCTTAAAGACGAAGCAATCTTCGATTGGATGGCTTACTGTTTGGTGGTAAGGGCAATAATTGGGATTATTCACTTCATCGGGTTGCGATGGCCGCCTTGGATTCGACAAATTGATAAGCCTGTTGCGCATCGCTAGTTCGAATAGCCTCTTTGTTTTATCCCATGGGAATGAGTAAGGGCGCTTCATTTTCTCATTATAATAGCGTCGTCTCTCTTCTAATTGATCCGCTAGCTTTGGGGCACTGGGCTGCTGTTGGGTATTTGCAACGAAGGTCGTCTTCCCTTTACCTTTTTCGTTCCGCGGCTCCGGCTTCGGAGGGGACGGTCTATACCCCATCTGATCCATCTGGGCTAGCTTGTCGATTAAAGCATAGAATGTGGTCAGTTTGAAGAACATCATGAACTGTGAAATAGTTGCATGAGGGTCTAAGGTGCCCACGAACATGCCCACCGCTGGTGCTTCTTCGATGCGCTGTTCGCATTTCGACCACAGATTCCGCCATCGGATTGCGTATTGAACGCACGTCTCTCCTGGCTTCACCCTGGCATTGATCAATGCCGTTATTGGGGTGCGTTCACTAGCACTTGCGAATCACTGGGTGAACAACAACTCCATTTCCGCGAAATTTTTGATGGAGTCGTTTGGAAGTTCTGAGTACCACTCAAACGCCGTCTCCGATAAGCTGCCGACGAATTGGCCGAGCAAAAGTTTATCATCGCCACCAGTGTTGCCATAAAGAGCTCTGAACTGGGTGACGTGCTGGTAGGGATTGCCCTTCCCCTCGTATACGTGGAATTTGGGGATCGTGTAGCCCGGCGGGTACTTTATCTGATTATACCAGCCTGGATACGGTCGCCCAGTTCTAACAATTTGCCCAGCTGCTTCATTTTCCTGGTGAACTCGTATCTGCTGAGCGATATAGTCATCCAGGGCAGCTTTAGAGATTGTCTCCTCCTTGGCTGTTGACAGAGCCGATAGAGGATTCGATGTTTCTCCTCTGTCATCTTCAATTATTACTGGAGGATCTTCGGCTGGGGGATCCAGCTGGATCATCATGCCCACCATGTCTTGGAAGAGAAGAGCCATTTGCTTTATATTGGCCGCTTGTTCCGCAGCCTCTTTTTCCTTCTTCTCAAGCATTCTTCGAAGGAATTCAGCACCAGTTTCCTGCTCACGGCGCTGCAACGCGGACGTTTCCGGGCTTTCTTTTGGCCCGGTGAGTGCGGTCATCGCAGTCAGCATCTCCTGAAGTTTCTGCTGCTGTTGTTCCTGAGCTCTTGTGATGGATCGGGTGAGTGGTCGGTGGCCCATAGAAGCGCGGCTATCCTCTTTCCTGGATGCCATATAGACGGTATGCACCACCATGCCCCCATACTTAGGGCGTTTGGGCTCAATGCCTTTGACATTTGTCGCAGGCATAGGGATTTTCTCCGGCCTTCTCCTCTTAAGAGCGGTTGACGTTGAGGCGGCCGTTGCAGTGGGAACCCAAGTAGCCATCGCCTTCTGTCTCTTATCAGGACGGTTTTCTTCCTGTCGGACCTTCAGCTTCTTCTGCCGGCGGGGATAGTCTTGATCCCCCACTGACTCTCGGACTTGTCGCCAGGTTTTGTAAACTTTGGAATACAGCCGTTGAGGGGATTGCTCCGGCTTTATTTCTGTGACAGTCTCCACTGGTGGCGGAGATCTTTTCAGTACGGCGATAGGCGAGTTCCTGCGCACCTTATTCAGCAGCTCAAAGCTGTTCTCGGTTGGAACAGCAGCATTAATTTCCACCGTTGGAGCTGATGGAGTTAGCCCAGAGGGGGAGTTTCCCCCTGCCTTCCTTACTCGGCGCCAGTGGCGACGTCGAGCGTGTCGAGCCATTGGTGTTGGTTTAGCGATGGGAATGGCTTTGTCTTGCCCCCCATCCAGGTAAGGGGCTGCTGCTGGCGTTAGCCTGTTGAAGACTGATGTCCGTCGAGGCGCAGTATTCAATAGGTCAAAAACAGACTTCTGAGATGGGACAGGAACCGTAGTGGAAACCGGAACAGCCAGTCTTGTAAAAATTGACCCTTTGGTTGGAGAAGCCACCTTGACGACTTCGGGAGCGGGGTTGGTCACTCTTTTCGGAATAACCTTTTCTTGAGGTGCAGGCTTCATCATGGGTCCACCTGAACTTTGGCCTAATCTGGAGAAGACCGAGGCGCTGGTGCTGGACGACCCGTTGAGAGGGGTCGCAGTAGCTGTAAGCCGATCAAAGACCGACTTCTTGGGAGCTTCCGGTGTTGGCATAGGAGCGGTGAAGCTCGTTGGCGAGAGCATGGTCCCAAAAAACAATCCTGTGGTGGTTTGAGTGACCTGTTCCACCGGCATTGTGAATAGGGAGGCTGCTTGAGGCCCGTAAGCTACACCTCCAGGAGAGGCAGAGCGTAGGTTGCAGTTGCAGTTGGAACATCTTGCACAAGGGGATGCCATTGATTCTTTGCTTTCTGCACCAAGTAAAACGCCAAATCTTAGTACCTCGAAACCCAAGGGCAACCATTAGCAAACTGCGATTGGTTCGCGAACACGACACACGAAGTGTGGAGTGGAAAGAGGAAAAGGTCCTACCGGGCGTGCCAGAACCTGTTTACTGCCGGAAACCGGGAAGACGAACGTCTGGCCTGTATCTGGGGGCCGATGCTAATTGGTGCTATCCGTCCACCTCTCCGAAGATGCCAAGTTGATTTATGGCACCATATATCGAAGGTTTAAAAGGATGCGGCCGATGTACCAGACTTCGTCAGATCCCCCTCGTTTGAGGGATATTTTATTGTAGGGACGCTCTTCCCTGCAGGCGTAAGCCCCTGCAGTTAATTACGCTACTGCATCACGGTAACAACTTTCTCCTTCTCCATATGGTCACTTCGTGTCGTGGGTGATTGTTTTGTGTTTGGTTGCACGTGGATTGTATACGGAGACTAAGTTATGTTGTCGTTCGTAGGGCGTGGACTAGTCCAAATCCGTATCTTTCTTAGATTTGGGTTTGGGGGTTGGGTTTAAGGATACGTTAGTCTCATTTGAGACTAAGATCAACTTAAACGTTTGTTAAGGATACGTTAGTCTAATTTTAGACTAAGATCAACTTAACGGGATCATTTAGATCCGACAAGAGAGCAATTGGGCTCTGTTGTTAATTAGTTTAGGGACATTGCGGTCCAATGTTAGTTTAAAGACATCGCGGTTGAGGTTAAGGACATCATAGTTCGTGGGTTTAGGGACTCCACAGTCCAATGTTAGTTTTAAGACATCACGGTCAAGGTTAAGGACATCATAGTCCATGAGTTTAAGGACCTCACAGTCCGATATTATTTTTAAGACATCATGGTCGAGGTTAAGGACATCATAGTCCATGAGTTTAAGGACCTCACAGTCCGATGCTAGTTTTAAGACATCATGGTCGAGGTTAAGGACATCATAGTCCATGAGTTTAAGGACCCCACAGTCAGATGTTAGTTTTAAGACATCACGGTCGAGGTTAAGAACATCATAGTCCATGAGTTTAAAGACCCCACAGTCCGATGTTAGTTTTAAGACATCACGGTCGAGGTTAAGGAGATCATAGTCCGTGAGTTTAAGGATCCCACAGTCCGTAGAAATGTGTGGTTGTCGGGACCCGTTACCTATCTGACGACGTTGAAGTATTACAACGACAGATATCAGAGGAGTAAAGAGATATACCCTCGAACCGATGTGAATTGGTTGAAAGAGCAGATGTGCTCAGTTCAATATAAGTTGAGGACTTATGGCCAGAATTGGACTAAGTCCAATAAAAATGTTTTAACATTTTATTATTTTTTTTATTCTGGCTATCAAGCCTTTATTTGGGCTCGGCCCTTTTAATAATGCTAAGCATTGGGCTCTGACACATTTTTTTGTCCTATATTGAATGCATAGCATTCATCAGAACAAAGTGTGTTCTGACAGTGCGCCACGTGGCGCGTCAGGCGCTTTGCGCCAGTCAAAAAGTGCATTGCGCTTCTGTCGGGTAGCGCACACGAAGGTGACACGTGTCGCGCTTAGCGCTAAGCGCTAGATTATTAGCGCATTGCGCTTTTAATTTATGAGCGCATTGCGCTAGTTTGTTGGCGCACCAGTGAGTGACACGTGGCGCGCTTGGCGCTAAGCGCCAGCCCATGAGCACAGTGCTCTGTTTTTAGAAGCGCAAAGCTCAGATTGTGTCTCTGGGTGACACGTGGCAAGTTTTGGTACCGAGCACCGATCCAAGGAGCGCAAAGGCGCAGTTCATGAGTGCAAGGCACTTTTTCAATAGCGCAAGGCGCATCTGATCAAATTTAAGATCAAAGAACAACTTTTATGTTCTTCTTAAAAGAGGCTTTGCCTCAAGATTCAAGAACAAAAGTTCTTGTTTAATAAAAAGGGCTCTGCCTTTATAGATCAAAGATATGTGAATGAAGTAAAATACTTCTTTTATTATTTTATGATCAGGTCTTCTGATATTTTCCTTTTTATTAAAGACCTTGGTTTTTTTTGTAGATCTAAGATCTTTTTAGAAGATGATTCTTCTTTTTATGAGATGGTTTTCATCTCTGTTGTTCAAGAATTAATTCTTTACCTTGAAGAAATGATCTTCTTTTGCTAAAGGCTTGCCTTTCTTTTTCTTTTGAGTTTTCTCAAAATTTGCAGAGGGTTTTTTTTCTATAAGACTTGAAGTTTATGGTCCTTTATATAGGGCCAAATGATTTGTTATTTTAGTTTTAAGAGATCTTTCTCTGATTGATTTAGGAATATTTCCCACCGTTGGATCTTTGATCCTAAGGCTTCTGTTTTACAGAAGATAATCTTCTTGTTTTAATAAGATTGAAAAATCTTTCCATAACAGAATTTTAGTTCTAATTAATTAATAATTTATTATTAGTAGATCTTTTGATCTGACGGTGGGGAATTTTTAATTCCAGCGTTTGCGTACCTTGCGCTAACGCACCTACGTTCGACACGTGGCGCGCAGCGCAGAGCACTGGATCTGAAGCGTTGCTTCAACTTTTAATTTTTGAATTTTGAAACAGAGCTTTGCTCTGATTGGGGGTGCGCTGCCTAGGGCGCAGCACTCCTGGCGCTGGCGTGTCTGCTTTTGACACGTGGCACGCAGCGCGTAGCGCACGGGATATGAAGCGTTGCTTCAATTTTTGAATTTTGAAATTCAAAACAGAGCTTTGCTCTGATTGGATGAAACATCACCCACTTTCTATTTTTACTTTTTGACTACACTACACCTCGTTAAGTGTATGTCCGGTTGGACTAGGGACACTAGCGCCCGTTTAGTCCGTGTCTCGTTAGTTCCTACTGACGACGCTTTCGACTCCGAAGTCGAAATTCCATCCACTTCTTTACCTACATCTTCAAATTCATCATTTTCTAAGGAGATGTCGGGATTCAATCCTAACAACCTCTTACCTACTATGGGACTGGTTCCACCTCTACTGGGTGCGAATAACCCACCACACCCGCCTGTTGAAGCGCACCAACAAATCGCGCTCCACGATCTATTCTATCTAACCCGCACCGCACTTCCCACTTGTTTTTCACTTCCGCCGCCAAATAGGGATAACATCGAAATTAAACCCCACTTCATCAATATGTTGCCCAAATTTCATGGGCTGGAATCCGAAGATGCCTACATCTTCATTAACAAATTCCAGAATGTTTGCGCAATGATGAAGACCACCCAACTTTCCGATAATGCTATAAGGCTACGTGTTATTCCATTCATTTTATGTGACCTAGCTGAAAAGTGGTTATATAGCACAGCATCGCATTCCATAAAAAATTGGGAAGAGTTTGTTAAGGCTTTTCTTAAAAAGTTTTACCCACACCACAAGACCGTGAGAATCAGAAATGAAATTAATCAATTTTCCCAGCTTCCTTCCGAACCTTTTTGGAAGTGTTTCAAAAGATTTAAGGACCTTCTTGTTCAGTGCCCTCACCACGGTATCGAGAAATGTCAACTTTGCCAAACTTTATACGAAGGACTGAACCCAATAACTAAGCAGTTGTTGGAAACCATTTGTCAAGGTCACTTTCTTACAAAATTGAGCGAGGAAGCTTGGCAATTTCTCGACGATCTTGCTGAACAAACACTTCAGTGGAAAAGCACTAAGACCACTTCATTTACTTCATCAGGTCAGTCTAGGGCAGGCATACATCAACTTGATATGTCGATTGCAATGAAGGCCGAAAAGGCTGCACTCACGAAAAAACTAGAAGCAATTGAGAGCAAATTCTCATCGCCTTCTCCTGCCCCAGCTTTACCCCCACGCACTATTTGCGCTTGTTGTTCGGATCCATCCCATCTAACTGAAGAGTGTCCTTACAACCCGCCTATTCAAGGACAAGATCAAGTCAATGCCGCTGTTTCCCCCAATCAGAGCAAAACTCTGTTTGAATTTCAAAAATTCAAAAATTGAAGCAACGCTTGCGCAACGCGCCACGTGTCAAAAGCTGATACGTCAGCGCAGCGCCCAAGGCAGCGCGCCCAATCAGAGCAAGACTCTATTTTAAAACAAAATTAAAAGAAGTAACGCTTCAGATGCACTGCGCTCTGCGCTGCGCGACACGTGTCAGTGCAGTTGCACTAGCACAGTTGCGCTGCGCTCTGCGCTGCGCGACACGTGTCAGCGCAGTTGCGCTGCGCTCTGCGCTGCGCGACACGTGTCAAGCGCTGGTGCGTCTGCGCCAAACAGAATTAAAATTCCAGTAAGATCTTTTTGTTCTTGTTAAAATAAGAAGATTGTTTTCTGTAAAACAGAAGCCTTTGGATCAAAGATCCAACGGTGGGGAAAAATCCCTAAATCACTCAGAGAATGATCTCTTTAACAAATTTAACAAATTAATGGGCACTATATAAAGACCCCTAGACCCCAATTCCAAAACCCAACACAACACAGAGAAACAAAAACACAGAAACAGAGAGAGAACTCTAAAGAATTTTTGAGAAGAACTCAAAAGGAGGAAAAAAGGTAAACCCTTTGAATAAAAAAAAAGAAGAATTTCTTCTGAAAAGATCATTGATCTAAGAACATGATCAAGGATCTTCAATAAAAAAATAATAAATAATAATAACAAAGGCATTGCCTTTTTATTAACCATTGGTTCTGGAATCTTAAAGATTCTTTTCTTGAATCCAAAATTGGATCAAGATATTAAAACAGTGCCCTGCACTTGTAAATCTGCACTGTTGCGCTCCTGAGTTGGCGCAAGCCACCAGAGAGCGCCACGTGTCAGACCAGAATAACTTGCGCTATGCGCTTTTAAAAATAGACCTTTGCTCTCTGAAATTGGCGCAACTCACCAGAGCGCGCCACGTGTCAGCAGCGCAACAGCGCAGTGCACTGGCGCAACGCACTACGCTTGCGCTCACCAGAGCGTGACACGTGTCACCTCCACATGCGCTTGCGCTCAATAATTGGCGCAAAGCGCCTGACAGGCTACATGGCCACTGTCAGTTTGTTAATACACTGCATTATTTACAGAAGGGCCATGCCCAATTAAAAAAGGCCTAACAGGCCTAATAAAATACTATGCATTATTTTAAAAAAGGGCAGAGCCCAAACAAAAACAGATGATGCGCATCATTTAAAAGGGACAGAGCCCAAATCAAAAAGGCCTAGCAGGCCAAAAGAAAATGCAGTGCATTATTAAACATGGGCAAAGCCCTAACACAGGCCTAATAGGCCAAAGATAAAAACGTTGAATATTCTCAACTGGATTCAGCCCAATCATGGTCGTAAGTCCTCAGACTAAATTGACTGAGCAAGACTGCTCTCTTAAATCAATTTACATCCGGTTCAAGGGTACATCTCCGAACTCCTCTGATACCTATCGTTGTAATCCTTCAACGACGTCAAAGAGGTGACGGGTCCCGACAACCACATATTAATACGGACTGTGGGGTCCTTAAACCCATGGACTTATGCGTCCTTAAACTAATGGACTAATGCGTCCTTAAACACACCCATACGGACTGTGGGGTCCTTAAACCCATGGACTTATGCGTCCTTAAACTAATGGACTAATGCATCCTTAAACACATCTATATGGACTATGGGGTCCTTAAACCCATGGACTAATGCGTCCTTAAACTAATATCCGTCCCTAAAACGGGAACGATGGACCCCTATGTCCCTAAACTGGAAATGGACCACCATGTCCTTAAACTAGCAATGGACCGCAATGTCCTTAAACTACCTATGGACCACTACGTCCCTAAACTGGAACAATAGAGCCCCCAAACGCTCTTTTGTCGAATCTAAACGATCCCGTTTAAGTTGATCTTAGCCTCAAATCTGGCTAATGTATCCTTAAACATTCAAACAAACTTTAAGACCCCCAATCAACTTTGGTTCAAGGGTACATCTCCGAACTCCTCTGACACCTGTCGTTGTAATCCTTCAACATCGTCAGAGAGGTGACGGGTCCCGATGGCCATATATTGTTAAATGGACCACTACGTCTCTAAACTAGAACAATAGAGCCCCTAAATGCTCTTTCCGTTAAGTTGATCTTAGTCTCAAATCAGACTAACGTATCCTTAACGAGCGTTTAAGTTGATCTTAGCCTCAATATGGCTAACGTATCCTTAAACTAAAGCACCAAACTCAAATCTAAGTAAATATGGATTTTGACTAATCCACGTCCTACGGGCGACGGCATAACTTAGTCTCCGTATACAATTCACGGGCATTCACAAACAAAACAAACACACACGACACGAAGTGAAATTCTGGAGAAGGAGAAAGTGGTTACCGTGATGCGGTAGCGTAATTAACTGCAGGGGCTTGCGCCTGCAGGGAAGAGCGTCCCCATAATCAAAAACCCCTCAAGCGAGGGAGAATCTGACGAAGTCTGCTACGTCGGCCGCATCCGTCTAAACCTCCGATACACGGTGCCATAAATCAACTTGGCATCTTAGGAGAGGTAGACGGATAAAACCAAATAGCATCTGCCCCGAATCTCAGGCAAGACGTCTTCACGCGGCGCCGTCATTCTGAGGGGAACAGATTCTGACACGCCCGGTGGGACCTTTTCCTCTTTCCACTCCACATTTTGTGTGTCGTCTTCGCGAACGAATCGTGGTTTGTTAATAGTTGCCTTTGGGTTTCAAGTTACTAAGATTTGGACTTTTGCCTGGCGCAGAAATCAAGCATCAATGGCATCCAACTGCTCGAAATGCAAGTGCATCCGACGCTCCGCCTCACCTGGAGGTGTAGCCTATGGGCCTCAAGCGGCCTCCATCCTTGCCATGCCGGTGGAACAAGTGAACCAGGCCACCACCGGTCTGTTTTTCGAGACCATGCTCCCGCCTGCAAGCTTCACTATTCTAGTACCCGCACCAGAAGCGCACAAGAAGTCGGTCTTCGATCGGCTCACTGCTACAACGACCCCTTTCAACGGGTCGTCCAATATCAAACTGGCATCCTCTGTCTTTACCAGGCTGAATCAGAACTCTGATGGACTCGCCAAGAAGCCTATGAACCCTGAAATGGCCATCCCGAGGAAGACAACCACCTCTGCTCCTGAAGTCATCAAGGCGGCTTCTCCTGTTAAAGAGTCAGTCTTTTCAAGGCTGACTATTCCGGCTCCTGCTCCTACTCGAGGGTCTGTCTTTGACAGATTGAATATCGCCACTCAAAGGACAACGTCAGTCTTTAAGAGACTGGCACCAGCGGCGCCTCATCCGGACAAGGGGCAAAACGAAATTATCCCTATCGCCGAGCCAGTCCCGACAGCTCGACATGCTCGACGTCGCCACTGGCGCCGAGTAAGGAAGGCCGGGGGCAACTCCCCCTCAGGGCTAACTCCACCTGCTCCAGTGGTGGAAGTTAATGCTGCTGTCCCAACTGGGAACAGATTTGAACCACTAAGGAGGGTACCTAAGAACTCTTTGACTGCTACGCTAAAAAGATCTCCTCCACCTGCGGAGAGGGTTACAGAAACGAAGCTGGAACAACCCCCTCAACGTCTGTCCTCCAAAATTTATAAAGTCTGGCGGAGGGTTCAAGACTCGGTAATCGACCAAGATCACTCTCGTCAACAGAAAAGGGCGAAAGTGCAGGAAGAAAAGAACCGTCCTATCAAACAGCAAAGGACGACAACCGCCAGGGTGCCCGCTGCAACGGCCCCCTCAACTTCAACGGCCCACAAGAGAAGGAGGCCGGAGAAAATTCCCACGCCTGTGGCAAATGTCAAAGGCGGCGAGCCCAAACGCCCTAAGTCCGGGGGCATTGTAGTCCATACCGTCTACATGGCGTCGGGGAAGGAGGACAGCCGTGCATCTACAGGTCATAGACCGCTTACACGGTCAGTGACCAAAGCTCAGGAGCAACAGCAGAAGCTCCAGGAAATGATGAATGCAATGGCCGCACACACTGGGCCGAAAGAAAGCCCCGAAGCGTCCTCGGATCAACGCCAGGAGCAAGAAACTGACGCTGAATTCCTTCGCAGGATATTGGAGAAGAAGGACAAAGAGGCTGCGGAACAAGCAGCCAACATAAAGCGAATGGCCCTCCTATTCCAGGACATGGTGGGTATGATGATTCAACAAGATCCTCCTGCTGAAGATCCTCCGATCGTCCTTGAAGAAGACAGGGGAGAAACGTCAAATCCTCCACCGGCTCTGTCAACAGCCAAGGAGGAGACAATCTCCAAAGATGACTTGGACGAATATATAGCTCAGCAGATACGGGTTCATCAGGCGACCGAGACAGCCGGTCAGGTCGTAAAAACGGGGCGACCATATCCGAGCTGGTATGATCAGATCAAGTACCCGCCGGGCTATACAATACCGAAATTCCATGTTTATAAAGGGACGGGCAATCCCCACCAGCATGTTCCCCAGTTCAGGGCGCTTTGCGGCAACACCGGCGGTGATGAAAATTGTTGCTTCGCCAGTTCGTTGGTAGCTTATCGGATACAACATTCGAGTGGTACTCCGAGCTCCCAAACGACTCTATCAAGACATTTGCAGAGATGGAGCTGCTGTTTACCCAGCGTTTCGCAAGCGCCAGCGAATGCACCCCGATAACGGCATTGATTATTGCCAGGGTGAAGCCAGGCGAAACATGGGTTCAGTATGCGATACGGTGGCGGAACTTATGGTCAAAATGCGAGCAACGCATAGAAGAGGCTCCGGCAGTAGGCATGTTTGTGGGAACCCTCGATCCACAGGCGACCATATCTCAATTCATGATGTTCTTCAAGCCGACTACCTTCCATGCCCTGATCGACAAACTAGCTCAAATGGACCAGATGGGTCATAGACCGCCCCCTCCAAAGCAGGACTCTCGAAATGAGAAGGGGAAGGGAAAAGCGATCGTTGTCGCCAATGCTCAACAACAGCCGAGCAACTTGAAACTGGCTATCCGTCAAAATAATATGCGTCCCCGCGTACCCCTTGAGGAGAGGCTAGGACGTCCTTACTCGTTTCCCCGAGATAAAACGAGAAGACTGATTGAGCTAGCATTGCGCAACCGACTCATAAATCTGCCGGATCCAAGACGTCCGTCCCAGCCAAACGACGTCAATGATCCCAATTACTGTCCCTATCACCGAGTACTGGGTCATCCGATCGAGGATTGCTACGTCTTCAAAAATTGGATTGAAGACCAGTACCAACAGGGCAAGTTCGCGTTGTCCGACAGATGGAAGGTGAATCCGCCGCAGCTTCACACCCCTAAAAGGGTGAATACGCCGGGGGCAACATGCTCTCTCGTTGAAGAAGCTCCATGGGAGGTTGTGCTATCAGCTAAGACAAAGAGGATGCTAAACGATCTTCAAACATGCCCAGCGATCAGGTGGAAGAACCCGTTGGAACCTCAGATCATTGAAGGGATGTTGAAGCCGCGCCCAATTCCGAAGATCGGTGGTAATGGCCCAAGCACTCACAACCAGCCGTCAAAATCTTCAAAGAAGAAGAAGAGGAGATCCAAGAAGCCCGTGAAGCCTGGCGACAAGCGCACGGAGTTACAAAAACAGATTGACGTACTGGAGGAGTACAACCAGAAAGCACGAACTCCCATCACACTCCAAGAGTTCCTCAACCACGTCTTTCAAGAAGAAGATGAGGGGGAGAGCTCGTTGGATGAATCCGAGGAATACGTGGCGAGCTGTCATATGATTTCCCATTCGTTTACAAACGATGAGGAAACTCCTTGCACTGAAAAGCTGGGGGCAGATCCTAAACCGGAAATTCTGGGGCCATCGGATGAAACAATTGACGCATTCCTCAACGAAGCTCTGTTGAAAAGTAAAGATGATCGGCAACGCGAGACGGTCATATTTGAAAGGGCCAAACACCGGCGACTAGACGGAAGAGTTGAAGCACTCCCGCCGGATCAAAGTACGCCCACCGCAGATAAAAGCAAATTCAAGACGAAGAAAAGGTTTGCTAAAGCCATATCAATGGGTATGAAGCTACCACCCTCTGAAGGAAATTTTGCTGGTGAAGCAGAAATGCACCCTTCCTACTGCTTGTATCATCGGAAGATTTCGCACCCCACCGAAAAGTGCAAAGCTTTCAATAGATGGTGGTAGGGATATGTTGCTCACCGACAACATTTTAAGCGGGTAAAGCGCAAAACTCGCCGGGAGCGGAAAAATATGACCGAGGGGCTTAACAGAACTACCGGCGATTATCGCATGGTTAACGCTAGGGGATCACAAGTGCTCACATTCGGGAGCGACTCTGACGAGGAAATGGCTCTTAACCCCCTCTTTAAAGAGTTCACCTCGGGAAAAGAAGAAGAGCCAAAGGCCTGCGAAAATATCCGGCTGCGTAATCGGACGCTACCTGAAAAGAATCTCGGACCCTCAAACAAGAAAGAGCTATGTCCGCTCGGGAAAAGAAGAATGAGCCACGGCCTAGGTCAATGATAGATGATGATGACTATGTCCGCTCGCTATTTTCTTAAGCTCAAACTCTACAAGCGGTAGCCGGCCTTCTCCTGACCGGACCGAAACGTCCTTAAACTAATGGCGGACCGAAACGTCCATAAACTAATGACGGACCGAAACGTACTTAAACTAATGGTGGACCGAAACATCCTTAGACTAGCTGAGGACCGAAACGTCTTTAAACTAATGATGAACCGAAACGTCCTTAAACTAATGACGGACCACTACGTCCTAAAACTAGCTGAGGACCGAAACGTCCTTAAACTACTACCACAGCATCCTTAGGCTGACGAGATGAATATAAAAAAAATATATAAAGAAAATAATAATAATAAAAAAAATAAACGGTATGTCCATAAGCAAAATGGGCATGGATGAAAACCCGAAAGGGCTCCGTGAGTAAAAACAGCAGGGCTACCGGCGAGTGTTTGTGAAAATCCGAAAGGGCACGACCTCGTAAAAAAAAGAATAAAAAAAACGGTATATCCATAAGCATAATGGGCACGGATGAAAACCCGAAAGGGCTCCGTGAGTAAAAACAGCAGGATTACCAGCGAGTGTTTGTCAAAACCCGAAAGGGCGCAACCTCGTTAAAGGACACTTACAGGGTCCTCTCGACCTTGTAAGGAGAAACCACCCACGTGAGATCCTTACGACTCACAAGGGAGCAACACACTTAGGGATCCCTACGATTCCTAAGGAGAAAATATACTTGCGAGATCCTCATGACTCGTAAGGAGAACTCTCTTATGGGACCCTCACGGCTCATAAGATTTGAAAGTCTTAAGTTACAGAGACCTAAACTTGTGTTTAAGCAACCCCCCACAACCTTCGATATTGCCCTACAAGTGGTTCAATACTGACCCTTGTATACAATCCACGAGCGCGAATAAACATTTCCCTAACCAAGTCCCATCCGTGACTGGGGATATGTTCGCATGGTGAACAACCCTTGTAAGTCCTCTCGACTTACAAGGAGAAAACCCTCTTGTAGGATCCTTACGACTTACAGAGGAACATACACTTAGGAATCCTCACGATTCCTAAGGAGAAAATACACCTACAAGATCCTCACGACTTGTAGGGAGAAATTCCATTGTGGGACCCTTACGGCTCATGAAGTCAAAAGCCTTAGTCGACAGGACCTTAACCCTGTTCGCTAAGCCACCGTTGTTCGACATCGACAGAGGAAAATGATGATTCGCTCCTGGCAATATCCCAGTTGTAGCGGTGCTGATGCCGAAATCGGTGTCTAATTTCAGGTTTACGGCGAAAAGCCAGTAGGCCGCACATGCATACGAAATAGCCGAAATGATGGGGAAACTTGCAATAAAAAGCAGCAAGTAAAAACGTATGCATACGAAATAGCCGAAATGATGGGGCAACTTGCGATAAAAAGCAGCAAGTAAAAACGTATGCACACAAAATAGCTGAAATGATTAGGCAACTCGCAATAAAAAACAACGAGTAAAAATAAAATAAACAGCCGAAATGATTGGGCACCGCGAAAAATAGCCGAAATGATTGGGCTATCGTGACCTTTGCGATATAAAAGCTGAAATGATAGAGCATCGCGGAAATAAAACAATAATAAAAAAATATGATGAAACTTTTGCCCTACAGGTGAGATCACATCAATCCCTGTATACAATCCAAGGGCACAAACAAAGAGGGAACCATACCTTCCCAACAGGCTCCGCCAGAAAACGAAGCCAAATCACGACGGTTCACTAACAACCTAGAGACAACCGTGACATTCGTCTCGATACAGCAGACGCAGTGCCAGCAAACGAAGCGAAGATCAAATTCTTAGCTTCACGGTTTTGACGGTAACTCATATAAAACCTGAGAGACCATCAGAGATCATTTCAACCCTCGAGGAAACCAGTGTCCTCGGCAAAATACTTCAATTCAGGGAAACTAGCGTCCTTGATGAGAGCTTCTTGATTAGCGTTGGCCCGCAGAGAAACTAGCGTCTTTGCAGAAATACCCCGATTCGTTTCAACCCCGAAGAAACCAGTGTCCTCGGCAAAATACTTCGACTCAGGAAAACCAGTGTCCTTGATGAGAACATCTTGATTCGCGTCGACCCGCAGAGAAACTAGCGTCTTTGCAGGAATACATCGATTCGTTTCAACCCCGGGGAAACCAGTGTCCTTGGCAAATATCTCAATTCAGGGAAACTAGCGTCCTTGATGAGAGCTTCTTGATTCGCGTCGGCCCGCAGAGAAACCAGTGTCTCCACAGGAATACTCCGATTCGTTTCAACTTCGAGGAAACCAGCGTCCTCGGCAAAATACTTTGACTCAGGGAAACCAGTATCCTTGACGAGAACATCTTGATTCGCGTCGACCCGCAGAGAAACTAGCGTCATTGCAGGAATACATCGATTCGTTTCAACCCCAGGGAAATCAGTGTCCTTGGCAAATACCTCAATTCAGGGAAACTAGCATCCTTGTTGAGATCTGGAAGAGTGTTGCACAATAATGTGGGCATTAGTGATGACACTCCGGTCGCCGCTTCTTCTTCTTCTTCATCTTCTTCAGAGTCTGTTCTTTATTTTTCATAAGGCTCTACTTCTTCTAATTCAAACGGACCCACATCTCACTCCACGAAAACACCAACACTGGGATCCGTTCCAGCTCTGCAATCTACTCCACAAACATTGGACTCAACAAATTTTCAAAATAATCCATTTCCAAACAGTTTGAGATCCAATAAAACTACTCCACAAATGGAGAAGATTGTGGAGTTATTCAAACAGGTTAGCATTAACATACCTCTCTTGGATGCAATCCAACAAGTCTCTTCTTACGCTAAAATCTTGAAGGACTTATGCACCAAGAAGAGGAAATCACAGGTACCCAAGAAAGTTTTCTTGGTTAATGCAGTGAGTGATGCTCTTACCCAACCGTTACCTCAAAAGCAAAAGGACCCTAGCTGTCCTACAATTTCAATAACAATTGGGGATAAGAATATCAACCGTGCACTTTTAGATCTTGGTGCCAGTGTTAATTTGCTTCCCTATTCAGTATATGAACAATTAGGCGTTGGAGAGCTGAAACCCATACATTGTACTCTCCAAATGGCCGATCGATCTATCACCCATCCTAGGGATGAGTTAGAGGATGTGTTGATTAAAGTAGGGGACTTAGTTTTCCTCGTTGATTTTATTGTTATGGATACACAACCTGTAGCTAATCCCCGGAGTCAAATTCCGGTGATACTTGGTCGACCATTCCTTGCG
This sequence comes from Agapanthus africanus, assembly GCA_030015575.1. Taxonomy (NCBI): domain Eukaryota; kingdom Viridiplantae; phylum Streptophyta; class Magnoliopsida; order Asparagales; family Amaryllidaceae; genus Agapanthus; species Agapanthus africanus. The sequence goes on along the minus strand of JASDDO010000019.1, from coordinate 888,921,657 downwards.
ACTTCTAATGCAGTGATCAATTGTCGAAATGATTCGATGAACCTATCTTTTGAAAACATGACAATTGAACTCAACATTTTTAAGTTGGGGAATCAGCCCTCCGAGCCTAATGCTAATATACTTGATATTTGCTCGATCTAAGAGATCACTCAGGAGGACTGTGAGCTCGAAAAATTTCTGTTTGATCACAGCAGTTTTGACGCCACTAGTGCGTTCCTCCTTAAATCTGACACAGTTTTCACACCGGATAACGATTATGAGTGTTTCACTTTTTCGGACGATTTTGAAGAATCACCACCCGAGTTTGAGTCCTTTGAATTTTCGGATGAGTTAGATGAACCATCCGACTCGGTTGCTTACACTCGCTTCGAACCATTGTTGGAATCCTTCGAGTTCGAGACAGTTTCACCAATTTTACTTTCAATTGTTTCGCCTCCAAAACTCGAACTTAAGCTATTGCCGTCTCACCTTAAATACGCCTACTTAGGTGAGAATGAGACCCTTCCTGTTATCATCTCGGCCTCTCTAGCCCCCGAGCAAGAGACAACCCTTTTTACGGTCTTACAAAATAATCGGCAAGCTTTTGGCTGGACTATGGCGGACATCAAGGGGATTAGTCCCCTCATAGTTGAACATCATATACATATGATGGATGATACCAAGCCAGTAAGGGATCCACAGAGATGTCTCAACCCTATAATGAAGGAGGCTGTTAAAACGGAGATTGTAAAATGTCTAGATAGTGGTATCATTTACCCTATCTCTGATAGCCAGTGGGTTAGCCCCATTCATGTTTTCCTAAAGAAATCGGGCATAACGGTCATAACTAATGAGGCGAATGAGTTAATACCTACTCACACCCAAACTGGGTGGCGAGTATGCATCGATTATAGAAAACTCAACTCCACGACACGGAAAGACCACTTTCCATTACCCTTTATTGACCAAATGCTAGAACGATTGGCTGGGTATGAATTTTACTGCTTTTTGGATGGCTACTCCGGCTATAATCAAGTTCCCATCGCTGAAAAGGACCAAGACAAGACCACGTTTACTTGTCCTTTCGGTACATTCGCTTACCGTCGCATGCCCTTTGGGTTATGCAATGCACCCGCTACTTTCCAGCGGTATATGATGGGCATTTTTTCAGACATGGTGGAAAAATTCTTGGAGATTTTTATGGATGATTTCTTCATTTTCGGAGACTCCTTTGACGAGTGTTTATTACATTTAGACGCAGTTATTACCCGATGTAGGGATAAGAACCTCACTTTAAATTGGGAGAAATGCCACTTTATGGTACGAGAAGGTATTGTCTTAGGACATATTATCTCGTAAAATGGCATTGAGGTTGATAAAGCTAAGATTGAAGTCATTTCCAATCTTCCTCCTCCCAAGTGCGTCAAAGACATCCGAGCCTTCCTTGGCCATGCCGGTTTCTATAGACGGTTCATCAAGGATTTTAGAAAGATAGCTAGACCCTTGACTCTTTTGTTGGCCAAGGACACCACTTTTGATTTTGACTTAACATGCATGAAAGCGTTCGAGTCGTTGAAAAACTCTCTTATTTCCGCTCCCATTCTTTCATCTCCTGACTGGACGCATCCATTTGAAATTATGTGCGATGCATCTGATTTCGACATTGGTGCTGTCCTTGGACAGCACATTAATAAGATGCCATATGTAATTTATTACGCTAGCCGAACCTTAAACGAGGCCCAATTGAATGGATGCAACGTATAAGCCAAGATTTAGCACTAGAAAAGTTCCCATAAAGTGGTGTCCTTGCACTAGAAAAGTTCCCATCGCTTTTACCAATTAGGCGATGAGTTCTTAGCTGTTGTGTTTGCACTAGAAAAGTTCAGGCCCTATTTAATCGGCTCTCCAGTCATCGTTTACACAGACCACTCAGCTCTCCGCCATCTTTTTGCGAAGAAGGATGCTAAATCTTGGCTTATACGTTGGATCCTCCTACTACAAGAGTTCGATCTTGTCATCAGAGATAAGAGAGGATGTGAAAACGTAGTCGCCGACCACCTTTCACGCCTTCCTTCTTCGCCTACACTTCAAATTCCTATAAAAGACGTTTTCCAGATGAGCAGCTCTTAACTGTGTCATGCGAATCTTGGTTCGCTGATATCGTAAATTATTTGGCCACCGGACTTATACCTAATGATTGGTCGAATCAGGACAAACTCCGATTCCTGTCCCAAGTAAAACATATTTACTGGGATGAACCTTATCTCTTCAAATACTGTTCTGACCAAATCATTCGTCGGTGTGTCCCCGACAATGAGTTTAAGAGCATGCTGTCATTCTGCCATGATCAAGCGTGTGGCGGGCATTTTGGCCCCAAAAAGACAGCAGAAATTTTTTTGCAGTGTGGCTTCTACTGGCCACGACTTTTTAAAGACGCATACAAATACTGCAAGACATGCTCCCGGTGCCAACACTTGGGCCGGATATCTCGGAGAAATGAAATGCCGCTCCAACCAATTTTGGTTGTTTAAATTTTTGATGTTTGGGGGATAGACTTTATGGGACCATTTCCCAACTCTTTTGGGAACATGTACATTCTACTTGCTGTTGACTATGTTTCAAATGGGTCGAGGCTGTGCCCAGCCGAACTAATGACAACAAGATTGTCGTTAGATTTCTCAAAGAAAACATTTTTTCTCGGTTTGGGCATCCTCGCGCGATTATCAGTGACAATGGATCTCACTTTTGTAATAGGACTTTCGAGTCCTTAATGCGAAAATACTCCATCACTCACAAGCTGTCAACGCCCTATCATCCCCAAACTTGTGGGCAAGCTGAGATTTCGAATTGGCAGATTAAACAGATATTGGAGAAAACGGTTTCCAAAAGCCGTAAAGATTGGTCATCAAAACTGATTGATGCCCTTTGGGCATTCTGTACTGCCTATAAGACCGATTTTGGCATGTCTCCATATAGGTTTGTGTATGGAAAGGCTTGCCACCTTCCAGTTGAAATAGAGCATAGGACATTTTAGGCAATAAAAGAGTTGAATCTATCCTTGGGACATGCGGGCAGCAATAGAAAGCTGCAGTTGAACGAATTAGACGAGCTGCGGGATGAAGCCCATGAGAACGCAGTATTTATTAAAAACCGAACGAAGGTGTTCCACGATAAACACCTTATGCGCAAGACTTTCAAACCTGGTCAACAGGTTCTACTTTACGATACTCGGTTACATTTCCATCCCGGCAAGCTCAAATCTCGATGGAAGGGTCATTTTTGGTACGCACCGTATATCCGCACGGTGCAGTCGATCTAGAAACCCCGGAAGACGGTTCACTGTTTAAAATGAATGGATATCGACTTAAACCGTTCCTCACTGCGGACCCTTCGGAGAAGCTCCTGTTTTTGCAGGAGCCGATCTACATTGACCGATCTTCCCCCATCTACCCCTAAATTTCGATTATCTAGCCAAAACACTGTTCAAACAAGTTTAGGAGTGTATCATTTGTAATTATAAAAACGAAATAAAAAAATCGAAAATTTGAAAATCGAAAAAAAAAAATTTAGGCTATTTTTGTAAATTTCCAGTTTTAATAAAAATAAAAATTTTATTTGCAAATAATTTCCTCTTTTTAAGAGGTTTTTTTTGCAAATAACCAACACATTCCCCCACTATAAATAAACTCCGACCCCTCTCTGTTTTCTTAACCCTAATTTTCCACCTCTCTGCAAACCCTAGCCGCCGCTTCGATTTCTGTAGCAAGATCCCTCCTAGCCGCCGCGCATCCGCCGCCGAACCCGCTTCTGTGCCGCGCTTCCGCCGCTCCTCTGCCGCTTCTCCCTCTGAAATTCTCAGAGGTGGTTCATTTTCTAAAACTCCTCTCTGTTAAATTTTTCTTTTAGATCTGCAATCTCTGTAATGGCACCGAACATGCAATTAGAACGTAATTTTTCACAAATCTTTTCACACACAATCTATGTGAGTTATTTTCGTGATGAAATCATACGGAGGGGATTGAACTTTTTAATTTATAATCATCCCAATGCTTACGCCCTTCCAGATCTAATCACTCGTTTTTACGAGTGCATGGAAGAAGGCTGCCTTGCACAATACGGTTTTATTAAGTTACTGTGGGGCGACAGGGAGATAATTATTGACAGAGACTTCATTCATGAAGTCACTTTAATCCCTAGATTACCTGTTCACGACCAACCGCTTCAATTTGAAGATTACATGCCCTTAATGGGTAATGACTGCTCGAGAGAACCTAGGAAGTGAATACAGGCTAGGACCCTTTTCGCCAATGTTTTAACCGTGTGCCGGTAGGCACAAAATAATATTTTTGGGAGTTCACATAATACCACATTTTTCACCCCGTCTCTTCGTATCGTGCACACCCTAATGACTAGGAACCCTAGATTTGTTATGTGCACGGTTCTGCTTTATTCAATTGGTGCTGGCAAAAGGGCCGCAAATTACCCTTGCCACATGTTAGTGACACAACTGTGTCGCTATTTCCTCCCTGTAGAGGAATTTGAATTCTACATGCATAGAGGTATACCCATTAGGCCTCTCATTGAGGGCGTATCCACGTCCTATACCCGCTTGACTGATGTTTGGTCGCGAAGAGAACCGACCGAACATGTACCCGCCAGAACACCCAGCTCCAGTTCGACCGCAAGTGAAGAAGAGCTCACCCCATAGAACATGCATGTTTAATGAGAAGAGCCATTAGGGGGATTGATAATTTAGTGGGGATGGTGACCAACTTGGATCACCGGGTGACTGAGATAGAACATGGAGTATCTACGCTGCTGGCGCGAGAGGAGCGTTCCCGTTCACGCTTAAGGGGACGGCGAGGGACTGAGCAATGAGGGCCTGAGCAGTGAGGGCACTGCTTTTGGTAAGTTTGGGGGAGGAGGTGGTTGTAAATAGTTATCATTACATTGCATATTTTTAATTTTTGTATATATTTTTTCTTTTTTTCTTTTGCATATTTATTTCTGCATTGCATCTTTATAAAAAATTATAAAAATTACAAAAATGAAAATAAAAAAAATTATAAAAATAAAATCAAATAAAAAATTAAAAAAATTAAAAATTAAAAAAATTGAAAAGTTCAACTTTGGCCATATTTGACTTAAGTTCAACATGACGGTTGAATAGTAGGGAAAAACTAGATCCTAAACTTAGTAAATTAAAAACCCTAAAAATAACCTTTCTTAAAATTTAACTGTAGAAAATATTTGTCTTTATAGTTTATTTAGAAATAGGCAAATTTTGAGTTCAGTTCTTGGGCTAAGTCAAAATAAGGGAAGGGTATTGAAATTTTTATTGAAGTATAAGACTGAAAAATAATTCCGAACCTTTAGTATAAAGTCTGAAAGTATATACCCTACAACTCGCACATACACGCACCTTGAAACTTGGGATAGTAGAGGATACCTTGAAGTGCTCTTGTCTAAAATCCTTAGCATGAGAAAAAATTGAATAAAAATATAAGTGTGAATAGGGAGATATAAAAAAAATGAACACTGGTTTTGTAATTACTTTAGGCTGCGTAAAATAAAAAATATATAACGAGGGTGCTTTATCACCTAGTGCCTTAGACCAACTGGTTTGGGAGTCACTGCTAAAGCCTTAGGTATTACAAGACGAGGAATTACACCTTAATGCGCAAACACATTTTGTAATCGGTCGTTAGTACCTCAAGAAGTATTAACGGTCGCATGAAGGATGTGTGAGCAATTTCATCTAAAATTCACCAACTAAAAGTAATTTGGACGATGGACAAGAGTACGATAGCTTGAATTGAATTTCCAAGTGTAGGGGTGATACATACACACACATAGGGGGTATATAATTGGGGTTTGGATGGGAGATAGGAATGAAAAATAGGACTTATATTTTCAGTGGAGATGATAAAAATTCCTAAGTTGAGATGGAACCTCAGAAGGAAAATTCAAAAGATACTAAAAGCTAAATAAATTTACAGAACATATACAATCTTAAGTTAAATGATAAGTGAGTGTGAAAAATACGGGTTAATGATTTCTAAGTTGAAGATAATAGAATTTCTTGCCAGAATATCGAATTGAAGAATGAGAGTCAATGGGCCAAATTGATCGGATTTTGTGGGTAGTATCTGCTGAAAACCCTCAGGAGACAACACTCCTCCTACTAGGGACACCTATAGGTTTAACGGCTTATTGCACAAGCTCAGTGCAATCACGATTCCCTGCGAAAGTGAGGTTAGGTTTTTTTTCGAGAATAAATTGGTTTTGCTCGGGACGAGAAATAGATAAGTTTGGAGGTATTTGTTCATATCATATTTTTGCATTATTATATTTCCCATTCTTAATCATATTGCAAATAAATAGGTGCTTTTGATCCATGTCTGCTAAATAGTTGCAGGTTACAGGTTCTCGGAACAATACAGTGAAAATGGTGAAAAAACGCTACAAAAGTGAGACTACGACCGACAAATAGAAGAATCTTTATGATACCACCTACAGTTCAAGGAAAAAATGAAGATCAATGAACAGTTCGATTGCACAAAGTACGAAGACAGCACAAGATTCAAGACTTCAACACGAAGCGAACGGTAAAAGTCCACAACATTCTGCACTGTGGAAATCTGGAAGAAACTGGAAAAGATTCTGAAGAACCAAGTGAAGAAAATAGAAAGAAAAGGCAACATGAAGCAGCCCTGAGAAAATAAACTCAAGACCTCACCATACGGCCGCGGATCCGCGGCCAAACAAAGCTTATGGTCGCGGTTCCGCGGCCGTGCAGAGCACGTGTCGGTGCGTGTCGGTGGAGTCGGTGCGTTGACCCGGTTTTCTTAGGGTAGTATTGTAAATTCAGATATGGATCAGGTGTAAACCGTAGGGTTTTCCTATCTATAAATAGGAAGCCTACTGCTCTTTTTGGAGCATGCCTCTTTTTAATTCTAGATTGGATTTTTAATTCCCTTGTAATCATCAAAGAGTGCATCAATAAAAGTAAGTTTTTTTATTTTGAATCTTTCTTATCTGCAATTTTATTTCTCTGCAATTTTTACCTGTCTTTATTTATCTGCAAGTTAATTAGGTTAATAAAAAAATATAAAAATGAATTTTGTCACAATTTCCTTAATGAGTGAGTAGTTCCTCACTTGTTAAGGTTAGGTTTGGGAAAAGTTTGAGAGATGGAAATCTCTCACTCCTTTCTTGCCCGTTTATAAATTAGGACTCTATGTAAATCAATCACCCACCGCTCACTACGGCACCCTATCCTACGAGATAGCGGTGATTCCCTAATTAGACCGGTCGTGGTTGATTTAGATAGAGGTTAGGGCTAAGAATTAAGAAAGGACGAACAAAGACCAAAAGAAAGAAACTACGTTTCTTCCCAGTCGTGCTAATCCCCTTTGTTAATTATTACCCTAGCACCTATATTCTTAATTAGGGCAAAAGAAAGCGGTGAGTAGAATTAACTTTCCAAACTAACCTAATCCTAACCCTAGCAAGGTTTTAATCTAAAGAAAACTCAATTTTAGTTTTTATAAAAATCAAAACCTACCACAAATAGGAATTGACTTGTTAGAACAACTAGAAAAGAACACGTTTTCCATGTGGACCGACCCGTACTCAATCGGCTAGCTACCAAGCGACACCGTCTTGATTGCGGTTAATTCTTTGATTTTAAAAATGCATACGCAAAAGAACGATCAATCATCAATTAACTCTACTTCCTGGGTACAAGATACCGGATCAGGATCTCATGTCTGTAATTCATTACAGGCTTTGAGAAACCGTAGAGTTATCAGGGCAGGTGATATGACTCTCAAGTTTACTAACGGAATGAGCGTGGACGCTGTATCCGTAGGGTATATCACCTAGAATTGACAAGTGGGCAGATATTGATTCTACGTATTTATTTGTGTGTACCAAGTCTAGTTTGTAAGCGATGTGGTTCACATCCACCTAAATCAAAGTTTGATTGGGTCAGGTATACTAGAGGATAATATATAAGTGTTAAATCAAGCTCAGGTTTTCAATGTCCAGAACACACTTAAAAGAAAGTCTCCAGAATTAAATAGGGCTTTCTTATGGTATTGTAGACAGGGTCACATCAATAAAACACGGTTGTCAAAGTTACATAAAGAGCGATATTTGGAACTGTTCGAATATCAGTCTTATGCAACTTGTCAATCTTTTCTCATATGAAAGATGACAAAGACTCCGTTCACTGGACACGGAGTAAGAGCGAGCAAGCTCTTGGGACTCATACACAGCAACGTGTGTAGTCCTATATCTACAGGTACACGAAGTGGTTATTATTATTTCATTACTTTTACGGATAATTTCTTTAGGTAAGGACATATCTTCTTGTTGAATCATAAATCCGAAGCCTTTGAGATGTTCTGGGAATAAAAGAATGAAGTGGAAAAACAAACAGGCAAAAGTATCAATACACTGAGATCTGATCGTTGTGGTAAATACTTAATTGCCGAGTTCCTGTATTACCTAAAAGAGAATGGAATTCTCTCTCAGCTTACTCCTCCATACACACCACAACACAACGGTGTATAGGAAAGGCGGAACAGAACCGTATTGGATATGGTATGTTCCATGATGAGTAATACTGAGTTACCGCGATCCTTCTGAGATTATGCACTAGAATCAGCTGCATATCTTTTGAATAAGGTTCATACCAAGACTATGCCTACCACACCATATCAGATGTGGAGTGGGAAGAAACCCTATCTTCAGTATTTGAAGATATATGGATGTCCAGATTTTGTTAAAAAGCAGTATGCGGACAAGCTCGAGGCATGCTCAGTACCGTGTAAGTTCGTGGGATACCCAAAGAACTCCAAGGGGTATCTATCCTATTACGCAGAGGAAAAAAAGGTTTTTTTGTTCCTCGTCATGCCCATTTTTTAGAAAATCAATTTTTTGTAAAAGGAAATAGTGGGAGCTCAATAGAACTGGAAGAAATTCCAGAACCACAAACTATTACTGAAAGTATGGTAGAACCAGAGGTTTCAAAAGAACCGGACATCCCTACGTCAATCCGCAGGACTAATAGGCAATCTCATCCGCCCACGAGATACTACGGTTTTCTCATAGACGGGGATCGAGAGGATTGCATCATTGACAATGATGAGCCAACTAGCTTCCAGTAAGCCATTCAGAGTGGTGGCTCGGTAAAATGGCTGGATGCAATACGGACCGAAATGGAGTCCATGTACACCAACAAAGTATGCACTTTGAACATTGCTCCAGAAGGGGTAAAACCCGTAGGCTGCAAATGGATCTTCAGAAAGAAGATTGGTGTAGATGGATAGGTTGAAACCTATAAGGCTAGACTTTTTGCAAAAGGTTTTCGTCAAAGACCTGGTTTGGACCATGATGAATCCTTTTTCTCCAGTGTCTATGCCCAAATCCATTCGGATCCTTCTTGCCATTGCTGCCTTCCAAGATTGTGAGATCTGGCAGATGGACGTAAAGACGACTTTTCTAAATGGTTATTTGGAAGAGTGTGTCTATATGGATCAGCCAGAGGGTGTCAATCAGAGTGGGAGCAGCGGGATAGTGTGCAAGTTACTTAAATCCATTTATGGACTAAAAAAGGCATCGCGGAATTGGAACATCTGTTTTTATTGAGACAATCAAAGAATTAGACTTTATCAAAAATCCAGATGAACCATGCATTTATAGTAAGATTATAGCGAGAACTGTGGAATTCCTCGTTGAGTGCGTGGATGGCATTCTCTTGATAGGAAATGACATTCCTATGCTACAATCAATCATAGGATTCTTTTCACAGAGGTTCTCCATGAAAGACCTGGGTGATACCAACTACATTCTGGGGATCCAGATCCATCTTGATAGATCAAAGAGGATGGTGGGTCTTTTACAGTCAAGGTATAACAACACCATACTGAAAATATTTAGTATGGATGATTCTAAGCGCGGTGGTCTACCGGCTTGTCATAGAATCACCCTCTCCAAAGAGATGTCTTCCAAGACTGGTTTGGAAAGAGCTCGCATGTCGATTATACCATACGCTTCTGCGGTAGGCTCTATAATTTATGTGATGTTGTGTACCAGACCAGATGTAGCTTACGCACTAAGCGTGGTAAGCCGGTATCAGTCAAACCCAGGGGAGAAGCACTAGGAAGAAGTAAAGAACATTCTCAAGTACCTAAGAAGGACTAAGGAGATGTTCTTGGTGTATGGCGGAAAGGACCTCCAGATCGAGGCCTTTGCTAACTCCAGCTTCAAAAGTGATAAGAATGATTCCAAGTCCATGTCAGGTTATGGCTTTACCCTCAGTGAAGGGGCGGTCTGTTGGAAGAGCTCCAAGCAGGACACCGTTGCAAACTCGACGTTGGAAACGGAGTAGTTCGCTGCATGAGACGCCGCAAAAGAGGCAGTCTGGATATGGAAATTCTTAATTGAACTTCAGGTGGTTCCTTCCATTTGTTGGTCCAATACTTTAGTATTGTGACAACATACGGCGCTATAGCTTTAGAGAAGGAACCCAGGTCCCATCAGCGATCCGGACATATCTTGAGGCAGTGCCACCTGATCAGGGAGATCGTTGATCCCAGGAGATCGAGGTGAGGAGAATAGATACGAGAACAACACTGCAGATCCACTCACGGAGGCCATCTCTCAGACAGTGTTCGAGAGGCTATTCGAGACCTTTGGTCTGCGATATGCTAGTATATGGCCTTAGTGCAAGTGGAAGATTGTTAGTGATATATGCCCCAGAGGCCATTATTGTATCATACTGGATTGTATATTACTTAATGGGAGCTTGGGATATACACGGATATAATAACAGTCTTGCTCAAAATGGCAGTATGCTACCTGGTTTGTTTCTACCTCAATATATGCATGTGTTTTCTTAGCATATCGCTTATACATATTGGTAGAGCCTTTAGGATCTTTGCTTGATTACCAGCGTTGTGATGGTAGTCACATTAGTGGGGGCTGGGTAGTCTATAAGCACATCCTATACAGGTCCCTAGTCATAGGATTATCGAGACAGGGCATCGATACTCCACAGTAGACTAGTGTATACACTTCTTATCCCAGCAGGGAAGATGGTCTATCCCACAGCCATTAGTACGTCGTACTAGAGATAGTATGCAGGTGCTCATTAGGTTATGAGTACGCTGGACAGGACTCGTCGGGAACTGTTAGTGGGTATTATACCTGTCGTCGGGTAGCAGTTCTTAGGTGACATGAGTACAGCTTAGTCCGTCGACTTGATACCGCCACTTCGCCTCGAGTGTGTTCCCACTGTACTTTGATTACTACCCTACCACGGCTCAAAAGAGTCATGCAAACAGGTAGTAGTTGAGTGCAGTCCTGAAGCACTTGGAGGCAGTGACGGTTAGATAGAATTCTTCTCTCCCGGTATTGTGGGTTTATATCGCGCTGTGTTCGGAAGGCCATTACACAAAGTCCTTGGCCAAGGCGAGCGAGATTTACTGGTAGGTATTCTAGTAGTTTCTCAGGGTGTATTGGGCTACTCTCCGACACGACTTATTGTGCTATTAGGGGTCTGACGATTACCACCCCTAGGCTCAATATGCGATACTCTTAGATGAACAAACCAGACTGTACAGAGATTGTCACATTCAGGCTCAGTAGGAGTTCGGATAGGTTTTCCTCATCGGCCTTCTTATCGACATTTACGTGGGGACCGTTACGTGCAGCTAGTACCGCTTGCGGCCTATGGTTAAACCTACTGCCAGCGTAGTGTCGAGTCTTAAAAGTCTCACATAGAGAGTTTCCCTGCACTGGGAAAAAGGTGTAGAGGCCGTATGGTTTTACTGCAGGGCTTTGATCACTTACGTACACTTGTGCACGTATGATGTTCGGGCGGATAATACTAGTGGGCTTTGGTTTAAGCCAGATCCTAGTATTATATTGATGGATTAGTTTCATCTCTTTGTATTCGTGTTTCTCAGAATATGAATGCGGGTATGTATATACGGATGAGAGGAGCACAGAAAGAGACGCCTCATTAGGTTTTTGACCATTTACTTGATTAAAATAATTATGAGGTGAAGGAAAGTATTTGTTATTTTGGTAAATGATAATTGAGGCATGGCTACTAGTTTTGACTACTTGACTTTGTTTGACCTTTTGACTTGGCTTGACCACTTGACTTGGTTTGACTATTTGACTTAGATATTTTTGTGAGATATTTTGTGACCCAGATATTTTGATGAGATATTTTTCATTCCATGCTTGTGGTCATGTCAAGTTAGCCATCTCATTTTCATTGATTATTATCATTATCAAAAATCATTTCTCTTTCCTCAAGTGAGCTCTCATGTTAGCTCTCTTCTTCTTCCTCCTCACTTCAAAACCCTAAAAGCTCTCATGTGTTGAGATAGGGTTTCAAGAGACAAATAAATCCATCTTCATACTCTACATCACCTAGGCCATTAAGTTTAGCAAGCTTGTTGCCCTATTTACCTCGGTTTTGAGGTGGAGCTCGGACTATAGACTCTCGGGTGGATCGTCTTTGACTCGAGGAGGCCGTGGAGGTTGCTACGATCCGGATCAATCCTTGGAGCCTACGTAGATGAGGAGGACAGCGATGAAGACCCGAAGGACATGTATCATGAGGTATAACTTCGTATCCGAGTATTTAAACCTCAAGTAGTTTGCTAACTAGGGTTTATGGACGATCCTTGGTTGTAGTCGGTGTTACGAAGCTCGTAAAAATCATTTTTTGCAAATTCCGCCTCCCCGCGAATAGGTGGGGTGCGCGACATTGACTTAAAGTCGCTCGCCTAGCTAAAGAGCTCGCTAATCCTGACATGGAAGAAATTCTAACCATAATCAGAAGCCGGTAAATTCTGCCACCAGTCTCTTTGCGTGAAGAAGAAAGCATAGAACAAGAGAACAATCCTGCCGAAGAAGCTTCGATCATTCAAGATGAGCCCGATTGGAGAGAACCCTTCATAGAGTACCTCCGATACGACAAGCCGCCCGAAGAAAAATCTGCGAGAATTCAGCCGAAGAAGAGAGCTCTCCGATACATGTTATTAAATAATACGCTATACCGCAGATCATATGACTAACTCTGGCTCAGGTGCCTGTCATCGGCCGAAGCCCAAAAAGTCATGAAAGAAGTTCACTCGGGCATCTGCGGGGCTCACCGGTACGGCCCCAAAATGCGGCTTCAGATTAAACGGCTTGGATCTTACTGGCTCACCATGATAAGGGATTATGAAGAGCATGCAAAGAAATGCCATCTCTGCCAAATTCATGGTGATTTCATTCAAAAGCATCCCAATCCGTTGCATCCTACGGTGGCGTCGTGGCCCTTCGAAGTTTGGTGCACCGACATAGTTGGCCCGATTGATCCTCCATCATCCAAAAGCTACCGGTTCATATTGGCCGCAACTGACTGCTTCTCCAGATGGGCTGAAGCTGTCCCGTTAAAAGAAGTCAAGACAGAAGATATTCTAACATTTTTCCGACATAATATTCTATACCGTTTCGATACACCAAGAAGAATCATATCTGACAACGGGCCTTCTTTCAAGAGCTTCAAAATCTTAAGGTTTGCTACTCAGCACAAGATAGACTGGAAATATTCCTCCATCTATAATCGAAGGGCCAATAGGCTAGCCGAACCCTTTAATAAAACTCTATGCAAGCTCCTGAGGAAAAATGCTTCAGCCAATAAGAGACACTGGAGTCTCAAACTTCACGAGGCGTTGTGGGTATATCGTACCACACACCGCACTCCAACTCAGTCCACTCCATACTCACTACTCTTCGAAGTGGAAGTAATCCTTTCGCTCGAAGTCGAAGTTCCAAGTCTAAGAATGGCCATCCAACACGTGTTGACGAAGGAGGAAAACGTCCTCCTTCGGCTCGAAGAGCTTGACGCCCTCAAAGAAAGGAGGCTCGCGGTGCAGCAAAATCTGGAGCTATACCGAGCCCAAATATCATGGGCCTAAGACAAGATGTCTCGTCTCCGCACTTTCAAGAAAGGCGAATTGGTGTTGGTCCTCAAAAGGCCGATCATCCCCAATCGACATGCGAAAAGAAAATTCGAGCCAAACTGGAAAGGACCATACGTCATTGAGAATGTGTTCGATGGAGGATCCTGCCAACTAATAAGTGTTGAGGGAGAAAGGCACATGCCACCCATCAATGGCCGATATCTCAAGAAATACTATACGTGAATGCTCCAAGTTGCAGACGAATTGAGCACACCGGCCCTATGGTTTGGATCATACATCCTGTAAAACTGTATACAATCTACGGGCCTAAATGACCCCTATCTCTCCCAATTCCTGCTGGAGAGACTACTTTTAAATTCCCACCGGCGCAAAATAAGGTATGTCCACAAGCAAAACGGGCACGGATGAAAACTCGAAAGGGCTCCATGAGTAGCAGGACTGCCGGTGAGTTTGTGAAAACCAGAAAGGGCAAAAACTCGTGAAAAGAGATAAAATACACTCGCAAAGTCCTTTCGACCTTGTGAGGAGAAAATCCCTACGTGAGATCGTTATGACTCACAAAGGAGTAACACACTTAGGAATCCTCACGATTCCTAAGAAGAACATACACCTGCGAGATCCTCTCGGTTTGTAAGGAGAAAATGCTTTTATGAGACCCTTACGGCTCATAAAATTGAAAAGCCTTAGGTGATAGAGATCTAAACCTGTCTCTTAAGCTATCGCTCCCCAATAGGCAACGGCAAATAATGAGTCGCTCCTTGCATTGCTTCAGTGTTAGCGGTGCTGAAGCCGACCCAAAACCTAAATCCCAAGTCTTCCCAAGGGCAAATGATGAGTCACTCCTGACATTGCTTCAGTGTTAGCGGTGCTGATGCCAACCCAAAACCTAAATCCTAAGTCTTCCCAAGGGCAAATGATGAGTCGCTCCTGGCACTGCTTCAGTGTTAGCGGTGCTGATGCCGACCCAAAACCTAAATCCCAAGTCTTCCCAAGGGCAAATGATGAGTCGCTCCTGGCATTGCTTCAGTGTTAGCGGTGCTGATGCCGACCCAAAACCTAAATCCTAAGTCTTCCCAAGGGCAAATGATGAGTCGCTCCGGGCAGCACGCTTCAGTATTAGCGGTGCTGATGCTGACCCAAAAACCAAATCCCAAGTCTTCCCGGGGCAAATGATGAGTTGCTCCTGGCATTATTCTAGTGCAGCAATGCTGATGCCGACCCAAAAACTAAATCCCAAGTCCTCCCGGGGCAAATGATGAGTTGCTCCTCGCATTATTCCAGTGTAGCAATGCTGATGCCGACCCAAAAAACTAAATCCCAATTCCTCCCAGAGAAAATGATGAGTTGCTCTTGGTATTATTTCAGTGCAGCAATACTGATGCCAAACAAAATCCAAATTCCAAGTTCCTCTCAAATTCAAAAATCCCGCCAAATAAGGCAGAAATCAAACAGATCAAATCAAAGTCCCACCCGGCAGCACTTCTAAGCTCGAAAGACCCGCTGGATATGTAGGGAACTTCCAAAACAAATCAAATCAAACAAATCAACCCTGATACCGCAAGAAGAGGAGCAAGTCAACTTCAACCCCGACACCGTAGAAAGCGGAGCAAGTCAAATCAAATCCCGACACCGTAAGAAGCGGAGCAAGTCACCGACTGTCCACGTCGCTAAAATGGCAGCACCGACCATCCAAGTCACAAAAATGGCAGCACCGACCGTCCAAGTCGCAAAAAGGGCAGAACCGACCGTTCATGTCGCAAAAATGGCAACACTAACCCTCCAAGTCGCAAAAAGGGCAAAACCGACCGTCCATGTCGCAAAAATGGTAGAATCGACCGTCCAAGTTATAAAAAGGGCAGAACCGACCGTCCATGTCGCAAAAATTATAGAACCGACCGTCCATGTCGCAAAAATGGCAGCACCGACCATCAAAGTCGTAAAAGGGTAGAACCGACCGTCCACGTCGTAAAAATGGCAGCACCGACCGTCCACGTCGCAAAAATGGCAGCACCAGCCATCTACGTCGCAAAAATGGCAGCACCGGCCGTCCACATCGCAAAAATGGCAGCACCGACCGTCTACGTCGCAAAAAGGGCAGTATCGACCTCCACGTCGTCAAAACAGGAACCAAATCAAGTCAACCTCCATGCGAAAGAAGATCTATCAATTTCATGCAAACAATCCACATATGTGGTGTGCATTTATTGATGGGGGGTACTTTGTTGGGGTAAAAAATTACACCCCAGTTGACCAAGTCAAAACCAAGGTCAACCCCAAGTCAAGTGGGCCCAAGCCCAAGTCATGACCAATCATGGAAGGGGCCGGCTCCATGCCAAAATTGAGGCAATAAATTAGTCTAAATGTAATTTTTAGAAATAAATATATGAAAAGTGGGCAGAAAGCCAAAATTTTGTAAACCCCATGGTTTATATGCAAAAAAAAATAAGCACATAAGGCATGGGGTGGCACACGTGCCATTTGGTAAAGCCCAAGGGGTTATATGTAAAATTTGTAGCCTGTAAAGGCAACATGATGAAAAAATCAATAAGAACTTTTT
Organism: Agapanthus africanus; assembly: GCA_030015575.1. Lineage (NCBI taxonomy): Eukaryota > Viridiplantae > Streptophyta > Magnoliopsida > Asparagales > Amaryllidaceae > Agapanthus > Agapanthus africanus. Next base: position 888,905,124 of record JASDDO010000019.1, on the reverse strand, counting down.
TCTCTCTAAAAAAAGTTAGGGTTTCTGTGCCTTCTTCTCTTTCCTCAAGGTTCTAAACCTTCTCCTCTTTTCTTAATTAAATCAAGAGTTTAACTATTCCTTTTTCAAAAAGAAATAGTTCTTCACCAGAAAACCTACAAAGGGGAGCTCGGATCTCCCATCAGATCTCTAAAAGGGGAGATTTTGAATCTTACCCCCTTTCCTCCAAGATCCAGCCAACAAAGAGGAGGAAGAAGGAGACCCATCTCCGAAAATCCCACATTCGGAAAGATCCAAGGCTCAAGAGAAGATCTAAGGCTTAAGAGAGAAGAAAGGGGTCCCTTTCGACCACCTCTGAAGATCTTTAGGGATTTCAACTTCAGGACCTAAATCTTCAAAGGAGTTTAACTCCTAATCCAGATCTTTTAGGAGTTTAACTCCAAATATAAATCTTTTGGAGTTTAACACCACTCAAAACCCTTTTTCGGAGTTTAACTCCTATTTCCGAGGCAAAAATCCCCTTTCTTTCCACCGGCGCCCACGTGTCGGGCGCGTGAGATGCTAGCGTCCAAGCGCCCAGTGCCCACATGCTGGGCGCGTGAGGCGCTAGCGACCAGCGCCTACGTGCTCGGCATGTGGGGCGCTAGCGCCCAGCGCCCACGTGCCGGGCGCTAGCGCTAGCACCCAAGCTCCCAGCGCCTAAGCGTCCATTTCCCACATGCCAGGCACGTGAGGTGCTAGCACCCAGCGCTAGTGCTCAAGCGCCAAACGCCCAGCTCCCTAGAGTCATTAAGACACTCCTCACCCTACTTTTTTCCACACTATCCCACACTCAAAATACACCCCTGTTAGGAAAATTTTTCTAATGAGGCGCTGCCTTGCACCCCGTAAGGGGGCTGCTATCCATCTTGACCCCCAGCCCACTATCCGGGTAGCGGGAACCCATAAAAACTCTGCGAGACCCCCGATATATCCAAAACCTCTTCAAAACAGAACATTGTATATTGAGTTCGCATGACCTGTTTGACCCGTCAATCGGAGTTTCCCTCGCTCCAAAGGCGAGGGGTAATTAACGGCAGCTTAGTCCGCGGCTGCCGGAGATTCGGATCCCCATAATTAATAAACCCCAGCCTACCCTAGGCAAGGGGAATCTGTAATGCGCCTGACAAGTGACGCGTATTTCCATCTCAATGGGGTGACGAAAAACACCCTACAATGCCGACCCTCCAGAAGGCTCTTGATAGTCTCGAGTAATACCGTTTGCTCATTGTTGGGAGCTGCAATGATAGGTGGTGGTGGTAGAGTATGCGGTAGGGTGTTGCCATTAACGTTTGTGCTGGTGTTGTTGGGAGAACCCATAACCTTAATAGAAAAAGAATGATTAGGATATATTCAAGAAATTTGGAATGTACGGAATGTATAGTTGCCGATTCTTATAATTCTTATGATATATTGCTTCAGATTTTATGCAGAACTGACCTGCATGGGCCGCCAACAAAACCTGTCACGCCCTGCTTCCCAGTGTACGGAAACAGTGATATGGCAGGCCGCAACGTATTTACTAAGAAATAAATACGTTAAGCGTAATTAAGCAATATATATAAAATGCACAAGAATGATAAGAGATATAAAAATGAACAGCAACTTTATTTACATTCACTTTAGATACAACTGTTTGAAAATAAAATGATACAATGATAAAAAGCGGTGCCTAAACAGTAGCATACAAGATGAAACTAAATACAATGAGAGCTAGAAGTCTGGTTGGGCAGTGAGCTGGTCCAAGTCCTCCTAGCTAGACTCGATCTCTTCAGTGACCGATCCTCCTGACGAACATTCCAAAGAAAGAAATAGAAGGAATGTCGTCAGCAAACAAACGCTCGGTAAGTCCCGAAAGAAGAAATGGAATATAACAAGTGTTGGAGATAGTGCCCTCATAGTCAATTATTGGATCGCAGGTACGTGATTGCAATGATTGCGGAGGACCTATACCGGTAGAACAGTCTTACTCGAGATGATAGTATGCTATCTGGTTTGCCTTTATCAGTTGTGTGCATGTTCAGGTGACTGATTACATGTTCCACTTTGATAAAGCCCTTAGGATCTTGCTTTACTACCAACTGTATGATGGCGATCATATACGTGAGAGTTGGGTAGTTTATATGCATATCCTTAATTGTGGTCCCTAGTCGTAGGAGTTTCGAGACAGGGCATCGATACTCCGGAGTAGACTAGTGTATACAGTCGAGACCCCGACGAGGGGCGGTGGCCGGTCTCACAAGCCACTGGTGTCAGTTGGATCACCTAAGATGTATATAGGTGCTCATTGGGTTATGAGTACACCGGACAGGACTCGCCGGGAATCTGCTAGTTAGTATTATACCTATCGTCAGATAGCAGTTCCCTGGTGACATGTGTACAGGTTAGTTCATCGACCTGAGGTCGTCATTTGTCTCGTGTGAGTTCCCACTGTGCTTTGATTTCTACCCTACCACGGCTCAAAGGAGTCATGCAAACAGGTAGCTTTTGGGTACAGTCTCGAGCCATATGGAGGCACGTGAGCGGATCGGCAGGGGATTCGTCTCTCCCGGTATTGGGGGCGAGGTCGTGCTGTGTCTAGGAGAGCCATTACATATAGTCCATGGCCATGGCAGGAGATTTACTGGTAGGTACTCCAGTAGTATCTCAGGGTGTTATTGGGCTACACTCCGACACGACTTATACTGCTATTGGGGGTCTGACGTTTCTAGCCCCCTAGGCGGATATGCGATACTCATTGACGAACGGACCGGACTGTATATACATTGTCACTGTTAGGCTCAGTAGGGTTTCCGGATGAGTTCGCTCATCGGCCTCCCTTGAGGTCAGTCCGTAGGCAGCCGTTACGCATAGCTAGTGCCGCTGACGGTTTGTGGTTAAACCCACTGCCAGGGTACTGACGAGTCATTAGAGTCCCCCACAGACAGTTTCCCAAGTTCGGGCGAAACGTTGTAGAGGCTGTATGGTTTTATGGCAGGGTTCGGAAAATGCACGTGCGTTTACGCACGTGTTATTTTTTCGGGCAGTTGATACTGGTCGGCTTTGGTTTAAGCCGGATCCGAGTATTATATTGAGTAGGTATAATATCTTTGTCTCAGTTGCATTTGTATTCGGCCGTAATACAAATGCGGGTATATTTATACAGTTTCGGGGTTGTCCTGAAATTCGTTTCAGGATCACTTTTGGAAGTTGCCAGTTTCCAGTTTTCTATCAGCCGTCTTTTAACATTCGGTTAAAGATGGATTTATCTTTTCTTGGATGAGGGTGAGTCGTACTTCTAGAAGGTTCTAGAAGGTTCTAGAATTTGGTGACAAGGTTAATGACTCATGCTTTGATTTCAATGAGGTTTTGTTTTCCTTAAGATATTTTCATGTGTTCACACATGATATTATCCTTGTGCTCACCCTCTTCTCTCCTACACTCACCTCCCTCTTTGCTATAAGAGGCCGGCCCCCCTCCTCTCTCTCACTTGATGTTTTCATTTGGTAGAAAAAGATTATGATAGGTTTTATCGGTGTATGGAATTTCACAGCCTATTTCATTCCATCACCCGATTCCCTCGGCAACTTCATTAACCGATCGTCCACGAACTTAGACGAAGTGAGACAAAGTCATCTACTCATTCTCTACATCATTCTTGGTCGTCTCCTTTAGCAAACTTGATGACCGAGTTGCCTCGAGTCAGAGGCGGGAGCCCGTTTAAAGAATCAGTGATGTGGTGTCACCTGGACGAGCAGATCGGAGATCGAAGAGATCGGAGCAGCCGCAACGGAGCGTGGGATGATGGTTAAAGAACGAAGGACTCGGATCGTTCGGTATAACCTTTCTACACTCTTTACAGTTTGTTAGTTTAGCAATAATGGCAGATCCGGGTTAAAGTATACGATAACGCCAGTTAAAAAGTTTTTGTTCCGCATTTGGCGTCTGTAGACGGCCGGGGAGCTACCGTAGACTTACAGTGGTATCAGAGCCTCACCATTTTGCTATACTAACTTGTGCTAACGCGTTTAAAACATCGATCGAACCGGAAATCAAAAATCGCAATTTTTCAGCTTGACAGTTTCTGTTGATTTTAAATGGTGTCCTAAAAATATTTCACACATCTCAGAAAACTGTGCAGGGTTTTATAAGAGCACCGACAAAATTTGGGCACGTGACTCCACCAAATCGCCGCGGAAACGCGGCCAAACCCATGGTTTGGCCGCTCATCCGCGGCCACTTGGTGAGATCATGCTCCCAAATTTGTACAGTGTGTTCCCCTCTGGAAATTAGGGTTTTTGGTATATATCTTTTGGGCCCAGGTTTTGTTACTGTTCTCCAGATTTGCGTGGGGCCCACTTTGTGATATTTTAGTCGATCGAAATTTAAACATGTTAGTTTACAGTGCTTACATTATATCTCCGACCGGGAATGTCATTTGATCGGTAAACCGCGTCTGATTGCTATAGTTCTTTTAGACGGGTTTGCGAACGTGACATTCGCGTTGATGTTCTGTGTTGTGCTGTGATGTTGCGGATTTGTCGTGGTGGATAGCAGTGTGCAATGGTAGTACAGTTTGAGTTTATTTGTACATTTGATATTGCGGGGCGAGCGTCCAACTTGTGGACTGCCGTCACTGCCTGTTGTATAATATTCTTTTGGGGCACGACCAGGTTGCGGTCGATGTACCTGTTGTACTATTTTTCATTACTGTACTAGGTTTTACCCCGCGACGGAGTGCACGGATAGCCGGGTTCTGAGGGGCAACGGGTCCGCATCTTATGGCTTTGAGAGGCAGAGGGGTCCCACTCTAGAATTGGCAGACTATTCGCCGCACTCGTAGGGGGTACAGGTTGACCCAAGGAGGGGTGCTCAATTTACCGGATTCCGTGAAGTGCCGGGTGTTCCATTCACTATGCTGTGGGGACTACCTCGCTTCAGGTTTTGGCGGGTAACTTACCGCACCCGTAGGGGTCTAGGTTTCATTGCACAGGCTATCCACACGACAGGGGAACGTCGGGTTTCAGCAGCGGCTCTGTGAAACCCGGGGATCCCAGATTATCTGTATTGTTCTGTGATGCTTATTACTTTTCTGTAATGTTGCATATTATCACGCCTGGAGCGATTATTGTATATTGGTTTATATACTATTAGATGTTGTATATGTTTTACACCCGCGCTAGTCCAGTCCCCGCTCTGTCGTTAGTTAAGTAACCTAACGGGTGATGACGGGACCCAGTGACGATGCGGATGGCATATACGTACATTTTATTTTCGTTCTTTTCTGGTGTGATCGATTGATGGGACTGCGTTGATTCTGATCAATGCAAAAAGATAAAACAAACATGTTTTCAGTTGTTGGAACAATTTAAAAAGTGTTATTGCAAAGACGTTTCCTTTTGTTTTGCATAGCGGTATTCAGTGGAATATCCTGCACCTCATTCGACGGGGCAAGGGCCGATATCCCTTCACCGGGACTGACCCCTTGGGCAGAAGTTTGCGTCAGGGTAATAACTTCACTATAGTCGATTACATGTTGCTTTGCATCGCGGTATTCAGTGGAATATCCTGCACCTCATTCCACGAGGAAAGAGCCGAGATCCCTTTACCGGGAGTGACCTCTTTAGCAAAAGGTTTTCGCCACTATATTTTAAAAAACTATCAGGTTCCTTCAGCGATATCAAGTTCACTACGTTAAAGGTTTTTCGCCAAAAACCAGCCGTAGCCCTCTGTCACTTCTTTTGGGTATTCAGTAGTATTCAAGCTATGCATTTTAGCCAAAGTTAAGGCATAGTGTTTGGTAGCTGCTGGGTATTCAATTGTTGCATAGATAGATGAGTTAGTTTGGGACAGTCGTTCTGCCGATTGGCCAAAGTCAGGGGCATGTGCGGGTGGGTTCAAATTGACAAGATAGTGACGGGTAGAACTTGGCATGTGACTTATGACATTTTGACCAAAGCCAAGGTTATAAGAGCATGGGGCAAAAATCAGATCGGGAGTTTCTAAAGAAACTGAAACTTGCCAGGCATGCGCATACCTTCTGGAGTGTGATAACGCGAGTGGATTCCGTCACGTTATCATGCGATGAGAGTTGGATCCCGATTCCCACTGATGAGTTGGTTTACTCTTCGGGTGATCCCGATTGATTCTTCTTTCAGGTTTGGAGGAGAATTTGACAGGACAGTGGGAGGTTTCCGGATTAGATAAAGTGATAACCATTCTGATCTAGGTTAGAGTGCACGCAGAGTGTTTCTTTTCTCTCTCTCTCTTTGGCAGCGACCTTTGACCGACTCTAGACTATGACTCAGTGACCAAGTTGACCGAACCTTCTTAAAATACTGGCTTTTGGATTGTCTATGTTGCATAAGTCATTGCCACTCCTTCTTTTACCCTTTGAATTTCTCAGAACACCCGTATTACTACGGATATCCACTTCCATTGGATAGATCCATCGTATGGTTAAATACGAACTCGAAGGGACTTCTTCGAGGATGGATCCAGGTTCAGGAGAAATAGAATTGGTTTATTCAGTTGTCTTTTATTATCACCTTCTCTCAGGTTGCGAGGGCTCCTTGGTTTAGGAGAGTACACCTATTATGCTTATTGGATAGTCTTATTCCAAACCATAGGCTGGTGCCGAAAGGTAGGGAATGAAGAAAACCAATTAGCCTAAGTAGGGTGTGCAGAAGGTAATATGTAAAGACAAAATAAAGGGATTAGAAAGAGGGCAAAGTAAATTGCGACTGATATCATTCACGACCAAAACCGCGTACTTCATCGCCACTCCTATTTCACCTTTAAAGGAATAAGGTATTATTCAGTTGTCTTTTATCGTCACCTTCTCTCAAGATACGAGTACTCCTTGGTCTAGGAGGGTACACCTATTATGCTTACTGGATAGTCTTCTTCCAAACCATAGGCTGGTGCCGAACGGTAGGGAAGGAAGAAAACCATTTAGCCTAACGATGGTGTACAGAAGGTAACGACTAAAGGCAAATAAAGGGACTTGGAGAGATGGCAGTGAAATATACGGTCGAAGTCATGAATTGGATTTTGGAAGAGGCATTACTATGAATACCAGGATACCCCTACGAAACATTTTTATGTTTCAGTGCATTGTTAAAGAAAAACTGTTTTCCCGATTAGACACTTACTCCAAGGGTATGTATTTACCAGGTTTCATTCTCATATCTGTATGGTTTTACAGATAATGAGTGGGAGTAAGTTATTGGGAATTAGGTGATTATCCTCATTATATCGGAATTCGTTGTAATTGGTGATATTTGAGGAAATCGCCAGGGTACAGTTTTCAACCTACGACGCACAGATTTTGAGTTGTTTAACTCAGCGGACTTATACAGAGTATTGTATGTTGTCCAGTGTCCATCAGGACAAAGGGGTAGGTCCTCGTACTATGTTCTATTTACTTATAACTTCTCTAGTATTTGGACAAGTGTTTCGTAGAAATACAAGGTCTAAGTTTTGAGAAGTTGTGGGTATAAGAATAAAGTAGAGAACCAGGTATCACAAGTATCGAGATTCTTCAAAGAGATCGAAGATGTAGATTCTTGTGATTGGTATTCAGATGATAGTGATGGTTTTGAGAAACGTGTTTCTCTTTCAGGTTGCTCATAATTGGATGGATTCCTAACTTGAGTACTGCTGATTAGCCTCTTTCCATTAAGTTGATATGCACTAGAGACAGCTGCATGGTTTGAATATGGTTCCAATTAAATAAGTGCCAAAGTTTCTGTATTGGATATAGAATGGATCGTACCTTAAAAGATGTTAAGGTACGGGGAGTTGTCCAGCTTATGCTTAAAACCAGACTCTGGATAACTCATGGCACATTTCTGTAATGGCTGTTTGTGGGTTGACCCTGGCTATGACGAGGGTTGATATTCTACCATTTGGAAGATCAATAGTGATATTGTTCTTGACTCGCCACAGTTTTAGTAAAATGGATCTTTTTCAGAAAACAGTAGTGGGAGTATGGTAGAACTGGAAGTGATTCCAGAACCGCGAACGATTACGGAAAATTTAATAGGACCTATATATTCAATCAGGTTTGACATTCCAATAGCCACTCCGCAGATATGGTGGGTAACCTCAGACACCCGAGAGGTACTCCGGTAGCCTCAAGGACGGTGACAGGGAGGTTCTTATCTACCCAGACTTGACACTACTGTTGTTCCAGGCTATGAGACCCGGTAGGAGGGTTGTCGTAGTCAGTGGGAGCAGCAGAAGCATAGTGGGCAAGTAGCTTATGTCTATTTATAGACTTGAGCAGTTATAGCGGAGATAGATCATCTAATTTTGATGTGACGGTCATAGGTTTGACTTCAATCAGAATAGGGGATGGATCTGTTAAGAAGGTAGTAGGGTGTGATGTCATGGTATCTGAATGACATATACAGAGTAGGAAGTAAAATTCCTATACTACGATCGGTTGTACTGTGGTCGTCACACAGTTGTTTCTCCAGACAGGATATGGATATAATATTTGACATTCTGGTTTCTGGATCTATGGTTTTAGATCTAGATTTGGGTAGTTTCCCAATGTGGGTACTTTGACAGATATTCTAATGGTTTTTAGAATAGTTGACTCCTAGCATGGTGGTGTACCTGCAGGTGATGGAGTCACCCTCTCTAAAGGTGTCGTATAGACTAAAGGGAAGAGGGCTGTGCATGATTGGCAGATCACTTGCTTAGGCAATTGAGTCAATCGTGAGGTGTCAAGTACCACATCAGATGTTGTCTTTACACTAGATGCAATAAGTTTGTATTAATCCAATCCTGGAGAAACATAAGGAAGCAGTTTTAGAACATAAGTACATGTTCTACGGATTTGATGACGGCAGCCTCTTTCGGGAGACGGTTATTATTCCAGGCTTCAAAGGTGACATGGTTGACAGAGTGATTGTCAGAGTTATAGTTTTTCCCTCTGACGAAGAGGGACAGTATTATGGACAGGTGGTCCAAGAGGATACTGTGGGAGGCATGGTGCCGGATACTGATTAGGTTCAGTGATCGATACAGTCTAAGAAGTTTGGATTTGGAGTTCATTTATGAACTAGGTCCCATCAGATATCCAGACATATTCTAAGACAGGTATTACTCGATTCGGGAGATGGCTTTCTCCGCGAACTTGAGATTTAGAGAGATATAGAAAGAAACATCTAGGCGGATCCACTCACTGAGGCTATTTCTTGAACACAATAGTTTTACAAACGGGCTTTGTGAAACTGATTAGTAGAGGAGTTGGATGTTCGGTTTCACACGGGCTGTGAGTAGTCGACATCGCAATAATTAGCCTTGAGTGCAAGTGGAAGATTGTTGGAGATAGTGCCCTCATAGTCAATTATTGGATCGCAGGTACGTGATTGCAATGATTGCGGAGGACCTATACCGGTAGAACAGTCTTACTCGAGATGATAGTATGCTATCTGGTTTGCCTTTATCAGTTGTGTGCATGTTCAGGTGACTGATTACATGTTCCACTTTGATAAAGCCCTTAGGATCTTGCTTTACTACCAACTGTATGATGGCGATCATATACGTGAGAGTTGGGTAGTTTATATGCATATCCTTAATTGTGGTCCCTAGTCGTGGGAGTTTCGAGACAGGGCATCGATACTCCGGAGTAGACTAGTGTATACAGTCGAGACCCCGACGAGGGGCGATGGCCGGTCTCACAAGCCACTGGTGTCAGTTGGATCACCTAAGATGTATACAGGTGCTCATTGGGTTATGAGTACACCGGACAGGACTCGCCGGGAATTTGCTAGTTAGTATTATACCTATCGTCAGATAGCAGTTCCCTGGTGACATGTGTACAGGTTAGTTCATCGACCTGAGGTCGTCATTTGTCTCGTGTGAGTTCCCACTGTGCTTTGATTTCTACCCTACCATGGCTCAAAGGAGTCGTGCAAACAGGTAGCTTTTGGGTACAGTCCCGAGCCATATGGAGGCACGTGAGCGGATCGGCAGGGGATTCGTCTCTCCCGGTATTGGGGGCGAGGTCGTGCTGTGTCTAGGAGAGCCATTACACATAGTCCATGGCCATGGCAGGAGATTTACTGGTAGGTACTCCAGTAGTATCTCAGGGTGTTATTGGGCTACACTCCGACACGACTTATACTGCTATTGGGGGTCTGACGTTTCTAGCCCCCTAGGCGGATATGCGATACTCATTGACGAACGGACCGGACTGTATATACATTGTCACTGTTAGGCTCAGTAGGGTTTCCGGATGAGTTCGCTCATCGGCCTCCCTTGAGGTCAGTCCGTGGGCAGCCGTTACGCATAGCTAGTACCGCTGACGGTTTGTGGTTAAACCCACTGCCAGGGTACTGACGAGTCATTAGAGTCCCCCACAGATAGTTTCCTAAGTTCGGGCGAAACGTTGTAGAGGCCGTATGGTTTTATGGCAGGGTTCGGAAAATGCACGTGCGTTTACGCACGTGTTATTTTTTCGGGCAGTTGATACTGGTCGGCTTTGGTTTAAGCCGGATCCGAGTATTATATTGAGTAGGTATAATATCTTTGTCTCAGTTGCATTTGTATTCGGTCGTAATACAAATGCGGGTATATTTATACAGTTTCGGGGTTGTCCTGAAATTCGTTTCAGGATCACTTTTGGAAGTTGCCAGTTTCCAGTTTTCTATCAGCCATCTTTTAACATTCGGTTAAAAACGGATTTATCTTTTCTTGGATGAGGGTGAGTCGTGCTTCTAGAAGGTTCTAGAAGGTTCTAGAATTTGGTGACAAGGTTAATGACTCATGCTTTGATTTCAATGAGGTTTTGTTTTCCTTAAGATATTTTCATGTGTTCACACATGATATTTTCCTTGTGCTCACCCTCTTCTCTCCTACACTCACCTCCCTCTTTGCTATAAGAGGCCGGCCCCCCTCCTCTCTCTCACTTGATGTTTTCATTTGGTAGAAAAAGATTATGATAGGTTTTATCGGTGTATGGAATTTCACAGCTCATTTCATTCCATCACCCGATTCCCTCGGCAACTTCATTAACCGATCGTCCACGGACTTGGACGAAGTGAGACAAAGTCATCTACTCATTCTCTACATCATTCTTGGTCGTCTCTTTTAGCAAACTTGACGACCGAGTTGCCTCGAGTCAGAGGCGGGAGCCCGTTTAAAGAATCAGTGATGTGGTGCCACCTGGACGAGCAGATCGGAGATCGAAGAGATCGGAGCAACCGCAACGGAGCGTGGGATGATGGTTAAAGAACGAAGGACTCGGATCGTTCGGTATAACCTTTCTACACTCTTTACAGTTTGTTAGTTTAGCAATAATGGCAGATCCGGGTTAAAGTATACGATAGCGCCAGTTAAAAAGTTTTTGTTCCGCATTTGGCGTCTGTAGACGGCCGGGGCGCTACCGTAGACTTACAACAAGTAATGAGAATTGAACTGGTAAGTTATATAGGCATATGATTGTTATTCTAACGAAGTTGATTGTAGTTTGGTACATAAGGTATTTGTGTATACGAGAGGAGTCCATCTTACCCTATGGACTATGGTAACATGTATTATAAGGCCCCGTCAAAACCCACGAGACAACGACACGAGAGTTCATGCAGATGTCTTTTAAGTGACCATCTCGTACCACAATGCTACGTTCCATACCAATCTACCCCGTTATCCCCGCGTAATGTATTGTATAGAGTATATTTACAAGTCTTGCCGAAACCATGGATACAAGTTGTTCAAGTAGTTATGTTCAGGATGTAATCTTGTATTCAAGTAATCATATCAAGTTATAACCATGGTTCGGTCAAGTCAAGTCAAGTATTCATGTTGATTTTGATGTTTGAATTCAAGTATTCAGGTTCATATTCAAGTATTCATGTTTGACTTTGGATTCAGGATTGAATAGACCCAGGCTTGAGTTAGACACTTGTAACTGATTTAGATCTTGAATTAGGTTCGGGAGTCATTAGTAACTGCTGTATATGGACGGCAGGATTTGTGTCCTTTTCCAAGACAATTATCATTGATAACTCCGTTATGTTTTCTACCTTAAATAGGCAAACACTCATTTTCTCTGACTCCCTGAGGCTCAAGAGAATTGATCCCGCTTAAACATATATTTACTAAAGTCCTTAAATATTATTTTATATAACTCGAGGGGGTTTTATGAAAAATATTTTAATATAGTTAAAAATAAACCTTGAGAAGTTATTTAGGGTTTTCATGGATATGAATTTTAAGAATTTGAGGTATTTTAGTGATAATTACTTAGCTTGGAAAGTTCATGGTATTTTATTGAAAACTTGTCTTTTATTGGTATTTTGATGGTATTTTAGTGAAACTTGTAAATCTTTCATTTTAAAAAATGTAAGTTTATTATATTTGAAAATATATGGATTTGTAATTTTTATATAATTATTAAAATTTAAATTTTATTTAATTAGAAAAAATGCGTTTTTCTTAAAAACTGTATTTAAAACCTTTCGAGATCGAATACTCCGTGAGAAGGTCTGCATCTCGCTCTACTAGCCCAAGGATGTGCGATAATCCGCACTATCCAATAGCGGGTCCCCTAAAAAGAGTTGTAGAGGTATAATCGCAGAGAAATTTAAAACACTGTTTAAAAGAAACCCGGTTTTTATAGTAAATTGTATTTTCTTGTAATAATGCATTCGTACAAAAATTCATACAAAAGAGATATCGTGCTATGGAACCATATGTGTATGTGAGGGGTAGGCCATTACCCAATAAAGTTTTCTAGAGGTATGTTTTAACAAAAATATGAAAAGAGGTGTTATTTAAAGTTCATGGTATTTAAATGAAAATGTGTTACAATTGTTATTTCACATAAGAATTTTAATGAAATTTTGATTCTAAATATTAGGGTTTAAGGTTACAATTATTGTATAAAAATTCGTTTGACCAAAAGATGATAGGAATTGGAGTTATAGGATTTGGAAAAAGTGATATTGGTATTAACTCAACTTTTATCGATTTTTATAAAAAGATAAATTAAATGAATAGAAAAGAAGTTTAGGAGGGACTTACAAGCTAGGAGGCTTAAAGAAAGGTTGAAGAAGAGAGGGTTGTCGACGTGGCGTCGCGGGAGCTCCGGAATAGTTTCGATTCTTCGCCGGAAGTTGATCGCTTGCTAACTCCACTTGTACTTAGGAAATTTTTGAGAGTTTTGGCTAGAAATTTCAAAATGATACTGAGCCAAAATGTGGGGTGGTATTTATAGTGTAGAATTAGGGTTTTGGAATTAAAATGGTGAATTAAAATACATTAAAAAGATGATAAATTGTGAATTGAAGGGGCTCTGTTTGATTGCAGGGCAATCAAACAGTGCAGAGGAGTTAGGGGTAGGGGAAGAGTATAGTTGCAAAGCCCGAGCCTCATTAGCCATGGTTGAACCATCGGTGCCGGCCTAGATGGACATTTGGCCGATTGATCTAGGGCTGTTTGCCTCTGAATTCGTGGCACGTATACAATTCAGTGTTTAAACCCTTTTGCATATGTTTGATTTTTCTGACTTTTCATTTTTATGTGTATTACATGTGTAAACTTTTGGGCTTCCAAAAAGATAAAAAGAAAAATCAGAAAAAATAATGTGTCTGATGGGGTTCAAACACAGGGGCTACGTCACAGCAGTACAAAAGCTTTACCAGTGAGCTATAAGTTGTTTCTTGCTGTTATTTAACAAAATTAACTTATAACTCAAATTCAGGCTGTATAACTCATTTCTGTACATTAAACAGGAAAATTTCGTACAGTAAATTTAGAGTCGTTACAATCCCCATGGTCTTAAGTCTTGCTGCAATATTAGTTATCTCAAGGACATTCTCATGCATACTACGCGACCTATTAAACTTCATGGTCGTGAGATCAGCCATTAGAGTCCCAGGAAGTGACATATCCGTAGAACGAAACATTAATTCCATAAGTTTTAGGAATTCTTTTGCACTTTTAGTTTGTGGAAGAGTGGTCTTAATATTGTTAGCAATTATCATTCGCATAAGCATCATACTTAATCTGTTAGATCATTCCCATGCTTTATGGTAAGATTTCTCATTCTCACTGCTTGAATCAGTACTAACAGCGGGTTTTTCTTATAAAGGTGTCAAGTCAAGATCCAAAACACCTAAATGGGAATTGACCTGCTCACGCTATTCTAAGAAATTCAAGCCATTGAACATATTAACATATGAAGCATGCGAATGGAGTAACAAGCTGCAAATAATATAAGTTCAAAATTAAAATTATTCATCACGGATTCAAATAAGCACATAATCAAAACATGTTGTAATTCTCCGTAGATATTACAACATACTATCATAAGTTAAATACCCCATATTTACTTTATTAGGTAATTAAACATTTTCAATAATATATATTTGATATCTTTGGATATTCAAATATATACAATTGAAAAGTAATATACTTCTATTATCTTTACTATTAATAGAATAATGATTTTCCTTTGGATAAATCCTGAAGTTCTATTTAACAGTAAATATCAATTTATCCATTTTATACATTAATAGGTATTTTATTAATATTATAGATAAATGACTACCTTTATTATACATATTAGAATTTCCTTAATCTTTCTAGTCTGATAAGTTTGGTGAGCAACAAACTATATAATTTAGATACATGCATAAAATATTAGTGACTTAATTAAGCATGTAAAAACACATATAATATCATTCATTATAATACATTAGATATTACATCATGAATTTAATTTAAATATTAAAACAGAATATTAAACATTAGGTCATAACTTGATATTCATAATGTATCACATAACGCCATTCATAATTAGAAGGTTATGAAATTAAAACTTAAATTAATTGTAGAGTTTATTAAAACTCATCACAAGTCCCATGTACTTTCATTATAAGCACGCAAATGTCAATTTTTTTATTTTGCAACATAAACTACAAATAATGTTCACATGACAATATACTCTAAGTGCAAGAAATATAAAATTTAAGAATTATGAATAATATCTTGCATGAATAAATAAACAGTGAGAATTCAACAATATAAATTCTTAAAACTTTCTCATTATCACATATTATTCAATATTTGATGGAAAATTATTAATTCAAAAAAAATGCTGCTTTGATACCATATGTTAGAATATATATTTTATGCGGAAACATCATTATACATGAATCTTTGAATTAATAATTATCACAAAACAATAAGAAAATTAAAGAGCGTACCCGAATTCGAACATGAAGATGCAAGAGTAGAAATTTCTTAACGAATTTCTTGGTTTCTCCCCCTTTATCCCTTTTACTTTATATCATGAAATTTTGATGGAGTTTTTCATATATGTATTTATAGGCAGGAAGATGACCTATTTATAGGTATTTCCATTTAATCCGGTACATCCATCAAGTTAATCAAATTTTCAAGATTAACGGATGAGATTTGTTCTTACTAATGACATGATGGAGAAATTAATGGTACTAAGGAAAGTTGTAAAGAAACTACCCATAGGGCATTACACCATTAAGGGAAGTTATAAACTACCTCTGGGCCATTACATCACCAAGGGAAGTTATAAAAGAAACTACCCATTCCCATGTGCCATTATTAAATAACTTCCAACATTTGAGAGAAGCGTAATATGGTTTTTATTCTACAACAAGTTTATTATTATTGTATCAATGTTTATAATATATATGTGTGCACGCACGCACACGCGCATGTGTGTGTATGAATAATGGAGGATGAAGGCCTCAGAAGAGAAACCCTCCTATGGCGTCGAAAAAAGTACACCCTTCACTTTTTTTTCCGATGATCGGTGAAGTCTCTCTTAATCTTTATTGTCTAAAATGTGGATACGCTCGAATTTATTATGATTTTAACACTTTTTTACCGTTGATTTAGTGATGTAAAAATTCTAAAATGTTCTATTATTGGAAAACCATTAATTTTGCACCCACTAAATCGACATTGAAAACGTGCTAGAATCAAATGAAATTTTGGTTTATCTACATCTTAAATGATAAAGATGAAGATGATATATGCTGATCATCAGAAAAAATAATGGACAGTGTACTTTTTTTGACGCCATACACTAGTAAAAACTGTACACTTTAGCGACCGTTTATTAGGGACCGTAATAATTTATACAGTCGCTAATGTGGTATTCACGACCGCATTGGCGACCGTTTCCAAAACATTAGCGACCGTTTAAAACGGTCGCTAATACTTTGATCAGATTATACCCGTGAGCTGCCTTCTTCTTCTTCTTCTCATTCTTCCCCCATCAACCCGCGAAGGTAAATTCCTAAATTCCTATTTCATCAATTTTTAAAAAAAATTTATCAAACTTATTGCAATTTTTTTCTTCTAAGTGTTATAGTTTGATTTGTTGCTGTTGGAACTTGCTATGGGTTTTTTCTTTTCCAAATCCGATCAAGGTTAGTGGTTCTCTTCCTAGCCCTAATTTTTTCAATTAGATTAATAAATTTTGAAATTAGTTGATTAGTAATTTCAAAAAATTGAATCATTTGTAAGATGATGGGTTTAGGATTATGAAATCATGGAATTATGAAATTAGAGTTTGAAATTTTTTGAGATTTTGAGGTTGATCGGTTTTATCATTGAAATATAATTGAGAAATTGAAAACATATGAAAAATTGAATTAGAAAATTTGGTATTTTGGTAATTTAGGGTAAGATGAGTTTTAGAATTGAAAATATTGTTAGTTATATGTATGCCCTAGAGGCCATTACTGTACATGAGATGTATATTGTAGTGGATGCTTGGATATATATAGGGAGGACTTTCTTGCTCGACATGATAGTATGCTATCTAGTTACTCTTTATCTTAACATGTACACTGATTGTCTCTCTGTTACATGTTGGTAAAGCCCTTAGGATGTGTACTTGACTACCTGGATTATGATACGGATCATACTAGTGGGACAAAGGTAGTCGGTAAGTACATCATTTAATGTCCCTAGTCATGGGTGTATCGAGACGGGGTATCGATATACCAGAGTTGACTAGCGTATAGCTTCTCGACCCATATAGATGGGCGATGGATGATCCCATATCCATTGGTGTTTGACATCAGAGATGATATACGGGTGCTCAGTGGAGACTGGGTACATTGGACGGACTCGCCAAGAACTCCAAGATGGTATTATACCTCACGTCAGATGGCAGTTCTCTGGTGATACTGGTACAGGTTGGTCTGTCGACCTGAGATCGTCATAGAGTCTTATGTGATTCCCACTGTACTTTGATTTCTACCTTAACACGTTCAAGAGAGCGTGCAAAACGGTGTTTTTTGGGTATAGTCTCGAGTCACATGGAGGTAATGAGCGATAGGAGGGGATTTCGTCTCACCCGGTATTAGGGGTTGATGTTGTGATGTACTCGATTGGCCATAACAGTAAGTCCCTGGTCAGGGCTGTTTATGAGATTTACTGGTAAGTGTTATCAATAGTTTCTTGACCCGTTATGAGCCTCACATCGGCATGACTTATCAAGCTATTGGGGCCTGACGTTTACCACCCCCGGGCGAGATATACGACATATCAGACGAAGAGACCGGATTGTACGGTAGTGTTACTGTTTGGATTCGCAGGAGTATGAACATGCTTGCTTGTTGATCTTCTGATCGCTCAATACCCGGGTGGCCGTTACGTTTAGCAGACCGCTTGCGGCTTGTGGGTGTTTGATATGATCGTCACCTGCTGCCGGCGTATTGGCGAGTCTTTAGAGTCCTACAAATAGGTTTCCTGGTTCATGCGAAACGAAGTAGGAGCACATATGTGATATGTGCGGGACCGAGATTAATGCGCGTATGTGATACCGCATTCTATTCTCGCGATTTGTGACAACGCTCGGTTATATGTGATATAGCCGGGTTATCGGATCAAGTGTTGATTCGATGGATTGTTACATTTGATATTAGTCGGTTGTATGTGATATAGCCGGATTATTAAATCAAGTGTTGATTTAATAATTTAATGTATAATTACATTAACTAATATTAGCTTACTTAAACATTTCTTTTTCTCACTTTTGTGCACTTAGTATATATGCGATATATATTTATGTACAACTTTTGTGTCATGCTAGATGCCACATATGACATGGGTGTATGAGACTTACACCATGCTTATAATAATTGAATGGTTTTATTTATTTAAAGTTAATCAAAATTAATGGTAATTAGTCACATGCTTAGAAGCTTGGAGAAGCTTATAGCATCTTTGACTTAGTCCACTAGTTTTGTTTTACTTGTAGATATTTATTAACCTAACCATTATTGTAACCCATGGTTTATTCTCTACATGAGTTAGTGTAAGACACTAACTCACCTATGGTTGTTATTCTCACCTCAGGAGTTCATTCTCTCCTTCTTCACTTGAGCTTCTTCTTCCTCATGAGAAAAGCTCACTAGCTTTTCTCAAGGTGAGAAAATATTGTGAGAAAAATAAAACTAAAGTGAGCTCATTTCCTACTTCATCATTCTCTACTACTTGCCATTTAGTATAGGGTGTTTGCTTCAATAATTTCACAATTAGTGAAGAGGTAGCATGATCTTGAGTCTCCTCGACGTAGATCATCTTCGGTCTCGAAGACTTCGAGCAAGCTTGTTCATTTCTCCGGGAGAACCCTTTCTAGAGTTCGGGTGTTTATGACTTGCAGCGAAGGGAATAATACACGGAGCATTAGAAGTGAAGGACCGGTCTACAAAGGCTGCATCCCTCATTCACTTAGATGTAAAGTTGTTTACATGTTGTTTCGTCGCATTTTCTTGTAAAGATTCTATGGTTAGGGTTAACTAGAACGGCAAATTTTTGAAATTGGTATGGACGATACCTCCCAAAACCTTGTTGCCGCCCTAGGGAACCCTGCAGTGGTATCAGAGCCATGCTAGAAAATTAGATGATATTTGTTAGATTACGAAACCGAAACGACTCCGAAACGTGAAACACCAAACACTCGTTTCTGTCGATTTTAAAAGGTCTTCAAATTTTTTTTAAACAAGTACAGAATGTTGTATGTGATATAATATGAATACTGTGAAAAATTGAAGCATTTTGGAGCAACTATGGCCGGCCACATCATGCTTAAAACCGGCGAGCTCGGCCCGTTTTTGGAGTTTTCGCTTCAAATTTTCATGGTGTTCCAGTCTATGGGTTTTGGTGTTTCAGGTGTTGTTTGTTTTTGTTAAATTTGCATGTGATGTTAACTTTCTGCAAAAGCAATTCGGAGTGTTTCTCAGTTATAATTCTAACATGTATTCGGGTTATTTAGACGATATTAAAATGTTTGAACGGATATCAATAACCCATATTTTCCCTCGCTGAAAATTTCCAATAGTTGGATTTTTCCGAGTTTGAAATTTTCAGAAAATCATGCAAGCGATTCTGTGGACCCTCTAGAAGAACGATACCCAAACCTGACTTTTTGGATCGTGGAACCGCGTAATACCCAAGGTTTTCCGCAGTTCCGTGGCGACATGAGTGAGGCATGGGTCGGCCCTTCTACGGATGGTTCATAGGAGCTGTGGCAGTTTCTGGGTAGTTTTTGAACTCCGCTCAAGTGTTGAGCTTGTTGGGAAATTTTGGGTGCTTACTTATTCGATCGAAAAGTTTAACTTCGTCTAGCTATCTGTGATTGTGATACAATAATTGGAATCTATTTAGTTGCGTGCAAGTTTAACATTTCGGTCTCGGGTGAAATCGGGAATCTTGTTGATTTACCCAACTTCTTTTGAAAAGTGTTTTCATAGTTGAGACCTAAATGTAAGATTTGCATTGTTAGGCATGAAATCCAGAATATGTGATATTCCAGGTTTATGATGTCTAAGAGCAGTGACGATTCCAATTGTTGTAGTTTTTCACTTTTTTTTTGCGATCGTAAGTGTAATATGTGGTGTATCACCGGTTTCGTTGCTATATGTCAATAACAATTGGGATACGTATATTTGCTTATGTTGATGACATGAGATGTTATGTGTTGCTGTGATATGTTATATTGGATCGTCGTTTTTGAATAGCCGGGGGTTTTTATATGAGATGAGAGTTTTTCATTTTCATTCATGTAAAAACTTGTATATAATATTCTTTTATTGGGGCACTTCTGGGTTGAGGAAGATATCACCGTTGATGTATATTATTTACTATTCCACATTATGATAGACCCATGGAGGGGAGCACAAGTAACCGGGTTCTAGAGTCCAGTGGGAGACCATCTCGAGGAGTCAAGACGGGGTCTCCTAACTCTAGAATTGGTAGGGTTGCTTGCCCTCTTGTAGGGGTCTAGAGATGTAGGTTTGGCTATTAATCACGACCGTGGAATCCGTGTTTTATACAGGCTTAATATAAAACCCGGAAATCCTAGTATATCTAATATTTCATATGTTAATTTCTGCTGTGATATTCTGTAATGTGATCACTTTATATGATGAGATAGATACTATATATAATATATATGATATATTATATAGACGTTGCTTATGTTTTACACCTGCGCTAGCCCTGCCTCGCTCTGCCATTAGTTACCTAACCTAACGGTGCATGATGGGACATCGAGGCGAATACGGATGGCATAAGCGTACGTTGTATTTATCTATGATGCTTAGGTAACTTAATTGATGAGACATTCATTAATGAGATTAATGAAAGAAAATAAACCTAAAGATGTTGTGGAATCGAATTTTCAAAAACAGGTAGCTCTAGTTGTTGCTTCGCATAGCGGTATTCCTTGTAGAATATCCAACACCTTATTCGATAAGGAAAGAGTCGAGATCCCATCATTGGGAGTGACCTCTTTAGCGAAACTAGCAGATGCTACAACCGTCGGTTTGTCTTTTGATTGCTTCTATAGTTTTTGCTTTGTATAGTGGTATTTGTGAAATATCCCGCACCTCATTCGATGAGGAAAGAGCCGAGATCTCTTCACCGAGAGTGACCTCTTTAGCAAAACCAGTAAAAGCCTCAAAAACACTCTTTTTCAAAATCACTCAATTCTATAACGATATCAAGTTCATTACGCAAAGGGTTTTCTTAAAAACCTGTCGTAGCCCTCTGTCATTTCAGATAAGTACTAGTTAGTATTCGTGCTATGTTTGTTGACTATGTTAAGGCGTAGTGTGCGGTAGCTAATTAGTGTTAATCTGCTTAAGCATGAGATGCGATTGGATTAGGGTAGTCGTGCGACTTTGTTGACTATGTTAAGGGTCGTGCGGGTGGGTTTAATTCAATCAAGAAATGTACGGGTTGAACTTGACTAGCACTTAGATTTGTTGACTATGTTAAGGTCATATAGCTGCTAGGGGCAAAATATTATCGGGAATTTCAAGTGTTGAAATTTGCAATGAGATTGCATACCTTCTATGAGATAGTTGGATCCCGATACCCATTGCGAATAATTGTTACTCATGGGAGAGTTTTTCACTTTACAATTAGCCGATTAAGTTGGTGTCTAGAAAAGTGTCAACGGGGTTACGCCCATGGGAAAACGAGGTTTATTTTAATTAAGTCCGTGCGAAAGCACGGGGAACCTCCCTCAAAGTACAGGCACTGGCCTGGCTGAAAGACTGGAAAACTTGTAGGGTATAATTAATCCCGGCTAGTCTTTCCTTTTAGGGTTTGAAGGAAGATTTGATAAAAACAGTGGGAGCCATCCTGATTAGATAAAATAATAACCAATCTGATCTTGCAAGTGCATATGATGAGTGTTTTCTTCTCTCTCTCCAGGTAGCGACCATGTCACGCCTTAATCAAGATAATAATATGGATGTATTGACCAACCCGCTTGTTATACTGAGCTGGGGAATGTTGGTCCCGCTCCAACTTACAATTATTATAAGACCGAGCAGGAAATAGGGGAATACCAGAATTCCCATGCCGCCCAAACGAAGAAAGTGCATGATGATACATCTTCTTCAGGTATGTTCATTATCGAAAACTGTTTCTCGGTATCCTTTACGTCCTGGGTATGAGATACCGGATCAGGATCCCATATGTGTAATCTGTTACATGGGCTAAAGATATGTAGAGAACTAAGAATGGGTGATAAGTTTCAAGAGTTGGAAACAGTGCAATTATTGCTGCCAAGATGTTGGCAGTTATCACCCTGTATTACCAAATACATTGATTCTGAACGAATGTTATTAGATACCGAACCTGATATACGACATCATATCGGTCTCTTTATTAAGTAAAGAAGGATATAATTTTGTATTGTTGGATAATGTTTTGAAACATTTCCTATATCAAGAGTTGATCGGTTCAGACACGTTATCTAAAAGCATATACGTTCTAAATCAAACTATAGTTCTTAACGTACATGAACACACACAAGAGGAAGAGTTTAGAAATGAACGAATCTTTCTTGAGGCATTGTAGACTAGGTCATATCAATGCGACCCGACTAGCTAAGTTACATTAAGATGCATATTTAAATCAGTTTGAATTTACATCTTATGAAACTTGCCAGTCATGTCACAAAGATAAAATGACCATAGCTCTGTTTATTGGAAACAGAGAATGAGTTAGTGAACTTTTGGGATTGATGCATGTTGATGTATATCCCCTATCTACACATGCCAGGACTGGTTCTTTGTACTTCATTATATTCACTGGTGATCTTTCAAGATTCGGACATATGTTCCTATTGAAACACAAGTCTGAAGTTTTTGAGAAATTCAAAGAATATAAGTCAGAAATAAAGAACCAAACGGGTATAAGTATTATGTCCTACAATGTGATCGGGGAGGAGAATACTTGAGAACGGTATTCCTGGACTATTCTAAAGGAGAATGAGATTCTCTCTCAGCATTACTCCTCCGTATACACCACAGCATGTCGGTGTATCGGGGCGGAGCAATCGCACCCTATTAGATATGGTGCGCTCTATGATGAGTACTACTGAGTTTCCTATTTTCTTTTGGGGTTATGCACTTGAGAAGCTGCATACCTATTGAATTCGGTTCCAACCAAATCAGATGCCTACCACTCCATATGAGATATGGAATGGGAAGAACCCATGTCTTAAGTAAGTTAAGATTTAGGATTGTCCGGCCTATGTCTAAAAGCAAAATCCGGACAAGCTCGAGGCAAAATCAGTTCTGTAAAAGTTTGTTGGATATCCCAAGCATTCGCAAGGGAATATCTTCTAAATATCTTCTACCGCACCGAGGAGCAAAATGTGTTTTGTTTCTCAACATGCCACCTTTTTAGAAAAAGGAATTTCTTGTGAAGAAATTAGTGGTCATGAGGTAGAAATGGAAGGAGTTTCAGCTATACAACTACAGCAAATGATTTGGTAGAACCAGAGAATTCAATAGTTCCCGACGAACCTCAGCCACTCCGCCGATCTGGTAGGGTTCATCATCCACCTGAGAGATACTTCGGTTTTCTCTATGACAGTGGGAGCGAGGATTACATCATGAGATGATGACCCAACTAGTTTCAAACAGGCCATCATGAGTGGGGACTCTGTAAGAATGACTGGATGCTAAGTGATCTGAGATGTAATCTATATACACCAACAAAGTATGGACTTTGATTGCTCTATCTGAAGGATTAAATCCTCATCAGAAGCAAGTATATCTTGAGAAGATTACTTGGTGTAGATGGAAAAGTTGAGACTTTCAAAGCTAGACTTGTTGTAAAAGGTTTTCTTCATCGACCAGGTATGAATTATGATGAAGCATTTTCTCCAGTGGCTATGCTTAAGTCCATCCGGATCCTAGTTGTCATTGCTACATACCATGACTACGATATCTGGCGGTTGGGTGTCATGACTGCTTTTCTAAATAGTAATTTAGAAGAGAGCGTCTATAAGTACACAGCCAGAGGGCTTCGTAGACAGTGGGAGCAGCAGAAACATGTGCAAGTTGCTTTATAGGTTAAAACAGGCATCGCGGAGTTGGAACATCTGTTTTGATGTGATAGTCAAAGCGTTTGACTTCATCAAAATGGTAGATGAACCTTGTATATACAAAAAGGTAGTAGAGAGAAAGGTTGTCTTCCTCGTATTGTACGTAGATGACATACTCTTGATAGGGAAGGTGTTTCCTATGCTACACTCGGTCAATCTCCTCTTATCACATTGATTCTCCATATAGGATCAAGGTGATACCTCCTAAATCCTGGGTTTTGGATCTATGAGATAGATCTAAGTGGATGTTAGGATTCTCACTAGGTGTAGTGAGATGGTATCAATCGATCCTGGGGAGAATCACTAGATAGCTTCCAGGGTGGTAAGTTCGACTGAAAGTCAGTCACAGGCATTATCTTTACCCTCAGTGGAGGGACGGTATGTTGGAAGAGTTCCAAGCAAGATACCGTGGCAAACTAAACGGTAAAGGATGGATACATCGCTACCAAGGATGCTACCAAAGAGGAAGTCTGGATGTATATTAGTTCATGAGATGAACTTCGTTCCTACCATTGTGTGATAATGGAATTGTGGCTTATGCCTAGAAACCCCCATCCCATCAGTGATCCAGACATATTCTAAGGCAGTATCACCTGATCATGGAGATAGTTGATCTCCAGGGAGATCGAGGTTAGGAGAGTAGACTCAGAGGACAACACGGCATATCCACTCACGAAGGCTTTTTCCCAGAGAGAGACTTTTATGGGATGGTTGAGTATGAGATACTACAACCACTGCTATATGATGGCCCTAGTGCAAGTGGGAGATTGTTAGTTATATGTATGCCCTAGAGGCCATTATTGTACATGAGATGTATATTGTAGTGGATGCTTGGACATATATAGGGAGAACTTTCTTGCTCGACATGATAGTATGCTATCTGGTTGCTCTTTATCTTAACATGTACACTGATTGTCTCTCTGTTACATGTTGGTAAAGCCCTTAGGATGTGTACTTGACTACCTGGATTATGATACGAATCATACTAGTGGAACAAAGATAGTCGGTAAGTACATCCTTTAATATCCCTAGTCGTGGGTGTATCGAGACGGGGCATCGATATACCAGAGTAGACTAGCGTATAGCTTCTCGACCCATGTAGATGGGCGTTGGATGATCCCATATCCATTAGTGTTTGACATCAGAGATGATATACGGGTGCTCAGTGGAGACTGGGTACACTTGACGGACTCGCCGAGAACTCCAAGATGGTATTATACCTCACGTCAGATGGCAGTTCTCTGGTGACATTGGTACAGATTAGTCTGCCAACCCGAGATCGTCATAGAGTTTTGTGTGATTCCCATTGTGCTTTGATTTCCACCTTACCACGTTCAAGAGAACGTGCAAAACGGTGGTTTTTGGGTACAGTCTCGAGTCACATGGAGGCAATGAGCGATAGGAGGGGATTTCGTCTCTCCAGGTATTGGGGGTTGATGTTGCGCTGTGCTCGATTGACCATAACAGTAAGTCCCTGTCCAGGGTTGTTTATGAGATTTACTGGTAGGTGTTATCATTAGTTTCTCGACCCGTTATGAGCCTCACATCGGCATGATTTATCAAGCTATTGGGGTCTGACGTTTACCATCCCTAAGTAAGATATGCGACATATCAGACGAAAAGACCGGACTGTACGGTAGTGTTACTGTTTGGATTCACAGGAGTATGAGCAGGCTTGCTTGTTGATCTTCTGATCGCTCAATACCCGGGTGGCCGTTACATTTAGCAAACCGCTTGCGGCTTGTGGGTGTTTGATATGATCATCACCTACTGCCGGCGTATTGACGAGTATTTAGAGTCCTACACAGAGGTTTCCTGGTTCATGCGAAACGAAGTAGGAGCACATATGTGATATGTGCGGGACCGAGATTAATGAGCGTATGTGATACCGCATTCTATTCTCACGATTTGTGACATCGCTCGGTTATATGTGATATAGCCGGGTTATCGGATCAAGTGTTGATTTGATGGATTGTTACATTTGATATTAGTCGGTTGTATGTGATATAGCCGGATTATTAAATCAAGTGTTAATTTAATAATTTAATGTATAATTATATATATGATATATTAATTTATATTAACTAATATTATCTCACTTAAACATTTCTTTTTCTCTCTTATGT
The DNA here is from genome assembly GCA_030015575.1 of Agapanthus africanus. Taxonomy (NCBI): domain Eukaryota; kingdom Viridiplantae; phylum Streptophyta; class Magnoliopsida; order Asparagales; family Amaryllidaceae; genus Agapanthus; species Agapanthus africanus. The sequence goes on along the minus strand of JASDDO010000019.1, from coordinate 888,879,072 downwards.
ACACTTAGTATATATGTGATATATATTAATGTACAACTTTTGTGTCATACTAGATGCCACATATGACATGAGTGTATGAGACTTACACCATACTTATAATAATGGAATGGTTTTATTTATTTAAAGTTAATCAAAATTAATGGTAATTAGTCACATGCTTGGAAGCTTGGAGAAGCTTATAGCATCTTTGACTTAGTCCACTAGTTTTGTTTTACTTGTAGATATTTATTAACCTAACCATTATTGTAACCCATGGTTTATTCTCTACATGAGTTAGTGTATGACACTAACTCACCCATGGTTATTATTCTCACCTCAAGAGTTCATTCTCTCCTTCTTCACTTGAGCTTCTTCTTCCTCATGAGAAAAGCTTTCAAGGTGAGAAAATATTGTGAGAAAAATAAAACTAAAGTGAGCCAATTTCCTACTTCATCATCCTCTATTTCTTGCCATTTAGTATAGGGTGTTTGCTTCACTAATTTCATAATTAGTAAAGAGGTAGCATGAGCTTGAGTCTCCTCGACGTAGATCATCTTCGGCCTCGAAGACTTCGAGCAAGCTTGTTCATTTCTCCGGGAGAACCCTTTCTAGAGTTCGGGTGTTCATAACTTGCAGCGAAGGGACTACTACACGGAGCATTAGAATTGAAGGACCGGTCTACAAAGGTTGTATTCCTCATTCACTTAAATGTAAAGTTGTTTACATGTTGTTTCGTCGCATTTTCTAGTAAAGATTCTATGGTTAGGGTTAACTAGAACGAAATTTTTTTGAAATTGGCATGGACGATACCTCCCGAAACCTTGCTGCCACCCTAGGGAACCCTGCAAATATATGAAAAATTGAAATAGAAATTAGGTAATTTAGGGTAAGATGGATGAGTTTTAGATTGTTTGTGTGTGAGAGAGAGAGAAAGCGAGTGTGTGTGTGTGTGTGAGAGAGAGAGAGAGAGAGGGTGTATGTATGAGTGTTTGAGTGTGCGCACGTATGTGTGAGTGTGTGAGAGTGTTTGTGTGTGTGCGTGCGCGCCCGCATATGAAATATTTCAAAAATTTAATCATCCTAAGTTCTAACTTGTATTCTTTAAATTTATTAAGTATTCGATATTCTTTATTTTGTAAACTTAAAACTTTGATATCTTATTGCTTATGATTTATTGCTTAGATTTTTTAATTGTAGCATAATTTATAAACCAAATCAAAATAAAACTCAAATCCTTTAATACCAATTAAACTATAGTAGATGCATAAATCAAAAATAAAATCACACCGATTAAGAAAAATTAACACTAATTAACATATAACACTAATTACATTAATTAAGAAATCTTAATTAAGACCAGATAACAGTGAATCGAGACCCTGATTAAAAAACGATTAAATAGAAAGTAGGAATACCCTAAAATTTTGATTAGAAGCGTAACTAGGGTTTTGTGTTTTCATTTAATTAGTAAGTTTAAGATTGAAAAGACTTAAACTTGTTTAGGATTGACTTATAGTTTCCCGTCTAACAATTGGTGTATGTCAAATATTTTTCGCGTCGAATTGATAGGATCACATTATATGTTTGTGAGAGTTGAGTGTTATGTTCAATGTTTTCAAACGTATGTGTAGTATTCGACAAGGGGATTTGACATACAGTAATTGTCGGATTTGTCCAGTTTGGACATGTTGCGAATGCAATAAGACTCTCATCTCACATCCTCTTGTATTGTCGTCAATTTTGAGATGTTTCGACGGTGCTTTCCACTTATTCCCCGTGTACAGATTTATATATGAACATGGGAAACAGGGGGAAAGTTCTGGCGAAATTTTCTCGAAATGGACGAAAAAAGAAGGATGTGAGATGCGAGTGTTGCATTCGTAATGGGAATTAGGACCTTTATCCCTGGCAGCCGTAAAACTAATTATTCGTCCCGGCCTTTTTCCTTGAGTACTTACGACAATCTTAAATGACTTTAGATGCTTTGATGTGTCCACATCATGAAATTTAATATAAGACTTGAAAATTTATTTAATGATGAGCTTGTAAAAACTCATAAGATATATTAAACGTATATTATTATCTGTGTTATAACAGATGAGAATTCTTCCGGATAATTCGTTTATGCACATGGGGAAAAAAGATAGGTATAGTTTGAGAGACACCCGATTTAAAGATGGGCTTAAAGCCTTTTTAGATTACGCAGAGATGAACCCAAAGCGTAACCGAGACGGACTCTTGTTCCTTCCTTATAAGAAATGTAAGAATAGAGTCCGTTTTCGACGTGAAGTGATAGAAGAACATGTGTTTGTAGAGAATTTTGGACCGAACTACATATATTGGAATTACCATGGCGAGGGGATACATGACGAGAAAACGAGGATGGATAATGAGACCGCAACTTCGCAAGCTGAATTGCCGATGGGTGACGGGATAGATGACACGCATGAGATGTTGGAAGATTTATTTGCTGGAGAGGAAATGAATGATGTTGAACCGTCTGAAGGAACCAGTGAATTAGAAGAATTACATAAACTTATAGAGAAAAACAAACAAGATCTGTACAAAGGCTGTATGGAATTTAGTTGGTTGTCATTTGTAATAAGGCTCCTCCATCTGAAGATGATCAGCGGAATGGCTAACAAGTACTTTGACGTGCTTCTTGATCTCCTACGCAAGGTAATTCCTGAAGGAAAGAAAAGCATTCCAGAGAATCATTACTAGGAAAAAAAGATTGTTAAGACAGTTGGTTTCTCGTATGAGAAGTTCGATGCATGTCCCAATGACTGTGTGCTGTATCGCAGGGATTACGCGTCTCTCAATGAGTGTCCCACTTGCAACTTGTCTAGGTGGAAAAATGTTAAAAGAAATTCAAAGGCAGAAACGTCCGATATTAGCAACAAGAGCAAAAAACATCAGCCATAGTCCTTCGTTATTTCTCTCTGTCTAAGAGGTTGCAAAATTTATATATTTTGAAAGGCACAGCGAAGAGCATGCGATGGCATTCCGATCGTCGGATCAAAGACGGAAAGCTGAGGTATCTGGCTGATGCAGAAGCATGGAAGCAATTAGATAGTATTGATCATTTTGGGGATGAGCTGAGAAATGTACGTCTAGGTTTGGTAACTGACGGTTTCATGCCTTATGAACTCATGAGCTCTAGTTGGTCCACGTGGCCAGTATTGCTTATGCCTTACAATCTGCCTCCCTTTATGTGTATAAAGAAACCGTATATGATTCTTTCCTTATTAATTCCTGGAAAATATTCACCTGGACAGAACATCGATGTCTATATGGAATATTTAAATGAAGAGCTGATAGAACTCTGTGAACATGGAGTAGAGATATATGATGCGTACACCGAAGAGAAGTTTAGAATGCGAGCGGCTGTTATTTGGACAATCAATGATTTTCCTGCATACGACATGTTATCTGGATGGTCTACCTACGCGAAGCATGCATGTCCATCATGTTGTCTTGATTACAGTGCTCTCCGGCTTAAGACACGTGGTAAGTTTTGCTACTGGTTTCATCGTAGGTAGCTATTGGCGAATCATCCATACAGAAAGATGGCAAATTACTTTGATGGAATATTGGAAAAGGGCGAAGCACCAAAAAAATTGTCAGGGATAGAAATTTTTGAGCAGATTTCGTTATATCAATTCCAGCAAGGTTCTAATCGTTTTAACTCAGATGGTTTCTTCAATAAACCAAAAAAACAACGGAAGCGATCCGAAGATAACGAATTATTGAGTGTGTGGAAGAAGAAAAGTATATTATGGAATTTTCCTTACTGGAAACATCTGTTGATTCGACACAATATTGATGTCTTGCATGTAGAGAAGAATGTGTTTGATAATATTGCTGGCACATTATTACAGAACGATTCTAAGTCCAGGGATAAGTTGAGTGCTCGCGAGTGGTTGGAAGAGCTTAGAATATGATAGGAATTGCATCTGGTACTTCGTGATGATGGTGTCTATGAATTACTAGCTTCGAGCCGCACAATGTCGAAATTGGCTATGAAAAGATTTTGTGAAGTGCTAAAGAGTATCAAAACTCCAGATGATTACTTCTCTAACATAGCAAAGAATGTGTAGGTCGAGCCACCAAAGCTCTTGAATCTTAAAACCCATGATTGTCATATCCTTCTGCATCAATTGATTCCAGTGGCTCTTCGACATAATTTTCCATCCAATGTCACCAAAGCTTTGATGGAGTATTGCGAATTTTTCAATAAACTTTGTTCTAAATTGGTAGATGTGGCCAAATTTGAGAAGTTGCAAAAGAGTATTGTTGAAACCCTCTGTAAGTTGGAGATGATATTTTCACCATCTTTCTTCACCGTCATGGTTCATCTTTCTATGTATCTAGCTACAGAGGCAATGATTACTGGACCTGTCTCATATAGGTGGATGTATCCAGTAGAAAGGTAATATATTTTTTTAGTCAATTATATTATTTAATTCATTATAATATTCACATTTTTCTAAAGTATTCGTTAACGTTTTAGATACTTGAGATTCTTGAAACGACAAGTGCGTAATCAAGCTCGACCGGAAAGGTCAATAGCCGAGAGTTATTGCGCCAACGAATACATCAACTTCACTTCTCGTTACTTGCATGGAGTTGAAACAAGATTAAACTATCCTTATCAAATTAACGATGATCAGCTATCCCATTCACAAGGGGAGGATCGATCCTACCGGAGGGAGTGGCTCGATCAAGCGCATTCGTATATCCTTAATAATCTTGAAATTACTGTCGATCACAGAAGATATATAAATTAAAAAAATTGATCGCGTCAATATTTTTAGTGCCTACATCTATATATGCCTAAATAATTAATGTTGTTATTCTTTTAGCCGGTATATTGAAGAACTTACGAATGCAATTTCCGGAAATAGTGCTGAATGGAAGATTAATCAAGAACATAAAAAACACTTTTCACGGTGGTTCCGTAAACACGTACGTATGTCTTGTATATTTAACGTTTCATATGCATATATCACATATAGCTTATACATTTTACGTGTAAATGCATTGTAGATTGAAGATGACATAGCAAAATGGATGCAATTCCCGTATATAATCGTGCGACTATCTAAAGATCCTAGTGCAAAAGTGAATCGATACGGTTCATATTGTATTAATAACCTAAAATTTCTTACAATCGAGAAATTGACTACCCAAAACAATGGGATTTATTGTCCATTTGAACAAATGTGCTTCTCAAGTTCCCGTGATCAAAGATCGCAGGGAGGAAAAAAAAATATTATGGTCAGCTGGAGGAAATAATAGAGTTATTTTACGGGAATAATGAGCAAGAAAGATTTTTTTTGTTCAAAGTTCGTTGATGAGCTTGCATCTAGATTGATGAGTGCGGCTTTCAACTTGTCAATCTCAATAAAGAAATTTATCGAGATGATAAGTTCGTGTTAGCTTCACAAGCTGAGCAGTGATTCTATGTCAAAGATCCTAATCATGAAGAAACTTGGATTGCATTGCTGGCACCTCCTAAATCCTTTTTCGATAGTTCTACCGACAAAATTAACCTTGATGAAGCAGATCCGGTTGACATATGAAAAACTTTGCTGTTGTAAACAATTGTAATCAATTGATATATATTATAAACTCTGCAGTTGTAAAAACTTATAATCACTTGCATGTAAATGATATATGAAAAACCTAGCAGTTCTAATCATTTGTAATGTATTGATTTGTTAGTTTAATGATTTATGCATATTATATATTTTGTATCGTCGTTGCTCTTGCATGAAACAGATGGGACGAAAATGCATATTCGAAAAATTTGCCAAAGCATTTTCTTTAAAGAAAAGAGATCGAGATACTGAATTCTCGACATAGCCTGATACTGAGAATAGAGGTATATATTATGAGTTTTAAATAATCATCGACCGCATTATTTTATTCAAATAACTATTGCATTGATTATAATAAATTAAAATATATAGGTACATATGATCAGGAAGATGCAGGTCCATCAGGGCAGCATGATCCGTATGTACATCTAGACTGTTAGGAATATGTATGCCCTAGAGGCCATTATTGTATATTATAGTGGATGCTTGGACATATATATAAAGGACTTTCTTGCTTGACATGATAGTATGCTATCTGGTTGCTCTTTATCTTAACATGTGCACTTGTTTTAGTTTACTATCTCATTGATACATGTTGATAAAGCCTTTAGGATGTTGGCTTGACTACCAGGACTATGATGCAGATCATACTAGTGGGGCTTGTGTAGTCCACAAGCACATCCTTTAATAGTCTCTAATCGAGGGAGTATCGAGACAGGGCATCGATATTCCATAGTAGACTAGTGTGTATGTTTCTTGACCCTGTATGGGGCGACGGTTGATCCCACAGCCATTGGTGTTTGACATCAAAGATTGCACACGGGTGCTCATTGGAGAATGGATACACCGAACAGGACTCGTCGAGAACTTCTAGATGGTACCATACCTATCATCAGATAGCAGTACTCTGGTGACACTTGTACATGTTAGTTTGGAGACCCGAAATCATCATAGTATCTTATGTGGTTCCCACTGTGCTTTGATTTTCTCCCTACCACGGCTCAAAGAAGTCATACAAATAGGTGGTTTTTGGGTACAGTCCCAAGTCACATGGAGGCAGTGAGCGATAAGAGGGGTTTCGTCTCTCCCGGTATTAGGAGTTGATGTTGCGCTATACTCGATTGGCTATAACAGCAAGTCTCTGGCCAGGGCTGATGAGATTTACTGATAAGTGTTATCAGTAATTTCTCGAAAGGTTATAGGCCACACATCGGCATGACTTATCGAGTTAGTGGGGTCTGACGATTCCACCCCCCAGACTCGATATTCGACATATCAGACGAAGAGACCAGACTTCATGGTAAGTGTTGCATATAGGCTCTACAGGAGTTTGGAAAAGTTTGCTTGTTGATCTTCTATTCGTTCAATACTTGGATAGCCGTTACGTCCAGCTAGTACCGCTGACGGCTTGTGGGTATCTGATATGATCATTACCTACTACTGGCGTATCGACAAGTCTTTAGAGTCCCATATAGAGATTTCCTAGCTCAAGCGAAATGAAGCTGGGCACGTACAGATATATGTGCGGGAGCTTGATTAAATACGAGTATATGATACTGTATTTTAATCTAGCGATATTTGATATTAGTCGGATTATATATGATATAACCGGATTATTGAATCAAGGGTTGATTCAATGATTTGATTTATATATATGTTTATATATTTGAAATTAGCCAGATTATATAGAATATAACTGGATTATTGAATCAAGTGTTGATTTAATAATTTGAAATACATACATACATACATACATACATACATACATATATATATATATATATATGTATGTATGTATGTATGTATATCAAATTATTAAATCAACACTTGATTCAATAATCCGGTTATATCATATATAACTCGGCTAATATCAAATATATATATATATATATATATATATATATATATATATATGTCACGCCCCGCTTCCCAGTGTACGGGCAGAGGGCGCAATGAGGCCGCTACGTATTTACTCTGAAGTAAATACGCTAAGCGTATCTAAGAAATATAAATAAAATGCATAAGAGACAAAAGATATAATTCAACAACAACTTTATTTATTCACATTCTTTTTACAATACATGGAAAAGTAAATACATGGGATAAAGCGATGCCTAAACAGTGGCATAACAGAAATGAAAAGTACTGAAATAAAATGTATACAATGAATCTAAAGCTCTTGGTCGTAGGCTAGCTGATCCAAGTCCTCGCTAGTGGGCTCGATCTCTTGAGTGTCCAGATCACCTGACAACCTTCCAAAGAAGAAAGAGAAGAAATGTCGCCAGCGAACAATCGCTCGGTAAGTCCCAAAGAAAAGGGAGAAATAGAATAGACAAAGAGAGAAAGTAGCTTTTAAAGTTGTATTATATGGTTAACATTGTTGTTTATAGCTTGGTACAGAAGGATGCCAGTGTATACGAGAGGAGTCTCTATACGCCGGAGACTAAGGGCAACAGGAGTACAAGGAACCGTTTATGCCACAATACAACAGTAACATGAATTCAGGTTAGGTGTCTTAAGTCTTGCAGTCTCGTGCCACTTCTAACACCTTCCATACCAATCTACCCCTTAAAACCCCGCGATATCTTGATTGTATGGTTGTATTGTATTGTAAATCGTATTGTCTTGTATAGGTGGATGACTTGCTGAAACCATGATATCTGTAGAATGGATATAACTGGAGAATCATGTAGATGAAAGTATATCCATGGTTCGGTTCGGTCAATACAGATTGAATAGACTGAAGATATGGATTCATGGATTCGTATTGAATTGTAGTATTGTAGATTTCACTTAAATCATATTCAAGTCAGATTATTTATAATGAGACTCAGTCTGAATCAGACAATTAGAAAAGAAATTGAAGTCCTGAATTAGGTTTTGATGTTATCGGTAACCGCTGCATATGGGCGGCAGGATTTGTGTCTTTTTCAAAAACGATTACCATGTTGATAACACCGTTTGTTAAGTTGTCTACCTTAAATAGGCAAGCACCCATATCTCCGGCTCCCTGAGGCTCAAGAGACCGGTCCCTCTTAAACCTATATTTACTAGAGTCCTTATTATAATTTATAAAACAGAGGGGGTTTTATGTAAAAATAATTTTGTATAATTTACAAAATAGACCTCAAGTATTTAATTGTCGTCTTTAAAGTTTTCATAACTGTGGATTTTATATTTGTGATATTTCTAGTGAACAAACCTATTTTTTCATAATACATGGTATTTATTTTTAAGTGTTGGACTTATATGGAATTTCATCGTATTTTCATGTAAAGTGATTCTTGTGATTTAGAAAAGTTGGAATATTTATAATATATCAAAAATAGATATTTTGATGATATATATATATATAGATATATATATAGATATATTTATAAAAATAATTTTAATTTATTATTTTCTAGAAATCTCATTTTCTTAAGATATTTGTATTTTAAATCTCTCGAGACCGAATGCTCCTTGCGGGGGTCTGAATCTCGCACTACTAAGCCCGAGGATGTGCAATAATCCACACCATTCCAAACGGGTTCCCCAAAAATGGGTTGTAGCGGCACTTTGCAAAAATTTATAAAAATACGTAATCTTGTAGAAAACAGATTTTATAAGTTAAAGGTAGTTTTGTGTAAAACGGTATTTCCCGAATCTATATTTCCAAAAAGGTATTGTGCTATGTTGCATATGAGTGTTGTGAAGAGGTAGGTCATTATCTCATGATCTAACTAAAGGTATAGCAAGATTAATGATGTTTAAAAGTCGAAACTATACTACATGGTATTTTACTGAAAAGGTATGATAAAAATTGCAATAAGAAATATTTTGCTATGAAACTTGTTCAACATATTTTGTTAATGATTAATGTCAAGATGTAAGAGTTTAGTATGGTTGTATTTGAGGAAAGTTGATCTTTTTAAAGAAAACCGAATCGGAAGTCGGATTAACTCCGCTTCCGTCGGGTTTTAGTTTTACAAATTTTTAGAATGGAATAGAGAAGGGGGGAGGAGGGACTTACGGGTTTAGAGTCAAGAGAAGAGGGAGAGGAAGCGGTAGGAGGTATCGGTGCGTCATTTCATCGCCGGGAGCTCCTAGGGTCGTCGTTGGAATTTCGTCGGAGCTTCGCCCTTTGCTAACTCCAATTGCACACTAAAATACTAGAGAGTTTTCTTGAGAGTTTTTGGACAGAATTGTGAGTGAGGGGGGGTTTAGGGGGGGTATTTATAGGGTAATGCTAGGGTTAGGGTATATGAAAAGTTGTATTGAAAATGTATTAAAAATATAGTTTAATGGGATTTTAATTGAATTTAAAAGGCTCTGGAATTGTGCAGGAAATTTAAAGTGTATAGGGGAGTTAAGAAGCTAAAAAGACACAAGTTTCATGTTGGACCCAACCCGATCCGACCGAGTTCGGCCGGCGGCGGCGGTCGAGTCGGCCGATCCGCCGGCCGAGTCAGGCCGAGTCGGGCCGGGGATCGCCGTCAAGTGGCCGTCGTCGTTTGGTATTCCCCCTGGTCAAGTTTGATTTACATGTGAAGTGGGGTTTTTACGAGTTATGCACGTGTAAACCCTTGGACTTCTAAAAATTTAAAAGAAAACAATATTAAAAATAATGTGGGGGATGGGATTTGAACTCTGGTGCTTTAGTTCAGCAATGCAAGGTCTTACCAATGAGCTACAAGCCCCTTCTTGCTATTAGAAAGCAAAACTATTACTTATAGTACTCATAGTAAATGCAAATACCCCAAGTATACATTAACTTTTAAACAAATTTTTGTACACTAAAATTGGAGTTGTTACAGTCTACCATCCTTACAAAAATTTCGTCCTCGAAATTTACAAATTTTATTTTAAGGACTAGTTTACAAAGTGGTGAGGATATCTTGCACGCATCTCATCTTCCCTTTCCCATGTCGATTCTCCTGCAGTGTCTTTTCTCCACATCACTCAAACCAAGTTGACTTCCTTGTTTCGAAGTAACTTCACTTTCTTATCCAAGATCTCTACAGGTTGTTGCTCACAAGATAAGTCGGGCTATACAGTGAGCTCGGAATGATCGAGAATGTGGCTGGGGTCACTCACATACCTTCTGAGTTGGGATATGTGGAATACATTATGCACTCCTTCCAATGAAGGTGGAAGTGCCAAACGGTATGCCACTTCACCGACTCGTTCGAGTATGTTGAACGGTCCAATATATCTCGGACTTAGATTACCCCGTCTTCCAAATCGAATCACTCCGCGGTTTAGAGATATCTTTAAGAATACGTGATCTCATGGCTGGAACTCTAAGTGACGTCACTTTACATCAATCCAGTGCTTCTGTCGATCTTGGGCTATGCGCATCTTTTCTCTGATAGTACGAACCACATCAACAGTTGCTACTATCATCTCAGGTCCAAGAAGTTCCCTATCTCCGATGTCGTCCCAACTTAATGGTGATCGACACTTCCCTCCATATAGTGCTGCAAAAGATGTCATTCCTATGCTTGCTTGGTAGCTGTTGTTGTACGAAAACTCCACAAGATGTAGGTGATCTTCCCATGATCCTTCGAAGTTTAACATACACGCTCTGAGCATATCCTCCAAGATCTGGATAGTTCGCTCAGACTGACCATCTGTTTGAGGATGATAAGCCGTTCTGAAGTTTAGACTTGTTCCCAAGATTTCTTGCAGACTCTGCCAAAATTGCAATCGAAACCTGGTGTCACGATCGGATACAATGCAGACCGGTACTCCATGAAGTCTCACAATTTCCTGTATGAGTTTATGGGTATCAGAGATAGTACATATTAAAAGAGTTTAAACCTTAAGTAGATTCTTACCTCCATGTACTTCTTTGCTAATGTCTCAGTTGATTGGCCAACTCGAAATGGGATGAAGTGAGCCGACTTTGTGAGTCGATCCACAATGACCCATACCGTATCATTACCCTTTGTGCTGTGAGGGAGTGCAGTCAAAAAATCCATTATGATGTGTTGCCACTTCCATTCTGGGATAGGTAATGGTTGAAGTAGTCCAGCTGTCTTGTGATGTTCAGCTTTTACTTGCTGACACACCAAGCATTTAGCGACGTTTCTGGCTACTTCACGCTTCATTCCATGCCATCAGTAATTCTGACGTGGATCTTTGTACCTCCAGGGTGTACTGAGTAGGGAGAGCTGTGAGCTTCTTTCATTAACTCTTCCTGAACAGAACCTTTTGGTACACAATCTGCTGCTGTATCTCAAAGATCCGTCTTCATGGATGATGAAATCTATTCTGAGTCCATTCTCTACTTGTTCTCTGATCTTTTGTAACTTAGCATCACTTGCTTGGGCTGCTTTGATCTGGTTGACAATGGTAGATTGAACTTATAAATTCATCAAACTTGAAGCGTTACCTGGCCTGACTACTTCAATTTCCATTTGATGTAAATATTATTGAAGCTTCCACCGAGCGGTGAGGTTCATCAATAATGGTTAACGACTAAGGGCATCAAGTACCACATTCACCTTCCTTGGGTGATACTGCAGGTTGATGTCAAAGTCCGCCATGAGTTCTAACCATCGTCCCTGCCGCATATTCAACTCCTTCTGAATAATCACATATTTCATACTCTTGTGATCTGTGTATATGTTATCTCGTTCACCAAGAAGATAATGGCGCCAAATCTTAAGAGCAAAGATAACGGCTGTCAACTCTAAATCATGCGTCGGATAATTGCGCTCATGAGTCTTCAGTTGTCTTGAAGCATAAGCCACAACCTTACCGTACTGATGTAGAATACATCCTAATCCCATACCGGATGCATCACAATGCACTTCGAAACCTCCAGATTGGTCCGGTATAACGAGAATAGGCGCTGATGTCAACCTTGACCTGAGTTCTACGAAAGCTTGTTCGCATGGTTCTGACCACACAAATTCTTCATCTTTACATGTGAGCTTGGTCAGGAGTGTTGCTATCTTAGAAAAGCCTTCAATGAACCTTCTGTAATATCCAGCTAGACCCAAGAAACTTCGAATGTCCTTCACTGACTTTGGTGTCGGCCATTCGCTTACTGCTGAAACTTTCGCTGGATCCACAGAGATTCCTTCACCTGATACAATATGTCCAAGAAAACCAACTTGATTTAGCCAAAACTCGCACTTGCTGTACTTGGCATATAATTGATGTTGTCGTAGAGTTTCCAGGACAATTCGTAGGTGTTCGACGTGTTCTTTCCGACTCTTTGAATACACCAGGATATCATCGATGAAGATGACAACAAACCTGTCTAAGTACTCCCGGAAAACTTGATTCATCAGGTTCATGAATATTGCTGGTGCGTTGGTCACTCTAAATGGCATCACTAGAAATTCGAAATGTCCATAACGAGTTCTGAAAGCTGTTTTATGAATATCCGCTTCCTTGGCCTTCACCTGATGATAACCTGAACAAAGATCTAGCTTAGAGAAAACACAAGATCCACTTAGCTGATCGAATAAATCGTCGATGTGCGGGAGTGGATACTTGTTCTTTATAGTGACTTCGTTCAAGGCTCTATAATCAATGCACATTCTGTACGAACCTTCCTTCTTCTTCACAAGCAGTACTGGTGATCCCCAACTTGAAGTGCTGGAACGAATCCATCCTTTTGCCAATAATTCATCCAACTGAGTTCGGACTTCCTTCAAACCTTCCGGACTTAATCGATAAGGTGCTTTGATCACTGCTTGTGCTCCTGGTACCAAATCAATGTTGAATTCAAGAGCTCGATCGGGAGGCAAACCTGATATAGCGTCAGGAAACACGTCATCGAACTCTCGAACCACTTTTGGCCTTGATTCTTCTTCTGCTTGAGTTGCTGCAATTACTGCCTTCTTTGGTTTCACCTTGTAAGTATTTGGCTCCAGGGTACGGTCTCCACTTTTGAAATAGAAGACCGGATGATCTGGAATCTCAAATACTACCCTCCTTTGACGACAGTCGATGATAGCATAGAAGGTTCCGAGCCAATCCATACCTAGAACCACATCGAAGTTTGGTATGTCCAGCACTTTGAAGTCAGCATAGAATTCTCTGCTGCAGACGATTACTGGACACAAGCTGTATCCCATTATTGCCTTTAGAACGCCATTTCCTGAGCTGACATTCCAGCTGGATACAAGCGGTGTGACTGGAATCGCATGAGTTCGGACGAACCGTTGCGACATAAAGCATTGAGATGCTCCGGTATCGAAGAGTGCTAGTGCAGGAAGTGAGGCTACTAAGATTGTACCTAAGCTATGTGGGATATGTTTTAGGTGTAGGAAAAATATGTAAGTAGGTAGCAAGACTGAAAGAAAAGTTTGAGAAGAAAAGGGTTACCAGTGATAACTTGGCCAGTGGCCTCAGCTTCTTCCACGGTCATCGTGAAAGCCTGTCGCCGTGGTACATTCCTCCTGGCCTGAGGAGCATTCCTCGGAACGTTCCGTTAAGCTTGATGGAACTGACGAGGAGGAGGTGCAGCTAGTGGTCCCCTAGGTAGTGGAGCAGGTAGTACAAGTCTCAGAGTAGGTGCTTGGATAGCTGGGCGTTGAGGGTAAGTGATTGTTGACCTGGGTGCAGCATATGAGTTTTGTCTTTGGAGACAAGACTCAATACCAAAAGTAGCTGAGCCGCAGACTAAGCAAAGACGGTTGGCTCGCCGGCAGTCTTTCATCATATGCTCATCTCTCTTGCAATAGTTACAAAAGGCTGGGCTAGGACGGTTGTTCGGTACTCCCGGTCTCCTTAGCACAAAAGCGGCCTTGACGAGGCTCCTCCTATCATCTGGTTGACAGGGTGCTTAACTCCTGCAGACTGAGGTCTGCCCCTCGCTTTTACCACTGCCTCATAACAGCGGGAAGCTTTCAGAGCCGATTCATGAGTCAGATAGTCTCCTGTGGCCAGTGCAGCCTGGATCTCCGAATCCAAACCTTATTGAAATCGATAGGCTCTGATCTCATCCGTCGGTATCAGGTGTGCCGCAAATCTGGTAAAGTATTGTGTTAGCTGTGTAGTATGTGATATATAGAAAAATTCGAATTATTGAGACATATCTTACCGACTAAGTATGGTGAACTCAGCGTCATACTCATCTACTAACTTGGTCCACATCGAACCTTGTTATAGAAGGATGAACTACTGTTCCATGTCGAACCTGGCAGTCTCAGGGAAGTACTTTGTGTCGAACATATCTCGGAAAGTCTTCCATTCGATGGGTTGATCAAGACGGTTTTCTTTCGCCTTCCACCAATTCCCTGCATTGTCCGTAAGCTGCAGTTTCGCAACATGAACCCAAGCTATTTCTGGCACTTGTGCCGCTGCCGGATCATCTTCGATGCTCTGATCCCATTCCTCAGCTTCCAGTGGGATCTCTTTTCCTGAGAACTGTTTGGGGTGCAAAGCTCTGAATTGCTTCACCCTAGGTGCTTCTACCTCGGGACGGTTCATCAAAAGAGCAGTCTGCTGCTGCTATCCTTCTAGGAGGCTGCGGATCGCCTCAAGCAGAACTGTTTGCTCGTTGAGCGGAGCAGGAACGGCAAGTGTGATTGGTAGTGGAGGTGGAGTGTTGTTGAAGTTGGTGCTGGTGTTATTTGGGGAATTCATAACCTTGAATGAAAAATTTGGGTTAGGACGGATTCAAAGTATATGCAATGATAAAATTCAAGGAATATGAATTGTAAAGAATGTTTTAGTTGCTGGTCCTTGTGTTATATTGCTTAGGTTGTTCATACAGAACAGAACTGCATGGTAGGGTTCCTTACAGCTCTGACCCGCATGGGCCACCAACAAAACCTGTCACTCCCCGCTTCCCAGTGTACGGGCAGAGGGCGTGACGAGGCCGCTATGTATTTACTTTGAAGTAAATACGCTAAGCGTATATAAGCTGTTGGATATATATGCCCTAGAGGCCTTCATTGTATAGGATGCTAGGGATATGTATGTACATGACAATCTTGCTTGATATGATAGTATGCTATTTGGTTTGTCTTTATCTCAACATATGATATATTTTACTTTGTATTTATATATACATGTTGATAAAGCCCATTGGGTGTTTGCCTGACTACCGGCGTTGTGATGGCAGTCATACTTGTGGAAGCTGGATAGTCAATAGGCGCATCCTTAGATGTCCCTGGTCGCAGGAGTATCGAGAATGGGCATCGATACTCCAGAGTAAACTAGTGTATACATATCTAGACCCTGAGGAGGGGCGATGGATTGGTCCTGCAGCCATTGGTGATGTGCACCTAAGATTGTATACAGATGCTCACTGGGTGTGAGTACACCGGACAGGACTCGCCGAGAACTGACTGGATGGTATTATACCTAACGTCAGATAGCAGTTCTCAGGTGACATGTGTGCAGATAGTCCATTGACTTAAGGTTGTCATTTGTCTCGTGTGAGTTCTCACTGTGCTTTGATTACTACCCTACCACGGTTCAAAGGAGTCGTGCAAACAGGTTTTAGTTGGGCACAGTCCCGAGCCACGTAGAGGCAGTGAGCGACTGTTAGGGATTCGTCTCTCCCGGTATAGGGAGTTGATATCGCACGGTGATCGGTTGGTCATTACCATAAGTCCCTGGCCAGGGCTGATTGAGAATTACTGATGGACTGATCAGTAGATTCTTGGATGGTCTTGAGCCATACCGGCACGACTTGTACGGTTATTAGGGGTCTGACGTTTACCACCTCCTTAGACCATACATGCGATACTCTTAGACAAACAGACCGGACTGCGCGGATATTGTCATGGACAGGCTCAGTAGGGGTTCGGATGGGTTTCCTCATCGGCCTTCTTATCGACATCTACCTGGGGACCGTTACGAACAGCTAGTGCCGCTTGCGGTCTGTAGTTAAACCCACAGCCAGCGTAGTAGTCGAGTGTTTAGAGTCCCACACAGAGGGTTTCCCTGTTCCACGCGAAACGATATAGAGGTCGTATGGTTTTACGACAAAGGGTTCAGACGCATACATGTTTAAACGAACGTACGACGTTCTGATAGTTTTTACTAGCCGGCTTTGGTTTAAGCCAGATTCTAGTATCAGGTTATTGGATTTATACAGTCTAAAGATTTTCCGTGTTTTCACGAATAGGAAGGGCGTTCTCGTAATTTTACGGGAAGCTTCTAGAAGCATGGTGACTTGAGGGTTTAGGTGGCATTTTCATTAAATGCATTTGTGACTCATTTTGTGTGATTCATCATATCATTAATGCATCATTAAATGCTTAATGACTCATATAGTGAATCACACATATTGAATTAATGTAGCATGATGATTAATCACATTTATTCATTTATTTGATTAAACATTATGCTTCATATATTCAAGTGAGAAACGTTTATATTATCATTATCATGTTCACCTTCTCTCTCCTCAAGCTCACTCTCTCAAACCCTAATCCTACCACTCATGAGTTGAGATCAAGGATTAGAATAGACTAATTAATCCATAACCTAACTCTATATCACCTAAGTTCCTTTGATTAGCAACTAGAGAAACTTAGTTACCTCAAGATTGGAGGTGAAGCTTGGAATAGAAGCTCTCGGGTGGTTCATCTATCACGGAAAGGAGGCCGAGGAGGACGTAGAGAACGAAAAGACGAAGGACTAGCTTTACTAGGTATAATCTCTTTACATAGTAGTTAAGAACTTCTATGGTATTGTTAGTTATCGTTTAGTAAAGATCTTCGGTTAGTCGATGTTTGCATATAGAACAAGATCGTTTTTCATATTTCCGCCTCCCCGCAACTCGTGGGATGTTATACATCGACTTACAGTGGTATCAAAGCCTCACTAAACAATAATTAACTCATTTGCAAAGTCGTATGAATTTCGAACGCAAAACGAACTGGAAAATATATCGTATTCACATAGTTTCTGTCGAATTTAAATTGAGGTCTAAAAATTTTTCAGGGTCCTCTAAAAATACAAGCAGGGAAACCTAAGAACACTGGAGAAATTTGGGTGCATGAATCGTCCAACCCACCGTAGAACCGTGGCCGATCCCACCGATCCGCCGCGGATCTGCGGCCGAGTTGAGACTGATTCACCCTAAATCTCCCCAGTTATTCTTCTGTGAATATTTTATCTTTTCTGGAATGTTTATTTTTTGCTCAAATCTCTGGTTTACAGAGAAGTTTTGGAGTAGAATCTAATGTGTTTGATCGATCGAAATTATACGATGTTTGCTAATTTGATTATATCTGTGAACTGTATTATGTGTTCGTAAACCTCCCCTAACTGCTAGAATGTCGGTTGGCAGGGGGTTGTACATATCTGTAATGTTTTAACTATTTGTGATTATGAACTGTATTGGATTGTTGTGATGATTAGCCGGGGTTTTGTGATGGGTTATTATATTAATTCATTCGATGTAATTGTAATATGTTGTAATATTATTTTGCGGGACGCATCCAGGTTGCGGTTGTAGCTACCGTTGTATTATTTCATTTTACTGTTTTTGCTCCTAGGATAGACCCAAGGTGGGGTGCACAAACTACCGGGTACTTTGAAGTGTTTAGTGGCCTATTCACGTTGTTGAGGGAGACCGCTTCACTTCGGGTACTTGGCAGGTAGTTTGCCGTACTCGTAGGGGTCTAGGGTGGGGTAATAGCTATTCATCACAACTGTGTAATCTTTCTTTCGTTGCAGGCTCAAAAGAAACCCGGATTGCTTGTATATCCAATAATGTTCATCTGTGATCTGAAATGCCTATTATTGCGTCTGACGAATGTACAATATCTATATATGAAAGCTATTTAGACGTCACTTATGTTTTACACCCGCGCTAGCCCAGTCACCGCTCTGTCGTTAGTTAAGTAACCTAACGGGTGATGACGGGACCCCGTGGCGAATGCGGATGGCATAAGAGGACGTTGTATTTTCGTTGATTTCTGTAATGATAGGTTAATGATGGGACGCATTATTATTAATGCAAAGAAAATAAAACCTAAACTAAATCGTTGGAACAATTTCAAAACCACTCGGTTTTCTTCAAAAAGCAAATTTTAAATGCGGAGCTTAAACCACTCCTTTTAAAAAGGGCTATCTTGGTTCCTTCGATCATATCAAATTCACTACTTAACGGTTTTTTGCCAAAAACCAGTCGTAACCCTCCGTCGTTTCAAATAAACAGCACATCGTATTCATGCTATGTTTGTTGGCCTACGTCAAGGCATAGTGTATGGTAGCAATGTGTTGCTTATTTGTTGCATAGATAGATGCATTAGTTTAGGATAGACGTACAGCCTTGTTGGCCTACGTCAAGGGCATGTACGATGGACCTAAATTAATCAGGACAACGACGGGTAGAACTTGACTTGCGTCTTATGATTTGTTGGCCTACGTCAAGGTCATAAGAGCTTGAGGTAAAAATCATATCGGGAGTTTCAAACATAAAGGAAACTTGCAGATTTAGCATACCTTCTGGAGTGTGGTGACTAGAGTGACTTCCATCTAGGGCATCATGCAATGATAGTTGGATCTTGATCCCACTGATGAGTAGGATTACTCTCGGGAAATTTTCTCACTTAACAATCAATGCTATAAACCAAGTAGGTGTCTAGAAAGGTGTTAGAGGGGCTACGCCTCCAGGAAAAAGATGTTCTTTAATTAAGGAACTTCGCGAAAGCATTGGAAAACCTCCCTCGAAGTACCAACACCGGCCTGGCTGAAAGGTTAAGCAAGTATTATGATGTGTGATTAAATCCTGACTAGTTCTTCTTTTAGGTTTTGAAGAAGGATTTGAGGAAACAGTGGGAGCCATCCTGTTTAGATAAACTAATAACCAATCTAAACTTGCAAGAGCATATGCTGAGTGTTTTCTTTTCTCTCTCTCTCTGGCAGCTACCATGACAGGACTAAAACTATTACTTGAAAAAATATACTGACCGGTCAGAACTATAAAGATTGGCTAAGGAACGTCAACATTGCACTGACTTATTACAAAGTAGCATATGTTACCACCGTTGTTCCTCCCCTTATCCCAGGACCAGATTTCTCAGTTGCGGACAAGGAAGTTCGCAAAACCTGGGATCTAGACTGTGAGCGAGCTAAGTGTATCGTGCTGGCGTCCATAAACAATGAACTCCAGAAACAGCACGAGAGTATGGATATTATATCCATCTTTCTCCATTGCAAGGAATTGTATGGGGAGCACTCCCGTATCGCGAGGTACGAGACCTCAAGGAAACTCTTCCAGATGAGGTTAGCTCCAGGATCACCTGTAGGAGAGCACGTCCACAAAATGATCAGCCTCATTGAGGAACTCGCAAACCTGGGATGCGTGCTAGAGAATGATTTGTACATCGACTTGATTTTGCAGTCCCTTCCCCACACCTTCTCTCAGTTGGTGCTGAACTTCAACATGCACGAAATGGAAGCTGATCTTCCAAAGCTCCTCAACATGTTGAGGGTAGAAGAGACCTCCTTGAAAAAGGAGAAGACCCCTATTCTGTATGTTGGCCAATCATCCTCTTCTAAATCTAAAGCGAAAGCTAAAGGGAAGAAGAAGATGAAAGCCACCAAACCGAAAGGCGGGGTCAAGAAGGTGCAGGGAACGAACAAGGCAGGAAGGGTGAAGGCAGATAAGAACGAATGCTATTATTGTCACAAGCAAAGGCGCTGGAAGAAGGATTGCGTGGCATTCAAAGCCAAGGACACGAAGCAGGCTATTGCTTCTGCTTCAGGTGTGTTTGTAATCGAAAATTTTCTTTCAGTAAACTCTACATCATGGGTACTTGATACCAGTTCTGGTTCTCACATCTGTAATTCTTTGCAGGATCTAAGAAATAGTAGAGCACTGGGGACAGGTGATATGACTCTCCGGATGGGCAATGGAATGCATGTAGATGCTATTGCAATAGGGGAATATCACCTAGGGTTGACTAGTGGGCACATTTTGGTGCTGTACAGCTGTTTTTGTATTCCTAGTATATTGTGTAATATTATATCAGTATCTTTGTTATCTAATGAAGGATATAATTTTGCGCTTGAAAGAAATGTCATGAACATTCTCCTAAATCAAGAACTGATTGGGTTTGGCACACTGGAAAACGGCATATACATACTTAATCAACCTCAAATTTTCAATATTCAAAACACGCTTAAAAGAAAGGCTCCAGATTCAAACCAAGCCTTTTTATGATATTGTAGACTTGGTCATATAAACGAAACAAGGTTGACTGAGTTATATAAAGATGGATATTTAGATCCGTTTGAATATTCATCATATGCAACATGTCAATCATGTATCAAAGGAAAAATGACCAAATCTCCGTTCACCGGACATGGAGAAAGAGCTACAGAACTCTTAGGACTTGTACACAGTGATGTATGTGGTCCAATTTCTACGCATGCACGAAGCGGTCACTCCTACTTCATCACTTTTACTGATGACTTCTCTAGGTATGGACATGTGTTCTTAATGAAGCATAAATCCGAGGCCTTTGAGAAGTTTAAAGAGTATAAAAATGAAGTGGAGAAACAGACTGGTAAAAGCATCAAGACACTTCGATCTGATCGAGGTGGAGAATACTTAAGTACCAGTTTCCTTGAATACTTAAAAGAGAATGGAATTCTCTCTCAGCTTACTCCGCCTTATACACCTCAGCATAATGGTGTATCAGAAAGGAGGAATCGCACGCTACTGGACATGGTGCGTTCAATGATGAGTAGTGCTGAGTTGCCATTTTCCTTCTGGGGTTTTACGCTAGAATCAGCAGCATACCTATTGAATAGAGTTCCGACTAAGTCAGTGCCTACAACTCCATATGAAATGTGGAGCGGGAAGAGACCATATCTCAAGTATATCAAGATATAGGGGTGTCTGGCATATGTTAAAAAGCATAATCCGGACAAGCTCGAGGCACGATCGGTTTTATGCAAATTTGTAGGATACCCCAAGCATTCAAGGGGGTATATGGTCTACCACACTGAAGAACAAAAGGTGTTTGTCGCTCGCCACATTGTCTTCTTAGAGAGCGAATTTCTCGCAAAAGAAATTAGTGGGAGCGCGGTAGATCTGGAAGAAATTCCAGAACCTCAAACTGCTGCCGAGGACTTAGTAGAACCTCAGGTTTCAATAGAACCCGACGAACCAACGCCACTCCGCAGATCTAGTAGGCTTTCTCATCCTACTTAAAGATACTATGGGTTTCTTCTAGATGGGGATCGAGAGAATTGCATCATCGATGATGATGAGCCTACTAGTTTTCAGCAGGCTATCACGAGTATAGACTCGGTGAAGTGGCTGGATGCTATGAGATCCGAAATGGAATCCATGTACACCAATAAAGTATGGACTTTAGAAGTTGCTCCTCCTGGGGTGAAACCAGTTGGATGCAAATGGATCTTCAAAAAGAAGATTGGTGCATTTGGACAAGTGGAAACCTACAAAGCTAGACTCGTTGCAAAAGGTTTTCGTCAAAGACCAGGATTGGACTATGATGAAACCTTTTCACCAGTAGCTATGCTTAAATCCATTCGGATCCTGCTTGCGATTGCTGCCTTCCATGACTATGAAATCTGGCAGATGGACGTAAAAACAGCTTTTCTAAATGGACATTTAGAAGAGAGTGTTTACATGGATCAACCAGAAGGTTTCTTAGACAGTGGGAGCAGCGGAAAAGTGTGCAAGTTGCTTAAATCTATTTATGGATTAAAGCAAGCATCGCGGAGTTGGAACATCTGCTTTGATGAGACAATCAAAGAATTTGACTTTATCAAAAATGTAGATGAGCCATGTATTTATAGGAAGATTGTAGAAGGAGCAGTAGTCTTCCTCGTTTTGTACGTCGACGACATACTACTGATAGGGAATGATGTCCCTATGCTACAATCAGTAAAGCTCTTCTTGTCACAGAAATTCTCCATGAAAGACTTGGGAGATGCATCATACATTCTGAGCATTAAGATCTATCGTGATAGATCCAATAGAAAGTTAGGATTTTCACAGTCCAGGTATATTGACACTATACTAAAGAGATTTAGTATGGAAGATTCCAAGCGCGGTAATTTACCTGCTTGTCACGGGATCACCCTCTCCAAAGAGATGTCTCCAAAGACTGAAGAAGAGAGGGCTCGCATGGGCATTATACCCTACGCTTCGGCAGTAGGATCCATAATGTATGCGATGTTATGTACTAGACCAGATATAGCTTACGCACTTAGTGTGGTAAGCAGGTATCAATCTGACCCAGGTGAGAAACATTAGATAGCGGTAAAGAACATTCTCAAGTACCTGAGAAGGACTAAGGAAATGTTCTTGGTTTACGGTAATGGGGACCTCCAAGTTGAGGTTTTTACCGACTCCGGCTTCCAAAGTGACAAAGATGACCCTAAATCCATTTCGGGTTTTGTGTTTACCCTCAATGGAGGGGCGGTATGTTGGAGGAGTTCCAAACAGGATACCGTCGCAGACTCAATTATGGAGGCTGAGTATATAGCTGCTAGCGAAGCCGTGAAAGAAGCTGTCTGGATGAGGAAGTTCATTTCTGAACTTCAAGTGGTTCCGTTCATTGCCAATCCAATACCTTTGTATTGTGATAACAATGGGGCTATATCATTAGCGAAGGAACCAAGGTCCCATCAGAAATCCAGGCATATCTTAAGGCGGTATCACCTGATCAGGGAGATCGTGGATCGTCGAGAGATCGAGGTGCGGAGAGTGGACACAAAAGACAACACGGCAGATCCATTCACCAAGGCCATCCCTCAAGTCCAGTTCGAGAGGCTGTTTGAGATGTTGGGCATGCGGTACGCCAGCAACTGGATCTAATGCAGACAGTGGGTACTCATTGCGCCAATTATAGGCCTTAGTGCAAGTAGGAGATTGTTGGATATATATGCCCTAGAGGCCTTCATTGTATAGGATGCTAGGGATATGTATGTACATGACAATCTTGCTTGATATGATAGTACGCTATTTGGTTTGTCTTTATCTCAACATATGATATATTTTACTTTGTATTTATATATACATGTTGATAAAGCCCATAGGGTGTTTGCCTGACTACCGGCGTTGTGATGGCAGTCATACTTGTAGGAGCTGGATAGTCAATAGGCATATCCTTAGATGTCCCTGGTCCCAGGAGTATCGAGACTGGGCATCGATACTCCAGATTGGATTAGTGTATACATATCTAGACCCTGAGGAGGGGCGATGGATTGGTCCCCCAGCCATTGGTGATGTGCACCTAAGATTGTATACAGATGCTCACTGGGTGTGAGTACACCGGACAGGACTCGCCGAGAACTGACTGGATGGTATTATACCTAACGTGAGATAGCAGTTCTCAGGTGACATGTATGCAGATAGTCTGTTGACTTAAGGTCGTCATTTGTCTCGTGTGAGTTCCTACTGTGCTTTGATTACTACCCTACCACGGTTCAAAGGAGTAGTGCAAACAGGTTTTAGTTGGGTACAGTCCCGAGCCACGTGGAGACAGTGAGCGACTGTTAGGGATTCGTCTTTCCCGGTATAGGGAGTTGATATCGCACGGTGATCGGTTGGTCATTAGCATAAGTCCCTGGCCAGGGCTGATTGAGAATTACTGATGGACTGATCATTAAATTCTCGGATGGTCTTGAGCCATACCGGCACGACTTGTACGGTTATTAGGGGTCTGAAGTTTACCATCTCCCTAGACCATACATGCGATACTCTTAGACGAACAGACCGGACTTCGCGGATATTGTCACGGACAGGCTCAGTAGGAGTTCGGATGGGTTTCCTCATCGGCCTTCTTATCGACATCTACCTTGGGACCGTTACGTACAGCTAGTGCCGCTTGCGGTCTGTGGTTAAACCCACTGCCAGCATAGTAGTCGAGTCTTTAGAGTCCCACACAGAGGTTTCCCTGTTCCAGGCGAAACGATATAGAGGTCGTATGGTTTTACGACAAAGGGTTCGGACGCATACGTGTTTAAACGCACGTACGACGTTCGGACAGTTTTTACTAGCCGACTTTGGTTTATACCAGATTCTAGTATCAGGTTATTGGATTTATACAGTCTAAAGTTTTCCGTGTTTCACGGATAGGAGGGGCGTTTATCGTAATTTTACAGGAAGCTTCTAGAAGCATGGTGACTTGAGGGTTTAGGTGGCAATTTCATTAAATGCATTTGTGACTCATTTTGTGTGATTTATCATATCATTAATGCATCATTAAATGCTTAATAACTCATACAGTGAATCACACATATTGAATTAATGTAGCATGATGATTAATCACATTTATTCATTTATTTGATTAAACATTATGCTTCATATATTCAAGTGAGAAACATTTATATTATCATTATCATGTTCACCTTCTCTCTCCTCAAGCTCACTCTCTCTTCAAACCCTAATCCTACCACTCATGAGTTGAGATCAAGAATTAGAATAGACTAATTAATCCATAACCTAACTCTATATCACCTAAGTTCCTTTGATTAGCAACTAGAGAAACTTAGTTACCTCAAGATTGGAGGTGAAGCTTGGAATAGAAGCTCTCGGGTGGTTCACCTATCACGGAAAGGAGGCCGAGGAGGACGTAGAGAACGAAAAGACGAAGGACTTGGTTCACTAGGTATAATCTCTTTACATAGTAGTTAAGAACTTCTATGGTATTGTTAGTTATCGTTTAGTAAAGATCTTCGGTTAGTCGATGTTTGCATATAGAACAAGATCGTTTTTCATATTTCCGCCTCCCCGCAACTCGTGGGATGTTATACATCGACTTACATAAGCAATATAAATAAAATGCATAAGAGACAAAAGATATAATTGAACAACAACTTTATTTATTCACATTCTTTTTACAATACATGGAAAAGTAAATACATAGGATAAAGCGATGCCTAAACAGTGGCATAACAGAAATGAAAAGTACTGAAATGAAATGTATATAATGAATCTAAAGCTCTGGGTCGTAGGCTAGCTGATCTAAGTCCTCACTAGTGGGCTCGATCTCCTGAGTGTCCAGATCATCTGACAACATTCCTAAGAAAAAAGAGAAGGAATGTCGTCAACGAACAATCGCTCGGTAAGTCCCAAAGATAAGGGAGAAATAGAATAGACAGAGAGAGAAAGTAACTTTTAAAGTTGTATTATATGGTTAACGTTGTTGTTGTTAGTTATATGTATGCCCTAGAGGCCATTACTGTACATACGATGTATATTGTAATGGATGCTTGGACATATATAGGGAGGACTTTCTTGCTCGACATGATAGTATGCTATCTGGTTGTACTTTATCTTAACATGTACTCTGATTGTCTCTATGTTACATGTTGATAAAGCCCTTAGGATATATACTCGACTACTGGGACTATGATGAGATCATACTAGTGGGGCCACGGTAGTCGACGAGTACATCCTATAACTGTTCCTAGTCGAGGGTGTATCGAGACAAGGCATCGATACACCAGAGTAGACTAGCGTATACGCATCTTGACCCATATGATGGGCGATGGATGATCCCATATCCATTGGTGTTTAACATCAAGGATGGTGTACGGGTGCTCAGTGGAGACTGGGTACACTGGACGGACTCGCCGAGAACTCCCAGATGGTATTATACTTCACGTCAGATGGCAGTTCTCCGGTGACACTGGTACAGAGTAGTCTGTTGACCCGAGATCGTCATAGAGTCTTGTGTGATTTCCACTGTGCTTTGATTTCCATCATACCACGTCCAAAAGGGCGTCTAAAAAGATGGCTTTTAGGTACAGTCCCGAATCATATGGAGGCAATGAGCGATAGGAGGGGATTCGTCTCTCCCGGTATCGGGAGTTGATGTTGTGCTGTGTTCGATTGGCTATAACCGGAAATCCCTGGCCAGGGTTACTGAGATTTACTGGTAAGTGTTATCAGTAGTTTCTCGAACTGTTATAGACCTCATATCGATACGACTTATCAAGCTACTGGGGTCTGACGTTTACCAC
Source organism: Agapanthus africanus (assembly GCA_030015575.1). NCBI lineage: Eukaryota > Viridiplantae > Streptophyta > Magnoliopsida > Asparagales > Amaryllidaceae > Agapanthus > Agapanthus africanus. The sequence goes on along the minus strand of JASDDO010000019.1, from coordinate 888,852,574 downwards.
CCCTAGGCGAGATATGCGAAATATCAGACGACGAGACCGGACTGTACGAGAGTGTTACTAATTGGATTCACAGGAGAATGTACAGGCTTTCGTGTTGATCTTCTGAGCGCTCAATACCTGGCTAGCTGTTACATTTAGCTGACCGCTTGCAGCTTGTAGGTGTTTGATATGATCATCACCTACTGCCGGCGTATTGACGATTCTTTAGAGTCCTACACAGAGGTTTCTTAGCTCAAGCAAAACGGAGTAGGAGCACATATGTGATATGTGCGGGACCGAGGATAATGTGGTATGTGATGCCGTATTGGATTCTCGCGATATGAGATATCGGCCGGGTATATGTGATATAGCCGGGTCATCGTATTAGTCGGTTATATGCGATATAGCCGGATTGTCGGATCAAGTGTTGATTCGATAATTTAATGTATAATAATATATATGATATATTAAATTACATTAACTAATATTAGCTCACTAAAAGATTCATTTTCTCACGGGATAATACATTGATATATATGCGATATATGTTAATTGTATTATTTTCTATTGTTATAAAATATATTGTATATGTGATATATAATATTGTAACATGTTAGGGTTACAAATTTAACAATGGATTGGGGTTTAAACTTGGTTAGGGTTTGGATTAGGGTTAGCTTTTGCATGAAGCTTCCATGAAGCTTCATGAAGCTTTGACTTTGTGGTTGCTTGATATTTTGTGAGATATTATGTTAACCCAATCCAAACCATTAACTCTAGTTAACTCTCTACATGGGTTAACTCTTTTATGCTTAACCCTTGGTTAGATTTGTAACCACTACAATAATTCATTATTCATCACAAAAGGATGAAGTTATCATCTTCATGTAAGTGCACGGCGGCGCCCCGGCCGTCAATCCGACGCCGGAATGCGGAAGCGGTGATTTACAATAAACTTTTCAAACCGGCACCACCGCGCACTAAAAACCCGGATCCTGCCATTAAGCTAGTCCTAGCTAAACAAGAGAAGGGGTAGAGAGATATACCGAGCGATCCGTGTCCTTCGGTCTTCTCGTCGTCGTCCCGATCTCCCCGTGGAATCTCCGGTCTCCACCTCGTCGCCGGAAAGGCACCACGTCGCCGGAAAGGCACCATATCGCCGGGTTCTTTTACGGGCTCCCGCCTTTGGTCCGAGGCAACTCGAGCACGAAGTTGGCGAGTCGACGTGCTCAAGATTTGCTGTAGAATATAGTGTAGTGGCTATGTCTTATTTGGGGTAATGGAAGTTGCCATATGGTGGAGGTATGAGATATGAACTTTTGGAGGAGGAGCTAAAATGATTTTTGCCAAACCAAATGAGTGTCATTCCCTTTCACAAAAATTGGGACAGCCCCATCAAAGAGCAAGGCCGGCCATCTCATGTGAATGGGGAGAGTGAAACCAAAATGAGTGAGTGATTATCTCAAGGAGGGGAGCAATCACAAGAGAGAGAGAGAAGGGTGATCATGAAAAGTAATGATCACAAAAACAAACCTCACTCCAAATCAACCATCATCAACAACCATGATTGCTCACAAAGTCAAGCAATCATGAACCATGGAAAGTCAAGGGATGGTCCTCCATCATGAGACCATCATGAAACAACAAGATGCAAATAACACCCTCCATAAATGCTTATTTGCACAATTGCAAATAAGCCCTCCTCCACCAATCTTCGGCCAATGAAAGATACAAAGAAATATGGCCGAAACGGAAAGCAAACTGGCAACTCCAGAAAAAATGTCCCGTAATAAATTACAGGAAAACCCCGCTACTGTGTATACACACCCGCATTTGTATTCCGACCAAATACAAATGCAATGAGACAAAATCTACACTGTACAATACTAGGATCCGGCTTAAACCAAAGCCCGCTAGTATTAACCGTCCGATCCTGATTCGTACAAAACCGCACGTATCTGATCGAACCCTGCCATATCTCCATACGGCCTCTACAGCGTTTCGCCCGAAAACTTGAGCAACTGAATGTGGGGGACTCTAAAAACTCGTCAACACCTTGGTTGTGGATTTAACCACTAGCACGTCAGAGGTATTAGCCATACGTGATGGGCTACCAGCTATTGACCAAAAGGGACGTCGATGAGCGAACTCATCCTGACACCCTACTGAGCCTGTCAGTGACAATATCCGTACAGTCCGGTCCGTTCGTCTATGAGCATCGCATGGCGGGCCTAGGGGGTTGGTAAAAGTGAGACTCCCAAAAGCGGTACAAGTCGTGTCAGAGAGTAATCCAGAACACCCTGAGATACTACTGGAATACCTACCAGCAAATCTCCTGCCTTGGCCAAGGACTTTTCATGTACTGGCTCTCCTAGACACAGCGCGACCTCACCCCCAATACCGGGAGAGACGAACCCCTGAAGATCCGCTCACTGCCTCCATGTGGCTCGGGACTGTACCCAACTAAAACCTGTTTGCACGTCTCCTTTGAGCATGGTAGGGTAGTAATCAAATTACAGTGGGAACTCACACGAGACAAATGACGATCCTCAGGTCGATGAACTAACCTGTACACATGTCACCAGGGAACTGCTATCTGACGTTAGGTATAAGACCAACTAGCATGTTCCCGGCGAGTCCTGTCCGATGTACTCATAACCCAATGAGCACCTGTATACATCTTAGGTGAACCAACTGACACCAGTGGTTTGTGAGACCGGCCACCGCCCCTCGTCGGGGTCTCGACTGTATACACTAGTCTACTCTGGAGTATCGATGCCCTGTCTCGAAACTCCCACGACTAGGGACCTTTTAAGGATGTGCTTATAGACTACCAGCTCCCACGTATATGATCGCCCTCATACTGCTGGCAGTCAAGCAAGAATCCTAGGGGCTCTATCAACGTGCAATAGCGACCTGTCAGGTCACCTAAAACAGTACAAGATGATAAAGATAAACTAGATAGCATACTATCATCTTGAGTAAGACTGTCCTACTGGGATAGGTCCTCCCTCAATCATTGCAATCACGTGCCTGTGATCCAATAATTGACTCTGAGGGCACTATCTCCAACAATCTCCCACTTGCACTCAAGGCTAATTATTGCGATGTCGCATACTCACAGCCCGTGTGATACCGAACACCCAACTCCTCTACTAGTCAGTCTCATAAAGCTCGTTTATGAAACTATTGCGTTCGAGGAATAGCCTCAGTGAGTGGATCCGCTTTGATGTTTCTTTCTATGTCTCTCTATATCTCAAGTTCGCGGAGAAAGCCATCTCCCGAAATGAGCAATACCTGTCTTAGAATGTGTCTGGATGTCTGATGGGACCTAGCTCATAAATGAACTCCAAATCCAAACTTCTTAGACTGTATCGTCAACTGAACTTAATCAGTATCATGCGCCATGCCTCCCTCAGTATTTCCTTGGACCACCTGTCCAAAATACTGCCCCTCGTCTGAAGGAAAACTATAACTCTGACGGTCACCCTGCCGTCCAAGTCACCTTGGAAGCCTGGAATGATAACTGTCTCCCGAATGAGGCTGTCGTTATCATATCCCTAGAACATCCACTTATGTTCTAAAACTGCTTCCGAATGTTTCTCCAGGATTGGATCAATATCAACTTATTGTATCTACTGCAAGAACAACATCTGGTGTGGTACTTGGCATCTCATGATTGACTCAATTGCCTAAGCAAGTGATCTGCCAATCATGCACATCCCTCTCCACTTTAGTCTGTAAGACACCTTTAGAGAGGGTGACTCCATCACCTGCAGGTACACTACCGTGCCAGGAGTCGTCCATTCTAAATACTCTTAGAATGTTGTCTAAGTACCCTTAATTGGGAAACCACCCAAATCTAGATCTAAAACCATAGATCTAGTAACCAGTATGTCTGATATAATGTCCAAGTCCCATGTGGAGAAACCACTGTGTGACGACCAAAGTATAACTGATCGTAGTATAGGAATATCACTTCCTACTCTGTGTATGTCATCTAAATACCAGGACATCACACCCTACTACCTTCTTAACAGATCCATCCCCTATTCTGATGAAGTCAAACCTATGACTGTCACATCAGAAACAGATGATCTATTTCCGCTATATCTGCTTTAGTCTATAAATAGACATAAGCCACCTGTCCACCAATGCTTCCGCTGCTCCCACTGACTACGACAACCTTCTGGCAGAGTCATATACACGTACACTTCTAAAGCTAGTTTAGAACGACGCTATACTCATCCTCCTGCCGGGTCTCGCAGCCTGGAACAACAGCAATGGCAAGTCTGGGTAAACAAGAACCTCCCTGTCACCGTCCTTAAGGCTACCGGAGTACCTCTCGGGTGCCTGAGGTTACCCACCGTATCTGCGGAGTGGCCAATGGAATATCAAACCAGATTGAATCTTTAGGTTCCTATCAAATCTTCAGTAATCGTTTGTGGTTCTGGAATCATTTCCAGTTCTACCATACTCCCACTACTGTTTTCTGAAAAAATCCATTTTTATTAAAACTGTGACGAGTCTAGAACAATATCACTATTGATCTTCCAGATGGTAGAAAGTCAACCCTCGTCATAGCCTGGGTCAACCCAGAAACAGCCATTACAGAAACATGCCTTGAGTTATCCAGAGTCTGGTTTTAAGCATAAGCCAGACAACTCTCCCTACCTTAACATCGTTAAGATACGAACTGTTCTATATCCAATATAGGACTAGAGGCACTGATTTAATTGAACCAGATTCAAATCATGCAGCTGTCTCCAGTGCATGTCAACTAAATGGAAAGAGGCCGATCAGCGTTACTCAACTTAGGAGTGCTTCCAATTATGAGTAACCTGAAAGAGAAGCAAGTTCTCTTAATCATTACTATCAACTGAATACCCTACACAAGTATCTACATCTTCGATCACCTTGAAGAATCCCGATACTTGCAACACCTGGTTCTCTACTTTATTCATATACCTATAACTTCTCAAAACTCAGACCCTGTGTTTCTACGAAACACCTGTCTAAGAACTAGAGAAGTCATAAGTAAACAGAATATAGTACGAGGACCAACCCCTCTGTCCTAATGGACACTGGACAATCTACAATACTCTATATAAGTCCCTTGAGTCTAATAACTCACTCCCTGTATGTATCGTAGGTACTTATGGTTAAGAAGAATTACACCGCTGTTTAATGCTCCTTACCTAACCATCCACTGATATAGGTAAATGTCATCGACATAATTTCAAAAAGGTATATCTCACTCTATAAAAATAGACGTACAGATATATCAATTTGAAATTGGTGCATGACAGCGGATATTCAAAACCAAATATTTGCGTCCGGCAAACAACCCAGGTGACTTCCTTAAATATCACCAATTACAACGAATTCCGATATAATGAGGATGATCACCTAATTCCCAATAACTTACTCCCACTCATCATCTGTAAAACCATACAGATGTGAGAATCATACCTGGTAAATACATACCCTGGAGTAAGTATCTAATCGGGAAATCAGTTTTCCTTTAACATTACACAGTGAAACTGAAACATTGAAATGTTTCGTAGGGGTATCCTGGTATTCCTAGTAATGCCTCTTCCAGATTCACAACTGTAACCGTATAAATCTCTGCCGCCTCTCCAAATCCCTTCATATGTCTTTAGTCATTACCTTCTGTACACCCTTTTAGGCCAAATGGTTTTCTTCCTTCCCTACCATTCGGCACCAGCCTATGGTTTGGAAGAAGACTATCCAATAAGCATAATGGGTGTACTGTCCCAATCCTAGGAACACTCGCAATGCGAGAGAAGGTGAGGATAAAAGACAACCGAATAAACCTTATTCCTATTTCTCCTGAACCAGAATCCTTCCCCGAACTGGAATAAATTCCTTTCGAGTTCGTATATAACCATACGATGGAGTATCCAATAAACTGTGGATCTTCGTAGTGATACGGAGTGTTCTGGAGAAATACAAAGGTGATTTAGGATTGGCGAAGAAATACTTGGTTTGGTCGTGAATAGCAGTCGCAATTTACTTTGCCCTCTTACTAATCCCTTTCTTTGTCTTTACATAATACCTTCTGCACACCATCGTTATGCTAATTGGTTTTCTTCATTCCCTACCGTTCGGCACCAGCCTAAGGTTTGGAAGAAGACTATCCAATTTGCGTAATAGGTGTACTATCTCCTAAACCAAGAAGTACTCGCAACCTAAGAGAAGGTAAAAGGAAAAGACAACTGAATAGTCCTATCCGTTTTCTCCAGAACCGGAAACCATCCTCGAATAAATCCCTTCGAGTTCGTATATAACCATACGATGGTTTTGTCCAATGGAAGTGGACGTTCGTAGTAATACGGGGTGTCCTGGAGAAAAGGGTAAAAGTAAGAGTGGCAATGAGGTCTGCAACTCTGACAATCCAAAAGCCAGTGTTTAAGAAGGTTCGGTTAATTTGGTCACTGAGTCATAGTCTAGGGTCGGGTCAATGGTCGCTGCCAAAGAGAGAGAGAAAAGAAACACTCAGCGTGCACTCTAACCTAGATCAGAATGGTTACCAATTTATCTAATCTGGAAACCTCCCACTGTACCGTCAAATTCTCCTCCAAACCTAAAAGAAGAATTAGTCGGGATGACCCGAGGAGTAAACCAACTCATCAGTGGGAATCGGGATCCAACTATCACCGCATGATAACGTGACGGAATCCGCTCACGCTATCATACTCCAGAAGGTATGCGCATATCTGGCAAGTTTTAGTTTCTTTTGAAACTCCCGATGTGATTTTTGCCCCATGCTCTTATGACCTTGACTTTGGCCAACAAATCATAAGTCACATGTCAAGTTCTACCCGTCATTCTCCAGGTTAATTTGAGCCCACCCGCACAAGCCCTTGACTTTAGCCAACAAGGCTATACGACTGCCCCAAACCAACGCATCTATCTATGCTGCATATGAATACCCAATAGCTACCAATCACTATGCCTTGACTTTGGCCAACAAACATAGCTTGAATACTATTGACTACCCATATGAAACGACGGAGGGGTACGAATGGTTTCTGGCGAAAACCTTTAACGTAATGAACTTGATATCGTTGAAGGAACCGGATAGCTTTATAAAAATATAGTGACGAAAACCTTTACTAAAGAGGTCACTCCCGGTGAAGGGATCTCGGCTCTTTCCCCGTAGAATGAGGTGCAGGATATTCCAACTGAATACCACGATGCAAAGCAAAAGTAATCGGCTATAGTGAAGTTATTGCCCTAACGCAAACTTTTGTCCAAGGGGTCACTCCCAGTGAAGGGATCTCGGCCCTTGCCTCGTCGACTGAGGAGCAGGATATTCCAACTGAATACCACTGTGCAAAACAAAAGTGAACGTCCTTGCAAATAACAGCTTTTTGAAAAATGTTCCAACAACATCAGATTAGGTTTGTTTTTAACTTGCATTGATCCGAATCAATGCTGTCCCATCAATTGATCACACCACAAAAAACGAAAATATACTGATGTACGTATATGCCATCCGCATTCGCCACTGGGTCCCGTCATTACCCGTTAGGTTAGCTAACTAACGACAGAGCGGGGACTGGACTAGCGCGGATGCAAAACATATACAACATCTACTAGTATATATATCAATATATAATATTTCGCTCAAGGCGTGATAAAATGCAACATCACAAAAATGTACAGCATCACAGAACAATACAGATATCTGGGATCCCCGGGTTTCACAGAGCCGCTGAAACCCGACGTTCCCCTGGTCGTGTGGATAGCCTGTGCAATGAAAATCCTAGACCCCTACGGGCGCGGAAAGTCACCCGCCAAAACCTGAAGCGAGGCAGCCCCCTTCAGCACCGTGAATGGACCACCCAGCACTTCACGGAATCCGGTAACTTGGGCACCCCTCCTGGGTCAACCTGTACCCCCTACGAGTGCGGCGAATAGCCCGCCAATTCTAGAGTGAAGCCCCCTCCGTCTCAATGCCATGAGATGCGGGCTTGTTGCCCTCTAGAACCCGGCTATCCGTGCACCCCTCCGCGGGGTAATCCTAGTACAGAAAGTAAAATATACATACAACGGGTACATCGACCGCAACCTGGTCGTGCCCTAAAAGAATAATATACAAACAGGCAGTGACGGCAGTCCACATGTCGGACGCTCGCCCCACAATATCAAATGTACATAATACAACAAAAACTGTACTAGCATTGCATCCAGGCTATCCCCCACGACCAATCCGCAACATCACAGCACAATCACAGAACATCAACGTGAAAGTCACGTTCGCAAATCCGTCTAACCGGGCTATAGCAGATAGACAGGATTTACCGATCGAGTGACATTCACAGTCGCAGATATAATGTAAATACTGTGAACTAATGTGTTTAAAATATTCGATCGATCAAAATTTACCAAGTGGGCCCCAAGCACTACTGTAGCACATAAAGAAATTCTGGGCCCAAAAAGTATGTTCCAAAAACCCTATTTTCAACCCAGGAGGCCTTTGTAAAATTTTGGGGCCATGAACAGTGAAAATAGCGGCGGAACCGCGGCCCAAGCATGGGTTTGGCCGCGGTTCCGTGGTGGTTTAAACTGTTCACGAGACCAAATTTTTCCAAAACTCTTAAAATTCCCTGCACATCATTCTGCAACAACCTGAAAAAATTTTGGAGCTAAAAAAATTTCGACAGAAACTGATGCTTGAGAAAAACGCGGTTTTCGAATTTTTGTTCGATCGGAAATGTAAACACGTTAGACCAAGCTAGACTAGGTTAATGGCGAGGCTCTGATACCACTGTAAGTGCACGGCGGCGCCCCGGCCGTCAATCCGACACCGGAATGCGGAAGCGGTGATTTACAATAAACTTTTCAAACCGGCACCACCGCGCACTAAAAACCCGGATCATGCCATTAAGCTAGTCCTAGCTAAACAAGAGAAGGGGTAGAGAGATATACCGAGCGATCCGTGTCCTTCGGTCTTCTCGTCGTCGTCCCAATCTCCCCGCGGAATCTCCGGTCTCCACCTCGTCGCCGGAAAGGCACCACATCGCCGGGTTCTTTTACGGGCTCCCGCCTCTGATCCGAGGCAAACTCGGGCACGAAGTTGGCGAGTCAACGTGCCCAAGATTTGCTGTAGAATATAGTGTAGTGGATATGTCTCATTTGGGGTAGAGGAAGTTGCCATATGGTGGAGGTATGAGATATGAACTTTTGGTGGAGGAGCTAAAATGATTTTTGCCAAACCAAATGAGTGTCATTCCCTTTCACAAAAATTGGGACAGCCCCATCAAAGAGAAAGGCCGGCCATCTCATGTGAATGGGGAGAGTGAAACCAAAATGAGTGAGTGATTATCTCAAGGGCGGGAGCAATCACAAGAGAGAGAGAGAAGGGTGATCATGAAAAGTAATGATCACAAAAACAAACCTCACTCCAAATCAACCATCATCAACAACCATGATTGCTCACAAAGTCAAGCAATCATGAACCATGGAAAGTCAAGGGATGGTCCTCCATCATGAGACCATCATGAAACAAAAAGATGCAAATAACACCCTCCACAAATGTTTATTTGCACAATTGCAAATAAGCCCTCCTCCACCAATCTTCGGCCAATGAAAGATACAAAGAAATATGGCCGAAACGGAAAGCAAACTGGCAACTCCAGAAAACTGGTCCCGTAATAAATTACAGGAAAACCCCGCTACTGTGTATACACACCCGCATTTGTATTCCGACCGAATACAAATGCAATGAGACAAAATCTACACTGTACAATACTAGGATCCGGCTTAAACCAAAGCCCGCTAGTATTAACCGTCCGATCCTGATCCATGCAATACCGCACGTATCTGATCGAATCCTGCCATATCTCCATACGGCCTCTACAGCGTTTCGCCCGAAAACTTGAGCAACTGAATGTGGGGGACTCTAAAGACTCGTCAACACCTTGGTTGTGGATTTAACCACTAGCACGTCAGAGGTATTAGCCATACGTGACGGGCTACCAGCTATTGACCAAAAGGGACGTCGATGAGCGAACTCATCCTGACACCCTACTGAGCCTGTCAGTGACAATATCCGTACAGTCCGGTCCGTTCGTCTATGAGCATTGCATGGCGGGCCTAGGGGGTTGGTAAAAGTCAGACCCCCAAAAGCGGTACAAGTCGTGTCAGAGAGTAATCCAGAACACCCTGAGATACTACTGGAATACCTACCAGCAAATCTCCTGCCTTGGCCAAGAACTTTTCATGTACTGGCTCTCCTAGACACAGCGCGACCTCACCCCCAATACCGGGAGAGACAAACCCCTGAAGATCCGCTCACTGCCTCCATGTGGCTCGGGACTGTACCCAACTAAAACCTGTTTGCACGTCTCCTTTGAGCGTGGTAGGGTAGTAATCAAAGTACAGTGGAAACTCACACGAGACAAATGACGATCCTCAGGTCGATGAACTAACCTGTACACATGTCACCAGGGAACTGCTATCTGACGTCAGGTATAAGACCAACTAGCATGTTCCCGGCGAGTCCTGTCCGGTGTACTCATAACCCAATGAGCACCTGTATACATCTTAGGTGAACCAACTGACACCAGTGGCTTGTGAGACCGGCCACCGCCCCTCGTCGGGGTCTCGACTGTATACACTAGTCTACTCTGGAGTATCGATGCCCTGTCTCGAAACTCCCACGACTAGGGACCTTTTAAGGATGTGCTTATAGACTACCAGCTCCCACGTATATGATCGCCCTCATACTGCTGGCAGTCAAGCAAGAATCCTAGGGGCTCTATCAACGTGCAATAGTGACCTGTCAGGTCACCTAAAGCAGTACACGATGATAAAGATAAACCAGATAGCATACTATCATCTTGAGTAAGACTGTCCTACTGGGACAGGTCCTCCCTCAATCATTGCAATCACATGCCTGTGATCCAATAATTGACTCTGAGGGCACTATCTCCAACACTTCATTCAATCTTCTTCTTCCTTCTTAGTTCCTTCATGGAAAAAGCTTACTAGCTTTTTCCAAGTGATGAAAATATGTGAGAAAAAGATTATAAATGAGAGCAAAAATCCTACTTCATCATTCTCATCTATCCTTGCCCTTTAGATGAGAGTGTTCACTTCATTTAGTAAGTGTTAGCTTGTGTTAATGAAACTTCAAGGTAGATCATCTATGTTATCGAAGATCGGAAGCTAGGTTGCATCATTCTCTTCGTGAAGCCTCTCGAGAGTCCGGAACACGATGATCGCAGCGAAGGGACCTCAACACGGAGCTTAAGAAGTGAAGGACCAGATCTACAAAGGTTGTTATCCCTCTCACTTAGTGTTAAAGTGTTTAACATGCTTGTTTTCGCCTAAACCCTAGTTTAAAGATCCGGCTTTGGGTTGTTCGACACGGCTAATTTTTTAATCGGGCATGGTTGATGCCTCGTAGAACCTTGTGAGCATGCCTAGCAACCCTACAGTGGTATCAGAGCCAAGCCAGAGCTTTAGGCGAAGTCTAGACAAAGTTTAAAGTCCGATCGAACCCGAAAACCCCGATGTAAACCCTTTTCTGTACATTTTTTGAAAATGTGATTTTTTATGAATTAAAAATGCTCAGAAAAACAAGCAGGAAAAACTAAGAATTACTATGAAGTACGGTCCACTAAGTCCCTGAAATGACCGCGGAACCGCGGCCAAAACAAGGGTTTGGCGGCTGTTCCGCGGCCAAAATTTGACTTAGTCCCTCATATTTCATATATTTATTCTTAGGTCCTTTCTTGTCAATTTTTTCTGGGAATTTTTTTATTCCACTCAAGTGTTGAGTTTTCTAGGGTTGTATTGGGGACTCATTGATTCGATCGGATAATAAAACTTCATTTAAGTTTTTTCCGGATAATTTTAGAAACTGTTAAAAAGTTCGAACGGATATCAACAACTCACTTTTTCCCCAGTCGGAAATTTTTTCAAAAGTTGGATTTTTTCTCGAGTTTGAAACTTTCTAAGTCGTGCAAGTAACGCGGTGGACCCTCTAGAAGACAACAAACTTTAACTCAATTATGTGACCGTCTTGAACTGCCTTTTGAACCTTAGGGTTTGGGACAGTACGGCGTGCCACATGTGAGGCGTTGGCTTGACCCTTCTACGGCTGGACCATTGATACTGTGGCATGTGATGGATATTTTTAAACTCCGCTCAAGTGTTGAGCTATTTGGGAAAACTTGGGTGTTTGATTATTCGATCGGAAAGTTTAACATTGTCTATTTATCTGGAATGTGATACAATATTTGGAATCCACAAGTAGTTATGAGATAACTAATTTGAATGTTATAAATCTAGCAGTTTAGTCTCAGATGATCGGTTGTCACGGAATTTTGATGTGATCAAAAGTCCGTCGCAATCACGTAGCGTACGCGGATACTCGCCGGGTAAACTTAATAGACAGCCATGCCCCATAGCCCCGACCAAGTGACTGTAGGAGAACCCCGTCGCCAAAAGCATCCGTTCGGGTGCTCGCGGCAGCGGTGATCCGCCTTAGTGCACTTCATCGACGGCATCGGGGGTGCGGCCGTCTACTAAAGTTTGCGACGAGCATTCGATCAGGTTGTCGGGAATCTTGTTGAATTGCCTGACTTGATATTGAAAAGTGTTTTCGATAATGAGACTAAAATGCGGGGTTTATAATTGTTAGGCATGCAATGTCTGAGGAATTCATTTAGTTAAGCATGCGATGTCTAAAGAGGTTGCGGATTCCAACTGTTGTAGTTTTACACTTTCTTTTCTGTGACCGTAAGCGTAGTATGTGGTGTATCGCCGGCTTCGTTGCTATACATCAACGACAATCGGGATACGCATACTTGCTTACGTTGATGATATGAGATATTATGTGTTGCTGTGATATGTTATATTGGATCGTCGCGTTTTGAATAGCCGGGGGTTTTATGTGAGATGAGAGTTTTTCTTTTTCATTCATGTAAAATTCATTTGTATGTAATATTCTTTTATTAGGGCACTTCCGGGCTAAGGATGATGTCACCATTGTATATTATTTACTTTTCCGTATTAGGTAGACCCAAGGCGGGGAGCACAAGTAACCGGGTTCTAGGGTCCAGTGGGAGACCATCTCGAGGAGTCGAGACCGGGTCTCCTAACCCTAGAATTGGCAGTGTTGCTTGCCGCTCTCGTAGGGGTCTAGGGATGTGGGTTTGGCTATTCATCGTGACCGTGGAATCCGTGTTTTATACAGGCTCGTATTGAAAACACGGACGTCCTAGTATATCCAATATTTCATATATGTTTTTCTGCTGCAATGTTCTATGATGAGATCATATTACTGTCTGAGACGAATATTTATATTATAAATATGAGATATATGTTATATTGCAGATTTCGTTTCAAATGTGATGCTTGTGAAGCATAATAAAATGGGACTTCATTAATGAGATTAATGAAACTAAAAGAAACCTAAAGATATTGTAGAAACTTGTTTAAAAACTGGTAGCTCTAGCTCTTGCTTTGCATAGCGGTGTTCCTTGTAGAACATCCAGCACCTTATTCGATAAGGAAAGAGCCAAGATCCCTTCACCGGGAGTGACCTCTTTAGTGAAACTAGCAGATGCTACAAACTCGGTTTGTCTTTTGATTGCTTCTATAGTTCTTGCTTTGCATAGTGATATTTGTGAAATATCCTGCACCTTATTCGATGAGGAAAGGGCCGACGATCCCTTCACCGGGAGTGACCCCTTTAGCAAAACTAGAAAAGCCTCAAAAACACTCCATTTAAAATCACTCGATTCTACAACGATATCAAGTTCTTTACGCTCATGGTTTTCTTAAAAACTTGCGTAGCCCTCCGTCATTTCAGATAAGTACTATTTAGTATTCGTGCTGCGGTAGTTTGGCATGCGTCAAGGCGTAGTGTACGGTAGCTAACTAGTGCTTATCTGCTAGCATACGATGCGATTGGATTAGGGTATTCGTACGGCGTTGTTTGGCATGCATCAAGGGTCGTGCGGGTGGGTTTAATTCAATCAAGAAATGTACAGGTTGAACTTGACTAGCGGACTATGGGTTGTTTGGCATGCGTCAAGGTCATAGCACGCTAGGGGTAAAATATTATTGGGAATTTCAAGTGTTGAAATTTGCAATGAGATTGCATACCTTCTATGAGATAATTGGATCCCGATATCCGCTGCGAGTAAGAGTTACTCCTGGGAGAGTTTTACACATTACAATTAGACGATCAAGTAGGTGTCTAGAAAGGTGTTAATGGGGTTACGCCTCTGGGAAAATGAGGTTTACTTTAATTAGGTCCGTGCGAAAGCACGGGGGACCTCCCTCAAAGTACCGACACTGGCCTGGCTGAAAGATTAGCGAACTTGTAGCGTGTAATTAATCCCGGCTAGTCTTTCCTTTTAGGGTTTGAAGGAAGATTTGACTAAAACAGTGGGAGACATCCTGATTAGATATATTAGATAACCAATCTAATCTTGCAAGAGCATACGCTGAGTGTTTTCTTCTCTCTCTCTCCAGGTAGCGACCATATCACGCCTTAATCAAGATAATAATACGAAAGTTTTGACTGAACCCGCTTGTTATACTGAGCTGGGGAACGTTGGTCCCGCTCCAACTTATAATTGTTATAAAATAGAGCAGGAAATTGGGGAATACCAGATTTCCCGTGCCGCCCAAACGAAGAAAGTGCATACTGATGCATCTTCTTCGGGTGTGTTCATTACAGAGAACTGTTTCTCAGTATCCTTTACGTCCTGGGTATGAGATACCGGATCAGGATCCCGCATATGTAATCTGTTACATGGGCTACAGAAAGGTAGAGAACTGAGAACGGGTGATAAGTTTCATGAGATAGAAACGGTGCAAGTGTTGCAGCCAAGTCTGTTGGTCACTATCACCCTGTATTACCAGAATACATTGATTCTGAACAAATGTTATTAGATACCGAACCTGATATACAACATCATATCATTCTCTTTATTAATAAAGAAAGGATATAATTTTTTATTGTTGGATAATGTTTTGAACATTTCCTATATCAAGAGTTAATCGGTTCAGGTACGTTATCTAAAAGCATTGACGTTCTAAATCAAACCACAGTTCTTAACATACAGAACACACACAAGAGGAAGAGTTCAGAAATGAACGAATCCTTCTTGAGGCATTGTAGACTAGGTCATATCAATGCGACCCGACAAGCTAAAGTTACATTAAGATGCATATTTAAATTTGTTTGAATTTACATCTTGTGAAACTTGCCGGTCATGTCACAAAGATAAGATGACCACAGCTCTGTTTATTGGAAACAGAGAAAGAGTTAGTGAACTCTTGGGATTGATACATGCTGATGTATGAAGGTCCCCTGTCTACACATGCCAAGACTGGTTCTTTGTACTTCATTACATTCTCTGATGATCTCTCAAGATTCAGACATATGTTCCTGTTGAAACACAAGTCCGAAGCTTTTGAGATATTCACAGAATATAAGTTAGAAGTAGAGAACCAAAATACGGGTATAAGTATTATGTCCTTTGATGAGATCAAGGAGGAGAATACTTGAGCACGGAATTCCTGGACTATTCTAAAGGAGAATGAGATTCTCTCTCAGCATTACTCCTCCGTATACACCATAGCACGATGGTATATCGGGGCGGAGCAATAGCACCCTATGTGATATGGTGTGCTCTATGATGAGTACTACTGAATTTCCTATTTCCTTTTTGGGAGTTATGCACTTGAGAAGCCGCATACCTAATGAATAGGGTTCAAGTCAAATCAGTTGCCTACCACTTCATATGTGATATGGAAAGGGAAGAGCCCATATCTTAAGTTTGTTAAGATTTGGGGTTGTCCGGCCTATGTCTAAAAAGCAAAATCCGGACAAGCTCGAGGCAAGTTCTGTTCTGTAGAACTGGAAAGGTTCCAGCTATACAAACTACAGCAGATGATTTGGTAGAACCAAAGGATTCAATAGATTCTAACGAACCTCAGCCTCTCCGCCGATCTAGTAGGGTTCCTCACCCACCTGAGAGATACTTCGGTTTCTCTATGACAGTGGGAGCGAGGATTACATCATGAGATGATGACCCAACTAGTTTCAAGCTGGCCATCAGGAGTGGGACTCTGTAAGAATGGCTGGATGCTTAGTGATCTGAGATGGAATCCTTATACACCAACAAAGTATGGACTTTGGTTGCTTTATCTGAAGGGTTAAATCCCCATCAGGAGCGAGTATATATTGAGAAGATTACTTGGTGTACATGAAAAAGTTGAGACTTTCAAAGCTATGCTTAAATCCATCCAGATCCTACTTGCCACTGCTACTTACCACGAATACGATATCTGGTGGTTGGGTGTCATGACTGCTTTTCTAAATGATGTTTTAGAAGAAAGCGACTATAAGTACACAGCCAGAGAGCTTCGTAGACAGTGGGAGCAGCGGAAACGTGTGCAAGATGCTTTATAGGATAAAGCAGGCATCGTGGAGTTGGAACATCTGTTTTGATGTGGTAGTCAAAGAGTTTGACTTCATCAAAATGGTAGATGAACCTTATATATACAAAAAGGTAGTAGGGAGTATGGTGGTGATCCTCGTAGAGTACGTGGATAACATACTCTTGATAGGGAAGGAGTTTCCTATGCTACGATCGGTCAATCTCCGCTTATCATAAGCATTCTCCATATAGGATCAAAGTGATACCTCCAAAATCCTGGGTTTTGGATCTATGAGATAGATCTAAATGGATGTTAGGATACTCACTAGTTATAGTGAGATGGTGTAAATCCCCGTTTCCATGTTAATAAAAGTTTCCTATTTTTCTAAATTCCAGTGATTTCCTTTCTTTTTCCCCTCGTATTTTAATTGGTTGTTTAAGCTTAATATTTAAACTTTATTTTCCAACTCTTTTGAAATCATAGTCCAAACCCTAAAAGCCAAAACCCAAGATTTAAAATCAAAGCTAGATTAAACTAAAACCAAGATTTTACTAATAAAATCCTAACCCAAACTATACTAACCCTCAGCCCATTTAAAATCTTTTTACCATTTAAATTAACCCAACCCGTCCCCCTTCCTCGGCCCACTCTCCCCCTCAGCCCACAAAATTTTTTAAAGGAAATTTTTTTTAAACTCCTCAGCCCAGCCCACTCCCTCTATCCCACACCTAACAGACCCGACCCGCTCCTGTTCATCTCCCTCTCCAACGGCTCCTTCCTCCATTCCCGCTCGCGACCCGCCTCCTCCGCCGCAGCTCGCGCCCACGCCCACACCTCCGCTCTTGCGACGTTTCACCCGCGACTTCAACCCTCATTCATTTCCTCACACCCTCACCTCTGTCTTCTCTTTCATTTTCAAAAATTTCCTCACTTCTCTCCATTCACGAAAACCCACCGAGCACCCAATAGCCCTCACTCCACCGTCGACGGCGACGTCGACAACCCCTCGGCAACCCCTCGGTCACTCCTACTCCACCAACAGAACCCCTCACCACTACCCTCCAGCAACCCGAGCACCCCTGCCGAGCACCCCTGCACACCCAATCCCCTCGCCACCGAGCTCGACCACCACCGACGCCCGATGCCGGGGATCCCCCACTGCCCTGAACCGCCCCAGTCGACACCTCTACACCCTCTACATCTTCATCACTTCCTCCTATACCCACACCCGAGCCTCACCATTTCTCTCTCTTTCAAACTTCGTGCAAACCTCACACTCTCTGCGGCCCATCGCCGGAGCAACGTCGTCGACCCCAGTGCACTCGAAGAGGACCACTGAGCACCCCTCAACCTTCAGTGACCGTGCAACGACTCCGGGCAACTCCGACACAAATTCCGTATCGCGAGCCAAGCTCGCGCAAATCGTTCCACGACGTACATCGCGCGTTCGTGACGCCGCTGCTGCCGTGCAACCCCGAGACATTTCCAGGCAAGTGTTCTACTTGCTACATGCTAATATAATTGTGATACAAACTTAAATCATTTAGTTTATAATTTACCGATTCCCGATATATTATGCGACCTATGTGTTCGATGCTAGACCCCAATGAAAATACTTGATTAATTTGACGGAAATAGATGTTTTCTGTTGGCCCGTATAGTGATGAATATCGTGTATAAATCTCACTGGAAAATACGATTGTTAGTGACAAAAATTGATACCCCCAAATTTTCCGATAAAACTAGAATTTTTCCGTATCTAAAAATGATTAAAATCACTGTAAATTATGTACATACTGGAATGATACGTTCGAGGGCTTAAATCGAAGCTGACTCGACGAACTTTAATTCTATGTAAACTTATAATGTTTTCTGTACAGTAACTGCGATGATATTTAGATCGGAGTGCGACTCTGGACTGCAGTCCAGTGCGACTCTGATTACTGTGTACTGTCCCAAAATGTGTGTCCCTTCGTTTCCTGAATTCGTATGTTACGGAACTCTATAGTGGATTAAAGATGGATCTGTTATCTAAACAAAACAAGTGGTTTCATTCCGTTTCATTGCCGTTTGCCATTTAAATTGTAAATAAAAGGGCAGAACGTATAACTGTCCAGAACAGATTCAGAAGTGACACATTGATGTTAAACAGTGTATAACTTTCGACGTACAGACACGATTGAGGATCCGTCTGTTGCGTTGAATACCTATCAAAAACTCTATATTTTATTCGACTAAAGTATAGCTAAATTCTGAACCCAACTGGGTGTAATTCGTGTCGCGAAACGGACGTTCAGTTCTGAAACTGAATTTCCAGCCGCGAGCACTTAAAATGAAACAGCTGTATCTTGAATACCGGAAACCCGATTGAACTGAAACTAATTTTGATGAATTGCTGATTGAATGTTCTATTTATCATATTTGTATCATTTCGTTGAATTCTAAACAGATGAATTTATGCAATTTTTGTAAGTTAATGACATGCATATTGATTCATAACATACTTAGCTTATTGATGGCATACATACATATATCATACGCCATTTGCTATATACTTAGTGTTAGCGCGTGTTTGAGTCAATGAACATTGCATTATCGTGCGTGATTGATGTTGGTTTAGGAGTGACGAGTACACCAATGGAAAGTGAATATTCGTGACAGTGATTGATACAGTGAACAGTGATAAAACCGTGCCATTGGTATACTTGTACACGACTAAATCAAGATCATAAATAGTGTAAACCTGGGGATAAAGGGGAAATCGAAGTGGAAAGAGAATCGTATTTAGCGGGACCGTGTTTTAGAGAATGATCATTCGAGCAGCGATATATATATTAGGTAGGATCTAGCGATCCGGCTGACAGGGTTATGTCCCGGGCATGTGGGCCATTGTCTCGGGTATGTACGAGACTCCTGTTAAACATGATCCTCCTTCCACTATACGATTTCAAACATGACCTAGAGACCGATAGGGACACAGATCATATTTTGCATCATATAGTGATATAGTGATTACTCGCATTGTACTTTCACCAGTATTACCTCTTTTACCTGTTTCATCTTATTATAATAATATTGTTATTGTGTCGCTCTGATGACCTGAGTATGCATGCTCAGATCCCGCGGAAGGACCGGCGCAGGAGAAGGATCTACCTTTCGAGTTCACGGAGATATAGTCTGGTGTACTTTCTTCCTTTACTGCTTTCCATAAAAGTGATCGTGAGATTGAACTTGGTTGGTAACTGTTCTTGTTATTTGTAAAATTGTGAACAATGGATTTTAATGTAATAAATTAGTATGTGATTCCTTTACTACTGTGCTTTATTTACTGATTACCATGTAATGCTAGAAGCCGAAGTGTGACTACGGAGGGATGATTCCTTGACCGTAGGAGCATGGCTGGCCTAGTCATCCCTCGTTTTCCGTAGTTTGGGAAGCGGGGCGTGACATGGTTTAGTTGGTATCAAAGCCGTGTTTAGTATCATGGGATAACATTAACTATACTGTATTACGTTATTCTCGTTTCACTACTCTTGATTTTCATCCTTGAATCTGATCTCATCCTTTGAATCTTTCAGTGATATGACGTCCCCGAACGACCCTCCTCGGACTCCAGCTCTCAGGACCGCACGGAAAGAATACTTAGTGCACTGACCACTCTCGCGGAAGCTCAGGAAAGGAAGACAGATTTACTCGCTGAGGGACTCAGGGCGATTACCGCCGCAGGAGGACCCTCCGCACTCATTACCGCCCCCGAGAGCGCTACTCCACCAGCTTATCATGCTAGGGCCGGTACCGTATCAGACTTCCGACGGTTGCATCCAGCTACATTCACAGGGCTAGCTGAACCCCTTGAGGCTGAGCAATGGCTGGTGAACATGGAGAACTTATTGACAGCCACCAGGGTTCCAGAGGAAGATAGGGTGGACGTGATAAAGATACAATTGGAAGATGAAGCCCGTACATGGTGGTCGGTGGAAGAAAGCAGGCTAGACGGGCCGATTGAATGGAGCAAATTTAAGGAGTGTTTTCTAGATCATTATTTTCCTTCCACAGCCAAGGCAGAAATGGAGGAAAGGTTTATTCTTTTGAAGCAGAATGGATGCCCAGTGGACGTATATGCGGCAGAGTTCAACCGTCTGAGCCGTTTTGCTCCATACATGGTCGACTCAGAGGCCACCAGGGCCAGACGCTTCCTTCAGGGGCTAGATTTCGAGTTGCAGCAGTTGATTGCATCGCTGGATTTGCATACTTTCGCACAGGTACTCAACGCGACGAGAGTTCAGGAGCAATTGATTAACAAGTTCAGGAGAACCCCAGTCATTCCAGCACGTGCCCACGCGCCTTCTCGAGGAGCCATACCGGTTTACAGGCCTGGAACGACACAAATGAAGCGCCCGTTCGTACCACAGCATCGTCCCCAGAGACAGGGCGTAGTTTGCGGCTATTGCGGTAGAGGTAGGCATACCCAGAAGGACTGTTGCCGTGCCAAGGGACAGTGCTTGATTTGCGGATCCAGTCAGCACAGGATTAGCGGTTGCCCTGAGCGAGCTGAGATACAGGGAGGTGCTGGACCGCCACAGCAGAGGCTACAGGAGCAGAGGCAACCCTTTACAGGTCGCGGTCAGGGACGGGCTTTTACCTTGACCGCCGAGCAGGCAGAGGCGTCAGGAGAAGTTGTTAGAGGTACTCTACTCGTACATTCCTTACCAGCTAGAGTACTATTTGATTCGGGAGCATCGCATTGTTTCTTGTCTGAGCATTTCACTGATACACACTTCATACCACATGAACCACTAACCTAGGGATGGGAAATACATACGGGTAATGGCATTATAATATCTAGTCGAGAATGCAGGTTATGCCCGGTTGTTGTGTGTGGCAGGGAATTCTATGCGAATTTCCTTCTGATTGGGACAGGCAGTTACGACGCAATTCTCGGGATGGATTGGATGAGCACTTTCCATGCAGTTATCGATTGTCGTGCAAGGAAGGTGATCTTCCGCATTCCCAATCACCCAGAGTTTACTTTCGAGGGAGGAAGCGAATCTTTGGAGCCAGCTAAGTACAGAGCCAAGCCCAAGGAACCGACAGCTATGGAGATTGATGAGAGCCCAGTTCCAGTAATTGTTCGGGACTTTCTGGACGTATTTCGTGAAGATCTACCAGGTCTACCACCTCCTCGAATCTTGGAGTTCTCAATCGATTTGACTCCAGGTACAGCCCCAGTATCCAGAGCCCCATACAGAATGACACCAGTTGAGTTGGCGGAATTGAAGAAGCAGGTTGAAGAACTATTGGAGAAGGGATTTATTCGGCCAAGCGCTTCACCGTAGGGAGCACCAGTTCTGTTAGTAAAGAAGAAGGATGGATCGCTGCGAATGTGTATAAATTATCGGGAGCTGAACAAGGTCACAATAAAGAACAAGTACCCAATCCCGCGCATTGACTACCTATTCGATCAGCTAAGTGGAGCCAAGGTATTCTCGAAGTTGGACCTCCGTTCTGGATATCATCAAATCAGAGTAGCAGCCGAGGATGTATGCAAGACGGCTTTCAGGACCCGATACGGACATTACGAGTTCCTTGTGATGCCGTTCGGTGTTACCAATACCACAGCAATATTCATGGACTTGATGAACAGGGTGTTCGCAGAGTACTTGGACACGTTTGTCGTTTTGTTTATCGACGACATACTTGTCTACTCGAAGACCCGGGAAGAGCATGCTGAACATTTGCGCACGGTCCTATAGATTCTTCGGGGAGAGAAGTTGTATGCGAAGCTAAGCAAGTGTGAATTATGGCTCGACAAGGTTCAGTTTTTGGGACATATTGTTTCGGGCGAAGGCATCTCAGTGGACCCGGCAAAGATAGAATCTGTCAGAGATTGGCCAACGCTGAAGTCAGTGGCCGAGATCAGGAGTTTTCTGGGATTGGCAGGTTATTATCGGAGATTCGTCCAAGATTTCTTGAGAATCGCTGAACCATTGACGAGGCTGACACGGAAGGACGTACCGTTTACGTGGACAGACGAGTGCACTCAGGCATTTGACACACTGAAGCAGAAGTTAACCACGGCGCCTATTCTGACAGTACCAGATGATTCCGGTGGTTTGGTGATACACAGTGATGCCTCAGGGAAGGGTGTAGGCTGTGTTCTAATGCAGCACGGCTGAGTGGTTGCTTACGCCTCTCGACAACTGAGAAACCACGAGAAGAACTACCCTACGCATGACTTGGAGTTAGCTGCGGTAGTCTTTGCGTTGAAGATTTGGAGGCATTATCTATTGGGTGAGAAAGTGGAGGTGTACACAGATCACAAAAGTTTGAAGTACGTTTTCACTCAGAAGGAACTAAACATGAGGCAGCGCCGATGGCTAGAACTGATGGCAGATTATGACTTGGACCTTCAGTATCCCCCGGGAAGGTGAATGTTGTACCAGATGCGCTCAGTCGCAAGCCAGCGATCATGATGTTGACCGATCAGAGGAACATTATTGAGGACTTCCAGAGACTCGAGATTGAAGTCGTTACGCCGAACGCACTCAGTCAACTTTGGCAACTACAGGTGCAATCTTCCCTGGTGGATCGCATCAAGATTGCACAAGCGGATGATCCCCGATTGCAAAAGTTCAGAGAGCAAGTGGAAGCCGGACTGAGAACGGATTTGATTATACATGAAGATGGCTCTCTGAGATTCGGTAGTAGACTCTGCGTACCCAAGGGAGATGTTCGAGAAGAAGTACTGGCTGAAGCACACAGTTCAGCTTATTCTGTGCATCCAGGAGGTACAAAAATGTATCAGGACCTAAAGCAGCACTTTTGGTGGAACGGAATGAAGCGGGAAATTGCGAGGTTCGTATCCAGGTGCTTGGTTTGTCAGCAGGTGAAGGCGGAACATCAGAGGACAGCAGGATTATTACAACCACTGCCGATACCAGAATGGAAGTGGGAGCACATTACCATGGATTTTATGACGGCCTTACCACGGAGCCCTAGGGGCAATAACGCCATTTGGGTTATCGTCGATCGCCTCACGAAAGCTGCACACTTCCTACCTTTCCGAGTGGGACAGTCGACAGAATCACTAGCAGAAAGATATATGCAAGAGATTGTATGACTTCATGGTGTTCCAGTCAGCATTGTGTCAGACCGGGACACCAGATTCTTGTCACACTTTTGGAAGAGCTTACAGGAGAGTTTGGCAACCCGCCTTAATTTCAGCACAGCGTATCACCCGCAGACGGATGGACAATCCGAGCGTACGATTCAGACGCTCGAGGATATGTTGAGAGCCTGTATGCTGGACTTTCAGGGTTCCTGGGAGGACCATCTGCATCTAGTCGAGTTCTCTTACAACAATAGTTATCAGGCTAGTATTCAGATGGCTCCTTTTGAAGCACTATACGGGCGGAAGTGTCGATCCCCAGTATGTTGGGATGATGTGGAGTACGAAGATTACTGGGCCCCGAACTCATTGTTCAGATAGTCGATAAGGTCCAAATGATCAAGCAGCGTATTAAGACGGCTCAGGATCGACAGAAGAGTTGGGTAGATACCAGCAGGAGGGCACTAGAATTCGAAGTCGGAGATCACGCGTTCTTGAAGATTTCCCCTACCCGTGGAGTTATCAGGTTCGGAGGCCGGGGAAAGCTCAGTCCCCGTTTTATCGGACCTTTTGAAGTGCTAGAGCGAGTAGGAGAGGTGGCCTATCGACTTGCCTTGCCTCCATCGCTAGCTGGTGTGCACAATACCTTCCACGTGTCTCAGTTGCGACGTTATGTTCGGGATGAGAGCCATGTCCTGGACCATTCGGAGCTGGTTTTGGGTACCGATCTATCGTACGAGGAGCAGCCCACTACCATCCTCGACCACAGAGAGAAAGTGCTGAAGAATAACGTCATTCCTTTAGTCCGAGTGTCTTAGGGCGGTCGTTCCCCAGGAGAATCCACCTGGGAGCGGGAGGAAGATATCCGTGATCGTTATCCACATCTCTTTGTTTAGTACATTGTTTCCTTGTATCCTTGTTAAATTTCGAGGACGAGATTTTTGTTAAGAGGGGTATGATGTAAATCCCCATTTCCATCTTAATAAAAGTTTCCTATTTTTCTAAATTCCAGTGATTTCCTTTATTTTTCCCCTTGTATTTTAATTGGTTGTTTAAGCTTAATATTTAAACTTTATTTTCCAACTCTTTTGAAATCATAGTCCAAACCCTAAAAGCCAAAACCCAAGATTTAAAATCAAAGCTAGATTAAACTAAAACCATGATTTTACTAATAAAATCCTAACCCAAACTATACTAACCCTCAGCCCATTTAAAATCTTTTTACCATTTAAATTAACCCAGCCCGTCCCCCTTCCTCGGCCCACTCTCCCCCTCAGCCCACAAATTTTTTTAAAGGAAATTTTTTTTAAACTCCTCAGCCCAGCCCACTCCCTCCAGCCCACACCTAACAGACCCGACCCGCTCCTGTTCATCTCCCACTCCAACGGCTCCTTCCTCCATTCCCGCTCGCGACCCGCCTCCTCCGCCGCAGCTCGCGCCCACGCCCACGCCTCCGCTCTTGCGACGTTTCACCCGCGACTTCAACCCTCATTCATTTCCTCACACCCTCACCTCTCTCTTCTCTTTCATTTTCAAAAATTTCCTCACTTCTCTCCATTCAGGAAAACCCACCGAGCACCCAATAGCCCTCACTCCACCGTCGACGGCGACGTCGACAACCCCTCGGCAACCCCTCGGTCACTCCTACTCCACCAACAGAACCCCTCACCACTACCCTCCAGCAACCCGAGCACCCCTGCCGAGCACCCCTGAACACCCAATCCCCTCGCCACCGAGCTCGACCACCACCGACGCCCGATGCCGGCGATCCCTCACTGCCCTGAACCACCCCAGTCGACACCTCTACACCCTCTACATCTTCATCACTTTCTCCTATACCCACACCCGAGCCTCACTATTTCTCTCTCTTTCAAACTTCGTGCAAACCTCACACTCTCTACGGCCCATCGCCGGAGCGACGTCGTCGACCCCAGTGCACTCGCAGAGGACCACGAAGCACCCCTCAACCTCCAGTGACCGTGCAACGACTCCGGGCAACTCCGACACAAATTCCGTATCGCGAGCCTAGCTCGCGCAAATCGTTTCACGACGTACATCGCACTTTCGTGACGCCGCTGCTGCCGTGCAACCCCGAGACGTTTCCAGGCAAGTGTTCTACTTGCTACATGCTAATATAATTGTGATACAAACTTAAATCATTTAGTTTATAATTTACCGATTCCCGATATATTATGCGACCTATGTGTTCGATGCTAGACCCCAATGAAAATACTTGGTTAATTTGACGGAAATAGATGTTTTCTGTTGGCCCGTATAGTGATGAATATCGTGTATAAATCTCACTGGAAAATACGATTGTTAGTGACAAAAATTGATACCCCCAAATATGCCGATAAAACTAGAATTTTTCCTTATCTGAAAATGATTAAAATCACTGTAAATTATGTACATACTGGAATGATGCTTTAGAGGGCTTAAATCGAAGACGACTCGACGAACTTTAATTCTATGTAAACTTATAATGTTTTCTGTACAGTAACTGCGATGATATTTAGATCGGAGTGCGACTCTGGACTGCAGTCCAGAGCGACTCTGATTACTGTGTACTGTCCCAAAATGTGTGTCCCTTCGTTTCCTGAATTCGTATGTTACGGAACTCTGTAGTGAATTAAAGATGGATCTGTTAGATAAACAAAACAAGTGGTTTTATTCCGTTTCATTGCCGTTTGCCATTTAAATTGTAAATAAAAGGGCAGAACGTATAACTGTCCAGAACAGATTCAGAAGTGACACATTGATATTAAACAGTGTATAACTTTTGACGTACAGATGCGATTGAGGATCCGTCTATTGCGTTGAATACCCTATCGAAAACTCTAGATTTTATTCAACTGAAGAATAGCTAAATTCTGAACCCAACTGGGTGTAATTCGTGTCGCAAAACGGACGTTCAGTTCTGAAACTGAATTTCCAGCCGCAAGCACTTAAAATGAAACAGCTGTATCTTGAATACCGGAAACCCGATTGAACCAAAACTAATTTTGATGAATTTCTGATTGACTGTTCTATTTATCGTATTTGTATCATTTCGTTGAATTCTAAACAGATGAATTTATGCAATTTTTGTAAGTTAATGACATGCATATTGATTCATAACATACTTAGCTTATTGATGGCATACATACATATATCATACCCCATTTGCCATATACTTAGTGTTAGCGCGTGTTAGAGTCAATGAACATTGCATTATCGTGCGTGATTGATGTTGGTTTAGGAGTGACGAGTACACCAATGGAAAGTGAATATTCATGACAGTGATTGATACAGTGAACAGTGATAAAACCGTGCCATTGGTATACTTGTACACGACTAAATCAAGATCATAAATAGTGTAAACCTGGGGATAAAGGGGAAATCGAAGTGGAAAGAGAATCGTATTTAGCGGGACCGTGTTTTAGAGGATGATCATTCGAGCAGCGATATATATATTAGGTAGGATCTAGCGATCCGGCTGACAGGGTTATGTCCCGGGCATGTGGGCCGTTGTCTCGGGTATGTACGAGACTCCTGTTAAACATGATCCTCCTTCCACTATACGATTTCAAACATGATATAGAGACCGATAGGGACACAGATCATATTTTGCATCATATAGTGATATAATGATTACTCGCATTGTTCTTTCACCAGTATTACCTCTTTTACCTGTTTCATCTTATTATAATAATATTGTTATTGTGTCGCTCTGACGACCTGAGTATGCATGCTCAGATCCCGCGGAAGGACCAGCGCAGGAGAAGGATCTACCTTTCGAGTTCACGGAGATATAGTCTGGTGTACTTTCTTCCTTTACTGCTTTCCATAAAAGTTATCGTGAGATTGAACTTGGTTAGTAACTGTTCTTGTTATTTATAAAATTGTGAACAACGGATTTTAATATAATAAATTAGTGATGTGATTCCTTTACTACTGTGCTTTATTTACTGATTACCATGTAATGCTAGAAGCCGAAGTGTGACTACGGCGGGATGATTCCTTGACCGTAGGAGTATGGCTGGCCTAGTCATCCCTCGTTTTCCGTAGTTTAGGAAGCGGGGCGTGACAGATGGTATCAATGGATCCTGGGGAGAATCACTGGAAAGGTTCCAGGATGATAAGGACGACTGAATGTCAGTCGCAGGCATTGTCTTTACCCTAAGTGAAGGGACGGTATGTTGGAAGAGTTCCAAGATAGATACCGTGACTTACTAGACGATTAAAGGCAAGATACATCGTTACCAAGGATGCTACCAAAGAGGCAGTCTGGATATATATAAGTTCATGAGATGAACTTCATTCCTACCATTGTGTGACAATGGAGTTGTGGCTTTTGCCAAGGAACCCCCGTCACATCAGAAATCCAGATATAATTCTTAGGCAGTATCACCTGATCATGGAGATGGTTGATCTCCAGGGAGATCGAGATTAGGTGTAACAACCGAGCCCAATGCTACTGGTTTCTGTTACCGTATGAATGGTATCTGGTATTTATTTCATTGATCCTACTTGACTGTTGTTAGTTATAAATTTTACCCGACAATTCATTTCTGCATGTAACAATTTAAGGCATCTAAAATAAAATTAAAATATTTGTTGTGGCCTGCTTGACACCCCTAACCCTGAGGTAGCGTCCTTGCATCGTGTTCTCGTCCCGTTCAGTGAAACGGGCGAGTCTGGACGGCTACGCGCACGTACGTGTGTCCGTTTTGGGGGTATGCTTTTTGGTTGTAAAATACTTCATTTTAAATTTTGGATCCCGCCTAAAATTTTCGTATGTCAATTTCAAATTTTTGGATCCGACCCGGGCGCAAATTGGAAATATTTTGCATTTGCGCCGAAACTTAATTTCTAAATTTTTAACCGTCAAATATATTTAATTTAACCCTCATAATATTTTTCCTTTCCTAAAATATTTCATAAATTTCCATCCCAGCCAATCCCCTTCTTTCTTTCACCCCTGTGGGCCCCACCTTCTTTCTCTTTCTCTCACTTTTTCCTCTCTCTGTCTCTCTCTCTCCCTGGCACTACATGCCAACTTCCTCTCTCCTCCCCGATTCTCTCTCCTCTTTCTATCTCTCTCCTCTCTCTCTCCTCTCGTAATCCCCCCCTCTCTCTCTCCCCGTCTCTCTCTCTCCCCTCCATATATATTTCCTTCCTCCTCCTATTTTTTCTTTTCACCCAAAACAACCCACCCTCGCGAGACCTAGCCGCCTCGTCCTCCCTCATCTCCGCCCCAACGACGACGCCCTCATCGCCGGCCTCCTCGCCTCCTCGCCCTCATCATCTTCACTGCATCTCCTTCCTCCTTTCCCCTCCTTCCCGAGTACCCTGCGCTTGATCCCCACAACGTGAACCTTGTCGCCTTACCGACATTCTTACCGGAGATCCGTGGCCGACGACTTCCAACCCTGCAACCACAACTTAGCAACCCCGTAAGCAACTTTCTTCTTCTTCTTCTCTTCCTCCTCTCTATCTTCTGTTCATCTCAAGGATTGCTTTTCTGTTAAATATTTGGATTCCCTGTAGGTCGCCGGAGCTCCGTTGACGACGCGCCGACGACCCTGCCATCTCCTGCAATCCAGTGGGTAAGTCTCCATCATGAATCCCCTCCATTCTCTTGCGTTTTTCTTGCTTCATTTCCATGCATCTCATATCAATTCCAATAGTTGTTGTTTTGGGTTCGCCGGAATCCGGCCGTGCCGGCGACGTGTCCCGACGATCCAGCGAGGTACCCTGACCTCTGTGTTTCCACTGTTCGTCGTTTGGGTTCATTCCGTGAACCGTGCGCACGTCGCGAGATTTTCCCCGCCGACGTTTAACGTTCCGTTTTCCTGATTCGCGACCCGTCGAGGCAAGTACCTCTTGCTACATGCTAAATAATATTTACATAGACCTTGATGATACCCTAAACCTGCAGTTTAACTTTAGCACTATAATTTCCTCATTTACATGTTCATTGTCGTGTTATATCATTTTATTCTCCCAAGCTTGGAACCTACCGTTTGCAATTACTGTATTGAACCTAATAACCACATTTACATGTCTTAATCACACTTTTACTAATGACGTAGCCTATGGCACTTTCTCTATAGTTTTACTTCATTCGGACACTCGTGTACATTTAACCTGTATTCACTGTGACTTCATCCATTGAACCTATATGTATATATACCATTGCATCCATAAAATTCTTAAACTTGTTAACATGATTTAACAGCCCTAACTGTCATATTGTATTCTTATAATGTTGAAAACACCTCTGAAACACAATTGATAACTATGCTGCTGATTAATCGAAGCTTCTTTATTGTTTAATCTGTTGCTTAAATTATGTTGTTGATGACCATGCCTGATTATGTAACTGAGTATGAGCACACCCATGATATCGTTTACATCTTGACCTGACTTGCTACATACATATTGATTGACCGACATGGTACCATATACTGCTTGAATTGACCTGATGTACCATGACCTGACCCGTTACTTGATCTTGTGCCAAATGCCAACAATCTGACTTGTAGTCCTCATGGACCGTTCCTGTTGTCTATCCAGACAAACCTGTTTACCTGATCCTGTGTTGGCATTAGTTCTTGATTACGGAATACCTGACTTGACGTACACATATAACTTGGGGGTATGGGGAAATCAAAGGTGAAACCTGACTTGTAACTCAACAGTTCGCTACTTGTTCTGATCAGTTTAGAGGCTAGGCCAGCCTTGGAATGATGCTGCTGACATCATTCATCTATACACATTCCTGTTTAGTGCCTAGCGGCATGTCTCGGTTTCAGCCCGAGAATCTCGGCCGTGGTCCCGGGTATGTACGGGATACTATTGAGTTACATCGATGATTCATCAATTTGGTTTCAAAGACTTTAGAACAGAAAACCTGATAGAACAGTTTAGTTTACCCACTGCACACTACCCTGCACTGCTCTGACTTATATTATTGTTACCCTTGCTTTATTCATGTTTATATTCGCATTGCCTGTTACTCTGTTTATATGTTATTACTTGATGACTTGACGCGCTGACGTCTGGGTTTTGCATGGCCCAGATTCTGTACCGCTGTTGCAGTCCGAGCAGGTGTACTTCAGCCAACAGGCTGAGCTGTGAGTGTCAGCAGTAGTTAGTTTTTCTTTCCTGCATTTATTTCCTGATGTGAGCCCGCATTATGGGACATACATTCCAGTTATTTTGTATTGGATCTTTCGCTTCCGCATTTTATTATTCTTGACTCAGATTATCTTGGATTACGAACATGTTTTAGATAGTTTTATTTTGTTCTTGATATCTCTACAGCCGTAATGTGACTGTGGATGGATACTTCCTACCCACAGGTAGCATGGTTGGCTATGTCACGTGCCCATTTAGCGTACTCTGGGAAGCGGGGCGTGACATGGTTCTTTTGGTATCATAGCCATAGGTTAGTCGGGTTGATTCTTTTGTAGTTGGGTATTGTACCCAATACACGAATCAGAATACCCGTGTTTAGGAAACATGTCCTGCCACCTTGCCATTTTACCATTCTTGAATCACATTCTTCCTGATTATATCTTTTACGATGTGCAAACTTCGTTTGCATATCGACTCGAAACCTGATTCCTTGTTATCTCTAGGACTTAGGCGACTTGGGTGGAGTTATATAATTGTGGCTATGAGACCGCGGCATAGTTACAATGCGGCACTCTATTTAAGTAACTTGGAGTTCTAACCTTGATCTATATTTTGAATCTATCATCATGCTAATGTTGGGTGTTTTGATTTCAGGAATATGGCAGATAAGAATTTGAAGACGTACCAGAGGCGTGTGGACGAAGCCGCCATGCTTGGAGTGATAAGGGGAATGCTGGAGAATCAAAAGAGACAGACCGAGCTGATCCAGCAGCAAGCTGAATCGTTTCAGGAAGGTTTGCAGATCTTTCAGCAGTCTGTGAACAATGTTGGAGCTAAACCAGTTGACCGAGTAGGGATCGTAGCAGATTTCAGGCGTTTGGGTCCGTCTGCATTTTCTGGTTTGGAGGACCCGTTGCCAGCGGAGCAGTGACTAGTTGACACAGAGAACTTGCTTATTGCGGCACAGATCCTAGATGAGAAAAGAGTTGATGTGGTACGCATTCAGTTAGTGGACTACGCCCGAGAATGGTGGCTTGTGGAGGAGAACCGCTTACCCAAGCCGATCAAGTGGGCGGATTTTTCAAAGAGTTTCCTAGAAAAGTTCTTCCCGCGGACCGCATGGGAGGAAATGGAAGAGAAGTTCATCGGGCTAAAGCAGAATGGAGCATCCGTAGATGTGCATGCAGCAGAATGGACAAGACTCAGCAGATTCGCTGGACCTTTAGTTGCCAACGATGCAGACAGGGAACGGAGGTTCATGCGCAGCTTGGACGTGGACATCCAGAGGCAGGTTGTCTCTCTGGGTTTGACCACTTTCTCACAAGTACTTGCGGCAGCCCGAGAGCAGCAGAGTTTATCTGGGATGAAGGGGAGTTTGCAGCAGACAGCAGTTGCGGTAAGGAAGCCAGCATTTGTACCAAACCGAGCTCATGGTCGCAGAGGTATTCCAGTGGACCGTCGAGGTGTAGCACCCATGAAGAAGCCTGTTGTCATCGATCGAAGAAAGAGCATGACTTGTAACTACTGCAATTTACCTGGCCACGTGCAAAAGGATTGTCGAAAGAGGCTGGGACTCTGTTTGGTTTGTGGAGCGGCAGATCACGCTGTTAGTGCTTGTCCGTCGAAGCTTCGTACGAGGGATGATTTTTAGAAGCCTCCGCAGAGACCGTTCCAGGGACAGAAACAACTGACTCAAGGACCTAATCAGGCTCGAGCTTTTACCTTGACAGCTGAAGAAGCTAAGGCGTCAGGAAAAGTTGTTTCAGGTACTCTACTCGTTCATGGTTTTCCCGCATTAGCGTTATTTGATTCTGGTGCATCCCATTGTTTTATGTCATCCAAGTTTATAACTACACACTCGATTGACTGCACGACCCTGTCTAGTTTCTAGGATATACACACTGGGAATGGGAAAATCATAACTAGTAGGGAATGTAAAGATTGTACAGTTGTTGTGTGCGGATGGGAGCTTTTTGCAGATTTCTTGGTGATTGATACGGGCAGCTACGAAGTCGTCTTGGGAATGGATTTTCTTGGCACTTTCCACGCTCACATTGATTGTAGGGCAAGGAAAGTAATTTTCCAAATTCCCGGATATCCTGAGCTTAGCTTCACTTGAGGAAGCAGTTCTGTCGGGCCAGTCGAGTTTAGGGCTAGGCCGACAAATAATGTTCTTGCATCAATGGAAGTTGATAAAAGTGAAGAGCCGGCTGTTGTTCGTGATTTTATGGACGTGTTTGAAGATATATCAGGTTTACCGCCGAAGCAAAACGTGGAGTTCGCAATTGATCTTATTCCTGGTGCAGCGCCAGTATCCAAAGCGTATTATCCAATAGCACCAGTGGAGTTGGAAGAAGTCAAGAAACAGGTTGCTGAACTGCTTGAGAAGGGTTTGATTCGAAGCAGTAACTCGCCTTGGGGAGCTCCAGTTCTTCTAGTGAAGAAGAAGGATGTGCATCGACTATCGAGAATTAAACCGGGTGACTATTAAGAACAAGTACCCGATCCCTCGTATTGGCGAACTTTTCGAGCAGCTTAGTGGCGCGAGGGTATTCTCGAAGCTGGATTTTCGATCCGGATATCATCAGGTCTGAGTGAAAGCAGAAGATATTTGCAAGACGGCGTTCCAAACTCGGTATGGACATTACGAGTACTTAGTGATGCCCTTCGGAGTAACGAATGCACCGGCAATATTCATGGACTTGATGAACCGAATCTTTTCACCATTCTTGGACCAGTTTATTGTGGTGTTCACCGATGATATTCTGGTTTACTCGAAGAGTTTTGAAGAGCATGCTGAGCATTTGAAGATTGCACTGCAGACGCTGAGACAAGAGAAGTTATATGCGAAGATGAGTAAGTGCGAGTTTTGGCTGGAGGAAGTAAAGTTTTTGGGGCATGTTGTGTCTGGCGATGGAATCGCCGTCGATCCCGAAAGGATTGCAGCAGTTCTTGATTGGCCGATTCCAAAGAATGTTGCGGAGATAAGAAGTTTTCTTGGCCTCGCCGGGTATTACAGAAGATTTGTGGAGAACTTTGCTCGTCTGGCGGAGCCGTTAACCAAGCTTACACGCAAGGAGGTACCTTTTGTATGGACGGACAAATGTGCGTTAGCTTTTGAGACGTTGAAGCAGAAATTGATAACCGCCCCTATTCTGACCGTGCCAGACAATTCCGGAGGATTGGTGATTCACAGCGACGCATCTGGGAAAGGATTGGGATGTGTTTTGATGCAGCATGGGAAGGTTGTAGCGTACGCATCGAGATAGTTGAAGACCCATGAGAAGAATTACCCAACTCATGACTTGGAGCTTGCGGCTGTAATTTTCGCTTTGAAGATTTGGAGACACTACCTTTTGGGCGAAAGGGTCGAAGTGTTTACTGATCATAAGA
Source organism: Agapanthus africanus (assembly GCA_030015575.1). Taxonomy (NCBI): domain Eukaryota; kingdom Viridiplantae; phylum Streptophyta; class Magnoliopsida; order Asparagales; family Amaryllidaceae; genus Agapanthus; species Agapanthus africanus. The sequence continues at coordinate 888,818,535 of JASDDO010000019.1, read as the reverse complement.
GTTTGAAGTATGTGTTCACACAGAAGGAGCTTAATATGAGGCAACATAGATTGTTGGAGCTGATGGCTGACTACGATCTTGATCTTAAGTACCATCCGAGGAAGGTTAATGTCGTGCCGGATGCGCTTAGTCGGTTACCAGCAATTCAGATGTTGACTACGCAGAAGGAGCTCGTTGAAGATTTTCGAAGATTTGACTTGGAGGTTGTGCTACCGCATTCTTTGGGACAATTGATGCAGCTGTAAGTACGTTCGTCGTTGATCGAGAATATTAAAGCAGCGCAATCGCAAGATCCTAGACTGCAAATGTTTCGAGAACAGGTTGAAGCCGGACTACGAACAGATTTACTGATTCATGAGGATGGTTCGTTGAGATATGGTAGCCGTTTGTGTGTTCCAAAGGGAGATACTCGTGAAGAACTTATGAAGGAGGCACACAGTTCAGCTTATTCTGTACATCCAGGAGGCACAAAGATGTACCGAGATATTCGACAGCATTTCTGGTGGGAAGGTATGAAATGGGAGATTGCTCGCTTTATGGCAAAGTGCTTGGTGTGTCAGCAAGTTAAGGCTGAACATCAAAGGGTTGCTGGTTTATTGCAACCACTTCCGATTCCTCAGTGGAAGTGGGAACATATAACCATGGATTTCGTGACGGCTTTACCGCGGAGTCCAAAAGGCAACAATGCTGTATGGGTGATTGTTGATCGATTGACCAAGGCAGCTCACTTTATCCCTTTTAGGGTTGGTCAATCAACAGAAACTTTGGCGGAGCGGTACATGCAGGAGATTGTAAGATTGCATGGAGTACCGGTAAGCATCGTGTCCGATCGTGACACTCGGTTTTTATCACACTTCTGGAGGAGTTTACAGGAAAGTTTGGGGACTCGATTGAAGTTTAGCACAGCTTATCATCCTCAAACTGATGGTCAGTCGGAGAGAATGATCCAAACTCTTGAAAATATGTTGAGAGCATGCATGTTGGACTTCAAGGGTTCATGGGAGGATCATCTACATTTGGTGGAGTTTTCTTACAACAACAGTTTTCAGGAAACTATCCAGATGGCTCCATTTGAAGATTTGTATGGTCGTAAATGCCGTTCACCTGTTTGTTGGGACGATGTCGGTGAACGAAGATTGTTGGGACCAGATTTGGTTGTGCAGACAGTTGAGAAGGTTAACACTATCAGAAATCATATGACGGTAGCTCAAGACCGATAGAAGAGTTGGGCAGACACGTCGAGAAGACCTCTAGAGTTCGCCGTGGATGATTTTGTATTCTTGAAGATATCACCGACTAGAGGGGTGATTCGTTTTGGAAGTCGAGGAAAGTTTAGTCCTCGAATTGTTGGACCCTTTGAGATCTTGGAGCGTGTTGGTGAGGTAGCGTATCGTTTGGCGTTACCGTAGTCCTTGACGAATGTGCACGATGTGTTTCACGTATCTCAACTCCGTAAGTATGTTCGAGATGAAACGCATGTATTGGATCATTTGGAGCTGATGGTACGAGAAGACTTGACTTTCGAGGAGCGACCGGTTGAAATTGTGGATCGAAGGGAAAAGGTTCTTAAGAACAAGCTGATCCCTCTTGTCCTTGTTTCTTGGGGTAATCGCTCGCATGGAGAGTCCACTTGGGAACGAGAAGATGAAATCCGGCAAAAGTTTCCTCATCTTTTCTTGAAGTTATTTGTTGTCTATCTTTGTATTCTTGGAATTTCGAGGACGAAATTCTTTTGTAGTTGGGTATAATGTAACAACCGAGCCCAATACTACTGGTTTCTGTTACCGTATGAATGGTATCTGGTATTTATTTCATTGATCCTACTTGACTGTTGTTAGTTATAAATTTTACCCGATAATTCATTTCTGTATATAACAATTTAAGGCATCTAAAATAAAATTAAAAATATTTGTTGTGGCCTGTTTGACACCCCTAACCCTGTGGTAGCGTCCTTGCATCGTGTTCTCATCCCGTTCAGTGAAACGGGCGAGTTTGGACGGCTACGCGCACGTACGTGTGTCCATTTTGGGGGTATACTTTTTGGTTGAAAAAACTTCATTTTAAATTTTGGATCCCGCCTAAAATTTTCGCATGTCAATTTCAAATTTTTGGACCCGACCCGGGCGCAAATTGGAAATATTTTGCATTTGCGCCGAATCTTAATTTCTAAATTTTTAACCGTCGAATATATTTAATTTAACCATCATAATATTTTTCCTTTCCTAAAATCTTTCATAAATTTCCATCCCAGCCAATCCCTTTCTTTTCTTCACCCTCGTGGGCCCCACCTTCTTTCTCTCTCTCACTTTTTCCTCTCTCTCTCCCTGGCACTACGTGCCAACTTCCTCTCTCCTCCCCGATTCTCTATCCTCTCGATCTCTCTCCTCTCGATCTCTCTCCTCTCCGTCTCTCTCTCTCTCTCTCTCCTCCATATATATTTCCTTCCTCCTCCTATTTTTTCTTTTCACCCGAAACAACCCACCCTCGCGAGACCTAGCCGCCTCGTCCTCCCTCGTCTCCGCACCAACGCCGACGCCCTCATCGCCGGCCTCCTCGCCTCCTCGCCCTCATCATCTTCACTGCATCTCCTTCCTCCTTTCTCCTCCTTCCCGAATACCCTGCGCTTGATCCCCACAACGTGAACCTTGTCGCCTTGCCGACATTCTTGCCGGAGATCCGTGGCCGACGACTTCCAACCCTGCAACCACAACTTAGCAACCCCGTAAGCAACTTTCTTCTTCTTCTTCTCTTCCTCCTCTCTATCTTCTGTTCATCTCAAGGATTGCTTTTCTGTTAAATATCTGGATTCCCTGTAGGTCGCCGGAGCTCCGTTGACGACGCGCCGACGACGCTGCCATCTCCTGCAATCCAGTGGGTAAGTCTCCATCATGAATCCCCTCCATTCTCTTGCGTTTTTCTTGCTTCATTTCCATGCATCTCATATCAATTCCAATAGTTGTTGTTTTGGGTTCGCCAGAATCCGGCCGTGCCGGCGACGTGTCCCGACGATCCAGCGAGGTACCCTGACCTGTGTGTTTCCACTGTTCGTCGTTTGGGTTCATTCCGTGAACCGTGCGCACGTCGCGAGATTTTCCCCGTCGACGTTTAACGTTCCGTTTTCCCGATTCGCGACCCGTCGAGGCAAGTACCCCTTGCTACATGCTAAATAATATTTACATATACCTTGATGATACCCTAAACCTGCAGTTTAACTTTAGCACTATAATTTCCCCATTTACATGTTCAATGTCGTGTTATATTATTTTATTCTCCCAAGCTTGGAACCTACCGTTTGCAATTACTGTATTGAACCTAATAACCACATTTACATGTCTTAATCACACTTTTACTAATGACGTAGCCTATGGCACTTTCTCTATAGTTTTACTTCATTCGGACACTCGTGTACATTTAACCTGTATTCACTGTGACTTCATCCATTGAACCTATATGTATATATATCATTGCATCCATAAAATTCTTAAACTTGTTAACATGATTTAACGGCCCTAACTGTCATATTGTATTCTTATAATGTTGAAAACACCTCTGAAACACAATTGATAACTATGCTGCTTATTAATCGAAGCTTCTTTATTGTTTAATCTGTTGCTTAAATTATGTTGTTGATGACCATGCTTGATTATGTAACTGAGTATGAGCACACCCATGATATCGTTTACATCTTGACCTGACTTGCTACATACATATTGATTGACCGATATGGTACCATATACTGCTTGACTTGACCTGATGTACCATGACCTGACCCGTTACTTGATCCTGTGCCTAATGCCAACAATCTGACTTGTAGTCCTCATGGACCGTTCCTGTTGTCTATCCAGACAAACCTGTTTACCTGATCCTGTGTTGGCATTAGTTCTTGATTATGGAATACCTGACTTGACATACACATATAACTTGGGGGTATGGGGAAATCAAAGGTGAAACCTGACTTGTAACTCAACAGTTCGCTACTTGTTCTGATCAGTTTAGAAGCTAGGCCAGCCTTGGAATGATGCTGCTGACATCATTCATCTGTACACATTCCTGTTTAGTGCCTAGCGGCATGTCTCGGTTTCAGCCCGAGAATCTCGGCCGTGGTCCCGGGTATGTACGGGATACTATTGAGTTACATCGATGATTCATCAATTTGGTTTCAAAGACTTTAGAACAGAAAACCTGATAGAACAGTTTAGTTTACCCACTGCACACTACCCTGCACTGCTCTGACTTATATTATTGTTACCCTTGCTTTATTCATGTTTATATTCGCATTACCTGTTACTCTGTTTATATGTTATTACTTGATGACTTGACGCCATGACGTCTGGGTTTTGCATGGCCCAGATTATGTACCGCTGTTGCAGTCCGAGCAGGAGTACTTCAGCCAACAGGCTGAGCTGTGGGTGTCAGCAGTAGTTAGTTTTTCTTTCCTTCATTTATTTCCTGATGTAAGCCCGCATTATGGGACATACATTCCAGTTATTTTGTATTGGATCTTTCGCTTCCGCATTTTATTATTCTTGACTCGGATTATCTTGGATTACGGACATGTTTTAGATAGTTTTATTTTGTTCTTGATATCTCTACAGCCGTAATGTGACTGTGGATGGATACTTCCTACCCACAGGTAGCATGGTAGGCTATGTCACGTGTCCATTTTAGCGTACTCTGGGAAGCGGGGCGTGACATTAGGAGAGTATACACAGAGGACAACAGCGCGGATCCACTCACAAAGGCCTTTTTCCCAGTAGATACTTTTATGGGATGGTTGAGTATGAGATACTTCAACCGCAGCTAATTGTTGGGTATATGATACCACAACAGATGGCCCTAGTGCAAGTGGGAGATTGTTAGTTATATATATGCCCTAGATGCCATTACTGTACATACGATGTATATTGTAATGGATGCTTGGACATATATAGGGAGGACTTTCTTGCTCGACATGATAGTATGCTATCTGGTTGTACTTTATCTTAACATGTACTCTGATTGTCTCTATGTTACATGTTGATAAAGCCCTTAGGATATGTACTCGACTACTAGGACTATGATGAGATCATACTAGTGGGGCCACGGTAGTCGACGAGTACATCCTATAACTGTTCCTAGTCGAGGGTGTATCGAGACAGGGCATCGATACACCAGAATAGACTAGCGTATACGCATCTTGACCCATATGATGGGCGATGGATGATCCCATATCCATTGGTGTTTGACATCAAGGATGGTGTACGGGTGCTCAGTGGAGACTGGGTACACTGGACGGACTCGCCGAGAACTCCCAGATGGTATTATACTTCACATCAGATGGCAGTTCTCCGGTGACACTGGTACAGAGTAGTCTGTTGACCCGAGATCGTCATAGAGTCTTGTGTAATTCCCACTGTGCTTTGATTTCCATCATACCACGTCCAAAAGGGCATGCAAAAAGGTGGTTTTTGGGTACAGTCCCGAATCACATGGAGGCAATGAGCGATAGGAGGGGATTCGTCTCTCCCGGTATAGGGAGTTGATGTTGTGCTGTGTTCGATTGGCTATAACCGGAAATCCCTGGCCAGGGTTGCTGAGATTTACTGGTAAGTGTTATCAGTAGTTTCTCGAACTGTTAGAGACCTCATATCAATACGACTTATCAAGCTACTGGGGTCTGACGTTTACCACCCCTAGGCGAGATATGCGACATATCAGACGACGAGACCGGACTGTACGAGAGTGTTACTGATTGGATTCACAGGAGAATGTACAGGCTTGCTTGTTGATCTTCTGAGCGCTCAATACCTGGGTAGCTGTTACGTTTAGCTGACCGCTTGCAGCTTGTGGGTGTTTGATATGATCATCACCTACTGCCGGCGTATTGACGATTCTTTAGAGTCCTACACAGAGGTTTCTTGGCTCAGGCAAAACGGAGTAGGAGCACATATGTGATATGTGCGGGACCGAGGATAATGCGGTATGTGATGCCGTATTGGATTCTCGCGATATGAGATATCGGCCGGGTATATGTGATATAGCCGGGTCATCGTATTAGTCGGTTATATGCGATATAGCCGGATTGTCGGATCAAGTGTTGATTCGATAATTTAATGTATAATAATATATATGATATATTAAATTACATTAACTAATATTAGCTCACTAAAAGATTCATTTTCTCACGGGATAATACATTGATATATATGCGATATATGTTAATTGTATTATTTTCTATTGTTACAAAATATATTGTATATGTGATATATAATATTGTAACATGTTAGGGTTACAAATTTAACAATGGATTGGGGTTTAAACTTGGTTAGGGTTTGGATTAGGGTTAGCTTTTGCATGAAGCTTCCATGAAGCTTCATGAAGCTTTGACTTTGTGGTTGCTTGATATTTTGTGAGATATTATGTTAACCCAATCCAAACTATTAACTCTAGTTAACTCTCTATAAGGGTTAACTCTTTCATGCTTAACCCTTGGTTAGATTTGTAGCCACTACAATAATTCATTGTTCATCACAAAAGGATGAAGTTATCATCTTCATTCAATCTTCTTCTTCCTTCTTAGTTCCTTCATGGAAAAAGCTTACTAGCTTTTTCCAAGTGATGAAAATATGTGAGAAAAAGATTATAAATGAGAGCAAAAATCCTACTTCATCATTCTCATCTATCCTTGCCCTTTAGATGAGAGTGTTCACTTCATTTAGTAAGTGTTAGCTTGTGTTAATGATACTTCAAGGTAGATCATCTATGTTATCGAAGATCGGAAGCAAGGTTGCATCATTCTCTTCGCGAAGCCTCTCGAGAGTCTGGAACACGATGATCGCAGCGAAAGGACCTCAACACGGAGCTTAAGAAGTGAAGGACCGGATCTACAAAGGTTGTAATCCCTCTCACTTAGTGTTAAAGTGTTTAACATGCTTGTTTTCGCCTAAACCCTAGTTTAAAGATCCGGCTTTGGGTTGTTCGGCACAGCTAATTTTTTAATCGGGCATGGTTGATGCCTCGTAGAACCTTGTGAGCATGCCTAGCAACCCTACAGTTGTTTGTAGCTTGGTACAAAAAGATGCTAGTGTATATGGGAGGAGTCTCTATATGCCAAAGACTAAGGGCAACAGGAGTACAAGGAACCGTTTATGCCACGGTACAACAGCAACATGAATTCAGGTTAGGTGTTTTAAGTCTTGCAGTCTCGTGTCACTTCTAACACCTTCCGTACCAATCTACCCCTTAAAACCCCATGATGTCTTGATTGTATGGTTGTATTGTATTGTAAATTGTATTGTCTTGTATTGGTGGATGACTTGCCGAAACCATGATATCAGTAGAATGGATGTAACTGAAGAATCATGTAGATGGAAATATATCCATGGTTCGGTCGGTCAATTTAGATTGAATAGATTGAAGATATTGATTCATGGATTCATATTGAATTATAGTATTGTAGATTATACTTGAATCATATTCAAGTCAGATTATTTATAATGAAACTCAGTCTGAGTCAGACAATTAGAAAAGAAATTGAAGTCCTGATTTAGGTTTTGATGTTATCGGTAACCGCTGCACATGGACGGTAGAATTTGTGTCTTTTTCAAAGACGATTACCGTGTTGATAACACCGTTTGTTAAGTTGTCTATCTTAAATAGGCAAGCACCCATATCTCCGACTCCCTGAAGTTGAAGAGACCGGTCCTGCTTAAACCTATATTTACTAGGGACCTTATTGTAATTTATAAAACTTGAGGGGGTTTTATGTAAAAATAATTTTGTATAATTTACAAAATACACCTCAAGTATTTAATTATCGTCTTTAGAGTTTTCATAGCTGTGGATTTTATATTTGTGACATTTCTAGTGAATAAACCTATTTTTTCATAATACATGGTATTTATTTGTAAAGTGTTGGACTTGTATAGAATTTCATGGTATTTTCATATAAAGTGATTCTTGTGATTTAGAAAAGTTGGAATATTTATAATATATCAAAAATAGAAATTTTGATGATACATGCATACATACATACATACATATGTGTGTGTGTATTTATAAAAATAATTTTAATTTATTATTTTCTAGAAATCTCATTTTCTTAAGATACTTGTATTTTAAATCTCTCAAGACCGAATGCTCCTTGCGGAGGTCTGAATCTCGCACTACTAAGCCCAAGGATATGCGATAATCCGCACCATCCCGAACGGGTTCCCCAAAAATGGGTTGTAGAGGCACTTTGCAAAGATTTGTAAAAATACGTAATCTTGTAGAAAACGGTTTTTATAAGTTAAAGGTAATTTTGTGTAAAACGGTATTTTCCGAATCTATATTTCCCAAAAGGTATTGTGTTATATTACATATGAGTGTTTTGAAGAGGTAGGTCATTACCTCGTGATCTAACTAAAGGTATAGCAAGATTAATGATGTTTTAAAGTCGAAACTATACTACATGGTATTTTACTGAAAAAGTATGATAAAAATTGAAATAAGAAATATTTTGCTATGAAACTTGTTCAACATGTTTTGTTAATGATTAATAGTCAAGATGTAAGAGTTTAGTATGGTTGTATTTGAGGAAAGTTGATCTTTTTAAAGAAAACCGAATCGGAAGTCGGATTAACTCCGCTTCCGTCGGGTTTTAGTTTTAAAAAATTTTAGAATGGAATAGATAAGGGGGAGGAGGTACTTACTGGTTTAGAGTCAAGAGAAGAGAGAGAGGAAGCGGTAGGAGGCACCGGTGCATCGTTTCGTCACCGGGAGCTTGTAGGGTCGTCGTCGGAATTTCGCCGGAGCTTCGCTCTTTGCTAACTCCAATTGCACACTAAAATTCTAGAGAGTTTTTTTGAGAGTTTTGGAGAGATTTGTGAGTGAGGGTGTGTGTGTTTAGGGGTGGTATTCATAGGGTAATGCTAGGGTTAGGGTAGATGAAAAGTTGTATTGAAAATGTATTAAAAACTGTATTAAAAATATGGTTTAATGGGGTTTTAATTGAATTTAAAAGGCTCTGGAACTGTGCAGGAAATTTAAAGTGTACAGGGGAGTTAAGATGCTAAAAAGACATAAGTTTCATGTTGGACCCAACCCGATCCGACCGAGTTCGGCCGCCGGCGGCGGCCGAGTCGGCCGATCCGCCGGCCGAGTCAGGCCTAGTCGGGCCGAGGATCGCCGTCAAGTGGTCGTCGTCGTTTGGTATTCCCTCTGGTCCAGTTTGTTTTACATATGAAGTTGGTTTTTTATGAGTTATGCACGTGTAGACCCTTGGACTTCTAAAAATTTAAAAGAAAACAATATTAAAAATAATGTGGAGGATAGGATTTGAACTCTGGTACTTTGGTTCAGCAGTGCAAGGTCTTACCAATGAGCTACAAGCTCTTTCTTTCTATTAAAAAGCAAAACAATTAATTATAGTACTCATAGTAAATGCAAATACCCCAAATATACATTAACCTTTAAACAAATTTTTGTACACTAAAATTGGAGTTGTTATATATATATATATATATATATATATATATATATATATATGAGATTAATGGAGGAAAGAGGCCATAGGAGGGGATTTCCTCCTATGGCGTGGAAAAAATACAACCTCCGCCATTTTTTCCGACGATCGGCATCCATCATCATCATCGTTGTCATCTAAGATGTGCATACACCAAATTTTATGTGATTCCATAACTTTTTCACCGTTGATTTAGTGGGTTCAAAATTAACGGTTTACCGACAATAGAACTTTTTACATTGCTAAATCAACGGTGAAAAAGTTGTAGAATCACATGAAATTTGGTTTACCCACATCTTAGATGATAACGATGAAGATAATGGGGACCGATCGTCGAAAAAATTGATGGAGGTTGTATTTTTTTCACGCCATAGGAGGAAATTTCCTCCTATGGCCTCTTTTCTCCATTATTCTCTCTCTCTCTCTCTCTCTCTCTATATATATATATATATATATATATATATATATATATATATAAACTAATATTAAGCTCACTTAAGATTTTCTTTTCTTTATATATATGTATATATATGTATATGTATATATATGTATATGTTTCTTTATGTATATGTGTGTGTATGTGTGTGTGTGTGTGTGTGTGTGTTTATATTGTATCATGGTTGATGGTACATTGAACAAGGATGTATGAGAATCACACATGAGTTGAAAATGAGAAGATAATGATTTATATTTAAAAGAATAAGAAAAAGAAAAGAAGAATGGGTCATGAATTTGGATGCTTGGAGAAATATTGAGAAGTCATGACTCATCTTCAATTCTTGTTTTATTCTTAGATATATATCTCTCTCATTCTTATCTCATCTTTATCCTAATGGTTCATACACTCATTCCAAATTTATCTTCTTCTTCATCTCCTCACTAGTTTTCTACAGTTGAGAAAAAGTAAAAGAGAAAGAAATATTTCTAGTGAGCAAAATTCCTACTTCATCAACCTACACTACTCTAGCCCATTAGTATAGCTTGTTAACTTCACTAATACCTTGAGTAGTGAAGTGTGAGCTTGAGTGTAAGTTGCCTCAAGATGGATCATCTTTGACGACGAAGACTACAAGTAAGCTCGTTCCATTCTTCAAGTTGAGTCAAAAAAGAGTTCTAAGGACTACTACTTGGAGCTTTAAAAGTGAAGGATTAGACTACAAAGGTTGTAGACTCTCTTCACTTAGATTAGAACATAGTTTGCTAACTTGGAAACTCTAATTCTCTAGTTCGATTCTTGTTTAGTATACTTAGATCTCTAAATTTTTAAAATTGCATTCTTGATACTCATTGGAACCTAGTAGAAGTGCTAAGACATACTTTCATAGACGAGCAGTGCAAGGACTTGAGTAGGGAACTTGGGGCATTCTCGGATCCCGTCACCGATGAGTGGATTCATGCATTGCCTCTTCCTCACGATTTAGAAAATGAAAAACCATATCGCGATAGGGACAATGCGAAGGCAATGGTGCGGTGGGCTGCTGTTCGACCTCAAATCGATATGATGATAGAGGCAGCAGACACGAGTATTGATGAGGCACGGGCTATGGGGGATAATCTGGCCCGGTTTGAATACCGCGGAAGAGCTGTTGCAAACGAAATTACGAAATACGATATGCATGGAAAAAGAGCAATTCTGCAATGGGTAGGTAGGAAGCCTGTGGTTCCGGGTATATGGGCTATACATTTCCACGGTTATATCGGTATTCTCGTCCGCAACACCGACTTCTGGAATGTGGGCTTCACATTTGCAGATAACCCCTGGGAAGCATACGTATGGACCTAGCGCTCACTCTTGGTAATGCATAACTCAACTATATTTCAACATTACATGAGAAATTTATGGATGATTGGGAACGTTTTGCCACTCTTCCCTCCATCATGCCTAGAAAAAAATTCAAACAGTTGGACAAATTTACGGATGATTGGGATTCACCCGAAGCAAAGGTAATTAAAAATAAATTTAAATAATTTGAATACCAAATTTAGATTAAATTGCATTTAGAGATATTATCTTCTAAATAAGCAGAAAGTATCAGAAAGGAATAAGCAGAACTGAGGGAAAGCCACAGATGACTATTATGGTAGATCGGTTCCTCCTAATCAGTATAAGGCTACTTTGGTTAGCTTATCTTTAATTACATAAATGTTCGATTTTTCAATTTCATCATTACATATCTTCACTTATAAATAAATCAAATATCTGTTACAGGAGAAGGCTAGGAAAAAGCCGAGCCTCCTGAGACTTGGGAGGTATTGCATATGAGAGAGGGCATGTCAGAAGAAAGGATGGATATAGCCACTCAACATGTGGTAAGCTTGCATTTTTCAATTCTTTTAAGTAAATTAATTACACTTGTTAACTTTGTAAAGAAAATTAATTATTGTTTTATTTATCGAAGGAGGATTTCGAGGAAGTGGAGAGGAGATATCGGGAATCAAATCCCGAATATCCGGCCGATGATCCTCTTTCTACGGAGGCCGAGATATCTATTATAGAGCAGCTTTTCTCTCAGTCGAGAGGACACGGTCGTATTCCCCTATACGGTGGTCCCGTTAGTCTTTCACGGTCCGATTCCAGAAGAAGTACTTCAACTTCGTCGACCGCTCTCTCCAACCAACAATCGGCTGAGGCACAACGGATCAATAAGCTAGAGGAGAAGCTCAAGAGGAGGGATGAAGCAGATAAGAAGAGGGCGGAAGATGAAGCGTCTTGAAGAGATCAAATGGAGGCATGGTTGGAACAATTCTCGCAACAATACGTTCTGCATCCGCAATCGTGGTCAGCACAGGGTTCATTCTCGCCGCAGCCGTCATATTACCCTCCTCCGACGCAGCGACCATATTACCCTCCCTCATCACACAGAACGCCGTACTATCCTTATCCACCGCCTCCGCAATCATAAGGAGGGTACTACCCTCGGCCACCGCCTCTGCCACAAGATCCTTATTACCCTAACCCTCCGCCATAGGAACCGTATAACCCTGATCAGCCGACCATTTCGCAGGAGGAATTCGACGATGTGAATCGATACTATTTAAGGCGAGCTTCTAGTGGCGATGGTAGCAGTGGGAGTTAGTGAGGTACGTATAGTTGTTATTTACAGAAATTTGAGCATACAAGTGTTGAGTTTTGATATTTAAAATTCATGTTGTGTATTCTTAGGGTTCTTATAAGTTAACGGCGAAAGGATTATGTTTTGAAGATGGAAGTGGTGGAAGTTAGTGAGGTAAGCATATATATATGTTAGTATAGCCAACATTGTTTCAAAAATTATAATTTGAGTTCATATATTTATATATTTATTTATTTTGATTCACAGGGCTGAGTGAGCTGCGATTGCGGGTGATTTGGAGTTTTTTTTGTTGGAAATATATATAGCGTATGATTGTGTTGTTCGTATTCAAAACATTTTAGTTTATTTATACTTGTTTATTAAAAATTTAGTTCATATATGTTTGATTGAGTTGTTGATATTGGTGGATATATCATGGATAATGTTTATATGTTGGTTTGTATGCGTATGTGTTCATATTTGTTGTTGATCTTGTTGGATATATTGTGGATTGTGCATATATATTGATTTGTATGCGAAACGCTATTGTGGCATAATATATTGCTATATTGTGTATTATTGTAATGAATACAGCATTTTTCTGTAATTTTTTTTAGGAAAAATAGTTATTAGCGACCGTATAAGTTACAGGAACGGTCGTTGATACCTCATCAGCGACCGTTCGCTGATATTAGGAAATAAGTATATTCGTTGAGATGTCCACGTGTCTTCTTATTACCGACCGATGGAAACGATCCCTGATACATCTATTAGCGACCGTTCGTATCAGAGACGTTCATTAACGGTTGCTAATAAATGTATCGGCAACCGTTTTTTAGTGACCGTTTAAAATATAAACGGTCGCTAATATACATTAGGGACTGTTCATTATTTTTTGAAGACCGTTCCATACGGTCTCTAATAGTACCTGTACGTAGTAGTGATAGGAGAAAATTTCCTCCCTTTGTCCTCTGTGTGTGTCTGTGTATGAAAGTATGTCTTAGCACATCTACTAGGTTTCAAAAAGCATCGAGTATACAAATTTAAAAAATCTAGAGGTCTAAGAATACTAAACAAGAATCGAACTAGAGAATTAGGGTTTTAATGTAAGCAAACAAATTCTAAACTAAGTGAAGAGGGTTTACAACCTTTGTAGAGTAAGTCCTTCACTTCTAAACCTCCAAGTAGTAGTCCCTAGAACTCTTCTTTGACTCCACTTGAAGAAAGGATCGAGCTTGCTTGATGTCTTCAATATCGAAGATGATACATATTAAAGTCTCTTTCATTCAAGCTTACTCTTCACTAATTAAGATATTAGTGAAGCAAACAACCTAAACTAATGGGCTAAAAAAGTGTAGCTTGATGATGTAGGATATTTGCTCACTAGAAATAATTTTCTCCTTTCTTTTCCCAACTCAAGAAAAACCTAGAGAAGAGAATGAAGAAGAAGATGAGGATGAACTTGGATGATGGAAATGAACCATGTGGAGTTATGAGATGTGATAAGAATTGATTAAATATCTAAGAATATGATAAGAAATAGAGATGAGTCATGGCTTCTCAATGCTTCTCCAAGCATCCAAAGCCATGACTCATCCTCAACTTCTTTTTCTTTTCTTAAAATATAAATCAATTCTCTTACCTTTTACTCTAGTGTGATTCTCATACATCCATGTTCCTTGTATCATCAATCATGATACAAATCCAAATACATATATAAATATCACACACACACACACACACACACACACACACACACACACATCTATGTATGTATGTAAAGAGAAGAAAATCTTAAGTGAGCTAATATTAGTTAATATATATATCAAATATATAAATATATATATCAAATATATAAATATATATATCAAATTATTAAATCAACACTTGATTCAATAATCTGGTTATATCATATATAACCGACTAATATCATTTATATATGTATATCAAAATATTAAATCAACACTTGATTCAATTATCCATTTATACTACATATAACCGATTAATATTCAATATTAGATATTAAATCAACACTTGATTCAATAATCCAGTCATATCATATATAACCGGCCAATATCAAATATATATACATAAATCAAATCATTGAATCAACACTTGATTCAATAATCCAGTTATATCACATATAACCTAACCAATATCAAATATCGCTAGATTAAAATACGGTATTGTTGGGGTAAAAATTTACACCCCTGTTGACCGAGTCAAAGTCAAGGTCAACCCCAAGCCAGATGGGCCCAAGCCCAGGTCAAGTGGGCCCATGCCCAGGTCGAGTCCGAAACATGAAGCGGCCGACCCTCCCCATGCCAAAAATGAAATCATGTAATAAATAATTTTTATGTAATTTTTTTATGCACGAATGTAAACAAAATGGGTATAAAGCCAAATTTTTGTAAGCCCATGGTTTATGTGCAAAAAGAAATGGCACATGAACCATGGGATGGGCAAAATGCCATTTTGTAAAGCCCAAGGGGCTATATGTAAATGTGTAAGCCTATATAAGGCAACATGATGATGAATAAAGTATAGACTTTTTCATTTTTAAAAAAAAAAAAAATTCTCTTTTCTTCTTTCTTCTTCCTCTTTTTATTTAAAATAAAAATAAATAAATTATAAATAATATTTAAAAATAAAAATATATATATAATTATTTTCTTCTCTTCTTTTCTTTATTTAATCCCTTTTTTATTTAAAAAAATATTAAATAAATAAAAATAAATTATAAATAATATTTTAAAATAAAAAAAAATATTTTAAAAATAAAAAAAAAATCTCCAAATATTTATTTACTTATTTATTTTCGTTTTTATATATAGAAAATATATATATATGTACATATCTCTTTTTACAAGTGGAATAAAACAAAAAAAATACACACACACCAACACACTGCATATTGAGTTCGCATGACCAGTTTAACCCGTCAAATCGGAGGTTCCTTCGCTCCAAATGCGAGGGGTAATTAACGGCAGCTTAGTCCGCGGCTGCCGGAGATTCGGATCCCCACAATCAATAAACCCCAGCCTACCCTAGGCAGGGGGAATCTGTACTGCGTCCGACCAGCGCGCGCGTATTCCTATCTCAATGGGGTGACGAAAAACACCCTACAGATTCTGGCACGCCCGGTGGGACCATCTCTCCTCCCATATTTCGGGTTAAATGTTCATGCGAACTCAATCAATATACATATCGATTGCCTATACTGAAATAATATTTCTATTTGCAGGGTTAACAATTTTCAATTGCCATCTTCGAACGCAGGTCGGTATTTGAACGGCTTTTCTTGGCCCCAGCTGGGGGCAAGGCCATCAATTCCGACAAAATAATAAGGCATCTCATGCAAGCTCCAACGGTACCCCTGACAACTGCTCGATCAGGTATCTTCTCTAAGCTTCTCGTCAGATGACCTCTACGTCTTTAAACTGGAAATATATGACCACCAAGTCGTTAAACTGGAAACAGATGACCTCTACGTCGTTAAACTGGAAACAGATGACCTCCAAGTCGTTAAACTGGTAACAGATGACCTCTAAGTCGTTAAACTGGAATCAGTCGACCGCCACGTCATTAAACTGGAACAATCGACCACCACGTCATTAAACTGGGAATAATCGACCTCTAAGTCGTTAAACTGGGAATTTAAAAAAAAGAAAAATGTAAATAAAAAAATGTGTAAATAAAAGAAAAATAAAGAAAAGCCGAAATGATGGGGCAACTCGCAATAAAAATCAGCGAGTAAAAATGAAAATGAAAATAAAGCCGAAATGATGGGGCAACCGCGAATAAATAGCCGAAATGATAGGGCAATCGCGACCTTCACGATAAGAAAAGCTGAAATGATGGAGCAATCACGGTAAAACAAAAAAAAAAAAACGGCGAATGATGAGTCGCTCCT
Source organism: Agapanthus africanus (assembly GCA_030015575.1). Taxonomy (NCBI): domain Eukaryota; kingdom Viridiplantae; phylum Streptophyta; class Magnoliopsida; order Asparagales; family Amaryllidaceae; genus Agapanthus; species Agapanthus africanus. Next base: position 888,802,085 of record JASDDO010000019.1, on the reverse strand, counting down.
GGTACCATATTCCAGTGCAGCGATGCAGACGCCAACCAAAATCCAATTTCCCAAAATTCTTCCGGCCCTACGGCTAGTCCCCAAATTGACTACCGTATACAATCCACGGGCTCAAATAATTCTCATCATACCCATGCCCCACCGTAATCACCAGTTACGCGGCTGGTCTCCGCCTTTGGAATTATGCTCCATTAAGAAGACCCACTCATGCGTCCTCACGATACATGGGGAGAACAAATCTTTGTGGGATCCTTACGACTCACGAAGAAAAACCACACTTAGGAGTCCTCACGACTCCTAAGGAGAATACACCTGCGGGATCCTTACGACTCGTAGGGAGAAAATGCTTTTATGGGACCCTCACGGCCCATAAAATTGAAAAGTCTTAGGTGATAGGGATCCAAACCTGTCTCCTAAGCCATCGCTCCCCAATCCCCAACGGCGAATGATGAGTCGCTCTTGGTACCATATTCCAGTGCAGCGATGCAGACGCCAACCAAATTCCAAATCCCATACCCCAACGGCGAATGATGAGTCGCTCCTGGTACCATATTCCAGTGCAGCGATGCAGACGCCAACAAATTCCAAATCCCATACCCCAACGGCGAATGATGAGTCGCTCCTGGTACCATATTCCAGTGCAGCGATGCAGACGCCAACCAAATTCCAAATCCCATACCCCAACGGCGAATGATGAGTCGCTCCTGGTACCATGTTCCAGTGCAGCGATGCAGACGCCAACAAAGTCCCAAAATTTTTATGGCCCTACGGTCTGGATCATACATCCTGCAAAACCGTATACAATCCACGGGCGTAAAACAATCCCAATCTCTCCAAAAAAAAGAAAAAAAAAGAAGAACGGTATGTCCACAAGCAAGATGGGCACGGATGAAAACCCGAAAGGGCTCCGTGAGTAAAAACAGCAGGACTGCCGGCGAGTTTGTGAAAACCCGAAAGGGCGCGAACTCGTAAAAAAGAAATGAAATGCACTCGCAAAGTCCTCTCGACTTTGTGAGGAGAAAATTCCCGCGTGAGATCCTTACGACTCATAAAGGAGCAACACACTTGGGAGTCCCCACGACTCCCAAGGAGAAAATGCACTTACGGGATCCTTACGACCCGTAGGGAGAAAATGCTTTGTGAGACCCTTACGGCTCACAAAATTGAAAAGTCTTAGGTGATAGGGACCTAAAACCCGTCTACTAAGCCATCGCTTCCTGATAAGCAAGCGCAAATGATGATTCGCTCCTGGTACCATATTCCAGTGCAGCGATACTGATGCCAAACAAAAACCAAAATTCCCAAATCCTCTCAGGACAAATGATGATTCGCTCCTGGTACCATATTCCAGTGTAGCGATGCTGATGTCAACCCAAATCAAATCAAACCAACCTCTGTGGCGGAATCATGCTCCGTCCCAGAATTTACCCCGTGTCGAAATGATGCTTCGCCTCGGTGTATATGCCTTCCCTGTCGGAATTATGCTTCGGCTCGGTATCAACCAACGACCTCCTCGTCGGAATTATGCTCCACCTCGGAATCAAATCAACCAACAAGCTCTGCGTCGGAATCATGCTTCGTCTCAGAATATGCACCCCGTGTCGAAATGATGCTTCGCCTCGGTGTATCTGCCTTCCCTGTCGGAATTATGCTTCGGGTCGGAATCAACCAACGACCTCCTCGTCGGAATTATGCTCCACCTCGGAACCAAGTCAACCAGTAAGCTCTGCGTCAGAATTATGCTTCGTCTCAGAATGCACCCCGTATCGAAATGATGCTTCGCCTCGGTGTACCTGCCTTCCCTGTCGAAATTATGCTTCGTCTCGGAATCAAGTCAGCCAACAAGCTCTGCGCCGGAATCATGCTCCGTCTCAGAATGTATCCCATGTCGAAATCAATGCTTCGCCTCGGAATATCTGCCTTCCTTGTCGAAATTACGCTTCGCCTGGGAATTAACCTCTGCATCGAAATTATGCTTCGGTCAAAATGTCTGCCGCCCATCGGAATGATGCTCCGATCCCCTGGAATCATGCTCCGCTCATAGGAATGATGCTCCGATCCCTGGAATCATGCTCCGCCCTTCAGAATGATGCTCCGATACCCTGGAATCATGCTCCGCCCTTCGGAATGATGCTCCGAATCCTGGAACCATGCTCCACCCATCGGAATGATGCTCCGATCCCTGGAACCATGCTCCGCCCATCGGAATGATGCTCCGATCCCTGGAACCATGCTCCGCCCATCGGAATGATGCTCCGACCCCTGGAACCATGCTCCGCCCATCGGAATGATGCTCCGATACCCTGGAATCATGCTCCGCCCTTCGGAATGATGCTCTGATCCTTGGAATTATGCTCCGTGAATCAGAATGATGCTCCGATCCCCTGGAACCATGCTCCACTCATCGGAATGATGCTCCGATCCCTGGAACCATACTCCGCCCATCGGAATGATGCTCCGATCCCCTGGAATCATGCTCCGCTCATCAGAATGATGCTCCGATCCCTGGAATCATGCTCTGCATTTCGGAATGATGCTCCGATCCTCGGGAATCATGCTCCCCGAGGGATACTCCGACCCTTGGAATGATGCTCCGCTCTTTGGAATGATGCTCCGATCCCCTGGAATCATGCTCCGCCTTTCGGAATGATGCTCCGATCCCTTGGAATCATGCTCCGCCTTTCGGAATGATGCTCCGATCCCTGGAACCATGCTCCGCCCATCAGAATGATGCTCCGATCCCCTGGAATCATGCTCCGCCCATCGGAATGATGCTCCGATCCCTGGAATGATGCTCCGCCCTTCAGAACGATGCTTCGATCCCCTGGAATTATACTCCGCTCATCGGAATGATGCTCCGATCCTTGGAATCATGCTCCGCCCTTCGGAATGATGCTCCGATCCCTGGAACCATGCTCCGCCCATCGGAATGATGCTCCGATCCCTGGAACCATGCTCCGCCCATCGGAATGATGCTCCGATCCCCTGGAATCATGCTCCGCCCATCGGAATGATGCTCCGATCCCTGGAACGATGCTCCGCCCTTCGGAACGATGCTCCGATCCTTGGAATCATGCTCCGCTCATCGGAATGATGCTCCGATCCCTAGAACCATGCTCCGCCCTTCGGGACGATGCTCCGATCCTTGGAATTATGCTCCGCTCTTCGGAATGATGCTCCGATTCCCTGGAATCATGCTCCTCTCATCGGAATGATGCTCCGATCCCTGGAACCATGCTCCGCCCATCGGAATGATGCTCCGATCCCCTGGAACTTTGCTCCGCTCATCGGAATGATGCTCCGATCCCTGGAATCATGCTCCGCCCTTCGGAATGATGCTCTGATCCTTGGAATTATGCTCCGCGAATCAGAACGATGCTCCGATCCCCTAGAATCATGCTCCGCTCATCAGAATGATGCTCCGATCCCTGGAATCATGCTCTGCATTTCGGAATGATGCTCCGATCCCCGGGAATCATGCTCCCCGAGGGATACTCCGATCCTGGAATTATGCTCCGCGAATCAGAATGATACTCCGATCCCCGGGAATCATGCTCCGCCCCCGGAATGATGTTCCACCTCGAAGTTCAGCTTCAAGATCCATCAATTTCATGCACACAACTCAAATGTGCGGTGTGCATTTATTGATGGGGGGCACTTTGTTGGGGTAAAAATTTACACCCCTGTTGACCGAGTCAAAGTCAAGGTCAACCCCAAGCCAGATGGGCCCAAGCCCAGGTCAAGTGGGCCCATGCCCAGGTCGAGTCCGAAACATGAAGCGGCCGACCCTCCCCATGCCAAAAATGAAATCATGTAATAAATAATTTTTATGTAATTTTTTTATGCACGAATGTAAAAAAAATGGGTATAAAGCCAAATTTTTGTAAGCCCATGGTTTATGTGCAAAAAGAAATGGCACATGAACCATGGGATGGGCAAAATGCCATTTTGTATAGCCCAAGGGGCTATATGTAAATGTGTAAGCCTATATAAGGCAACATGATGATGAATAAAGTATAGACTTTTTCATTTAAAAAAAAAAATTTCTCTTTTCTTCTTTCTTCTTCCTCTTTTTATTTAAAATAAAAATAAATAAATTATAAATAAATTATAAATAATATTTAAGAATAAAAATATATATATTATTATTTTCTTCTCTTCTTTTCTTTATTTAATCCCTTTTTTTATTTAAAAAAAATATTAAATAAATAAAAATAAATTATAAATAATATTTTAAAATAAAAAAAATATTTTAAAGATAAAAAAAATTCTCCAAATATTTATTTACTTATTTATTTTCGTTTTTATATATAGAAAATATATATATATGTACATATCTCTTTTTACAAGTGGAATAAAACAAAAAAAATACGCACACACCAACACACTGCATATTGAGTTCGCATGACCAGTTTAACCCGTCAAATCGGAGGTTCCTTCGCTCCAAATGCGATGGGTAATTAACGGCAGCTTAGTCCAGGGCTGCCGGAGATTCGGATCCCCACAATCAATAAACCCCAGCCTACCCTAGGCAGGGGGAATCTGTACTGCGCCCGACCAGCGCGCGCGTATTCCCATCTCAATGGGGTGACGAAAAACACCCTACAGGTATCACATACTCATATTTAATCAAGCTCCTGAACATATCTCCATATGTGCCCTACTTTGTTTCGCTTGAGCTAAGAACCCTCTGTGTGGGACTCTAAAGACTCGTCAATATGCCAGCGGTAGGTAATGATCACATTAGATACCCACAAGCCGTCAGCGGTACTAGCTATAGGTAACGGCTATTCATGTATTGAATGAATAGAAAATCAACAAGCAAACTTGTCCAAACTCCCATAGAGTCTATAAGCAACACTTACCGTACAATACGGTCTCTTCGTCTGATATATCGCATATCGAGTCTGGGGTGGTATCATCAGACCCCAATAACTTGATAAGTCATGCCGATGTGTGGCCTATAACCTTTCGAGAAACTACTGATAACATTTAAGAGTAAATCTCATCAGCCCTGGCCAGAGACTTGCTGTTATAGCCAATCGATCATAGCGCAACATCAACTCCCAATACCGGGAGAGACGAAACCCCTCCTCTTGCTCACGGCCTCTATGTGACTCGGGACTGTACCCAAAATCCACCTGTTTGCATGACTCCTTTGAGCCATGGTAGAGAGGAAATCAAAGCACAGTGGGAACCACACATGACACTATGACAATTTTGGGTCTACAGACTAACATGTACAAGTGTCACCAGAGAACTACTATCTGACAATAGGTATGGTACCATCTAGGAGTTCTCGACGAGTCCTTTTCGGTGTACTCATTCTTTAATGAGCACATGTGTACAATCTTTGATGTCAAACACCAATAGTTATGGGATCAACCATCGCCTCATACAGGGTCAAGAAACGTACACACTAGTCTACTCTGGAATATCGATGCCCTGTCTCGATATTTCCTCGACTAGGAACTGTTAAAGGATGTGCTTGCGGACTACAAAAGCCCTACTAGTATGATCTACATCATAGTCCTGGTAGTTAAGCCTATATCCTAAGGGCTTTATCAACATGTATCGAAGGGACAGTAAACTAAAACAAGTGTACATGTTAAGATAAAAGAGCAACCAGATAGCATACTATCATGTTGAGCAAGAAAGTCCTCTCTCTCTCTATATGTATGTGTGTGTGTGTGAGTGTGTGTGTGTGTGTGTGTCCAAGCATCCATTACGATAATGGCCTCTAGGGTATACATATTCCTAACAATCTCCCACTTGCACTAAGGCCAGTTGTTGTAGTATCGCATACCCAACATCCTAAAAAGTCTCAAACTGTGACTGGAGAAAGGCCTTCGTCAGTGGATCCGCCGTGTTGTCCTTCGTATCTACTCTCCTGACCTCGATCTCCCAGCGATCAACTATCTTCCGGATCAGGTGATACTGCCTCAGAATATGTCTGGATCGCTGATGGGACCGGGGTTTCTTAGCCAAAGCCACAGCTCCATTGTTATCACAATACAAAGGTATTGGATCATCAATGGATGGAACCACACCAAGTTCAGCAGTGAACTTCTTCATCAAGACAGCCTCTTTGGCAGCATCGTTGGCAGCGATGTATTCAGCCTCCATCATCGAGTCTGCTACTGTATCTTGCTTGGAACTCTTTGAACATACCGCCCCTCCATTGAGGGTGGAGACAAAACCCGAGACAGACTTGCTGTCGTCCTTATCACTCTGGAAGCTCGAATCGGTAAAGGACTTCACTTGGAGTTCTCTGTTACCATACACCAAGAACATCTCTTTGGTCCTTCTCAAGTACTTAAGAATGTTCTTCACAGCTATCCAGTGTTTCTTCTCTAGGTCTGATTGATACCTACTTACCATACTAAGTGCGTAAGCTATATCCGGTCTGGTGCATAATATCGCGTACATGATAGACCCAACTGCAGAAGCATAGCGTATCATGTGTATGCGAGCTCTCTCCAAATCAATCTTGAGAGATATCTCTTTGGAGAGAGTGATTTCTGAACAAGCGGGTAAATTACCACGCTTAGAATCTTCCATACTAAACCTCTTTAGTATGGTGTTTATGTACCTGGATTGGGACAATCCCAACATTCTTTTAGATCTATCTCTATAGATCTTTATCCCCAGGATTTAGGATGAATCACCCAGATCTTTCATGGAGCACTTTTGTGACAGGAAGAGTTTGACCGAGTGCAGTATAGGAACATCATTTCCTATTAAGAGTATGACATCCACATATAATACGAGGAAGACAACCTTACTCTCTATAACCTTTTTATATATACATTGTTCATCTACGTTTTTGATAAAGTTAAACTCTTTGACTACTACATCAAAATAGATGTTCTAGCTTCGCGATACCTGCTTTAATCCGTAAATTGATTTAAGCAATTTGCACACCTTTCCGCTGCTCCCACTGTCTACGAAGCCCTTTGGCTGTGTCATATACACGCTCTCTTATAAATCACCGTTTAGAAAAGCGGTGTTGACATCCATTTGCCAGATTTCATAGTCATGGTATGCATCAATGGCAAGTAGGATCCTGATGGACTTAAGCATAGCCACTGGAGAAAAGGTTTCATCATAATCGACACCTGGTCATTGACCAAAACCTTTTGCTACAAGTCTAGTTTTGAAGGTCTCAACCTTTCCATCTACACCAATTTTCTTCTTAAAGATCCACTTGCTCCAGATGGGTTTTACTCCTTCAAGAGAAACTTCCAAAGTCCATACTTTGTTGGTGTACATGGATTCCATCTCAGATCGCATAACATCCAGCCATTTCACAGAGTCCCCACTTATGACGGTCTGCTCGAAACTAGTTGGGTCATCATCTTCCATGATGCAATTCTCGCTCCCACCGTCTATGAGAAAATCGTAGTATCTCTCAGGTGGGTAAGAAACCCTACTAGATTTGCGGAGTGGCTGCGGTTTATTAGGGACTATCGAATCCTTCGGTTCTACCAAATCATCAGTTGTAGATTGTGTATCTGGAACTTCATCCAGTTGTACCTCATTACCACTAATTTCTTTTATAAGAAATTCCTTTTCTAAAAAGGTGGCATGTTGAGTAACAAACACTTTTTGTTTCTCACTGTGGTAGAAGATATACCCTCGCAAATGTTTGGGATATCCAACAAACTTACATAGAACAAACTTTATCTCGAGCTTGTCCAGATTTTTCTTTTAACATAAGCCGGACAACCCCATATCTTAATGAAATTAAGACATGGTTTCTTCCCCTCCCATATCTCATATGGAATGGCAGGCGCGGATTTGGTAGGAACCTTATTCAATATGTATGCAGATGTCTCAAATGCATAACTCTAAAAGGAAATAGGTAACTCAGCAACACTCATCATAGAGCGCACCATATCTAATAGGGTATGATTCCTTCGCTCCGATACTCCATTGTGCTGTGGTGTATACGGAGGAGTAAGCTAAGAGAGATTCACATTCTCTTTTAAATAATCTAGAAATTCCGTGTTTAAGTATTCACCTCCTCGATCAAATCGAAGGATTTTTATAGTTTTACCCGTCTGGTTCTCTACTTCGCTCTTATATTCCTTGAATTTCTCAAAAGTTTCAGATTTGTGTTTCAACAGGAACACATGTCCGAATCTTGAGAGATCATCGGTGAATATAATGAAGTACGAGGAACCATTCCTGGCATGTGTAGACATATGACCGCATACATCACCATGTATTAGTCCCAAGAGTTCAGTAGCTCTTTCTCCGTGTCCAATAAACGGAGTTTTGGTCACCTTGCCTTTGAGACGTGACTGACAAATTTCATAAGATGTAAATTCGAACGGATTCAAATATCCATGTTTATGCAACTTAGCTAGTCTGGTTGCATTGATATGACCAAGTCTACAATACAACAAGAAGGCTTCGTTCATTTCTAAAATTTTCCTCTTGTGTGTGTTATGCATATTTAGAACTATATTTTGATTTAGAACGTATATACCATTACACAACGTACCAAACCCAGTCAACACTTGATTTAAGAAAATGTTCATAACATTTTTCTTCAATGCAAAGTTGTATCCTTCTTTATCTAATAAAGAAACGAATATTATATTGCACATCATCGACGGTACGAAATAGCAGTCGTTCAAAATCAATGTATTACCGTTTAGCAATACAAGGTGATATTCGCCGATAGCTTCAGCAGCAACAATTGCTCTGTTTCCTACTCTGAGAAACATATCACCCTTTCCCGGTTCTCTACTTCTCTTTAACTCTTATAACATATAACAAATATGGGATTCTGATCCGGTATCCAATACCCAGGACATAGAGCAGACTGAGAAACAGTTCTCAATAACTAACACGCCCGAAGAAGATGCATCAGAATGCTCTTTCTTCATTCGGGTTGCATAGAAATACTTGCATTTCCCTATCCCTTGTCCGGACTTATGACAGTTGTCATAAAATAGAGCAGAACTAACGTTTCCCAGCCCAGTATAATAAGCGGGTTCGGTCAGTACATCCATGTTATTATCTTGATTAAGGCGTGACATGGTCGCTACCTGGAGAGAGAGAGAGAGAGAGAGAAGAAAACACTTTAGCGTGAGCTCTTGCAAGATTAGATTGGTTATTATTTTATCTAATCAGGATGGCTCCCACTGTTTTTATCAAATCTTCCTTCAAACCCTAAAAGGTAAGATTAGCCGGGATTAATTACACCCTACAAGTTCGCCAATCGGTCAGCCAGGCAGGTGTTGGTACTCCGAGAGGGTCTATCCGTGCTTTCGTATGGAACTAATTAAATAACCTCGTTTCCGCAGGGGCATAACCCCGTTAACACCTTTCTTAGACACCAACTGAATTAGCTAATTGTAAAGTGGAAAACTCTCCCAAGAGTAACACTTACTCACAGTGGGTATCGGGATCCAACTATCATATAGAAGGTATGCAATCTCATTGCAAATTTCAACACTTGAAATTCCCAATATCTATTTTTACCCCTAATGACTTATGACCTTGATGGAGGTCAACAAACCATAGGCTGCTAGTCAAGTTCAACCCGTTATTTCTTGATTGATTCGAACCCACCCACACAAACCCTTGACGGAGGTTAACAAGGCTGTGTGACTGCCCCTACCGATCGCATCATCATGCTGCAGATAAATATTACCTAGCTACCGTACACTGTGCCTTGACGAAGGTCAATAAATACAGCACGAATACTAAATACTACGTATCTGAAATGACGGAGGGCTATGACTGGTTTTGAAGAAAATATTTAACGTAATGAACTTGATATCGTTGTAGAATTTAGTGATTTGAAAATGAGTGGTTTAAGCTCCGCTTAAAAATCGAGTAGTTTTCAAAGTAAACCGAGTGGGTTGTAGCATATGCTAGTTTTTCCCAAGAGGTCATTCCCGGTGAAGGGATCTAAGCTCTTTCCTCATCGAATTAGGTGTGGGATATTCATAATGGAATACCGCTATGCAAAGCAAGAACTAGAGCTATCTTTTTGAAAATTTTGATTCTACAACATCTTTAGGTTTCTTTTCTTTTCATTAAGTTCATTAATGACGTCCCATCATTTATGTTTTCTAAACATCACAGAAGAAACGAGAATAAAACACACATATATACCATCCACATTCGCCACAGGGACCCAGGTCTTCACCGTTAGGTTACTTAACTTACGGCAGGGCGGGGTCAGGACTAGCGTGATGCAAAATATATATAGTGTCTACTAGTATATCATATATATAAGTAATATTCGTCTCACGCAGTTATATGATCACATCACATCACAGAATCAGCAGAAGCAGATATATCAAATATAGGATATACTAGAAGGTCCGTGTTTTAGATTAAGCCAGTAATGAAAAACACGGATTCCATGGTTGTGATGAATAGCCAAGACCACATCCCTAGACCCCTACGAGAGCGGCAAACAACCCTGCCAATTCTAAAGTTAGGTGACCGGTCTCGACTCCTCGAGATGGCCTCCTACTGGATTCTAGAACCCGGTTACTTATGCTCCCTGCCTTGGGTCTATCCTAATACAGAAAAGTAAATAATATACATCAAATGGAGACAACAATCTCAACCCGAAAGTGTCCCAATAAAAGAATATTACATACAAAAATTTACATGAATGAAAATTGAAAAACTCTTATTTCATGTAAAACCCCCGGCTATTCAATCAGGACAATCCAATTTGTCATATCAATAACAACACAATAACATCATATGTCATCAACGTAAGTAAATATGTGTATTCCTAATGTCGTTGACGTATAACAACGAGATCGGGGATACTGCCATATATTACACTTACGGTCACAGAAAAGAAATGAAAACTACAATAATTAGAATCCGCATCATCCTTAGACATCATAAACCCGGATTATCACATATTTCCAATTTCATGCCTAACCCTATAAACCTTGCATTTAAGTTTCGAATTGAAAACATCTTTCAAAAATTAAGTTGGGTAATTCAACAAGATTCTCGATTAAATGATCGAATGCTCATCGGGAACTTTAGTAGATGGCCGCACCCCCCGAGGCCGTCAACGAAGTGCACTTGGGCGGAACACCGTAGCCGCAAACACCCGAGTGGATGCTTTTGGCCATGGGGTTATCCTATAGTCACTTGGTTGGGGTTATAGGACGTGATTGTCTAGTAGTGTCTCCCGACGAGTGTTCGTGTACGATATGAGATTGCGACAGAGTTTCGATCCAAATCCATACTCCGTTGCAATCCATCACTTGAGACTAAAACGCGAGATTTACAAATCGTTAACTAGTTTTCATAAAACTAATCAATGTGGATTCCAAAAATTGTATCACATATCCAAAACTATCTAGACGATGTTAAACATTTCGATAGATATTTCAAACACCAGTAAATCACAGAGATCTCAACAACTTAAGCCTCAATAAAAATACCCAGAAATTATAAAATGACACAATGAAGCAGCAGAAGAAAAATGAGTCCTTAACTCTTCAAGTTGGCGACGGAACCGCAGCCAAACCATGGTTTAGGCGGCGGTTCCGTGGCCACTTGGAAGAGATAGTCCCTCGTACTTCTTTGGGCTCCATACAATTATATGCATGATTTTATGACAATTTTCAATCTGGAAAATTTCAACGTTTGAAAAATTGGACAGAAACTACTAAAAACGGGTTTTGAAACTTCGATCAAACACTTTAGCGTCGTCGAGATATCGCCTAAATCTCTATCTTAGCTCTGATACCATGAAAGTATGTCTTAGCACCTGTACTAGGTTTCAAAGAGCATCGAGTATACAATTTTAAAAAATCTAGAGGTCTAAGCATACTAAACAAGAATCAAACTAGAGAATTAGGGTTTTAATGTAAGAAAACAAGTTCTAAACTAAGTGAAGAGGGTTTACAACCTTTGAAAGCCAAGTCCTTCACTTCTAAAACTCCAAGTAGTAGTCCATAGAACCCTTCTTTGACTCCACTTGAAGAAAGGATCGAGCTTGCTTGATGTCTTCGATGCCGAAAATGATCCACTTTGAAGTCTCTTTCACTCAAGCTCACTCTTCACTAATTAAGGTATTAGCGAAGCAAACAAGCTAAACTAATGGGCTAAAAAAGTGTAGGTTGATGAAATAGGAGATTTGCTTACTAGAAATAATTTTCTCTTTTTTTCTCAACTCAAGAAAAACCTAGAGAAGAGAATGAAGAAGAAGATGAGGATGAACTTGGATGATGGAAATGAACCATGTGGAGTTATGAGATGTGATAAGAATTGATTAAATATCTAAGAATATGATAAGAAATAGAGATAAGTCATGCCTTCTCAATAGTTCTCCAAGCATCCAAAGCCATGACTCATCCTCCACTTCTTTTTCTTTTCTTAAAATATAAATCAATTCTTTTATCTTATACTCTAGTGTGATTCTCATACATCCATATTCCTTGTATCATCAACCATGATACAAATCCAAATACAGATACAAATATATATCTCACACACATATATAAATGTATGTAAAGAGAAGAAAATCTTAAGTGGGCTAATATTAGTTTATATATATATATATATATGTATGTATATATATATATATATATATATATATTTATATATATATATATGTATATATCAAATTATTAAATCAACACTTGATTCAATAATCCGGTTATATCATATATAACCGACTAATATCATTTATATATGTATATCAAAACATTAAATCAACACTTGATTCAATTATCCAGTTATATCACATATAACCGACTAATATTCAATATTAGTTATTAAATCAATACTTGATTCAATAATCCGGTCATATCATATATAACCGGCCAATATCAAATATATATACATAAATCAAATCATTAAATCAACACTTGATTCAATAATCCGGTTATATCATATATAACCTAACCGATATCAAATATCGCTAGATTAGAATACGGCATCACATACTCGTATTTAATCAAACTCCCACACATATCTCCATATGTGCCCTACTTCATTTCGCTTGAGCTAGGAAACCTCTGTGTGGAACTCTAAAGACTCATCAATACGCCAGCAGTAAGTAATGATCACATCAGATACCCACAAGCCGTTAGCGGTACTAGCTGGACGTAATGGCTACCTAGGTATTGAACGAAAAGAAGATCAACAAACAAACTTGTCCAAACTCCCATAGAGCCTATAAGCAACACTTACCGTACAGTCCGATATCTTCGTCTGATATGTCGCATATCGAATTTGTGGGTGGTATCGTCAAACCCCAATAACTTGATGAGTCATGCTGATGTGTGGCCTATAACCTTTCGAGAAACTACTGATAACACTTACCAATAAATCTCATCAGCCCTAGCTAGTGACTTGCTGTTATAGGAAATCGAGTATAGCGCAACATTAACTCCCAATACCGGGAGAGACGAAACACCTCCTATCGCTTACTGCCTCCATATAACTCGGAACTGTACCCAAAATCCACCTATTTGCACGACTCCTTTGAGCCGTGGTAGGGAGGAAATCAAAGCACAATAGGAACCATACAAGACACTATGACGAGTTGGCTCTACAGACCAACATGTACAAGTGTCACCAGAGAAGTGCTATCTGACGATAGGTATGGTACCATCTAGGACTTCTCGGCAAGTCCTGTTCGTTATACCCATTCTCTAATGAGTACCTGTGTACAATCTTTGATGTCAAACATCAATGGTTATGGAATCAACTATCGCCCTATACAGGGTCAAGAAACATACATACTAGTCTATTCTGGAATATCGATTGCCTGTCTCAATATTCTCTCGACTAGGAACTGTTAAAGGATGTGCTTGTGGACTACACAAGCCCCATTAGTATGATCTACATCATAGTCCTGGTAGTCAAGCCTACATCCTAAGGGCTTTATCAACATGTATCAGAAAGACAGTAAACTAAAACAAATGTACGTGTAAAGATAAAGAGCAACCAGATAGCATACTATCATGTCGAGCAAGAAAGTTCAATATATATATTTTGAGGGCAAACTTTTAAACACACAACCTCGGTGTTTTTCACCGGTTCGTATCAGTCACTTTGATTTACTTGTATTAAATAGATTATGTATAAAATTTCATTAGATTTGGAGACTTCTAACACATTTATGAAGCGATCTTATTTTTCATGTATCATAAAGTTGTCGATTATTTAGTCTATTTGATGGATTAGTTAGAGGTCTCCAAATCTCATAAAATTCGATACATAATCATCTAACATGTGTAAATCACGATGATCGGTGCGGATCGGTGAAAAACACATCGTATTGCGTGTTAGAAAAATGGACCTCAAGATAAGAAATGATGCATTCATAGCTATATATATATATAGAGAGAGAGAGAGAGGGGGGGTTACGGATCCTATCCGTTAGGGAGGGTTCGCGTTTTTAAATTCACGAACCTGAATAACAGCCGTTGGATCTATACTTTGCTTTTAACGACTGCGATTAAAACAAATTAATAAATCCATTAAATAACAAAATAAATATTATCTTACCTAATTTTAAGGATCTTTTTATATCTCTATTCATTTATTTTGAGTAATATGGATCAAAGAACATTTTAGGTAATATTGTTTTAGAATCATGGGTGTTGAATTTGTTGGATATTTTAATATTTTATTTTTGGGTTCATTAAAAATATTTTGGTTAATATTAATTATAATTAATCATATAATCATGGATCTCAAAAATTAGGTACGAGAATATTTACGTTTTAATTTAATGGATTTATTAATTTATTTTAATCGGAGCTAATCATGGGTATTGAATTTGGTGGATATTTTGATATTTTATCTTTCGGTTCATTAAAAATATTTTGGGTAATATTAATTAGAATCATGAGGATTGAAATCATATAATAATGGATCCCAAAAATAAGGTAAAAGAATATTTACTTTGTTATTTAATGGATTTATTAATTTATTTTAATCGGAGTCGTTGAAAGAAAATAGTAGATCCAATGGTTCTTATTCAGATTTGTGAATTTAAAAAAGCAAATCTGCCCTAACGGATCCGCAATATATATATATATATATATATATATATATATATATAGGGGGAGAGAGAGAGAGAGAGAGAGAGAGAAATGTAGAAAAGATGTCTTATGAGGCTTTTTCGTTAGGTGGCGTTAAAAAAGTACACTCTACACCATTTTATTCGACGATCGGGGCTTTCCATCTTGATCTTCATCGTCAAATATATCGTTACACCAAATTTCATGTGATTCTAATATCTTTTCACCGTTGATTTAGCAATGTAAAAAGTTCTGTTGTCCGTAAACCGTTAATTTTGCACCCTAAATCAACGGTGAAAAGATGTTATAATCATATGAAACTTGGTGTATCGGCATATTAGAGGATGAAACCGTTAATTTTGCACCCTAAATCAACGGTGAAAAGATGTTATAATCATATGAAACTTGGTGTATCGGTATATTAGAGGATGAAGATCAAGATGAATGATTCCAATCGTCAAATAAAATGGTGGATGTATTTTTTTACGCCACCTGGCGAAAAAAAGCATCCTAATGTCTTTTTCCTCCATTATTCCCTGTATCTTGTGTGTGTAAACAAAATAATAGTGATTGTAAGGGCAGTAGTAACCTTGTATTATTACCGATTTTGCAAATATGTCCAACGTTCGCGATATGATTATCCTCGAAACGATAAACACAAATTAAAATTTGCCATTGACACTACTACAAATAAGGGTTTCCCCTACGGATTTATCCGTAGGAGCAAACCACTGCCCCTACAGATATATCCGTAGGGGCAAGAAAATACCCTGTAGATACAAATGCCGTAGGTGCAAGTCGCAGCCTTGAACATGCCCCTACGGACTAAAAATTGCCCCTACGGAGTTATGTGTAGGTCCAGTTGTCCCTACGGATTAGGCCGTAGGGACAAAAAATTTATCTAATTTATGATTTTATAAAATAAATTAGGTGTCCCTACGGACTTATCCGTAGGGCCAAGTAGTTACCCCTACAGATAAGTGCGTAGGTATAAATCCGTAGGGACAAAATATCAGGTATCCTGATATTGTGTCCCTACGGATACCTGTGTAGGGGCATTTGTTTGCCCCTACGGATATATCCGTAGGGGCATGCGTAACCCCTAAAACTGAGATCATAGGGGAAAAATATCAGGATACCTGATATTTTTCCCCTACGGATAAATCTGTAGGTACATTGTTGGGCACTACGGATTAATCCGTAGGGGCAATGAAGGGCCCTACGGTTAAATCCATAGGTATATATTATCAGGTTTTTTTTTAAAAAAAAGGGCTGCCTATTTTTTTCTCGCCCTGTGCACAATAATATATACATCATATATAAAATTAATCATCACGCAGAACATATATCGTAGTATTCATAATCACATCACGCATAATATACAAAAGAAACCAACAAGCAGAATATGATATCAATATAAACACGCAAACACCTCCAATATCAATATCGTCCAAAATGTAGTACAATATGTATCATATAAATAAATACATGTTTAAAATATAAGAATCAAAAAGCTACCCTATCTCGGTCCAGCTCCACCTCTGATAAATACCAGAATCTGGCGCGCCTGCTCCTCGGTCAATAAATCATGCAATGCGGAGCGTGCGGGACTCTGAGTGGACTGTGGAGGTAGCGATGTGGTCTGCGCTGCCGCCGTCAAGGTAGTGGCTTACGGAACCGCGGCTGCGGGAGTCTGAGCGGACGGTGGAGCTATAGGAGCTGTCTGCGGAACCGCAGCCGATGTAGTGGCTTGCGGAGCCGCAGCCGAAGGAGATGCATATGGAGGCTCGGCCGATGTACCCTGTCGCGTATGGACCTACGTATGTAATAAGCGAGTAAGAACTGTGTATTATTCGAATTCGTATCATTATCAAGTTATTTCGAAACCCCAATCTATATATACTTAGGGACTTAGACCTCGTTTGGATATCTAGTTTGGAAAACCGTAGTTTATTTTAATTAGATATGTATGTATGATTAATCAAAGCTAAGTATACAACCAAATAAGCTCAGGCTACGTACTAATATTGGATATGTTGCTATCTATAATATGACATAATATTTTACTATTAAGTAGTATACATACCAGCATCTCCTTTAACTCCTGAATGGTGGCCTTCAAGCTCTCCAGTTCCTGCTGGAAATGTCGCTCACTGGAGACGGAGGAAGTAACCGCCGAGGTGGAGTCCAACCTCATATGGGCCCTGCTAGGGCCCAGTCCCCGGCCTCTCTCCCAACCTCCGTGGTGCCCTCTGTTCGCCGCCGGAAGCCGGGAAGACTGGACGTCTTGCCTGAATCTGGGGGCAGATGCTAATTGGTGCTATCCGTCCACCTTTCCGAAGATGCCAAGTAGATTTATGGCACCATGTATCGAAGGTTTGAACGGATGAGGCCGATGTAGCAGACTTCGTCATATTCCCCCTCGTTTGAGGGGTTTTTGATTGTGGGGACACTCTTCCCTGCAGGCGCAAGCCCCTGCAGTTAATTACGCTACCGTATCGCGGTAACAACTTTCTCCTTCTCCATATGGTCACTTCGTGTCGTGGGTGTTTGTTTTGTGTTTGGTTGCCCGTGGATTGTATACAGAGACTAATTTGTGTTGTCGCCCGTAGGACGTGGATTAGTCCAAATCCGTATCTTTCTTAGATTAGGGTTTGGGGGGTTGTGTTTAAGGATACGTTAGCCTTATTTGAGGCTAAGATCCGCTTAAACGTTTGTTAAGGACACGTTAGTCTAATTCTAGACTAAGATCAACTTAACGGGATCGTTTAGACCCGACAAGAGAGCAATTGGGCTCTATTGTTTAGTTTAATGACATTGCGGTCGATAATTAGTTTAAGGACATTACGGTCCAATCTTAGTTTTAAGACATCGCGGTCAAGGTTAAGGACATCATAGTCCATGAGTTTAAGGACCTCACAGTCCGGTGTTAGTTTTAAGACATTACGGTCAAGGTTAAGGACATCGTAGTCCGTGGATTTAAGGACTCCACAGTCCGATATTAGTTTTAAGACATCACGGTCGAGGTTAAGGACATCATGGTCCGTGGATTTAAGGACTCCACAGTCCGATATTAGTTTTAAGACATCACGGTCAAGATTAAGGACATTATAGTCCGTGGATTTAAGGACTCCACAGTCCGATATTAGTTTTAAGACATCACGGTCAAGGTTAAGGACATCATAGTCCATGAGTTTAAGGACCTCACAGTCCGTAAAATGTTTGGTTGTCGGGACCCGTCACCTCTTTGAAGACGTTGAGGAATTACAACGACAAATATCAAAGGAGTGAAGAGATGTACTCTTGAACCGAGGTGGTTTGGTCGAAAGAGCAGATGTGCTCAATTCAAAATAAGTTGAGGACTTATAGCCAGAATTGGGCTAAGTCCAATTAAAATGTTTTAACATTTTATTTCTGTGCTGGCTATTAAGCCTTTATTTGGGCTTGGCCCTTTTTAAAAATGCTAAGCATTGGGCTCTGTCATTTCGTCTGGAATTAAATGCATAGCATTTATCAGGAACAAAGTGATGTTTTGATAGTGCGGCACGTGGCGCATCAGGCGCTTTGCGCCAATTAAAGAGCGCATTGCGCTAGCGCACATGAGGGTGACACGTGTCGCGCTTAGCGCTAAGTACCGGTTCATTAGCGCACTTGCGCTTTCCATCTATGAGCGCTTTGTGCTAGTCTGTTGGCGTGCCAGCGAGCGACACGTGGCCCGCTTGGTGCCGAGCGCCATTCTATGAGCGCAGCGCTCTGTTTCAGAAGCGCAAAGCGCAGATTGTGTCTCTGATTGACACGCGACAAGTTCTGGTGCTGTGCGCCGATCCAATGAGCGCAAGGGCACAGTTCATGAGTGCAAGGCACTTTTCAATAGCGCAAAACGTATCTGATCGATTTTAAGATCACAAAACAACTTTTATGTTCTTCAAAGGAGGACTTGCCTCAAGATCCAAGAACAAAAGTTCTTGTTTTTGATAAAAGGCTCTGCCTTTATAGATCAAAGATCTGTGGACGAAGTAAAAATACTTCTTATTATTTTTTTATAATTAAATCTTTTGATCTTTTTTCTTATCGTCAAAGACCTTGGTCTTTTTGTTTTTAGATCTATGATCTCTTTAGCAGAGGATTCTTCTTTTTTATGCGATATTTTCATCTCTGTTTTTCAAGAACATAGTTCTTTTTTACCTTGAATATGAAGAAAGCCCTTCTTTTCTTAAGAGCTCGCTCTCTTTTTTTGCAGAGAGTTTTTCTCTCTCTTCTTCTGTATTCTCTCTATTCTTTCTTCTTGTCTTTTTTTTTATTTTAGAAAGAAGGATCATTGGTCGTTGGGACCCACCACCTCTCCGACGACACTGAGAGATTACAGTGCCATATATCGAAGGTGTAGAGGGATGTACCTTTTGAACCATGTCTCACTCATTAGGGGGAAAGAACAGGTTGGAGCTTAAGCTTCTCGCTGCTGAAAAAGGCCTCTTTGCGTTCGCACGCGTGCGTAGCACGTGTTGGGCGCACGTGCGTCGCACGTGTTGGGCGCTCATATTTGCACGTAGCGCACATGGAGCTTGCGCATATGCGCATTATGGGGGGAGCAAGATCCTATGGAGAACGAGTCTCCTTCTAATATTATTGAATATTCTCATGTGGTGTGCACGTGCGTTGCACGTGGTGCGCGCATGGCGGGCACATGTGCGTTGCATGTAGCGTACATGGCGCTTGCGCATTATGGGGAGGAGCAGGCTCCTATCTTGGAGAACTAAGCTCCTATGGAGAACTAAGCTCCTTTTAATATTATTGAATATTCTCATGTGGTGCGCACGTGCGTTGCACGTGGTGCGCGCGTGGCGGGTATACGTCCGTTGCACGTAGCGCACATAGCGCTTGCGCATATGCGCATTATGGGGAGAAGCAGGCTTCTATATATGGAGAACTAAGCTCTTATGGAGAACTAAGCTCCTTTTAATATTATTAAATGTTCTCATGTGGTGCGCACGTGCGTTGCACGTGGTGCACGCATGGCGGGCACACGTGCGTTGCACGTGGTGCACGCATGGCGCTTGCGCATATACGTATTATGGGGAGGAGCATGCTCCTATCTTGGAGAACTAAGCTCTTATGGAGAACTAAGCTCCTTTGAGTATTGAATCCTTTGAGGATTGAACTTTACCCTTTCTAAGAGGTATCCCCTCTTATTTATATGGGAGTGGTAGAGAAGCCATCTCTCCTTTTCCCGATGTGGGACTAAAAATGCATTCCCCATGTAGTAGAGCATTACTTTAGATTACATGTGCATAGCATATTTGCTCATAACTTTTGATCCCGGATGAATTATGAGGCCCATAATATATCAAATCGAAGGATTTTTCGAGAAACTTTCTATACCATCAAAATTTAGCTGTTTCTCATTCCGGAGTTTGTCAAAATACAGCTCGGAAAATACTGGTTCGCATCTTCTTTCTTAGATCACATGTGCATAGACATTTGCTCATAACTTTTGATCCCGAATGAATTATGAGGCCCATAATATATCAAATCGAAGGTTTTTTTGAGATACTTTCAATACCATCAGAATTTAGCTGTTTCTCATTCCGGAATTTGTCAAAATACAGCTCGGAAAATACTGGTTCTCATCTTCTTCCTTAGATCACATATGCATAGACATTTGCTCATAAGTTTTGATCCCGGATGAATTATGAGGCCCATAATATATCAAATCGAAGGTTTTTTCGAGATTCTTTCAATACCATCAGAATTTAGCTATTTTTCATTCTGGAGTTTGTTAAAATACAGCCCGGAAAATACAGATTCATATTATCTTAAGCGTATTGCTGCCATTTGATGCCTTGGGCTCTTTTGTGCAGAAATTTTTGGCGGGAACAAATGCCCCCCACTACATTGCCCACGTATGTATATACGTGGGTGAAGTAGTGCAGAGTAATTAATAGTGTATGACCAGTTTCGGGTTAGTATATAATTTCTTAATCTTGATATGAGAAGATAACGGGCGGACACAAGCGTCGTCATTTATCATTGACTCAAATCTCGACTCTTAAGGGGTATAGTCCCAAACCCTCAGCTCCATGAGCCGTAACCTTCTATTCCTTTATGTTTTACTCTGGCGTGAAGTAGTTTATATGCTCATGAGTAACTTCTCCATTTCAGTTGCATGTAGGTTTGGCAAGTGTGGCCCATAGATGGTAGATAACAATTAATCTTGAACTCTTTATAAGATAGTGATGGCTTAGGAGACAGGGGTATGATCTGTCACCTAAGACTTTTCAACTTTATGAGCCGTGAGGGTCTCATAAAGACTTTTCTCCCTACGAGTCGAGAAGATCTCGTAGGTGTAATTTCTTCTTAAGAATCGTGAGGATTCCCACAGGCGTTTTCTCTTGAAAGTCGTAAGGATCTCACAAGAGAATTTACTTCCTTACAAGTCGTGAGGACCCGCAAGTGATGGGTGAAGTTATCCTAATCCGCATTTCACGGAGTTAAGGGTTACTCTGGATGCTTCCCACGGGTTCACTGCCGTGTTCTGCGAGGACCAGGCTCTGCTCTGGACATTTTCCAGTATACCGTAGTTTAAATACATCGTGGTCGAGGTTAAGGACATCGTAGTCCGTGGATATAAGAACTCCACAGTCCGTTGTTAGTTTTAAGACATCACGGTCGAGGTTAAGGACATCATAGTCCGTGGATTTAAAGACTTCACAGTCCGTTTTTAGTTTTAAGACATCACGGTCGAGATTAAGGACATCATAGTCCATGAGTTTAAGGACCTCGCAGTCCAATTTTAGTTTTAAGACATCACGGTCGAGATTAAGGACATCATAGTCCATGAGTTTAAGGACCTAACAGTCCGATATTAGTTTTAAGACATTACGGTCGAGGTTAAGGACATCATAGTCCATGGGTTTAAGGACCCCACAGTCCGTGAAATGTGTGGTTGTCGGGACCCGTCACCTCTTTGAAGACGTTGAGGAATTACAATGACAAATATCAAAGGAGTGAAGAGATGTACCCTTGAACCAAGGTAAAATTAGTTTAAGGACATTACGGTCCATTGTTAGTTTTATGACATCACGGTCGAGGTTAAAGACATCATAGTCCGTGAGTTTAAGGACCTCACAGTCCGATGTTAGTTTTAAGACATCACGGTCGAGGTTAAGGACATCATAGTCCATGGGTGTAAGGACCCCACAGTCTGTGAAATGTGTGGTTGCTGGGACCCGTCACCTCTTTGAAGACGTTGAGTAATTACAACGACAAATATCAAAGGAGTGAAGAGATGTACCCTTGAACCAAGGTAAAATTAGTTTAAGGACATTACGGTCCATTGTTAGTTTTAAGACATCACGGTCAAAGTTAAGGACATCATAGTCCGTGGATTTAAGGACTCCACAGTCCGATGTTAGTTTTAAGACATCACGGTCGAGGTTAAGGACATCATAGTCCGTGGATTTAAGGACTCCACGGTCCGACATTAGTTTTAAGACATCACGATCGAGATTAAGGACATCATAGTACATTAGTTTAAGGACCCCACAGTCCGTGAAATGTGTGGTTGCCGGGACCCGTCACCTCTTTGAAGACGTTGAGGAATTACAATGACAAATATCAAAGGAGTGAAGAGATGTACCCTTGAACCAAGGTAAAATTAGTTTAAGGACATTACGGTCCATTGTTAGTTTTAAGACATCACGGTCAAGATTAAGGACATCATAGTCCGTGAGTTTAAGGACCTCACAGTCCGGTGTTAGTTTTAAGACATCACGGTCGAGGTTAAGGACATCATAATCCGTGGATTTAAGGACTTCACAGTCCGATATTAGTTTTAAGACATCACGGTCGAGGTTAAGGACATCATAGTCCGTGGACTCCACAGTCCGACGTTAGTTTTAAGACATCACGGTCGAGGTTAAGGACATCATAGTCCATGAGTTTAAGGACCCCACAGTCCGTAGTAATGTGTGGTCGTCGGGACCCGTCACCTCTTTGAAGGCGTTGAAGAATTACAACGAAAAATATCAAAGGAATGATGAGATGTACCCTTGAACCAAGATAAAATTAGTTGAAAGACATTACGGTCCATTGTTAGTTTTAAGACATCACGATCGAGGTTAAGGACATCATAGTCCGTGAGTTTAAGGACCTCACAGTCCGATGTTAGTTTTAAGACATCACGGTCGAGGTTAAGGACATCATAGTCCGTGGATTTAAGGACTCCACAGTCCGTTGTTAGTTTTAAGACATCACGGTCGAGGTTAAGGACATCATAGTCTATGAGTTTAAGGGTCTCACAGTCCGATGTTAGTTTTAAGATATCACGGTCGAGGTTAAGGACATCATAGTCCGTGAGTTTAAGGACCTCACAATCCGATGTTAGTTTTAAGACATCACGGTCAAGGTTAAGGACATCATAGTCCACGGGTTTAAGGACCCCACAGTCCATGAAATGTGTGGTTGTCGGGACCCGTCATCTCTTTAAAGACGTTGAGGAATTACAAAGACAAATATCAAAGGAGTGAAGAGATGTACCCTTGAACCAAGGTAAAATTAGTTTAAAATCATTACGGTTGGTTGTTAGTTTTAAGACATCACGGTCGAGGTTAAGGACATCATAGTCCGTGGATTTAAGGACTCCACAGTCCGATGTTAGTTTTAAGACATCACGGTCGAAGTTAAGGACATCATAGTCCTTGGATTTAAGGACTCCACAGTCCGATGTTTGCTCTGGATGGTTCCCACGGGTTCACTGCCGTGTTTGGCGAGGACCAGGCTCCGCTCTGGATGCTTCACACGGGTTCACTGCCGTGCTCTGCGAGGACCAGGATCCGCTCTGGACGTTTTCCACGGGGTCAGAAGTGACATAATCCGTGTTCCACATAGCCAGAAATTTTGCTCTAGATGCTTCCCACGGGTTCACTTCCGTATTCGGCGAGGACTAGGCTCCGCTCTGGATGCTTCATACGGGTTCACTGCCGTGCTCTGCGAGGACCAGGATCCGCTCTGGACGTTTTCCACGGGGTCAGAAGTGACGTTATCCACGTTCCACATGACCAGGAATTTTGCTCTTGATGCTCCCCACGGGTTCACTGCCGTGTTCGGCGAGGACCAGGCTCTGCTCTGGATGCTTCACACGGGTTCACTGTCGTGCTCTGCGAGGACCAGGATCCGCTCTGGACGTTTTCCACGGGGTCATAAGTGACGTTATCCGCGTTCCACGTGACCAGGAATTTTGCTCTGGATGCTTCCCACGGGTTCATTGCCGTGTTCGGCGAGGACCAGGCTCCACTCTGGATGCTTCACACGTGTTCACTGCCGTGCTCTGCGAGGGCCAGGATCCGCTCTGGACGTTTTCCACGGGGTCAGAAGTGACATTATCCGCGTTCCACGTGACCAGGAATTTTGCTCTGGATGCTTCCCACGGGTTCACTGCCGTGTTCGGCGAGGACCAGGCTCCGCTCTCTATGCTTCATACGGGTTCACTGCCGTGCTCTGCGAGGACCAGGATCCACTCTGGACATTTTCCATGGGGTCAGAAGTGACGTTATCCGCATTCCACGTGACCAGGAATTTTGCTCTGGATGCTTCCCATGGGTTCACTGCCGTGTTCGGTGAGGACCAGGCTCCGCTTTGGACGTTTTCCACGGGGTCAGAAGTGACGTTATCCGCGTTCCACGTGACCAGGAATTTTTCTCTAATTGCTTCCCACGGGTTCACTGCCGTGTTCGGGGAGGACCAGGCTCCGCTCTGGATGCTTCAAACGGGTTCACTGCCGTGCTCTGCGAGGACCAGGATCCGCTCTGGATGTTTTCTATGGGGTCAGAAGTGACGTTATCCGCGATCCATGTGACCAGGAATTTTGCTCTGGATGCTTCCCACGGGTTCACTGCTGTGTTCGGCGAGGACCAGGCTCCGCTCTGGATGCTTCACACGGGTTCACTGCCGTGCTCTGCGAGGACCAGGATCCACTCTAGACGTTTTCCACGGGGTCAGAAGTGACGTTATCTGCATTCCACGTAGCCAGGAATTTTTTTTATTATACCCACATTTCACGGAGTCAGGATTTGACTCTCGGTCATCTGTAAACGCTGAGTCATGGAACTGGGAGTTGCCGCTGTTCCGCTTTGCTTGATGTTGTGTCTGTTGTTATGAGACGAATGTTGAGATGATCTCCAGGCTATCTGTGAACCGTTAAGATTTGGCTTCTTCTTCTGATGAAACCTGGGGAGGAAAGGTGTGATTCATTTTTTGTTTGCGCCCCTGGGTTGTATACAGGGATTGACATGATATCACATGTAGGGCACAAATTTCATTTTATATATTTTTTATTTTATTTCTTTCCGCGATGCTCTATCATTTCAGCATTTTATATCGCGAAGGTCGCGATTGCCCCATCATTTCGGCTATTTTTCGCGGTGCCCAATCATTTCGGCTATTTATTTTATTTTTACTCGCTGCTTTTTATTGCGAATTGCCCAATCATTTCGGCTATTTTGCATGCATACTTTTTTTTACTTGCTGATTTTTATTTGCAAGTTGCCCTATCATTTCGGCTATTTCGTATGCATGTGTGGCTCGCTAGCTTTTTGCCGCAAGCTTGGGATTAGACACTGATTTCGGTATCAGCACCGCTACAACTGGGATATTGCCAGGAGCGAATCATCATTTGCCTGTCGATGTCGAACAAAGGTGGCTTAGCGAGCAGGGTTAGGATTCTGTCGACTAAGCCTTTTGATTTCATAAGCCGTAAGGATCTCATAAAGGTATTTCTCCCTGCGAGTCGTGAGGATCTCGTAGGTGCGTTTTCTCCTTAGGAATCGTGAGGACTCCTAAGTGTATGTTCTCTTATAAGTCGTAAGGATCTTACAAGAGTGTTTTCTCCTTATAAGTCGAGAGGACTTACAAGGGTTGTACATCGTGTATACATATATCCCTAGTCACAGGTAGGACTTTGTTAGGGAAATGTTTATTCGCGCTCGTGGATTGTATACAAGGGTCAGCATTGAGCTGCTTGTAGGGCAGTAGTGGATGTTGTGGGGGCTGCTTAAGAACAGGTTCAGGTCCCTGTAGCTTAAGACTTTTGAATCTTATGAGCCATGAGGGTCCCATAAGAAGATTCTCCTTACGAGTCGTGAGGATCTCGCAAGTGTAATTTCTCCTTAGGAATCGTGAGTATCCCAAAGTGTGCTTCTCCCTTGTGAGTCGTAAGGATCTCACGCGGGTGATTTCTCCTCATAAGGTCGAGAGAACCTTGCAAGTGTCTTTTAACGAGGTTGCGCCCTTTCGGGTTTTCACAACACTCGCCGGTAGCCCTGCTATTTTTACTCACGGAACCCTTTCGGGTTTTCATCCGTGCCCATTTTGCTTATGGACATACCATTTTCCCTTTTTTTGTATATTCTTTTTTTTCTCTAACGAGGTTGCACCCTTTCGGGTTTTCACAAGACTCGCCGGTAGCCCTGCTGTTTTTACTCACGGAGCCCTTTCGGGTTTTCATCCGTGCCCATTTTGCTTATGGACATACCGTTTTCTTTTTTTTTTAATTCCTTTTTTTTTCTTTTTTTTGTATCAGCTTTGGGATGCTGCGATCCACCGTAGTTTCTTGACATCTCGGTCAACAGCTAGTTTTAGGACATAGTGGTCCGTTGTTAGTTTTAAAAATATTTCGGTCCGTCGTTATTTTAGGGACGTTTCGGTCCGCTGTTAGTTTAAGAAAGTTTCGGTCCGCTGTTAGTTTAAGGACGTTTCGGTCCGTTGTAAAAGAAGCCGGCTACTACTTATAGAGTTTGGGCTTAGAAAGATAGCGAACGGACATAGTCGTCGTCATCTATCATTGACCCAGGCCGTGACTCGTCAAGCGTAGTATTTCTTCAGGAAGCGGCCGTTTATTGGCCTAAAAGGTCTTTCACCATGCATGTCCATGAGTAGATAGGCTCCACCCTGGTAGACTTTGTCTATAATATACGGGCCTTCATAGTTCGGCTCGAATTTCCCTCGTTTAGCACGATTAGGGATCATAGGTCTTCTGACTACTAGCACGAGTTCTCCTTGGCGGATTGTCCTCGGCCTAGTCAATCTTTCGTAGGAGCGCGTCATCTTTGCTTTATAAGCTTCCAGATTTTGTTGTGCTACGAGCCGGGTTTCATCAAGGGCATCGAGCTCCTCAAGCCGAAGGTGAGCATTCTCTTCGTCCGTTAGCTCATAATGGACTGCCACTCATAGAGAGGGTAACTCTATCTCGAGGGGGAGTACCACTTCTGTACCGAATACCAACGCGTACGGCATTGTGTTCGTGGCCGTTTTGAACGTAGTTCGATACGCCCAGAGAGCTTCTTGCAGCCTCTCATGCTAGTCTTTCTTATTTCGAGACACCGTCTTTTTCACGATCTTTGTCAAGGTTTTGTTGAAAGCCTCAGCTAGACCGTTGGCTCGGGGATTATAAACTGAAGAGTATCTCCAGTCTATGTTGTGCTGTTGTGCAAAGTGGCTGATCTTGTGGCTTCTGTAGGCTGGTCCGTTATCGGAGATGATCTGTCGCGGAGTTCCAAACCGATAAATAACGTGCGTCTTGAAGAAATGGAGGACATTCTCCGTCTTCACTTCCCTCAGCGGTACTGCTTCTGCCCATTTGGAGAAGTAATCAGTTGTCGCCAAAATGAAACGATGTCTTCTGGACAATGCCGGCTCAATGGGGCCGATTATGTCAGTCCCCCACATTTCAAACGGCCAGCTAGCCACTGTCGGGTGTAATGGATTCGGGTGCTGGTGGATAAAGTCCCCATGGATCTGGCATGAGTGGCATTACTTCGCAAATTCGGGGTAGTCCTGAATCATCGTGGGCCAGTAGTAGCCCATCCGTTTAATCTTCAACTTCATCTTCGGGCCTGCTTGGTGAGAACCGCAGAGTCTGTCGTGAACTTCTTGGACGACTCTTTTTGCCTCTTCAGGTCCCAGGCATCTCAGCCATAAAGAATCAAATGAACTCTTGTTCAGAGTGTCATTGACGAAGGCAAAAGATAGGGCTCGCTTCATGAGCTGATGTTTTGAGGATGCATCTTCAGGCGTTCGACGGGATTTGAAGTAGTCTATAAAGACTTCTCTCCAATCCTCAGCCTTTTCCTGGTCTCTTATTTGCATAGCCATTTGCTTAGTCGCTCCTTTTTCTTCGGACGACTCCGGAGATATTTCCGCCGGCGCAAGAACCCGACGGTTTTGCACAACGATTTTTACGTCATCGAGATTTTCGTCAGCCAATTCTTTAGCAAGCTTAGCTAATGCATCTGCTTTGCTATTTTCTGCACGCGGTATGCTTTCCAAGATGTAGGAAGGTATTTGGGTCAACAGTTGTTGTACCCTCTCGCCGTACTTCACCAACTCTGGTTTGCATGTTTGGTAGTCGCCATTTACTTGACTAACGACCAGTTGGGAGTCTCCGTATATGAGGAGGTTTTCAATTCCCATGTCGATGGAGATCTCAAGGCCTGCTATCAAAGCTTCATATTCGGCTTCATTGTTCGTCCTCAGCTCTGTTAAGGAGAAAGCAAAGCGCATTATCCCTCCTTGTGGGGTCACGAAGATGAGGCCTACGCCCGATTTGATTTTGGGTGTGTTCTGTTTGCTCTTCTTCATGGAAGACGCTCCATCAAAATAAAGTTCCCATCGGGCATCACCACCGTCGATCGCATCAAACGCATGTTCGTCTGGCAGTTCGCAATTCAAGGGAGAATCGGCCGGTATCGGATGTTCTGCGAGGAAATCGGCGATGGCCTGACCTTTCACTGCCTTAAGAAGCTGATAAGTTATTGAGAACTCCATCAAGAGCAAGGCCCATTTAGCGAGTCGTCCCTTCAATATGGCATTAGACATCAAATACTTGAGAGGATCCATCTTTGATATGAGACGAACTTCATGCGCCAACGCATAGTGCCTGAGTTCATTATTGCGAAATCAACACCAGGCAGTGTTTTTCGATGGGAGAATAATTTCTTTCTGCCCCCAGGAGAACTCGACTCAAGTAGTATAGAGCTTTTTCTTTCCCTTGGTCGTTCTCTTGTGCCCATAATGCGCCTAAGGAACCTTCGAGGGCTGTTGTATAAAGAATAAGGGGCTTTCCCTTGACCGGAACGGCCAGCACTGGCGGGTTCTGCAGATACTGCTTGATTTCGTCCAGTGCGCCTTGGCATTTATGATCCCAGACAAATGGGGTCCCTTTCTTCATCAAGTGACTGTAGGGACGACATTTCCCAAAGAGATGGCTATAAACCGCCGGATGTACGCGAGCTTCCCTTAGAGAGACCGCAATTGTTTGAGAGTCCTTGGCGGAGGCATTTCCATGATCGCCTTGATCTTCGACGGATCTATCTCGATACCTCGGTGTCGGACGATGAATCCTAGGAATTTACCTGAGGACACCCCGAACGCGCATTTCAGAGGGTTCATCTTCAAGTTGTATTGCCGAAGGCGTTGAAACACGATCTTCAGATGCTCGAGATGTTCCTCGTATGATTTGCTTTTCACCACGAGGTCGTCGATATAGCATTCGACGATTTCATGTATAAGGTCATCAAAGATCTTCGTTATAGCCCTCTGATAGGTGGCACCGGCGTTCTTTAGACCGAAAGGCATCACCTTGTAGCAAAATATACCAAAGGGGTCCGGAAAGCGGTGTGCTTCTGGTCCTCGGGATGCATCTTTATCTGATTGTATCCTGATGATCCATCCATAAAGGAGAAAACCTCGTGAGTGGATATATTATCTATCATCAACTCGGTGGCCGGTACTGGGAAATCGTCCTTCCGGCAGGCTTTATTGAGATCCCGAAAATCTATGCAGATGCGCACCGTCCCATTTTTCTTCATTACCGGGACGATGTTGGCGATCCAGTCAGGGTACTGAACCTCTTGGATGAAGCCGGAGTCGATTAGCTTCTTGACCTCGGCGTTGATGCTCATCTCAAGCTCAAGCCGCATTCTCCTTGGTGCTTGTTTGATTGGCTTAACGTCTGGGGATATTTCCAATTTGTGGACAGCAATCTCTGGATCTAATCCTGGCATTTCGGAATAGTTCCACGCCAAGAAATCCTTATGCTGCATATGCACGTCTTTTAGTGTAGCTACCCTTTCCTCAGACAGCAACTCACAGACGAATGTTGGTCACGGGTCACTTGTCGTCCCCAAATCAATTTTCTTGAGGTTATCTGCAATGATATGTATTATATCTTCCAGCTCTTTTGGCGCCGGTGGAAATTCTGAGATCGCCTCGTCATCATTGTTTTCGAAGCACCGGGGGAGGTCATCCATATTCTCAGGTTCTTCTTTTGACAACATTATTACGTGACAGGTACGAGCTCTCTTTCAAGACCGATGTTGATCTGGTTCTACTCTTGCTGTATGCGCGGCTTTTGGTTCGTGCTTCTGCGGCGGAGTTATTCTCCAACTGCTGGATAGAGCGAACTTGCCGTGCTGATATTGATCTTCGACCCAGTTCTTGAAGGTGAAGCAGTCTTCGAGAGGATATCATATTGCTCGGTGATAAGAGCAATAGTCTGGATGAGAGATCTCGTTGGCTTGCTCGGGGTGCTTGGACTCCGGGAGCGTAAGCATTTGATGTATTATGGCAAGGTCAAGTATCTTCTTTGTCTTTCCTTGAGGAAAAGAGTATGCTCGACTCATCTTCTTCATAAGGGACGAATCCAGACCGCTCGGTTCCCAATCGCGTGATTCTTGGTCGTGCTTTGTCGCTGTCGAACGCCTTTTCCGCTCTTTGACTTGTTTCTGCCTCTGCGTCGAGCTTTTTGTACAACAGGTTGACAGGAAGGGGCATTTTCATCTTTCGCAGCCTGTTGAAGAAGGCGTTGCGTCCTGGCTTTCTCGTAGATGGCCATTTCACGATTATGGTCGTCTCGAACTTTTTACCAGCTTCCCTTATAAGCTTGTCCATTTGTTCTTCGAACGACGGACTGGGAATTTTCACGTCGGGGGCTCTTTCTGGTTCAGGGTTAGCACTCTCCCATTGAGCATCTCCTTCTTCATCAAAATTGTGTACGACATAGCAGTCGCGGAGTAGCTCCCGTTTCTTGGACCGAACATATCCAAGCCCGATCGCTTCCATTCTCCCGTTGGGCAACTTGCGCTGAGTTCCGGGAACGTTCCAGATCCTGTCATAGAACTTAGTTTTTCGAGCGGTCTGTTTGAAGGGTATCCCTTGGCGCTTCAGCAGCCTTTTCAAGCCTTCTGTATAATATCTAGGCAGACGGATGGGCTGGAGCCTGTCAAGTGTAGAATCTGCGCTATGCCAGATCTCTTTCTCCACTTTTGTTTCCCCGGAGCGGTAGAATAGGATCGCCTTTTCGCCTTCTCGCCTAGGAGGGACATAGAACGTCTGCAGCTCTTCCACACGGTAGGTATCAAGCACGTCTAGTTCTTTATGATGTTTGGGCAGAACCATGGCAACTTGCAAACTTTGCTCTTCATCAGCGAATGTTTGTATTGAAGGCCGAGCGGAGAATATAGCATGGACCTCATCTTCTGAGTCGCTGCCAAAGATCAACATGGGAGCGGACGGTCCTGGCTTGTTGTACTGGGGTGGGCCTGAATAAACTATCTCTTCCTCTTCCTTAGTATCACTCCCGAAGACAGGAATGGTGATGATAGCTTTGTTCTCCGGCTTGCGACATCTCTCTTTGTCCTCGAAATCTGGAAAAAAGTATTTTGCGTCTTCGTACTTGCGGACTTCGTTCACGAAGAATGGATTCAGCTCTCCTGTTACGGTATGCTCAAGACATCTTTAAAGTGTTTTATACACTGATGTTGTGTAGAAGGGATGATATTGTACTCGTGTAACCAAGGCCGGACGAGTAAAGCGTTGTAGCATGTCTTGGCGTCAATGACATGAAATTTAATATCCGTGACACGTAGCCCGAATTGTAATGTCAATATCACAGACCCGAGAGTCCGCGATGACTGGGAGTCAAAATCAGAGATGGTGATTTTATCACGAGCGAGATGCTGGACGCTCATGCAGATTTCCTTCAACACTCGCACGTTGAGAAGATTGACGGAAGACCCATTGTCGACCAGGATTTTGCCTATCTTTATATCGTGGCAGTATCCTGAGACATAGAGGGGACGGTTATGCTCGCACGTCCCAAGGAGGAGGTCTTCATCGCCGAAAGTGATATCGGCTGTGTGTACTTCCTCCAGCTCGTCCTTCATCTTTTCTTCGGCGAGAAAAGCTTGGAATTGCTCTGGCTCTTGTAGCGCCTTGATCAGTGAATCTCTCGCTTCTTTGGATAGTAGAAGGGCGTCGAGAATGCTGAGCTGCGAGGGTAACTTCCTCAAGTGCGCCAGAACGTTATAGTCCACCTTACTCTTCTTTGGCGGATCCTTGGTGGTCAGTTCTTTCATGACTTGGTCATCCAGGGCGATATCTTCAGAGACCTTTTCTTTTCCCTTATCTTTTTTGTTCGTGGGTCCGAGATTCTTTTCTGGAAGCGTGCGATTGCGCAGCTGAATGTTTTCACAGGCCTTCGGTTCTTCCTCTTTCCCCAAGGTGGATTCTTTAAAGAGAGGGCCAAGAGCCATTTCCTTGTCAGAGTCGCTCTCGAAAGTGAGAACCTGCGATCCTCCGGCGCTGACCGTGCGACAGTTACCGGTAGTTCTTTTATGCTCCTCGGTCGTACTTCTCTGCTCCCTACGAGTTTTGCGTTTCATCCGCTTAAAATGTTGCCGGTGAGCAACATATCCCTGCCACCATCTTTTAAAAGCGTCGCACTCTTCTGTAGGGTGCAAAATTTTTCAATGATATAGGCAGTAGCTAGGATGCATCTCTGCTTCACCGGGAGTGTTTCCTTCAGAGGGTGGTAGCTTCATTCCCATTGATATGGCTTTAGCAAACATTTTCCTCGTCTTGAACTTGTTTCTATCCGCGACGGATGTTCCTTGATTCGGCAGGAGTGCCTCGACTCTTTCGTTCAGCCGCCGGCGTTTGGCTTTTTCAAATATGTCCATCTCACGCTCCCGATTGGCTTTACTTTTCAGATGAATCTCATTCCGGAAGGCGTCGATCATTTCTTCTGACGGACATAGAAGTTTCGGTTCGGGACCTGCCCCCGGTCTCTCTGTGCAGGGAGCTTCTTCATTGTCTAGCGATGAATGAGAGATCACATGGCAGCTTGCTATGTAATCCTCAGATCCATCCGACGATTCTTCTCCATCATCTTCGTCCTCAAGGACGTGGCCGAGGAACTCTTGGAGCGTGATTGGAGTCCGCACCTTCTGGTTATACTCTTCCAGTGCGTCAATCTGCTTCTGTAAGTCCGTGCGCTTGTCGCCAGGCTTCACGGGCTTTTTGGATTTCTTCTTCTTTTTTGAAGATTTCGACGGCTGAGCATGAACGCTTTGGCTATCACCACCAATCTTTGGAGTTTGGCGCGGCTTCAGCATCCTTTCGATGATTTGGGGTTCCAGCGGGTTCTTCCACCTGATTGCTGCGCATGTCTGGAGATCATTCAACATCCTTTTGGTTTCGGCTGAAAGAACGACCTCCCATTGAGCTTCTTCAACAAAAGAGCACGTTGCCCCCGGTGTGTCCATCTTCATAGGAGTGTGCGGTTGTGGTGGGCTCACTTTCCACTTTTCGAACAGCACGAACTTGCCCTGTTGGTACTGATCCTCGATCCATCTCTTAAAAACGAAGCAATCTTCGATCAGATGGCTTACCGTTTGGTGGTAAGGGCAATAATTGGATTATTCACTTCGCTGGGTTGCGGTGGTCGCCTTGGATTTGGTAGATTGATAAGCCTGTTGTGCACCGCCAGCTCGAACAGCCTCTTCGTTTTATCTTGCGGGAATGAGTAAGGGCGCTTCATTTTCTCATTGTAATAGCGCCGTCTCTCCTCCAATTGATCCGCTAGTCTTGAAGCACTAGGCTGCTGTTGGGTGTTCGCAACGAAGGTCGCCTTCCCTTTACCCTTTTCGTTCCGCGGTTCCGGCTTCAAGGGAGACGGTCTGTGACCCATCTGATCCATCTGGGCCAACTTATCGATTAAAGCCTGGAACGTGGTCGGTTTGAAGAACATCATGAACTGTGAAATAGTTGCATGAGGATCTAAGGTGCCTACGAACATGCCCACCGCCGGTGCTTCTTCGATGCACTGTTCGCACTTCGACCACAGATTTCGCCATCGGATTGCATATTAAACCCAAGTTTCGCTCGGCTTCACTCTCGCATTGATCAATGCTGTTATCGGGGTACGTTCACTTGCGCTCGCGAATCGCTGGGTGAACAATAATTCCATTTCTGCGAAAGTCTTGACGGAGTCATTTGGAAGTTCGGAGTACCACTCAAACGCCGTTTTCGACAAGCCGCTGACGAATTGACGGAGTAAAAGCTTATCATCGCCCTTGATGTTGCCGCAAAGAGCCCTGAACTGGGCGACGTGCTGATGGGGATTGCCCGACCCCTTGTACACATGGAATTTCGGGATTGTGTATCCCGGCGGGTACTTTATCTGATCATACCATCCTGGATACGGTTGCCCAGTTTTGACAACTTGGCCAGCCGCTTTATTTGCCTGGTGAACTCGTATTTGTTGAGCAATATAGTCATCCAAGACGGCCTTAGAAATAGTTTCCTCCTTGGCTGCTGAAAGAGCCGGAGGAGGGTTCAACGTCTCCCCTCTGTCATCTTCAATAATGATTGGAGGGTCTTCGGCTGGGGGATCCGCCTGTATCATCATCCCGACCATGTCTTGGAAGAGAAGTGCCATTCGCTTTATATTAGCTGCCTGCTCTGCGGCTTCTTTATCCTTCTTTTCAAGCATTCTCTGAAGGAATTCAGCATCAGTTTCCTGATCACGGCGTTGCTCCATGGATGTTTCCGGGCTCTCTTTTGGCCCGGTGAGTGCGGCCATCGCAGTCAGCATCTCCTGAAGCCTCTGCTGCTGCTGTTCCTGAGCTCTTGTGATAGATCAGGTGAGTGGTCGGTGGCCCATAAAAGCGCGGCTGTCCTCTTTCCCAGATGCCATGTAGACGGTATGCACCACCACGCCCCAAGACTTATGGCGTTTGGGCTCAGTGCCCTTGACATTTGTCGCGGGCATGGGGATTTTCTCCGGCCTTCTCTTCTTATGAGCGGTCAAAGTTGAGGGGGCCGTTGCAGTGGGCACCCAGATAGTCATCATCTTTTGTGGCTTAACAGGACGGTTTTCTTCCTGTCGGACCTTCAGCTTCTTTTACTGGCGAGAGAAATTTGGATCAATCACCGAGTCTTAGACTTGACGCCAGACCATGTAGATTTTAGAGGATAGCCATTGAGGGGGCTGTTCCGGCTTCATTTCGGTCTCCACTGGTGGCGGAGATCTTTTCAGTACGGCGGTGGGAGAATTCCTACACACCTTATTCAGCAGCTCAAAACTGTTCCCGGTTGGAACAGCAGCATTGATTTCCACCGTTGGAG
The DNA here is from genome assembly GCA_030015575.1 of Agapanthus africanus. NCBI lineage: Eukaryota > Viridiplantae > Streptophyta > Magnoliopsida > Asparagales > Amaryllidaceae > Agapanthus > Agapanthus africanus. The sequence goes on along the minus strand of JASDDO010000019.1, from coordinate 888,766,587 downwards.
CTGGTGGAGTTAGCCCAGAGGGGGAGTTGCCCCCGGCCTTTCTTACCCAGCGCCAGTGGCGACGTCGAGCGTATCGAGCTGATGGAGTTGGCTCGATGACGGGGATGGCTTTGCCTTGCTTCCTGTTCAAGTGAGGGGCTGTTGCTGGTGTCAGCCTGTTGAAAACTGATGTCCTTTGAGTAGCAGGAGCGGGAGTGGGAGTTGGGACAGTCAATCTTGTAAAGACCGACCCCTTGGCAGGAGAAGCCACCTTGACGACTTCAGGAGCAGGGTTGGTTACTCTCTTCGGAATAACCTTTTCTTGAGGTGCAAGCTTCATCATGGACCCACCTGAACTTTGGCCCAATCTGGAGAAGACCGAGGTACCGGTGCTGGACGACCCGTTGAGAGGGGCCGCAGTAGCTGTAAGCCGATCAAAAACCGACTTCTTAGGAGCTTCCGGTGTTGGTAGAGGAGTGCTAAAGCTTGCTGGCGGGAGCATGGTCCCGAAAAACAACCCTGTAGTGGCTTGAGTGACCTGTTCCATGGGCATCGTGAACAGGGAAGCCACTTGGGGCCCATAGGCTATGCCCCCAGTTGAGGAAGGATGTGGGTTGCAGTTGCATGTGGAACACTTTGAGCAGGTGAAAGCCATTGATCCTTTGCTTTCTGCACCAAGAAAAATGCCAAATCTTAGTACCTCAAAACCCAATGGCAACCATTAACAAACCGTGATTCGTTCGCGAACACGACACACGAAGTGTGGAGTGGAAAGAGGAAAAGGTCCCACCAGGCGTGCCAGAATCTGTTCGCCGCCGAAAGCCGGGAAGACTGGACGTCTTGCCTGAATCTGGGGGCAGATACTAATTGGTACTATCCGTCCACCTCTCCGAAGATGCTAAGTTGATTTATGGCACCATGTATCGAAGGTTTGAACGGATGAGGCCGATGTAGCAGACTTCGTCAGATTCCCCCTCGTTTGAGGGGTTTTTTATTGTGGGGATGCTCTTCCCTGCAGGCGCAAGCCCCTGCAGTTAATTACGCTACCGCATCGCGGTAACAACTTTCTCCTTCTCCATATGGTCACTTCGTGTCGTGGGTGATTGTTTTGTGTTTGGTTGCCCGTGGATTGTATACAGAGACTAATTTGTGTTGTCGCCCGTAGGACATAGATTAGTCCAAATCCGTATCTTTCTTAGATTTGGGTTTGGGGGGGTTGTGTTTAAGGATACGTTAGCCTTATTTGAGGCTAAGATCCACTTAAACGTTTGTTAAGGACACGTTAGTCTAATTCTAGACTAAGATCAACTTAACGGGATCGTTTAGATCCGACAAGAGAGCAATTGGGCTCTATTATTTAGTTTAATGACATTGCGGTCGATAATTAGTTTAAGGACATTACGGTCCAATGTTAGTTTTAAGACATCGCGGTCAAGGTTAAGGAAATCATAGTCCATGAGTTTAAGGACCTCACAGTCCGGTGTTAGTTTTAAGACATCACGGTCGAGGTTAAGGACATCATAGTCCGTGGATTTAAGGACTCCACAGTCCGATGTTAGTTTTAAGACATCACGGTCGAGATTAAGGACATCATAGTCCATGGATTTAAGGACTCCACAGTCCGATATTAGTTTTAAGACATCACGATCAAGGTTAAGGACATCATAGTCCATGAGTTTAAGGACCCCACAGTCCGTAAAATGTATGGTTGTCGGGACCCGTCACCTCTTTGAAGACGTTGAGGAATTACAATGACAAATATCAAAGGAGTGAAGAGATGTACCCTTGAACCGAGGTGGTTTGGTCGAAAGAGCAGATGTGCTCAATTCAAAATAAGTTGAGGACTTATGGCCAGAATTGGGCTAAGTCCAATTAAAATGTTTTAACATTTTATTTCTTCTGTGCTGGCTATTAAGCCTTTATTTGGGCTCGGCCGTTTTTAATAATGCTAAGTATTGGGCTCTGTCGTTTCGTCTGGATTTAAATGCATAGCATTTATCAGGAACAAAGTGATGTTTTGATAGTGCGGCACGTGGCGCATCAGGCGCTTTGCGCCAATTAAAGAGCGCATTGCTCTAGCGCACATGAGGGTGACACGTGTCGCGCTTAGCGCTAAGCACCGGTTCATTAGCGCACTTGCGCTTTCCATCTATGAGCGCTTTGCGCTAGTCTATTGGCGTGCCAGCGAGCGACACGTGGCACGCTTGGTGCTGAGCGCCATTCTATGAGCGCAGCGCTGTTTCAAGAGCGCAAAGCGTAGATTGTCTCTGATTGACACGCGGCAAGTTCTGGCGCTGTGCGCCGATCCAATGAGCGCAAGGGCGCTGTTCATGATTGCAAGGCACTTTTCAATAGCGCAAAGCGCATCTGATCGATTTTAAGATCACAGAACAACTTTTATGTTCTTCAAAAGAGGCCTTGCCTCAAGATCCAAGAACAAAAGTTCTTGTTTTTTATAAAAGGCTCTGCCTTTATAGATCAAAGATTTGTGGACGAAGTAAAAATACTTCTTATTATTTTTTATAATTAAATCTTTTGATCTTTTTTCTTTTCTTCAAAGACCTTAGTCTTTTTGTTTTTAGATCTATGATCTCTTTAGCAGAGGATTCTTCTTTTTTATGAGATGTTTCATCTCTGTTTTTCAAGAACATAGTTCTTTTTTACCTTGAATATGAAGAAAACTCTTCTTTTCTTAAGAGCTCGCTCTCTTTTTTTTTGCAGAGGGTTTCTCTCTCTCTTCTTCTGTATTCTCTCTATTCTTTCTTCTTGTCTTTTTTTTATTTTAGAAAGAAGGATCATTGGTCGTTGGGACCCACCACCTCTCCGACGACACTGAGAGATTACAGTACTATATATCGAAGGTGTAGAGGGATGTACCCTTTGGATCATGTCTCACTCATCAGGGGGGAAGAACAGGCTGGAGCTTAAGCTTCTCGCTGCTGAAAAAGGCTTCTTTGCATTCACACATGTGCGTCGCACGTGTTGGGCGCACGTGCGTCGCACGTGTTGGGCGCTCGTATTTGCACGTAGCGCATATGGAGCTTGCGCATTTGCGCATTATGGGGGGAGCAAGATCCTATGGAGAACGAGTCTCCTTTTAATATTATTGAATATTCTCATGTGGTGCGCACGTGTGTTGCACATGGTGCGCGCATGGCGGGCACACATGCGTTGCATATAGCGCACATGGCGCTTGCGCTTTATGGGGAGGAGCAGGCTCCTATCTTGGAGAACTAAGCTCCTATGGAGAACTAAGCTCCTATGGAGAACTAAGCTCCTTTTAATATTATTGAATATTCTCATGTGGTGCGCACGTGCATTGCACGTGGTGCGCGCGTGGCGGGCACACGTCCATTGCACGTAGCGCACATGGCGCTTGCGAATATGCGCATTATGGGGAGAAGCATGCTTCTATATATGGAGAACTAAGCTCCTATGGAGAACTAAGCTCCTTTTAATATTATTAAATGTTCTCATGTGGTGCGCACGTGCGTTACACGTGGTGCACGCATGGCGGACACACATGCGTTGCACGTAGCGTACATGGCGCTTGCGCATATGCGCATTATGGGGAGGAGCATGATCCTATCTTGGAGAACTAAGCTCCTATGGAGAACTAAGCTCATTTGAGTATTGAATCCTTTGAGGATTGAACTTTACCCTTTCTAAGAGGCATCCCCTTTTATTTATATTGGAGTGGTAGAGAAGCCATCTCTTCTTTTCCCGATGTGGGACTAAAAATGCATTCCCCATGTAGTAGAGCATTACTTTAGATTACATGTGCATGGCATATTTGCTCATAACTTTTGACCCCGGATGAATTATGAGACCCATAATATATCAAATCGAAGGATTTTTCGAGACACTTTCTATACCATCAAAATTTAGCTGTTTCTCATTCCGTAGTTTGTCAAAATACAGCTCGGAAAATACTGGTTCGCATCTTCTTCCTTAGATCACATGTGCATAGACATTTGCTCATAACTTTTGATCCCGGATGAATTATATGAGGCCCCTAATATATCAAATCGAAGGTTTTTTCGAGATGCTTTCAATACTATCAGAATTTAGCTATTTCTCATTCCGGAGTTTGTCAAAATACAGCTCGGAAAATACTGGTTCGCATCTTCTTCCTTAGATCACATGTGCATAGACATTTGCTCATAACTTTTGATCCCGGATGAATTATGAGGCCCACAATATATCAAATCGAAGGTTTTTTCGAGATTCTTTCAATACCATCAGAATTTAGCTGTTTTTCATTCTAGAGTTTGTCAAAATACAGCCGGAAAATACAGGTTCATATTATCTTAAGCGTATCGCTGTCATTTGATGCCTTGGGCTCTTTTGTGCAGAAAATTTTGGCGGGAACACCCTCCGTGTGCGGTGTCCGGGACTGGGGTCAGCAGCATCGGATCGCTCTGTCCGGTAAAATCGATCCCCGATGCCTCGAGCTACTCGACCTCCCGCTCCTACACCCACATTAACCAGTAAAATATAAGTATATCATTTAAATTTGAACCTTTCAAAACTAAAATTTCAAATAGGGGTTGAATAAATATTAACACTTACGCAATACTCCTGGGTAGCGACGTCGGGGTATCGAAGCTCGCCCGTGGCGGGATCTGTCGAGGTGCCGTAGATGGCAAGATATGCGGACAGCACGCTCGGTGTACCACCTTGCGCTAGGGTCTGAGCTCTCTGCAATATTAGAAAATAACTCTTAATATTAGATATATTAGAAAATAACTCTTAATATTGCATTATATCACAAAGGCCGGTCTATTGTAATTTACCGATAACTCCATGGCTCGAGTAATATTCCTCGAGCCACCTGTATAAGTAGGGCGACCCCTCTTCGCCGACTTCCTATTCTCTATATTTTGAGCGGCATGTTTCTGCACAACACATTCACATTTAGTTTTCTAATTAAGGAACACAAAAAAATAAGTTATATACTAAACAATGAATTACATTTAAAATACATATCTGTTTGCGTTGAGAGTCGAAATATTTGCACAATAGAGGTCATGTCTCTACGTCGACTCTCGCAAAGGCCGGAGTAGATAGGAGGGTCACTCTCTCTGCCTCCAGGGTCGCCATCCACAGGGAGTAGCAGTCGGCCTTCAGCTCATTCCTGTTGTATCGGACCTTGGTCTACATGTTCTTCATCAGGCCATTGTACAGAGCATGAAGGTCGGGCACCCTCCCAAGGTGATCAGGGTCGGGTACAGGCTGAAAATCGTAATCCAACTGAAAATACAAAAAAAACATTGTTATTAGATTGCAAGTGTTAATAATAAATATATTGGATAAATCAAATGAAAATATATATTAATACCCGAGCCTGATCAAAGAAGAGGGCGAATGAGCGCCGGTGCTGGTCGCCCCACTCAACGTGAAGTGGATAGTTCTTCACGAGCCAACTCTCATCCCCCATATACCGGCCGAACCTCTCGGCATGATCACCGGTAGAGCGATAATCAGGGGTAAAAAAGAGGGGGAATGCTGTTTTCCCCCTAGCTCTGTCAGTCCTCAGCCTGTGGGACTGATTCGGGCCTCGAGTCTCCTTCTGGGGATGGGAGGCCCTGCGTCTGGAAGAAATATCAAGACAATCAATATTAAAACAAAGTTGTATTAAGAAATCAAGGTTAAACGAAAATTGAAGTGTGATATATAACTCCGGTGACTAAAGCATGAGCCTGGGCCCGGGCAGCAGGACGATAGCAGGAACAGCCGGTGTCCCGGATGCGAACGCATCCCCTCCAACTAGAAAATAAACATTGACGCTAAATTTTCATGAAGTTCATATTTATTCTATAGGGGATATGTAAAATGAATAAATATTTTATATTTATTCATACTAACCTACAGACGATGCGGATGGTACGGAAGTGGCAGGAGTGACCCCTGCGTCAGATGTGGACGCACCACCTATAATTAGACAATTAAAAATAGATTATATAAGTAATTGCAAAAAGAATGTGTAGATCAATAATATAACATTCTAAATCAATATGCATGCACTATAGGATATATAAACATACCCGCAGGTGCGGTGGTGTCACCACCTACAGCTAGACAATAAAAAAAATTACTATCTAAGTAAGAGCAAAAGGAATGTGTGTATATTTATGATATAGCATTCTAAATCAATATACATGCACTATATGATATATAAACATACCTGGGGGTGCGGGAGTGGCCTCTGTCCCTGATGTGGACGCATCACCAACAACTAGACAATCAAACATTGACAATATAAGTAATTTTGACATGAACAGGCATGAATATCTATAATATTACATTCAAAATGGATATGCATGAAATATACCTAGAGGTGTGGAAAATTCCACACGGAATGAGGCATCCGAAGGGGTCTCCGATCTGGGTGTAAGACCGGCCCTCTGAAGCTCCCTACGCAGCTCTCCGTGAAGCAGAACCGCTCTGCCTCTGCCTCTGCCGGTGCCGCGGCTGGAGCTCCTGCCGCCCCTCGCTGCTCCCGTCATCGTCATCAAATCTAGATAAACGGTTCGTGGACGCATTAGACAATCATTACAAGTATTGACTATATATGTATAGATCGTAAAATGTGAAGTAATAATATAACATTACTGATAACCATTTTCGTTTCGTGGGCGCATTAAACATATCTACTTGGATTTCATCATCGATATCATTTCTAACCCACGTAACTTCATGATCGGCCGAAGACAACCCGTCCTTCGAAACAGACGGTCGGAGTACTCTAAGCCTTCTCTCTTCTTCATCCTCATCGCTGTCCTCGAATTCTGGGACATCGTAGACATCCCTGGGTTTCCAACGGCATACGACACTCCATCCCGGATGCTTTAAACATTGTGAGTAGTATACTTGGAATGCTTGGTTCGGAAAGATAAACGGATCTTCCTGACCATAAAATCGAAGTGTGTTCACACTGGTCAATCCATATTCATCTTTCCAAGTCCCAAGATTGCTTCTCCACTTATCCGTATCGATTCGCGTATCGTACCAAGTACACTGGAATATATAAAAGCGTTCTGATCGTCCGGGATAGTGGATGCCGAGTATACAATTTAAGTACCCATAATAAATCACACCGCCCGATCCTACCGTCGCAATCCCACTATTCTGAGTGGTTCTAGATGTTTCTATGTTCTTAACTTCGAATTTGTATCCAAGGACACCGAATCCTTTATAATATGTAACCTCCATACTAGAAAATTGAGCTAAACATCTTGAATCACTCTCAAATGATGCAGACAAGTTCGGATCGTAGATTTAACAAAACAAATTTTACGACAAATACATAACGATATAAGTTTAGATTAAAACTGATAGCAATAACATGTTATTCGAATAACTTACATGATCTGTGACCCAATCACAAAAATTATCCTGATGATATTTTTCCAATCGTTTTTCGTTCCAATCAGGATGCCCCTCACGTACCTCGTTAAAATGAATTCTGTTTTCGATAAATAACGGTGACATTAATATTATATCATTTCATATACACACAAACACAAATATAACAATTAATCCAAAAAAAACTTACTCTCTAATTTGTTCAAGACATGCACAATTAAGCAAGATAAACCGGTATATCTTGTTGATAAACATAGTGTCTACCCTCTTATAATCGGCTTTACCATATGGCCCGTCTTGAATTCTTCGAGGCCGGTTAAGTCTCGTCTCAATGTTCTCGTCTAGATAGCGGCAACAAAATGTGGTTGCTTCATCAAGAAGATAACCTTGCATGATAGAACTCTCTGATCGATTTCTATTGCGTATATACTTTTTAAGAGTGTAGAGGTACCTAAAGAAAATATGTTGAATAAATAAATACGGGCATATAGGACAACAATAATTTTAAAAATTACGCGAAACGAAAAATTCCACGTACCTCTCGACGGGATACATCCATCGATATTTTACCGGTCAGGCTAACTTAGCCGTAGTTGCAAGATGAACCATCAAGTGTATTATTATATCGAAGAATGACGGTGGGAAAATACGCTCAAAGTTGCAAAGTATCAACGCAATAGAATTTTCTAGTTTATCCAGCGTCACAACCTCCAGTGTTTTAGCACACAACTCTCTGAAAAAACAACATAGGTCGTTGATTACTAGACCAACCGATTCGGGGAGAGAAGTCCTGAGGGCTAATGAAAGATGGTGCTCCACGATAACATAGTGATCATGACTTTTCAGCCCATCGATCTTGCCTTTCACAATTTTTATTGTCTTGCTGAATGATCCTAAGAAACCTGTGGGAAATTTCAAACATGCAACACCTGCAGGAATCTTTTCTTCTACGGTTGTGACAGATGATAAGCGGCATTGGGAAGTACAAACTTGCCTGGTTTACCCGCTACCGGTCTAGGGTGCAATTCACTTCTTATTCCTCACTCCTGTAGATCCATCCGAGCATTCAACTTGTCTTTCAATTTCCCATCTTTACAAAGAAGCAAGTTGAGTATGTGCTCTGATACTCCCTTCTCTATATGCATGACGTCCAGACAATGACGTACTAAATTTGTTAACCAGTACGGAAGCTCGAAGAAAATGCTTAACTTGTTCCAAAATGGTGGTTTGACCTGTTTTGTCGGATCCATCCCGAAGGTCACATTAGTGTAACTATCCCACTGAGCAGTCACGTCCTCTCCGGACAATGGGGATGGAGGTCCAAGAAGCTCCTGATGACCATCAAAGTGAACAGTGTCTAACCTGTAGGGGTGGTCTAGAGGCAGGAAATGTCGATGGCCGCAATAACAAACCTTCCGTCTAAAATTCAAGAATTTCGATGTTGTGTGTTGATGGCAATAAGGACATTCTTTGTGACCATGTACGGACCAACCTGATAGTATTCCATACGCAGGAAAGTCATTAATTGTCCACATTAAAGCCGCACGCAATATGAAGGTTATATTTGTGTTTGCATCGTATGTCTCTATACCATCAATGAACAAAGATTTTAACTCCTCGATCAGAGGTTGGAGATAGACGTCGATATTGTTTCCCGGTGAGTTTGGTCCGTCGATAAGAAGAGGCATCATAAAGTATGATTGGTCCATAGCCAACCAAGGTGACAGATTATAAATTATCATCACAATGGGCCATGTGCTGTGACTTCCAGCCATATAGTTGAATGGGCAGAAGCCATCACTAGCCAGTCCGAGCCGGACATTGCGAGGATCGCTACTGAATATTGCGTGCCTCCTATCGAAATCCTTCTATGCCGGTGAATCTCTTGGATGGCTTATTTTTCCATCTTCACTTGGAGGAGCACGGTGATGCCAAATCATTGCCTCGGCTGTTTTCTTGCACCTGAATAGCCTCTGTAGCCTCTGTGTTATGGGAAAGTATCGTGCTATCATGACAGGTATATCAGGTTTCTTATCAGAATCTTTCGGCTTATACCTGGCCTCTCTGCATGTTGGACACTCTTTCAAATCTGAATTCTCTTTCCGGTACAACACGCAATTTTTAGGACATGCTTGAATCTTCTCGCACTTTAGACCCAAATCAGACATCATCTTCTGGGCTCCATGCCAGCTGTCGGGCATGTTATTTCCCGGAGGTATAGAATCTTTCAAGAACGAAAGAAGCATTGTGAATGACTTGTTGCTCCATCCATTTAGGCACTTAATCTGGAAAAGTTGGACGAACCATGAGAGGGTGGAATAGTTTGCATTCTCATAAATTGGTTTTCTAGCATCATTCATGAAATTTTCATATTTATCCGCACGCGGTCCTTGACCGGAAGGAATGTCATCTTCAGTACGAATAGATTCACCTAGGGTAGCCTTTAGCATAACCTCCATTTTTTCTGATGGAAATAAATTACCGTCTTCTTCTTCTGCCGCATTACCGTCTTCTCCTTCTTCTCCTGCCGCATTATCGTGTTCTCCTTCTTCTTCTGACGCATTACTGCGTTCTTCTCCTTTCCCGTGATATTTCCAAGTTGTATAAAGTCTAGTAAACCCATATTTTACGATATGAAGCTATGCCAATTCTACCTTCTGCCAGTATTTATTGCCACATCTATCGCACGGGCAGAGAATCTTCTCTATCACGATCTTATTATGTACGCGTGCAAATTCAATAAAAGCAGCAACTCCTGCGACAAACTTAGGTTGCATACGTTGTTGACAATCTACATACATCCAGTCCTTAACTCTGACGTACTCATGGGATATGTTAGACTGTATAACATATAGATTGTAGGTTATGGTGACTAAATTGAGAAATCTAAGAACGAGATAGTTACTGACAAAGGAGAAAAACCGTGTATATGCTTTGTGTGTGCGTTTGTCGTTAAAAAAAATAAATTATCGAACGTATGTTAACCGATAGATGGAGACTAAGTGGAGCTTTTAGTTTCATATATGAGTATCGATGAGAATATGAAAGTTTCATATTATCATCGAGTATCATATATTGGTTTTAACTTGAATATCTTGAATCACTCTCTAATGATGCGTTTGTTGTGTATTCTTATTATATGTGTGTGTTTCGGTTGTCGGGGGTAAGGCTTCTATCCCATTAAGAATGTATAAAGCGAACACCCATTCGCTTGTACTTTCAACCGTTTCGAGTAAATTTCGGCAGCACCTCCCCGCTGTTCTCCGAGTACACTGTACTAGAATAGATAATCATTTCAAAGCTGTGAAACAACGTTGAAATGAATATCTAATATATCTTTGTACACGGAGTACCAACGGAATGGTACCGACGAAATATCTCGAAACGGATGAAAACACAAGTGAATGAAGGTGTTTGCTTTATACATTCCTAACTTGTCCACACGGGACAAATCTATCGGTTATCATACGATTGAATCTTCTCGTCACATAGACTATAAGACGGTTGTTAGTATCGAGCTATACCGTCCGATATTTAACAACCTTCGTTTATTTATATGTCACGACGAACATCGAACGTATGTTAACCGATAGACGGGGACTAAGTGGCGCTTTTAGTTTCATATATGAGTATCGATGAGAATATGAAAGTTTCATATTATCATCGAGTATCATATATTGGTTTTAACTTGAACATCTTGAATCACTCTCTAATGATGCGTTTGTTGGGTATTCTTGTTGTGTGTGTGTGTTTCGGCTGTCGGGGGTAAGGCTTCTATCCCATTAAGAATGTATAGAGCGAACACCCATTCACTTGTGCTTTCAACCGTTTCGAGTAAATTTCGGCAGCACCACCCCGCTGTTCTCCGAGTACACTGTAATAGAATAGATAATCATTTCAAAGCTGTGAAACAACGTTGAAATGAACATCTAATCTATCTTTGTACACGGAGAACCAGCGGAAAGGTACCCGTTTACCCCAATCAGAGCAAAGCTCTGTTCAAATTCCAAGGCGGGAAACGAAGCAACGCTTCTGTTTTCCCCAATCAGAGCAAGGCTCTGTTCTGAAAATTAAAATAAAAATTAAAACAAAATTAAAGGAAGCAACGCTTCAGTTGCGCAAGCGCTGCGCTGCGCGACACGTGTCAGCGCAGTTGCGCAAGCTCAGTTGCGCTGCGCTGTGCGCTGCGCGACACGTGTCAGCGCAGTTGCGCTGCGCTGTGCGCTGCGCGACACATGTCAAGCGCTGGTGCGTTTGCGCCAAACAAAATTAAAATTCCAGTAAGATCTTTCTGTTCTTGTTAAAACAAGAAGATTGTCTTCTGTAAAACAAAAGCCCTTGGATCAAAGATCCAACGGTGGGGAAAATTCCCCAAATCACTCAGAGAAGGATCTCTTTAACAAATTTATGGGCACTATATAAAGGCCCCTAGACCCCAATTCAAAAGATATGAACAAAAAGATATGAACAAAAAGATTAAAAACAACAACACAGAGAACAGAGAGAACTCTGAAGAATTTTGAGAAGAACTCAAGAAGAAAAGAAAGGTAAAACCTTTGAATAAAAAAAGAAGAATTTCTTCTGAATAGATTATTGATCTAAGAACAAGATCAATGATCTTCAATAAAAAAATAATAATAATAATAATAACAGTGCCTTGCACTTTTTTATGAACCATTGGTTCTGGAATCTTAAAGATTCTTCTCTTAAATCCAAAATTGGATTAAGTAATTAAAACAGTGCCTTGCACTTGCAAATTTGCACGGTTGCGCTCCTGGGTTGGCGCAAGCCCCCAGAGAGCGCCACGTGTCAGCTATAAAAACCACTTGCGCTATGCGCTTTTAAAAAATAGAGCATTTCTCTTTAACGTTGGCGCAACTCAGCAGAGCTCGCCACGTGTCACAACGCAACAGCGCAGCGCACTGGCGCAGCGCACGGCGCTAGCGTGACACGTGTCATCTCCACATGCGCTTGCGCTCAATAATTGGCGCAAAGCGCCTGACAAGCCACTGTCAGATAATTAATGCACTGCATTATTTACAGAAGGGTCAAGCCAATTAAAAAAAGGCCCAACAGGCTAAATTAAATGCAATGCATTATTTTAAAGAAGGGCAGAGCCCAAACAAAGGTATGTCAAGACAAAAACAGATGCTTTGCATCATTTAAAAAGGGACAGAGCCCAAATCAAAAAGGCCTAGCAGACCATAAGAAAATGCAGTGCATTATTAAACAGGGGCAAAGCCCTAGCACAGCCCTAATAGGCCAAAGATAAAAACATTGAATATTCTCAACTGGACTTAGCCCAATCATGGCCGTAAGTCCCCAAATTAAATTGATTGAGCATGGCTGCTCCCTCAAATCAATTTACATCTGGTTCAAGGGTACATCTCCGAACTTCTCTGACACCTATTGTTGTAATCCTTCAACGACGTCAGAGAGGTGATGGGTCCTGACGGCCACAAATAAAATGGACCACCACGTCCCTAAACTGGAACATGGACCACCATGTCCCTAAACTGGCAATGGACCGTAATGTCCTTAAACTACCTATGGACCACCACGTCCCTAAACTGGAACATGGACCACCATGTCCCTAAACTGGCAATGGACCGTAATGTCCTTAAACTACCTATGGACCACCACGTCCATAAACTGGAACATGGACCACCATGTCCCTAAACTGGAACAATAGAGCCCCCAAATGCTCTTTTGTCGGATCTAAACGATCTCGTTTAAGTTGATCTTAGCCTCAAATATGGCTAACGTATTCTTGAACCTTCAAACAGACTTTAGTCCCAGGGTACATATCTGAACTCCTCTGACACCTGTCGTTGTAATCCTTCAACGTCGTCAGAGAGGTGATGGGTCCCGATGGCCATACATGCAATGGACCACTACGTTCCTAAACTGGAACAATAGAGCCCCTAAATGCTCTTTCCGTTAAGTTGATCTTAGTCTCAAATCAGACTAACGTATCCTTAACGAACGTTTAAGTTGATCTTAGCCTCAATATGGCTAGCGTATCCTTAAACTAAAACACCAAACCCAAATCTAAGTAAATACGGATTTGGACTAATCCACGTCCTACGGGCGACGGCATAACTTAGTCTTCGTATACAATCCACGGGCATCCACAAACAAAACAAACACACACGACACGAAGTGAAATTCTGGAGAAGGAGAAAGTTGTTACCGCGATGCGGTAGCGTAATTAACTGCAGGGGCTTGCGCCTGCAGGGAAGAGCATCCCCACAATCAAAAACCCCTCAAGCGAGGGGGAATCTGACGAAGTCTGCTACATCGGCCGCATCCGTCTAAACCTCCGATACACGGTGCCATAAATCAACTTGGCATCTTCGGAGAGGTAGACGGATAAAACCAAATAGCATCTGCCCTGAATCTCAGGCAAGACATCCAGTCTTGCGCCGTCTTTCGGAGGGGAACAGATTCTGGCACACCCGGTGGGACCTTTTCCTCTTTCCACTCGACACTTCGTGTGTCGTGTTCGTGAACAAATCGCGGTTTACTGTGGTTTCCTGTGGATTCGAGGTACTAAGATTTGGTGTCTTGCTCCATGCAGAAAACTGAAGATCAATGGCTTCAAAATGCACTACCTGCAACTGCAACTCTCGCTCCGTCCCTGCTGGAGGAGTGACTTACGGGCCCCAAGTGGCCTCTCTTTTCAAGATGCCAGTGGAACATGTAACTCAAGCCACCACTGGACTATTCTTCGGGACCATGCTCCCACTGATGAGCTTCAATGCCCCAATGACGTTGCTAGAAGCCCCAAAGAAGTCGGTCTTTGATCGACTTACCACTGCCGCGGTCCCTCTCAACGGGTCGCCTAACTCCACTGCCTCGGTTTTTAACAGGCTAGGTCAGAGCTCCAACAGGCCCATGAAAAAGCCAGCAATACCGGAAGATGTTATCCCGAAGTGGATAGCTATCCCTACTCCAGTTTCAGGCAAAATCACCAAGGTTGCTTCCCCTGCTCGGAAGTCTGCTTTTGACAGGTTGGCCGTCCCCATTCAACGGACGTCGATCTTTAAAAGGCCAGTACCAGCAGATTATGACCAACACAGGGGGCATGAGGAGGTCACCCCTACGGTTAGAACAACTCCATCCGCACGACACGCTCGACGTCGCAACTGGCGCCGAGTAAGGAAGGCTGGGGGCAACTCCCCCTCTGGGAAAACTCCGCCAGCTCCGATGGTGGGGATCGATGCTGCTGTTCCAACCGGGAACAGCTTTGAATTGCTGAACACGGTGCGTAGAAACTCTCCTACTGCGGCGTTGAAACGAACTCCTTCACTTGTAGAAAATACTCCAGAGAAGAAGCTAGAGCAGCCCCCTCAACGGCTGTCCTCTAAAATTTACAAAGTCTGGCGACAGGTTCAAGAGTCGGTGATTGATGAAAACTATCTCCGCCGACAGAAAAAGATGAAGGTTCGGCAGGAGAAGGATTACTCCGTCAAGCCACAAAAAGCAACAGCTACTTGGGTGCCCACTACAACAGCCCCCTCAACTTCGACTACTCAAAAAAGAAGGAGATCGGGGAAGATCCATGTGTCTTTGGCAAATCACAAAGACACTGAATCCAAACGTCCCAAGTCTGGGGGCATGGTGTGCACACTGTTTATATGGCTTCCGGAAAGGAGGAAAGCCGCGCTTCGACGGGTCACCGACCGCTCACCCGATCCGTGAAAAAAGCCTAGGAGCAGCAACAGAAGCTTCAGGAAATGATGACTGCGATGGCTACACTTACCGAGCCAAAAGAAAGCTCGGAAATATCATCAGAGCAGCGTCACGAACAAGAAACCGATGTTGACTTCTTACGTAGAGTCCTCGAAAAGAAGGACAAAGAAGCCGCAGAACAAGCGGCTAACATAAAACAAATGGCACTCCTCTTCCAAGATATGGTAGGGATGATGTTACAGCCAGACTCTCCAGCTGAAGACCCTCCAATCATTGTCGGAAACAACGGAGGGGAAACATCTAATCCTCTTCCGGCCCTTTCAGCAGCCAAGGAGGAGACTATCTCCAAGGCCGCCCTGGATGACTATATAGCTCAGAAAATACGGGTTCATCAGGCGAATGAAGCGGCTGGGCAAATTGTTAGAACCGGACGACCCTATCCAAGCTGGTATGACCAAATCAGTTACCCGCCGGGATATACGATCCCTAAGTTCCACGTATATAAAGGGACAGGGAATCCGCATCAGCATGTCGCTCAATTCAGGGCCTTATGCAACAATACTGGAGGCGATGACAAATTGTTGCTTCGCCAATTCGTCGGCAGCTTAGCAGAAACAGCCTTTGAATGGTATTCGGAGCTACCTAAAGACTCTGTCAAAACATTTGCGGAGATGGAGCTACTATTTACACAAAGATTCGCAAGTGCTAGTGAACGCACCCCGATAACAGCACTGATTAACGCCAGGATAAGGCCCGGCGAAACGTGGGTCCAATACGCAACACGATGGCGGAACCTATGGTCGAAATGCGAACAACGCATAGAAGAGGCACCTGCGGTAGGCATGTTCGTGGGCACTCTTGATCCGCAAGCGACCATCTCGCAATTCATGATGTTCTTCAGGCCGACCACCTTCCAGGCCTTGATCGACAAATTAGCCCAAATGGACCAGATAGGGCATGGACCGTCTCCTCCAAAACCAGATTCTCGAAATGAGAAAGGAAAAGGGAAAGCGATCGTCGTCGCCAATGCTCAACAGCCGCCGAGCAACTCAAAGCCGGTCGTTCGCCAAAACAATATGCGTCCACGCCCATCCCTCGAAGAGAGACTAGGACGTCCTTACTCGTTTCCTCAAGATAAAATAAGGAGACTGTTCGAGTTGGCAGTGCGCGACAGACTCATCAATCTGCCGAATCCAAAACGTCCGTTGCGGCCAGACGATGTTAACGATCTCAATTATTGCCCTTACCACCAAACAGTAAGTCACCTGATCGAGAATTGCTATGTCTTCAAAAACTGGGTTGAAGACCAATACCAACAAGGCAAGTTCGTCATCTCCGAAAACTGGAAGGTGAGCCCGCCACAACCGCACGCACCGGGAAAGATGGAAACGCCGGGGCATCATGCTCATTCATAGGGAAAGCTCCATAGACCAAAAAGTCAGTAAACTAAAGATTCGCCTCAAATACGGCGACGACGGACCGAAACGTCCTTAAACTAATGATGGACCGCAATGTCCTAAAACTTGCAAACGACCGAAACGTCTTTAAACTACTACCGCAGCATCCTCAGGCTGACGAGAATAAAAAAAAGAATAAAAAATAATAATAATAAAAACGGTATGTCCATAAGCAAAACGGGCACGGATGAAAACCCGAAAGAGCTCCGTGAGTAAAAACAGTAGGGCTACCGGCGAGTGTTTGTGAAAACCCGGAAAGGCGCAACCTCGTTGGAAAAATAAAAAAAAAGAATAAAAAGAATTAAAAAAAAAGAGAAGACGGTATGTCCGTTAGCAAAAGGGGCACGGATGAAAACCCGAAAGGGCTCCGTGAGTAAAAACAGCAGGACTACCGGCGAGTGTTTGTGAAAAGCCGAAAGGGCGCAGCCTCGTTAAAGGACACTTACAGGATCCTCTTGACCTTGTAAGGAGAAACCACCAGCGTGAGATCCTTACGACTCACAAAGGAGCAACACACTTAGGTATCCTCACGATTCCTAAGGAGAAAATACACTTGCGGGATCCTCACGACTCGTAAGGAGAACTCTCTTATGGGACCCTCACGGCTCATAAGATTTGAAAGTCTTAAGTTACAGAGACCTAAACCTGTGCTTAAGCAACCCCCACAACCTTCGATATTGCCCTACAAGCGGCTCGGCACTGATCCTTGCATACAATCCACGGGCGCGAATAAACATTTCCCTAACCAAGTCTCATCCGTGACTGGGGATATGTACGCATGATGAACAACCCTTATAAGTCCTCTCGACTTACAAGGAGAAAACCCTCTTGTAGGATCCTTACGACTTACAGAGGAACATACACTTAGGAATCCTCGCGATTCTTAAGGAGAAAATACACCTACAAGATCCTCACGACTTGTAGGGAGAAATACCTTTGTGGGACCCTTATGGCTCATGAAGTCAAAAGCCTTAGTCGACAGGACCTTAACCCTGTTCGCTAAGCCACCTTTGTTCGATATCGACAGAGGCAAATGATGATTCGCTCCTGGCAATAGCCCAGTTGTAGCGGTGCTGATGCCGAAATCGGTGTCCAATTCCAGGCTTACGTCGGAAAGCCAGCAAGCCGCACATGCATACGAAATAGCCGAAATGATGGAGCAACTTGCAATGAAAAGCAGCAAGTAAAAACGTATGCACACAAAATAGCCGAAATGATTGGGCAACTCGTAATAAAAAAAAAAGCAGCGAGTAAATATAAAATAAACAGCCGAAATGATTGGGCACCGCGAAAAATAGCCGAAATGATTGGGCAATCGCGACTTTCGCGATATAAAAGCTGAAATGATAGAGCTTCGTGGAAATAAAACAATAACAAAAAAAAATTTATGATGAAACTTATGCTCTACAGGTAAGATCACGTCGATCCCTGTATACAATCCAGGGGCACAAACAAAGAGGGAACCATACCTTCCCGACAGGCTCCGCCAGAAAGTGAAGCCAAATCTCGACGGTCCAACAACAACCTAGAGACAACCGTGACATTCGTCTCGATACAGCAGATGCAATGTCAACAATAATGTCCTTCCTCCAACAGGATTCGGACATGACAAGGCAAACGAAGCGAAGGCTAAATTCCCAGCTTCGAGGTCTTAACAGCAAGTCATATAAAGCCTGAAAGACAACCGAAGATCATCCCACACCAACATGGAATGGTCACCACCTCTATGTTCGTCTTGATACTGCAGACATGACAATCAAACAAACGGAGCCACGGCAAAATCCCAGCTCCACCTCGGCATTCGTCTCGATACAGCAGACGAGATGTTAACCCAGCGTTCTTCCACCAGCAGGGATCAGACGCGACAATCAAACAAACGGAGCCACGGCAAAATCCCTAGTTCCAAACCTCGACGGTTCACCAACAACCTAGAGACAACCGCGACGTTCGTCTCGATACAGCAGACTCGATGTCAACCCAGCGTTCTTCCTCTAGCAAGGATCAGACGCGACAATCAAACAAACGAAGCCACGGCAAAATCCCTAGTTCCAAACCTCGACGGTTCACCAACAACCTAGAGACAACCGCGACGTTCGTCTCGATACAGCAGACGAGATGTCACCCCAGCGTTCTTCCTCCAGCAGGGATCAGACGCGACAATCAAACTAACGGAGCCACGGCAAAATCCCTAGTTCCAAACCTCGACGGTTCACTAGCAACCTAGAGACAACCGCGACGTTCGTCTCGATACAGCAGACGAGATTTCACCCCAGCGTTCTGCCTCCAGCAGGGTTCAGACGTGACAATCAAACAAACGGAGCCACGGCAAAATCCCTAGTTCCAAACCTCGACGGTTCACCAGCAACCTAGAGACAACCGCGACATTCGTCTCGATACAGCAGACGCGATGCCAGCAAACGAAGCAAATGCCAAATTCCTAGCTTCAGGGTCTTGACGGCAACTCACATAAAACCTGAAAGACTATCGGAGATCATCCCACACCAGCGCGGAGTGGTTATGACTCATCGGGGCTCTCCAAAATGAGCCTAACCTCAAGTAAAAAGCGGCATGGCAAAATTCCTAACGCTTGCTCTTCCGACGGTCAAACTGCTAAGGAGGATTGCTTGAAGACGTCTTGTCCAGCCCCCAAAGGGATCAGAGACAAGGCAGTCGCAGGGCTACTCGAACAGCACGATTTCCTATCGAGGAATATATCAGCTGATGCGACGGTACGACGGCTAAAACCCTAAGTACCACAGACCCTAATGGACTTCTGTCGTAAAGAACAGAGGTTAACTGTGACGTTAGGATATTCTTGCAAGAAATGCTCGATTCGTCTCGACTTGTGAGCAAATTGATGTCTTTGCGAGAACTTCTCGATGCGGCTCGACTCGTAAGATAAAGCCTTAGGCAGTAAGGATTAAAAAACTTGTTTCCTAAGCACTGGGATCCTGCAAGTCGGCCCAAAACGGTCTCTTGCATACTATCCAGGGGTCTCACTCTCCAAAGTCGAATCTTGACAAGAAGGGAAACAACCGCTTACGAGTCCTCTCGACTCATAAAAGGGAAAATCCTCTTATAAGATCCTTACGACTTGTAAGAGAAAACACACTTAGGAATTCTCACGATTCCTAAGGAAAAAATCCACCTACGAGATCCTCTCGATCCATAGGGAGAAAAGTCTTTGTGAGACCCTCACGGCTCATAAAGTTGAAAAGCCTTAGGTAGCAGACCTGAACCTGCTTCCTAAGCCATCACTACTCCCTAAAGTGTTCGAGACAAAATGTTCTATATCGCTTACAGGCTATGCTTACTTAAGGAATATGCCGATAACAAAGCAGAAAATAAAAGGAAGGAGGCAAAAAGATTTGTCATTCATACTTGGAAAGTTTTTACATCGATAAAGAAATAAGCAAAAAAAAAACTTTATTCAAATTATTTCAATGGTATGACCTCAGATCCAGGACACGGATTAAGGAATTCGAAAGTAAGGCCATCTAGAGTTCTTCTGGCCTTCCTGATTATTCTCGTGCGCAGCCTCTCGCGCTCACGTGTGTCAAGATCTTCGGCAAGGCCCCCTATCCTTCGATAAGCAGCGATTATCGTCGTCTGCTGAAAAACTTGATGCAGAATGTCGATGAGGCTATCCCGCCGTCTCTTCGAGATTAGCCCCGATGGGTACACTAAATGCACCTTGTCTTCGGCATCATCCAGCGCATTAAACGGTATGGCCTCATGAAACCCTGGGAGTGCTCTCCAAATGGCTCCCAGCACGACCTTCATGAGAGCAGAACGGCGAGGGAGCAGCCAACCAACACATGCGTTCAAGCGACCCATCACCTCCGCACACTAGGCATCTGTAAACTCCTGGTTCTGTTGACGGCCCTGTATGCGGATATCCTCGTAGGTGATGAATTCGTGCAGACTGTATAGATGCACCGCCATAATGCCTGAAGGAAATATCATTGGAAAATTAGCAATGAGAAAAATAAGAGAGACAGGGAGTTAAAACTCTTCGAGAGCAATACTCTGCAGACAGGAGTGACACCTGTCAAAATCAGTTATGAGGAAAATTTAAAGGAAACCCCCTAAGACCCATGAAAAACTCTTAAGAATTCTTCTATATGATTTGGAAAGTGCAAAGCTCCATTAATGAATTAAGAAAATCCAAGGAAAATCTTTTAGAGAGCAGAGCTCTATTAATGGAACCCTAATAGGGTTCTCCTTAGTTCTCTTTAGACCCCTTTAGAGCAAAACTCTACTAAGTGAAACCCTAAATGGGTCTTCTTTAGATCAGGGATCTATTGAGAGCAAGGCTTTTAAAATTAATTTAATTCAATCCAAATTAATTTTTACCTAAAATTCTCTGGAGTTTGAACTTTTAAAAGTGCTTAAACAAAAGAGCAGGGCTCTGAACAAAATTCTTATGAAGAGATGAAAATCATCTAAGGGACCAAAGGTCCTATTTATAGGCATTGAAGAGCCGTTTCAACTTCCAAGGGATGGTGCGACGGTTGGAATTCTGCCACCGCTGCGCTCACGTTTGGAGGCCATATAAGCGCAACGGTGGGGGGCATTTGTTTACCCCAATCAGAGCAAAGCTCTGTTCAAATTCTAAGGCGGGAAACGAGGCAACGCTTCTGTTTCCCCCAATCAGAGCAAGGCTCTGTTCTGAAAATTAAAATAAAAATTAAAACAAAATTAAAGGAAGCAACGCTTCAGTTGCTCAAGCGCTGCGCTGCGCGACACGTGTCAGCGCAGCTGCGCAAGCGCAGTTGCGCTGCGCTGCGCTGTGCGCTGCGCGACACGTGTCAAGCGCTGGTGCGTTTGCGCCAAACAAAATTAAAATTCCAGTAAGATCTTTCTGTTCTTATTAAAACAAGAAGATTGTCTTCTGTAAAACAGAAGCCCTTGGATCAAAAATCCAACGGTGAGGAAAATTCCCCAAATCACTCAGAGAAGGATCTCTTTAACAAATTTATGAGCACTATATAAAGGCCCCTAGACCCCAATTCAAAAGACATGAACAAAAAGATCAAAAACAACAACACAGAGAACAGAGAGAACTCTGAAGAATTTTGATAAGAACTCAAGAAGAAAAGAAAGGTAAAACCTTTGAATAAAACAAGAAGAAATTTCTTCTGAATACATTATTGATCTAAGAACAAGATCAATGATTTTCAATAAAAATAATAATAATAATAATAATAATAATAATAATAATAATAATAACAGTGCCTTACACTTTTTTATGAACCATTGGTTCTGGAATTTTAAAGATTCTTCTCTTAAATCCAAAATTGGATTAAGTAATTAAAACAGTGCCTTGCACTTGCAAATTTGCACTGTTGCGCTCCTGGGTTGGCGCAAGCCACCAGAGAGCGCCACGTGTCAACTATAAAAACCACTTGCGCTATGCGCTTTTAAAAAATAGAGCATTGCTCTTTAACGTTGGCGCAACTCATCAGAGCTCGCCACGTGTCACAGCGCAACAGCGCAGCGCACTGGCGCAGCGCACGGCGCTAGCGTGACACGTGTCACCTCCACATGCGCCTGCGCTCAATAATTGGCACAAAGCGCCTGACAAGCCACTGTCAGATAATTAATGCACTGCATTATTTACAGAAGGGCCAAGCCCAATTAAAAAAAGGCCCAACAGGCTAAATTAAATGCAATGCATTATTTTAAAGAAGGGCAAAGCCCAAACAAAGGTATGTCAAGACAAAAACAGATGCTTTGCATCATTTAAAAAGGGACAGAGCCCAAATCAAAAAGACCTAGCAGACCAAAAGAAAATGCAGTGCATTATTAAACAGGGGCAAAGCCCTAGCACAGGCCTAATTGGCCAAAGATAAAAACGTTGAATATTCTCAACTGGACTTAGCCCAATCATGGCCGTAAGTCCTCAAATTAAATTGACTGAGCATGGCTGCTCCCTCAAATCAATTTACATCCGGTTCAAGGGTACATCTCCGAACTCCTCCGACACCTATCGTTGTAATCCTTCAACGACGTCAGAGAGGTGACGGGTCCCGACGGCCACAAATAAAATGAACCACCACGTCCCTAAACTGGAACATGGACCACCATGTCTCTAAACTGGCAATGGACCATAATGTCCTTAAACTACCTATGGACCACCATGTCCCTAAACTGGAAATGGACCACCATGTCCCTAAACTGGTAATGGACCACTATGTCTCTAAACTGGAACAATAGAGCCCCCAAATGCTCTTTTGTCGGATCTAAACAATCTCGTTTAAGTTGATCTTAGCCTCAAATATGGCTAACGTATCCTTAAACATTCAAACAGACTTTAGTCCCAGGGTACATCTGTGAACTCCTCTGACACCTGTCGTTGTAATCCTTCAACGTCGTCAGAGAGGTGATGGGTCCCGACGGCCATACATGCAATGGACCACTACGTCCCTAAACTGGAACAATAGAGCCCCTAAATGCTCTTTCCGTTGAGTTGATCTTAGTCTAAAACAGGACTAACGTATCCTTGACGAACGTTTAAGTTGATCTTAGCCGCAATGCGACTAATGCATCCTTAAACTAAAAACACCAAACCCAAATCTAAGTAAATACGGATTTGGATTAATCCACGTCCTACGGGCGACGGCATTACTCAGTCTCCGTATACAATCCACGGGCAACCACAAACAAAATGAACACACACGACACGAAGCGAAATTCTGGAGAAGGAGAAAGTTGTTACCGCGATGCGGTAGCGTAATTAACTGCAGGGGCTTGCGCCTGCAGGGAAGAGTGTCCCCACAATCAAAAACTCCTCAAGCGAGGGGGAATCTGACGAAGTCTGCTACATCGGCCGCATCCGTCTAAACCTCCGATACACGGTGCCATAAATCAACTTGGCATCTTCGGAGAGGTAGACGGATAAAACCAAATAACATCTGCCCCGAATCTCAGGCAAGACGTCCAGTCTTGCGCCGTCTTTCGGAGGGGAACAGTACCGACGAAATATCTCGAAACGGATGAAAACACAAGTGAATGAAGGTGTTTGCTTTATACATTCCTAACTTGTCCACACGGGACAAATCTATCGGTTATCATACGATTGAATCTTCTCGTCACATAGACTATACGACGGTTGTTAGTATCGAGCTATACCGTCCGATATTTAACAACTTTCGTATAGTTCTATGTCACGACGAATATCGAACGCATGTTAACCGATAGACGGGGACTAAGTTGCGCTTTTAGTTTCATATATGAGTATCGATGAGAATATGAAAGTTTCATATTATCATCGAGTATCATATATTGGTTTTAACTTAAACATCTTGAATCACTCTCTAATGATGCGTTTGTTGTGTATTCTTGTTGTGTGTGTGTGTTTCGGCTGTCAGGGGTAAGGCTTCTATCCCATTAAGAATGTATAGAGCGAACACCCATTCGCTTGTGCTTTCAACCGTTTCGAGTAAATTTTGGCAGCACCTCCCCGCTGTTCTCCGAGTACACTGTAATAGAATAGATAATCATTTCAAAGATGTGAAACAACGTTGAAATGAACATCCAATCTATCTTTGTACACGGAGAACCAGCGGAAAGGTACCGAAATATCTCGAAACGGATGAAAACACAAGTGAATGAAGGTGTTTGCTTTATACATTCCTAACTTGTCCACACGGGACAAATCTATCGGTTATCATACGATTGAATCTTCTCGTCACGTAGACTATAGACGGTTGTTAGTATCGAGCTAAACCGTCCGATATTTAACAACCTTCGTATAGTTCTATGTCACGACGAACATCGAACGTATGTTAACAGATAGACGGGGACTAAGTGGCGCTTTTAGTTTCATATATGAGTATCGAT
Organism: Agapanthus africanus; assembly: GCA_030015575.1. Classification (NCBI taxonomy): domain Eukaryota; kingdom Viridiplantae; phylum Streptophyta; class Magnoliopsida; order Asparagales; family Amaryllidaceae; genus Agapanthus; species Agapanthus africanus. The sequence goes on along the minus strand of JASDDO010000019.1, from coordinate 888,742,243 downwards.
GAGAATATGAAAGTTTCGTATTATCATCGAGTATCATATATTGGTTTTAACTTGAATATCTTGAATCACTTTCTAATGATGTGTTTGTTGTGTATTCTTGTTATGTGTGTGTGTGTTTCGGCTGTCGGGAGTAAAGCTTCTATCGGTTATCATACGATTGAATATTCTCGTCATATAGACTATACGAAGTATTTAAATAAAATATAACTGGTATCAAAAACCCGGTCCTGACACACAGGAAGCAACCCTTATCCTCAACAAGCCTGTATACTGAATTTTATCTGTCGAGTTAACAAATTTAACCTGATCGGATATACCCGCTTGGTAAAACCTCACAAAGATAGGCACGAATTGAATGTAGACGGTGCAAAATCAAGTATAACAAATTTACCATACATCAGAGTTACATTCAAGGAAGTTCAATCCAAAGCTCTAAATTTTTAATTACTTTTGCTAAAAATGAAAGTGTATTCAACTTTGCTGTCTCTGTTGTATATGCAGTTGCACTCAGCAGATCATAAATAAAATCTCCGTCCCCTGAGACCAGTTTTCCCACAAAAAAAACAGTCCGTATCTTAACATGCACTGCACCATCATAATCTATTCGTTCAAGAGTTACGCAAGAGCAAAATGCAAGCAACATTTTCAATTTTCAGCTCTAATTTGAACTGATCTGCAGTCCATGCTCTCACACACTTTTCCCCAGGAAAATTAGTAGCACACCTCATACTCTAAAATTTAAGAACCCCAACCCCAACCCTAACCCTGACCCCAGCCCCAGCCCCAGCCAAACCCCAACCCCAACACCAACCCTAACCCTAACCCCAGCCCCAGCTGAACCCCAACCCTAATCCTAACCCCAACTCCAACCGCAACCCCCTGCCGAACCCCAACCCCAACCCCAACCGCAACCCCAGCCCCAGCCCCAACCGCAACCCCAACCCTAACCCTAACGCTAACCCCAACCGATGTCTCATTGGTACCCAAACCATGAACCCTAGCCCTAAAATAATCAAAAATTTGTTTAATTGAAGATTTCCTAACCTGTGCAATGGAGGAGACAATCGAACGGTGGCGACGACGAAACGGTGGCGACGAAGAAAACGGCGACGAGGAAGAACCAGACGGTGGTGACGACGAAACGGCCTGCGCTGGCGACGACGAAAATGGCGACGAGGAAGAACCAGGCGGTGGTGATGACGAAACGGCTTGCGCCGGCGACGACGAGAACGGCGACGAGAGATTTGGCGATCGGCGGGAATGAGGATTTGGGGATTTTGGGTTTGCGCGTGAGAGTATCGAAAGATAAGATAATCGGCGTAGGGATCGATCTGTGCCTTTTTAATTAAATCCCTATTTAGATGCCCATACAGATTAGTCCGTAGGTTCTTGGCGCACCACTACAAATAAGGGTTGCTCCTACGGATTTACCCATAGGGGCAAACCACTGCCCCTACGGATATATCCGTAGGGGCGAAAAAATAACCTGTAGGTGCAAACACCGTAGGTGCAAGTCAAAGCCCTGAACATTCCCCTACGGACTAAAACTTGCCCCTACGGAGTTATGTGTAGGTACCTTTTCCCAACGGATTAAGCCGTAGGGGCAAAAAAATTATTTTATTTACGGTTTTTTAAAATAGATATCTTGTCCCTACGGATAAATCCGTAGGTGCAAGTAATAGCCCCTACGGATACATGCGTAGGTACATATCCGTAGGGGCAAAATATAAGAAATCCTGATATTTTGCCCCTACGGATACCACCATAGGGGCATTTGTTTACCCCTATGGATATATCCGTAGGGGCACACCCAACCCCCTGAAACTGAGATCAGGGGGGAAAATATCAGTTAATTCTGATATTTTGCCCCTACGGTTTAAGCCGTAGGGGCAACATGTGTACCTACGGATTAATCCGTAGGTACATATTATCTGTTTTTTTTTAAAAAAAGGGTTGCCTGATTTTTTCTCGCCCTGTGCACAATAATATATACATCAATCAAATATAAAATTAATCATCACACAATATATATCGCAGTATTCATAATCACATCTCACGCATATAATATACAAAAGAAACCAAAAAACTGAATATGATATAAATATAAACCAATATCAATATCGTCCAAAATGTTTCAAAATGTAATACAATATGTATCATATAAATAAATACATGTTTCAAAAAATAAGAATCAAAAAGCTACCCTAGCTCGGTCCAGCTCCACCTCTGATAAACGCTAGAATCTGGTCCAAAATACATGTTACAATATGCTGCCTTCCCCCTATCAACTGTCAGAACATTATATTTAGCACATACTGGTGTATAAAATTGACAAGAAATACCAAAATCAACAAATTCAAAGCCTTACCTACAGAGATAGCAGATGTGCTCCTCTGGTATCTGCATGTATCAAAATTTGAATAATATTAATTAATTTCAGTACATACATATTAACAAGATAAACTCGCATATAGCGCTGCTTACACATAAGACAGGGAGTGAACAAGCTCTTAAAGATCATCAGGCGCAAATCTAATCTCATCAAGCAGCACATGATAATGAGTTGGACGCGTGGTGCCCTATTTCTCATAAGTGCATGCTGCGTGAATAAATATTGTGTTAATTCTAAACTAAATACAAATATAACAAACTTATCAATTATATAGTATTCAATTTGATTTTAAACAAATACCAAATAAGAATTTATTGTACAGGTCCACGACTTACAATCATTCCCGCATGCGAGCACATATAAAAATCATAGTTTCTAGGATGACAAATTTTATTGTCAACTACTGTCATCACCTACTGCTAGACAATAATAAAAATTTATCTAAGTAAGAGCAAAAGGAATGTGTGTATATTTATGATATAGCATTCTAAATCAATATACATGCACTATATGATATATAAACATACCTGGAGGAGCGGGAGTGGCCTCTGTCCCTGATATGGACGCATCACCAACAACTAGACAGTCAAACATTGACAATATAAGTAATTTTGACATAAACAGGCATGAATATCTATAATATTACATTCAAAACAGATATTAGAGAACGCACCTGCAGTGAGAAGTGGTAAAAGTATCACCCAACAAGGGTGTAATTTACAGAATTAGTTGAAACTCTTGAAAGTCATAGAAGAACCTGACCTGCACAAATCTGATGTATACTTTCCATTGGACACTAAGAAGTCTCTAAAAGGAAAAGCCAATGTGAAAGCCATCATTAGTTCATATCAGAAGATTGATGCTGAAACAGAGAACATGGAATGTCATTTTCTTCTTCTTCTGCCACATTACTGTCTTCTCTTTCTTCTTCTGCCACATTACTGTCTTCTCCTTCTTATTATGTGTGCGTGCAAATTCAATGAAACCAGAAACTCCAGTGACAAACTTAGGTTGCATACGTTGTTGCCAATTCACATACATTCAGTCCTTAACCCTGACGTACTCATGGGCCATGTTAGACTGTATCATATAAATTGTTGGTTATGATGACTATATTGAGAATATGGATTAATAGTGGGTAGGAAAAGTATTTCTCAAATGGATTTTGCATCTGAAAACCATAAACTACTTAGTAATAGCATATATAATTTTTTTAGTATAAAGGTTGTTATTTTAAGTTTTCCCTTATTAAATCAAATTTGTTTCATGTATCGAAGAATATACCAAAACGTGCACAGGCATGCAATGTCTTGGTTTCTAGTATGTGATCCACCATACACAATAGAACACAATACAATATTTCGTATAGTGATATGATCTAACTGCCTTTATAAATTACAAGTGTACAGAAAATTATGATAAGAAACCATAAGAAAGGGTCGTAGCCATGCATAACCTTGAATCTACATACCAAATCGTACACAAGCATGCAATTATTGTCACCTTGCCTTGGAATATAAAATATCTGGAAGACTATAAGCGGAGTATTTAAATCTTGATAACTTTTGACTTCAACATATATTTTTCTCAAGTACCATGAAATATATTTTCTCCGTATAAACCGTTTTCAGGAAGATGGATTAACAATGACAAATTATCCATATTAGAAAAACACGGTATTACCCTTCTTAAGATAATACATTGTATAAGCACACCATAGCCCAGAACATGTCCTTCTATCTACGCAAAACATAAACAGCATATAGCAATAAAAGGAAAAGAACCACCATATCGGAGATGAAAGACAGATAATTCAAGCATTGTTTCATACCTTTAGAGCACGCTGCCAAAAGAAACAGAAAGACAATAGAACAGATTATCACATAGGAATTGATAGATAAATAAACAATTAACTTATGCTGCTTAAAGAAGATATGACATGTTATTATAATTTCTTTTGGGAGAACCTGGAAATATGAAATGGAAGGGAAGACATAAAAGTAGAGGGGTTTTCTTTTGGGGTAAGGAGATGAGAAATAGCCCATAAAAGATGAAAGTTGATTGTCTTAAAACTTAGATATAAATCTATCGAAATACAACATTAGAGTTCTGAGAACCTTGCCTTGAAATTTATGTTTTATTACTAACAACTATCATATCAAGTATCATGGTTCATGGAAAAAATATTATTAAAATAGAAAAATTCATAAAGAAAAAAGTTCTTCGAAAGAACTTATACCTCATAGCACTTCTGAGCCTGCTCAAGTTTTCGCTGGACAAGATAAAATTGCCCTACGTTGTGTAAAGCAGCACCTACTCTGCAAAAGCAAGAAACCTTAAAGAATAACAAATGTGTCCATCATCCAATTTAGGTGACTAAAAAGGTAAAAATACATAAATCATATATTAAAAAACAGAATTACTATATCTGTTCTACACATATAATGTAAGTATATATCATTAAAAAAAGTTAAAAAGGCTTAAAGACCCTTCACTGAACTTCACACTATTTATACAAATTATTAGATTTAACATTAGTTACTTACTAAGCATACATGTCTACAAGGTTAGAAAATAAAATAAATTTCAACTGAAATAACATACACACCGTACGTCATCAGAACCAAACACTTCCTCCAGAATAATTATGGCTTCTAAATATAATGGCTTCTAAACACTTCCTCCAGAAAGTAAAATACTATAGTTCCCTGAAATTGAGAATAATAAGAATATAAATAGGACTACGGTGACAAATTATGCACAAGTATCTAAAGGCATCATCTGACCAGGGGTATCTCTTGGTGTCTTATAAAAAATTTCATGAACAGCCAGCACTTGGTTATTTGTAACTAGTTTGCAACGAAACTCGATGTTCAGTGTTGTGATTGTTGAAAGTCCTATTCCATTGGTAATTTAATAGAATGAATTTTATCCACAGAAGATGTGAAATTGAATTAGTTGCAATTTTGACCTAACACATCGAAAGGTGAATACACCCACAATAAGTTACGGCTCCAAACTTCTAAATATGCAACCAAACAGCAAACATTTTTATCAAACACTCCAATCAAAAGCAATCAAACAATGGAGGTAGAGATTACCATCAAACAATTCCAAACGATGTAAACCCCAATTCTAAGCTTATTCCTAAGCACAAGCAACCAAGTCACTTTGGAGAGTTGCAAGACTACCAAAACAACATTTTGCCTAAACCCTCAAAAGGGCATTAACACGTAACTAAAAAAAATCCCATGATACCCAAAAAAATATGTATATATCAATTTTCTTCACAACAAAATTCATTTTTTCTTCAATCTCATTATTCTTCAAGCAAAAATAAAAATTACCTACTTCATACAAACCCTCGAAATGTAAAGATAAACAAATTCGGATGATGAATAGAAGGATCTACAACTGAAATGCAGATGAGAGATCAGACAAACCCAACATTGGCATCAACAGAAACAATCACAAAAACATAATCAAATTGATATGAATTGAGATAGAATTGCAAAAATTACCTGATTGTGAAGCGAGGAGAGAGGGAAAATTGGGTAGAATTGAATGATTACAAAATGTTTCGGGGAAATTGAAAGAAATGGAGAAAGGGAGGTTTCTTTTTTTGCATCTGCAAACGTTAAGAAGTGGTTTCTAACCCCAACCCCAACCCCAATCCTAACCCTAACCCTACCACCAGCCCCAGCCCCAACCCCAGCCGAACCCCAACCCTAATCCTAACCCCAATCCCAACCCCAACCGCAACCCCCTGCCGAACCCCAACCCCAACCGCAACCGTAGCCCCCCAGCCCCAGCCCCAGCCCTAACCCTAACGCTAACCCCAACCGATGCCTCATCGGTACCCAAACCATGAACCATAGCCCTAAAACAATCAAAAATTTGTTTAATTGAAGATTTCCTAACCTGTGCAGGCGGTGGCGACGACGAATCGGTGGCGACGACGAACGGAGATGAGGAAGTAGCAGGCGATGGCGACGACGAACGGAGATGCGGAAGAAGCAGGCGGTGGCGACGACGAATCGGCCGGCGCTGGCGACGACGAGAACGGCGACGACGAGAACGGCGATCGGCGGGAACGAGGGTTTGGGGATTTGGGTTCGCGCGCAGTGATGAGAAAATAAAAGATAATCAACGTAGGGATCGATCTGCTTTTTTACATAAATCCCTATTTAGATGCCCCTACGGATAAGTCCGTAGGTTCTTGGTTTGCAGCTCCGTAGGGGCAAACAACAATTTAAAATTTAATAATTTTTAAATAAATATGTAAGGACCGTAGGGGCAACCGTTTGGCCCTACAGAGGGCAACCGTTTGGCCCTACGGATTAATCCGTAGGGCCAAACTTTTTCTGCCCCTACGGATGTTGTTATCCGTAGGGGTAACCCCCTATTTTAGTAGTGCATGGTTTGCGGTTCCGTAGGGGCAAACAACAATTTACGATTTAATATTTTTAAATTAATATGTAAGGACCGTAGGGGCAACCTTATGGCCCTACGGATTAGTCGGTATGGCCAAAAGAAATCCGTCCCTACGGATTTCGTTATCCGTAGGGGCAACCCTCTATTTTAGTAGTGTGAATGATGTAAACTGATTCAGACTAATCCCATGCATGATTTTCCACCTTATTCCAAGTCCTTGCCTTGATTCAAAATAGAATGGGAAATTTTTTGTGTGATGGTCCTTTCACAAAAAAAAAAATAAACGATACCGAGTCCATATCTGGTATGAAAAAAATCTTCTTTGGCCTTTTCCCACCTCAAAATTAATTCATAGTTGACCATTAATTCACAAGTCTTTTTGCATGTTTCAACTTTCAATAGATATTTCATTTGGTTACTGATCGATATTGTTATAATAGATGCTTTCATACTTGTAATGGTGATGAGTATTTGTGGGGTTTGGTTAAAACCTACATGTTTACAAAGTTCATATTGGGACCAATGTTTAATTTAATCGGCCGTTCACTTTTGGGACAGAATCGGCCATCTCAAAGGCTAGGGTTACAAAATACTAAGTAATTGGTAATTGATTGATATTAAAATGACTGAAACAGGCCATTTGTTCTTCCCTATACAATCTTCATAGAGTAAACTAAGTTATTATTTCAATATTGAAAGAATCTCAGTCTGCAAGCATGTCATCTATGTTTGTAAAGAAATTCTTCTTGCTCTTCTTCTTCCTCTTACGAAATCTCACGGCCGCAAGCGACGACGACTTCACTTTCAATGGATTCAGTGGAGCCAACCTGAGTTGCGACGGCATCGCTAACATTAGAGCGGATGGCCTCCTTGAGCTCAACAACGGGACGCCGCATACAAAGGGCCACGCCTTCAATCCAAAACCTCTCCACTTCAAGTCTGCGTCCGGTAAAACTCGCTCCTTCTCAGCTACTTACGTGTTTGGTGTTCAACCCGAGGATCCGGATCTCGGTGGCGACGGCATCGCCTTTCTCATTTCTCGCACCATGAACCTATCTACTGCTTTGGTGAGCCAGTACATGGGTGTTTTCAATGATAAAAACAATGGAAACATAAGCAATCATATCTTTGCCGTTGAGCTTGATAGTGTTATGAATCCCGAGTTTGAGGATATCAATAACAACCATGTTGGAATCGATATCAATAGCTTGAAGTCCAACAAGCCCACACCTGCCGGCTACTATGATGATAGTACTGGTTTGTTTCAGAACTTGACCCTTATCAATGGCCAACCGATGCAAGTGTGGGTCGATTTTGATGGCAAATCGATGCAACTCAACGTTACTTTAGCACCAATGCGAATGCCCAAGCCTAGGAGGCCGCTCCTATCTTCTATCATTGATCTTTCGAGCTTGATGCTTGATACTATGTATGTTGGATTTTCTTCATCCCATGGTGCTATTCGTACTGCCCATTACATTCTCGGGTGGAGCTTCAAGATGAATGGGGTTGCTGAGGCGATCGATTATGCAAAGCTTCCCTCGCTTCCTATTACTAAACCCAAAGGCACCTCAAAGGTTTTCGCGATATGGGTTCCTGTCGCTTCGTTTTTGTTTCTTCTGTCGACCGGCGCTTCCATTTTTCTGATATGGAGGAGGAAGAAATTTGCCGAGATACTTGAAGATTGGGAGCTCGAATACGGGCCTCATCGGTTCTCATACAAGGATTTGTTTCGAGCGACAAAAGGATTCAGAGATGAAGAGTTGCTGGGTGCCGGAGGCTTTGGCAGAGTCTACAGAGGAGTGTTGCCTACTTCCAAGATGGAGGTCGCGGTTAAAAAAATCTCCCACGAATCAAGACAAGGAATGAAAGAATTTGTGGCCGAAATTGTCAGCATTGGCCAGCTCCGCCATCGGAACCTAGTCCAGCTCTTAGGCTACTGCCGATGCAAAGGAGAGCTCCTCTTGGTCTATGATTTCATGCCCAATGGTAGCCTTGACAAGTTCTTATATGACCGAACAAAGCCCACTCTCAATTGGGCTCAAAGGTTTCGGATCATCAACGGCGTGGCGTCAGGTCTCTTATACCTGCACGAAGATTGGGACAAGGTTGTGATCCACAGAGACATCAAGGCCAGCAATATATTATTAGACGGTGAATTAAATGGAAGGCTCGGAGATTTTGGCCTTGCAAGGTTATATGATCATGGGACCGATCCTCAGACTACTCATATTGTAGGAACTATGGGTTATCTCGCACCAGAGCTCGCAAGAAGCGGCAAGGCCACCACCGCAAACGACGTTTTCGCTTTTGGGGCCTTTCTTCTTGAGGTGGCTTGTGGGAGGAGGCCGGTCGAGCCAAGTGCACGAGACGAGGAGGTGATGTTGATAGGCTGGGTGCTTGCTAGCTGGCAAAAGGGGTTAGTTCTTGAAACGGTGGACTCCAGATTGCGTGAAGAGTTTTGTGCGTATGAGGTAGAGTTGGTGTTGAGGCTTGGGTTGCTATGTTCGAACCCGATGCCAACAGCTAGGCCTAGCATGCGACAAGTGGTGCAGTTTTTGGATGGAGATGCACCACTTCCTGAGTTGCCGTCGAGTTATTTGGGATTTAAAACTATAACACCCTTCAAAAATGAAGGGTACGCTAGTTATTATAGGTCATCTTCGTCGTCGATATCTAACCTCTCTGCTATATCTGCTATATCTCTACCTGGAGGTCAATAATGGTTTTGTTTTGAAGGTGAAATTGAAGCTGGTGCATTAGATTGAATTAGTAATGGCATAAAAGTGAGGTGTAATTTGTCCAGTATATATTTGTAGGATTAATATCAGTGATGTGTGTAAAATGATTAGCTTATCTGATAAGAATCCTTTGAAATAATGGGCGCATCAAATGTTGATATACCGAAGGGCTTAGAGTAGTCTATTGGTGGGGTTTAGAGTAGCCATGGCCCGGGATCGATCCCGGGGTCCCCTATTTATGAAGGGGTGGCTAATTTATTCCACCTATTATCTAAAAGGAAAATGTTGATATACCAAATTGATTATACATATTTATTTTTCTGATATACCAAAGTGACTCTATTGTTGTTACCGAAATGGGTTTTAGAGTAATTTGAGTGTTAGTTTATGCTGTTGCATATTGTTAGACTTAATCATGTTTGTAGTTTCCAATCATACATCTAATTCGGTAATAACTCAGGATTTTGCTATTAAATTCTGCTAAAAACAACATATATCCTGTAATGTTGATGTTTGCGCAATGATACCCGGATCAAAGTTAACGGGATCTTCGGGGAAAGAGTATTAGCCAATATTATAGTTCCTCAGTGCTGGAAAAGACTTCATAGAGGCCCTAGATGAAATTTACTGGTGGTAAAGATTTCATTCTGATTCAGGAATCATGCGTTTTACCATTATGTTGCTGATGGTAAAGAAATTCAGAGTTCTTTTGTGTGGTTGAGAAATTTATAGAGATTGAATAGTTCTTTGAAGTTCCATGAGTTTAGAAACGAAAACGTTGTATTCTAAAATTATGGTTTCAAAAAGTATCTAATAAATTATCTTTGTAAAGATGGCGTTTCGGAAAATGATTTGTTTGAAATAAAATTCTCGGATGAATCATTTGCTATCATCTCTGAAGATGGCTTCTTTGTATCATATGACGGGTAAGAACATCTCCATTGTAGTTTATAGGTGTGAGGCATGCTAGAAAAGACTTTCTATACATGAGAAGTTTGAGAAGATTCAGTAAAAGACTTTCTGTAAAGAGGTTTGAGAAGAACATAAACTGATATTATGACAGACAGGTATGCGACAGGTATGCGAATTTACATTTCTTCTGATAGTGAAAAACATTAGCATGCAAATTCTATTTGTTATGGATTACTCTTATAGATACAAATGATTATTGCGGCTTCTGTAATCATGTTAATCTTCTATACATGAGAAGTTTTATATCTTTGTTTAACATACTTCAATAGCCGAGAACATTATTAGAACAATTGTAGATATGAGATAATATACATAAACAACGATGTTCTTTCAGATAATAAAAATTATTATGGTGGGAGTAATTTTATAATCCAAGCAAATGCAAGTGTTTCAAAATCTCGCAGGAGTAATGCATTTTGTAAAGATGATTTAGATTAATTCCTCTCGTGATCTTACAAATTGTATGGGGTAGCTGAAGCGCTTGATTACACAAAGCTTCCTTCGCTTCCTCGTAGTGAAACCAAGGGTAGTTTGAATGTTCTGTTGATATGGCTGCCTATAGCTTCAGGTTCCTTCGTGTTGTTAATTGTCGGTGGGATTGTGCTCTTTGTGAGGAGGAAATTGAAATATGCTGAGTACCTTGAAGATCGGGAGCTCCAATAAGGGCCCCATCAGTTCCCATACAAAGATCTGTTTCAAGTGACGAAGGGGTTCAAAGAGAAGGAGTTACTGGGTACTGGAGGATTTGGTAGAGTATTCCAAGTGGATTTGTCATGTAAAATAGATTCATCCTTGACGATAGACTATTCCAAGTCTTTTTATCTAAAATTTCATTATTTGGATTGGAAAGAAATTTCCCCCAAAACTTGAAATGGTGAAGTTATTTGTGAGGTTGAGATGTAGTCTTGGTTCATTGATTTATCTGATCATAAAACCTACAGCTTTTTTTTGCATAGGATATAAACTATGCTGGGAAATTACAGCAGTAACTTTAGGTAGCCGACCCTTCTAGACTGCAAAGTATTTTACATGTATCTATGAAGAACTAAATGTCTAATTTCTTTTCCTTTCCCATCCTATATACATAATGTAAAGGGGTAGAGAAATGACAGAATTTTCAAAATGCCAATTTTGCCCTCATAAATTTTGGTATTTCCACTTTCTACTGCTGCCTGTCTCATCTCCTTTTCAAAATGTCAATTTTGCCCTCACAAATTTTGGTATTTCCACTTCCTATTGTCACATGTCTCATCTCCTATCGACGCCCGTGCCCACCTCCTGCTCTATTTAAGATGGAGCACTTTATCCTCATTCTCTACTCAAAAGAGGAAAACCAAAAATAAAAAAAAGTTGAGAGAGAGAAGAGAGAAATGCCTTTAAAACTCTACCGATCTTTTTTTCCTATTTTACATTCAAGGTTGAAGGACGAGAATGGCGATATTTTTGCCGTGTATTTTGAAGAAATTGAGATGGGTAGCAACGGTGATTTAGTCGAACGAGTGCATTTGTGTTATGATCATACATTCCACATGAAGTGTATTGTTTCTTGGTTGTTCAAGAAAAACTCATGCCCACTATGTCGATGTGAGAAGTCACATCAAATAACTTAAGATGTCGCTGTTAGTTTTTCTTTGTTGATCGATCGTCTGTTGTTTCTGTTATTTTGACATGTAAAATTCGAAGAAGAATGAACAATATTAACAAGTTCTGATTGTGTTTTCTAATATTTTTAATTGGTTTAATATGGTTAATACGATGACCAAATGATACATTTTATGGATATATAGTATAAATCACTTAATTTTCTAACTCGATCGTGTTTTTGCAATTAAATTTAACAAATGACGGAAAAGGAGAAAAAAATTAAGAAGGTGCCAGCATGCAAGTGTAGAAAAAACTCAAATGAAAAAAAAAACAATGAGATTGCCAATTGGTTTTAATGGGTACTTCTTTGGTTGGAACAACAGCTTTATGATCATAATTCGTAACAAGCATAAGTAAGAATTATTAAACCAAAAAAAAAGTGGTTATGAAAAAAGAGAAAGACATTACCATTTCCAAAAAGACTGTAGAAAAATAGGGACGTTATCAGATAGAAATAGGACAGAAATAACAAGTCGGACGGAATAGATCAAAAGAAAAACTGCTAAAATTAGAAAACTGCTAAAGTTAGAAAACTGCTAAAAATAAAAAGTTGTTAAAACGAGAATCTAATTATTTGATTGCGTCCCAAATTAATTCCCGATACTTCCTGTCAAATCTTAACCGATTCGGGTGCTAATTTCACTCCTAATTCGAAAGTCAAAGTTCGGAGCAAATCTTTGACCGCGATTTCGGGGCCTTAAATGATGGATTTTCACGATTCCGAGAGACGTCAATGGAATGCCTATGGCAATCCATTGACCCAGACGATTTTGCGAGATCTTCGATTTGGCAGGTGGAACGCGCGAATTGGACAAGATTAGACAGTTTGGGATTCTCGGGTTGAGCTAGACCCGACATGTTTTTGACCGATCGAGCAACTCCAAGTAGGCTAGGGCTGCGTCAATAAGGCATAATACCAGCGTATAGACTGAGAGGGTACAAAGGCCCACGTGCAAGTGCATGCAGTCGTAAAATAGTGACGTTAATATTAGTCATAATTTGACAGAAAAAGACATTAGTCATGACGGCCAGAAAAAGAACATTAGGCATGATTCGACAGAAAAGGACATTGGTCATGATGGACTGTAGAAAAATAGTGACGTTTGCATTGGCTATCGTTTGACAGAAAAAGGACATTATTAATGACGGACTGTAGAAAAATAATGACGTTAGTATTGGTCATGATTTGACAGAAAAAGGACATTAGCCATGTCCACCTCCTATTGCCATATGTCCCATCTCTTATTGGCACATATCCACATCTCTACTCTATTTAAACCAAGGCACTTCATTTTCAATCCCTACAAAAGAGAAAGGGTAAAAAAAGGGTAAGCCAAAAATATTTTGCATCTCTTAATGACACAAAATCTTGATGCAGGACAGCCATCGCCTCTCTCAATGGTTAAAGAGTATAACAAACCGCCGTTGTTTCTTCTCCTCCATGCAAAACTGACGCCCACGTCGTCGGATGCCGACGGTGTCGATCCTTCCGTTTGCACCCACGGGTACATTGAAGACTCCGCCCAAATGATCATTCCCTCTCCCGTTGGCCTTCGTGATGGTACAAAGGTCTGGACGAAATGCCATCTTTTAAGTATCGCAAATATGTAGCCTCTAAATTACGTTCGTCCGAGAACTGTCATAGCTTCGCCGACTGGGTGGTGCGTCGTAAATGCCCCATCCAAGATCAGCATCGCATGTATCTTGAAACGGAGATCAGCAAATTCGTCCATGAAGCTGTGAAGGTAGCAAATGCTAAATTTCATATCAAGATATATGTTTATACTAGCGTTGATAGGACTGTAACAATTAAGAGATCGCGTAAGCGAAAGAGACAAGAGTTGAAGGACGGTATTGACGATATTGTTTGTGCGGTGTGCTTCGAAGAAATTGAGAAGAGTAGCGGTGGTGATTTGTTCGAAGAAGTGCAGTTGTGCTGTGGCCATGCATTCCATATGAATTGCATTGTTCCTTGGTTGTTCAACAATAACTCATGTCTGCTATGTCGATATGAGAACCCATGTGAAATAGATTAGGATGATAGTTTTTCTTTGTTGATCAATCTTCTATTATTTCTGTTATTTTGGCATGTAAATTTCGAAAAAGGGATGAACAATGTTCACAAGTTCTGATTGTGTTTTCAAATATTTTCAATGGTTTAATATATTTAATATGATGATCATATGATGTATTTTGGATATATAGTATAAATCACTTAATTTTCTAACTCAGTCGTATTTTTGCAATCAATTTTGACAAAGGACAGAAAAAGACAAAAAAGTTGAGAAGCTGACAGCGTCCAGGTATAGAAAAACTCAAATAAAAAGGAATAATGATATTACAAATTGGTTTTAACGGATATTTCTTTGGTTGGAAAACATGCATGTTATAATCATAATTCGGAACAATCATAATTAAGCATTATTAAACAGAAAAACACGTTAGTCATGATACTCTTTTTTAATTGGTAAGTGGCGGCGTTTCTAAACAGATTTAAGAGAAATTGAAAGAATAGAAAGATAACAATAGCAATTTCACCAAACTAGGGTTTTATTTAATTAAAATTTGCCTCTTACAATTGCAAAATATAAATCACAACTAATTTTCTAATAAAAGAAGAACTGCTAAAAATACAAAAACTTCTAAAAATAAGGCATAAAATTAAGTTCGGAATTTTCAGGTTGAACTAGACGCGACGTGCATCAATGAGGCATAATACCAGCGCATAAATTGATAAAGGACAAAGACTCGCGTGCAAGTGCATGTGGTTGAGTACGTATATGAGGAAAAACGTTATCAGGTACAAACATGACAGAAAAAGGACATTGGTCACGATAGAAGAAAAATAGTGTTAACGATAGGAAAATAGTGACATTAACATTAGTCTTGATTTGACAGAAAAAGAATATTAGTCATGATAGACTATAGAAAATAGTGACGTTAACATTGATAGTGATTTGACAGAAAAAGTTAACGACAGAAAAAGGACATTAGTCATGACGGACTGTAGAAAAATAGTGACCTGAACATTGGTAGTGATTTGACAGTAAAAGGACGGTAGTCATGATCGACTGTAGAACAACACTGATGTTAACGTTATTCATGATTTGACAGAAAAGTGACAGTAGTCATGACGAACTGCAGATCAACAGTGACGTTAACTTTGACCGTGATTTGACAGAAAAAGGACATCAGTAATGAAGGACTGCAAAACTACAGTGATGTTAATATTGACCGTGATTTGACAGAAAAAGTATATCAGTCATGATGGACTGTAGAAAATAGTGCCGATGACAGAAAAAGTACAATAATCATGACGGACTGTAGAAAAATAGTAACCTGAACATTGGTAATGATTTGACAGAAAAAAGACATCAGTCACGATCGACTGTAGAAAAATAGTGCTGATGACAGAAAAAAGGACAATAGTCATGACAGACTGTAGAAAAATAGTAATGTTAACATTTGTCATGATTTGATAGAAAAAGTACATTAGTCATGATGGACTGTAGAAAAATAGTGTTGACGACAGAAAAAGGACAATAGTCATGACGGACTGTAGAAAAATAGTGACCTGAAGATTGGTAATGATTTGACGGAAAAGGACATTAGTCATGACGGACTGTAGAACAACAGTGACGTTAACATTATTCATGATTTGACAGAAAAAGGACAGTAGTCATGACGGACTGCAGAACAACAGTGATGTGAACGCTATTCGTGATTTGACAAAAAAATGACATCGGTCATGACGGATTGTAGATCAACAGTGACGATAATATTAGCCGTGATTTGACAGAAAAATGACATCGGTCATGACGGACTGCAGAACAATAGTGACGTTAACGTTATTCATGATTTGACAGAAAAGGGACAGTAGTAATGACGGACTGCAGAACAATAGTGACGTTAACGTTATTCATGATTTGACAGAAAAAGGACATCAGTCATGACTGTTGGGGTCAAAATTTGCACCCGTAGTTGACCAAGTCAAAGTCAAGGTCAACCCCAAGCCAAGTGAGCCCAAGCCCAGATCAAGTGGGCTCATGCCCGAGTCGAGCCCGAACATGAATCGGCCGGCTTCCCCCATGCTGAAATAAAAAATCATGTAATAAATAATTTTGATGTAATTTTTTATACATGAATGGGTATAAAGCCAAATTTTTTTAAAGCCCATGGTTTATATGGAAAAAGAAATGGCACATGAGCCATGGGATGGGCAAAATGCCATTTTGTAAAGCCCAAGGGGCTACATATAAATATGTAAGCCTATATAAGGCAACATGATGAAAATATCTAATATACTTTTTTCATTCCCCTCAAAATCTAGGGTTTGTGCCTTTTTCCCATTTCTGAAGGTTCTAAACCTTCTTCTTTCTTTTGAAATTAAATCAAGAGTTTTACTCTTTCTTTTCCAAAACTAAATAGTTTTTCAACACAAAACCCACAAAGGGGAGCTTAGATCTCCCATTAGATCTCAAAAAGAAGAGATTTTAAAATCTCACATCTCTTGATCTTCAAGATCCTGCCAACAGAGGAGGAAGAAGGAGGCCCATATCCGAAAACCCTATTTTTGGGAAGACGCAGGGCTCTAAAGAAGAACCCCTTTCATCAACTCCAAAATATCTTAGGAGTTTAACTCCACCCTAAATTCTCTTTTGGGATTTTAAATCCTATTTCCGGGGCTAAAATCCCCTTTTCCTCGCCGGCGACCGAGCGCCTAGCGCCCCAAGCGCTCAAGAGCCCAGCGCCCACGTGCCGGGCACATGGTGCGCTCAGCACCCACGTGCCGGGCACATGGTGCGCTCGCGCTTAAGCGCACAACGCTTAGGCGCCTAGTGCTCAAGCGCCCAGTGCCCACGTGTCGGACACGTGGTGCTCTAGTACTAAAGCGCACAGCGCTCAAGCGCACACGTGTCGGACACGTGGTGCGCTGGCGCTTGAGCGCACAGCGCCTAAGTGCACAGCGCTCAAGCGCCCAGCGCACCACGTGTCCGACACGTGGTGCACTAGCGCTTGAGCGCATAGCGCCTATACGCACAGCGCTCAAGCGCCCAGTGCCCATGTGTCGGACTGTAGAACAACAGTGACGTTAACATTATTCATGATTTGACAGAAAAAGGACAGTAGTCATGACGGACTGCAGAACAACAGTGATGTTAACGCTATTCGTGATTTGACAAAAAAATGACATCGGTCATGACGGATTGTAGATCAACAGTGACGATAATATTAGCCGTGATTTGACAGAAAAATGACATCGGTCATGACGGACTGCAGAACAATAGTGACGTTAACGTTATTCATGATTTGACAGAAAAGGGACAGTAGTAATGACGGACTGCAGAACAATAGTGACGTTAACGTTATTCATGATTTGACAGAAAAAGGACATCAGTCATGACTGTTGGGGTCAAAATTTGCACCCGTAGTTGACCAAGTCAAAGTCAAGGTCAACCCCAAGCCAAGTGAGCCCAAGCCCAGATCAAGTGGGCTCATGCCCGAGTCGAGCCCGAACATGAATCGGCCGGCTTCCCCCATGCTGAAATAAAAAATCATGTAATAAATAATTTTGATGTAATTTTTTATACATGAATGGGTATAAAGCCAAATTTTTTTAAAGCCCATGGTTTATATGGAAAAAGAAATGGCATATGAGCCATGGGATGGACAAAATGCCATTTTGTAAAGCCCAAGGGGCTACATATAAATATGTAAGCCTATATAAGGCAACATGATGAAAATATCTAATATACTTTTTTCATTCCCCTCAAAATCTAGGGTTTGTGCCTTTTTCCCCTTTCTGAAGGTTCTAAACCTTCTTCTTTCTTTTGAAATTAAATCAAGAGTTTTACTCTTTCTTTTCCAAAACTAAATAGTTTTTCAACACAAAACCCACAAAGGGGAGCTTAGATCTCCCATTAGATCTCAAAAAGAAGAGATTTTAAAATCTCACATCTCTTGATCTTCAAGATCCTGCCAACAGAGGAGGAAGAAGGAGGCCCATATCCGAAAACCCTATTTTTGGGAAGACGCAGGGCTCTAAAGAAGAACCCCTTTCATCAACTCCAAAATATCTTAGGAGTTTAACTCCACCCTAAATTCTCTTTTGGGATTTTAAATCCTATTTCCGGGGCTAAAATCCCCTTTTCCTCGCCGGCGCCCGAGCGCCTAGCGCCCCAAGCGCTCAAGAGCCCAGCGCCCACGTGCCGGGCACATGGTGCGCTCAGCACCCACGTGCCGGGCACATGGTGCGCTCGCGCTTAAGCGCACAACGCTTAGGCGCCTAGTGCTTAAGCGCCCAGTGCCCACGTGTCGGACACGTG
Organism: Agapanthus africanus; assembly: GCA_030015575.1. NCBI lineage: Eukaryota > Viridiplantae > Streptophyta > Magnoliopsida > Asparagales > Amaryllidaceae > Agapanthus > Agapanthus africanus. Next base: position 888,723,734 of record JASDDO010000019.1, on the reverse strand, counting down.
GTGCTCTAGTACTAAAGCGCACACGTGTCGGACACGTGGTGCGCTGGCGCTTGAGCGCACAGCGCCTAAGTGCACAGCGCTCAAGCGCCCAGCGCACCACGTGTCCGACACGTGGTGCACTAGCGCTTGAGCGCATAGCGCCTATACGCACAGCGCTCAAGCGCCCAGTGCCCATGTGTCGGACACGTGGTGCGCTAGCGCTTAAGCGCACAGCGCTCGCGTGCTAGGCACGCGAGGCGCTGGATCCACGCGTCCTTTGGGCGCTTTTCCCCCTTTTTTTATATATATGTATACATGTATATATATATAGATACTCACACACTCCACAACACCGTCCCTCTAAAAAAACTCTGCGGGGCCCCCGATATATCCAAAACCCCTTTTAAAACACAACACACGCACACGGCACATTGAGTTCACATGACCAGTTTAACCCGTCAAATTGGAGGTTCCCTTGCTCCAAAGGCGAGGGGTAATTAACGGCAGCTTAGTCCGCGGCTGCCGGAGATTCGGATCCCCACAATCAATAAACCCCGGCCTACCCTAAGCAGGGGGTATCTGTAATGCGCCTGACAAGTGCGCGCGTATTCCCATCTCAATGGGGTGACGAAAAACACCCTACAGATTCTGGCACGCCCGGTGGGACCAATCTCTCCTCCCATATTTCGGGTTAAGCTTTCATGCGAACTCAATTAATATGCATATCAATTGCCTGTACTAAAATCATGTTTTTTGTGCAGGTTAACGTTCTCCAATTGCAATCTTTGGACACAGCAAAGATGTCTCCAAGGATCAGCTCAGCTCTCGACACAACTTCCGTCTCCTACATGATGAAAATGGACTCTAGGACGGTCCTTCCGGCCAGTCTCGGGCGACAATGGGAGGAGGAGCCGCTACCATTTGGCTCTATTATGTTCGTGCCAGCTAACGCCGTCCCAGCTCCTCAAGCTCCGGTAATAGACAAACCGGTCTCAAAGGGGAAAAGGCCGAATGCCATGGTCGCAAGGGCGCCCCAACACAAACGCAAGTCGGTGTTTGAACGACTCTCCTTGGTTCCAGCTGGGGGCAAGGCCATCAACACCAACAAAGCAGCAAGGCCTCTCGAGCGAGCTCCGGCGGTGCCCCTGAAACTGCTCGATCGGGTGTCTTCTCTAAGCTCCCTGCTAATCGACTCACAGTGGCTTCCCAGGAAATGGATGCCCGCCAAGCCCTTAAAATTGAGAAGCTAAGGCAGAAAAGGCTCAGATATAGAGACAACAAAAGGGCTAGGGCTCCTGCTAGGCTGAACCTCATGAGGTTCGAAGAACAGGGTCACCCCACCAAAGATGAGGAAATGGCTGGATATATGGTCCACACTATCTATATGGTAGGCACGCGCAGCAAGAGCAAGGACGGGGCCACCACATCTCAAATCTAATCTGGCTCGAATGTGATTGCCGCTTCCCAAGAACAGCCGCCTCCGCTGGGTGATGAAAACCCTCGATGAGGATGATAGGCAGAAAGACCCTTCGGTCCATGAGGAGTTTGGCTCGGAAAGCGAAAATGAGCTAATCTTCCGTCCCAAGAACGCAGAGCAGCAACTTCTCCGAGAGCTCCAAAAACAGCTCAGAAGTAAAGATAAGGAGATGGCCAAACTTTACTCCAAAATTGACGACTTGACGAATGTCATCTTGCAGCTCACGGCCCGACTTGCCTCTCAGCCGCCCAATCAAGCGCGGGGCTCTGCTCATGAACCGGGAAACGGTGTCCCAAGGCAGCCGACGCCTATTCCCTCAAATCCAAAGGTGGGCGGACTGCATGAAAGTTAGTCGCATCCTATCTCGGGAAACTTCTTGTCTACCGATGACAGTAGCCCGCTAACTCAAGATCAAATCATGGATTTGGTTGCCAACAAAGTTAAAACATTGGTAGCTGAAGCCGAAGAGCAAAAGATATCAGCAGTAGTGGGAGACCATATCCTGCTCAGTATGATCTGGTAGAATTTTCTAGCGGCTATGTCATCCCTAAATTCGGAAGATTCGATGGGACGAGAAATGCGAATCGGCACGTCGCCCATTTTAAAGCTTCATGCGGGAATACTGGGGGCAATGATGCGCTTCTCCTCCGCCAGTTCGTTAATAGCTTGATCGATGTTGCTTTCAACTGGTACGCGAGCATACCGAATGGCTCCATCACAACTTTTGTCCAAATGGAGTCTCTGTTTCGGCAAAGGTTCATGAGCATCAGCGATAAGATCACCATCGCCGACCTCGTAATGACCAAGCCAAAGAACAGCGAAAGCAGCACGGATTTTATAACCCGATGGCACAATCTCTCCATCAAATGCGAACCGCCGATAGAGCGGGACCAATCTGTTAGTCTCCTCGTCGGAAATCTCAACAATTGGATGGCCCCGTTTCTATGCACCGCGGGTCTCAAAACATTCCAAGAGCTGACCAGGAAAGTTCAGATGCTGGAGCGCTCAAAGCAGGAGTTCTCCTCGGATTCCCAAAATAACAATAGGTCCTGGAGAAACCAAAAGGATGATAATCGCAAAGGCGGGAATTCCAACGATTCTGAATATTTTAACACTTCGGCTAACCGAAATAAGCAAGGGATGAGTAGGCCTAGTGCCAACCAGCCTCGGAAGCCAGTGTTCGGAGATAGAAGAGAATCTCCACTCAAAGAGAAGCTAGATAAGGTCTATTCCTTCAGAAGGGACAAAATCCGTAAAATATTCAAAGACGCCCTGAAGAATGGTCCACAACTGCCAGAGTCAAAAAGACCGCAGGAAGCGAATATGACCGACGACCCCAAATACTGCCCCTATCACAGAGTGATAGGTCATGCCATTGAGGACTGCTTTGTTTCCAAAGATTGGGTCAAAAAGCAATACAAGGCAGGAGAGATAGAACTGTCTAAAGGCGTGTTAGCAAACAGTCCAGCTGCGACCGCCAATTTCATACAAACGGAGACCGAAGTTCTTCGTGAAACTGATTCTCTCAGACATCTGCCTTTCTCTGAAAACAATTGACCACCACATCATTAAACTAGGAACGGTCGACCTCTAAGTCGTTAAACTGGGAATGTAAAATATATATATATATATATATATATATATGTAAATAAACAAAAAAAATGTGTAAATAAAAGAAAAATAGAGAAAAGCCGATATGATGGGGCAACTCGCAATAAAAATCAGTGAGTAAAATAAAGATGAAAATAAAGCCGAAATGATGGGGCAACCGCGAATAAAAGCCGAAATGATGGGCAATCGCAATCTTCGCGATAAGAAAAGCTGAAATGATAGAGTAATCGCGGTAAAAAAAATAGCGAATGATGAGTCGCTCCCGGTACCATATTCTAGTGTAGCGATGCAGACGCCAACCAAAATCCAATTTCTTAAAATTCTTCCGGCCCTACGGTTGGTCCCCAAGTTGACCATCGTATACAATCCACAGGCTTAAATAATTCTCATCATACCCATGCCCCACCGTAATCACCAGTTACGCGGCTGGTCTCCGCCTTTGGAATTATGCTCCATTGAGAAGACCCACTCATGTGTCCTGACGATACATGAGGAGAACAAACTTTTGTGAGATCCTTACGACTCATAAAGGAAAAACACACTTAGGAGCCCTCACGACTCCTAAGGAGAAAATACACCTGCGGGATCCTTACGACTCGTAGGGAGAAAATGCTTTTATGGGACCCTCACGGCCCATAAAATTGAAAAGCCTTAGGCGATAGGGATCTAAACCTGTCTCCTAAACCATCACTCCCTAATCCCCAAATGGCGAATGATGAGTCGCTCCTGGTACCATATTCCAGTGCAGCGATGCAGACGCCAACCAAATTCCAAATCCCATACCCCAACGGCGAATGATGAGTCGCTCCTGGTACCATATTCCAGTGCAGCGATGCAGACGCCGACAAAGTCCCGAAATTTTTCCGGCCCTACGGTCTGGATCATACATCCTTCAAAACCGTATACAATCCACGGGCGTAAAACAATCCCAATCCCTCCCAAGTCCTACCGGTGAGACCACATTCAAAGTCCCACCGGCGGTGAAGATTCAAAAAAAAAGGGGTATGTCCACGAACAAAATGGGCACGGATGAAAATTCGAAAAGGCTCCGTGAGTAAAAACAGCAGGACTGCCGGCGAGTTTGTGAAAACCCGAAAGGTCGCAAACTCGTAAAAAAGAGATGAAATGCACTCACTTGTGAGGAGAAAATTCCCGCGTGAGATCCTTACGACTCATAAAGGAGCAACATACTTAGGAGTCCCCACGACTCCTAAGGAGAAAATACACCTACGGGATCCTTACGACCCGTAGGGAGAAAATGTTTTGTGAGACCCTTACGGCTCACAAAATTGAAAAGTCTTAGGTGATAAGGACCTAAAACCTGTCTCCTAAGCCATCACTTCCTGATAAACAAGCGCAAATGATGATTCGCTCCTAGTACCATATTCCAGTGTAGCGATACTGATGCCAAGCAAAAATCAATCCCCAAATCCTCCCGGGGCAAATGATGAGTTGCTCCTGGCATTATTCCAGTGCAGCAATGCAGATGCCGACAAAAAAAAATCCCGAAATCCTCTCATGGCAAATGATGATTCGCTCCTGGTACCATATTCCAGTGTAGCAATGCTGATGTCAACCCAAATCAAATCAAACCAACAACCTCTGCGATGGAATCATGCTCCGTCCCAGAATTTACCCCGTGTCGAAATCATGCTTCGCCTCGGGATATCTACCTTCCCTGCCGGAATTATGCTCCGTCTCGGAATCAAATCAACCAACCAGCTCTGCGTCGGAGTCATACTTCGTCTCAGAGTGTACCCCGCGTCGAAATCAAGCTTCGCCTCGGTGTATCTGCCTTCCCTGTCGGAATTATACTTCGGCTCGGAATCAACCAACGATCTCCTCGTCGGAATTATGCTCCGCCTCGGAATCAAGTCAACCAGCAAGCTCTGTGTCGGAATCATGCTTCATCTCAGAATGTACACCCCATGTTGAAATCATGCTTCGCCTCGGTGTATCTGCCTTCCCTGTCGGAATTATGCTTCAGCTCGGAATCAACCAATGACCTCCTCGTCGGAATTATGCTCCACCTCGAATTCAAGTCAACCAGCAAACTCTGCATTGGAATCATGCTTCGTCTTAGAATGTGCACCCCGTGTCGAAATCATGCTTCGCCTCGGTGTACCTGCCTTCCCTGTCAAAATTATGCTTCGTCTCGGAATCAAGTCGGCCAACAAGCTCTGCGACGGAATCATGCTCCGTCTCAGAATGTACCCCGTGTCAAAATCATGCTTCGCCTCGGAGTATTTTCCTTCCCTGTAGGAATTATGCTTCGCCTGGAAATCAACCTCTGCATCGAAATTATGCTTCGGTCAGAATGTCTGCCGCTCTTCGGAATGATGCTCCGCTCTTCGGAATGATGCTCCGCTCTTCGGAATTATGCTCCGCGCTTCGGAAGGATGCTCCAATCCCTGGAATCATGCTCCGCGCTTCAGAATGATGCTCCGATCCTTGGAATCATGCTCTGCTCTTCGGAATGATGCTCCGATCCTTAGAATCATGCTTCTACTCTTCGGCATTATGCTTCGACTCTTCGGAATGATGCTCCAACCTTGGGATTATGCTCCGCAAATCGGAATGATGCTCCGATCCCCGGGAATCATGCTCCCCGAGGGATACTCCGACCCTGGAATTATGCTCCGCGAATCAGAATGATGCTCCGATCCCCGAGAATCATGCTCCCCGGGATGATGCTCCGCCCCTAGAATGATGTTCCACCTCGAAGTCCAACTTCAAGCTCCATCAATTTCGTGCACACAACTCATGCATGCGGTGTGCATTCATTGATGGGGGGCACTTTGTTGGGGTCAAAATTTGCACCCCTAGTTGACCAAGTCAAAGTCAAAGTCAACCCCAAGCCAAGTGAGCACAAGCCCAGATCAAGTGGGCTCATGCCCGAGTCGAGCCCGAACATGAAGCGGTCGGCTTCCCCCATGCTGAAATAAAAAATCATGTAATAAATAATTTTGATGTAATTTTTTATACATGAATGGGCATAAAGCCAAATTTTTGTAAAGCCCATGGCTTATGTGCAAAAAGAAATGGCACATGAGCCATGGGATGGGCAAAATGCCATTTTGTAAAGCCCAAGGGGCTACATGTAAATATGTAAGCCTATATAAGGCAACATGATAAAAATATCTAATATACTTTTTTCATTCCCCTCAAAAATCTAGGGTTTGTGCCTCTTTCCCCTTTCTGAAGGTTCTAAACCTTCTTCTTTCTTTTGAAATTAAATCAAGAGTTTTACTCTTTCTTTTCCAAAACTAAATAGTTTTTCACCACAAAACCCACAAAGGGGAGCTTAGATCTCCCATCAGATCTCAAAAAGAAGAGATTTTTAAAATCTCACATCTCTTGATCTTCAAGATCCTGCCAACAGAGGAGGAAGAAGGAGGCCCATATCCGAAAACCCCATTTTTGGGAAGACCCAGGGCTCCAAAGAATAACCCCTTTCATCAACTCCAAAATATCTTAGGAGTTTAACTCCACCCTAAATCCTCTTTTGGGATTTTAAATCCTATTTCTGGGGCTAAAATCCCCTTTTCCTCGCCGGCGCCCAAGCGCCCGAGCACCTAGCCCCCCAAGTGCCCACGTGCCGGGCACGTGGTGCGCCCAGCGCTCGAGCGCCCAGCGTCCACGTGTCGGACATGTAGTGCGCTAGCGCTTAAGCGCACAGCGCTCAGGTGCCCAGCACCCACGTGTCGGAAACGTGGTGTGCTAGCACTGAAGCACACAGCGCCTAAGCGCACAGCGCTCAAGCGCACAGCGCCTACATGTCAGACACGTGGTGCGCTAGCGCTTAAGCGCATAGCGCCTAAGCGTACAGCGCTCAAGCGCATAGCGCCCACGTGTCGGACATGTGGTGCGCTAGCGCTTGAGCACACAGCGCCTAAGCGCACAGCGCTCAAGCACCCAGCGCCCACGTGTCGGACACGTGGTGCGCTAGCTCTTAAGCACACAGCGCTCAAGCGCACAGCGCTCGCGCGCTAGACACACGAGTCACTGGCCCCACGCGTCCTTTGGGCGCTTTTCCCCTTTTTATATATATATATATATATGTATACATGTATATATATATAGATACTCACACACTCCACAACACCGTCCCTCTAAAAAAAATTTTGGGCCGGGGCACTGCCCCGCACCCCGCAAGGGGGCTGCTCGCCCCCTTGACCCCCAGCCCGCTATCCGGGTAGCGTGACCCTCGTAAAAACTCTTCGGGGCCCCCGATATATCCAAAACCCCTTTTAAAACACAACACACACACATGGCACGTTGAGTTCGCATGATCAGTTTAACCCGTCAAATCGGAGGTTCCCTCGCTCCAAAGACGAGGGGTAATTAACGGCAACTTAGTCCGCGGCTGCCGGAGATTTGGATCCCCACAATCAATAAACCCCAGCCTACCCTAAGCAGAGGGAATCTATAATGCGCCTGTCAAGCGCGCGCGTATTCCCATCTCAATGGGGTGACGAAAACACCCTATAATGACAGACTGCAGATCAACAGTGACATTAATAGTGGCCATGATTTGACAAAAAAATGACATCAGTCATGACGGACTGCAGAACAACAGTGCCGTTAATATTGACCGTGATTTGACAGAAAAAGTAACGTTAACGTTATTGATGATTTGACAGAAAAGGGACATCAGTCATGACGGACTGCAGAACAACAGTGACGTTAATATTGGCCGTGATTTGAAAGAAAAAGGACATCAGTCATGACGGACTGCAGAACAACAGTGACGTTAATATTGACCGTGATTTGACAGAAAAAGTACATTAGTCATGATGGACTATAGAAAAATAGGGTTGACGACAGAAAAAGGACAATAGTCATAACGGACTGTAGAAAAATAGTGACCTGAACATTGGTAATAATTTGACAGAAAAGGACATGAGTCATGACGGACTGCAAAACAACAGTGACGTCAACATTATTCATGATTTGATAAAAAAGAGACATCAGTCATGACGGACTGCAGAACAACAGTGACGTCAACGTTATTCATGATTTGACAGAAAAAGGACATCAGTCATGACGGGCTGCAGATCAACAGTGACGTTAATATTGGCTGTGATTTGACAGAAAAAGGATATCAGTCATGACGGGCTGCAGAACAACAGTAACGTTAATATTGGCCGTGATTTGACAGAAAATGATTTGACAGAAAAAAAACATCAGTCACGATCGACTGTAGAAAAATAGTGCTGATGACAGAAAAAAGACAATAGTCAGGACGGACTGTAGAACAATAGTGACGTAAATATTGGTCGTGATTTGACAGAAAAAGTATATTAGAAAATAGTGCCAACGACAGAAAAATGACATTATCCATGACTGTGATTTGGCTGTGATTTGACAGAAAAGGGCATTAGTTATGATTTGACTCTAGAAAAATAGTGACGTTAACATTGGTCGTGATTTGACAGAAAAGGACATTAGTCGTGATTTGACAGAAAAATGACATTAGTCGTGATAGACTGTAGAAAAATAGTGACGTTAATATTAGTCATGATTTGACAAAAAAAGACATTGGTCATGGTGGCCAAAAAAGGACATTGATCATGATTTGATAGAAAAAGATATTAGTCATGCTGGACTGTAGAAAAATAGTGACGTTAATGTTAGTGATGATTTGACAGAAAAAAGAACATTTGTCCTGATGGACTGTAGAAAAATAATGACGTTAATAATAGTCATGATTTGACCGAAAAGGGACATTAGTTGTGATGGACAGAAAAAAGACATTAGTCCTGTTTTGACAGCAAAAAAACATTAGTCATGATTGACTGTAGAAAAATAAAGACGTCACCACGTATAAACAGGATAAAAAGGATAAGTACGACAGAAAATGTCAAAAGAAAAATAAAATGAAGAAGAGAGACACGTTACCAGATGCAAAAGGACGGTAGAAAAATAAAAACGTTAGTAGTGATGATACATAGTAAATAAAATAAATTCATATGATAAAACCAAAATATTTTATCAGAAATTTAAAATAATAAAAATGAATTGAATTTGTTTTCCACCTAGATCCTATTGACGTCATACCCCTTCATCTCCTTCCCCTATTTAATCCAGAGCTTTTCATCTTCTTTCTCACTTGAAGAAAAAAGGGAAAATATTGTAAAAAAAGGGAAAATAGAGAAAGTGAGAGATCTCATTCTTACCAAATTCTGGATTTTCCAACACTTTTGAAACATAAATCCTTGGCTTGGATCGTTTCAAAGCACCATACCTTCAGTAAGTATTTTTATCTTTTTCTTTGTTTTCTTCTTCAACATATATGATCATGAATCAGGATGGTTTGCACTAAACTTTTTTTTCGATAACTAAACTTTTCTTTTTCAACGTATTATTTTTCATTCTTTATTTAGTATTTTTTTAACTGATGGGAATATTTTTAAAAGTTGTCATTATTAATGCAATACTTGACTTGAATTGATATTTTTTCCATTTGCAGGAAAGTGTTCGTTTGATTTGCTCAACAACAAAATTGGAGCAAAAACTAAGGTAACAAAAAATCTATTATTTGAAAAATTCAATATTTAAGATTTTTATTTATTTATGCTTATATGTAGAAGTAAATTATTTGTTCTCTAAATTTAAATTCCTATTGGTATATGTACAGTTTTCCATTTAAATTATTAATAAATGATGTGACATATTTATTGTTATTAGTTAATCATTTATGTTGATCTCTATAATTGTTTCTATTGTGATATTATCTTTTGTCTTTTATTTAGCTATGCATGGGAATAAATCAAAACACGTTCGCAAACCGTTATCAGAGGCACAAAAACAACGTAACGTGAACGTGAAAGAATAAGATATCAAAAAAAAACAGTCATCCAACACTAATACTAAAAATGATGAATTTTCTTTCAAGTGAAAGCGGGAGGCATTTGATTTTGGTATCCCGCACTTCAAAAGACCATTAGAACAAATTCCTAATTTTTCTACCAATGTTGAATGCAACACATTTTTGATGGGTGATGATACCGTTTTGTATCATTCTACGGAAGTGGGCTTTTTGAATGATCACTGTATAGTTAATAAAAATATTCATCAAGATTTGTCATGAAGTCAAAAAAACGATAATGATAGTAAGAGTATGCTTCATCCTCATTATATATCCTTATAAAACACAAAGTTTTATCTAATTTTACTTGAATGTTTGATATTAACTATATTTAAATAACATATTAATCAAAAATATTAAATTTTTTAATTTTTTTGATTTACAAATATTTTACATGTTTTAAAAGATATAAGATTATTTTAAATAAAATGCTCCATAAATATAATAATATAATATATTACATTTTCTTATTGCTGATTAAATTCTAATGTGTGTTTTATATTGATACATGATAAGAAAGTTTTAACGATAATTATTTAACAGATCGGCGTAGTCGTTTCTATTATTTGGGACCTCCTACTGAAAAATGTTTTAGATGTGATACAATTGTATGGAAAGAAGAAAGGGTTAGAACTAATGATAAGAAAAAAATAAATTATTCACTTTGTTACAAGAGTGGAAGAGTTTCTCTGCCTCTTCTTGAGAAGACATCTGAAATGCTGGACTCTTTATTGAACTATCAAAATGTTTCTGAACAAGCTAAACAATTTCGGAAAAAAATTCGTTCGTTCAACTCTATGTTTGCTTTTACGTCTATTGGTGCAAGGATAGATTATCAAATTTTGAAAGAAAGGGGACCATATACATTTTGAATTCATGGACAAAACTATCATAAAATAGGTTCATTGCTACCAGCTATCGGAAGTCGACCTAAATATGCACAGTTGTATATATATAATACCAAGCATGAAATTGAAAATCGAATTGCATCTATTGGAGATAATTGTAATACTACGGAATATGATTCAGAAACTGTGAAAAGTTTAAAGAAAATGTTGGATAAATACAACAAATATGTTAAGAAATTTCGATGCGTACGTGATTGGTATGAGAACAATAAGGAAAAAGAGTTTAGTTTGCGCATTCTAGAGGATAGAAATCATAAGGGTCAACAATATAATAAACCAAATTCAACAGAAATAGCTGCTCTGATGATTGATGATGAATTTTTTCTTCATCTATTCGAGATGTTATTGTCAACGATCGAAAGAAAGGATATCAAAGAATTAGTGAGATTCATCCAGCATACATGCCATTGCAAATATCCCTTATTATTCCCATATGAAGAAGATAGTTGGTATAATTATATTGAAGGTAACAATACGAAGAGAAAAAGGAAAAAAGTTTCAATGAAGGACTTCTACGCATTTAGGTTACAACAGCGTTATCATGAAGGAACAACGTTGTTGAGAGGTGGAAAATTATTACAGCAATATATAGTTGATGCTTATGCGTCTGTTGAAGGGAATCGTCTTGGAGGGATTCGTAATAATCAAAAAACTTTACGATGTGAGTTATATCAAGGCTTGCGGGATGCTGTTGACGATGGTGATAATGATGCTCACACAATTGGTAAAAAAATCATTTTGCCTTCATCCTTTACTGGAGGTCCATGATACATGATTCAAAACTATCAAGATGCTATGGCAATTTGTGCATGGGCCGGACCTCCGGATTTATTCATTACTTTTACATGCAATCCTAAATGGAAAGAAATACATGATTTTTTATTGATTGCTGGTGGTCATAGTGCATCTGATAGGCCTGATATTGTTGCCAGAGTTTTTCACTTAAAACTTATGCAGTTTCTTGATGATTTGATTAAACATAAATATTATGGATGAGTAATTTCTGGTAGGTTATTGTCATTATTTGTTGATATATGTTTTGTATATTGTTATATGTTTCTATTTAAAAATTTAATATTTCCATTTGTAGATCTATCTGTGGTAGAATTTTAAAAACGAGGATTACCACATTCTCATATCCTTATTTCATTGGAAAGTTCAAAAAAAAATAAAACTCGCAAAGGATATTGATAATTTAATTAGAGCTGAGCTTCCTGACATTAAAATGGAACCTTTACTTCATGATTTGGTAATTACCTATATGATTCATGGACCATGTAGTACACATAATCCAAAATGTGTTTACATGAAAAATAATAAATGCTCAAAAAAATTCCGTAAAATGTTCAATGACCATACTATTATTGATGAAAAGGGATATGCAATTTACCGAAGATGCAAATCAAGATCCTACACAGCAGATGGAAAGGATATTGACAACAGTTGGGTTGTGCCTTACAATGCAAATCTGCTACTGAAATATCAATCACATATTAATGTTGAAATATACAATCATAGACGAGCAATAAAATATTTATTTAAATATATGAATAAAGGATCTGATTTTGCTACAGCTATCATTCATCAAAATGTGGTCGAAAGATATGACGAGGTCAAATTATATTTAGATTCTAGATATATTGCAGCATCTGAAGCTTCATGGAGGCTTTTTGAATTTAAAATAAATAAACACCGTCCTGCCGTTGAACGGTTGCAATATCATCTTTTTGGTGAACAAATGGTTCTTTTTAGAGAAAATGGAAGTGTTCAAGAAATAATGGAGTCTGAGCAAGCTAATAAAACAATATTAACTGAATGGTTTACCATGAATCTTAAATTTCCTCATGCTAGAAACTATACTTATGTTGAGTTTCCAAATCACTTTGTTGGGAACAAAAAAAACTTATGTTGGAAGCAACGAAAAAGAAGAAAAGTGATAGGTAGATTACCTTATGCACATCCTGCCGTTAGTGAAAAATATTATTTCAGGATGTTGTTGACAATAGTGAAAGGAAGGATTAATTTTATTGATATGAGAACAATTGATGGTGTTGAACATGAAACTTATAAGACAGCATGTATTGCACTTGGACTTCTTGATGATGATAATGAATGGAGCTTAGCACTCCAAGAAGCGTCTAAGTGGGCTACGGCTAATCAACTTCATCGCATGTTTTGCACGATATTACTTTTTAACGAAATTATGAATCCTCGAGAACTATGGGATTTATACTGGGAGGCCATGAGTGATGATTATGAAAGACGTTTGGAAAATTTGCATCCTGATTTAAAAATTGTACTCGGTAACGAACAATTAAGAGATTTTGCGCTGCATGATATAGATGTGATTTTGTCATATAATAATAAAAGCTTGAGAGATTTTCCATTTATGCCAATACCCTCTCTTAGCAATTTAAACAAGAATAATATATTGATATTTGAGGAGCTAAATTATGATACTTTTGAGTTGTCGCAAAAATCTATTGAATTAGAATGTGGTTTAAATGATGAACAAAGAAAAATCTTTGATGCGGTTATAACTTCGTGCGAAAAAAATATTGGAAGGCTATTTTTTGTGTATGGAGGTGGTGGAACTGGCAAAACATACTTATGGAATGCAATTTTAGCGAAGTTGCGTAGTAAGAAACAAATCGTTCTTGCAGTTGCATCTTCTGGCATTGCTTCTTTGTTACTACCCGGAGGACGTATAGCACATTCAAGATTCAAAATTCCTATCGATCTTCATGAGTTTTCATCATGCGCAATATCTCGCCAATCTAATCTTTCTTCTCTCATCAAAGAAGCAACACTGATTATTTGGGATGAAGCTCCGATGATAAATCGCTTTGCATTTGAAGCCGTAGATCGAACTTTCAAAGATATTCTATCAAATATTAACCCACAACTTGAGAATAAACCATTTGGTGGAAAGACTGTTGTTCTTGGTGGTGATTTTCGACAGATTTTAGCAGTCGTCCGTAAAGGCAGGAGACAATAAATTGTGTCCGCTACATTACATAAATCATATCTATGGGATCAATGTGAGATATTTATACTGACAAAAAATATGCGTGTTCATACGAATACGATGTTAGAAGAAGACAGCGAAAATTTTGCAAAATGGCTAATTGATATTGGTAATGGTGATGTTAAAGGAATTCAAATGGGCAACGATTGTGATGATAATTGGATAGAGATTCCGGATTCAATGTTATCTAATCACAGACTTGGTATTAGTGGATTAATAAATGAAATATATACAGATTTAATTGATAATTATCAAAATCCATGGTATTTGGAATCAAGAGCAATACTTGCATGTAGAAATGAAGAAGTTGATGAAATTAATAAGAAAGTCATATCTCAAATTAGAAAAGAAAGTCGGATTTATTTGAGTGCAGACACAATGGTTTCTGTTGCTGATGATTCTGCTTGCAATGATTTTTTACATACAGCGGAATTTTTTAATTCGTTGATATGCTCTGGATTGCCTCCTTATTCGCTTGAGTTTAAAGTAAATACACCGATTATGTTACTTCGTAATTTAGATCAAAGTATTGGTTTATGTAATGGCACACGTCTTATCATTAAACAGTTAAGTGAAAGGGCCATAAAAGCAGAAATCATGACTGGTACAAATATTGGAAAATGTGTGGCAATACCAAGAATAATTATGTCAAGTGATAACGAAGATCTCCCTTTCGTCCTTAAACGGTGTCAATTTCCCGTTCGTGTTGCTTATACTATGACTATAAACAAAAGTCAAGGGCAAACCTTGGGAAAAGTTGGACTATATCTACGTACACCAGTTTTTTGTCACGGGCAATTGTATGTTGCATTCTCAAGAGCTAGATCTGCTTCATCCTTATTTTTCTAGAAAAACAAATTGACATTCCAAAAAATTATACACAAAATGTTGTTTATAAAGAAGTTCTACAGAGCGTTCTCACAAAGGTAAAGATACATAAGAACTATATACACAACAAATGAAATCGAGTATTCATCCCAATATTGGAAAATATCGCTCTGATTTAAAAATACTTTTACAGTAAATTTATTTTTAAATCAGAGTGTTGCTTTCCAATATTAAATTAATACTCGATTTCATTTGTTGTATATATGCAGTTCTTACATTAAATTTTATATAATATATGCATTCACTTGATCTATTCATTTTTGTCAGATTTTTTTTATATCGTGATGTTTATTGTTATTGATTTATTTTTTCTATTTTCTGTGTAGGATGGAAAAGAATAATTCAAATGATTGTGATGGAAATATATTCTTAAATGAAGAGTCCGTTCTTTTCGAAAATTTTGAAGATGGGGTCAATTATCAATACAGTAGTAATGAAGGTGGGGATGACAGTGATGGTGTTAATCTTACCATTAGAGAAATAAGAAATAAATGTATCAATGATAAGAAACCTCGAAAAAGAGAGCATGACGTTTTAAAAGGAGAGAAAGCATTGAATAAACGTGAAAAAAATTTAAACCGGTCCATAAGTCAAAAAAGGGTATGAGTTCTTACAATATTATTTCAAATTTTATATTTTATTATATTTGGATTTTAATAAATTACTTATATTTTATTGTGCATGTCAGTTTCAGACTTGGAGAATCGTAACGACTGTGATATTGGTAATATTCAAGCCCATTGTGCAGGTGAAAACAAAGGAAAATTTGCAAGTAAGAGAGCAAAAGGATCATGGAGACAAAGTGAAAGTAGTAAAAAAGAAATTGCTCCTGTGACTCCTTTAAAGAAGAATTATAAAAACGGTATGTGTATACGGATTATCTGTTTTATTTATTTGTAAAAAAAATCGTTCTAATTTTACTAATGTATTTTCTTATACTAAAAGACGAAGAAACCAGTAGCCAACATGAAAGCAAAAGAAAGAAAGAGAAGAATCTATCGATTTTGATTTCTGACGAATCTTATCCAGAAAGTAAGAAGAAAATGATACCTACACCTTTAGAGATCACCACTTTTGAAAAAATTGTAGAACGAGATAAATTGTATAATATTAAGATACGTATCACGCGATTGTGGTATGGTCGATTGTATGCAAAGTCATCAAACTCACTTATATTTATGGCTAGAGACAAAGAAGTGAGTTGTTGTTTACAACAACAATTATCTTTTCAACGTAAAATTTATTATTTAAATATTAATTTTACGACTTTATGCAGGACGTTGAACGAGAGGTGTTAGTTGATGATTTATATGCTGACAAATAGAATAACATGATATTCATTGATAAAGTATACGTGATAAAAAAATGTTGTAACTTTGATAACCGGTAAATCTATTAAAGTTTTGGAAAACAGATGGCATTATCATTGACAAGACAATCAGAGGTTGATGAAGTTTCTGTGAAAGAAATATCGGCTGGCCGTACTTACCATTTTAAAATGTTGTGCAAAGTACGCGATCTTGCGCGTAAACCTGAATGTGTTTATGGTAAGATAATGTGTACTCATAACCGTTAAGCTTTATAATTTTTTACTATAAGTCATTACAAAATTTATATATTCATGACCTCTTATATTCATTATGTGAATTGCAGATATAGTAGGATATGTCGTTGATGTGAGCCATGAACGCATAATCTCTTTAAAGTCTGGAGGTACAAGTAAATTAGTTGAAATATCACTCATTGATGATGGTTGTTACGAGAAACCGGTCACTTTAACGATCTGGGAGAATTTTCTGACAAAGCACATGAGTATTTTTAGGGAAGGATACACTGATAGTTTCTTAATTGCCGTGATAGGTGTGCGTGCAAAAGAATTCAGAAGTAAATTTTTTACTTACACTCATATAATTTTTGTTATTTTAAAAATAAAATTAAAGTTTAGTGGTTATCAATAGCTGTTAAGTTTTTACAAGTATAGCGCTATTAATATGGTAAATGATACAATTATAGGAAGTTACATGTTAGAAACAACAGGCTTTACGAAAATGAGATTTAAAACCGATGGTATCCCCGAAGCAGAACGGCTGATGAGATGGTAGTATATCATATATTTATTATATTTTTAGTATTACATTTTTACATTTGTTAAAGGCAATGTTGATAAGAGTGTCATGCTTTTAGGGTTCGATTTGATCTGCCAACAAAGCAAATTGGGTATTCGAGACAAGTAGGAAGCAGCAGCAATAATGCAAATCAAATGGTAGAAACGTATACCATTGAACATCTAATCAATGAAACAAAAAATTTCCCTCCACCTAATACGGTATGAAATGATAATTTATATGTAATATATATGATATATAATTTAATATTAACATGTATTTAGCATATAATCGTAAATTATATTTTTATATTTTTGTTTTATTAAAAGGGTCTGTTTATCTCTATTTTTCTATATAGGTTCTGGATTTTATAGTTAATGCCACAATTATTTACATCTTTCCCGATGAACCATACTATGATGTATGTTCTCAATGAAAGCGAAGTGTAAAGGTACAGCCTGGGCAAAATTATACTTGCATTTATTCGGATTGCGAGCATATGGTGTCGGATTCTAGGAAAAGGTATTTTTTTAAAGAAAACCTTATAGGTTGTTGAATAAAATTAATACATATTATTTGATCAATATATACATATTGTAGATACCGAATTAAAGCAAGAATTGAGGACAAAACTGATGAAACAAATATTGTAGCTTTTGATCAGCATACTCAGACTCTTCTCCATTATCCAATGGATGATATGATGCAACTTTATTCATCGGTATGACATAGATTGTTAAAATAATTTCAAATGCAACATAATAATCAATGTATGTCTAACAATTCTTTTTTCGTTGATGCAGAGTAAAGATTCATATGATTATGAGAAACATCTTGATAAGTGTGCATCGATTGCATATAAGATAAAGATAAGAGTGACTAATAATAATCATAAATTTATCCAAAGTGGAGGATTTACCGTCAATAGTTTTGAAAGGGTTGTCCGCCAATTTTATAAAGCCCCAGCTTTGGAACCAACTGGAGAAGATGATGGTGAAGATTAGTACTAAGATTAGAGTATTTATATAATGATGTTTAATTAAGTATTATTGCTTCCATTATTTCAGTATGATATTGTATAATTATGTATGGAGTTGTGGTTATTATAAGGGTGTTTATGAGAAACCTTTTGTCATCAATCACATTTAGCAGCTGTTGCATTATTTTAAGCCTAGAAAGCTCCAATGGTATATCCCAATAAAGAAAGAAAGAGTAACAGAAATTTACAAGCAATTCTCAACACATAGAAATTATAACAAGTAGAGCAAAGACAATAAACATTGAAAAATATATAAATACAGATTGCCGAAGTAATTTGGAAACCCATGCGATTATCTTTCCCATGACTGAATTCAAGTTCAATTCTTTAAAAGGTTGGATCAAAGAATTGTGAGAAATCAAAACCAATCCTTTAAACCACATCCTCTCATCCAGCAAACAAATAATAATTATTAACTTTTTTTTACTATCCTTGTGATGAGCATCACTATGCTTACCATCATTATGAGTAATCCAAAGAAAGATCAATCCAAAAACAACTATCATCAATATCCCAACAATAAAAGAAAGGGACAAACAATGAAGAATCAAAAAAACTAGAGTAGACATGATTTGAAAATTCTAAATAATTACTGTAGGGTTTCTAGACACACCCATGAGGTTCTACAACTGATCAACCATGTCCAATTCAAATTTTTCATATGCCAAAGAACCCTAATGCTAGATCGTTACTAGAGGTATGGCTAAACAACAAGCAAGTTAACAACTTAACTACAAGTGAAAGTGACTACAACCTTTGTAGATCCGGTCCTCCACCTCTTTAGCTCCGTGATGACGTCCCTCCGCTGCGATCAACCGGATCCTGGACTCTAGCGATGGTTTCGTTGGAGAAATGATCGGGCTAGGTCGTTGACTTCGATGCCGAAGATGATCTACGTCGAGGCAACTCAAACGCAAGCTCCATCTTCACTAAGTCATGAAACTTGTGAAGAAAACACCCTATACAACATGGCAAGTGGTAGAGGATGAAGAAATAGGAAGTGGGTTCACTTTGGATTTGGATTTCTCACTTGGATTCATCACTTGTAATTTTCTAGTAAGCTTTCTTCACCTCTTGAAGAAGATAAAGAAGAAGAAAAGAAAATGAATTATCCTTAAAAGAAAATTCAAGTGATGCTTATCATATAGCAACCATGGGTTAGTAAACTCATGTAGAGAATAAACTAGGGTTTAGGTAATGGTTAGGTTTAGGATAAAACAAAATGGTAGACTTTCAAAGCTTCATGAAGCTTCAAGAGTAAAACAAAACAAGCCTCCATTTTATTTTTGCCAAAATGAATAAAGAAAATAAATAAAACAAATTAAAACCTAACCATTAACCTAAAGATGGTTTAAAGCAAACATACATCCAAGTTTGCATGTATCATCAAACATGATACAATCAAGTGCACAAAGATATATCACATATACTACTTGTGCACATCAAGTGAGAAAATCAATCTTAAGTGAACAATACTAGTCAATATAAAGTAATATATCTAATATATAATTATACATTAAATCATTAAATCAACACTTGATTTAATGGTCCGGTCATACCGCATATAACCGACTAATATCAAGTGTATCAATATATAGAATCAACATTTGATTCGGTAACCCGGCTATATCTTATATAACTGTCCGATGATACAAATCGCAAGAATAGAATTCAGTATCACATACTGGTATTATTCTCGGTCCCGCACATATCTCATATGCGCTCCTATTTCGTTTCGCTTGAGCCAGGAAACCTCTGTGTAGGACTCTAAAGACTCGTCAATACGCCGGTAGCAGGTGATGATCATATCAAACACCCGCAAGCCGCAAGCGGTCTGCTAAACGTAACGGACACCCGGGTATTGAGCGATCAGAAGATCAACAAGTAAGCCCGCTAGTACTCCTGCGAATCCAATCAGTAACACTCCCGTACAGTCCGGTCTCGTCGTCTGATATGTCGCATATCTCGCCTAGGGGTGGTAAACGTCAGACCCCAGTAGCTCGATAAGTCGTGTCGATATGAGGTCTATAACAGTTTGAGAAGCTACTGGTAACACTTACCAGTAAATCTCAGCAACCCTGGCCAGGGATTTCCGGTTATAGCCAATCGAATACAGCACAACATCAACTCCCTATACCGGGAGAGACGAATCCCCTCCTATCGCTCATTGCCTCCATGTGATTCGGGACTGTACCCAAAAACCACCGTTTTGCACGTCCTCTTGGACGTGGTAAGGTGGAAATCAAAGCACAGTGGGAATCACACAAGACTCTATGACGATCTTGGGTCAACAGACTACTCTGTACCAGTGTCACCGGAGAACTGCCATCTGACGTGAGGTATAATACCATCTGGGAGTTCTCGGCGAGTTCGTCCAGTGTACCCAGTCTCCACTGAGCACCCGTACACCATCCTTGATGTCAAACACCGATGGATATGGGATCATCCATCGCCCATCATATGGGTCAAGATGCGTATACGCTAGTCTACTCTGGTGCATCGATGCCCTGTCTCGATACACCCACGACTAGGGACCTTGAAGGATGTACTTATGGACTACCATGTCCCAACTAGTATGATCCGCATCATAGTCCAGGTAGTCAAGTACACATCCTAAGGGCTTTACCAACATGTAACAGAGAGACAATCAGTATACACGTTAAGGTAAAGAGTAACCAGATAGCATACTATCATGTCGAGTAAGAAAGTCCTCCCTATATATGTCCAAGCATCCACTACAATATACATCGTATGTACAGTAATGGCCTCTAGGGCATACATATAACTAACAATTACTTACCTTTTCTAGAGGAGATAAAAATATTTTTAAAGTTGGATTTATCTCACCTGCCGAGATTGAGAAGAATGAAGCAAAGAGTTTCTTTTTTTCTTTGATTAGGAAACTGGGTAGCATGAAGAATGCTAAAAAAATCAAAAATCAAGTTTTATTAAGCCGAGGAGAATAAAAATCAGTTCTTAGAGTTAAAAATGTCAGCTTTAAGGATTTTCTTTGCAGATTCTGAAATTCTGAAGTTTAAGTTTGCATTTTTTTATTTTAGCGTCAAAAAATTGTTGAGAAAAAGTACATATCTAATAATTTATAAAGCAGGAGAAATCATAAAAAGCCTCAAAGTTGGATATTTGGTTGCTTAGAAGAGAGATCGTTAAGAGTAGAGACTGGATCTGATAATCACAAAATTAGAGACAGAGAAAAGTTTAGCAAACCAAGTGATTTTGCTCATTTTATGCTTACCCATATAGTTCCTCAGGTTGAAAATCTCAGATCTCTCAAAATTCTCTTAAAAAATAATGAAAAATTTTAAGATCTGAAGTTGGGGTGAGACGAAACGGACGAAGAAAAGGAGAGATGAATGATATTGGTGTGGAGAGATCGGATCTACTAAAAAGGTTTTTGAAGACCGGTGGAAATTTGTAGACTTTGGAGTTCGAATGGGGCGAAGATCATGAAGAAAAAGAAAGGTGAAAATATTTTCTGCCTATAGGGTTTTCTAGAGGGAACCCTAATTTCTGCGATGTATATATATCCCTTTTAAGGGTCATGGTGTATGGGCTAAAGCCCACTTAATATTTTTCTTAATAAAATTCAGCTGGGTCTACTCCCGATTTAATTTTAAAAAAACTTAAATTGGAAGACCGTTTGAGAAAAAGAGAGCTTCTTTATTTATCAAAATTTTGATTAAAACCTTTATAATGGCAAGAAAGTGAAGATTGCAATGATTTACAAATAAAATGGTGGAAAGGAGAAGAAAATTGAGATATTCGGTTATTTTTCATTTAAGAGAAAAAGTGAGAAATAGAGAGAGCGGATATTTTTCTCTCTCTTCCGTCTCTCTCGATCTATTTAGTAAATCCTAACTCTCTTCATCTGTATGTATAACCCATATTTGGACGTTGATGTATTGGGTCTGGCCCACAAAATCTATTAGTTTTTTAATAAAATAACCGGGCTTTCCCAGTTTCGTTAAAAAAATGCCAAGAAAGTGAAGAGGAAGCTTATTAAGACTAAAAACTCTATAATTCTATATCGGTTATGGATTTTATAGTTAATGCCATAGTTCTTTATATGTTTCTCGATAAACTATGTTATATATATTCTAAATGCAAGCGAAGTATAATGGTGCGGTCTGGGCAAAATTATACTTACTTTTATTCAGATTGCGGGCATATAGGGTGATGTTAATTTATAATATACTTTTTCGTGTATAAACCCATGTAATTTGTGTTGCATATCATATAAATATTTATTAACTATTTAGAATACAGGACTTAGTTTATGCCATATAAAATATAATTTTCATGGTAAGTGATTATCTTGAAATAAGATTGTATGATTTATTATTTTATTTTTTATTTCTCAACTCTTTAACTTAAGATATAGATGTATCTTACAATGACTAGACGTAACAGTAGTGATATTATTCTGTGTATGTGCTCTTTGATAAAGTTAGCTATAGAGGCCAATTATTTTGCAAGTCTTTCAATATATTGCAGAAATTTATGCCAACTTTAATCATATACATATGATAAAATTGTGCGAATACAGAGTACCATATAATATTAAAGTTGATAATAATTAATAGTAATTTAGAATATGCATATAAAAATATCATATAATATTTAATAGAACAATAATCAATAGTAAGTTGAAATTTTTGTATATTAAATTCGTTAAAACCTATTCATCTATTATTTAAATTCTTTCTCATGTTAACATCATCCATATTTTCTTTAACAAAAAAGTAGAGTAGGATACATTGCTTATAAAACTACATTAACATTAAAAAAATATATACATAAAGGAGTTCAAATTTAGGCAAATAGATGAATCCATATTTGTACATAATTCGCCAATAAGGAGATAAAGTGAAGAGCGGATCAATTGTCATCGTCCATAGCTAGCAACAATTACAATATTATAAGCCTAGAAAGTTCCAATAATATATCCAAATAAGAAAAGAAAGCGTAATAAAAATTTACAAACAATCATTAACACAGAAAAATTATTACAAGTAGAGTAAAAACAAGAAACGCTGAAAATATATAATTTCGGTTAATGGATCTGAGCATTGGCCTTTTTGGAATTTTATCTTTCTGGACAAAAAATTTATAAAATTATATGACAACAAAATATGATTAATAGTTCCTTTATTCTTCTAAATTTTTTAAATACATTTTAAAAGGAAAACCATGAAATATTTTGAGATTGTGTTTGTTCTATTAAATTTTCCATTTGAAAAAATTTGTAACAAAATAAATCTAAGTAGTATGCGACTATGAGTTTTTAATTTCAGGATGAGCATAAAAATCTATCAGAATGCATTTGAAACTCTGTATTATGGGAGAATATAATTACACAATATCATATTCCAAAACCCTCAATTAAACAATTAGTTATAATAGATATCTAATGGCGTATGCAAACTAGAATTAATTCGTAACTCCATATCTCCACTTAAACAATATCTTTGAAGTCGTGTGTTTTTGTTTCTTCAGAGTTGTCTTATCTCCAAATGGTTGTTATACACAACTAACAACCGTTATATTATTATAAGCCTAGAAAGTTTCAATAGTCTATTCAAATAAGGAAAGAAAAGATAACAGAATTTTACAAGCAATGATCAACATATAAAAATTATTACAAGTAGAGTAAAGATAAAAAAACGCTGAAAAAACATAAATACAGTAAATGGATCTAAGTATTGGCATTTCTGGAATTTCATTTTTTCCAATCAAAAATATATAAAATTGCATGACAACAAAATATGGTTAATAGTTCTTTTATTATTCTAAAATCTTCTAATACATTTTTTTAATGAGAACCATGAAATATTTTGAGATTGTGTTTGTTCTATTAAATTTTTCATTTGAAAAAATTTGTAACAAAATAAATTTAAGCTGTATGCACTCTGAGTTTTTAATTGCAAGATGAGTATAAAGATCTATCAGAATGCATTTGAAACTCTGTATTATATGAGAATATAATAACATAATATCATATTACAAAACCCTCAATTAAAAAATTAGTTATAACTGATATCTAATAGCGTATGCAAATTAAAATTAATTTATAACTTCGTACCTCCACTTAAACAATAATTTTGATATCGTGTGTTTTTGTGTCTTAAAAGTTACCTTATCTCCAAATGATCGTTGTCCTCTTTTGTCTGTGAAGGAAACTTTTCGGTATTTATCAATATACTTTTTGAAAAAAATTTCTATAGTTCAAATTAGAACCTTAGTTTACTAGCTTGAACCCCTTAATTCATCAAAATACATTATCATTAATAGCATAACTATCTTATACTTAGGATTCCATTAAGTAATCGCCAAAATAAAGCTAATTCATCTTAACATTTTAAAACAAATCATGTACTTATGATAAATGGATCTGAAAATATGTTCCACGCATAAAATATACTTAAAAACTTATGATTGCAATATCCCAAAAAAAGTAAAATGAGATGGAAAGAAAATTCATATTATAAATAAGATATCAGCAACGCCACCAACAACTAGAGCACTCCATCATTGAGTGGTGTAGGTTCTCCAATACAAAGTTGTCAAACGATCATTAAGTTCTTCATATATAAAAAGAAGAAATATCTTTTGATTGTCCAAAAGTCTGCAAGATAGCCGCAATGGTCATAGATTCATCATCTTTCTTCTCATCTAAACCTCCATAAATCTCCATTGACTCTGGCGACGGTGGCGATGGAGGAGGCGGTGAATAAGAAACACGGTCATTGAAAAAACCCGGATAATGAAAATTGTTTCTCGTCCCTTCAGATCCATTGAACGATATCGAAGAGAGACTGTCATTCACGATCAACTCCTCCGATGGCGGCGGTGGAGGCGGCGGTGAATAAGAAGCATGGGAATTGAAAAAACCCGGGTAATGAACAAAATTGGTCCTTGCTCATTCAGGCCCACTGAACGATATCGAAAAGAGATCGTAAGCTCTAGCGGCCTCCTTAGCCGTGTCGAATGTGCCTAGCCAGTGTCTTTTTTTGGTGTGTGGGTTTCGGATTTCTACTAAATATCGTCCCCAATTACGTTTGCGGACGCCTAAGTATCCGGTGGAGCCTCGGGTTGTTCTTCTCTGTGGTTGGTTTTGGTTGGAAAGTTGCATTTGTGAGAGTTGATCTTGCATTTGGCTACCGGATATGAGAGTGAAGATGGTAGGGGTTATGAGGTGATCAATCTATATATAGGCTACAAAGTAGAATATACAGTAATTTAGATTGGGGCTTTCTTATATAAATGTGTCTTAGTTGAAATATAGAAAAATCTTCAATATATAAGTGATGATGTGGATTGCATTAATTTAGATTATGGTTTTGTTAGATAATCGAATGTTAGGTATAGTTGAAAGGCTAGAGTTTTGGTACGGCATTAGCATATGGACGAATTTTTATGGTTCTTAACTAAGAACAGTGGAGTTCTAAATGTCGTTTGCATTTAAATTTAGGGTTTTGGTAAAGCAGTTGTAGATTCATGTTTAAATTGTGTTTTACTAGGTTTTTGTGCATGTCTCCATATAGGAAAACAATAATTCTTAATTGCTGAATGAAACAAATTATTAGCATGCTTCAAATTAATTTTAAATTTTTTTGTGTTACACATTGCCTATGCATATAGAGGATCTTTTTAGTTACTAAGTATAAATCTATAGAAATATATGATTTAGAATTCTATTTCCATGAGAAACCCCTCTCGCCCAATTTATTTGTTTACTCAAAAATTTTAGATTCCAAAACTTCAAGGTCATCTTAAAAACTCTTAATCGAACTTTACACCTTTAAACGAATTTTAGATTTATCACTAGCTAGATTTACTTAATGCGTTCTCGCTTATCATTTTTCCAAAAGAGATATTGACTTATAAGATTCAACATATTTTGCAACTTCATGCCTTCATAACCAATGGGTACCATTCTGTTGTGTTTAGTTTAAATGGGTTATGTTATCAGCTATCTGGAAAGGGTCATACTTGTGCATCTCTGCAATCAGATCTTAATATATACTGCATATTTTATTATTATCGAGGAATTTATCCAACTCCGAATAGATTGTGGATGCGTTGTTCAGGACAACGATTGGATAGATGATGCGTGATTGATCAGATGATTGTTTGTATAATATCATATATAGAAATATGAAGAAAAATGCATGATGGGATAGATGGAGCTATGTATTTCCAATGCACCATAATTGCATTTCCTGTTTTCACGGTTGAAGCACGTTTGGTTGTCTTCTTTTTTACTAGATAATATCAAGGATTGTCTTTTCCAAATATTTTTATTTAATTTACTCAAATTACGATGCTATTAAATCAGTCAAATCATACATTTGTCAAAATATACCTTATTGAAAACTGTTTATATGCAGAGTGCAATAATGATATGAGCTGTAAATGTATATATTTCATCTGTCCAATCATGTATTTTTTTCTTCATTCCTGTTTATATATGATATGACATCGAAATAATCATTTAGACTAAAGCATAACTCAACTTTAATTTTTCTTTTTAACAAAGAATGCATTAATTGTTTTTATCTCTTTATTCCCGTATCACCTCATGTAGTCAAAAGAACTTTGTTGCAAAATTCACCACTTGGTTGCTATGACAAATAATACTTGCTTTTCTGGAATCAGATTTTGATGTATACTGCATATTATATTACTATCGAGAAATCTATCCAACTTCGAATAGATTGTGAAAGCGATGTTGGAGACAACGATTGGATAGATAATGCATGATTGGACAGATAATTGTTTGTATAATATCATAAATAGAAATATGAAGAAAAATGCATGATGGGATAGATAAAGCTATGTATTTCCAATTCACCATAATTGCATTCACTGCTTTCACGGTTGAAGCACGTTTGGTTCTCTTCTTTATCACTAGGTAATATCAAGGATTATCTTTTCTACATATTTTTGTTTAATTTACTCGAATTACGATACTATCAAATCAGTCAAATCATACATTTGTCAAAATATATTTTATTGAAAACTGTTTATATACAGAGTGTATTAATGATATGAGTTGAATGCATATACTTCATCTGTTAGTTATATGTATGCCGTAGAGGCTATTACTATACATAGGATGTATATTGTAGTGGATGCTTGGACATATATAGGGAGGACTTTCTCGCTCGACATGATAGTATGCTATCTGGTTACTCTTTACCTTAACGTGTACACTGATTGTCTCTCTGCTATATGTTGGTAAAGCCCTTAGGATATGTACTTGACTACCTGGACTATGATGCGGATCATACTAGTGGGGACATGGTAGTCCATAAGTACATCCTTCAAAGTCCCTAGTCGTGGGTGTATCGAGACGGGGCATCGATATACCATAGTAGACTAGCGTGTACCTTCTCGACCCATACAGATGGGTGATGGATGATCCCATATCCATTGGTGTTTGATATCAGAGATCATATACGGGTGCTCAGTAGAGACTGGGTACACTGGACGGACTCGCCGAGAACTCCCAGATGGTATTATACCTTACGTCAGATGGCAGTTCTCTGGTGACACTGGTACAGAGTAGTCTGTCGACCTATGGGGGGTTCTCACTGTGTGACAGTGTGGCGAAGCATAGGCTCTTACCCCCAGGGTGTCCCGAGACCGGAAGGTGTTACGTCGGGTTGTAGTCCTCGCGAGGGGGCATGCGTAAAAAGTAGCGGCTGAGCGTATTGACGAGTCTTTAGAGTCCTACACAGAGGTTTCCTGGCTCAAGCGAAACGAAATAGGAGCGCATATGAGATATGTGCGGGACCGAGAATAATGCGTGTATGTGATACCGTATTCTATTCTCGCGATGAATGTATCGAATGGTTATATGCGATATAACCTAGTTATCGAATCGAGGGTTGATTCGATAAGCCGATACATTGGATAATAGTCGGTTATATGCGATATGACCGGATCATTGAATCAAGTGTTGATTTAATGATTTAATGCATAATTATATATTTGATATATTACTTTGCATTAACTAGTATTGGTTCACTTTAAATGGATTTTCTCACTTGGATGTATAAGTTGTATATGTGATATACTTTTTGTGCAAATGATTGTATCATGTTTGATGATGCATGTTTACTTGTGTTTGTGTAAAGATTGAACCATGGTTATTTAAATGGTTAGGGTTTTGGTTTTCTTATTTATTTATTTATTTATTTATTCTTTATGGAAAATAATAAGCATAAAGAAAAATGGTGGCTTTC
Source organism: Agapanthus africanus (assembly GCA_030015575.1). Taxonomy (NCBI): domain Eukaryota; kingdom Viridiplantae; phylum Streptophyta; class Magnoliopsida; order Asparagales; family Amaryllidaceae; genus Agapanthus; species Agapanthus africanus. The sequence continues at coordinate 888,695,560 of JASDDO010000019.1, read as the reverse complement.
TTTGGATGGATATTGAAGCTTCATGAAGCTTTGACTAAGTCACCATTTTTGTCTTCATGCTTAACCCTAACCATTCACTTAACCCTAATTCATTCTCTACACTTGACCATGGTTGGATTATGATAAGTATTCAATTCTTTTTCTATTTTGAATAACTTATCATAACATTATCATCATCTTCTTCTTCTTCATCACAAGAAGAAAAGCTTGCTTGATCAATGGTGATTTGAGCAAAAGTGTGAGAAATCCAATTCTAAAGTGAACCCACTTCCTATTTCTTCATCCTCTACCTCTTGCCAAGTAGTATAGGGTGTTCTCTTCACAAATTTCATGACTTGGTGAAGTGGGAGCTTGATCTAGTGATGCCTCGACGTAGATCATCTTCGGCACGAAGCCGACGACCTAGCCCGCCCATTTCTCCGATGAAGCCGACGCTAGAGCCCGGGATTCCATTTGGACAGCGAGGAGACTTCATTGCGGAGCTATGGAGGTGGAGGACCGGATCTACAAAGGTTGTATTTCCGTTCTTTTAGTTATATTGTTAACTAGTTGTATGTGTTCGCCTAAAATATCTAGTTAACGATCTAGTCTAGGGTTTCTCGGCACCGTAATTTTTGAAATTGGCATGGTTGATGCCTTGTGAGACCTCTTGAGAGTGCCTAGGAACCCTACAGTGGTATCAGAGCCTAGCTAGAGCCTTAGGCGATGTGTAGACGACGTTTGAAACCCGATCGAACCAAAACCCTAACCCCAAAATAGCTCTCTGGACTTTTTCTAAAAACTGGGATTTTTCCAAATTAAAAATATGCAGAAAAATCAGCAGGGAATCCTAAGAATTACTGTTCAACACGTGTCCATGATTCCTCCAAAGTGCGGCGGAACCGCGGCAGAAGCCTGGCTTATGCGGCGGTTCCGCGGCCGTATGATGACGTCACCCACCCAATTTTGCACAGTAACTTCCTTTATTCAGTGCTGAGTTCTCTGGGTATTTTTAAATATTATTCAAGAGTTGAATTTTCTGGGGTTGTTTTGTGGATTCGTTTATTCGATCGGATTGTCAAACTCTGTCTATGTGTCTTTCCGGATGATTTTTGAATATGTTAAAAAGTTCGACCGGATATAAATACCCAACTTTTCCCCTGCCGGAAAATTTCCAAGTGTTGGATTTTTCCGTGGTTTAAAGACGTTCTAAGTAGTGCAAGTAACGCGATGGACCCTCTAGAAGACAACAAACCTTAACTCGATTATATGACCGTCTTGAACTGCCCTTTGAACCTTAGGGTTTGGGGCAGTACGGCGTGCCACATGTGAGGCGTTGGCTTGACCCTTCTACGGCTGGACCGTTGGTACTGAGGCATGAACTGGATGTTTTTAAACTTATTTCATGTGTTGATCTGTTTCAGGAAAACTTGGGTGTTTGACTGTTCGATCGGAAAGTTTAACATTTTCTGTTTATCTGGAATGGGATACAACAATTGGAATTCACAAGGAGTTATGAGATAACTGAATGAATGTTATAAACATAGCACTTTAGTCTCACTTGATCGGTTGCCACAGAATTTTGATGCGATCAAAAGTCCGTCGCAATCACGTAGCGTACGCGGATACTCGCCGGATAAACTTAATAGACAGCTACACCCCATAGCCCCGACCAAGTGACTGTAGGAGAACCCCGTCGCCGAAAGCATCCGTTCGGGTGCTCGCGGCAGCGGTGTTCCGCCTTGGTGCACTTCGTCGACGGCGTCGGGGGTGCGGCCGCCTATTAAAGTTTGCGACGAGCATTCGATCAGGATGTCGGGAATCTTGTTGAATTGCCCGACTTGATATTGAAAAGCGTTTTCGATTTTGAGACTAAAATGCGGGGTTTATGATTGTTAGGCATGCGATGTCTAAGGAATTCATTTGATTAGGCATGTGATGTCTAAAGAGATTGCGGATTCCAACTGTTGTAGTTTTACACTTTCTTTTCTGTGACCGTAAGTGTAATATGTGATATCGCCGGTTTCGTTGCTATATGTCAACGACAATTGGGATGCGTATATTTACTTACGTTGATGGCATGTGATGTTATGTGTTGCTGGATATGTTATATTGGATCGTCGTGTTTGAATAGCCGGGGGTTTTTATGTGAGATGAGTGTTTTTCATTTTCATTCATGTAAAAACTTGTATGTAATATTCTTTTATTGGGGCACTTCCAGGTTGCGGAAGTTATCACCTTTTGTATATTATTTACTTTTCCGCACTAGGATAGACCCAAGGAGGGGAGCACAAGTAACCGGGTTCTGGAGTCCAGTGGGAGACCAACTCGAGGAGTCGAGTCCGGGTCTCCTAACTCTAGAATTGGTAGGGTTGCTTTCCGCTCTCGTAGGGGTCTAGGGTTTTGGGTTTGGCTATTCATCGCGACCGTGGAATCCGTGTTTTATACTAGCTCGTATTGAAAACACGGACGTCCTAGTATATCCAATATTTCATATGATTCTTCTGCTGCGATATCTGTGATGTGATCATGTGATGTTCTGTGATAGATAGAGTATATAGTATATATGATATATTATATAGACGTTACTTATGTTTTGCACCCGCACTAGCCCTGCCCTGCTCTGCCGTTAGTTACCTAACCTAACGGTGCACGAGGGGACATCGAGGCGAATGCGGATGGCATAAGTGTACGTCGTATTTATCTGTGATGTTTAGGTACTTAAATGATGGGACTTCATTAATGTGATTAATGAAAGTAAAAGAAACCTAAAGATGTTGTAGAATCGAATTTCAAAAATAAAACAGGTAGCTACAGTTCTTGCTTTGCACAGCGGTATATATGATATATCCTGCACCTTATTCGATGAGGAAAGGACCGAGATCCCTTCACAGGGAGTGACTCCTTTAGCAATAACTGGCAGATGCTACACACTCGGTTTGTCTTTTGATTGCTTTTAAGAGTTTTTGCTTTGCACAGTGATATATATGATATATCCCGCACCTCATTCGACGAGGAAAGGACCGACGATCCCTTCACCGGGAGTGACTCCTTTAGCAAAACTAGAAAAGCCTCAAAAGCACTCCATTTTAAAATCATTTGATTCTACAACGATATCAAGTTCATTACGCAATAGGTTTTCAGAAAAACCTGTCGTAGCCCTCCGTCATTTCAGATAAGTCCTGTTTAGTATTCGTGCTGCGTTTGTTGACCTTGTTAAGGCGCAGTGTGCGGTAGCTAACCAGTATTTATCTGCTTATGCATATGATGCAGATTGGGTTAGGGTAGTCGTGCGGCCTTGTTGACCTTGTCAAGGGTCGTGTGGGTGGGTTTGATTCAATCAAGAAATGACGGGTTGAACTTGACTTGCGGTCTATGGTTTGTTGACCTTGTCAAGGTCATAGATCGTTCGGGGCAAAATATGATCGGGAATTTCAAGTGTTGAAATTTGCAATGAGATTGCATACCTTCTATGAGATAGTTGGATCCCGATACCCGCTGCGAGTAAGAGTTACTCCTGGGAGAGTTTTACACATTACAATTAGCCGATCAAGTAGGTGTCTATAAAGGTGTCAATGGGGTTACGCCTCTGGGAAAACGAGGTTTACATTAATTAGGTTCGTGCGAAAGCACGGGGGACCTCCCTCAAAGTACCGACACTGGCCTGGCTGAAAGATTGGCGAACTTGTAGTCTGTAATTAATCCCGGCTAGTCTTTTCTTTTAGGGTTTGAAGGAAGATTTGATAAAAAACAGTGGGAGCCATCCTGATTAGATAAAATAATAACCAATCTGATCTTACAAGAGCGCACGCTGAGTGTTTTCTTCTCTCTCTCTCCTGGTAGCGACCATATCACGCCTTAATCAAGATAATAATACGGATTATTGACCGAACCCGCTTGTTATACTGAGCTGGGGAACGTTGGTCCCGCTCCAACTTATAATTGTTATAAGACAGAGCAGGAAATTGGGGAATACCAGATTTCCCGTGCCGCCCAAACGAAGAGAGTGCATGCTGATGCATCATCTTCGGGTGTGTTCATTACAAAGAACTGTTTCTCAGTATTCTCTACGTCCTGGGTATTTGATACCGGATCAGGATTCCAGATATGTAATATGTTACATAGGGCTACAGAAAGGTAGAGAACTGAGAACGGGTGATAAGTTTCATGAGACAGAAAACGGGGCAAGTGTTGCAGCCAAGTCTGTTGGTCACTGTCACCCTGTATTACCAATACATTGATTCTGAACAAATGCTATTAGACACCGAACCTGATATACAAAATCATATCAGTCTCTTTAGTAGTAAAGAAATGATAAAATTTTGTATTGATGGATAATGTTTTGAACATTTCCTATATCAAATGTTGATCGGTTCAGGCACGTTATCTAAAAGCATTGACGTTCTAAATCAAACTACAGTTCTTAGTATACAGAACACACACAAGAGGAAGAGTTCAGAAATGAACGGATCCTTCTTGAGGCTTTGTAGACTAGGTCATATCAATGCGACCCGACTGGCTGAAGTTACATTTAGATGCATATTTAAATTAGTTTGAATTTACATCTTATGAAACTTGCCAGTGATGTCACAAAGATTAAATGACCATAGCTCTGTTTATTGGAAACAGAGAAAGAGTTAGTAAACTCTTGGGATTGATACATGATGATGTATGTAAGGTCCCCTGTCTACACATGCCAGGACTGGTTCTTTGTACTTCGTTACATTCTCTGATAATCTCTCAAGATTCAGACATATGTTCCTATTGAAACACAAGTCCGAACCTTTTGAGATATTCACAGAATATAAGCTAGAAGTAGAGAACCAATAAGGGTATAAGTATTATGTTCTTTGATGTGATCAAGGAGGAGAATACTTGAGCACGGAAATCCTGGATTATTCTAAAGGAAAATGAGATTCTCTCTCAGCATTACTCCTCCGTATACACCATAGCACGATGGTATATCGGGGCGGAGCAATCACACCCTATATGATATGGTGTGCTCTATGATGAGTACTACTGAGTTACCTGTTTCCTTTTAAGGGGGTTATGCACTTGAGAAGCTGCATACCTATTGAATAGGTTCGAATCAAATCAGTTACCTACCGCTTCATATGTGATATGATAAGGGAAGAGCCCATCTCTTAAGTTAGTTAAGATTTGGGGTTGTCCAGCCTATGTCTGAAAAGCAAAATCCGGACAAGCTCGAGGCAAGGTCTGTTATGTACAACTGGAAATGTTCCAGCTATACAAACTGCAGCTGATGATTTGAAAGAACCAAAGGATTCAGTAGATTCCAACGAACCTCGGCCTCTCCGCCAATCTAATAGGGTTCCTCACCCATCTGAGAGATATTTCGGTTTCTCTATGACAGTGGGAGCGAGGATTGCATCATGAGATGATGACCCGACTAGTTTCGAGCTGGCCATCAGGAGTGGGACTCTGTAAGAATGGCTGGATGCTTAGCGATCTGAGATGGAATCCTTATACACCAACAAAGTATGGACTTTGGTTGCTATATCTGAAGGGTTAAATCCCCATCAGGAGAAAGTAAATCTTGAGAAGATTACTTGGTGTAGATGGAAAAGTTGAGACTTTCAAAGCTAGACTTGTTAAAGCTTTTCGTCATCGACCAGGCATGGATAATGATGAAACCTTTTCAAGTGACTATGCTTAAGTCCATCCAGATCCTACTTGCCACGGCTACATACCTTGACTACGATATCTGGCGGTTGGGTGCCATGACTGCTTTTCTAAATGATGTTTTAGAAGAGTGCGTCTATAAGTACACAGCCAGAGGGCTTCGTAGACAGTGGGAGCAGCGGAAACGTGTGCAAGATGGTTTATGTGATAAAGCAGGCATCGCGGAGTTGGAACATCTGTTTTGATGGATTAGTCAAAAAGTTTGACATCATCAAAATGGTAGATGAACCTTGTATAAACAAAAAGGTAGTAGGGAGTATGGTGGTGATCCTCGTAGAGTACGTGGATGTCATACTCTTGATAAGAAAGGAGTTTTCTATGCTACGCTCGGTCAATCTCCGCTTATCACAAGGATTCTCCATATAGGATCAAAGTGATACCTCCTAAATCCAGGGTTTTGGATCTATGAGATAGATCTAAATGGATGTTAGGATACTCACTAGTTATAGTGAGATGGTATCAATCGATCCTGGGAAGAATCACTGGAAGTGTTCCAGGGTGATAAAGACGACTGAGTGTCAGTCACAGGCATTGTCTTTACCCTCAGTAAAGGGACGGTATGTTAGAAGAGTTCCAAGCTAAATACCGTGGTATACTAGAAGATAAAGGCAGGATACATCGCTACTTAAGATACTACCAAAGAGGATGTTTAGGTGTATATTGGTTCATGAGATGAACTTCGTTCCAACCATTGTGAGACAATGGAGTTGTGGCTTATGTCGAGAAACGCCGGTCCCATCAGTGATCCAGACATATTCTAAGGCAGTGTCACCTGATCATGGAGATGGTTGATCTCCAAGGTGATCAAGGTTAGGAGAGTAGACTCAGAGGACAACACGACGGATCCACTCATAAAGGCCTTTTCCCAGAGAGAGACTTTTATGGGATGGTTGAGTATGAGATACTACAACCACTGCTATCAGATGGCCCTAGTGCAAGTGGGAGATTGTTAGTTATATGTATGCCCTAGAGGCCATTACTATACATAGGATGTATATTGTAGTGGATGCTTGGACATATATAGGGAGGACTTTCTCGCTCGACATGATAGTATGCTATCTGGTTACTCTTTACCTTAACGTGTACACTGATTGTCTCTCTGCTACATGTTGGTAAAGCCCTTAGGATATGTACTTGACTATCTGGACTATGATGCGGATCATACTAGTAGGGACATGGTAGTCCATAAGTACATCCTTCAAAGTCCCTAGTCGTGGGTGTATCGAGACGGGGCATCGATATACCAGAGTAGACTAGCGTGTACCTTCTCGACCCATACAGATGGGCGATGGATGATCCCATATCCATTGGTGTTTGACATCAGAGATCATATACGGGTGCTCAGTAGAGACTGGGTACACTGGACGGACTCGCCGAGAACTCCCAGATGGTATTATACCTTACGTCAGATGGCAGTTCTCTGGTGACACTGGTACAGAGTAGTCTGTTGACCCGAGATCGTCATAGAGTCTTGTGTGGTTCCTACTGTGCTTTGATTTCCATCTTACCACGTCCAAGAGGGCGTGCAAAACGGTGGTTTTTGGGTACAGTCCCGAGTCACATGGAGGCAATGAGCGATAGGAGGGGATTCGTCTCTCCCGGTATAGGGAGTTGATGTTGCGCTGTGTTCGATTGGCTATAACCGGAAATCCCTGGCCAGGGTTGCTGAGATTTACTGGTAAGTGTTACCAGTAGTTTCTCGAATTGTTATAGACCTCATATCGACACGACTTATCGAGCTATTGGGGTCTGACGTTTACCACCCCTAGGCGAGATATGCGACATATCAGACGACGAGACCGGACTGTACGGTAAGTGTTACTGGTTGGATTCACAGGAGTGTGAGCGGGCTTGCTCGTCGATCTTCTGATCGCTCAATACCCGGGTGGCCGTTACGTTTAGCAGACCGCTTGCGGCTTGTGGGTGTTTGATATGATCATCACCTGCTGCCGGCGTATTGACGAGTCTTTAGAGTCCTACACAGAGGTTTTCTGGCTCAAGCGAAACGAAATAGGAGCGCATATGAGATATGTGCGGGACCGAGAATAATGCGTGTATGTGATACCGTATTCTATTCTCGCAATGAATGTATCGAATGGTTATATGCGATATAACCTAGTTATCGAATCGAGGGTTGATTCGATAAGCCGATACATTGGATACTAGTCGGTTATATGCGATATGACCGGATCATTGAATCAAGTGTTGATTTAATGATTTAATGCATAATTATATATTTGATATATTACTTTGTATTAACTAGTATTGGTTCACTTTAAATGGATTTTCTCACTTGGATGTACAAGTTGTATATGTGATATACTTTTTGTGCAAATGATTGTATCATGTTTGATGATGCATGTTTACTTGTGTTTGTGTAAAGATTGAACCATGGTTATTTAAATGGTTAGGGTTTTGGTTTTCTTATTTATTTGTTTGTTTATTTATTCTTTATGGAAAATAATAAGCATAAAGAAAAATGGTGGCTTTCTTTGGATGGATATTGAAGCTTCATGAAGCTTTGACTAAGTCACCATTTTTGTCTTCATGCTTAACCCTAAACATTCACTTAACCCTAGTTCATTCTCTACACTTGACCATGGTTGGATTATGATAAGTATTCAATTCTTTTTCTATTTTGAATAACTTATCATAACATTATCATCTTCTTCTTCTTCTTCATCACAAGAAGAAAAGCTTGCTTGATCAATGGTGATTTGAGCAAAAGTGTGAGAAATCCAATTCTAAAGTGAACCCACTTCCTATTTCTTCATCCTCTACCTCTTGCCAAGTAGTATAGGGTGTTCTCTTCACAAATTTCATGACTTGGTGAAGTGGGAGCTTGATCTAGTGATGCCTCGACGTAGATCATCTTCGGCACGAAGCCGACGACCTAGCCCGCCCATTTCTCCGATAAAGCCGACGCTAGAGCCCGGGATTCCATTTGGACAGCGAGGAGACTTCATTGCGGAGCTATGGAGGTGGAGGACCGGATCTACAAAGGTTGTATTTCCGTTCTTTTAGTTATATTGTTAACTAGTTGTATGTGTTCGCCTAAAATATCTAGTTAACGATCTAGTCTAGGGTTTCTCGGCACCGTAATTTTTGAAATTGGCATGGTTGATGCCTTGTGAGACCTCTTGAGAGTGCCTAGAAACCCTACATCATCCGTCTAATCATGCATTTTTTCTTTATGCCTATTTATACATGATATGACATCGAAAATAGTCGTTTAGACTAGTGCATATTTCAGTTTTTTTCCTCTTTTTAACGGAGAATGCATTAATTCTTGATGCCTATTTATATTTTATTGAAAACCGTTCTCAACATAGAGAGGTTATCATAAGTAGAGCAAAAACAACTAATGCATAGAGAAAACACATAGGTGTTGGATAAAAAGTTGTCGGGACTATCTATACTTGATTTTTCGATTTATAAGATATAAGATAAAAGTATTATATGTTAGAGAGTTCATATAAATCATAAACTGAGTATCGTAATATTATAAGTTGATATAACTTTTATAAGTTACCTAGAAAGTCATTTTAAAATAACTCTACTTTTTCAAAGATTTCTATTAACAAATACAACCAACTCTTTCTGTGGTATAGTTATACTTCTATCTATATATATGGAAGGTAATTTTAGTTATTGTCACTTCAAAATTCAACAACTTAACGGATATTATTGTAAGTCAATTTTTATTATACTTGAATAAAATTTAAAGTTTTTCTTTATTTTTTACTCGACTGCCTTCTCGGTCGATTATGTCTCTATGCTAGAGTTTGAAATGAAGAGTTTAAAATTCTCTTAAGTTCCATAAAAAACATCTCACTGACTTTTGATGCATAGTTTTTTCTTTTAGAGTTCAATTTTGATATTATAAAAACATTATGCTTATTTAAATGTTTTTATTTAAATTCATGTATGGTACTTTGTGTTATTTGTTTATATCGTTCATTTAATTTCTTTGAAGTAATATCCATTTTGATATTTTTTTGTTATTTGCCTATACAATCCATTTTATTTTTTTGAGGTAACAATATTTACTTAGTTAGGTATACTTGCTGAAACGAAGAACAATAATAAATCAATACAATATATATATATATAGCAGTATCTAAAATTAGTTTAATGGAATATTAATACAATGATATGGATTCAGATAAACGATTAGTATTGCATTGAACGGATCTAACCATTGGGCTCCCTGGAATGTCATCTTCATCAACCCGAAATGTAAGTTCTCTTTCATATATAGAATTGTATAACGGTAGAGTGTAATTAACAATTTCTGTATTATTCTATAATTTTCTAATACTATTTTTATAAAAATCATGAAATATGTTAAGCTCAACTTTATTCTATTAAAATTTCTATTAGAAAGAAAAAAATTTAATAACAAAAAAATTCTTAACTATATATAACTTCAAAATTTTAATTTTAGGATGGGCATAAGGATATACTCAGAATGCAATTGGAATTGTGCATTACAGAAGGATATAATGCTAAATGGACAGCGAGAGTTGATATTGTTAATTTTAGTATATTATGCTTTATGTTTCGTGATTTCATAACCAATGGACACCATCCAGTTGGATTTAGTTTAGGTGGGATATGCTATCAGTTTTCTGAAAATCATAGTTATGTTTATTTGCGATCAGATCTTGATGTCTTCTGCATGTTTTATTGCTATCAAGGAACTTGTCCGGTCCGAATATATCGTGAAAGTGATGTTCGTAAGAATGACCATCATTGCACATTTATCATTCCGTCTTATGAAGTGTTCGAGCATGCAATAATTGTTGCTTCTTTAATGCGTGGAGATTATTCTTGATGTAAAAGTATTTTGCTATGTATAATGAAATTCTAAAATCAAGATGTAATATCATCTCAGAGTTTAAGTGATATTTATCTTTCATTTTTTTATCATGTCAGGTATAGGTTATTTTTATGCAATTATGTAAACATTAGTTATATGAATATTTTATAAATCCTTGCAATCATTATACTTATGATACCTTACTTGCTATATAATATTTGTTGTTAATAAGAAATTAATAATAATAAATCTAAAAGAAAATAAAAATCAATAAACCAAACGATATATATTCATTTATTCTAAATATTAAGTTATATACTGAATAGAAAGTATAACGCTGATTGGACAGATGATTGTTTGTATAATATCATATATAGATATATGAAGAAAAATGAATGATGGGATAGATGAATCCAGCATTTTTAATTCACCGTAATTGCATTCCCTATTTTTGCGGTTGAAACGCATTTGATTGTCTTCTCAACTATTAGACAACATCAAGTATTATCTTTTCCAAATATTTTTAATTGATTTACTCAAGTTACGATGCTATCAAATCAGTCAAATTATATATTTACCAGAATATACTTTATTAAGAATTTTTCGCATGTAGAGTGCAATTATGATATGATCTATAAATACATATACTTCATCCATCCAATCATACGTTTTTTGCATCCCTATATATGTATGACACGACATCAAAATGAATAAAAATGCATGATGGGACACATGAAGCCAGCATTTCCAGTTCACCCTAATTGCATTCCCTTTTTCATGGCTGAAGCACATTTTGTTGTTTTTTCTGTCACCAGACAACATAAAGTAATGTCTTTTCCACACTCAACTTACGATGCTATCAAACCAGTCAAATTATATTTTGTCAGAATATGTTTTATTGAGAATTTTTCACATACGTAGTGCAATTATGATATGAGCTATAAATGCATATATTTCATCCATCAAATCATGTGTTTTTTCTTCATGCATATTTATATATGATATGACATCAAAATGAAGAAAAATGCATGATGGGACCACATAGCTCCTTGATTTACTCAAGTTACGATGCTATTAAATCAGTCAACTTATACATTTACCAGAATATACTTTATTGAGAATTTTTCGTATGTAGAGTGCAATTATGATATGATCTATAAATAAATATATTTCATTCGTACAATCATACATTTTTTGCATCTCTATATATATATGACACGACATCAAAATGAATAAAAATGCATGATGGGACATATGAAGCCAGCATTTCCAGTTCACCCTAATTGCATTCCCTTTTTCACGGCTGAAGCATTTTTTGTTGTCTTTTCTGTCACCAGACAACATAAAGTAATGTCTTTTCCAAATATTTTTATTTAATTTACTCAACTTACGATGCTATCAAACCAGTCAAATTATATTTTGTCAGAATATGTTTTATTGAGAATTTTTCACTTGCATAGTGCAATTATGATATGAGCTATAAATGCATATATTTCATCCATCCAATCATGTGTTTTTTCTTCATGCATATTTATATATGATATGACATCAAAATGAAGAAAAATGCATGATGGGACCACATAGCTATACATTTCCAATTCACCGTAATTGCATTCACTACTTGCTAATTTTAAATTTCAAACTGACTTGGTGACTCTTATATATATATATATATATATATATATATATATATATATAAACCATGATCATGCATTTTCTCACAAACACTTGTGCATGACTATTTCAAGTACTCAAGTTGTCCATGATGAAACTTAAGCTTAGTCCGTCGGCAATGAAGAATTGCCATAAAAAAAGTAAGACGTCGACCGTGACCTCTCTCCCACAAGATATGCTCATCGAAATAACCATGCAAGTCGTCTCCAAGTCCTCGGCTCCTCTCGATGATATTAAAAACCTACGTGCAACGTAAGCATTTATTACTTTTTATAATTTCAGAACCAACATATAAATTATCTAATATCGTTTTGTATGCATTTTAGATGTAAGAGTTTTTATCGGGCCTCCAAAGATAAGATGGTCAGGCATTCAATCTCGGTGATTAAAGAGTACTTGAGGATGTATTGGTGGGGAAAAGGTGCATGTCTAATTTTGCTTCGAAACTATGCAAATAGCGGCAATCTTGATACCAACTTTATTCTTGGACTGGTAAATAATTTGATTTAATACATATCTTCCTATATATATATATATATATATATATATATATATATATATATTGTCTAATTCAACGATGTTGGGTTTTTCTTTAAACCTATAGGAAGAGATATACAATTTAGGAAGGATGACTTTGGGTATGGAGCATCTCAAGACAGTGATGACTGGTGGCCACTTTTTAGCTGCATACGTGGTCGGGATCATACTGTTTTTTGATGCATATACACGGGCACACGCCATGGAAATTCTGAACAAGGTTTCTTGCGACGATCTTTTATACGCTGGTCATGAAGTTAAAGAGTGCACGAGATCGGGCAATCCGATAGTAGACAGATGCAGAAGAGATGCTTTGCAGATTACGAATAAAAGTTGGACGAGGATGATGTTGAAAATGGAACTGAGATCTCCCTACAAAGATAAGCTCTGTGGAAGGGTTGTGAAGGCAAAAAGTGATGGCTACTGGGTTGATAATGATCGACTTACGATGGCATTTTGCGGTCGGTTTTGCTGATGGATGGACGAGTGCTGAAATTAATGCCAATGGAAACATTGCTACCATCTCTTAACTGATTGTGTTTTCGAAGTTTTTTTCCTTCAATTTTTAGGTTTCAGAAGTATGTGTCATATTTGCTGGATAGGATGTTGAAATCAGTGATCACTTTGCAATGGTTCGTTTTTGTAAGTAAGAAACCAACATCTCCTTTTGTTGCTAAATATAATTTTCATATCGTAACCGGTTTTAGTTTGCTGTTGAATGATAATAGTCTCAGGAGAAAATATTGAAATCGGAAATATTGGCGCCATTCATGTTTTGTTGTGTTCTTCACCACTAAACAATATCAAATATTATCTTTTTCAAATATTTATATTTAATTTACTCAAGTCACGATGCTATCAAATAAGTCAAGTTATGTTTTGTCAAATCTAGTTTATTGAAAACCGTTCAAATACAGAGTGAATTATGATAAGAGTAAGAGTTCAAAAAGTAACACCTTATTAACAAACTAAAATGATATATTTATTAATATTTTATTTTGCTATTACTTTTTGAACTCTTACTCTCCTATATAAGGTCACTTTATTCATTTTCCAAGTATTTCATTATATTAGGCCGCTGTGAGATTGTAAGTTTTTTTTCAGTTTGTTATTTATTGTTATTTTATTTTTTTATGTAATACGGATATGGTGATGTACTTTATCAATACTTAGGACATGAATTTTTGCTTATATTATACGTCTATTTCAATGAAATGAATGACTAATAATGTGCATTTCCTTAAAATATTTTTATGCTTTCACATTTTATATGTTTAGGTTAAATAAATATCATGTACCTTATTATGATATCATCTATTAATGCCTTGCATGTCTTTTCAATTCAGAGAAACAAAGAAACACATTCTTAATTCTAATTTAAAATAAAAAAATATAACTTATAGTTTCTTAAGTATCTATTAATTATTAAGTATAACCAAGATAAGTTGAGAGTACGAGTGACTAAATAGAATTTAAATTTTTACTTGAAAACTACTTTATCATCTCATTTTTCTTGATTCATGCTATCCCCGTGCGTAGCGCGGGTACAATGCTTGTAATAAAGTATATTTAAAACTTGTATGTTATATAGTTACTATTCATATTCATCAATAAAAATACTTTGCGCTTCTCCAATTTATAGATATCTTTACTTCTCTCCCAAGCCAGTACTTATTTTAAATATCACGAATTCAATGATATTGTGTTGGAATTATTATTTTTTTAAAACTGGCTTGCAACGAATTTTTCGACAATTAATACTTACTCTATCGACGACCCATGTCGTCGATATAGTAGGTATTAATTGTCGGAAAAGTTACTTGGTCTAATCTGAGCCCCTTCTCTTCCGCAGATCTCCTCTTCGCCGCCGACCCCCTCCTTCTAGCTGCTGAGCCCCTCCTCTTCCACAGATCCCCTCATCGCTGACCCCTCCTCTTCGCCGCCGACCCTCTCCTCGACCCCCATCTCTAGTCGTCCTCCACCCAAAAATCTTAGCCCCTTTCTCCACCTGAGGCGGATCTTCCCCTCCTCCTTCATGCGATTACCCGAGTTTTAGATAACTCGACGGTAGTTCGGCGTCAAATTAGGTAAGTTTATTTTTATAAAATTTCAATTTATAAAGTATTTTAGTTTTTATTTTCGTTATATTGAGATGTTTGAGTGGAAATGTGAAGACAAGAAAATTTGAATGAAAATTTATGCAATTGTAGGGTTGACATCGACGTGATTGGTCGGACTTTCTTCGTACTTGAAATACATCAATTATCGGTACACCACTCTATGCATTTTAGCTATTAAAATATGAAACTATTAATTATAAACTATTAAATTTAATCTTAGTCACCCATTAACCATTTAAACGAAAAACCACACAACCCTAATCTAGATACTTCATAATTAATTAACCATAAAACTAAGTGTTTACCGCTGAAAATAGAAACAAAACCGCGTAGGTCGTCTTGCCTGAATTTGGGGGCAGATGCTATTGGGTTTTATCTATCCACCTCTCCGAAAATGCCTAGTTGATTTATGGCACCATGTATCGGAGGTTTAGACAGATGCGGCCGCTGTAGCAGACTTCGTCAGATTCCCCCTCGTTTGCGAGGGGTTTTTGATTGTGGGGATGCTCTTCTCTTCAGGCGCAAGCCCCTGCAGTTAATTACGTTACCGCATAGCGATAACCATTTTCTCCTTCTCCAGATGTTCACTTCGTGTCGTGTGTGTTTGTTTTGTTTTAGGTTGTCCGTGGATTGTATATGGAGACTAATTTATGTTGTCGCCCGTAGGGCGTGGATTAGTCCAAATCCATATTTTCTTAGATTTGGGTTTAGGTTTGTTTTAAGGATCGTTAACCTCATTTGAGATTAAGATCAACTTAAATGTTTGTTAAGGATACGTTACTCTAATTTTAGACTAAGATCTACTTAACAAGGTTTTAAAATGATCCAACGAAAGAGTATTTGGACTCTATCATTTTAGTTTAAGGACGTTGCGATCCATTAGGTTTAGAGACATCATAGTCTGTGGGGTTTAAAAACATCATAGTCTGTAGAGTTTCTGGTTGTCGGGACCCGCCATCTCTCTGAAGACGTTGAAAAATTACAACGACACATATCAGAGGTGTGAAGAGATGTACCCTTGAACCAATGTTAGTTGGGAGATCTGTAGTCAGGTTTGGGACTAAAACCAATTAAAGAGATTGTAAGCACATGGGCTTGGTTGATCTGAATTAGAGACTTGTGGCCAACTTGGGCTCAGTCCACTCAGTTTTGAATAAAATGTTGAGCATTTATTTGGGCGCGGTCCCTTTTTGTTCAATAATGCTGAGCATTAATTTGGGTTCTGACACCCCTTTTCCTTTTTGTTGTTTTTTTAATTGAGTGTTGAACACTTTTTATGGCGCTGGGGCTTTATTTACAGGGCGCTTTATGTTTCCTCGACGCCCACGTGAGGAGCGCGTGGAGCGCTTGGCGCTGAGCACCAGATTTGGAGCGCTAAAGCGCTTCTTTTAAAATAGCACCCACGTAAGGAGCGCGTGGAGCACCAGACTTGGAGCGCTAAGGCGCTTCTTTTAAAATAGCGCTCACGTGAGGAGCGCGTGGATCGCTTGGCGCTGAGCACCAGACTTGGAGCGCTAAGGCGCTTCGTTTAAAATAGCGCCCTCGTAAGGAGCTCGTGGAGCGCTTGGCGCTGAGCGCCAGATTTGAAGCGCTAAAGCGTTTCTTTAGCAGCTCTGATCAGTTCTGTGCTCTGAGAATTAAATTCTCGGTTTATAAGAGACTTTGTCTCATGGATCTAAGAACTAAGTTTTTCTTTTATGAGAAGATGCCATGATCTCTTTTGTTTTTATTTATGAGAGACTTAGTCTCTAAAAACTAAGTTTTTCTTTTATGAGGAGATGCTATGATCTCTTTTGTTTTAGTGAAAGACTTTGTCTTATAGATCTGTGATCTAAAAAAACTAAGTTCTTTTTTGATGTAAGAGTTAAACTCTCAAATATGGAGGAGATGCCATGATCTCTCTTCTTGTTATTTGCCTTGAGAAGAAATTGCTCTCGTCTTTGAAGTTTTTGAAGTTTATTGGGGGAGGGGGGTTCCTCTGTTCAAGACTTGAAGTCTTGGGTCTTTTATATAGGGGAGGCTGATTTGTTGAATCAGTTAAGGAAATCTCTCATTGAGAGATCTCTGATTGATTTGGAGATTTTATCCACCATTGGATCTTTGATATAAGGACTTCTGTTTTACAGAAGACATCTTTCTTGTTTTTAGCAAGATTGGGAAAATATTTTCCTATACAGAACTTATTATGTATCTTGGTAATTTTTAATCACCATTAGATCTTTGATCCAACGGTGCTCTGATATACAGAGCACAATCTTTCTTGTTTAGAAAGATTTGAGGAGTATTTCCTCAATCAGAATTTAATTCTGTACTTTGATAATTTATCATCTTCGTTGGATCTTTGATCCAATGGTGGAGAACATTTAGTTGTAGCGCTAGCGCTCTCGTACTTTGCATGTGAGGCGCTGCCTCAGAGTCTTTTGACTCTTGGCGCTGGCGCTTTTAGCGCTGGCGCTTTTAGCGCTGGCGCTCTTGTGCTTTGCACGTGAGATGCCGCCTCAGATTCTTTGACTCATGACGCTGGCGTTTTTGGCGCTAGCGCTCTCATGTTTCACACATGAGGCGCTGCCTTAGAGTCTTTGACTCATGGCGCTGGCGCTCTTGGCGCTTCCTCAGAGTCTTTGACTCTTAGCGCTGGCGCTCTTGGCACTAGCGTTCTCGTGCTTTGCACGTGAAGCGCTAGCTCAGTTCAAATTTTAAATTTTGAACAGAGCTTTTCTCTCTGATTGAGGGAAACAAATGCCTCCCCCCCCGTTGCGCTCACGTGGCTTACATGTGAGTGCAGCGGTGGCAGCCTTTCCACCATTAGATCAACTTGGAAGTTGGATCGACTTCCAGCTCCTATAAATAGGGCCTTTGGCCCTTTGAGATGACTTCTGTTCATCTTCTTACTTTGTTCTTTTTGTTTCTCCTGAGAATATAATTCTCCCCCTTTCAGAGCTTAGCTCTCTGCCTTAAGAAACTCTTAGAGTCAAAACTCTGCCCAAATTTGGTAAGGATTGAACTCATTAACAGAGGTTTGCTTTTCTCAAATCGTAGATCTTAAAAAATGTTTTAGGGTTTTACACATTAACAGAGCCGTGCTCATCTTTAGATCATAGACCTTCAAGATATAATTTTTAGGGTGATTTTAACCCATGAATTGGAACACTGTTCATCTTCCATGATGAACTTTTAGAGTTTGTTCACAGATCTTGAAGATCTTGGAGTTTTTAACTCAGTAAAATCTTTGCTTTTTAGGGTTTTTGATGGGTTACTCCATCATTTTCATAGAGCATAGCTCTTTAGAATTCTTGGGGAATTTTTATTCCCCTCATAATGACAGATTTGATTTCTGTTGCAGAGCGCTGCTCTCGAAGGAGTTTAACTCCTTGGCCTAATAAGCCTCTCATTAAATGAGAATATTTTTAGGATTTCCTCTTTAATGGGTGACTGTCTCATCAATGATGAGCCGTCACCTTGATTTTGTGGGTCCCTTTGGTCCCTTTCCACTGCGTTGCAGTGTGGTACAAATTTAAAGTACCAAGTGTCAGAATTTGGACTGTAGCATTGACAGCTAATCCTTGTTCTTTCTCGCGCAGGTACTATGTCTTTTGACACTTCTTTCCCATTTGTTCGTTCGGAGAGCGCATTTGCTGACGCGCCCGTAGACTGGGAAGTTTTTGCACTGATCAAAGATCACGACCCGGAGCAGAAGTCTCTTCATTTATGGGGGTTGTGGTACAACCAAATCATTCAGGATCGACGCAGCTTCTCTTGTGCGACGCCTTCAGAGATGATCTCCGCTATTCACTACGCCGACTCACCCCAAGTGAACTATACCGTAGAGGAGGTCAACTGGACTTCGGAGGGTCGCCTTCAGCCCTCTATGGCTTCAATACCCGCACAACCTCTAATGGCTTTGGATATCTTGAGGCGACGCATATACCAAAGCGAGTCGCACCCTTGGGGACAGGTGTACATGATTGGCTTGACTCCTTGCCATTTGGCCGGATACCTGCAGTGGGCCCGGTATATCTTATCGGCCAAGAAGTTGCTGCTGCTGAAGCTCGGGCTGTACCCTGCCATCTACGCATCTCTTTTCCAGTATCCGGTGCCTCCCGTATGGTGGATTAAGGCTTTCTTGGAACAATGGAACATCCCGACTCACACCTTTCTCTTATCGGATCGGGACGTTTCGATTTCTTTGGAGGAATTTATAGAGATTTCAGGCCCACCCGTCAGAGGGGAACATTATGAGGAAATACTTCTCCCCGACGAGTACATCTTCGCCACCCGATCAGTGGTGATAGGTCTGACTCCATAAAATGCCATTCAACATCGATTCCCAAGCTTAATCAAGTTGTTAAACATTTATGAAAGTCTGTTCCTGGAGTCCGGAAGGTACGGCGTCAGCTTCACAGATTTTATCGCCCGCTTTCTCCGCCCAGAAGTCCTGTCGAAGGAAGCCACAAAATTCGCCAAACTCGACGACCCCTTTGGCTTTGGTTTGGATAACCAACCGGCAGCGGAAGCGGATCAGAGAAATTTCTTTCTCCCGGACACCCCGGTCGCTTCTTTCATAGAGCTCGCAGCTTCTGACGTCGACGAAGAGATGTTCTTTTTGGGGTTCTTCGGGTTATGACTAAGCTGGTTTGTGCTTCCAACGCACCCTCGCTATATGAGGCCGTCCGTTTTCTACCCGGCTCACCGAATGGTTGAAGGGACGCGGGTTGCCATCGGGGTCGCTGGGCTGGCTCACTTGTATCATGGCCTGAGCTTAGCGGCAGACACCACTCAGCCAGGGGTGCAGCTCGTAAATTTCCCGCTGCACTATTTCACTTCGTGGATCGAGCTGCATGTGCTTGGCGCTTTTGGAGTCCACAAGCGGCCTCGTTTCTACGACAGTTATAACTTTCCTTGGGTTATGCTGCTAGTTGATACTTCCTCTTTGGAATTGACTCAACGAAAGGCTCGGGGTCTGGTTCTTCCCCCGCGTATGGTCAGGAATGGCATGACCTGTAAGTCGACATTAGACACCCCACAAGATGCGGGGAGACGGAATAGGTAAAACAATCATTTTGTTTAAGATAATATCGACTAACTTTATGGATCTTTGCTAAATCCTAACTAACAAACTATCTAGAAGTGTTAAACTACTATGATAGATGATTATACCTCAAGATACCAGTCCTTCTTGTTCTTGTTGTTCACCTCCTCGTCGGCCTCCTCGATGTGATAGAAGATCCACCCGAGAGTTCCTTCTCCAAGTTTTAACCTCTCACTTGAGGTAACTAAGTGGCTAGGATTGCCAATCTAAGTGACCTAGAGGATATAGAGATGGATTAAGGATCTAATAGTCTTTCTAATCCTTGGGATCTCAACACATGAGAGGATAAGGGTTAGGTTGAAGAAGAGGAGAGCTTGAGGAGAGAGAGTGTGTATGTGAGAATGAAATGAAAATATAACTCATTCTATATTTGATGAAGCATAATAATTATCAAAATAAATCATATAGATAATTACAACCATGCTTCATTTAATACAAATGAATGAATCATCTCATGAGTCATTAAGCAATACATGCTTCATTAACTCACTTGGATGAATCACTCCATGAGTCACAAATTTATTTAATGCAAATTACACCTAAGCTCTCCACCTCACCTTTCTTCTAGAAGCTTCTCGACTAATTACGAGAATGCTCCTCCCATCCGTAAAACACGGAAATACTGAGACTGTATAAATCCAATAATCCAATACTAAAATCTGTCTTAAACCAAAGCCCGCTAGTATAAACTGTCCGAACATCGTACGTGCATAAATACACGTATGTGTCCGAACCCTGTCGTAAAACTATACAACCTCTATATCGTTTCGCCTGAAGCAGGGAAACTCTCTGTGTGGGACTCTAAAGACTCGACACTACGCTGGCAGTAGGTTTAACCACAGGCCGCAAGCTGTACTAGTTGTACGTAACGGTCCCCAGGTAGATGTCGATAAGAAGGCCGATGAGGAAACCCATCCGAACTCCTACTGAGCCTGATGTGACAATCTCCGTACAGTCCGGTCTGTTCGTCTAAGACTATCGCATATTGGGCCTAGGGTGGCGGCAAGCGTCAGTCTCCTAAAAGCTGTATAAGTCATATCGGAGCGAAGCCCATTACACCTTGAGAAGCTACTGGAAATCCTACCAGTAAATCTCGTTTGCCCTGGTCAGGGACTTTGCATAATGGCTCTCCAAAACACAGTGCGATATCAACTCCCAATACCGGGAGAGATGAATCTTATCTAACTGCCACTGCCTCCAAGTTCTTCAGGACTGCACCCAACTGCTACCTGTTTGCACGACTCCTTTGAGCCGTGGTAGGGTAGCAATCTAAGAACAGTGGGAACACACTCGAGATGAAGCAGCAGTGTCAAGTCTGCGGACTATGATGTACTCATGTCACCTGGGAACTGTTAACTGACGACGGGTATAATACCAACCAACAGTTCCCTGCGAGTCCTGTCCGGTGTACCCGTAACCCAACGAGCACCTGTATACTATCTCCAGTACAACGTACTAATGGCTGTGGGACAGCCCATTTCCCCTGCTGGGATGAGAAGCGTACACACTAGTCTACTCTGGAGTATCGATGCCCTGTCTCGATAATCCTACGACTAGGGACCTGAAAAAGGATGTGCTTGTAGACTACCCAGCCCCCACTAGTGTGACTGCCATCATAATGCTGGTAGTCAAGCAAGATCCTATGGGCTCTATCAATATGTATTCGCGATATGCTAAAAGAAACATATACACATATTAAGATAGATATAAACCAAGTAGTATACTACTATGTTGAGTAAGACTGTTAATACAACTGTGAATATCCCAAGCTTCCATTAAGTAATATACAAGCTAGTATGATACAATAATGGCCCCTAGGGCATATACACTAACAATCTCCCACTTGCACTAGGGCCATGTACTGGCGTATCGAAGACCCAATATCTCGAATAGCCTCTCGAACTGTGTCTGAGGTAAGGCCTTTGTGAATGGATCTGCAGTGTTCTCCTCTGCAGCAACTCTCCGGACCTCGATCTCCTGGCGATCTATGATCTCCTTGATCAGGTGATACCGCCTTAAGATGTGTCTGGACTTCTGATGGGACCTGGGTTCCTTTGCTAAAGCTATAGCCTCGTTGTTGTCACAATACAGAGGTATTGGATCAACAATGGATGGAACCACCTGAAGTTCTGTGAGGAAATTCTTAATCCAGACTACTTCTTTTGCGGTATCGCAAGCAGCTATATACTCCGCTTCCATCATCGAGTCAGCAACGGTGTCCTGCTTGGAACTCTTCCAGCACACTGCCCCTCCATTGAGGGTAAAGACATAACCTGACATGGACTTGGAGTCATCCTTGTCACTCTGGAAGCTAGAGTCAGCAAAAGCCTCGATCTTGAGGTCTTTTCCGCCGTAAACCAAGAACAAATCCTTAGTCCTTCTCAGGTACTTGAGAATGTTCTTTACTGCTATCCAGTGCTTCTCGCCTGGGTCTGACTGATACCGGCTTACCACGCTCAGTGCGTAAGCTACATCTGGTCTGGTGCACAACATCGCATACATTATAAAGCCTACCGCAGAAGCGTAGGGTATAATCGACATGCGATCCCTTTCCAAATCAGTCTTGGGAGACATCTCTTTGGAGAGGGTGATTCCGTGACAAGCCGGCAAATTACCGCGCATAGAATCTTCCATACTGAATCTTTCAGTATAGTGTTGATATACCTGGACTGCGAAAGTCCCAACATTCTCTTAGATCTATCACGACAGATCCGGATCCCCAGAATGTAAGAGGCATCACCCAGGTCTTTCATGGAGAACCTGTATGACAAGAATCCTTTGACAGATTGTAGCATAGGAATGTCATTTCCTATCAAGAGAATATCATCCACGCACAAGACGAGGAATACGACAGTTCATGCTACAATTTTACTATATATACATGGTTCATCTGGATTTTTGATAAAGTCATATTCTTTGACGGTTTCATCAAAACAGATGTTCCAACTCGGCGATGCCTGCTTTAGTCCATAAATGGACTTAAGCAACTTGCACACTTTCCCCCTGCTCCCACTCTGATTGAAACCTTCTGGCTGATCCATATAGACGCATTCTTCTAAATTACCATTTAGAAAAGTCTTCTTTACGTCCATCTGCCAGATCTCATAATCATGGAAGGCAGCAATGGCAAGAAGGATCCGAATAGATTTGAGTATAGCCACTGGAGAAAAAGTTTCGTCATAGTCCAAACCAGGTCTTTGACGAAAACCCTTTGCAACAAGTCTAGCCTTATAGGTTTCCACCTGTCCATCTACACTAATCTTTTTCTTGAAGATCCACTTGCATCCTATAGGTTTTACCCCATCTGGAGCAAAATCCAAAGTCCATACTTTGTTGGTGTACATGGACTCCATCTCGGTCCGCATTGCATCTAGCCATCTTACTGTGTCGCCTCTCTGGATGGCCTGTTGGAAGCTAGTAGGTTCATCACTATCAATGACGCAATCCTCTCTATCCCCGTCTATGAGAAAACCGCAGTATCTCTCAGGCGGATGAGACGGCCTACTACTCCTGCGGAGGGGTGCTAGAATGTCCTGTTCTTCTTGAACTTCTGGTTCTACCAAACTTTCAGTAGTAGTTTATGGTTCTGGAATTTCTTCCAGTTCTATTGCGCTCCCACTTGTTTCCTTTTCTAAAAACTGCTGTTCTAGAAAATGGGCATTAAGAGAAACAAAAACCTTTTGTTCCTCTGCGTAATAGAAAAAATATCCCTTAGAGTTCTTTGGATATCCCACAAACTTACACTGTACTGATCGTGCCTCGAGTTTGTCTGAATGCTGCTTTTTAACAAAAGCTGGACATCCCCATATCTTCAGATACTGAAGATAGGGTTTCTTCCCACTCCACATCTGATATGGTGTGGTAGGCACAGTCTTGGTAGGAACCCTGTTCAAAAGATATGCAACTGATTCTAGTGCATAACCCCAGAAAGATCGCGGTAACTCAGCATTACTCATCATGGAACGTACCATATCCAATAGGGTTCGGTTCCGTCACTCCGATACACCGTTATGTTGTGGAGTGTATGGAGGAGTAAGCTGAGAGAGAATTCCTTTCTCTTTTAGGTAACCCGGGAACACGGCACTTAAGTATTCACCACCTCGATCAGATCTCAGTGTCTTGATACTTTTGCCGGTTTGGTTTTCTACTTCATTCTTATATTCTTGGAATTTCTCAAAGGCCTCGGATTTATGTTTCATCAAGAAAATGAATCCATACCTAGAGTAATCATCCGTAAAAGTAATGAAATATGAAAAACCGCCTCTTGCATGTGTAGACATTGGACCACATACATCACTGTGTATGAGTCCTAAGAGCTCGCTCGCTCTTACTCCATGTCCAGTGAATGGAGTCTTTGTCATCTTTCCTTTGAGAAATGATTGACAAGTGGCATAAGATTGATATTCGAACGGATCTAAGTATCCTTCTCTATGTAACTTAGTTAACCTTGTCTCATTGATGTGACCTAGTCTACAATGCCATAAGAAAGCCTGATTTATATCTGGAGACTTTCTTTTTAGTGTGTTCTGGACATTGAAAATCTGTAATTGGTTTAACACGTATATACCGTTATCTAGTGTACCGGACCTAATCAAACCATGATTAAGGTGGATGTTTAACAATATCGCTTACAAATGTGAAATCCAAGGTGTCAATCCAAAATACAGTTAAACTAGGTACACAAAAACAGTTGCGCAAAACCAAAATACATCCACTTGTCAATCCAAGGTGATAATCCCCTACGGACACAGCATTCACGCTAGCTCTGTTAGTAACCTGGAAGGTCATATCACCAACCTTCAGCACTTTACGGTTTCTCAGTGCCTGCAATGAATTGCATATATGAGATCCTGATCCGGTATCCAATACCCAGAAAGTAGAGTTGATTGACAGACAATTTTTAATTACAAACACACCTGTAGCCGAAGCCACAACATGCCTCGAGTCCTGGTTCTTGGCAATCCAAGCTTTGCAATCTTTCTTCCAATGGCCTTTCCTACGACAGTGGAAGCACTCGTCCTTTGCCACTACTGGCATCGCAACCTTTGCCTTTCCATTAGCTTCCACCTTACCAACACCACCTCTCGGTTTGGTAGCGGCCTTCTTCTTCCTCCCTTTGGCTCTTGCCTTGGACCTGGAAGAGGAAGCACCACGAACAAACATAGTGGGTGTCTCCCTTGCCTTCTGCAAGGTGCCCTCTGCACTCCTCAGCATGTTAAGAAGTTCTGGAAGTTCAACTTCTTTACCTTGAATGTTGAAATTCAAGATAAACTGGGCGTGGGTGGAAGGAAGGGACTGGAGAATCAAGTCTGTATACAGCTCGTTCTCTAATGTTGTCCCGAGGTCTGCGAGCTCTTCAATATAGCCAATCATCTTAAGGACATATTCCCCTACAGATGATCCGACGGCCATTCTCGACTGAAACAAGTTCTTCGAAGTCTCGTATTTAGCTATACGAGATTGCTCTCCATACAGTTCCTTGGTGTAGAGAAATATGGATTCTAGATCCATATTCTCGTGCCTCCTCTGATGTTCATTATTCATAGAGGCAAGCACAATGCACTTGGCCTTTGCGCAGTCTAACTCTCAGGTCTTGCGGATTTCCTTATCCGCGACACTGGATTCAGGACATGGGACGGCAGAGGCCTTTGTAGTAAGGACATACCCCAATTTGTCATAGGTGATAACCATCTTAACATTCCGGAACCAATCTTTATAGTTTGGCCCTGTCAAAATATTTTTATCTAATAATAACTTAAGGCGTGTCATGTTCTGGGTCGCTGCAATGAGAGAGAGAGAGGGAACACTTTAGCATGATGCTCTTGCAAGTTGAGAGTGGTTTTTAGTTTATCTAAACAGGATGGCTCCTACTGTTTCTTGAATCCCTCCTCAAACTATAAAGAAAGAACTAGTCAGGACTATTCTCACTGTACAATACTTGCTTAACCGTTCAGCCAGGCCTGTGTCGGTACTTCGAGGGTAGTTTTACGACGCTTTTGCGAAGTTTCTTAATTAAATAACCTCTTTTCTCTGGGGGCGTAGCCCCGCTGACACCTTTCTCGACACCTACTTGGTTTATAGCATTGATCGTTAAGTGAAAGAATCTCCTGATGAGTAGCATATACTCACAGTAGGATCGGGATCCAAATATCATCGTGTGATAAAGCTGAAGGAATCCTACCAAAATTATCACACTCCAAATGGTATGCAATCTCTTAGCAAGTTTCAGTTTCTTTAGAAACTCCCGATATGGATTTCTGCCCCATGCTCTTATGACCTTGGCGTTGATCAAAATGTCATAAGTCACTTGTCAAGTTCTACCCATCATTATCTTGTTAATTTGAACCCATCCGTACATACCCCTGACGTTGGCCAAATGGCAGGACGACTGTCCCAAACTAACTCATCTATCTATGCAACAAATGAATACCCAGCAGCTACCAAACTGTCATGCCCCGCTTTCCAGAGTACGCAAGATTGGGCACGTGACATAGCCAACCATGCTACCTGTGGGTAGGAAGTATCCATCCACAGTCACATTACGGTTGTAAGGATATCAAGAACAAGATAAAAACTAATCTAATACATGTCCAAATCCATAATAACAAGAATCAATAAACAATAAGTGCGGAAGCTAATGATCCAATACAATGAATAAACAGTACGTCCCGTAATGCGGGCTCACATCTGGAAATGAAATGAAATAAATAAACTAAACCCTAAGGAACTCACAGTTCAGCCTGCTGGCTGAAGTACTCCTGCTCGGTCGTCGACAGTGGTACGGAATCTGGGCCATGCAAAACCCAGACGTCGGTGCGTCATGACATCAAGTATATAGTGTAAACATGGTAATAAGCAATGCAAGTATGAACATGAATAAGCAGTACTAAGAAATAACAGAGCAGGGTAATGTGCAATGGTGACTAAACTGTCCTATCAGGTTTCTACTCTATAGTCTTTGAAATCAATTGATGAATCATCGATGTAACCCAATAGTATCCGGTACATACCCGGGACCACGGCCACAATATTCTCGGCTGCAGCCGAGACATGCCGTTAGGCACAGAATAGGAAAGTGTACACTCGGTATTACCCCGTACATACCCGGGATCACGGCCATAATATTCTCGGCCGAAACCGAGACATGCCGCTGGGCACAGAATAGGAATGTGTACACTCGAACGGTAGTGAACTGTCGAGTTACAAGTCGGTTTCACCTTTGATTTCCCCATACCCCCAAGCTATGTATGTCAGGTCAGGTATTCAGTAGTCAAGGACTAATGCCAACACAAAATCCGGTAAGAGTAGGTCTGTCTGGATAGACAGCAGGGATGGTCTGGTTTGTCGGCATTAGGCATGAAATCATGAAACAAGTCATGTCATGGTACAACAGGATGAGTCGGTATGTATGTATATGTCATGTGTAGCAGGGTCAGGCCAATATGTAGTGCAAACGAGTATGTGCTCACAACAGGTATACAGTCAAATAATGAACAGCAGCAGGAAACAGTAAATAACCATATTATCCCATGTAAACACAATGATGTTTTGTGTTCTCTTATTAATAGGTTCAAGCACCTTTGGGGTGCAATAGCCACAAGGTGAAACAATATCCACAATCATAAATTAATGAAGCTACATGAATTTACACTAAGTATAATAATTGTCTCGTGAATGATTTAACAATTAAAGCAGATATGATCCAATCGTTTTATTTAGTTGAAATATGGATTGATAGTGGGTTGATTAATTACGAGAAACTATTATAACGATCCCATGTTAAAGATAACTGCAACTATCAATTCTCACTTATAATATAATATCAATTACCATCATTAAGTTGTTGTATTATATAGTATGAATTCAACTGCGTGGCAAGACTAGATCTCGCACGCTAGCATGTTAAAGCAAGTATTCAGATACTTGCCTCGACGGTCTGCAATCTGGAACACGGATGCGATGTCGGCAGAAAACACGATATGATAGCACGGGCCACGGATCGAGTCCCAACAGAGAACAACGGGATCACACGGACCAGGGGGCTTCGCTGGAGCGTCGGGTTCGCCAAGACGGCACGGTCGGATTCCGGCAAAACACGGCAACGAGTTAGCAACACATGATAAACTTATTGCGATCAGCGGGGGGGTTTACTGCACAAAGGAAAGGTGAGGAAGGCTTACCGGGAGGTACCAGGGGGTAACCCCGGCGAGCTCGACGGCGCTGGAACGCCGGCGAGGCAACGACGGCGGCCGCAAAGGCTTGAACGGCCTCGGGGTTCGCTGGAGAGGGTGCTGCGACGAGTGGGGGAGAGGGTGGTCGGCTCTGGTGGTCGAGGGGAAAAGAGGTGGCTCTGGTGACGACGGCGAGGATCGCCGGCGCGTTCTCCGGCGAACAGCAGAGGTAGGTGATGGGGTTATGGGCTCGGGTTGGTGGTCCGGCGAGGGGAGGAGGGAAGCGACGACGAGGTCGGGACGAGGAGGGTGAAAGGGAGTCGCGGGAGTCGTCGGCGACGAGAGGCGGCGTCGACGTCGGGCTCTGCAGTGGTTGGAGGCGTCGTCGGGGTTGGGTGCAGGTGCGGGAATCGGCGGAGGAAAGAGGTAAGTGGGTGCGGCTAGTCTCGTGGTGGCGAGGGCGGCGACGGCGAGGTCGCGGGGAGGTCGACGGCGAAGAACGAGGGGCTAGGGTTAGGGTTCTGAGGCGTTTTCTCGTGAAGAAGAGGATGCGTAGGGGCGGCTGCATGGATGAAAACTTATAGAGGAAGAGAGAGAAAGAGATTGAAGGGAGAGAGAGAAAAGATTTGATGATGATGAGAGAGAGAGAGACAGGGAAAGGGAGGCGGGGCCCACGCGGGTACATTCCCCCGCTGTGATTGGCCACGAGAGATTTAAAAGGGATTTGAAATTAAATTTGAAGGAGTTGGAGAGATATAGCAGGTAAAGAAAATATATATTCGTATATATTTAGTTTAAGGTATTAAATTTAAATGGGCCTTTTTGGCGCGAAATGAAACATTTCCAAATCGCGCCCGGGTTGCGCCCAAATGTTCCAAATTCAAATTATAGGATTTTAAGCGGTTTCCAAATTTTGAAAAGAGGTGTTTAATGATTAAAATGCATGCCCCCAAGTCGGACACTTGCACGCGCGCGTAGTCGTCCAAGTTTGCCCGTTTAGCCGAACGGGACGGAATCTCGACACGCGGACGCTACCACGCGACTAGTGGCGACGAGTAGGCCAACATGGAAATTTTAAATTTCATTTTAGGAGTTAAAATTTGTTATGTGCCAAAGTGACTTAACCGGTTAAAATTTAGCAATAAACACCAGAAAATCAGAATAACTGGAAATGAGCAATATATAACCCTCAACTAGTAATATGAATAGTATTATTGGGCTCGGGTGTTACATCATACCCAACTACAAAAAGAATTTCGTCCTCGAAATTCTAAGAATACAAGATAGCTAACTACTGGAAAAGGTGAGGGAATTTCTGCCGAATCTCGTCTTCTCGCTCCCAAGTGGATTCTCCATGCGATCGATTACCCCAAGAAGCTAGCACAAGAGGGATAACCTTGTTCTTAAGAACCTTTTCTCTTCGATCCTTGATTTCAACTGGTCGCTCCTCAAAGGTTAGGTCCTCCCGTACAGTCAACTCCGAATGATCCAAGACATGAGTCTCATCACGAACATACCTCCGTAGTTGAGACACATGGAACACATCGTGCACTCCTGCCAAAGACTGGGGTAACGCCAAACGGTACGATACCTCTCCAACACGCTCCAAAATCTTGAAGGGTCCAACGAATCGAGGACTAAGCTTTCCCCGACTTCCAAAGCGAATCACCCCTCTAGTCGGTGATATCTTCAGGAATACCAAATCACCCACGGCGAACTCTAGAGGTCTTCTTGACGTGTCGGCCCAACTTTTCTGTCTGTCTTGAGCTGCCTTCATATGCTTCCTGATTGTATTCACCTTCTCGACTGTCTGTACCACCAAATCTGGTCCTAGTAACCTTCGTTCACCAACATCATCCCAACAAACAGGTGAACGGCACTTACGACCATACAACGCTTCAAACGGAACCATCTGAATAGTCGCTTGGAAGCTATTGTTGTACGAAAACTCCACCAGGTGTAGATGATCTTCCTAAGAACCTTTGAAGTCCAACATGCAAGCCCTCAACATATCTTCAAGGGTCTGGATCGTTCTCTCCGATTGTCCATCAGTCTGAGGATGATAAGCTGTGCTAAACTTCAATCGAGTCCCCAAAATTTCTTGTAAACTCCTCCAAAAGTGCGACAAGAACCGAGTGTCCCGATCGGACACGATGCTTACCGGCACTCCATGCAATCTGACAATCTCCTGCATGTATCGCTCTGCCAAAGTCTCTGTCGATTGACCAACCCGAAAAGGAATAAAGTGAGCTGCCTTGGTCAACCGATCGACAATCACCCATACAGCATTGTTGCCCTTTGGACTCCGCGGTAAAGCCGTCACGAAATCTATGGTTATATGTTCCCACTTCCACTGAGGAATCGGAAGTGGCTGCAACAAACCAGCAACCCTTTGGTGTTCAGCCTTGACTTGCTGACACACCAAGCACTTAGCCACGAAGCGAGCAATTTCCCGTTTCATACCTTCCCACCAAAAGTGCTGTCGAATATCTCGATACATCTTTGTCCCTCCTGGATGTACAGAGTAAGCTGAACTGTGTGCCTCCTTCATAAGCTCTTCACGCACATCTCCCTTTGGCACACACACACGGCTACCACATCTCAACGAACCGTCTTCGTGGATCAGTAAATCGGTTCGTAGTCCGGCTTCAACCTGCTCTCGAAACTTTTGCAGTCTAGGATCCTGCGATTGTGCCGCTTTAATCTTCTCAACTAAGGACGATTGTACTTGCAACTGCATCAACTGTCCTGTAGCATGGGGTAGCACAACTTCCAAGTCAAATCTCCGAAAATCCGCAATGATCTCTCTGTGTGCAGTCAATATCTGAATTGCTGGTAACCGACTCAGCGCATCCGGCACGACGTTGACCTTTCCCGGATGGTACTTAAGATCGAGGTCATAGTCGGCCATCAGCTCCAACCATCTGCGTTGCCTCATGTTCAACTCCTTCTGAGTAAACACATACTTTAAACTCTTGTGATCTGTAAAGACTTCGACTCTCTCGCCCAAAAGGTAGTGTCTCCAAATCTTCAGGGCGAAGATCACGGCTGCAAGCTCTAAGTCATGAGTCGGATAATTCTTCTCGTGAGTCTTCAGTTGTCTCGATGCGTAAGCGACGACTTTCCCATTCTGCATTAAAACACATCCCAATCCTTTTCCGGATGCGTCGCTATGAATCACCAGTCCTCCCGAATCATCCGGTACGGTTAGGATAGGGGTGGTTATCAACTTCTGCTTCAACGTCTCGAAGGCCAATGCACATCCATCCGTCCAAACAAACGGTACCTCCTTACGCGTAAGCTTGGTTAACGGCTCAGCTAAGCGAGCGAAGTTCTCCACAAATCTTCTGTAGTATCCGGCGAGTCCAAGGAAACTTCTTATCTCCGCAACATTCTTTGGAGTAGGCCAATCTCGAACCGCTGTAATCTTTTCGGGATCGACGGCGATTCCATCGCCTGACACGACATGCCCCAGAAACTTCACTTCTTCCAGCCAGAATTCGCACTTACTCATCTTCGCGAATAATTTCTCTTGTCTCAGCGTCTGCAGTGCGATCCTTAAGTGCTCAGCATGCTCCTCCGGACTCTTCGAGTACACCAGAATATCGTCAATGAATACCACAATAAACTGGTCCAAGAACGGTGAAAAGATCCTGTTCATCAAATCCATAAATATTGCCGGCGCATTAGTCACTCCGAAGGGCATCACTAAATACTCGAAGTGCCCATACCGAGTCCGAAACGCCGTCTTGCAAATGTCTTCTGCCTTCACTCGGACCTGATGATATCCTGATCGCAAGTCCAGTTTCGAGAATACCCTCGCGCCACTAAGCTGCTCAAAAAGTTCTCCAATGCGAGGGATCGGGTATTTGTTCTTAATAGTCACCCGGTTCAATTCTCGATAATCAATGCACATCCTTCTCATGCCATCCTTCTTCTTTACTAAAAGGACTGGAGCTCCCCACGGTGAGTTGCTGCTTCGAATCCATCCCTTCTCGAGTAATTCACCAACTTGTTTCTTAACTTCTTCCAATTCCACCGGTGCCATCGGATAATAAGATTTTGATACTGGCGCTGCACCAGGAATAAGGTCAATCGCAAACTCCACATCTCGCTTCGGCGGTAAGCCCGAAATGTCTTCAAACACATCCATAAAGTCGCGGACAACTGCCGGCTCTTCATCACTATCCACTACCATAGCCGCAAGAACATTGTTCGTTGGCCTAGCCCTAAACTCGACTGGCCCGACAGAACTGCTTCCTTACCACAACTGCTGTCTACATCGTTGGCCGTGAAAGGTCCAGCGAAACTACTGAGTCTCGTCCATTCTGCTGCATGCACGTCCACGGTTGCTCCATTCTGTCTCAGTCCGATGAACTTCTCTTCCATTTCCTCCCGTGCAGTCCGCGGGAAGAATTTCTCCAGGAAACTCTTAGAGAAATCCGCTCAACTGATTGGCTTGGGCAAGCGGGTTTCCTCCACAGGCTATCACTCTCGGCGTAAACCACTAGCTGAAGCGCACCACAACAACTCTCTTGTCCTCTGGGATCTGTGCCGCAATCAGTAAATCCTCCGTGTCACTAGCCTCTGCTCGGCTGGTAACAGCTCCTTTAAACCAGTAAATGTAGACGGACCCAAAGTCCGAAATCTGCTACGGTCCTTACTCGTTCGACTGGTCTAGTTCCATCGTTGTTTACAGACTGCTGAACGATCTGCAAACCTTCTTGAAGCAAATCTGCTATTGCTGATTCAGCTCAGTCTGTCTCTTTGATTTCCAGCATTTCTCTTATCACTCCAAGCATGGCGGCTTCGCTCACACACCTCCGGTACGTCTTCAACTTCTTACCTGTCGTAATCCTGAACTCAAAACACCCAACATTAGCATGATGATAGATTCTGAATGTGGATCAAGGCTAGAACTCCAAGATACTTAAATAGAGTACTGCATTGTAGCTATGCCGCGGTATCATAGCCGCAATTACTTAACTCCACCCAAGTCGCCCAAGTCCTAGGGATAACAAGAGATCAGGTTTCCGGGTCAACATGCAAAGTAAGTTTGCACGTCGTAAAAGATATAATCCGGAAGAATGTGATTCAAGAATGGTAAAACGGTCAAGGTGGCAGGACATGTTTCCTAATCACGGATATTCTGATTCGTGTATCGGGTGCAATACCCAACTACAAAGAATCAACCCAATTAACCTATGGCTCTGATACCAAAAGAACCATGTCACGCCCCGCTTCCCAGAGTACGCAAGATTGGGCACGTGACATAGCCAACCATGCTACCTGTGGGTAGGAAGTATCCATCCACAGTCACATTACGGTTGTAAGGATATCAAGAACAAGATAAAAACTAATCTAATACATGTCCAAATCCATAATAACAAGAATCAATAAATAATAAGTGCGGAAGCTAATGATCCAATACAATGAATAAACAGTATGTCCCGTAATGCGGGCTCACATCTGGAAATGAAATGAAATAAATAAACTAAACCCTAAGGAACTCACAGTTCAGCCTGCTGGCTGAAGTACTCCTGCTCGGTGTCGACAGTGGTACGGAATCTGGGCCATGCAAAACCCAGACGTCAGTGCGTCATGACATCAAGTATATAGTGTAAACATGGTAATAAGCAATGCAAGTATGAACATGAATAAGCAGTACTAAGAAATAACAGAGCAGGGTAATGTGTAATGGTGACTAAACTGTCCTATCAGGTTTCTACTCTATAGTCTTTGAAATCAATTGATGAATCGTCGATGTAACCCAATAGTATCCCGTACATACCCGGGACCACGGCCACAATATTCTCGGCTGCAGCCGAGACATGCCGTTAGGCACAGAATAGGAAAGTGTACACTTGGTATTACCCCGTACATACCCGGGATCACGGCCACAATATTCTCGGCCGAAACCGAGACATGCCGCTGGGCACAGAATAGGAATGTGTACACTCGAACGGTAGTGAACTGTCGAGTTACAAGTCGGTTTCACCTTTGATTTCCCCATACCCCCAAGCTATGTATGTCAGGTCAGGTATTCAGTAGTCAAGGACTAATGCCAACACAAAATCCGGTAAGAGTAGGTCTGTCTGGATAGACAGCAGGGATGGTCGGGTTTGTCGGCATTAGGCATGAAATCATGAAACAAGTCATGTCATGGTACAACAGGATGAGTCGGTATGTATGTATATGTCATGTGTAGCAGGGTCAGGCCAATATGTAGTGCAAACGAGTATGTGCTCACAACAGGTATACAGTCAAATAATGAACAGCAGCAGGAAACAGTAAATAACCATATTATCCCATGTAAACACAATGATGTTTTGTGTTCTCTTATTAATAGGTTCAAGCACCTTTGGGGTGCAATAGCCACAAGGTGAAACAATATCCACAATCATAAATTAATGAAGCTACATGAATTTACACTAAGTATAATAATTGTCTCGTGAATGATTTAACAATTAAAGCAGATATGATCCAATCGTTTTATTTAGTTGAAATATGGATTGATAGTGGGTTGATTAATTACGAGAAACTATTATAACGATCCCATGTTAAAGATAACTGCAACTATCAATTCTCACTTATAATATAATATCAATTACCATCATTAAGTTGTTGTATTATATAGTATGAATTCAACTGCGTGGCAAGACTAGATCTCGCACGCTAGCATGTTAAAGCAAGTATTCAGATACTTGCCTCGACGGTCTGCAATCTGGAACACGGATGCGATGTCGGCAGAAAACACGATATGATAGCACGGGCCACGGATCGAGTCCCAACAGAGAACAACGGGATCACACGGACCAGGGGGATTCGCTGGAGCGTCGGGTTCGCCAAGACGGCACGGTCGGATTCCGGCAAAACACGGCAACGAGTTAGCAACACATGATAAACTTATTGCGATCAGCGGGGGGGTTTACTGCACAAAGGAAAGGTGAGGAAGGCTTACCGGGAGGTACCAGGGGGTAACCCCGGCGAGCTCGACGGCGCTGGAACGCCGGCGAGGCAACGACGGCGGCCGCAAAGGCTTGAACGGCCTCGGGGTTCGCGGGAGAGGGTGCTGCGACGAGTGGGGGAGAGGGTGGTCGGCTCTGGTGGTCGAGGGGAAAAGAGGTGGCTCTGGTGACGACGGCGAGGATCGCCGGCGCGTTCTCCGGCAAACAGCAGAGGTAGGTGATGGGGTTATAGGCTCGGGTTGGTGGTCCGGCGAGGGGAGGAGGGAAGCGACGACGAGGTCGGGACGAGGAGGGTGAGAGGGAGTCGCGGGAGTCGTCGGCGACGAGAGGCGGCGTCGACGTCGGGCTCTGCAGTGGTTGGAGGCGTCGTCGGGGTTGGGTGCAGGTGCGGGAATCGGCGGAGGAAGGAGGTAAGTGGGTGCGGCTAGTCTCGTGGTGGCGAGGGCGGCGACGGCGAGGTCGCGGGGAGGTCGACGGCGAAGAACGAGGGGCTAGGGTTAGGGTTCTGAGGCGTTTTCTCGTGAAGAAGAGGATGCGTAGGGGCGGCTGCATGGATGAAAACTTATAGAGGAAGAGAGAGAAAGAGATTGAAGGGAGAGAGAGAAAAGATTTGATGATGATGAGAGAGAGAGACAGGGAAAGGGAGGCGGGGCCCACGCGGGTACATTCCCCCGCTGTGATTGGCCACGAGAGATTTAAAAGGGATTTGAAATTAAATTTGAAGGAGTTGGAGAGATATAGCAGGTAAAGAAAATATATATTCGTATATATTTAGTTTAAGGTATTAAATTTAAATGGGCCTTTTTGGCGCGAAATGAAACATTTCCAAATCGCGCCCGGGTTGCTCTCAAATGTTCCAAATTCAAATTATAGGATTTTAAGCGGTTTCCAAATTTTGAAAAGAGGTGTTTAATGATTAAAATGCATGCCCCCAAGTCGGACACTTGCACGCGCGCGTAGTCGTCCAAGTTTGCCCGTTTAGCCGAACGGGACGGAATCTCGACACGCGGACGCTACCACGCGACTAGTGGCGACGAGTAGGCCAACATGGAAATTTTAAATTTCATTTTAGGAGTTAAAATTTGTTATGTGCCAAAGTGACTTAACCGGTTAAAATTTAGCAATAAACACCAGAAAATCAGAATAACTGGAAATGAGCAATATATAACCCTCAACTAGTAATATGAATAGTATTATTGGGCTCGGGTGTTACACAAACACTATGCCTTGGCGTTGGTCAAAATACATAGCTTGAATACTACTGAATACCCAAATGAAATGACGAAGGGCTACGAATGGTTTTGGCGAAACCGTGAACGTAGTGAACTTGATATGATCGAAGGAACCTGATAGCTTTTAAAAGGAGTAGTTTAAGCTCCGCAATTAAAAAATATATCTTCTGTTTTAAAATAACCGAGTGGTTTCTTTTAAACTGTTCCAACGATTCAACTTTGGTTTATTTTCTTTGCATTAATATAATGTGTCCCATCAATTAACCTATCATTGCAGAAAACAACGAAAATACAACGTTCTCTTATGCCATCCGCATTCGCCACTGGGCCTCGTCATTCACCCGTTAGGTTACTTAACTAACGACAGAGCGGGGGCTGGGCTAGCGCGGGTGCAAAACATAAGTGACGCCTACTAGATATCATATATAGATATTGTACATTCGTCAGACGCAATAATAGGCATTCTAGATCACAGATGAACATATTGGATTTTCTAGGAATCCGCATTCCTTTTGAGCCTGCAAAGAAAGACGGATTACATAGTCGCGATGAATAGCCAAAACCCCACCCTAGACCCATACGGGTACGGCAAACTACCCTCCAAGTACCCGAAGTGAAGCGGTCTCCCTCAACGACGTGAGTAGGCCACTAAACACTTCAAAGTATCCGGTAGTTTGTGTACCCCACCTTGGGTCTATCCTAGGAGCAGAAAACAGTAAATGAAATAATACAACGGTGGCTACAAGCTCAACCCGGATGTGCCCCGTAAAAGAATATTACAACAAATTACAATTTACATTTGAATGAAAGAAACACTCATCTCACATCCCCGGCTATCCATTCACGACAATCCAACAAGTTTATATTCACAAACCAGTAAAAACCATTACAGAAATGTGCAACCCCTGCTAACCGACATACTAGCAGTTAGGGGAGGTTTACGAACACATTAAACACAATACAGATATAATCCAGTTAGCCAAGCATCTTAGAATTTTGATCAAGCAACACATATGAATCTACTCCAAACAATTCTCTATGCATATAAAACCTGAGCAGAAACAAAACATCCCAGAAAACACAACATCAATACAGAAGAATAACTGAGCAAATTTGGGTTGACTCGGTGTCAACTCGGCCGCTGATCCGCGGGGGATCGCTTGGATCGGCCGCGGTTCCGCGGTGGTATGGTCGAGTCATGATCCCAGATTTCTTCACAATTCTTAAAAAACCCTGCTTGTATTTTTAAGGGTCCCTGAAAAAATTTTAGACCTGTTTTAAAATCGGCAGAAACTATGTGAAAATATCGTTTTTTCGGGTTCGTTTTGCGATCAAATTTCGAAAGACTTTGCTAACATGTTAGTTATGGTTTAGCTAGGCTCTGATACCACTGTAAGTCGATGTTAGACACCCCACAAGATGCGGAGAGGCGGAATAGGTAAAACAATCATTTTGTTTAAGGTAGCATCGACCAACTTTACGGATCTTTGCTAAACCCTAACTAACAAACTATCTAGAAGTTCTAAACTACTATGATAGATGATTATACCTCAAGATACTAGTCCTTCTTGTTCTTATTGTTCACCTCCTCGTCGGCCTTCTCGATGTGATAGAAGATCCACCCGAGAGTTCCTTCTCCAAGTTTTAACCTCTCACTTGAGGTAACTAAGTGGCTAGGATTGCCAATCCAAGTGACCTAGAGGATATAGAGATGGATTAAGGATCTAATAGTCTTTCTAACCCTTGGGATCTCAACACATGAGAGGATTAGGGTTAGGTTGAAGAAGAAGAGAGCTTGAGGAGAGAGAGTGTGTATGTGAGAATGAAATGAAAATATAACTCATTCTATATTTGATGAAGCATAATAATTATCAAAATAAATCATATAGATAATTACAACCATGCTTCATTTAATACAAATGAATGAATCATCTAATGAGTCATTAAGCAATAAATGCTTCATTAACTCACTTGGATGAATCACTCCATGAGTCACAAATTTATTTAATGCAAATTACACCTAAGCTCTCCACCTCATCTTTCTTCTAGAAGCTTCTCGACTAATTACGAGAATGCCCCTCCCATCCGTAAAACACGGAAATACTGAGACTGTATAAATCCAATAATCCAATACTAGAATCTGGTTTAAATCAAAGCCCGCTAGTAAATACTGTCCGAACATCGTACGTGCATAAATACACGTATGTGTCCGAACCCTGTCGTAAAACTATACGACCTCTATATCATTTCGCCTGAAGCAGGGAAACTCTCTGTGTGGGACTCTAAAGACTCGACACTACGCTGGCAGTGGGTTTAACCACAGGCCGCAAGCGGTACTAGCTGTACGTAACGGTCCCCAGGTAGATGTCGATAAGAAGGCCGATGAGGAAACCCATCCGAACTCTTACTGAGCCTGATGTGACAATCTCCGTACAGTCCGGTCTATTCGTCTAAAACTATCGCATATCGGGCCTAGGGGGCGGCAAGCGTCAGTCCCCTAAAAGCTGCATAAGTCGTGTCGGAGCGAAGCCCATTACACCTTGAGAAGCTACTGGAAATCCTACCAGTAAATCTCGTTTGCCCTGGCCAGGGACTTTGCGTAATGGCTCTCCAAAACACAGTTCGATATCAACTCCCAATACTGGGAGAGACGAATCCTATCTAACTGCCACTGCCTCCAAGTGCTTCGTGACTGCACCCAACTGCTACCTGTTTGCACGACTCCTTTGAGCCGTGGTAGGGTAGCAATCTAAGAACAGTGGGAACACACTCGAGACGAAGCAGCAGTGTCATGTCTGCGGACTATGTTGTACTCATGTCACTTGGGAACTGTTAACTGACGATGGGTATAATACCAACCAATAGTTCCCTGCGAGTCCTGTCCGGTGTACCCCTAACCCAACGAGCACTTGTATACTATCTCCAGTACAACGTACTAATGGCTGTGGGACAGACCATTTCCCCTGCTGGGATGAGAAGCGTACACGCTAGTCTACTCTGGAGTATCGATGCCCTGTCTCGATAATCCTACGACTAGGGACCTGAAAAAGGATGTGCTTGTAGACTACCCAGCCCCTACTAGTGTGACTACCATCACAACGCTGGTAGTCAAGCAAGATCCTATGGGCTCTATCAATATGTATTCGCGATATGCTAAAAGAAACATATACACATATTAAGATAGATATAAACTAAGTAGCATACTACTATGTTGAGCAAGACTGTTAATACAACTGTGAATATCCCAAGCTTCCATTAAGTAATATACAAGCTAGTATGATATAATAATGGCCCCTAGGGCATATACACTAACATGACCTTCGTCGATAAGGTCTTAACCATCGGCAAGGAATCCACAAAAACGGTGCAGCCGCTGCGCTACACCTTCAAAGACGGGCTTCTACCTTGAAAGCTCGGGAGATTCTTCATTTATATTCAATCAGGCCGGGCTTTTTAGTGTTTAGGAAAAATGATTCGGCGTTGTTCATGAGATACAACCCGCACCGTTTTGCTCAACAATTGAGCTACAATCAGGGTGTCCCGCTTGAGACTTTTGTAGCTGAACCGATTGCTACGGAAGAGGGTATCCGCGGCGCGCTGCACCATTTCATGCGGCTTAACACCGGGTCCGACTTTTTTATCAGTGAGCCGAGCTGCGTTCCGAAAGTCTTGAACGTATACGTGGCGTGGTACCAGCATACGATGGGTGCTGTTATTAGGGAAGAAAAGCGGTTACTGCTCGATCGCAAGGGTGTTGTCCCTGCTGGTAATCCAGCTATCCCTTTGAAGCGACGGACCATTATTCGTCCTTCCTTGAGAGAAGCTGCTGTGGTTGTGGTCCCGCACGCCTTTCCTGATAAGTCTCTACCTCGTGTACCTGTAGAAACGGTGCTTGAGTCTGGCGTGGGTACGGAGATCGGGACTCGTTGCCCAAAGTTGCCCACCAAGCATAAACTCCTGTCATCGGCTGCCGGTGCTCGCTCACAAAAGAAGAAGAAGTTGTTATTTTCTGCAGCCGTTGTGCTCGGCCAGGAGGCCCATGCTCCCTACAGCGAAAGCTTAAGTGAGTATGGCACCAATGAGGGTTTATTTACCGTGCCTGTGGATGATACTGATCTCCAGGCTGCCCTTGTGGCCTCCGAGTGATTGGCTCGTGAAGAAGCAGCGCTGATCACCATCGCGAAGTCAGGTATGCTTCAGTTGTATTTTTCCCGTTCATTCCTTCCTTATTATTATGCTTTTATTGACGCTTTCTTCTTCAACAGGCATATCTGCCGAAGAGGCTCTCGCGGCTTCCCTCAAAACATTTGAAGAGGAAGAGAGGCTCCGTGCTTCTTTGGGCCTTGGTATAATTTAACTCATTGTGTCTTCATTCTGTTCTTCATTCATGCTCTGACCCTTACTTTCATCTTATTGCAGGGACTACCTTGACTCAGGTTATCCCGAGTGCGGTGCCGATCCTGAGTGGTGATGCGGCGGTGCTTCCAGAGCCAACTATTAAGGTCCCAGCTTCCCCAGTATTACCGCAAGAGGCCTCGCTCAAGCAGCCGATGACAGATGCCGTAACGGCTCCAGAGGCAGAGCTTGGTTCGGACGATGACGTCCCTTTGACAGAGGTCTTGAGGAGATCGCTTCTCACTGCTCAGACCGAAAAGAAACACAGGAAGCGCGCAGCGAAGAAACGTGATGCCGCTTTGGCTGTAGGTGCAGGCTCAAGCACCACTCCATCTGTCGCTATCCCTTCAGAGGGTGCTTCAGCCACCCTGTCTACCGCCCATAGACAGGTTGCACGCGCGACTCGGGAGGCAACCCATAATCTTCCGCAAGGTAACGTAATGCCCGTTCTTTTTATTAGAACTCGATCTGCAAATTCTTATACATCATATCCCGCAGGGCCAAGTCCTGGCGATGAGATGGCAGGCAAGACGATGGCGACCATAGAGCCCGAAGTGGTTACTCTCTCTCGGGAGTCTGGGACTGCCCAAACCGCCGCTCTTTCCTCTTGTGGTTCCCTGCTATCGGCAAGCATCACGAGTGTCACGACGGCCCTCGTCGAATCAGGGGACGAAGCCATGGGCGTAGAGACTACTCTTCTGAAGGAGAGCGAAGAAGCTGCTACGCCCGGTGATGCTTCCGCCGCGGCTTTGGTTGGTGACCCGTCAAGTAAGTCCTGAGTCACTGTTCTTTTTATTTCACAATCTCGCTCAGCTTATTCTGACAATTTTTTGTTTGTAGGTGCAGCGAATGCTGAGATCGTGCTATCTGAAGCACCTCCAGTCGCCGCCATGACGGTTGTTGTTCCCTTGCCTTCTTTATGTCCTCCGAAATGCTGGAAGGTATAGGTTTGCGATTTATCGATCTCATTGTGGGCATCCTCCTCCTTGTACTGACAGTATATTGTCACAACTTTGCAGGAGTCCTTTTTGATCATCTGTATCAGGTGCTGAACCTGTATTTCTCCTTCCAGTCGGAAGTCACTCCGCCCACTGGTGTTGGTTAGTATATCCTTCAGCTACTGTTTCTTTCTTTCTTTTACAAATAGCCGTATTGTTACTAAGCCTTCCTTGTATTGGTTGCAGCATCATGGATTGGAGGAGGGGACGAGAGAATAGTCGTGCCTCCGGCACTCCCAATCTTGCCACCTGCCACAGCCGGTATAGTAGACTCTATTAGTCATGTATTTTTCTTTACCTCCTGAGTCGACATTTGACCATAATTTGTTTTGCAGTAGTCGCATCGGCTCCAGCTCCCTTCGAGTCTCGGATCCCAATGCCGGCAGGGCCTTTTGCTAGACGCCCATCTTTTAGGGGCGCTGTGACTAGCCTGGGAATGTTGAGCGAGTTCGTCGAGGATCTTGATGCCGAGGCCCTCGCATTTGCTGCAGACTTTGCTGCTGAGGTTAATCCTATGCTGGAGACGCTCGTGAACTTCCATAACGAAGGCATCGTCGAGTCTTAGGTTAATTATTGCAGAAAGATCGAGGCTTGCCTGCATGATATTGAGCTCAAGCGTTCCGCTCCGGAAGTATCGGTTTTGAACTCCCAGCGAGCTGCATGGGTTGAACAGAGTGTTCCTTTCCTTCGCTATTTTGAACATGAGACGACCCTGAGGCGAAAGGAACGTGAAGCGGCTTCCACCGAGGCTGTCCAATTGTGTGCTCAGGTTGAAGCGAACGCTGCACAGCTGAAAGCTATTTTTGAAAACCTCCAACAATGTATTTCTGATGGACTGGTGCTGAGGAAGAAGCTTGACTTCACTGATCAGGTTACGCAGAGTCATGAAGTCGCTCAGCAGGAAATCGATGAGAAGCTTACATCTTGTTTGCAGCAACGGGCTCGAATTGAAGCGGAGTTGGCCGTGGCGGCTAATCATGAAAAGGAGTTGAGAGGAGTGCGCGAGCGGCTTGCTGATTTATTAAAAACACCTCCTTCTCAGTAGCCATCTTTATAACGACCGAAAATTTATAGTCTATAAATAACATGCTTTCATTCATTTTTTTATTCTTTTATATGATGTATCTTGTACTCAATTGAATTTATGAATAAAAGACACATTTTTTTATCTTCTATTATAGCTTTCTTTTCTCTGCTGTGTTGTTGGCATGTTACTCTAGCAAGTGTAGCCTGTAGATGATAGATAACAGTTCATCTTGAACCCTTTGTAGGGTAGCGATGGCTTAGGAAATAGGTTCGGGTCTGCTGCCTAAGAATTTTCAACTTTATGAGCCGTGATGGTCTCATAAAGATTTTTCTCCCTACGAGTCGAGAGGATCTCGTACGTGTATTTTCTCCTTAGGAATCGTGAGAATTCCTAAGTGCGTTTCTTTTGAGAGTCGTAAGGATCTCACAAGATAATTTTCTCCCTTACAAGTCGAGAGGACTCGTAAGTGGTTGGTGAGTTGACTTGTTTTCGAGTCGAAGCATTGCTCCGACGGGGAGGTCGTTGGCTAACTTGTTTTCGAGACGGAGGTCATTTGTTGACATGTTTCCGAGATGGAGGTCATTTGCTGACGTGTTTCCGAGACGGAGGTCATTGGCTGACGTGTTTCCGAGACGGAGGTCATTGGCTGACGTGTTTCCGAGACGGAGGTCATTTGCTGACGTATTTCTGAGACGGAGGTCATTAGCTGACGTGTTTCTAAGACGGAGGTCACTGGCTGACGTGTTTCTGAGACGGAGGTCATTTGCTGACGTGTTTCCGAGACGGAGGTCATTGGCTGACGTGTTTCTGAGATGGAGGTCTATTTCCGAGATGGAGGTCATTGGCTGACGTGTTTCCGAGACAGAGGTCATTGGCTGACGTGTTTCCGAGAAGGAGGTCATTTGCTGACGTATTTCCGAGACGGAGGTCATTGGCTGACGTGTTTCCGAGGCGGAGGTCGTTTGCTGACGTATTTCCGAGACGGAGGTCATTGGCTGACGTGTTTCCGCTTTCTGCGGTGTCGGGTTGACTCTAGGTTGTCTGTGAACCGTAGAGTCTTGGAACTGATGACTTTGTCGTGGCTCCGATTGGTGGTGTCGCGTCCGTGCCCTGCTGGTATGAGGAGGAATGCCGTTGTTGGTCTTCTGGGACGTAGATGTTGTTGTTGAGATTTGACTTTCTCTTTGACAGAGTTTGTTGGGATATGTGGTTCCCTTTTCGTTTATGCCCATAGATTGTATACAGGGGTCAGTATGGACTTACCTGCAGGGCAAAAGTTTCATTCTTTCGTTTTTTTAATTTCTTTCC
The DNA here is from genome assembly GCA_030015575.1 of Agapanthus africanus. Lineage (NCBI taxonomy): Eukaryota > Viridiplantae > Streptophyta > Magnoliopsida > Asparagales > Amaryllidaceae > Agapanthus > Agapanthus africanus. Next base: position 888,651,537 of record JASDDO010000019.1, on the reverse strand, counting down.
GCGATGCTCTATTATTTCAACTTTTTATATTGCGAAATTCGCGATTGCCCAATCATTTCGGCTATTTTTCTTTTTACTCGCTGCTTTTATTGCGAGTTGCCTAATCATTTTGGCTATTTTTGTATGCATATCTTTTACTTGCTGATTTTGTTGCAAGTTGTCCTATCATTTCGGCTATTTCATATGCATCTATAGCTCGCTGACTTTTATTGCGAGGATAGAACTTGGAATCTGGTGCCAATCTTAGTATCAACATCGCTGCGACTGGAATATTGCCAGGAGCGAATCATCACTTGCCGTGAAAGGACTTGGAATTTGTTACCGATTTAGGCATCAGCAACGCTACCACTGGGACATTGCCAAGAGCGAATCATCATTTGCCTCTGTCGATTTGAACAAAGGTGGCTTAGTAAACAGGGTTACGATCCTGTCGACTAAGGCTTTTGACTTCATGAGCCGTAAGGGTCTCATAAAGGTGTTTCTCCCTACGAGTCGTGAGGATTTCATAGGTGCAATTTCTCCTTAGGAATCGTGAGGATTCTTAAGTGTATGTTCTCTTATAAGTCGTAAGGATCTTGCAAGAGTGTTTTCTCCTTGTAAATCAAGAGGACTTACAAGTGTTGTTCACCAAGTGAGGACGTCGCCATCGGTGGAACTTGGTGGGGTAGACATTTATTTGTGCCCGTGGATTGTATACAAGGGTCAACAATGAACCGTTTGTAAGGCAGTCTGGAAAATGTGATGGCTTAAGAACAGGTTCAGATCCCTGTAGCTTAAGGCTTTTGAATCTTATGAGCCGTGAGGGTCTCGTAAGAGGGTTCTCCTTATGAGTCGTGAGGATCTCGTAAGTGTAATTTCTCCTCAAGAATCGTTGGAATCCCTAAGTGTGTTGTTCCCTTATGAGTCGTAAGGATCTTACGCAGGTATTTTCTCCTTACAAGGTCAAGAGGACCTTGCAAGTGTGCATGAGTTTTCTTTTTATGAGTTTGCGCCCTTTCGGGTTTTCACAAACATCGCCAGTAGCCTTGCTGTTTTTACTCACGGAGCCCTTTCGGGTTTTCATCCGTGGCCATCTTGCTTATGGATGTACCGTTTTTTTTTGCGTTAGCCCAAGGATGCTGCGGTTTGTAGTAGTGTAAAGACGTTTCGGTCCGTGGCTAGTTTCAGGACATTGCGGTCCGTTGTTAATTTAGGAACGTTTCGATCCGTAGCTAGTTTAAGGACATTACGGTCCATTGTTAGTTTAGGGACGTCTCGGTCCATAGAGTTTAGTTTAGGAACGTTGCGGTCCATTGGGTTTAAGGACATCATAGTCCATAAAGATTAGTTTAAGAACATTACGGTCCATAGTTAGTTTAAGGACATTACGGTCCATAGTTAGTTTAGGGACGTTTCGGTCCGTTGTTGCCATTTTGGAGACAACGGTTTCGCTGGATACTACTTATAGAGTTTGGGCTTGGGAAGATAGCGAGTGGACATAAGCGTCGTCATCTATCATTGACCTAGGCCGTGACTCGTCAGGCGTAGTATTTTTTTAGGAACCGGCCGTTTATTGGCCTGAAGGGTCTTTCGCCATGCATATCCATGAGCAAGTACGCCCCACCTTGGTAGACTTTGTCTATGATGTACGGGCCCTCATAGTTCGGCTCGAATTTCCCCCGTTTGGCACAATTGGGGATCATAGGTCTTTTGACAACTAGCACGAGTTCTCCTTGGCGAAATGTTCTCGGCCTAGTCAATCTCTCGTATGAGCGCATCATCTTTGCTTTGTAAGCCTCCAAGTTTTGCTGCGCCATGAGACGAGTTTCATCGAGGGCGTCGAGCTCCTCAAGCCGAAAATGAGCATTCTCTTCGTACGTTAGCTCGTAATGAACCGCAACTCTTAGAAAGGGTATCTCTATCTCCAAGAGGAGTACTGCTTCAGTGCCGAATACCAATGCATACGGCGTCGTGTTTGTGGCCATTTTGAACGTGGTCCGATACGCCCAGAGAGCTTCATACAGTCTCTCGTGCCGGTCCTTCTAATTTTTGGACATTGTTTTCTTTATGATCTTCGTCAAGGTCTTGTTGAAAGGCTCAGCTAGACCGTTAGCTCGGGAATTATAGACCGAAGAGTATCTCCAGTCTATATTATGCTGCTGTGCGAAGCGGCTGATTCTGTGACTTCTGTAGGCCGGCCCATTATCGGAGATAATCCGTCGTAGAGTGCCGAACCGATAGATGACTTTTGTCTTGAAAAAATGGAGAATATTCTCCGCCTTCACTTCTCACAGCGGTACTGTTTCTGCCCACTTAAAGAAGTAATCGGTTGTTGCCAATATGAACCAATGTCCTCTGGATGACGCTGGTTCGATGAGCCCAATTATGTCGGTTCCCCATATTTCGAACGGCCAGCTAGCCACCGTTGGGTGTAGCGGGTTTGGATGTTGGTGGATGAAGTCTCCATGAATTTGGCACGAGTGGCACTGCTTTGCGTATTCGAGACAATCCTGAATCATCGTGGGCCAATAGTAGCCCATCCTTTTGATCTTCAGCTTCATCTTTAACCCGACTTGATGAGAACCGCAGAGTCCGTCGTGAGTTTCTTGGATGACTCTCTTTACTTCTTCCGGTCCCAGGCATCTTATCCACAAAGAGTCGAACGATCTCTTATACAGAGTATCATTGACGAAGGCAAAAGACAGAGCTCGTTTCATGAGCTGATGTCTTGAGGATGCATCTTCAGGTGATCGACGGGATTTGAAGTAGTCTATAAAAACTTCCCTCCAATCCTTAGCCTTTACCTGGTCTTTTATTTGTAGGGTTGTTTGCTTGGTCGCTTCCTTTTCTTCAGACGACTCCGGAGATATTTTCGCTGGTGCAAGAACCCGACGGCTTTGTACAACGATCCTTACGTCATCGAGGTTTTCGTCAGCCAGTTCTTTAGCGAGTTTGGCTAATGTGTCTGCCTTGCTATTTTCTGTACGCAGTATGCTTTCCAAAATATAGGAGGGAATTTGAGTCAGCAGTTGCTGCACTCTCTCGCCGTACTTTACCAACTCTAGTTTGAACGTTTGGTGGTCGCCGTTTACTTGACTAATGACCAACTGGGAGTCTCCGTATATAAGGAGGTTCTCTGTAACAACCATAAACTTCCTGTACTAACTTTCTGTACAATTTTTTCAAAAATATAGAAATGGGTATTTTTGCCTGAGCACAAGATATAAGTTTGTTTTGCTTTTTAATAGCAAGAAGGAGCTTGTAGCTCATTGGTAAGACCTTACACTGCTGACCTAAAGTATCAGAGTTCAAATCCCATCCCCCACATTATTTTTAATATTGTTTTGTTTTGAATTTTTAGATGTCCAAGGGTCTACACGTGCATAACTCGTAAAAATCCCACTACACATGTAAAACAAACTGACCCAAGGGATACACCAAGCGACGAGGGACACATGGCGGCGAGCCCCAACCCGACTCCGCCGACTTGGGCCGCTGCCGCCGGCCGGACTCGGCCGAATCGCCAATTATCCAACATGAAAGTTCTGCCTCTTGGTCTTCCCTAAACCCTGTACACTTTAAATTTTCTGCAATTTAACAGAGCTCTTTAAAATCCCATTAAACCATAATTTTAATACAATTTAATACATTTTTCTTTACACCATTTCACCTACCCTAAACCCTAATCTTTCCCTATAAATATCAACCATAAACACACCCTCCTCACTCCAAATTTCTGTCTAAAACTCTCAAGAAAATCCCTAGAACTTTTGTGTACAAGTGGAGTTAGCGAAGGACGAAACTCCAGCGAACTTCCGACGACGACCCTAGGAGCTTCCGACGACGAAACGATGCACCGGCGAATCCTACTTCCTCCTCTACCGCTTCTCTTGATTCTAAGCCTGTAAGTCCCACCCCCTCTTCTCTATTCTTTTCAAAAAAACATGTATTTCTAAAACTCGACGGAATCAGGGTTAATCCGATATCCGGTTCGGTTCTTCCTAAAAATCTCACTTTTTCTTAAATACAATCATACTAAACCCTTACATGTTGACTATTAAATATTAACTAGTCATATTGAATAAGTTCCATATCAAAAGGATTTCTATTTCAATTTTTATCGTACTTTTCACTAAAATACCATGTAGTTTAATTTCGACATTTAAACATCGCAATCTTGCTATACCTTTAAATAGTTCACGAGGTAATGACCTACCTCTTCACAACACTCATATACAACATAGCACAATACCTTTTGGGAATATAGAATACGGGAAAACGAAACTTTACATATAAATACCAATCACTATTAAAACCGTTTTCTACAAGATTACATATTTTTACAATCTTTGCAAAGCGCCGCTACAACTCATTTTGGGGAACCCGACTGGGATGGTGCGGATTATCACACATCCCTGGACTTAGTAGTGCGAGATTCAGACCTCCACAAGGAGCATTCGATCTCGAGAGATTTAAAATACGAATATTTTAAGAAAATGAGATTTCTAGAAAATAATAACTTAAAATTATTTTATATAAAATATATATATATATATATGTATGTATGTATGTATATTCAAAATACCTATTTTTGATATGATATAAATATTCCAACCTTTCTAAATCAAAAGAATCACTTTACATTAAAATACCATGAATTCCATACAAGTTCAATATTACAATTAAATACCCTATATTATGAAATTAGGTTATTTTCACTAGAAATATCACAAATATAAAATTTACATCTATGACAACTCTAAAGACGATAATTAAATACTTGGGATGTATTTTGAAAATTATACAAAAGTATTTTTACATAAAACCCCCTCAAGTTCTATAAATTACCCTAAGGACCCTAGTAAATATAGGTTTAAGCGGGACCAATCTCTTGAGCCTCAGGGAGCCGGAAAAGTGGGTGCTTGCCTTTTTAAGATATATAACTTAACAACGGTGTTATCAACACGGTAATCGTCTTTGAAAAAGACACAAATCCTGCCGCCCATGTGCAGCGGTTACCGATAACATCAAAACAATCAGGACTTCAATTTCTTTTCTAATTGTTCTGACTCAGACTGAGTCTCATTATAAATAATCTGACTTGAATATGATTCAAGTACAATCTACAATCTACAATCCAATATGAATCCATGAATCCATATATTCAATCTATTCAATCTGTATTGACTGAACCGAACCATGGATATACTTCCATTTACATGATTCTCCAGTTACATCTATTTATTGATATCATGGTTTCGGCAAGTCATCCAATTATACAATCTATATTACAAGACAATCCACGTTGCAATACAATCAAGACATTGCGGGGTTTACTGGGTAGATTGGTACGGAAGGTGTTAGAAGTGGCACGAGACTGCAAGATTTAAGACACCTAACCTGAATACCACGCCGTTGTTCCGGGCTTTCTAACGGAGCCTTGTACTTCCATTTGCCTCTAGTCTATGGTATATAGAGACTCCTCTCGTATACACTGGTATCTTTCTGTACTAAGCTACAAATAACAGCGTTAATACTAAATACAGCATTATAACAATATAAGACAACTTTAAAAGCTACACTCTCTCTCTTACTCTCTGTCTATTCTACTTCTCCCTTATGTTTGGGACTTACCGAGCGATTTGTTCGCTAACGACATTCTCTTTCTTTCTTTGAATGTCGTCAGGTGTTTCGGACCTTCCAGAGATCGAGCCCAGCACTGAAGACTTGGACCAGTTTACTAAACATCCCGAGCTGTAGTTTCACTTGTACATTTTCCATTTCATTTCAGTACTTTCCATTTCTGTTATGCCATTGTTTAGGCATTGCTTTCAATTAGATGTATTTACTTTTCCATGCATTGTATAAAAGAATGTTAATAAATAAAGTTGTTGTTTCATTACATTTGTCTCTTATGTATATTCTTTTATATTGCTTAGATACGCTTAGCGTATTTACTTCAGAGTAGATACGTAGCGGCCTCGTCGTGTCCCCTTCGACGTATACCGGGAAGCGGGGCGTGACATTCTCGATTTCCATGTCGACAGTGATCTCAAGACCTGCTATCAAAGCCTCATATTTTGCTTCATTGTTTGTCCTCGGCTCTGTTAGGGAAAAGGAAAAGCGCATTATCCCTCCTTGCGGAGTCACGAAGATAAGGCCTACTCCAGATTTGATTATAGGGATGTTGTGTTGTCGCTTCTTCACTGAAGATGCTCCGTCGAAATAGAGTTCCCATCGGGTATCATTCCCCCCTTTCTCCCCGTCGATCGTGTCAAATGCGTGCTCATCTGGAAATTCGCAGTTTAGGGGTGAATCGGCAGGTATCGGATGCTCAGCGAGGAAGTCGACGATGGCCTGGCCTTTCACCACCTTGAGAGGTCGGTATGTTATCGAGAATTCCATTAAGAGTAAGGCCCATTTAGCGAGCCATCCCGTTAGTGTAAGTCGATGTACAACACCCCACGACTTGCGGGGAGGCGGAAAATTGAAAAACGATCTTGTTCTTTGCATAAACATCGACTAACCGAGAATCTTTGCTAAACTATAACTAACAAGTAACATAGAAGTTAACAACTACTATGAAAAGTGATTATACCTAATGAACCGTGTCCTTCGTCTTTTCGTTCTCCACCTCCTCCTCGGCCTTCTCCAAGTAGTAGACGATCCACCCGAGAGCTTTACTTCAAGCTTCACCTCAAACTAGAGGTAACTAGGTTTCTTAAAGTGCTAATCTAAGTAACCTAGGTGATATAGAGAAGGGTTATGGATTAAGTAGTCTAATCTAATCCTTGATCTCAACACATGAGAGGGGAGGATTAGGGTTTGAAGAGAGAGAGAGCTTGAGGAGAGAGAAGGTGAGCATGAGAATGAGATGAGATAATGATCTATCATAATATATATAAAGCATTATCATTTATCCAATAAAAGAAAATAAAGGATGAATAATCATGCTTCATAAATACAAGAGGGTGATTCATCTCCATGAGTCATTAAGCATTTATGATGCATTAATGACATGGATGAATCACTCATATGACTCACTAATCTCATTTAATGCATATGCCACCTTAACCCCCAAGTCACCATCTTCTAGAAGCTTCTCGCGTAATTACGAGAACGCCCCTCCTATCCTTGAAAACACGGAAAAACTTTAGACTGTATAAATCTAATAACCGGATACTAGAAACTGGCTTAAACCAAAGCCGACTAGTAAAAACTGTCCGAAAGTCATACGTGCGTAAACGCACGTATGCATCCGAACCCTTGTCGTAAAACCATACGACCTCTATATCGTTTCGCCTGGAGTAGGGAAACCCTCTGTGTGGGACTCTAGAGACTCGACTACTACGCTGGCAGTGGGTTTAACCACAGACCGCAAGTAGCACTAGCTGTACGTAACGGTCCCCAGGTAGATGTCGATAAGAAGGCCGATGAGGAAACCCATCCGAACTCCTACTGAGTCTGATGTGACAATCTCCGTACAGTCCGGTCTGTTCGTCTAAGACTATCGCATATCGGGCCTAGGGGGCGGCAAGCGTCAGTCCCCTAATAGCGGTATAAGTCGTGTCGGAGCGTAGCCCATTACACCCTGAGAAACTACTGGAACCTACCAGTAAATCTCGCTTGCCCTAGCCAGGGACTTTGCGTAATGGCTCTCTGACACAGCGCGATATCAACTCCCAATACCGGGAGAGACGAATCCTGTCTAACCGCCACTGCCTCCAAGTGCTCGGGACTGCATCCAACTGCTACCTGTTTGCACGACTCCTTTGAGCTGTGGTAGGGTAGCAATCTAAGAACAGTGGGACACACTCGAGGCGAAGTAGCAGTGTCAAGTCTGTGGACTATGCTGTACTCATGTCACCTGGGAACTGTTAACTGACGACTGGTATAAAACCCAACCAACAGTTCCCTGCGAGTCCTGTCCGGTGTACCCGTAACCCAACGAGCACCTGTATACTATCTCCAGTACGACGTACTGACGGCTGTAGGACAGACCATCTCCTCAACTGGGATGAGAAGCGTACACACTAGTCTACTCCGGAGTATCGATGTCCTATCTCGATAATCCTACGACTAGGGACCTGAATAAGGATGTGCTTGTAGACTACCCAGCCCCCACTAGTGTAACTGCCATCACAACTCGGGTAGTCAAGCAAGATCCTAAAAGCTCTATCAATACGTATACTCACATATTAAGATAGAAAAACCAAGTAGTATACTACCATGTTTATCAAGACTGTTATATACATGTGAATATCCCAAGCTTCCATTAAGTAATATACAAACTAGTATGATACAATAATGGCCCCTAGGGTATATACACTAACAGTTATTATGGCTCTTGACATCAAATACTTGAAAGGATCCACTTTGGATATGAGATGGACCTCATGCGCCAGAGCATAATGCCGAAGCTTCGTTATCGCGAAGATTAATGCCAGGCAGTGTTTTTCGATAGGGGAGTAGTTGTTTTCTGCCCCCAGAAGAACTTGACTCAAATAGCAAAGGGCTATCTCTTTCCCTTCATCATTCTCTTGTGCCCACAGTGCGCATAAAGAATCTTCAAGGGCGGTTGTGTACAGGATGAGGGGTTTTCCCTTGACCAGAGCAGTCAGTACCGGCGGATTCTACAGGTATTGCTTGATTTCGTCCAGTGCGCTTTGGCATTTGAGATCCCAAACGAATGGGGTTCCCTTCTTCATCAGGTAACTGTTGGGGCGGCATTTGCCGGAGAAGTTAGCTATGAACCGCCGGATATACGCGAGCTTCCCTTGGAGAGACCGCAGTTGCTTGAGAGTTCTTGGCGGAGGCATTTCCATAATCGCCTTGATCTTTAACGGGTCTATTTCGATGCCCCGGTGTCGTACGATGAATCCTAGGAATTTGCCCAAGGAAACTCCGAACGCGCATTTGAGAGGGTTCATCTTCAGGTTGTATTTCCGAAGACGTTGGAATACTACCTTCAGATGCTCCCAATGTTCCTCGTACGATTTTCTTTTCACTACGAGGTCGTCAATATAACATTCGACGATCTCGTGTATGAAGTCATCAAAGATCTTTGTCATGGCCCTCTGATAGGTAGCACCTGCGTTCTTCAGATCGAAAGGCATCACTTTGTAGCAGAATATGCCCAGAGGAGTCCGGAAAGCAGTATGCTTCTGGTCTTCAGGATGCATCTTTATTTGATTTTACCCCGACGATCCGTCCATAAAGGAGAAGCCTTCGTGAGTGGACGTGTTATCTATCATCATCTCGGTGACAGGTACTAGGAAGTCATCTTTTGGCCAAGCTTTGTTGAGGTCCCAAAAGTCTACGCAGATGCGCACCATCCTATTTTTCTTCATCACTGGGACAATGTTGGCGATCCAGTCAGGGTACTGAACTTCCTGGATGAAACCGGAGTCGATTAGCTTCTTGACCTTGGCGTTGATACTCATTTCATGTTCGAGCCGCATTCTTCTTGGTGCTTATTTGACTGGCTTGACTTCCGGAGATATCACCAATTTATGGACAGCTATTTCTGGATCTAGCCCCGGCATCTCGGAATAGTTCCATTTGAAGCAATCTTTATACTGCGTGAGCACGTCTTTTAGCATAGCCACCTGTTCTTTAGACAGCGGCTCACTGACGAACGTTGGTCGCGGGTCGTTTGCCGTCCCTAAGTCGATTTTCCTTAGGTTGTCCGTAGTAGTATGTATTCCATCTTCCAGCTCTTTTGGCGCCGGTGGAAACTCTGAGATCAACTCATCTTCATCCTCATTTTCGAAGCACCAGGAGAGGTCATCCATATTCTCGAGCACTCCTTCTTCTGTCAGCGTTATCACGTGACAGGTACGAGATCGTTTCCAAGACCGATGTTGATCTGGTTCTACTCCTGCTATATACGTTGCTTTTGGCACATGCCTTTGTGGTGGGGCTACCCTTTAACTGTTGGATAGAGTGAACCTGCCGAGCTGATATTGGTCTTCGACCCAGTTGTTGAAGGTGAAGCAGTCTTCAAGAGGATGTCCGATTACTCGATGATAGGAGCAATAATCCGGGTGATGAACCTCGTTGCTTGATCGGGGTGCCGAGACTCCAGGAGTGTCATCATCTGGTGTTTCATGACAAGGTCAAAGATTCTCCTTGTCTTGTCTTGTCTTGAGGGAAGGAATATTCCCGATCCATCTTTTTCATAAGAGACGGATTCCGGCTGACCTTTTCTTGATCGTGTAGCCTTTTGGATCCGTTTCGCCATTGGTGAACGTTTTTTCCATTCTTTAACTTGTTTTTGCCTCCGCGTCGGGCCTTTTTCTTGTCTTGGGAATGCATGGCGGGCTGACGGCGAAGGGCATTGTCACCTTCCATAGCCTGTTGAAGGAGACGTTGCGTCTTGTCTTTCTCGTAAATGTCCATCTCGTGGCTATGATCGTTCCGAACCTTTGACTCGCTTCCTGTACTAGCTTGTCCATCTGTTCTTCAAATGACGGACTTGGTATTTTTATGACGGGACCTCGTTCTGGTTCAGCGTCAGCGTCTTTTAAAAGAGCATCCTCTTCTTCATCAAGGTCCTTGATGACATGGCGGCCATGGAACTGCTCCCATTTCTTAGACTAAACATATCCAAGCCTGATCGTTTCTATTTTTCCGTTGGGCAATTTTCGCCGAGTTCCGGGGACGTTCCAAATCCTTTTGTAGAATTAGGCTTGCCGAGCAGTCTGTTTGAAAGGTACGCCTTGGCATCTTAATAACCTTTTCAATCCCTCTGCATAGTATCTGGGCAGACGGATCGGTTGGAGTCTGTTGAGCGCAGGTTCGGCACCACACCAGACTTCTCTTTTGACTTTAGTCTTCGTGGATCGGGAGAATAGGATCTCCTTTTCACCTCTTCGCCTGGGAAGGACGTAGAATGTCTGTAGCTCTTGCACACTATATGTCTCAAGCACATCAAGCTCTCTGTAGTGCTGCCGCAGAACCATGGCGATCTGCAAACTTTGATCATCTCCAGTGAGGGCTTGCATTGATGGACGGACTGAGAACACTGCGTTGACTTCGTTTTCAGAGTCATTGCCAAAGACTAGAATAGGGGTAGATGGTCCCGGCCTATTGCATCGGGGCGGCCCCGAATAGACTATCTCTTCTTCCTCCTCGGTATCGCTCCCGAAGACTAGAATAGTGGTGATAGCTTTTTGCTTATTCTTCGGTTTATGGCATCTTTCCGTGTCTTCAAAATCTGGCAAGAAATACTTTGCATCTTCGTACTTTCGGACTTCATTTATGGAAAATGGGTTCAGTTCCCCCGTCACGGTATACTCGAGACCATCTTTGAAATACTTCATACACTGATGTTATGTAGAAGGGATGATATTGTACTCGTGTAACCAAGGCCTTCCGAGTAAAGCGTTGTAACAGGTCTTGGCATCGATGACATGAAATTCGATGTCAGTGATAAGCAGCCCAAAGCGTAACGTCAGTATTACAGACCCGAGCATCCATGATGACTGGGATTCGAACCCGGAGATGGTGATTTTATCCCGAGCGAGGTGTTGAACGCTCATGCAGATTTCTTTTAGCACCCTCAAGTTTAGGAGGTTGACAGAGGACCCGTTGTCAACTAAGATCTTCCCTATCTTGATGTCATGGCAGTACCCGGTGACATACAGAGGACGGTTGTGCTCGCACGTTCCGAGGAGGAGATCTTCATTGCCGAAAGTGATGTCAGCTATGTGCACTTCTTCCAGCTCGACCTTCTTTTCTTCGGCAAGGAAAGCTTGAAACTGCTTGGGCTCTTGTAATGCCCTGATCAGGGAATCTCGTACCTCTTTAGACAGGAGAAGGGCATCCAAGATACTCAATTGTGAGGGTATCTTCCTCAGATGTGCCAGGACATTATAATCCACCTTGTTCTTCTTGAGCGGGTCCTTGGCTGTGAGCTCTTCGACGACTCGATCATCGAGGGCGATATCCTCAGGGACTTTTTCCTTCCCCTTATCTTTTTTGTTTGATCCCTTGTTTGTAGGTCTGAGATTCTTTTCGGGCAACGTACGGTTGCGCAGCTGAATATTCTCACAGTTCTTCATCTCTTCCTCTTTTCCTGAGGTGGCTTCTTTGAAGAGAGGGTCGAGAGCTATTTCTTCGTCAGAATCACTTCCGAAGGTGAGAACTTGAGATCTTGTGGTATCAATCATGTGACAGTTGCCGGCAGTTCTTTTGCGCTCGTCCGTCGTATTTCTCTGCTCCCGACGAGTTTTGCGCTTCATCCGCTTAAAATGTTGTCGGTGAGCAACGTATCCCTGCCACCATTTCTTGAAGGCATTGCATTCTTCAGTGGGATGTGTAACCTTCCGATGGTACAAGCAGTAGCTCGGATGAACGTCTGCTTCGTCAAGGTACATACTGCAAGGAGTATCTCCTTTGAAAGGTGGCAACTTCAATCCTATTGACAAGGCTTTAGCAAATCGTTTCCTCATCTTAAGCCTGCTTCTACTTACCGCGGGCATGCTTCGCTCTGGTTGGAGTGCTTCAACCTTTTCATCCTGTCGCCGACGTTTGGCTTTTTCGAATATGGCTGTTCACACCATAATATTGCATTATTATATTCCCATTCTTATTCTTTTTATAAATAAATAGGTACTTTTGATGCATGTCTGCTACATGTTACAAGTTACAGGTTCTTGAACAGGAAACAGTGAAAACGATGTAAAGACGGTGAAAAAGTGGACTTTAACCAATGAACAGAAGATCTTGATCAAGCCTACATCAAAGATAAAATTCATAAAGTACAAGGCAACGCAAGGTCCAAGATTACAAGTGAACGGTTAAAAAGCTATTGCAAATTGTTCACTGGAAATCTGGAACCAACCTAGAAGCCCAAATGGAAAAGGACATATGGAAACAGGAAGACCAAGTCAATAAGAGCTAGCCCAAGAAAAATGATATTCCAAAGCCACTATTGGGCCGCGGAACCGCGGCCAAACAGGGCCTTGGGCCGCGGTTCCGCGGCCATACAGAGCAATTAGAAGCTAAACTTTTTACCATAATTTGTTGGCGGTGCTGACTAGTCAACCTAAGGGCTATTTTTGTAATTGTGGACATGCGAAACAAATGTAACCCTAGGGTTTCCTATTCTTTATAAATAGGAACTCTAAAAATTGTAAACTTTATGTCTCTTTTCATTTCACAAATTCAGATCTGTTCTGCATTATTGTTTGGAGGGAGCCATCAATAAAAATTAGTAAGTTAATTTTATTTCTTCTCTTTAATTCTTTTTTAATTTAGAATGTCTTTTAATCCCCTAATGAGCGAGTAATCTCCTCGCTTGTTAGGGTTAGCCTTAGGGAAAGGTTTGAGAGATGAGATCTCTCACCCCTTTCATGCCATTCACACCTAAGAATTGGAACTCCATGCATGCACGCACACACCGCTCCATACGGTACCTTATCCCTCGAGGTAATGGTGACACCGTAGTATAAAGGACCGGTTGCACGTATTTTCCATGGAGGTTAGGGTAAGGATCGATAAAGGAAGGACAAGAATCTAGAGGAAGAAATATCTTCCCAAAAGATTCTAATCCACTTTTTTGATAATTACCATAACATCTAATAGATCTAAAATAAGACATTGAAAGCGGTGAGGAAACCTTTAATCTCCCAACTTCCCCTAAGCCTAACCCTAGCAAGACTTTAATTTAGATTAATTTAGTTTATTGATAGATCTAGGTTTTTAGATTTAATAATCACTCCGAACACCCTTCGGAATTAACTCGTTAGCACGACTAGGAGATTCACAACATCCCTGTGGACCGACCCGTACTCACCGGCTAGCTACCAAGCAACGCCGTTCTTGATTGCGGTAATAGATAGTTTTTGACATACGAATCAAATGGCGCCGTTGCCGGGGATGGCGTAGAAATTTCCTTTTTGCAATTTCGGGTTAATCAAAATTTTAAAAAAAATCTGAAAAATCTGAAAAATCCCAAAAATTATAAAAATATATCAATTGTTATTTTTGGAAAGGATACTGTGTTGTTCGAATTTTTGCAGGATATACAGAATCGGATCTGGAAAATTCCAGAAAGCGAAACAGAAAAAGGGGTATCGGAACAGAAGGGATTTTAAAAAACAGAAAAGCACAAAAATTTTGGAGCCCCAAATCCCCAATCCCGCCGCGTTTCCGCGGCCAAAACCCACCTTAGGCCGCAGAACCGCGGCCTTCTAGTGGAATCAGAGCATCAAATTTTTTTTTGGGGACTCGAGCCGACGATCTCGCCGCGAAAACGCGCCACAAACGCGTTTTTACCGCGGAAAAGCGGCGGTACAGTGGCATCTTCTTCTGAAAAATTTTCTATAAGATCTTCTGTTTCTCCTCTGTAATTTTTGAAATATATTTTCTAAAAAATGCCTGCAGGATTTTGTGCACTTTAAAAAAATTATATTCCCATCCATATAACAGTTTTGTGCAGGATTTTTGGGCCCCGCTTGAAATGAAATTAGATTGCAAGTAATATTTTGCTGTTGCATATCTTTTTTATAAAATATTTTGCTGTTGCATATCTTTTCTATAAAATATTTTGCTGTTGCATATCTTTTCTCTAAAAATCTTTTGCAACAAAATTTTTGCAATTAAAGAGAAAAAGAATGAAAATAAAAAGGACAAATATTTTATAGAAACTTGCAAAAATTTTTAGCCGCAAATAAATCCTTGCACCACCAACCTTCCTTCTTGTCACCTTTCTTCTTCTAACATGGGTACCCCACATAAAAAATCTCTTGCCGAAGTTTGGTATCCCGAACCTAATTTTGCGTCGTACGTTAATTTGTTCGGTCAATTTAAAGACGATCCTTCCTTGCCAAAAATATCTTTGAAAGATCAAATAGAGGCGTCTAGGAGAAACAGTTTGACTTTTCAACCCACTTTGTGTAACCAAGTCAACCTTTACCACCTACATATATTGATACAATTTCTTCAAGTCCTTCTGTAACTCCTAGACCGATGTCCATTGCTGAGCATATTGCTCAATCTCGCAGTCAATCTTTCACCCCTCTCCACTCATCTAGTTCTAGGGATCTGCACGATTATTCACCTTTTTATCCACATGTTGACCCTACCCGTGTCCAACAATCCACTTCTTACCAGTCCTACCCGACTTTCCCACCGTCACTAGACCCTGTTTCTACACAGCCTTTTGGGAGTTTCACATATCCAAACAATTTTGAATCTTTTACCGAAACCCCCTCACCAGCCAAGTCTAGTTTGGAAGAGTCGTTGGAGGCTTATATTGCTGCAACAAACAAAATGGTGAGGAATGTGGAAGCGTCCATGGCCGCCCTTATGCAACCTGCTGAACCGGTAGCTAGTTTCCCGCTAGCTCAAAAATTTTCAATGTATAAGGAGGCGGTTGGACAGAGAGAGAATGTGAGAGGATTTCCAAATCAAACCTACCCATACCCAATTGAATCCAACAACTCCAATTTTCAAACATGTGTCCAAATGATGAGTTGTGCGACTTTGTAGTGCTTGATTTGCCAAATTGTGAGGAACCCCTTTCGAGTGAAACCGCACCTAATCCTTTTGATCTTTACACCTCCACTCTAGAACCTAAATCGATGAATATCCATACTTTTGATGAGGTGTCTAAAGAAATTGATTTTCACTTGATTGAGGATATAGACGCCGGGAATATTTCGGATGATGAACCTGTCGATTTAATTGAAATTTTATGTTCAAATCATCATCCTGAGTTATTAAATGTTTCTCCCGAATCTCATATGCATCTAGATTTTGATGATAACGGCATGGATGAGTTAAATATTGAGGATAGTATTGAGGAGAGTCTTGAGGATAATATTGAGGTTGAATCATTTTTGTTTGATGTGTTTGATTTTCCAATTCATCCTCCTGAACTTTTGACTGTTATATCACCCTCCCTCCTTCCCATCGTTCCTACCCCGCTTGAAGACTGTGAGCTTGAAACCTTTTCCTTTGAATCTGACACAATTCTCACAGCCGATAACACCTACGAGTGTTTCACTTTTTTGAACGATGTTGATGCCTCACCGCCCGAGTTTGAGTCCTTTACATTTTCAGATGACCCATCAGACTCGGTTGATTATAGTAGTTTCGAACTATTAATGGAATCTTTCAAGTTCGAAACAGTTTACTACGGTGAGAAAGATACTATCCCTAATTCACTCCCTTTCGTCTCTCCTATTGTTCCGACCGAACAAGAGACCGTTACGCTTTCATCTCCTATACCAAGTTCGGCGTACCCATGTTTTCTTGCGAATCTTGAGGGATTTGACCCCATTTCCCGACTGGTTGATAGGTTAGCGCAATCTCTTATAACATATCGGTCATCACATATTGCGCTAATTTATTCACTCAATTTACACCCTCAAGATCGTACTCCACTTCCTTCTTCTTTTCGCCATTCTTCTCCTCCACCGAGACCATATTCTACCATTCTTCTTTCCACACGGTCTCGCGTGCTTCTCATTTTCTTGCACCAACTATACCATTTCCACGATAAGATTTTTGAATGGTTGGTGCTAACCTTTGGCTTGTGTAAGGCCAAGCTTAAGTTTGGGAGGAAAAACCTTGTTGTATATATGTATATATATTTTTGTTTTCTTTTTCTATAAAAAAAATTTTAAAAAAATCTCAAAACATTAAAAAAATATTTAAAAATTATAAATAAATAAACAGGGGTATGCCGACATTTTGACCCTCTTGGTTTAGTATGACAGTGAGGACACTGTCAAGTTCAAGTTTGGGGGTATGCTCGGTACGTCTTCTTCCTTCGCATTCATTTGTACATATTTTTGCATTTTCATAATTATTTGAAAACCCATAAAAATTGAAAAAAAATTCAAAAATTATAAAAATTAATGTATTCAATTTTGGCTAATTGACTTGAGTTTGACTAATAGGTTAACTGGCTAGGAACAACTAGATCTTAGACTTAGTGAATTAAAAACCCTAAAAATAACATTCCTTAAAGTTTAACGGTAGAAAGTATATGCCTTGTAGTTTATTTAGAAATAGGCAAATTTTGGGTTCACTTCTTGGGCTAAGTCAAAACAAGGGAAGAGTATTGATGTTCTTATTAGAGTATAAGTTTGAAAAATAATTCCTAGCTTAAGTCTAGATTCTGAAAACATATACCCTACAATTTGCACAATCACGCACGTTGAAACTTGGAATAGTAGAAGAGACCTTGAAATGCTCTTGTCTAAAGTCCTTAGTACGAAGAAAATAAAAGAAAAAAAGTGTGAATAAAGAATTAAAAAAAATGAACACTGGTTTTTGTGATTACTTAAGGCTGCAAAAATAGAAAAATATTTAGCGAGGGTGCTTCATCACCTAGTGCCTTAGACCAACTGGTTTGGGAGTCACTGCTAAAGCCTTGGGTGTTGCAAGACTAGGAATTACGCTTTAAAGTGTAAACGCATCTTGTAATCGGTCGTTGGTACCTCAAGAAGTATTAACGATCGCATGAAGGATGTGTAAGCAAGATTCATTTAAAAATTCACCAGTTAATAAGTACTTTGGACAACGGACAAGAGTATGATTGCTTGATTTGAATTTCCAAGTGTAGGGGTGATATATACACACACGTAGGGATATGTGATTGGAGTTTAGATAAGAGAAAGGAATGAAGAATAGAACTTGTATCTTTAGTAGAATTGATAAAAATTCCTAAGTGGAGATGGAACCCTAGAAGGAAAACTTAAGAGATGCCGAAAGCTAAGTAGGTCTGCAGAACATATATAATCTTAAGTTAAATAATGAGGAAGTGTGAAGAATATGGGTGGATAATTTGCGGGTCAAAGATAATAGAATTCTTAGTTAGAAAACCTAATTGGAAAACAAAAGTCAATGGGCCGAGTTGATAGGATTTTGTGGGTGTAATCTGCTGAAAACCCTCAGGAGACAGCACTCCTCCTACTAGGGACACCTAGAGGTTTAACGGCTTGTTGCACGTGCTCAGTGCAATCGCGTTTCCCTGCGAAAGTGCGGTTAGGATTTTAGTGAATAAAAATAAGTTTGCTCGAGGACGAGCAAAAGATAAGTTTTGGGGTATTTGTTCACACCATAATATTGCATTATTATATTCCCATTCTTATTCTTTTTATAAATAAATAGGTACTTTTGACGCATGTCTGCTACATGTTACAGGTTACAGGTTCTTGAACAGGAAACAGTGAAAACGATGTAAAGACGACGAAAAAGTGGACTTTAACCAATGAACAGAAGATCTTGATCAAGCCTACATCAAAGATAAAATTCACAAAGTACAAGGCAACGCAAGGTCCAAGATTACAAGCGAACGGTTAAAAAGCCATTGCAAATTGTTCACTGGAAATCTGGAACCAACCTAGAAGCCCAAATGGAAAAGGACATATGGAAACAGGAAGACCAAGTCAATAAGAGCTAGCACAAGAAAAATGATATTCCAAAGCCACTATTGAGCCGCGGAACCGCGGCCAAACAGGGCCTTGGGCCGCGGTTCCGCAGCCATACAGAGCAATTAGAAGCTAAACTTTTTACCATAATTTGTTGGCGGTGCTGACTAGTCAACCTAAGGGCTATTTTTGTAATTGTGGACATGCGAAACAAATGTAACCCTAGGGTTTCCTATTCTTTATAAATAGGAACTCTAAAAATTGTAAACTTTATGCCTCTTTACATTTCACAAATTCAGATCTGTTCTGCATTATTGTTTGGAGGGAGCCATCAATAAAAATTAGTAAGTTAATTTTATTTCTTCGCTTTAATTCTTTTTTAATTTAGATTGTCTTTTAATCCCCTAATGAGCGAGTAATCTCCTCGCTTGTTAGGGTTAGCCTTAGGGAAAGGTTTGAGAGATGAGATCTCTCACCCCTTTCATGCCATTCACACCTAAGAATTAGAACTCCATGCATGCACGCACACACCGCTCCCTACGGCACCTTATCCCTCGAGATAATGGTGACACCGTAGTATAAAGGACCAGTTGCGCGTGTTTTCCATGGAGGTTAGGGTAAGGATCGATAAAGGAAAGACAAGAATCTAGAGGAAGAAACATCTTCCCAAAAGATTCTAATCCACTTTTTTGATAATTACCATAACATCTAATAGATCTAAAATAAGGCATTGAAAGCGGTGAGGAAACCTTTAATCTCCTAACTTCCCCTAAGCCTAACCCTAGCAAGACTTTAATTTAGATTAATTTAGCTTATTGATAGATCTAGGTTTTTAGATTTAATAATCACTCCGAACACCCTTCGGAATTAACTCGTTAGGGCGACTAGGAGATTCACAACATCCCTGTGGACCGACCCGTGTTCACCGGCTAGCTACCAAGCGACGCCGTTCTTGATTGCGGTAATAGATAGTTTTTGACATACGAATCAATGGCCATTTCGCGCTCTCGATCAGCTTTGCTCCTCTAACGGGCTTCGTTCAGCAATATGTCAATCATCTCGTCTGACGGTTCCAAGAGTTTCGGTTCTGGACCTGCCCCCAGTTTCTCTGCATCAGGAGCTTCTTTGCCCTTTATTGACGAGTGAGAGATCATGTGGCAGCTCGCCATATAATCCTTAGGCTCTTCTGAAGAATCGTCTCCTTCATCAACATTATCGTCTTCATTCTCAAGAACATGCTTAAAGAATTCGTCCAATGTAATTGGGGTCCGTGGCTTCTGGTTATATTCTTCCAGCGCATCGATGTATTTCTGCAAACCTGTACGATTGTCGTCGGGTTGGACGGGCTTCTTGGCCTTCTTCTTCTTCTTTAAAGACTTCGAAGGCTTGGCCCGAAGGTTCTGTCCACCATCACTATCTTTCAGCGTTGGGCGCGGCTTCAGCATCCCCTCAATAATCTCAGGCTCCAGCGGGCTCTTCCACCTAATCGCCGGACATGCTTGATGGTCCTTCAGCATTCTTTTAGTCTTAGCTGAAAAGGCCACCTCCCATGGGGCTTCCTCTATAAGTGAGAATGACGCCCCCGGCGTGTCCACCTTTTTAGGAGCGTGCGGTTGTGGCGGGTTCACCCTCCAGTTTTCGAACAGCGCGAACTTGCCCTGTTGGTACTGGTCTTCGATCCATCTTTTGAAGATGTAACAATCTTCGATTGGATGACCCAATATTTGGTGGTAAGAACAGTAATTGGGGATGTTAACATCGTCTGATTGTGTTGGGCGTCTCGGCTCTGGCAGAGTGATGAGCCTGTTGCGAAGCGCTAGCTCGAATAATCTCTTCGTCTTATCCCGAGGGAACGAGTAAGGGCATCTCATCTTTTCTCCAAGTGATCGCTGTTTATCGTTTTGGTGAGCAACCGGCTTCGGGCCACTCGGTTGTTGCTGAGAGTTAGCGACGAAGGTCGCTTTCCCTTTCCCCTTTTCATTCCGAGGATCCGTTTTTGAGGAGGACGGTCTATGGCCCATCTGGTCCATTTAGGCCAGCTTGTCGATCAAGGCCTGGAAAGTGGTGGGCTTGAAGAACATCATGAATTGGGAAATGGTTGCTTGAGGGTCAAGGATCCCCACGAACATGCCCACGGCAGGAGCTTCTTCTATGCACTGTTCATACATTGACTACAGGTTCCGCCACCGAATGGCGTATTGAACCCAGGTTCCTCCCGGCTTCACTCTAGCGTTAATTAGTGCGGTGATTGGGGTGCGCTCGCTAGCGCTTGCGAATCTTTGTGTAAACAGTAGCTCCATTTCTGCAAATGTCTTGACAGAGTCATTCGGGAGCTCGGAGTACCATTCAAATGCTGTCTCCGACAAGCTGCCAACAAACTGGCGAAGCAGCAGTTTGTCGTCACCCCAAGTATTACCGCACAGAGCCTTGAATTGAGCAACGTGCTAGTGTGAATTACCCGTCCCCTTATACACATGGAATTTAGGGATCGTATATCCTGGCGAGTACTTTATTTGATCGTACCAACCCGGATAGGGTAGTCCAGTCTTGACGATTTGGCTGGCCGCTTCGCTCGCCTGATAAGCTCGTATCTGTTGAGCTATATAGTCGTCAAGGGCGGCTTTGGAGATGGTCTCTTCCTTGGCTGCTGATAGAGCCGGAAGAGGATTTGATGTCTCCCCTCTATCATCTTCAAGAATTATTGGAGGGTCCTTATTGGTACGAAAAAGTGTTTGGTTGTAGTTTAACCGCAATCAATAACGGTGTCGCGTGTAGCTGGACCGAGATGAGTACGGGTCGTCCTCTGGGAAACGTTGAACCTTTTATTTTTACTTTAGATGTGTTGAGAAAGAAAGGAGGGATAAAGAATTTTATAGAATGGTTTCTAGATCTACGTTAAACAAGAATGTAAAATATAGATCTAGATTATTTTAAAGATGTAGTTAATATAATAAGAGGGCTTGTAGGGTTCGTTAGGATTTAGTAGTTATGGATGATTAATTAAAAGTTACCCTTTTTATCCATTAATAGATTTAAAACTAGAACGACGGTGATGCGTGTAGATTAGGGTTTCTAGAGGGAAAAGGAATCCCACTCTTAACCCTTATCTCGACACGGAACTCCGTTCATATCTAGCCTTTACCAAAACAATCATTAATCTAATCTCTAATCGCGGTCGGAACTAACAAAGAATTGTTAGCGCACCCGATTAGGATGTTAATGATTCTTTTGATAAAGTTCATAAACTTTATAGGACTTAAAAAGGGTTTAGAGATGTTCATCATCCATTAGCCTACCCTAATCCTACGAACCCTAACAAGCGGAGAATTACTCGCGCATGTTGGGAGAAAAAGAGATGGAAAGAAATTGCATAATTAAACTACGAAGAAATAGAATAAGAAAAAGAAAGCTACCTTTATTAATCAACAAAATTCATTACACTTGAATCCTTAGAAAATGATTACAAAGACTAGTTTGCTTCTCGATCTCTTCCAAGGAGGTAGATGAACCGTTGATGATCAGCCTGGATGCGTGAGCCGTCTTGGACTTCGTGATCTCGTCGGCTTGATGGCTTTTCCTAGAGGCTCTCGGTGCCTTTTTATAGTGCAAGGCCAGAATCTTTTGCTTCAAAAGTTGGTAAAATGTAGCAGAGAATCATGCCCCAAAATCTTGCCTCCTAATTTCCTAGAAGTGCGGCGGATCCGTGGCCAAAGGGGGGGTATGGCCGCGGATCCGCGGCCAATAGGTGAGATCTCTTGATAAATTTTCTTGTACTTTCATCTTGTGACATGTGGCAATCCTAGGCACCTTCATAATTCAGAAATATTCTCTCGGTTGCTTCCAGACTTGGTCTCCAAGTTTTTCTTCTTAATTTGGCAAGTTTTCTTCAACAAATTGATTTGTTTGATAAATTCTTCATAACAACTTGGAAAATTCTGCACAATAATCTCAAATAATATTTAGTCGACTTAGTTCTACTAGGATTTGGTCAATAGATTTATTTGCATACATTTTTCTACCAAATACTAATTAAAATATATTAACACATGGAAAATAATGTTTTTACACATAAACCCTCATATGTATAATATATCATAATAAAGTCCTTTTTTAATATGAAAATGGTAGGAAAAATGTAATACAAATGTGCAGTTTTATCAACTGAACAAATACCCCCAAACTTATGTTTGATCGTCCCGAGCAAACTAGTTTATTCAAGAGGAGAAAAAGAAAGGAGAAAACTAAGCACACTTTCGTAGGCAGACACGATTGCACTGAGCACGTGCAACAAGCCGTTAAACCTCTAGGTGTCCCTAGTAGGAGGAGTGTTGTCTCCTGAGGGTTTTCAGCCAATTACACCCACAAAATCCTATAATAAAAGAGAGATGGTGAAATTTACATATAAAGATAAGAACCATAAAAGAAATACTTTGAAAATTTAGAGTTTCCAACCACACTAGCTTTTCAGTTGTCATGAGCCCTATCTTAATGGTCATGAAAAGATGTTAGAAATCACATTATCCCTCAATAAAACATCGTCTTTATTCTTCATTCCTACCTTTCATCCAAACATCGATCATATACCCCTACGTGTGTGTAATGGACATCCCTACACTCGGAGAAATCAATTCAAGCTATCATACTCTTGTCCATCTACTTCAGTACTTTTTAACTTGATGAATATTTAGATTTGCTCACACATTTTCATGCGATCGTTAATACTTCTTGAGGTACTAACCGACCGATTACTCATGTGCTTGCTGATTCGGTGATAATATTTTCCTCGTCTTGCACCACCTAAGGCTTAGCAGTGACTCCCAGACCAGTTAGCCTTAGGGCACTAGGTGCTATATTTTTTTATTGCTGCCTTGGCGATACAAAACCAGTGTTCATTTTTTTCTTTTCACCATTTTTATATTTTCTTCATTTTTTTATTTCCTTCATACTTTGGCTTTTAGACAAGAGCATTTCAAGGTATCCTCTACTATCCCGAGTTTTAAGACATGTGTAAGTGCATATAGTAGGGTATCAACGTTCAAATGTTTGGCTTCCAGAATAGAAACTATTTTTCAGACTTATTTTTATCCTCAGATTAGTGACTTCCTTCATTTTACTAACCCTTGGGACAACAGCTCATAACTACTTATTACTAGTTCGTTTAAGAAAACTTCTAATTTTCTTAGTTTTCTTAAACCATTCCTATCTTTTGGATGTAATTTTTCACTTTCTATTCTTTTATTATCAAAAAAAAAAATTTGTGCTTAAATATAGTATAATGCAAAGTATGCGTAAATAAGCACAAACCTCCCCCAAATTTGTTTTCAACAGTATCCTCACTGTTGCTATCTGCTGGATCACAAAAACCTGTAAGCTTGGGAGGACATTATTAATGGGGGCAAGAATATATGAAAGTGAAAATACTCCCCCAAACTTATTTTTGGCTCACAAATTTGAGGACAAAAGTTATGATCAAGAGCCAAAAATATACCCCCCCCCTCAAACATGAGTTAGACAATGTGAAGCATTTTAAGAGGGGGTGAGACATTTGGTCAAAGTAAGACTTTACAAAGACCAAAAGTTAACATCAACCATTAAAAGATTTTATCAGTATAGCGTATAGGTCGGTGGAAGAATGTGTTGTATCGACTCAAGAAAAAACGGGGAAGGGATAAGAGATGGTCTGGAAAGGGTTTGAAATTAGAGAAATGAAAGAATGAGGATGAATGTGAATGATTAGGAAGAAAGAATGGTGACGGTTCAACCTCTATAGGTGGAGATTGATCAATCACAAAATCTGTATTGTTTAAAAATTCAAGTCCGTCAGCAAAAAGTTCTTCAAAACTTTTATCAATGGTGTGATTGAACATTTTGCTGTCAAAGAGTTTTGTACCAGAATTTATCCTACTTGATTCATCAAAAATCATTGAGGTAGAGGACTCGAAAAACTCATCTACCTCATTTTCAAAAATATCAAGTTGAATTTCTGGTATTATTGAACTTGAATTAACGGATTGTGATTCATCAAAACTCACTGAAACTATAGGAACAGAAGAAGAACCGGAGAAAATAGAAGGTGAAATGGGTAAACAAATTGGTGTGTCGAGTGTTTTTGTACCAGATGTGGTAGATGGAGGCTGTATTTCGGTCTGATCTTCGGTTATACCATTATCATCAACTTCAAGACATATGTGGGATTCGGGAAGAATTAAAGGCTCAAGATGATGACCACAAGGAAGTGAAAGGATTTGATGAATTGGTGGGACAAATTCATCCAAAATTTCGGGTTCATCAATCAAAATATCCCTAACGTCAATCACCTCCTTCAAGTGAAGGTTAAAATTCTCAAACTCTTCATCAAAAGTATGGTTTTCAATCAGTTTTGGTTCCAGAGTGGAGGTGTAGAGATCACAAGGGTTGGATATGGTTTCACTTGAAATGGACCCTTCACAGTTGGGTAAATCAAACACTACAAAGTCACACAACTTATCAGACATTGTACTTGATGAATCTATGAAACTGGAGTTGTGGATTTCAGTTTGGAATGGGAAGGTTTGATTAGGAAGGGTGTACAGTTCTGTCTTACTACCCAAATCCTTCATAATTTGGTTCGACAGTTCCATAAATTTTTCTAATGTCTGCTCCAGACTAGTCTTGGGTTGATAAGGGGTTTCAGTATAAGATTGAAATTCCTGTGGATAATTAAAACTCCCAAATAACTGATTAGAAGAACTGTCTAGAGAAGGTGGAAAAGTCGGATTTGATTGATAGGAATAGAATGGTTGCGGAACTTGGGTAGGAGTAGGATGATAAGAAGAATATTGATTTGGGTTGGTTGGTTGGCTATTTTCAACAGACATCTTATATGGCACAAACCGCATATCAAACTCTTCTCTGGACAGTGGTGGTGAAGGTTGATATTGGTCCGGGTTGAAACTTTGGCTTCTAGACCTAGCTATGTGCTCAGCAATGGACATTCGTCTAGGAGCTTCCTCACTCTGGGTATCAACTGAAACAGGTGTAGGATTAAGATACGGTTGATAAGACCTAAACTTAGGTGGCCAACTGTTTCTTCCTGCTTGTTCTATATGATCTCTTAAGGACATGGAAGAGTCGGACGGTATACCGAAGGGATTTCGAAAACAAGAGATATCTGGTTGAGGACAACAAAGCTCGGCAAGTGTTCTTCTGTTTAGGTCACCCATTATAAGAAGAGAAGAAGGGGAAGGGGTAAAAAGGGGAGAAAATAATTGGTTTGTTTTGAAAAATGACGGATTTAGACAAATCACACAAAAATGCACAAACAACCCTAGAACTAAGGTTACCTAGGTCCAGTCTTTAGACCGCTCCTAGACTTCCAAAGGACAAGCCGCATGATCAATCCTCTACCGCCTCCGTACTACCCTTGTGCCAGGTAAGTGCCAGGTAAGTGGGAATGAACAACAGTAGTGGGCCTAATTAAAAACCACTAGCCTTTGACACTACAAAAGTAATGCGGATAAACGATAGATTACCCACGACCTTCCTCTGTCCTTATTGAGCGCGACAGTCCTTAAAGTCTGGTCTAGATATTTTTTAAATTAATGAAGGGTTGATCTATATGCTCAGTTTGTGATTTGTGGGGCTTAGGAAGGGTGATGAAATCCCCACCTAATCTGGATTTGGTCTTTGCCCCTTAAAATCCGTATTAAAATATGCAAAACAAAACCAATCACAAAACTTTTGCAAAAAGATTTTTTTTTTGAGCGGCGCTATTTTGCAAAGAATTCTGCAGAAAATAGATTTTATTGGATTTGAGAGGAGAGAGAAGGAGTTGAGAATCTTACCAGAGAGTTCTGTATCCCTAATCCCTCTAACCTGCCGCGATTCCGCCGCCGGAAGCCCTTTGTGCCGCGGTTCCGCCGCGAGGTGGAAGAATCAAGTGATGAAATTTTTTCTTTGGCCTCCTGTATTCCTCTGGATCTCGATGAATGTCTCTGTCTTCTGTTTTCCTCAATTCTGTGACTCCAGATTTCCTCGCAAAATTCACGCACAAATCGTTAAATATGCAATTTGCAGTTTTGTGTTAATAATGATATGAATCGTCTAAGAATTCAACACAAATAGTAAAAATAAAAAATTACACACGTATCCCCGGCAACGGCGCCATTTGATTGGTCTTCTGGGAAACGTTGAACCTTTTATTTTTACTTTAGATGTGTTGAGAAAGAGAGGAGGGATAAAGAATTTTATAGAATGGTTTCTAGATCTACGTTAAACAAGAATGTAAAATATAGATCTAAATTATTTTAAAGATGTAGTTAATATAATAAGAGGGCTTGTAGGGTTCGTTAGGATTTAGTAGTTATGGATGATTAATTAAAAGTTACCCTTTTTATCCATTAATAGATTTAAAACTAGAACGACGGTGATGCGTGTAGATTAGGGTTTCTAGAGGGAAAAGGAATCCCACTCTTAACCCTTATCTCGACACGGAACTCCGTTCATATCTAGCCTTTACCAAAACAATCATTAATCTAATCTCTAATCGCGGTCGGAACTAACAAAGAATTGTTAGCGCGCCCGATTAGGATGTTAATGATTCTTTTGATAAAGTTCATAAACTTTATAGAACTTAAAAAGGGTTTAGAGATGTTCATCATCCATTAGCCTACCCTAATCCTACGAACCCTAACAAGCGGAGAATTACTCGCGCATGTTGGGAGAAAAAGAGATGGAAAGAAATTGCATAATTAAACTACGAAGAAATAGAATAAGAAAAAGAAAGCTACCTTTATTAATCAACAAAATTCATTACACTTGAATCCTTAGAAAATGATTACAAAGACTAGTTTGCTTCTCGATCTCTTCCAAGGAGGTAGATGAACCGTTGATGATCAGCCTGGATGCGTGAGCCGTCTTGGACTTCGTGATCTCGTCGGCTTGATGGCTTTTCCAAGAGGCTCTCGGTGCCTTTTTATAGTGCAAGGCCAGAATCTTTTGCTTCAAAAGTTGGTAAAATGTAGCAGAGAATCATGCCCCAAAATCTTGCCTCCTAATTTCTTAGAAGTACGGTGGATCCGCGGCCAAAGGAGGGGTATGGCCGCGGATCCTCGGCCAATGGGTGAGATCTCTTGATAAATTTTCTTGTGCTTTCATCTTGTGACATGTGGCAATCCTAGGCACCTTCAGAATTCAAAAATATTCTCTCGGTTGCTTCCAGACTTGGTCTCCAAGTTTTGCTTCTTAATTTGGCAAGTTTTCTTCAACAAATTGATTTGTTTGATAAATTCTTCATAACAACTTGGAAAATTCTGCACAATAATCTCAAATAATATTTAGTAGACTTAGTTCTACTAGGATTTGGTCAATAGATTTATTTGCATACATTTTTCTACCAAATACTAATTAAAATATATTAACACAAGGAAAATAATGTTTTTACACATAAACCCTCATATGTATAATATATCATAATAAAGTCCTTTTTTAATATGAAAATGGTAGGAAAAATGTAATACAAATGTGCAGTTTTATCGCCTGATAAGCTCGTATCTGTTGAGCTATATAGTCGTCAAGGGCGGCTTTGGAGATGATCTCTTCCTTGGCTGCAGATAGAGCCGGAAGAGGATTTGATGTCTCCCCTTTGTCATCTTCAAGAATTATTGGAGGGTCTTCAGCTGGAGGATCCGGCTGTATCATCATCCTGACCATATCTTGAAACAAGAGTGCTAATTGTTTTATGTTGGCCGCTTGTTCCGCGGCCTCTTTGTCTTTCTTCTCGAGCATTCTTCGGAGGAACTCGGTGTCGGTTTCCTGTTCCTGGCGCTGCTCCGAAGACGTCTCCGGGCTTTCTTTTGGCCCGGTGAGCGTGGCTATCTTCATTAGCATCTCCTGGAGCTTTTGCTGTTGCTCCTGAGCCTTTTTCACAGACCGGATGAGTGGTCGATGACCCATGGAGATACGGCTATCCTCTTTCCAAGAAGCCATATAGATGGTGTGCACTACCATGCCCCCAGACTTGGGGTGTTTAGGTTCAGTTTCCTTGAGATTCGTCGCAGACACGGGGATCTTCTCCGGCCTTCTCCTTTTATGGGTGGTCGAAGTTGAGGGGGCCGTTGCAGCGGGCACCCATATAGACGATACCTTCTATGGTACGACGGGGTGGTCCTTCTCTTGTCGAACCTTCATTTTCTTCGGTCGGCGGAAGTAGTCTTGGTTAATCACAGAGTCTTGGACCCTTCACCAGACCCTGTGGATTTTGGAGGACAACCGCTGAGGGGGCTGCTCCGCCTTTGCCTTTGTAACGTTCTCCACAGGTGGAGGAGATCTTTTTAGCACGGCGGTCGGAGAGTTATTGCGTACCCTCTTGAGTGGTTCAAAGCTGTTCCCAGTTGGAACAGCATCGTCAATTTCCACCATCGGAGCTGATGGAGTCAATCCAGAAGGGGAACTGCCCCCAGCTTTCCTCACTCGGCGCCAGTGGCGACGTCGAGCATGTCTTGCAGACGGTACTGGCTCAGTTACGGGGGTAGCTTCATCATGCCCCCTGTTCTGGTGAAGGGTTGCTATTGGTGCCAGCCTATCGAAGACTGACGTCCGCTGAGAAGAAACGTCCAACCTGTCAAAGATTGACATTTGGGCAAGGGAGGCAGTCTTGGTGACTTCACCTTAAGCAGGAGTTGGAACGGACAGTCTTGTGAAAACCGATCCTTTAAAGGGGAAGCCGCTTTGATGATTTCATCTACCGGAGTTGGCATAGCTATCCGCTTCGGGAAAACTCCTTCAGGTATTGCAGGGGCCCAATTGAGCTTTGGCCGAGTTTGTTAAAGGCCGAGGTGTTGGACTGGGACGACCCGTTGAGAGGGGCCATGGTAGTTGTAAGCCGATCAAAGACCGACTTCTTTGGAGCTTCCTATGATGGCATTAAGGAGTTGAAGCTCATTGGTGGGAGCATGGTCCCGAAAAATAATCCAGTGGTGGCCTGTGTCACCTGTTCCACCGGCATTGCGAAAATGGAGGCCGCTTGGGGCCCGTAGGTTACACCTCCAGACGGGGCGGAGTGGGAGTTGTTATTGCAGTTGGTGCAGTTGGATGCCATTGACGCCATCTACTCTTCTGCACGGAGCAAGACACCAAATCTTAGTACCTCGAATCTAGGGGCAACCATGTTAAACCGCGATTCGTTCGCAAACACGACACACGAAGTGTGGAGTGGAAAGAGGAAAAGGTCCCACCGGGCGTGCCAGAATCTGTTTACCACCGAAAACAGAGACGAAACCGCGTAGGTCGTCTTGCCTGAATTTGGGGGCAGATGCTATTGGGTTTTATCTGTCCACCTCTCCGAAGATGCCTAGTTGATTTATGGCACCATGTATCAGAGATTTAGACAGATGCGGCCGCAGTAGCAGATTTCGTTAGATTCCCACTCGTTTGCGAGGGGTTTTTGATTGTGGGGATACTTTTCCCTGCAGGCGCAAGCCCCTGCAGTTAATTACGTTACCGCATAGCGATAACTACTTTCTCCTTCTCCGGATATTCACTTCGTGTCGTGTGTGTTTGTTTTGTTTTAGGTTGCCTGTGGATTGTATACGGAGACTAATTTATGTTGTCGTCCATAGGGCGTGGATTAGTCCAAATCCGTCTTTTCTTAAATTTGGGTTTGGGTTTGTTTTAAGGATCGTTAACCTCATTTAAGATTAAGATCAACTTAAATGTTTGTTAAGAATACGTTAGTCTAATTTTAGACTAAGATCTATTTAACAAGATTTTAAGATCATTTAGATCCAACGAAAGAGTATTTGGACTCTATCATTTTAGTTTAAGGACGTTGCGGTCCATTGGGTTTAGAGACATCATAATCTGTGGGGTTTAAAGACATCATAGTCTGTAGAGTTTCTGGTTGTCGGGACCCACCATCTCTCTGAAGACGTTGAAGAATTCCAACGACACATATCAGAGGTGTGAAAAGATGTACCCTTGAACCAATGTTGGTTGGGAGATCTGTAGTCCGGTTTGGGACTAAGACCAATTAAAGAGATTGTAAGCACATGGGCTTGGTTGATCTGAATTAGAGATTTGTGGCCAACTTGGGCTCAGTCCACTCAGTTTTGAATAAAATGTTGAGCATTTGTTTATGCTCGGTCCCTTTTTGTTCAATAATGCTAAGCATTAATTTGGGTTCTGACACCCCCTTTCCTTTTTGTTGTTTTTTTATTGAGTGTTGAACACTTTTTATGGCGCTGGGGCTTTATTTACAGAGCGCTTTATGTTTCCTCAGCGCCCACGTGAGGAGCGTGTGGAGCGCTTGGCGCTGAGCGCCAGATTTGGAGTGCTAAAACGTTTCTTTTAAAATAGCACCCACGTGAGGAGCGCGTGGAGCGCCAGACTTGGAGAGCTAAGGCACTTCTTTTAAAATAGCGCTCACGTGAGGAGTGCGTGGAGCGCTTGGCGCTGAGCGCCAGACTTGGAGCGTTAAGGCGCTTCTTTTAAAATAGTGCTCACGTGAGGAGCACGTGGAGCGCTTGGCGCTGAGCGCCATACGTGGAGCGCTAAGGCGCTTCTTTTAAAATAGCGCCCACGTGAGGAGCGCATAGAGCGCTTGGCGCTGAGCGCCAGATTTGAAGCGCTAAAGCGCTTCTTTGACAGCTCTGATCAGTTCTGTGCTCTGAGAATTAAATTCTCGGTTTATAAGAGACTTTGTCTCATGGATCTAAGAACTAAGTTCTTCTTTTATGAGGAGATGCTATGATCTCTTTTGTTTTTATTTATGAGAGATTTTGTCTCATGGATCTAAGAACTAAGTTATTCTTTTTTGAGGAGATGCTATGATCTCTTTTTTTTTTTATTTATGAGGGACTTTTTCTTATAGACCTGTGATCTAAAAAAAAATAAGTTCTTTTTTTATGTGAGAGTTAAATTCTCAAATATGGAGGAGATGCCATGATCTCTCTTCTTGTTATTTACCTTGAAAAGAAATTGCTCTCGTCTTTGAAGTTTTTGAAGTTTATGGAGAGGGGGTCCTCTGTTCAAGACTTGAAGTCTTTGGTCCTTTATATAGGGGAGGCTGGTTTGTTGAATTATTTAAGGAAATCTCTCATTGAGAGATCTCTGATTGATTTGGGGATTTTATCCACCAATGGATCTTTGATCCAAGAACTTCTGTTTTACAGAAGACATCTTTATTGTTTTTAGCAAGATTGGGAAAATATTTTCCCATACAGAACTTATTCTATATATTGGTGATTTTTAATCACTATTGGATCTTTGATCCAACGGTGCTCTGATTTACAGAGCACAATCTTTCTTATTTAGAAAGATTTGAGGAGTATTTCATCAATCAGAATTTAATTCTGTACTTTGATAATTTATCATCTTCGTTGGATCTTTGATCCAATGGTGGAGAACATTTAGTTTTAGCGCTGGCGCTCTCGTGCTTTGCACATGAGGCGCTGCCTCAAAGTCTTTTGACTCTTGGCGCTGGCTTTTTTGGTGCTAGCACTCTCGTGCTTTGTACATGAGACGCTGCCTCAGAGTCTTTGACTCATGACGCTGGCGCTTTTGGCGCCAGCGCTCTCGTGCTTCGCACGTGAAGTGCTGCGTTAGAGTCTTTTACTCATAGCGATGGCGCTCTTGGCGATGGCGCTCTTGGCACTTCCTCAGAGTCTTTGACTCTTAGCACTGGCGCTCTTGGCGCTAGCGCCCTCGTGCTTTGCACGTGAAGCGCTGCCTCAGTTCAAATTTCAAATTTTGAACAGAGCTTTGCTCTCTGATTGGGGGAAACACTAAGTACTTGACATTCCTTAAATTTTCATTCCGTTATAAAGTTAAAATCAAATTCTATTAGATATTTCTTTGTTTATTTCTTTGGTTAACACTGAATTAGTTGATTGTGGTTAGGATATTAATTGTGGATGTGGTTATTTGCTTGATTAATATTATGGTGGGAATTGGTAATAAAGGGGTGGATTGTGGTAACAATTGTTGATATTGTCGCATTGTTATTAATTTATATAGAGAGTATTGTTGATGATTTTGCTTTAGGCGGTGACAATTTTGGAATCGAATAATTTGATAGGTTTATAAATAAAAAAGGTGAATTTCAATCCCAAGCTTGATGTGAAAACAAAACAATAACTTGAAACTAAAACCCTAAATTGCAATGAAAAACTTCGAAAAAAAACATATGAATTGAATCTTGAACTTCAAAATAATACGAAAATTTTATACTAAGTGTACGAAACTCAATGATAATATGAAATTTACGTGTTATCGTCGAGGATCTCACCTTCAAAAAACGAAACACGCCTTAGACCCCATTTATCAGTTATATATTGTCACGCCCCGCTTCCCAGTATACGGGCAGAGGACGCGACAGGTCACTCGATGTATTTACTCCGAAGTATACACGCTAAACGTATCTAAGCAATATAAAATAAAAGTACACAAGAGACAAAATGTAAATGAACAACAACTTTATCTATTCAACATTCTTTTTACAATAATCTGAAAAGTAAATACATGGAATGAAAGCAATGCCTAAATAATGGCATAACAGAATGGTAAATATGTACAAGTAATCTAGAGCTCCGGGTCAAAAGCTAGCTGATCTAAGTCCTCGCTGCTGGGCTCGATATCCAGTGAGTCCGAACCACCTGACAACATTCCAAAGAAGAAAGAAACGGAATGTCGTCAGCAAACAATCGCTCGGTAAATCCCAAAGAAATAAATAGAGACAGAATAGACAGAAGAAGAATGTAACTTTAAGAGTTGTATTATATTATTAACGCCGTTGTTTGTAGCTTGGTACAGAAAATGCCAGTGTATACGAAATGAGTCCCACTATTCCGGAAACTAAGGCATACGGAGCACAAGGAACCGTTCAGCCACGGTACAACGGCAATGGATATTCAGGTTAGGTGTATTATGGTTACAGTCTCGTGCCACTTTTAAAACCTTCCATACCAATCTACCCCTTATAAACCCCGCGATGTCTTTTGTATTGTTTGTATTGTATTGTCTTGTATTATAAATTATATAGATAGATGACTTGCCGAAATCATGATATCAGTGATGGAACGGATATAATGGATGAACATGTAAATGGAGTATATCCATGGTTCGGTTCGATCAATATAGATTGATTAGATTGAATAGATGGATTCACATTGAATTGTAGTTTTATACTTGAATCACATTCAAGTCAGATTGATTATATTGAAACTCAGTCCGAGTCAGACAATTAGAAAAGAAATTGAAGTCCTGAATTAGGTTTTGATGTTATCGGTAACTGCTGCACATGGACAGCAGGATTTATGTCTTTTTCCAAGACAATTACCCTGTTGATAACACCATTCGTTAGGTTGTCTACCATAGATAGGCAAGCACCCATATCTCCGGCTCCCCGAGGGTCAAGAGACCGGTCCCGCTTAAACCTATGTTTATTAGGGTCCTTTTTGTAATTTAGTATAACTTGAGAGGTTTTATGTAAAAATAGTTTTGGTATAATTTCAAAATACACCTCAAGTATTTAGTTATTGTCTTTAAGGTTTTCATAGATGTGTATTTTTTATATAAGTGAAATTTCTAGTGAGTAAAACCTAACTTTATAATATATGGTATTTATTTGTAATATGTATATTGTTTTGAATTATCATGGTAGTTTCATGTAATATTTGAATTCTTTTCTTGAGTTTTGGAAACATGGAATATTATATATATTTAAAATAAGTATTTTGGTAATAATTATATATATATATATATATATATGTATATATTTATTAAAAATATGATTTTATTTATTCTAGAAATCTCGTTTTTCTTAAATTATAATAATAATTCCATCATAATTCGAATGCTCCTTGCGAAGGTCTGAATTCCGCCCTAATAGATTCGAGGACGTACGATAATCCGCACCATCCCAATCAGATTTCCCCAAAAATGGGTTGTAAGGACGAGAATTGTATGGAATTTGTTACTACACTTTAAAGAAATAATGTTTTTATAATAGTTTAGGGTGTTTATTGTAATATGTGTTTTCCCGCTAGCTAATGATCCAAATAATATCGTGATATGTCAAGAAATGTGTGTTGTGATGAGATAGGTCATTACCTCGTGAGTTTTCTAAGGTAATAGGGTTAAAAGCAATAAGCAAATGTCAAATCTAAACATAAGGGTATTTTAATGTAAAAGTGAAATAGAACTTGCTATGATTATTAGTTTGATGTCAAACTTGTTGCATTATCTTTGTTAATGATTATTAAAAAATATATTAACATTTTGTTGGTTTGTTATTAAGAAAAATTTGTATTCTTAAAGAAAAGGAAATCGGAAGTCAGATTAACTCCGCTTCCGACGAGTTTTGAAATAGAAAAGTTTTAGAATGGAAAAAGAGAGGGGAAGAAGGGACTTACTGGCTTGATGAGAGGGGAGAGGTAGGAGAAGGTTTAGGATTCGTCGGGGCGTCGTTTCGTCGCCGGAATCTTCTCGGAATTTCGTCGGAGTTTCGCCCTTCGCTAACTCCACTTGCACACAATGGGGACTTGAAAGTTTTTGAGAGTTTTGGCAGGGAATTGTGAGTGAGGAAGTGTGAAATGAGGTGTGGTATTTATAGAAGAAATTAGGGTTTGAGGGGTTAAAGAATGCATTTAAAATATGCATTAAAATTTGATTAAAGGGGGTATTTTAATTCTTTGGTTAATTGCAGAAAAGATAAACAGTGTAGAGGGAGTGGGGTAGCTGAAATGGTGCAGGGGCAGAAAAATCAGAGCATTCTCAACGGGGGAGACCGGCGGCGCCGGGAAATTTCTTCTTCTCGCCGGGTCAATACCGACGGTAGGGCTTGGGGTTTAGGCCACGTGTCGGGGTCGTTTGGTATACTTCAGTGCATATGTTTAAATAGTCGGTGTCGTTTCAGTTTAAATGTAGTGCACATGTAGACTCTTGGGCTTCTAAAAATATTAAAAGAAATTTAACTAAAAAATAATGTGGCTGATGGGATTCGAACACAGGGGCTATGTCACAGCAGTGCAAGGCTTTACCAGTGAGCTACAAGTTGCTTCTTGCTGTTTAAAAGCAAAACAAATTCTTATAGCATTCTCAGGAATTGTAAATACCCAATTGTACATTAACTTTTAAACAATTTTATGTGCATTGAAATTGGAGTTGTTACATATACGCAATAGTTTCCATCATGACATAAAACTACGTGATGATTGTCAAAACTAACCGTTAATCGTTTGTTTTTGGCAACCATTATGTAGTTTATGTGACGAGAAAACTGGTCGTACTATAACCGATAGATTTATCCAGTGTGGAAAAGTTAAGAATTTATAACGCAAAAAAATCTTTCATTTGTGCTTTCATTCGTTTCCAGATTAGTTTCGTCGGCATATTTTTACTAGTTCTCCATGTATAAATATAGAGTGGATGTTCATTTCGGTGTTGATATTTATGGTTGAAATGATTATTATCCCTTCTATTGCACTATAATCGGAGAACAACGAGGAGGTGCTACCGAAATTTTCTCGAAACGAATGAAAGTGCAAATGCAGGGGTGTATACGTTATAAGTTCTTAATGGGATAGAAGTCTTACCCTCGACAGTCGATGTGATGTATTGATGGATCAAACCGAAACATTAAATCTTAACTACAAGTCATAAAATAAATGTTCAAATGATATGATATCAAAAATCGGAAAGTAATGGATTGGAGTTGGA
Organism: Agapanthus africanus; assembly: GCA_030015575.1. NCBI lineage: Eukaryota > Viridiplantae > Streptophyta > Magnoliopsida > Asparagales > Amaryllidaceae > Agapanthus > Agapanthus africanus. The sequence continues at coordinate 888,615,475 of JASDDO010000019.1, read as the reverse complement.
TGAAAGTGTCAAAATTTAGTGATGAATACAAGGCCGGCATCGAAAAGTTTATGGAATTTGCATTGAGGAACCGATCCCCTGAAGAATTTATTTCGTGTTCATGTAAAAAGTGCCATAATGGTTATGACTTCTATCGAGATATAGTGTACGACCATCTATTAAAGAACAAGATTTTATCTTGATATACAAAATGGACGTACCATGGAGAAGTGGCACCGATAGTAGATATTTCTATGAGTCGTTGGATTAGAAAAAATGATCCTCTTCATACGCGTTTTAGGGACAAGGGTTTGAATAGTATGTTGGACGAGCTCCGAACTAGCGTGTATCCTGATCCTGACATTGTTCCCGAACCTAATGTCGGAGTGGAAGATATTAGTAGTATCCCTAATGCAGAATCGGCGAAATATATGAAGTATTTGGATGATGCGAATGTACCTCTTTTCGAAGGCGCAAACATCTCTAATTTGGGTTGAATTTTCAAAATGTTTCATCTCAAATACCAAAATAATTAGACTAACAAGTCTTTTGATCAGTTTCTTGAGGTGCAAAGAGAGACTTACCCTAAAGCGATATTGCCGAAAAATTTCATGAAGATGAAGAAGATCTTGAAGGATATAGGTTTTGGTTATGAGAAAATTGACTCGTGTCCGAACGATTGCATGTTATACTGGACAGAGGAGGATAAGAAGTTAGAGAAATGCAAAACTTGTAACTTATCTAGGTGGATCTTCTCTCGAAGGGATAACGGTGAAGATAAATCTACACTCGATACATCTAGACGGATTCCGGCAAAAGGTTTTGCGATATTTCTCAATCAGTCAAAGACTTCGGCGATTATTTCTGTTATCCAAAACTACTGAAAGCATGTCATAATATGAAAATGGTCGCACTAAGGACGGAGTCTTACGACATCAAGCCGATAGTAAAGAGTGGAAACGTTGTGATGCCCTGTATGAAGATTTTTCTGCGGATGCCCGTAATGTAAGGATTGGTTTATCTGCAGATGGTATGGAGCCGTTCAGCCACGGTGCAAATCACAGTATATGGTCAGCTACTCTTGTTATTTATAATTTACTTTCATGCATGAGTATGAAGTATTCTTACATACAGATGCCCTTGTTGATTCCTGGAAGGAGCTCTCCTTCAAATAATATCGATATATACTTGAGGCCATTGATTGAGGAGCTGAAGGAGTTGTGGGAGCCAGGTATACAAGTATACGATGCCCACAAGAAAGAGACATTTACACTTCGTACGGTGCTCTTGTAGACAATCAATGATTTTTCAGCATACGCTATGTTGTCTGGATGGAGCACTAAAGGTTACAAAGTTTGCCTGGTATGTCCAGAGGAAACATATGTGATCTTAAAGTAGGCACATGGAAGATCAAGTGTTACATAGGTCACCATCAATGGTTAGATATAAACTATCCATATCATCGTAATTGCAGCAAGTCAATGATAAACAAAAGCATAAGCGTTCCCTACTTGAGCTGACAGGTTTGAAGTTGTAGGAGGCCACGGAAGGTTTCAGTAATGTTATTTTCGAGAGGACGACAAAGAATACAATTCCACGGGTTGCTGGCAGTCACTGGAGGAAAAATCCTATTTTTAACGAGCTAGTATATTGGCGCGATCTCAATCTGCATTATAACTTAGAATTCATGCACATCGAGAAGAATGTATGCAAGCTACTCTTTAACACTTTATTGAATGAGAAATTCAAATCTACAAATACACATGCGGTTTGACAGTGGTTCTTGCAGGAGAAGTTGCATCCTAAATTGTATCCATGAGAAGCGGGGAACGGTAGATGATCAATTCCTACAGCGAGGTACACGATATCTGCTAGCGAGAAAGGTGCTTTTCTTAGAAATTTTGAGCAAGTAAAGGTTCATGACGGTTGGTTCAGATTTTATTAGTCTCTAAATTTTAACCTCAAGTGTGCAGTTATTCAACTTACGGATCGATTCACAGGGAGACGTTGAGATTTTAATTAATTCTAAAACAAGTAAAGAAATAGTTGATTTGAAACAAAAATTAAATTGCAGGTTATTTAAAAGGCGGGTTTAAATAATAATAAAGACATGTGTCGAATTGCCTTAACTATTATGGTTAGTTTATATGATTCTACTTATTTTCTATTTCGTAATTTTAATTAATAATCTATTAATTACATAAAAGCATAGGGTAAAATAATATGGCATTGAATATCAAACAACTCATGCAAGCATACTTCATACGATTAGATCTACCCTATCAATTATATAAAATCACTTAGAAACATAATTAAAACAAATAGTTCTAATTAATCAACGATAACCTAGCAACAACCTTCGATTAATACTCGTAGGTGATCAATCTACAACTACCATATTATCGGTGTAATCTAGACTACCCCAATCAACTATGTTGAATTCGCTTGATTAAAAACTACATCTTACCTTTCCTAATTAGATTTCTTGTGTGTCATGCTATCATTAATCTAACTAGTTTTTCGGTGTTATCACCTTTCACTAAACTTATTCAAGTCGTCAACTATCATCATATGATTTAGTTTATTAAAGTAATAACAAAAAGAGAGATCTTTTCATCAAGAGAAATTCATATGAAAACACAAAGAAAAGAAGTAGATGGATAAATCTACCAACCATACTAGCAAAACAATTCTAACTGTCGGGACCCGGTTCTTGCTCACGGAACAAGGTACCATATGGAACAAAGTGTCGCGCCAGGTGTCATGTTAAGTGAGCGGGGGACACTTCTTTAATCAGTGGGGGCCATCTCTTGAGTCCGTGGGACCCACTGTAGAACAATGGGGACTCTTCGGAATACATTCCGAAAGAGGGCAGATCTGTACTATAAATGGAATGATACCACTCTTCAATACAGAGGGGCCTTTTAAGTGAACCGATACTACAGGAGCTTGAGAACTCCGTAGTTAAGCATGCTCGATCCAGGGAAGCTCTGGGATGGGTGACCTCTTGGGAAGTGGCCCCTGGCCGGGTCCGGTTCGTCCCGAAAAGCAAAACCGTGCGGTTTCGGCCAGAGCGGACAATACTCTCTGTATTGGGGGTAGAGCGTGACAGAATGGTATCAGAGCTGGTTCCTCAATAGTAGGTCTGTGGTTCGAGGACGAACCATTGTTCAAACGTGGGGAGAATGTCAGGACCCGATTCTTGCTCACGGAACAAAGTGTCACGCCAAGAGTCATGTTACATGGGCGGGGGCCACCTCTTGAATCCGTGGGACCCACTGGAGAACAATGGGGACTCTTTCGGAAAGAGGGCAGATATGTACTATAAATGGAATGATACCACTCTTCAATATAGAGGCTCCTTTTAAGTGAACCGGCACTACAGGAGCTTGAAAACTCCATAGTTAAGCATGCTCGAGCCAGAGAAGTTCTGGGATGGATGACCTCCTTGGAAGTGGCCCCTGGCTGGGTCCGGTTCGTCCCGAAAGGCAAAACCGTGCGGTTTCGGCCAGAGCGGTAAATACTCTCTGTATTGGGAGTGGGTGTGACACTAACCCTAGATAAATATTTAGCCACTTATAGAAGAAAATGTCATGAAATTGATAAAATTCATACTAAAAGTAACTACAAAACTTGATATCTCCTAATAAAACCCTAATTTAAAAGCTAATGGAGAGATGAAACCGTATTAAATTATACAGAGATATTTATAGAGTTTTTGAAGAATTGAAACAAACATTACAGAAGATCTTCGCAATCACAGTTTTCACTAAAAATCCCAACACCTAATCTGACTAAATTTCAGCCGACTTTTCCAAATTGATGGTTCTAGCCGAAATTTTAGGGAACTGGGTCTTCAAATTTTTCCATGTGTGATTTGATCTCGAGATCTTTAGTCTTTATTCTATTTTTGATAATTGATTCTCCGTTTTCTGTTTAGCTTCAATCAAGTCTCCATTCAATGCACGTAATCAGTCTCTTACGCACTTTTCCCTTTAAACCATGTAATCTGCAATATTTGACAAAACATATCCAGAACAACATAAAATGGGCAAAATAAAGACAGGTAAGGCTATATAAATATACATTAAAATGCACCAATCAATGGTTACTCATCAAATCTCTCTAAGTGTGTGGACATGAATATAAAATTCTCTCTAAGTGTGTGGACATCAAATCTCTCTCAGTTATGACGGATCTTTGTCATTGCTTCCGAGATTCAAGCTCTAAGGAATATACGACAGATGATTTTAGAAATCTGAAGAAAAAAGTTCCTATCATTCTCTGTAGATTGGAGATGTTGTTTCCGTCTATGATTTTCACAATCATGTTACATCTCACAGTTCATCTTGCAAGAGAGGCACGTTTAGGTGGACCCGTAAATTATTGGTGGATATTTCCATTCGAGAGGTAAGCAATGGTTACGTATTTAATAGATGATTTTAACTTTCGAATAATATTTATTATATCATCAATTAAACTTACCAAAATAAAATTCACAGGTTTATATTTAAGATAAAACGATATATCCATAATAAAGCTAGACTCGAAGGGTCGATTGCCGAAAGGTTTCTCGCCGGGAAATGCATGACATTTTGTTCTATGTACCTTAAGAGGATCGGGACTGCATTTAACAGGCCATGCCATAACGAGAACGTCATGGGTAACGAGAGACGAGGATTAATATCCGTCTTCCGTGAAGGCGGGAACATAATAGGTGACGTGAAACATGTTGCACTTCATAGTGAGAAACTTGACACAATACATAGATATGTATTATTTAATTCTGACGAGGTCGATGTATTTCAAGAATATGTATATAGCCTGATTTTCTCAACACATAAATATAAAATTAACTAACTGCATTATTTCATACTTAGATTATGGAGAGCTCAGTAAAGATGACCGAGTGGTCAATCGCTACAGAGGCATATCGATAATGCTCAAAATCGAGAATTTACGACATGGTTTAACCATTTTGTAGGTTTAACACTAAAATATATTCAACTGTATAATTCATGTCCCATCCCTTAAACTAAATGCGATTTTTGAAATCTTATCATGCTTTATTAGGTTCATACAGCCGTAGATGTCATCACAACAGAAAATATAAAAATACTTACCTTTGAACCAGATCCAGTAGTTGAGCGTCTTACTGATTATTTCGTTTATAGATATAGATTTCATACAAAATATAGAGATGCACGTAGAAGTTTCCAAAATTGCGGTATTTTTTTTATATCAACCACAAGAGATTATGCATCGTCTAGAGATTTCAATCCAATTACGGGACAACTTGACTACTACGGTGTGCTGAAAGATATAGTGCAGGTATGTTATCGTGCAAACAGAGTTGTCCTATTCAAGTGCATGTGGTATGAACTCAGGACATAACAACGAGGATATAAAGTAGAAAACAGGCTATTCATACTAAATTCATCAAAACTCGCGTTCATGAATGAGCCATATATATTAGCGAGTCAAGCATGTCAGTGTTTTTATATCGAGAATCCAAGGAATGTTGTTTGGCATATCGCTATAGCACAAATCCGTGAGACTATTTTAATATGGGAAATACTGATGAAAATCTTGAAATTAGCTGTCCAAGCATGCCAGTCAAACCATTACAAAACCTGACTTTAGATACCGACGACGTTAGCCTTTTAAGGGTTGACATCGATTCGGAGATTGTTGTAGAAGACGAATCAGCAAGATCAGTTGCCCGTAGACATAAACAAATAACACATAAACTGGACCAATTCATCGATGACTCCGAGCAAAATTTAGCGAGTGAGAGTAGTGCTACAGCGGATGATGATTACTAAATTTTACTTGTCTGTACTATTCATAATCTTGTAGAAAATTAAACACTTCAGTTTATCGCATTTTTCTTGTTCGTCTCCTTTATATACATGCGACTTTTATATATGCAAAATTTAAATTATGTATTGAATATTTTGACTGTGATAAATTGAATTTCATATACAGAAATGTAATTTTGCTTAATTGTTTCTTGAAATTGTTATTGTATATGCATGTTGCATTAGTTATTTTTTCAGGATATGAGTTCACGACCTGGTCGTGGATGTGAACGTGGACGGACTGAGGAGGACATGGCATCCAGTTCATTTAGTCGGTGTCCTGGGAAAAGGGGCCACACACATGCAAATGATATATGGGCTCACAAGTGAGACGGCCTGAAGATCGAGTTTCATATGTCGGCGACTAAAGTTTTCGTTGATCCCGGCACAAAACAGTTAAAATAATTATGTGTCTCGATTTGCAACAACGAGGAACGCATGCTGTATTGCGTGAAAGTCGGTTCTAATTATATCCTACGGACTGGACGTCGAAAGCTTTTGGAGGCCAAAAAGAAAACGGTAGATGAGATTTTGGTAAGCTTATTTAATTAAACATTCGTTAATTGCTTTCGCATATATATGTTTGACGCTAATGTCTTTTCGGTGTTTCTTTGTAGGTGCGTTTTTCCATAGTTTGGTGGATTGACTGCTCTTCAGTACCTCTGCACGTCGTCCGAGACCGACAGTTTGTATACATGTCGGGGAGTTGGTGTGATCATAAACACGCGGTCCACAAGAAATGGATGGACGCCGCCACCGATGAGGCGAAATGGGCGGCAAAGCCCATGAATTTGACGGACGAGTATTGGGCCGCCATGATTCAACACTTCTGTTCGGATGAATTTAGGGTACGTATATTGCGTAAACTGTAAAAGTATTAGACATTAATCTTTTATTGGTATGGGATATTATATCATATCTAAATGGCATGCGAGGAGTGAGCGGAGATCAGTGGCGCAGATTCGTAACACTGATAGTTGGTTGGGCGGAGAGATGAACTCCTCCCAATATGGAGTTGCTCATGTAACAAATATTCTGAATTTGTCGACTTTCTTAACTTGATCTAAATAAAAATTTTGTCTAAATGGGGGGCGGGACAGACGGGAGAAATATCCAGTCGCGTGGACATTTATCGTATCGGGTTTGCGCGTGACTCCAGGTGCCCCAGCTTACTGGAGATGACTGAGCATTATGTAAGTATGCTCCTATACGGGTTTCTTGTAGTTATTTAATTTACTTAATTTCTTTTTTCAATAATTGGCTTAACTTGGTTCATACTGTAATTTCATGCAGCAAGAGATGAGATGCAGGAAGCGGCGTTTGTTGAGGAGCACGTCAGAGATCTTACTCCCGTTGAGACTCATAGGATTAACGAGAATGTTATTCAGCGACACAACCTGGACCGGTATGGGAGAGTTCATCTGGACGGCCAAGGCATTTCGCTTACGGTATATCACGCTCATCACGGTTCGGAGTTGCATCTTCCTTGGATACGTGAAGGGATATTCGTTCAGACGTCCGCGCCCCCTGCGGCACCATCTGCATCTCTATCCATTCCGATATACAATCCAGAAGGCTTGTCTTCCCATACTCCCACTGGTTTTCGAGCACCCGTCTTCTCGTCTCCTGCATCTAGACCCTCGTCGGCTTCGAGTTCACACAGGAGGATGTCGGAACAAGAAGTCCACGAAGAACTCGAGGCGAGGATGGCGATCGTCCGCAGCTTACAACGTTAAGGGAAGAGAGTATCAGATGTAAGTTTGACAATGTTTTGTTTCAATACAATTTTCATATAATTATCGACAATATTGTATATTAATACTTATCTATTGATAACACTATAGTACCTGACGGATTTCTTTAACTTTCCGGACAACGACGGCGTCCAATGAGCTCGAGATGGAGTGGAAAATCCAAAAACATGCGTGTATCGACGAGTCACTCCATTTCGTATGTTTTTTCGTTTTAATTGAATTGAATTTTTAATTGAATTGAATTGAATTTGTAATTGAATTGAATTGAGTTTTGCTTGTTTTTATATTGGTATTTGAATTGAATTGAACTGAATTGAATTGAACTAAATTGAATTATGGTTGTTTGTACTGGTGCAATTGAATTAAATTTGTATCGAATACTCGAAAACAACGTACTATTTTTTTCTCATTCTGAAGCTTATTTCGTTGGGTACATACCGACGAAATAACTTATTACGTCGATTTAAACCTGATGGAATAAGTGTTATATAATAAAATACATCTAGGTATTTCGAACTTATTCCGTTGGCTTATGTCCGATGGAATAAATACCCGATGAAATAAATACGCTACCCGACGAAAAAACATTTTTTTCATCGTGTTTTATTATGTCGGACATCAGCTGACGGAATAAGTTTTTTTGTCGGGTAACCATTTATTCCGTCGGGTGATGCCCGACGAAATAGGTGTCATATTTCGGGCAACAAAGTTTTGTGTTATAAATATCATAGCTATAATTAACTTAATATAAACGACTCATTCTTCTACTAACTGCCTTCTTCTTTTTTTTTTGAGAAATAGGTGGGTTATTCCTCACCCAATATCATTAAATAGATTTTAATAGATACATCATAACACCCGAGGGGACAAAATACATCATACATCCATAAGCTAAGCCGAGTAAATTAGAATCAAGGTTCAAGAACTTGGTTTCGATTTCGGCATTTTCATCTTAAAAAAATTTCGGTTGGTCTCGGTTTAAGTATCTGTTTCGGTATTGGTGGTATAGATGGCATAATTAATGGTTTCAGAACATGTAAAACTCAATAGTGACATTCAACATGCATGGGACCCAACGGTAAGACGTCTGAATTAATCATGAAAATTGTTGGTTCGAGTTCCACCGCATGCAAAATAATACAAGAAGAAAACCCTAGATCTCATCATTATGTTTTCTTTTTAGCGGATATTAGCCTTTTTTTTTATTTATCAAAACTGGAAGAGCCCACTTGATTTTATTGAGGAAAAAATTCTTTGGGCAAGGCTAAATACACCAAGCCCAGAAACATGGTGAAGGGCAAAAGGGTAAGGTTTCTAAACTTTCGGAGAGAGGCGGAAGAGAGAGAAAATTTGCGCGCTCTCTCTCTCTCTTCCTTTCTCAAAAGAAAACCCTGGATCTCATCGTCTCTTCTCTTTCTAAATCAATTTTATACAAATCCTTGCAATCTTCATCTAGATCCATGAAGTCAAACTCGGAATAAGCTGAAAGATCTGATCTTGCTAGACTTTTAGAACTTTTATGTATAGTGAAGTTTGGATCCGGCTCCTCTAGTGAAAATTAAGTGATAATCACCTCAGATCTGAACGTTTTCCTCTTCCTTGATCATATAAAAGTTTTCTGATATTAAATATTCTTATTTTTTCAAATTCTAACAACTGATTCATATTTTTCCTGAGATCTACTAAACAAAATCAAAGTAATCTGTAAGATCTGATCTTGCTAGACTTTTAGAGCTTCTCTGTATAGCTAAGCTTGGGATCTAGAGTCTTCAGTGAAAGTAAGTAAAAATTTGCTTTCAGATTCTAGCTTAAAAGCATCTTCTTCCTCTGTTTTCCCTTTTTTTGGATTCGATATTTCAAGATCCTCGTATCGGCCACCGTATCAGCTCGCAGCGGCCGAAACTTCATCGTAGTGGCCGATACGAGAAATAGATAACAATATTGGATCAGGCCTTGCTGATGATACGGCCGATAAGAACACGTATCGGCTGATACCCCGAACCTTGATTAGAATACAATCCAGCGATAGCAATACACCATACATAAGGTTCACAAAATGCAAGGAAATCAAAATATAACACGATCACATGCTCCCTAGCAGAAGATCACTAACCACCTTCTTATGAAAAGTACATAAAACTTTTAAGGTTTCATTAGGATTTATCCTTTCCCCATATTCCTCAATCGGATCGGTACTCTTTTTCTTCACTTACTAGAAGTTTGAGATGCCCTTTATGATCTATAAATAAAATTAACAATTACCCATTAAATTCAACATAGCCAAAATTTGGAAAGAAAATGTTGAAGGATTGTAATTTACCTTGACTTTGGGCATCAATTTCAAAAATACTCGTATCCAAAATAAATAAAAAAAGACAGGAAGAGGGAAGAGGGAAGAAAAGAGGCATAATCAATTTTATATAATACTCAAACATATTAAACTCATTATAAAAATGTACCATGTCAAGGATTTGTCTTATGGACATGATTGTGTCTTTTACAAATTAATTTATTCTACAACTATTTCCTCCCCACCCTAAGAATAACATTTTGTTGCATTACTGCCCTAAACTTTGTCCTGCCCTTATCTTCCTTCATTATATTTAAATATTGAACCCTATTTGTGTCATAAAAATAAGTATCAAAATATTTGTATCATCAAGTCAATTTTATGAGGTATGATCCATAACAAAATGGTTTGCAAATTAAGAAAATTGTGAACTATGATCGATGCAAGATCAGAATCATCTCTGTCTCTCATGGACCTCCATCCTTGAAAACTTATATGTGTGCGTGCGTGCATGCATGAACACATACATGCATGCATACATGTTTGTTTGGAGGGGAGCCTCAGCTGTTATTGCATGAAATTTCCTCCTACAACGGTCAAAAAAGTCAAATTTATATATTTTAGTTCTAATTTTGATACAAATCATGTTGAACTACATGAACTAAAACCTATTTTTAACAAATATCCTGTGATTAACAGGATGTTTTAGCTTTCATCAGATTGTGGCATAATTAATGGTTTTTGTATAATAGAATATTTCTCACCTATAGATCAATGATAAAAGAGCATGTTAAGCATATGATGTTTGGTGTACATAAGGTTTACGCCATGTAGATTAACATGCACTGTGCCAATTATCAAACTAAAATATGTAAAGTTGACTATTGTGGCCGTCATAGGAGGAAATTTTCTTCTATGGTGGATAAGGCTCCATTTCCTTACATACACACACATAAACACATTTGTAAACCACTAATCATTAATAAGATTAATACGGAAATCCCATAATAAATTGATAAACACATTATTACTTGGTATCGGAGACGGGAATTGTCTCGAAACTCTGATGGTCATTTTGGGGAATCGGGATCAACCGAGATTTCATACCATCAAAATATTTAGTTTCCAGATATGTTTTCCTAATCGTTGTGCGATGCATAAAACTTATATATTTATCAACATCGTATGTCGGTGATCTATCATCTATGTATGTAGTAATGGTTAATACATAATATCAATGCGGCAACGCCTGCTTGACATTTCAGAACTGTATCAGAATCAATGTATATCATAGCAGTTCCTTCTGTTCTTATATTTGAACTTGAAGTATTTTAGGATCACACTTGCTTAAATTAATTGTCTTCTACTATTTCTGCTTTTCAGAACCTAAAATTCCGTTAACAGATATATTTTTGGTAGAAAGGTTAAGGGAGAAGAAAACAGGGCTGCTGCCATATTTTACTGTCCGCCCCTTTTAACCCCAGAATACCGACTCCCTTTTAAATGCACCAGTCAAAAAGGAGTGTGATATAATCGTAGTTGATAAAACAACGGGGGTTTGAGTTAGGTCTAAACGATATGTTGCATGAAGATGGTTTAAAAGATACAATTATATAAAAAATCATAATTGTTAAAAAAGGGTTTATTGTAGCTTATTCTCAAAGTTTGTAGCTGCTGTACCAACTTCATTTCCGGGAATGGTCGTCTAATGCTTGTTCATTTTGCAGGCATATAATGATTGGACTCTGATGACTAGAATTATGGAAAATTAGCAACACAGAGCACTACCTTATAGAACTACATGATTTAGATTTAGATTTAGATTTAGATTTAGCAAATGCGAGCTTGATGCAATGAAACAAAATATATCTAGAGAGTATATAATTATATATCTAGAGAGTAGGACCAACAAACTAGATTAAAGGATTAGTTCGAGGAGCATCTAATCGCAGATTCTCAGTTCACTAGCATCTATGCTAGACTCTGCTATCGATACCTTATATATGGCATATATGTATAAAATATATATGCAACACTTGCTTGCAACCGATATTAATATCTATTTTTATAAGAATAAAAGAAGAAATTCGGCGGGGGCAGTTGCCCCTGCTGGAACTTATATGGATCCACCCCCTACCATTATCCTTATTGTTTTCTCTTTACCACTTATTTTAGTTTTTTTTAGATAAACTTGCAGAAAAGAATGATGTAACAATTTATTTTGTAAGAGCTATGGCGGCTGATCCTTGTGCTTTTTGAATCAGCTACGAGTCTACGACATGCATCACTATGTAACTCAATGGAAAATAACATTTTGTTTGATGGATGATGATTCTAATTGTATGGATTTTGAACTGTAGTGAGTGATGTTTGTTGGGAGGGAGAGTCAATCCACGGCACAATGCTCGCGACAAAACCCAAATCACGTAAAAATATAATCACGCAATTAAACGACGAAAGACAATATAAATTAAAAATGCAGGAATAAGAAAGTAATCAATCACAAACAAGAGAGATTTGTTAACGAGATTCACCCACCGTATGGCTAGTCCCCGGCAGAGCGGAATCTGCAAACGTCTACTATATTTGAATCAAGTTTGCAAACAAGAACAACCCTATGAGATTTCCCTCAAATCTCTCTATACAAATATCTTTTGGCCTTTGCCTCTTGTGATGATGCTTGTAATGGATACAAAATGCCTCACTCATAAGATGTGCTTTTATAGCACATAGGACAATGTTACCATCTAACAAAATCACCACTTATCATTGTCACCACCAAACAATGTCATGCATGTCAAAAGTGGCACCTAACAAAGTCACCACCTATCATTGTCATCACCTAACAATGCCCTGCATATCAAAAGTAGCACCTAACAAAGTCACCACCTATCATTGTCACTGCCTAACAATATCATGTATGTCAAAGTAGCACCTAACAAAGTCATCACCTAACATTAATACCACCTAACAATGTCATGCATGTCAAAAGGTGGCACCTAACCCTAGACTTTAATTTGCATCAATTTTCAACAAACTCCATGCAAATTCATCACAATCTCGACATTGTCCCACCTGGAGTATTTTTTTTTGGCTTGATTCTCAACACTAGTAAACTTCACACGATTTCGCTGCTGCTCTCTCATCATCAAATTTTCATGGAGAGATTCACCATTCTGCAACAGAGATTCAGCTTATCTCTGTCTACAATTTTGGTGAACATATCCGCCGGATTCTTTTCTCCTGCGATCTTCTGCAGTGTCAACTCACTATCTTCTAACGTCATGCGTATGAAGTGGTACCGCACCTTGATATGCTTCGTCTGAGAATGATATGCTGCATTCTTCGCCAAATGTATTGCACTTTGGCTGTCACTCCACAAGGTATTGAAGTCTTGCTTCTTACTCAACTCTTCGAGTAACCCTTGTAACCATATCATCTTTTTGCTGGCTTCTGTGATCGCCACGTACTCGGCCTCTGCAGTTGACAATGCTACCACTTTTTGCAGTTGAGATACCCAACTCACCGCTGTTCCCCGAACTGTAAATACGTATCCTGTTGTGCTCTTCCCACTATCTCAATCATCCGAGTAGTCTGCATCAACGTAACCTTGCACCTTTAGAGAGTCACCCCCGAAACATAAGCAATGACTAGACGTACCCCTAAGATATCTCAAAATCCACTTCACCGCATTCCAGTACTGTTTCCCCCAATCAGAGCAAAGCTCTTTTCAAATTCCAAGGCGGGAAATCAAGCAACGCTTCTGTTTCCGCCAATCAGAGCAAGGCTCTGTTTTATAATTTAAATTTAAAAAAAAATAAAGGAAGCAACGCTTCAGTTGACTTGCGCTCTGCGCTGTGTGACACGTGTCAGCGCAGTTGCGCTAGCGCAGTTGTGCGCGCGACACGTGTCAGCGCAGTTGCGCCGCGCTCTGCGCTGCGCGACACGTGTCAAGCGCAAGTGCGCTTGCGCCAGCTGTGCCAGAATTTAAACAGAAAAATTCTGGAAAGTTCTTTCCAATCTTATTAAAAACAAGAAGATTACCTTCTGTAAAACAGAAGCCCTAAGATCAAAGATCCAACGGTGGGGAAACATCCCTAAATGACTCAGAGAAAGATCTCTTTAACTGATTTAACAAATCAATTGGCACTATATAAAGGCCCCTAGACTCCAAGTCTAAAAGACAACGATATACAGAAAAAGAGATACAGAGAGCTCTTCTAAAAACTTTGAGAAGAATTCAGAGAGAAAGAAAAAAGGTAAAACCTTTGGAAAAAAGAAGAATTTCTTCTAAAAAGATCAATGATCTAAGAACAAGATCAAGATCTTTAATAAAAAATAATAATAAAAAAGTAATCTACTTCATGACTAGATCTTTTGATCTATATAAAGGCATTGCCTTTTGACATCGGTTCTGGAATCTTGAGGTAGAACCTCTAAAAAGATTCTTTTCTGTGATCTAAATGTGATTAAGATGCGCTCTGCGCTACTGTACAGTGCCTTGCACTTTTGATTTGCGCTGTTGCGCTCCTTGGACTGGCGCAAGTCACCAGAGAGCGCCACGTGTCAATCTGCGCCTTGCGCTCCCAAAAACAGAGCGCTGCGCTATTGGATTGGCGCACTGCACCAGAGCACGCCACGTGTCAGCAGCGCAATAGCGCAGCGCACTGCGCTTGCGCTCACCAGAGCGTGACACGTGTCACCTCCACATGCGCTAGCGCCTTGTGCTCTTTAACTGGCGCAGAACGCCTGACAGGCCACATGGAGCGCTGTCAGACCTTTAAATGCTCTGCATTATTAAAGAAAAGGGACAGAGCCCAATTAAAAAGGCCTAACAGGCCAAAATAAATGCTGTGCATTTAATTAAAAGCCCAATGCTTTAAAAAAGGGCAGAGCCCAAGCAAAGGCTTAAACAGGCCAAATATGAACAAAATGTTAAACATTTTCAAATGGACTTAACCCAACTCTGGCCGTAAGTTCTCAAATTAAATTGAACTGAGCACAACCGCTTTCTCAAATCAATTTACACCCGGTTCAAGGGTACATCTCTGAACTCCTCTGATATTTGTCGTTGTAACCCTTCAACGTCGTCAGAGAGGTGACGGGTCCCGACAACCACACATTGCTACGGACTGTGGGGTCCTTAAACTCATGGAGTAATGCGTCCTTAAACCAATATTCGTCCCCAAAATGGGAATGTTGGACCACCATATCCCTAAACTGGTAATACGGACTGTGGGGTCCTTAAACTCATGGACTAATGCGTTCTTAAACCAATATTCGTCCCCAAAATGGGAATGTTGGACCACCATGTCCCTAAACTGGTAATACGGACTGTGGGGTCCTTAAACTCATGGACTAATGCGTTCTTAAACCAATACTCGTCCCCAAAATTGGAATGATGGACCACCATGTCCCTAAACTGGCAATGGACCACTATTTCCCTAAACTGGAACAATAGAGCCCAAATGCTCTTTTGTCGGATCTAAACGATCCCGTTAAGTTGATCTTAGTCTCAAATTAGACTAACTTATTCTTAACAAACGTTTAAGTTGATCTTAGCCTCAAATATGGCTAACGTATCCTTAAACCAAAACCCTAAACCCAAATCTAAGAAAATACGGATTTGGACTAATCCACGTCCTACGGGCGACGACATAAATTAGTCTCCGTATACAATCCACGGGCAACCACAAACAAAACAAACAAACATGACACGAAGTGAACATCTGGAGAAGGAGAAAGTTGTTACCGCGATGCGGTAGCGTAATTAACTGCGGGGGCTTGCGCCTGCAGGGAAGAGCGTCCCCACAATCAAAAACCCCTCGAACGAGGGGGAATCTGACGAAGTCTGCTACATCGGCCGCATCCGTCTAAACCTTCGATACATGGTGCCATAAATCAACTTGGCATCTTCGGAGAGGTGGACGGATAAAACCAAATAGCATTCTGCCCCGAATCTCAGGCGAGACGTCTCTCTGTCTTGGCCGCCATTCGGAGGGGAACAAGTGCTCCTTCCCCGGGGTTTGCATATATCGGCTCATAACTCCCACTGCATATGCAATATCTGGTCTCGTACTCACCATTGCATACATTAAACTCCCCATCGCAGAAGTATAAGGCACTCTTGCCATCTCGTCTTTATGCTCTTGAGTTGTCGGGCAAAACTCCTTCATGAGTTTGAAATGTTTTGCTAAAGGCGTACTCAACGGTTTTGACTTGTCCATATTGAACCGCTTCAAAACCTTCTTGATATGGTCCCTTTGCGATAGCCGAAATGATTGGGCACCGCGAAAAATAGCCGAAATGATTGAGCAATCGCGACCTTCGCGATATAAAAGCTGAAACGATAGAGTATCGCGGAAAGAAATAAAATGAAAAATATATATAATGAAATTTATGCCCTACAAGTGAGATCACATTGATCCCTGTATACAATCCAGAGGCACAAACAAAGAGAGAACCATACCTTCCCAACAGGCTCCACCAGAAAGCGAAGCCAAATCTCGACGGTTCATAGACAACCTAGTGACAACCTCGACATTTGTCGCAATATTGCAGACACAATGTCAACAAACGAAGCAGAAGAAGGTCCCTAGCTTCAGGGTCTCGTCGTCGATATCGACAACTTAGAGATCACCAACGGCATTTCTCCTCACTCCAACCAGATGCAGACATGACGTCAGCAACCGACCTCAGAGTCGCGACGAAACGGAGCCACGGCATAGTCCCTAGTTCTAAATCTCAATGGCCACATCTACAGCCTAGATATCAACAAAGACGTTCCTTCGCAGTCCAGAAGGATGTGGATGCAGCGTCAACAAAAGACCCCATGGTCAGTAAAGCGGAGTGACGGCAAACTCCCAGCTCCACCTCAGCATATGTCTCGTTACAGCAGACGCAATGTCAACAACAGTGTCCTTCCTCCAACAGAATTCGGACACGCCAACAAACGAAGCGAAGGCCAAATTCCTAGCTTGGTCTTGACGGTAACTCATATAAAACCTGAAAGACCATCGGAGATCATCTCACACCAGCATGGAGTGGTCACCACCTCGACGTTCGTCTCGATACAGCAGACGAGGTGTCACTATAGCGTTCTTCCTCCAGCAGGACTCAGACGCGACAATCAAACAGCGGAGTGACGGCAAAATCCCAGCTCCACCTCAACATTCGTCTCGTTACAGCAGACGCAATGTCAACAACAGTGTCCTTCCTCTAACAGGATTCGGACATGACAAAACAAACGAAGCGAAGGCCAAATTCTTAGCTTCAGGGTCTTGACGGTAACTCATATAAAACCTAAAAGACTATCGGAGATCATCACACATGAAGTGGTCACCATCTCGACGTTCGTCTCGATACAGCAGACGAGATGTCACTATAGCGTTCTTCCTCCAGCAGGACTCAGACGCGACAATCAAACAGCGGAGTGACGGCAAAATCCCAGCTCCACCTCAGCATTCGTCTCGTTACAGCAGACGCAATGTCAACAACAGTGTCCTTCCTCCAACAGGATTCGGACATGACAAAACAAACGAAGCGAAGGCCAAATTCCTAGCTTCGGGGTCTTGACGGTAACTCATATAAAACCTGAAAGACTATCGGAGATCATCCCACATGGAGTGGTCACCACCTCGACGTTCGTCTCGATACAGCAGACAAAATGTCACTACAGCGTCCTTCCTCCAACAGGATTCGGACACGCCAACAAATGAAGTGAAGGCCAAATTCCTAACTTCATGGTCTTGACGGCAAGTCATATAAAGCCTGAAAGACAATTGGAGATCATCTCACAGCAGGGCGGAAAGGTCACCACCTCGACGTTCGTCTCGATATAGCAGACGCAACATCACCAAAAGGAGCCACGGCAAAATCCCTAGTTCCAAACCTCGACGGTTCACCAGCAACCTAGAGACAACCGCGACATTTGTCTCAATACAGCAGACGCGATGCCAGAAAACGAAGCGAAGGCCAAATTCCTAGCTTCAGGGTCTTAACGGCAAGTCATATAAAGCCTGAAAGACAATCGGAGATCATCTCGCACCAGTGTGGAGTGGTCACCACCTCGACGTTCGTCTCGATACAGCAGACGCAACATCACCAAAAGGAGCCACGACAAAATCCCTAGTTCCAAACCTTGACGATTCACCAGCAACCTAGAGACAACCGCGACATTCGTCTCGATACAACAGACGTAATGCCAGCAAACGAAGCAAATACCAAATTTCTAGCTTCAGGGTCTTAACGTCAAGTCATATAAAGCCTAAAAGACTATCGGAGATCATCCCACACCAGCGCGGAGTGGTTATGATTCATCAGGGCTCTCTAAAATGAGCCTAACCTCAAGTATAATGCGGCATGGCAAAATTCCTAACGCTTGCTCTTCCGACGGTCAAACTGCATAGGAGGATTGCTTGAAGACGTCTTGTACAACTCCCGAAGGGATCAGAGACACGACAGTCGCAAGGCTACTCGAACAGCAAGATTGCCCATCGAGGAATACATCAGCCAATGCAATGGAACGACGGACAAAACTCTAAGTACCACAGACCCTAACGGACCTCTGTCGTAAAGAGCAGAGGTTAACTGTGACGTTAGGATATTCTTGCGAGAAATGCTCGATTCGTCTCGACTCGTGAGATAAAGCCTTAGGCAGCGGGGATTAAAAAACCTGTTTCCTAAGCACTGGGACCCTGCAAGTTGGTCCAAAACGGTCTCTTGCATACTATCCACGGGTCACACTCTCCAAAGTCAAATCTCGACAAGGAGGGAAACAACCGCTTACGGATCCTCTCGACTCGTAAGAGGGAAAACTCTCTTATAAGATCCTTACGACTTATAAGAGAAAACGCACTTAGGAATCCTCACGATTCCTAAGGAGAAAATACACCTACGAGATCCTCTCGATCCGTAGGGAGAAAAGTCTTTGTGAGACCCTCACGGCTCATAAAGTTGAAAAGTCTTAGGCAGCAAATCTGAACCTGCCTCCTAAGCCATCACTATTCCCCAAAGTATTCAAGACGGAATGTTCTATATCACCTACAGGCTATGCTTACTTAAGGAAGATGCCAATAACAAAGCAGAAAATGAAAGGAAGGAGGCAAAAGATTTGTCATTTATACTCGGAAAGGTTCTTACAATTATAAAGAAATAAACAAAGACATTATCCAAATGATTACAATGGCAAAACCTCAAATCCAGGACATGGATTGAGGAACTCGAAAGTGACCTTATCCAGGACTTTCCAAGCCTGGCGGACCATCCTAGTGTGCTTTCTTTCGCGAGCATGAGCGTCGGGATCCCCACTGATGTCCTCCACCCTCCGATAAGCAGCAAGTATGGCGGACTGTTGAAAGGCCTGGTGCAGGAGATCGACAAGATTGTCTCGCCGTCTCTTCGAGATTAGGTTCATCAGGTACACCGAGTGCACCTTATCCTCGGCGGCATCTAACTCCCTGAGCGGCACGCCGGTAAAGAATAGGGGAAGCGCTTCCCAAATTGCTCCCACAATAAGCTTCAGGAGAGGGGAGCGTCGAGGAAGCAGTTGGCCATTGTATGCGTCGAAGCGACTCATGATTTCGGCACACTCGGCGTTGGTGAATTCTCGATTCTGAGAACGGCCGAGTCGGCGGATGTCCCCGTAAGAGATAATCTCGTCGAGATCGTACATGTGGGCGTCCATTACTCTTGTAAAAGAAAATCAACAAGATCAGCAGAAAGACTGATTAAGCAAGATGATATAATTCATCAAGACTATATGATTTGGAAGGAGCAAAGCTTCATTAATGAATTAAGAAAACACATGAAAAATCCTTTTAGAGAACAAAGATCTATTGATGGAACCCTAATAGGGTTCTCTTTAGTTCTCTTTAGATCCTTTTAGACCTGTAGAGCAAAGCTCTGCTAATGAAACCCTAAATGGGTTTTCTTTAGATCAGGGATCTATTGAGAGCAAGGCTCTTAAAATTAATTTAATTTAATCTAATTTAATTTTTACCTAAAAATTTTCTAGAGTTTTAACTCTTAAAAGTGCTTGAACAAAAGAGCAAGGCTCTGAACAAAATTCTTATGAAGAGATGAAAATCATCTAAGGGGCCAAAGGTCCTATTTATAGGCAGTGAGAGCCGTTTCAACTTCCAAAAGATGGCGCAACGGTTGGAATTCTGCCACCGCTGCGCTCACGTCTGAGGCCACGTAAGCGCAACGGTGGGGGGCATTTGTTTCCTCCAATCAGAGCAAAGCTCTTTTCAAATTCCAAGGCGGGAAATGAAGCAACGCTTCTGTTTCCCCCAATCAGAGTAAGGCTCTGTTTTAAAATTTAAATTAAAAAAAAATAAAGGAAGCAACGCTTCAGTTGACATGCGCTCTGCGCTGCGCGACATGTGTCAGCGCAGTTGCGCTGCGCTCTGCGCTGCGCGACACGTGTCAGCGCAGTTGCGCTTGCGCTAGCTGTGCCAGAATTTAAACAGAAAAATTCTGGAAAGATCTTTCCAATCTTGTTAAAAACAAGAAGATTACCTTCTGTAAAACAAAAGCCCTAGAATCAAAGATCCAACGGTGGGGAAACATCCCTAAATCACTCAGAGAAAGATCTCTTTAACTGATTTAACAAATCAATTGGCACTATATAAAGGCCCCTAGACTCCAAGTCTAAAAGACTTCGATATACAGAAAAAGAGATACATAGAGCTCTTCTGAAAAATTTGAGAAGAATTCAGAGAGAAAGAAAAACGGTAAAACCTTTGGAAAAAAAGAAGAATTTCTTCTAAAAAGATAAATGATCTAAGAACAAGATCAAGATCTTTAATAAAAAATAATAATAAAGAAGTAATCTACTTCATGACTAGATCTTTTGATCTATATAAAGGCATTGCCTTTTGACATCGGTTCTGGAATCTTGAGGTAGAACCTCTAAAAAGATTCTTTTCTGTGATCTAAATGTGATTAAGATGCGCTCTGCGCTACTGTGCAGTGTCTTGCACTTTTGATTTGCGCTGTTGCGCTCCTTGGACTGGCGCAAGTCACCAGAGAGCGCCACGTGTCAATCTGCGCCTTGCGCTCCCAAAAACAGAGCGCTGCGCTCTTGGATTGGCGCACTGTACCAGAGCGCGCCACGTGTCAGCAGCGCAATAGCGCAGCGCACTGCGCTTGCGCTCACCAGAGCGTGACACGTGTCACCTCCACATGCGCTAGCGCCTTGCGCTCTTTAACTGGCGCAGAGCGCCTGACAGGCTACGTGGCGCGCTGTCAGACCTTTAAATGCTCTGCATTATTAAAGAAAAGGGACATAGCCCAATTAAAAAGGCCTAACAGGACAAAATAAATGCTGTGCATTTAATTAAAAGCCCAATGCTTTAAAAAAGGGCAGAGCCCAAGCAAAGGCTTAAACAGGCCAAATATGAACAAAATGTTAAACATTCTCAAATGGACTTAACCCAACTCTGACCGTAAGTTCTCAAATTAAATTGAACTGAGCACAAGTGCTTTCTCAAATCAATTTACACCCGGTTCAAGGGTACATCTCTGAACTCTTCTGATATTTGTCGATGTAATCCTTCAACGTCGTCAGAGAGGTGACGGGTCCCGACAACCACACATTGCTACGGACTGTGGGGTCCTTAAACTCATGGAGTAATGCGTCCTTAAACCAATATTCGTCCCCAAAATGGGAATGTTGGACCACCATGTCCCTAAACTGGTAATACGGACTGTGGGGTCCTTAAACTCATGGACTAATGCGTCTTTAAACCAATATTCGTCCCCAAAATGGGAATGTTGGACCACCATGTCCCTAAACTGGTAATACGGACTGTGGGGTCCTTAAACTCATGGACTAATGCGTCCTTAAACCAATACTCGTCCCCAAAATGGGAATGATGGACCACCATGTCCCTAAACTGGCAATGGACCACTATGTCCCTAAACTGGAACAATAGAGCCCAAATGCTTTTTTGTCGGATCTAAACGATCCCGTTAAGTTGATCTTAGTCTCAAATTAGACTAACGTATCCTTAACAAACGTTTAAGTCGATCTTAGCCTCAAATATGGCTAGCGTATCCTTAAACCAAAACCCCAAACCCAAATCTAAGAAAATACGGATTTGGACTAATCCACGTCCTACGGGCGACGACATAAATTAGTCTCCGTATACAATCCACGGGCAACCACAAACAAAATAAACAAACACGACACGAAGTGAACATCTGGAGAAGGAGAAAGTTGTTACCGCGATGCGGTAGCGTAATTAACTGCAGGGGCTTGCGCCTGCAGGGAAGAGCGTCCCCACAATCAAAAACCCCTCGAACGAGGGGGAATCTGACGAAGTCTGCTACATCAGCCGCATCCGTCTAAACCTTCGATACATGGTGCCATAAATCAACTTGGCATCTTCGGAGAGGTGGACGGATAAAACCAAATAGCATTCTGCCCCGAATCTCAGGCGAGACGTCTCTCTGTCTTGGACGCCATTCGGAGGGAAACAAGTGCTCCTTCCCCGGGGTTTGCATATACCGGCTCATAACTCCCACTGCATGTGCAATATCTGGTCTCGTACTCACCAGTGCATACATTCCCCACCGCAGAAGCATAAGGCACTCTTGCCATCTCGTCTTTTTGCTTTTGAGTTGTCGGGCAAAACTCCTTCATGAGTTTGAAATGTTTTGCTAAAGGCGTACTCACCGGTTTTGACTTGTCCATATTGAACCGCTTCAAAACCTTCTTGATATGGTCCTTTTGCGATAATCACAGCTTCCGCTGCTTCCTATCTCGAACGATCTTCATGCCCAAAATTTGTTTGGCCGCTCCCAAATCTTGCATTGAAAAATTTTCAGCCATCATCTTCTTCAGACATTGAATTTTCTCGAAGTTCGGACCCGCTACCAACATATCATCTGCATAAAGTGATAGAATGATATAGTCTCCATCCACAAAAGTTTGAATATAGACACAGTGATCTGACTCACCACGCACAAATCCCGTCTCTAACATGAACTGGTCGAATTTGAGATACCACTGTCTTGGAGCTTGCTTAAAGCCATACAAGCTCTTTCACAGTCTACACACCATAGTTTCTTTTCCCTTCACCTCATATCCCGGTGGCTGCATCATATAGATCTCCTCCACCAAATCTCCATGAAGGAACGCGGTCTTCACATCAAGCTGCTCCAAGTGCAGATCCTCCACCGCCACAATACTAAGGATCACTCGAATTGATGTCATTTTCACCACAGGGGAAAATATCTCTTGATAGTCAATTCTTTACTTTTGCGCATATCCCTTGACTACCAAGCGAGCCTTGTACCGTGTAACAACTCCAATTTTGTATACCAAAAATTTGCTTTAAATATAGTGTATACTTGGAGTATTGATGTTGTTGGAAACAATTTAAATATCTATTTTCTTACAATAATTACAAGAAGGAGCTTGTAGTTCATTGGTAATACCTTGCACTGCTGAACCAAGCCACCAGAGTTCGAATCCCATGCCCCACATAATTTTTATATCATTTTGTTTTAATTTTTTTTAGAAGTCAAACGGTCAAACAACCATAACTCACAATTTATTACAATTTATAAAAAATAAACTATACCAAAATCTCCCCCAGACCAAACCCCACCCATCGACACCCGACTCGGCCCTGACTCGGCCGAATCGGCCGATTCGGCCGTCGCCGCCGGCCGGACTCGGCCGGTCGGCCGAGTCGTCAACACGAAATTTTTTCGTGTTGACCTGGTCAAACCCCCTGTATAGTCTATTTTCTCTGTACTGTTACACAATTTTCATTAAATCTCTTTTAAGTCCAAAATTAATGAATTTTTAATGAATTTTACATTTTTTAAAATATTTTTTAATCCAAACCCTAACCCTAGCCTAGCCCTATATAAAGACCCCTATCCTCTACCTTTTCACCTCACCACTCTAAGTCCACTCTCCCAAATTCTCGAGAACTCGGTACGAAGAGTGAGAAGCGAAGCACTGCCGAAACCGACGACGGATTCCGGCGACCGGATCAGAACCTTCGCGACGTTTTCGACACATCGACAATCACCACCATCTTTAGCCCCCTTAGCTTGTCCAAACCCGTAAGTCCCATCTCTTCTATCTCTCTTTTCCTTAATGTAAAAAATACGACTTTTGGAACCCGACGGATATCGGAACAAAACGATTTCCGATTCGTTTTTTCTATAAATTTCCACTTGTCACCTAATACATAATACCTAAACTTATGTATGATGACTATTAATCACCTAGAAACCAATTTAAATAAAGTTACTCACATGAAATGATAGTTTCTTTATAATATCGTATTCTTTTCATAAAAATACCATAAAGTTTATTTTTCCTGTTCTAATTAATTACCTCACTCACAAATATGTTTATCTTGATCACTAAAATTGTAGAAACCAATTTGAATGAAATTTCACACATGAAATGATAACGTTTTCAAATACCGTATTCTTGCGCTTTAATACCTTCAAGTTTAATATATCTTGTTTAACCTCTAAACTTCATCAAAACTTAAAATAAGTCACGAGGTAATGACCTACCTCTACACGCACTCAATTATAACCCTAATTGATATATGTCAAAACATAGAATACGAAATTACAGGACTTTTCACTAAAATACCATAATCTTTATAATCTTTATTGAAAGCTTTAAGTTGTAAACAATTCTAAATAAAATCTTTTATAAAATGAAAGCACGATTGGTCATGGACATCGATCGTTTATCTAAACTGACTTTGTGGTGTCTAGGCTAGGCAAGTGAGCTTGGGTAACTTTAAAAGGCCCGTCTCACGATTCGTGAGCGGATCCCTCCCTCCTCACTTGTACTTACCTGGCCACAATTGGCGGTGAAGAGGCGATTTGAGGCTTCTAATGACTTGTCGTTTAGACCCAAAGAAATAGGCTAGTTGGCTTAGGAAACCCTAGGAACTAAAATACAGAAAACTATACTCTTTTACAAATAAATACCTTTTATTATAAAACCGTCTTTCCTAAATGAAAAGTATTTATAAAACCTAAGCAAAGTGCCGCTACAACCCACTTTTGGGGAACCCGTTAGGGATAGTACGGTTCATCGTGCACCCGCGGGCTAGTAGTGCGAGATTCAGACCTCCGCAAGGAGCATTCGGTCTCGAAAGGTTTAAAATACGACATTTGAGAAAAAATGAGATTTTGGAGATTAAAATATTTATTTAAAATTATTATTGTGTTAATATATATATATAATTATCATTAAAACATCTATTTTATTATAATATAAAGTTTCCACTTTTTCCTAAAATTACAAGATTAAAAGTTACATTAAAATACCATGAATTTCAGATAAAACAATTAATACTTTTATTAGGATATATTCATTAGAATAACACAAATAAAATTCACATTCATTATAACAATAAAGACGATTATTAAATACTTGAGGTGTATTTTGAAAACTATACAAAAGTACTTTTTACATAAAACCCCCTCAAGTTTTACAAATTACAATAAGGCCCCTAACTAATTTTGAACTTCAAATTATCATTCTTTTAGTCTGACTCGAATATGATTCAAGTCAAACTATATTCTTTTATATTTCAACACAATTTGAATACATGAATCCCTGAATCCAGTTAATAATATATTCATTTTGACTGAATCAAACCATGGATATTCATCCATTATCCTGATATTCCATTTACTTGATTATACAGTTACAACATGTTTACTGATATCATGGTTTTGGTCAGTCACTCAATTTACATATTCCAATACAACAATACTGTTAAAACACAACGGGGTTTAAGGGGTAGATTGGTACGGAAGGTGTTAAAGGTGGCACGAGGTGGTCAGATTAAGACACCTAACCTGAATCCTATTGCTGTTGTACCGTGGCATAACGGTTCCTTGTACTTTCCTTTTGCCCTGATCTCTAGCATATAGAGATCCCCCTTGTATACACTGGCATCCTTCTGTACCAAGCTACAAACAACAGCGTTAAACAATGTTCCATATTATTCAACAATATTATACTTTAGAAAATACTGTTACTCTGTCATTCTCATTCTTCTTATTCTTTGGGACTTACCGAGCGATCTGTTCGCTGACGACATTCTATTTCCTTCTTCTTTGAATGTCGTCAGGTGCGTTGGACCAAGCTGAGATTGAGCCCACCGGTAAAGATTTGGAACAGTTCCACGAAGACCCAGAGCTCTAGATATTGTACCTTGTTCTTTTCAGTATTTTCATTTATTGTTATGCCAATGTTTAGGCATCGCTTTTCATTTCAGTTGTATTTTCTTTTCATGCATTGTACAAAGAATGTTATTAATAAAAGTTGCTGTTATCATTTGTCTCTTGTGATTTACTTTATATTGCTTAGTTACGCTTAGCGTATGTACTTCTGAGTATATACGTAGCGGGCCTCGTCGCGTCCACTTCGCCGTACAATGGGAAGCGGGGCGTGACATACCGCTTCACACCATCGGCCTCATCTTTTATCCTGTACACCTATCTATTCAGCAACACTTTTCGACCCTTGGGTAGCTTCACTAGGTCTCACGTGCGGTTCTTCTTCAAAGAATCCATCTCCTCGTCCATAGCTCGCTCCCACTGCTTACTAGCACCGTCTTGCGTCGCCTCTTCAAGGGATTCAGGCTCTCTCGAATCCGTGTACAAAATGAAGTCGTACATAAGTTTTTCAGGTAGCCTCCTTTCTCTTGTAGATCTCCTCAGAACTGGCATATCTGGTTGCTGAACATAGTCACCATCATGTTCTTGAGTCTGATCCTGCACTGCAGCTTCTTCTATGTTTTGATCCCCACTTGTGGGCACCTGATTGTTCTCTTGAGTTCCGTCTAACTCCACGAACTCAGATACAACACCATTTTTGGCTTGCTTTTCTTCTCTATATAAGTGCTGCTCATCAAAGACAACGTTTCGGCTTCGTATTGCTTTCTTACTTGTGTAATCCCACAGCCGATATCCGAACTCGTCTCCACCATACCCGATGAAAGCACACTTCTTAGATTTGGAGTCAAGCTTGCTCCTTTCTGCCTTATCAATAAAAAAATATGCAATACAGCCAAGTACATTAAGGTGCGAATAGTTGACCGGTTTACCCGACCAAATTTCTTCTGGAATGCCTCTATCAAGCGCACTTGCCGGGTTTCTGTTGATCAGATACACAGCAGTATCGACCGCTGCTGCCCATAAGAATTTTGGCAGATTCGTATCCAAGGTCATGCTTCGCACTCGCTCTAGGATCGTTCTGTTCATCCTTTCAGCGATACCATTTTGCTGTGGCGTCCCAGGTACCGTCTTCAACCAACGAATACCCTTTTGCGAGCAAAACTCCTCGAACTCTTGGGTGCAGTATTCCCCGCCATTATCGGACTTTAGGTGTTTAACCTTCATCCCCGTTCGGTTCACCACCTGCGCAATCCAGTGTTTGAAGATGCCAAACACATCGGACTTTTTCTTCATCGCGTATACCCATGTCTTTCGACTTGTATCATCGATGAACGTCACGAAGTACCGATTTCCTCCATAAGACTCCACCGAGACCGGACCCCACACGTCCGTATGCACCATCTCCAGTTTCTTGGTCTTTTTCGCTACGCCTCCAATTTAAAATCTGAGCACGCTTTGCTTCCCACAAGCGCAGCTCTCGCAAAACCCCAACTCCACCGTTTTCAGCCCCGAAAGAACCCCCTTAGCTTGAAGAATTTTCATGTTCTTCTCGCTGAGGTGTCCCAATCTTTTATGCCACAACGAAGTCTCCGAATCTTTCTGCGAACTTGCCGTCAATGCAACCGAGCCTTCGCTGCTCCCATTGAATGAGCACAACGAACCGCTCAGCTTGTCCCTTGCGACCACCAACGATCCTTTGGAAATCATCCATTGAGAATTCCCAAACGTTATAGTAAACCCTTCGTTGTCTAGCTGACTTGTGGAAATCAAGCTTTTCTTCAAATTCGGAATGTGACGAGCATTCTTCAGTTTGATTTGACCACCTTCTGATGGTTGTAAGATGGTCGTCTCCTTTCCAACGATCTTACACGATTGACCATTTCCCATTGTCATATGTCCAAGATCGCCCTGAATATACTCGCTAAAGTGATGTCTGCCTGAAGTGCAATGAAAAGAAGACCATGAATCTAGGAACCAAGTATCCTCCTTTGTGTTCTCGCTCGCCGATAGACAAAGATCTTGTTCCTCTTGTTCTTGTATAGACACTACATTTGCTTCATTTTCATCTGTCTTCTCATCTGAGCCTTTCTTTGGAAGCCTGCATTCACTTCTTCTGTGGCCTTTCTTTCCGCAATTCCAATAGGCACCTTGGTTTTTCCTTGAGATTTACCCCGGCTTTTAGACTTGCCCTTTTCCCACTTTCCCCTTTCCATTGTTTTGCCACGATTCTCCACCGAAAGTGCAGAAGTTCCAAAACTCCTACTCACGGACTTTCTTCGCATCTCATCGTTTAATATGCAGCTTACCGCATCATTAAACGTGAGAATCCTCGAGATAGAATTGCTAACCGCCATCACTAGGTTCTCCCAACTCCCTGGCAACGAACATAGGAACAGTAGGGCTCGAATCTCGTCTTCAAAGATGATTGAAACGGACTCAAGTTGGCTTGTCACGCCGTTGAACTCGTTCAGGTGCTCTATCACCGAACTATTCTCTACCATCTTCATGTTGAAAAGTTTCTTCATCAAAAATATTTTATTTGATGTCGATGGCTTTTCATACAACTTCGCTAACGTCGTCATTAGCGCCTTAGTTGTTTTCTCCTTTAAGATATTAAAGGCCACCTGTGGAGTCAACGACAATCTGATCATCGCCAAGACTTTCCTATCCAAAAGGTTTCACTCCTCATCGGTCATCTTCTTGGGCTTTTCTCCTAGCAATGGAAGATATAGATCTTTTTGGTATAGACAGTCTTCTAACTGCATGCTCCACCAACCAAAATTGTGACCATTGAATTTCTCGATTCTTATCTTATCCTCTGCCATCTTTCGTCTATATCGCAGCAAACCCGATTTCCTCCTAGATCTGAACCAACGCCTTCAAAAATACAATCTAAGAAAGTGGGGAAGATGACACAAGCGTCGTTACCTACCATTGACCTAGATTATAGAATCGAAGAACCCTAGGTTCTCTTAACCTTTCTCTGATACCAGTTGTTGGGAGGGAGAGTCAATCCACAGAACAATGCTCGCGACAAAACCCAAATCACGCAAAAATACAATCACGCAATTAAACGACGAAAAACAATATAAATTAAAAATGCAGGAATAAGAAAGTAATCAATCACAAACAAGATAGATTTGTTAACGAGGTTCACCCACCGTATGGCTAGTCCCCGGCAGAGCGGAATCTGCAAACGTCTACTATACTTGAATCAAGTTTGCAAATAAGAACAACCCTAGGAGATTTCTCTCGAATCTCTCTATACAAATCTCTCTTGGTATTTGCCTCTTGTGATGATGCTTGTGATGGATACAAAATGCCTCACTCATTTAGCATCTAGAACAATGTCACTATCTAACAAAGTCACCACCTATCATTGTCACCATCTGATGGGGCTCCTTTTCGGGCCTCCGTCAGATGTTGTCTTCCTTTGATCTCGAGGTGAACTGGGTTGATTGTTCTTTGATGCGTGTGGGTCTCAATGGGTAGTAAGAGGACAAAATGGGATGAGAAGGCTGCCGCCGTGTACCTGCAAACAAGTCCCGGGGTGGTTTGGTACCACCGAGGACCCTCCGACGCTCAAGTCAGTGACTATATCTGGGAAGAGTAACGGCGTAAGTGTAAAAGAATGGCTTACTTGACCCCTCTATGATGGAGGTTTATATAGTGGCGGCAGCACGCAGCAGCAGGCGCGAGAATCTCGCCGACAGTTACGTTCCCGACGTCACGCCCGCGTGATAAGCGGATCGCCCGTTAATGGGGATCGCAATGGCGTGGAACGTGGGATGTTGCCGGCGGAGAATCTGCGCATGGCGAGATTCGCGGAGCGGCGGTTACGCCTGTGAGCGGTGGAGCTGGTCGGTCGGAGGGACCGAGGAAGATGCCCTCGGCAGGCGAGCTCGGGAAGAGCAAGAGGGCCGAGGCATCTTGGTCTTACGGCAGCTCGGGGTGAGCTGAGTGGCCGAGGAGGCACATTCGCAGAGGGCCCCGAGATGGGCCAGGTTGGGCACCGGATGGCCTGGTCGGCCCTTTCTTCTGAGCCTTGGGACACGTCATCTGCCACGTGTCCCGATCTTGGAGATCGTCAATATCGAGTATTATCACCACCTAACAATGTCATACATGTCAAAAGTAGCACCTAACAAAGTCACCACCTATCATTGTCACCACCTAATAATGCCATGCATGTCAAAAGTAGCACCTAACAAAGTCACCACCTATCATTGTCACCACCTAACAATATCATGCATGTCAAAGTAGCACCTAACAAAGTCATCATCTAACATTATTACCACCTAATAATGCCATGCATGTCAAAAGGTAGCATCTAACCCTAGACTTTAATTTGCATCAATTTTCAACAATGTTCACGGCAGAACATTTGGAGTATGGACACTTTTGACTTGCGTTCAACCTTTGTTGGCTCTGTGCATTCTACCTGACAACAGGCCTTTATGTATTGCAACCTTTCTATCGTTCATCTATGCGTTCGGCCATTTTCTGACCACAGTCGGCATCTTTGCAGGTATCACACACTTCTTTTATCTGCTCATTGGCATTTCTCCAAAATTTCTTTCTAGAATGTTTTGTCTGTCATACTAGTCTTTTATCGATTGTTTATTTGAACCTCGTATTGCATTTAAAAAGTAGTTTTGAAGCGTTTTTATGTTATAATTTGGTTTATGGGATAGATATGAATTTCTACATATGTATATGAATTTAAAGAACATTCATTTTTGAGATGTTAAGACATTATAAGGACAATTATTAACACCCCATCTCAGATTGAGTTGGGCGACGAAACAATTTAAATCAATGATCTAGATGACCCTTTTCCTTATTACCTGAAGGTTTTTTAATAGCTTAAATAACTTCAAATCTCTTCAGATGGCTAATTTCTATGCCTAGCTGGAAATATTTCTGAGTAATGTATAAACTTTCTTAAGGCATTAAGTAGTTTAGAGTAATAAAAACAGCCACTCTGTTGCTGTTGTTAATTGCTAGTGATAAATTAAGCTAGAGTTTTCTGATCTACCATCTCAAGCTTACACGAACAATGTTCGGCTTTCTTTGATTTTGAGATCTCAGTCATTTAATTATAGGATATTTGTGAAGTGCAAAACTATTGTATTATTTACAAGCCTTGCATGCTTTCTGCACCACGAAATCGTTTTATTATTTATCGCTTTCAATCTGAAAAATCTGATGTCAAGACATTCTACTCAAATGTTGCATGGGCAGTACACGAAATTAGAGGAAAGGGAATGTTGCAGCTAATACAGTGAACTAATATTTGATATAATCAAAATTTTGAGAGAAATGATATTGCCTTTTCATTATTATATCAGGTGAAGTGTTACCGTGCACTTCTTTAGCAAAATGTAACGTGTTCATAGTATAAATTGTTAACAAAATCCGATTCAAATGCTTGTTTTTAGACTTGTATGGTAAGAAGCCATTATATTCTTAACAAAATTTTGACAGTCGACTTAATAGAATGAGAACAGTAGGAATATTAAAAATAATTGCTATGGGTGCAAGATGACAATTACAAGCAAACGATGAATGCGACTCTTAAAAAAATCCTATCTAGATGCAAATGCACACATGAGATCCTTAACAAATATGATTGTTAGATAATGAAAACAGCATGCTAAATTTTCAATATTTAATTTTCAATTTAAGCGTCGAGTTCGTGGTGACATTGGTCATCTGAGAGGGTAAATGACCACTAAAACTAACCATAATGATCTTCCATCAGGGAATTGCGTGCTTGTAGAAGATTGAATTAAGAGAAAAATGTGGCGGTGAACTTCACAACCATATTCTCTTGAATTAATGCATAAGTATATAATCAGGCGTTTTCAATCATCAACTAATAGGGTGACATAGGAAAATATTCAACCATTCACCTAATCTAAAGTTTAGTGTGATTTAACTTGCCTACTGTATTTCTACATTTCTCTCTCTATGGTTTTATACTACAAATATGTTTATGAATGGTAATTCCCCATTTAGATGCAGCTGGTATCATTGACATTCATGAACTTTATCGATCATATCAGAACATTGTATTAATAACATTCAT
The DNA here is from genome assembly GCA_030015575.1 of Agapanthus africanus. Taxonomy (NCBI): domain Eukaryota; kingdom Viridiplantae; phylum Streptophyta; class Magnoliopsida; order Asparagales; family Amaryllidaceae; genus Agapanthus; species Agapanthus africanus. Next base: position 888,583,318 of record JASDDO010000019.1, on the reverse strand, counting down.
TGTAGTAGCAATGAAAGTCTTATTACACAGCGTCAATCCTAGAATGCTCATTCTCTGTTTACTTCTGGGAAGTACTCCGCAAGTAGACAAGGCCAAAATTTCTTTTTTGTTTAGTTCTTGATTAAAGGTTTTGATGTCAGAATATATACTTTATGCGGAAACATCATTATACATGGATCTTTAAATTAATAATTATCACAAAACAATAAGAAAATTAGAGAGCGTACCCGAATTCAAAGATGAAGAAACCATAATGCATGAGCAAAAATTCCTTGATGAATTTCTTGTTTTCTCTCCCTTTATCTCTTTTGTTTTATATCATGAAATTTTGATGGAGTTTTTCATGTATATTTTTACAGGCAGGGAGATGACCTATTTATTAGTCTTTCTGTTCAATCTGGTACGTCCGTCAAGTTAAACGAATTTTCAAGATTAACGGATGAGATTTGTTTTTACTAATGACATGATGGAAAAGTTAATGCCACTAAAAGAAGTTACAAAGAAATTACCCATTCCCATATGCCATTATTAAAAAACTTCCAACATTCTCACACTTGGCCCGATTAAGTTAATAGCATAAAATAAATTTCATTCATAATGTTCATCGTAATTACCATCATATATATGATAAATCGTTAAGTAAGAGTTATGGCGGTTGTGTATTATTTTAATCAACACACTTCCTTCCATTTACCACAACACTTACGTTTTACCATACTAGGTTCATAAGTGATATAAATTTCATAATGGTCCATAATAATGTTTTATAGAAACTTTCCTGCTACAATCATAATGCAATTATGTGTACACAATACTGAAAACAGGAAATTAATTAATATATGTCAGAAACATATCATAGAGCTCAGAATGTTAATACAATCATAAAACATTAATCATCGGCACAACCAAGTTCCATTCTATGTACATGTTCTTTAAATAGTTTTGGTTGTAGGCCTTTCGTTAAAGGATCTGCCATCACAAGATTTGTCCTAATACGTTCATAAGACACTTTTTGTTTCTGAACCTCCTCTTTGACAGAAAAATACTTTAATTCCATATGTTTAGCACCCTTTGAATATTTATTGTTCTTGGAGAAGAATACTGCTGCAGAATTATCACAATAAATTTTCAGCGGCTTGGTAATGGTGTCGACAACCTCAAGCCCTAAAATAAATTTTCATAGCCATAATGCATGAATTGTAGCTTCAAAATATGCTGCAAACTCTGCTTCCACAGTGGATGAAGCAATGATAGACTATTTTGCACCTTTCCATGATACCGTTTCTTCAGCTAATCAAGACATCCAGCAAAATCTGAATCTGAATCCAGACATCCAGCAAAATCTGAATCCGAGTATCCAATCACTTCTAATTTGTTGGATCTTCTATACATAAGTATGTAATTCTTTGTTCTTTATAGGTACCTTAATAATTTCTTTGCAGCTTTCCAGTGCCAATTCCAGGGTTATTTTGATACCTGCCCAACATTCCAACCGCGAAGATGATATCCGGTCTAGTACAACTTTGCATATACATTAAACTGCAAACAATTGAAGCATATGGAATTGATTCCATTTCTTTACGTTCCACATCGTTCTACTACAAGTGCTTGTCGTTCAGCTCGTGCCGGGGACCCGAGCTTTGGACATTGCATGAGACTGAATTTGTCCCCTTTTTGTATGGGAATAATTCCAGCTGAACATTTAGCCATATTAAATTTCTCTAGAATTCTTTCGATATAGCATTTTTGAGACAATCCCAATAGTCGTGATCTATCACGGAATATTTCAATTCCTATCGCATATGATGCCTCTTTCATATCTTTCATTTCAAATTTTTCTGAGAGAATCTTTTGTCTCACGCAACAATCCAAGATCATTAGCAGCAAGCAGAATATCATCAAATATAGAACCAAAAATATAAATTTACTCCTACCGATCTTTCGGTATATGCAACGATCAACAATATTTTCCTTAAATCCGAAAGTTTTAATGGTATCATTAAATTTTATATACCATTGTCGAGAAGCTTGTTTAAATCTATATATTGATTTCTTAAGTCTACATACCATGTGACATTTTCCTTCTATTGAGAAACCTTCAGGTTTATCCATATAAACTTCTTTCTCAAGATCTCCATTAAGAAAGACAGTTTTCACATTCATTTGGTGCAACTCTAAGTCATAATTAATGAGCAACCAATGCCATAATAATTCTTAATGAGTATTTCTTTGAGACAGGTGAAAAATTCTCTTTATAATCAATGTCATTCTTTTGAGTATAACCCTTGGTAACAAGTCTAGCCTTCGTTCAATATTGTCATTTGAGTTACGCTTAGTTTTAAAAACTCATTTACACCTGACTCGTTTAGAATTTTCTGGTAATTCGACAAGATCCCAAACATTGTTTTGCTCCATGGATTTTAACTCATCTTTCATAGCATCAATCTATTTATCATACTCAGAACCTTTTATGGCTTGTGAATAAGAAACCGGATCTTTATTAATCCCAATATCAAAATCTAATTCTTTTAAATAAACCACATAATTATCAGGAATAGCCGCTCGTCTTTCCCTTTGAGATCTTCTTAATGGTATTTCCAATGATTCATTTACATTAGATCTTTATGAGTTAGTTTTTTTAAGGGTTGATTCATTATTTACAAGTGGTTCAGTATCGTTAAGATGTTCCTCGACCGCTGGAGCAACATGTGAAGGGATAAATGAAGGAATTGTGATAGGTACAAGAATATTTACCCTAACTTTCTTTATATCCACATTTTGACGTTCATCACTCCCACTAACTTCACCATTTTCAATGAATTTCGCATTTTCGGTTTCTACAATTCTTGGATTATGATTTGGACAGTAAAACATATACCTTTTAGATTTCTCTGGATAACCTATAAAGTAACCACTGATCATTCGAGAATCTAATTTCTTTTTATGTGGATTATAAATTCTTCCTTCCACCTGACAACCCTAAATATGCAGGCGCCTTAAATTAGGTTTTCTCCTAGTCCACAGTTCAAAAGGTGTTTTTGGAACTGCTTTACTAGATACCCGGTTTAATAAGTTCATAGCGGTTTTAAGTGCATGCATCCACAATGATTTGGGTAATGAAGAGTTACTCATCATACTTCTAACCATATCCATTAACGTCCGATTATGCCTTTCAGCAACACCAATTTTGTTGAGGCATGCCTCCATATATTGTACGCATATGCTACGACTTTCGAGGAATTTTGCAAATAGACCTGGATATTGTCATGACTCAACATACCTTTCGTAATATTCACCACCCCTATCCGACCTTATGATTTTCAATTTTTTTCTCTAATTGTCTTTCAACTTCATTTACATACATCTCAAGTGTGTTTACAGTTTGAGATTTTTCATGAAGTAGATAGATATAACCATAACGTGAAAAATTATCGATGAAAGTGATAGAATATTTTTCTCCATTAAAAGATGGAGCATCAAAAGATCTGAATATATCAGTGTATATTATTTCAAGAAACTGGCTACTTCTTGTGGCTCTTTCTTGTTATGTTTGGTTTACTTTCCTTTAATGCAATCTACACATATTCCAAGATCAGTAAAATCTAGATTAGGAAGAATACCATTCTTTATTAATCTTCCTAATATTTCTTTGGATATAAGACCCAAACGTTTATGTCACAAGTAAGCAGAATTATCATTTATTATACTACGCTTAATTACAACATGACGATGCATAGTGAATAAGGATTCAGCAAAGGTAACATCAAGCTTCAATTTGTATAATCTCTCAGTAAGAACACTATAACCAATAAGGTTAGCATTGTTATATAAACTGAAACAAGCTTGTCCAAATTTAATATTAAAACCACAAACATCATGTTTTAAAACAGAAATAAGATTTCTAGATACAGAAGGTACATAGAGAGTTTGAAATAGGTCCAAATGATGACCCGTATCTAAAATTAAACGATAAGTTTCTATGCCTTCAATAGAAGCCTTCTTACGGTTTCCCATGAACAAGAAACTCTCATTTGGGTTTGTGGTTTGGATCGTGAGGAATCCTTGCATCACATTGGATACATGAGTAGTAGAACCAGAATCAAGCCACCAAGTATTATAAGGAACTTCACTAAAATTTGATTCAAAATATACATAAGCATAATGCTTACCGTTCTTTTCGAACCAAGCTTTTCGTTTTAGGAAATCCTTTTGAAAGTGTCCTTCTTTCTTGCAGAAGTGACACTTTCATGCTTTTCCCTCCGTTTTATCAGCCTGAGGAATATTAGCAAGCATTTTCTTCTTCTTCTTCTTCTTCTTCTTCTTCTTAAACTTGTTAGCCTTCATCTTTAGTGCTTTTCCAGCTTCTTGACCTACGAGGTTAATAGAATATTGACTTCCTTGATTCTTTAATCCTATCTCCTTGTGAATAAGCATGGTGAACAATTCATTAACATTCTACTTGTCTTTAATAGTGTTATAGTTAATCTGAAAAGCACCATACTCAGGAGGTAATGAGCTCAAAATGAACTGCACAAGAAAGAAGTCATTCACTGACATCCACATGATCTTAAGTCCTACTGCAATGTTAGTCATCTCAAGGACATGCTCATGCATACTACGCGACCCATTAAATTTCATGGTCATGAGATTGGCCATTAGAGTCCCAGCAAGTGACTTATCCCCAGAATGAAACCTTTTTTCCACAAGTTTTAGGAATTCTTTTGCACTTTCAATTTGTGGAAGAGTGGTCTTAATATTGTTAGTAATTATCATTCGCATAAGTATCATACTTAATCTGTTAGATCGTTCCCATGCTTTATGGTAGGATTTCTCATTCTCACTGCTTGAATCAGTAATAACAGCGGGTTTTTCTTTTAAAAGTGTCAAGTCAAGATCCAAAATACCTAAATGGGAATTGATTTGCTCACGCTATTCTAAGAAATTCAAACAATGAAACACATTAACAGATGAAACATGCTAATTGAGTAATAAACTGCAAAATATATAAGTTCAAAATTAAAATTATTCATCACGGATTCAAATAAGCACATAATCAAAACATGTTGTAATTCTCCTTTGGATAGATATTACAACATACTATCATAAGTTAAATACCACATATGTATTTTATTAGGTAATTAAACATTTCCAATAATACATATTTGATATCTTTGGATATTCAAATATATAGAATTGAAAATTAATATACCTCTATTATAATAGAATAACGATTTTCCTTTGGGTAAATCCTGAAGTTCTATTTAACAGTAAATATCAATTTATCCATTTTATTTATTAATAGGTATTTTATTAATAAATGGCTACCTTTATTATACATGTTAGAATTTCCTTAATCTTTCTAGTCTGGTCAGTTTTGTGACTAACAAACTATATGATTTAGATACATGCATAAAATATTAGTGACTTAATTAAGCATGTAAAAACACATATAATATCATTCATTATAATACATTATATATTACAACATGAATTTAATTTATATATTAAAACAGAATATTAAACATTAGGTCATAACTTGATATTCATAATGTATCACATAACTCCATTCATAATTAAAAGGTTATGAAATTAAAACTTAAATTAATTGTAGAGTTTATTAAAACTCATCACAGGTCCCATGTACTTTCATTATAGGCACGCAAATGTCAATTTTTTTATTTTGCAACATAAACTACAAATAATGTTCACATGACAATAAACTCCAAGTGTAAGAAATATAAAATTTAGGAATTAGGAATAATATCTTGCATGAATAAATATACAGTGAGAATTCAACAATATAAATTCTTAGAACTTCCTCATTCTCACATATTATTCGACATTTGATGGAAAATTATTAATTCAAAAAAAAACGCTGCTTTGATACCACATGTTAGAATATATACTTTATACGGAAACATCATCATACATGGATCTTTGAATTAATAATTATCATAAAACAATAAGAAAATTAGAAAGCGTGCCCGAATTCGAAGATGAAGAAGCCATAATGCAAGAGCAGAAATTTCTTAACGAATTTCTTGGTTTCTCCCACTTTATCCCTTTTACTTTATATCATGAAATTTTGATGGAGTTTTTCATATATGTTTTTATAGGGAGGAAGATGACCTATTTATAAGTCTTTCCATTTAATCCGGTACGTCCATCAAGTTAACCAAATTTTCAAGATTAACGGATGGGATTTGTTCTTACTAATGACATGATGGAGAAGTTATTGCTACTAAGGAAAGTTATAAAGAAACTACCCATGTGTCATTACACCATTAAGGAAAGTAATAAACTAGCTCAGGGTCATTACACCACCAAGGAAAGTTATAAAAGAAACTACCCATTCTCATATGCCATTATTAAATAACTTCCAACATTTGAGAGAAATGTAATATGGTTTTTATTCTACAGCAAGTTTATTATTACTGTATCAATGTTTATAATATATATGTGTGAGCGCGCGCACACGTTCATGTGTGTGTGTGAATAATGGAGGAGGAAGGCCCCAGAAGAGAAACCCTCCTATAGCATCGAAAAAAATACACCCTCCACCATTTTTTCCGATGATCGGTAAAGTTTATCTTAATCTTCATAGTCTAAAATGTGGATACACTTGAATTTATTGTGATTTTAACACTTTTTCACCGTTGATTTAGTGATGTAGAAATTCTTAAATGTTCTATTATTAGAACACCGTTAATTTTGCACCCATTGAATCGACGTTAAAAATGTGTTAGAATCAAATGAAATTTAGGTTTATCTACATCTTAAATGATAAAAATGAAGATGATGTATGCTGATCGTCAGAAAAAATAATAAAAGGTGTACTTTTTCGACGCTATAGGGAAAAATTTCCTCCCTTTGTCCTCTCTCTCTCTCTCTCTCTCTCTATATATATATATATATATATATTCTATTTTTTAGGCCAACATTTTAAACACACAATCCCGTACGTGTTTTTCACCGGTTCATACCGGTCACTTTGATTTACTTGTATTAGATAGGTTATGTATAAAATTTCATTAGATTTGAAGACTTCTAACATATTTATGAAGCAATCTTGTTTTTCATGTATCATAAATCCGTCGATTTTTTAGTCTGTTTGATGGATTAGCTAGACGTCTTCAAATCTCATAAAATTCGATATATAACCATCTAACATGTGTAGATCACGATGATCGGTGCAGATCGGTGAAAAACACATCGTATTGCGTGTTAGAAAAATGGTCCTCAAAATAAGAAATGATACCGGAATTCATAGGATTCCAAAAATTAGGTAAGAAAATATTTACTTTGTTATTTAATGGATTTGTTAATTTATTTTAATCGGAACCGTTGAAGGCAAGAGGTAGATTCAATGGCTCTTATTCAGATTCGTGAATTTAAAAACGCAAACCCGCCCTAACGGGTCCGCACTATATATATATATATATATATATATATATATATATATATATATATATATATATATATAAGAATAATGTAGAAAAGATGTCCTATTAGGCTTTTTCGTTAGGTGTCGTTAGAAAAGTACACCCTCCACCATTTTATTCGATGATCGGGACTTTCCATCTTTATCTTCATCGTCGAATATGTCACACCAAATTTCATGTGATTCTAACATCTTTTCACCGTTGATTTAGCAATGTAAAAAGTTCTGTTGTCGGTAAACCGTTAGGTTTGCAACCTAAATCAACGTTGAAAAGATATTATAATCACATGAAACTTGGTATATCGGCATATTAGACGATGAATATCAAAATGGACGACGCCGATCGTCGCATAAAATGGTGGAGGGTGTATTTTTTGACGCCACCTAACGAGAAAAGCATCCTAGCGTCTTTTTCCTCCATTATTCACTGTATATTGTGTGTAAACAAAATAATAGTGATTGTAGGGGCAGTAGTAACCTTGTATTCTTACCGATTTTGCAAATATGTCCAATGTTCGCTATATATGGTTATCCTCGAAACGACTTGCTCGTTCCTTCGAAACGGTGAACATAAATTTAAATTTGCAATTGAATGATGTAAACTGATTCAGACTAATTAATATTCACTCTAAGTTTCAGAATTAGAAATTTCAGAGAGAAAAATTCTTGGCTTCTAGAGATTTTTTTGTTCACTCCTTTCTCTATTAAGCAATTAATCCCTGGCATGATTTTCCACCTTATTCCAAGCCCTTGCCTTGATTCAAAATAGAATGGGAAATTTTTTGTGTGATGGTCCTTTCACACAAAAAAATAAACGGTACTGTGTCCATATCTGGTATGAAAAAAATCTTCTTTGGCCTTTTCCCACCTCAAAATTAATTCATAGTTGACCATTAATTCACAAGTCCTTTTTGCATGTTTCAACTTTCAATAGATATTTCATTTGGTTACTGATCGATATTGTTATAATAGATGCTTTCATACTTGTAATGGTGATGAGTATCTGTGGGGTTTGGTTAAAACCTACATGTTTACAAAGTTCATATTGGGGCCAATGTTTAATTTAACCGGACGATCACTTTTGGGGACAGAATCGGCCATCTCAAAGGCTATCTCATATAGGGTTACAAAATACTACATTATATATAGTATTAGAAAAGATAGATTTAAATAACTAATTTCCCAACTAATAAATATCCGGCCTATAACGACGGCAGTCGTCTGATGAAAAAAGTGCAGACGTCTGCCCAATAGTCTTCAAAACAACATAGCGTTTCCATATATTTGAAGAAGAAGCTTCAGACGTCTGGCCTTGAGACTTCGAAAGTACATAGCGCTCGCAAACGTCTGATGAGTTCAATGCTGACGTCTGCCCAATGTATGCAAAACATACAGAACGTCAACAGACGTCTGATACTTTAGCTTCAGATATCTGTCTCCTTACTTACAGATAAACCTGAATCTTGAATAGCTCCAAGATTGCGCCGAATCAACAAAGAAATCAAATAGAGATTGGAATGGAAGGTATACACAACAAATCTCCATCTTACCTCACTCACATTCCCACAAAACTTCTCCATAAAATTAATAGTATCTCCACCTTCACCACAAAACCCTTAAAAGGCTCAATGAGTGCGATGCGCTCCAATTAAGTTCAAGCAATACTCAAACTTAACAACCGGAAGAGATTTCGTCAACAAGTGAGCCGGATTATCTGCTGTGCAAACCTTCTTCACAATAATCTCTTTTCTTTCAACGACTTTCTGAACAAACCAATACCGCACATCAATGCGCTTCGTCCTATCATGATGCATCTGATTTTTCGTTAAGTGAATCACGCTTTGGCTATCACGGTAGACTATTATGGTATCCTTCTGAATACCAAGTTCTGAAAATAGTTCCTTCAACCAGATCGCTTCTTTAACGGTCCCAACAACGACCATACACTCTGCCTCCATCGTAAACAATGCTACCATAGGCTACAACGAAGCACGCCAACTGATGGCACATTCTCTTAAAAAGAATACATAACTAGTGATCGAACTTCGCCTATCGATATCACCGCATAATCGGAATCGCTGAATCCAACCAAATTGTCGTTGTTCCTTCCAAACACCAACCCCACACAGACTTACCTCGTAGGTATCGTAAAATCCATTTCACAACTTGCTAATGGCCTTTACCAGGAGATGCCATATAGCGACTAAAAACACTAACTGCATGTGAAATGTTGGGTCGGGTACAAACCGTGGCATACATAATGCTACCCACCGCACTCGAATACGGAACATTCAATATATACATAATCTCATTCTTTGTTTGCAGCGATAAATGAGCTGAAAGTTTGAAATGAGCTGCCAACGGAGTACTTACAGATTTAGCGTCTGAGATACCAAAGTGCTCTAAAACTTTCTCAACGTATTGCTATTGAGACAAGTAAAGTTTTGCTCTCTTGGAATTGCGCCTAATTTCCATACCAAGTATTTTCTTGGCCGCTCCCAAATCCTTCGTTTCGAACTTGCCTTTCAACTGTTCCTTTAAAATCTGAATGTCAACCATATACCTATCAACATATTAACATAAAATAACAAGTATATGAAAAAACCATCGGTGAGGTTCTTACAATAAACACAACTGTCGCCTTTACTTATCGTAAACCCAATATCTATCATGAAGGAGTCAAACTTGTTATACCAATGTCTAGATGACTGCTTCAAACCATAGAGAGACTTCTCTAGTAAACAAACGTGGTCTTATTTGCCTTCAACTTCAAAACCTTCGGGTTGTTCTATGTAGATATTCTCTACCAAATCACCATGCAAGAATGCGGTCTTCATATCAAACTGCTTGAGCTCCAAATCTTACATAGCTACCAAACCGAGAAAGACACCTATAGAGGTATGTTTAAATACCGGAGAAAACATCTCATTGAAGTCAATTCCCCGAACCTGAGAATAGCCTTTAGCTACCAACCGTGCCTTGTATCTCATATCCAAAACCCCTTGGTCTTCTTCCTTCTTCTTGAAAACCCAATTGCAACCAACTACTTTCTTTTCTCATTCTGGCTTCACGAGCTGTAACAACCCTGCTTTTCTTATACACTTTTTCCATACAAATTTTTAAATTATTTTTTTTTCAAAATCCTTAAAAGGGTATTTATTGCCTGAGCACAAGACTTAAGTAATTAATTAGCAATTTAATTACAAGAAGGAGCTTATAGCTCATTGGTAATAGCTTGCACTGCTGAACCAAGCCACCAGAGTTCAAATCTCATGCTCCACATTATTTTTTATATTTATTTGTTTTAAATTTTATAGAAGCCCAACAGTCCACCTGAGATAACTCCCAAAATTCCTACTGAACCTGAAAATCTGAAAACACCAATGCCTACCTCACGAGACCCCCCACCTCCCGACCATCCGACTCGGCCCGACTCGGGCCGGCGCCGCAGGCCGGACTCGGCCGGACGGCCGAGTCATCTACTAGGGAGTTGATCCCCTTGGTCTTCTCAACATCACTGCATACTCTAAATTCTGTAATAAATTCCAGAGAGCCCAATAACTCTCAATTACTTCATTTTAATACTTTTTATCACACTTTTTACAATTTTTTTTATTAAAAACCCTACACCTAACCTAACCCTAGCCTAACCCTATAAATACACCCCTACCCGCTACACTCTCATCCCAAAATTCTGAGCCCACTCTCTCAAAATTCCAAGAATCGTGTGTATTTTGAAAACGAGATCGAGGCGAAGCTCCGGCGAAATCTACGGCGAACTTCCGGCGATCGTTTTAGGAACTACCGACGACGACGCAACACATCGGTGATTCCACTACTTCCCTCTCACCATCTTGTGTGTCCTAAAACCCATAAGTCCCGATTTCTACCTATCTCTTCTATCTAAAAATACGGATTTACAAAACTGACGGAATTGGAACAAATCCGATTTCCGATTCGGTTTCCTATAAAATTCCACTTCTCACTAATACAATCATACTTAAACTTCCTCATGTTGACTATTAAATACTAATCAAACAAATTGATCAAGTTTCATTACATAAAATGATAGCTATTTCCATTCATCGTGTTTTTCACTTAAATACCATATTGTTTCAATTATACATTTAACTTCATTAAACTTGCTATCCTTTAAAGTAGACCATGAGGTAACGACCTACCTCCTCACACACTCATATACAACCTAACACGATACCCTCGAGAACTCAGAATACGAGAAAACAAACATTTTCATTTAAATACCCTTTACTTAATAAAACCCTTTCTAAAAGATTTAGTATTGATAGACTTTTTAAATAAATACCACTTATTATGAAAATAGGATAAGATTGTGGACATCGGTCGTTTATCTAAACCTGACTTTGTGGTGTCTAGGCTAGGCAAGTGAGAAAGGTAACTTTAAAAGGCCCATCTCACGGTGATTCGTGAGCGGATCCCTCTTTTCTTCACTTGTACTTACCTGGCCACAATTGACGGTGAAGAGGCGATTTGAGCTATCTCACAACTTGTCGTTTTGGACCAGTTAGGAATAGTCTAGTTGACTTAGGAGACCCTAGAATATAAAATACGGAAAATTGACATCTTTACAAATAAATATCATTTACTTAATAAAACCGTTTTCTAAACGATTTAGTATTTATACAAATCTTTGTAAAGCGCCGCTACAACCCATTTTGGGGAACCCGTTCGGGATGGTGCGGATTATCACACATCCTCGGGCTTAGTAGTGCGAGATTCAGACCTCCGCAAGGAGCATTCGGTCTCGAAAGATTTAAAATACGACATCTTAAGAAAATGAGATTTTTAGAATATAAAAAAATATATTAAAATTATTTTTGTATAAATATACGTATATTTATCATTAAAATACCTATTTTGTTATGATATAAATATTCCACTTTTTCTAAAAATCACAAGAATAAATTTTACACTAAAATACCATGAATTCCAAACAAATCAATATTACAAATAAATACCTTTATTTCTTAAATTAGGATATTTTCACTAGAAATATCACAATACAAAATCCACATTCATTACAACTCTAAAGACGAATAATAAGTACTTGAAGTGTATTTTGAAAAGTATATAAAAGTATGTTTATATAAAACCTCCTCAACAACAACAACTGAGCCTTTTATCCCAACCATATGGGGTAGGCTACATGAACCAACATGAGAATCACACCGGGTACAGCACATGAATCCTCCGCCTCCACTCACTCCTATCGAACAATATACTTTCATCGAGTCCTTTAGCACCCATATCGTTTCGTATCACCTCCATCCATGTTTTCTTCGGTCTTCCTTTTGCCTTTTTGCCATTGCCCATATCTAGAGTATCTATTCGTCGAACCGGTGCTTCCATAGGTCTGCGCCGCACATGACCAAACCATCTTAGCCGGTTTTCCCGCATCTTCTCCTCCACAGGTGCTACACCAACTTTTGCACGAATATCCTCATTTCGCACCTTATCTTTTCTAGTGTTGCCGCACATCCAACGAAGCATGCGCATCTCCGCTACGTGCATCTTCCGTGTATGATGCTTCTTAGGAGCCCAACATTCTGAACCATATAATAAGGTAGGCCGAATAGCGCTCCGGTAAAACTTCCCTTTCAATTTTAACGGAAAGTTACGATCACACAAAATCCCTGTTGCACTCCTCCATTTCAACCAACCAGCTTGGATCCTTTGATTAACATCATTATCGATCTCCCCATTCTTTTGGATGATGGAACCTAGATATCTAAACTGGTCGCTCGGTGATATTCTTGCCCTTCCAATGTTATACCAATATGGTTTTGACTTCTCTGGTTACTAAATTTGCAATGCATATATGCTGTCTTGGACCTGCTCAATCTGAATCCCCGAGATTCCAATGTTTGCCTCCATAATTCCAATTTGGCATTAACCCCTGCTTTCGTCTCATTTACTAGAACAATATCATCAGCGAATAGCATACACCAAGGTACCTCATCTTGGATAGTTCTAGTAAGTTCATCCATCACGATGGTAAACAGGAACGGACTTAATGCAGATCTTTGATGTAAACCAATTGTAATCGGAAAATCACTCGTTAAGCCACCGCAGGTTCTGACATTTGCCACTACTCCAGCGTACATATCCTTGATTATGTCAATATACCTGACGGGGACCCCCTTCTTCATCATTGTCCCCCATAAGTCGTACACTTTTTCTAAATTAATAAATATCATATGCAAATCTTTTCTCCTCTCTCGAAAACGCTCGACAAGTTGACGAAGCAAATAAATAGCCTCTGTCGTCGATCATCCAGGCATGAACCCAAACTGGTTCTCTGTTATCTTAATACCCTTCCTTAGCCTGTGTTCAATCACTCTTTCCCAAAGTTTCATGGTGTGACACATAAATTTTATTCCACGGTAGTTTGAGAAACTTTGAATGTCACCCTTGTTCTTGTAGATAGGTACAAGGATACTTTTCCTCCATTCATTTGGCATCTTTTTTGTTTGCCAAATCTTATTAAATAGATCTGTCAGCCATTTAACGCCTATTTCTCCTAAGCATCTCCAAATCTCGACAGGAATCCCGTCAGGACCAACCGATTTTCTTAAACTCATTCTGTTCAAAGCTTCTTTAACCTCAGGTAGTCTTATTTTACGCATGAAATCACGGTTTATATCTTGAGATTGAATGACAAGTCCATCAAAATTCTTAGTAAAGCTCTCATTGAACAATTTGTCAAAATAATCTCTCCATCGTTCCTTGATATCCTCATCTCGAACTAAATCCTTCTGATTTTCATTTTTGACACACTTCACCGCACATAAGTCTCTAGTTTTCCTTTCCCGCATCTGAGCAATCCGGTATATAGCATTTTCAGCCTCTTTAGTGTCTAATTTCTCGTACACCTCCTTATAGACCTTAGATTTAGTTTCCTGAATAGCTTTCTTAACTTCTTTTTTAGCCATTTTATACTTCTCAAATCTCTCCACATCTCTACTTTTCTTCAAATCTTTATAAGAATCCCTTTTAATTTTAATAGCAGCCTTTACTTCTTCATTCCACCATGATGTGTTCTTAGATGGTGGAGCACCACCTCTCGACTCACCAAGTAGATCTCTAGCTACCTTCTTGATACAACTAGCCATTTTTTTCCATGTTCTGTCTGAATCATCTTCCGACTGCCAATCCGCTTCTTGGACTACACGATCTATAAAAGCCTTTTGGTTACCTTCTTTCAATCGCCACCATTTAATTTTAGGCTCTGCCTTACGTCTAATCTTCCTAAGTCCTCTTCTAAATCGAAAGTCTAGAACTAAAAGTCTATATTGAGTGGTTACACTCTCACCTGGCACTACCTTACAGTCGATACAACAACCTCTATCTATTCTTTTCGTCAGAAAAAAGTCTATTTGACTAGCACTTGATCCGCTCCTAAAAGTGATAAGGTGGGACTCTCTTTTCCTAAACCAGGTGTTTACTAAGATCAAATCATAAGATAAGGCAAAATTTAGAATCGAGTCACCTACTTCATTCCTTTGTCCAAAACCAAAACCTCCATGGATAGTATCAAACCCACTACGACTAGTACCTACATGTCCATTAAGATCACCACCAATAAATAACTTCTCTCCACTAGGTATACTTTGCACCATCTCGTCTAAATCCTCCCAGAATAGACACTTACTAGCGTCATCAAGACCTATCTGTGGTGCATAAACACTAATAACATTAAGGATTTCTCCACCTAGAATAAGCTTAACCAGTAAAATTTTATCACCTTTTCTCCTAATCTCAACTACATCCTCAAGCAACCGTCTATCTATGATTATGCCTACCCTATTACAATTTTTATCTCTACCCGTATACCAAAGTTTATAACCTCAAGGCTCTATGACTCTACTCTTTTCACCTACCCACTTAGTTTCTTGCAAATACATAATACCAACTCTCCTCTTAATCATCACCTCCACTAATTCTATTAGTCTACCCGTAAGGGAACCTATGTTCCAGGAAGCTAGACGGATCCTATGAAACCCTTGCTTATTTGTCACTACACCCGGGGTCCGATGTAGCGCGCAGTTTCTGGACGACGACCCTTGGTTATTTGTCATTACACCCGGGGTCTGATGCAGCGCGCCGTTTCTGGACGACGACCCTTGCTTATCTGTCACTACACCCGGGGTCCGATGTAGCGCGCCGTTTCTGGACGACGACTTAGAAGCCCTTGCATACTTGACAATACACCCGGGATCCGATGTAGCGCGTCGCTGAGTAGGGGACGCCCCAACGATATTCTTATTATGGTTCATGCCATAGAATGTGACAAAGTTTTACCTTGGCTGTCACAAGCCTACCACAACCCTCACCCTTTCTCGTCCGGACTTGGGACCGGCAACGGTGGGACATAAAACCCCCTCAAGTTTTATAAATTATCCTAAGGACCCTAGTAAACATAGGATTAAGCGGGACCAAACTGTTGAGCCTTAGGGAGCCGGAGAAGTGGGTGCTTGCCTATCTAAGGTAGACAAATTAATAAAAACAATCAGGACTTCAATTTACTTTGCTAATTGTCTGACTTAGTTTGAGTCTCAGTATAATCTGACTTGAATATGATTCAAGTACAATCTACAATTTACAATCTACAGTCTATAATCTACAATCTACAATCTTCAATATTACAATTCAACATGAATCCATGAATCCAATTATCAATCTATACAACTTGACTGAACCGAACCATGGATATACATTCCATTTACATGATCTCCAGTTTACATCCATTTACATGATTCTACGGTTACATCCGTTATAGATATCATGATTTCGGTCAGTCATCCAATTATACAATCTATACAGTTACAATACAAGACAAACAATACAATCAATACATTACGGGGTTTAAGGGGTAGACTGGTACGGAAGGTGTTAAAAGTGGCACGAGACTACAAGATTTAAGACACCTAACATGAATCCAATTGCCGTTGTTCCGGGCCTTCTAACGGAGCCTTGTACTCTATATTCCATTTGCCCTGGTCTCTAGCATACTGAGACCCCCCTCGTATACACTGGCATTCTTTGTACCAAGCTACAAACAACAGCGTTAATACAACATTACAACAGTATAATATAATATTAAAAGCTACTCTCTCTCTTTCTCTCTCTCCCTCTCTTACTCTCTGTCTATTTCTCCCTTATCTTTGGAACTTACCGAGCGACATGTTCGCTGACGACATTCTATTTCTTTCTTCTTTGAATGTCATCAGGTGTTTTGGACCCGTCAGAGAATAAGCCCATTGCTGAAGACTTGGACCAGTTCAGTGAAGACCCCGAGCTCTAGTCATTGTACACTTTCCATTCAGTACTTTTCAGTTCCTGTTATGCCATTGTTTAGGCATTGCTTTTTATTCAGTTGTATTTCCTTTCATGCATTGTACAAAAGAATGTTAATAAATAAAGTTGTTGTTTTTATTATACCTTGCCTCTTGTGTATATTTTCTTTTATACTGCTTAGTTACGCTTAGCGTATTTTCTTCTGAGTAAATACGTAGCGGACCAGTCGCGTCCCCTTCGCCGTATACCGGGAAGCGGGGCGTGACACGAGCTTCCATGTCTGGTTTTTGTTGTAGGGTTCCTAGGCACAATAATGAGGTCCCACAAGGCATCAACCATGCCAATTTAAGTTTTTACAAGTGCCGGGAAACCCTAATACGGATCGTTGACTAGAGTTTAGGCGAAAAGTGAAACTAGTTAACAACTTAACTAAAAGAAAGAGGCTACAACCTTTGTAGATCCGGTTCTCCACCTCCATGGCTCCGTGATGAAGTCCCCTCGCTGTCCATATCGGATCCCGGACTCTAGCGTCGGTTTCATCGGAGAAATGGGCGG
This sequence comes from Agapanthus africanus, assembly GCA_030015575.1. NCBI lineage: Eukaryota > Viridiplantae > Streptophyta > Magnoliopsida > Asparagales > Amaryllidaceae > Agapanthus > Agapanthus africanus. The sequence continues at coordinate 888,565,986 of JASDDO010000019.1, read as the reverse complement.
GCTAGGTCGTCGACTTCGATACCGAAGATGATCTACGTCGAGTCAACACTAGATCAAGCTCCAACTTCACCAAGCCATGAAACTTGTGAAGAAAACACCCTATACTACTTGGCAAGTGGTAGAGCATGAAGAAATAGGAAGTGGGTTCACTTTAGAATTGGATTTCTCACTCTTTTTCACTAGTTGCCATTGATGGAGGCAAGCTTCTTCATCTTGAAGAAGAAGAAGAAGAAGATAATGAATATGATAAGTCTTTCAAAAAGAAAATAATATAAATACTTATCATATGGCAACCATGATTAGGTGTAGAGAATAGACTATGGTTAGTTGGAATGGTTAGGGTTAAGCATGAAAACAAAAATGGTCACTTAGTCAAAGCTTCATGAAGCTTCAACAACAAACAAAGAAAGCCACCATTTTCTCTTTATGCCAAAATGAATGAATAAATAAATAAATAAATAAATAAATCAAGTGAAACCCTAACCATTGACCAACCATGGTTTAAACCAAACATACACCCAAACTAGCATGTATCATCAAACATGATACAAACAAGTGCACAAAAGTATATCACATATACAACTTGTGTACATCAAGTGAGAAAATCCAATTTAAATGAACCAATACTAGTTAATGCAAAGTAATATATCAAATATATAATTATGCATTAAATCATTAAATCAACGCTTGATTTAACGATCCGGTCATATCGCATATAACCGACTAATATCCAATGTATCGGCTTATCGAATCAATCGTTGATTCGATAACTAGGTTATATCACATACAACCATTCGATACATTCATCGCGAGAATGGAATACGGTATCACATACACGCATTATTCTCGGTCCCGCACATATCTCATATGCGCTCCTATTTCGTTTCGCTTGAGCCAGGAAACCTCTGTGTAGGACTCTAAAGACTCGTCAATACGCCGGCAGCAGATGATGATCATATCAAACACCCACAAGCCGCAAGCGGTCTGCTAAACGTAACGGCCACCCGGGTATTGAGCGATCAGAAGATCGACGAGCAAGCCCGCTCATACTCCTGTGAATCCAACCAGTAACACTTACCGTACAGTCCGGTCTCGTCGTCTGATATGTCGCATATCTCGCCTAGAGGTGGTAAACGTCAGACCCCAATAGCTCGATAAGTCGTGTCGATATGAGCTCTATAACATTTCGAGAAACTACAGGTAACACTTACCAGTAAATCTCAGCAACCCTGGCCAGGGATTTCCGGTTATAGCCAATCGAACACAGCGCAACATCAACCCCCTATACCGGGAGAGACGAATCCCCTCCTATCGCTCATTGCCTCCATGTGACTCGGGACTGTACCCAAAAACCACCGTTTTGCACGCCCTCTTGGACGTGGTAAGATGGAAATCAAAGCACAGTGGGAACTACACAAGACTCTATGACGATCTCGGGTCAACAGACTACTCTGTACCAGTGTCACCAGAGAACTGCCATCTGACGTAAGGTATAATACCATCTGGGAGTTCTCGGCGAGTCCGTCCAGTGTACCCAGTCTCCACTGAGCACCCGTATATCATCTCTGATGTCAAACACCAATGGATATTGGATCATCCATCGCCCATCTGTATGGGTCGAGAAGGTATGCGCTAGTCTACTCTGGTATATCGATGCCCCGTCTCGATATACCCACGACTAGGGACTTTGAAAGATGTACTTATGGACTACCATGTCCCCACTAGTATGATCCGCATCATAGTCCAGGTAGTCAAGTACATATCCTAAGGGCTTTACCAACATGTATCAGAGAGACAATCAGCGTACACGTTAAGGTAAAGAGCAACCAGATAGCATACTATCATATCGAGCAAGAAAGTCCTCCCTATATATGTCCAAGCACCCACTACAATATACATCCTATGTATAGTAATGGCCTCTAGGGCATACATATAACTAACAATCTCCCACTTGCACTAGGGCCATCTGATAGCAGTGGTTGTAGTATCTCATACTCAACCATCCCATAAAAGTCTCTCTCTGGGAAAATGCCTTTGTGAGTGGATCCGCCGTGTTGTCCTCTGAGTCTACTCTCCTAACCCCGATCATCCTGGAGATCAACCATCTCCATGATCAGGTAATACTGCCTTAGAATATGTCTGGATTACTGATGGGACGGACGTTTCTTGGCATAAGCTACAACTCCATTGTCACACAATGGGAGGAACTAAGTTCATCTCATGAACAAATATACATCCAGACTGCCTCTTTGGTAGCATCTTAAGTAGCGATGTATCGAGTCTTTATCGTCTAGTATGCCACGGTATCTAGCTTGGAACTCTTCCAACATACCGTCCCTTTACTGAGGGTAAAGACAATGCCTGTGACTGACTTTCAGTCGTCCTTATCACCCTGGAACCCTTCCAGTGATTCTCCCCAGGATCGGTTGATACCATCTAACTACAACTAGTGAGAATCCTAACATCCAATTAGATCTATCTCATAGATCCAAAACCCAGAATTTAGGAGGTATCACTTTGATCCTATATGGAGAATCATTGTGATAAGCGGAGATTGACCGAGTGTAGCATAGGAAACTCCTTCCCTATCAAGAGTATGTCATCCACGTACTCTACGAGGATCATCACCATACTCCCTACTACCTTTTTGTATATACAAGGTTCATCTACCATTTTGATGATGTCAAACTGTTTGACTACTACATCAAAACAGATGTTCCAACTCCGCGATACCTGCTTTATCCTATAAAGAATCTTGTACACGTTTCTGCTGCTCCCACTGTCTACGAAGCCCTCTGGCTATGTACTTATAGACTCTCTCTTCTAAAACATTATTTAGAAAAGCAGTCATGACACCCAACCGCCAGATATCGTAGTCATGGTATGTAGCCGTGGCAAGTAGGATCTGGATGGACTTAAGCATAGCCACTTGAAAAGGTTTCATCATTATCAACGCCTGGTCGATGACGAAAAGTTTTAACAAGTCTAGCTTTGAAAGTCTCAACTTTTTCATCTACACCAAGTAATCTTCTCAAGATATACTTGCTTCTGATGGGGATTTAACCCTTCAGATATAGCAACCAAAGTCCATACTTTGTTGGTGTATATGGATTCCATCTCAGATCGCTAAGCATCCAGCCATTCTTACAGAGTCCCACTCCTGATGGCCAGCTCGAAACTAGTTGGGTCATCATCTCATGATGCAATCCTCGCTCCCACTGTCATAGAGTAACCGAAGTATCTCTTAGGCGGGTGAGGAACCTTACTAGATCGGCGGAGAGGCTGAGGTTCATTGGTAACTATTGAATCCTTTGGTTCTTTCAAATCATCAGCTGCAGTTTGTATAGCTGGAACCTTTCCAGTTCTACATTACAGACCTTGCCTCGAGGTTGTCCGGATTTTGCTTTTAGATATAGCCCGGACAACCCCAAATTTTAACTAACTTAAGATATGGGCTCTTCCCTTATCATATCACATATGAAATGGTAGGCAACTGATTTGATTTGAACCCTATTCAATAGGTATGCAGCTTCTTAAGTGCATAACTCCCAAAAGGAAATAGGAAACTCAGTAGTACTCATCATAGAGCGCACCATATCGAATAGGGTGCAATTGCTCCGTCCCGATATATCATCGTGCTATGGTGTATACGGAGGAATAATGCTGAGAGAGAATCTCATTCTCCTTTAGAATAGTCCAGGAATTCCATGCACAAGTATTCTCCTCCCTGATCTCATCATAGGACATAATACTTATACCCATTTTGGTTCTCTACTTCTAACTTATATTCTGTGAATATCTCAAAAGGTTCGGACTTGTGTTTCAATAAGAACATATGTCTGAATCTAAAGAGATTATCAGAGAATGTAATGAAGTACAAAGAACCGGTCTTGGTATGTGTAGACAGGGGACCTTACATACATCAACATGTATCAATCCCAAGAGTTTACTAACTGTTTCTCTGTTTCCAATAAACAGAGCTGTGGTCATCTTATCTCTGTGACATGACTGGCAAGTTTCACAAGATGTAAATTCAAACAGATTTAAATATGCATCTATGTGGAACTTAGCTAGTCGGGTCGCATTGATATGACCTAGTCTACAAAGCTTCAAGAAGGATTCGTTCATTTCTGAACTCTTCCTCTTGTGTGTGTTCTGTATACTAGGAACTGTAGTTTGATTTAGAACGTCAATGCTTTTAGATAACGTGCCTGAACCGATCAACTTTTGATATAGGAAATGTTCAAAACATTATCCAGCAATACAAAATTATATCCTTTCTTTACTAGTAAAGAGACTGATATGATTTTGTATATCAGGTTCGGTATCTAATAACATTCGTTCAGAATCAATGTACTGGTCATACAGGGTGACAGTGACCAACAGACTTGGCTGCAACACTTGCCCCGTTTTCTGCCTCATGAAACTTATCACCCGTTCTCAGTTCTCTACCTAGCTGTAGCCCTATGTAACAGATTACATATCTGGGATCCTGATCTGGTATCACATACCCAGGACGTAGAGGATATAGAGAAATAGTTCTTTGTAATGAACACACCCGAAGATGATGCATCAGCATGCACTCTCTTCGTTTGGGCGGCACGGGAAATCTGGTATTCCCCAATTTTCTGCTATGTCTTATAATAATTATAAGTTGGAGCGGGACCAACGTTCCCCAGCTCAGTATAACAAGCGGGTTCGGTCAATATATCCATTTTATTATCTTGATTAAGGCGTGATATGGTCGCTACCAGGAGAGAGAGAGAAGAAAACACTCAGCGTGCGCTCTTGCAAGAATAGATTGGTTATTATTTTATCTAATCAGGATGGCTCCCACTGTTTTTTTATCAAATCTTCCTTCAAACCCTAAAAGGAAAGACTAGCCGGGATTAATTACACACTACAAGTTCGCCAATCTTTCAGCCAGGCCAGTGTCGGTACTTTGAGGGAGGTCCCTCGTGCTTTCGCACGAACCTAATTAATGTAAACCTCGTTTTCCCAGAGGCGTAACCCCGTTAACACCTTTCTAGACACCTACTTGATCGGCTAATTGTAATGTGTAAAACTCTCCCAGGAGTAACAATTACTCGCAGTGGGTATCGGGATCCAACTATCTCATAGAAGGTATGCAATCTCATTGCAAATTTCAACACTTGAAATTCCCGATTATATTTTGCCCCTAACGTGCTATGACCTTGACGAAAGCCAACAAACCATAGCCCGCTAGTCAAGTTCAACCCGTACATTTCTTGATTGAATTAAACCCACCCGCACGACCCTTGACGAAAACCAACAAACCCGCACGACTACCCTAATCCAATCGCATCGTATGCAGCAGATAAGCAGCATATGGCTACCGCACACTGCACCTTGACGAAAGCCAACAAATGCAGCACGAATACTATATACAACTTATTTGAAATGACGGAGGGCTACGACAGGTTTTTCTGAAAACCTATTGCGTAATGAACTTGATATCGTTGTAGAATCAAATGATTTTAAAATGGAGTGCTTTTGAGGCTTTTCTAGTTTTGCTAAAGGGGTCACTCCCGGTGAAGGGATCGTCGGCCCTTTCCTCATCGAATGAGGTGCGGGATATATCATATATATCACTGTGCAAAGCAGAAACTATAGAAGCTATCAAAAGACAAACCGAGTGTGTAGCATCTGCCAGTTATTGCTAAAGGAGTCACTCCCTGTGAAGGGATCTCTGTCCTTTCCTTATCGAATAAGGTGCAGGATATATCATATATACCGCTGTGCAAAGCAAGAACTGTAGCTACCTGTTTTATTTTTGAAATTTGATTCCACAACATCTTTAGGTTTCTTTTAATTTCATTAATCACATTAATGAAGTTCCATCATTTAAATTACCTAAACATCACAGATAAAGACGACGTACACTTATGCCATCCGTATTCGCCTCGATGTCCCCTCGTGCACCGTTAGGTTAGGTAACTAACGGCAGAGCAGGGCAGGGCTTGCGCGGGTGTAATACATAAGTAACATCTATATAATATATCATATATACTATATATAGTATCCATCACAGAACATATCACATGATTACATCACAGATATCGCAGCAGAAGAAACATATGAAATATTGGATATACTAGGACGTCCGTGTTTTCAATACGAGCCAGTATAAAACACGGATTCCACGGTCACGATGAATAGCTAAACCCACACCCCTAGACCCCTACGAGAGCGGCAAGCAACCCTACCAATTCTAGAGTTAGGAGACCCGGATTCGACTCCTCGAGTTGGTCTCTCACTGGACTCCAGAACCCGGTTACTTGTGCCCTCCTCCTTGGGTCTATCCTAGTGCGGAAAAGTAAATAATATACAAAGGGTGACATCTTCCGCAACCTGGAAGTGCCCCAAAAAAAAGAATATTACATACAAGTTTTTACATGAATGAAAATGAAAAACACTCATCTCACATAAAAAACCCCGGCTATTCAAACACGACGATCCAATATAATATATCCAGCAACACATAACATCACATGTCATCAACGTAAGTAAATATGCGCATCCCAATTGTCGTTGACATATAGCAACGAAACCGGCGATATCACATATTACACTTATGGTCACAGAAAAGAAAGTGTAAAACTATAATAGTTGGAATCCGCAACCTGCATAGACATCGCATGCCTAATCAAATGAATTCCTTAGACATCGCATGCCTAACAATTATAAACCCCGCATTTTAGTCTCATTATCGAAAACACTTTTCAATATCAAGTCGGGCAATTCAACAAGATTCCCAACATTCTGATCGAATGCTCGTCGCAAACTTTAGTAGGCGGCCGCACCCCCGACGCCGTCGACGAAGTGCACCAAGGCGGAACACCGCTGCCGCGAGCACCCGAACGGATGCTTTCGGCGACGGGGTTCTCCTACAGTCACTTGGTCGGGGCTATGGGGTGAGGCTGTCTATTAAGTTTACTTGGCGAGTATCCGCGTACGCTACGTGATTGCGACGGACTTTTGATCACATCAAAATTCCGTGGCAACCGATCAAGTGAGACTAAAGTGCTATGTTTATAACATTCATTCAGTTATCTCATAACTACTTGTGAATTCCAATTATTGTATCCCATTCCAGATAAATAGAAAATGTTAAACTTTCCGATCGAACATTCAAACACCCAAGTTTTCCCGAAACAGCTCAACACATGAAACAAGTTTAAAAACATCCAGTTCATGCCTCAGTACCAACGGTCCAGCCGTAGAAGGGTCAAGCCAACGCCTCACATGTGGCACGCCGTACTGCCCCAAACCCGAAGGTTCAAAGGGCAGTTCAAGACGGTCACATAATCGAGTTAAGGTTTGTTGTCTTCTAGAGGGTCCATCGAGTTACTTGCACTACGTAGAACGTCTTTAAACCATGGAAAAATCCAACACTTGGAAATTTTCCGGCAGGGGAAAAATTGGGTATTTATATCCGGTCGAACTTTTTAACATATTCTAAAATTACCCGGAAAAACACATAGACAAAGTTTGATAATCCGATCGAATATACGAACTCCCAATACAACCCAGATAACTCAACTCTTGAGTTCAGATTAAAAATTCCCGGGAAAACCAGCACTACATTATAGGAATTACTGTGCAAAAAGTAATGCACAAGGTGAACATATGGCCGCGGAACCGCGGCACGAGCCACGCTCATGCAGCGGTTCCGCCGCGCTATAGTTGAATCAGCCCCTCGAATTTCACAGTAATTCAAATAACACCCTGCTGAATTTTTTAGCAATTTTTAATGTGGAAAAAACCCAGTCTTTGAAAAAAGTCCAGAGAGCATATTGGATTAGGGTTTCGATGTTCGTTCGAATTTCAAACGTCGTCTACACTTCGCCTAAGGCTCTAGCTAGGCTCTGATACCACTGTAGGGTTCCTAGGCACACTAATGAGGTCTCATAAGGCATCAACCATGCCAATTTAAGTTTTTACAAGTGCCGGGAAACCCTAATACGGATCGTTGACTAAAGTTTAGGCGAAAAGTGAAACTAGTTAACAACTTAACTAAAAGAAAGAGGCTACAACCTTTGTAGATCCGGTTCTCCACCTCCATGGCTCCGTGATGAAGTCCCCTCGCTGTCCATATCGGATCCTGGACTCTAACGTCGGCTTCATCGGAGAAATGGGCGGGCTAGGTCGTCGACTTCGATGCCGAAGATGATCTACGTCGAGGCAACACTAGATCAAGCTCCAACTTCACCAAGCCATGAAACTTGTGAAGAAAACACCCTATACTACTTGGCAAGTGGTAGAGGATGAAGAAATAGGAAGTGGGTTCACTTTAGAATTGGATTTCTCACTCTTTTTCACTAGTTGCCATTGATGGAGGCAAGCTTCTTCATCTTGAAAAAGAAGAAGAAGAAGATAATGAATATGATAAGTCTTTCAAAAAGAAAATAATATAAATACTTATCATATGGCAACCATGATTAGGTGTAGAGAATAGACTATGGTTGTTGGAATGGTTAGGGTTAAGCATGAAGACAAAATGGTCACTTAGTCAAAGCTTCATGAAGCTTCAACAACAAACAAAGAAAGCCACCATTTTCTCTTTATGCCAAAATGAATGAATGAATAAATAAATAAATAAATAAATCAAGTGAAACCCTAACCATTGACCAACCATGGTTTAAACCAAACATACACCCAAACTAGCATGTATCATCAAACATGATACAAACAAGTACACAAAAGTATATCACATATACAACTTGTGTACATCAAGTGAGAAAATCCAATTTAAATGAACCAATACTAGTTAATGCAAAGTAATTATCAAATATATAATTATGCATTAAATCATTAAATCAACGCTTGATTTAACGATCCGGTCATATCGCATATAACCGACTAATATCCAATGTATCGGCTTATCGAATCAATCGTTGATTCGATAACTAGGTTATATCACATACAACCATTCGATACATTCATCGCGAGAATGGAATACGGTATCACATACACGCATTATTCTCGGTCCCGCACATATCTCATATGCGCTCCTATTTCGTTTCGCTTGAGCCAGGAAACCTCTGTGTAGGACTCTAAAGACTCGTCAATACGCCGGCAGCAGATGATGATCATATCAAACACCCACAAGCCGCAAGCGGTCTGCTAAACGTAACGGCCACCCGGGTATTGAGCGATCAGAAGATCGACGAGCAAGCCCGCTCATACTCCTGTGAATCCAACCAGTAACACTTACCGTACAGTCCGGTCTCGTCGTCTGATATGTCGCATATCTCGCCTAGGGGTGGTAAACGTCAGACCCCAATAGCTCGATAAGTCGTGTCGATATGAGCTCTATAACATTTCGAGAAACTACAGGTAACACTTACCAGTAAATCTCAGCAACCCTGGCCAGGGATTTCCGGTTATAGCCAATCGAACACAGCGCAACATCAACCCCCTATACCGGGAGAGACGAATCCCCTCCTATCGCTCATTGCCTCCATGTGACTCGGGACTGTACCCAAAAACCACCGTTTTGCACGCCCTCTTGGACGTGGTAAGGTGGAAATCAAAGCACAGTGGGAACCACACAAGACTCTATGACGATCTCGGGTCAACAGACTACTCTGTACCAGTGTCACCAGAGAACTGCCATCTGACGTAAGGTATAATACCATCTGGGAGTTCTCGGCGAGTCCGTCCAGTGTACCCAGTCTCCACTGAGCACCCTTATATCATCTCTGATGTCAAACACCAATGGATATGGGATCATCCATCGCCCATCTGTATGGGTCGAGAAGGTATACGCTAGTCTACTCTGGTATATCGATGCCCCGTCTCGATATACCCACGACTAGGGACTTTGAAGGATGTACTTATGGACTACCATGTCCCCACTAGTATGATCCGCATCATAGTCCAGGTAGTCAAGTACATATCCTAAGGGCTTTACCAACATGTATCAGAGAGACAATCAGCGTACACGTTAAGGTAAAAAGCAACCAGATAGCATACTATCATATCGAGCAAGAAAGTCCTCCCTATATATGTCCAAGCACCCACTACAATATACATCCTATGTATAGTAATGGCCTCTAGGGCATACATATAACTAACAATTGTGAAGAGACTCGATCTCTTCATTCATACTGACTAGCCAATGAGCTGATTCATCGGATTCTTGATATCTCACTGGCTCACTGCTATCAATTGTCTCTGCAACAGATAGCGCATACGCTACTAGATCATCGCCGCCATATCTTTGTGACGGTCGAATGTCCTTTCATTGTTGGTCTCGAGCAAGTAAATATTCCTCAATTTCCTCATCTTGGGACTGCTCATCATGAGCTTCATCAAACGATGGTGAAGGAGAGATCTCCTGCGAACCCGAGCTTTCACTAACTTCATTTTCAACACCCGGCTCATCCTTCCTTGAATCGTCTTTACATAGAGATTCCACAATCTTCGGTTTCAACATAGCTAATTTATTAAACATCACATCTCTGCTAATCATAAATTTTGGCGACTTACATCCGAACACCATAACCTATAATCTTTAACGCCGTTAGCATAAGCAAGAAAAATGCATTTTTTTGCTCAAGGATCCAGCTTGCCTTCATGACAATGTGCATATGCGGGAAAACCAAACACTCGAATTGTAAAATAATCAGCGTGCTTCCCAAACTATACCTGCTCTGATGTTTTATTACTTAGCAATGTATGAGGTGACTGATTCATAATGAAGCATGTCGTGTTCATCGCCTCTGCCCAAAATTCCTTACCGAGCCCTACATTAGATAACATGCACCTCGCTTTCTCCCAAAGAGTCTGGTTCATATGCTCCGTAATTCCGTTCTGCTGTGGTAGGTAGACAACGGTAAGATGCTGAACAATCCCATCGTTTTGAAGAAATCATTGAAATCTCCACCGCAAAACTCTAACCCGCCGTGTGTTTTGATTCTCTTGATCTTCTTCCCTATCTGTTTCTCAAGCAAAGTGTTCCATTGCTTGAACGTAGTAAACACATCACTTTTTTGGTTCAAGAAGTAAACCCAAACTTTAATTGAAAAATTATCGATGAAAGTAAGCAGATATTTGGTACTGCTTTGTTTAGAAGCAACTGGAGAAGGTCCTAAAGATCTGAATAGATATAATCAAGACTACCTTTTGTCTTATGCACCGCTGAACTGAAGCTGATTCATTTTTGCTTCCCAAAAGCGTAATGCTCATAAAACTCCATCTTCGATGTACTCTGTCCACATAATAGACCCTACTTCGATAATTCGGCCATACTTCTCTCACTCATATGCCTGAGCCTCATGCTATAATCTGGTAGTGTCCGAATCTGTCATAAATTTGGATAATGAAATAGCCGCTGATCCGGAAGTCGTCGAACCTTACAATGAATATAAGGATCCTTTCTTCAAACCCTTCATCACAACTAGAGCACCTTTGGTTACTTTCAAAACTCCACCTTCAGCGGAAAATTTGTAACCTTTTTCATCGAGTGCACATAAAGAGATGAGATTCTTCTTCAAGTTAGGTACGTGCCTAACTTCCACCAATGTTCTCACAATACTGTCAAACATCTTGATTTGGATCATTCCCTTTCCAATAGTTAGACACAAACTATTGTTTCCTATCAAAACCACTCCATCATCAATAGACTCATAGGTGGTGAATAAATCACTATTGGGACACATGTGGTAGGAATAGCCCGAATCCATGATCCATTCATTCTTGTATTGATGTGTGTTGTCAAGAACCACAAGAAGATCTCCTTCTTTTTCCGCTACACTAGTTTCGGCCAAAGACTCGTTCATCGATTTTTCTTCTAGCTTCAACTTATTCTGCAATTTTTAGCAATCGACCTTAAAATACCCCTTCTTCTTATAATAATTGCGGGTCAAGTTCTTATTCTTTGATTTCGACCTTGATTTCTTCCTATTATCTTTCGAATCTCTCTTTTCCGCTTGCCCTCGAATAAATAGGCCTGTAGATTGACCATCTACCTTGTTAGAAGTTAACTCCTTGTCGATTTTCTGTTTGTTCATCAAATTTTCTTTGACATCCTTGATCAAGATAGTATCTCTTCCATAGAACATGGTGTCATGGAAGTGCTTATATGAGGGTGGAAACGAACATAAAAAAAAGCCTGATCTTCATTATCAATTTTAATGTTGATCTTACATAGATCCGTAATGATCGAATTAAACTCACCGACGTGAGATTTGATTGAGAGACTTCTGATATACGATGTGTGTAGAGTCGCTGTTTCAACATGAGTCGATTCGTGAGAGACTTCCTTAAATATAACTCATCTAATTTCTGCCACAAATTAGCCGCTGTCTTTTCTCCGAAAATTTCTTGCAAAACTTCGTTCGTCAGACACAACTGGATAGCTGTGAGGGTCTTTTTCATCCAACTCCTCCGAAGCTTCCTCCGTCATAGTGGAAGTCTTTGCATTCTTCCTAACAATCGCCTTTCTCAAATTATTTTGAGTCAACACGGCAACCATACGGACTTGCCATAAACTGAAACTCATATTTCCATCAAATGTCTCAATATCGAACTTTATGATTGTCGGAGACATGATGTGGGATCAAACTAAAAAAACGATGCGTGCTAACTAACCTTAAAACTTCAAAATTACGATCTGAGAAAATGGGGAAGAGGACACAAGCGTCGTTACCTACCGTTAATCTAAATCATAATATTGAAGATCTAATGGTTCAAACAAAAGATCCAAAAAAAAAATGGCTCTGATACCAGATTGTTGCGGCATGACGATCACGAAGATATGCAAACGATGGAGAAGAAACCAAAATACAAACCACGGCCAAATAGGAAATAAAAGTACTAACCAAAAGGCGAAAGCGAAGTTTTTATTAATCACCAAATATAGAAGAGTACAAAACCGGTGGACGAATTACAAATCCCTCAAAAAACCCTATCTCTCACAAATAAGAAAAGGGTTCTCTCAAAATATCACAAAAGCTATCTCAAAGGCTATCTCATCTAGAGTTACAAAATACTATATTATATATAACATTAGAAAACATAGATTTAAATAACTAACAGATAGCTAGCCCATGACGAAGGCAAACGTTTGATGACGTCTGCCCAAGACTCTTCAAAACAACAAAACGTTTCCAGGCGTCCGAAGAAGAAGCTTCAGACGTCTGGTCTTGAGGTTTCGAAACTACAGAGCGCTCGTAGACGTCTGATGTGTTCTATACAGACGTCTGCGTAATATATGCAAAACATATAGAGCGTCAACAAACGTTTAATGCTTTAGCTTCAGACATCTGTCCTCTTACTTATCGATAAACCTGAATCTTGAACAACTCCGAGATTGTGCCGAATCACATGGAAATCAAATAAGGATTGGAATTGGAGGCACACACAATAATACTCAAATGTATTAATGTAGAATTTGCTTCTTACCGCTCCTTGATAAAGTGGATTGAACCTTGTCCTTGTAAATTCAAACTTTTGTAGATAAAAATAAAGAACAATCTAAAAGCATGGAGCATGGACTAAATAATAAACCTTGAAAGTTATTCAATATATAAAAAAGATTCGATATTCTTTAAAGATAGGAAAAATGACTAAGACCTATAATTAATTAATTACTTAGAAAGATGAAATCCAAATTATTTATAAACCATTTTTTTATTTTATAACCATCTCTGCTTGTTATATCTAAATAAGTTTTAGCATGTTCCTTTTTTTAACTAATTATTCTCATCTCTTAAACTTTTTGCTATTATCTCCTGCAACATCAAAACCATTGATGACTTGGCTAATTAAAAACCTATGCATGCCCAGTATGGTCCACAACGGCTTCATAAAACAACCTTAAAAGAAAAAATGAAAATTGCATAAGTAGAAGGTGTCTTGCATGTTAGTATTACAAGTCTAGAACTATATTTCACCTACTCTCTTCTACCAATATATCCTCATGTTTTGCATGGACTAGCAATTAATTTCTAGCTTCACACTTGTTCACCAACAACAGCGAACATGTTTAAGTCATGAAAAACTAGTTTATTTTATTTTTTTAAACATATTTACCCTCTCCCCGCTATGACTATTATTCTAATAAGATTGCATGAATTGGGAGTACCACTATAGCCTAGTTGTAAAACTTTCTTGCAGCTGAGCGGAAGGTCTGAGATTCGAACCCCGCCTGCATCAGGTTACAACCTATTATCAAAATAAAATAAGAATGCATGAATTGTGAATAATTAAAACTATATATATATAGTTAGTGAATCATAAATATGATAAGTGAAATCAAAAGAAAAAACACATTCCAAACAACCAAAATACATTGCAATGCATAGTCAAGGTTAGGACAAGATATTTTCAACAGCTTAAATGAGCAAGTAGAGTTGAGACAGTTTCAAGGGCGCATCAATGAGAAGAAGAGACCATTTGAGAATAAACGGTTAAGGATTTGAGGGACGAATACAAGTCTACCTGTTTTTGCGGAATTTAGAATTAGCTAATTTTTTGAGGTTTAATATTTATTTTAAAAATTAATGATGCCTTGATGTCATTTTCTCTAGCTTCTAAGATTATCTTGTATCAATCCAATTCAAAACATTTATTAATTATCATAGCTCTATTTAGTTCATTGCTGGACCATATCCAAACACTTAAGGCTTAAAGGATTGATTATCTCAAGGGGCTGTTTGGTTGCAGGATTATATGAAATTTGGAGTCCAAAATAGTACAGTTGAAAATTTCTGGATTTGGTAATTTATTATTTGGTTGGTATTGCATACATAGTATTTGATTTATAGAATCTTGTAATCCTTATTTGTTTGGTAATAAAAAATGGGATTTGAATTTGAGTATTTAAGAAAAAGATAGAGAGAGTTAATTTTTTAATAATTAAAGTACGGTAACCCCATATAAATAGTGGGAATCTAGTCAAATCCTAACAAAAACTAAGAATCCATGAATTCTTCTTTTGGTGTGCGCTCCACTAAAAACAAAGGAATCAAAAAATGGAATTCATCAACCGAACATAAATTTGCCGGTCCTCTTCTTTGTTTTGGATTTCACAGCCCAAATCCTACAACCAAACAGTCCCTGACCTATTACAAAAAGGGACATTTCATACGTATTCTATGCTGCCAAAAATTAATTAGCAGAGAAAGATCATTGTATTGAGAGGGTGACCGTTAGGATTTGTGAGATCTAGAGAGATTTGAGAGAAATCTCATAGGGTTGCTCTTACTTGTAATTGATTCAAGAATCTTAGTGGACGTTTGCAGATTCCGCTCTGCCGGGGACTAGCAATACAGTGGGTGAATCTCGTTAACAAATTCTCTCTTGTTTGCGTTTTGATTTCTTATTTATTCTCGCACTTATTAATTTGTCTTTCGTTAATTGCGTGGTTGTTGATTATTGCGTGATTGTTTTGTCGTGAGTATTGTTCCGTGGATCAATTTTTCCCCAACAATTAGTATCAAAACCGGAGTTGCGTTTATCTGATCCTAACAACTGGTATCATAGCATGATTAAGAAACTTAGGGTTCTTCAATTCTACGATCTAGGTTAACGGTGTTGGTAGACACTCGTGCTCGTGCAGTAAACTTACGGCCAAGGCGGAATACAAAACGAAAATTTCAAGAATAAGAGTACGAACTATTACAACCTAGAATCGAATCCAAACAGTAAACTAGTAAACCTAGAAGGAGTTTAGCTACTCGGTTAGTAATTACGATCTTTGTAGTCGTGTCCTTCATCTTCAAATGCTCTTCCTATGCTCTTAGGTCGTGTGGAACGAGCTTGGGAGTCGGTCTTCCTCGTCGAAAATGATCCACCTGAAGGAACCCTAACCTAGCTCTAGCTTCACACTATAACACAAAGTGAAGAAATTAGTGATCAAAATTTCCTAAGAATTGATCACTAGGATGTAGTAGTGGATAATCTCTAAGTGTTCTCTCCTTTTCTTTTCTTCTTTCTCCATTAACAAAACTCAAGAGAAAAGAAAGAAGAAGATAAGCATGATGGTGAGCAAGGATGGTGAAAGTCTACCCTAGCACCACCATGAGGTTTAAACGGGCATCAAGCATGCAATTTTAAAAATTTCTTGATGCTAAGCAAGACTAACTAAGGATCAAACTAAATTATTAGGGTTTCTATGATGATATCACAAATTATATACTAAGAGAAAGATGCCACAACCTTTGTAGACCGTATCCTTCTCTTCTAAAACTCTATGTTGTAGTTCACGCGACTCCACTAGACTCCACTTGAAGGTTGAACGAACTTGTTTCGATGACCTTCGTTCCGAAAATGATCCATCCGAAATCCGCTAATCCAAGCTACCTCTTTACTAAACTCTTTAGTGAAGGAAACACACTAAACCAAAGCGCTAATCTAGTGTAGGATGGTGAAGTAGGGTGGTTGTTTACTCACTAGGCTTCTTAAAAACTCAAGAGTTCACAACTCATGTGAAGGATTGAGCTTGGAGGTGGAGGTGAAGAAGATAGAGAGAGCTAGAGAGCAAGGAGCTAAAGTGAAGAAAATAACTCAAGTGAAGAATGAAGTGTAGAATGGCTTTTCAAAGCTCACACATTATTAAAGCATACAATTTTTTTAACCATTAAAAATTGTAACCATATTTCAATAGTGCAAGCAAATGAATAAAATAAATAATAAAGCCATGCTTGTCCATTCCACAAAAAAGTCTCCCCATTTTCCACCTTATTTTCTATTTTCTAAAAATAGAAAATCCATGCCATGTTTCATATAATATATATATATATATATATATATATATATATATATTATGAAGAATAATTAGTGAGCTAATAATATTAGTTAATATATAATTATATCAAATATAAATATATATCATATTATTAAATCAACACTTGATTTAATAATCCGGTTATATCACATATAACCGACTAATATCATTTATCTATATATCACATTATCAAATCAACACTTGATTCAATAATCCGGTTATATCACATATAACCTAACTGATATCAAATAACCGCCAGATTATAATACGGTATTTCACACTCGTATTTAATCAGGTCCCCGCACATATCAGCATATACGCCCTACTTCGTTTCGTTTGAACTAGGAAACTTCTATGTGTGACTCTAAAGACTCGTCAATACACCAGCAGTAGGTAATGATCAAATCAGTTACCCACAAGTTGTCACGTCCCGCTTCCCGGTGTACGGGCAGAGGGCGCGACGAGCCCGCTACGTATTTACTCTGAAGTAAACACGCTGAGCGTATCTAAGCAATATAAAAGAAATATACACAAGAGACAAATGTAATGAACAACAACTTTATTTATTCATATTCTTTTTACAATACATCTGAAAAGTAAATACATAGAATGAAAAACAATGCCTAAACAATGGCATAACAGAAATGGAAAGTACTGAAATGAAATGTACAAGTATCTAGAGCTCCGGGTCGTAAGCTAGCTGATCCAAGTCCTCGCTGGTGGGCTCGATCTCCTGAAGGTCCGAATCACCTGACAACATTCCAAAGAAGAAAGAGAAGGAATGTCGTCAGCGAACAATCGCTCGGTAAGTCCCAAAGATAAAGAAGAAGTAGAATAGATAGAGAGAGTGTGTAGTTTTTAAAGTTGTATTATATTGTTAATGCTGTTGTTTGTAGCTTGGTACAGAAAGATGCCAGTGTATACGAGAGGAGTCTCAGAAGACCAGAGACTAAGGTGGACGGAAAGTACAAGGAACCGTTTATGCCATGACACAACAGCAATGGAATACATGATAGGTGTCTTAAATGTTGCTGTCTTGTGCCACTTTTAACACCTTCCGTACCAATCTACCCCTTAAACCCCGCAATATCTTGATTGTATTGTATTGTCTTGTAATTTGAATTGTATAGATGGGTAACTTGCTGAAACCATGATATCAGAAAATGGATGTAACTGGAGAATCATGTAGATGGATGTATATCCATAGTTCGGTTCGGTCAAGTTGTATAGATTGATAGATTGAACAGGTTGAATATATGCATTCATGGATTCATGTTTAATTGTTACACACATACACACACACACACTTGAATCTCATTCAAGTCAGATTGATTATATTGAAACTCGGTCTGAGTCAGACAATTAGAAAAGAAATTGAATCCTGAATTAGGTTTTGGTGTTTTCGGTAACCGCTGCACATGGACGAAAGGATTTGTGTCTTTTTCAAAGACGATTACCATGTTGATAACACTGTTTGTTAAGTTGTCTACCTTAAATAGGCAAGCACCCATATCTCCAGCTCCATGAGGCTCAAGAGACTAGTCCCGCTTAAACCTATATTTACTAGGGTGCTTATTGTAATTTATAAAACTTGAGGGGGTTTTATGTACAAATAATTTTGTATAATTTTAAAAATACACCTCAAGTATTTAATGTCTTTAGAATTTTCATAGATGTAGATTTTATATATGTGACATTTCTAGTGAGTAAAACATAATTTCATAATATATGGTATTTAATTGTAAAGTATTGAATTTGTATGGAATTGCATGGTATTTTTATGTAAAGTGATTCTTTTTTATTTAGAAAAGTTAGAATATTTATACTATATCAAAAATAGATATTTTGATGATACATACATACATACATACATACATATACATATATATTTATAAAATAATTTAATTTATTATTTTTCTAGAAATCTCATTTTCTTAAAATATTTGTATTTTTAAATATTTCGAGACCGTATGCTCCTTGCGGAGGTCTGCATCTCGCACTACTAAGCTCGAGGATGTGCGATATTCCGCACCATCCCAAACGGGTTCCCCGAAATGGGTTGTAGCGGCGCTTTACAAAGATTTGTTTAAAATACATAATCTTGTAGAAAAAGGTTTTTATAAATTAAAGGTATTTAATTGTAAATTCGTGGTCCCGTATTCTATATTCCCAAAAATATCGTGCTATGATAGAGATATGTGTTGTGAGGAGGTAGGTCATTACCTCGTGAACTATCTAAAGGTATAGCAGGGAATTAGACTGATTTATGTCAAAACTAAATAATATGGTATTTTTCTGAAAAAGTGCAATAAAAATTACAATATGAATTCTTTTACTATGAAACTTGTTCAATATGTTTTTTTTAATGTTTAATGGTCATCATGTGCAAGTTTGGTATTGTTGTATTTAAGAAAATTGAAAATTTTTAAAGAAAACCGAATCGGAAGTCGGATTAACTCCGCTTCCGTCGGATTTTAGAAATACAAGTTTTCAGAATAGAAAAGAGAAGAGAGAGGAGGGACTTACTAGATTTTAGATTAGAAAAGAGGAAGAGGGAGTGGTAGGAGATGCCGGTGCGTCGTTTCGTTGCCGGGAGATCCTAGGATCGTTGTCGGAAGTTCGTCGGTGCTTCGCCCTTCGCTAACTCTACTTATACACAAAAGTTCTAGAGATTTTTTTTGAGAGTTTTGACAGAGATTGTGAGTGAGGGGTGTGTGAGATGGAGTGGTATTTATAGGAAAAGATTAGGGTTAGGGTTTGATAAAAAAATGCATTAAAAATTATGCATTAAAATAGTTTTAATTGTATTTTAATTCCTCTGGAATAATGCAGGGTATTTAAACAGAACAGGGGTTATAAGGAGACCAAAAGACACAGGAGTCAAGAAGGAGGGAATCGGATTTGGCCGAGTTGACCTGGCGGCGCCGGCCGAGTCAGCCGCGCCGCCGGCCCGATCCGGCCGAGTTAGGCCGGGTCTTGGGGCCACGTGTCCCTCGACGTTTGGTCTATCTCCTTTGCCAGTTTGTTTTATATGTGACTTTTGGTTTTTACGAGTTATGCACGTGTAGGCTCTTGGGCTTCTAAAAATTTAAAAGAAAACCAATTAAAAAATAATGTGGCTAATGGGATTTGAATTCTGGTGCTTTGGTTCAGCAGTGCAAGGTCTTACCAATGAGCTACAAACTCCTTCTTGCTATTAAAAAGCAAAAAAAATACTTATAGTACTCACAGGAAATGTAAATACCCCAAATATACATTAATTTTAAATGAATTTTATGTACACTAAAATTGGAGTTGATACACAAACCGTCAGCGGTACTAGCTAGACGTAACGACTACCCAGGTATTGAGCGAATAGAAGATCAACAAGCAAGCTTGTCCAAACTCCTATGAATCCTATAGGTAACACTTACCATACATCCGGTCTCTTCATCTGATATGTCGCATATCGAGTCTGGGGGTGGAATCGTCAGACTCCAATAACTTGATAAGTCATGCCGATGTGTGGCCTATAACGGTACGAGAAACTACTGATAACTCTTATCAGTAAATCTCATCAACAGCCCTGGCCAGGGACTTCCTATTATAGCCAATCGAACACAGCGCAATATCAACTCCCAAAACCGGGAGAGACGAAACCCTTCCTATCACTCATTGCCTCCATGTGATTCGGGACTGTACCTAAAATCCACCTGTTTGCATGACTCCTTTAAGCCATGGTAGGGAAGAAATCAAAGTACAGTGGAAACCACACAAGACTCTATGACGATCTCGGGTATACAGACTAACATGTACTAGTTGTAGGGTTGCTATGCACAGTGACAAGGTTCTACAAGGCATCAACCATGCCAAAATCAAATTTTTATGTGCCGAACAACCCTAAGCAAGATCTTAGACTAGAGATTAGGGTAACAAAACATGTAATCTACATTACATATAAGAAGTGAATGAAAATACAACCTTTGTAGATCCGGTCCTTCACTTCTAAAGCTCCGTGTTGACGTCCCTTCGCTGCGATCATCGAGATCTCGAACTCTAGTGATGGTTTCATCGGAGAAATGAACAGGCTAGCTCGTTGACTTCGAGGCCGAAGATGATCTACGTCGAGGAGACTCAAACTCAAGCTCCATCTTCACTAGGTCATGAACTTTGTGAAGAGAACACCCTAAACTAAATGGCAAGTAGTATAGGATGATGAAATAGGAAGTGGGTTCACTTTGGATTTTGATTTCTCACTTTATTTCTTCACTTGAAAATTTCTAGCAAGCTTTTCTTCTTGAATGAAGAAGAAGAAGACAGAATGAATAATAAATATCTAAAATGAATAATCAAGTGAAGTCTATCATAATGCAACCATGGGTGAGTTTACCTTTGTAGAGACTAAACCATAGTTTGAGGTAATGGTTTGGTTAATGAAAATCTTATGCAAAACAAAAGGAGTGGACTTTATCAAAGATGCTTAAAAGCCTCATGAATCTTCAAGCCAAGACAAAGAAAGCCACCATTTTGTTTTACCAAAATAAATAAAAACCCAAACCATTATCTTAAATATGGTGTAATTCATACACACACCCAAGTTTGCATGTATCATCAATCATGATACAAACTAGTGCACAAACATATATCACACATACAACTTGTGCACATCAAGTGAGCAAATCAATCTTAAGTGAACCAATACTAGTTAATGTAAAGTAATATATCAAATATATGATTATATATTAAATCATTAAATCAACACTTGATTTAATGATCCGGTCATATCGCATATAACCGACTAATATCTAGTGTATCAATATATCGAACCAATACTTGATTCGGTAACCCGGCTATATCTCATATAACCGACCGATGATACAAATCACGAGAATAGAATACAGTATCACATACTGGTATTATTCTCGGTCCCGTACATATCTTATATGCGCTCCTATTTCGTTTCGCTTGAGCCAGGAAACCTCTGTGTAGGACTCTAAAGACTCGTCAATACGCCGGCAGTAGGTGGTGATCATATCAATCACCCACAAGCCACAAGCGGTCTGCTAAACGTAACGGCCATCCGGGTATTGAGTGATCAGAAGATCAACGAGCAAGCCTGCTCACACTCCTACAAATCCAATCAGTAACACTTACCACACAGTCCGGTCTGTTCGTCTGATATGTCGCATATCTCGCCTGGGGTGGTAAACGTCAGACCCCAGTAGCTTGATAAGTCATGCCGATGTAAGGTCCATAACAAGCATGAAACTACTGATAACACTTACCAGTAAATCACTGCAACCCTGGCCAGGGATTTCCAGTTATGGCCAGTCGAGCATAGCGCAACATCAACCCCCAATACCGGGAGAGACGAATCCCCTCCTATCGCTCATTGCCTCCATGTGAATAGGGACTGTACCCAAAAACCACCTGTTTGCACGACTCAGTGGAGCCGTGGTAGGGTGGAAATCAAAGCACAGTGGGAGACACACAAGACTCTATGACGATCTCGGGTCAACAGACTAAGCTGTACCAGTGTCACCAGAGAACTGCCATCTGACGTGAGGTATAATACTATCTGGGAGTTCTCGGCGAGTCCGTTCAGTGTACCCAGTCTCCACTGAGCACCCGCATACCGTCTCTGATGTCAAACACCAATGGATATGGGATCACCCATCGCCCATCACATGGGTCGAGAAGATATACGCTAGTCTACTCTGGAATATCGATGCCTCGTCTCGATATTCCCACGACTAGGAACATTGAAGGATGTACTCTTGGACTACCCAGGCCCCACTAGTATGATCTTCATCATAGTCCTGGAAGTCGAGTACACATCCTAAGGGCTTTATCAACATGTAACAGAGAGACAATAAGTGTACATGTTAAGATAAAGAGCAACCAGATAGCGTACTATCATGTCGAGCAAGAAAGTCCTCCCTATATATGTCCCAGCATCCACTACAATATACATCTCATGTACAGTAATGGCCTCTAGGGCATACATATAACTAACACTAGTGTCACAAGAGAACTGCTATCTGATGATAGGTATAGTACCATCTAGGAGTTCTCGGCGAGTCCTGTTCGGTGTACCCATTCTTTAATGAGCACCCGTGTACAATCTTTGATGTCAAACACCAATGGATATGGGACCAACCATCGCCCTATACAGGTTCAAGAAATGTACACACTAGTCTACTCTGGAATATCAATGCCCTGTCTCGATACTCTCTCAACTACGAACTGTTAAAAGATGTGCTTGTAGACTACACAAGTCCTAGTAGTATAATCTGCATCATAGTCCTTGTAGTCAAGCAAACATCCTAAGGGTTTTATCAACATGTATCAGGGAGACGGTATAATAATACAAGTGTATATGTTAAGATAAAGAGCAAACAGATAACATACTATCACGTCGAGTAAGAAATTCCTCTATATATATGTCCAAGCATCCACTATAATATACATCAATGTACAATAATGGCCTCTAGGGCATACATATCCCTAACAATCTCCCACTAGCACTAAGACCAGTTGTTGTAGAATCTCACACCCAACATCCCAAATAGTCTCTCGAATCGCTTCTGGGGGAGGGCCTTTGTGAGTGTATCCGCTGTGTTATCCTCCGTGTAAACTCTCCTGACCTCGATCTCCCGGCGATCAACTATCCCCCGGATCAGGTGATACCGCCTAAGAATATGTCTGGATCGGTAATGGGACTGGAGTTTCTTGGATAAAGCCACAGCTCCATTGTTATCACAATACAATGATATTGGATGCTTAATGGATGGAACCACACCAAGTTCAGCTATGAACTTCTTCATCCAGACGGCCTCTTTGGCAGCATCGTTGGCAGCGATATACTCAGCCTCCATCGTCGAGTCTGCTATGGTATCTTGCTTGGAACTCTTCCAACATACCGCCCCTCCATTGAGGGTGAAGACAAAACCCGAGACCGACTTACTACCGTCCTTATCACTCTGGAAGCTCGAATCGGTAAAGGACTCCACCTGGAGTTCACCGTTACCATACACCAAGAACATCTCTTTAGTCCTTCTCAAGTACTTAAGAATGTTCTTCACAGCTGTCCAGTGTTTCTCCCCTAAATCTGATTGATGCCTACTCAATACACCTAGTGAGTAAGCTAAATCTGGTCTGCTACATAACATCGCATACATGATAAACCCGACTGTCGAATCATAGGGTATCCCTTGCATACGAGCCCTCTCCAAATCAGTCTTGGGAGACATCTCTTTGGAGAGAGTGATTCTTGAATAAGCGGGTAAGTTACCACGCTTAGAATTTTCCATACTAAATCTTTTTAGTATGGTGTCTATGTACCTGGATTGGGACAATCCCAACATCCGTCTAGATCTATCTCTATAGATCTTTATCCCCAGGATATATGAGGCATCACCAAGATCTTTCATGGAGAACTTGTGTGATAAGAAGAGCTTGACCGAGTGTAGCATAGGAACATCGCTTCCTATCAAGAGTATGCCATCCACATACAATACGAGAAAGACAACCTTACTATCTACAACCTTCTTATATATACAAGGTCCACCTACATTTTTTATGAAGTCAAACTCTTTGACAGCATTATCAAAACAGATGTTTCAGCTCCGCGATGCCTACTTTAATCCGTAGATTGATTTAAGCAGCTTGCACATGCTCTCGCTGCTCCCACTGTTTACGAAGCCCTCTGGCTGTGTTATGTACACGCTCTCTTCTAAATCACCATTTAGAAAAGCGGTCTTGACGTCCATCTGCCAGATTTCGTAGTCATGGTATGCAGTAATGGTAAGTAGGATCCTGATGGACTTAAGCATGGCAACAGGAGAAAAGGTCTCATCACAATCGACATCAAGTCGTTGACGAAAGCCTTTTGCTACAAGTCTAGCTTTGAAAGTCTCAACTTTTCCATCTACACCAATTTTCTTCTTAAAGATTCACTTGCTCCTGATGGGTTTTGCCCCTTCAGGAGTAACTTCCAACGTCCATACTTTGTTGGTGTACATGGATTCCATCTCGGATCGCATAGCATCCATCCATTTCATAGAGTCTCCACTTATGATGGCCTGCTGAAAACTAGTTGGGTCATCATCTTCCATGCAATCCTCGCTCCCACCGTCTATGAGAAAACTGTAGCATCTCTCAGGTGGATGAGGAACCCTACTAGATCTGCGGAGTGGCTGGGGTTCGTTGGGTACTATTGGATCCTCCGATTCCACCAAATCATCAGTTCTAGTTTGTGCAGCTGGAACTTCTTCCAGTTCGACCTCATTACCACTAATTTCTCTCACAAGAAATTCCTTTTCTAAAAAGATGGCATTCCGAGAAACAAACACCTTTTGTTCCTCGGTGTGGTAGAAGATATACCCTCGCGAATATTTATGATATCCAACAAACTTACATAGAACAAACCCTGCCTCGAGCTTGTCTGGATTTTGCTTTTTAACATAAGCCGGACAACCCTAAATCTTAATGAAATTAAGACATGGTCTCTTCCCCTCCCATATCTCATATGGAGTGGTAGGCGCTGATTTGGTTGGAACCCTATTCAATATGTATGCAGCTGTCTCAAGTGCATAACCCCAAAAAGAAATAGGTAACTCAGCATTACTCATTATAGAGCGTACCATATCTAATAGGGTACGATTTCTCCGCTCTGATACACTGTTGTGCTGTGGTGTATACAGAGCAGTAAGCTGAGAGAGAATCAAATTCTCTTTTAAATAATCCAAGAACTCCGTACTTAAGTATTCTCCTCCCCGATCAGATCGAAGGATTTTAATAATTTTACCCATCTGGTTCTCTACTTTGCACTTATATTCCTTGAATTTTTCAAAAGGTTCAGATTTGTGTTTCAACAAGAACACAAATCCGAATCTTGAGAAATTATCGGTGAATGTAATAAAGTAAAAAAAACCATTTCTGGCATGCGGAGACATAAGACCGCATACATCACTATGTATCAGTCCCAAGAGTTCAATAGCTCTTTCTCCGTGTCCTGTAAACGGAGTTTTGGTCATTTTACCTTTTTGACATGACTCGCAAGTTTCATAAGATGTAAATTCGAACGGATTCAAATATGCATCTTTATGTAACTTAGCTAGTCTTGTCACATTGATATGACCTAGTCTACAATGCCACAAGTAGGCCTCGTTCATTTCTGAACTCTTCCTCTTATGTGTGTTCTGTACATTTAGAACTATCGTTTGATTCAGAACGTATATACCATTACATAACGTACCAAACCCAATCAACACTTGATTTAGGAATATGTTCATAACATTATCCTCCAGTACAAAATTATATCCTTCTTTATGTAATAAAGAGACTGATATAATATTGCACATCATTTTCGGTACGTAATAACAGTCATTCAGAATCATTGTATTACCACTTGTTAAAATAAGGTGATGTTCGCCAACTGCTTTGGCTGTAACAATTACACCATTCCCTACTGTTAGAGACTTATCACCCTTTCCCAGTTTCTACCTCTCTTTAGCCAATGTAACAAATTACATACGTGGGATACTGATCTGGTATCCAATACTCAGGACGTAGAACAAACTGAGAAACAGTTCTCGGTTACGAACACACCCAAGGACGATGCATCAACATGCTTATTTTCGTTCGGGTTGCGTGGGAATCCTGATATTCCCCTATTCCTTGCTCAGACTTATGACAATCATAAGAAAAAGCGGAACCAACATTCCCCAGCTCAGTATAATAAGTGGTTTCGGTCAATACATCCATATTATTATCTTGATTAAGGCGTGTCATTGGTCGCTACCTGAAGAGAGAGAGAGAAGGAAACGCATAAGCGTGCGCTCTTTGCAAGATTAGATTGGTTATTATCTTATCTAATCAGGTTGGCTCCCACTATTTTTATCAAATCTTCCTTCAAACCATAAAAGGTAAGATTAGCCGGGATTAATTACACCTTACAAGTTCGCCAATTGTTCGGCCAGGCAGGTATTGGTACTCCGAGGGAGTCTCCCCATGCTTTCGCATAGAACTAATTAAATAACCTCGTTTCCGCAGGGGAATAACCCCATTAACACCTTTCTTAAACACCTACTTGATCAGCTAATTATAAAGTGGAAAACTCTCACAGGAGTAACTCTTACTCGCAGTGGGTATCGGGATCTAACCATCATATAGAGGGTATGCAATATCATTGAAAATTTCAACACCTGAAATTCCCAATATTGTTTTTACCCCTAGCTTCCTATGAACTTGATGGAGGTCAACAAACCATAGGCCGCTAGTCAAGTTCAATCCGTTCATTTCTTGATTGAATTAAACCCACCCGCATGACCCTTGACGGAGGCCAACAAAGTCGCATGACTTCCCTAATCCAATCGCATCATATACTGCAGATAAATACTAATCAGCTACCATACACTATGCCTTGACAGAGGCCAACAAACGCGGCACGAATACTAAATAGCACTTATCTGAAATGATGGAGGGCTACGCTAGTTTTTAAGAAAACCTTTAGCGTAATGAACTTGATATCGTTGTAGAATCTAGTGATTTTGAAAAGGAGTGGTTTAAGCCAGACTTTTAAAATCGAGAAGTTTTAAAAAACAAACCGTATAGCTTTTACTACCTTTTGCTAAAGAGGTCACTCCCGGTGAAGGGATCTCGGCTCTTCCTCATCAAATGAGGTGCTGGATATCCATCAAGGAATACCACTATACAAAGCAAGAACTATAGAAACTATGATGATAAACCGAGTGGGTTGTAGCATTTGCTAGTTTTGCTAAAGAGGTCACTCCCGGTGAAGGGATCTCGGCTCTTTCCTCATTGAATGGGGTGTTGGATATTCATCAAGGAATGCCACTGTGCAAAGCAAAAACTAGAGCCACCTTTTTGAAAATTTTGATTCTACAACATCTTTAGGTTTCTTTTCTTTTCATTAATCTCACTAATGAAGTTCCATCATTTATGTTAGAATAGAAATGAAAATAGAACGTACGCTTATGCCATCCGCATTCGCCATGGGGCCCCGTCATTCACCGTTAGGTTACTTAACTAATGGCAGAGCGGGGGCTGGACTAGAGCGGGTGTAAAACATAAGCAACGTTTATTATGTATATCATATATATAGCATTCGTCTCACGCAGTTATATGATCACATCACAAAACATAGCAGCATAAGTCAACATATGAAATATTGGATATACTAGGAGGTCTGTGTTTTAAATTCAGCCAGTAATGAAAAACACGGATTCCACAGTCGTGATGAATTGCCAAA
This sequence comes from Agapanthus africanus, assembly GCA_030015575.1. NCBI lineage: Eukaryota > Viridiplantae > Streptophyta > Magnoliopsida > Asparagales > Amaryllidaceae > Agapanthus > Agapanthus africanus. The sequence goes on along the minus strand of JASDDO010000019.1, from coordinate 888,537,976 downwards.
CCCACATCTCTAGACCCCTACGAGAGCGGCAAGAAACCCTACCAATTCTAGAGTTAGGAGACCCAGTCTCGACTCCTCGAGATGGTCTCCCATTGGACTCTAGACCCGGTTACTTGTGCTCCCCGCCTTGGGTCTATCCTAATGCGGAAAAGTAAATAATATACATCAATGGTGATATCGTCCTCAACCCGGAAGTGTCCAATAAAAGAATATTACATATAATTTTTACATGAATGAAAATGAAAAACTCTCATCTCACGCAAAAATCCCGGCTATTCAATCACGACGATCCAATATAACATATCAGCAACACATAACATTATATGTCATCAACATAAGCAAATATGCGTATCCCAAATTCCGTTGACATATAGCAACGAAATCGGGGATACACCGCAAATTACACTTACGGTCACAGAAAAGAAATGAAAAACTACAATATTTAGAATCCGCAAATACCTCAGACATCATAAACCCGGAATATCTCATATTCCAAATTTCATGCATCACTTATAAACCTTGCATTTTAGTCTCAAATTGAAAACTCTTTTCAATAAGCAGTCGGATAATTCAACAAGATTCCCGACTGTATGATCGCAAACTATACGCGATTGCGACGGAGTTTTGATCCGAATCAAAACTCTGTGGCAATCGATCAAACGAGACTAAACGGCTAGATTTACAAAATACTAACTAGTTTTCACAAAACTAATTATTGTGGATTTCAAATATTGTATCACATATCATCATAATCTATACGACGCTAAACACTTCGATCGATTTAACAAACACCAACAAATCATAGAGACCTCAACAATTTGAGCCTTATTAAAAACATCCAGAAAGTGTTTAGTAAAGCAATGGAGCAGCACAAGAAATGGTACCCTAAATGCACAAACTTGCGGCGGAACCGCGGCCAAACTTGGGGTTTGGCCGCGGTTCCGCGGCGCTTTATGGGAATTGGGTCCACAAATTTCTTGGGGCTCCATAGAAAATCCTGCACGATTTTCTGCATATTTTTAATCACCAATATTTCAACTTTTGAAAAAATCGACAGAAACTGCACAAGTTTAGGCTTCGAAAAATCGATCGAACACTTTAACACCGTAAAGAATTTCCTTAATTGTCTAGCTTGGCTCTGATACTATGAAAATCTACCCTAGCACCACCATGAGATTTAAACGGGTATCAAGCATGCAATTTTAAAAAATTTTAGGTGCTAAGCTAGACTAACTAAGGATCAAACTAGATTATTAGGGTTTCTATGATGATATCACAAACTATACACTAAGAGAAAGAGGCCACAACTTTTGTAGACCGTGTTCTTCTCTTCTAAAGCTCCGGGTTGTAGTCCACACGACTCCATTAGGCTCCACTTGAAGGTTGAACGAACTTGGTTCGTTGACCTTCGTGCCAAAGATGATCCACCTGAAGTCCGCTAATCCAACCTATCTCTTCACTAAACTCTTTAGTGAAGCAAATACACTACACCAAAGCGCTAATCTAGTGTAGGATGGTGAAGTAGGGGCGTTGTTTGCTCACAAGGGTTCTCACAAGCTCAAGGGTTCACAACTCATGTGAGGGATTGAGCTTGGAGGTGGAGGTAAAGAAGATAGAGAGAGCTAGAGAGCAAGGAGCTCAAGTGAAGAAAATAACTCAAGTGAAGAATGAAGTGTAGAATGGCATTTCAAAGCTCACACATTATTGAAGCATACAATTTTTTTAACCATTAAAAATTGTAACCATGCTTCAATAGTGCAAGCAAATGAATAAAATAAATAACAAAGCCATGCTTGCCCATTCCACAAAAAAGTCTCCCAATTTTCCACCTCATTTTCTATTTTCTAAAAATAGAAAATCCATGCCATGCTTCATATAATATATGTATATATATATATATCATATATATATTAATGTATATATTATGAAAAATAATTAGTGAGCTAATAATATTAGTTAATATATAATTATATCAAACATAAATATATATGATATTATTAAATCAACACTTGATTTAATAATACGGTTATATCACATATAACCGACTAATATCATTTATCTATATATCACATTATCAAATCAACACTTAATTCAATAATCCGGTTATATTATATATAACATAACTGATATCAAATAACCGCTAGATTATAATACGGTATCTCATATTCGTATTTAATCAGGCCCCCGCACATGTCAGCATATGCGCTCTACTTCGTTTCGCTTGAACTGGGAAACTTCTATGTGGCGCTCTAAAGACTCATCAATACACCAGCAGTAGGTAACGATCACATCAATTAGCCATAAGCCGTCAGCGGTACTAGCTGGACGTAACGACTACCCAGGTATTGAGCGAATAGAAGATCAACAAGCAAGCTTGTCCAAACTCCCATGAAATCTATAGGTAACACTTACCGTACATTCCGGTCTCTTCATCTGATATGTCGTATATCGAGTCTGGGGGTAGAATCGTCAGACCCTAATAACTTGATAAGTCATGCCGATGTGTGGCCTATAATGGTACGAGAAACTACTGATAACTCTTATCAGTAAATCTCATCAACAGCACTGGCCAGAGACTTCTTGTTATAGCCAATCGAGTATAGCGCAATATCAACTCCCAAAACCGGGAGAGACAAAACCCCTCCTATCGCCCATTGCCACTATGTGACTCGGGACCATACCCAAAATCCACCTGTTTGCACGACTCATTTGAGCCGTGGTAGGGAGGAAATCAAAGCATAGTGGGAACTATACAAGACTCTATGACGATCTCGGGTCTACAGACTAACCTGTACCAGTGTCACCAGAGAAATGCTATTTGACGATAGATATAGTACAATCTAGGAGTTCTCAGCAAGTCATGTTCGGTATACCCATTCTCTAATAAGCACATGTGTACAATTTTTGATGTTAAACACCAATGGATATGGGATCAACCATCGCCCCATACAGGGTCAAGAAACATACACACTAGTCTACTCTAGAATATCAATGCCCTGTCTTGATACTCTCTCGATTAGGAACTGTTAAAGAATTTACTTATAGACTATACAAGTCCCAGTAGTATGATCTGCATCATAGTCCTGGTAGTCAAGCAAACATCCTAAGGGCTTTAGCAACATGTATCAGAGAGATAATATAATAATACAAGTGTACATGTTAAGATAAAGAGCAACCAGATAACATACTATCATGTCGAGCAAGAAAGTCCTATGTATATTTGTCCAAGCATCCACTATAATATACATCAATGTACAATAATGGCCTCCAGGACATACATATCCCTAACAGATGGCTACTACTGAAAAACTTCAAATCTTTTCTTTTTCATCTTTTCTTTAATATGAGAATGGGTGGACTTGTGATTCACCATAGTGAGTCACAAGCCTACACCATTCTCACCATATCAAGAAGAGATAAGAAGAAAAGAGAAGCCGCCTCATTGTACACATATACACAGGTATATGTATATATAAATATATATACAAATACATGAATACAAGTATATGTTACAAATACATACATCCATATTCGTATAAAATACGAATATCAAGACACAAATACACGTATTTATAAAAATACTCGTATTCGTATAAATATCGTATTCTGTAAAAATACGAATACCGAAAAGAGAGATACTAAAAGAGATATATAATACTAGCTCACATTTCATCCAAATGTGATAATCTGACTATCTTTCAAACCGGTTAGTATTAATAAAATGTCCAATTAAAAGCACGTGTACAAGAACATGTACTTAATCAAAGCTATGTACGTATCAAAATATGTACTACATTATTTCTCCTGAGATGGAAACCCTATGTGTTGGATTCTAAAGACTCAACAATACGCTGGCAGTGGGTTTAACCATAAGCACGTTAGCGGCACTAGCTGTACGTAGCGACACTAGTTGTACGTAGCGGCTCCCCAGGTATTGAACGAAAGAAAATTCGACAAGCAAACTTGTCCGTATCTCTACTGAGCCTGAAAATGACAGTCTTTGTATAGTCCGGTATGTTCATCTAAGAGTATCGTATATTGGATCTAGAGGGGTGGATAAAGTTAGACCCCTAATGACGCGATAAGTCGTGTCGGTATGAAGCCCATCATCTACTGAGAAACTACTGATCCAAATCAGTAAATCTCGTCCACCTTGGCCAAGGATTTCTGGTAATAGCTACCCATGCACTGCACGACATCTATACCTAATACCAGGAGAAACGAATCTCTGACGATCCACTCACTTCTTCTATATGGCTCGGGACTGTACCCAACTAAACCTGTTTACATGATTCAGTAGAGCCGTGATGGGGTAGTAATCAAAGCACAGTAGGAACTCATATGAAACAAATGAAGATCTCAGATCGACGGACTAACCAGTACTCATGTCACCAGAGAACTGCTACTTGACATTAGGTATAATACTATCTAGCATTTTCCCGGCGAGTCCGTTCAGTATAACTCATAACCCAGTGAGAACCTGTATACAATTTTTGGTGACTAACTAACATCAATGGTTGTGAGATAGGCCATCGCCCCTCGTCCGGGTCAAGAAATGTATAGACTAGTCTACTCTGGAATATCGATGCACAGTCTCAATATTCCCACAACTAGGGACATTTAAGGATTTACTTATAGATTATCCAGTTCTCATTCTGGAATCACTTCAAGTTCTACCATACTCCCACTAATATTTTCTGAAAAGAATTCATTTTACTAAAAAGGTGGCGAGTCAAAAACAATACAACTATTGTTCCTGCAAGTGTAAAAGTTCTCATAAGTGTGATCGCTATAATAACCCTGGCAGTCAAACATGAATCTTATGAGCTCTATCAACATGTAATAGTGATCCGTAATACCACATAATACATGTATATGATGATAAAGACAAACCAGATAGCATACTATAATCTCGAGTAAGACTGTTCTACCCGTATAGGTCCTTCCTCAATCATCATAATCGCCTGCCTGCGATTATAATAATTGCCTGTCTACGATTATAACAATTTCCTTGAGGGCACTATAGCCAACAACCTCCCATTTGCACTTAAGGTCAATTATTGCAGTGTCGCATACCCACAATCCGTGTGCTATCGAACATCCAACTTCTCTACTAATCAGTTTTTCAAACCATGTTTGCAAGACATTCGTGTTCGAGAAATAGTCTCAATGAGTGGATCCGCTCCAATACTTCTATCTTTATCTCTCTATATCTCAACTTCGCGGATAATGACTATCTTCTGAAATAAGCGATACCTGTCTTAGAACTGTCTGGATATCTGAAAGGACCATGTTCATAAATAAACTCCAAATCCAACAAACTTCTTAGACTGTATTTTCCACTGAATTTAATCAGTATCTTGCACCATCCCTACCTCAGTATCCGCTTAGATCACTGTCCAACATACTTCTCCTCAGAAGAGGGTAAACTTTAATTCTGACAGCCACTCTGTCATCCAGGTCACTTTGGAAGCCTGAAATGATAACTGTCTCCTGAAGGAAGCTGCCGTTACCATACACCAAGAACATTCTCTCATGTTCATAACTGCTTAGTAATGTTTCTCCAGGATTGGATTAATATCTGCTTATTGCAGCTAGTGTAAAAGCAATATCTGATGTGGTACTTGACATCTCATGATTGACTCAATTGTCTAAGTAAGTGATATGTCAATCATGCAAATCCCTCTCCTCATCGGTCTAAAGGACATCTCAGGATGACTCCATTACCTGCGGGTATACTACCATGCCAGGAGTCGTTCATTCTACAATACTTTAGAATAGTGTCAAAGTACCCGAATTGGGACACTTCCCAAATCTAGATCTAAAACCAAAGATCTAGTCATCAGAATATCTAATATTTTATCTAGTTTCTATGTGAAGAAATATCTGTGACAATCACAATTTAACCGATCATAGTATAGCAACAACACATCCTATTATGAGTATGTCATCCAAAAACTAGGACAGTACTCCCCACTTAACCTTCTTACCAGGTCTATATGTTATTCTTGATTAAGTCAAATACTATGACTGTCACATTAAGAATAGATAACCTATCTCTGCTATACTTGCTTTAGTCTATAAAAAAAACATAAGCTACTAGTCCACCACGCTTCCGCTGCTTTCACTGATTACAACAACTCTCTGGCAGAGTTATATGCACGTGCACTTCTAAATACAATTTAGAATTACGTTATAGTCATCCACCTGCCAGATGTCATAGTCCAGGACAGTAGTGTTGATAAGCATGTTTCATCAAAACCTCCATGTCACCATCTTTGAGAAGACTGAAGTATCTCTCGGGTGGCTGAGGTTACCCACTTAATCTGCGGAATGACCAATGGATTGTCGAATCCAATTAAATCCTTAGGTTCTACTAAATATTTAGTAACCGTTTGTGGTTCTGGAATCACTTCAAGTTCTACCATACTCCTACTAATATTTTCTGAAAAGAATTCATTTTACTAAAAAGGTGGCGAGTCAAGAACAATACAACTATTGTTCCTGCAAATGGTAGAATGTTAACCCTCGTCTGAGCCCGGGATAACCCACAAACTGCCATTACTGCAAACGTGCCTTGAGTTTATCTGTATTCCGGTTTTAAGCATAAGCCGGAAAACTCATATACCTTAACATCATTAAAATATGAATCCATTCTATATCCAATATAGAAACAAAACCACTAATTTAATTGAAACTTGATTCAAAAATATGCTGCTGTTTTCAGTGCATATCGACTAAATAGAAGAAGGCCATGCAGCATTACTCATCAATGAGCGCACCCACGGATGAGTAATCTGAGAGAGAAGCAAGTTCTCAAATATTTTATTTACGACAGAATACCAAGCATAAGTATCTACATCTTCGATTATCTAGAAAAATCCTAATACTTCTAACATATGGTTCTCTACTTTATTCTTATATCTATAACTTCTCAAAATTTGGACCTTGTATTTCAACGAAATGCGTGTCTAAAACTAGAGAAGTCATAAGTAAATGGAATATGGTATAAGTACCAATCCCTTGTCCTAATGGACATCGGACAACATACAATACTTTATATAAGTCCTCCGAGTTTAATAACTCAAACCTTGTATTTCGTAGGTTGAAAACTGTATTATGGTTCAGAAGAATTACACTGTTATTGAATGCATCTTACCTAATCATCAACTGATAAAGGTAAATGTTATAAACATAATTTCAAAACGTTATATCTCACTTTATAAAATAAACATACAGATATATCAGTTTGAAATTGGTGCATAATAACGGATATTCAAAACCAAATATTTGTCGTTAGGCAAAAACCCAGACGATTTCCTCAAAAATTACCAATTACAAAGAATTCTAATATTAAGGATATAGTAAAACAATTCCCACACTCAACATCTGTAATGCCATATAGATATGAGAATCAAGTCCAGTAAATATATACCGTGGAGTTAGATTCTAATTAGGAAAGTAGTTTTCAATTAACACGGCACAGTAAAACTGAAACATGAATATGTTTCGAGAGGGTTGCTGGGTATTCCTAGTAATGCCTCTTCCAATACCAGAATCATGACATTAGTTACAATTTACATTGCCCTTACTCCAATTCCTTTATATGTCTTTACTTCTTACTTTCTGTACACCATATTTAGGCTAATTGGTTTTCTTCTTTCCCTACCTTTTGACACCTGCTTAAGTTTTGGAAGAAAATTATCCAATAATCGTAATAGGTGTACTCTCCTAATATTGTGAGCCCTCGCAACCTGAGAGAAAGTAGAGAGAAAAGGCAACCAAATAATCCTATTCAATTTCCCCAGAACCGGAATCCATGCTCGAACTGAAATAAATTTCTGCGAGTTCGTATGTACCTATACGAGATGGTTTTGTCCATTCTATGTTTATCTTCGTAGTGATATGGAATGTTCTGGAGAAAGCAAAGGTTAAACAAGGAGTCGCACGAATATTGATATATGAGACTTTATCATGAACCGTGACAAAACAAATCCAGGTTTGTAAAAAGGTCCGGTCAATCTGGTTTACGAGTTTTAGTTTAAGGTCAGTCATGGGTCGCTGCCCCAGAGAGAGAGAGAGAGAGAGAGAGAGAGAGAGAGAAAGAGAGAGAAGAAACACTCAGCGTGCACTCTATCAAGATTAGATTGGTTAATCACTTTATCTAATCAGGATGGCTCCTACTGTTTCCTCGAATTCTTCTTCAAATTCTAAAAGGAGAACTAGTCAGGATCATTAACACCTTACAAGTTTGCTAGCAGTTCAGCCAGGACAGTGTTGACACTCCGAGGGAGGCTCCCCGTGCTTTCGCATGGATCTAATTAAATAACCCCATTTTCGCAGAATTGTGCCTAAATAAGACAAGCTACCTCCAGGCCTTCGACTCAACGCATCAGCTACTACATTCATCTTGCTTGGATAATAAATAATCTTACAGTCATAGTCTTTCACAAGCTCCATCCAACGACGCTACCTCAAGTTCAAATCCCGCTGCTGAAATATATATGATTGATAGCAGAAAGACCACGATATGTGTTATGATATGTGTTCTACATTCATTCTCTACTTACCGTAATCAAGTCGGTTTCGCTTGTAGCTAGCCGGTTGAGTACGGGTCGATCTACAAGGAGATTGTTGTATGACCGTTCTTGTCTTAGACGAGTTAATGAAAGAATGTATAAGTGTGTTCAATTCTATTCTAAGTGTTCGTATTTATGTTCAAGTAAACTTGTTAGGGTTAAGATTGGTTAGTAAAATTAGGATTAGTCTTGTGCTTTTATTTTTTCATTCTTAAAATGAAGTTGGGATAATAGAAATTAGAGGGGATTAGGAGGACATAGGAATGGGATTTGCAAGTTTAAGCGAGCTTTCCAATGCTAAATCCATTCATAGTGCCCCTTGTCCTTCCGCTACGTACGCTTATTTCCAACCCTAGACCAAACACCTACAACCATGTATCCAATTAAGTCACAACTATATGCCACGTTGTAGTGCGCCCAAAAGACTTCTCAGCTTAGGTCGCGGCTATATGTCATATATAGCGTGCCTAAGTGAGGGGGTTGCGTTTGTTTGGTCTAGTTTCGTTTTAGGATATTTGGCGAAGAGAAGCACAAGAGATTTTTCCGTCCCACATACTAACCTTCCTTAGCCCATAACAAATGTGGAAATTATTCACACATTTAAATAAAAATAAAAAGAAAACAAGAAGGAAGAAAAGAAAGAAAGGAAAAATATGATTTTACAAAATGGTAGAAAGCTAACTACTTGGGTCCTCACATAAGCAAGGAACTCCATCGAGTATCATGGCTTGAAAATACGGATAAGAAGAGAAGGAAAACAAAACAAGAAAAGAAAAGAAAACCAACAACTATTTAACAACAATTAATAAAGTTATACTAAGAATTAAAAATACAATGCATGGAAATAAAAATACAAAATAAGAAAAATAACCGTCATCTTCATTAACATCCAATCAAGAGCTCTCACTACACTTTATTGGAGGAAAGATGAAGAAGAGCTAAAATTTAATTAAAGAAGAAGTATCCTACAATAGCTAAAAACTGGAGTATTTATAGGCAGAGAGCTAAAACCCTAGACCCATATTCTAAGCCCTAATACAATTACCAAAATAACCCCAAAAAATCTTCTGACGCCGAGTTAACTCGGCCGCGGAACCGCCGCAAAAATGGCCTTTTGGCCACGGTTCCACGGCTCTTTAGAGGAGTTGATTTGTTATTTTTCTCAGGGTTTCTTGTGTTTCTATTTTCTTGTGTTTTACAGATCCCAAATTGCAAATTGATTCCGTAATTTCTTCAGATCTTCAACAGTCCAAAATGGCTTCACTTTTAATTCATTTGACCTTTATCTCCCTCGAGCTCCGCACACCCATTGAATCTTGTGCTGCCCCTCTCGTGCTCTGTGCTTATTCGAGATACGAATGACCACTATTTTTCGTTTTGTCTCTTGAACTAGTAAGCAGCACTGGACGGATGCGGATGACCAGAACCCTGCTTTTATCTGTCTGTGGTAGATGTTCTGGATTTTGGCGTAACTGTGGAGATTTTGTATGATTTGCGTTATTTTGGACAAGAAACCTGTAACCTGTAAATATATAGAAAATACGGATCAAAAGCACCTGCCTATAAACAAACGAGCAGAAAAATGGGCGATATTAAATGCAATATTCTGGTGTGAACAAATACCCACAAACTTAACTTTTGCTCGTCCCGAGCAAAACCAATTATTTTCAAAAAGTCCTAAGCTCACTTTCGTAGGCATCACGATTGCACTTAGTGTGTGCAATAAGCCGTTAAACTTCTAGGTGTCCCTAGTAGGAGTATTGTCTCCTAAGGGTTTTCAGCGGATACTACCCACAAAATCTCGTCAAGCTTGTTTCGTAAGTTAACATCGACTCTACTCCTACGGTTTAGCATCTAAGTTAAAAATTCTATCATCCTAAATTAGAAATATTCAACCCTTATTTTTCACACCTCTTATTTATTCAGCCTAAGATCCTATACGTTTTGACAGTTTAGAAAGATTTCGGTTTCTCTTAAGTTTTCCTTCTAAAGCGCAGTCCCCAATCCGGAAATTTTATCATCTTTACGGAAAACATAAGTCTTATTCTTTATCCTATCTTTCCTCCAAATATCGATTATATACCCCTAGTGTGTGTAAATTTTCACCCTTACACTCAAGAATTCAATTCAAGCTATAGTACCCTTTCCTTAATACCTAATAGTACTTCTTTTCATTAATGATGGATGGATTTGCTCACACATCTTTCATGCGACTATTAATACTTCTTGAGGCACTAACAGCCGATTACTGAATGTGTAAGCTTAAAGCGTAAATAGCAGTTTACAAGTCTTGACTTTATTTTTTTTTTAATTTTTTTTAATTTTTTTAATTTTTTTTCTTTTCCTTTCAAGACCGGATATATTTTTTTCAATGATGCTCTTTTGGTAATTAGCTTTAAATACCGTTATTTTTCATAATAGGTTTTCAAACAAGAGTATTTCTAGGTATTCTCTACTATCCCAAGTTTCAAGGTGCGTGTATGTGCGATTTGTAGGGTATATACTTTCTAAATTTGGACTTAAGAATATGAACTATTTTTCAGACTTATCCTTCAATAAAGCTTTTAATACTTTCCCTTCATCTCGACTTAACTCAAGAACCGAACTCAAGATTACCTACTTCTAAAAAAAACTGTAAGGACGTATATTTATCAAGGTTAAACAGAAGGAGGGTTATTTTTAGGGTTTTCAATTGCTAAACCTAAGATTTAGTTATTTCTAACGTAACTAAATTTTCGAAATAAAAATCTAAAGTAACCTACTATCTAACTTGACGACAAAGTTTTTATATTTATGGAAAAAATTTCGATTTTTGTGGGTTTTTAATAAGTATGCAAATGCAAAATATACACATGAATACGAAGGTGGAAAGCTTACCGAGCACACCCCCAAACTTAAACTTGACAGTGCCCTCACTGTCATGCTACACCAAGAGGGTCAAAAATTGTCGGCGCTTCCCTGTTTTTTTTAATATATATAAAAGAAAAAGCAAAACAACACACACACACACACACACACACACACACTCACACACAAAAAGATCCCCCCAAACTTAAGTAAAACAATGTTTCCATGTTAAGGTCAGAGTTAGTGGGAAGAGAACAATATTAATCTATACAAGGCCTTACAAAGGCCAAAAGTTAACACCAACCATTCAAAAATTTATCGTGATAATGCTCGTGTTGGTGGAAGAATGCGTAGAGGAAAAATAGGAAGAATACGCGAGACCGTATGTGGATGGAAACGGCGTACGGTCTCAGTGGAGGAGAAGAATGGCGGAAGGGAGAAAGAAATGGAACATGAACTTGAGGGTGGAAATGGATTGAATAAATTAGTACAGTCTATAATGATCGGAGTGAAAGATTGGAGTGTACTAATCTATCAACATGTCGAGAAATAGGGTCAAACTTCTCAAGATTCGTAAGAAAACATGGGTCGACCGAACTTGGTAAACCAGACACAGGAAATGAAGGTGATACGGTATCTTGCGAAGTGGGAATAACGGAAAGGATGGAGGAAAGTGTTTGAGGAATGGTATCAGTTAAAGGTTCAGGAGGGTGTGCACAGTCAATGAAAGGGACATGATGAATTGGAAAATCTGACTCATCTAATAAAACTAGTTCATCCTTAATGCTATCCTCAAGACTCTCCCCAAAATTCAGCTCATCCATGCATTTATCATCAACAATATCTAAACGCATATGGGGTTCGGGAAAAACAGTTAACAGTTCGGGATGATGCCCACACGGAAGTGAAAGAACTTGATGAATTGGTGAGAAAAACTCATCCAAAACCGTGGGTTCATCATCCAAAATATTCCTAGCGTCGATATCCTCAATCAAGTGAAAATCAAATTTCTCAGACACCTCATCAAAAGCATGGATTTCAATCAATTGTGGTTCTAGAGTGGAGGTGTAGAGATCAACGGGATTGGCATTGGTTTCACTTGAAATGGACCCTCCACAATTGGGCAAATCAAATACTCCAAAATCGCACAACTCATTAAACATTTTATCTTCAATTGGTGAATCATTTGGGACACTCGATAGACTTTCAAAACTGAAGTTGTGGAATTCAATTTGAAATGGATGGATTTGATTTGGAAGGGTGTACTGCTCACTCTCACCATGCAAATTCGCAAACTGTCCAATTGCCTCATCATACATTGAAAAATTCGGAGATAATTGAAAACCAGCTGCTGGTTCATTAGGTTGTATGAGGACGGCTATGGACGCATTCAAATCCATCATCTGTTGGCACGACACTACCCGAAATTCTTCTAATGACTGTTCAAGGCTATACATGGGTTGTGAAGGGGTTTCAGTAAATGATTCAAACTCGTTTGGATACGTGAAACTCCCAAATGGCTGTTCAGAAGAAATGTCTAGAGAAGGTATAAAAGTCGGGTAGGATTGATAGGAATCGAATGGTTAGACAGGATTAGGATTAACATTATGATAAGAAGGTGATTGGAATCGTTGATCAAAAGAATATGAAATGGTTAAAGGAGTGAAAGATCGGCTACAAGATTGTTCGATTCTGTCGGCAATGGACATGGGTCTTGGAGTCAGAACATGACTCTCAAAAGGGGTATCAACGTAAGAGGGTGGGGGAGGTTGAAACGGTTAATACGAAGTAGATTGCGAAGTCCAATTGTTTGTCATAGACACGTCTATCCGATCTCTCAATGAAATTTTGGGCATGGATGGATCGTTCGAAGTTCTTCCAAAGTAAGAACCGTATGAAGAAATGTTTGGTTATGACTACTAAAATTCAGCGAGAGTTGGTCGTTTTGGGGTACCCATGTTATGAAAAGGTAGGGAGGGAGGAAAGTGGTTGAATTTTTATAAATTTTTGATTTTTTTTTGTTTTTGGAGTTTTTGAAATTGTTTTTTTTTGAAAGAATACGAAATTATGGGACTAAAACTTTACACAAGCATAATCACAATCACAATATACACAAACAACACCTAGAGCTGGGGTCTTCAAAGTCCAACTAGACCGCTCCTAGACTTTCAAGCGACAAGTTGCAGGATAACCCTCGAATCACCTCTTCACTGTCAATTGTGGCCAAGTAAGCAAAAGTGTGGTAAGGAGGGTTCCACTCACGAATTACCATGAGACGGGCCTTTTAAAATTATCTCCTCACTTGTCTAGCCTAGGCACCACAAAGTCAAGTTTAGATAAATGACCGATTCCCCGCAACCTTCACTTGTCCTAAATGAACGCGATAAGTCCTTATACGTTTGGTCTAGATATTTTTTTATTAACTCAAGGTAATGCATATGATTTTTGTGATTTGTGGAGTCTTAGGAAAGGTGATAAAATCCCCACCCAATCTGAATTGGTGTTATAGCTCCTTAATGTCCGTATTATTATATGCAAAGCGTATAAACAAACAAAATCTAAAACAACAAAAAAAATTATTTGGCGGTGAAGCAAATTTGTGCAAAGGAGCCTGCAGAAAATACAATACAGTGGAGTGTACAGAGAGTTTTGGAGAATAGGGAGGGGTTGAAAAAAATTTAGGCACAGAAGCGTAGTATTGATCGCGGAACCGCCGCAGATCCATAGCTTTGACCGTGGTTCCGCGGTCAAAGTGTTGCGTTGGGGCTTCAAAATTGGTCCCTGCACTCCGCTTGTGATGATCTTCTGTATTAAATCCTCTGTTTCATTATTTGATTACTGTAGTTTCTCCAGATAACCTGCACACTTGCACACAAAAAAATCAAAAATAACAAAATGGTTATTATTATTATATATATATTTTTATATAAAGTAAAATATTAACCCGAATAACAAGAAAGAAATACGTTATCGTCTCCCCGGCAACGATGCCATTTGATTGATAGCAGAAAGACCGCGATATGTGTTATGATATGCGTTCTACTTTCGTTCTCTACTTACCACAATCAAGTCGGTTTCTCTTGTAACTAGTTGGTTGAGTACGGATCGATCCATAGGGAGATGGTTGTATGTCCGTTCTTGTCTTAGATGAGTTAATGAATGAATGTATAAGTATGTTCAATTCTATCCTATGTGTTTTTATTTATGTTCAAGTAAACTTGTCAGGGTTAAGATTGGTTAGTAGAGTTAGGATTAGTCTTGTGCTTTTGTTTTGTCATTCTTAAAATGAAGTTGGGATAATTGAAAGTAGCGGGGATTATGAGGACATAGGAATGGGATTTGCAGGTTTAAGCAAGTTTTCTAATGCTTAATCCATTCATAGTGCCCCTTGTCCTTCTGCTACGTGCGCTTATTTCCAACCCTAGGCCAAATACCTGCAACCATATATCCAATTAAGTCACAACTACATGTCACGTTGTAGTGCACCCAAAGGACTTCTCGACTTAGGTCGCGGCTATATGTCACGTATGGTGCGTCTAAGTGAGGGGGTTGCGTTTGTTTGGTCAAGTTTCGTTTTAGGATGTTTGGCGAAGAGAAGCACAAGAGATTTTTCCGTCCCTCATACTAACCTTCCTTAGCCTCTAACAAATATGGAAATTATTCACACATTTAAATAAAAATAAAAAGAAAACAAGAAGGAAGAAAAGAAAGAAAGGAAAAATACGGTTTTACAAAATGGTAGTAAGCTAACTACTTGGGTCCTCTCATAAGCAAGAAACTCCATAGAGTATCATGGCTTGAAAATACGGATAAGAAGAGAAGGAAAACAAAACAAAAAAGAAAAGAAAACCAACAACTACTTAACAATAATTAATAAAGTTACACTAAGAATTAAAATTACAATGCATGAAAATAAAAATACAAGATAAGAAAAATAACCCTCATCTTCATTAACATCCACTCAAGAGCTCTCACTACACTTTAATGGAGGAAAGATGATGAAGAAGATGAAACAACAAGCTAAACTACTCTAAAATCTAACTAAAGAAGAAGCATCCTACAATGGCTCAAAACTGGAGTATTTATAGGCAGAGAGCTGAAACCCTAGACCCACTGAGCCTTAATACAATTACCAAAATAACCCGAAAAAATCTTCTTACGCCGAGTTTACTCGGCCGCGGAACCACCGCAAAAATGGCCTTTTGGCCGCGGTTCCGCGGCTCTTTAGAGGAGTTGATTTGCCATTTTTCTCACGGTTTCTTGTGTTGCTATTTTCTTGTGTTTTACAGGTCCTAAATTGCAAATTGATTCCATAATTTCTTCAGATCTTCAACAATCCAAAATGGCTTCACTTTTAATTCATTTGACATTTATCTCCCTAGAGCTTCGCGCACCCATTGAATCTTGTGCTTCCCCTCTCGTGCTCTGTGATTGTCCGAGACACGAATGACCACTATTTTTCATCTTGTCTCTTGAACTGGTAAGCGGCACTGGACGGATGCGGATGACCAGAACTCGGCTTTTATCTGTCTGCAAATGTTCTGGATTTTGGCATAACTGTGGAGATTTTGTATGACTTGCGTTACTTTGGACTAGAAACCTGTAACCTGTAAATATGTAGCAAATGCGGATCAAAAGCACCTGCCTATAAACATATGAGCAGAAGAATGGGCGGTATTAAATGCAATAGTCTGGTTTGAACAATATACTTCAGACTCTTGTGGTCAGTAAAGATCTACTATGACTCTCCATACAAGTAATGTCTCCAAATCTTAAGTGCAAAGTTCACCATGGCCATCTCTAGATCGTGGGCAGGGTAGTTTTGCTTGTGTTTCTTCAGCTGTCGGGAAGCATAAGCAATAACTCTTCCATGCTGCATCAATACGCAACCTAAGCCCACACAGGACGCATCACAATACACAATGAAACCGCCTGATCCTGAAGGTAAGGATAGAACTGGCGCAGTCATCAGATGAGTTTTCAACTGTTGGAAACTCTGTTCACACTCATCAGTCTATAGAAACGGAACTCCCTTTTGGGTCAAACCGGTCATAGGTGCCGCAATACGAGAGAAATCCTGCACAAAGCGACGGTAATACCCTACTAAGCCCAAAAAGCTACGAATCTCAGTCACTGAAACAGGTCTGGGCCAACGCTGTACCGCCTCAATTTTCTTCGAATTAACCTGCATCCTGTCTCTTGTAACAATGTGACCCAAGAATTCCACATTGTCAAGACAGAAAGCGCACTTCGAGAATTTGGCAAACAGCTGATGCTCTCGCAAAGTCTACAATGCAATCCTCAAATGTTGCTCATGATCCTCTCGACTCCTAGAGTAGATCAATATATCGTCAATAAACACAATAATATACCGATCGAGGAACGGCTTGAAAATCTAGTCCATCAGATCCATGAATGCTGGTAGGGGATTGGAGAGCCCGAATGATATCACCAAGAACTCATAATGCCCGTAGCGCGTCCGAAAAGCAGTCTTCGGGATGTCATCATTCCGAACTTGCAAATAATGATACCCAGACCTCAAATCAATCTTCGAGAAATATCCTGCTCCCTACAGCTGATCAAACAAATCGTAAATGCGAGGTAATGGATACTTATTCCGCATCGTAATACGATTCAGCCGACGATAGTCAATACACAATCTCATGCTGTCGTTCTTCTTTTTAACAAACAGGACAGGAACTCCCCAGGGCGATACACTAGGACGAACAAGTCCTCTATCAAGCAACTCCTGCAACTGATTCTTAAGATCCTTGAGCTCTGTCGGGGCCATCCGATACGGAGGTATAGAAATAGTCCCCACACCGGGGATTAGGTCGATGCAGAACTCAATATCGCGCTCTGGCGGCAATCATGGTAGCTCATCAGGGAACACGTCGGGAAACTTTCGTACGATCAGAACTTGGTCCAACAGGCTTTCTGCTGCCCCAAATCTTGAGTAAACGCTAAAACCTACGACATCCCTTCTTCAAAAGCCGATTAGCATATAGTGCAAAAATCACATGGGCAGGAGAAGCAATGCAATACCCGTGCACCATAAAACTGGCTCACCAGGGAAACAGAATCCGACCGAGTTTCCGCGGAAATCAACATACGCATGACACATAGCCAGCCAATCCATACTGAGAAGTACGTCGAAAACTAACATATTTAGAAGAATTAGATCGACTAACGACTCCTTATCACAAATATGTATGGAGCATGACCTGAATACATGTCGGGCTAAGAAAGAATCTCCCACTGGAGTAACCACAACTAGCGGTAGGTCTAACAATGATGAATCTCTACCCAGTATCGGTGCGAAATGTGAAGATACATATGAATTCTTAGAACATGGATCAAATAAAATATGCACATCAAAGGAACATACGGGAAAAGTACCTGTAACCACCGCATTGGATGCCTAAGCGTCCTGAAGTGTCATGGCAAAAACCCTACCTGACCCCCACCTCTTCCCTGGGGTCCTCTGCCTCTGCCCTTATGTCCTCTCTGTGCACAACCACCAATACCGTGGCCTTTCGGAGCAAATGTCTGGCACGGAGTAGCGTTAGACGGAGTAAGTAAGGCTATCTGAGGATGGGGTGGAGGGGGTAAAGCGGCCTGAAAGCTCACGGTCTCATCCTGACGTCTCGTGGGACAGTCCCTGTAGAAATGATCTGGACTCCCGCAACTAAAACACGCCAACAGTGACCTCTGCCCCTCAAGATATGAGCCATACATCTGGCCCTGAATGCAACCTCTACCTCACCACGTTCAGGAATGAATCTGACATGGCCTCTCTGTCTGGAAACTGGAATGCTGGGTTCCGGAAAAACCGTCGTCTCATTCAGACGCTCCTCTACTCGTATCGCTGCGTCCATGGCCTCGGCATATATAACGAAGTGCTAGGTGCTGAGAGCAAGGAACAACTCAGTATCAAGACTCCTCATATATCTCTTCACCCTTAACTCCTCGATAGGAACTAAGTACGGAGCATAACGTGATAACTGGGTAAACTGCAAATCGTAGTCGGCTACCGACATACTCACGGGTTTGCACAACGCCTCAAAACTTTGAGCTCTGGCGTCTCTCATGCTCTGTGGAAGGAATCAGACTAGAAAAACCTCGGAAAACTCTGCCCAAGTCATTGAAGGAAGATCGGCTGCTCGACCTCTCTCTATCGAGTCGCACCAAGTCTGGGCAAGTCCCTCCAATCGAAGACTAATTAGCTCCACTGACCTCTTATCTAAACACCTCACGGACCTACTGATCCTAGCTATCCTGTCGAGGAATGACTGAGGATTTTCTGCTACATCTGTCCCTGTGAACACCGGAGGCTTCAGCCTCATAAACTCCGAAAGCGATACCTCCACAACCTCTGTAACAACAGGTGCAACTGTCCAAATGGGCTGTATAATGGGCTCTAGAATAGGCGATGCATAATCCTGCCTCTGAATCCGGGTGGCCTCGGTCAACTGTCCCATCTTCTGCTGTAAGCCCAACAAGCTTTCCTTTAATCTAGTCATCCAGTCGGGGACATGAGGATCGACACGCCCCCGTGCCATCGGGATGCTCTGCTGGTTAGTCCCTGTCACTGGTGGATCTTCCCTAGTTGCATCCCTAACTGTGGCTCTCTCAGCTCATGTGGCCATGGCAACTGGAACAAAGAACGAGAGTTGTTAAGGTGTAATAATGGGAACAAAAGGATGCAGAGAGTCAAGGAAAATTGTTAACAAGACATAATACTAAGATCACTTAAGTGGAGTAACGTATCGTAAATTTTCCACGGAACATATGTACACTACGTTACTTTGCCAAGTTACCTACTCCATCATACCAAGGTCAATCTATAAAATGAAAGTTCGGGTCTAATACCCTTCAAATCAAGTCTAAGTTCCATAAGATTAAGCCTATCTTCCAGAAGTATATACCCTAGACTCTATATAGTCAAACCTAAACTCGAAAAAGGTTAAACTTAGCACTCTGATACCAACTTTGTCATGACCCAAATTGGCACGTGACCGGCACTTAGATCACATGACATCAAGAGATGTCAACGCGACCCAAATAAGCCTAAAACTAAGATCTAAACCTTTTTAAATAATAAAGAAGGTGAAGTTTTCAAAAGGGTTATTTAATATGAAACACAATTTATTTACAGAAATTGTGTATTTAAAAACACATGTCAAGTGTTTTAATTGTAGGGTTACTTAGCACTGCAGCAAGGTTTTGGGAGGCATCGTCCATGCCATTTTCAAAATTTTTCCGTTCTCGCTAACCCTAACATAGAATCGTTTACTAGAAATCGATGGAAATATAAATGCAAACACTTTGCAAGTCTAGTGAGTAAGGAATACAACCTTTGTAGACCGGTCCTTCCCTTCAATAGCTCCGTGTAGTAGTCTCTTCGCTGCGATCATGAACTCCGGACTCTAGAAAGGCTCCCATGAAAAAACGAACATGCTTGCTTCGATGTCTTCGAGGCCGAAGATGGTCTATATCGATGAGACACTAACCCAAGCTATCTCTTCATTAATTATAAAATTAGTGAAGCAAACACCCTATACTAAATGGCAAGTAGTAGAGAATGATGAAGTAGGAAGTTTGCTCACATTAGAAATGATTTTCTCACTCATTTTCTCATACCTCCATTGAAGCTAGAAAGCTTTTGAGAAGGAAGAAGAAGAAGAAAGAACTCATCATATGAGTTGTGTGTGAGGTTAGAAATGCAACCAAGGGTTAAGTATGCCATGCTTAACCCTTGTAGAGAGTTAACCATGAGCTAGGGTTAAAGGTTAGGTCAAATAGCATCTTAAGCTAAACAAAAGGAGTGGACAAAGTCAAAGATGCTTACAAGCTTATACAAGCTTTCAACAAATATCAACCATGACTAATTCCACAATTTTTGAATTACTTAATGATAAAATTATAAACCCTAATCTTAACCCTAGCATGGTTTAACCCTCATTAACCCTAGTTGCATTTGTAACCTAGCTTGATACATTTAACATATATCACATACACATCAATGTATCCAAAGTGAGAAAAGAAATTATAAGTGAGCTAATACTAGTTAATCTAATGTAATATATCAAATATATAATTATACATTAGATTATCAAATCAACTCTTGATTTAATAATCCGGCTATATCACCTATAACCGACTAATATCATATGAATCAACTTATCGAATCAACACATGATCCGATAACCCGTCTATATCATATATAACCGACCGATATCTCATATCGTGAGAATAGAATACGGTATCTCATATCGTATCAATCTCGGTCCCACACATATCGCATATTTTCTCCTACTCCGTTTCGATTGAGCCAGGAAACCCCTGTGTAGGACTCTAAAGACTCGTCAATACGCCGACAGTAGGTGATGATCATATCAAACACCTACAAGCCGCAAGTGGTCTGCTAAACGTAACGGCTACCTGGGTATTAAGCGATCAGAAGATCAACAAACAAGCCTGCTCACACTCCTGTGAATCCAATCAGTAACACTACTGTACAGTCCGGTCTCTTCGTCTGATATGTCACATATCTCGTCTATGGGTGGTAAACGTCAGACCCCAGTAACTCGATAAGTCGTGTCGATATGAGGCTCATAACGGGTTGAGAAACTACTGATAACACTTACCAGTATATCTCTATAGCAGCCCTGGCCAGGGACTTCCTGTTATAGCCAATCGAGCACAGCGCAACATCAACTCCCAATACCGGGAGAGACGAAACCCCTCCTATCGCTCATTGCCTCCATGTGATTCGGGACTGTACCCAAAAGCCACCATTTTGCACGTTCTTTTGAACGTGGTAAGGTGGAAATCAAAGCACGGTGGGAATTACACAAGACTCTATGACGATCTCGGGTCTACAGACTAACCTGTACCAGTGTCACCAGAGAACTTCTATCTGACGTGAGGTATAATACCATCTGGGAGTTCTCGGCGAGTCCGTCCAGTGTACCCAGTCTCCACTGAGCACCTGTATACTGTCTCTGATGTCAAACACCAATAGATATGGGATCATCCATCGCCCATCTACATGGGTCGAGAAGCTATACGCTAGTCTACTCTGGTATATCGATGTCCTGTCTCGATACACCCACGACTAGGAACATTTAAAGGATGTACTTAACGACTACTCTGTCCCCACTAGTATGATTTGCATCATAGTCCTAGTAGTCAAGTACTCATCCTAAGGGCTTTATCAACATGTAACATAGAGACAATCAGTGTGCATGTTAAGATAAAGAGCAACCAGATAGCATACTATCATGTCGAGCAAGAAAGTCCTCCATATATATGTCCAAGCATCCACTACAATATACATCGTATGTACAGTAATGGCCTCTAGGGCATACATATCACTAACAGTCTCCCACTTGCACTAGGGCCATCTGTTGTAGTATCTCATACCCAACAAGCAGCAGTGGTTGTAGTATATCATACTCAACCATCCCATAAAAGTATCTACTAGGAAATAGGCCTTTGTGAGTGGATCCGCATTGTTGTCCTCTGTGTCTACTCTCCTATCCTCGATCTCCTTGGAGATCAACCATCTCTATGATCAGGTGATACTGCCTAAGAATATGTCTAGATCACTGATGGGACGGGTGTTCCTAGGATAAAGCCACAACTCCATTGTCACACAATGGTAGGAACGAATTTCATCTCATGAACTAATATATATCCAGACTACCTATTTGGTAGCACCCTTGGTAGCAATGTATCCAGCCTTTATCGTCTAGTTTGCCTCGGTATCTGGCTTGGAACTCTTACACATATCATCCCTCCACTGAGGGTAAAGACAATGCCTGTGACTGACATTCAGTCGGCCTTACCATCCTGAAAGCTATCCAGTGATTCTCCCCAGGATCAATTGATACCACCTCACTACACCTAGTGACAATCCTAACATCCACTTAGATCTATCTTATAGATCCAAAACCCAGGATTTAGGAGGTATCACCTTGATCCTATATGGAGAATCCTTGTGATAAGAGGAGATTGACCGGGTGTAGCATATGAAACTCCTTTTCTATCAAAAGTTTGTCATCCACGTACAATACGAGGATCACCACCATACTCCCTACTACCTTTTTGTATATACAAGGTTCATCTACCATTTTGATGAAGTCAAACTCTTTGCCTACCACATCAAAACAGATGTTCCAACTCCGCGATGCCTGCTTTAACTCATAAAGCAACTTGCACACGTTTCCGCTGCTCCCACTGTCTACGAAGCCCTCTGGCTGTGTACTTATAGACGCTCTCTTCTAAATCACTATTTAGAAAAGCAGTCATGACACCCAACCGTCAGATATCGTAGTCATGGTATGTAGCAATGGCAAGTAGGATCTGGATGGACTTAAGCATAGCTTTGAAAGTCTCAATTTTTCCATGTACACCAAGTAATCTTCTCAAGATATACTTGCTTCTGATGGGGATTTAACCCTTCAGATAAAGCAACCAAAGTCCATCCTTTGTTGGTGTATATGGATTCCATCTTAGATCGCTTAGCATCCAGCCATTCTCACAGAGTCCCCACTCTTGATGGCCTGCTCGAAACTAGTTAGGTCATCATCTCATGATGCATTCCTCGCTCCCAGTGTCATAGAGAAAACCGAAGTATCTCTCAGGTGGGTGAGGAACCCTACTAGGTGAAGAGGCTGAGGTTCGTTGGGAACTATTGAATCCTTCGGTTCTATCAAATCATCAACTGTAGTTTATATAGCTAGAACTTCTTCCAGTTTTACCTCATGACAACTAATTTCTTCATAAGAAAATCCTTTTCTAAAAAGGTGGCATGCCGAGAAATAAAACACCTTTTGTTCCTCAGTGTGGTAGAAGATATTCCCTTGCGAATGCCTGGGATATCCAACAAACTTCCACAGAACTGACCTTGCCTCGAGCTTGTCCGGATTTTTCTTTTAGGCATAGGCCGGACAACCTCAAATCTTAACATTCTTAAGAGATGGGCTCTTCCCATACTATATCACATATGGAGTGGTAGGCACCTGATTTGATTGGAACCCTATTCAATAGGTATGCAGCTTCACAAGTGTATAACCCCCAAAATGAAATAGGCAACTCAGTAGTACTCATCATAGAGCACACCATATCACATAGGGTGCGATTGCTCCGCCCTGATACACCAACGTGCTGTTGTGTATATGGAGGAGTAATGCTGAGAGAGAATCTCATTCTCCTGTAGAACAGTCCAGGATCTCCGTGCTCAAGTATTCTCCTCTCTGATTTGATCAAAAGACATAATACTTATACCCTATTGGTTCTCTACTTCTAAGTTATATTCATTAAATTTCTCAAAAGTTTCAGACTTGTGTTTCAACAGGAACACATGTGTGAATCTTGAGAGATCATCAGTGAATGTAATGAAGTACAAAGAACCAGTCCTGGCATGTGTAGACTGGGGACTTACATACATCATCATGTATCAATCCCAAGAGTTCACTAACTCTTTCTCTGTTTCCAATAAACGGAGCTATGGTCATCTTATCTTTGTGACATGATTGGCAGGTTTCACAAGATGTAAATTCAAACTGATTTAAATATGCATCTCTATGTAACTTAGCTAGTCGGGTCGTATTGATATGACCTAGTCTACAATGCCTCAAGAAGGATTCGTTCATTTCCGAACTCTTTCAATTATGTGTGTTCTGTACATTAAGAACTGTAGTTTGATTTAGAACGTTTATGCCATTAGATAACGTGCCTGAACCGATCAACTCTTGATACAGGAAATGTTCAAAACATTATCCAACAATACAAAATTATATCCTTCTTTACTAAATAAAGAGACTGATATGATATTGTATATCATGTTCGGTATCTAATAGCATTCGTTCAGAATCATTGTATTTGGTAATACAGGGTGATAACTGCCAACTAGCTTGGTTGCAACACTTGCACCGTTTCCAACTCTTGAAACTTATCACCCATTCTCTGTTCTCTACCTATCTGTAGCCCATGTAACAAGTTACTGTTCCCCTCCGAACGGCGGCCTGCGACGTTAGGACGTCACGTGCCTGAGGTTCAGGGCAGATGCTATTTGGTTTTTATCCGTCCACCTCTTCGAAGATGCCAAGTTGATTTATGGCACCGTGTATCGAAGGTTTAGACGGATGCGGCCGATGTAGCAGACTTTGTCAGATTCCCCCTCGCTTGAGGGGTTTTTGATTGTGGGGACGCTCTTCCCTGCAGGCGCAAGCCCCTGCAGTTAATTACACTACCGCTTTGCGGTAACAACTTTCTCCTTCTCCAGAATTTCACTTCGTGTCGTGTGTGTTTGTTTTGTTTGTGGCTGCCCGTGGATTGTATACGGAGACTGAGTAATGCCGTCGCCCGTAGGGCGTGGATTAGTCCAAATCCGTATTTACTTAGATTTGGGTTTGGTGTTTTTAGTTTAAGGATACATTAGTCGCGTTGCGACTAAGATCAACTTAAACATTCGTCAAGGATACGTTAGTCCTGTTTTGGACTAAGATCAACCTGACGTGGTGATTCATTTAATTTATGGCCATCGGGACTCATCACCTCTCTAACATCGTTGAAGGATTACAACGATAGGTGTCAGACGAGCTCAGAGATGTACCCTTGAACCAAAGCTGATTGAGGGTTTTATAGTCCATTTAAGTGTTTAAGGATACGTTAGCCGTGTTTGGGGCTAAGATCAACTTAAACGGGATCGTTTAGATCCGGCAAAAGAGCAATTGGCTCTATTGTTCCAGTTTAGGGACGTAGTGGTCCATTATTAGTTTAGGGACGTCTCGGTCCGATACCAGTTTAAGGACGTAGTGGTCCATTATTAGTTTAGGGACGTTTCGGTCCGATGCCAGTTTAGGGACGTAGTGGTCCATTATTAGTTTAAGGACATTTCGGTCCATCGCCAGTTTAGGGACGTGGTGGTCCATCATTAGTTTAGGGACATTTCGGTCCGATGCCAGTTTAGGGACGTAGTGGTCCATCATTAGTTTAAGGACGTCTCGGTCCGATATTAGTTTAAGGACGTCTCGGTCCAACATTAGTTTAAGGACGTCTCGGTCCCATATTAGTTTAAGGACGTTTCGGTCCGATATTAGTTTAAGGACGTTTCGGTCCGATATTAGTTTAAGGACGTCTCGGTCCAATATTAGTTTAGGGACATCTCGGTCCACGAGTTTAAGGACCCCGCAGTCCATATCGATGTGTGGTCGTTGGGACCTGTCACCTCTTTGACGTCGTTGAGGAATTACAACGACGGATGTCAAAGGAGTTCGGAGATGTACCCTCGAACCGGATGTAGATTGATTTAGGAGAGCCATTTTGCTCAGTCAATTTAATTTAAGGACTTATGGCCAAAATTGGGCTAAGTCCAGTTGAAATGTTCAACATTTTATTTGCTTTTGCATTGCATTTCTTTTTTTATTTTTTTTATTTGGGCCTTGCCCAGAAAGGATGCAGAGTATCAATTTGTTTTGGGCTCTACCCTTTTAGGAATGATGCAAGGTATCAATTTTATTTGGGCTCTGCCCTTGTATAAAGGATGCAAAGCATCAATTTATTTGGGCTCTGCCCATTTATTGCCTTGCAATTTATTTTGGCCTGTCAGGTCATTTTGATTTGGGCCTGGCCCTTCAAATAGTGCAAAGCACCAAGAATCTTTTGGATTCAAGAAAATGAGTGCAGAGCACTTTTTAATGATCTAAATTTAGATCAAAGAAGAGAAAAGAAAATCTTTTCTTTCTTTCTGTCTCAGAGAACTAGAGGTTCATAGCAAGTGCAAGGCACTATTTTTATTTATTTATTTATCTGAGAACCAGAGGTTCATAGCAAGTGCAAGACACTATTTTTATTTATTTATTTATCTGAGAACCAGAGGTTCATAGCAAGTGCAAGGCACTATTTTTATTTATTTATTTATTTATCTGAGAACCAGAGGTTCATAGCAAGTGCAAGGCACTATCTGTTGTGCGCACGTGCGTTGCACGTGGTGCCGCATGGCGGGCATACGTGCGTTGCACGTGGCGCACATGCGCATTATGAGGAGAAGCAAAGCTTCTATATATGGAGAACAAGCTCCTTTTAATATTATTAAATATTCTCATGTGGTGCGCACGTGCGTTGCACGTAGTGCCGCATGGCAGGCACACGTGCGTTGCACGTAGCGCACATGGCGCTTGCGCATATGCGCATTATGGAGGAGCATGCTCCTATCTTGGAGAACTAAGCTCCTTTGAGTATTGAATCCTTTGAGGATTTTTACTCTACCCTTTCTAAGAGGTATCCCCTCTTATTTATATGGGAGTGGTAGAGAAGCCAGCTCTCCTTTTCCCGATGTGGGACTAAAAAATGCATTCCCCATGTAGTAGAGCATTACTTTAGATTACACGTGTATAACACATTTGCTCATAACTTTTGATCTCGGATGAATTATGAGGCCCATAATATATCAAATCGAAGGTCTTTTCGAGATGGTTTCAATATCATCAGAATTTAGCTGTTTTTCGTTCCGGAGTTTGTCAAAATACAGCTCGGAAAATACTGGTTCGCATCTTCTTCCTTAAATCACATGTGCATAGACATTTGCTCATAACTTTTGATCCCGGATGAATTATGAGGCCCATAATATATCAAATCGAAGGTTTTATCGAGACGCTTTCGATACAAATAGAATTTATCCATTTCTCATTCGGGAGTTTGTCAAAAAACAGCCCGGAAGATACTGGTTCGTATTTCCTTAAGCGTATCGCTGCCATTTGATACCTTGGACTCTTTTGCGCAGAAATTTTTGGTGGGAACAAATGCCCCCCACTACTTTGCCCACGTAAGTATGTACGTGGGTGAAGTAGTGCAGAGTTATGCAGAGTTATGCATGGCGTATGGCCAGTTTTGGGTTGATGTATCACTTTCAGAATCTTGATCTGAGAAGATAACGAGCGGACACAAGCGTCGTCATTTATCTTTGACTCAAATCTCAACTCTTAAGGGATATAGTTCCAACCCTTAACTCCATGAGCCGCATCCTTCTATTTCTTTTTTTGTCTCACTCTGGCGTGGAGTAGTTCATACGCTTATGAGTAAGTTCTCCATTTCAGTGGCATGTAGCTTTGGCAAGTGTGGCCCATAGATGGTCGGCCCATCTTGACTTCTTTGCAGGACAGTGATGGCTTAGGAGACAGGGGTAGGATCTGCCACCTAAGGCTTTTCAACTTTACGAGCCGTGAGGGTCTCATAAAGACTTTTCTCCCTACGAGTCGTGAGGATCTCGTAGGTGTATTTTCTCCTTGGGAATCGTGAGGATTCCTAAGTGTGTTTTCTCTTATAAGTCGTAAGGATCCTATAAGAGAGTTTTCCCTCTTACGAGTCGAGAGGACCCGTAAGCGGTTGTTTCCCTCCTTATCGAGATTCGACTTTGGAGAGTGTGACCCGTGGATAGTATGCAAGAGACCGTTTTGGGCCGACTTGCAGGGTCCCAGTGCTTAGGAAACAGGTTTTTTAATCCCTACTGCCTAAGGCTTTATCTCACGAGTCGAGACGCATCGAGAAAATCTCGCAAAGACATCAATTTCCTCACGAGTCGAAACGGATCGAGCAGATCTCGCAAGAACATCTTAACGTCGCATTTAACCTCTGCTCTTTACGACAGAAGCCCGTTAAGGTTGGTGGTACTTAGGGTTTTGGCCATCGTACCGTCGCATAAGCTGATATAGTCCTCGATAGGCAATCGTGCTGTTCGAGTAGCCCCGCGACTGCCGTGTCTCTGATCCCTTCGGGGGCTGGACAAGACGTCTTCAAGCAATCCTCCTTGGCAGTTTGACCGTCAGAAGAGCAAGCGCTAGGAATTTGCCATGCCGCTTTTTACTTGAGGTTAGGCTCATTTTGGAGAGCCCCGATGAGTCATAACCACTCCGCGCTGGTGTGGGGATGATCTCCGATAGTCTTTCGGGCTTTATATGAGTTGCCGTTAAGACCCTGAAGCTAGGAATTTGGCCTTTGCTTCGTTTGCTGGCATTGCGTCTGCTGTATCGAGACGAATGTTGCGGTGGGAACTAGGGATTTTGCCGTGGCTCCGTTTGTTTGATGACGTTACGTCTGCTGTGTCGAGACGAACGTTGGGGTGATATCTCGTCTGCTGTATCGAGACGGACGTCGAAGTGGTGACCACTCCACACTGGTGCGAGATGATCTCCGATTGTCTTTCCGGCTTTATATGACTTGCCGTTAAGACCCTGAAGCTAGGAATTTAGCCTTCGCTTCGTTTGCTGGCATTGCGTCCTCTGTATCGAGACGAATGTCGTGGTTGTCTATAGGTTACTGGTGAACCGCCGAGGTTTGGAACTAGGGATTTTGCCGTGGCTCCGTTTGTTTGATGACGTTACGTCTGCTGTGTCGAGACGAACGTTGGGGTGACATCTCGTCTGCTGTATCGAGATGGACGTCGAAGTGGTGACCACTCCACACTGGTGCGAGATGATCTCCGATTGTCTTTCCGGTTTTATATGACTTGCCGTTAAGACCCTGAAGCTAGGAATTTAGCCTTCGCTTCGTTTGCTGGCATTGCGTCCTCTGTATCGAGACGAATGTCACGGTGGGAACTAGGGATTTTGCCGTGGCTCCGTTTGTTTGATGACGTTACGTCTGCTGTGTCGAGACGAACGTTGGGGTGACATCTCGTCTGCTGTATCGAGACGGACGTCGAAGTGGTGACCATTCCATACTGGTGCGAGATGATCTCCGATTGTCTTTCCGGTTTTATATGACTTGCCGTTAAGACCCTGAAGCTAGGGATTTAGCCTTCGCTTCGTTTGCTTTGGTGTGTCTGAATCCCTGCTGGAGGAAGAACGCTGAGGTTGACATTTCGTCTACTGTATCGAGACGAACGTCATGGAGGTGACAACTTCATGTGAGATGGTCTCCGATTGTCTTTCCGGTTTTATGTGAGTTACCGTTAAGACGTCGAAGTTAGGAATGTGGCCTTCACTTCGTTTGCTTTGGTGTGTCCAAATCCTGTTGGAGGAAGAACGCCGGGGTTGATATATCGTCTACTGTATCGAGACGAACGTCAAGGAGGTGACCACTTTCTGTGAGATGGTCTCCGATTGTCTTTCCGGTTTTATGTGAGTTACCGTAAAGACGTTGAAGCTAGGAATGTGGCCTTCGCTTCGTTTGCTTACACTGCGTCTGGTATATTGAGACGAATGCTGAGGTGGAGCTGGGATTTTGCCATCACTCCGCTTTGTTTCGACCATGGGGTCTTTTGTTAACTTTGCATGTACACCCCGCTGGGCTGCGAAGGAACGCCGTTGTTGACATTGCGTCTGTTGTAACGAGACGAATGCTAAGGTGGAGTTGGGATTTTGCCGTTACTCCGCTTTGTTTTGACCGTGAGGTCTTTTGTTGACGTTGCATCTGCCTCCAGCTGGACTACGGAGGAACGCTGTTGTTAACATTGCGTCTACTGTATCGAGACGAATGCTGAGGTGAAGCTGGGATTCTGCCATCGCTCTGCTTGATGGTGTAACATCTGTGTCCTGTTGGAATGAGGAGGCACACCGTTGTTGGTCTCCAGGCTTTAGACGTGGCCATTGAGATTTGGAACTAGGGACTTTGTCATGGTTCCGTTTGTTGCGATTCTGAGGTCAGTTGTTGACGCCATGTCTGCATCTAGTTGAAGTGAGGAGAAACGCCGTTGGTGATCTTTAAGTTGTCGATATTGACGTCGAGACCCTGAAGTTAGGGACCTTCCTTTGCTTCATTTGTTGACATCGTGTCTGTAATATTGCGACAAATGTCGAGATGGTCTCTAGGTTATCTATGAACCGTCGAGATTTGGCTTCGCTTTCTGGTGGAGCCTGTTGGGAAGGTATTGTTCCCTTTTTATCTGTGCCCCTGGATTATATACAGGGATCGATGTGATTTCACCTGTAGGGCAAAAGTTTCATTCTTTCATTTTTTTTTATTCTTTCCGCGATGCTCTATCATTTCAGCTTTTATATCGCGAAGGTCGCGATTGCCCAATCATTTCGGCTATTTTTCGCGGTGCCCAATCATTTCGGCTGTTTATTTTATTTTTACTCGCTACTTTTTATTGCGAGTTGCCCAATAATTTCGGCTGTTTATTTTATTTTTACTCGCTGTTTTTTATTGCGAGTTGCCCAATCATTTCGGCTATTTCATATGCATTTTTTTTTTGGCTCGCTGATTTTTTTTCTTTCTCGCGAGTAGGGGATTTGGGATCCGATACCAATCTTGGCATCAGCATCGCTGCGACTGGAATATTGCCAGGAGCGAATCATCATTTGCCATGAAAGGACTTGGAATTTGATACCGGTTTAGGCATCAGCATCGCTACAACTGGGATATTGCCAGGAGCGAATCATCATCTGCCTCCGTCGATGTTGAACAAAGGTGGCTTAGCGAACAGGGTTAAGATCCCGTCGACTGAGGCTTTTGACTTCATGAGCCGTAAGGGTCTCACAAAGGTATTTCTCCCTACAAGTCGTGAGGATCTTGTAGGTGTGTTTTCTCCTTGGGAATCGTGAGGATTCCTAAGTGCATGTTCTCTTGTAAGTCGTAAGGATCTTACAAAAGGGTTTTCTCCTTATAAGTCGAGAGAACTTACAAGTGTTGTTTGCTGTACAAGCATATCCCTAGTCACGGATGGGACTTTGTTAGGGAAATATTTATTCATGCCCGTGGATTGCATACAAGGGTCAATATTGGACTACTTGTAGGGCAATGTCGAAAGTTGTGGGGGTTGCTTAAGCACAGGTTTAGGCCTCTGTAACTTAAGACTTTCAAATCTTACGGGCCGTTGGGGTCCCATAAGAGAATTCTCCTTACGAGTCGTGAGGATCTCGCAAGTGTATTTTCTCCTTAGGAATCGTGGGGATCCCCAAGTGTGTTGCTCCTTTGTGAGTCGTAAGGATCTCACGTAGGTGGTTTCTCCTTACAGGGTCGAGAGGATTCTATAAGTGTTTCTTTAACGAGGTTGCGCCCTTTCGGGTTTTCACAAACACTCACCGGTAGCCCTGCTGTTTTTACTCACGGAGCCCTTTCGGGTTTTCATCCGTGCCCTTTTTGCTTATGGACATACCTTTATTTTTTCTTCTTTTTTTCTTCTTTTTTTTTTTTTTAGAACGAGGTCGCGCCCTTTCGGGTTTTCACGAACACTCGCCGGTAGCCCTGCTGTTTTTACTCACGGAGCCCCTTCGGGTTTTCATCCGTGCCCATTCTGCTTGTGGACATACCGTTATTATTATTTTTTTATTTTTATATATTTTTTTTAACGTCAGCCTGAAGATACTGCGGGTTGGGAGTAGTTTAACGACGTTTCGGTCATTTGCAAGTTTTTAGGACATTGCGGTCCGTCGTTAGTTTAAGGACATCTCGGTCCGTTGTTAGTTTAAGGACGTTTCGGTCCGTTATCCAGTTTTAGGACGTAGTGGTCCGTTAGGCTTTCTCTATGAATGAGCATGATGCCCCCGGCGTGTCCATATTTTTCAGAGCATGCGGTTGTGGCGGGTTCACCTTCCAAATTTCGGACAACGCGAACTTGCCCTGTTGGTATTGGTCTTCAACCCAGTTCTTGAAGACGTAGCAATCCTCGATCAGATGACCTACCGTTTGGTGGTAAGGGCAATAATTAGGATTATTAATATCGCCTGGCCGCAATGGACGTTTTGGACTCGGCAGATTGATGAGTCTGTTGCATACTGCCCGCTCGAACAGTCCCCTTGTTTTATCTTGCGGAAACGAGTAAGGACGTTTCAACTTTTCCTGGAGGGATTGCCGCTTGTTGCTTTGGCAAGCAACCGGTCTAGGGTCACCTGATTGTTGTTGAGCGCTGGCGACGAGGGCCTTTTTTCCTTTTCCTTTATTCTTTTTGCTCGGTCCCTTGTTTACGGTGCCGAGATTTTTTTCGAATAGCGTGCGATTACATGGCTGAACGTTCTCGCAGCTTCTCAATTCCTTTATTTTCGAAATAGATTCCCCGAGGGAAAAGTTGGGGATAGCTTCTTCGTCAGAGTCGCTTCCAAAGGTGACAATTTGTGATCCCTTGAAGTCGGCTATATGACAGTCGGCGGTGGCTCTTTTGCGCTCATCTATCGCATTTTTCCGATGTCCACAAGCTTCACACTTTGTCCTGTCGAAGTGTCGCTTTTGAGCGACATACCCTTGCCACCAACAGTTAAAGGATTCGCAGTCTTCGGTAGGATGTATGATCTTCTGATGATATAAACAGAAGTTAGGGTGCATCTCTATCTCAGAGAAAGGATTTTCTTCGGAGGGCGGTAGCTTCATTCCTACTGATAGAGCTTTGGCGAACCGTTTCCTCGTCTTGAATTTGTTTTTACTCGCAGTGTATGGCTTTTGATTTGACGGGAATACCTTGGTTCTTTCCAGTATGGCCATTTCATGCTCTTGATTGGCTTTTTCTTTCAGACGAATTTCATTTAGGAAAGCATCGATCAACTTGTCTGACGGCCGCGGAATTTCTGTTTCAGGGTCCGCCGTTGATTTCTCAGCGCAAGGATCCTCCTCATCATCCGTCAGTGAATGAGAAATCACATGACAAGTCGCTACGTAGTCTTCGGATTCATCCGATAAGTTTTCTCTATCGTTTTCATCCTCGACGAAAGAACAAGTTGCCCCCGGCGTGTCCGTCTTCTTTGGAGAGTGCGGCTGTGGGGGGTTTACCTTCCAGCTTTCAGACAGCGTGAACTTGCCTTGCAGGTATTGATCTTCGATCCATCCCTTAAAGACGAAACAATCCTCAATCGGGTGACTTACCGTTTGGTGGTAAGGACAATAATTGGGATTATTAAGATCGCCTGGCTGCGACAGACGCTTTGGACTCGGCAGATTGATGAGTTTGTTACGCACTGCCAGCTCAAACAGTCTTCTCGTTTTATTCTGAGGAAACGAGTAAGGACGTCCTAGCCTCTCTTCGAGAGATGGGCGTGGACGCACGTTGTTTTGGCGAGCGACCGGCTTTGAGTTGCTCGACTGTAGCTGAGCGTTGGCGACGATGATCGCTTTTCCTTTCTCATTTCGGGGATCGGGTCTTGGAGGAGACGGTCTATGGCCCATCTGGTCCATTTGGGCTAATTTGTCGATCAAGGCCTGGAAGGTGGTCGGCCTGAAGAACATCATGAATTGCGAGATGGTCGCTTGCGGATCGAGAGTGCCCACAAACATGCCTACCGCAGGTGCCTCTTCTATGCGTTGTTCGCATTTCGACCATAGGTTCCGCCATCGTGTTGCGTATTGGACCCACGTTTCGCCGGGCCTTATCCTGGCATTTATCAGTACGGTAATCGGGGTGCGTTCACTAGCACTTGCGAATCTTTGTGTAAACAGCAGTTCCATCTCTGCAAATGTTTTGACAGAGTCGTTAGGTAGCTCCGAATACCATTCAAAGGCTGTTTCTGCTAAGCTGCCGACGAATTGACGTAGCAACAATTTGTCATCGCCTCCAGTATTGCCGCATAAGGCCCTGAATTGAGCGACATGCTGATGCGGATTCCCTGTCCCTTTATATACGTGGAATTTAGGGATCGTATATCCTGGCGGGTAACTGATTTGGTCATACCAGCTCGGATACGGTCGTCCGGTTCTAACAATTTGCCCAGCCGCTTCATTCGCCTGATGAACCCGGATCTGCTGAGCTATATATTCATCTAGGTCAACTTTGGAGATTGCCTCCTCCTTAGCTGTTGATAGAGCCGGCGGAGGATTTGACGTTTCTCCCCTGTCGTCTTCAAGGACGATCGGAGGATCTTCAGCAGGAGGGTCCGGCTGTAACATCATCTCTACCATATCTTGGAAGAGGAGCGCCATCTGTTTTATGTTAGCCGCTTGCTCTGCAGCTTCTTTGTCCCTCTTTTCGAGGACTCTGTGTAAAAAGTCAGCGTCGGTTTCTTGTTCTTGACGCTCATCCGAAGACGTTTCAGAGCTTTCTTTTGGCTCAGTGAGTGCAGCCATTGTAGTCATCATTTCCTGAAGCTTTTGTTGTTGCTCCTGGGCTTTCGTCACGGATCGGGTGAGCGGTCGGTGGCCCATGGAAGTACGGCTTTCCTCCTTTCCAGAAGCCATATAAACAGTGTGCACCACCATGCCCCCAGACTTGGGGCGTTTGTGTTCGGTGTCTTTACGATTTACCGAAGACACAGGGGCTTCTTGCGGCCTCCTTTTTTGAGTGATTGGAGTTAAGGGAGCCGTTGTAGTGGGCACCCAAGTAGCTTTTGCTTTTTGTGGTTTGACAGAGTAATCCTTCCCCTGCCGAACCTTCATCTTTTCCTGTCGTCGGAGGCAATCTTGATCGATCACCGACTCTTGAACCTGTCGCCAGACTTTGTAAATTTTAGAGGACAGCCGTTGAGGGGGCTTCTCTAGCTTCTTCTCTGGAGTATTCTCCACAGGTGAAGGAGTTCGTTTCAACATCGCAGTAGGAGAGTTTCTGCGCACCTTGTTGAGCAGTTCAAAGCTGTTCTTGGTTGGAACAGCAGCATCGATCCCAACCATTAGAGTTGGACGAGTAAGTCCAGAGGAGGAGTTGCCCCCAGCCTTCCTAACTCGGCACCAGTAGCGACGTCGAGCATGTCGTGCTGATGGAATTGTTTCAGATATAGGGGTGACCTCCTCATGCCCCCTGTGTTGGTCAGAATATGCTGGTACCAGCCTTTTAAAGATCGACGTCCGTTGAACGGGGACAGCCAACTTGTCAGAAGCGGACTTCTGAACATGGGAAGCAACCTTGGTGATTTTGCCAGGAACGGGAGTTGGAATGGCTATCCGCTTCGGGATAATGCCTTCTGGTATGGCAGGCTTCTTCATGAGCATGTTAGAGCTCTGGCCTAGTCCATTAAAACCTGAAGCAGTGGAGTTGGGCGACCTGTTGAGAGGGGTCGCGGCAGTGGTGAGTCGATCGAAGACCGACTTCTTTGGAGCTTCTTGCAATGTCATTGGGGCGTTGAAGCTCATTGATGGGAGCATGGTCCCAAAAAATAGTCCAGTGGTGGCTTGAGCCACGTGCTCCACCGGCATTTTGAAAAGGGAGGCCGCTTGGGGCCCATAAGTCACTCCTCCAGTAATGACGGAGCGAGAGTTGTTGCTGCAGGCGATGCCGTTCGAAGTCATTGATCTTCTGTTTTCTGCACGGAGCAAGACACAAAATCTTAGTACCTTGAATCCACAGGAAATCACAGCAAACCGCGATTTGTTCGCGAACACGACACACGAAGTGTGGAGTGGAAAGAGGAAGAGGTCCCACCGGGCGTGCCAGAATCTGTTCCCCTCCGAACGGCGGCCTGCGACGTTAGGACGTCACGTGCCTGAGGTTCGGGGCAGATGCTATTTGGTTTTTATCCGTCCACCTCTTCGAAGATGCCAAGTTGATTTATGGTACCGTGTATCGAAGGTTTAGACGGATGCGGCCGATGTAGCAGACTTTGTCAGATTCCCCCTCGCTTGAGGGGTTTTTGATTGTGGGGACGCTCTTCCCTGCAGGCGCAAGCCCCTGCAGTTAATTACGCTACCGATTTGCGGTAACAACTTTCTCCTTCTCCAGAATTTCACTTCGTGTCGTGTGTGTTTGTTTTGTTTGTGGCTGCCCGTGGATTGTATACGGAGACTGAGTAATGCCGTCGCCCGTAAGGCGTAGATTAGTCCAAATCCGTATTTACTTAGATTTGGGTTTGGTGTTTTTAGTTTAAGGATACATTAGTCGCGTTGCGACTAAGATCAACTTAAACATTCGTCAAGGATACGTTAGTCCTGTTTTGGACTAAGATCAACCTGACGTGGTGATTCATTTAATTTATGGCCATCGGGACTCATCACCTCTCTAACATCGTTGAAGGATTACAACGATAGGTGTCAGAGGAGCTCAGAGATGTACCCTTGAACCAAAGCTGATTGAGGGTTTTATAGTCCATTTAAGTGTTTAAGGATACGTTAGCCGTGTTTGGGGCTAAGATCAACTTAAACGGGATCGTTTAGATCCGGCAAAAGAGCAATTGGCTCTATTGTTCCAGTTTAGGGACGTAGTGGTCCATTATTAGTTTAGGGACGTCTCGGTCCGATACCAGTTTAAGGATGTAGTGGTCCATTATTAGTTTAGGGACGTTTCGGTCCGATGCCAGTTTAGGGACGTAGTGGTCCATTATTAGTTTAAGGACATTTCGGTCCATCGCCAGTTTAGGGACGTGGTGGTCCATCATTAGTTTAGGGACATTTCGGTCCGATGCCAGTTTAGGGACGTAGTGGTCCATCATTAGTTTAAGGACGTCTCGGTCCAATATTAGTTTAAGGACATCTCGGTCCGATATTAGTTTAAGGACGTCTCGGTCCAACATTAGTTTAAGGACGTCTCGGTCCCATATTAGTTTAAGGACGTTTCGGTCCGATATTAGTTTAAGGACGTTTCGGTCCGATATTAGTTTAAGGACGTCTCGGTCCAATATTAGTTTAGGGACATCTCGGTCCACGAGTTTAAGGACCCCGCAGTCCATATCGATGTGTGGTCGTTGGGACCCGTCACCTCTTTGACGTCGTTGAGGAATTACAACGACGGATGTCAAAGGAGTTCGGAGATGTACCCTCGAACCGGATGTAGATTGATTTAGGAGAGCCATTTTGCTCAGTCAATTTAATTTAAGGACTTATAGCCAAAATTGGGCTAAGTCCAGTTGAAATGTTCAACATTTTATTTGCTTTTACATTGCATTTCTTTTTTTATTTTTTTTATTTGGGCCTTGCCCAGAAAGGATGCAGAGTATCAATTTGTTTTGGGCTCTACCCTTTTAGGAATGATGCAAGGTATCAATTTTATTTGGGCTCTGCCCTTGTATAAAGGATGCAAAGCATCAATTTATTTGGGCTCTGCCCATTTATTGCCTTGCAATTTATTTTGGCCTGTCAGGTCATTTTGATTTGGGCCTGGCCCTTCAAATAGTGCAAAGCACCAAGAATCTTTTGGATTCAAGAAAATGAGTGCAGAACACTTTTTAATGATCTAAATTTAGATCAAAGAAGAGAAAAGAAAATCTTTTCTTTCTTTCTGTCTCAGAGAACTAGAGGTTCATAGCAAGTGCAAGACACTATTTTTATTTATTTATTTATCTGAGAACCAGAGGTTCATAGCAAGTGCAAGGCACTATTTTTATTTATTTATTTATCTGAGAACCAGAGGTTCATAGCAAGTGCAAGGCACTATTTTTATTTATTTATTTATTTATCTGAGAACCAGAGGTTCATAGCAAGTGCAAGGCACTATCTGTTGTGCGCACGTGCGTTGCATGTGGTGCCGCATGGCGGGCATACGTGCGTTGCACGTGGCGCACATGCGCATTATGAGGAGAAGCAAAGCTTCTATATATGGAGAACAAGCTCCTTTTAATATTATTAAATATTCTCATGTGGTGCGCACGTGCGTTGCACGTAGTGCCGCATGGCAGGCACACGTGCGTTGCACGTAGCGCACATGGCGCTTGCGCATATGCGCATTATGGAGGAGCATGCTCCTATCTTGGAGAACTAAGCTCCTTTGAGTATTGAATCCTTTGAGGATTTTTACTCTACCCTTTCTAAGAGGTATCCCCTCTTATTTATATGGGAGTGGTAGAGAAGCCAGCTCTCCTTTTCCCGATGTGGGACTAAAAAATGCATTCCCCATGTAGTAGAGCATTACTTTAGATTACACGTGTATAACACATTTGCTCATAACTTTTGATCTCGGATGAATTATGAGGCCCATAATATATCAAATCGAAGGACTTTTCGAGATGCTTTCAATATCATCAGAATTTAGCTGTTTTTCGTTCCGGAGTTTGTCAAAATACAGCTCGGAAAATACTGGTTCGCATCTTCTTCCTTAAATCACATGTGCATAGACATTTGCTCATAACTTTTGATCCCGGATGAATTATGAGGCCCATAATATATCAAATCGAAGGTTTTATCGAGACGCTTTCGATACAAATAGAATTTATCCATTTCTCATTCGGGAGTTTGTCAAAAAACAGCCCGGAAGATACTGGTTCGTATTTCCTTAAGCGTATCGCTGCCATTTGATACCTTGGACTCTTTTGCGCAGAAATTTTTGGTGGGAACAGTTACATATGCGGGATCCTGATCCGGTATCTCATACCCAGGACGTAAAGGATACTGAGAAACAGTTCTCGATAATGAACACACCCGAAGATGATGCATCAACATACACTTTCTTCGTTTGGGCGGCACGGGAATTCTGGTAATCCCCTATTTCCTGCTCGGTCTTATAACAATTATAAGTTGGAGCGGGACCAACGTTCCCTAGCGCAGTATAACAAGCGGGTTCGGTCAATACATCCGTATTATTATCTTGATTAAGGCGTGACATGGTCTCTACCTGGAGAGAGAGAGAAGAAAACACTCAGCGTATGCTCTTATAAGATTAGATTGGTTATTGATATATCTAATCAGGATGGCTCCCACTATTTTAGTCAAATCTGCTTTCGAACCTTAAAAAGAAAGACTAGCCGTGATTAATTACACCCTAAAAGTTCACCAATCTTTCGGCTAGGTCAGTGCCGGTACTTTGAGGGAGGTTCCTCGTGCTTTCGCACGTACCTAATTAAAATAAACCTCGTTTTCCCAGAGGCATAACCCCATTAACACCTTTCTAGACACCTACTTGATCGGTTATTTGTAATGTGTAAAACTCTCCCAGGAGTAACTCTTACTCGCAGTAGGTATCGGGATCCAACTATCTCATAGGAGGTATGCAATCTCATTGCAAATTTCAACACTTGAAATTCCCGACAATATTTTGCCCCAAGCGTCTTATGACCCTGACAGAGGTCAACAAACCATAGGCTGCTAGTCAAGTTCAACCCGTCATTTCCTGATTGAAGTAAACCCACCCGCACGACCCTTGACAGAGGTCAACAAGGTCGCACGACTATCCTAAATCAATCACAACATATGCTATGCAGATAAGCACTAATCAGCTACCGCACACTACGCCTTGACAGAGGTCAACAAACGCTGCACGAATACTAACTATTACTTATCTAAAATGACGGAGGGCTACGACAGGTTTTTAAGAAAACCTTTTGCGTAATGAACTTGATATCGTTGTAGAATCGAGTGATTTTAAAAAGAGTGTTTTTGAGGCCTTTACTAGTTTTGCTAAAGAGGTCACTCCCTGTGAAGGGATCGTCGGCTCTTTCCTTATCGAATAAGATGCAGGATATTTCACAAATACCACTATGCAAAGCAAAAACTATAAAAGCAATCAAAAGACAAATCAAGTTTGTAGCATCTGCTAGTTTCGCTAAAAAGGTCACTCCCGGTGAAGGGATCTCGGCTCTTTCCTTATCGAATAAGGTGTTGGATATTCTACAAGGAATACCGCTATGCAAACCAAGAACTAGAGCTACCAGTTGTTCCCCTCCGAATGGCGGCCTAGACTTGGCGTCCATGCCTGATGTTCGGGGCAGATGCTATTTGGTTTTATCCGTTTATCTCTCCGAAGATGCCAAGTTGATTTATGGCACCGTGTATCGGAGGTTTAGACGGATGCGGCCGATGTAGCAGACTTCGTCAGATTCCCCCTCAGGATGAGGGGTTTTTGATTATGGGGACGCTCTTCCCTGCAGGCGCAAGCCCCTGCAGTTAATTACGCTACCGCATCGCGGTAACAACTTTCTCCTTCTCCAGAATTTCGCTTCGTGTCGTGTGTGTTCATTTTGTTTGTGGTTGCCCGTGGATTGTATACGGAGACTGAGTAATGCCGTCGCCCGTAGGACGTGGATTAGTCCAAATCCGTATTTACTTAGATTTGGGTTTGGTGTTTTTAGTTTAAGGATGCATTAGTCGCATTGCGGCTAAGATCGACTTAAACGTTCGTCAAGGATACGTTAGTCCTGTTTTAGACTAAGATCAACTCAACGTATTGATTAATTTAATGTATGGCCATCGGGACTCGTCACCTCTTTGACGTCGTTGAAGGATTACAACGACATGTATCAAAGGAGCTCGGAGATGTACCCTCGAACCAGAGTTGATTGGGAGTTTTATAATCCATTTGAATATTTAAGGATACGTTAGCCGTGTTTGGGGCTAAGATCAACTTAAACGTTTGTTAAGGATACGTTAGTCCAGATTGAGGCTAAGATCAACTTAACGGGACCGTTTAGATCCGATAAAAGAGCATTTGGGCTCTATTGTGCCAGTTTAGGGACGTGGTGGTCCGATATTAGTTTAGGGACGTTTCGGTCCGATATTAGTTTTAGGGACGTTTCGGTCCGATATTAGTTTATGGACGTTTCGGTCCAATGTTAGTTTAGGGACGTTTCGGTCCGATATTAGTTTATGGACGTTTCGGTCCAATGTTAGTTTAGGAACGTTTCGGTCCGATATTAGTTTATGGACGTTTCGGTCCCATGTTAGTTTAGGGACGTTTCGGTCCGATGTTAGTTTAGGGACGTTTCGGTCCGATATTGGGTGTGTGGCCGTTGGGACCCGTCACCTCTTTGACGTCGTTGAGGAATTACAACGATGGATGTCAAAGGAGTTTGGAGATGTACCCTCGAACCGGATGTAGATTGATTTAGGAGAGCCATTTTGCTCAGCCAATTTAATTTAAGGACTTATGGCCACGATTGGGCTAAGTCCAGTAAAAAAAAATGTCCAACATTGCTTTTGCATTTCCTTTTATTTTTATTTGGGCTTTGCCCAGAAAAGATGCAGGGCATCAATTTGTTTTGAGCTCTGTTCTTTATGAATGATGCAGAGCATCAATTTTGTTTGGGCTCAGCCCTTTTATTGCTTTGCAATTTATTTTGGCCTGCTAGGCCTTTTTGATTTGGGTCTGGCCCTTCAAGTAATGCATTGCATTTGTGCAAAGCACCAAGAATCTTTTAGATTCAAGGGAAGGAGTGCAGAGCACTTTTAAATTTCTTGATCTAAATTTAGATCAAAGAGAAGAAGAAAAATCTTTTCTTTCTTTCTATCTCAGAGAACCAGAGGTTCTCTAGCAAGTGCAAGGCACTGTTTTTTTTATTTATTTATTTATTTATTGAAGATCAATGGTCTATTCCTAAGAGAATTTTCTCTTATTTCAAAGGTTTTTACCTTCTTCTTCTTGTTCTCAAGAAGTTCTCTCCTTCTATTTTTTTTAATTCAATTGTCTATGTTTTTGAAATGGGGTCTGGGGTCCTTTTTATAGTGCTCAAAAATCAGTTAAATTTGTTAAAAAGATCTTTTCTGAGTGATTTGGGGAATTTTCCCCACTGTTGGATCTTTGATCCAAAGGCCCCTGTTTTACAGAAGAAATCTTCTTGTTTAAACAAGAACAGAAAAAATATCCTTAAATCTTCACTCTGTTGTTGCGCAACTCACCAGCGTGTGACACGTGTCGCGCAGCGCAGACACGTGTCGCGCAGCGGTGCGCTTGCGCAACTGCGCAGACACGTGTCGCGCAGCGGTGCGCTTGCGCAACTGCGCAGACACGTGTCGCGCTGCCGTGCGCTTGCGCAGTTGAACGTTGCTTATGTTTTTTTAAAGAGCCTTGCTCTGATTGGACGTACTGCCTTGGGCGTTGTGCTGCCGTGTCAACTTCTGACACGTGGCGCGTTGCGCGCAGCGCAAGGGAACTGAAGCGTTGC
The DNA here is from genome assembly GCA_030015575.1 of Agapanthus africanus. Lineage (NCBI taxonomy): Eukaryota > Viridiplantae > Streptophyta > Magnoliopsida > Asparagales > Amaryllidaceae > Agapanthus > Agapanthus africanus. The sequence goes on along the minus strand of JASDDO010000019.1, from coordinate 888,495,885 downwards.
TTCAAAATTTAAATTTTCAAATTCAAGCAGAGCCTTGCTCTGATTGGGGGAACAAATGCCCCCCCACCGTTGCGCTCACGTGGCGCGCACGTGAGTGCAGCGGTGGCAAGATCCTGACTGTTGGATCATTGAGGTTAGGTGAAGAGACGCAGGAGTCTATAAATAGGACCCTTGGTCCTTGGTAATTCTTTACTAATTTCAAGAATTTGAACTTCAGAGCCTTGCTCTTGCTTAAGAACTTCCAGAGCCTTGCTCTTGTGAGAACTTCAAAGTTCTAGTTTTAGAATCACTCTAGGTAAAATTAATTAAATTAAATTAATTTAAATTAAATTTAATTAACAGAGCCTTGCTCTTATAGATCTTTGATCTAAAGGAAAACCCCTTTGGGGTTTCTTCAACAGAGCCTTGCTCTCAAAAAATTTATAGATTTACAGAGATCTGATCCATGGGTTCTAACCCATGAACAGAGCATTGCTCTTAGATCAAATGTAGATCTTTTTAGATCTGATAAACGGAGAAAAATTTTATTTTATAAGTTTTCATGGATTTTTCAAGATTCCAAAACTCTAAAGATAAAATTGATGGATCTTTCCACCATTACCATAGAGCTATGCTCTTTTAAGGAATCTTGTTCCCCTGAGACCAGAGTTTGACAAATGTCACTCTGTGACAGAGCTTTGCTCTGAAAGAGAATATTTCTCCTTGTCTCTAGGGATTTCCCATCAGTGAGGATATTCTTTTGGGGACCTTTTCATTAATTGACAGTCTTATCTAATGATGGGGTTGTCTTATTAAATGATGTACCGTCATCCAGATTTTGTGGGTCCCTTTTTTTGTCCCCTACCCATTACATCATAGTGTTGAGTAAGATTTCAAAATGCCAAGTGTCAGAACACTAACGGTTATTTTTATCTTTCTACAGGAAGTATGTCTGACGACTTATCTTTCCCCTTTGTTCGCTCGGAAGGAGGGTTCCCCCATGCGCCGGTGGACCGGGTGGTGTTCGCCTTGATTAAAGATCATGATCCAGAGTGCAAGAGACTTCACTTGTGGGGAAGGTGGTACAGCCAAATCATCCAAGGCCGTCGCAGCTTCAGCTCCGCTTCGCCCTCTGAGCCCATAGTTACGATCCCTTATGCGGACAAGCCCCCGGTGGAGTATGCCGTGGAGGTTAAAAATTGGAATGCCGACGACCTCCTTCAGCCTGCAATCGGTGCCATTCCGGTGCAGCCGCCGCCGGCTATAGATATCTTGGGGAGGCGAATCTGTCAGGGTGAAGCACGCCCTTGGGGACAGGCTTATAACATTGGATTGATCCCGCGGCCGCTTGCTGGATATTTGCAATGGGCCCGTTACATTTTGGCGACGAAGAGGGCTCTCCTGACGACGATTGGTTTATACTCAGCTATCTACGTCTCGCTCTTCGAGTATCCCTCTCCTCCGACGTGGTGGATAAAGGCTTTCATCGAACAATGGAATATCCCCACCCATACCTTCCTGACAGCGGATAGGGAAGTCTCCATCTCTCTGGAGGAGTTTGCTGAGATTTCAGGTCTGCCAATGAGGGGAGAACACTACGAGGAGCTGCTTCCTCCTGACGAGTATGTCTTCGCCACCAAGCAGCTTGTATTTGACTTAACTCCGGAAAATGCCATTCAGCATCAGCACCCGGGCTTGGTGAAGGTGTTGGAGATTTATGAGGAACTCCAATTGGAATCGGGCGACCGGGGCGTCAGTTTCACGGATTTCATTGCTCGTTTTATCCGCCCGGAGTTCCTATCAGAGCAGGGCGAGAAGTTCGCTCAGCTTGCTGACCCCTTTGGTTTCGGCTTGGACCGTCGACCTTCATTGGAAAATGACCAGCGGGATTTTTATTTCCCTGGCACTGCCAGCGTCCCTTTCTCAGAGATCGCCGTTACTGGCATGGACGAGGAGACTTTTTTCATAGGGTTCTTGGGTCTATCGCTATGCAGCTTCGCGCTTCCCATGCACCTTCGCCTCATGCGGTCCTCTGTCTTTTACCCGGCGCATCGAATGGCGGCTGGTTTACAGTTATCAGTAGGGATCGCCGGGCTGGCTTACCTCTACAATGGACTTAGCGTAGCGGCGGATGCTAATGAGCCTGGGGTATAGCCTGCTAACTTCCCGATGCACTACTTCACTTCTTGGATGGAGCTGCATGTGCGAGGGGTGTTTGGTGCCCATAAGGCTCCTCCGTTTTTTGAGAAATACAGACTCCCAAGAATCATGAGGTTGGTCGGGGCTTCAATTGTGGTTGCACCTCCGCGGGAGTCTAGGGGACTGCTCCTGCGTTCACATCTAGTTGGAGCGAAGACCTCTTTTGTGGATAAGGTCATCACCATAGGCTCCGAGACCACTAAGTCAATGGTGTCGCTGCGTGATGACTTTAAGGGCGGGGTTTCTGTACTGAAGGCTCGGGAAATCCTTCACCTTTACTCCATTCGGCCTGGCTATCTAGTATTTAGGCAGAATGAGACGGCTCTCTTTATGAGGTATAACCCACATCGATTTTCCCGACAATCGAGTTACAATCAAGGGATCCCGATGGAAGCCTTTCTGGAAACACCCGCGGCCAACCAAGGGGGAATAAGGAATGCTATGCATCATTTCACCCGGCTCAATACAGGCTCTTATGTTTTTATCAGTGAGCCAAGCTGTGCCCCTAAAATAATCCATCCGTATGTAGCCTGGTATGCGCATGCTATGGGCCCAATCATTTTAATGGAGAAACGCTTGCTGGTTGACCGTAGGGGTGCGCCTCCTGGCGGTGATCGCAAGGCTCCCTTACAGCCAAGGATCCAGGTCACCCTCCCGATGAAAGATGCCGGAGCTGACCGACCACGCGTGTTGGCCCCCCCGCGTGGATTGCCACTGCCTACTACGGTGGATGCACCACCGGCGCCCCGTGCTCCCACAAAGACGGCTAAAGTGGTATCGCCAGAGTCTGGCGCAGGAGCGGATATCGGGACTCGCCGCCCTAAAGTGACTGCCAAGCGCAAAGCTACTCCGGGTGGATCTAAAGCTAGCGGACAGAAGAAGAAGAAGTCCACCCTATCCCTCGACGCGATCCTCAGCTTAAAGCCTGCGGCTCCTCCCGCCGAGGCCATATGTGAATACGGCAGCAATGAGGGTTTCGTGGTAGATCCTGCGGACACCAATCTGGCTGCCGCCATTGCAACTTCGGAGCGATCGGCTAGGCTCGAAGCGATGCTAAGCAAACTCGCTGAGTCCGGTAATCATCAGACGCTTCATTTTCAACCTTGTATTATTATCTTTAACTAACATTTGCTCCATTTTCAACAGGTGTCTCTACTGAAGAGGCTATTGCTGCCTCCCTGAAAACCTTCCAGGAGGAGGAGGAGAAGCGTGCCTTAGCAGGCGCTGGTATGTTTCACCCCTTTCTCTTTTATAAGGAAAGTTTGTTGTCTTTTTATGATGGTCAACCTAACCTTCTTTCGTTTCTTAGCAGGGGTTATATCAGTTGATGCGAGGATCCTTCCCGAGCCTGTTACTGAAGTCCCGGCTTCGTCAAAGTTGCCGCAAGAGCCTCGGCTTGACAAAACGACGAGGGATGCCCTGAAAACCTTAGAGGCTTCCCTATTCACGGACGAGGATACCTCAATTAGGGAAGCTCTAGTGGCATCTGTCTCAACGGCTCGGGAGGAGCGGAAGCGGTTGAGACGCGAAGCAAAGGCGCGTAGAGCTGCTTTGGCCGCGGGAGCGGGTCCCAGTACCATTCCTCGCGCTGACACTCCTTCTGGAGAGGCCCCTGTCACCCTGTCTACTGCATATAGGCAAGTGGCGCGCGCGGCCCGAAGTGCAAACAATAAATCCCCTTCAGGTAGCATCTCTTTCAGAACCTTGTTGTAAGAATTATTATAAAACCATTGGCTCATATGCATTCCATCTTGCAGGACCAAGTCCGACTGAGGGGGAGGCGGAGACCGTCGGACCCCAGGAAACGGCGGAAGCGGCGCCTGCCGAACCTGAGCCGACGGTGGGCACCGTCGTCGGGGCCACGGTGCCTGAAACAGAAGTTGAAGGATCCGCCGCCGAGAAGGTCATTGATGCCGCGTCTGAAGTGGCGGCAGATGAGATGACTGTCGAGCCGAAGGCAGTAGAAGTCGAGGCGCTTGAGGCTGGAGACGTCACGGTGCCGATGGACGAGACAACCATGACCGCAGAAACCGAGGGAGTATCGGGTGAGGCGGCCACGATTCCTGAGGAGGAGCGAACCGCTCTTTCTTAAGAATCTGGTAATACTCCGATCATAGCCCTCCCCGCGTATGGTTCCTTGCCGTCTCCCGGGCTCGCGAGCACAACAACGGTTCCTATCGAGTCGGGTGATGAGGCTACGGGCGGTGGTCTCATGTCGATGGATGAGGGGATTGCTTCAGTTTCTGCCGGTAGCTCGTCAGGTAAAATTTTTTGTCACCAGCGTTCCCCCCTTTTTTATATATCTTGCGATCTCTTCTAACAAGCTTGTCTTTGCAGGTGCGGCCAGTGCCGATGCTCCTTTGCTCGAGGGGGCACCGTCGACTACTGCTTTGGCGGTGGTCACCTCCCCGCCTTCCCTTGTACCATCACGGATGTTGGAAGGTATGGATTCACGACTCATGCATTAATCTTTCAAAAATGTAGCTTTGTACTAACGTTATACCATTGTGCCTTTGCAGGAGTGCTCTTCGATCATTTATATCAAGTGTTGCTCCTACACTTCTCTTTCCCATCCGAGCTCGCTTCTCCTTCTGGTGGCGCCGGTGAGTATACCTTCACTATAATATCTTTACTTAACCCCTTTTTTCTAGTAATGGGATAATTTCTGACTTTTCCTTTTCTTTATTGCAGTGCCACAAATCGAAGGAGTGGATGCAAGACCTGCCGCGCCACCAGCCCTTCCGGCTTTACCGTCCGTTGCAGCTGGTATAGTAAATTTCCTTTTTTGGTAACCCTTCAACATCTTCTGAACCATCGTTTAACCATGTTTTGTTTTGCAGCTATTGTTCCGGCTCCGGTCCCCTTTGAGGCTCGCGTCCTTTCACCGGCAGGCCCTTTCTTGAGACGTCCATCTTCCAAGGGTGCTGTGATGAGTTTGGGCATGCTGAGCGGGTACATTGAAGAGCTCAATATGGACGCTCTCCCTTTTGCCGTAGATTTTGCTGCGGAGGTTAACCCAATGTTGGCGGCGCTCGTAAATTTTCATAACGAAGGCGTCGTCGAATCTTGGGTTAACCACTGCAGGGGATCGAGGCCTGTCTATATCGGCTGGAGTCGACGCGCCCTTCTCCCGAAGTTTTAGCTCTGAGCACCCAACGCACAACTTGGCTCGAGCAAAGCACTTCGCACCTCCGCCACTTGGAACAAGAAGCAGCTTCAAGACTAAGAGAATGCCAAAAGACCTCGAACGAAACGGCCCATCTGCGCGCTGAGGTTGAGGCAAATGCTGCCCAAGTGAAGACTATCTTCGAGGGTCTCTTGGAGCGTATCTCCCATGGGCTAAACTTGAAGCGGAAGCTTGACGTAGCTGAGCGCAATACCCCAAGTCGGGAAGCGGCCTATCAGGTCGTCAGGGAGCAGCTTGCGTCGGTCTTGCAGCAGCGAGCCCAAGTGGAGGCAGAGCTGGCGGTAGTAGCCGATCAAGAGAAGACGTGGAAGGAAGTATGCGAGCAATTGTTAAATCTATGCAAGACGCTTCCTTCCCAGTAATTTCTCCTTGTACCATTTGTACTTGTAAAATATATGTATATATTTTTTTTATTCTTCAGTACAATGTATCCTGTACCCAGTCAATGTTCATGAATAAAAGATACACATTTTTGTAACGTCCTGTGTCATTTCTTCGCCTTTTTCATTCTTTTCAGCATGACATATTTAATACACCTTATTGACAGATAACTTCATTTCTCCCAGAGATAACGATGGCCTAGACTGCAGGTTCAGATCTGCCGCCTAGGACTTTTCAACTCTATGAGCCGTGAGGGTCTCATAGAGACTTTTCTTCCTACGGATCGAGAGGATCTCGTAGGCGGGCTTTCTCCTTAGGAATCGTAAGGATTCCTAAGTGTGGTTTTCTCTTATAAGTCGTAGGGATCTTATAAGAGAATTTTCCCTCTTACGAGTCGAGAGAATTCGTAAGCGGTTGTTTCCCTCCTCATCGAAATTCGACTTCGGAGAGTGGGATCCGTGAATAGTATGCAAGAGACCATTTTGGATTGACTTGCAGGGCCCCATTGTTTAAGAAGCAAGCTTTTCAGTCCTTGCTGTCTGAGACTTCATCTTGCAGATTAAGAAGCAAGTTCAATTTGTTGAAGAAATCCTTTTTCTGAAAGATTTGGCGGGATTTCCCCCACCATCGGATCTTTGATCTAGGGGCTTCTGTTTTATAGAAGATAATAACCGAAAAGATTTCTTCAGAACCTTTTTGTTTAGCGCGAATGCTCCAGGATATGACGCGTGTCGCACAGCACACAGTGCAGCGCAACTGCGCTAGCACATCTATGCCGACACGTGTCATGCAGCGCACGACGCATATGCCGCTGAAGCGTTGCTTCCCTTGGTTTTGCTTGAAACGGAGCTTTGCTTTGGCTGGGTGCACTGCTTTGGGGTGCCGCGCTGATGCGTTTGCGCTGGACACGTGGCATGTAGCGCGCAGCGCAACGCAACTGCGCTAGCGCTTCCGTGCTGAAGCGTCGCTTCTTCAAGACAGAGCTTTGCTCTAATCGGGGAAGGATGAAGTGTTGCTTCATCTCCTGCCTCGGAATTCGAACGGACATTCGCTCCAATTAGGGTAAACTGCCGTGACGACTCTTGGGAGTCGAAGAGGCATTTGAGGCCTATAAATAGGACCCTTGGTCCTCTCCAGATACTTATCATCTTTCAGATTTCCATTTTTGAAGACTTCAGAGCTTTGTTCTTGCCTTTAAGAACTCCAGTGCCTTGCTCCTTTTTTTTAAAGTTTTTTAGAAGAACTTCAGGTAAAATCGATTCTTAGATCAATCTTAAATAGCAGAGCTCTCGTCTAGTGGGTTTCATCTTTGAACACAGTTTTGCTCTCTAGGAATTTAGTCATCCATGTATATTATTTCTTTTCCGTCGTTGATCTTCCTGTAATATTTTCTCCAGACATAATGGCGGCTGTGCATCTATACAGTCTGCACGAGTTCATTACCTACGATAATATCCGCGCTCAGGGTCGTCAACAAAACCAGGAGTTTACAGATGCCGAATGTGCAGAAGTTATGGGTCGTCTGAACGCAAGCGGTGGTTGGCTGTTGCCTCGGCGTTCGCTCTTTTGAAAGTCGTGCTGGGAGCAATATGGAGGGCACTTCCGGGTCTTCACGAGGCCCTACCACTCAATACGCTGGATGATGCCGAGGAAAAGGTGCATTCAGTGCACCTGACAGGGCTGATCTCAAAGAAGCGACGGAACGACCTCGTTGACATCCTGCATCAAGTGTTTCAGCAGACGACGATCGTTCCTGCTTATCAAAGGCCGGACGGGCTTGCCGATGATATCGACACCGAGGAGCGCGAAAGACCGCGCATAAGAATAATTAGAAAGGCCAGAAGAACTCTGGATGGCCTTACTTTTGATTTCCTCAATCCGTGCCCCGGATCCGAGGTTATACCGTTGTAATATTTTGAACAATGTTTCTCATGCATTATTCTTATTCTTGTAAAAACTTTTAGCGGTATGAATGAAAACCCTCCCCCTTTTCTATTTTAGCTTGTCTTATTTCTCGTCCTGAGTCCTCTGTCCATGCATAAATGAATGCGTCACGCATGCCAGATCAGATGTAGAACGGATATTCTTTCTGTCATCTTCTTTCTTTTAATGTCAATAGGCTGTCTTAATAATCATGGTTGATGGATGTCTAAAACGAGTATTCCGACTTCCTCAGGAAATAGCGATGGCTTAGGCCGCAGGTTCAGGTTTACCGCCTAAGACTTTTCAATTCTATGAGCCGTGAGGGTCTCATAAAGGCTTTTCTCCCTACGGATCGAGAAGATCTCATAGGTGGATTTTCTCCTTAGGAATCGTGAGGATTCCTAAGTGTGGTTTTCCCTTATAAGTCGTAGGGATCTTATAAGAGAATTTTCCCTCTTACGAGTCGAGAGAATTCGTAAGCGGTTGTTTCCCTCCTCGTCGAAATTTGACTTCGGAGAGTGAGACCCGTGAATAGTATGCAAGAGACCATTTTGGATTGACTTGCAGGGCCCCATTGCTCAAGAAACAAGCTTTTCAATCCTTGCTGTCTGAGACTTCTTCTTACAAATTGAGACGAATCGGGAATTTGCTCGCGGAGAGGGTGATGGCTCTGCGAGTTGACATGAGTTAAGAGGCTCTCATCACGGAGTGTTTGTATCCGTGAATCGAGGAGTTTGCTAGGGATTATTTGTTTCCCGAGCACCAAGGATTATTTGTTTTCTTGGGGTTTGAAACGAGTCGAGGAATCCCACGGAGGCGCTGGTGGCTCGGCGGGTCGACGCGAATCAGGAGTCTCTCGTCAAGGAGTGTTTGTATCCGTGAGTCGAGGGATTTGCTAGGGATTATTTGTTTCCCGAGCGCCAAGGATTATTTGTTTCCTTGGGGTTTGAAACGAGTCGAGGATTCCCACGGAGGCGCTGGTGGCTCTGCAGGTCGACGCGGATCAGGAGGCTCTCGTCAAGGAGTGTTTGTATCCGTGAGTCGAGGGATTTGCTAGGGATTATTTGTTTCCCGAGCGCCAAGGATTATTTGTTTCCTTGGGGTTTGAAACGATTCGAGGATTCCCACGGAGGTGCTGGTGGCTCTGCAGGTCGACGCGGATCAGGAGGCTCTCGTCAAGGAGTGTTTGTATCCGTGAGTCGAGGGATTTGCTAGGGATTATTTGTTTCCCGAGCGCCAAGGATTATTTGTTTCCTTGGGGTTTGAAACGAGTCGAGGATTCCCACGGAGGCGCTGGTGGCTCTGCAGGTCGACGCGGATCAGGAGGCTCTCGTCAAGGAGTGTTTGTATCCGTGAGTCGAGGGATTTGCTAGGGATTATTTGTTTCCCGAGCGCCAAGGATTATTTGTTTCCTTGGGGTTTGAAACGAGTCGAGGATTCCCACGGAGGCGCTGGTGGCTCTGCAGGTCGACGCGGATCAGGAGGCTCTCGTCAAGGAGTGTTTGTATCCGTGAGTCGAGGAGTTTGTTGGGAGAGTATGGCTCCTTCTTTGTTTACGCCCTTGGATTGTATACAGGGATCGATGTGATCTTAACTGTAGGGCCAAAATTTTATCATCATTATTTTTTGTTTTATTTCCGCGATGCTCTATCATTTCAGCTTTTATATCGCGAAGGTCGCGATCGCCCAATCATTTCGGCTATTTTTCGCGGTGCCCAATCATTTCGGCTGTTTATTTTATTTCCACTCGCTGCTTTTTATTGCGAGTTGCCCAATCATTTCGGCTATTTCTTCATGCATATATTTTTACTTGCCGCTTTTTTTTTTGCAAGTTGCCCCATCATTTCGGCTATTTCGTATGCATGTACGGTCTACTGGCTTTTCGCCGTGAACCTGAACTTGGACACTGATTTTGGCATCAGCACCGCTACAACTGGGATGTTGCCAGGACGAATCATCATTTGCTTCTGTCATTATCGAACAAAGGAGGCTTAGCGACCAGGGTTAGGGTCCTGTCGACTAAGGCTTTTGACTATATGAGCCGTAAGGGTCTCACAAAGCTATTTCTCTCTATAAGTCGTCAGGATCTTATAGGTGTATTTTCTCCTTAGGAATCGTGAGGGTTCCTAAGTGTTTTGTTCCTCTGTAAGTCGTAAGGATCCTACAGGAGGGTTTTCTCTTTGCAAATCGAGAGGATTTACAAGGGTTATGCGAACATATCCCCAGTCACGGATGGACCTTGGTTAGGGAAATGTTTATTCGCGCCCGTGGATTGTATACAAGGGTCAGTATTGAGCCACTTGTAGGGCAATATCGAAAGTTGTGGGGGTTGCTTAAGCACAGGTTTAGATCTCTGTAACTTAAGACTTTCAAACCTTACGAGCCGTGAGGGTCCCATAAGAGCGTTCTCCTTACGAGTCATGAGGATCTCGCAAGTGTATTTTCTCCTTAGGAACCGTGGGGATCCCTAAGTGTGTTTCTCCCTTGTGAGTCGTAAGGATCTCACGCGGGTGGTTTCTCCTTACAAGGTCGAGAGGATCTTGTAAGTGTTCTTTAACGAGGTTGCGCCCTTTCAGGTTTTCATAAACACTCGCCGGTAGTCCTGCTGTTTTTACTCACGGAGCCCTTTCGGGTTTTCATCCGTGCCCATTTTGCTTATGGACATACCATTTTTTTTTATTCTTTTTATTTCCTTTTTCTCTTTTTTTTTTACGAGGTCGCGCCCTTTCGGGTTTTCACGAACACTCGCCGGTAGCCCTGCTGTTTTTACTCACAGAGCCCTTTCGGGTTTTCATCCGTGCCCATTCTGCTTATGGACATACCATTTTTTTATTCTTTTTATTTCCTTTTTCTCTTTTTTTTTACGAGGTCGCGCCCTTTCGGGTTTTCACGAACACTCGCCGGTAGCCCTGCTGTTTTTACTCACGGAGCCCTTTCGGGTTTTCATCCGTGCCCCTTTTTGCTTATGGACATACCGTTTTTATTTTATTTTATTTTTATATATTTTTTTTTATATCTCGTCAGCCTAAGGATGCTGCGGTAGTAGTTTAAAGACGTTTCGGTCTGCTATTAGTTTAAGGACATTTCGGTCCGCTGTTAGTTTAAGGATATTTCGGTCCGCCGTTAGTTTAGGGACATTTCGGTCCGTTATTGAGAAGCTGGCTACTGCTTATACAGTTTGAGCTTAGGAAGATAGCGAGCGGACATAGTCGTCGTCGTCTATCGTTGACCTAGGCTGTGGCTCATTAAGCGTAGTATTTCTTTAGGAAGCGACCGTTTATTGGTCTGAAAAGCCTTTCACCGTGCATGTCCATGAGTAGATAGGCCCCACCCTGATAAACTTTATCTATGATGTACGGGCCTTCATAGTTCGGCTCGAATTTTCCCCGCTTGGCACGATTGGGGATCATAGGCCTTTTGACCACTAGCACGAGTTCGCCTTGGTGGAATGTCCTCGATCGGGTCAATCTTTCGTATGAGCGCATCATCTTTGCTTTATAAGCTTCCAGATTTTGTTGCGCTATGAGCCTAGTTTCATCAAGGGCGTCAAGCTCCTCAAGCCAAAGGTGAGCATTTTCTTCGTCCGTTAGCTCGTGGTGAACTGCCACTCGTAGAGAGGGTAACTCTATCTCGAGAGGGAGTACTGCTTCCGTGCCGAACACCAACGCGTATGGCGTTGTGTTTGTGGCTGTCTTGAACGTGGTTCGATACGCCCAAAGAGCTTCTTGCAGTCTCTCATGCCAGTCTTTCTTATTTCGGGACACTGCTTTCTTTATAATTTTCGTCAAGGTCTTGTTGAAGGCCTCGGCGAGACCGTTAGCTCGTGGATTATAGACTGAGGAATATCTCCAGTCTATGTTATGCTGCTGTGCGAAGCGGCTGATTTTATGACTTTGGTAGGCTGGCCCGTTATCGGAGATGATCCGCCTCGGAGTTCCAAACCGATATATGACGTGCGTTTTGAAGAAATGGAGGATATTCTCCGTCTTCACTTCTCTCAATGGTACTGCTTCTGCCCACTTAGAGAAGTAGTCAGTCGTTGTTAGGATGAAACGATGTCCTTTAGACGATGCTGGCTCGATGGGGCCGACTATATCAGTCCCCCACATTTCGAATGGCCAGCTAGCTATAGTTGGATGCAGCAGATTTGGGTGCTGGTGGATGAAATCCCCATGAATCTGGCATGAGTGACATTGCTTCGCATATTCGATGCAGTCTTGAATCATCGTGGGCCAGTAATAGCCCATCCGTTTGATCTTCAACTTCATCTTTGGACCTGCTTGGTGAGAACCGCAGATTCCGTCATGAATTTCCTGAACGACTCTTTCCGATTCGTCCGGTCCTAAGCATCTCAGCCACAGAGAATCGAATGACCTCTTGTAGAGAGTATCATTGACGAAGGCGAAGGACAGAGCTCGTTTTATGAGTTGATGTCTTGCGGACGCATCTTCGGGCATTTGGTGGGACTTGAAGTAGTCTATAAAGGCTTCCCTCCAATCCTCAACCTTCTCATGTTCTTTTATTTGCAAGGTCGCTTGTCTAGTCACTCCCTTCTCTTCGGGTGATTCCGAAGGTATTTCTGCGGGGGCGAGCACCTGACGACTTTGTACCATGATTCTAACGTCATCGAGGTTCTCGTCAGCCATTTCTTTAGCGAGCTTGGCCAACGCGTCCGCTTTGCTGTTATCCGCGCGTGGTATGCTCTCCAAAGTATAGGAGGGAATTTGGGTTAGCAGTTGTTGCACCTTTTCACCGTATTTTACTAACTCCGGTTTGCATGTTTGGTAATCGCCGTTTACTTGACTAACGACCAGTTTCGAATCTCCGTATATGAGGAGGTTTTCAATTCCCATGTCAATGGCGATCTCGAGGCCTGCTATCAGAGCTTCGTATTCGGCTTCGTTGTTTGTCCTCGGTTCCGTCAGGGAGAACGCGTAGCGCATTATCCCTCCTTGTGGAGTTATAAAGATGAGTCCTACCCCCGATTTGATTATAGGGGTACTTTGTTTGCGCTTCTTCACGGAAGATGCTCCGTCAAAATAAAGCTCCCATCGGGTATTATCACCATCGATCGCATCAAACGCATGTTCGTCCGGAAGATCGCAGTTTAAAGGAGAGTCGGCTGGTATCGGGTGCTCAGCAAGGAAGTCGGCGATGGCCTGGCCTTTTACTGCTTTGAGTGGTCGATATGCTATCGAGAACTCCATTAAGAGTAGGGCCCATTTAGCGAGTCGTCCTGTCAATATGGCCTTTGACATTAGATATTTAAGAGGGTCCACCTTTGAAATGAGATAGACTTCATGCGCTAATGCGTAATGTCTAAGCTTTGTTATTGCGAAGATCAACGCCAGGCAGTGTTTTTCAATGGGGGAATAATTGCTTTCTGTCCCCAGCAGCACTCGACTTAAATAGTAAAGTGCTCTTTCTTTCCCTTGGTCATTCTCTTGTGTCCATAATGCGCCCAAAGAACCTTCAAGGGCGGCCGTGTAAAGAATGAGAGGCTTTCCCTTCACTGGAGCAGCCAACACTGGAGGGTTTTGCAGGTACTGTTTAATCTCGTCTAGTACGTTTTGACACTTTTGATCCCAGACGAACGGGGTTCCCTTCTTCATCAGGTGGCTGTAAGGGCGGCACTTTCCTGAGAGGTTGGCTATAAATCGTCGTATGTACGCGAGCTTTCCTTGGAGAGACCGCAGCTGTTTGAGAGTTCTCGGCGGAGGCATTCCTATGATTGCCTTGATCTTGGACGGATCTATCTCGATACCTCGGTGTCGAACGACGAATCCCAGGAATTTGCCCGAGGAAACCCCGAATGCACACTTCAGAGGGTTCATCTTCAAGTTGTATTGTCGAAGACGTTGAAATACGGTCTTCAGATGCTCAAGATGTTCCTCATATGATTTGCTTTTAACAACGAGGTCGTCGATATAGCATTCAACAATTTCGTGTATAAGGTTATCGAAAATCTTCGTCATGGCCCTTTGGTAGGTTGCACCGGCGTTCTTTAAACCGAAGGGCATTACCTTGTAACAGAATATTCCCAAAGGAGTCCGGAAAGGCGTATGTTTCTGGTCTTCAGGATGCATTTTTATTTGATTATACCCTGATGAGCCGTCCATGAATGAGAAAATCTCATGCGTGGACGTATTGTCTATCATTTGTTCGGTGACTGGTACTGGGAAATCATCCTTCGGGCAGGCTTTGTTGAGATCCCGAAAGTCCACGCATATGCGCACCGTACCATTTTTCTTCATCACTGGGACGATATTAGCAATCCATTCAGGGTATTGAACCTCTTGGATAAAGCCGGAGTCTATCAACTTTTTGACTTCCGCGTTGATGCTCATTTCGAGCTCAAGCCGCATTCTTCTCGGCGCTTGTTTGACCGGCTTGACACTCGGGGATATTGCCAGTCTATGTACAGCAACTTCTGGATCAAGTCCCGGCATCTCGGAATAGTTCCATGCGAAGCAATCTTTATGCTGTACAAGGACGTCCTTTAACGCAGCCACCTTTTCCTCGGACAGCAGTTCGCTGACGAATGTCGGTCGCGGATCGTTTATCGTCCCCAACTCAATTTTCTTGAGGTTATCCGCAGTGGTATGTATGCCGTCCTCTAGTTCTTTCGGAGCTGGGGGAAATTCTGAGATCACCTCATCATTGCTGTTTTCGAAGCACCAGGGAAGGCTGTCCACATTCTCGGACTCTTCTTTTAATATCGTTATCATACGACAGGTGTGAATTTTCTGCCAATCCCAATGTGGAACTGGTTCTTCTTTCGTGGCCTTAGGCTCGTGCTTTTGTGATGGTGCTACCCTCCAGTTGTTGGACAGAGCGAATTTACCAAGCTGATATTGATCTTCGACCCAATTCTTGAAGGTGAAGCAATCTTCAAGAGGATGACCTACTACTCGATGGTAAAAGCAATAATTTGGGTTGAATACCTCGCCCGCGTGCTCGGGGTGCTTGGACTCTGGCAGCGTAAGCATTTGATGTTTTAGAGCAAGATCAAATATCTTCCTTATTTTGTTCCGAGGAAATGAGTATGCTCGACCCATTTTCTTCATGAGGGCTAAGTCAGTAACGCTCGACTTTTGGATACGTGGTTTCTTAGCTCTGCCTTGTGTTTGTTGAGCGTCTTTTCTGTCCTCTGACTTGTTTTTGCTTTCGCGTCGAACCTTTTTTGTACCAAGTTGACAAGGAGCGGCCTTTTCATCCTTCACGGCCTGTCGGAGAAGGCGTTGCGTCTTGGCTTTCTCATAGATGGCCGTCTCGCGATTGTGGTCATCTCGGACTTTTTGACCAGCTTCCCTTATAAGCCTGTCCATTTGTTCTTCAAATGATGGACCGGGCACTTTTTCATCAGGAACTTTTTCTGGCTTAGGATTAGCGTCCTCCCATTGAGCGTCCGCATCTTCATCGAAGTCATACATGACATAACAGCTATTTACTAGCTCTCGTTTCTTTAGCCGGATGTACCCAAGCCATTTTGCTTCCATTCTCCCGTTAGGCAGTTTGCGTTGGGTCCCGGGAACATTCCAGACCCTGTCATAGAATTTGGCCTCTCTAACGGTCTGTCTGAAGGATATCCCCTGGCGTTTCAGCAGTTTCTTCAAACCTTCGGTATAATATCTGGGAAGACGGATAGACTGAAGCCTGTCGAGCGTGGGATCCACGCCATGCCAAACTTCTTTTTCCACCTTGTTTTCTTCAGAACTGTAGAATAGGATTGCCTTCTCGTTTTCTCGCCTGGGAGGGATATAGAATGTCCGCAGCTCTTCTATACTGTAGATATTAAGTGCGTTCAGTTCTTTATGATGTTTAGGCGGCACCATGGCGACTTGCAGACTTTGCTCTTCGTCAGCGGAAGCTTTTATTGAAGGTCGAGCAGAGAATACGACATGGACCTCATCCTCCGAGTCACTACCAAAGACCAATGTAAGAGTGGACGGTCCTGGCTTGTTATGTTGGGGCAGACCCGAATAAACGATCTCCTCTTCTTCCTCGGTATCACTGCCGAAGACAGGGATGGTGGCGTTAGTTTTATTTTCCGGCTTGTGACACTTCTCCATGTCTTCGAAATCCTGCAAAAAGTATTTGGCATCTTCGTATTTGCGGACCTCGTTCACAGAGAACGGGTTCAGTTCTCCCGTCACGGTATACTCGAAACCATCCTTAAAATACTTCATACACTGATGTTGTGTAGAAGGGATGATGTTGTACTCGTGTAACCATGGTCGGCCGAGCAAAGCGTTGTAGCATGTCTTGGCATCTATGACGTGGAATTTAATGTCCGTGACGAGTAATCCGAAGCGTAGCGTCAGTATCACAGATCCAAGAGTCTTTGACGATTGGGAGTCGAACCCGGATATGGTGATCTTGTCCCGAGCAAGGTGCTGGACGCTCATGCAGATTTCCTTCAACACCCGCACGTTGAGTAGGTTAACAGACGACCCGTTATCGATCAGAATCTTGCCTATCTTTATATCATGGCAGTATCCCGAAACATAGAGAGGGCGATTGTGTTCGCAAGTCCCAAGTAGAAGGTCCTCATCGCTAAAAGTAACATCTGCCGTGTGTACTTCCTCCAACTCATCCTTCATCTTTTCCTCGGCCAGGCATGCTTGGAATTGTTCCGGGTCTTGGAGTGCCTTAATCAATGAATCTCTCGCCTCTTTTGATAACAAAAGGGCGTCGAGAATGCTGAGCTGCGAGGGCAGTTTCCTCAGATGTGCTAAAACGTTGTAATCCACTTTATTCCTCTTTGGCGGGTTCTTGGCGGTTAACTCTTCCGCAACTCGATCATCCAAGGCGATGTCTTCAGAGGCCTTCTCTTTCCCTTTGTCTTTCTTGTTTAAGGGTCCAAGATTCTTTTCAGGTAACGTCCGGTTGCGTAGCTGTATATTCTCGCAAGCCTTTGGTCCTTCTTCTTTTCCCGAAGTGGATTCTTTAAAGAGAGGGGCAAGTTCTAGCTCTTCATCAGAATCACTCCCGAATGTAGGCACTTGTGATCCACCGGCGTCAATCATGCAATAACCACTGCTAGTTTTATCAAGCACTTTGATCATTCCGTTCTGCTCTCGGCGGGCTTTGCGCTTTTCCCGCTTAAACTGTTACCGGTGAGTAACATATCCTTGCCACCACTTACCGAAAGCTTTGCACTCTTCGGTGGGATGCGACACCTTCCGATGGTACAAGCAATAGGAGGGGTGGTTTTCCATTTCACCCTTAATGTTTTTCTCGGAGGGTGGTAGCTTTATACCCATCGACACAGCCTTAGCGAATCTTTTCTTTATCTTGAACTTGATTTTATCTGTGGTGGGTATATTTTGTTCTAGCGGGAGTACCGCAATTCTTTCGCCAAGGCGCTGGCGTTTGGCCTTTTCGAATATAACCGCTTCGTTATCCCGATCAGCTTTGCCCTTTAAAAACGCCTGATTTAGGAATGCATCAATTGCTTCATCCGACGGCTCCAGGATTTTTAGTGCAGGCTCTGCCCCCAGCTTTTCAGCGCGAGGAGTCTCCTCATCGCTTGTGGACAAAAGGGAAATCACATGGCAACTTGCTACATGTTCTTCAGATTCATTTGACGAACTACCTCCCTCATCTTCTGCTTGGAAGACGTGGTTGAGGAACTCTTGCAATGTGACGGGAGTCCGCGCCTTCTGGTTGTACTCTTCCAGCGCGTCAATTTGCTTTTGCAAGTCCGTGCGCCTATCGCTAGGCTTCACCGGTTTCTTGGCCTTCTTCTTTTTCTTCGAAGACTTTGACGACTGGCTACTAGTGCTTGAACCCCCATCATTGGTCTTTGGAGTTGGACGTGGCTTTAACATCCCCTCAACGACCTGCGGTTCCAATGGGCTCTTCCACTTGATCGCCGGACATGTCCGAAGATCATTTAGCATCCTCTTCGTTTTTGATGATAATACAACCTCCCACGGAGTTTCTTCAATGACAGAGCATGTTGCCCCCGGCGTATTCGTCCCTTTAGAGGTGTGGGGCTGCGGGGGATTCACCTTCCATTTGTCAGATAACGCAAATTTTCCCTGTCTATACTGGTTTTCAAGCCAATTTTTGAAAACGTAACAGTCCTCAATCGGATGCCTAGCACTCGATGATAGGGGCAGTAATTAGGTTCGTTGACGTCACTTGGTTGTAACGGACGTTTTGGATCTGGCAGATTTATGAGTCTGTTGCGTAATGCCAGCTCGAATAACCTCTTCGTTTTATCGCGGGGAAAGGAATAAGGACGTCCCATCCTATCCTCAAGGGGTACGTAAGGGCGCGTATTGTTTGGACGAGCAACCGGCTTCAAGTCGTTCGGTTGTTGTTGAGCATTAGCGACAATGATCGCTTTTCCCTTTCCTTTGTCAGTTCGGGAATCTGGCTTTGGGAGAGGGGGTTTATGACCCATCTGGTCCATTTGCGCTAGTTTGTCAATCAAAGCCTGGAAGGAAGTCGGCTTGAAAAACATCATAAACTGTGAGATGGTTGCCTGTGGATCAAGGGTTCCAACAAACATTCCTACCGCAGGGGCTTCTTCTATGCGCTGTTCACACTTTGACCATAGATTATGCCACCGTATAGCGTACTGAACCCATGTCTCGCCGGGTTTTACCCTAGCGTTAATCAGTGCCGTCATCGGGGTACGTTCACTGGCACTTGCAAAGCGTTGGGTAAACAGCAGCTCCATCTCCGCGAAGGTTTTAATAGAATCATTAGGGAGTTCAGAGTACCACTCGAACGCCGTATCTGATAGACTTCCGACAAACTGGCGGAGCAAAAGCTTGTCATCGCCGCCGGTGTTACCGCAAAGCGCCCTGAACTGGGCGACACGCTGATGGGGATTGTCAGTCCCTTTGTAGACATGAAACTTGGGAATTGTGTAACCCGGCGGGTACTTGATTTGGTCATACCAGCCTGGATATGGTCGCCCCGTTTTTACGACGTGGCCGGCTGCTTCGGCCGCATGATGAACCTTTATTTGCTGGGCTATGTATTCGTCCAGATCAGTCTTAGAGATTGTATCCTCTTTAGCTGTTAATAGAGCGGGCTGCGGATTTAATGTATCTCCCTTATCATCTCCAAGGACGGTTAGGGGTTCTTCAGCGGGAGGATCTAGTTGTATCATCATCCCTATCATGTCCTGGAAGAGGAGGCCCATCCGCTGTATGTTGGCCGCTTGTTCAGCAGCCTCTTTGTCCCACTTTTCCAGTACTCGGCGAAGGAACTCGGCGTCGGTCTCTTCCTCCTGGCGCTCATCTAAGGACGCCTCAGGGTTCTCTTTTGGCCCAGTGAGTGCAGCCATTGTGGTCATCATCTCCTGGAGCTTTTGTTGCTGCTCCTGAGCCTTGGTCACTGATCGGGTGAGCGGTCGGTGACCCGTAGAAGTACGGCTTTCTTCCTTTTCAGAAGCCATATAAACCGTATGAACAATTATGCCCCCTGACTTGGGGCGTTTAGGTTCACCGCTTTTAAACTTTGCCGCTGACGCGGGAGCTTTCTCTGGCCTCCTTCTTTTGTGGGCCATCGAGGTTAAAGGAGCCGTTGAAGTGGGCATCCTAGCAATTGTTGCCCCCTGTTGTTTAATGGGGCGGTTTTTGTCTTTTTCCACCTTTGCCTTTTTCTGGCGATGAAAGTGGTCCGGGTCAATCACGGAGTCTTGAACTCTACGCCAAACCTTGTAAACTTTTGAGGATAGCCGTTGAGGGGGCTGTTCTTGTTTTGTTTCTGGAACTCTCTCCGCAGGTGGAGGAGATCTTTTCAAGGTAGCGGTTGGAGAGTTCTTACGCACTCTCCTCAGTAGTTCAAAGCTGTTCCCAGTTGGAACAGCAGCGTTGACTTCCACCATTGGAGCGGGTGGAGTTATCCCTGAGGGGGAGTTTCCCCCTGCTTTCCTCACTCGTCGCCAATGGCGACGTCGCGCGCGACGAGCCGTTGGGACTGGCTCGGAAATCGAGATGGTTTCTTGTTGCCCCTTGTTTGAGTGTGGGGTAACTGCCGATGTCAGCCTGTCGAAGACTGATGCCTTTTGACCAGCTGGGGGAGGAGTGGGAACCGTCAATCTTGTGAAGACCGACTCTCTGATGGGAGAGGTCGCTTTAATGACTTCCGAAGCAGCGGCCGTTGCCCTCTTTGGGACGGCCACTTTATAGTTCTGACCTAGCCTGGTAAAAATGGAGGCTGTCAGTTTAGTAGCGGGCGACCCGTTGACAGGGGCCGTCGGAATAGTGAGCCGGTTGAAGACCGACTTTTTACCCACTTCCGGTGCAGGTATTGGTGCAGAAAAGCTTGCAGGTGGGATCATAGTCCCGAAGAACAAGCCGGTGGTGGCTTGGGTCACTTGGTCTACCGGCAGAGTAAGGAAGGAAGCCGCTTGGGGCCCATATGCTACACCTCCTGGTGGGGTGGAGCGTCCGTTGCAGCGGCATTTCGAGCAGTTGGTACAGCTAGAGGCCATTGAATCTTGAATTCTGCGCCAGGTAAAAGACCAAATCTTAGTAACTTGAAATCCGAAGACAACCATTTAATGAACCGCGATTGGTTCGCGAAGACGACACACGAAGTGTGGAGTGGAAAGAGGAAGAGGTCCCACCGGGCGTGCCAGAATCTGTTCCCCTCCGAATGGCGGCCTAGACTTGGCGTCCATGCCTGATGTTCGGGGCAGATGCTATTTGGTTTTATCCGTTTATCTCTCCGAAGATGCCAAGTTGATTTATGGCACCGTGTATCGGAGGTTTAGACGGATGCGGCCGATGTAGCAGACTTCGTCAGATTCCCCCTCAGGATGAGGGGTTTTTGATTATGGGGACGCTCTTCCCTGCAGGCGCAAGCCCCTGCAGTTAATTACGCTACCGCATCGCGGTAACAACTTTCTCCTTCTCCAGAATTTCGCTTCGTGTCGTGTGTGTTCATTTTGTTTGTGGTTGCCCGTGGATTGTATACGGAGACTGAGTAATGCCGTCGCCCGTAGGACGTGGATTAATCCAAATCCGTATTTACTTAGATTTGGGTTTGGTGTTTTTAGTTTAAGGATGCATTAGTCGCATTGCGGCTAAGATCAACTTAAACGTTCGTCAAGGATACGTTAGTCCTGTTTTAGACTAAGATCAACTCAACGTATTGATTAATTTAATGTATGGCCATCGGGACTCGTCACCTCTTTGACGTCGTTGAAGGATTACAACGACATGTATCAAAGGAGCTCGGAGATGTACCCTCGAACCAGAGTTGATTGGGAGTTTTATAATCCATTTGAATATTTAAGGATACGTTAGCCGTGTTTGGGGCTAAGATCAACTTAAACGTTTGTTAAGGATACGTTAGTCCAGTTTGAGACTAAGATCAACTTAACGGGACCGTTTAGATCCGATAAAAGAGCATTTGGGCTCTATTGTGCCAGTTTAGGGACGTGGTGGTCCGATATTAGTTTAGGGACGTTTCGTTCCGATATTAGTTTTAGGGACGTTTCGGTCCGATATTAGTTTATGGACGTTTCGGTCCAATGTTAGTTTAGGGACGTTTCGGTCCGATATTAGTTTAGGGACGTTTCGGTCCAATGTTAGTTTATGGACGTTTCGGTCCAATGTTAGTTTAGGGACGTTTCGGTCCGATATTAGTTTATGGACGTTTCGGTCCAATGTTAGTTTAGGGACGTTTCGGTCCGATGTTAGTTTAGGGACGTTTCGGTCCGGTATTGGGTGTGTGGCCGTTGGGACCCGTCACCTCTTTGACGTCGTTGAGGAATTACAACGATGGATGTCAAAGGAGTTCGGAGATGTACCCTCGAACCGGATGTAGATTGATTTAGGAGAGCCATTTTGCTCAGCCAATTTAATTTAAGAACTTATGGCCACGATTGGGCTAAGTCCAGTAAAAAAAAATGTCCAACATTGCTTTTGCATTTCCTTTTATTTTTATTTGGGCTTTGCCCAGAAAAGATGCAGGGCATCAATTTGTTTTGAGCTCTGTTCTTTATGAATGATGCAGAGCATCAATTTTGTTTGGGCTCAGCCCTTTTATTGCTTTGCAATTTATTTTGGCCTGCTAGGCCTTTTTGATTTGGGCCTGGCCCTTCAAGTAATGCATTGCATTTGTGCAAAGCACCAAGAATCTTTTAGATTCAAGGGAAGGAGTGCAGAGCACTTTTAAATTTCTTGATCTAAATTTAGATCAAAGAGAAGAAGAAAAATCTTTTCTTTCTTTCTATCTCAGAGAACCAGAGGTTCTCTAGCAAGTGCAAGGCACTATTTTTTTATTTTTTTTATTTTATTTATTTATTTATTTATTGAAGATCAATGGTCTATTCCTAAGAGAATTTTCTCTTATTTCAAAGGTTTTTACCTTCTTCTTCTTGTTCTTAAGAAGTTCTCTCCTTCTGTTTTTTTTTAATTCAATTGTCTATGTTTTTGAAATGGGGTCTGGGGTCCTTTTTATAGTGCTCAAAAATCAGTTAAATTTGTTAAAAAGATCTTTTCTGAGTGATTTGGGGAATTTTCCCCACCGTTGGATCTTTGATCCAAAGGCCCCTATTTTACAGAAGAAATCTTCTTGTTTAAACAAGAACAGAAAAAATATCCTTAAATCTTCACTCTGTTGTTGCGCAACTCACCAGCGTGTGACACGTGTCGCGCAGTGAGGCGCTTGCACAACAGCGCTTGCGCAACTGCGCAGACACGTGTCGCGCAGCGGTGCGCTTGCGCAACTGCGCAGTTGTGCGTGCGCAACTGCGCAGACACGTGTCGCGCAGCGGTGCGCTTGCGCAGTTGTGCTTGCGCAACTGCGCAGACACGTGTCGCGCTGCGGTGCGCTTGCGCAGACACGTGTCGCGCTGCTGTGCGCTTGCGCACTTGTGCTTGCGCAACTGCGCAGACACGTGTCTCGCAGCCGTGCGCTTGCGCAGTTGAACGTTGCTTATTTTTTTTAAAGAGCCTTGCTCTGATTGGACGTACTGCCTTGGGCGTTGTGCTGCCGTGTCAACTTCTGACACGTGGCGCGTTGCGCGCAGCGCAAAGGAACTGAAGCGTTGCTTCAAAATTTGAATTTTCAAATTCAAGCAGAGCCTTGCTCTGATTGGGGGAACACCAGTTTTCGAGACAAGTTTCTACAACATCTTTAGGTTTCTTTTATTTCATTAATCTCATTAATGAAGTCCCATTTATTATGCTTGCCAAGCATCACACATGAAACAAAAGCAACAATATATAATATATATTATATATATAATTATAAGCATTCGTCTCAGAATATAATCAATGATCACATCACAGAATATCGCAGCAGAATAAAACATATGAAATATTGGATATACTAGAATTTTCGTGTTTTAGATTAAGTCTGTATAAAACACGGATTCCCCGGTCGTGATGAATAGCCAATCCCACACCCCTAGACCTCTACGAGAGCGGCAAGCAACCCTACCAATTCTAGAGTTAGGAGACCCGGTCTCGACTCCTCGAGATGGTCTCCCTCTAGACTCTAGAACCCGGTTACTTGTGCTCCCCGCCTTGGGTCTATCCTAATGCGGAAAAGTAAATAATATACAATGGTGATATCATGCTCAACCCGGAAGTGCCCTAATAAAAGAATATTACATACAATGAATTTTTCATGAATGAAAATAAAAACTCTCACCTCACATAAAACCCCCGGCTATTCAATCACGACGATCTAATATAACATATCACATCAACACATAATATCACATGTCATCAACGTAAGTAAATATGCGTATCCCAATTTCCGTTAACATATGCACCGAAACCGGCGATACACCACATATTACACTTACGGTCGCAAAAAAGAAAGTGAAAAACTATAACAGTTGGAACACGCAACCACCTTAAACATCACATGACTAACCAAATGAATTCCTTAAACATCACATGCCTAACAATTATAAACCCCGTATTTTAGTCTCGATCTCGAAAACACTTTTCAATATCTAGTCGGGCAATTCAACAAGATTCCCGACATCCTGATCGAATGCTCGTCGGAAACTTTAGTAGACGGTCGCACCCCCCGATGCCGTCGACGAAGTGCACTAAGGCGGAACACCGCTGCCGCGAGCACCCGAACGGATGCTTTTGGCGATGCGGTTCTCCACAGTCACTTGGTCAGGGTTATGGGGCGTGGCTATCTAATAATGTTACCCAGGGAGTATCCGCGTACGCTACGTGATTGCGATGGACTTTTGATCACATCAAAATTCCGTGGCAACCGATCAAATGAGACTAAATTGCTAGATTTATAACATTCATACTCGTTATCTTATAACTACATTTGTGGATTCCAAACATTGTATCCCATCACATAATATCCGGACGACGTTAAACTTTTCGATCGATTCATCAAAATCCCACAATTTTCCGACAGCTCAACGCTTGAGCACAGTTCAACAATACCCAGAAGATGCCACAGTACCTATGAACCAGCCGTAGAAGGGTCAAACCAACGCCTCACATGTGACAACGCCGAACTACCACAAACCCTAGGGTTTAGTGGCGGTTCTGACGGTCACAAAATCGAGTTAAGGTTTCGTTCTTCTAGAGGGTCCACAGAATCACTTGCATGTTTTTCTGGATACGATGAACATGGAAAATTTGGGTTTTTGACATTCGATTGAACTTTTTAATTTCGCCTAGACAACATGCGAATAACCCGAAACATTGTTAAAACTATGAATACGAAACACTACGAATTTTTTATAGTGTAAGATTACAACTGTTCCCGCCAAAAATTTCTGCGCAAAAGAGTCCAAGGTATCAAATGGCAGCGATACGCTTAAGAAAATGCGAACCAGTATCTTCCGGCCTGTATTTTGATAAACTCCCCAATGAGGAACTGTTAAATTATGATGGTATTGAAAGCATCTCGAAAAAACCTTCGATTTAATGTATTATGGGCCTCATAATTCATCCGGGATCAAAAGTTATAAGCAAATGTGTTATGCACATGTGATCTAAGAAAGAAGATGCGAACCAGTATTTTCCGAGCTTTATTTTGATAAACTACGGAATGAGAAACAGCTAAATTCTGATGGTATTAAAAACATCTTGAAAAGACCTTCGATTTGATATATTATGGGCTTCATAATTCATCCGGGATCAAAAGTTATGAGCAAATGTCTATGCACATGTGATCTAAGGAAGAAGATGCGAACCAGTATTTTCCGAGCTGTATTTTGACAAACTCCGGAATGAAAAACAGCTAAATTCTGATGATATTGAAAGTATCTCGAAAAGTCCTTCGATTTGATATATTATGGGCCTCATAATTCATCCGAGATTAAAAGTTATGAGCAAATGTGTTATGCACGTGTAATCTAAAGTAATGCTCTACTACATGGGGAATGCATTTTTTAGTCCCACATCGGGAAAAGGAGAGATAGCTTCTCTACCACTCCCATATAAATATGAGGGGATAGCTCTTAGAAAGATAGAGTTAAATCCTCAAAGGATTCAATACTCAAAGGAGCTTAGTTCTCCAAGATAGGAGCATGCTCCTCCATAATGCGCCCAACACGTGCGACGCACGTGCGCGAACACAAAGAAGCCTTTTTCAGCAGCGAGAAGCTTAAGCCCCAGCCTTTTCTTCCCCCCTAATGATTGAGACATGGTTCAAAGGGTACATCCCTCCACACCTTCGATATATGGCACTGTAATCTCTCAGTGTCGTCGGAGAGGTGTTGGATCCCAACGACCAATGATCCTTCTTTCTAAAATAAAAAAAGAAGAAGAAGAGAGAACATTGACAGAGAAACAGAGAAAGAATTCAGAGAACTCCTAAAAAGAAAGTTTGAGAAGAAATCAGAAAGAAAAGAAGGTAAACCTTTGAAAAGAAGAATTTCTTCTGAAAAGATCAATGATATAAGAGCAAGATCAAGATCTTAAAATAAAAAGAATAAAAAATAAGAAGATCATTTGATCTACACAAAGGAATTGCCTTTTTTATGAACCACTGGTTCTGGAATCTTTAAGGATTCTTTTCTTGAATCCAAAAGCGCATTATTTACAGAAGGGCCAAGCCCAATTAAAAAAGGCCTAACAGGCCAAATTAAATGCAATGTATTATTTTAAAGAAGGACAGAGTCCAAACAGATGCTCTGCATCATTTATAAAGGGACAGAGCCCAAATCAGAAAGGCCTAGCAGGCCAAAATAAAATGCAGTGCATTATTAAACAGGGGCAAAGCCCTAGCACAGGCCTAATAGGCCAAAGATAAAAACGTTGAATATTCTCAACTGGACTTAGCCCAATCGTGGCCGTAAGTCCTCAAATTAAATTGACTGAGCAAGATTGCTCTCCTAAATCAATTTACAACCGGTTCGAGGGTATATCTCCGAACTCCTTTGACTCCTATCGTTGTAATCCTTCAACGACGTCAGAGAGGTGACGGGTCCCGACAACCATACATCAACACGGACTGTGGGGTTCTTAAACTCATGGACTCATGCGTCCTTAAACTAAAATACGGACTGTGGGGTCCTTAAAACGGCGGACTTATGCGTCCTTAAACTAAAACACGGACTGTGGGGTCCTTAAACCCACTGACTTAAGCGTCCTTAAACTGCCTATGGACCACCATGTCCCTAAACTGGAATATGGACCGCAATGTCCTTAAACTACCAATGGACCGCAATGTCCCTAAACTACCTATGGACCACTACGTCCCTAAACTGGAACAATAGAGCTCCCAAATGCTCTTTTGTCGGATCTAAACGATCCCGTTTAAGTTGATCTTAGCCTCAAATATGGCTAACGTATCCTTAAACATTCAAACAGATTTTAGTCCCAAATTGGACTATAAAACCCCCAATCAACTTTGGTTCAAGGGTACATCTCCGAACTCCTCTGACACATGTCGTTGTAATCCTTCAACGTCGTCAGAGAGGTGACGGGTCCCGACGGCCATATATTAAATGGACCACTACGTCCTTAAACTGGAAATGGATCTAGACGATCCCGTTAAGTTGATCTTAGTCTCAAATCAGACTAACATATCCTTAACGAACGTTTAAGTTGATCTTAGTCTCAAATGCGGCTAACGTATCCTTAAACTAAAAACACCAAACCCAAATCTAAGTAAATACGGATTTGGACTAATCCACATCCTACGGGCGACGGCATTACTCAGTCTCCGTATACAATCCACGGGCAACCACAAACAAAACAAACACCCACGACACGAAGTGAAATTCTGGAGAAGGAGAAAGTTGTTACCGCGATGCGGTAGCGTAATTAACTGCAGGGGCTTGCGCCTGCAGGGAAGAGCGTCCCCACAATCAAAAACCCCTCAAGTGAGGGGGAATCTGACGAAGTCTGCTATATCGGCCGCATCCATCTAAACCTCCGATACAAGGTGCCATAAATCAACTTGGCATCTTCGGAGAGGTAGACGGATAAAACCATATAGCATCTGCCCCGAATCTCAGGCTAGAAGTCCTCACGTCGTCACCGTCTTTCGGAGGGGAACAGATTCTGGCACGCCCGGTGGGACCTTTTCCTCTTTCCACTCCACACTTCGTGTGTCGTTTTTTTTCCCGCGATCAAATAATCGCGGTGTGTATGTTTTTGGTTGCCCTTAGGGGAGTGGATATTGAAGCTGGAATTTCGTCTCTTTGAAGAATGACATTTGCTCCCACCCTAGCAACTCAGGCTTTGTCATACCCGGTGGAGTCAAGTATGGGTCACTTGCAGCCTCAAATCTCTGCAATCCGGCTTTTCAAGAAATTAACGGGCTTCTTTTTGGGTCGATGCTCCCACCTCCCACCCTCGGTGCCTCAACGCCGATGGAGGAAGCCCAGAGGATGTCTGTCGCCTAGGCAGGCTCCCCAAGCAGCAGCCTTGCCGACGGAATCGGTCCTCAAACAGCTGGCACATGCCAAAGACCAAGGTCGACGCAGGGGGCAGAATATTCAAGCTATTCAAGAAATCAATGGCTTCAAATTGCACTAACTGCAACAGCAACTCTCGCTCCGTCCCATCTGGAGGAGTAACCTACGGGCCCCAAGCAGCCTCCTTTTTCACTATGCCAATGGAGCAGGTAACTCAAGCCACCACTGGGCTCTTCTTCGGGACCATGCTCCCGCCAACGAGCTTCAGCGCTCCTGTACCATCGCAAGAAGCTCCCAAGAAGTCGTTTTTCAGCGCTCCTGTGCTTATTTACGCCTTACTTTGCATTATACTGTATATAAGCACATACAAAAAAATATGATAATAAAAGAGTAGAAAGTGAAAAATTATATTTAAAATATAGGAATAGTTTAAGAAAAACAAGAAAGTTAGATGTTTTCTTAAATGAAACTAGTAATAAGTGGTTATAAGCTGTTGTCCCAAAGGTTAGTAAGATGAAGGAAATTACTAATCTGAGGATAAAAATAAGCCTGAAAAATAGTTCCTATTCTGGAAGCCAAACATTTGAACGTTGAAACCCTACTATACGCACATACACACATCTTGAAACTCGGGATAGTAGAGGATACCTTGAAATGCTCTTGTCTAGAAGCCAAAGTATGAAGAAAATAAAAGATAAAATGGTGAAAAGAAAAATGAACACTGGTTTTGTTATCACCGAGGCAGCAATAAAAAAAATACAGCGAGGGTGCTTTATCACCTAGTGCCTTAGACCAACTGGTTTGGGAGCCACTGCTAAGCCTTAGGTGTTGCAAGACGAGGAAAAACACCTAATTAGCAAGCACATGAGTAATCGATCGGTTAGTACCTCAAGAAGTATTAACGGTCGCATGAAGAATGTGTGAGCAAATTCCATCTAAATATCTATTAAAAAGTACCGAGGTAGATGGACAAGAGTATGATTGCTTGAATTGAATTCTCTGAGTGTAGGGATGTCCAGTTCACACACGTAGGGGTATATGATCAATGTTTAGAAGAAAGGTAGGAATGAAAACTAAAGGCGATGTTTTATTGAGGGATGATGTGATTTCTAACATCTTTTCATGACTATTAAGATAGGGCTCATAGCAACTGAAAAGCTGGTAGAGTTGAAAACTCTTATTTTCAAGTTCTTTCTTCTATAGTTCTTATCTTTATATAACTTTCACCATCTCTCTTTTATTATACGATTTTGTGGGTGTAATCCGCTGAAAACCCTCAGGAGACAACACCCCTCCTACTAGGGATATACCACTGGCGCCGAGTAAGGAAGACCGGGGGCAACTCTCCTTCTGGACTGACTCCGCCGATTCCAACGGCGGAAATTGATGCTGCTGTTCCAACTGGAAACAGCTTTGAACCACTTAGGAAGGTCCACAAGAACTCTCCGACCGCTGTGCTGAAAAGATCTCCTCCACCTATGGAGAGCGCTACAAAGGTGAAGCCGGAAAAGCCCCCTCAACGGCTGTCCTCTAAAATCTACAAGGTCTGGCGTCAAGTCCAAGACTCGGTAATTGATCAAGATTATCCCCGCCGACAGAAAAAGGTGAAAGTTCAGCGGGAAGAGGACCGTCCTATCTATTAGTTATATGTATGCCCTAGAGGCCATTACTATACATGGGATGTATATTGTAGTGGATGCTTGGACATATATATGGAGGACTTTCTTGCTCGACATGATAGTATGCTATCTGGTTACACTTTACCTTAACGTGTACACTGATTGTCTCTCTGTTACATGTTGGTAAAGCCCTTAGGATGTATACTTGACTACCTGGACTATGATGCGGATCATACTAGTGGGGACATGGTAGTCCATAAGTACATCCTTCAAGGTCCCTAGTCGTGGGTGTATCGAGACAGGGCATAGATATACCAGAGTAGACTAGCGTATACCTTCTCGACCCATACAGATGGGCGATGGATGATCCCATATCCATTGGTGTTTGACATCAGAGATGATATACGGGTGCTCAGTGGAGACTGGGTACACTGGACGGACTCGCCGAGAACTCCCAGATGGTATTATACCTTACGTCAGATGGCAGTTCTCTGGTGACACTGGTACAGAGTAGTCTGTTGACCCGAGATCGTCATAGAGTCTTGTGTGGTTCCCACTGTGCTTTGATTTCCACCTTACCACGTCCAAGAGGGCGTGCAAAACGGTGGTTTTTGGGTACAGTCCCGAATCACATGGAGGCAATGAGCGATAGAAGGGGATTCGTCTCTCCCGGTATAGGGAGTTGATGTTGCGCTGTGTTCGATTGGCTATAACCGGAAATCCCTGGCCAGGGTTGCTGAGATTTACTGGTAAGTGTTACCAGTAGTTTCTCGAACTGTTATAGACCTCATATCGACACGACTTATCGAGCTATTGGGGTTTGACGTTTACCACCCCTAGGCGAGATATGCGACATATCAGACGACGAGACCGGACTGTACGGTAAGTGTTACTGGTTGGATTCACAGGAGTGTGAGCGGGCTTGCTCGTCGATCTTCTGATCGCTCAATACCCGGGTGGCCGTTACGTTTAGCAGACCGCTTGCGGCTTGTGGGTGCTTGATATGATCATCATCTGCTGCCGGCGTATTGACGAGTCTTTAGAGTCCTACACAGAGGTTTCTGGCTCAAGAGAAACGAAATAGGAGTGCATATGAGATATGTGCGGGACCGAGAATAATACCAGTATATGATACTATATTCGATTCTCGCGATTTGTGACATTGATCGGTTATATGCGATATAGCCGGGTTATCGGATCAAGTGTTGATTCGATAAGTTGTTACTATTGATATTAGTCGGTTATATGCAGTATGACCGGATCATTAAATAAAGTGTTGATTTAATGATTTAATGTATATTACTTTACATTAACTAGTATTGGTTCACTTAAGATTATTTTCTCACTTGAATGTGCACATTGTATATATGATATAGTTTTGTGCACTAGATTGTATCATGTTTGATGATACATGCAAACTTGGGTGTGTATGCTTTAAACCATGGTTTAGGTTAATGGTTAAGGTTTATATATAATTTATTTATTCATTATGGTTAAAATAAAATGGTGGCTTTCTTGTTTTATTCATGAAGCTTTGAAAGTCTTTGCCATTTTTGTTTTATCCTTAACCTAACCATCAAACTAAACCCTAGTTTATTCTCTACATGAGTTAGCCTTACCCATGGTTGCATTATGATAACTCTTCACTTGATTTTTCATTTTTAATTGATATTCTTTTCTTCTTCTTCTTCTTCTTGAAAATGAAAAGAAAAAGCTTGCTTCAAAAATGTCAAGTGATGATTTCAAGTGAGAAATCCAAATCCAAAGTGAACCCACTTCCTATTTCTTCATCCTCTACCACTTGCCAAGTAGTATAGGGTGTTTTCTTCACAAGTTTCATGACTTGGTGAAGTTGGAGCTTGATCTTGAGTTGCCTCGACGTAGATCATCTTCGGCATCGAAGTCGACGACCTAGTCCGATCATTTCTTCGACGAAACCATCGCTAGAGTCCGGGATCCGATGATCGCAGCGGAGGGACATCATCACGGAGCTAAGGAAGTGGAGGACCGGCTCTACAAAGGTTGTAGTCTCTTTCACTTAGCAGTAAAGTTGTTTACTACTTGCATGTTTCGCCTAATCTCTAGTTAACGATCTATATTAGGGTTTCTCGGCACCGAAAAATTTGAAATTGGCATGGTTGATGCCTTGTGAGACCTCATTAGTGTGCCTAGGAACCCCTACACTATCAATCCATAAAAGGCGATAGCTACTTGGGTGCCCACGGCAAGTGACCCATGGCCGACGTTCGTCAGTGAGCTGCTATCTGAAGAAAGGGTGGCTGCGTTAAAAGACGTGCTTGTGCAGCATAGAGATTGCTTCGCATGGAACTATTTCGAAATGCCAAGATTAGATCCAGAGATTGCTGTCCATAAATTGGCGATATCCCCGGACGTCAAGCCAGTCAAACAGGCGCCGAGGAGAATGCAGCTCGAGCTTGAGATGAGCATCAACGCCGAGGTCAAGAAGTTAATCGACTTTGGCTTTATCCAGGAGGTTCAATATCCTGAATGGATCGCCAACATCATCCCGGTGATGAAGAAAAATGGGACGGCGCGCATATGCGTGGACTTTCGGGATCTCAATAAAGCCTGCCCGAAGGATGATTTCCCAGTGCCTGTCACCGAACTGATGATAGACAATACGTCCACTCATGAGGTTTTCTCCTTCATGGACGGCTCATCAGGGTATAATCAGATAAAGATGCATCCCGAAGACCAGAAGCATACCGCTTTCCGGACCCCTTTGGGAATATTTTGTTACAAAGTAATGCCCTTCGGTCTAAAGAACGCCGGCGCCACCTATCAGAGGGCCATGACAAAGATTTTCGATGACCTCATACATGAAATCGTCGAATGTTATATCGACGACCTCGTGGTTAAGAGCAAATCATACGAGGAACATCTCGAGCATCTAAAGACTGTATTTCGACGCCTACGACAATACAACTTGAAGATGAACCCCCTTAAATGTGCGTTCGGAGTTTCCTCGGGTAAATTCCTGGGATTCATCGTCCGACACCGAGGCATCGAAATAGATCCATCTAAGATCAAGGCGATCATGGTAATGCCTCTGCCGAGAACTCTCAAACAATTGCGGTCTCTCCAAGGAAAGCTCGCATATATTCAGCGATTTATAGCCAACCTCTCTGGCAAGTGCCGCCCTTACAGTCACCTGATGAAGAAGGGAACTCCATTCGTCTGGGATAAAAAATGCCAGGGCGCGCTAGACGAGATTAAACAGTACCTGCAGAACCCACTGGTGTTGGCTGCTCCGGTTAAGGGAAAGCCTCTCATTCTTTATACAACCGCCCTCGAAGGTTCTTTAGGCGCATTATGGGCGCAAGAGAATGACCAGGGGAAAGAAAGAGCACTCTACTACTTAAGTCGAGTTCTTCTGGGGGCAGAAAGCAACTATTCTCCCATTGAAAAACACTGTTTGGCGTTGATCTTTGCGATAACAAAGCTCAGGCATTATGCATTGGCGCACGAAGTCCGTCTCATCTCGAAGGTGGATCCCCTTAAATATTTGATGTCGAAGGCCATATTGACAGGTCGACTCGCTAAATGGGCTCTGCTCTTGATGGAGTTCTTGATAACGTATCAACCTCTCAAGGCGGTAAAAGGCCAAGCCATCGCCGACTTCCTTGCTGAGCACCCAGTACCTGCCGGTTCTCCTCTGAATTGCGATTTGCCAGACGAACATGCGTTTGACACTATCGATGGGAACGATACTCGATGGGAACTCTATTTTGATGGAGCGTCCTCCATAAAGAAGCGCCAACAAAGTACCCCTATAATCAAATCGGGGGTAGGCCTCATCTTCATGACCCCACAAGGAGGAATAATGCGCTTCGCTTTCTCCTTAACAGAGCCGAGGACAAACAATGAAGCCGAATAGGAAGCCTTGATAGCAGGTCTCAAGATCGCCATCGACATGGGAATTGAAAACCTCCTCATATACGGAGATTCTCAACTGGTCGTTAGTCAAGTAAACGGCGACTACCAGACGTGCAAACCGGAATTGGTGAAGTACGGTGAAAAGGTGCAACAACTGTTGACCCAAATTCCCTCCTATACTTTGGAAAGCATACCGCGTGCGTAAAACAGCAAAGCAGACGCGTTGGCCAAGCTTGCTAAAGAACTGGCTGACGAGAACCTCGATGACGTAAGAATCGTGGTACAAATCCGTCGGGTGCTTGCCCCAGCAGAAATACCTCTGGAATCATCCGAAGAGAAAGGAGCGACTGAACAGACGACCCTACAAATAAAAGATCGTGAGAAGGCCGAGGATTGGAAAGAAGTCTTTATAGACTATTTCAAATACAGTCGAACGCCCGAAGATGCGTCCTCAAGACATCAGCTTATGAAACGAGCTCTATCTTTCGCCTTCGTCAATGATACTTTGTACAAGAGGTCATTTGATTCTCTGTAGCTGAGATGCCTAGGGCCTGACGAAGCGGAAAGAGTCGTTCAGGAAGTTCATGATGGACTCTGTGGTTCTCACCAAGCGGGCTCGAAGATGAAGTTGAAGATCAAACGGATGGGCTACTACTGGCCCACTATGATTCAGGATTGCCTCGAATATGCGAAGCAATGCCACTCATGCCAAATCCATGGGGACTTCATCCACCAACATCCAAATCCATTACATCCAACAGTGGCTAGCTGGCCGTTCGAGATGTTGGGAACTGACATAGTCGGCCCCATCGAACCAGCATCGTCTAGAGGACATCGTTTCATCCTGGCGATGACTGATTACTTCTCCAAATGGGCAGAAGCAGTACCGTTGAGGGAAGTAAAAACGGAAAATATCCTCCATTTCTTCAAGACGCACGTCATATATCGGTTTGGAACGCCGAAACGGATCATCTCCGATAACGGGCCAGCCTACAAAAGCCACAAGATCAGTCGCTTCGCGCAACAACACAATATAGACTGGAGATATTCCTCGGTTTATAATCCGCGAGCTAATGGTCTAGCCGAGGCCTTCAACAAGACCCTGACGAAGATCATGAAAAAGAAGGTGTCCCGAAATAAGAAAGACTGGCACGAGAGACTGCAAGAGGCTCTTTGGGCGTATCGAACTACGTTCAAAACAGCCACCAACACAACGCCATACACGTTGGTATTCGGTACGGAAGCAGTACTCCCCCTCGAGATAAAGTTACCCTCTCTGCGAGTGGCAGTCCATTACGAGCTGACGAACGAAGAAAACGCTCACCTTCGGCTTGAGGAGCTTGATGCCCTTGAAGAAACACGGCTCATAGCGCAACAAAATCTGGAAGCTTATAAAGCAAAGATGACGCGCTCATATGAAAGATTGACCCGACCGAGGACATTCCGCCAAGGCGAACTCGTGCTAGTGGTCAAAAGGCCTATGATCCCCAATCGCGCCAAGCGGGGAAAATTCGAGCCAAACTATGAAGGCCCGTACATCATAAATAAGGTCTACCAAGGTGGGGCCTATCTGCTCATGGACATGCACAGTGAAAGGCCTTTCAGGCCAATAAACGGTCGCTTCCTAAAGAAATACTACGCTTAATGAGCCACGGCCTAGATTAATGATAGATGACGATGACTATGTCCTCTCGCTATCTTCCTAAGCTCAAACTTTATAAGCAGTAGCCAGCCTTCTCCATGACGGACCGAAACGTCCTTAAACTAATAGCGGACCGAAACGTCCTTAAACTAATACCGCAGCATCCTTAGGCTGACGAGATGAATAAAAATAAAAAAATAAATAAAGAAAAATATAATAAATAAAAACGGTATGTTCATAAGCAAAAAGGGTACGGATGAAAACCCGAAAGGGCTCCGTGAGTAAAAACAGCAGGGCTACCGGCGAGTGTTCGTGAAAACCCGAAAGGGCGCGACCTCATAAAAAAAAGAGAAGAAGAAAATAAAAAGAATAAAAAAAACGGTATGTCCATAAGCAAAATGGGCACGGATGAAAACCCGAAAGGGCTCCGTGAGTAAAAACAGCAGGACTACCGGCGAGTGTTTGTGAAAACCCGAAAAGGCGCAACCTCGTTAAAAGACACTTATAGGGTCCTCTCGACCTTGTAAGGAGAAACCACCCGTGTGAGATCCTTACGACTCACAAGGGAGCAACACACTTGGGGATCCCCACGATTCCTAAGGAGAAAATACACTTGCGAGATCCTCACGACTCGTAAGGAGAACTCTCTTATGAGACCCTCACGGCTCATAAGATTTGAAAGTCTTAAGTTACAGAGACCTAAACCTGTGCTTAAGCAACCCCCACAACTTCCGATATTGCCCTACAAGTGGTCCAATACTGGCCCTTGTATACAATCCACGGGCACGAATAAACATTTCCCTAACTAAGTCCCATCCGAGACTAGGGATATGTTCGCATGGTGAACAACCCTTGTAAATCCTCTCGATTTATGAGGAGAAAACCCTCTTGTAGGATCCTTACGACTTACAGAGGAACAAACACTTAGGAAACCTCACGATTCCTAAGGAGAAAATACACC
This sequence comes from Agapanthus africanus, assembly GCA_030015575.1. Lineage (NCBI taxonomy): Eukaryota > Viridiplantae > Streptophyta > Magnoliopsida > Asparagales > Amaryllidaceae > Agapanthus > Agapanthus africanus. Next base: position 888,460,263 of record JASDDO010000019.1, on the reverse strand, counting down.
TACAAGATCCTCACGACTTGTAGGGAGAAATAACTTTGTGAGACCCTTACGGCTCATGAAGTCAAAAGCCTTAGTCGACAGGACCCTAACCCTGGTCGCTAAGCCACCTTTGTTCGACATCGACAGAGGCAGATGATGATTCACTCCTGGTAATATCCCAGTTGTAGCGGTGCTGATGCCGAAATCGGTGTCTAATTTCAGGTTTACGGCGAAAAGCCAGTAGGCCACACATGCATATGAAATAGCCGAAATGATGGGGCAGCTTGCAATAAAAAGCAGCAAGTAAAAACGTATGCACACGAAATAGCCGAAATGATTGGGCAACTCGCAATAAAAAGCAGAGAGTAAAAATAAAATGAACAGCCGAAATGATTGGGCACCGCGAAAAATAGCCGAAATGATTGGGCAATCGCGACCTTCGCGATATAAAAGCTGAAATGATAGAGCATCGCGGAAATAAAACAAAAAAAAATGATGATGATAAAACTTTGGCCCTACAGTTGAGATCACATTGATCCCTGTATACAATCCAAGGGCGCAAACGAAGAGGGAACCATACTTTCCCAACAGGCTCCGCCAGAAAACGAAGCCAAATCTCGATGGTTCATCCCAACTCCGAAGAAACCAATGTCTTCGGCAAATCCTTCGACTTCAGGGAAACCAGTGTCCTTGATAAGAGCCTCCCGATTCGCGTCAACTCGCAGAGAAACCAGTGTCTCCGTGGGAAATTCTCGATTCATTTCAACACCAGGTAAACAAATAATCCTTGGCAAATACCTCAATTCAGGGAAACCAGCGTCCTTGATGAGAGCCTCCTGATTCGCGTCGACTCGCAGAGAAACCAGTGTCTCCGTGGGAAATTCTCGATTCGTTTCAACACCAGGGAAACAAATAATCCTTGGCAAATACCTCAATTCAGGGAAACTAGCGTCCTTGATGAGAGCCTCCTGATTCGCGTCGACTCGCAAAGAAACCAGTGTCTCCGTGGGAAATTCTCGATTCGTTTCAACACCAGGGAAACAAATAATCCTTGGCAAATACCTCAATTCAGGGAAACCAGTGTCCTTGATGAGAGCCTCTTGATTCGTGTCGACTCGCAGAGAAACCAGTGTCTCCGTGGGAAATTCTCGATTCGTTTCAACACCAGGGAAACAAATAATCCTTGGCAAATACCTCAATTCAGGGAAACCAGCGTCCTTGATGAGAGCCTCCCGATTCGCGTCGACTCGCAGAGAAACCAATGTCTCCGCGGGAAATTCTCGATTCGTTTCAACACCAGGGAAAAAAATAATCCCTGGAAAATACCTCAATTCAGGGAAACTAGCGTCCTTGATGAGAGCCTCCTGATTCGCGTCGACTCGCAGAGAAACCAGTGTCTCCGCGGGAAATTCTCGATTCGTTTCAACACCAGGGAAACAAATAATCCTTGGCAAATACCTCAATTCTGGGAAACTAGCATCCTTGATGAGAGCCTCCTGATTCGCGTCGACTCGCAGAGAAACCAGTATCTCCGCGGAAAATTCTCGATCCGTTTCAACACCAGGGAAACAAATAATCCTTGGCAAATACCTCAATTCAGGGAAACTAGCGTCCTTGATGAGAGCCTCCTGATTCGCATCGACTCGCAGAGAAACCAGTGTCTCCGCAGGAAATTCTCGATTCGTTTCAACACCAGGGAAATAAATAATCATTGGCAAATACCTCAATTCAGGGAAACCAGCATCCTTGATGAGAGCCTCCTGATTCGCGTCGACTCGCAGAGAAACCAGTGTCTCCGCGGGAAATTCTTGATTCGTTTCAACACCAGGGAAACAAATAATCCTTGGCAAATACTTCAATTCAGGGAAACCAGCGTCCTTGATGAGAACCTCCTGATTTGCATCGGCTTGCAGAGAAACCAGTGTCTCCGCGGGAAATTCCCGATTCGTCTCAACTTGCAAGATGAAGCCTCAGGCAGCAGGGATTAAAAAACTTGTTTCCTGAACAATGGGACCCTGCAAGTCGGTCTAAAACGGTCTCTTGCATACTATTCACGGGTCTCACTCTCCAAAATCGAGTTTCGAAAAGGAGGGAAACAACCGCTTACGGGTCCTTTCGACTCGTAAGAGGGAAAAATTCTCTTATAGGATTCTTACGGCTTGTAAGAGAAAACACACTTAGGAATCCTCACGATTCCTAAGGAGAAAATCCACCTACGAGATCCTCTCGATCCGTAGGGAGAAAAGTCTCTATGAGACCCTCACGGCTCATAGAGTTGAAAAGTCTTAGGCAGTAGATCAGAACCTGCGGCCTAAGCCATCGCTATCTCTTGGAAAAAACTAAGTTATCTGCCAATTATGTTTATCAAAGACAACATGCTGATAATAAGAGAAGGCAGAAAGCAAAAGAGCATACAAGACATTGCAAAAGAAAATGTGTATCTTTATTCATTGACTTCAATCAAATACAAGATGAATCGTACAAAAGAATAAAGAATGGATACATATTATTTAAAAGGAAAATTTTACAAATACATTGATACAAAGGAAGCTACTGGGAAGAAAGCGTCTTAAGTAGCTTTATCAGTTGTTCACACACTTCCTTCCATACCTTTTTCCCGATCGGCTACCACCGCCAGTTCTGCCTCTACTTGAGCCCGCTGCTGCAAGACAGATGCAAGCTGCTCCTTAACGGCCTGATGAGCGGCTTCACGGCCTGGAGTGTCATGCTCGGCAACATCAAGCTTTCGCTTCAAGTTTAGCCCATGTGAGATACGCTCCAGAAGGCCCTCGAAGACAGCCTTCACCTCGGCAGCGTTCGCCTCAACTTCAGCACGTAGGCGAGTAGTTTCGCTTGAAGACTCCTGACGCTCCTTCAGCCTTAAAGCTGCTTCTTGTTCCAAATGGTGGAAATGAGAAGTGCTTTGCTCGAGCCATGCTTCCCGTTGAGTACTCACGGCCAAGAACCTCCGTCTCGGAAACAAGTCAGCCAATGACCTCCGTCGCGGAAACAAATCAGCCAACGACCTCCCCGTCGGAGCAATACTTCGACTCGGAAACAAGTCAACTCACCAACCACTTACGAGTCCTCTCAACTTATAAGGGAGAAAATTCTCTTATAAGATCCTTACGACTTATAAGAGAAAACGCACTTAGGAATCCTCACGATTACTAAGGAGAAAATACACCTACGAGATCCTCTCGATCCGTAGAGAGAAAAGTCTTTATGAGACCCTCATGGCTCATAAAGTTGAAAAGTCTTAGGTGGCAGATCCTACCCCTGTCTTCTAAGCCACTACTGCCCTACAAAGAGGTTAAGATGGACCATCTACGAGCCACACTTGCTAAAGTTACATGCCACTGAAATGGAGAAGTTACTCATGAGCATATAAACTACTTCACACCAGAGTAAAACATAAAAAAATAGAAGGGTGCGGCTCATGGAATTGAGAGTTTGGAACTATATCTTTTAAGAGTCGAGATTTGAGTCAATGATAAATGACGACGCTTGTATCCGCTCGTTATCTTCTCAGATCAAGATTCTGAAAGTTATATACTAACCCGAAACTGGTCATACACTATGCATTACTCTGCACTACTTCACCCACATATATACTTACGTGGGCAAAGTAGTGGGGGGCATTTGTTCCCGCCAAAAATTTCTGCGCAAAAGAGTCCAAGGTATCAAATGGCAGCGATACGCTTAAGAAAATGCGAACCAGTATATTCCGGCCTATATTTTGATAAACTCCCCAATGAGTAACTGTTAAATTATGATGGTATTGAAGGCATCTCGAAAAAACCTTCGATTTGATATATTATGGGCCTCATAATTCATCCGGGATCAAAAGTTATGAGCAAATGTGTTATGCACATGTGATCTAAGAAAGAAGATGCGAACCAGTATTTTTTGAGCTTTATTTTGACAAACTCCGGAATGAGAAACAGCTAAATTCTAATGGTATTGAAAACATCTTGAAAATACCTTCGATTTGATATATTATGGGCCTCATAATTCATCCGGGATCAAAAGTTATGAGCAAATGTGTTATGCACGTGTAATCTAAAGTAATGCTCTACTACATGGGGAATGTATTTTTTAGTCCCACATCGGGAAAAGGAGAGATGGTTTCTCTACCACTCTCATATAAATAAGAGGGGATACCTTTTAAAAAGGTGGAGTTAAATCCTCAAAGGATTCAATACTCAAAGGAGCTTAGTTCTCCAAAGGAGCTTGGTTCTCCAAGATAGGAGCATGCTCCTCCATAATGCGCATATGCGCAAGCGCCATGTGCGCTACGTGCAACGCACGTGTGCCAGCCATGCGGCACCACGTGCAACGCACGTATGCCCGCCACACGGTTGCACGTGGTGCCGCCACACGCGCGCCATGTGCAACGCACGTGTGCCCGCCACGCGCGCACCACGTGCAACGCACGTGCGCACCACATGAGAACATTTAATAATATTAAAAGGAGCTTGTTCTCCATATATAGAAGCTCTGCTTCTCCTCATAATGTGCATGTGCGCTACGTGCAACGCACGTATGCCCGCCACGCGCGCACCACGTGCAGCGCACGTGCGTACCACATGAGAACATTTAATAATATTAAAAGGAGCTTGTTCTCCATATATAGAAGCTCTGCTTCTCCTCATAATGCGCATGTGCGCTACGTGCAAATATGAGCACCCAACACGTGCGGCGCACGTGCGCCCAACACGTGCGACGCACGTGCGCGAACGCAAAGAAGCTTTTTTCAGCAGCGAGAAGCTTAAGCCCCAGCCTGTTCTTCCCCCCTAATGATTGAGACATGGTTCAAAGGGTACATCCCTCCACACCTTCGATATATGGCACTGTAATCTCTCAGTGTCGTCGGAGAGGTGGTGGGTCCCAACGACCAATGATCCTTCTTTCTAAAATAAAAGAAGAAGAAGAAGAGAGAACATTGACAGAGAAACAGAGAAAGAATTCAGAGAACTCTTAAAAAGAAAGTTTGAGAAGAAATCAGAAAGAAAAGAAGGTAAACCTTTGAAAACAAGAATTTCTTCTGAAAAGATCAATGATATAAGAACAAGATCAAGATCTTAAAATAAAAAGAATAAAAAATAAGAAGATCATTTGATCTACACAAAGGAATTGCCTTTTTTATGAACCACTGGTTCTGGAATCTTTAAGGATTCTTTTCTTGAATCCAAAAGCGCATTATTTACAGAAGGGTCAAGCCCAATTAAAAAAGGCCTAACAGGCCAAATTAAATGCAATGCATTATTTTAAAGAAGGGCAGAGTCCAAACAGATGCTCTGCATCATTTATAAAGGGACAGAGCCCAAATCAGAAAGGCCTAGCAGGCCAAAATAAAATGCAGTGCATTATTAAACAGGGGCAAAGCCCTAGCACAGGCCTAATAGACCAAAGATAAAAACGTTGAATATTCTCAACTGGACTTAGCCCAATCGTGGCCGTAAGTCCTCAAATTAAATTGACTGAGCAAGATTGCTCTCCTAAATCAATTTACAACCGGTTCGAGGGTACATCTCCGAACTCCTTTGACTCCTATCGTTGTAATCCTTCAACGACGTCAGAGAGGTGACGGGTCCCGACAACCATACATCAACACGGACTGTGGGGTCCTTAAACTCATAGACTCATGCGTCCTTATACTAAAATACGGACTGTGGAGTCCTTAAACCCGCGGACTTATGCGTCCTTAAACTAAAACACGGACTGTGGGGTCCTGAAACCCACGGACTTAAGCGTCCTTAAACTGCCTATGGACCACCATGTCCCTAAACTGGAATATGGACCGCAATGTCCTTAAACTACCAATGGACCGCAATGTCCCTAAACTACCTATGGACCACTACGTCCCTAAACTGGAACAATAGAGCTCCCAAATTCTCTTTTGTCGGATCTAAACGATCCCGTTTAAGTTGATCTTAGCCTCAAATATGGCTAACGTATCCTTAAACTTTCAAACAGACTTTAGTCCCAAATTGGACTATAAGACCCCCAATCAACTTTGGTTCAAGGGTACATCTCCAAACTCCTCTGACACATGTCGTTGTAATCCTTCAACGTCGTCAGAGAGGTGACGGGTCCCGACGGCCATATATTAAATGGACCACTACGTCCTTAAACTGAAAATGGATTTAGACGATCCCGTTAAGTTGATTTTAGTCTCAAATCAGACTAACGTATCCTTAACGAACGTTTAAGTTGATCTTAGTCTCAAATGCGGCTAACGTATCCTTAAACTAAAAACACCAAACCCAAATCTAAGTAAATACGGATTTGGACTAATCCACGTCCTACGGGCGACGGCATTACTCAGTCTCCATATACAATCCACGGGCAACCACAAACAAAACAAAAACCCACGACACGAAGTGAAATTCTGGAGAAGGAGAAAGTTGTCACCGCGATACGGTAGCGTAATTAACTGCAGGGGCTTGCGCCTGCAGGGAAGAGCATCCCCACAATAAGGAACCCCTTAAGCGAGGGGGAATCTGACGAAGTCTGCTACATCGGCCGCATCCGTCTGAACCTCCGATACACGGCGCCATAAATCAACTTGGCATCTTCGGAGAGATAGACGAATAAAACCATATAGCATCTGCCCCGAATCTCAGGCTAGACGTCCTCACGTCTCCGCCACCATTCGGAGGGGAACAACATCATATGCAAAATTAGCAAAAACAAACAACACCTGAAACACCAAAACCAAGTTACTAGAACACAGGAAAAAAATTCAACCCGTTCCCTCACAATTAGGCCGAGGTCGCCGGACTATATGCTCATGTCACCGGCCATGGCCCGAGCAGGGGGGTTGGATTTTCTTGTGTGTTCATGTTGCATCACATACAACATTCTGCAATTTTTAAAATAATTTTTTGACAACTTTCTGAAATCGACAGAAACTTCATTTTACAGTTTCAAGTTTCGGAGTATTTCGGTTTCGTAATCCTAAAAAAATCCATATAAATTTCTAGCATGGCTTTGATACCACTGCAGGGTTGCCTAGCACGGCAGCAAGGTTTTGGGCGGCATCGTCCATGCCATTTTCAAAATTTTGCCGTTCTAGCTAACCCTAACATAGAATCGTTTACTAGAAATCAACGGAAATATAAATGCAATCACTTTGCAAGTCTAGTGAGCAAGAAATACAACCTTTGTAGACCGGTCCTTCACTTCAATAGCTCCGTATAGCAGTCCCTTCGCTGCGATCGTGAACTCCGGACTTTAGAGAGGCTCCCATGAAGAAACGAACATGCTTGCTTCGATGTCTTCGAGGCCGAAGATGATCTACGTCGAGGAGACACTAACCCAAGCTATCTCTTCACTAATTGTGAAATTAGTGAAGTAAACACCCTATACTAAATGGAAAGTAGTAGAGAATGATGAAGTAGGAAGTTTGCTCACATTAGAAATGATTTTCTCACTCATTTTCTCATACCTCCATTGAAGCTAGAAAGCTTTTGAGGAGGAAGAAGAAGAAGAAAGAACTCATCATATGAGTTGTGTGTGAGGTTAGAAATGCAACCAACGGTTAAGCATGTGATGCTTAACCCTTGTAGAGAGTTAACCATGAGCTAGGGTTAAATGTTAGGTCAAATAACATCTTAAGCTAAACAAAAGGAGCGGACAAAGTCAAAAATGCTTACAAGCTTATACAAGCTTTCAATAAATATCAACCAAGACTAATTCCATAATTTTTGAATTACTTAATGATAAAATTATAAACCCTAATCTTAACCCTAGCATAGTTTAACCCTCTATAACCCTAATTGCATTTGTAACCTAGCTTGATGCATTTAACATATATCATATATACATCAATTATCCAAAGTGAGAAAAGAAATCATAAGTGAGCTAATACTAGTTAATGTAATGTAATATATCAAATATATAATTATACATTAGATTATCAAATCAACTCTTGATTTAATAATCCGGCTGTATCACCTATAACCGACTAATATCATATGAATCAACTTATCGAACCAACACTTGATCCGATAACCCGGCTATATCATATATAACCGATCGATATCTCATATCGCGAGAATAGAATACGGTATCTCATATCGTTTCAATCTCGGTCCCGCACATATCACATATGTTCTCCTACTTCGTTTCGCTTAAGCCAGGAAACCCCTGTGTAGGACTCTAAAGACTCGTCAATACGCCGGCAGTAGGTGATGATCATATCAAACACCTACAAGCCGCAAGCGGTCTGCTAAACGTAACGGCCTCTCGGGTATTAAGTGATCAGAAGATCAACAAGCAAGCCTGCTCACACTCCTGCGAATCCAATTAGTAACACTACCGTACAGTCCGGTCTCTTCATCTGATATGTCGCATATCTCGTCTAGGGGTGGTAAACGTCAGACCCCAGTAATTCGATAAGTCGTGTCGATATGAGGCCCATAACGGGTCGAGAAACTACTGATAACACTTACCAGTATATCTCTAAAGCAGCACTGGCCAGGGACTTCCTGTTATAGACAATCGAGCACAGCGCAACATCAACTCCCAATACCGGGAGAGAAGAAACCCCTCCTATCGCTCATTGCCTCCATGTGATTCGGGACTGTACCCAAAAGCCACCGTTTTGCATGTTCTTTTGAACGTGGTAAGGTGGAAATCAAAGCACAGTGGGAATTACACAAGACTCTATGACAATCTCAGGTCTACAGACTAACCTGTACCAGTGTCACCAGAGAACTTTCATCTGACGTGAGGTATAATACCATCTGGGAGTTCTCGGCGAGTCCGTCCAGTGTACCCAGTCTCCACTGAGCACCCGTATACTGTCTCTGATGTCAAACACCAATGGATATGGGATCATCCATCGTCCATCTACATGGGTCGAGAAGCTATACGCTAGTCTACTCTGGTATATCGATGCCCTGTCTCGATACACCCACGACTAGGAACATTTGAAGGATGTACTTAACGACTACTCTATCCCCACTAGTACAATCTTCATCATAGTCCTGGTAGTCAAGTACTCATCCTAAGGGCTTTATCAACATGTAACATAGAGACAATCAGTGTACATGTTACGATAAAGAGCAACCGGATAGCATACTATCATGTCGAGCAAGAAAGTCCTCCATATATATGTCCAAGCATCCACTACAATATACATCATATTTACAGTAAGGCCTCTAGGGCATACATATCACTAACATTTAAATAGGGTAAAAATGTTTTCGTTATTTGAAATTTCGACAGCACCTCCTTTGTAATTACTGATAAAAACAGGTATATATACATATAATTATAAAGGTATCCTTACTTGGGAACTATCTCAATGGCTAACGGCGGAATCATAATCATGCAGTTATATACGACGCTTGAAGGCGAAAGATCACAATCAAATATAAAATGAACTGCATAATAAAGCTAACTAATCGACTCTATCTGAGTTCGACCCAAAAGAATATATATAAAGTCACAGCTCGATCTAAGTCAAATAATATAGGTGGTTTGATGGAGTGACACTAGACACAAGATACAATATCAACAAAAGAGGCGGTTACTATACGTGTAACCCACCTAGCAAAATCTGCGATGAACCTCAAAGTATGAATCCACGATGCTGCTATGCGTCCGTGCGGTCTATCCTGCAAGAAGCTAAGGCATAACGGGGGTGAGTTGACAACTCGGTGAATAGAAGTATACATCATAAGATATAATATGACATGTATAATAATGAATGCAAGTACCATATGAATGAAATCCCATAAGAATAATATCTATCATCATCAAATCCTCATAAAACTCGTGTTCATCATTGATACAAAAGCTGAATATCATAAGTACCGTCTAACTGATCGGTTCTCTCCTGATACCAACTCAGCCATGGTCGAAATCCTCTAGATATCCATCGCGCTCCAATATCACCTTCGGTATCGATCATCCTCGCTAGGCTTCCCGTACCTCCCTACGGTCTTCCTGCCCCTCGAAGTCGTACCGGGTCCACCATGTATCCATAATCGGTTAACCCCTCTCTCGATTCGGATATCTCATCATGAAAACCAAAACTCATGGTGGACGCCAAATCATCATATCACGAGATTACCGCACTTTTGAAAACATAATCCGTTTTATAAAAGATACTCGTGGTTTCTCAAATCCATAGAAACATCAAATCTATGATATCAATAATGAACAGTTCAGTCTTGCAACAGTAGGCAACTATAATACATGAATATATATGACAATAATATTCAAACATCAAAATCGTAGTACACAATCATTTCGACTAGCATGGATGTCGTTAAAATACTAACAGTATAGCAGTTTCTAGGTGCCATGGCAGTACCAACGATGTGTAGTGTAGTATATGTGTACGTGATTGTGCAACATGGAAATCCTTAGTATTTGTGTTTGTGTTCTATTCAATATATCTATTCTAGCAAGTATGATATACAATAAGGATGGCATTATACTCAATGAAATGCAATATGGTTACGTATCGCTAATAGTGTTTAGAAACCGATACAGAGTTTTATAAAGTTTCTGATAGTCGGGGGTGTTATACGCCATCCGTCCGAGTTCCCACTTGTAAATGTCCCCCTACTTATCTAATATCAGTAAGCACTAGACGAAACTCGTGAATGCCTTGCCTTTCCTTGCCGTGTCGGACATCTCCATAATCGAGCCTATATATTAACCCAAGCGTATATACATAAGAATTGAAATGCAAACGTTACTACACTTCTAGCGCAAAAAGACCAGAACGTACGATCTATGTATTTTAACGTGTTTTATCAGTATCGAACTATCCCCTGGCGAGAACGAAAATCAAAACTTAAGTTTTTAAAATGTAAAACATTGAAATTTTATAAGATATTTGTTCCAGATTTTGATACAAGTGGCCTGGGACAAAATAGAGTAAACAGTAGTCTAGTTAAGATGTCATGAAGCTATTGTAAAAATCCCATACCCTAACTCAAAACTCCAGTCGCAATTTGCGGCCAAATGCAATAAATTTGCGGCCAAAGTGGGTCCAAATAGGTACGGGCTTCGGGTGTGGTCTCTAGTTGTTCTCACCATCTCAGAAAATTCTCAAAATATTTTTCAGAGTTCATTAGTTATAGCAGATTCCAATTGAAAATCACAAAACTTACAAAACTTATTTTTTTCTGATATTATATTAAACTTTGAAACTTAGACACTTCACAAACTTCGAAAAGATGAGTTTTTTTTACCTATTCAAGGAGTTGTTACAGAACTTCCAAGCTCATGGGTGCAACCTTGGTTCATCATGAATTTGATACTAGCTTTAACTTGAGTTTTTGAGAAAACTTTATGAAGAACTCACTTTCCCTTGAGGTAGGTGATGAACTAGAGAATGTTTTTGTGTGTTGAAAGTTGAGGAAGGAATTAGTTCAGTTTAGAATGATTTAGTTATTAAAATTATAAGGAAAAGTAAAGGAGGAGATGTGTAAGGTGGCATGAGGTGGAGGGATGAGAGGGTGTATGGGTGTTGTGGTATGTGTATGTGTTCAATCTCTTAACATATACCATTCCTCTCATTATAATTAAAAACCCTTTTGCAAATAGAAATCTTTGATAAATGGTTACCACTACACTTAACTACCATAATCTTTAATAAATCTCTTTTTATCATTATATAAAATTCTATCACTATTGAAAATTCTAAAATAACATTTAAATTTTTTCTGAAATGTTACAATTAAACCTATAATGCGAACCCATCAATTAAGTTCCTATGCATTATAGAAACAACCAAAATAGTTAGTACGTATATGCCACCCGCATTCGCCACGGGGTTTGGGATCTTCACCGTAAGTTTACTTAACTTACGGCAGTGCATAGGCAGGGCTAGTACGGGCGCAAAATATATACTACAAAACCGCCCAGGTTGAGGAAAAGAGGATTTCTGTCGATTTTTTCTTGAGTTAGGTCCCCGTTTATCTTCCCAAATTTTTATATCTCATAACAAGACCTCTGCACTTGTTTAAAATTTTTTTAGAGATCATAAAATATTCAAACAGAAACATGGTTTTTTATAGTTTCGAAAAACGGAAATTTTTAGTTTCGAAACATAAACATCGTTTGATACTAATTTAAGTGTTTCGGTGGATTTGATACCATGTTGGTATACGCACGTGCTCGTGCCGCAAACTTGCGGCCAAGGAGGAATACAAAACGAAAATTTCAAGAATAAGAGCACGGACTGCTACGACCTAGAATCAAATCTGTCATGCCCCGCTTTCCAGTAGACAGAAACGGTAACGTGGCAGGCCCGCAACGTATTTACTAAGAAATAAATACGTTAAGCGTAATTAACCTGTAAGTCTACGGTAGCGCCCCGGCCGTCTACAGACGCCAAATGCGGAACAAAAACTTTTAACCGGCGCTATCGTATACTATAACCGGATCTTCCATTATTGCTAAACTAACAAACTGTAAAAAGTGTAGAAAGATTATACCGAACGATCCGAGTCCTTCGTTCTTTAACCATCATCCCACGCTCCGTTGCGGCTGCTCTGATCTCGTCGATCTCCGATCTGCTCGTCTAGGTAGCACCACGTCAACGATTCTTTAAACGGGCTCCCGCCTCTGACTCGAGGCAACTCGGTTGTCAAGTTTGCTAAAAGAGACGACCAAGAATGATGTAGAGAATGAGTAGAAGACTTTGTCTCGCTTCGTCCAAAGCCATGGACGAACGGTTAATGAAGTTGCCAATTTATTCGGGTGATGGAATGAAATGAACTATGAAATTTCCATACACCCAAAAACTATCATAATCTTTTTGCCAAATGAATCAATCAAGTATATGTGAGAGAGAGGAGAGGGGCCGGCCATATATAGGACGGGGGGTGAGTGTAGGAGAGGGGGAGGTGACAATAAGAAAATATCTAGTGTGAACACAAAGTGTGAACACAATAAATGCACCATTAAAGCACCATTGACTCTGAGGGCACTATATCCAACAATCTCCCACTTGCACTTAAGGCTAATTATTGCGATGTCGACTACTCACAGCCCGTGTGAAACCGAACATCCAACTCCTCTACTAATCAGTTTCACAAAGCTCGTTTGCATAACTATTGTGTTCGAGAAATAGCCTCAGTGAGTGGATCCGCCCAGAAGTTTCTTTCTATATCTCTCTAAATCTCAAGTTCGCGGAGAAAGCCATCTCCCGAATTGAGTAATACCTGTCTTAGAATATGTCTGGATATCTGATGGGACCTTGTTCATAAATGAACTCTAAATCCAAACTTCTTAGACTGTATCGATCACTGAACCTAATCAGTATCCGGCACCATGCCACCTACAGTATCCTCTTGGACCACTTGTCCATAATACTGTCCCTCGTCAGAGGGAAAACTAAAACTCTGACAATCACTCTGTCATCCATGTCACCTTTGAAGCCTGGAATGATAATCGTCTCCCGAAGGAGGCTGCCGTCATCAAATCCGTAGAACATCCACTTATGTTCTAAAACTGCTTCCTTATGTTTCTCCAGGATTGGATTAATACAAACTTATTGCATCTAGTGCAAAAACAACATTTGGTGTGGTACTTGACATCTCATGATTGACTTAATTGCCTAAGTAAGTGATCTGCCAATCATGCACAGCCCTCTCCCCTTTAGTCTATACGACACCTTTAGAGAGGGTGACTCCATCACCTGCAGGTACACCACCATGCCAGGAGTCAACTATTCTAAAAACCATTAGAATACTGTCAAAGTACCCATATTGGGAAACTACCCAAATCCAGATCTAAAACCATAGATCTAGAAACCATAATGTCAAATATTATATCCATATCCTGTCTGGAGAAACAACTATGTGACGACCACAGTACAACCGATCGTAGTATAGGAATTTTACTTCCTACTCTGTGTATGTCATTCAAATACCATGACATCACACCCTACTACCTTCTTAACAGATCCATCCCTTATTCTGATGAAGTCAAACCCATGACTGTCACATCAAAATTAGATGATCTATCTCCGCTATAACATCTCAAGTCTATAAATAGACATAAGCTACTTGCCCACTATGCTTCCGCTGCTCCCACTGACTACGACAACCCTCTGGCAGAATAATATACACGTGCACTTCTAAAGATAGTTTAGAACGACGCTATACTTATCCTCCTGCCTGGTCTTATAGTCTGGAACAACAGTAGTGTCAAGTCTGGGTAAACAAGAACCTCCCTGTCACCGTCCTTGAGGCTACCGAAGTACCTCTCGGGTGTCTGAGGTTACCCACCATATTTGCGGAGTGGCTAATGGAATATCAAACCTGATTGAATATATAGGTCCTATTAAATTTTCCGTAATCATTCGCGGTTCTGGAATCACTTCCAGTTCTACCATACTCTCACTACTGTTTTCTGAAAAAATCCATTTTATTAAAACTGTGGCGAGTCAAGAACAATATCACTATTGATCTTCCAGATGGTAGAAAATCAACCCTCGTCATAGCCAGGGTCAACCCACAAACTGCCATTACAGAAACGTGCCCTGAGTTATCCAGAGTCTGGTTTTAAGCATAAGCCGGACAACTCTCCGTACCTTAACATCGTTAAGATATGAACCATTCTATATCCAATATAGAAACTTTGGCACTTATTTAATTGGAACCAAATTCAATCATGTAGCTGTCTCCAGTGCATATAAACTTAATGGAAAGAGGCTAATCAGCATTACTCAACTTAGGAATCCATTCAATTATGAGTATCCTGAAAGAGAAACACGTTTCTCAAAACCATTACTATCATCTGAATACTAATCACAAAAATCTACATCTTCGATCTCTTTGAAGAATCCTGATACTTGTGACACCTGGTTCTCTACTTTATTCTTATACCCACAACTTCTCAATACTTAGACCATGTATTTCTAATATTGTCTAAAAACTAGAGAAGTCATAAGTAAACAGAATATAGTACGAGGACCTACCTCTTTGTCCTGATGGACACTGGACAACATACAATACTCTGTATAAGTCCGCTGAGTTAAACAACTCAAAACCTGTGCGTCGTAGGTTGAAAACTGTACCTTGGCGATTTCCTCAAATATCACCAATTACAACGAATTCCGATATAATGAGGTTGATCACCTAATTCCCAATAACTTACTCCCACTCATCATCTGTAAAACCATACAGATATGAGAATGAAACCCTGGTAAATACATACCCTTGGAGTAAGTATCTAATCAGGAAAACAGTTTTCCTTTAACAATGCACTGAAACATGAAAATGTTTCGTAGGGGTATCCTGGTATTCCTAGCAATGCCTCTTCCATAATCCAATTCATGACTATAACCGTATATTTCTTTGCCATCTCTCCAAATCCCTTTATTTGTCTTTAGTCGTTACCTTCTGTACACCATCGTTAGGCTAAATGGTTTTCTTCCTTCCCTACCATTCGGCACCAGCCTATGGTTTGGAAGAAGAATATCCAGTAAGCATAATAGGTATACCCTCCTAAACCAAGGAGTACTCGCAACTTGAGAGAAAGTGATGATAAAAGACAACTGAATAATACCTTATTCTATTTCTCCCGAACTGGGGAAAAAAGCAAAGGTGAAATAGGAGTGGCGATGAAGTACTCGGTTTGGTCGTGAATGATAACAGTCGCAATTTACTTTGCCCTCTTTCTAATCCCTTTATTTTGTCTTTACATATTACCTTCTGCACACCCTACTTAGGCTAATTGGTTTTCTTCATTCCCTACCTTTCGGCACCTGCCTATGGTTTGGAATAAGACTATCCAATAAACGTAATAGGTGTACTCTCCTAAACCAAGGAGCTCTCGCAACCTGAGAGAAGGTGATAATAAAAGACAACTGAATAAACCAATTCCTTTTCTCCTGAACCTGGATCCATCCTCGAAGAAATCCCTTCGAGTTCGTATATAACCATACGATGGATCTATCCAATGGAAGTGGATGTCCGTAGTAATACGGGGTGTTCTGAGAAATTCAAAGGGTAAAAGAAGGAGTGGCAATGACTTATGCAACTCAGACAATCTAAAATCCAGTATTTTAAGAAGGTTCGGTCAACTTGGTCACTGAGTCATAGTCTAGGGTCGGTCAAAGGTCGCTGCCAAAGAGAGAGAGAAAAGAAACACTCTGCGTGCACTCTAACCTAGATCAGAATGGTTATCACTTTATCTAATCCGGAAACCTCCCACTGTCCTGTCAAATTCTCCTCCAAACCTGAAAGAAGAATCAATCGGGATCACCCAAAGAGTAAACCAACTCATCAGTGGGAATCGGGATCCAACTCTCATCGTATGATAACGTGACGGAATGCACTCACGTTATTCACACTCCAGAAGGTATGCGCACACTTGGCAAGTTTCAGTTTCTTTAGAAACTCCCGATTTCATTTTTGCCCCATGCTCTTATGACCGTGACTAAGGGCCAACCCATCATAAGTCACATGCCAAGTTCTACCCATCATTATCTTGTCAATTTGAACCCACCCGTACTCGCCCTTGACTAAGGGCCAACAAGGCTGTACGACTGTCCCAAACTAACGCATCTATCTATGCAACATGTGAATACCCCAGCAGCTACCAATCACTATGTCCTGGCTAAGGGCCAGACCAACATAGCTTGAATACTACTGACCATTCATATGAAATGACGGAGGGCTACGGCTGGTTTTTGGCAAAAAACCTTTAACGTAATGAACTTGATCTCATTGAAGGAACATGATAGCTTTTTATAAAAATATAGTGGCGAAAACCTTTTGCTAAAGAGGTCACTCCCGGTGAAGGGATCTTGGCTCTTTCCTCGTGGAATGAGGTGCAGGATATTCTACTGAATACCGCGATGCAAACCAACTTGTAATCGACTATAGTGAAGTTATTACCCTGACGCAAACTTCTGCCCAAGGGGTCATTCCCGGTGAAGGGATATCGGCCCCTGCCTCGTCGAATGAGGCGCAGGATATTCACACCGAATACCGCTATGCAAAACAAAAGGAAACGTCTTTGTAATAACACCTTTTAAAATTGTTCCAACAACTCCAAATAGGTTTGTTTTCCTTTGCATTGATCAAAATCAACGCAGTCCCATCAATCAATCACACCAGAAAAGAACGAAAATAAAATGTACGTATATGCCATCCGCATTCGTCACTGGGTCCCGTCATCACCCGTTAGGTTACTTAACTAACGACAGAGCGGGGACTGGACTAGCGCGGGTGCAAAAAATATACAACATCTAATAGTATATATACCAATATACAATAATCGCTCCAGGCGTGATAATATGCAACATTACAGAAAAGTAATAAGCATCACAGAACAATACAGATAATCTGGGATCCCCGGGTTTCACAGAGCCGCTGCTGAAACCCGATGTTCCCCTGGTCGTGTGGATAGCCTGTGCAATGAAACCTAGACCCCTACGGGTGCGGCAAGTTACTCGCCAAAACCTGAAGCGAGGCAGTCCCCACAGCATAGTGAATGGAACACCCGGTACTTCACGGAATCCGGTAAATTGAGCACCCCTCTTTAGGTCAACCTGAACCCCTTACGAGTGCGGCGAATAGTCTGCCAATTCTAGAGTGAGGCCCCTCTGCCTCTCAAAGCCATGAGATGCGGACCCGTTGCCCTCCAAACCCCGGCTATCCGTGCACCCCGTCGCGGGGTAAATCTAGTACAGAAATAAATAATATGTACAACAGGTACATCGACCTCGATCCGGTCGTGCCCCAAAAGAATATTATACAACAGGCAGTGACGGCAGTCCACATGTTGGACGCTCGCCCCGCAATATCAAATGTACAAATAAATCCAAACTGCACTACCATTGTACACTGCTGTCCACCACAATAAATCCGCAACATCACAGCACAACACAGAACATCAACGCGAATGTCACATTCGCAAACCCGTCTAAAAGAACTATAGCAATCAGACGCGGTTTACCGATCAAATGACATTCCCGGTCGGAGATATAATGTAAGTACTGAAAACTAACATGTTTAAATTTCGATCGACTAAATATCACGAAGTGGGCCCCACGAACATCTGTTGAACAGTAACAAAATCTGGGCCCAAAAGATATATACCAAAACCCCCAATTTTCAGAGAAGAAAACACTGTGCAAATTTGGAGCAATGAACACTTAGAATGGCCGCGGATGCGCGGTCAAACCCTAGGTTTGACCGCGATTCTGCGGCAGTATTGTTGAGCCACGTGCCCAAATTTGTACGGTGTGCTTAGAAAACCCTGCACAGATTTCTGTGATATGTAAAATAATTTTTTGACTTGATTTAAAATCGACAGAAACTGTGAATGGAAATTTTGCAGTTTTTGATATTCGGTCCGATCGATATTTTAAACGCGTTAGCACAAGTTAGAATAGCATAATGGTGAGGCTCTGATACCACTGTAAGTCTACGGTAGCGCCCCGGCCGTCTACAGACGCCAAATGCGGAACAAAAACTTTTAACTGGCGCTATCGTATACTATAACCCGGATCTTCCATTATTGCTAAACTAACAAACTGTAAAGAGTGTAGAAAAGTTATACCGAACGATCCGAGTCCTTCGTTCTTTAACCATCATCCCACGCTCCGTTGCGGCTGCTCCGATCTCGTCGATCTCCGATCTCGTCGATCTCCGATCTGCTCGTCTAGGTGGCACCACGTCAACGATTCTTTAAACGGGCTCCCGCCTCTGACTCGAGGCAACTCGGTCGTCAAGTTTGCTAAAAGAGACGACCAAGAATGATGTAGAGAATGAGTAGAAGACTTTGTCTCGCTTCGTCCAAAGCCATGGACGAACGGTTAATGAAGTTGCCAATTTATTCGGGTGATGGAATGAAATGAACTATGAAATTTCCATACACCCCAAAACTATCATAATCTTTTTGCCAAATGAATCAATCAAGTATATGTGAGAGAGAGGAGAGGGGCCGGCCATATATAGAAGGGGGGTGAGTGTAGGAGAGGGGGAGGTGACAATATGAAAATATCTAGTGTGAACACAATAAATACACCATTAAAGCACCATTAATGAATAAATGAGTCACAAGCCTAATCACCTCTTCTAGAATCTTCTAGAAGCATCCACACTCTTCTCAAGAAAAGACAAAATCCGTATTTAACCAAATGTTAAATACGGTTGATAGAAAACTGGAAACTGGCAACTTCCAAAAGCGATCCCGAAACGAATTTCAGGATAACCCCGTAACAGTATAAACATACCCGCATTTGTATTACGACCGAATACAAATGCAATTGAGACAAAGATATTATATCTACTCAATATAATACTCGGACCCGGCTTAAACCAAAGCCGACCAGTATCATCTGCCCGAAATATGACACGTGCGTAAACGCACGTGCATTTTCCGAACACTGCCATAAAACCATACGGCCTCTACAACGTTTCGCCCGAACTTGGTAAACTGTCTGTGGGGGACTCTAATGACTCGTCAGCACCCTGGCAGTGGGTTTAACCATAAGTCGTCAGCGGCACTAGCTGTGCGTAACGGCTGCCCATGGACTGACCTCAAGGGATGCCGATGAGCGAACTCATCCGGAAAACCTACTGAGCCTAAGAGTGATAATGTATATACAGTCCGGTCCGTTCGTCTATGAGTATCGCATATCTGCCTAGGGGGCTAGTAACGTCAGACCCCCAATAGCAGTATAAGTCGTGTCGGAGTGTAGCCCGAAAACACCCTGAGATACTACTGGAATACCTACCAGTAAATCTCCTGCCACGGCCGTTGGTTTTGTGTAATGGCTCTCCTAGTTACAGCGCGATCTCACCCCCAATACCGGGAGAGACGAATCCCCTGCCGATCCGCTCACGTGCCTCCATGTGGCTCGGGACTGTACCCAAAAACTACCTGTTTGCACGACTCCTTTGAGCCGTGGTAGGGTAGAAATCAAAGCATAGTGGGAACTCACACGAGACAAATGACGACCTCAGGTCGATGAACTAACATGTACACATGTCACCAGGGAACTGCTATCTGACGATATGTATAATACCAACTAGCAGATTCCCGGCGAGTCATGTCCGGTGTACTCATAACCCAAGGAGCACCTGTATACATCTTAGGTGATCCAACTGACACCAGTGGCTTGTGAGACCGGCCACCGCCCCTCGTCGGGGTCTCGACTGTATACACTAGTCTACTCCGGAGTATCGATGCCCTGTCTCGAAACTCCCATGACTAGGGACCACAATTAAGGATATGCTTATAAACCACCCTACTCTCACGTATATGATCGCCATCATACTGTTGGTAGTAAAGCAAGATCCTAAGGGCTCTATCAAAGTGTAACAGTGATCAGTCACCTGAATCTGTACACGACTGATAAAGGCAAACCAGATAGCATACTATCATCTCGAGTAAGACTGTCCTACCGGTATAGGTCCTCCGCAATCATTGCAATCACGTACCTGCGATCCAATAATTGACTCTGAGGGCACTATATCCAACATAACCAATATGTAAATGTACAAGAATGACAAGCGTAATAAAATAAACAGCAACTTTATTTACATTCAACTTTATATACAACCGTTTTGAAAAGAAAAGATATAATAAGTTAAAACAATGCCTAAATAATGGCATACAGAAAAGTAAGTGCAGAGGAACTAGTAGTCAGGCTGAGCGGTAAGCTGGTCCAAGTCCTCCTGGCTCGGCTTGATCTCCTCAGAGTCCGGTCCTCCTGACGAACATTCCAAAGAAAGAAATAGAAAGGAATGTCGTCAGTGAACCAGCGCTCGATAAGTCCCAAAAGAAGAAAGAGAATATAATATAAAATGTGAAATGAACAGTTAAGTTGTACATGATCATTCATTGTTGTAAGGTAGTTATTCTAACATGGTTATTTTTAGTTTGATACAGAAGGTATTCATGTATACGAGAGGAGTCCATCTTACCATATGGACTATAGTAACATGTAGTATAAGGCCCCGTCATAACCCACGGGACAAAGGGTAGAATTTCGTGTGTAGGGGTTAAATCCGTAGATCTACGAAGGAACGCCAAAAGCGAAGGCAGCTCTCTGGAAATCGATTGATAGATGGCCTGATCTGTTCTGAGAGATCGAAAGAGTAGGGTATGAATGGAAAAGAATGGCATCCTGACTCGTGAAAGTCACTCGTTTTGCACGTGAATTTATGTAGGTGTCTTTTAAGTGACCTCTCGTGCCATGATATACTTTCCGTACCAATCTACCCCTTTATCCCCGCGTGTTGTATTGTATAGATTAAGATCATAAGTCTTGGCCAAAACCATAGATATAAAATGTTCAAGTTCATGTTCAGGATGTAATTATGTGTTCAAGTAGTCATGTCGAGTTCATGTCAAGTTATAACCATGGTGCGGTCAAGTCGAGTCAAGTATACAAGTTTGAGTTTGATATTGATTTCGAGTGTTCATGTTCATGATCAAGTATTCAAGTTCTTGTTGATTTTGGATTCAGGATTGAGTTTAGACTCAGATTGAGTCAGACACTTGTAAAAAAATTGAACTCTTGAATTTCTTAGATTCGGGAGTCATCAGCAACTGCTGCACATGGACGGCAAGATTTATGTCTTTTTCCAAGACAATTTCCATTGATAACCCCGTTATGTTGTCTATCCTAAATAGGCAAGCACTCATTTTCTTCGGCTCCCTGGGGCTCAAGTGAATTGATCCCACTTAAACTTTTATTTACTAAGGTCCTTAAATTATTGTTTTGTATATCTCGAGGGGTTTTATGAAAAGTATTTTAATATAGTTAAAAAAAATAAACCTCGAAGGTGATTTATAACATTTAGGGTACATGAGCATGCTTTTTAAGTATTGGGGTATTTTAATGATAAACATTAGCTTTGGAAAGCTTATGGTATTTTATTGAAAACTTGTCCTTTTTAATAACTTGATGGTATTTAATTAACATTTATAATTTTAATGAAAATATTAATTTATAATTTTATCTAATTGTTAAAAGTTAATTTTATTTAGAAAATTCGTATTTCTTAAAAACCGTGTTTATTTCCTTTCGAGATCGAATGTTCCGTGAGAAGGTCTACATCTCGCTCTACTATCCTCAGGATGTGCGATGATCCGCACCATCCATTAGCGGCTCCCCTAACGAGAGTTATAGATGCATAATTG
The DNA here is from genome assembly GCA_030015575.1 of Agapanthus africanus. NCBI lineage: Eukaryota > Viridiplantae > Streptophyta > Magnoliopsida > Asparagales > Amaryllidaceae > Agapanthus > Agapanthus africanus. The sequence goes on along the minus strand of JASDDO010000019.1, from coordinate 888,438,141 downwards.
CAAAGGAATATAAAATACCGCTTTAAAAGAAACCCGGTTTTTAAATTATGTGGTATTTTATTGTAAATACTATTCTTCGAACAAATAGGCATCTTGTTATGAAACCAAAGTATACGTGTAGGGCAGGTCATTACCCCGTAAAGCTTTTCCTAAAGGTATAGTTTTAACCAATATCGAAAAGAGGTGATTATAAAGTTCAAGGTATTTTAATGAAAAGTTCAATTATGGTTGTTTCCCATGAAAATCTTGGTTAAACTTGATTCTAAACATTGATATTTAAGGTTACAAGTGATGTGGTAAAATTATATTGACTAAATTTTAAAGGAAAAGGGAGTTCTAGGTTTTAGAAAAGAAGGTATCGGTAATAACTCCACTTTTGCCGATATAAGATTTGAAGATGAATTTCAATAAAAAGAAGGAGAGTTGGGAGGGACTTACGGTTTAGAAATTTCAAGGAGAGGTTAAAGAAGAGGATGAGTTTCGTGGTGCCGCGGGAGCTCCGGAATCGGCTTCGATTTTCGACAGAAGAAGTTTGCTCGCTAACTCCGTTTGCACTTAGGAACTTTTTAAGGAGTTTTTGCTAGAATTTTCAGAATGGTGCTGAGCCAAGATAAGAGATGGTATTTATAGTGGAGAATTAGGGTTTGTGAATTAATATTTTGGATTAAAAAGCATTAAAATGGTGTTAAATTGTGAAATAAAAGGTCTCTATTTGATTGCAGGGAAATCAAACAGTGCAGAGGAGTTAATAGGAGCTGAAGGGACAAGTGTGCAAAGCACAGAGTAATTTGGATGCATCCAAGCCATTGCCGCTGGCCCTATGGCAAGTTTGGCCGGTCGATCTTGGCTCTCTAGCCTCGAGATTCGTGTCACCTGATTAATTCTGTGTATACACCATTTTTCACATGTTTGATTTTTCCAAAATTTTCATTTCCCTGTGTATTGCACGTGCAACCTTTTGGGCTTCCAAAAATTTAAAAAGAAAAATCAGAAAAAAATAATTGTGTCTGATGGGAGTCGAACACACAGACTAGGTCACAGCAGTGTAAGGCTTTATCAGTGAGCTACAAGTTGTTTCTTGTTTTTATTTAATAAAAGTAACTTATAACTCATACATAGGCGGTAATACTCTTTTCTTTACATTAACAAGAAAATTTCTGTACAGTGATTTCAGAGTCGTTACATTCCACCCTCCTTGTAAAAATTTCATCCTCAAAATTTACAATTACATAGGGACTAATTTTCAAAGAGATAAGGGTATCGTGTACGCACATTTTCTTCTCGTTCCCATGTTGATTCTCCTGGAGAATCCTTTCTCCACATCACTCGGACCAAGTTTATTTCCTTGTTCCGCAATATCTTCACCTTTCGGTACAGGATCTCAACTGGTTGTTGCTCGAAGGTCAGGTCGGTTTGTACTGTGAACTCTGAGTGATCAAGTATGTGGCTGGGTTCTCTCATATATCGTTGTAGCTGGGATATGTGGAACACATTGTGCACTCCTTCCAATGAGGGTAGTAGTGCTAAATGGTATGCCACTTCTCCAACTCGTTCGAGTATATTGAACGGTCCTATGTATCTTGGACTGAGCTTACCTCTCTTGCCAAAACGGATCACTCTTCTGTTTGGAGAGATCTTCAAGAATACATGGTCTCCAGGTTGGAACTCTAGATGTCGACGCTTTGCATCTTTCCAATGCTTCTGTCGGTCTTGGGTTATGCGCATTCTTTCCCTGATCATGCGAACCATGTCCACAGTTGCCACGATCATCTCTGGTCCAAAGAGTTCATGATCTCCAATGTCGTCCCAACTTAGCGGTGAACGACACTTCCGTCCATAGAGTACTGCGAATGGTGTCATTCCAATGCTTACCTGAGAGCTGTTATTGTATGAAAACTCCACAAGGTGTAGGTGATCTTCCCACGAACCTCCGAAGTCTAATATACAAGCTCTAATCATGTCCTCCAGAATTTGAATCGTTCGCTCGAACTGTCCGTCAGTTTGTGGGTGATAAGCCGTGCTGAAATTCAGACTCGTTCCCAGGATAGCTTGCAGACTCTGCCAGAATTATGATCGGAATCTTGTATCACGATCGGAGACGATGCAAACAGGTACTCCATATAATCTCACGATCTCCTGCATGAGTTCATGGGTATCAAATATAGTACATCTTGAAGGTTTAAATCTTACTCTAGATTTATGCTCACCTCCATGTACTTCTTTGCTAATGTCTCGGTTGACTGGCCAACTCGAAATGGAATAAAATAAGCCGACTTGGTGAGTCGATCCACAATAACCCATATTGTGTCGTTACCCTTCGTGCTGCGAGGAAGGGCAGTCACGAAGTCCATGGTAATGTGCTGCCATTTCCATTCTAGGATTGGTAACGACTAAAGCAGACTAGCAGTCCTGTGATGTTCAGCCTTCACTTGCTGACACACCAAACACTTTGCTACACTTCTATCTACTCCGCGCTTCATTCCATGCCACTAGTAGTGTTTCCGTAGATCCTTGTATATTTTTGTACCACCGAGGTGTACTGAATACGGAGAGCTGTGAGCTTCTTTTATCAACTCTTCTCAAACAGGGCCGATTGGTACACATAAACGACTTCCATACCGCAAGGATCCATCTTTGTGGATGATGAAATCAGTTCGAAGTCCACTTTCTACTTGTTCTCGGATCTTTTGTAGTTTGGCATCATTTTCTTGAGCTGCCTTGATCTGATTGACAAGAGTGGATTGGACTTGTAAGTTCATCAAATATGAAGCGTTACCTGACATAACCAATCCATGCAGTTCTTGTTGTAGCTTCCACTGAGCGTTGAGATTCATTGCTAATGGCTGGCGACTAAGTGCATCAGGAACTACGTTCATCTTCCCGGGATGATATTGTAGGTTGATGTCGAAGTCCGCCATGAGTTCTAGCCATCTTCTCTGCCGCATGTTTAATTCCTTCTAAGTAAATACATATTTCAGACTCTTGTGGTCAGTGTATATATCTACTCTTTCTCCTAGAAGATAGTGGCACCAAATCTTAAGTGTGAAGATAATGGCTGCCAATTCTAGATCATGTGTTGGATAGTTGCGCTCATGAACCTTCAGTTGTTTTGATGAAAAAGCCATAACTTTTCCATGCTGATGTAGAACACATTTTAATCCTTTACCGGACGCATCACAAAGTACGACGAATCCTCCAGATTGATCCGGTATTATAAGAATAGGAGCAGAAGCTAATCTTGACTTGAGTTCTACAAAATCTTTTTCACATGCTTTTAACCATACGAATGCTTCGTCTTTATATGTGAGCTTGGTCAGGGGTGCTGCAATCTTTGAGAAGCCTTCAATGAATCGTCGGTAGTATCCTGCTAACCTAAGAAACTTTGTATATCTTTCACCGTCTTTTGTGTCGGCCACTCGCTGACAGTTGACACCTTAGCTGGATCCACAGAGATTGCTTCGCCTGAAACGATATGTCTGAGAAATCCGACCTGATCTTGCCAAAATTCACACTTGCTGTACTTGGCGTAGAGCTGATGTTGTTGCAATGTCTCCAGGACAATCTGTAAGTGCTCGGCGCGATCTTTCCGATTCTTTGAATACACCAGGATGTCGTCGATGAAGATGACAACGAACCTGTCTAAGTACTTTCGGAAAACTTGGTTCATCAGGTTCATAAAAATGGCAGGTGCATTGGTCACTCCAAATGGCATTATAAGATATTCATAATGACCATAACGAGTCCTAAATGCTGTCTTCGGAATGTCGGACTCTTTGACCTTCACCTGATGATCAGCCGAACGAAGATCTAGTTTTGAAAATACACAATACCCACTTAACTGATCGAAAAGGTCATCGATGTGTGGTAGTGGATACTTGTTCTTAATCGTCATCTCGTTCAGAGCTCGATAATCCACACACATCCTGTAGAACCTTCTTTCTTTTTCACTAGTAGTACCGGAGATCCCCAACTTGAAGTACTGGGACGGATCCAACCTTTCTTCAGTAGTTAGTCCAACTGAATGCGGATCTCCTTCAATCCTTCCGGACTTAACCGATACGGAGCTTTGATTACAGGTTACGCACCAGGTAGTAAGTCAATACTAAACTCACGAGCTCGATCTGGAAGCAAACCTGATATGTCTTCAGGGAACACTTTCTCGAACTCTCGAACTACTTCGGGCTTTTCTTCTCCCGCTGGTAGAGAGAACACTTCTGCATTCTTTGGTTTATCACGGTAGCTTTCTGGCTCCAAACTTCTATCTCCACTCTTGAAATAGAAGACTGGGTGATCTAGTATCTCAAATACTACCCTCCTTTGACGGAAGTCAATAGTAGCATAGAATACTCCTAGCCAATCCATTCCCAACACAACATAAAAATTTGACATGTTCAGTACTTTGAAATTTGCGTAGAATTCTTGTCCGCAAACTACAACTGGGCACTGATTATACCCCATAGTGGCTTTCAAGACTCCATTCCCGAAACTGACATTCCAGCTTGAAATGAATAGCTTCACGGGAATCGCATGCGTTCTGATGAATCATTGCGACATGAAGAAGTGTGACACTCCAGTGTCAAAAAGTGCGAGTGCAGGAAGGGTGGCTACTAGTATAATACATAAGTTGTGTGAGATTGGGTTTAGATATAGAAAAAGTATAGTGATGCACAAGGATTGAAAAGATTTGAAGGAATGGGGGAATTACCAGTGATGACTTGTCCTGTGGCTTCGGCCTCCTCGACCGTCATTGTGAAAGCTTGATTTCTTGGTACATTCCTCCTTATCGGAGGCACATTCCTCTGTCCTTGGAGAACATTTCTCTGCCCTTGAGGAACGTTTCTCTGTTCCTGATGGAATTGACGATGAGACTGTGTAGGTGGTCCACGTGGAGCTGGTGCAGGAAAAGCGAGACGAGGTGTAGGAGCCTGAATGGCTGGCCTCTGCGGGACTGTGATTGCGGGTCTGGGTGCTGGTGCTGTATTAAAACGGTATGGGAATGCTCCTATGGAGTGAGTAGATGCGCCACAAACCAAACACAGCCATTTGCTCACCTGCAGTCTTTCGCCAAGTGTCCAGTTCTCTTGCAGTAAAAACAGAAATCTGGACTAGACCGGTTAAACGATCCTCCTAGCCTCTTGGGTGCAAAATTGGGCCTGGAAGAGGCTCCTTCTGCCATCTGTGTGGTAGTGCATTTCACACCGGCAATCTGCGGTCTGCCCTTCTTCTTCACAACTGCCTCATAGCGTCGGGAAGCCTTCAAAGCAAGTTCATGGGTTGGGAAATCCACTGTAGCGAGTGCAACTTAGATTTTCGGGTCCAACCCTTGCTGAAATCGCCGTGCCTGGATCTCAGCAGTAAGAATAAGGTGTGCAGCGAACCTGTTACAACCTTGTGTTAGCAGTGTAGTGAGTGAGATTAGGAAATTGAATTTGAGACAATATCTTACCGGCTGAGCATGGTAAACTCAGCATCGTATTCATCCACAGACTTGACCCACATCGAGCGTTGCTGTAGATGGATGAACCACTGCTCCATGTCAAAACAAGCAGTCTCAGAGAAGTACTTAGCATCGAAGAGGTCTCGGAATGTTTTCCATTTTATCGATTGTGCGAGACGGCTCTCTTCATCCTTCCACCAGACTCTTGCATTGTCGGTCAGTTGCAACTTAGCAACTCTTACCCAGGCAATATCTGGCACTTGTTCTTGAAAGTGTGTCTTAGCACCACTACTAGGTTTAGACATGCATTGGGTATACAATTTTAAAAAATCTAGAGTGCTAAGCTACATTAACTTAGAATCGAACTAGAGAATTAAGGTTTATAAGCATGTAAACAAGTTTTACACTAAGTGAAAAGGGAATACAAGCTTTGTAAACCGGTCCTTCACTTCTAAAGCTCCAAATAGTAGTCCCTTGAACTCTTCTTAGGCTCCACTTGGTGAAAGGAACAAACTTGCTTAGTCGTCTTCGAGGCCGAAGATGATCCACCTTGAAGAATCTCTAACTCAAACTTCCTCTTCACTAATTAGAGAATTAGTGAAGCAAACAATCTACACTAATGGGCTAGATGAGAGTAAGTTGATGAAATAGGAATTTTGCTCACTTTAGAATTCTATTTCTCTTTTTCTTTCTTCAACCCAAGAAAAACTTAGAGAGCTCTTGAGAGAAGAAGATGAACTAGGGTGAGGTAAAATATATCAAGTGATAATGAGAGTTAACCATAGGCTAAAGATAATGGCTGAGTGAGAAAATATCTAGAGTAAAACAAAATTAGTGGAATGAGTAATGGCTTCTACATGCTTTCAAATGCATCTAAGTCATGCTCATTTTCCACCTAATTTTGAATTTACTCTTAATAAATAAACACCCAAATAATCTTTAGTCTTAGTGTGAGTCTCATACACCCATGCCCAATGTATCATCCACCATGACATAATATATAAATACATATATTAATATATATCACATATATATTAAATGTATTTCAAAGAGAAGAAAATCTTTAGTGAGCACAATATTAGTTAATATATATTAATATATCAAATATAAAAATATATATCAAATTATTAAATCAACACTTGACTCAATAATCCGGTTATATCATATATAATCGACTAATATCACTTATATGTATATCACATTTATCAAATCAACACTTGATTCAATAACCTGGTCATATCTCATATAACCTAACCGATATAACATATCGCGAGATTAGAATACGGTATCACATACTCGTATTTAATCAAGCTCCCGCACATATCACTATATGTGCTTTACTTCGTTTTGCTTGAGCTAGGAAACCTTTGTGTGGGACTCTAAAGATTCGTCAATACGCCAGCAGTAGGTAATGATCACATCAGTTACCCACAAGCCGTCAGCGGTACTACCTGGACGTAAGGTCTACCCAGGTATTGAGCGAATAGAAAATCAACAAGCAAACTTTTCCAAACTCTCATGAAGCCTATAAGTAACACTTATCGTACAGTCCGGTCTCTTCGTTTGATATGTCGCATATCGAGTCTAGAGGTGGAATTCATCAGACCCCTGTAACTTGATAAGTCATGCTGATGTGTGGCCTATAACCGTTCGAGAAACTACTGATAACACTTACCAGTAAATCTCATCAGCCCTGGACAGGGACTTGCTGTTATAGCCAATCGAGCATGGCACAACATCAACTCCCTATACCGGGAGAGACGAAACCCCTCCAATCACTCATTGCCTCTATGTGACTCGGGACTGTACCTAAAATCCACCTGTTTGCACGACTCCTTTGAGACGTGGTAGGGAGGAAATCAAAGCACAATGGGAACCACACAATACTCTATGACGATCTCTGGTCTACAGACTAACCTGTACAAGTGTCACCATAGAATTGCTATCTGACGATAGGTATGATACCAACTAGGAGTTCTCGGCGAGTCATGTTCGGTGTACCCATTCTCTAGTGAGCACCTATGTACAATCTCTGATGTCAAACACCAATGGTTATGGGATCAACCATCGCCCCATACAGGGTCAAGAAGTGTATACACTAGTCTACACTGGAATATCGATACCCTGTCTCGATACTCCCTAGACTAGGAACTATTAAAGGATGTACTTGTGGACCACCCTGGCCCCACTAGTATGATATGCATCATAGTCCTGGTAGTCATGTACATATCCTAAGGGCTTTATCAACATGTATCAGAGAGACAGTATAATAATACAAGTGTACATATTAAGATAAAGAGCAACCAGATAGTATACTATCATGTCGAGCAAGAAGTCCTCTATATATATGTCCAAGCATCCACTATAATATACAATAATGTACAATAATAGCCTCTACGGCATACATATGACTAACAGTGCTGCTGCCAGATCATCTTCGATCGATTTAGCCCATTCTTCTGCCTCAAGTAGGCTCTCTTTCCCCGAAAAGTGTTTTGGGTGTAGTGCCCGAAATTGCTTAACTCCGGGTGCCTCGGCTTCAGAGGCGGTGCATTAGGATAATAGTCTGCTGCTGCTGACGATCCAATAGGATCTTGATAGTCTCAAAAACTTTCATTTGCTCATTAATAAGAGCCGCAACGGTAGGTGATGGTGGTAGAGTAGGCGGTGGAGTATTGCCGTTGACGTTCGTGCTGGTATTGTTAGGAGAATCTATTACCTTGATAGAAAAGGAATGGTTAGGATAGATTCAAAAAAATTGAAATGTAAGGAATATATAGTTGTCGATTCTTGTGATATATTGCTTAAGACTTCATGCAGAACTGATCTTCATGGGCCGCCAACAAAACCTGTCACGCCCCGCTTCTCAGTAGACAGAAACGGTGACGTGGCAGGCCCTCAACGTATTTAATAAGAAATAAATACGTTAAGCGTAATTAAGAAATAAGTAAATGTACAAGAATGACAAGAATAATAAAATAAACAACAATTTTATTTACATTCAACTTTACATACAACTATTTTGAAAAGAAAATATACAATTAGTATAAACAATGTCTAAACAATGGCATACAAAAAAGTAAGTGCAGAAGAACTAATAGTCAGGCTGAGCGGTAAGCTGGTCCAAGTCGTCCTAGTCTGGCTCGATCTCCTCAGAGTCCGGTCCTCGTGATGAACATTCCAATGTAAAAATAGAAAAGAATGTCGTCAGCGAATTAGCGTCCGGTAAGTCTCAAAAGAAGAAAGAGAATATAATATGAAATGTGAAATGAACAGTTAAGTTGTATATGATCATTCATTGTTGTAAGGTAGTTATTCTAACGTGGTTATTTGAAGTTTGATACATAAGGTATTCATGTATACGAGAGGAGTCCATCTTACCTCATGGACTATGGTAACATGTAGTACAAAGCCTGATCAGTCTAAAATATTGCACATTTGAATGAATATTTTCCCTACTATTGTTAAGTACTAAAAGGTATTTTTTTGTAAATATAGAACATATGAGAGTTTATTTGTAAAATTTTATTATCATTTGTTTCTACATTATAATTAACATAATTAGGGAAAATATATGCATATAATATTTAAATGAAATCTTAGTAATTAAAATATGCATATCATATCAAATATTTCTAATCAATATTCTTAAGATATTATATCATTTAAATGGTTAGGATAATATTTAAAAAAAATAATAAATTCTACTAACACTATGACTTGAGATATTATGCAGATATTAGCTCAGGTCTAGAATCCAAGAGATTCGAGTGAAATCGGGATATCGAAACCGAATTTGCCAAAATTTAGAAGCAAATTGAGAGATCTAGTAACAACAGAGACTCAGAGCATTATTTTCAGAATCTAGACATTAAGAGGATCTCCAAATATCAACACAAAATACCAGATAAAACCCCAAACCCAGATGTCACCAAGAAGCGGCGGAACCGCCGTCAAATATGGCTATATGTGGCGGTTCCACGGCGCAATAAGGGCCGAAGGATATGAGATTTGGTGGTTTGGATCGTAACAACATATATTCTTATATGGAATCTAGGGTTTCTGGTTTTAGGGACTATATAAGGGACCGAGAGCTGCACATTCAAAATCATCACCGAAGAGATCAAGAGATCCAAGAGGTCTACGTATCCGAGTGATGATCATCTATTCATCTACCTCCAACAAGAGAGAGATCTACAGCAAATTAGGGTTCTTGTATTCTACTTTTTAAGGAGAAATGTAAATGCAATAGTTGATTAATAAAGATAGTGTTTTTATTATTCATTTTACAATTAATTTTCGCACTTACTTTCTGCACTAATATTTCTGCATCTTAATCATGATTTCATTCTTCAAGCTTTCTTCTAAATCATTAACTATGAGCGAGTAATTCCTAGCTTTTTAGGGTTCATAGGATAGGGTAGGATAATGGATGAGAAAATCATTTAACTTCTTTTATACATTTTAAAGTTTATAAACTTTAGCAAAATAAATGTTAAGCTCCTTATCGGGCGTGCTACTAATTTATTGATAGTTGCGACCACGATTTGAGATTGGTTTAACACTTGTTTTGTCAGGGGCTAGACATAAATAGAGATCAATGCAAGGGCAAGAGTTAGTGGTGGCGAAATCCTAGTTTCTTCCAAGAAGCCTGATCTACATTTATCACTATCGATCTAGTTTTAAACTATTAAAAGATAAAGGGGTCATTTTTATTTATTCATCTATTACTACAAAGTCCTATGAACCCTACAAGCCTTTTCATTATACATTTTATATCCGTAACGACAAACAATAACCGATTTTTGATCAACTCGTCTAAAATAAGAAAAGAGTTTACGTTTCTCTGCGGACGACCCGTACTCATCGTGGCTAGCTACTAGCGATACCGTCTTGATTGCGGTTATTTTCAAACACACTTTCTCACGACCAATCAAATGGCGCCGTTGCCGGGGAAACGGTTGTAAATTTTTTTCTTGTTATTCGGGTTGATTTCTTATCAACCATAAAATAAAATAAAATAAAATCTGCATCTTGCGCTTTTAACGATTATTGTGCGAGTTTTGCAAGATAATATGGAGTAACTGGAGCAAGCCAACAGAGAACAAGAGAATTTCAAATTGGACCATAGGAGTATAGGAGAGCACTGAAGAAATTTCAACAGGAGATCCTCTAAATCGGCGGCGGAACCGCGGCATTTAGTGAGGTTTGGCAGCGGGACCGCGGCGGTTTAGGAGAATTAGGCCTCCAATCTTCTTAGGTACTCCCCAATTATCTTCTTCTTTCCTCTAAAGCTCCAATAATATAATTTACTTGCAGGATTCTTTGCAAACAACGCCGCTAAAAATCTTTTTGCGTGTTTTAGATTTTGGTTTGTTTTGCATATCTAAAATGGACAGTAAGAGGCAACAAACCCAAATTCAGATTAGGTGGGGGTTTCATCACCCTTCCTAGGCCCTACAAATCACAAACGAGCTTCCTATCACCCAACATTTAAAAAAATATATTTAGACCAAGCCTTAAGGACTGTTGCGTTCAATTAGGACAGAGGAAGATCATGGGTAATCTATTGCTTATCCGCATTTTTCTTGTGGTGTCTAAGGCAAGTGTAGCTAAGGAAAGTGGTTACTTAATTAGGCCCTCTATTTCGGTGATTCGTATAGAGGATACTTCGCACTTACCTAGCCACAAGATTGATAAGGAGGTAGTAGAGGATTGATCCTACTTGTCTTTTGGAAGTCTATGAGCGGTCTGGTGACTTGACCTAGGAGACCCTAGTTCTAGGGATTGATTGCGCATTTTGTGATTTTTTGAGTCAAGCCTCAAGTCCCTCTTTCAAAGAAAAATAATTTCCAAAATCAAAAAAGAGCTTAAATCATTACCATTTCACCCTATTTTCTTTTCACTTTCTTATAATGGGTAACCCAAACATACGAACTCTTGCCGAGCTTTGCTATCCAGAACCAGATATTTCTTGTTTTCGTAATTGCTTCGGTACAAAGTCCGACTCTACCAGGTCTTTAAAGGATAGGATAGAGCACGTGGAAAAGAACAGTTGGATATCTCACTCAAGGTCCTATCAACCGCATCAAAATTCAACATCTTCTTATGTTGATAATCCGTTTAAGGCGAGCGAGAAAACTTTTAAACGCATGTCCATCGCTGAGCTTATTGTGAAGGCTGAAAGCCAAAGTTTCAATCCTTTCACTAATCCAAAACCATTAGGACAACAAACACCATCATTTCCATATGAAAATATTGATACTCGGTTTTAGGCGAATATGACATCTTTTACACCCATGGCCATTGCTGAACAAATAGCAATTGCCAGTCACCAACTAACCAACCAATCTCAATATTCTTCATATCGCAATGTTGATCCTAATTCTGTTTATGAAACTTGGGTGTACCTTCTAATTCTTATCCACGGTACCAAACTTTCATACGTTCTCATGTTGACACTTCTCTTGAGGCTAATGGGACAAGTCATAAACGCATGTCGATTGCGGAACCGATTAAACTCGCCCGTAGCCAACAATTAAAGGCATCTTTTCTTAACACTTCTATTGAGTCTAATGCGGCAAATCATAAACGCATGTCAATTGCGGAATATATTGAACTCGCCCGTAGCCAACAATTAGACAAATTCCAACCATATTCAACTTCCTCACCTTATTTAGACAGTGCTTCTGAAAATCAATTAGGAAGTTTCACGGTTCAAAGAGAATCTTTCATTGGAACTTCTTCACAACCCATGTCTAGTCTTGAAGTAAAGTTGGAATTGAGTAGTGAAAAAGAACAAGAGATCCATCAAAGTCAAACCAAAACCAATTCTTTTGATCTCGACACCTTCCATCCTGCACCCCAACCGAATATATTCGATGTTCAACCGCTTCATAGTCTAAGTGATGAGGTGCCCGAAAATAACATGTTTGATTTTGCAAATAGTGAGAGTGAAAAATAGATTTACACCATTTCAAATCAAACAGATCCTTACTCGACTACACTTGATATTTCAAACCTTCCAACGCCATCAAGTGAACAAATTGATTTATCGATTGAGGATAGTATAATTGATGAATTTTTAAATACCTATTCGTTTGATTTGACCGAAGGTGTTTGTGAGAGCGGTGATGAGAATATCGTTGAAGATGAACCCGTTATGTTAGATGAGTTGGATTCTCCGACCCATCATGTCTCTTCTATTGAATACGAACATCTTCCTGTACATTTAGTCGATCATAATCTTATGATGGACCTATCCGATATGCAAAACGATATCCGGCCTTCATTTCCCACATCTGGTTCAACAACACTCGACACACATGTTTGTTTACCCATTTCATCACCCACATTCTTTGGTTCTTCTAATCTTCTTTCAACTCCACCGAGTTTTGATGAATCACACTCTGATATTTCGATTTCTATGATTCTTGAAAGATCACTCAATTTAGACTCTTTTGAGAAAGAGGGAAACGATCATTTCGAATCTCCTACCTCCATAATTTCTGACTAATCGAGTGTTTTGAATCTTGGTGCACAAAAGACTGACCTTGGAACTTTCAAACGTCCTGATGAATCTGTATATTCCATCAATATAGACATCGATGAAATTTTTACTCGGACCACTGATGAAAGTTTTGAAGACATTTTCGCCGAAGAACTCGCATTCCTAAAAGATATGGATATTGTGATGAATCAAGCTCCACTCGAAGAAGTTGAACCGCCACCCTTTCTTCTTATCAAGTACGAGAATGCGAATATTCCATTCATTCCTAATCATTCATATTCCCGTTTTCATTCACCATCACTGTTTCGTTTCTACCAACCGAGACGTAAACCCGATCGATTATGCCTCTTATCTCCCCGCTTCTTCACATCTATGATCTTCTATCAACTATGGTGTTATATCGATAAAATATTCAAATGGTTTGTGTTGACTTTTGGTCTTTGTAAAGCATTGAATAAACCAATAACTTTACCCCTCTTCTTATAATTTTAAATGCTTAATACTGTTTCACTCAAGTTTTTTTTGGCTCTTGAAAGAAAAAAATATTTTTACACAATTGTGAACCAAAAATAAGTTTGTGGGAGGATTTCACTGTCATTAATTCTTGTTCTCTTTACTGATCATTAAGAACTTTTTCCTCCTAAGTCTACAGGTTTTGCGATTAAAAGATGATATCAGTGAGGACACTGCTGAAAATAGGTTTGGGGAAGGTTTGTGCTTATTCACGCATCATTTTACATTATACTAGATAAAAGCACAAAAAATTTTGATAATAAAAGTTTGGATGTGAAAAATACATAAGAAAGATAGGAAGAGATTCGAGAAAAGCATGAAAATTAGATGTTTTAGAACGAAGCTTGTAATAGTTAGTCATGAGCTGTTGTCCCAAGGGTTAGTAAGATGAAGGGAATCACTAATCTGAGGATAGAAATAAGTCTGAAAAATAGTCCCTATTCTTGAGTCCAAATTTCTGAATATTGATACCCTACTATACGCACTTGCATACATCTTGAAACTTGGGATAGTAGAGAATACATTGAAATGCTCTTGTCTAAAATTCTTAGTTTAAAGAAAAAATATATATGAACAAAAATATAAATGACATTAAAAAATGGTGAAGAAAAATGAACACTGGTTTTGTAATTACTTAAGGCAGTATAAAAATATAGCAAGAGTGCCTTATCACCTAGTGCCTTAGACCAACTGATTTGGGAGTCACTGCTAAGTCTTAGGTGTTGTAAGACTAGAATATTGCTAATTACGCCTAAAAAAGTAAGCACATTTGGTAATCGGTTGGTTAGTATCTCAAGAAGTATTAACGGTCGCATGAATATTGTGTGAGCAATTCCATTTAAAATATTCACCGTCTAAAAAGTATTAAGGAATATGGATAAGAGTATGATAGCTTGAATTGAATTCTCTAAGTGTAGGGATATCTTTTACACACTCGTAGGGGTATATGATCGATATTTGGAGGAAAAGTATGGAGGAAGACTAAAGGCAATGTTTTATTGAGGGATGATGTGATTTCTGATATCTTTTCATAACTATTAAGATAGGGCTAATGGCAACTAAAAAAGTTAGTGTAGTTTGAAACTCTTATTTTCAAATTCTTTCTTTTATAAGTTCCTTATCTTTGTATATAATTTTTATCTTCTTTCTTTTTATTATGAGATTTTGTGGGTGTAATCCGCTGAAAACCCTCAAAAGACAACACTCCTCCTACTAGGGACACATAGAGGTTTAAAGGCCTGTTGCACATGTTAAGTGCAAACATATCGCCTACGAAAGTGTGATTGGTTTTTCTTTTTTCTTTTTCTCTTTAATAACTCGTTTTTTAGGGACGATCAAACTTAAGTTTGGGGTATTTTATTAGCCTAAATTATTGCACATTTGAATGAATATTTTTCCTACTATTATTAAGTACTAAAAGGTGTTTTTTTGTAAATATAGAACATATGAGAGTTTATTTGTAAAAGTTTATTATCATATGTTTCTACATTATAATTAACATAATTAGGGAAAATATATGTATATAATATTTAAATGAAATTTTAGTAATTAAAATATGCATATCATATCAAATATTTCTAATAAATATTCTTAAGATATTATATCATTTAAATGGTTAGGATAACATCTCAAAAAAATACCAAATTCTACTAACACTATGACTTGAGATATTGTGTAGATATTAGCTCAGGTCTGGAATCCAAGAGATCCGAATCAAATCGGGATTTCGAAACCGAATCTGCCAAAATTTAGAAGCAAATCGAGAGATTTATCAATGGCAGAGACTTAGAGCAATATTTTCAGAATCTAGACATCAAGAGGATCTCCAAATATCAACAGAAAATACCAGATAAAATCCCAAACCATGATACCACCAAGATGCGGCGGAACCGCCGCCAAACATGGCTATATGCGGCGGTTCCGCGGCGCAATAAGGGTCGTAGGATATGAGATTTGGTGGTTTGAATCGTAACAGCATATATTCTTATACGGAATCTTGGGTTTCTGATTTTAGGGACTATATAATGGACCGAGAGCTGCACATTCAAAATCATCACTGAAGAGATCAAGAGATCCAAGAGGTCCACGTATCCGAGTGATCATCATCTATTCATCTATCTCCAATAAGAGAGAGATCTAGAGAAAACTAGGGTTCTTTTATTCTACTTTCTAAAGAGAATTGTAAATGTAATACTTGATTAATAAAGGTAGTGTTTTTATTATTTTTTTTGCAATTAATTTTCGCACTTACTTTCTGCACTTACATTTCTATATCTTAATCATGATTTCATTTTTCAACCTTTCTTCTAAATCTTTAACAATGAGCGAGTAATTCCTAACTTGCTAGGGTTCGTAGGATAGGGCAGGATAATGGATGAGAAAACCTTTTTACTTCTTTTATAAATTTTAAAGTTTATAAACTTTAGCAAAATAAATGTTAACCTCCTTATCGGGTGCGCTACCAATTTATTGATAGTCTCGACCATGATTTGAGATTAGTTTAACAGTTGTTTTGTTAGGGGCTAGACATGAATAGAGACCAATGCAAGGACAAGGATTAGTATTGGGGAAACCCTAGTTTCTTCCAAGAATTCTAATCTACATTCATCATTATCGATCTAGTTTTAAACTATTAAAAGATAAAGGAGTCATTTTTAATTATTCAACTATTACTGCTAAGTCCTATGAACCCTATATGCCTTTTCATTATAAATTTTATATCCGTAACGACAAACAATCACCGATCTTTGTTCAACTCGTTTAAAGCAAGAAAAGAGTTCACGTTTCCCTGCGGACGACCCGTACTCATCACGGCTAGCTACTAGCGACACCGTATTGATTGCGGTTATTTTCGAACACACTTTCTCACGACCAATCATATGGCGCCGTTGCCGGGGAAACGGTCGTAAATTTTTTCTTGTTATTAGGGTTAATTTCTTATAAAATCCGGCAACCATAAAATAAAATTAAAAAAAAACATCTTACGCTTTTAACAATTATTTTGCGAGTTTTGCAAGAGAATCTGGAGTAACTGGAGTAAGCCAACAGAGAACAAGAGAATTTCAAATTGGACCAGAGGAGTATAGGAGAGCACTGAAGAAATTTCAATAGGAGATCCTCTAAATCGGCGGTGGAACTACGACATTTAGTGAGATTTGGCGGCGGAACCGCGGCGGTTTGGAAGAATTGGGCCTCCAATCTTCTTAGGTACTCCCATATTATCTTCCTATCTCTTCTAAAGCTCCAAAAATATAATTTTACTTGCAGGATTCTTTGCAAATATCATCGCTAAAATTTTTTTTGCGTGTTTTAGATTTTGGTTTGTTTTGCATATCTAAAACGGACATTAGGGGGCAATAAACCTAAATTCAGATTATGTGGAGATTTCAACACCCTTCCTAGGCCCCACAAATCACAAACGAGCATCCTATCATCCTATATTTAAAAAAAAATATCTAGACCAAGCCCTAATGATTGTCGTGCTCAATTAGGACAGAGGAAGGTCGTGGGTAATCTATTGCTTATCCGCATTTTTCTTGTGGTGTCTAAGGTAATTGTGACTAAGAAAAGTGATTAATTAATTAGGCCCGCTATTTCGGTGATTCGTATAGAGAATACCTCCCACTTACCTGATGATTGAATGAATTCTCGGTGTTTATATAAGAAAAGTGTAAGAAATCATAACCAAAAATATTTTTTGACCGCAATCAATAACGGTGTCGTATGTAGCGCGTTAGCGAGTGCGGATCGTCCACAGGGAAAGTGAGATCCGTTCGTAATTGAATTAGATGAATTGAAAATTAAAGAAAAGAAAAGAAAAGACAATTCAATTCAAGATTTATAAAATTAAGTTCAAGAATTATCTAGATCTAAATCTAAAAATCAAGAAAAACATTAAAAATCAAGAATCAAGAAGTGACGATATCCAATCCAATAATCAAGAATAGAAGTGAAGCTCGTAGGAATCGATCGAATATATAGATGTGATGAAATCTATTGATTACGTATTCTTATCCATCGATGAATTGATACTAGATCTATGATGATCAACGAGAATTAGGGATGTCTTGCGGAAACTAAAGTTTCATCTTCTATCCCTTGTCTTTTCGTTGATTTCATTCATATTCTAGCCTCTAGTAAATTCAAGAATCGATTGTGAATCACTAATTAAGAGCGAACACAATCAAGAAAGTATCACTCGAAACTAGATTGTCGATTCTTCAATTTACTAAAGTTTACAAAACTCATAGGACTTAAGAATCGTTTCAAGATTTGTAACATCATCATCTATTGATTCTCTCGACTCCTTCACGAGCGGAGTTTTACTCAAACATCATAACAAGAAACACAATCAAGAATTGAGATCTAATCATGATGCAAGAATGTAAAGAAAGCAAGATTAAAGAATTTCACCTTTTATTTATCAACAATTTCGTTACAATTCTCTCAAGATCTACAATGAGGAAAGAACTCGATCGTCGATTTGGCTTCGCTCGTCTTCGTAAGTCGCGGATCGTCTTGGATCACTTGCTCGGATGAAGATCGGCTTCGCTCTTAAAAGGTTGAAGGCTTCTTGCTTGAATTGTACTCGGAGATCTTCAATTTTAGCTTTGGATTTTGGATTAGGGTTAGGGTTTGAATGCATAAGTTGTGTCACTCAACTTGTGAGGGGGAAATGAAGGAATGAACAACCCAAAACCCTAGATCTAGGTTTCCTTTTATAACCATCTTAACCCTAGATCTAGAATTCAAATTTCAAATTTCCCTCCAAAATGAACCACTTTTCCCTCCAAAATGAACAACTTTTCCCTCCAAAATGAACTACCTCATTTGAATTTTCCCTCCAAAATGGACTACCTCATTTGAATTTTCCCCCCAAATCATTTGAATTTTCCCTCCAAAATGAACCACCTCATTTGAATTTTCCCTCCAAAATGAGGTTGTTAGAAAGAATCTTCTAGAAGAAGTTTGTTGGAGGGAATATTCTAGAATGAGATTGTTACAAGGAGGCTTCTAGAAGAAGGTTGTTGGAGAGAGCCTTCTAGAAGAAGGTTGTTGGAGGGAATATTCTAGAATGAGAAATATTCTTGGGTAAGGTCGTTAGGCCGAGCCTTCTGGATGAAGCTATGTGGCGTTTCTGGAGACTTCTAGAAGCTTGTCTATTACGGGAAGGCACGTATGGAAAATTGAAGCCCTGATGACGTCATCAGGCCGCGGATCCGCGGCGGGAGTGGGCATTTGGCCGCGGATCCGCGGTCCAAAGAGGAGATCAGTGTCTGGAAATTCTGGGCTTTTATTGGGCTGACTTTTTAGCTTCTTTAAAATGTGTGGAATCTCATTTTTCTTTCTTGATTTCTGCCAGATCTCAAGTCTTGGACTTGGCGTATTTTTCTCAGTACTTTTAACTGTTTTGGCTCTTTTCCTGCAATTTCCTGCACAGATTCTCGAGACAAGTGTTGCGCTATACGAAGATTATGCGATGCAATGATAAACACTCAATTTCCTTCAGAAATGTCGGTTTTAAAGTATAACACAGGTAATTTGGTATTTTACGGTTGTTTTGCTAATATGTGCTATATTAATACCGAACACCTCTAAATGAGTGCAAATGGTAGGGAAATTGATGTGTTAAAAATGCAATATTTTCGACTGATCAAATTCCCCCTAACTTATTTTCGGTCGTCTCGAGCGAATTGTTTTATTAAAAAGAGAAGGAGAAAATATAAGAAAAAGAAAAACTAACTAGTACACTTTCGTAGGCAACACGATTGCACTGAGCACGTGCAACAAGCGTTTAAACCTCTAGGTGTCCCTAGTAGGAGGAGTGTTGTCTCCTGAGGGTTTTCAGCGGATTGCACCCACAAAATTTAATAATAAAAGGAAGATCGTGAAATTTACATTTAAAGAAAAGAATTGTAAAAGAAAGACTTTGAAAATTAGGGTTTCCAACTAAGCTAGCTTTTCTGTTGTCATGAGTCATATCTTAATAGTCATGAAAAGATGTCAGAAATCACATCATCCCTCAATAAAACATCGTCTTTATTCTTCATTCCTATCTTTCTTCCAAACATCGATCATATAACCCTACGTGTGTGTAAAGAACATCCCTACACCCAGAGAATTCAATTCAAGCTATCATACTCTTGTCCATCCACCTCAGTACTTTTTAATTAATGAATATTTAAATGAGTTTGCTCACACACTTTCATGCGATCGTTAATACTTCTTGAGGTACTAACCGACTGATTACTCATGTGCTTGCTTATTTGGTGTTTTTCCTCATCTTGCACCACCTAAGGTTTAGCAGTGACTCCCAGACCAGTTGGTCTAAGGCACTTGGTGAAGAGGCACCCTCGCTATATTTTTTTATTGCTGCCTTGGCGATAACAAAACCAGTGTTCATTTTTCTCACCACTTTATATTTTCATTCATATTTTTCTTTTTTTTCATACTTTGGCTTTTAGACAAGAGCATTTCAAGGTATCCTCTACTATCCCGAGTTTCAAGACGTGTGTAAGTGCGAATAGTAGGATATCAACGTTCAAAATGTTTGGTTTTCAGAATAGGAACTATTTTTCAGACTTATTTTATCCTCAGATTAGTGACTTCCTTCATCTTACTAACCCTTGGGACAACGGCTCATAACTACTTATTACTAGTTCGTATAAGAAAACTTCTAATTTTCTTGGTTTTCTTAAATTTTTCCAATCTTTTGGATGTAATTTTTCACTATCTAATCTTTTATTATCTTATTTATGTACAAATTTTTTTTATTTTTTTTAAATTTTTAAATTTTTATAGGTTTTGAAAATGTTTTGTGCTTATGCAAAGTATGATGCAAATGATGCGAAAATAAACACAAACCTCCCCCAAACTTGTTTTCAACAATGTCCTCACTATTGCCATCCACTAAATCTCCAAAAACCTGTAAGCCTAGGAGGAAATTTATTAATGGGGGCAATATATTTAAGTGAAAATCCTCCCCCAAACTTATTTTTGGCTCATCATTTTGTGTAAAAATTTTCTTTTCAGGAGCCAGATTATACCTCCCAAACTTGAGTTAAGCAATGTTAATCTTTGAAAATCACAAGAGGGGGTCAAGAATTATTGGTCGATGCCAAGTTTTGCAAAGACCGAACGTAAACACCAACCATTCGAAAATTTTATCAATGTAGTGCTCTGGTTGGTGGAAGAAGAAGTGGGAAAAAGGTAAGTGGTGGAATAGAATGTGTTTGCGTCTCATTTTGGAGAGACGATGCAGCGAATGTGATTGATTACTCGCATTCTTTTTACAGTTCAGAAGAAGGGGTGGAGGTTCAATTTCAATGTTTGGGAGATAATTCATCTCAACACCCGTGTCATTGATTGTTAGAAGTTGTGCGTGTTCAAGTTTTAGTTAAAATACCGCAATCAAGACGGTTTCGCTTGTAGCTAGCCGGTTGAGTACGGGTCGTCCGCAGGGAGATGGGAGTCTTTTTCTATGTGCTTTAACGAGTTAAGTCCGGTTTTTCAGATTTTGTTGTGGTTATCTAAGTGTTGAGTTGATATTTAAAGAGAGCTTGTTAGGGTTAGGATTAGGTTAGTTTGAGTTAGGAGTCTCCACATCTTTCGTTGCCCCTCTTAATATCGGTGTTACGGTAATCGGCAACAACGGGGATTAGCACGACTAGGAAGGAACTTGCGAGTATAAGCTAGGCTTTCCAACGCATAAGTCCTTCCTTTTGGTGCTTGTCCGTCCGTTCTTGGCTCTTAGCCATAACCTCCGGTTAATTCAACCACAACCGGTCTCACTACGGGATCACCGCTATCATGTAGGATAGGGTGCCGTAAGGAGCGGATTGTGGTTCAATTAACGGGAGTCGATTTAAGCTGTTGGGCAAGGAAAGAGTGAGAGAGATTTCCTTCTCTCAAACTTCCCTTATCCTACCCTAACAAGTATGAACTACTCACACATCATGATACGGAAAAATAAAACAAAACAAAAGAGGAAGATAGAAAGAAGGAGATTAGAAGAATACGACTAGCTATTTGCGACCTCACCTTGGCGAGGATCGAGCGTAAGCATCATTGTCGTATTAAGGATAACGAAAAAGAGAGAAGAAAGAAACAACAAGAAAATAACAACAACTACTTAACGAATTAAAATTACAACAATTAACAAGATAAAGAGACAAGCATGATAATAAATGGTTCTTCTTTATTCATCACTCTTCACTCAAAAGCTCACTACAAGTTTCAATGGAGAAGAGGTGAGAAGAGGAAGAAGAAACACACTAAACTTAGCAAAATGAAAATACAAGAATGGACCCCTTCCTTCACAAAGTTCTGGACTATTTATAGGCCAAAAAATGAAAACCTAGGGCAACCACCAGAACACACACGAAAAGACAATTCTACCCCCAAAAGCCCATGCCCTGACTCCACAGTATGGCCGCGGATCCGCGGCCTAAGCCTCCCTATGCCGCGGATCCGCCGCACTACTGTGGAGTTAGGGCATGGGATTTTTTGTGCTTCCCTGGTTTGATGTGTACATTATTCTGGCATATGTATTTTCTCAAATTGTCTTCACGATTTTTCCAGAATTTCAGTTGAGGGAAAGGTGGACTTTTGTCATGATTGCCTCGAGCTCCGCGTAGATCTCTTGGATCTTGTGCTGCCATTGAGCCTTGTGTATGAAAGCGACATTGATTTGACATTTTGTCTCTTAAACTGGTATCTGGCGACATACGGATGAAGAGCGGAGACCGTGTTTTCTCAGTGGTTGGCAGGAACCCGGATTTTGTCGTGTTTTCCATGAATTTCACCGTTTTTAGAACCGAGAACCTGTATCCTGCAATTGACTAGCAAACACGGCTCAAGAGTATCTACCGATATGCAATGTGATAAAAATTGGGCGGTATGAAAATGCAAAAATCTGATATGAACAAATACCCCCAAACTTATCATTTGCTCGTCCCGAGCAAAGCCAATTTATTCACAAAAAATTTCCTAACCTCACTTTCGCAGGGAACGCGATTGCACTGAGCATGTGCAACAAGCCGTTAAACCTCTAGGTGTCCCTAGTAGGAGGAGTGTTGTCTCCTGAGAGTTTTCAGCGGATACTACCCACAAAATCCGGTCAAGTTGGTTTTGTAAAATAACTAAGATTCAAACCCTAAAGTTTTGTTTCAGAAAATAACAATTCTATAATCCTAAGTCTAGACTATCGAACCTTTATTTTTCACACCTCGCTTCTTATTTAACTACAGATTTTATATGTCTTTACGTGCAGTGCAAATAGTGTCGTTAAGTTCTAGAAGGATCGATCATGTCGCACAATAAAGCCCAGATAACAATTTTAAAAGGATCACATAAGTTTTATAAAGAGTTAAGCATTTTTCAAGTTTCGTTTTCCAGTAAGGTTTCAACTTCAGAATTTCTATCTTCCTTAACAGGAAACTAAGTCGTATTCTTCACTCCACCTTTTTCTTGTTTTCATTTCATACACACCTCTGTGAACGTGCAATAGTCTTTATCACAGAATAAAATCTTCATATCTCCGCTAAATTTTTTTATAAAAGCCTGTCTTTTATCAAGATTATTCTCACACAAAGAACCGTTAGGAATTTTAACTCGGAGAGAACACTTGCTTGACTTTGTTTTAATCTGGACTTTCTAGGCTTCTTAGCGAGCTTTGGGCCAATGCACCCAAACCAGTTGGTTTTAGGGCATTAGGTGTAGAAACACCCCAGCGGACTTAATTACTCAAGTTACCTAGGTCCAAAAACAAAAGACAGTTTGGCGTGGAAATCAGATGATTTAATACGAACGGAGATATAACCGGCAGTTCCATTATTTTTTTGGATAAAAGACGTGTTTAGTGGGTTTGGTGTGTAATCATTCCAATCAAGTTTCAGATGGGTTATTTTTCAGACTTAGCTCCAATTACGGCATCAATAACATTCCTTCATATTCGCTTTACTTCAAAAACTATTCTTGACATTACTTATTTCAGAACAAACCTATTTGATCCTCAGAAAATCATTTATCTGTTTAAAAGTTTTTAAACATAAAAGACTTGTCATCTAATTTCCAAAAACTCACGACACGTGTAGTGTGATGTAAAGACGTATATCAGCTATAGTTAACTTCAAAGGAGAGTTATCTTTCAGGTTTTCAAAATCTAAACATAAGATTTAGTTATTCCTATTTTTTCAAACAAAAACCGTTGAAATGTTGAATCAGAGTTCTTCCACAAGCTAACTTGACAGAAAAGTTTTTTATATTTTCAGAAAATTTTCAGATTTTTATGGATTTTATGGATTTTAATATGCAGATGCAGAATATACATATGAATGCGAAGGTAAGAAATGCGTACCGAGCGTACCCCCAAACTTAAACTGGACAGTGTCCTCACTGTCATTGCATGAAGAGAGCAGTTGAAGGGTCAAAAATTGTCGGTTAGCGATACACAAATTTTTATTTGTTTTTGTTTTTAAAGAAAAGAAAAGAATATACACAAATATATACAAAAATGGTTTATACATACCCCCAAACTTATTTGGAACAGTGTCCACAGTTCTTGGCTGGATAACCGAAGTTTGGAGGTAGGCAGAGGAAGATCATTCAGGGTAAACCGGCTCCTGTAAGAACAGGAGCTCCTCTGTTGGTTCGGCGCTAAGGTACGGTTTGCATCGGTGTCCGTTCACTTTGAAAAATGAACCGTCCTTTGGATTTTCCAAATCCACAGCGCCCTGCGGATACACATTCCGCACAAAATACGGCCCTTTCCAGCGAGATCTGAGCTTTCCAGGATGGAAATGAAGTCTGGTGTCGTAAAGCAGTAACTGCTGACCAGGTACGAAGGTTTTGCGCAAAAGGTGTTTATCGTGAAACACCTTCGTTCGGTTCTTAACGACAACCGCGTTATCGTAAGCCTCATCCCTAAGCTCGCTCAGTTCGTTCAACTGCAGCTTCCGATGGCTGCCCGCATCCTCGAGAGACAGATTCAGCTCCTTTATCGCCCAAAATGCGCGATGCTCTATTTCGACAGGTAGGTGGCAGGCTTTTCCGTACACAAGCCGATAGGGAGACATGCCAAGGTCGGTCTTATAAGCGGTTCGAAATGCCCAAAGGGCATCAGTGAGGTTCAGCGACCAATCCTTACGGTTCTTGGAAACCGTCTTCTCCAGTATCTGCTTGATTTGCCGATTTGAAACTTCGGCCTGCCCGCAGGTTTGGGGGTGGTAGGGCGTAGAGAGCTTATGATTAATGGAGTATTTCCGCATCAAGGCCTCGAAAGTCTTGTTGCAGAAATGACTTCCATTGTCGCTAATGATCGCTCGGGGGTGCCCAAACCGGGAGAAAATGTTTTCTTTAAGGAACCTAACGACAACCTTGTTGTCGTTAGTCCGGCAGGGCACAGCCTCGACCCATTTAGAGACGTAATCAACAGCTAGAAGGATGTACAAGTTCCCAAAAGAGCTGGGAAACGGCCCCATGAAGTCTATCCCCCAAACATCGAAAATCTCCACAACCAAGATCGGTTGGAGCGGCATCTCGTTCCTCCGGGATATCCGGCCCATGTGTTGGCACCGGGAGCAAGTCTTGCAATAGTCATGAGCGTCTTTGAAGAGTCGTGGCCAGTAGAAACCACATTGCAAGATCTTCTCAGCTGTCTTTCTGGGCCCAAAATGCCCGCCACACGCTTGATCGTGGCAAAATGACAGCACACTCTTGAATTCCTCATCAGGGACACACCGACGAATAATCTGGTCGGGACAGTTCTTGAACAAGTAGGGTTCGTCCCAGTAAAAGTGTTTTACTTGGGATAAGAAGCGAAGTCTGTCCTGACTCGACCATTCAATCGGAAGTAATCCTGTGGCCAAATAGTTCACAATATCTGCGAACCAGGGTTCGCACGATACTGTCAAGAGCTGTTCATCCGGGAAAACGTCGTTGATCGGAATTGGAAGCGAAGGAGAAGAAGGAAGTCGTGAGAGATGGTCGGCAACCACGTTTTCACATCCTCGTTTGTCCTTAATGACAAGGTCAAACTCTTGAAGCAAGAGGATCCAACGGATTAACCGAGATTTTGCATCTTTCTTCGCAAAAAGATGGCGCAGAGCAGAATGGTCAGTGTAGACAATGACTGGAGAGCCGATGAGGTAGGGCCTGAACTTTTCTAAAGCAAATACAACAGCTAAGAATTCCTTCTCAGTTGTTGTATAGTTGAGTTGGGCGTCGTTCAGGGTTCGGCTCGCGTAATAGATTACGTGCGGCATCTTGTTGATGTGTTGTCCAAGGACAGCACCAATGGCAAAGTCGGATGCATCGCACATAATCTCGAATGGGTGCGTCCAGTCAGGTGAAGAAAGAACGGGAGCAGAAGTGAGTGAGAGTTTCAATGACTCGAATGCAGTCACACAGCTCGAGTTGAAGTCGAAAGGCGTATCCTTAGCCAGCAAAAGAGTCAAGGGCCTAGCAATCTTGCTAAAGTCCTTGATAAACCGTCTATAAAAACCGGCATGGCCAAGGAAGGCTCGGATATCTCTGACGCATCGGGGAGGAGGCAGATTGGAAATGACCTCAATCTTTGCTTTGTCAACCTCTATGCCATTTTGCGAGATGATATGTCCTAAGACAATACCTTCGCGCACCATGAAGTGGCATTTCTCCCAGTTCAAAGTGAGATTCTTGTCCTTACATCGGGTAAGGACAGCGTCAAGATGCAGCAAACACTCGTTGAAGGAATCGCCGAAGATGGAGAAGTCATCCATGAAAATCTCCAGAAATTTTTCCACCATGTCTGAGAAAATTCCCATCATACACCGCTGGAAGGTAGCGGGCGCATTGCATAACCCAAAGGGCATGCGACGATATGCAAACGTGCCGAAAGGACAAGTGAAAGTGGTCTTGTCCTGGTCTTTTTCGGCGATGGGGATTTGATTATAGCCGGAGTAGCCATCAAGAAAGCAGTAGTACTCGTGTCCGGCCAATCGTTCAAGCATCTGGTCAATGAAAGGTAGCGGAAAGTGGTCTTTCCGCGTTGCGGCGTTGAGTTTCCTGTAATCAATGCAAACTCGCCACCCAGTTTGGGTGCGAGTAGGGATTAACTCGTTCGCCTCGTTAGTGATGACCGTGATGCCCGATTTCTTGGGGACAACATGAATGGGGCTAACCCACTGGCTATCAGAGATAGGGTAAATGATACCACTATCTAGACATTTTACGATCTCCTTCTTCACAGCCTCTTTCATGACTGGATTGAGACGTCTTTGTGGATCCCGGGCTGGTTTAGCATCATCCATCAGATGAATGTGATGCTCAACGATCAGGGGACTAATCCCCTTGATGTCCGCCATGGACCAGCCAAAAGCTTGCCTGTTGCTGTGCAAGACCGCGAGAAGGGCTTTCTCTTGCTCGGGAGCTAGAGAAGCCGAGATGATGACAGGGAGGGTCTCGTTCTCACCTAAGTAAGCATACTTAAGGTGAGACGGCAACGGCTTGAGTTCGAGCGTTGGAGGTGAAACGATGGAAGGCAAGACTGGTGCAAAGGTCTCGAACTCAAAGGACTCCAGCAAAGGTTCAAAGCAAGTGTAAGTAACCGAGTTGGATGGTTCAGGTAACTCATCCGAAAAGTCGAAGGATTCAAACTCGGGTTGTGCGCAGCTAAGATCGTTCGAAAACGTGAAACACTCGTAGTCGTTGTCGGGCGCAGAATCAGCAGCAGGTTCGAAGAGAAACGCACTAGTGGCGTTAAGATTATCGTGATCAAACAGAAACTCCTCGAATTCACACTCTTCTGGGGTGATCTCCTGGATCGAGCAGACATCCAGTATATGAGCATTAAGTTCGGCGGGCTGATTCCCCAACCTAAAAATGTTGAGTTCAATCGTCATATTTCCAAAAGAGAGGTTCATCGAACCATTGCGACAATTGATCACAGCATTTGAGGTTGCGAGAAATGGGCGACCGAGTATCACCGGAATTTGATTCCGGGGGTTAGCTACAGGCTGTGTATCTAATACAATGAAGTCAACGGGGAATATGAAGTCCCCGACTTTGATTAACACATCTTCTAGCTCACCCCTAGGATGGGTGATCGATCGGTCAGCCATTTGGAGAGTGCAGTGCGTGGGTTTCAGCTCTCCGACGCCTAATTGCTCGTATACTGAATACGGAAGCAAGTTAACACTGGCACCAAGATCTAATAGTGCGTGGTTGATGTTCTTATCCCTAATAGTAATTGAAATCGTAGGACAGCCAGGGTCCTTCCATTTTTGTGGTAAAAATTGGGTAAGGGCATCACTCACAGCACTAGCCAAGAAAACTTTCTTGGGTACCTGAGACTTCCTCTTTTTCGTGCACAAGTCCTTTAAGATTTTCGCGTAAGACGGGACTTGTTGGACAGCATCTAAAAGAGGAATGTTAATGTTAACTTGCTTGAATAACTCCAGAATCTTCTCCATTTGTGGATTTTGTTTGTTAGACCTCAACCGGTTTGGAAATGGAACATTTTGAAAATTGGTTGAGTCTAATGCTGGAGGAGGAGATTGTGGAGTTGGAACGGATCCCAGAATAGGTGTCTTCGTGGAGTGAGAAGTGGGTCCGTTCAGAGCAGAAGAAGAGGGAGGGGAGCCTTGTGAAGAACGGAGAATAGGCTCAGAAGACGAAGAAGAAGAAGAAGAAGCAGAAGAAGAAGAAGAAGAAGAAGAAGCGGTCGGGGTGTCATCGTTGATCCGTTTGCCAATGTTGTTTTGCAGCATCCTCCCCAATCTCAGTGTGGTCACGGCACTCACATTATGGTTTTGTTGTTCAAGAGCAACATGTGCATTATGTGGGTGACCGGGATTTGGAAGTGGCTGGGACGGGAGCTTCCCCTTTTCTCACTCGCTTAAGGCCGCGTTTAGCTGTGCAATCTGGGCCTCGATGGTCTTGATGCTTTGCCCGTGTGCGGCAGTGTGTTGCACTAAAGATTGAATGGAAGACTGGATGTTGGCGGTGGATTGAGTCGATTGTTTAACAAACGCCTCCAGACTTCGTTCGAGCGAGGAAACCTTATCGTTGTTTGACGGAACAAAGTTGTTTGGTGGAAAAGAATTGTTGGGTGCAAAGTTGTTCGTCTGATTTTGGAAAGGTTGGGGTTGGAAGGGCTGCTGATACTGAGTTTGTTGTTGCGCTTGTTGTTGCGGTGGAGGGGCCCTTTGGAAATTGTTGCCCTGGAATTGATTCTGATTCTGATTCCAGGCGAAATTGGGGTGGTTCCTCCAACCGGGATTGTAGGTGGAAGAGTATGGATCATTCCTCGGTCTTTGTTGGAAGGCAGCATTAACCTGATCCTGTCCTTGCGAGGGTGGATTGTAAGGACACTCTTCGGTCAAGTGGGAAGGATCGGAACAACAAGCGCAGATGGTACGAAGGGGGAGAACAGGGGCAGGAGCAGGAGCAGAAAATTTGCTCTCTATCGCTTCAAGCTTTCTTGTTATCGCAGCCATTTCAGCTTTCATCGCGATCGAGACATCGAGTTGGTGGATTCCTACCCTAGACTGACCGGTAGAAGTGGAGGTAGAAGAAGAAGACGTCGGTCTGGTGCTCTCCCACTGTAGCGTTTGCTCCGCAAGGTCGTCAAAGAATTGCCACGCTTCCTCATCAGATTTCGATAGGAAGTGGCCCTGACAGATGGTTTCCAACAACTGCTTCGTTGCTGGGTTCAGGCCCTCGTATAAGGTTTGGCAGAGTTGCCATTTCTCTATACCGTGGTGAGGACACTGAACAAGAAGGTCTTTGTATCGGTCAAAGCACTTCCAGAAGGGTTCAGAAGGAAGCTGGGAGAATTGGTTGATTTCATTTCGAATCCTTGCGGTCTTATGATTCGGATAGAATTTTTTTAGAAACGCTTTAACAAACTCGTCCCAGCTGGTGATTGAGTGGGAAGCGGTGCTATACAGCCATTTTTCAGCAAGATCGCATAAAGTGAACGGAATGACCCGTAGACGTATAGCATCGTCCGACAGCTGGGTGGTTTTCATCATGGCACAGACGTTTTGAAATTTATTGATGAAGATATAGGCATCTTCAGATTCAAGCCCATGAAAACGTGGAAGCATGTTGATGAAGTGGGGCTTAATTTCAAAGTTGTCCCCATTGGCCGGAGGAAGAGAAAGGCAGGTGGGAAGTGCAGAACGGGTG
This sequence comes from Agapanthus africanus, assembly GCA_030015575.1. NCBI lineage: Eukaryota > Viridiplantae > Streptophyta > Magnoliopsida > Asparagales > Amaryllidaceae > Agapanthus > Agapanthus africanus. The sequence goes on along the minus strand of JASDDO010000019.1, from coordinate 888,408,511 downwards.
GGATAGAAACGATCCTGGAGCGCGATTCGCTGCGGCGCTACAACAGGCGGTGGTGGTGGGATATTGGTCTCCGTAGGAGGTGGAGCCAATCCCGCGGTGGTCAACGAGATGTTCGGATTAAATCCCGACATCGCGGAAGAAGAGGTTGGTGAAGGTGAAGGTGAAGATGTACGAACAGAATTCCGGTCAACGTCGGAGTTGGCTGGCAAAGGAAGGGGTGAAAGAGGAGTGGACGGAGTATCGACTTCGGAGTCGATCGCGTAGTCGGTAGCGACTAACGTAACGCGGACTAGACGGGCGCTAGTGTCCCGAGTCCAAGCGGACATACACTAAACGAGTTTAGTATAGTCAAAGCGGAGAAGGTGAGGGTAAGAAAACGTCAATGGAGAAAGGCGATGGGTGGTGGGTGAAAATGGATTTGGCGACAAAAGGGCAAGTTTTTGTAAAAGTTTTTGATTTTTTTTCTTTTTTTTTTTTTAGAAAGAGATTTACAGAAATATGTACGGAAATACGGCTTAAGCAATCACAAACAAGATATGCACAATCACACCTAGATCTAGGGTAACCTAGGTCTACTAGACCTGCTCCTGAACTTGATTGTCAAAGTTAAACAGTGTCGAGAAACGGGCTTAAAAATACACTGATCACGAGGCCAGGTAAGTGCAGAGATAAGGGGAGGTTGTCCAACGCTTTCGCGAAGTTCCTTAATTAAATAACCCTTTCTCTTTCGGCGGTTGCGCCTTTAACACTTTCCTAGACACCCCGTAAACAATATACCGTTAAGCGAGGTTCTAAACACGGTTTATCTTCTCCTAATGAGCGTGAAGTCCTTAGGGCTGAAGTCTAGTATTTTTTAATTTACAATGGACAATGCATATGCTTTTGTGATTTTTGGGGTCCTGGGAAGGGTGATGAAATCCCCACCCAATCTGAATTGGTTTCAAGCCCCTTAAGTCCGTATTAAAGAAATGCAAAGCAGTAACAAATCAACTGCAAACAATTTTTTTATTTGCGGCGCAAAGAATCCTGCACAAGAACAGTTTATTGGAAGGGGGAGAAGAGTTTGCGCAAAGAAACCTGCAGAAAACACAGTTTATTGGAGTCCAGAGGAGTGGGAAGGAGGAGAGGAGGACTTACAGAGAAAATGGCACCCTGAGGCCACCAAACGGCCGCGGTTCCGCGGCCTAAGCTAGGTTATGCCGCGGATCCGTGGAAATGTGATGGGCTTGGGCCTTGAAAATTTTTGTAGGTGCTGGTCTGTGTCTCCTCTGGTTGTCTGGATGTCCTGAATCCTTATTTGCTTACTGTAACTGCTCCAGATTTTTCAGTAGACCGTTGGCTTCGTTTTGGTCCGTCGCGGTGTAGCCGCGAAATGTGGGTCTATCTTCCCATGTCTTTGGCACTGTACTTGAACTCCGTATTATCCGACGTCTTGGCCACTGAACTCGAACTTGTGTTTTCCTTCACACTTGCACAAAAACTAATCAAAAATAACAAGATGATTTTTTTTTACAAAGTATATATTTTTTTGTTTTTCGGTTATATTCACAAATTAACCCGAAATTACACAAGGAAATAAACTATCGTCTCCCCGGCAACGGCGCCATTTGATTGTTAGAAGTTGTGCGTGTTCAAGTTTTAGTTAAAATACCGCAATCAAGACGGTTTCGCTTGTAGCTAGCCGGTTGAGTACGGGTCGTCGCAGGGAGATGGAAGTCTTTTTCTATGTGCTTTAACGAGTTAAGTCCGGTTTTTCAGATTTTGTTGTGGTTATCTAAGTGTTGAGTTGATATTTAAAGAGAGCTTGTTAGGGTTAGGATTAGGTTAGTTTGAGTTAGGAGTCTCCACATCTTTCGTTGCCCCTCTTAATATCGGTGTTACGGTAATCGGCAACAACGGGGATTAGCACGACTAGGAAGGAACTTGCGAGTATAAGCTAGGCTTTCCAACGCATAAGTCCTTCCTTTTGGTGCTTGTCCGTCCGTTCTTGGCTCTTAGCCATAACCTCCGGTTAATTCAACCACAACCGGTCTCACTACGGGATCACCGCTATCATGTAGGATAGGGTGCCGTAAGGAGCGGATTGTGGTTCAATTAACGGGAGTCGATTTAAGCTGTTGGGCAAGGAAAGAGTGAGAGAGATTTCCTTCTCTCAAACTTCCCTTATCCTACCCTAACAAGTATGAACTACTCACACATCATGATACGGAAAAATAAAACAAAACAAAAGAGGAAGATAGAAAGAAGGAGATTAGAAGAATACGACTAGCTATTTGCGACCTCACCTTGGCGAGGATCGAGCGTAAGCATCATTGTCGTATTAAGGATAACGAAAAAGAGAGAAGAAAGAAACAACAAGAAAATAACAACAACTACTTAACGAATTAAAATTACAACAATTAACAAGATAAAGAGACAAGCATGATAATAAATGGTTCTTCTTTATTCATCACTCTTCACTCACAAGCTCACTACAAGTTTCAATGGAGAAGAGGTGAGAAGAGGAAGAAGAAACACACTAAACTTAGCAAAATGAAAATACAAGAATGGACCCCTTCCTTCACAAAGTTCTGGGCTATTTATAGGCCAAAAAATGAAAACCTAGGGCAACCACCAGAACACACACGAAAAGACAATTCTACCCCCAAAAGCCCATGCCCTGACTCCACAGTATGGCCGCGGATCCGCGGCCTAAGCATCCCTATGCCGCGGATCCGCCGCACTACTGTGGAGTTAGGGCATGGGATTTTTTGTGCTTCCCTGGTTTGATGTGTACATTATTCTGGCATATGTATTTTCTCAAATTGTCTTCACGATTTTTCCAGAATTTCAGTTGAGGGAAAGGTGGACTTTTATGGATGTTTTTGTCATGATTGCCTCGAGCTCCGCGTAGATCTCTTGGATCTTGTGCTGCCATTGAGCCTTGTGTATGAAAGCGACATTGATTTGACATTTTGTCTCTTAAACTGGCATCTGGCGACATACGGATGAAGAGCGGAGACCGTGTTTTCTCAGTGGTTGGCAGGAACCCGGATTTTGTCGTGTTTTCCATGAATTTCACCGTTTTTAGAACCGAGAACCTGTATCCTGCAATTGACTAGCAAACACGGCTCAAGAGTATCTACCGATATGCAATGTGATAAAAATTGGGCGGTATGAAAATGCAAAAATCTGATATGAACAGTCATTCAAAAATACGAGTTCATCAGCGAAAATCGCCTCAAAAGTCTCATCAATACCCTGAAGAATAATGTCGTCACAAAGTGCGGGGTGATCTTCAGACTCTAAAAGCAGTTCATAATCAGTGTTAGTTGTTGACCCGGACATCTCAGTGGAAGAGTCCGTATGTGTATGATACATAGTTGGGTCACACAACAACATATGAAAAGAGTCTAAATCGGTATCACGAGGATCGTCAATTTCGCTGCTGTCGACATCCATTAAGTCGACAGAACAGACCTGAGCAGTAGGTTCGGAGGGTATACTTCCCAACTTGTAAATGTTCAGCTCTATTGACCTATTCCCGAAGGATAGGGTCATAGAGCCATTACGACAGTTGATGATAGCGTTGGAAGTGGCCAAAAAGGGGCGACCTAAAATTACCGGAATTTGATTCCGTGGGTTCGCTACAGGCTGTGTATCAAGTACAATAAAGTCCACAGGGAATATAAATTCCCCGATTTTTATTAACACATCCTCCAGTTCACCCCTAGGTTTGGTGATCGATCGGTCAGCCATCTGGAGAGTTATGCTCGAGGGCTTTAACACTCCGATACCTAGTTGCTCGTAAACCGAATATGGAAGCAAGTTAACACTAGCACCAAGGTCTAGTAGAGCACGGTTAATGTGTTTTTCCCCAATAGAAATAGAAATAGTAGGACAGCCAGGGTCCTTACGTTTCCGTGGTAATTGTTGGGGGAAAGCCGTGTCTACAGTCTTTGCCATGAATATCTTCTTGGGCACTTGAGTCTTCCTCTTCCTAGTGCACAAGTTCTTAAGAGTTTTCGCATAGGACGGAACTTGTTGGATAGCATCTAGGAGAGGGATGTTGATGTTAACTTTCTTAAACATGTCCATAATCTTCTCCATATGTGGACTCGATTTGTTAGCCCTTAACCGATTAGGATAAGGTGCTTTAGCAATAAGCGCTGGGTCCATCATAGGAGAAGGAAGTGTGTATGGACCCGATCCCAGAATAGAAGTGGGGATCGTTTTCTGTGAACTAGAAGAGATGGGCTGAGATGGCGAGCCTTTGGGAAAACGAAGAATAGGCTCGGAAGAAGGTGGTGGGGTAGAAAAACCGGGGTCAGAATTAGAAGTAGAAATGGAAGGAAAGGTCTCAGCCGGGGTATCCTTGATAGATTTTTCTGTATCATCAATCTCTTCCCCACGTTATTGTCAAGCATTCTTCCAAATCTCAACGTGGTGATTGCATCCACATGATGTGAATAGCCAAGATTGGATAAAGGTTGAGCTGGAAGTTTCCCTTTCTCTCTTGCACTCATTTCATCTTTTAATCGTGCAATTTCTTCTTCCATCGATTTTATAGTCTCGCTTTGGGACGCAGAGTTTTTCTTTATATCATCGACGAAAGTTTTTATTGTCAAAAGCAAGTTCATGAATGAAGAGGATTCATCAGTACCGGTCAACTGCAAAGGATTAGACGGTGCAGGTGTGTTGACCGGATTTTGGAAGTTTTGTGCTTGGAAGGGGTGCTGACTCAATGGAAGTGGTTGCTGTTGTGGTGGAGGGACCCTTTGGAAATTGTTTTGGGTTGGAACCATGTTTTGAGATTGTGATTGGTTCCAAGCAAAGTTAGGGTGATTCCTCCAATCTTGATTATATGAGGAAGAAGAAGGATCGTTTACAGGTCTTTGCTGAAATGCAGCATTAGTGTGACCTTGAAACGGTACATTCAAAGGACATTCTTCCGTCAAATGTGAAGGATCAGAACAGTATCCACATACAGTTTTGGAGAGTGACATTTGTTTTAGGGCGGCAGCTAAAAATTTGTTTTCCATAGTCTCGAGTTTCTTTTGAATAGCTGCAATGTTAGCTCTAACTCCTACGGAAACATCCGATTGGTTATTGCCACCCCTACAAGATTGACTCACACCCTCCCACTGTAAAGATTTTTCAGTGAAATCTTCTAAAAATTTCCAGGCTTCCCCATTATCATTGGTCATAAAATTGCCTTGACACATGGATTCAAGGGTCTGTCTTGTGTTAGGATTAATGCCCTCATAAATGATTCGGCACAGATCCCATCTGGGGATTCCGTGATGTGGACATTGAACTAATAGATCCTTGAAGCGTTCAAGACATTTTGAAAATGGTTCATTTGGAAGCTGGGTGAATTGATTTATTTCGCTGCGGACTCGAGCTGTCTTGTGATTAGGGTAGAATTTCTTAAGGAATGCTGCAACGAATTCTTCCCAATTCATAATAGAATGTGCGGTAGTGTTATACAGCCACTTCTCGGCTATATCGCACAAGGTAAATAGAAGAAGACGTAGACGCATAGCATCCACAGAAAGCTGTGAAGTACCCATCATTGCGCATATATTTTCAAATTTGGTAATAAAGACATATGCGTCTTCAGACTCGAGACCGTGATATTTGGGTAGAAGGTTGATGTATTGTGATTTAATCTGAAAATTGTCCCCGTTGGCTGGTGGAATGGAGAGACAGGTCGAAAGAGGACCTCGAATAGGATAGCACCTCTCTTGGAGAGAGATGCGGGGTGGATTCTGCGCACCTGCGGACGGCGGCAGATTAGTGGTAAATAAGTTTGATGGAGAAGGATCCATCGATGTAGGTGTGGTGGTGGGTAAAGAAGAAGTAAATATAGAAATACCGACTTCGGAGTCGATCGGGGAAACGCGGACAAAACGGGCACTAGAATCCCGTGTCCAGCCTATCTTGCACTAAAAGGTTTAGTACAAGTGGCAGCGTGAATATTATTAGGGGAAATGAATGAAGTGTTAGTGTTTGTTTTGAAAAATATACGGATTTTTGAAAAAATGATGCAAATCACAACAAATGCAATAAGCAACCCTAAGTCTAGTGGTCACCTAGGTCAATGCTCTAGACCGCTCCTAACTGCCAAAAGACAAGTCGCAGGATCAATCCTCCACTACCTTTTTGCCTCTCCTGTGGCCAGGTAAGTGCCAGGTAAGTGGGAGGTTCTTCACTACGTAAGTAGTGGGCCTAATTAAGTAACCACTTGCCTTCGACACACTTGCCTTAGACACCACAAAAGAAACGCGGATAAGCAATGAATTACCCACGGCCTTCTCTTGTTCTAAGTGAGCGCGACGGTCCTTAGAGTCATCTCTATATTTTTTTAGTTAATGAGGGTAATGCGGATGCAAGTTTGTGATTTTTGGGGTTTAGGAAGGGTAATGAACTCCCCACCTAATCTGGATTTGGTCTTTGCCCCTTAATTTCCGTATTAATATGCAAACAACCAAAAATCAAAAACAGGCACAATTTTTATTGCTTTTTGCGGCGCTGCGAATTTTGCAAAGAAATCTGCAGAAAATTGTTAATTGGAGCAGATTGAGAAGGAGATAAGAAAGTAAGAATTCACCTGAGAAAAAATGGTACAGAGAGGCTACAGAACCGCCGCATTTCCGGTGCTTTCAAGGGATCACTGCACAAATTTACAGATGCTCCTGTTCACATACACAACTCTCTGGAATGCTCTGAAAATTTTTTCTCAAGCTCCACAGATTCCAGATTTCCTCGCAACAAATCACAACGAATCGTTTAGTGTTTTGTGAGAATTTTGACCTAAAAATTATGATGGAATAAACTTTTTAACTCAAATTTCAAAAATGAATGAATTAGCGCACTATCCCCGGCAACGGCGCCATTTGATTGAATGAATTCTCGGTGTGTATATAAGAAAAGTGTAAGAAATCACAACCAAAAATATTTTTTGACCGCAATCAATAACGGTGTCGTATGTAGCGCGTTAGCGAGTGCGGATCGTCCACAGGGAAAGTGAGATCCGTTCGTAATTGAATTAGATGAATTGAAAATTAAAGAAAAGAAAAGAAAAGACAATTCAATTCAAGATTTATAAAATTAAGTTCAAGAATTATCTAGATCTAAATCTAAAAATCAAGAATCAAGAAGTGATGATATCCAATCCAATAATCAAGAATCGAAGTGAGGCTCGTAGGAATCGATCGAATATATAGATGTGATGAAATCTATTGATTACGTATTCTTATCAATCGATGAATTGATACTAGATCGATGATGATCAACGAGAATTAGGGATGTTTTACGGAAACTAAAGTTTCATCTTCTATCCCGTGTCTTTTCGTTGATTTCATTTACATTCTAGCCTCTAGTAAATTCAAGAATCGATCGTGGATCACTAATTAAGAGCGAACACAATCAAGAAAGTATCACTCGAAACTAGGTTGTCGATTCTTCAATTTACTAAAGTTTACAAAACTCATAGGACTTAAGAATCGTTTCAAGATTTGTAACATCATCATCTATTGATTCTCTCGACTCCTTCACGAGCGGAGTTTTACTCAAATATCATACCAAGAAACACAATCAAGAATTGAGATCTAATCATGATGCAAGAATGTAAAGAAAGCAAGATTAAAGAATTTCACCTGTTATTTATCAACAATTTCGTTACAATTCTCTCAAGATCTACAATGAGAAAAGAACTCGATCGTCGATTTGGCTTCGCTCGTCTTCGTGAGTCACGGATCGTCTTAGATCACTTGCTCGGATGAAGATCGGCTTCGCTCCTAAAAGGTTGAAGGCTTCTTGCTTGAATTGTACTCGGAGATCTTGAATTTTGGCTTTGGATTTTGGATTAGGGTTAGGGTTTGAATGCACAAGTTGTGTCACTCAACTTGTGGGGGGAGATGAAGGAATGAACAACCCAAAACCCTAGATCTAGGTTTCGTTTTATAACCATCTTAACCCTAGATCTAGAATTCAAATTTTAAATTTCCCTCCAAAATGAACCACTTTTCCCTCCAAAATGAACAACTTTTCCCTCCAAAATGAACTACCTCATTTGAATTTTCCCTCCAAAATGAACTACCTGATTTGAATTTTCCCTCCAAATCATTTGAATTTTCCCTCCAAAATGAACCACCTCATTTGAATTTTTCCTCCAAAATGAGATTGTTAGAAAGAATCTTCTAGAAGAAGTTTATTGGAGGGAATATTCTAGAATGAGGTTGTTACAAGGAGGCTTCTAGAAGAAGGTTGTTGGAGAGAGCCTTCTAGAAGAAGGTTGTTGAAGGGAATATTCTAGAATGAGGAATATTCTTGGGTAAGGTTGTTAGGCCGAGCCTTCTGGATGAAGCCACGTGGCGTTTCTGGAGACTTCTGGAAGCTTGTCTGTTACGGGAAGGCACGTGTGGAAAATTGAAGCCCTGATGACGTCATCAAGCCGCGGATCGGCGGCGGGAGTGGGCATTTGGCCGCGGATCCGCGGTCCAAAGAGGAGATCAGTGTCTAGAAATTCTGGGCTTTTATTGGGCTGACTTTGTGGCCTCTTTAAAATGTGTGGAATCTCATTTTTCTTTCTTGATTTCTGCCAGATCTCAAGTCTTGGACTTGGCGTATTTTTCTCAGTACTTTTAACTGTTTTGGCTCTTTTCCTGCAATTTCCTGCACAGATTCTCGAGACAAGTGTTGCGCTATACGAAGATTATGCGATGCAATGATAAACACTCAATTTCCCTCAGAAATGTCGGTTTTAAAGTATAACACAGGTAATTTGGTATTTTACGGTTGTTTTGCTAATATGTGCTATATTAATACCGAACACCTCTAAATGAGTGCAAATGGTAGGGAAATTGATATGTTAAAAATGCAATATTTTCGACTGATCACCTGGCACTTACCTGACCACAAGATTGATAAGGACGTTGTAGAGGATTGATCATGCGACTTGTCTTTTGGAAGTTTAGGAGCGGTATAGTGACTTGACCTAGGAGACCCTAGTTCTAGGGATTGATTGTGTATTTTGTGATTTGTTGAGTCAAGCCTTAAGTCCCTCTTTCAAAGCAAAACAATTTCCAAAATCCAAAAAGAGCTTAAATCATTACCATTTCACCCTCTTTTCTGTTCATTTTCTTATAATGAGTAACCTAAATAGACGAACTCTTGCCAAGCTTTGCTATCCAGAACCAGATATTTCTTGTTTTCGTAATTGCTTCGGTACAAAATCCGACTCTACCATGTTTTTAGAGGATAGGATAGAGCACGCGGAAAAGAACAGTTGGATACCTCACTCAAGGTCCTATCAACCGCATCAAAATTCAACATTTTCCTATGTTGATAATCTGTTTAAGGCGAGCGAGAAAACTTCTAAACGCATGTCCATCGCTTAGCGTATTGCGAAGGCTGAAAGCCAAAGTTTCAACCCTTTCACTAATCCAAAACCATTAGGACAACAAACACCATCATTTCCATATGAAAATATTGATACCCGTTTTGAGGCGAATATGACATCTTTTACACCCATGACCATTACTGAAAAAATAGCAATTGCCAGTCGCCAACTAACCAACCAATCTCAATATTCTTCATATCGCAATGTTGATCCTAATTCTATTTATGAAACTTAGGTATAACTCTCTAATTCTTATCCACAGTACCAAAGTTTCATACGCTCTCATGTTGACACATCTCTTGAGGCTAATGGGACAAGTCATAAACACATGTCGATTGCGGAAGACATTGAACTCGCCCATAGCCAACAATTAAAAGCATCTTTTCTTAACATTTCTCTTCAGGCTAATTCGGCAAATCATAAATGCATGTCAATTGCGAAACACATTGAACTCGTCCGTAGCAAACAATTCGACACATTCCAACCATACTCAACTTCCTCACCTTATCTAGACAGTGCTTCTGAAAATCAATTAGGAAGTTCCACGGTTCAAAGAGAATCCTTCATTGGAACTTCTTCACAACCCATGTCTAGTCTTGAAATAGAGTTGGTAATGAGTAGTGAAAAAGAACAAGGGATCGATCAAAGTCAAACCAAAACAAATTCTTTTGATCTCGACACCTTCCATCCTGCACCCCAACTGAATATATTCGATGTTCAACCACTTCATAGTCAAAGTGATGAGGTGCCCGAAAATAACATGTTTGACTTTGCTAATAGTGAGCATGAAAGAGAGATTTACACCATTTCAAATCAAACCGACCCTTATTCGACGACACTTGATATTTCAAACCTTCCAACTCCATCAAGTGAACCATAGGATTTATCGATTAAGGATAGTAGAATTGATGAATTTTTAAATACCTATTTGTTTGATTTGACCGAAAGTGTTAGTGAGAGCGGTGACGAGAATATCGTTGAAGATGAACCTGTTATGTTAGATGAGTTGGATTCTCCGACCCATCATGTCTCTTCTATTGAATACGAACATCTTCCTGTACATTTAACCGATCATATTCTTACCACCGACCTATCCGATATGCAAAACGATATCCGGCCTTCATTTCCTACATCTGGTTCAACAACGCTCGACACACATGTTTGTTTACCCATTTCATCACCCACTTTCTTTGGTTCTTCTAATCTTCTTTCAACTCTACCGAGTTTTGATGAATCACACTCTAATATTTCGAGTTCTATGATTCTTGAAAGATCACTCAATTTAGACTCTTTTGAGAAGGAGGGAGACGATCATTTCCAATCTCCTACCTCCATAATTTCTGACGAATTGAGTGTTTTGAATCTTGGTGCGCAAAAGACTGACCTTGGGACTTTCAAACGTCCTAGTGAATCTGCATATTCTATTAATATAGATATCGATGAAATTATTACTCGGACCATTGATGAAAGTTTTGAAGATATTTTTGCCGAAGAACTCGCATTCTTAAAAGACATGGATGTTGTGATGAATCAACCTCCACCCGAAGAAGTTGAACCGCCACCCTTTCTTCTTATCAAGTACGAGAATGCGAATATTCCACTCATTCCTAATCATTCACATTCTCGTTTTCATCCGCCATCACTGTTTCGTCTCTACCAACCGAGACGTAAACTCTATCGATTACGCCTCTTATCTCCCAATTTCTTCACATCTATGATCTTCTACCAACCATATTGTTACATCGATAAAATATTCGAATGGTTGATGTTCACTTTTGGTCTTTGTAAAACTTTACATAAACCAATAACTTTACCCCCCCTCTTATAATTTTAAATGCTTAATATTGTTTTACTCAAGTTGGGGGAGGGGGAGAAAAATATTTTGGCTCTTGGAAGTAAAACAAATTTTTACACAATTGTGAGCCAAAAATAAGTTTGGGGGAGGATTTCACTGTCATTAATTATTGTTCTCTTTACTAATCATTGAGAACTTTTTCCTCCCAAGTCTACAGATTTTGCGATTAAAACATTATATTAGTGAGGACACCGCTGCAAATAGGTTTGGGGCGGTTTGTACTTATTCACGCATCATTTTGCATTATACTAGATAAAAGCACAAAAAATTTTGATAATAAAAGTTAGGATGTGAAAAATACATGTGAAAGATAGGAAGAAATACAAGAAAAGCAAGAAAATTAAATGTTTTAAAACGAAGCAAGTAATAGTTAGTCATGAGCTGTTGTCCCAAGGGTTAGTAAGATGAAGGGAATCACTAATCTGAAAATAGAAATAAGTCTGAAAAATAATCCCTATTCTTGAGTCTCAATTTCTGAACATTGATACCTTACTATACGCATTTGCACACATCTTGAAACTTAGGATAGTAGAGGATACCTTGAAATGCTCTTGTCTAAAAGCCTTACTTTGAAGAAAAAATATAGATAAACAAAAATATAAATGACATAAAAAATGGTGAAGAAAAACGAATACTGGTTTTGTAATTACTTAAGGCAACATAATAAATATAGCGAGGGTGCCCCCATCACCTAGTGTCTTAGACCAACTGGTTTGGGAGTCACTGCTAAGTCTTAAGTATTGCAAGACTAGGATATTGTTAATTACGCCTAAAAGAGTGAGCACATTTGTTAATCGGTTGGTTAGTACCTCAAGAAGTATTAACGGTCGCATGAAGAATGTGTGGGCAATTCTATCTAAAATATTCTTCGACTAAAAATTACTAAGGAAGATGGACAAGAGTATGATAGCTTAAATTGAATTCTCTAAGTGCAGAGATGTTTTTTACACACACGTAGGGGTATATGATCGATATTTGGAAGAAAGGTCGGGAGAAAGACTAAATGCGATGTTTTATTGAAGAATGGTGTGATTTCTGACATCTTTTCATGACTATTAAGATAGGGCTCAAAGCAACTAAAAAAGCTAGTGTAGTTTGAAACTCTTATTTTCAAATTCTTTCTTTTATAAGTTCCTTATCTTTGTATGTAACTTTCATATTCTTTCTTTTTATTATGGGATTTTGTGGGTGTAATCCGCTGAAAACCCTCAGGAGAGAACACTCCTCCTACTAGAGACACCTAGAGGTTTAAAGACTTGTTGCACATGTTAAGTTCAATCGTGTTGGCTACGAAAGTGTACTGGGTTTTTTCTTTTCTTTTTCTCTTTAATAACTAGTTTGTTCGGGACGATCAAAATTAAGTTTGGAGGTATTTGATTAGTCTAAAATTTTGCACATTTGAATGAATATTTTCCCTACTATTGTTAAGTATTAAAAGGTGTTTTTTTGAAAATATAGAACATATGAGGCTTTATTTGTAAAAGTTTATTATCATATGTTTCTATATTATAATTAAAATAATTAGGAAAAATTTATACATATAATATTTAAACGAAATCTTAGTAATTAAAATATGCATATCATATTAAATATTTCTAATCAATATTCTTAAGATATTATATCATTTAAATGGTTAGGATAATATCTCCAAAAAATACCAAATTCTACTAACACTATGACTTGAGATATTGTGCAGATATTAGCTCTGCTCTGGAATCCAGGAGATCCGAGTCAAATCGGGATATCGAAACCGAATCTGCCAAAATTTAGAAACAAATCGAGAGATCTAGCAACGACAGAGACTCAGAGCATTATTTTCAGAATCTAGACATCAAGAGGATCTCCAAATATCAACACAAAATACCAGATAAAATCCCAAACCTTGATTCCACCAAGATGCGGCGGAACTGCCGCCAAACATGGCTATATGCGGCGGTTCCGCGGCGCAATAAGGGTCGTAGGATATGAGATTTGGTAGTTTGAATCGTAACAGCATATATTCTTATACGGAATCTAGGGTTTCTGATTTTAGGGACTATATAAGGGACCGAGAGCTGCACATTCAAAATCATCACCGAAGAGATCAAGAGATCCAAGAGGTCCACGTATCCGAGCGATCATCATCTATTCATCTTCCTCCAACAAGAGAGAGATCTAGAGCAAACTAGGGTTCTTGTATTCTACTTTCTGAGGAGAATTGTAGATGCAATGGTTGATTAATATAGGTAGTGTTTTTATTATTCTTTTTGCAATTAATTTCCGCATTTACTTTCTACTCTTACATTTCTGCATCTTATTCATGATTTCATTCTTCAACCTTTCTTCTAAATCTTTAACCATGAGCGAGTAATTCCTAGCTTGCTAGGGTTCATAGGATAGGATAGGATAATGGATGAGAAAACCTTTTAACTTTTTATACATTTTAAAGTTTATAAATTTTAGCAAAATAAATGTTAACCTCTTTATCGGGCGAGCTACCAATTTATTGATAGTCTCGACCACGATTTGAGATGTTTTGTTAGGGTCCAGACATGAATAGAGATCAAAGTAAGGACAAGGGTTAGTAGTGGGGAAACTTTAGTTTCTTCCAAGAACCCTAATTTACATTCATCACTAACGATCTAGTTTTAAAAGATAAAGAAGTTATTTTTAATTATTCATCCATTACTACTAAGTCCTTTGAATCCTACTAGCCTTTTCATTATAAATTTTATATCCGTAAAGACAAACAATCACCGATCTTTGATCAACTCGTCTAAAACAAGAAAAGAGTTCACGTTTCCCAGCGAACGACCTGTACTCATCGCGGTTAGCTACTAGCAACACCATCTTGATTGCGGTTATTTTCAAACACATTTTCTCACGACCAATCAAATGGCGCTGTTGCCGGGGAAACGGTCGAAATTTTTTTTTATTGTTATTCGGGTTGATTTCTTATAAAATCCGGCAACCATAAAATAAAATTAAAAAATTGCATCTTGCGCTTTTAACGATTATTGTACGGATTTTGCAAGGGAATCTGGAGTAACTAGAGCAAGCCAACAGAGAACAAGAGAATTTCAAATTGGACCACTGAAGAAATTTCAACAGGAGATCCTCTAAATCGGCAGCGGAACCGCGGCATTTACTGAGGTTTGGCGGCGGAACCACGACGGTTTGGGAGAATTGGGCCTCCAATCTTCTCAGGTACTCCCCTGTTATCTTCCTCCCTCCTCTAAAGCTCCAATAATATAATTTTACTTGTAGGATTCTTTGCAAATATCGCCGCTAAAAATCTTTTTGCGTGTTTTAGGTTTTGGTTTGTTTTGCATATCTAAAACGGACATTAAGGGGCAATAAATCCAAATTCAGATTAGGTGGGAATTTCATCACCTTTCCAAGGCCCCACAAATCACAAACGAGTATCCTATCATCCTACATTTTAAAAAAAATATCTAGACCAAGCCCTAAGGACTGTCGCGCTCAATTACGACAGAGGAAGGTCGTGGGTAATCTATTGCTTATCCTCATTTTTCTTGTGGTGTCTAAGGAAAGTATGACTAAGGAAAGTGGTTACTTAATTAGGTCCGCTATTTCGGTGATTCATATAGCGGATACCTCCCACTTATCTGGTACTTACCTGGCCACAAGATTGATAAGGAGGTAGCAGAGGATTGATCCTGCAATTTGTCCTTTGGAAATGTAGGAGCGGTCTAGTGACTTGACCTAGGAGACCCTAGTTCTAGAGATTGATTGTGCATTTTGTGATTTGTTGAGTCAAACCTCAAGTCCCTCTTTCAAAGCAAAACAATTTCCAAAATCCAAAAGAGCTTAAATCATTACCATTTCACCTTCTTTTCTTCACTTTCTTATAATGGGTAACCCAAACATACGAACTCTTGTCGGGCTTTGCTATCCAGAACCAGATATTTCTTGTTTTCATAATTGCTTTGGTACAAAATCCGATTCTACCATGTCTTTAAGGGATAGGATAGAGCACGCGGAAAAGAACAGTTGGATGCCTTACTCAAGATCCTATCAACCGCATCAAAATTCAACATCTTCTTATGTTGATAGTCCGTTTAAGGCGGGTGAGGGAATTTCTAAACGCATGTCCATCGCTGAGTATATTGCGAAGGCTGAAAGCCAAAGTTTCAATCCTTTCACTAATCCAAAACCATTAGGACAACCAACACCGTCATTTCCATATGAAAATATTGATACTTGTTTTGATGTGAATTTGTCATCTTTTACACCTATGACCATTGCTAAACAAATAGCAATTGCCAGTCGCCAACTAACCAACCAATCTCAATATTCTTCATATCACAATGTTGATCATAATCCTGTTTATGAAACTTGGGTATAACCTTCTAATTCTTATCCATAGTACCAAACTTTCACACGCTCTCATGTTGGCACTTCTCTTGAGGCAAATGGGATAAGTCATAAATGCATATCGATTGCGGAACACATTGAACTCGCTCGTAGCCAACAATTAAAAGCATTTTTTCTTAACACTTCTCTTCAGGCTAATGCGGCAAATTATAAACGAATGTCAATTGTGGAACACATTGAACTCGCCTGTAGCAAACAATTAGACACATTCCAACCATACTAAACTTCATCACCTTATCTACACAGTGCTTCTAAAAATCAATTAGGAAATTTCACGGTTCAAAGAGAATCCTTCATTGGAACTTCTTCACAACCCATATCTAGTCTTGAAGTAGAGTTGGAATTGAGTAGTGAAAAAGAACAAGAGATCCATCAAAATCAAACCAAAATTAATTCTTTTGATCTCGACACCTTCCATCCTGCACCCCAACCGAATATATTCGATGTTCAACCGCTTCATAATCTAAGTGATGAAGTGCCCGAAAATAACATGTTTGAGTTTGCTAATAGTGAGCGTGAAAGAGAGCTTTACACCATTTTAAATCAAACCGATCCTTATTTGACTACACTTGATAATTCAAACCTTCCAACTCTATCAAGTGAACCAAGTGATTTATCAATTGAGGATAGTATAATTGATGAATTTTTAAATACCTATTCGTTTGATTTGACCGAAGGTGTTTGTGAGAGCGGTGACGAGAATATCGTTGAAGATGAACCCGTTATATTAGATGAGTTGGATTCTCCGACCCATCATGTCCCTTATATTGAATACGAACATCTTCCTGTATATTTAACCGATCATATTCTTACCGCCGATCTATCCGATATGGAAAACGATATCCGGCCTTCATTTCCCACATCTGGTTCAACAACGCTCGACACACAAGTTTGTTTACCCATTTCATCACCCACTTTCTTTGGTTCTTCTAATC
The DNA here is from genome assembly GCA_030015575.1 of Agapanthus africanus. Taxonomy (NCBI): domain Eukaryota; kingdom Viridiplantae; phylum Streptophyta; class Magnoliopsida; order Asparagales; family Amaryllidaceae; genus Agapanthus; species Agapanthus africanus. The sequence goes on along the minus strand of JASDDO010000019.1, from coordinate 888,391,959 downwards.
TTCTTTCAACACTACCGAGTTTTGATGAATCACACTTCGATATTTCGAGTTCTATGATTCTAAAAAGATCACTCGATTTAGACTCTTTTGAGAAGAAAGGAGAGGATAATTTCGAATCTCCTACCTCCATAATTTCTGACGAATCGAGTGTTTTGAATCTTGGTGTGTAAAAGATTGACCTTGGAACTTTCAAACGTCCTAGTGAATCTGCATATTCCATTAATATAGATATCGATAAAATTATTACTCGGACAATTGATGAAATTTTTGAAGACATTTTCACCGAAGAACTCGCATTCCTAAAAGACATGGATGTTGTGACGAATCAACCTCCACCCGGAGATGTTGAACCGCCACCCTTTTTTCTTATCAAGTACGAGAATGCGAATATTCCACTCATTCCTAATCATTCACATTCTCGTTTTCATCCACCATCACTGTTTCATTTCTACCAACCGAGACGTAAACCCGGTCGATTATGCCTCTTGTCTCCTCACTTCTTCACATCTATGATCTTCTACCAACTATGTTGTTACATTGATAAAATATTCGAATGGTTGGTGTTGACATTTGGTCTTTGTAAAGCTTTGCATAAACCAATAACTTTACCTCCCCCCCTCTTATAATTTTAAATGCTTAATACTGTTTCACTCAAGTTTGGGAGGGGGGAGAAAAATATTTTGGCTCTTGAAAGAAAAACAATTTTTTATACAATTGTGAGTCAAAAATAAGTTTGGGGGAGGATTTTACTATCATTAATTCTTGTTCCATTTACTAATCATTGAGAACTTTTTCCTCCTAAGTCTACAGGTTTTGCGATTAAAAGATGACATCAGTGAGGACACTGCTGCAAATAGATTTGGGTAAGATTTGTGCTTATTCATATATTATTTTGCATTATACTAGATAAAATCATAAAAAAATTTGATAATAAAAGTTAGGATGTGAAAAATACATATGAAAGATAAGAAGAGATTCAAGAAAAGCAAGAAAATTAGATATTTTAGAATGAAACTAGCAATAGTTAGTCACGAGCAGTTGTCCCAAGGGTTAGTAAGATGAAGGGAATCACTAATCTGAGGATAGAAATAAGTCTGAAAAATAGTCCCTATTCTTGAGTCCAAATTTCTAAACATTGATACCTTACTATACGCTGTTGCACACATCTTGAAACTTGGGATAGTAGTGGATACCTTAAAATGCTCTTGTCTAAAAACCTTAGTTTGAAGAAAAAATATATATAAACAAAAATATAAATGACATAAAGAAATGGTGAAGAAAAATGAACACTGGTTTTGTAATTACTTAAGGCAGTATAAAAAAATATAGCGAGTGTGCCTTATCACCTAGTGCCTTAGACCAACTGGTTTGGGAGTCACTGCTGAGCCTTAGGTGTTGCAAGACTAGGATATTGCTAATTACGCCTAAAAGAGTGAGCATGTTTGGTAATCGGTTGGTTAGTAACTCAAGAAGTATTAACGGTCACATGAAGAATGTGTGAGCAATTCCATCTAAAATATTCACCGACTAAAAAGTACTAAGAAAGATGGACAAGAGTATGATAGATTGAATTGAATTCTCTAAATTTAGGGATGTCTTTTACACACACGTAGGGGTATATGATCGATATTTGGAAGAAAGGTAGGGAGGAAAACAAAAGGCGATGTTTTATTGAGGGATGATGTGATTTCTGATATCTTTTCATGACTATTAAGATAGGGCACTTGGCAACTAAAAAAACTAGTGTAGTTTGAAACTCTTATTTTCAAGTTCTTTCTTATATAAGTTGCTTATCTTTGTATGTAACTTTCATCTTCTTTATTTTTATTATGGGATTTTGTGGGTGTAATCCGCTGAAAATTCTAAGGAGACAACACTTCTTCTAGTAGGGACACCTAGAGGTTTAAAGGCTTGTTGCACATGTTAAGTGCAATCATGTTGCCTACGAAAGTGTGCTAGGTTTTTCTTTTTCTCTTTAATAACTAGTTTGCTCGGGACGATCAAAATTAAGTTTGGGGGTATTTGATTAGCCTAAAATATTGCACATTTGAATGAATATTTTTTCTACTATTGTAAAGTAATAAAATGTGTTTTTTTGTAAATATAGAACATATGAGGGTTTATTTGTATAAGTTTATTATCATATGTTTCTATATTATAATTAACATAATTAGGGAAAATATATTCATATAATATTTAAATGAAATCTTAGTAATTAAAATATGCATATCATATCAAATATTTCTAATCAATATTCTTAAAATATTATACCATTTAAATGGTTATGATAATATCTTAAAAAAATACAAAATTCTACTACCACTGTGACTTGAGATATTGTGCAGATATTAGCTCACGTTTGGAATCCAAGAGATCCGAGTTAAATCGGGATATCGAAACCGAATTTGCCAAAATTTAGAAGCAAATCGAGAGATATAGCAACGATAGAAATTCAGAGCATTATTTTAAGAATCTAGATATCAAGAGGATCTCCAAATATCAACACAAAATACCAGATAAAATCCCAAACCCTGATGCCACCAAGATGCGGCGGAACCGCCCCCAAACATGGCTATATGCGGCGGTTCCGTGGGGTAATAAGGGCCGTAGGATATGAGATTTGGTGGTTTGGATCGTAACAGCATATATTCTTATATGGAATTTAGGGTTTCTGGTTTTAGGGACTATATAAGGGACCGAGAGCTGCACATTCAAAATCGTCACTGAAGATATCAAGAGATCCAAGAAGTCCACGTATCCGAGTGATCATCATCTATTCATCTACCTCAACAAGAGAGAGATCTAGAGCAAACTACCGTTCTTGTATTCTACTTTATAAGGAGAATTGTAAATATAATAGCTGATTAATAAAGGAAGCGTTATTATTATTATTTTTGTAATTAATTTCCGCACTTACTTTCTGCACTTACATTTCTGCATCTTAATCGTGATTTCATTCTTCAACCTTTCATCAAAATGTTTAACCATGAGCGAGTAATTCCTAACTTACTAGGGTTCGTAGGATAAGGTAAGATAATGGATGTGAAAACCTTTTAACTTCTTTTATATATTTTAAAGTTTATAAATTTTAGCAAAATAAATGTTAACCTCCTTATCGGGCGCTACTAATTTATTGATAGTCACAACCACGATTTGAGATTGGTTTAACACTTGCTTTGTCAGGGGCTAGACATGAATAGAGATCAATGCAAGGAAAAGGGTTAGTAGTGGGAAAACCCTAATTTCTTCCAAGAAACCTAATCTATATTCATCACTATCGATCTAGTTTTAAACTATTAAAAGATAAAGGAGTCATTTTTAAGTATTCATCCATTACTACAAAGTCCTATGAACCCTACAAGCCTTTCCATTATAAATTTTATATTCGTAACGACAAACAATCACCGATCTTTGATTAACTCGTCTAAAACAAGAAAAGAGTTCACGTTTCGCTGCGGACGACCCGTACTCATCGCGGCTGGCTACTAGCGACACCATCTTGATTGCGGTTATTTTCGAACACACTTTCTCATGACCAATCAAGTGGAGCCGTTGCCGGGGAAATGGTCATAAATTTTTTTCTTGTTATTCGGGTTGATTTCTTATAAAATCCGGCAACCATAAACTAAAATTAAAAAAGCCGCATCTTGCGCTTTTAACGATTATTGTGCGAGTTTTGTAAGGGAATCTGGAGTAACTGGAGCAAGCCAACAGAAAACAAGAGAATTTCAAATTTAACCAGAGGAGTATAGAAGAGCACTGAAGAAATTTCAACAGGAGATCCTCTAAATCGGCGGCGGTACCGCGGCATTTAGTGAGGTTTGGCGGCGGAACCGCGGCGGTTTAGGAGAATTGGGCCTCCAATCTTCTCAGGTACTTCCATATTATCTTTCTCTCTGCTCTAAAGCTCTAATAATATAATTTTACTTACAGGATTCTTTGCAAAGATCACCGCTAAAAATATTTTTGCGTGTTTTAGATTTTGGTTTATCTAAAACGGACAATAAGGGGCAATAAACCTAAATTCAGATTAAGTGGGAATTTCATCACCTTTCCTAGGCCCCACAAATCACAAAAGAGCGTCCTCTCACCCTACATTTAAAAAAAAAAATATCTAGACCATGCCCTAAGGACTGCCGCGCTCAATTAGAACAGAGGAAGGACGTGGTTAATCTATTGCTTATTCGCATTTTTCTTGTGGTGTCTAAGGCAAGTGTGACTAAAAAAAGTGGTTACTTAATTAGACTCTCTATTTCGGTGAATCATATAGCGGATACTTCCCACTTACCTGGCCACAAGATTGAAAAGGAGGTAGTAGAGGATTGATCCTGTAACTTATCCTTTGGAAGTTTAGGAGCGGTCTACTGACTTGACCTAGGAGACCCTAGTTCTATGGTTAGATTGTGTATTTTGTGATTTGTTGAGTCAAGCCTCAAGTCCCTCTTTCAAAGAAAAACAATTTCCAAAATCCAAAAAGAGCTTAAATCATTACCATCTCACCATCTTTTCTTTTCACTTTCTTATAATGGGTAACCCAAACAGACGAACTCTTGCCGAGCTTTGCTATCTAGAACCAGATATTTCAAAATCCGACTTTACCATGTCTTTAAGGGATAGGATAGAGGAAGCAGAAAAGAACAGTTGGATACTTCACTCAAGGTCCTATCAACCACATCAAAATTCAACATCTTCTTATATTGATAATACGTTTAAGGCGGGTGAGGAAACTTCTAAACGCATGTTCATCGCTGAGCATATTGCGAAGGTTGAAAACCAAAGTTTTAATCCTTTCACTAATCCAAAACCATTAGGACAACAAACACCATTATTTTCATATGAAAATATTGATATTCGTTTTGAGGAGAATATGATATCTTTTACACCCATGACCATTGCTGAATAAATAGCAATTGCAAGTCACCAACTAACCAACCAATCTCAATATTCTTCATATCACAATGTTGATCAAAATCTTGTTTATGAAACTTAGGTACAATGTACTAATTCTTATCCACGGTACCAAACTTTCACACGCTCTCATGTTGACACTTCTCTTGAGGCTAACGGGACAAGTCATAAACGCATGTCGATTGCAGAACACATTGAACTCGTCCGTAGCTAACAATTAAAGGCATCTTTTCCTAACATTTCTCTTCAGGCCAATGCGGCAAATCATAAACGCATGTCAATTGCGGAATACATTGAACTCGCCCGTAGCCAACAATTAGACACATTCTAACCATACTCAACTTCCTCATCTTATCTAGACAGTGCTTCTAAAAATCAATTAGGAAGTTCCATGGTTCGAAGAAAATCGTTCATTAGAACTTCTTCACAACCCATGTCTAGTTTTGAAGTAGAGTTGGAATTGAGTAGTGAAAAAGAACAAGAGATCCGTTAAAGTAAAAACAAAACCAATTCTTTTGATCTTGACACCTTCCATCCTACACCCCAACCGAATATATTCGATATTCAACCGTTTCATAGTCTAAGTGATGAGGTGCCCGAAAATAACATGTTTGACTTTGCTAATAGTGAGCGTGAAAGAGAGCTTTACACTATTTAAAATCAAACCAATCCTTATTCGACTACACTTGATATTTCAAACCTTCCAACTCTATCAAGTGAACCAAGTAATTTTTCTAATGAGGATAGTATAATTGATGAATTTTTAAATACCTATTCGTTTGATTTGACCGAAGGTGTTAGTGAGAGCGGTGATGAGAATATCATTGAAGATGAACTCGTTATGTTAGATGAGTTGGATTCTCCGACCCATTATGTCCCTTCTATTGAATATGAACATCTTCTTGTACATTTAAACGATCATATTCTTACCACCGACCTATCCGATATGCAAAACGATATCCGGCCTTCATTTCCCACATCTGGTTCAACGACGCTCAACACACAAGTTTGTTACCCATTTCATCACCCACTTTCTTTGGTTCTTCTAATCTTCTTTCAACTCCGTCGAGTTTTAATGAATCACACTCCGATATTTTGAGTTCTATGATTCTTGAAAGATCACTCGATTTAGACTCTTTTGAGAAGGAGGGAGACGATCTTTTCGAATCTCCTACCTCCATAATTTTTTACGAATCGAGTGTTTTGAATCTTGGTGCGCAAAAGACTGACCTTAGAACTTTCAAACATCCTAGTGAATCTGCATATTCCATTAATATAGATATCGATGAAATTATTACTCGGACCAATGATGAAAGTTTTGCAGACATTTTCGCCAAAGAGCTCATATTCCTAAAAGATATGGATGTTGTGATGAATCAACTTCCACCAGAAAAAGTTGAACCGCCATCCTTTCTTTTTATCAAGTACGAGAATGCGAATATTTCACTCATTCCTAATCATTCACATTCTCGTTTTCATCCATCACCACTGTTTCGTCTCTACCAACCGAGACGTAAACCCGATCGATTACGCCTCTTATCTCCCCACTTCTTCACATCTATGATCTTTTACCAACTATGTTTTTACATCGATAAAATATTCGAATGGTTGGTGTTGACTTTTAGTCATTGTAAAGTTTTGCATAAACCAATAACTTTACCTCCCCCCTCTTAAAATTTTAAATGCTTTATACTGTTTCACTCAAGTTTGTGGGGGAAGAAAAATATTTTGGCTCTTGAAAGGAAAACAAATTTTTACATAATTGTGAGCCAAAAATAAGTTTAGGGAAGGATTTCACTGTCATTAATTCTTCTTCCCTTTACTAATCATTGAGAACTTTTTCCTCCCAAGTCTACCGGTTTTGCAATTAAAAGATGACATCAGTGAGGACACTGCAAATAGGTTTGGGGGAGGTTTGTGTTTATTCACGCATCATTTTGCATTATACTAGATAAACGTACAAAATTTTTTGATAATAAAAGTTAGGATGTGAAAAATACATATGAAAGATAGGAAGAGATACAAGAAAAGCAAGAAAATTAAATGTTACTAGCGACACCATCTTGATTGCGATTATTTTCAAACACACTTTCTCACGACCAATCAAGGCCCCGTCATAACCCACGGGACAACGGCACGTGAATTCATGTAGGTTTCTTTTAAGTGACCTCTCATGACACGATATACATTCCGTACCAATCTACCCCTTTATCCCCGCGTGTTGTATTTTATAGATTAAGATCATAAGTCTTGGACGAAACCATGGATATAAAATGTCCATGTTCATGTTCGGGATATAATCATGTGTTCAAGTAGTCATGTCGAGTTCATGTCAAGTTATAACCATGGTTCGGTAAAGTCGAGTCAAGTATACAAATTTGAGTTTGATATTGATTTCGAGTGTTCATGTTCATGATCAAGTATTCAAGTTCTTATTGATTTTGGATTCAGGATTGAGTTTGGACTCAGATTGAGTCAGACACGTGTAAACAGATTGAACTCTTGAATTTCTTAGGTTCGGGAGTCATCGGCAACTGCTGCACATGGACGGCAGGATTGTGTCTTTTTCCAAAACAATTGCCATTAATAACTCCGTTAAGTTGTCTACCCTAAATAGACAAGCACCCACTTTCTCTGGCTCCCTAGGGCTCAAAAGAGTTGATACCGCTTAAACCTATATTTACTAAGGTCCTTAAATTATTGTTTTGTATATCTCGAGGGGGTTTTATGAAAAGTATTTTAATATAGTTAAAAAAATAAAGCTCGAGGGTGATTTATAATATTTAGGGTTTACATGAGCATGGTTTTTAAGTATTGGGGTATTTTAATGATAAACATTAGCTTTGGAAAGCTTATGGTATTTTATTGAAAACTTGTCCTTTTTAGTAACTTGATAGTATTTTATTAACATTTTTTAATTTTTCATTTTTAGAAAGATATTGGTGTATTATATTTTGAAAATATGGATTTATAATTTTATATAATTGTTAAAAATTAATTTCATTTAGAAAATTCGTATTTCTTAAAAACCGTATTTTTTTCCTTTCGAGATCGATTGCTCCGTGAGGAGATCTGCATCTTGCTCTACTATCCTCAGGATATGCGATAATCCGCACCATCCATTAGCAGGTCCCCTAACGAGGGTTGTAGATTCATAATTGCAAAGGAATATGAAATACCGCTTTAAAAAAAAACCCGGTTTTTAAATTATGTGGTATTTTATTGTAAATACTATTCTTCGAACCAAATATACATACAGATAGGCATCGTGCTATGAAAACTCAAAAGAAGAGGAAGAAGATAAGCATAATAGTGAGTAAGGATGGCTACTAATGAAAAACATCAAATCTTTTCTTTTTCATCTTTTCTTTAAATATGAGAATGGGCGGACTTGTGATTCACCATAGCAAGTCACAAGCCTACACCATTCTCACCATAACAAGAAGAGATGAGAAGAAAAGAGAAGCCACCTCATTATACACATATACACATGTATATGTATATATATAAATATATATACAAATACACTAATATAAGTATATGTTACAAATACATACACCCGTATTCGTATCAAAATACATACACCCATATTCATATCAAAATACGAATACCCGTATTTGTATTAAGATACAAATACTTGTATTTATATCAAGACACAAATACACGTATTTATACAAATACCCGTATTCGTATAAATACTGTATTCTATCAAAATATGAATATCGAAAAGAGAGATACTAAAAATGATATATAATACTAGCTCACATTTCATCCAAATATGATAATCTAGCTATCTTTCAAACCGGCTAGTATTAACAAAATGTTCGATTAAAAATACATGTACAAAAACACATATTTAATCAAACCTCAATACGTATCAAAATACGTACACTACATCGTTTCGCCTGAGCTGGGAAACCCTCTGTGAGGGACTCTAAAGACTCGATAATACGCTGGTAGTGGGTTTAACCACAAACACGTCAGCGGTACTAGCTGTACGTAATGGCTACCCAGGTATTGAACGAAAGGAAGGTCGACAAGAAAACTCAGCTGTATCCCTACTGAGCCTGAAAGTGACAGTCTCCGTACAGTCCGGTCTATTCGTTTAAGAGTATCGCATATCAGGTCTTAGGGGATGGATAAAGTCAAACCCTAATAACTCGATAAGTCGTGTCGGTGTGAAGCCCATCACCCACTGAGAAACTACTGATCCAAATCGGTAAATCTCGTCCACCTTTGCCAAGGATTTCTGGTGATGGCTATCCGTGCACTGTACGACATCTATACACAATACCGGGAGAAACGAATCCCTGACAATCTACTCATTGCATCCATGTGGCTCGAGATTGTACCCAACTAAAACCTGTTTGCACGACTCAGTAGAGCCGTGGTAGGGTAGTAATCAAAGCATAGTGGAAACTCACACGAGACAAATGAAAGTCTCAGGTCGACTAACATGTACTCATGTCACCAGTGAACTGCTACCTGACATAAGGTATAATATCATTTAGCATGTTCCCGGCGAGTCCCTCCAGTGCAACTCATAACCCAATGAGCACCTGTATACAATCTTTGGTGACTAACTAACACCAATGGCTGTGAGACCGTTCATCGCCCCTCGTAGGGGTCAAGAAACGTATACACTAGTCTACTCTGGAATATCGATGCCCAGTCTCGATATTCCCACGACTAGAGACATTTAAGAATTTGCTTATAGATAACCCGGTTCTCATAACAATGATCGCCACAATAACCCTGGTAGTCAAGCATGAACCCTATGGGCTCTATCAACATGTAATAGTGATCCGTAATACCACATAATAAATGTACATGATGATAAAGAAAAATCAGACAATATAATATCATTTCGAGTAAGACTGTTCTACTCGTATAGGTTCTCCCTCAATTATCATAATCGTCTATCCATGATTACAATAATTGTCTTGAGAGCACTATAGACAACAAATAGTGGCTAACGTCTAGGGTCCTCTTCCCCACTTTCGTAGATCGTCGTTTTGAAGATGTTGGTTTGGATCTAAGGGAAAAGTTGTGTTTGCTACGACGATGGAGTGAATGATGGCGGAGGATAAGATAAGGATCGAAAAGTTCAATGGTCATAATTGTAAGTGCACGGCGGCGCCCCGGCCGTCAATCCGACGCCGGAATGCGGAAGCGGTGATTAACTTTAACGTTTCAAATCGGCACCACCGCGCACTAAAATCCGGATCGGGCCATTAAGCTAGTCCTAGCTAACTACAAGATGGGAAGAGAGATATACCGAGCGATCCGTGTCCTTCGGTCTTCTCGTCGTCGTCCCGATCTCCCCGCGGAATCTCTGGTCTCCACCTCGTCGCCGGAAGGGCACCACGTCGCCGGCTTCTTTTACGGGCTCCCACCTCTATACCGAGGCAACTCGGGCACGAAGTTGGCGAGCCGACGTGCCCAAGGTTTGCTGTAGAATGTGTGTAGAACTCATGTCTCATTTTGGGGTAGTGGATGTTGCCTTTGGTGGAGGAAATGAACCATATATTTCTTTGGATGAACAAACGGATTTTTGGCATGGAAATGAGACTCATTTTTCTCCTCTCAAAAATTGGACAGCCCCTCTCATAGTGGCCGGCCTCAAGTGATGAAGAGGAGAGGGTCAAAGTCCAAGGGGGGTGTATCTCAATAATGCAAAAAAGAGAAATCAAATGTGATCATGAGAAGAAAAATGATCACAAGCCAAAGTCCATACTCAACAACCATCTCACATCATCAAGTCAAAAAGTCAAGCCATCATGAAAGAAGAAGTCAAATGGTCAAGGGATGGTGCAACCATGATGACACTACAAGATGCAAATAACACCCTCCACAAATGCTTATTTGCACAAATGCAAATAAGCCCTCCTCCACCAATCTTCGGCCAATGAAAGATACAAACGAAAATGGCCGAAACGGAAAACAAACTGGCAACTCCAGAAAACTGATCCCGTAATAAATTACAGGAAAACTCCGCCACTGTATATACATACCCGCATTTGTATTCCGACCGAAATACAAATGCAATGAGACAAAATGTACACTGTACAATACTAGGATCCGGCTTAAACCAAAGCCCGCTAGTATTTTCCGTCCGATCATGATCCGTGCAATACCGCGCGTATCTGATCGAACCCTGCCATATCTCCATACGGCCTCTACAGCGTTTCGCCCGAAAACTTGAGCAACTAAATGTGGGGGACTCTAAAGACTCGTCAACACCTTGGTTGTGGATTTAACCACTAGCACGTCAGAGGTATAAGCCAATACATGACGGGCTACCAGGTATTGACCAAAAAGGACGTCGATGAGCGAACTCATCCTGACACCCTACTGAGCCTGTCAGTGACAATATCCGTACAGTCTGGTCCGTTCGTCTATGAGCATCGCATGGCGGGCCTAGGGGGTTGGTAAAAGTCAGACCCCCAAAAGCGGTACAAGTCGTGTCAGAGATCAGCCTAGAACACCCTGAGATACTACTGGAATACCTACCAGTAAATCTCCTGCCTTGGCCAAGGACTTTTCATGTTCTGGCTCTCCTAGACACAGCGCGACCTCACCCCCAATACCGGGAGAGACGAACCCCCGAAGATCCGCTCACTGCCTCCATGTGGCTCGGGACTGTACCCAACTAAAACCTGTTTGCACGTCTCCTTTGAGCGTGGTAGGGTAGTAATCAAAGTACAGTGGGAACTCACACGAGACAAATGATGATCCTCACGTCGATGAACTAACCTGTACACATGTCACCAGGGAACTGCTATCTGACGTCAGGTATAAGACCAACTAGCATGTTCCCGGCGAGTCTTGTCCGGTGTACTCATAACCCAATGAGCACCTGTATATATCTTAGGTGAACCAACTGACATCAGTGGCTTGTGAGACCGGCCACCGCCCCTCGTCGGGGTCTCGACTGTATACACTAGTCTACTCTGGAGTATCGATGCCCTGTCTCGAAACTCCTACGACTAGGGACCTTTTAAGGATGTGCTTATAGACTACCAGCTCTCACGTATATGATCGCCCTCATACTGCTGGCAGTCAAGCATGAATCTTAGGGGCTCTATCAACGTGCAATAGTGACCTGTCAGGTCACCTAAAGCAGTACACGATGATAAAGATAAACCAGATAGTATACTATCATCTTGAGTAAGACTGTCCTACCGGGATAGGTCCTCCCTCAATCATTGCAATCACGTGCCTGTGATCCAATAATTGACTCTGAGGGCACTATCTCCAACAATCTCCCACTTGCACTCAAGGCTAATTATTGCGATGTCGCATACTCACAGCCCGTGTGATACCGAACACCCAACTTCTCTACTAGTCAGTCTCACAAAACTAGTTTGCGAAACTATTGCGTTCGAGGAATAGCCTCAGTGAGTGGATCCGCTTTGATGTTTCTTTCTATGTCTCTCTATATCTCATGTTCGCGGAGAAAGCCATCTCCCGAAATGAGCAATACCTGTCTTAGAATGTCTGGATGTCTGATGGGACCTAGCTCATAAATGAACTCCAAATCCAAACTTCTTAGACTGTATCGTCAACTGAACTTAATCAGTATCCTGCGCCATGCCTCCCTCAGTATTTTCTTGGACCACCTGTCCAAAATACTGCCCCTCGTCAGAAGGAAAACTATAACTCTGACAACCTTCCTGTCGTCTAAGTCATCTTGGAAGCCTGGAATGATAACTGTCTCCCGAATGAGGCTGTCGTTATCATATCCCTAGAACATCCACTTATGTTCTAAAACTGCTTCCGACTGTTTCTCCAGGATTGGATCAATGTCAACTTATTGCATCTACTGCAAGAATAACATCTGGTGTGGCACTTGACATCTCATGATTGACTCAATTGCCTAAGCAAGTGATCTGCCAATCATGCACATCCCTCTCCCCTTTAGTCTGTAAGACACCTTTAGAGAGGGTGACTCCATCACCTGCAGATACACTACCGTGCCAGGAGTCGTCCATTCTAAATACTCTTAGAATGCTGTCTAAGTACCCTTAATTGGGAAACCACCCAAATCTAGATCTAAAACCATAGATCTAGTAACCAGTATGTCTGATATAATGTCCAAGTCCCATGTGGAGAAACCACTGTGTGACGACCAAAGTATAACCGATTGTAGTATAGGAATATCACTTTCTACTCTGTGTATGTCATCCAAATACCAGGACATCACACCCTACTACCTTCTCAACAGATCCATCCCCTATTCTGATGAAGTCAAACCTACGACTGTCACATCAGAAATAAATGATCTATCTCCGCTACATCTGCTTTAGTCTATAAATAGACATAAGCCACTTGTCCACCAATGCTTCCGCTGCTCCCACTGACCACGACAACCCTCTGGCAGAGTCATATAGACGTACACTTTTGAAGCAAGTTTAGAACGACGCTATACTCATCCTCCTACCGGGCCTCACAGTCTGGAACAACAGCAATGGCAAGTGTGGGTAAACAAGAACCTCCCTGTCACCGTCCTTGAGGCTACCGGAGTATCTCTCGGGTGCCTGAGGTTACCCACCTTATCTGCGGAGTGGCTAATGGAATGTCAATCCAGATTGAATCTTTAGGTTCCTTATCAAATCATCAGTAATCGTTTGCGGTTCTGGAATCACTTCCAGTTCTACCATACTCCCACTACTGTTTTTCTGAAAAAATCCATTTTTAATAAAAATGTGGCGAGTCAAGAACAATATCACTATTGATCTTCCAGATGGTAGAAAGTCAACCCTCGTCATAGCCTGGGTCAACCCACAAACAGCCATTACAGAAACATGCCTTGAGTTATCCCGAGTCTGGTTTTAAGCATAAGCCGGACAACTCCCCGTACCTTAACATCGTTAAGATACGAACTGTTCTATATCCAATATAGAAACAGAGGCACTGATTTAATTGAACCAGATTTAAATCATGCAGCTGTCTCCAGTGCATGTCAACTAAATGGAAGGAGGCCGATCAGCGTTACTCAACTTAGGAATGCTTCCAATTATGAGTAACCTGAAAGAGAAGCAAGTTCTCTTAATCATTACTATCAACTGAATACCATACACAAGTATCTATATCTTCGATCTCCTTGAAGAATCCCGATACTTGCAACACCTGGTTCTCTACTTTATTCAAATACCTATAACTTCTCAAAATTCGGACCCTGTGTTTCCACGAAACACCTGTCTAAAAACTAGAGAAGTCATAAGTAAACCGAATATAGTACGAGGACCAACCCCTCTGTCCTGATGGACCCTGGACAACATACAATACTCTGTATAAGTCTCTTGAGTCTGATAACTCATTCACTGTGTGTCGTGGGTTGAAAACTGTACTTATGGTTAAGAAGAATTACACCGCTGTTTAATGCTCCTTACCTAACCATCCACTGATATAGGTAAATGTCACGGACATAATTTCAAAAATGTATATCTTACTCTATAAAAATAGACGTACAGATATATCAATTTGAAATTGGTGCATAACAACGGATATTCAAAACCAAATATTTGCCGACCGGCAAACAACCCAGGTGACTTCCTCAAATATCACCGATTACAACGAATCCCGATATAATGAGGATGATCACCCAATTCCTAATAACTTACTCACACTCAACATCTATAAAACCATACAGATGTGAGAATCAGACTTGGTAAATACATACCCTGGACCAAGTGTCTAATCGGGAAATCAGTTTTCCTTTAACAGTACACAGAGAAACTGAAACATTGAAATGTTTTGATGGGGTATCCCGGTATTCCTAGTAATGCCTCTTCCAGATTCACAACTGTAACCGTATAATTCTTTGCCACCTCTTCAAATCCCTTTATATGTCTTTAGTCATTACCTTCTGTACACCCCTTTAGGCCAAATGGTTTTCTTCCTTCCCTACCGTTCGGCACCAGCCTATGGTTTGGAAGAAGACTATCCAACAAGCATAATGGGTGTACTGTCCCAATCCTAGGAACACTCGCAATGCGAGAGAAGGTGAAGATAAAAGACACCTGAATAAACCTTATTCCTATTTCTCCTGAACCAGAATCCATCCCCGAACGGGAACAAGTTCCTTTCGAGTTCGTATATAACCATACGATGGAATATCCAATAAACTGTGGATCTTCGTAGTGATACGGAGTGTCCTGGAGAAATACAAAGGTGAAGTGGGAGTGGTAATGAAATACTTGGTTTAGTCGTGAATAGCAGTCGCAATTTACTTTGCCCTCTTACTAATCCCTTTCTTTGTCTTAACTCAATACCTTCTGTACACCATCGTTAGGCTAATTGGTTTTCTTCATTCCCTACCGGTCGGCACCTGCCTATGGTTTGGAAGAAGACTATCCAATTTGCGTAATAGGTGTATTATCCCCTAATCTAAGGGGTACTCGCAACCTGAGAGAAGGTAGAAGGAAAAGACAACTGAATAGTCCTATTCATTTTCTCCTGAACCGGAAACCATCCTCGAATAAATCTCTTCGAGTTCGTATATAATCATACGATGGTTTTGTCCAATGGAAGTGGACGTTCGTAGTAATACAGGGTGTCCTGGAGAAAAAGGGTAAAAGTGGGAGTGGCAATGAGGTCTGCAACTCTGACAATCCAAAAGCCAGTGTTAAGAAGGTTCGGTTAATTTTGGTCTCTGAGTCATAGTCTTAGGGTCGGGTCAATGGTCGCTGCCGAAGAGAGAGAGAAAAGAAACACTCAGCGTGCACTCTAACCTAGATCAGAATGGTTACCAATTTATCTAATCTGGAAACCTCCCACTGTACCGTCAAATTCTCCTCCAAACCTGAAAGAAGAATTAGTCGGGATCACCCGAGGAGTAAACCAACTCATCAGTGGGAATCGGGATCCAACTATCATCGCATGATAACGTGACGGAATCCGCTCACGCTATCACACTCCAGAAGGTATGCGCATATCTGGCAAGTTTCAGTTTCTTTAGAAACTCCCGATGTGATTTTTATCCCATGCTCTTATGACCTTGGCGTGAGGTCAAAATATCATAAGTCACATGTCAAGTTCTACCCATCATTGTCCAGGTTAATTTGAACCAACCCGTACATACCCTTGACGTAGGCCAAAATAGTAGTACGACTGTCCCAAACCAACGCATCTATCTATGCAACAGCTAAATATCCGGCAGCTACCAATCACTATGCCTTGGCGTGAGGTCAAAATACATAGCTTGAATACTACCGAATATTTAACCGAAATGATGGAGGGCTACGAATGGTTTCTGGCGAAAACCTTTAACGTAATGAACTTGATATCGTTGAAGGAACGGATAGCCTTTAAAAATATAGTAACGAAAACTTTCGCTAAAGAGGTCACTCCCGGTGAAGGGATCTCGGCTCTTTCCCCGTAGAATGAGGTGCAAGATATTCCAACTGAATACCACGATGCAAAGCAAAAGTAATCGGCTATAGTAAAGTTATTTCCCTGACGCAAACTTTTGTCCAAGGGGTCACTCCCGGTGAAGGGATCTCGGCCCTTGCCTCGTCGACTGAGGAGCAGGATATTCCAACTGAATACCACGATGCAAAACAAAAGAGAACGTCCTTGCAATAATAGCTTTTTGAAAAGTGTTCCAACAACATCAGATTAGGTTTGTTTAACTTGCATTGATCCGAATCAACGCAGTCCCATCAATTGATCACACCACAAAGAACGAAAATATACTGATGTACGAATATGCCATCCGCGTTCGCCACTGGGTCCCGTCATTACCCGTTAGGTTATCTAACTAACGACAAAGCGGGGACTGGACTAACGCGGATGCAAAACATATACAACATCTACTAGTATATATATCAATATATAACATTCGCTCAAGGCGTGATAAAATGCAACATCACAGAAATATACAGTATCACAGAACAATACAGATATCTGGAATCCCCGGGTTTCACAGAGCCACTACTGAAACCCGACGTTCCCCTGGTCGTGTGGATAGCCTGTGCAATGAAAATCCTAGACCCCTACGGGCGCAGCAAGTTACCCGCCAAAACCTGAAGCGAGGCAGCCCCCTTCAGCAACGTGAATGGACCACCCAGCACTTCACGGAATCCGGTAACTTGGGCACCCCTCCTGGGTCAATCTGTACCCCCTACGAGTGCGGCGAATAGCCCGCCAATTCTAGAGTGAAGCCCCCTCCGTCTCAATGCCATGAGATGCGGGCTTGTTGCCCTCTAGAACCCGGCTATCCGTGCACCCCTCCGCGGGGTGATCCTAGTACAGAAAGTAAAATATACATACAACGGGTACATCGACCGCAACCTGGTCGTGCCCCAAAATAATAATACAAACAGGCAGTGACGGCAGTCCACATGTCGGACGCTCGCCCCGCAATATCAAATGTACATAATGCAACAAAAACTGTACTAGCATTGCATTCAGGCTATCCCCCACGACCAATCCGCAACATCACAGCAATACACAGAACATCAACGTGAATGTCACGTTCGCAAATCCGTCTAACCGGGCTATAGCAGTTAAACAGGATTTACCGATCAAGTGACATTCACGGTCGCAGATATAATGTAAATACTGTGAACTAATGTGTTTAAAATATCTGATCGATCAAATTATACCAAGTGGGACCCCAAGCACTACTGTAGCACATGAAGAAATCTGGGCCCAAAAATTAGCATTCCAAAAACCCTATTTTTTAACACAGAAAGCAACTGCAGAAATTTGATACGGCAAGGACATCATAGTGCGGCGGAACCGCGGCCCAAAGGGGGGTTTGGCCGCGGTTCCGCGCTCCCATAGTCGATTCACTATATCGAATTTCTACAGAATGCTTATAACTTCCAGTACATCACTTTTCAACAACCTGAAAAAAATTTCGAGCCAGAAAAAAATTGACAGAAAACTGATGCATGGAAAAATACGGGTTTTGGAATTTTGTTCGATCGGAAACGTAAAACACATTAGGCAAAGCTAGACTAGGTTAATGGCGAGGCTCTGATACCACTGTAAGTGCACGACGACGCCCCGGCCGTCAATCCGACGCCGGAATGCGGAAGCGGTGATTAACTTTAACTTTTCAAACCGGCACCACCGCGCACTAAAACCCGGATCGGGCCATTAAGCTAGTCCTAGCTAACTACAAGATGGGAAGAGAGATATACCGAGCGATCCGTGTCCTTCGGTCTTCTCGTCGTCGTCCCGATCTCCCCGCGGAATCTCCGGTCTCCACCTCGTCGCCGGAAGGGCACCACGTCGCCGGCTTCTTTTACGGGCTCCCACCTCTATACCGAGGCAACTCGAGCACGAAGTTGGTGAGCCGACGTGCCCAAGGTTTTCTGTAGAATGTGTGTAGAACTCATGTCTCATTTTGGGGTAGTGGATGTTGCCTTTGGTGGAGGAAATGAACCATATATTTCTTTGGATGAACAAAGGGATTTTTGGCATGGAAATGAGACTCATTTTTCTCCTCTCAAAAATTGGATAGCCCCTCTCATAGTGGCCGGCCTCAAGTGATGAAGAGGAGAGGGTCAAAGTCCAAGGGGGGTGTATCTCAATAATGCAAAAAAGAGAAATCAAATGTGATCATGAGAAGAAAAATGATCACAAGCCAAAGTCCATACTCAACAACCATCTCACATCATCAAGTCAAAAAGTCAAGCCATCATGAAAGAAGAAGTCAAATGGTCAAGGGATGGTGCAACCATGATGACACTACAAGATGCAAATAACACCCTCCACAAATGCTTATTTGCACAAATGCAAATGCCCTCCTCCACCAATCTTCGGCCAATAAAAGATACAAACGAAAATGGCCGAAACGGAAAACAAACTGGCAACTCCAGAAAACTAATCCTGTAATAAATTACAGGAAAACCCCGCCACTGTATATACATACCCGCATTTGTATTCCGACCGAAATACAAATGCAATGAGACAAAATGTACACTGTACAATACTAGGATCCGGCTTAAACCAAAGCCCGCTAGTATTTTCCGTCCGATCATGATCCGTGCAATACCGCACGTATCTGATCGAACCCTGCCATATCTCCATACGGCCTCTACAGCGTTTCGCCCGAAAACTTGAGCAACTAAATGTGGGGAACTCTAAAGACTCGTCAACACCTTGGTTGTGGATTTAACCACTAGCACGTCAGAGGTATAAGCCAATACGTGACGGGCTACCAGGTATTGACCAAAAGGTACGTCGATGAGCGAACTCATCCTGACACCCTACTGAGCCTGTCAGTGACAATATCCGTACAGTCCGGTCCGTTCGTCTATGAGCATCGCATGGAGGGCCTAGGGGGTTGGTAAAAGTCAGACCCCCAAAAGCGGTACAAGTCGTGTCAGAGATTAGCCCAGAACACCCTGAGATACTACTGGAATACCTACCAGTAAATCTCCTGCCTTGGCCAAGGACTTTTCATGTTCTGGCTCTCCTAGACACAGCGCGACCTCACCCCCAATACCGGGAGAGACGAACCCCCGAAGATTCGCTCACTGCCTTCATGTGGCTCGGGACTGTACCCAACTAAAACCTGTTTGCACGTCTCCTTTGAGCGTGGTAGGGTAGTAATCAAAGTACAGTGGGAACTCACACGAGACAAATGACGATCCTCAGGTCGATGAACTAACCTGTACACATGTCACCAGGGAACTGCTATCTGACGTCAGGTATAAGACCAACTAGAATGTTCCCGGCGAGTCCTGTCCGGTGTACTCATAACCCAATGAGCACCTGTATACATCTTAGGTGAACCAACTGACACCAGTGGCTTGTGAGACCGGCCAGCGCCCCTCGTCGAGGTCTCGACTGTATACACTAGTCTACTCTGGAGTATCGATGCCCTGTCTCGAAACTCCTACGACTAGGGACCTTTTAAGGATGTGCTTATAAACTACCAGCTCCTACGTATATGATCGCCCTCATACTGCTGGCAATCAAGCATGAATCCTTGGGGCTCTATCAACGTGCAATAGTGACCTGTCAGGTCACCTAAAGCAGTACACGATGATAAAGATAAACCAGATAGCATACTATCATCTTGAGTAAGACTGTCCTACCGGGATAGGTCTTCCCTCAATCATCGCAATCACGTGCCTGTGATCCAATAATTGACTCTGAGGGCACTATCTCCAACAATAATTATGGTTGGTGGCGCATGCAGATGGAGAACTACCCATTTCAAAAACATGTATCTTCCGTTGATAGAAGAGAAACCCGAGAATATAGCCGATGAGGCGTGAAACCTGTTGGATAGGGAAACCTTGACGACAATTCGGTTATCGTTGACTCCGCAGGTGGTCTTTAATATCTCAAAGGAAAGGACAACCATGGGGCTAATGACGATATTAGCCAAGTTGTATGAGAAGCTTTCAATATCAAACAAAATTTTCCTGATGAAGAAGTTTTTCAACATAAAGATGGCAGAAAGTGGTTCGGTGACAGAACACTTAAATGATTTCAACAATGTGATGAGCCAATTAGAGTCGGTTTCAATTACGTTTGAAGACGAGATTCGAACCCTACTATTTATTTGTTTGTTGCCGGAGAGTTGGGAGAACCTCGTAATAGCGGTTAGCAACTCTATCTCATAGACTCTCACTTTTAATGATACTGTGTGCAGCATATTAAGCAATGAGACAAGGAGAAAAACTATGAGTTGGAGTTCGGGAACTTTTGCACTTGCAGTGGAGAATTGCGGTAAGACGATGGATAGGAGAAAGGGGAAGAAGGGCAAGTCTAAAAGCCGAGAAAAATCATAAGGAAAAATCCAAAGCACGTGCTGGAATTGTAGGAAGGGTCACCGGAAAAGTGAATGCAAATTTCCAAAGAAAGACTCGGATGGGAAAGCAGATGAAAAGGAATATAATATGGTGTCTATACAAGAAGAAGGTGAACAAAGTATTTGTTTATCGGTGTGTGTGAACACAAAGGCGGATTCTTGGTTCCTAGATTCGGGAGTATCTTTCCATTGGACTTCAGTCCGGTATCACTTCAGCGAGTATGTTCAAGGCGATGTTGGACATGTGACGGTGGGAAACGGTCAGCCGTGCAAGATCGTTGGCAAAGGGATGATCATCTTGCAACCGTCAGGAGGAGGTCAAATCAAACTGAATAACGCGCGACATATTCCAGATTTGAAGAAAAACTTGATTTCTACAATTGATCTAGATAACAAAAGGTATAGTAAGATATTTGGGAATTCTCAATGGAAGATTTGCAAAGGATCGTTGGTAGTCGCAAGGGGCTTCATTGTATTCTTTCGGTGGGAGCGGTGGGGGTTTGGTTGCACTAGCGACAGGTTCGGAGGTAGATATGGAGACTTCGTTGTGGCATAAGCGACTTTAGTGAGAAGAACATAAAAATTCTTGAAGGTAGAGGGCTTATTTTGGGGCTGAAAAGGTGAAATTGGGGCTTTGCAATTTGTGTTTGCGGGAAGCAAAGTGCGCTCATATTTCAAATTGGAGGTGTTGCTAAGAAGACCAAGAAGCTGGAGATGGTGCATACGGACGTATAAGGTCCAATCTCGGTGGAGTTTTATGGAGGTAATCGGTATTTCGTGACGTTCATCGACGATGCAAGCCGGAAAATATGGGTGTATGCGATGAAGAAGAAATTCAATGTGTTTGGTATCTTCAAACATTGGATTGCGAATATGGAGAACCAAACGGGGACTAAGATAAAATGCCTTAGTTCCGATAATGGATGGGAATACTGCACACAGGAATTCGAGGAGTTTTACTCGCAGAAAGGTATTCATTGGTTGAAAATGATACCGGGGACGCTACAGAAAAATGACCTCGCTAAAAGGATAAATAGAATGATTCTAGAGCGAGTGTGAAGTATGACCTCGAATGCGGATGTGCTAAAGTTCCTATGGGCAGTAGCGGTCGATACTGCTATGTATCTGATCAATATAAGCCCGGCGAGTGCGCTCGATGGAGACATTCCGAAAGAATTTTGGTCAAGTAATATGCACCTTAAAGTTTTTGGTTGAATTGTGTATTCTTTGATTAATAAGACAGAAAGGAGTAAGCTTGACTCAAAATCTAAGAAGTGTGCTTTCGTCGGTTATGGTGGAGACGAGTTCGGATATCGGCAGTGAGATTATGCAAGCAAGAAGATAATACGAAGCCAGAACGTCGTATTTGATGAGTAACACTTGTACAAAAAAGAGAAGCAAGCCAAAAAAGATACAGTGCATGAGTTCGTTGAGCTAGATGGAACTCAAGAGAGCAATTAGGTGCTTACAAGTGAATATCAGGATTTTAAGGAGGCCGTAGTATAGGATGGTGACTAAATTCAACAACCAGATGTACCAGTTTTAAGAAGATCTATGCGAGATAGGAGGATACCTGATAGACTTGTTACCGATTTCGTGCTGTACACATATTCAGAAGAGCTAAATCCTTGAAGAAGAAACAAGAGACGGTGCTAGAAAACAGTGGGAGCAAGCCATGGACGAAGAGATAGATTTTTTAAGAAGAACCGTATGTGGGAACTAGTAAAGCTACCTAAGGGTCATAAGGCGTTGCTAAACAGATGGGTGTATAAAATTAAAGATGAGACTGATGGTGTGAAGCGGTACAAGGCTCGTTTGGTAGTTAAGGGTTATGTACAAAATCAAGGTATTGATTATCAAGAAATATTTTTCCCTGTTGTAAAGATGGTATCTATTCAGATGATTCTTAGTATCGTGGCGGTGAAGGACTTACACTCAGAGCAGCTGGATATCAAGACTGCGTTCCTTCATGGAGACTTGGAGGAGGAGATCTATATGATACAGCCACCGGGATACAAAGTGAAGTGGAAAGAAATTATGGTGTGTATACTGTGAAAGAGCTTGTATGGAATCAGGAAAGCTCCTAGATAGTGGTATATCAAGTTCGATCAATTTAAATTGGAGACATGATTTGTGCGCTGTGGTTCAGATCATTGCGTCTATGTTCAAATTTTTAAGGATGGAGACTTTATTATTATATTACTGTACGTTGATGATATGCTAGTAGGGGGTCCGATTTTCGAGAAGATTCAAATTTTGAAGAAGATGATGGATGAAAAATTCTCCATGAAGGATTTGAGAGTGGCAAAGAAAATCTTGGTCATGAAGATCGTGAGAGATAGAAAGCAGCGGAAGCTATAGTTATTGAAATGGGACTATATTGAGAAGGTTTTGAAGCGGTTCAATATGGACAAGTCAAAACCGGTGAGTACACTCTTAGCGAAGTATTTCAAACTCAGTAAGGAGTTGTGCCCGACAACTTAAGAGCAGAAATATGGGATGGTGAAAGTGCCTTATGCATCTGCGGTGGGGAGTTTGGTATATGTGATGGTGAGTACGAAAACTGATATTGCACATGAACTGGAAGTTGCTAACAGGTATATGCAAAATCCGGGTAAGGAGAATTGGAATGCGGTGAAGTGGATGTTGAGGTATCTAAGGGGTACGTCAAATCACTGCTTATATTTCGGGGGTGACTCTCTAAAGGTGTAAGGTTACGTTGATGCGGATTACTCGGGTGATCGAGGTAACGGGAAGAGTACAACGGGGTATGTATTCACGGTTCGGGAAACAGCGGTGAGTTAGGTCTCTCAACTACAAAAGGTGGTGGCATTGTCGATTGCGGAGGCGGAGTACATGACGATCACGGAAGCCAGCAAGGAGATGATATGGTTGCAAGAATTACTTGAAGAATTGGGCAAGAAGCAAGACTTCAACGCCTTGTGGAGCGACAGCCAAAGCGCGATACATTTGACGAAGAATACGGCGTATCACTTTCGGACGAAGTACATCAAAATGCGGTATCATTTCATTCGCATGCGGTGGAAGAAGGCTAGTTGACATTACCAAAGATCGTAGAAGAAAATAATCCGGCGGATATGTTCATCAAAGTCGTAAACATAGACAAGCTGGAGCTCTGTTGAGATTTGGTAAACCTCTCTATGAATATATGATGAAGAGAGTAGAGCGGGGTCGTGTAAAGTCTACTAGCGTTGGGAATTAAGACTGAAAAATCTCCAAGTGGGAGATTGTTAGAAATTGTGGTGTTTTCTTCAGGTCAAACGTCTGCCCAATACAACAGCAGACGTCTGGATTTCTAAGTCAGAGCAACAGAGTAACGATAGACGTTTGAAAGCAAGCACGACAGATGTCTGCAAAAGATCAAACCCAAAAGTACAGAGCACGGACATACGTCTGACCAAGTGTGGTTTAAACGTCTGGGTATGCTCGAAGCTTCAACCCGAGACTTTAGACCAAACGTCTGGAGGTTTGACAGACGTCTAAATAGAGAAAACAAAGGGATACGGATTTGAGATAGACGTCTGCCCAAGAGTGGATCAAACGTCTGTCGACGGCAAATCTGCAGCGAATCTGTTTTGGTAAAATTAGATTTATCTCTTGTGTTTTATAGGATTAGCGCTTGCTTATAACAGGGGACCTCTCATATGTATTCTATGCTGACAAAAATTAATTAGCAGATAAAGATCATTGTATTGAGAGTGTGACGGATAGGGTTTGTGAGATCTTAGAGAGATCTGAGAGAAATATTCTAGAGTTGCTCGTGCTTGTAATTGATTCAAGAATTCTAGTGGACGTTTAAAGATTCCGTTCTGTCGGGGGCTAACCATACGGTGGGTGAATCTCGTTAACAAATCCTCTCTTGTTTGCATTTTGATTTATTATTTATTCTCACACTTATTAATTTGGCTTTCGTTAATTGCGTTGTTGTCGTGATTGGTTTGTCGCGAGTATTGTTCCGTGAATCAAAATTTTCCCAACATGCACCACAACTCTGCAGATATAACAAGGGTTGAGAATTATTATTTTATATTCTAATTTGTCCTGGCAAGTTGAGGTTCTATGGGCCAAGACCTAAGCTCCTGAGAAATGGTATTGTATTATCAATTAATCCACATTTAAATCCTTCGGTGTTACTTCAAACCTGAGTTGCTCAGAAATTACCTTCCGTTCCGCTGCATCCGATACCGAAGTTATAATGAGCTAGGAGCATTATTATTCTATATATTCTAATAAATACTGATTGAAAATTGCTCAATATTTTAATCTCTTGCATTCCCCTCAAAACACATTTAATGTTCGTTTATACCTAAATGTGAAGAACATTCCTTGCATAAACATTATTTTGTCCTTGTCATCTTTACTATGGTGACCAGAAGTCCCTCGGTGATGTTATTATTCAATAAAATTAAAAAATTAAAAATTGACAAAATTTCAAAAGTCAAATTTGAGAAATGGAGATGTCCATCCCATCCACCACAAAAGAAAAAAAAGGAAAAGTCAAACTCTCTGTCTGTCTCATAATCTCATTCATTAAGCATTCTTTCTCATGCTCAAAAGCCAAAAAAGATGTCTTACAAATTTATACAAAAACAATTATATTTTTGTTATTTTGTATAAACCATAAATTTCTCAATTTTAATATTACCACTAACCACATTCATTTAGTTTAAGTTTAGAAAAGCTATAAATATCTTTATAAATTTTCATTTAATGTCCGGGATAAAAAAAATTTACATTCTATCTCTCATAATCTCATTCATTAGGTATTCTTTCTCATGCTCAAAATCCCCAAAAAAGATGTCTTACAAATTTTTACATAAACAATTATATTTTTGTTATTTTGTATAATCCAAAAAATTCTCAATTTTAATATTAGCACTGACCACATTCAATCAGTTTAAGTTTAGAAAAGCAATAAATATCTTTATAAATTTTTTATTTAATGTTCAGGATAAAAAAAAATTACACACGGTTATGTTCAAAACCTACGCTGTTCAAAACTTACTAGCGTGCATCACATATTCGAAATACGAATCTAGAAAATGTGAACACTAATTAAAGCCTAAAAAATGAGGACCCTTTCTTCCTGGTGCATATTTGCGTCTTTTCCACGCTACTTGCTCTTCATTGACCAGACATACCCTCAATTCTTTACACATAGATCTCATTTCGTCAGCTTCTGATATAATAATTATGTTTTGTCTTTTTCGGCCAGCCTGTTTCACGTTGACCTGTTTGCCCTTTGCTACCGGTTTCTTCTTACATTTTATTGGCAATTAATTTTTGGCCAGGACAAGATGGAGACTACATGTGCAAATTCCACCTCAAAATAGGCTTTCATTCATTTGCGTTCACAGGGAGCCTTGCTCTGTTCTCGGGTACGTAATTTACATTTCTTGATCGTTCATTTTGATATCAATACCGAAGTCATCGATATATAGATGTCTCCTGTATATATATATATCGTAATACTTTCTTCATATTTAGCAGGAGATCGATTGAGGATGCTAACGGCCATGTTGGCAAAGAATTCCTTCATCATCATCATCTTCTTCTTCTTCTTCTTTATTAAATTGTCGACCTCGAGGGACAATGATTTCACATTCAATGGATTCGGTAGAGCGAACCTGAGCATCGACGGCATGGCGTCGATAAAGCCCAACGGCCTTCTTCAGCTGACCAACAACACACACATGAAGGGCCATGCCTTTTATCCGAACCCTCTCCACTTCAAATCTGCATCCAACAAGACCGTCTCCTTCTCCACCACCTTCGTGTTTGCGATTCTCCCCGAGGTTTCTTACCTCGGCGGCAACGGCATCGCCTTGGCCTTTTCGCGCACCACCAACCTCTCCGACGCTCTCCCGAGCCAATACTTAGGCCTCTTCAACGATAAAAATGATGGAAATTCAAGCAACCACATCTTTGCTGTCGAGCTTGACACCATTCAGAACCCTGAACTTAACGATATCGACGACAACCATGTCGGAATCGATATCGACAACTTGAAGTCGAACAAGTCTCATACCGCCGGGTACTATGACGAGAATAATTCGGGTTTGTTCAAGAACCTGAGCCTTATCAGTGGCCAGCCGATGCAGGTGTGGATAGATTATGATGGTACAAGCATGCAGCTTAATGTTACGTTATCGCCCATACGAATGGTCAAGCCTGGTAGGCCTTTGTTGTCTTCTATCGTCGATCTTTCGAGCCTGATGCTCGGCGACATGTATGTTGGGTTCTCTTCGTCGACAGGTCCATATCATACCAGGCATTTCGTTCTCGGTTGGAGCTTCAAGATGAACGGGGCAGCTGATTCACTTGATTACACGAAGCTTCCTTCGCTTCCAATAGCTGAAACCAAGCGCCGTTCGGTGCTTTTGCCGATATTGATGCCTGTCGCTCTGACCGTATTGCTGCTGCTGGCTTTCGCTGGCGTTGTGCTTATAGTGAGGGCGAGGAGGGAATATGCGGAGCTGCTCGAGGATTGGGAGCTCGAATACCGGCCTCATCGGTTCTCATACAAGGACTTGTTTAAGGCGACAAACGGGTTCAAAGATAAAGGGTTGCTAGGATCCGGAGGATCCGGTAGAGTCTACAGAGGGGTGTTGCCTGGTTCTAAAATGGAGGTCGCGGTTAAGAAAATATCGCATGAATCAAGACAGGGGATGAAACAATTTGTGGCCGAAATCGTTAGCATCGGCCAGCTCCGCCACCGGAACCTTGTCAAGCTCTTAGGCTACTGCCGCCGAAAAGGAGAGCTTTTTCTGGTCTACGATTTCATGCCCAATGGTAGCCTCGATAGATACTTATACGACAGAGTCGAACCAACTCTGAACTGGGATCAAAGGTTTATAATCATCAAAGGAGTGGCATCGGGTCTCTACTACCTTCACCAAGACTGGGACCAGGTTGTTATCCACAGAGACATCAAGGCCAGCAATATTTGTTTAGATAGCGAACTAAACGCAAGGCTCGCAGATTTCGGCCTTGCCAGGTTATACGATCACGGGACCGATCCTCAGACCACCCATGTTGTAGGAACGACAGGCTATCTTGCGCCGGAGCTAGCTAGAACCGGAAAAGCAACTACCGGAACCGACGTGTTTGCTTTTGGCGCGTTTCTTCTTGAAGTGGTTTGTGGGAGGAGGCCGATCGAGCCTTCTGCGCAAGGAGAGGAGCTGATGCTGATTGGTTGGGTGCTCACTAGCTGGCAAAGGGGGTTAGTGCTCGAAACGGTTGATTCGAGATTGAGAGAAGAGTATCGTGTCGATGAGGTGGAGTTAGTGTTGAAGCTTGGGTTGTTGTGTATGAACCCGATGCCTGCAGCTAGGCCGAGTATGAGACAAGTGCTGCAGTTCTTGGAGGGAGATGCATCGCTTCCTGAGTTGTCGACGACTTATTTGAGTTTTAGTGGTTTTTCGACGTTTCTAAAGAGCGAAGGGGGTATTAGCTATAATGGGTTGTTTACGTCGGCGTCTAGCGTGTCTGCGTCGATGATATCGAATCTTTCCGGTTTATCCGGTGGTCGATGATAGTCGTGTAGGTGAAATTGAAGGTTTTTTGCTTGGATCAAATAAGCTGGGTGTACAAATTTGAGTTTGTATCGTTTAGTTTCATAGTTTGAAAGCAAGCTGAAACTGAATCAATGTGTTGATATACAAAAGCAATTAGATTGTTGTTGCCTGATTAATGCATAATTGAGCAAAATTGTTGTTCTTGTTGTAATTTGAAGGTTGTCTTTCATTCATCCCTTGGATTGTTAGATTTCTATGTTATTTTTTGCAAAGTTGAAATTCATCCCTTGTATTTTGGTTATTTACACTTTAATGAAATTACTGGGCATGATTTTAGCTCACCAAAGTTGTTATCTTTTATATGACCAGCAAATCAAACTATCAATCTGAGATTCACAAAATGACTTGAGTTAAAATTCTACGACAAAAAATCTTATTATTTGGTAGATACTTGCATAGGGTTTTGGTTATTGTTTGATTGCTTCTAGTATCGTGTGAGATAGCCTATGGCTCAACTTTGTTGGGTTAAAATCTGCACTCCATCTCCAAAATTAAAAATCAAACATTAAAATTTAAAAGTCAAAATCAAAATCAAAATAAAAAAGTCAAAGTCAACGCCCAGACAAGTGGACCAAAGTCTAACAAATCCGGACCAAAGCCTAAACAAGTGGGCCCACGCCCAAACCTCATTAAGTCCAAAAAAAGTTGTCTGACCATCAAAAAGAGAAAGAAATTTATAATAAATAACTTTTGTATTCAAATGAGTGTAAAAATATAATACAAATAGGCAAAAAGAAAAATCATGTAAAGCCCACTGCTTATGTGCAAAAAGAAATGAGTACATGAGTATAGGAGAAACAAAAATCAATTCTCCAAAGCCCAACGACTAAGTTACAAATTGTAATTGATATTTAAATCTAACCATATGATGAAATGCTGGCATTCCCGGCCCACCAAGAGAAACCGGTAAGTTTTTCTCCATTCCATCAAAAATACTAGGTTTGTGCTACCCTCTCCTCTCTCTTCTTCTACTTCATCTTCTTCAAATAAATCAAGATGAGAATCTCTCTTTTTCTTAAAATACATTACAATAATCCATAAATCCATTGAAAGTGAGCATCTTCCTTCAATCAAATCAAATAAAGGAGTGCTTTTTGTTCTCCTCCTCCTTCCTCCCCAGGATCCAAAGAGAAAGGAGGAAGAAGAAGGAGAATACATCTCCAAAACCCTCCCTTTACAAGATCCAAGACGAGAGAAAAGGTGTCCCTTTTCTCTCATTCAAGCCCCATGTTCCAGATCTAAAAATCAAGAGAGCTCTTTTGGATAAATTAGAGAGAAGGTTGAGAGTGACTCTACCAAGGGGAAGGTCTTTGGGTTTCTCATTTCGAGAAACTCTCGGGGATGAGGATTTCGATCTGTACTCCCATCTTGAATGCGGATTTCATCCGTACTTTATCCACATTCACAGGAAAACATAGTGTTCGTTTAATGTTTCTCCTAAATAAAAGATAAAACGATGAAATTTAGCAGTTATGTCGCCGAAATTCGCACACTTAGCCTCTTTAAAAAACCAAGTTAAAAGATAAATAAACAAATAAAAAAAATATAATAGCAAATTAAACAAAGAAAGCCGCCGGATTTGCCCAAACCGGACCATACCCCCATCGATGCGTCGCCATGTGCCTTCCCAAGGAGGGCACCCGATACCGGGCACCCGGGCCTCGGCCCCCAAAGGGGAGTCGTTTCCCCCCAAGTGAGGGGAGCCGACCCCGCCACCAAAGTGGGGAGCCAACCCCCCTCTAAGTGGGTGAGCCGACACCCCCAAGAGGGGTGTTGGCCTGCCCCCACGGGAAGCCGTCTCGGGTTTCCCTTTCGGGATACCCGGATTTCTTTTCACTTAAATAATAATAATAATAATAATATAAATAAATAAACAAAAAAATGAATGAAAAAACTTGTATTTCTCTTCAAACACAAACACGTTTCACATTGAGTTCGCATGATCGCAAGACCCGTTAATCGAAAGTTCTCTCACCTCAAAACAAAGGGTAATTAATGACAGGTTTGTCCGCGGCTGCCGGAAATTAGAATCCCCACAATCAACAAATTCCCTCTCACCATCGAGTAGGGAAAATCTGTACAACGCCTGACAAACGAACGTATCTATCCTAATGGGTGACGAAAAACACTTTACGGACTCCGGTACGTCCAGTGGGACATATCTTTCATCCCATCTCTCTGGTCAAACGAACATGCGAATTCAACATATATATTATTATTTGCACTAAAATCATGCTCTTTCATGCAGCAATCAATTTTCGACAATCAACGATCAACAACAATTGATACCGCTCAACGATATCTCAACAAACGAGCTCAGTTTCCAACACGACCATCGTCGCATACACGCTCAAGAAAACTGCCAAGGTGATCCTCCCGTCAAACCTTATGCAGCAGTGGGAGGAACCACTGCTTCAATTCGGTTCCATCTTATTTTCTCCAGCCTTCAGCGCTTCTACTATGGAGGCACCAGCAATTCAAATGATCAAACCGGTCTCAAAGGAAAGGAGGCCGAACGTGATAGTGCTGAGGATACCCGAGCCACGACGCAAATTCGTCTTCGAACGGCTTTCAATCACCCCAGCTTAGGGCAAGGCCGTCAACTTGAAAGTGACTACAAGACGTCCCGAGCAAGCCCAGACGATGCCCGCGACGGCCGGGTGTTTATCACATAATATTGCATTTTTGTATGCCCCATTCTTATGCATTTAAGAATAAAAACAGGTGCTTTTGACCCATGTCTGCTACATGTTACAGGTTACAGGTTCTTGGCACGAAAACGGTGAAAAACACAAAAGACGACACAAAAGAAGGATTTTGACCAGCAAATAGGAAGATCTTAGTAAAGCTCAGCAGAAGAACGGTTCACCATCAACAAGACAACAAAAGATCCAAATTTACAAGAAAGACGGTTACAAGAATCATTGCAAAGTGATCGTTGAAAATCTGGTATCACTGTATAATCCCAAATGATGATCTGAATACAGAACCAAGAAGCCCAGAAGAATACCAAGAAGCCCAGAAAAATCCAGTAGCTGACCTCATCATTGCGCCGCGGAAGCGCGGCCCAAAGCCCATATACGCGGCGCTTCCGCGGCGGAAAGAAGCCCTAATGCGTTTAAATTTTGCCATATTTTGTGACGGCTCTGGAGAGATCTTTTTAGGGGTATAATTGTAACTTTAGACGTGCGGTGCAATCTGTAGCCCTAGGGTTTCTATGTCCTATAAATAGAACCCAAGACCTTGTATTTTCTCATGCCTCTTCTCATGAAATAAAATTCTGTTTTTTTTTCTAAGAGTGCATCAAAAGTAAGTAGGTTAATTTCTTTGCAATAATTGTAGTTTTTTATCTGTTCTTATTTTCTCGCCTTAATTTAATTTAGTCTAGCTTTTATTAAATTGCAATCGATGTTTTCTTTCTTCGATAAATTCTTGTTTTCTTTCATCCCTTCAATGAGCGAGTAATTTCCTCGCTTGTTAGGGTTAGGAATAGGGAAGGATTTGAGAGATGAAGATCTCTCATCTCTTTTCATCGCTAAACTTTTATGAACATTAGAACTCCATGCATACCTTTTGATTCCGCTCCCTACGGCACTTTTACCTTCAAGGTAACGGTGAACTCCGTAGTCTAAAGGCCCGGATCTTAAGGTTTTCCATGGAGGTTAGGGTGAAGATTAAGAAAGGGAGGACAAGGATCTAGAGGAAGAATCAATCTTCCCAATCATCCTAATCACCTTTGTTAATATTTACCATAACTCTAATATGATTGATTTAATTGATGGCAATGGAAAGAGATGTAAATCTTTATTAATCAAATTTTCCCTAAACCTAATCCTAGCAAGTTTCTAATTCTACCTTCATACAACTTCGATTTTTAGATTTAATTAAACTTCCAAACACCTTTTGGAATTAACTCGTAAGAACTTAAAGAAGATTTACACATCCCTGTGGACCGACCCGTATTCACCGGCTAGCTTCAAGCGACGCCGTTCTTGATTGCGGTAATTATTTTTGATCGACAAAACCTCTCTTAATCAAATGGCGCCGTTGCCGGGGATGGCGTAAAATTTTCTTTTTGTAATTTCGGGTTAATCTAAAACATAAAAAATCATAAAAATCTGAAAAAATAAAAAATAAAAAAATATATCATCTTTTATTGTTTGAAGGGTTTCTTTGTGAATCTTTGCAGGTTTGACGGATCTGAACCAACACTGAAAGGGAAACAGAGAACTATACATCAGAAAAGGAGTATATTGGAATTCCAGAGCAGCTGAAGAAAGTTGGAGACCTGAAGCCCCCAAAGCGCGGCCCTTCCGCCGCAAAACCCTAGGTCGCGCCGCGCTTCCGCCGCAACTTGGGTTCTTCTCTGCAAAATTTTTGCACTGTTTGTTTCCTTATTCTTCCCCTCTTCAAATCTCCATAAATCTCTGTCAAATCTTCTGCAGGATTCTTCGCGCTAAAAATCTTCTTCCCCCTTCCAATAATTGATTTTCTGCAGGATTCTTTGCGCCGCGCTTAAAAGCAAATTGATTGCAAGTGATTTACTGCTTTGCATACTTTAATCTGACTTTAAGGGGCTATTGACCAATTCAGATTGGGTGGGGATTTCATTACCCTTCCCAGGACCCCAGAAATCACTTAAAGCATCTGCATTGACCACTTTTAATCTAAAAAATATTAGACTCAGCCCTAAGGACGTCGAGCTCAATAGGACAGAGGACTAGTATAGGCATCGGCCGTTTATCCTAACCGACATTGCGGTGACTAGGCTAGTGGTTTTTAATTAGGCCCACTGTAGTGGTGGTTCCTTCCCACTTACCTGGCCGTACTTGTCTGTGAAGAGGCGGTTTGAGGTTCTATATCTGGCCCTTTGGAACAGTTAGGAGCTGTCTAGCTGACCTAGGCAACCCTAGACTTAGGCCTGATTGTGCATGTGTGGTTAATTGCAGTTGTGTCACTAGTCTCTTTTCAAAAATCTTTTTGCAAAAGCACACTTAAAAAGAAAAAGGAAAATCTTTTCAAACTTGCAACTTGTCGCTAAAGAATCTTTGCACTCACATTCTGTCTCGACTACACTAACCCTTTTAGTGTATGTCCGGTTGGACTAGGGACCCTAGCGCCCGATTAGTCCGTGTTTCGTTGGTACCGACCGACGAACCTTTCGACTCCGAAGTCGAAATCTTGTCCACTTCTTCACTTTCACCATCACATTCTTTCGAAGGTATGTCGGGACACGACCCCAACTATACCTTACCGACGGGAATGATTCCGCCTCCGTTAGGTGCGAATAACCCGAATCTCCCGCCTGTCGAAGCGCCCGCACGAGTCGCGCTCCAGGATCTTTTCTACCCCATCCGCACCGCCCTTCCCACTTGTCTTTCCCTTCCACCGGCTAATGGGGACAACTTTGAGATCAAACCCCACTTCATCAACATGCTGCCTAAGTTTCATGGTTTGGAATCCGAAGATGCATATATCTTTATCAACAAATTCCAAAACGTTTGCGCCATGATGAAAACTACCCAATTAAGTGATGACGCTATAAGGCTAAGGGTCATTCCTTTCACCTTATGTGACCTAGCCGAGAAGTGGCTATACAGCACCGCATCACACTCAATCAGAAATTGGGACGAGTTTGTGAAAGCTTTTCTTAAAAAGTTCTATCCTCATCACAAAACTGCAAAAATCCGTAATGAAATCATTCAATTTTCACAGCTTCCTGCCGAACCATTTTGGAAATGTTTTGAAAGATTCAAAGACCTTCTCGTTCAATGCCCTCACCATGGAATCGAAAGATGGCAACTTTGCCAAACATTATACGAGGGATTGAACCCGGCAACGAAGCAGTTGCTAGAAACCCTTAGTCAAGGTCACTTTCTGTCCAAATCTAGTGATGAAGCTTGGCAGTTTCTTGAGGATCTTAGTGAGCAAACGATTCAGTGGGAGAGCACCAAGACCACATCTTCTTCTTCTTCTTCTATTGGTCAACCTAGGGCAGGCATACATCAAGTAGAGATGTCAATTGCTATGAAGGCCGAGATGGCCGCTCTTATGAAAAAGATAGAGGCGCTTGAGACCAAAATCTCAGCACCTTCTCCTGCCCCTGTTGTGCCCCCACGAACTGTTTGTGCTTGTTGTTCGGATCCATCACATCTCACTGAAGAGTGTCCTTACACTGCATCCACTCAAGGACAAGATCAAGTCAATGCTGCCTTTCAGCAACGACAAAGAAATGATCCATACTCTTCAACATACAATCCGGGTTGGAAGAGCCACCCTAATTTCGCTTGGAACCACAATCAACAAGTCCAAGGAAACAATAATTTTCAAAGGGCTCCTCCTCCACAACAACAAGCACCTCCACAAACTCAATTTCAGCAGCCTCCCCAACAGCAACCTTACCCTAATCAGATGAACAATTTTGTTCCCAACAATTTTGTTCCCCCTCAAAATGCTGTTAGCTCGCTCGAAAGAAGTCTAGAAGCATTCCTAAAGCAATCTGCACAAACTTTGGTGCAATCACAACAATCCACAGCTAGGATAGAGACTTCTGTTCAATCTTTGGTGCAAAACAGTGCCTCACACGATCAAAGCATCAAAGCTATTGAGGCACAAATTGCACAACTCAACGCAGCATTGAAAGAGCGAGAGAAAGGAAAGCTTCCGTCTCAACCACTCCCAAATCCCGGTCACGCACATGTTGCACATGAACAGCAGAATCATAACGTGAATGCTGTGACCACGTTGAGATCCGGAAGAGTGCTGCAAAACAATGTGGGTATTAACCATGACACCTCAGCCGGTGGTTCTTCATCTTCTTCACCTTCTTCATCTTCCTCTTCTTCTTCGTTAGAGCCTATTCTCCATCCTTCACATGGCTCTACTTCTTCTAGCTCGAATGGACCCTCTCCTCACAACACGAACACATCTACACGGGGTTCCGTTCCAACTCAACAATCTGATCCACAAAAATTGGACTCAACAATTTTTCAAAATGTTCCTTTTCCAAATCGGTTGAGATCCAATAAACCAACTCCACAGATGGAGAAGATTGTAGAGTTGTTCAAGCAGGTTAGCATAAATATCCCTCTTTTGGATGCAATCCAACAAGTTCCTTCATATGCAAAAATCTTAAAGGACTTATGCACCAAAAAGAGGAAGTCACAAGTACCAAAGAAAGTTTTTGTAGCTAGTGCTGTTAGTGATGCTCTTGTCAATTCTTTACCCCCAAAGCACAAGGACCCCGGTTGTCCTACTATTTCGATCACAATTGGGAACAAGACCATCAATAGAGCACTATTAGATCTTGGTGCTAGTGTCAATTTGCTACCTTATTCGGTGTACGAACAATTAGGCGTTGGAGAGCTCAAGCCTACTCATTGCACTCTCCAAATGGCCGACCGATCAATCACCCACCCTAGGGGAGAGTTGGAGGATGTGTTAATTAGAGTAGGGGATTTCATTTTCCCCGTGGACTTTATTGTTATGGATACACAGCCTGTCGCTAACCCCCGTAATCAAATTCCGGTGATACTTGGTCGACCATTCCTCGCGACTTCTAACGCGGTAATCAACTGTCGTAATGGTTCAATGAATTTATCTTTTGGCAAGATGACAGTTGAACTCAACATTTTCAAGTTAGGAAGTCAGCCTTGCGAGCCTAATTCTAGCGTACTTGATGTGTGCTCGATCGATGAGATCGCGGAGGAGGACTGTGAGTTCGAGAATTTCATGTTTGATCACAGTAATATTGACGCCACTAGTGCGTTCCTCCTAGAATCCGACACAGCTTTCACGTCGGACAAAGATTATGAGTGTTTTACCTTTGTTGATGATCTTGAAGACTCTCCACCCGAGTTTGAGTCTTTTGCTTTTTCGGATGAGTTAGTTGAACCATCCGACTCGGTAGCGTACACTCAATTTGAACCTTTGATGGAATCCTTCGAGTTTGAAACAGTTACTCCATTGTTACCATCTATTGTTTCACCACCAAAACTCGAACTAAAGCTTTTGCCGTCGCACCTAAAATATGCTTATCTAGGTGAAGATGAGACCTTACCCGTTATCATATCGGCCTCTCTAGCTCTTGAGCAAGAGAAGGCTCTTTTAACGGTCTTATACAATAATCGGCAAGCTTTCGGCTGGTCTATGGCGGACATCAAGGGGATTAGTCCCCTCATAGTCGAACATCATATACACTTGATGGATGATGCCAAGCCAGCAAGGGATCCACAAAGACGCCTCAACCCCATCATGAAAGAGGCGGTTAAGAAGGAGATTGTTAAGTGTCTTGATAGCGGTATCATTTACCCTATCTCGGATAGCCAATGGGTTAGCCCCATTCATGTCGTGCCAAAGAAATCGGGCATCACGGTCATCACCAATGAGGCAAATGAGTTAATTCCTACTCGCACCCAAACCGGGTGGCGCGTTTGCATCGACTACCGGAAACTCAATGCCGCGACAAGGAAGGACCACTTTCCTTTACCATTCATTGACCAAATGCTAGAACGATTAGCGGGGCACGAATTCTACTGCTTTTTAGATGGCTATTCCGGTTATAATCAAGTCCCCATAGCCAAAGAGGATCAAGACAAGACTACATTTACTTGTCCCTTTGGCACTTTTGCTTATCGTCGCATGCCCTTTGGGTTGTGCAATGCACCCGCTACATTTCAGCGGTGTATGATGGGGATCTTTTCGGATATGGTGGAGAAGTTTTTAGAAATCTTTATGGATGATTTCTCCATCTTTGGTGACTCCTTCGATGAGTGTTTACGGCATCTTGACGCGGTTCTCACCCGTTGTAGGGAAAAGAACTTAACCTTGAACTGGGAGAAGTGCCACTTTATGGTACGAGAAGGCATTGTCTTAGGACATGTGATCTCGCAAAACGGCATAGAGGTTGATAGATCTAAAATCGAAGTCATTTCTAATCTTCCTCCTCCTAAATGCGTCAAAGATATCCGAGCTTTCCTTGGCCATGCCGGTTTTTATAGACGGTTCATCAAGGACTTTAGCAAGATTGCTAGACCCTTGACTCTCTTGTTGGCCAAGGACACTACTTTTGTCTTCGACTCAACTTGCATGAAAGCGTTCGAGTCTTTGAAACACTCACTCATTTCTGCGCCCATTCTTTCATCTCCAGACTGGACGCACCCTTTTGAAATTATGTGCGACGCATCAGATTTTGCCATTGGTGCTGTTCTTGGACAGCACATTAACAAAATGCCGCATGTAATTTACTACGCTAGCCGAACATTAAATGAGGCCCAATTAAACTACACAACAACAGAAAAAGAGTTTTTAGCGGTTGTGTTTGCACTTGAAAAATTTCGGCCTTATTTAATCGGCTCTCCAGTTATAGTATACACGGATCACTCAGCTCTTCGCCATCTTTTTGCGAAGAAGGATGCTAAGTCTAGGCTCATACGTTGGATCCTCTTGCTCCAAGAATTTGACCTTATCATACGGGACAAGAAGGGATGTGAAAACGTAGTGGCCGATCACCTTTCACGACTTCCTTCGTCGCCCACGCTTGAACTGCCTATCACTGATGCTTTCCCCGATGAGCAACTCTTGACTGTTTCTTGC
The DNA here is from genome assembly GCA_030015575.1 of Agapanthus africanus. Classification (NCBI taxonomy): domain Eukaryota; kingdom Viridiplantae; phylum Streptophyta; class Magnoliopsida; order Asparagales; family Amaryllidaceae; genus Agapanthus; species Agapanthus africanus. The sequence goes on along the minus strand of JASDDO010000019.1, from coordinate 888,354,078 downwards.
GAACCATGGTTCGCCGATATTGTAAACTACTTAGCCACCGGCTTGATACCTAACGATTGGTCGAAACAAGACAAACTACGATTTTTGTCCCAAGTAAAGCATTTTTACTGGGATGAACCTTATCTTTTTAAATATTGTTCCGACCAAATCATTCGCCGGTGTGTACCTGAAAATGAGGTTAAGAGTGTGCTGTATTTTTGCCACGATCAAGCATGTGGCGGGCACTTTGGCCCAAAGAAGACAGCCGAGAAAGTTTTGCAGTGTGGTTTCTATTGGCCACGACTCTTCAAAGATGCATTCGAATACTGCAAAACTTGCTCCCGGTGCCAACACTTGGGCCGGATCTCGCGGAGAAATGAAATGCCGCTCCAACCAATTTTGGTTGTAGACATTTTTGATGTTTGGGGTATAGACTTCATGGGACCATTTCCTAACTCTTTCGGAAATGTGTATATTCTTTTGGCTGTTGACTATGTTTCAAAGTGGGTCGAGGCTATACCAAGTCGAACGAATGACAACAAGGTTGTCGTTCGATTTCTGAAAGATCACATCTTTTCTCGATTTGGGCACCCTCGTGCGATAATAAGTGATAATGGTTCTCACTTTTGCAATAGGACTTTTGAGTCCTTAATGCGCAAATACTCTATCACCCATAAGCTGTCAACGCCATACCATCCCCAAACATGTGGGCAAGCCGAGATCTCGAATAGACAAATTAAGCAAATCTTGGAGAAAACGGTTTCTAAAAACCGTAAAGATTGGTCACTAAAATTAGTTGATGCACTATGGGCTTTCCGTACTGCATACAAGACCGATCTTGGCATGTCTCCATACCGGCTTGTTTACGGGAAGGCCTGCCACCTTCCAGTAGAAATTGAGCATAAAGCATTTTGGGCCATTAAAGAGCTGAATCTATCTCTAGGAGATGCGGGCAGCAACCGAAAGCTGCAGTTAAATGAATTGGAGGAGCTGCGGGATGAGGCATATGATAATGCCGTGATTGCTAAGAACCGAGTTAAGGTATTTCATGATAAAAACCTTTTGCGAAAGACATTCAAACCGGGTCAACAGGTTTTATTATATGATACTCGGTTACACTTTCATCCCGGCAAGCTCCGTTCTAGATGGAGAGGACCTTTTGTAGTCCGCACCGTTTATCCGCACGGTGCGGTTGATCTTGAGAATCCTGAAGACGGTACTTTATTCAAAGTTAATGGACATCGTTTGAAACCGTTCTTCTCAGCGGACCCTTCGGAGGAGCTCCTGTTCTTGCAGGAGCCGATATACACCGACTGATTTCCTCCACCTTCACCCTCGAATTTCTTTTTTTTTTCCAAAACTTTATTTTCAAATAAGTTTGGGGGTGTGTATACTATGTAAATATAATAATAAGCAGGAACTCGCCGATATTATCAACCCATTTGGTGCAACATGACAGTGAGGACACTGTCCATTATAAGTTTGGGGGTATGTTCGGTAAGTTTTCCTTTTGCATTCATATGTATATTTCTGCATTGCATCTTTATATAAAAATCATAAAAATTTGAAAAATTTGAAAAAATAAAAAAATTTAGAAAACAGAAAAACCCATAAAAATTGAAAAATTTCAAAAATTATAAAAATTAATGTATTCAATTCTGGTTAATTGACTTGAGTTTGATAGATAGGTTAACTGGCTAGGAAAAACTAAATCTTAGACTTAACAAATTGAAAACCCTAAAAATAACCTTCCTTAAAGTTTAACTGTGGAAAGCATATGTCTTTGTAGGTTATTTAGAAATAGGCAAATTTTGGGTTCAGTTCTTGGGCTAAGTCGAAACGAAGGAAAAGTATTAAAACTTTTATTAGAGTATAAGTTTGAAAAATAGTTCCTAGCTTAAGTCTAGATTCTGAAAATGTATACCCTACAAAATTGCACAAACACGCACCTTGAAACTTGGATTAGTAGAAGAGACCTTGAAATACTCTTGTCTAAAGTCCTTAGCACAATGAAAAAGAAAAAAAAAAGAAAAAAAAAGTGGATAAAATAAAAAAAAATGGACACTGGTTTTTGTGATTACTTAAGGCTGTAAAAATAGAAAAATATTTAGCGAGGATGCTTCATCACCTAGTGCCTTAGACCAACTGGTTTGGGAGCCACTGCTAAAAGCCTTGGGTGTTGCAGAACTAGGAAGTACGCTTTAAAAATGCTAACGCATCTTGTAATCTGTTGTTGGTACCTCAAGAAGTATTAACAGTCGCATGAAGGATGTGAAAGCGAAGTCTCACAAGTGCTTTGGACAATGGGCGGGAGTACGATTGCTTGATTTGAATTTCCAAGTGTAGGGGTGATATTTACACACACGTAGGGGTATGTAATTGGAATTTAGATGAGAGGAAGGAATGAAGAATAGAACTTGTGTCTTTAATAGAGTTGATAGAAATTCCTAAGTGGAGATGGAACTCTAGAAGGAAAACTTAAGAAATGCCGAAAACTAGGTAATTCTACAGGATATATGTAATCTTAAGTTAAACAATGAGAAAGCGTGAAGAATATGGGTGGATAATTTGCGGGTCGACGATAATAGATTTCCTTGCTAGAAAACCTAAATGGAGAACAAGAGTCAGGAAACCGAGTGATAGGATTTTGTGGGTAGTATCCGCTGAAAACCCTCAGGAGACAACACTCCTCCTACTAGGGACACCTAGAGGTTTAACGGCTTGTTGCACGAGCTCAGTGCAATCGCGTTTCCCTGCGAAAGTGTGGCTAGGTTAGAGTTTTAAATAATAAGTTTGCTCGAGGGCGAGCAAAGGATAAGTTTGGGGGTATTTGTTTATCACATAATATTGCATTTTTGTATGCCCCATTCTTATGCATTTAAGAATAAAAACAGGTGCTTTTGACCCATGTCTGCTATATGTTACAGGTTACAGGTTCTTGGCACGAAAACGGTGAAAAACACAAAAGACGACACAAAAGAAGGATTTTGACCAGCAAATAGGAAGATCTTAGTAAAGCTCAGCAGAAGAACGGTTCACCATCAACAAGACAACAAAAGATCCAAATTTACAAGAAAGACGGTTACAAGAATCATTGCAAAGTGTTCGTTGAAAATCTGGTATCACTGTATAATCCCAAATGATGATCTGAATACAGAACCAAGAAGCCCAGAAGAATACCAAGAAGCCCAGAAAAATCCAGTAGCTGACCTCATCATTGCGCCGCGGAAGCGCGGCCCAAAGCCCATATACGCGGCGCTTCCGCGGCGGAAAGAAGCCCTAATGCGTTTAAATTTTGCCATATTTTGTGACGGCTCTGGAGAGATCTTTTTAGGGGTATAATTGTAACTTTAGACGTGCGGTGCAATCTGTAGCCCTAGGGTTTCTATGTCCTATAAATAGAACCCAAGACCTTGTATTTTCTCATGCCTCTTCTCATGAAATAAAATTCTGTTTTTTTTTCTAAGAGTGCATCAAAAGTAAGTAGGTTAATTTCTTTGCAATAATTGTAGTTTTTTATCTGTTCTTATTTTCTCGCCTTAATTTAATTTAGTCTAGCTTTTATTAAATTGCAATCGATGTTTTCTTTCTTCGATAAATTCTTGTTTTCTTTCATCCCCTCAATGAGCGAGTAATTTCCTCGCTTGTTAGGGTTAGGAATAGGAAAGGATTTGAGAGATGAAGATCTCTCATCTCTTTTCATCGCTAAACTTTTATGAACATTAGAACTCCATGCATACCTTTTGATTCCGCTCCCTACGGCACTTTTACCTTCAAGGTAACGGTGAACTCCGTAGTCTAAAGGCCCGGATCTTAAGGTTTTCCATGGAGGTTAGGGTGAAGATTAAGAAAGGGAGGACAAGGATCTAGAGGAAGAATCAATCTTCCCAATCATCCTAATCACCTTTGTTAATATTTACCATAACTCTAATATGATTGATTTAATTGATGGCAATGGAAAGAGATGTAAATCTTTATTAATCAAATTTTCCCTAAACCTAATCCTAGCAAGTTTCTAATTCTACCTTCATACAACTTCGATTTTTAGATTTAATTAAACTTCCAAACACCTTTTGGAATTAACTCGTAAGAACTTAAAGAAGATTTACACATCCCTGTGGACCGATCCGTATTCACCGGCTAGCTTCAAGCGACGCCGTTCTTGATTGCGGTAATTATTTTTGATCGACAAAACCTCTCTTAATCACCGGGCACTTAGGCGTCTTTTATAGACTCTCCGTTAATTGGTATACAGCGGCTGCCAAGAAAGAGGATGCCCGCTAAGCCCTAAACTGAGAAACTTAGGCAGGAACGACTCATATACAGAATCAACAAAAGGGCTAAGGCTTCTGCTCATTTGGAGTTTGTGAGGTTCTAGAATAATGGTTAACCTACGACATAAGCTGGACCGGCCGTGTAAATCGCTAACTCTTTTAAACCACTAAAGCTGGTTCAGAAGAATGCAATGACTGCTAAAATAAAAAAGTAGGCGATTCAAAGGGTGTTGCAAAGAGGCGTATCTAAGCCCTCGACTCAGAGGCGGGACACTATCTTGTCAAAAGTCTACCAAGCGCTCATCGCTGCGTGAAAGCAAAGGAGAGAATTCAAAAAAAGGTGCCAGTGCCACCCAAGAACCCAGCTAGACCGACTATCTTTAGTCGCCTGTCCTTCCCTGAAAAGGATGGGTTACGACGATGGTCCATAAAAACCACAAGCATTCTTGTCAAGGATGAGAGGAAGGCCGTGTACACAATCCATACTATCTATATGGTAGGCACAGGCCTTAGTGCTAATCTTTGAAGTAATAACAAGGAATCGACCACCGCTCCCCAAACTCAATCTGGCTTGGGTGCGGCTGCCACTTCTCAGTCCTAGAAGGCTATATATGACAATGAAAACCCTATTCCTAAGGAATCCGACCTAGACAGTGAGGGCAACCAGCCTTCATTCCTAAGAATATGGACCGAGCATTGCTCGAAGACATTTAGAAGCAGTTGAAAGACAAGGACAAAGAGATTAACAAGGTCTATTAAAAAATCGACGACTTGATGAATGTTGTGATGCGGCTTACAACTCAAGTTGCCCAGGTGAAGGCCTTAAAAGCATAAGGTTTTACCCATGAGTCAGGAAATTATGCCCCGAAACAGCCGACACCTATTCCCACCAGCTCGGTGGCAGTGGATCTTCATGAAAGTCAGCCGCATTCAACAGCAAAGGAAGTTTTAATGCTTGATAGCGACACCGCGACACAGGATAAGATCATGGACTTAGTCACCAGCAAATTCAAAACAGGGGAATCAATTTTATGACTCTAGATTGTCCTACCCATTCAAATTTCATTTATCTTTTCTATACCAATCTAGTGAGTAATCAAGATAATACCACTATCCTCAAAATAGGATTCAAAATCAATCCATCATTATTTCACCCTCTTCTCTTGCTGGGATTCATCAAATTCCAAATGAGAGTGTTGACATCTACAAAAAAACATTGTCCATTTTTGCACACGTTCCACCAAATATGACCAAGGAGGATGCCTTTAGGATCCTTCATGGTAATGATTATCCAAATTTATATAATGATCCTTACACCCAAACCCTTCTTCCTCACGCATGAGTGTTGGCCTACTTACTAGGTCACACTATTTATCCCAAGATGGGTGGTAGAGATCGAATCACCCTTACCTATAAATTTTTGGCCTATTGTGTGTTAGCCTGCATCAAAGTGAATCTCCCTTTGTTCCTCATTAATACTATTTGAAATTTATCGACAACCACTTCGAATCTTTATTATGGAAAAGTGATCACTAAAATCCTCAAAGACGCCAGTATTAATCCTAACATCGACAAAGCCATTCAACGTGAAGACAAATATTTTGGTCTTTACAATATCTGTATCATGTCCTTAGATGCTCCACCCACACAAGAACAATCTCCACCACATCCTCCATCCGCACCTGAAATCCAACAACAACCTATCCCTTAAAACTATCAAGATTTTGAAAACCGCGGGTTTGAGCGCAAGAACACCTTGCAACTTGAGGTCCGTAATTTGATTAATACGGGATTTGATGAGACCAACGCCAAATTTGATTATCACATAAACTACCTTTACGGTCAATTCGGCTTTCCTATCATGCACCAATGGATGTCGAGCAGTCTCCTACTCAGCCTGACGACGATACTTAGTTATTAGTTTTTATTAAGTTGGTGTGTACTTTTAAGACTTACGTAGTTCCTTAAGAACTTGCTATGTTGTTTGCTTGATGATTACGTGTGCTTGATACTTATTAATATTTGATTGAACCTTATTAGTACTTAATGGTTATTACAACTCGATGTTTAATTATTGTGTTATGATCATTTCTACTATTCACTTGCTACCTTTTTTTTTTAAAATTCTTCCTCCATAACTATACTTTTTGATAATTCCAAAAATGGGGAGAATAATATGCATATATTCAAAGGGAGCTTTAAATAGATATCTTTTTGAAATTATGTATATCTTGAATTTTATTATTTAAGTTTTGTAAAATATCAAAAAGGATGAGATTGTTAACTTATGAGTTTCATTCTCTTTATTTTTGATTATTTTACAAAACCATATTTTAAAGATATCAAATGTTACTAACCGTATTAGATCAGTTAAAGTGCTAAAGCAATAGAATTATTCAAGCAAGAGAACACACAACAAAGTAACTAGCATCTCAACAGTAACATCAAGAGTTTCTGAAGATAAAAAAAACTCTTCAAAGGGGAAAAATGAAGAAGTCGAACAACGGACAAATTGAAGACTTTTTATTTTCTTTGAGTATAGAGTCGATCTTAATGGTTTGAATCTCTTCCTGATCTTAAATTTTCAATACTAGATAACTCTTTACTTAAAGAGATATCTAAATTATATATTTGAGTTTCAAACAATATCATTCCTTTAGACTAGTATCAGTATAGACGTCTTTAGAGACTTCTAAACCTGAAATATCAAACTATAAATGTTCCTAGAGACATTTATCGGTCCATAGACATCTCTAGAGACGTCTATGACAATTATGAGCCTTTTTTAATTTTGAATCTCTTCGATTTGATTTTCAAACCCCCCAACGACTATTAACTGTCTCTAACGGTCCAAAAGTTTGGGAACAATTATTCTAACTACCCACATTCAGAATCTATATATAGGACCTTATATCTTTGAGTTTTCAAAACTAATCCTTTTTTATTACACGCTTTTCATCTTTTTTTAATCTTCGTATGAAAACTCTTTTAATCTTCGTTCTTAAAATTTTAGTACTCTATTGAAAGAAGAGATCTTTCAGTGTCTTAGAATTCTTTCTAGTTAATTGTGAGGAAAGTTCTTTAGTTTTCAAAGAAGTTTCTTTTGATTTAAGTTTTTCATTATCCTTTTAGGAAACTTTCTTTGAATCGTTCTTAAACATTTTATCATCTCCAAAATACAATCCAATATCTCCTTTTTAAACTTGATTTATGTATTGAGATCAATAGGGTTGTAAAGTTGATCTTTGTAAAGATTTGTTGAAATTTATTGTGTATGGCCTAGTGAAGAAGGCCTGTGATCTTCACTGGTTTAATCTTGGGAGAAGATTGGTTGATAATCTCGTGGGAAAGTTTGTGTCCCCAAGTTGTAAACCCAGTGGAGAAGGTTTGGTGTTCTCCAATTTTCACTATAGGGAGATAGTGAAATTTTGAGCCGGTGCCTCAAGCAGGGATCACCCACAGAGCTGGTGAACCCTAGTGAACAAATTCTTTGTGTCATTTACTTTACTGCATCTCTGTGTTGTGGAAATTTCATTACTGTTAGACGCCGATTTATATTCCGCTGCGAAATTTCTTAAATAAACACAAACGCATTGAGTTTGCCATAAAGCCTTATTCACCCCCGCCCTCTAAGGCAGTTTTCACTGCACTGCCTAACAGAGGAGGAAAATACTCTCCTTTGGTTTGAAGAGCTCAATGCACTCGAGAGAAAAAAGACTCATCGTACAGCAAAATTTGGAGTTGTACTGAGCCCAAATGTCATGTGCTTACGACAAAATGATGCATTTCCCTGTCTTCAAGAAAGGCGGACTAGTGTTGGTTCTCAGAAGACCGATCATCCCCAGCCGACATGCAAAAGGAAAATTTGAACCAAACTGAAAAGGGTCATACGTCATCGAGAAAGTATTTGACGGGGGATCCTATCAGCTGATAAGTATTGAGGAAAATAGGCCCATGCCACCCATCAATGACTGATATTTCAAGAAATATTATGCACAAATGCTCCAGATCGCGAATAAGCTGACCTCAAACAGCCCTGCAAGAATGCACCAAAACTGCTAAATAAGGAAATCAAACCCAATTTGACCCATAAGTTGTTAAACTGGGAACAGATAACCCCTAAGTTTGTGCCTCTCTTCTTCCTTCTCTTCTTCTTCAAATAAATCAAGAGGAGAACCTCTCTTTTTCTTAAAATAAATAACAATAACCAATAGATCCATTGAAAGGGAGTCTCTTACTTCATTCAAATCCCATAAAAGAGAGCTTTTTGTCCTCCTTATTCTTCCTTTTCAAGATCCAAAGAGGAAGGAGGGAAAAATGAGCCCATTTTCTCTCATTCAAGACCCGAATCCCAAGTTCTAAAAATCAAGAGAGCTGTTTTGGACAAATTAGAGAGAAGGTTGAGAGTAACCCCATTAAAGAGAAGTCATTTTGGCTTCTCCCTTGGTGAAACCATCAAGGATGCAGATTTCGATCCGTACTCCCTTCTTGAACGCGGATTTTATCTGTGTTTCACCCACATACGCGGGAAAATATAGATTTCGTTCTATATTTCTTCTAAATAAACGATAAAATGATGAAATCTAGCGGTTATGCCGCCGAAATTTTGTCGAAATTCGCACACTTATCCTCTTTAGAAAACCAAGTTAAAAGATAAATAAACAAATAAAAAATATAATAGCAAAATAAACAAAGAAAGCCGACGGGTTTGCCCGACCCGGGCCAAACCCCAGCCGATGCGTCGCCGTGTGCCTCCCTAGGCAGGGGCACCCGATACCGGAAACCCAACGAGCACCCGGACCCCAAAGGGGAGCCATTTCCCCCTAAGTGGGGGGAGCCGGCCTTAAGGGAGCCGACACTCCCCCTCCTAAGTGGGGTGATGATGCTCGATATCGGTGATCTCTCAGATCATGACACGTGGCAGATGACGTATCCCAGAGCATGCAAAAAATGGCCTACAGCGGCCGACCAGACCACACCTATGCTCGTCCTACCGAGCAAACGTTGGGCCGCCTACGAGCCCCCCTGCATAACCGGCCTCATCGGCCTCACAGCTCGTCTCCGAGCTATCGCAGAACCAAGATACCTAGGCTCTCCCGCTCATCCGCGAGCTCTCCCGCCGAGGTCGTCTTCCTCGGTCTCATCGACCGACCAACAGCACCGCTTACAGGCGTAACCGCCATCCCGCGAATCTCGCCATGCGCGAGATCTCCACCGGCCACATCCCACGTTCCACACCACCATGATCCCCCATTAACGAGCCTGTCACGCCATTAATGGGAGGTCCCGCTCATCACGCGGGCGTGACGTCGGGAGCATAACGGCCGCGTGATTCTCGCGCCTGCTGCACCTGCTGCCACCACTACTTAAACCCCTCCTTCAAACGGTCAAGGTAAGCCATTTTTTACTCCACTAAGCCATTACTCTGCTCGGATCTTTAGTCTAACTTGATCTTCGGAGGGTCCTCGATGGTACAACCATCCTGGGACTTCCTTACAGGTAACTCGGCAACCACAACCTCAACCTATTGAGACTCACACGCTTCAGGAGCGACAGCCTCCAGATCCAATCTTAGCCACCCATCGCAGCCATCAGCAGATCAACGGGAACCAACATCTGAAGGAGATTCCACCCTCCATCAGCTGGCACCGTCTGTGGAAAACTAGATTCCACAAAAACAAAAGTTTGCCTTCCGATCTCATTCCAATGGACAGCGATCATCACGACGATCCAAGCACCAACCGCCGCCTCCCTCTCAAAGGAGGCACGGACGAGCCTCCTCCGCCGAATGCCATCAACGCCCTCGCCGGCCGGATAGACCGACTCGCATCCTTCATGGAGGCACTCGTCCGTGTCCAAACGGCGGGGCAAAATCCCCAGGCCGCCGCTCCCCTACCTCAGGACTGGGACACCTACAGGGAGAGAAAAGACTCAGCCCGCGTCAGCATGGCCGACCACCGCCTCGCTGCCTCCCACGGCCACGTATCCCCCAGGCCAGAACGTTCGGCGACCCGCTGGGCGCCCAACAGCTCGACACCGAGGTCCGTCGCTAGAGCACCCTTCCCCGAGGTCTTTCGCGCACCTGCCCCTCCTGAGGAAATGTCGATCAGCTCGCCTGTCACCAGGCATGACCGACACACCCTCCCCCAACGGGGCCGCGTAGACGGGGCTCATCAAGGCAGCTCAAGGGCCACCACACCCGGGGATTTGAGGAACCTCATTGAGAGAAACCGCGGCCGAGGCCATGCAGGCCTCTAACAGTAGAGGCCTGGGATCAGAATGCGCCGCGTCGTCGGAGTACCATGGCCGAATCGACGCCCTCGAGAAGAAGATCGAGAGTCTGCATCGGGAAGGCCATCGTTCGAGCGACGGGGCTAAGTATGCCGCCGACTCGCTCACAAAACCGTTCACCGAGGAGCTGCTCGCCGTCCACATCTCCTCCCGCAACAAGCCCCCAAAGGTCTCCCTCTTCGACGGCAAATCTGACCCGAAGGACCACTTGGATGCATTCACCGCAGGAATGAGCTTCCAAGACCACTCCGATGCCGCCCAATGCCGGGCTTTCCTGGCCACTCTCATCTGCTCCGGGCAAGACTGGTTCCAAGGACTCGAGTCGTGCTCAATCTCAACCTTTGACGAGTTGGCCACACAATTCCTCGGCCACTTCGTCGGGAACAGGCGGCAGAAGCACACAGTCGACCACCTCTTCACGATCAAGAGCGGGGATAAGGAGACGTTCAAAGCATACGTCACCCGCTTCTACAACGCCCTCCTCGAAGTCCCAGAGCACCGGGACAAGACGGTCATCACGGCTCTGAGGTCTGGTCTTAGGCACAAGGAGTGGTTACGCTCCTTTGCATTAGCGCAACCCAAGACCATGGCCGAGGTAAAGGCCTGGACCGAGCGTGAGGTCCAGCTTGAATACGAGGTGAATGCAAATCTCCCTCGGGCAGAGCAAATAGACCAAAAAAAGAGGGCAAGAGAAGAGAGAAGGGGGCCTGAGCGGCAAAAGCCCTATCTCCCAAAGTTCCAGGAGTACAACCGGGGCTCAAAAACGCCGGGGCTACATACCAACGGTTGGTAAACCGCATGTTCAAGCCACAGATCGGCAGGAACATGGAGGTTTATGTCGACGATATGCTCTGAGTATATTTCCTCCAGCCGAGCCCTTGAGGCGTCTAACCTCTACCTCCGATCCCCCCCACGAGCGTCGGCGTCGACCCTCAACTGGTAGCACTCGAGGATGAGCGCCTCCGAGCGGTTAAGCCGACTCACAGAGATCAGGCCGAAGCGCCTCAGAGACCTTAGCTTGCCGACGACCTCTTCTTTCGTCAGCTCGAACAAGGGGTTGTAGAGCCCCGGTGACGCCCTCCAGATGGAGTACATCAACAGCTGAAGTAGGGAGGAGCACCGGGGGAGCAATCGGCCAAAGTGATCCTCGATCCGGCCTATCACCAACTGCACCGTGTCGTCCGTGCAGTACGGGTTGTAGAGGTATACGTCCTCGAAGGTTATGATATCAGGGATGGTGAAAGGGAAATCCTCCATCATGGCGTTTAGGATGTGAGGAAGGGAGTAATCAACACTCCCTCCGTTTTATAGCCCACAACGCTTGGGAGTCTGACAGTCGCCCGTTTTCACCCACAACAGTGTCACCACGTGGCAGAAGCCGGGCCACTCAAAGCAAAACCTAAACGACACTCCGGTGCTTCACGTTCCCCATGCAATCATGACATGTGTCGCCAGCGATTGTACCTCTCCCCGGTGCGCCGAATGGCTATCAAAGACAAAGCCCTCGCATAGAGGCATCCGAGCGGCTTCCCTGCTCGGTTATCCCTGGCTGGTAACTTCCCTACCACACAATGCCAGCGATCAAAGCCTTCGCCAAGAAGCACCGAGCATCTACCATGCTCGGCAACATCCGTAGATGGCCAATTACGGCCCTTCCAACAGCTAAGGATCAAAGCCCTCACGAAGAGGCAGCCCTACAGCTACCCTGCTCGGCTATCCCTGGCCGGTAACTTCACTACCTCGCAACACCAGGGATCAAAGCCCTCACGAAGAGGCAGCCCTGCAGCTACCCTGCTCGGCTATCCCTGGCCAGTAACTTCACTACCTCGCAACGCCAGGGATCAAAGCCCTCGCGAAGAGGCAGCCCTGCAGCTACCCTGCTCGGCTATCCCTGGCTGGTGGCTTCCCTACCCCACGATGCTAGGGATCTAAGCCCTCACGAAGAGGCAGCATAGCGGCTACCCCGCTCGGCTGTCCCTGGCCGGTAGCTTCCCTACCACACGACGCCAGGGATTAAAGCACTCGCCAAGAGGCACCGGGCAGCAACCCTGTTCGGCCATCCTTAAGGACCCAAAAGCCCTCGCAAGAGGCAACCGTTTAGCACGACCCTTGCTCGGTTATCTCTGGCAACACACCAAGGATCAAAGCCCTCGCCAAGAGGCACCGGACGGCAACCCCGCCCGGCCATCCTTAGTAGGCCTCCTACGGCCCCTCCCGTGCTAAAAATGAAAAGCTCTCTCAAGAAGCAACCTCTTAGCATGACCCGTGCTCGGTTATCCCTGGCAGAACGCCAGGGATCGAAGCCCTCACCAAGAGGCACCGGGCGGCAACCCCGCTCGGGCATCCTTAAGGATCAAAACCCTCGCCAAGAGGCACCGAGCAGCTACCCTGCTCGGCCATCCTTATTTGGCCAATTACGGCCCCTCCAACAACTAACGATCAAAGCCCTCGCCAAGAGGCACCAAGCAGCTACCCTGCTCGACACCATCCTTAGTTTGCCAATTACGGCCCCTCCAACAACTAACGATCAAAGCCCTCGCCAAGAGGCACCGAGCAGCTACCCTGGTCGGCCACCCTTAGTAGGCCTCTCACGGCCCCTCCCACACTAAGGATCAAAGCCCTCGCCAAGAGGCACCGAGCAGCTACCCTGCTCAGCCCTCCATAGTAGGGCTCTCACGGCCCCTCCCGTGCTAAGGATAAAAGCCCTCGCCAAGAGACACCGAGCGGCTACCCTGCTCGGTCCTCGCTATTGAAGCCCCAACAAGAAGCATCAGTTCTATCAACGTCTTAGCGATCTCCACTTCGAAATCGGGGCCATGGAGATACCGTCTTCCCGCCGGTCCTCGCACACTCAGCAAATGATCAGAGTCAAGTTGACGAGTAATCGCTAGACGAGGAACATACCGACCATAAAAGCAGTACTGTGCAGATCAAGTGTCTGTCAAAAAAAGAAAGTACAAGCACAAACACTACTGCAAAAACAAAAAACTTCATTCAAAAAGTCAAAGCTTTTACAAGGGTACTGTGGGCTCCCTAGCCTTACAAAATGCCCGAAGGCCTACAAAATACCCGACGCGAAAAAAGAAAAGACAAAGAGAAGATGAGGGGATTCAGGCCTAAGGGCCGGGCGCGATGTCGATGAGCTCGACGTCCACCGCGACTGGGGACGTGTCCGTCGCAGGAGCCCCGGCATCGCCCTCGTCGAGAGTCCCTTCCCCAGCAGCGCTCTCGGGGGCATCCCCCTGCTCGTCATCTCCGCGGGGATATTCTGCGCTGAGCTCTTCATCAGCAAACTCCGGCACCCGGGCCTTGACGGCATCGAGAGCCTCGTACCAGATGAGGGTGGTGGCCGAGGCTAGGAAGGTGTAGAACTGCTCCGACTTCTGGAAGTTCTCCACCTCCTGCGCCGCCATGAGGTCGGCTCTCTTCGCCGCCTCTACCGCAGCCCCCAACTCCTTTCGGAGGGTGCTCACTAACTTCTTCATGGTGCCGACGAGCACCTCGGAGACCTGAAGCTTGGCCTCGGCGGCCTGGGTGGCCTCGCAGAGCCTGGCCAACTCTTGCTTCGAGGTCACCGCCTCCTGCATCACGGCCGCCGCCTCCTGCTTCGCTGCCGCTGCCTCCTGCCCCCCGGCGGCCACCTCGCCTTCAAGGACAGCGACCCTTGCCATCACCGCCTCCAGCTCCCGCTTCGAGCTCTCCCCCAGTGAGGAGAACTCGCTTGCGGCTCGCATCGCCGGGGCTATCTGCTCCTCCTCCATCCGGACGACGATGGCGACATGCTGGAGGACCTGAAGAAATCGCAGGGGGCTCAGAAAGAAAAAGGGACACCAAATCTCACAAATAATGAGACGATGTATGAGCGCTAACTTGCAGGGCCTCTTGGGCGATGGACGCCAGTTGTCCCTTCAGCGTCCCCCAGCGACCCGGCCACCGGCCGACCTCTCCATATCGTGCAGCAAGCTATCAGCGACGGAAAGCCCCGAGGGCACCTCAACGCGGAGCTCCCCCTCGTCCACCAAGATCGGAAGGGCCGGGGTCCGCGGAGCGGTTCGGGGGATCCTCTTAAGAGACAACGGCGGAGAGCTTGTCTCCACCTTCAAAGCTCGGGCGTCCTCTCCTCGAGCCTTTTTTCTGCCCGGCACCTGGCTGGGCTCCGGGGTGTGATCTGCACTCGAGCGCTGGGGCGGGACGGCCGCTGGGGAAGCCGAGACCGGCGTCTGACGAGAAGAGCTGGCCCCTCCAGCCTTCGACCCCTTCTTCGGCTTGCGCATAGCTGCTCGGAGGATGCCCGCATCCATGGTTTCTGCACAAGACAAGATATAGTGGAATTAGCGACACAAACAAAGTAAAAACAAATACAAGCTCCTAACTTATCGATGAACTGGGCGGGGATGAGCCCGGCCCAACTGAGGGCCCGCTCAGAAAGCAGCACGTCAGCCCGAGGAACAGGCTCCCATGCCGCCACTCTCGCCGCGTCGGGGTCATTGGACGGATTTCCCTTCCGGCGCCTATCCCTAGACCACTGGACGGGTACGGGCCAGCCCTCACCCTCTGGCAGCCTAACGAAGAAAAACTTCTTCTTCCAATCATGAATGGAAGAAGGCAGGACGACAACTCCTGACCTGGCTACGCTCCCTCGCTGCTTCCTAAAGGAGAGGTAAACCCACCTCGGGTCGCCCGCGCGAGTTCCGGGATGACTTTTTTAAATAAGGGAGGAGGCAAGGATGGACAGACTAAAGGGGATCGCTTGCAACTTCAACCGGACCAGGAACCTAAGGAGAATCCTCCAGGAGTTCTCACTAGCTGGCCCGGGGCTAACCCGAAGTAATTTAACACAGCTACAAACTCGGGAGAGAAAGGCAGGCGCATTCCGGCCCAAAGAGCTTCCAGGTACAAGGTGATCTCTCTACCTCTCACATGATCTGCCCTCTCTCCTTCCTCGGCCAAGCGTAGCGTGTATCCTGAGGGAATATGGAAACGAGCCCGAGCGGTAGCAAGCTCGTCCTCATATCTTACCGAGGACGATGCACCAGGGGCGTCCGCCGCCACCGCTCCAGGAACCGCCCCAAACGCGCGACCCCGGGAAGAGGATCTGACCCCAACTTCCCGAAGGGGCTCCGACCCGGGGGAAGAATCCCTAAGATCTACCCCCACGACATCTACAAACTCCTCAAAAAAAGAAATCTAACCTGATGGGAGGAAATTCTCGAGAAAGGAAAACGCAAGATCCAAACTAAATGGAGAGCGCCGAGCAAATAAAACTCAAAATGAGGAAATTGGGAAGAGGGGGAGACCCCAAGTCAGGCCTCCCCTAGATTTATGCAGGCGGCGTCCTCATCCAACGGTGACGGTTGACTCCCACCAAAACGTTTCAGAGTGCTCGACGACCACGATCGCTCCACTTGTCGCGAGCAAATTGGCCGCATCCCATCGAACGCCAGAAGCCTGCAGCACGTCACATCAGCCAACCAGCACCCGACACGTGGCCTGTCGCTTCACTAGGGTGCACACGATCCGGCACGCCCTTTTTAATGCTAAAGATCTCTTCCTGATTCGCTGACATCATCCAGAAAATACAACGGATGGCCCGGGGACACGCCCAACGATATCTTCGAAAATGGGGCTCACCTCGGGTGACCCGGCAGACCACTCTCGACCTGACCCGTCAGCTGGTCGGGATGAGAGTGGGGGGCTAATGATGATGCTCGATATCGGTGATCTTCCAGATCATGACACGTGGCAGATGGCGTGTCCCAGAACATGCAAGAAAGGGCCTACAACGGCCGACCAGACCACACCTATGCACGTCCTACCGAGCAAACGCTGGGCCGCTTACGAGCCCCCCTGCATAACCGGCCTCCTCGGCCTCACAGCTCGTCTCCGAGCTACCGTAGAACCAAGATACCTCGACTCTCCCACTCATCCGCGAGCTCTCCCGCCGAGGTCATCTTCCTCGGTCTCATCGACCGACCAACAGCACCGCTTGCAGGCGTAACCGCCATCCCGCGAATCTCGCCATGCGCGAGATCTCCGCCAGCCACATCCCACGCTCCACGCCACCACGATCCCCCATTAACGAGCCTGTCTCGCCATTAATGGGAGGTCCCGCTCATCACGCGGGCGTGACGTCGGGAGCATAACGGCCGGCATGATTCTCGCGCCTGCTGCACCTACTGCCACCACTACTTAAACCCTTCCTTCAGACGATCATGGTAAGCCATTTTTTACTCCACTAAGCCATTACTCTGCTCGGATCTTTAGTCTAACTTGATCGTCGGAGGGTCCTCGGTGGTACAACCATCCCGGGACTTCCTTGCAGGTAACTCGGCAACCACAACCTCAATCCATTGAGACCCACACGCTTCAGGAGCGACAGCCTCCAGATCTAATCTTAGCCACCCATCGCTGCCATCAGCAGATCAACGGGAAGCAACATCTGAAGGAGATTCCACCCTCCATCAGGAGAGTCGACCCTCCAAGGGAGCCGACCCCCCCCCCCAAAAGGGGGAGGCAGACCCAATGGAGAGCCGACTGTAATGACCCAAAAATTCCTATTATCTTTTTTTAATAAAATATCGTATTTTTATTTCCGTATATATTTCTGTTGCGCAATTTAGCGACTATCCGTGACAGGTGTCACAGTATCGCGCTGTATCCGAGTTTAACTCAGCGGCGGTGGCCATTCATGCTAGGTCTACCCGCCATCATATCACCTGAGCCACACTCCCTTGTTTACTGATTTAAACTCACTCTTTTTATTTTAATTCATTTAAAATAAAAGCCAATACCAAGCCATAACCCAAATCCCTTCACATTCTAATTTTCTTTTATAATTCAATTAGCCCAAAAGCCTACTTCTTTCACATTAACAAAAGCTTACTTTCTCCCCAAAGCCCAACATTCGCTTCTCCTTTCAATTTCCTTCTAAATGAAGCATTCCCCTTGCTGTTCGTTTTCCCCGTGTTTCCTTTAAATTCCAACCCCATATTAAAACCCCACATTCATTTACATCCTACCGTTCACCCTCTTCTCCCCACTCTCTGCACCTTCAAAACTCTCTCTCTCTCTACCTCTCTCTCTACCTCCTCGTCTCCCCTCTAATGTAACCGAGCCCACTCTCTCTCACTCTCCGTCTCTCTACATATATACATATACATACACTCATAAATCACCCTCTCCTCTTCCCTTCACCCACCATGGCCGAACCCAACTCCCTTCACCACCAATTTCATCGTCTCCATCACAGCACCACCGACCCGACCACCGTCGCAGTCGTCAACAAGTACAGAAGCAGCCGCAGCAACAAACTTAGCAACACACCCTCGAACTCCAACTGCCTTGGCTCGAAGGCTCGGCCCGAGTCCACGTGAGCGCCATTTCCATGCATTGGACCTCCGTTCCGTCGACGTTTCGATTTGACGCAAAACGGTGTTCAACGAAATGCCCCATAAAGATTTCGGATATTCCTGGCGCCTTGTTCGATTCTTTTCTTTTTCTCATCGACTAGGTAACTCCCTCCTTTTCTTTTATTCCTCTTTTGTTCGATTCTTTCCCCTGGATAGTCAATTAATTATTATGAGTAATTTATTTTTTTAAAGTCTGAGTGTTGTATGTAATATCAATTGAATAATCAATAAAACTAGGGATAGTTATCAATATCACATACATGGACAGAAAGAAGTTTAAGATTTCAAATTATTATACATATTAGCATATAAATTAATCACTTATAAATATATTCTTGTGTTAACATTATCAAAATTATAATTACACCTGTTCGGTATGATGTATTAAATCATACGATTTGTTCACAATTGTATATTTTCAATGTTATCCAATTAGCAGTATGTAGATTTTTATTATTTCTTTTTGTTGTCATAATTTAGTATTAGTATTTTTGTTGTGTTTCAAAATTCTTCAAATAAACCTATAACAATGGCACAGGTATAACCCAGAATACAGCAATTGAAAGTTGAGTTTCATTTCAATGTTCATGTATATTTGTTCTGACTACTTTTAGATAGCTTGACAATTGTGCATATACTTTGATCAACATGAAATGATATAGCTAGATAGCATACATCAGGCATCTGGTGGAATCAATCTCCGCACTTAATTGAAAACAGAAAACTATAAACTATTGCAAATCATAGGAAGGTTGAACCAACTAGGACACCAAGGCCTATCAAAGATCTGAAATCATGACCAACGAACAAGACTGAATACATGAAATTATAATGGAAGAATTAGCCATTGTATTAATATCGGGTAGTCACCAATGAAAAATATAATTATCTATAATTCTTTTTCTTGCGTATTTTCGCCTCACAACCCTCTTTAGGGGAGCCCTATTAAAAATAATGCGGATTATCGTATATCTTGGGTTTAGTGGATGAGATCCGAGCTCTTCGCGCAGCGCATTTTCGAAGGAAAAGAAAATAAATACGGTTTTAAGCCAAACTGAAATAATTTCAACAATATTAAAAGAATGAATTAGTTAATTATCAAATCTATGAATTTAAGAGAAAAGAATTTGCAAATAAGATTTTAAAATAAAATACCAAGGTTAATTTTTCTATTAAAATACGTTAGATTTTCCAAAAGATAGATTTTTTCATTAAAATATCATAAACTCTTAAAAGTTATGTTTTGCCAATTGTAACGTTTTAAAAATCGTTTTGCGAATTTGTCCGTTTTAGGGTAAGTTTCTCGGTATTTTCCGTTTTAACTCGACTGTGATCGAACGACCATATAGAATTGCCAGCACCTAGTTTAACTAAAATAAATCGAGTGCGCAAGTTTTGAGGGTATATGGGACATTTTGGTTCAATTTGAAATTTTTCCCTATTTTAATATTATTTTAATACGGTGTTCACATTTTGGGAAAACTTCTCTTTGTATCTTTTCTTCAATTATTCTTGAGTAAACCAAACCCACATAATATCTAGATTCATTGTGTGGATTAGGATTAAGAGTAAAAGAAAAGAAAAGAAAAAGAATTCAAGATGCATGCATGTGTACAAGTGTGTGTGAATGCATTAACTTTGCATTTAATGTTGGAAATTTCTAGGTAATTCCTCACAAAACACTCCCCTCTTCACTTGGCCGAATCCCTCTCTCTCTCTACTGCTCTTGATCATTTCCTTCTCATTTTGCATCAATCCAAACTCAAAAATCTCCAAAATTCCCAAATAAATCCCAAAATATACACTAAGTCCTTGTTCTTGCTCTTTGATCACTTGGAAACTAGGAAAGCTTGGATCTTGTGGGCTAAAGTTGATAGATAAAATCCCTACACTGATAATTACGAGTTTTTATGTTATTTAGCTCGTTGGTTGTAGCGTAGAACCCTTTGTATATCGATTAGTGCAATATCGGGTTTTTAGTGTCTTTTTAGAGCTTTTATATCTGCTGTGACCTGGAAAATTTAGTGAGTGACCAAACAAATTTATAGTGATGTACTAGTGACCCTGGAGTACCACCTGAGAGACGAGGACCACCCCACCGGCCGGGGCCGGCGACCCCTATAGCGAAATCCGGCGACGCCGGCTTGGTAGGAAAGTGTTGGGGTTTGGGTTCTGTGGGTAGTTATCTGCTGTTGGTTAGGGGTGTTTGGTACTGTTTACTTTTTTAGTAATTTCAGTATGCAAAATCTGGGATCGTTTACCTATAATATAGTATTTTGAATCCGCGTGTTACGTGTTGCGACACGAATCGTGATCTTGTGTTGCTGCTGTACTCAGTTAGGTTTTGAGGTATCGTTACGCACGTTAGCCACTAGACGTACACTCGCGACTTAGTTTAGTATTGGTGCGTTATATAATACGTAGTTTTACGTTATATTGGTCGATTTCTGAGATGTTTGTACTATTTCTTGTGTTTGTGAAAATATAGCGTCGCAAGCGGGGACTTCAGACGCTGCGAACAAGGGGAAGCAGGTGGTCGGATTTTCATAGCTGGAGACCATTGTGAGTAGATTTAACATCTACTGGGAAATCGCCCGTATGACATTATGCGTCGGGGTGAATATGATATGTTAGCTGCATGTATTTTCATATTAGTTACTTTCGTATGAATGTCATTGCATAGCATTATCTGTTGTACCAGACTCGTACCTTTAGATATAACACATTACTGACGGTTCATGTTGCACGAGCACTAAATTGTATGCTACACCCACACCGTCTGTAATTGCCATGACACGCACAAACACCTACATACGTGATATGGTAGTGGATAGGAATGTTTGGAGTAGTAACTCTTATTCTATTGTTCATATGAAATACTGTGGACACATACATACGTGATATTGTATTGGGGAGGAATAGTTGAGATAGTGACCCTTATTCCATTTCACGTATACCTTACTATAGCTACTTGTACATCTTGCATATATATTGACATGTACACCCACATAGTCTATTACAGTTACATGTATATCATGCACTCATATTGACATGTACATCCGCATATTTTCTTTATAGCTGTATATACCCCAAGTGGTATTGTTTTGATATGTGATATTAAGTTGTTGATCATTGCGCTTATGAAATGCAGCATATATACTTGCTTCCATGTAGATACTTAAACCTTGCTACACTTACATGTACACCTCATATGATACTGCAATTGTTTTCAGAGGATTTTGGGAACCGCAAGATATATTTTAAAAGATGGATTCATTTAATAGAGCGGTTTTCCCTTTATATACTCATATTGATGTTTTATGTTGCATATATCAGTTTTATATGGATTTTACGTATTGAGATATGGACTTCATATGATTTATGGATTTGAGAACCGTGGGGGTATTTTCAAGAAACTATGTATTGTTTGAAAACCTGATTTCTTTTGATATGATATTTGATGCGTCCACCATGAGATTTATCGGTTCTGAGATTTGTGATATATACCCGATACGAGGAGTGAGTGGGCCGTGTGCGGGTACATGGTGGGGCCCGGTATGGTTCCCCTCGACAAGATGTTCGTGGTACAGACGATGAGCCTGAAAGGTGGGCAAGTACCTACCGGTGATTGTATTTGGACTCGGCGGTTATCGTGGGGATACCGACCGGAGTGATGTTCGACAAATCGTCAGGGCCAGTCGTGGTAACAGCACCTGAGTTATGAGGATTTACGTATCAATGCTAGACACGGGTTTCATGATGTTTCGAGTGTCGGTGTTAGACACTCAGGTTTTCATGATTTTTATGTATAGTCGGTGTACATACGAGTTTGATATCCCCATACTTATATTTATATACATACACATATAGGAATATGTTTTCATGATGTTTCGGGTGTCAATGATAGACACTCAGCTTCCATGAGACTTACAGGATGTGAGGGCCGATCTGAGGATGCGGTGCCTGAGGATTTGGGATTTGATGTGTCAATGAGGGACACTGCTGTTTTTCCATGCTGATGATTTTGCATGAGATTTTATATTATATCATCCCACACTCAGGATTATGTTGATATGCATTGCTTCATGTAGTTGTAGTACCCTGATGATATACCTTTACATGATTGTTGCATATTCACTTATCATACTTATGCTACTGGATTACATGTGATAGATAGATCGCTGTTCGTGCATACCTGCGATTACAGTATGATGTTATTTACTATTCATGAGTTGGCAACTCACCCCCGTTGTGCCACAGTGTTTTGCAGGACTTACCCTCAGAGTAGTCGCGGCAGGGCGTCTTATCATCACTACTTTTGCGAATACCGCTACGTTTGGCTGTGAGGCCTGTGCTTAGGTGGGTTTGCGGTTATCTGTTCGTACATTGTATATCCTTTCTGTTGAATCTAGTATTCTCCATCTACCACTGTTGTACATGACTTAGAGACGACTTGTGAGCATTCTGTGTTGTATTATTGATGACTTTGGGTGCCGTGTTCATGGGAGCTGGCTATATTGAAAAGTTTTACCTCTTTATACAGTTTCCTTTATATTCTTCGCTTCGGCGTCGTATTTATATCTTGTGGTAGTTGTCTCCGCCGTTGGGCGTGATTTACTCCCATTTGGGATGTTTTTTTATATTATCTATGTTGTACCCGTTTTCGGGGCTAGTTTTTACAAAGGAGGTGCTGCCAAAATTTTCAAGAAAGAAAACTAGAATTAGAGATTTTACTTGTGATTTTATTTTCCAAATGTTAAAAACTATGTTTTTCTCCGTTGATCCAGATTTGGATGGTTTAGATTTCTGGGTTTCGGCTTACTTGAGTTGCGTACGCCTGTAGACGTTACGTAGTTTAAGTGCCGGTTACGGGCCAAATTTTGGGTCGTGACATAACTAAAATACCTAAAAATTTAAAAAATATTTTCATTAAACATCCTCGACATTTCAATTAATATATTTTTATCAAAACACCCTCGAGGTTTTCAAAATAAAGTATTTACATAAAACCTCCATCGAGCTTTTAATGGACTAATTTACATAAATACTTTGAATTACCAAATGATATATTTTCACATAAATACCTAGAACTATACAACTAGCAGATGGGTTTAAGTGACATATTCTCTTTTGAGTCTCGGAGAGCCAGAAACAATGTGTTTTTACTTGCCTAATCTTCCTACATCTATGTATATAATTTACATCATTACGAAAATCAAATTATATGAAAATCAACTCAAATGTAACCCAACACATGATACTTTACATGACCTGTACTAAATCATCTGATGCTAAGACTTGACTTGATTCGAACCATGAGCACAACTTGACATGACTACAATAAACATGAACGATTGATCTTGACATAAACCAAATTGTTTCTACATGACTTACTCAATCAAATTTATTACCTTTTTGACTAAAATTGACCCGAATCATGAATACGTAATAACTTGACATGAATACTTGAACTTGATATGAATATATGAACTCGACTTGAATTTTGAAATGGAACACTTCTTATGTATTCATTGATTCGAGCAAGACTTGTGACTATAATTATAAATTAAATTTACACGGGGTGTTGGGGTAGTTTAAGTATGAATCTAACGAAATCTCAGGAGTCTACATGAATACATGAATGCTAACACATGCAATCTATCATGAGGGTCCATATTTTCAAGCCTCTGTACAATAGCCTGTTGTGTTTGGAATATTTCAAAGACGGTTGAAATCCCGTTACTGCACTCTTGATTCGGGCTCGTGGTTTCTTATCCCTGAACGATAGCCTGTTTGGTTTGAGAAAACTCTTGAGTTTTAGTTGACATTCACACTTGAACTCATATTAGTTAGCTTATCCTTTTAGTGGTCTCTTTAAAACACATTGCTATTCATTTGTAACATTTTGAAAATTATAAATATTATTTTATAATTTAAATGAGAATATTATGAGTTTTACAGAAATAATACCAAGTATGGATTTTGGTTTTTCAGATTGATATCCGTATGTATATTTATTTTTGGAATTTGGAAAATGTAAGACATTTTGGTATGGCAAGTATTTTTTTTGTTTTTTGGGAAATGATATGGGATTTTTGAGATAGATAGAATTGGGGAGAGAGGGAGAGAGAGAGTAGCAGGCTTTTTACGTGCCCTCACCCATACCTATACCCACACCCTCTCAGTCATTATCCTCTCATTTCTCTCTCCTCTCAAATATCTCCTGCCTCCTCTCAAAAAATCTCACATCCCAAACCTAAACTACTCCACCTAAAACCCCTAGTTTTCTCCATTGAAACTCATAGTTGAAGCCAAGTTTTGCAACTAAACCCATCAAGACTTCAATTTGAGCCACTACGGCCTCCAAAAGCTTCAAGTGGACATCCCTCGAGCTTGGATCTCCACTTATTCCTCACTCAATTAGGTAAAAATCCCTCTTTTCATCAAGTTCTTCAAGTGTTTAAATTATTGGACATGGAAAAGTATAGTTTTCAGATAAAAATGGAATTTTTGGATTGAATTCTTTATAGTTTGGTTTTTGTCACACCCCGCTTCCCAATATACGCAAATACGAGAACGTAATTCGGCTAGCCATTCTACCTATGCTAAAAAAAATATCCTTCCATACTCACATTAAGGTTGTCAAGCAGTAATCAAGCACAATAAAAATATATAACTATCACATGTCCAATATGCCACAATAAAACAATAACAATAATAACGTATCGATAGCGGAAGTAATGAATAATGATCAAGTCGCAAGATCCAAGGAAATAAGAATAGTGATATCCAAAATCTATCTCTTACGGGATCATAATAAAAATCCAATAAAAGTGCAATACTAAAAAAAGAAAACTAAATCATAATTAATAACTAGATGAACGAAATGCTCCTCACAGATCAGCAATCTTCTCGAAATACTCACGATTCTCCTGTACTAAAGTCAAGATATCTGGGCTATGCAAAATCCAGACGTCGGTGCATCATAGATAACATAATAATAATGTAACCAGAAATATATTATAATGTCAGTATACTGAAACTAGTGCCATATGAGTACAATAAACATGAGCGATGTATGTGAGATAACAGTCAAGATATAGCAGTCAATCGTGTCATGTAAGTCCTATGAATTCATGTCGCTAAATTATTTATCCTAAAAGTATTCGAAAATAATTAATATAATTCTCAATGTAATTCAATAGTATCCCGTACGTGCCTGGAACCACGGTGTCATAACTCTTGGGGCTGAATCTGAGACGTGCCGCTAGACGGTAAAACAATGTCAATATCTGGACGAATGATGTTAGTGCCATCATTCCGGAGCCTGTAACTCGTATCGAATGATTATCCTCTAGCAATCAATCCCACTGAGTTACAATTCAGTTTCCATTAGTAATTTCCTCTTTTCCTCAGGTTTCAATTCATGTCAAGTATCACTGATATGTTACTTAATGCCAACATAATAATAAACATGTACATGTACATGTACATGTACATATCATGTCCATCCAGACAACAGGTCAATCAATCAATATCGGGATTTATTGGCATTTCGGTAAGCATCACAATTTAGGTGTAGTGTCATGATAGTCAATAGTCCATCAATCATGATTTCATATAAACAATCAATAGCATGTGTAGGAATATAGTAATCTAGCAATTAATGAATAACAAAGGCAATCAATTCATGTACAATATCATGATCAGATCAGGTATTATGTCCGGTCGATGTTAATTGTGTACTCGTAAACGAGTTAACATGTCGGTTTCAGCAATTTTGTTCACAAGACGTCTGTAGGAGATGTCTTTTCACTGTTGCGTTGCAGATGTCTGGAGATACGTCACCTTAAGTTAGATTCCAAACATCTGTAGGAGATGTCCGGTCCCTTCAGAAAATGTCTGGTGGAGACGTCTCTAGTGCAATTCAAGTTCTGGAAAATAAATATAGAGACGTCTTGTCACTATAGACAGACGTCTTGTCTCTGTAGCAGATGTCTGGGAGAGACGTCTGTTGTTCAATTTTCATTTTTGTAAAGTTACTCTAGAGACGTCTGGATTACTGTAGCAGACGTTATTACGGGATATGGGATATTTCCTGAAATGTAAAGACTATCAAAATTAGAGTTTCGATCAGTTTTCGATGTAGGTGATGATAGTTAACGTTTCGTTGATTCCTTAGGTTTCTATAGAGTAATTAACAACGTTTAAATTGTATCCTTATCGATATATATCAAGTATTAACAAAGGTCAAGTTTTCCCACATACCGCGATTCTGATCTCGACATATCGTTGATTAGGGTAAAAATTGATGTAGATATAAAATTAAAGATTATAATTAATGTTACGCTAGATCTGATCCGAACGTAACTAGCATGTAGCAAGATCTAATGATACTTGCATCTCAAAACGATCTCGAAAAAAATGATGATGAAAGACAATGCTCGAACCCACGCCAATTTATGCTTGGATGAGTTAATCGTTCCTAGATGCAGCCACTAGGAATACGATGTTGTAGAGAAGGAGAAAGCAATGGCTACGTGAAGACTGAATCGATAGCTTGGTGCTTGGGTCGATGAAGATGTTGATAGCGAAGGTGGTGGTTAGGGTTAGGGTTCGGCTAAGGTGGGAGAGAAAGGCTAAGGTTTTGGGAAAAGAATTAACTCGGATAAAAATAGCATATGTATATTTACTTGAGGGTTTAAATAAGATAGGTTAATTTCCATGCGAGTCGGATATTCTATCAGTCTTACAATAACTAGGACTAGAGATTAGAGATGATATAAAATATAATTTTATAATTCATATCTTTCCAATCTTTTCTCAATTAATTATTTTCCATACAATAAATTATCATGACCAATAATAACAATAATCAATAAATCCCATGATAATCCAAACCAATGCAATTTATCAATAAACCCTATAATACGATAAAATCTCATGCCACACAACTCCATCCATTAATCATACAATTTTAAATAACCATAAAATCAATTATCATAAATTTATTCTATCAAACTACCGTATGATAGTTCTAGAGTGTTATATTATACTCAACTACAAAAAAAAATTCGTCTTCGAAATTCACGAAAACGGAAGAACAAGTACAACGGGAAAACGATAGCAATCAATCTCATATTCATGGAACTAATACAGAAATTTCTTTCTAATCTCATCTTCACGTTCCCAAATAGCCTCTCCATGTGAACGGCCTCTCCACGTGAACGACCTTCCCATGAAACAAGTACTAATGGGATAACCCTGTTCTTTAAAACCTTCTCCCGTTGATCCAATATAGCCATCGGTCACTCTTCATAAGAAAAATCATTCCTCAATGTCAATTCCGAGTGGTCAAAGACGTGAGTCTCATCTCGAACATATTTTTGAAGTTGAGATACATGGAACACGCATGTACACTCGCCAAAAACGGTGGTAAAGCCAATCGATACGCCACTTTTCCGATACGTTCAATAATATCAAAAGGCCCAACAAATCGAGAATTAAGCTTGTCTCAACTACCAAATCTTATCACTCCTCTCGTCGGTGATATCTTCAAGAGCACGTGATCACCAACGGAAAATTCTAACGGTCTTCTTCCAGTATCTGCCCAACTCTTCTGTCGATCTTGCGCTATCTCCATGTGGTCTCGAATCAAACGGGCCTTATCCACAGTTTGCACAATCAATTACGGTCCCAGTAGTCTCCTTTCTCTAATGTCTTCCCAACATACTGGTGAACGACATTTACGGCCGTATAATGTTTTGAATGGAGCCATCTGTATAGAAGCTTGAAAACTGTTATTGTACAAAAATTCCACCAAGAGCAGATGGTCCTCCCACGAACCCTTGAAGTCCAGCATGCACGCTCTCAATATGTTTTCAAGAGTTTGGATCGTTCTCTCAGATTGCCTGTCAGTCTGTGGATGATATGTCGTACTGAACTTCAATCGAGTTCCTAAGCTCTTCTGCAAACTCCTCCAAAAATGCAATAGAAACCGCGTGTCACGATCTAACATAATACTAACTGGTACTCCATGCAATCTTACAATCTCCTGCATGTACCTTTCTTCTAAAGCCTCCGTCAACTGATCAACACGAAACGGTATAAAGTGAGCTGCCTTGGTCAGACGACAATAACCCATACTACGTTGTTACCCTTTAGACTTCATGGTAAAACTGTAATTAAGTCCATGGTAATATACTCCTAATTTTACTGAAAAATCGGAAGTGGTTGCGACAAACCATCAACTCTTTGATGTTCAACCTTCACTTTCTATACTTTAACAAAAACCAAACTACAAAGAATTCAACCCAAAATTTCCATTTTTATATGAAAACTAAACTTTTCCATGTCCGATATATATACGCAAATACGGGAACGTAACTCGGCCAGCCATATTACCTACGGTAAGAAAATATCTTTGCATAGTCACATTAAGCTTGTAAAGCAGTAATCAAGCACAATAAACATATATAACTATCATATGTCCAATATGCCACAATAAAACAATAACAATAATAACGTGTCGATAGAGGAAATAATAAATAATGATCAAGTCACAAGATCCAAGAAAATAAGAATAGCGATATCCAAAATCTGTCCCTTACGGGATCATAATAAAAATCCAATAAAAGTGCAATACTGGAGAAGAAAACTAAATCGTAACTTATAATTAGATCAACGGAATACTCCTCACTGATCAGCAACCTTCTCGAAGTACTCACGATCCTTTTGTATTAAATTCAAGGTATCTGGGCCATGCAAAATCCATATGTCAGTGTGTCATAGATAACATAATAATAATGTATCCGGAAATATATTATAATGTTAGTATACTGAAACTAGTGCCATATGAGTACAATAAATATGAGCGATGCATATGAGATAACAGTTAAGATATAGCAGTCAATCGGGTCATGTAAGTCCTATGGGTTCATGTCGCTAAGTTATTTATCCTAAAAGTATTTGAAAACAATTAATGTAACTCTCAATGTAACTCAATAGTATCCCGTACGTACCTGAGTCCACGGTGTCATGAATCTCAAGGCTGAATTCGAGACGTGCCGCTAGGCAGTAAAACAATGTCAATAGCTTGACGAATGATGTCAGCACCATCATTCCGGATTCTGGAGCTCGTATCGACTGATCAGTCTCTAGCAATCAATCACACTGAGTTACAATTCAGTTTCCATTA
This sequence comes from Agapanthus africanus, assembly GCA_030015575.1. Taxonomy (NCBI): domain Eukaryota; kingdom Viridiplantae; phylum Streptophyta; class Magnoliopsida; order Asparagales; family Amaryllidaceae; genus Agapanthus; species Agapanthus africanus. Next base: position 888,324,928 of record JASDDO010000019.1, on the reverse strand, counting down.
TTGATTTCCCCCTTTCCCCAGGTTTCAATTCATGTCAAGTATTTCTGATATTTTACTTAATGCCAACATAATAATAAATATGTACATGTACATATCATGTCTATGCAGACAACAGGTCGATCAATTATATCGGGATTTGTTAGCATTTCGTTAAGCATCACAATTCAGATGTAGTGTCATGATAGCAATAGTCAATAGCCCATCAATCATTGTTTCATATAAACAATCAATAGCATGTGTAGGAATATAGTAATCTAGCAATTAACAAATAACATAGGCAATCAATTCATGTACAATATCATAATCAAATCAGGTAGCATGTCCGGTCGATGTTAATCGTGTACTTGTGAAACGAGTTAACATGTCAGTTTCATATCAGTTCCAGCAATTTTATTCATAAGACGTCTGTAGGAGACGTCTTTTCACTGTAGCAGACATCTGGGGAGACGTCTGGTCTATCTCAAGTTCTATTCCAAACGTCTGTAGATGATATCTAGTCCCTGCAGAAGAGATCTGGTGAAGACGTCTCTAGTGCAATTCAAGTTCTGGAAAATAAATATTGAGACGTCTTGTCACTGTAGACAGACGTCTTGTCCTTGTAGAAGACGTCTGGGGAAGACGTCTATTGTTCAATTTTAGTTTCTGTAAAGTTATCCTAGAGACGTCTGGTTTACTATAGCAGACGTCATTACGAAGTATTTCCTGAAATGTAAAGACCATCAAAATTAGGGTTTCGATCAGTTTTCGATGTAAGTGATAATAGTTAACGTTTCGTTGATTCCTTAGGTTTCTATAGAGTAATTAACAACGTTTAAATAGTATCATTATCGATATATATCAAGTATTAACAAAGGTCAAGTTTTCCTACATATCGCGATTCTGATCTCAACATATCGTTGATTAAGGTTAAACTTTGATATATATATATATATAATCTTTAATAATATATATATATATATAATCTTTAATAATATATATATATATATATATATATATATATTATTAAAGATTATAATTAACGTTACGCTAGATCTGATCCGGGCATAACTAGCATGTAGCAAGATCTAAAGATACTTGACACTTACAACGATCTCGAAAACAATGATGATGAAAGACAATGCTCGAACCCATGCCAATCTATGCTTGGATGAGTTCACCGTTCCTAGATGCAGCCACCAGGAAGATGATTGGTAGAATTTTTAGTGTGCTAGTTTTAATTACCGCAATCAAGACGGTTTCGCTTGGTAGCTAGCCGGATGAGTACGGGTCGGTCCACGGAGAGATGTGAATCTTTTTCTTAGTGTTTTAACGAGTTAAGTCCAAATTGTCCAGGTTTGTTTAAGATTAACTATGTGCTAAATATGTATAATAAAAGAGCTTTTTAGGGTTAGGATTAGGTTAGTTTGAGTTAGGAGTTCGCTCACTTCTTTCGTTTGCCGCTCTTAATATCGATGTTACGGCAATCGGCAGCAACGGGGATTAGCACGACTAGAAAGGAAACTTGCGAGTATAAGCTAGGCTTTCCAATGCTTAGTTCATTCCTTTTGGTCCTTGTCCGTCCGTTCTTGGCTCTTAACCATAACCTCCGGTCAATTCAACCACAACTGGTCTCACTAAGGTGTCACCGCTATCATGTAGGATAGTATGCCGTAGTGAGCGGATTGTGGTTGTTTTGACGGGAGTTCGAATCAAGATATTGGGCAAACAAAAGAGTGAGAGAGAAACTAGTGAGAAACTACTCACCCATTATAAAGAGAAAAAAATAAAATAAAACAAACCAAAAAGATAGAAAGAAATGAAGTAGAATCACAACTAGCTATTTGGGACCTCACTTGGGCTGGATCACACTTAAGCATCATTGTTGCAAGGATAAAGAAAAAGAGAAAAAGAAAACAAACAAACAAACAAACAGACAGACAACATCAACTACTTTAACAAAGAGAATTACAAGCAAAATATAAGAATTTAATTATAAGACGTGCAAATGAAAAGAACTTTTCTTTATTCAACATTCACTCAAAATCTCACTACAATATTAATGGAGAATAGATGAAGAGGAAAAGGAAGTTACAAACTAACTATTCTCAATCCTAACACAAGAATAAGCATCCTTTACTTGGGTTGAAACTGGGCTATTTATAGGAAGATAGAGAAAACCCTAGGGCCAAAATCTGAGCCCTTACACAATTACAAAACTACCCTAAAAATATCTCCTGACTCCGAGTCAACTCGGCCGCGGAACCGCCGCATAAGTGCCATATCGGCCGCGGTTTCATGGCTCTTTGGGTGAGTTTCTGTGCCATTTTTTCTGGGGCTTTCCATGTTGCTACTCTTCTCTGTTTAGTACACTTGGTTTTTCACAATCAGTTCATTTTTCTCCCAAATTCTCAACAGTCCATAAAGATGAAAGAATGTGGACTTTTGCCTTGATCTTCTTGAGCTCCACGTTATGAACTCGATTCTTGTGCTGCCTCCTTGTGCTTTGTGCATGAATGACCCTTGATTACCGTTTTGTCTCTCGAACTGGTAGGCGGCGTCTGACGGATAGTTAGCGGAAACCCGTATTTTTATTTGTTGTTGGCAGTTGTCCTAAATTTGTCATGACTGTTCTTGATTTTCGTTGTTTAGAGCTGAGAACCTGTAACCTGCAATTATTTAGTAAACACGGATCAAGAGTACCTACCTATATGCAATGCGATCAAGAATGAGCGGTATAAAAGTTCAAAATTCTGATATGAACAAATACCCCCAAACTTATCTTTTGCTCGTCCCGAGCAAATTCATTTTATTCGCAAAAAGTCCTAACCTCACTTTCGCAGGGAACGCGATTGCACTGAGCTCGTGCAACAAACCGTTAAACCCCTAGGTTGCCCTAGAGGAGGAGTTTTGTCTCCTGAGGATTTTCAGCGGATACTACCCACAAAATCCGATCAAGTTGGTTGCCGACCCTAATCCTACAGTTCAGCATTCGAGCTAGAAACTCTATTATTCTAAGTTAGAAATCTTCAACTCTTGTTCTTCACACTTCCTATTCATTTAACTTAAAATCCTATACGTTTTGCCATTTTGTAAAGCTCTCAGCATCTCTTGAGTTTTCCTTCTAACACTCAATCTTAAATCTGGAATTTTGTATCATCTCTACGGAAGATATAGGCCCTATTTTTCATTCCTATCTCTCCTCCAAACTCCGATCATATACCCCAACGTGAGTGTAAATATCACCCCTACACTTGAAAATTCAATTCAAACTATAATACCCTTGCCTTAATACCTAACATTACCTTTTTATTAATGGTGGACGGATTCGCTCACACATCTTTCATGCGACTATTACAGCTTCCTGAGGCATTAATCAGCCGATTACTGAATGTGTGTGCTTAAAACATAATTAGCAGTTTCCAAGTCTTGAACTCTTTTTATTTTATTTCATTTTATTTTTTAATTTTTAAAGACCAGATATATTTTTCACCGATGCTCTTTTGGTGGTTAGCTTTAAATACCATTTTTTCTTTCATACTAGGTTTTCAGGAAAAAGTATTTCTAGGTATACTCTACTATTCCAACTTTCAATGTGCGTGTATGTGCGGTTTGTAGGGTATATATTTTCAGAAATTGGACTTAAGATTCGGAAGTATTTTTCAAACTTACTTTTCAAATAGAGCTTTCAATACTCTTCCTTCATTTCAAACTTAGCCCAAGAACTGAACTCAAAATTGCTTATTTCTAAACAAACTGCAATGACGTATATTTTCTACAGTTATAATTCAAGAAAGGTTATTTTTTTAGGGTTTTCAATTACTAAGATTAAGATTTAGTTATTTCTAACTAGTCAACTGTCATGTCGAACTGGAGTAAAAATGGCCAACATTGAAATATTTTTTTTTAGATTTTTTATTTTTATATTTTTTATGGGAAAATAATGCAATGCAGGAAAAAAATGCGATGCGGAATTTAAATATGCAAAGTAAAAGAACAAATATTTACAAAAAAAAAACATGCAGATGCAGAATATAAGAATAACTATTTACAACAAAACCCCGCTCCCAAACTGACTCACAGCAATGCCCTCACTGCTGCCTACGGCGTCTCCTAGAACCAGACGCAGTATCACCCGAACCAGCTTCACTCCTATCTGCACCACGACCCCTAGATCTCGCTCTCTCTTCTCGTGCCAACAGGGAATACATCCCCTGCTCAAGACTCGTCAAACGCTGATCAAAAGTCGTCAGCATCCCCAACATTCTCTCGACCCCCCTACGAGTATGCCTCAGCAAGCGTGCTTGCTCGGTGGGGGTCAGTGTTTTCCCCAATAAGAGCAAAGCATATTTTGAAATTCAAAATTCAAAAATTGAACCAACGCTTCAGATCTAGCGCTAGGCACGCTGCGCCCCACGTGTCAAACACGAATGCGCTAGCGCCATGTGCGCTACGCCTTAGGCAGTGCACCATGTGTGCGCTAGCGCTAGGCGCGCTGCGCGCCACATGTCAAACACGGGTGCGCTAGCGCAGGCTGCGCTGCGCTCTGAACAGCGCACCACGTGTCAAACGTAGGTGCGCTGCGCACCACGTGCAAAGCACGGGTGCGCTAGCGCTGGAATTAAAAAATTCCCCACCGTTAGATTAAAAGATCTAATAATGATAAATCATTAATTAATCAGAATTAAAATTCTATTATGGAAAGATCTTTCCAATCTTGTTAAAAAACAAGTAGATTGCCTTCTGTAAAACAGAAGCCCTAGGATCAAAGATCCAACGGTGGGGAAACATCCCCAAATTAATCAGAGAAAGATCTCTTTAACTGATTTAACAAATTAATTTGCCATATATAAAGGCCCCAAGACTTCAAGTCTGATATAGAAAAAAAAAACCTACAAACTTTGAGAAAACTCAAAAAAAGAAAAGCAAGGTTTTAGCAAAAGAAGATCATTTCTTCAAGGTAAAGAACATGAACAATGAACACAGAGATGAAATCATCTCATGAAAAGAAGAATTATCTTCTTAAAAGATCATAGATCTATAAAGACTAAGGACTTTCATAAAAGAGATCAAAAGATCTCATCACATAATAAAAAAGAAGTATTTACTTCATTCATAGATCATTGATCTACAAAGGCAAAGCCCTTTCAAAAATAAGAACTGTTGTTCTTGAATTTTGAGGCAAAGCCTCCTTTAAAAAGAACATAAACTTGTTCTCTGATCATAAATTTGATCATATACGCTTTGCGCTACTGAAAAGTGCCTTGCACTCATGAACTACGCATTTGCGCTCCTTGGACTGGTGCTCAGCGCCAAAATGTGCCACGTGTCAACCACATATACAACTTGCGCTTTGCGCTTCTAAATATCGCACCACGCTCATGGGCTGGCGTTCAGCACCAAGCGCGCCGCGTGTCATTCATGTGTGTGCCACTAAACTAGCGCAATATGCTCATAAATTAGCGCTCAGCGCTCATCAACTGGCGCATGGCGCAGAGCGTGACACGTGTCCTTTTCGTGTGCGCTACTTGGCAGAAGCGCAATGCGCTCTTTAATTGGCGCAAAGCGCTTGGCGCGCCACGTGGCGCATTGTCAGAACACACATTGTTCTGATGAATGCTATGCATTCAATACAACACAAAAATAATTGTCAGAAGGGCCAAGCCTAAATAAAGGCACAACACCCCAAAGCTATAAAATGTTAAACATTTTTATCTTATTGGACTTAGCCCAATACTTGCCATAAGTCCTCAACTTATATTGAACTGAGCCCATCTGCTCACGAATATTTAACAGATCTTAGCCCCAAACTGGACTACAGATCTTTCAACCAACTCACACCGGTTCGAGGGTACATCTCTTTACTCCTCTGATATCTGTCGTTGTAATCCTTCAACGTCTTCAGAGAGGTGACGGGTCCCGACAACCATACATTTCATAGACTACGATGTCTTTAAACTATGGACTGTGGGGTCCTTAAACTCATGGACTACGATGTCCTTAAACCTTATGGACTACGATGTCCTTAAACCTTATAGACTACAATATCTCTAAACCGGACTGTGCGTCCTTACACTCATGGACTACGATGTCCTTAAACCTTATAGACTATGATGTCTCTAAACCGGACTGTGGGGTCCTTAAACTCATGAACTACGATGTCCTTAAAACTTATAGACTACGATGTCTCTAAACCGGACTGTGGGGTCCTTAAACTCATGGACTACGATGTCCTTAAACCTTATAAACTAGGATGTCTCAAAACCGGACTGTGGGGTCCTTAAACTCATGGACTACGATGTCCTTAAACCTTATAGACTACGATGTCTTTAAACCGAACTGTGGGGTCCTTAAACCCATGGACTACGATGTCCTTAAACCTTATGGACTACGATGTCCCTAACCTCGGACTGTGGGGTCCCTTTAAACCCACGGACTACGATGTCTTTAACCTTGGACTGTGGGGTCCCTTTAAACCCACGGACTGCAAGGACGTACATTTTCTACAGTTATAATTGAAGGAAGGTTATTTTTTTAGGGTTTTCAATTACTAAGATTAGGATTTAGTTATTTCTAACTAGTCAACTGTCATGTCGAACTGGAGTCAAAATGGCCAACATTGAAATATTTTTTTTAGATTTTAGATTTTTATATTTTTTATGGGAAAATAATGCAATGCAGGAAAAAAATGCGATGCGGAATTTAAATATGCAAAGTAAAAGAACAAATATTTACAAAAAAAACATGCAGATGCAGAATATAAGAATAACTATTTACAACAAAACCCCACTCCTAAACTGACTCACAGCAATGCCCTCACTGCTGCCTACGGCGTCTCCTAGAACCAGACGCAGTATCACCCGTACCAGCTTCACTCCTGTCTGCACCACGACCCCTCGATCTCTCTCTCTCTTCTCGTGCCAACAGGGAATACATCCCCTGCTCAAGACTTGTCAAACGCTGATCAAAAGTCGTCAGCATTCCCAACATTCTCTCGACCCCCCCTATGAGTATGCCTCAGCAAGCGTGCTTGCTCGGTGGGGGTCAGTGTTTTCCCCAATAAGAGCAAAGCCTGTTTTGAAATTCAAAATTCAAAAATTGAACCAACGCTTCAGATCCAGCGCTAGGCGCCCTGCGCGCCACGTGTCAAACACGAATGCGCTAGCGCCATGTGCACTGCCCCTTAGGCAGTGCACCATGTATGCGCTAGCGCTAGGCACGCTGCGCGCCACGTGTCAAACACGGGTGCGCTAGCGCAGGCTGCGCTGCGCTCTGAACAGCGCACCACGTGTCAAACGTAGGTGCGCCAGCGCAAGGTGCGCTGCGCACCACATGCAAAGCACGGGTGCGCTAGCGCTGGAATTAAAAAATTCCCCACCATTAGATCAAAAGATCTAATAATGATAAATCATTAATTAATCAGAATTAAAATTCTATTATGGAAAGATCTTTCCAATCTTGTTAAAAAACAAGAAGATTGCCTTCTGTAAAACAGAAGCCCTAGGATCAAAGATCCAACGGTGGGGAAATATCCCCAAATCAATCAGAGAAAGATCTCTTTAACTGATTTAACAAATCAATTTGCCCTATATAAAGGCCCCAAGACTTCAAGTCTGATATAGAAAAAAAAACCTACAAACTTTGAGAAAACTCAAAAAAAGAAAAGCAAGGTTTTAGCAAAAGAATATCATTTCTTCAAGGTAAAGAACATGAACAATGAACACAGAGATGAAATCATCTCATGAAAAGAAGAATTATCTTCTTAAAAGATCATAGATCTATAAAGACCAAGGTCTTTCATAAAAGAGATCAAAAGATCTCATCACATAATAAAAAAGAAGTATTTACTTCATTCATAGATCATTGATCTACAAAGGCAAAGCCCTTTCAAAAATAAGAACTGTTGTTCTTGAATCTTGAGGCAAAGCCTCCTTTAAAAAGAACATAAACTTGTTCTCTGATCATAAATTTGATCAAATGCGCTTTGCGCTACTGAAAAGTGCCTTGCACTCATGAACTGCGCTTTTGCGCTCCTTGGACTGGTGCTCAGCGCCAAAATGTGCCACGTGTCAACCACATATACAACTTGCGCTTTGCACTTCTAAATAGCGCACCACGCTCATGGGCTGGCGTTCAGCACCAAGCGCGCCGCGTGTCATTCATGTGTGTGCCACTAAACTAGCGCAATATGCTCATAAATTAGCGCTCAGCGCTCATCAACTGGCGCATGGCGCAGAGCGTGACACGTGTCCTTTTCGTGTGCGCTACTTGGCAGAAACGCAATGCGCTCTTTAATTGGCGCAAAGCGCCTGGCGCGCCACGTGGCGCATTGTCAGAACACACATTGTTCTGATGAATGCTATGCATTCAATACAACACAAAAATAATTGTCAGAAGGGCCAAGCCCAAATAAAGGCGCAACACCCCAAAGCTATAAAATGTTAAACATTTTTATCTTATTGGACTTAGCCCAATACTTGCCATAAGTCCTCAACTTATATTGAACTGAGCCCATCTGCTCATGAATATTTAACAGATCTTAGCCCCAAACTGGACTACAGATCTTTCAACCAACTCACACCGGTTCGAGAGTACATCTCTTTACTCCTCTGATATCTGTCATTGTAATCCTTCAACGTCTTCAGAGAGGTGATGGGTCCCGACAACCATACATTTCATAGACTACGATGTCTTTAAACTGCAGACTGTGGGGTCCTTAAACTCATGGACTACGATGTCTTTAAACCTTATGGACTACGATGTCCTTAAACCTTATAGACTACAATATCTCTAAACCGGACTGTGCGTCCTTACACTCATGGACTACGATGTTCTTAAACCTTATAGACTATGATGTCTCTAAACCGGACTGTGGGGTCCTTAAACTTGTAGGGTGTTTTTCGTCACCCCATTGAGATGGGAATACGCGCACGCTTATCAGGCGTACTACAGATTCTCCCTGCCTAGGGTAGGCCGGGGTTTAATGATTGTGGGGATCCGAATCTCCGGCAGCCGCGGACTAAGCTGCCGTTAATTACCCCTCGCCTTTGGGGCGAGGGAACCTCCGATTAACGGGTTAAACTGGTCATGCGAACTCAATGTGCAGTGTACGTGTGTTTTGTTTTGAAAAGGGGGGTTTGGATATATCGGGAGCCACGCAGAGTTTTTACGGGGGTCCCGCTACCCGGATAGCGTGCTGGGGGTCAACGGGGCTAGCAGCCCCCTTGCGGGGTGCGGGGCAGCGCCCCGTTAGAAATTTTTTCTAACAGGGACAGTGTCGTGGAGTATGTGTATGTGTACATTTGCATACATATGTATATATATACATGTATATATAAGTAAAGAGGAAAAATACATCCAAAGGATGCATGGGGCAGCACCTTGGGCGCTGTACGCTCGGGTGTTGTGCGCTCAGGCGCAAGTGCGCCACGTGTCGGCACGTGGGCACTTTGCGCATGAGCGCTGCGCGCAGGAGCGCAAACGCGCGCGCCACGTGTCGACACGTGGGCGCTTTGCGCAAGAGCGCTGCGCGCTGGTGCGCAAGCGCGCGGGCCACGTGTCGGCGCGTGGGCGCTTTGCGCATGAACGCTGCGCGCTGGTGCGCAAGCGCGCGCGCCACGTGTCGGCACGTGGGCGCTTTGCATATGAACGCTGCACGCTGGAGCCTAAGCGTGCGCGCGCCACGTGTCGGCACGTGGGCACTTTGCGCATGAGCGCTGCGCGCTGCGCGTTGGAGCGCAAGCGCGCAGGTGTCGGCACGTGGGCGCTTTGCGCACGAGCGCTGCGCGCTGGAGCGCAAGCGCGCAGGAGCGCAAGCGCGCGCGCCATGTGTCGGCACGTGGGCGTTTTGCGCTCGCGCGCAGTGCGCTGGAGCGCAAACGCGCCACGTGTCGGCACGTAGGTGCTTTGCGCTCGAGCGCTACCGCGCCGGCGAGGAAAGGAAGGCTTTTAGCCCCAGAAACCCTCGAAAGAGAAATTAGTGGAGTTAAACTCCTGAAAAAAGGGAAAATGTTTTGGTTGGGGAAATGGGTTCTTCTTCTTCCTCCTCTGTTGGCTGGCTCAAGAGATGTGAGATCTAAAAATCTCTTTTTTTTGAGATCTAATGATAGATCCAAGTTCCCCTTTGTGGGTTTTGTGGTGAAAAACTAATTTGTTTTGAAAAAGGAAGAGTAAAACTCTTGATTTAATTCAAAAGAAAGAAGAAGGTTTTGGAACCTTGAAGAAGGAAAAAAGATCTCAGATCTAAAACTTTTTTGGAGAGAGAAAAAAAGTTGTTAGATATTTTCATTATCTTTGCCTTTATAGGCCATACATTTTACACATAGCCCCTTGGGCTTCACAAAATGGCATTTTGCCTATCCCATGGCTCATGTGCCATTTCTTTTTGCACATAAGCCATGGGCTTTACAAAAATTTGGCTTTATGCCTATTTTTCTTACATTTATCCAAAAAATAAAATAAATACAACAAAATTGTTTATTACAAAATTTTTATCTTGGCATGGGGAGGCCGGCCGCTTCATGTTCGGGCTCGACCCGGACATGGGCCTACTGGATTTGGGCTTGGGCCCACTTGGCTTGGGGTTGACTTTGATTTTGACTTGGTCAACCGGGGTGTAAATTTTTACCCCAACAAATTGCCCCCCATCAATAAATGCACACCACATATGTGGGTCGTGTGCATGAAGTTGATGGATCTTCTTTCACGTGGAGGCGACTTGATTTGGTTCCCGCTTTTTGAGAAGCTGGCACTGCCCTTTTTACGACATGGACGGTCGTTGCTTGACATGTCTCCGAGACGGAGTGTCCGTGATAGACGTTTTCCTCGGCCCGGAGTTATTTGGTTCCCGCTTTGTAGGAATCCTGCGCTGCCCTTTTTGCGACGTGGACGGTCGGTGCTGCCCTTTTTGCGACTTGGACGGTCGGTGCTGCCATTTTAGCGACTTGGACGGTCGGTACTGCCCTTTTTGCGACTTGGACGGCCGATGCTGCCATTTTAGCGACGTGGACGGTCGATTTTTCCCTTTTTGCGACATGGACGGTCGATTCTGCCTTTTTTGCGACTTGGACGGTCGGTGCTGCCATTTTAGCGACGTGGACGGTCGATGCTGCCCTTTTAGCGACGTGGACGGTCGATGCTGCCCTTTTTGCGACGTGGACGGTCGGTGCTGCCCTTTTAGCGACGTGGACGGTCGATGCTGCCCTTTTAGTGACGTGGACGGTCGATGCTGCCCTTTTAGCGACGTAGACGGTCGATTCTGCCCTTTTTGCGACATGGACGGTCGGTGCTGCCCTGTTTGCGACGTGGACGGTCGGTTCTGCCCTTTTTGCGACGTGGACGGTCGATGCTGCCATTTTAGCGACGTGGACGGTCGATTCTGCCCTTTTTGCGACATGGACGGTCGGTTCTTGATTTGACTTGCTCTGCTTCTTGCAGTGTCAGGGGTAGACTTGACTGGCTCCGCTTCTTGCGGTGTCGAGATTGGATTCTGACTCGCTCCGCTTTCTGCGGTGTCGGAGTAGAAGTTGACTTGTTGATTTTGATTTGGGTTGACATCAGCATCGCTATACTGGAATATGGTACCAGGAGCGAATCATCATCTGTCATAGAGAGGATTTTGGGATTTTGGTTTTTGTTTGGCATCTGCATTGCTGCACTGGAATAATGCCAGGAGCAACTCATCATTTGCCCCGAGAGGATTTGGGAGAAATTGGGATTGTTTTACGCCAGTGGATTGTATACGGTTTTGTATGATCCAGACCGTAGGGCCGGAAAAATTTTGGGACTTTGTCGGCGTCTGCATCGCTGCACTGGAATATGGTACCAGGAGCGACTCATCATTCGCCGTTGGGGTATGGGATTTGGAATTTGGTTGGCGTCTGCATCGCTGCACTGGAATATGGTACCAGGAGCGACTCATCATTCGCCATTTGGGGATTGGGGAGCGATGGCTTAGGAGACAGGTTTAGATCCCTATCGCCTAAGGCTTTTCAATTTTATGGGCCGTGAGGGTCCCATAAAAGCATTTCCTCCCTACGAGTCGTAAGGATCCCGCAGGTGTATTTTCTCCTTAAGAGTCGTGAGGACTCCTAAGTGTGTTTTTCCTTTATGAGTCGTAAAGATCCCACAAAGGTTTGTTCTCCTCATGTATCGTGAGGACACATGAGTGGGTCTTCTTAATGGAGCATAATTCCAAAGGCGGAGACCAGCCGCGTAACTGGTAATTGTGGTGGGGCATGGGTATGACGAGAATTATTTGAGCCCGTGGATTGTATACGGTAGTCAATTTGGGGACCAACCATAGGGCTGGGAGAATTTTGAGAAATTGGATTTTGGTTGGCGTCTGCATCGCTGCACTGGAATATGGTACCAGGAGCGACTCATCATTCGCCGTTTGGGGACTTGGAATTTGGATCTTGTTTGGCATCAGCATTGCTACACTGGAATAATGTCAGGAGCAACTCATCATTTGCCATGGGAGGACTTGGGATTTGGGTTTTGGTCGGCATCAGCACCGCTAACACTGAAGCGAAATGCCAGGAGCGACTCATCATTTGCCGTTGCCCGTTGGGAAACGATGGCTTAGGAGACAGGTTTGGGTCCCTATCACCTAAGGCTTTCAATTTTACGGGCCGTGAGGGTCCCATAAAAGCATTTTCTCCCTACGAGTCGTAAGGATCCCGCAGGTGTATTTTCTCCTTAGGAATCGTGAGGATTCCAAAGTGTGTTGCTCCTTTGTGAGTCGTAAGGATCTCACGCAGGGGTTTTCTCCTCACAAGGTCGAGAGGACTTTGCGAGTGTATTTCATCTCTTTTCACGAGTTTGTGCCCCTTTCGGGTTAGTCCTGCTGTTTTTACTCACGGAGCCCTTTCGGGTTTTCATCCGTGCCCATTTTGCTTGTGGACATACCGTTTATTTCTTCTTCTTTTTTTTCTTTTTTCCTTTTTTTTTATTACAAAATTTTGCCGCTGGTGGGACTTTTAAAGTAGTCTTACCGGCAGGATTTAGGAGAAATAGGGGTCATTTACGCCCGTGGATTGTATACGGTTTTGCAGGATGTCTGATCCAGACAGTAGGGCTGATGTGCTCAATTCGCCTGCGACTTGGAGCATTCACGTGTAGTATTTCTTGAGATATCGGCCATTGATGGGTGGCATGGGCCTTTCTCCCTCGGCACTTATTAGTTGGTAGGATCCTCCGTCGAACACTTTCTCAATGACGTATGGTCCTTCCCAGTTTGGCTCGAATTTTCCCTTGGCATGTCGATTGAGGATGATCGGTCTTTTAAGGACCAACACCAATTCACCTTTCTTGAAAGCGCGGAGACGAGTTATCTTGTCATAGGCCCGTGACATTTGGGCTCGGTATAGCTCCAGATTTTGCTGCACCGCGAGCCTCTTTTCTTCGAGGGCATCGAGTTCTTCAAGTCGAAGGAGCACGTTTTCCTCTTCTGTCAACTCATGCTGAACGGCCATTCTTAAGCTTGGAACTTCGACTTCGAGGGGGAGGACCGCCTCCACTCCGAAGAGCAATGAGTATGGAGTGGACTGAGTTGGAGTACGGTGTATGGTACGATATGCCCACAACGCCTCGTGAAGCTTGAGATTCCAGTCTCTCTTGTTGGCTGAAGCATTTTTCCTGAGGAGCTTGCATAGAGTCTTATTGAAGGCTTCGGCTAGCCCATTGGCCCTTGGATTATAGATGGAGGAATATCTCCAGTCTATCTTATGTTGGGTAGCGAACCTTGAGACATTGAAGCTCTTGAAAGAAGGCCCGTTGTCAGAAATGATTCTTCTTGGTGTACCGAAGCGATATAGAATATTATGCTGGAAGAATGCCAGAATATCTTTTGTCTTGACTTCTTTTAGCGGGACAGCTTCAGCCCATCTGGAGAAGTAGTCTGTCGCAGCCAGTATGAACCGGTAGCCTTTGGATGATGGAGGATCAATTGGACCAACAATGTCGGTGCCCCAGACTTCGAAGGGCCACGACGCCACTGTAGGATGCAATGGATTGGGATGCTTGTGAATAAAATCACCGTGAATTTGGCAGATATAACATTTCTTTGCATGCTCTCCGCAATCCTGTATCATGGTGGGCCAGTAATACCCAAGCCGTTTAATTTGCAGTCGCATCTTGGGGCCAGATTGGTGAGCACCGCAAACGCCTGAGTGAACTTCTTTCATGACTTTTTAGGCTTCGGCCGATGACAGGCACCTGAGCCAGAGTTGGTCATATGACCTGCGGTATAACGTGTCATTTACAAACACGTATCGGAGAGCTCTCTTCTTCAGCTGAATCCTCACAGATTTTTCTTCGGGCAGCCTGTCGTATCGGAGGTACTCTATGAAGGGTTCTCTCCAATCGGGCTCGTCTTGGATGATCGAAGCTTCTTCGGCAGGACTGCTCTTCTGTTCCGCGCTTTCCTCTTCTCGTAGAGAGACCGGGGGTAGAATTTGTCGGCTCCTGACTGTGATCAGAATTTCGTCCATATCAGGATCGGCCAACTCCTTGGCTAAGCGAGCGAGTACGTCGGCATTTCCATTCAACGCTCTAGGGACTCTCATTAGTTCAATGTGAGTGAACCGTTTCATGAGTTCCACCACTCGGCCTCTGTACCGAGCTAATTCGGGTTTGTATATTTTATAATCGCCGCTTACTTGGTTGACGACAAGCTGGGAGTCACTGTAAACCCGTAGTCGAAGGATTTCCATTTCTATGGCGAGCTCCAAACCAGCTATCAGAGCTTCATACTCAGCCTCATTGTTTGTCCGAGGCTCGGTGAGAGCGAAAGAACGCCGTAGGGTTCCTATTGATGGCGTGATGAACACCAATCCTATCCCCGCTTTTACCTCCGGGATGCTTGATCGGCCGGAGCTTCTTATTGATGAGGCCCCATCGAAGTAGAGCTCCCAACATAGCTCGTCATTCTCTAGGTGCAGCACTTGTTCATCGGGTAACTCACAATTTAGCGGCAACCCTTCTGGTATGGGATGAGCGACGAGAAAGTCTGCAATAGCTTGCCCTTTTACTGCTTTCTGAGGGGTATAAACTATGTCAAACTCAAGTAGCATGACAGTCTATCTTGCCATTCTGCCGGCTAGGCTTGCTTTGGTCATCAAGTGTTTGAGCGGGTCGACCTTGGAGATCAGCATAACCCGATGAGCGAGCAAATAGTGCCTCAGCTTCTTCACAGCAAATATTAGAGCCAGGTATTGCTTTTCGATTGGGGAGTAGTTGTGTTCCGTCCCGACTAGAGTTCGACTAAGGTAGTAGAGGGCATGTTCCTTTCCCTCCTCGTTATTCTGGGCAAGGAGTGCACCGAGTGACTCATCAAGCGCGGCAGTGTAGAGAATCAGCGGTTTATTTGGAATGGGAGCGGCCAACACTGGAGGGTGCAACAAGTACTCTTTGATGCTTTCGAACGCTTCTTGACATTCGGCATCCCAGATAAAAGGAGCTCCTTTCTTCATGAGCTTTAAGAAGGGCCTACATCTCCCCGATAAATTTGAGATAAACCTCCATATATAAGCAAGCTTGCCTTGAAAAGATCTTAGCTGCGTCAGACTCTTCGGAGGAGGCATCTCCATGATGGCCTTTATCTTTGATGGGTCAACTTCGATCCCTCGATGTCGAACTATGAAGCCCAGGAATTTTCCCGATGACACGCCAAAAGCGCATTTCAGAGGATTCATCTTCAGGTCAAATTCCCTCAGTCTGGTGAGAACGGTCCTAAGATCCTGGATATGATCGGCCTTGGTTTCAGTTTTGACAACCAGATCATCAACATAACATTCGATGACTTTATGAATTAGGTCATCGAAGATATTGGTCATTGCCCTTTGATATGTAGCACCTGCGTTCTTCAATCCGAACGGTATCAGCTTGTAGCAATATATTCCGATCGGGGTTCGAAATGCTGTGTGCTTCTCATCCTCAGGCGACATCTTGATCTGATTGTATCCAGACGAGCCATCCATAAAGGTGAACAACTCGTAATTTGAGGTGTCATCGACCATCATTTCCATGACCGGCAGCGGAAAGTCGTCTTTAGGACATGCCTTGTTGAGATCCCTGAAATCTACACAAACTCGGATCTGCCCATTTTTCTTCTTCACTGGGACTATGCATGCGATCCAGTCCGCGTATTTCTCTTCCCTGATGAAGCCAGCATCGATGAGCTTCTTAGTTTCCTCGATGACCTTTTCTTCTAGTTCCCTTCTCATTCTTCGAGGAGCTTGTTTGACTGGTTTAGCATCAGGAGATATAGCCAACTTATGTACGGCCACTTCAGGGGAAAGGCCAGGCATTTCTTTGTATGTCCACGCGAAGCAGTCGACGAACTCATGCAGCAGGGCAATTATCTGCGCTTTCATTTCCTCTGACAAGAGCGAGCTAATATAGGTCGGCCTTGGATTATCGGGTGTTCCTAAGTCGATCTCGGTTAGCTCGTCAAAGGTTGCTTGTCCGCCATCTTCGAGCTCTTGAGGAGCTTCTTCTGGCTCGGCTATCTCGTCATCATTATTTGATCTTTCACTGGCCTCACCAACATGGATCATGTAGCACGCTCTTGAATCAGGTTGAACGTAGCCTATGCCCCTTTTATCTGGAATTCGTCCGTCGATAAGTGCTCGGACCTGGGGAGGATGCCATAGTCCTTCGTAAAACTTCGCTTCAGACTCCGTTTGATATAACCGGCATCCGCACTTTTTAAAGTATTCCTGCATCTCGGGCGCATAGTATCTGGGATTGAGGACGGCTCTTATGCCTCTCTCATATGGAAGGCACGCGACAGACAAATCGCCCGGGTGCACAACGGGATTTGACCCATAAAACAGGATGCCCTTCTGTCCACTTTTCCTCCTGGGAACGTAGAAAGTTTTCAGCTGGTCCACGGTGGAGATTGATAATGCATCGAGCTCTTTGCACATTTGCTCTGGTACCTTTGTAACGGCTAGGGACCCTTCTGCAACTTCAAAGGTCTCTCGTAGTTTCGCTTGTTGCGTGGGGGTCCAATCCGCACCGCTGTTGCACGACAGGTCCTCCTCCTCTGACTATTCAGTGTCGCTGCCAAGATGAGGGCAGACTTTACTGCTAGATGGGATTTCGGTAACAGATTCGTCCGTATCGCTGCCGAAATGAGGGCGAGTTTTGCGGAAGGACGGGCTTCCAGCGTCGGACTCATCAGTGTCGCTGCCGAAATGCGGGCGCACTTGGGTATTTTTGCTTTTGAACGTGATAGCCGGCGCAGATTTGCTTTTGAGTCTTGGGGCTGGTCTATCCTCAGTCAGTTGTGGCTTAGCATTTTGGTGGTTCATAAAGTACCGAGAATCTTCATATCGGACTTCATGCACACCGAACGGCTGGATGTCTCCGTCAATGCGTCTTTCTTCGCCATTTTTAGTATACTTCATGCATTGATGGAGAGTTGATGGAATGATGCCGTAATCGTGGAGCCATGGCCGCCCCAAGAGAATCTTATAAGATGTGTCGGCGTCGATCACGTATATCTTAGCTTCAGTTTGCAGATCCCCAAATTTGATTGGCAAAGCTATAGACCCCAGAACTTGCCGGCAATTTTGGTTGAAGCCTTGAATGACAATCCTTTCCCTTGACAGGTGTCGGACGTCCATTGACAAACTCTTCAGAGTTCGCAAGTTCATGATATTCACTGAGGACCCCGGATCAATCAATATGCGATTAATTCGATCTCCGTCGCTGTACCCGGTCACGTAAAGCGGCCGATTATGCTCAGCCGTTCCCAGTAGCAAGTCTTCATCCTTAAATGTGACTGCGGCAGCATGCAAAGCGTGCTGGGCTTCTTTCATATTAATTTCCGCAAAGTGAGCCTGATACCGCTCGGGGTTTTGTAGAGCGTGAATGAGAACATCTCTAAGCTCCTTAGATAGGACCAAGGCGTCGTAGATGCTCAGGAGAGACGGAAGCTTCCGGAGATGCGCCAAGACATTATAGTCCACCGAGGAAGGACTTATGTTTTCATCAGCCGGTTCTCTGCCATCTTCTTCATTGGTGACTTGTTTTTCCTTCCCTTTTGGGGCATTACTCTGATTTGGCGGTAGAGCCCTGCCGCTTCTGAGCTGGATTTGATTGGCCTTTGTGGTGAGCTCCTCGTCCTCTTCCGGAAAACAGAGATCATCCTCGGAGTCGCTGCCAAGATGGATGGCGTAGCAGGTCACTACTGGGATCTCTTCATTGGAGTCTTCTTCTAACTCCTCCAGAATTTCAGCCGCTTGTACAGAGAAGAACTCATTCAATTGAATCAATGTTCTTTTCTTTTTTTATATTCTTCAAGGGAATCGATATATTTTTGAATGGTCGATCTCCCTGCAGACTCTTTTTCGTGCCGAGCTGCACTTTTCTTCTTCTTGAGCTTCTTGGATTTTGAGCCTGATGGAGCCGCATTGGCAGCTGGACTGGTAGGCTTCTTCTGTTCTTCCCATTCCATCCTGGGTTCTTTCCGAAGTAGCTTTATCATCTTCTTCGTCATATTAGATATGTGCGTACTCCATGGAGGCTGCGGCGAGTCGGCCTCATTTCTCAGGGTAGCGGGTTCGGCTGTTTGCTCCCAGAAGGCTTCAATTTTTGTCTGTATAAAGTTGGCGGTTGCAACTTGATTGTTCACCAACACGCTTTTGGACAGCTCGATCTCTCCATCCCTGTACTGCTTCTCGACCCAGTCTTTGAAGATATAGCAATCTTCGATCGCATGGCTTACTACTCGGTGGTACGGGCAATACAGAGGATTGTCGGTCATTTTTGCTTCTTGGGGTCTTTTCGACTCCGGTAATTGTAGGCCGTTGTTCAAGGCATCTTTAAATATCTTACGGACCTTGTCCCTTCTGAAAGAGTAAACCTTGTTCTTCTTCTCCTCTAGGGAAGGCCCATCTCCTCCCAGCAATGGCTTTCGAGACCGGTTGGTTTTGGATTCGCCCACCCTTCGCTTTTCTTCATTTTCGGACGCATTGAAGACATTGGTACTGCTGGAACTCCCACTTCTACGGTTGTCGTCCCGCTTGCTTTTCCAGGTTTTGTCTCTCTGAGAGTCCGGCGGGGACTCTTGCTTCGAGCGTTCCAGCATCTGGACTTTCTTGGTTAGCTCCTGAAATGTCTTGAGGCCCGCTGTACACAAGAATGGGACCATCCAATTGCTGAGGTTCCCAATAAGAAGGCTGACGGACTAGTCCTGCTCCAGCGGCGGTTCGCACTTGACCGTGAGATTACGCCATCGGGCGATAAAGTCAGTGTTGCTTTCATTCTTCCCCGGCTTGGTCCTTACAAGGTCGGCAATGGAGATTTTATCATTGACGCTCATGAATCTTTGCCGGAACAGAGACTCCATTTGGGCAAAGGTAATGACGGACCCGTCTGGTATGCTCGCGTACCAGTCGAAAGCGACACCAGTCAGGCTGTTGACAAACTGACGAAGAAGGAGTGCGTCATTGCCCCCTGTATTTCCGCACGATGCTTTGAAGTGGGCAACGTGCTGATTTGCATTCCCCGTTCCATCAAATCTTCCGAACTTAGGAATGACGTAGCCGCTTGGGAACTCGATTAGATCGTACTGCGCAGGATATGGCCGCCCACTACTGCCGATTTCTTTCTGAGCTTCAGCTTCGGCCACCAATGTTTTAACCTTGCTGGTGACCAAATCCATTATACGATCCTGTGTTAGCGGGATAGTGCTATCTGGGGCCAAGGCGTCCCCAGAAGCGGAGTGTGGCCGGCTTTCATGTGGCTCGACCAGTCTTGGACCCGAAGGAACAGGCATTGGCTGCCTCGGGTTGTCATCATCCGGCTGATTAGTAGCGGCTTGTGCTTGATTAGGAGGCGCTCGAGCAATTTGAGCCGTAAGCTGCATCACCACGTTCGTTAAATCATCAATTTTCGAATAGAGCTTGGCCATCTCTTTGTCTTTGCTCCTGAGCTGTTTTTGAAGCTCTTGAAGCAGCTCTTGCTCCGCAGTCCTGGGGCGGAAAGTCGGCTCTTCCTCGCTGTCCGAGCTTGACTCTGCATGGACCGAGGGATCTTTCTGCCTATCATCCTCATCGAGAGGGTTTTCTTCATCTAGCGGGGGCGGCTGTTCTTGGGCGGCGGCAACCACATTCAGGCTAGATTGGGCTTGGGATGTGGTGGCCCCATTCTTGCTTTTGCTGCGAAGGTTGTCGCTGGGGCACCCACCCGCCATATAGACCGTATGGATGTTATATCCGGCCGTCTTTCTATCATTGGCGGCTGATTTCATGGATCGTTGTCTTGACCCCCTTGCTTCGGTAGCTGGTAGTCGATCGAAGTCGGCCGGCCTAACCAGGTTCTTGAATGGTGCTGGCGCTTCTTTTCTGGGTTTGCCCCGCTGCTTTCGTGCGGCACAGAGTGCTTGATAGACTCTTGAAGAGACCGTGTCATACTTTTTCCGTTGGGGCTGGGACACGTCTCTTTGTGGCACTGTTCGGACCGCTGTCTTCTTGATTCTGGCGGTCATGGCATTTTTCTGAACCCACTTCAGAGGCTTGAAGGAATTGTTGATTCTTACGTCCGACTCAGCCGTCGTCGCGGGACAACCCTGCACTTGGAACTTCACACGGTTCCATTTAGCAGAAGCCTTGGCCCTTTTGTTGGCTCGATACCTGAGCCGCTTCTGCCTTAACTTTTCTGTCCTAAGCATCTGGCAGACTTTGGCTCTTTGGGAAGACGCCGCATACCGGTCGATGGAGGGCCTTGGAGATACACTCGATTGTGCATTTGTTGGAGTCATCGCCTGAGCTCGTCCGCAACATTTGATGTTGCCCTTTGTACCGAAGTTCTTGCCCCCAGCTAGAGCGCCAGGGAGTCGTTCAGACACCGTCTTAAGTTTCGGTTGTGGTGCCTTGGCGATCACGACATTCAGCCTCTTACCCCTTAAGACCGGGTTGGCCACCTGTTCCGCTGGGATCTCCACCAGATGAGCGCTTCCGGCAGGGTAGATGATGACGGAGCCAAACTGGCGGAGCGGTTCCTCCCACTGTCGACTGAGGCTCGCGGGGAGAACCACACGAGCGTTGATCTTGATCACGTACGGAATCGGGGTCACGTTGGAAGCTGAGTTCGTCTTGGGAGACATTGTCGTCGAAAGTTGATTGCTGCACGAAAAGAAAACATCATTTCAGTATAGGCAATCGATATGTATATTAATTGAGTTCGCATGAACGCTTAACCCGAAATATGGGAGGAGAGATTGGTCCCGCCGGGCGTGCCAGAATCTGTAGGGTGTTTTTCGTCACCCTATTGAGATGGGAATACGCGCACGCTTGTCAGGCGTACTACAGATTCCCCCTGCCTAGGGTAGACCGGGGTTTAATGATTGTGGGGATCCGAATCTCCGGCAGCCGCGGACTAAGCTGCCGTTAATTACCCCTCGCCTTTGGGGCGAGGGAACCTCCGATTAACGGGTTAAACTGGTCATGCGAACTCAATGTGCAGTGTACATGTGTTTTGTTTTGAAAAGGGGGGGTTTGGATATATCGGGAGCCACGCAGAGTTTTTACGGGGGTCCCGCTACCCGGATAGCGGGCTGGGGGTCAAGGGGGCTAGCAGCCCCCTTGCGGGGTGCGGGGCAGCGCCCCGTTAGAAATTTTTTCTAACAGGTACAGTGTCGTGGAGTATGTGTATGTGTACATTTGCATACATATGTATATATATACATGCATATATAAGTAAAGGGGAAAAATACATCCAAAGGATGCGTGGGGCAGCACCTTGGGCACTGTGCGCTCGGGTGCTGTGCGCTCAGGCGCAAGTGCGCCACGTGTCGGCGCGTGGGCGCTTTGCGCATGAACGCTGCGCGCAGGAGCGCAAGCGCGCGTGCCACGTGTCGGCGCGTGGGCGCTTTGCGCATGAACGCTGTGCGCTGGTGCGCAAGCGTGCGCGCCACGTGTCGACGCGTGGGCGCTTTGCGCATGAGCGCTGCGCGCTGGAGCGCAAGCGCGCAGGTGCGCAAGTGCGCGCGCCACGTGTCGGCACGTGGGCGCTTTGCGCATCGCGTTGGTGCGCAAGCGCGCGCGTCACGTGTCGGCACGTGGGCGCTTTGCGCACGAGCGCTGCGCGCTGGAGCGCAAGCGCACAGGAGCGCAAGCGTGCGCGCCACGTGTCGGCACGTGGGCGCTTTGCGCTCGCGCGCAGTGCGCTGGAGCGCAAACGCACCACGTGTCGGCACGTGGGTGCTTTGCGCTCGAGCGCTAGCGCGCCGGCGAGGAAAGGAAGGCTTTTAGCCCCAGAAACCCTCGAAAGAGAAATTAGTGGAGTTAAACTCCTGAAAAAAAGGAAAATGTTTTGGTTGGGGAAATGGGTTCTTCTTCTTCCTCCTCTGTTGGCTGGCTCAAGAGATGTGAGATCTAAAAATCTCTTCTTTTTGAGATCTAATGATAGATCCAAGTTCCCCTTTGTGGGTTTTGTGGTGAAAAACTAATTTGTTTTGAAAAAGGAAGAGTAAAACTCTTGATTTAATTCAAAAGA
Organism: Agapanthus africanus; assembly: GCA_030015575.1. Classification (NCBI taxonomy): domain Eukaryota; kingdom Viridiplantae; phylum Streptophyta; class Magnoliopsida; order Asparagales; family Amaryllidaceae; genus Agapanthus; species Agapanthus africanus. The sequence continues at coordinate 888,302,443 of JASDDO010000019.1, read as the reverse complement.
AAGAAGAAGGTTTTGGAATCTTGAAGAAGGAAAAAAGATCTCAGATCTGAAACTTTTTTGGAGAGAGAAAAAAAGTTGTTAGATATTTTCATTATCTTTGCCTTTATAGGCCATACATTTTACACATAGCCCCTTGGGCTTCACAAAATGGCATTTTGCCTATCCCATGGCTCATGTGCCATTTCTTTTTGCACATAAGCCATGGGCTTTACAAAAATTTGGCTTTATGCCTATTTTTCTTACATTTATCCAAAAAATAAAATAAATACAACAAAATTGTTTATTACAAAATTTTTATCTTGGCATGGGGAGGCCGGCCGCTTCATGTTCGGGCTCGACCCGGGCATGGGCCTACTGGATCTGGGCTTGGGCCCACTTGGTTTGTGGTTGACTTTGATTTTGACTTGGTCAACCGGGATGTAAATTTTTACCCCAACAAAACTCATGGACTACGATGTCCTTAAAACTTATAGACTACGATGTCTCTAAACCGGACTGTGGGGTCCTTAAACTCATGGACTATGATGTCCTTAAACCTTATAAACTAGGATGTCTCTAAACCGGACTGTGGGGTTCTTAAACTCATGGACTACGATGTCCTTAAACCTTATAGACTACGATGTCTCTAAACCGGACTGTGGGGTCCTTAAACCCATGGACTACGATGTCTTTAAACTTTATGGACTACGATGTCCCAAACTTCGGACTGTGGGGTCCCTTTAAACCCACGGACTACGATGTCCTTAACCTTGGACTGTGGGGTCCCTTTAAACCCACAGACTATGATGTCCTTAACCTTGGACCACCATGTCCTTAAACCGGTAATCGACCGCAATGTCCCTAAACTAAGCAATAGACCCCAAACACTCTTTTGTTGGATCTAAACGGTCCCGTTAAGTTGATCTCAGTCTAAAATTAGACTGACGTATCCTTAACAAGCGTTAAGTTGATCTTAGTTTAAAATGAGACTAACGTATCCTTAATATACGTTTAAGTCGATCTTAGTCTCAAAAGAGACTAACGTATCCTTAAACCCAACCCCTAAACCCAAATCTAAGAAGATACGGATTTGGACTAATTCACGCCCTACGGGCGACAATATAAATTAGTCTCTGTATACAATCCACGGGCAACCACAAACAAAACAAACACACACGACATGAAGTGACCATCTGGAGAAGGAGAAAGTTGTTACCGCGATGCGGTAACGTAATTAACTGCAGGGGCTTGCGCCTGCAGGGAAGAGCGTCCCCACAATCAAAAACCCCTCAAACGAGGGGGAATCTGACGAAGTCTGCTGCATCGGCCGCATCCGTTTAAACCTTCGATACACGGTGCCATAAATCAACTTGGCATCTTCGGAGAGGTAGACGGATAGCACCAATTAGCATCTGCCCCGAATTTCAGGCAAGACGGACCCGCGCGGTCGCGTCTCCGTGTTCGGCAGGGAATAAATTCTGGCATGCCCGGTGGGACCTTTTCCTCTTTCCACTCCACACTTCGTATGTCGTGTTCGCGAACGAATCGCGGTTTGATATGGTTGCCCTTGGGTTCGAGGTACTAAGATTTGGTTTCTTGCTTGGCGCAGAAAACGAAACATCAATGGCGTCTACTTGCGTGAAGTGTTCCAACTGCAATTGCAACTCACGCTCCGCCTCATCTAGAGGCATAGCTTACGGGCCCCAAGCGGCCACCCTGTTCACAATGCTGGTGGACCAGGTGACTCAGGCCACCACTGGATTGTTTTTCGGGACCATACTCCCACCTATGAGCTTCAGCGCTCCTGTGCCATCGCAAGAAGCCCCAAAGAAGTCGGTCTTCGATCGACTTACCACTACAGCAGCCCCCTTCAACGGGTCGTCCAACTCCAGCACCTTAGTCTTCGCCAGATTGGGCCAAAGTTCATGTGGGCCTATGATGAAGCCTGCAATTCCAGAACAGGTTATTCCGAAGAAGATAGCCATCCCTGCTCCCGAAGTCATCAAGACGGCTTCTCTTGCCAAAAGGTCGGTCTTCACAAGACTGACTGTTCCGGCTCCCACTCCTGCTCCCGTTCCTGCTCAAAAGTCTGTATTTGATAGGTTAGACACTGCTGCTCGAAGGACCTCGGTCTTCAAGAGGCTGGTACCAGCAACGCCTCACCAGAACAGGGGGCATGACAAAGCCATCCCCATCACCGAACCAACACCATCAGCTCGACACGCTCGACGTCACCACTGGCGCCGAGTAAGGAAGGCTGGGAGCAACTCCCCCTCTGGGCTAACTCCACCAGCCCCAACGGTGGAAGTCAATGCTGCTGTTCCAACTGGGAACAGCTTTGAATTGCTGAACAAGGTGTGTAGGAACTCTCCTACCGCCGTACTGAAAAGATATCCTCCACCAGTGGAGAATGTTACAGAAACAAAGCCGGAGCAGCCCCCTCAGCGGCTGTCCTCCAAAGTTTACAAAGTCTGGCGATGGGTCCATGAGTCGGTGATTGATCAAGACTACCTTCGCCGACAGAAAAAGGTGAAGGTTCAGTAGGAAGAGAACCGTCCTGTTAAGCCACAAAGGACGACAACCACCCGGGTGCCCGCTGCAACGACCCCCTCAACGTCAACCACTCAAAAGAGAAGGAGGCTAGAGAAAGTCCCTGCGACTTTGGTGGATCACAAAGAGGCTGAGCCCAAACGCCCCAAGTATGGGGGCATAATGGTGCATACTGTTTATATGGCTTCCGGAAAAGAAGAAAGCCGCGTTTCGATGAGTCACCGACCGCTCACCCGATCCGTAACGAAAGCTCAAGAACAATAACAGAAGAAGCTTCAGGAAATGCTGACGCAAATGGCCGTACTCCCCGGGCCAAAAGAAAGCCCGGAGGTGTCCTCAGAGCAGCGTCATGAACAAGAAACCGATGCTGACTTCCTCCGCAGAGTCCTCGAAAAGAAGGACAGAGAAGCAGCAGAACAAGCTGCCAACATAAAACGAATGGCGCTTCTCTTCCAAGACATGGTCGGGATGATGTTACAGCCAGAACCTCCAGCTGAAGACCCTCCGATCATTATTGAAGACGACAAAGGGGAGACATATAATCATCCTCTGGCTCTTTCAGCAGCCAAGGAGGAAACCATTTCCAAAGCCGCTCTGGATGATTATATAGCTCAACAAATACGATCTCACCGAGCGAACGAAGCAGCTGGCCAAGTCGTTAAAACTGGGCGACCATATCCAGGCTGGTATGATCAAATAAGTTACCCGCCGGGATATACGATCCCCAAATTCCATGTGTACAAGAGGACATGCAATCCCCATCAACATGTCGCTCAGTTCAGGGCTCTTTGCGGCAATACTGGAGGTGATGATAAACTTCTACTTCGCCAGTTCGTCGGTAGTTTAGCAGACACAGCTTTTGAATGGTACTCAAAGCTTCCCGACAACTCCGTCAAAAAGTTTACAGAAATGGAGTTGCTATTCACTCAGCGGTTCGCAAGCGCCAGCGGATGCACCCTAATAACGGCATTAATCAATGCCAGGGTAAAGCCGGGAGAGACATGGGTGCAGTATGCAATCCGGTGGTGGAACATATGGTCGAGATGCGAACAACGCATAGAAGAAGATCCTGCCATGGGCATGTTCATGTGGACCCTTGACCCTCAGTCAACTATCTCCCAATTCATGATGTTCTTCAAGCCGACCACCTTCCAGGCCTTGATCGACAAGCTGGCCCAAATGGACCAGATGGGCCATAGGCCTTTCCCTTCAAAAGTGGGTTTTCAGAATGAAAATGGTAATGTGAAAGCGACCGTTGTCGCCAACGTTCAGCGACAGCTGAGTAACCTGAGGCCGTCTGTTCGTTAAAGCAGCAAGCCGCGATCCCTCGATGAGAAATTGAAACGTCCTTACTCATTTCCCAGGGATAAAACAAGGAGACTATTCGAACTGGCAGTGCGCAAGGGACTCATTACTTTGCCAGATCCAAAACATCCATCGCAACCAAGTGACGTTAACCATCCTAACTATTGTCCCTATCACAGAGTAATGGGTCACCTACTCGAATATTGCTACGTTTTCAAAGGCTGGATTGAGGATGAATACCAAAAGGGCAAATTCGTGTTGTCTGACAACTGGAAGGTGAACCCACGATAACCACATGCTCAGAAAAGGATGGACACGCCAGGGGCATCATGCTCTTTTATAGGGGAAGCTCCATGAGAAATTGTTCTTTCGGCAAAAACTAAAAGAGTGCTGAAAGATCTTCAAACATGTCCGACCTATGAACAAAGAGACCAAAACGTCCTAAAACTGGCAACGGACCACTATGTCTTAAACCTGGCAATAGACCACTATGTCCTAAAACTAGCTGTTGACCGAGATGTCGATAAACTACGGTGGATTGCAGCATCCCAAAGCTGATACAAAAAAAAAAGAATAAAAAAAAGAAAAAGAAAAAAAAAGAAAACGGTATGTCCATAAGCAGAAGGGCACGGATTAAAACCCGCAAGGGCTCCGTGAGTAAAAACAGCAGGGCTACCGGCGAGTTTTGTGAAAACCCGAAAGGGCGCAACCTCGTTAGAATAAAAAAAAGAGAAAAAAGAAAACGATATGTCCATAAGCAAAAGGGCACGGATGAAAACCCGAAAGGGCTCCGTGAGTAAAAACAGCAGGGCTACCGGAGAGTGTTTGCGAAAACCTAAAAGGGCGCAACCTCATTAAAAGACACTTGCAAGGTCCTCTCGACCCTGTAAGGAGAAACCACCTGCGTGAGATCCTTACGACTCACAAGGGAGCAACACACTTAGGGATCCCCACGATCCCTAGGGAGAAATTACACTTGCGAGATCCTCACCACTCGTAAGGAGAACCCACTTATGGGACCCTCATGGCTCATAAGGTTTGAAAGTCTTAAGCTTCAGGGATCTGAACCTGTTCTTAAGCAACCACCACAACCTCCAATTTTGCCCTACAAGCGGTTCAGTATTGACCCTTGTATACAATCCATGGGCGCAAATAGACGTTTCCCTAACAGAGTCCCATCCGTGACTAAGGATATGTCTACCCGGTGAAATGCCCTTGTAAGTCCTCTCGACTTATAAGGAGAAAACACTCTTGTAAGATCCTTACGACTTATAAGAGAACATACACTTAAGAATCCTCACGATTTCTAAGGAGAAAACGCACCTACGTGATCCTCATGACTCGTAGGGAGAAATACCTTCATGAGACCCTTACAGCTCATGAAGTCAAAAGCCTTAGTCGACAGGATCCTAACCCTGTTCGCTAAGCCACCTTTATTCGACATCGACGGAGGCAAATGATGATTCTCTCCTGGCAATATTCCAGTTGTAGCGGTGCTGATGCCGAAATCGGTGTCTAATTCTAAGCTTGCATTAAGAAGCTAGCGAGCCACACATGCATAAAAAAATAGCCGAAATAATGGGGCAACTTGCAACAAAATCAGCAAGTAAAAATGTATGCATGCAAAATAGCCGAAATGATTCGGCAACTCGTAATAAAAAGCAGCGAGTAAAAATAAAACAAATAGACGAAATGATTGGGCACCGCGAAAAATAGCCGAAATGATTGGGCAATCGCGACCTTCGCGATATAAAAGTTGAAATGATAGAGCAACACGGAAAGAAAAATATATAAAATGAAATTTTTTGCCCTACAGGTGATATCACATCAATCATTGTATACCATCCAGGGGTGCAAACGAAGAAGGAATCACACCTTCCCTCCCCAGGCTCCATCAGAAGAAGAAGCCAAATCTCGACGGTTCACAGACAGCCCAGAGACTACCTCGGAACCATGGCAAAGTCCCCTAGTTCCAAATCTCGACGGTTCATAGACGGCCTAGAGATCACCAACGGCGTTTCTCCTTACTCCAGCAGGATGCAGATGCGACGTCAACAAACGACCCCAGGGTCAAAACAACGGAACCATGGCAAAGTCCCCTAGTTCTAAATCTCGACGGTTCACAGACAGCCTAGAGATCACCAACAGCGTTTCTCCTCACTCCAACCAGATGCAGACGTGACGTCAACAACCGACCTCAGAGTCGCAACGAAACGTAGCCATGGAAAAGTCCCTAGTTCCAAATCTTAATGGCCACATCTATAGCCTGGAGACTAACAACGGTGTGCCTCCTCATTCCAGCAGGATACAGATGCTACACCATCAATCGGAGCCACGGCAAAGTCCCCAGTTCCAAGACTCTACGGTTCACAGACAAACTGGAGTCATCCAATGACCCCATCTCGGAATCAAGTCAACTCAAAAACCTTGATTCAGGGAAATTAGCGTCCTTGACGAGAGCATCTCGATTCACATCAACCCGCAAGGAAATCAGTGTCTTTGCAGGAATCTCTCGATTCGTCTCAACTCCGGGGAAATCAGTGTCCTTGGCAAAAACCTCAATTCAGATAAATCAGCGTCCTTGATGAGAGTATCTCAATTCGCGTTGACCCGCAAAGAAATCAGTGTCTCTGCAGGAATATACGATGTCCGCAAAACAGAACCATGGAAAAGTCCCTAATTCCAGGTCCCGACGGTTCGCCAACAACCTAAAGACCACCTCGACATTCGTCTCGATACAGCAGACGCAATATCACCCCAGCGTTCTTCCCCAACAGGATGCAGACGCGACACAACAATGGAGCCATAGCAAAGTTCCTAGTTCCAAATCTCGACGGTTCACCAACAACCTAGAGACAAACCGTGACATTCGTCTCGATATAGCAGACGCGATGCCAGCAAACGAAGCGAAAGCAATATTCCTAGCTTCAGGGTCTTGACAGGCAACTCATATAAAACCTGAAAGACTATCGGAGATCATCCCACACCAGCGCGGAGTGGTTATGACTCATCGGGGCTCTCCAAACTGAGCCTAACCTCAAGTAAAAAGCGACATGGAATATCCCTAATGCTTGCTCTTTCGACGGTAATATCACCTGGAAGATTACTTGAAGACGTCTTGTCCAGCCCCCGAAAGGATCAGAGACACGACAGTCGCGGGGCTACTCGAACAGCAAGATTATGCGTCGAGGAATACACCAGCCAACACGACGGTGCGGCGGGTAAAAAACCCTAGTACCACAGGCCCTAACGAACTTCTATTAGCAGGAGTTAACTGTGACGTTAGGACATTCTTGCGAGAACTTCTTGAATCGTCTCGACTCGTGAGGAAATTAGTGTCCTTGCGAGAATTTATCGATTCATCTCGATTCGTAGGGAAAAGCCTTAGGCAATGGGATGAGGACTTGTTTCCTAAGCACTGGGGTCCTGCAAGTCGGTCCAAAATGGACTCTTGCATACTATTCACGGACCACACTCTCCAAAGTTGAATCTCGACAAGGAGGGAAACAACTACTTACGAGTCCTCTCGACTTGTAAGAGGGAAAAATTCTCTCGTGGGATCCTTACGACTCTCGAGAGAAACCACACTTAGGAATTCTCACGACTCCTAAGGAGAAAAGACACCTACGAGATCCTCACGACTCGCAGGGAGAAAAGTCTTTATGAGACCCTCACGGCTCATAAAATTGAAAAGTCTTAGGTAGCAGATCTGAACCTGCTTCCTAAGCCATCACTACCTCTTGAAGAGTTCAAGATGAAATGTTCTTTATTATCTACAGGCCACACTTCCCAGAGTAACATACCAACAACACAGCAAAGAAAAGAAAAACGACAGTGGGAGATAAGAAAAATGTGTCTTTATTCATGAACTCATTTGAATACAAGATACATCATATAAAAGAATAAAAAATGGATACGTGTTATTTAAAAGATTACAAGTGTGTAATTGGTACAAGGCAGCTACTGAGAAGGAGGCGTTTTCAATAAGTCAGCCAGTTGCTCGCGCACTCCTCTCAACTCCTTTTCAAGGTCAGCCGCTGCGGCCAGCTCCGCTTCAACTCGGGCCCGTTGCTGCAGACAGGATGAAGTTTCTCATCAATTTCTTGCTGAACAACCTCCTGACTCTGCGCGACCTGTTCAGTAAAGTCAAGCTTTTTCCTCAGCACCAGCCCGTCGGAAATACATCGTTGAAGGCTTTCAAAGATGGAGTTCAGCTGCGCAGCATTCGCTTCAACCTGGGCACACAGTTGGATAGACTCAACGGAAGTCGCCTCACGTTCCTTTCGCTTGAGGGTTTCCTCTTGTTCAAAATGGTGAAGGAAAATGGCACTTCGCTCAACCCATGCAGCCCGGCGGGAGTTCGAAGCCAACACCTCCGGAGCAGGACGCCTAAGCTCAAGCTCATGCGGGCAGGCCTCAATCTTCCTGCAGTGATCAACCCAAGACTCAACGACGCCCTCACTATGAAAGTTTACGAGCGTCGCCAGCATAGGGTTAACCTCTGCGACAAAATCCGCGGCAGATGTGGGAGTCTCCACGTCAAGCTCCTCAATATAGTCGCTCAGCATGCGCAGACTATTCACGGCACCTTTCGAGGATGCACGCCGAGAAAAAGGGCCGGCTGGCATTACAATGCGAGACTCGAACGGGGCTGGAGTCGATGTGATTGCTGCAAAATAAATCACAATCAGATGTCGGCTTAATAAATAAAGAAAATACGTGAACAATAGAGTCTACTATACCGGCTGCAACAGGGGGGCAGAGCTGGGAGTTCCGGTGGCACAACAATACCCTCATCCCCTCTTTCAATTTGTAAGGCTACAAGTAATGCAAAGAAGAATTAGGAATAATGTGACTGCCCATTAAAGAAAGGATGCCGTTTAGAAAAGATACTCACCAACACCACCAGGAGGACTAATCTCTGACAGGAAGGAGAAGTGTGGGTGCAGCACCTGATACAAGTGGTCAAAAAGGTCTCCTGCAAGGACGAGGTAATGTAACGTCAGTACATAAGTTATACAGCCTAAAAATAAGACTGAGGGGTCACGAATCCGTACCTTCCAACATCTGAGATGGTACGAGAGAGGGTAAAGGAGGTGTCACCGTCAAAGCGGTAGCTGATGACGCTGCCTCGGGTAGCGCAACCTCAACACTCGCCACGCCTGTATCAGAAATGAGATAAATACTGTTAGAAAAGATTGAAAATGATTGCAGAATAAAAAGAAAAGCAATGACCCAAAATCTACCTGGTGAGTCGCCAGTCGGAACCGCGATGAGGGCGTCACTTGATACAGCAACTGCTTCACCCTCTTCCATCGGGATGGTCTCACCTCCCGTCGCCTCATCCCCTGACTCTACGAGAGCCGTCGTAACGCTTGCGACGCCAGGAGATGGCAAAGAACCGCAAGCGGAAAGAGCGACGATCGGAGCGGTGCTCGACTCTTCAGAGGGAGCAGCCACCTCGGGCTCAGCAATTGTGGCTATCTCATCCATCGCCACCTCGGGCTCGGCAGTGGTGGTCATCTCACCTACCGCCATCTCAGGCTCATCGATCGTGACTGTCTCACCCGCTGCTACCTCGAGCTCGGCGATCGCATCCACCTCGCCTACTGCCGCCTCGGGTTCGGCAATCACGGCTACCTCCTCTACCGCTGCCCCAGGCTCATCGGTCGCCGCCACTTCTTCGGTAAGACTCGGCCCTGCAAGATAAGATATATGAGAATTGATATTTAAAACTTTGACAACGGAACCCCGTGTCACATTACCTTGAGTTGGTCTTCCGACCGCCTCCCGAGCCTCACGTGCTGCCCGTCTATAGGCAGTAGACAAGGTAGCCGGGGATTCCTCTGAAGGAGTAGGGGCAGGGGTAACGGTGCTCGAACCCGCACCCACGGCCAAGGTAGCACTACGCTCTCTTGCCGCGCGTATTCGGCGCTTCCTTTCCGCTCGGGCCGTCAAAGCGGATATTCTGGATGCCTCCATCAATAGGACGTCATCATCCGTGCCAAGGGTTACCTATGAAGCCGTTATAGCTTCCGTCTTCGGTCGTTTGAGTAAGGCCTCTTTCGGCAGTGCTGAAGAGGCCGGGACTTCGGTGGCTGGCCCGGGAAGAATCTCCGCATCACCTTTCGAGATAGGCATTGTGGTCCCTGCGATAAGATAAAGAAGGGGTTAGATTGTCCATAAGAAAGGAGAATGAAGATGCAATGAGCCGAGACATACCGATGCCCAACAAAGCGCGATTCCTCTCCTCCTCCTCAAAGGTCCTAAGGGAAGCCGCCAGTGACTCTTCAGTGGTAAAGCCTGTTACAAAAAGAAAAATGTCAGTCAAGACATGATAATAAAAATAAAGATATAATGCAATAACAAAGTGCGACTGATGTTTACTTGATTGCACGAGGGTGGCCATCTCCGCTTGGTGGCTTGCGGATCGCACAGAAGCTGCAATAGCGGCCTCAAGATCAGTATCTTCCGGCACTATAAAGAGACCTTCGTTGGTCCCATATTCGCTCAGGCCTTCGTTATAAGGAGGCTGAGGCTCCAGGCTGAGCACAACATCTAGAGAGAGGACCGACTTCTTCTTCCTCTTCTGCGCGCGAGCTCCAGTCGCAGCAAGTACAAGCTTACGCTTGGTGGGCACTTTGGGGCGACGAGTCTCGATATCTGAGCCCACCCTAGATTCAGGGAAAGCTATATTTACCGTCTCCACGGGAGCACGAGGCACCGGTGGTACATCCACCGTCTCCACGGGAGCACGGGGCACCGGTAGCTCAGGCCTGTCCTCGGGGACTTCAATCATGGCAGCTCCTCTCAGCGGAGGAATGACAACGGACCTCGCTTCAAGGGGAGGTTTCGGTCACTAGCAGGGGGTGCACCCTTGCGGTCGAGTAGCATCCGCTTCTCCTCCCTGATAACAGCACCCGTTGCATGTTGATACCAGGCCACGTGTACGTTAAGGGCCCTTGGAACGCAACTCGGTTCACTGATAAAGAAGTGAGAGCCCGTATTCAAGCGCATGAAGTGATGCAGCGCACCCCGCATTCCCTCTTCGGTGGCAGCGAGTTCTACCAAGAAAGCCTCCAGCGGGACTCCCTGATTGTAACTCAGCTGCTGGGCAAAATGATGAGGGTTGTATCTCATGAATAGCGCCGTATCATTTTTCCTGAATACAAGAAAGCCCGGCCTAATGGAGTACAAGTAGAGAATCTTCTGGGCTTTCAACACAGATGCCCCGTCCTTAAAAATGTCTTGCAGTGACAGCACCGCCTTTGAACTTTCCTGGCCGATGGTCAAGACTTTGTCTGTGAAAGACATACCATCTCCGACCGTGCGCGGACGAAGGAGCAAGCCCCCTAGCTTCCCGCTGTGATGGACTCATGATGGAGGCGTCAATTAGCTGCATGATCCTAGAGAACTTGCATCTCTCGTAAACGGAGGTCTCTTGTGAATGCCAAAAAACCCGAGCACGTGCATCTCCATCCATGAAGTGAAGTAATGCATCGGGAAGTTGGCCGGATGCACCCCCAGTTCAGTGGTATCCGCCGCTACGCTAAGACCATGGTATAAGTGGGCTAACCCAGCGATCCCGATGGCCACTTGTATTCCGGCAACCATACGATGCGCGGGGTAGAAGACGGAAGGCCTTATGTAACGAGGATGCATAGGGAGCGCGAACCAGCTCAACCATAGCCCAAGAAACCCAAGAAAGAACGCCTCTTCATCAATGCCCGGGACGGCGATTTCTGATAGAGGGATGATCGCAGCGTCAGGAAAAAAGAAGCCTTTCTGATCAGCTTCCAGTACCGGCTGATAGTCCAAGCCAAAGCCGAAAGGATCAACGAGCTTAGAAAACTTTTCGCCTCGTCGCGACAAAATCTCCGGGAGAACAAAACGGGCAATGAAGTCAGCAAAACTGACCCCCCGGCCTCCGGATTCAAGGAAGAGGCTCTCGTACAGGTTCAACACCTTTATCAGGATGGGGAACTGGTGCTGAATGGCGTCCTCTTGCGTGAGGCCCATCACCACTGGCTTGGTGGCAAAAATATATTCATCCGGAGGAAGCAGCTCCTCGTTGTGCTCCCGCCTGACCGGTAGACCAGAAACCTCGGCGAATTCTTCCAAGGAAATGGAAACCTCTCTGTCCAGTAGAAGGAAGATATGGGTCAGGATGTTCCACTACTCCAAGAACGCCTTGATCCACCATATGGGAGGTGCAGAATACTGGAACAGCGAAGCGTAGACCGCAGGGTATAAGCCGAGCTTTAGTAGCTGCGATTTCTTCGCCGACAAGATGTACCGGGCCCACTGCAAATATCCGGCCGGATGATGGGGAGTTAGCCCGATGTTGTAGGGCTGTCCCTAAGGGCGTGACTCGCCCTGGCATATGCGCCGCCCCAGGGTATCCAAAGCCGCCGCCGGCTGCATGGGTACTGCGGCAATCGAAGGCTGAAGGAGACCCTCCGAAGTCCAATTAACAACCTCCACGACATAGTTCACCGGGGGTGCATCTGCATACGGGATCGCCGAGATAGGCTCCGAAGGCGTCGTACAAGAGAAGCTTCGACGACCTCTGATAATCTGGTCGTACCATCTACCCCACAAGTGAAGATTTTTGTGTTCCGGGTCACGGTCTTTGATGAGCGCGAGAACCTCCCGGTCCATAGGTGCCTCAGGGAATCCTCCCTCTGAACGGACGAACGGAAACGTAGCATCGAAGGACATGTCGCTTGCAAAAGGGGGGGGGACAGAAGTCGACTGTCGGTGCTATAATTTAATTCTAAATTTTGACACTCGGTACTTTAAAATTTGTACCACACTGCAATGCAGTGGAAAGGGGGACCCACGAAATCTAGATAAAAATGCATCAATTAATTAAACAAGCTCATCATTGGATGAAACTGTTAATTAAATGAGGAAATCCTCAAGAAAATTCTCATTGAATCAGAGATCTCTCGAGAAAAGGAGATAATCTCCCTTTGAGCGCAAAACTCTATGACAGAGTGACATTTGTCAAACTCTGATTATGAAGGAATAAAATTCCTTAAAGTGCCTGGCTCTGTAATGATAATGGAAAAATCCATCAGAAAAGAATTAATTAAAATTAATTTATGAATTAAAAATTCTGGGATCTTCAAGATCATGAAAAAACTCTTAAGAGTTCTTCATCAAAGATTAAGAAATCTACATGTTATCAAAGAGCAGAGCTCTGATCCATGGGCTAAGAAACCCCAAGAAAAGATCTCTTTAGATCTATGGATTCATAAGAGTAAAGCTCTGTTAATGAAACCCTAAATGGGTTTCCTTTAGATCAAAGATCTATAAAGAGCAAGGCTCTGTTAATGGGTAAAACCCTGATTTATTAAAAATTTTAAACTTTACCTAAGTTTTGATAGAGTTCTGACCCTTGAAAAGTTCTTAAACTGAAGAGCAATGCTCTAAAGAAGAGATAATTCTCAAAGAGGAAGATGAAAATCATCTAAGGGACCAAAGGTCCTATTTATAGGCATTGAAACGCCTCTTCAACATCTGAGTTGATCCAAGGGCACAGATGTTGTCACCGCTGCACTCACGTGTGGCCCACGTAAGCGCAATGGTGGGGGGGGAATTTGTTTCCCCCAATCAGAGCAAAGCTCTGTTTTGAAATTTAAAATTCAAAAATTGAAGCAACGCTTCAGATCAAGCGCTAGGTGCGCTGCGCACCACGTGTCAAACACGAATGCGCTAGCGCCAGGTGAGCTGTGCCCTAGGCAGTGCACCATGTGTGCACTAGCTCTAGGCGCGCTGCGCGCCACGTGTCAAACACGGGTGCGCTAGCGAAGGCTGCGCTGCGCTCTGAATAGCGCACCACGTGTCAAACTTAGGTGGGCTAGCGCAAGGTGCGCTGCGCTCTGAGCAGCACACCACGTGCAAAGCACGGATGCGCTAGCGCTGGAATTAAAAAGTTCCCCACCGTTAGATCAAAAGATCAAATAATGATAAATCATTAATTAATCAGAATTAAAATTCTGTTATGGAAAGATCTTTCCAATCTTGTTAAAAAAACAAGAAGATTGCTTTCTGTAAAACAGAAGCCCTAGGATCAAAGATCCAACGGTGGGGAAATATCCCCAAATCAATCAGAGAAAGATCTTTTTAACTGATTTAACAAATCAATTTGCCCTATATAAAGGCCCCAAGACTTCAAGTCTGATATAGAAAACCCCCTACAAACTTTGAGAAAACTCAAAGAAAGAAAAGCAAGCTTTTAGCAAAAGAAGATCATTTCTTCAAGGTAAAGAACATGAACAATGAACACAGAGATGAAATCATCTCATGAAAAGAAGAATTATCTTCTTAAAAGATCATAGATCTATAAAGACCAAGGTCTTTCATAAAAGAGATCAAAAGATCTCATCACATAATAAAAAAGAAGTATTTACTTCATTCATAGATCATTGATCTACAAAGGCAAAGCCCTTTCAAAAATAAGAACTGTTGTTCTTGAATCTTGAGGCAAAGCCTCCTTTAAAAAGAACATAAACTTGTTCTCTGATCATAAATTTGATCAAATGCGCTTTGCGCTACTGAAAAGTACCTTGCACTCATGAACTGCGCTTTTGCGCTCCTTGGACTGGTGCTCAGCGCCAAAATGTGCCACGTGTCAACCACATATACAACTTGCGCTTTGCGCTTCTAAATAGCGCACCACGCTCATGGGCTGGCGTTCAGCACCAAGCGCGCCGCGTGTCATTCATGTGTGCGCCACTAAACTAGCGCAATATGCTCATAAATTAGCGCTCAGCGCTCATCAACTGGCGCATGGCGCAGAGCGTGACACGTGTCCTTTTCGTGTGCGCTACTTGGCAGAAACGCAATGCATTCTTTAATTGGCGCAAAGAGCCTGGCGCGCCACGTGGCGCATTGTCAGAACACACATTGTTCTGATGAATGCTATGCATTCAATACAACACAAAACTAATTGTCAGAAGGCCCAAGCCCAAATAAAGGCGCAACACCCCAAAGCTATAAAATGTTAAACATTTTTATCTTATTGGACTTAGTCCAATACTTGCCATAAGTCCTCAACTTATATTGAACTGAGCCCATCTGCTCACGAATATTTAACAGATCTTAGCCCCAAACTGGACTACAGATCTTTCAACCAACTCACACCGGTTTGAGGGTACATCTCTTTACTCCTCTGATATCTGTCGTTGTAATCCTTCAACGTCTTCAGAGAGGTGACGGGTCCCGACAACCATACATTTCATAGACTACGATGTCTTTAAACTACAGACTGTGGGGTCCTTAAACTCATGGACTACGATGTCCTTAAACCTTATGGACTACGATATCTCTAAACCGGACTGTGGGGTCCTTATACTCATAGACTACGATGTCCTTAAAACTTATAGACTACGATGTCTCTAAACCGGACTGTGGGGTCCTTAAACTCATGGACTACGATGTCCTCAAACCTTGTAGACTACGATGTCTCTAAACCGGACTGTGGGTCCTTAAACTCATGGACTGCGATGTCCTTAAACCTTATAGACTACGATGTCTCTAAACTGGACTGTGGGGTCCTTAAACCCATGGACTACGATGTCCTTAAACCTTATGGACTACGATGTCCCTAACCTCGGACCGTGGGGTCCCTTGAAACCCACGGACTACGATGTCCTTAACCTCGGACTGTGGGGTCCCTTTAAACCCACGGACTATGATATTCTTAACCTCGGACTGTGGGGTCCCTTTAAACCCACGGACTATGATGTTCTTAACCTTGGACCACCATGTCCTTAAACTGGTAATCGACCGCAATGTCCTCAAACTAAGCAATAGAGCCCAAACGCTCTTTTGTTGGATCTAAATGGTCCCGTTAAGTTGATCTCAGTCTAAAATTAGACTGACGTATCCTTAACAAGCGTTAAGTTGATCTTAGTTTAAAATGAGACTAACGTATCCTTAACATACGTTTAAGTCGATCTTAGTCTCAAAAGAGACTAACGTATCCTTAAACCCTACCCCTAAACCCAAATCTAAGAAGATACATATTTGGACTAACTCACGCCCTACGGGCAACAACATAAATTAGTCTCTGTATACAATCTACAGGCAATCACAAATAAAACAAACACACACGACATGAAGTGACCATCTGGAGAAGGAGAAAGTTGTTACCGCGATGCGATAGCGTAATTAACTGCAGGGGCTTGCGCCTGCAGGGAAGAGCGTCCCTACAATCAAAACCCCTCAAACGAGGGGGAATCTGATGAAGTCTGCTACATCGGCCGCATCCGTTTAAACCTTCGATACACGGTGCCATAAATCAACTTGGCATCTTCGGAGAGGTGGACGGATAGCACCAATTAGTATCTGCCCCGAATTTCAGGCAAGACGGACCCGCACGGTAGCGTCTGCGTGTTCAGCGGGGAACAGTCAGCTCTTCATCACTCGCTGTGGAGATCGAGCTGGGCGTCTTTGCCATCACATCCTCGGCCGGCTCGGTGCGCGACAATAACCGATGAAGTCTAATGTATGATTTGGAGACACCCTTAAGAAGGGGTCGAATGGGAACCTCGCCATGCATAAAAGCATTAAACTCCTCAATAGAAAGGAAATAGCGACACAATTGTGTCTCTAACATTGGGCACGGGTAATTGGCTGCCCCTTTGCTGGCGCCAATCAAGTGCAAAAGCATAGTGCACATGTCATAGCTAGGATTTTTCATCATTAAAGTGTGCACAATGTGTAGGGATGGGGTGAAAAAGGTTGTGTTACGCGTGTTGGATAGCCTAGCACGACAGCAAGGTTTCGGGAGGCATCATCCATGCCGTTTTCAAAAATTTGCCATGCTAAATAACCCTAACCCAAGAATCTTAACTAGAGAATTAGACGATACAAGAAAGTAAACAACTTTACATCAAGTGAACAACGAATACAACCTTTGTAGACCAGTCCTTCACTTCACTTGCTCCGTGTAGTAGTCCCATGACTCCACTTGAGGCTTTGAACGAGTTTCCTCCGATGACCTTCGTGCCGAAGATGATCCACTCGAAGTCCCTCCAACTCAAGCTACCTCTACACTAAACTTTTTTTAGCGTAGGAAACACGTTACACTCGATCGCTAGTCAAGTGTAGGATGATAAAGTAGGGGATGTTAAAAGATCACAAGTTTGTGTTCAAGCTTCATGGTTCACATCACATGTGAGGGTTGAAACTTGAACCATGACATGAGGAGGAAGAAGAAGCTAGAGAGCAACCAGGGGAGCAACTCAAGAAAAAATGGCTAAGTCTTGAGAATAAGCTAGAATGGAATGGCAACTCTTGACCCCTCACTCATTCAAGCATGGAATTATGCAAAATAAAATTGCAACCATGTTTGAATAGTGAGTCAAGATGAATAAACAAAAGTAAATCCCATGCTTGCAACCATGCTCTCATTTTCCACCTCATTTCTATTTCCGCAAAATAGAAATTCATATGCCATGCTTCATCATATATATATATATATATATATATATATATATATATATATATATATATATATATATATAATGAAGAATAATTAGTGAGCTAATAATATTAGTTAAGATATAATTATATCACATATAATATATATCATATTATTAAATCAACACTTGATTTAATAATCCGGTTATATCTCATATGACCGACTTATATCATTTATCTGTATATCACATTATCAAATCAACACTTGATTCGACAATCTGGTTATATCACATATAACCAAACCGATAACAGATAACTGCCAGATTACAATACGGTATCACATACACGTATTTAATTTGGCCCACACACATATCACATATGTGTCCTACTTTGTTTCACTTGAACCGGGAAACTTCTGTGTGGGACTTTAAAAACTCGTCAATACGCCAGCAGTAGGTGATGATCATATCAGTCACCTACAAGCCGTCAGCGGTACTAGCTGGACGTAACAGCTATCCGGGTATTGAGCGATATGAAGATCAACAAGAAATCTTGTCCATAGTCTCCATGAAGCTTATCAGTAACACTACCGTACAGTCCGGTCTCTTCGTCCTATATGTCGCATATCAAGTCTAAGGGTGGAAATCGTCAAACCCCAGTAACGTGATAAGTCATCCCGATGTCTGGCCTATAACGGTTCGAGAAACTACTGATAACACTTATCAGTAAATCTCGACAACAGTCCGGGACTTCCAGTTATAGCCAATCGATCATAGCGCAACATCAACCCCCAATACCGGGAGAGACGAAACCCCTCTTATCGCTTATTGCCTCCATGTGACTTAGGACTGTACCCAAAATCCACATGTTTGCATGACTCCTTTGAGCCGTGGTAGGTAGGAAATCAAAGCACAGTGGGAGCCACACAAGACTCTATGACGATCTCAGGTCTACAGACTAACCTGTACCGGTGTCACCAGAGGACTGCTATCTGACGATAGGTATACTACCACATAGGAGTCCTCGGCGAGTCCTGTTCGGTGTACCTATTCACCAATGAGCACATGTGTACAATCTTTGATATCACACACCAATGGTTGTAGGATCAACCATCGCCCTCTAAGGGACAAGAAACGTACACACTAGTCTACACCGGAATATCGATGCCCTGGTCTCGAAGTTCCCACGACTAGGAACTGATTAAAGAATGTACTTGTGGACTACCCTAGCCCCACTAGTATGATCTCATCATAATCCTGATAGTCAAGTACATATCCTAAAGGTTTTATCAACATGTGAGAGCAAGACAGTAAAGAATACCAATCAACATGTTAAGATAAAGAGTAACCAGATAGCATACTATCATGTCGAGCAAAAAAGTCCTCTATATATATGTCCAAGTATTCACTATAATATACACCATATGTACAATAATGGCCTCTAGGGCATACATATACCTAACAATCTCCCACTTGCACTAAGGCCATGTGTTGTAGTATCTCATACCCAACATCCCAAAAAGTCTCTCAAACTAAATATGGGGGAGGGCCTTCGTGGGTGGATCCGCTACGTTGTCCTTCATGTCAACTCTCCTAACCTCGATCTCCCGGCGATCTAATATCTCCCAGATCAGGTGATACCGCCTCAGAATATGTCTGGATCTCTGATGGGACCTGGGTTCCTTGGCCAAAACCACCACTCCATTGTTATCACAATACACAGGTATTGGATGCTCAATGGATGGAACCACACCAAGCTCATCAATGAACTTCTTCATCCAGACAGCTTCTTTGGCAGCATCGTTGGCAGCGATGTATTCAGCCTCCATTGTCGAGGCTGCTACGGTGTCTCGCTTGAAACTATTCCAACACACCGCCCCTCCGTTGAGGGTAAAGACAAAACCCGAGACCGACTTACTGTCGTCATTATCACTCTGGAATCTCAAATCGGTAAAGGACTCCACCTGGAGTTCACCGTTACCATACACTAAAAAAATTTCTTTAGTCCTTCTCAAGTACTTAAGAATGTTCTTCACAACTGTCCGGTAGTTTTCCCCAGGATCTGATTGATACCTGCTCACTACACCTAGTGAGTAAGCTACATCTGGTCTGGTATATAATATCGCATACATGATAGAGCCTACTGCCAAAGCATAGTGTATCCCTTGCATGCGAGCCCTCTCCAAATCAGTCTTGGGAGACATCTCTTTGGAGAGAGTCAATCCTGAACAAGCGGGTATATTACCTCGCTTGGAATCTTCCATACTAAACCTCTTTAGTATGGTGTCTATGTACCTGGATTGGGACAATCCCAACATCCATTTAGATCAATCTCTATAGATCTTTATCCCCGGAATGTAGGAGTCATCACCAAGATCTTTCATGGAAAACTTGAGTGATAAGAAGAGCTTGACCGAGTGTAGCATAGGAACATCGTTTCCTATCAAGAGTATTTCATCCACGTACAATATAAGGAAGACCACGTTACTCTCTACTGCCTTCTTATATATACAAGGTTCATCCATATTTTTGATGAAGTCAAACTCTTTGATAGCTTCATCAAAACAGATGTTCTAACTCCGCGACGCCTACTTTAATCCATAGATGGATTTAAGCAGCTTGCACACCTTTCCGCTGCTCCCACTGTCTACGAAGCCCTCTGGCTGTGTCATGTACACGCTCTCTTCTAAATCACCATTTAGAAAAGTGGTCTTGACGTCCATCTGCCAGATTTCATAGTCATGGTATGCAGCAATGGCAAGTAGGATCCTGATGGACTTAAGCATAGCGATAGGAGAAAAGGTTTTATCATAGTCGACGCCAGATAGTTGACAAAAACCTTTTGCTACAAGTCTAGCTTTGAAAGTCTCAACTTTTCCATCTACACCAATCTTCTTTTTGAAGATCCACTTGCTCCCAATGGGTTTTACCCCTTCAGGAGCAACTTCCAAAGTCCATACTTGGTTAGTGTACATGGATTTCATCTCGGATCGCATAGCATCCAGCCATTTCACAGAGTCCCCACTCGTGATGGCCTTCTCGAAACTAGTCGGGTCATCATCTTCCATGATGCAATCCTCACTCCCACCGTCTAAGAGAAAACCGTAGTATCTCTCAGGTGGATGAGGAACCCTACTAGATCTGCGGAGTGGCTGGAGTTCGTTAGGTACTATTGGATCCTCTGGTTCCACCAAATCGTCGGTTGTAGTTTGTGCTGCTGGAACTTCTTCCAGTTCTACCTCATTGCCACTAATTTCTTTCACAAGAAATTCCTTTTCCAAAAAGGTGGCATGTTGAGCAACAAATACTTTTTGTTCCTCAGTATGGTAGAAGATATATCCATAGGAATCCTTTGGATATCCCACAAACTTGCACAAAACAGACCTTGCCTCGAGTTCGTCCGGATTTTGCTTTTTAACATAGGCCGGACAACCCCATTGTCACGACCCAAAAGTACGGAACATGACCGGTACTTAAACTACGAACGTCTCGAGGCGTACGTAATCTAAGTAAACCGAAAACCCAGAAATCCAAACCAAAAAAAGTAGTAGAGTGAAGGAAAACCAATTTAAAATCAAGTAGTTTTAATAGCATAAGCCGAGTTATGCGGTTTTAAAAACATCAAGTATTTCCTGAAAATTTCGGCAGAGTCTCCTTTGTAAATACTGGCCCCCAAACGAGATACAACATGAATAGTATACGAAATCAATAAAAAGGCATCCCCAAGCGGGAGCTAGCTCTTCGTCAATCGACGGTCACAACCACACAAGCAAGATAATATACAACGCCAACGACGAGGATCAAAATTCAAAAGGAAACTCAAAACCACAAGAAAACCACAGAAATATAACGCGCGACTCTAAGGTCGAAGGAATAACATCACTGGTCTCTATCTCAAAATAAATACATGTTTGGTTGATGGAACTTCTAGATACAACAGAGTAATAATATACAAGTTATATAATGGGGGGTACGATACAAGTAAACCCACCTACTAGCAAATCACCCGAAGGAAACTATGCCCGCAAGCCGTAAAGAAACCTGTACGGCAAACCTGCAAGGAACTGGGGCACAACGGGGGTGAGTTGCCAACTCGTGAATAGAAAAAACATCTACGGAAAGAAATCGCATAAATAACGCAACCTATGTCAAAGATCATAATATATCCTCAATTATATATATAACATGCAACCTATAACAAGGCTAGGGTAAATATCTAACCCGAGTGTAATTCCATGTGCCCGTGTCAGTGCCTCAGGTAGCAATATATCATATGAATGAGGTATGAATGCATGAAAACAGAATACATGTAAATGAAGAAACTGTTTTCATAATTTAGTGAGATTTCCTTTGTATTTTTAAAATGAGATATCATAAAGGAAATCAGCGTAAAACAGTGTCTAGCATCGGCACAAAACGTAATCCCAATATCTCGATATCTCTGTATCACCATCTCTGTACCTCAATATCTCGAAATCTCAATATCTCAATCACAATATCTAGGGCGCCGTCAGTCCAGACCGGCCCCTACCATCCATCTCAAGACCACGACGGTATCCTCCGGACATCCGACGCGTCGGGTAATATCACCGGTAGGTAGTGCTCCCCTGCCAGGCTCACATCGTCATCATCACGCGCTTCTTGCCCCGGGGTACCTTACCGGGTCCACCATGTACCCGAAACGGTTCATCCGTCTCCTCGAATCGGGTCTCGAAATCCATCAGCAAACTCATGGTGGACGACTCATACATCATGGGAAAAAACCGCACTTTTTATTTAAAAAGAGAGAAATCAGTTTATATAAGTTTTGCGGTTTTCCCCCAAATCCAGAAAATCTCATGGAAATCCGAATCCAAAACCTCAATAGCACTTAAAATAGTGAATATATGCATAAGAATCTATGAATGCGGCATAACAATGAATAACAGTATGCATGAAGTAGCAGGTAATAACTACAATGTCTAAACTAACATATAAGGTAAGTACACTAATATCATGTCTAAACTATTAGCTAACGGGCTATATCAATGTAATAGTATTTTCTAAGTGTACGTGATATGGCAATTACCGATGAAGATGTGTGTGAGCCGGCAAGTAAGTGTGCGTAGTACATACGCATCATCGGTAATGGTGATAGTGTCCTAACAGCATGATATCAATAATGAAATATGAATTACAATAAGTATGCGATGCGGAGCAACAGTAATAATATGCGGGAGCTGAATACTAGACACAACGATAACTAAACTGCATTAACCTAATATAAGTCCTACAATAATGCCTTTTGAAATCACACGAATCGCGGTGTTTTGGAAATAAGGGCTACGGTGTTTTTAAGAAAAGATACGTCTTTTGAAATATCCGTAAAATCCCTTGACCTGTCTTTTAAAATACCCACGATTCGTTAGTTTTGAAATAGGTAGGAGTCTAATCTAGTCTAACAACTACACTAAATTATACGGTTGAACTAACAAGCTGAACTACAGGTAAGGAAACCGCCTAACATCTGAGTCGATACGTATACATACCTGTATATATATTAGTCGGTGATCTCGCCTCAATAATATCATATCCGATACCATATCTATAATCAGACATCCCAAGTCAAGAGTGTGGATCAATCGTCAATATATAGCTCGTACACCGTCGTACGGCATCCCCAAATTTGGATACGGGTCAATATCATACTCATCACACTGTTCATCTGGTATCCTCTTTATCAAGATCATCATCTGGGGTACTGACCTACGTCTAGTGCACTACTAATATCACTATTCACATGGCATTGTCATTCAAAGATCCGCTATAACATCAGGACGTATCTCAAGTACGAATCCTGCCATATCACCAATCTCACGGCCTCAACTCAAATCTCATCGACTCATCTCAATCCCAAGTATCATCCTCAAATCCGTATGTGAACACATAGTCTCATACCCATGTGAACACAGAACTATATATATATTCCCGTAAACACAAATGGAAGAAGAATGTATGCAAGTATGGGTGGGTGGGTGCATGTATGGTGCGACCACTACTCTAGGGTTTCGCGATACTAAACCATCCATATTTATCATCAATAAACTCAAACAAAATATAATCAATAAATATGTGTATACGTATTCGTATACATCACCACGAACTGCGGGGGTGCTATACGCCATCCACCCGACTTCTCCCCGTAGATATAAATCTACTCACCTGGTCCTCGCTCGCCGGTGCTGACGTCGCCACGCGCTTGCTTGTCGTCTCGAAGTCCACATGGGGTACCTACATATCATAATGCACCGTATCGCATTAAAATCCGACTCATGACCAAAAACGAAACGTGAATCCCACATAGGTCAAAACCTATGGTTGCTTTCACAAATCAACCCAAAAACCCTCGAAGTCGGCGTACAACGCCAAACCATCGAGAAAAACACCAAACGTACCAATCATGGTTTCAAAACTCACTAAATGTATAAGAAATAGGGATTAATTCATCAAATCCATAAAATTAAACCAATCGTTTTATTTTCCAAAAACCTAGTTATCACAAATTCCCATTTCGGTTCAAAACTTGATGTTTTAACCAATCTACAAATTTTAACGATTCAAATGGCCAAAATGCTCATTAAATAACATAATTAGGTCATACAAATCACTTTCATAAATTAAACTCATCAATTTGTATATATTCCAAATTCCTAGTTTGCAAAAATACCGATTTTAACTCTTTTTAAAGTAAAATTCGCAATTTTACAATTAAGCTTGGTTTTGCATATACTAAAATATTAAACCACAATTTATAATGTTAATACTGCCATGAAACCCTAATTAGATTTTTATCTCACCAAAATATATATATTTTTAAAACCTAGTTTGTAATTTATATAATTATCACAATTAAAATTTACAAAAAAGCAAACTAGCAACTTGATTTGATTTAGCATAACACTAATATGTCAAATACATCACACAACCATAATCTCATAACACAAAACCCCAATTTGAATTCAAACCCCTCTCTTGAATTTCAAATCATGCACTTAGAACTAATTAAAAAGCTATTTAAACATATAATTAAGCTAACCTAAGGCAATTAACAACAATTTAAGAGAAAAGTTAGAATTATACCTCATGATCAAGAGATCAAAAATGAATCTAGCACCAAAATCTTG
Source organism: Agapanthus africanus (assembly GCA_030015575.1). Taxonomy (NCBI): domain Eukaryota; kingdom Viridiplantae; phylum Streptophyta; class Magnoliopsida; order Asparagales; family Amaryllidaceae; genus Agapanthus; species Agapanthus africanus. The sequence continues at coordinate 888,278,013 of JASDDO010000019.1, read as the reverse complement.
GCCTCAAAAATGAAAACTTTTTACTAAGAATCATACTATAGTAGCCAAGAAATAATGGTTAAGGCTTGGATTTTGAATTAGCTTTGATTTTGCAAGGATTTTGAGGCAAAATTGTGGATTTTTTTGATGCAAAATGGAGGGGATTTGGGGGAGGGGCTGCTGCTGATTGGGGACAGCAAAATTTCGTCCATGTGGTGTGGGGGGAGTGAGGAGAGAGAGAGAGAGGTGAAGAAAGTGGAGAGAAAAGAAAATTCTACACCTCTTTGACTTTTCTTTTCTTTTCTTTTCTTTTCTTTTGAAATGTGAGGTGATTGGAGAGAGAGAGGGAGGGAGGGGCTGTCAAAGTGAGCCAGCCATATGGGGAGGGGGAGAGAGGGTGAGGTGTGGGTGTGTGGGTTAGGGAAAAGATAAATGTATTACCCCAATTCCCATTAACACTAATTTCACCGAAAAAGCCTTTTTCTTCGATATTTTCTAAACCGTTTTGGCAAATCATTTCATTTAAAAAACCATATGATAAAATTTTGTTTAATGTGTTATGATGCACAAAATTTGTTTCAACCCATTCCAGTTTGTAATTTTTCCTAATTAAATGTATTAGTGACGGCTTAAAATAATAATAAAATAATTTTTTTCGGAAAATTTTTCAGAAAATTTCAAATTTCACCAGTGGCTTAATAAACACCAAATACTAGCAATTACATAGCTAGAATATGTATATTTAATTTTATAATAAAGATATTTGTATTTTGACTTTTTACAGAAAACCCCCTTATTTTACCGTTTTTTCGAAATTTCACCGAAACGATTTTCTAAACGTTACACCCATATCTTAACTCGTTTAAGAGATGGTCTCTTTCCATTCCATATCTCATATGAAGTGGTAGGCACTGATTTGGTTGGAACCCTATTCAATAAGTATGCAGCTGTTTCAAGCGCATGTCCCCAAAAGAAATAAGTAACTCAGCAGTACTCATCATAGAGCGCACCATATCTAATAGAGTGTGATTTCTCCGCTCCGATACACCGTTGTGCTGTGGTGTATATGCAGGAGTATGCTGAGAGAGAATCACATTCTCTTTCAGATAGTCTCGGAATTCCCAACTCAAGTATTCTCCTCCCCGATCAGATCGTAGGACTTTAATACTTTTTCCCGTCTGGTTTTCTACTTCGCACTTATATTACTTGAATTTCTCAAAAGCTTCAGACTTGTGTTTCAACAAGAACACATGTCCGAACCTTAAGAGATCATCGGTGAATGTAATAAAGTACGAATAACCATTTCTGGCATGTGTAGACATAGGACCGCATACATCACTATGTATCAGTCCCAGAGTTCAGAAGCTCTTTCTCCATGTCCAGTAAACGGAGTTTTGGTCATTTTTCCTTTGAGACATGACTGTCAAGTTTCATAAGATGAAAATTCAAACGAATTCAAATATCCATCTTTATATAACTTAGCCAGTCTTGTCGCATTGATATGACCTAGTCTACAGTGCCACAAGAAGGCTTCGTTCACTTCTGAACTTTTCCTCTTGTTTGTGTTCTGTATGTTAAGAACTGTACTTTGATTAAGAATGTATATACCGTTACATAACGTACCAGATCTATTCAACACTTGATTCTGGAAAATGTTCATAACATTATCCTCTAATGTGAGATTATATCCTTCTTTATTTAGCAAAGAAACCGATATAATGTTGCACATCATTTTTGGTACGTAGTAATAGTTGTTCAGAATCAATGTATTACCAGTTGGCAATACAAGGTGATAATCGCCAACTGCCTTGGCTGCAACAATTGCACAATTCCCTACTGTTAGGGATTTATCATCCTTTCCCAGTTCTCTACCATTCTTTAGCCCATGTAACAAATTACATACATGGGATCCTGATCCAGTATCCAATACCCAGGACGTAGAACAAACTGAGAAACAGTTCTCGGTAACGAACACACCCGAAGAAGATGCATCAACATATTGTTTCTTCGTACGGGTGGCGCGAGAATCCTGACATTCCCCTATCCCTTGCTCAGACTTATGACATTCATAAGATAGAGCGGGACCAACATTCCCTAGCCCTGTATAAAAGGAGGGTTCAGTCAATACATCCATTTAATTATCTTGATTAAGGCATGACATTGGTTGCTGCCTGGAGAGAGAGAGAAGGAAACGCGTTAGCGTGCGCTCTTTGCAAGATTAGATTGGTTATTATCTTATCTGATCAGGATGGCTCCCACTGTTTTTATCAAATCTTCCTTCAAACCCTAAAAGGTAAGATTAGCCGAAATTAATTACACCTTACAGGTTCGCCAATCATTCGGCCAGGCAGGTATCGGTACTCCGAGTGAGGTTCCCCGTGCTTTCGCACGGACCTAATTAAAATAAACATCCTATTCCCAGAGGCATAACCCCATTGACACCTTTCTAAACACCTACTTGATCGGCTAATTGTAAAGTGAAAAATTCTCTCAGGAGTAACTCTTACTCGCAGTGGGTATCGGGATCCAACAATCATATAGAAGGTATGCAGTCTCATTGCAAATTTCAACACTTGAAATTCCCGATAATGGTTTTTACCCCTAGCAACTTATGACATTGGCTATGATCAACAAATAATAAGTGCTAGCCAAGTTCAACCCGTTATTTCTTGATTGAATTAAACCCACCCGTGCAACCTTTGGCTAAGGTCAACAAAGCCGCACGACTACCCTAATCTAATCGCATCACCTGCTGCAGACAAGCACTAATTAGCTACAGCACACTACGCCTTGGCTATGGTCAACAAACGCAGCACGAATACTAAATAGTACTTATCTGAAATGACGAAGGGATACGCAAGTTTTTAAGAAAACCACGAGCGTAATGAACTTGATATCTTTGTAGAATATAATGATTTTGAAAGGGAGTGTTTTTTAGGCTTTTGCTTGTTTCGCTAAAGAGGTCACTCCCGGTGAAGGGATCTTGGTTCTTTCCTCATCGAATGAGGTGCTGGATATTCAAGAATACCACTATGCAAAGCAAAAACTAGAGAAGCAGTCAAAAGATAAAACCGAGTGGGTTGTAGTATTTGCTAGTTTCGCTAAAGAGGTCACTCCCGGTGAAGGGATCTCGGCTCTTTCCTCATCGGAGGTGCTGGATATTCATCAAGGAATACAACTATGCAAAGCAAAAACTAGAGCTACCTTTTTTGAAAATTTGATTCTACAACATCTTTTGGTTTCTTTCTTTTCATTAATCTCATTAATGAAGTCCCATCATTTATACTTCCTAAGCACCACAGAAGAAACAAAAATACAACATACGCTTATGCCATCGGCATTCGCCACAGTGTCCCATTATGCACCGTTAGGTTACTTAACTAACGGTATAGCGGGGCGGGACTAGTGCGGGTGCAAAATATAAGCAGCTTTTATTATATATCATATATATAATAATAAAGCATTCATCTCACGCATATAAAGTGATCACATCACAGAATATCAGCAGCAGAAGTCAACACATGAAATATTGGATATACTAGGATTCCGTGTTTTATATTAAGCTAGTAAAAAACACGGATTCCACGGTCGTGATGAATAGCCAATCCCACATCCCTAGACCCCTACGAGAGCGACAAGCAATCCTACCAATTCTAGAGTTAAGAGACCCGGACTCGACTCCTCGAGATGGTCTCCAACTGGACACTAGAACCCGGTTACTTATGCTCCCCGTCTTGGGTCTATCCTAATGCAGAAAAGTAAATAATATACAATAAGGGTGACAACATCCTCAACCCGGAAGTGCCCCAATAAAAGAATATTACATACTAGATTTTACATGAATGAAAATGAAAAACTCTCATCTCACGCAAAAAACCCCGGCTATTCAAACATGACGATCCAATATAACATATCCCAGCAACACATAACATCACATGTCATCAACGTAAGTAAATATGCGTACCCCAATTGTTGTTGATATATAGCAATGAAACCGGCGATACACCACATATTAAACTTACGGTCGCAGAAAAGAAAATGTCAAACTACAACATTTGGAATCCGCAACCTTCTTAGACATCATAAACCCGAAATATCACATATTTCGGATTTCATGCTTAACCATTCGAATTCCAAATATTGTATCACGATTCACAAATAGCTAGACGATGTTAAACATTCTAATCGAATCAACAAACACCCAAAATTTCCCAAAGAGCTCAACACTTGAGCACAGTTTTAAAAATACTCATAACATGCCATAGTGCCTATGGACCAACCGTAGAAGGGCCAACCTTTGCCTCACCTATGGCGCCGCGGAACTACCACAAACCTTAGGGTTTGGTGGCGGTTCCGACGGTCATAGAATCGAATTAGGGTTTCGTTCTTCTAGAGGGTCCATAGAATTACTTGCATGATTTTTGAATGTTTTTAATTTGGAGAAAATGCAACTTTTGGAAAATTTCCAGCAAGGGAGAAAATGGGTTATTAATATTCGTTCGAACTTTTTAACGTCGTCTAGATTAACCCGAAAAGATGTTAGAATTACGACTACGAAACACTCCGTATTAGCCCCAATAGAACTGTTAACATCATATAAAAACTGGGCTAATCAAAACAATACCAGAAACCCTAAAATCAAGCCCAAAGAACACCAAAAAATTTCGAGCCAAAACAGAGTTAGAAAAACCGGCAAAGCCGGATTTTTCGTGCATGTCTCCGGGTCAAAACCGGCGGTTTGGTCTCGAATTTCTCCAGCATTCTAGTTATATCACATACAACATTCTGCAGTTGCTAAAATAATTTTCTGATATCATTTTAAAATTGACAGAAACTTGATTTTTGGTTTCGGAGTTTTTTCAGTTTCGTGATTCTAATAATCATCGTCTAATTCTTTAGCTTGGCCACAGCTTGATATTCCTAACACGACAGCAAGATTTCGGGAGGCATCATCCATGCTGTTTTAAAAAATTTGCCATGCTAAATAACCCTAACCCAAGAATCTTAATTAGAGAATTAGACGATACAAGAAAGTAATCAACTTTACATCAAGTGAACAAGGAATACAACTTTTGTGGACCAGTCCTTCACTTCACTTGCTCCGTGCAGTAGTCCCGCGACTCCACTAGGCTCCACTTAAGGCTTTAAACGAGCTTCCTCCGATGATATTCATGCCGAAGATGATCCACGCGAAATCCCTCCAACTCAAGCTACCTCTACACTAAACTTTTTTTAGCATAGGAAACATGCTACACTCTATCGCTAGTCAAGTGTAGGATGATGAAATAGAGGATGTTAAAAGCTCACAAGTTTGTATTCAAGCTTCATGGTTCACATCATATGTGAGGGTTGAAGCTTGAACCATGACATGGGGAGGAGGAGGAAGCTAGAGAGCAACCAAGGGAGCAACTCAAGAAAAAATGGCTAAGTCTTGAGAATGAGCTAGAATGGAATGACAACTCTTGACCCCTCACTCATTCAAGAATGGAATTATGCAATATAAAATTGCAACCATGCTTGAATAGTGAGTCAAGATGAATAAACAAAAGTAAATCCCATGCTTGCAACCATGCTCTCATTTTCCACCTCATTTCTATTTTCACAAAATAGAAATTCATATGCCACACTTCATTATCTATATATATATATATATATATATATATATATATATATATATATATATATATATAATAAAGAATAATTAGTGCGTTAATGATATTAGTTAAGATATAATTATATCACATATAATATATATCATATTATTAAATTAACACTTGATTTAATAATCCGATTATATCTCATATGACCGACTAATATCATTTATTTGTATATCACATTATCAAATTAACACTTGATTCGACAATCTGGTTATATCACATATAACTGAACCGATAACAGATAACTGCCAGATTACAATACGGTATCATATACACGTATTTAATCAGGCCCACATCATATCACATATGTGTCCTACTTCGTTTCGCTTGAACCAGGGAACTTCTGTGTGGGACTCTAAAGACTCGTCAATACGCCAGAAGTAGGTGATGATTATATCAGTCGCTTACAAGCCGTCAGCGGTACTAGCTGTACGTAACGGCTACCCGGGTATTGATCGATATGAAGATCAACAAGCAAGCTTGTCCATAGTCTCCATGATGCCTATCAGTAACACTACCGTACAGTCTGGTCTCTTCGTCTGATATGTCGTATATCAAATCTAGGGGGTGGAAATCGTCAGACCCCAGTAACGTGATAAGTCATGCTGATGTCTGGCCTATAAAGGTTTAAGAAACTACTGATAACACTTATCAGTAAATCTTGGTAGCAGCCCTGGCCAGAGACTTCCAGTTATAGCCAATCAAGCATAGCGCAACATTAACCCCCAATACCGGGAGAGACGAAACCTCTCCTATCGCTCATTTCCTCCATGTGGCTTGGGATTGTACCCAAAATCTACCTGTTTGCATGACTCTTTTGAGCAGTGGTAGGGAGGAAATCAAAGCACAGTGGGAGCCACACAAGACTCTATGACGATCTCAGGTCTACAGACTAACCTGTACCGGTGTCACCAGAGCACTGCTATCTGACGATAGGTATACTACCACATTGAAGTCCTCGGCGAGTCCTGTTTGGTGTACCCATTCTCCAAAGAGCACCTGTGTACAATCTTTGATGTCACACACCAACGGTTGTGGGATCAACCATCGCCCTCTAAGGGACAAGAAACGTACACACTAGTCTATACTGGAATATCGATGCCCTGGTCTCGATATTCCTACGACTAGGAACTGATTAAAGGATGTACTTGTGGACCACCCTGACCCCACTAGTATGATCTCATCATAATCCTGGTAGTCAAATACATATTCTAAGGGTTTTATCAACATGTGAGAGCTAAATAATACCAGTCAACATGTTAAGATAAAGAGTAACCAGATAGTATACTATCGTGTCGAGCAAGAAAGTCCTCTATATATATGTCCAAGCATCCACTATAATATACATCACATGTACAATAATGGCCTCTAGGGCATACATATACCTAACAATGCGAACTTCCAAAGATATTGTTTTGTGCCCAATGGTATACGGTTCAAATATTCGCATACAGCGTACGTGCTTGAATTCCGTTCCTAGGTTCCCTAGAACAATCATCGCCCATTAACGTCATGTAATCCTCAAATTGGAGGGGTTGGTCGTGTGCGGGGATACGGGGTATCAAAATGACCTCACTAATGAAGTTCCTATCTATAACAATTTCCCGATCCCCCACAACAAGCGTATAAACTCGTATTTAGCCAAACAACCCTCCTCCATGCTTTCAAAGAAACGCGTAACGAGCTCCGGAATCGCGAACGCATTCGGATGGTTATACAACAGGAAATTCCATCTGCGTTTCCGGATCTCATCACCAAATTAGCTACCATAAACGTTATGGGTGAATAATTGCGAGAAATCTCGTTCAAACTGAAAATTAGGAGCTATGAACAGAGAATGTAAAAATTGTAGATCTAACGATAGGTGTCACGACCCGAAATGGCACGTGACTGGCACTTGAATCATATGAAGTCTATAGGACCCCATCTAATTCAAATAAGCCAAAATCCGAGAAATCTAAACCATTTGAAAAGAGAGAGAAGGAAAAGTTTATTTTAAAGCAAGTGGTTTAACAAAATAAGCCGTAGTATGCATTTTTAAAAGATCAAGTCTTTTCCAAAAATTTCGGCAGAGTTTCCTTTGTAAATACTGGGCCCAAACGGGTACAAACATACATAATATAAAGGCATCCCCAAGCGGGAGCTAGCTCTTCGCCAATTGGCGGACACAATCACGCAATGCAATATAATATACAATGCCGAAGGGCGACGATCAAAACTCATCAAGAAAAGCAATATCCTCAAGAAAACCAAAGAAAAACCATAATAATACATGCGCGTGACTCTAAGGTCGAAAGAATATACACCGGTCTTCTAAGTTTAACAAATATACAAGTCTGGTTGATGGAGTTACTAGATACAACTGAAATAAATAAAAGTACTACGGTGGTCACGGATCGTTCGCTTCGCTCTCTTGTCCGAGCTTGAGGGGCTCATGCAAGTGAACCCACCTACCAAAGCAATCACCCGGAAGGAAGCAGTGTACCAGCAAAGCCGCCAAGGAAACCTGTACGGCAAAACCTGCAAGAAACTGTGGCACAACGGGGATGTGTTGTCAACTCGTGAGTAGAAAACATCACCGAGAAGAAATCGCATGTATGACTCTCTCCTAGGTCATACAATATAATCCTCAATAATAATATAACCTGAAGCATCTAATAATGGCAAGGGTAACCATCTATATATAAGTGTAATACCAAGTGCTCGTGTCAGTGCCTCAGGTAGCAACATATCACATATATCATGAATGAATGCAATAAGAATGAAAACAGAATACATCTTGGATAAGAAACTGTTTTCTTAATTTAGTGAGATTTCTGTATAAAAACCGATGTATCATCAATGAAATCACATAGAATTTGTGTCAAGCATCGAAACAAAACATATATCCTAATATCCAATATCTTGGTCTCCAGCAATCCGGACTGGCCCATATCATCAAATCTCACTATCTCGGGTCCGCATGATCAGGATCGGCCCAAATCCATCTCTCTCATAACTCTGAACGGTATCCTCCGAATATCCGTCGAGTTTCCATACAATCACCGGTCGGTAGTGCTCTCCTGCCGGGCTCAACGCCTTTATATACGATCTTCTTGCCCCGGGGTATCGCATCGGGTCCACCATGCACCCGCAGACGGTCCCTCCCCCTACCTCAAATCGGGTGTATGATACCACTCGAGAACCGAGAAAACTCATGGTGGACATCACAAATATCATATCACGAGAAAAACGCAAATTTCTATTTTTAGAAATGATAATGAGTTATAAAATCCTTGCGGTTTCTCCAAATCCAGAAATCTCATGGAAAATCCAAATCCCATAATTAAAAGTCAATAAACAGTGAATACCGGCAATAAGCCCCATAATATTGCATGACAAATAAATAGACAATGCATGAAATATCACTGTAAATAAATGCAATGTCTAAACTAGCATATGAAAGCAAGCGCACTAGTACTATGTCGAAACTATCATCTAGCAATTTATACCAATGAAATAGTGTTTTCTAATATGTACGTGACATGAAAATTACCGATGATGATGTGTGTGAGCCGGTAAGCAGGTGTACGTGGAGCATACGCATCATCGGTAATGGTTCTGGTGTCCTAACAGTTTGGGTTCATAGTAACTAAAGAAAACACATTTACAAGCATGCGATGCGATGAGAACATGAATATAACGGAAAAAGAATAGTAAACGCAACATTGGAGAATATACATTTCTAAGTATGAGTCATACAATTTTGGTGTCTGAAATCGCACGAATCGTGGTTTTTAGAAAATAGGGCATGTCTTTAAAATACTCACGATTCGTCAGGTTTGAAAATAAGTATGACTTGAGCCCAGTCTAACATCTACCTGATAAACTACAGGACTAAACTAAAAGACTAGTCAAAAGAGTAAGGAAATCCACCTAAGTCTGAGTCGATATATATATCTAGTAGTCGGCGATCCCGCCTCAATAGCGTCACGTACGATGAAACATATAATACGACATCCTCAAATCAAGAGTGTGGATCAATCATCACATTTATACCTCATACGGTAAAATCCATCGTACGACATCCCAAATCGGGGTGCGGGTCAAATATCACATATAACTCATTATTCATCTGGTATCCTTATCAACATATCCTAAATTAGGTATACTGATATAAAGTCTAGTACATTCCGATACCATCAACAACATATATATATGTGTGTGTGTGTGTGTGTGTGTGTGTGTGTGCGTGTGTGTGTGTGAAAACACATCGCCCGTCGATCTACTATAATATCCTGTCGTACCATATCATGTGCCACATCACGGCTCAATCACTTATCAACCTCTCACGGAATCATGCCCGATTTTATCGACTCCTCACCTCATATCACATACTATCCTCATCATCCGTGTATATGTGTACATATATAAATATATACATGCTCACATACATGTGTGTGTATACCCATATACGCACAAGAAAATCAAATGTATGCGTGTGTGCGCGTGTGCGCCAATCTTTACTCTAGGGTTTCACGACTAAGAAACTAAACTAAGTTACTTTCTCTCTAAGCATTCACGTCTCACATTAACACATATAAATAAATATATAAATCGCATTCACATTCTACCCTACGAAAGTGCGGGGGTGCTATACGCCATCCACCCGACTTCCCCCGTAGATGTATATCTACTCATCTTGATCCTTGCTTGCCGAAGTCGATGACCCCACGCCTATCCTTGTCTTCCGAAGTCCATGTGAGGGTGCCTACATATAAACATATTGTTAGTGTATATGCCCTAGAGGCCATTACTGTATCATACTAGTTTGTAATATTGATGGAAGCTTGGGATATTCACAGTTGTATAGACAATCTTGCTCGAAATGGTAGTATGCTACTTGGTTTGTTTCTACTTTAATGTGTGCATGTGTTCTTTTAGCATATCGCCTATACACATTAGTGGAGCCCTTAGGATCTTTGCTTGATTACCAGCGTTGTGATGGCAGTCACACTAGTGGGGGCTGGGTAATCTACAAGCACATCCTTATACAGGTCCCTAGTCGTCGGATTATCGAGACAGGGCATCGATACTTCGGAGTAGACTAGCGTATGCGCTTCTCATCTCAGCAGGGGAGACGGTCTGTCCCACAGCCGTCAGTACGTCGTACTTGAGATAGTATGCGGGTGCTCATTAGGTTACGAGTACACTGGACAGAACTCGTCGGGAACTGTTGGTTGGTACTATACCTATCGTCAGTTATCAGTTCCCAGGTGACATGAGTACAGCTTAGTCCGCTGACTTGACACTGTCACTTCGTCTCGAGTGTGTTCCCACTGTTCTTAGATTGCTACCCTACCACGGCTCAAATGAGTCGTGCAAACAGGTAGCAGTTGGGTGCAGTCCCGAAACACTTGGAGGCAGTGACGGTTAGACAGGATTCGTCTCTCCCGATATTGGGGGTTGATATCGCGCTGTGTCAAGGAGAGCCATTACACATAGTCGTCCCTGGCCAGGGCAAGCGGGATATACTGGTAGGTTTTCCAGTGTTATCTCAGGGTGTTCTGGGCTACACTCCGACATGACTTGTACCGCTATTAGGGGACTGACGTTTACCATCCCCTAGGCCCGCCATGCAATATTCTCAGACGAACAGACCGGACTGTACGGAGATTGTCACATTCAGGCTCAGTAGGAGTTCGGATGGGTTCACCTCATCAGTCTTCTTATCGGCATCTACCTGGGGACCGTTACGTACAGCTAGTATCGCTTGCGGCCTATGGTTAAACCCACTGCCAGCGTAGTATCGAGTCTTTAGAGTCCCACACAGAGAGCTATTCACCTTTGGGCAAAACAGAGTAGAGGTCGCATGGTTTTGCGACAGGGTTCGTTCACATCAGCGCACTTGTGCACGTTTGGTGTCCGGGCAGTTATTACTAGCGGGCTTTGGTTTAAGCCAGATCCTAGTATACGTTTTGGGATTGGTTTTATCTCATTGTATTCGTGTTCCTCGGAACACGGATGCGGGTGTGTATGCACAGTTGACAGAGGCAGAGGCAGAGGCAGAGGATTCTCATTAGGGTTGTTATCTGTTGACTTTTTCTAAACCCTAATGAGAATAAGAAATATGATTAATAATATTAATTAAGTATTATTGTGCCATGGTTGAATTGAAAGTTTGACTTTTGTTGACTTGTTGACTTTGTTGACTAGTTGACCATTGTGGACTTGTTGACCATCATCATTTCATTTCTATGACTTTTGTTTACTTGTTGTTCTTTACAAAATGCATTGAATGCATGAAATAATAATGGCCATTGAAACTAACCATCATAATACTTAATTATTATTATTATCATGATTATTCTCACTTTTGTGAGCATGGTTGTAAATTATTGATCTCATTCTATCATTCTCATTCTTTCTCATCCAAGCTCTCCCTCTTCCTCTCTCTCAAGGCTCTCATGTCTCATGTGTTGAGAGGCATGAGCCATTGAGATAAAACCCTAAAAATACTTCTCTACTCACTCTAGAGTACAAGGTCTAGCAAGCCAAGCACTTTAGTTTCCTCTCGGTTGAGGTAGGAGCTCAAGGTAGAAGCTTTCGAGTGGATCCTTCTTCGACAACAAGGAGACTACGAGGTGGAGCCGATCCAACCACTCCAAGGAGCAAGAAGAGAAGGAGTTCAAGACCTACGTATAACCCCCTAATATAGTAGTTAAACTTGTAGTTAGTTTGATAGGTGTTTGTTTAGCAAAGATCCTATTTTCTAGTCCATGTTACCTTTACCATAAAAATCGTTTTTTACCGTTTCCGCATCCTCGTAAGAACCGGGAGGGGTAACGTGGACTTACACATATGATATCATAAACCGAAATCGCAGATAAAACCAAAACAGCACACGAAACGCACATAGGTTAAAACCTATGGTCTACGCATGCAAGAAAGGCCAAACAATTCCTCGATGTCGATGTAAAAACGTCAGACCATCGAGTTAAAACAAAAATACCAAAATCAAAGTTAAAACGAAGTCGCAAAACGAAACAGCAACACAAGAAAACACCTCCATATTTTGTTTCAGGTGAAATTAGCCAATTTTGCATATAGGGGGGTCTAATTTACTGAAAATGGAGCTATGGACCAAGCACGAACCTATTCTGAAGTACCCAGGCCACAAATTGCGGCCAGAAAGAGATAATTGGCAGATAGAAAATGAATTGGGGTCTCAGGTTTTGGGGTCAGCTTCTAGGTTGCCTGCACACCTCTCAGTAATCGCTAAATATTTTTCCGGTGCCCCGGGTCGTAGCAGATCTCCAAATATCATCACAATTCCCACAAACTTCCGATATCGGGGTTTCTAAGTTCAAGTCTTGGGTTTAAATCTCTGGTTTTAGTCCAGTATAGTATCGCTAAAAGGGGTTTAATGGCCTTTACAAACCTCAATTACACTTCACAACTCATAAAATCCCCTAATCTCTTCTTGGAATTTTCAAACCTCACTTAAACACTTCTAAACTAATTTAGATGCTAAAGTGAATCAAATACTACACTAATGGTGAAAGAATTACCTAATTTGACAACTCAAGAATTTTCTTGAGTTGCCCCAAGTGCTCAAAATCCAATTTTTCTTGGTTCCCCATGCTTGTAGTGAGCTTGTGCATGCATTTAATGAAGGGAAAGAAGTGTTTTGATGTGTTTTTTGTGGTGTTGTGAGGTGGTGTAGGTGGTGGAGGGAGAAAGGCAGCCATGGGAGTGAAGAGAGGAAAGAGAATGAAGAAAATGAAATGAGGAGGAGAATAACCATGGTCAAAGATGACCCTCACCCTCTCTATCTTGCTCATACCTCCATATTCTAATCTTTTTCCTTTTCTTTTCTATATTCCTTTTTCTTTTCTTTTCAAATCCAAATACAAATAAAAACCAAGTAATATAAACAAACGAAGCATGGTTTTCAAACAAATTAAGAAATGTAACAAGCATTTTGATTGATCTTCCTTTTTGTGCGTATGGTAAAATTTTTCATAACCAAAGAAATTTATACCGCAATTAATTAACGGTGTCGATGTAACCCGTTAATGAATGCGGATCGTCCACTGAGATGCGAGTACTTGTTCGATTTTGATTTAGATGAGTCGAATTGAAAATATAAAAGAAAATTCAAGAAAGTTGATTCAAGGTTTGTGAGATTTGATTTTAAGAAACATAAAGAAATAGATCAAGAATCAAGAAGATGTCCAAATCAATTTAGTTATCAAGATTTGTAGAATAGCTTGTAGGAATCGATCTAACTAGTAGCCATGATGAATACTAATTATGACTAATCTTATCTATTGATGGATTGTAACTAGATCGATGATGAATGAATGAAGATTAGAGATCTATTGAAGAAACTAGGGTTTCTCCTTTACTATCCCTTGTCTTTTCATTGATCCTCAATCAATTCTAGCCTCTAGCAAAGAGGATCATCAATCATTTGATCCCTAATTTGTAACGAAATAATCAAGAACATTGATCTCGCTCCAAATTAGGTTATTGACGATTCTTTTTCCTAGAGCTCACAATTCTCATAAGACTTAAGATTAGTAAAACAATTCCATCATCATTAGATCTACTGATTCTCTCGATTCCGTTACAAGCAGAGATTTCACTCACACATCATGAAAATTAATGAATCAAGAATCAAGAAGTTTCATAATGCAAGAATGTAAAGAAAGCAAGAATTACAATTATCACCTTTATTAAATCGACGACTAATTACACATTCCCTCAATTCGAGATTACAAGAGTTGCTCTCGATCGCTCCCTTGAAGAGGTAACTAGATCCGTCGAAGTTCGCTCCGCTCGATCTCCGTGAGACTTGGATCGTCGTGGATCTCGCGCTCTTGATGAAGATTGGCTTCGCGAATAAAAGATCGTTGATTGATCACTTGATTTGCTTCTCAATGGATCTTGATTTGGCTTTGGAATTGGATTTGGGTTGGGGTTTGGATCTCAAGTTGTGTCACTCAACTTGAATTTGAATTGTGGCTCTTAATTTTACCCCCAATTGAACAACTCTTGAACAACCCCCCAACTTTTTATCTAGATCCCCTTTTATAATTTCAAATAAATCTTCCCTCCTAAGCTTGGTAGTTATGCAGAGCCTTCCAGAAGATGCCACGTGGAAATGGAGCGTCTTGAGGAAGCTAAGCCATTACAAGGAAGGTTCTGGAGAAGTTTGGATCGCCAACGAGCCAACTCGGCCGCGGAACCGCGGCGGATCTGCCTGGATCGGCCGCGGATCCGTGGCCGTTTGAGGAGATCTCTGCATGAAAGTTCTGGGGATGTTCGGTGTTGTCTTTGAAGTGTTCTTTTGATGTCTGGAATCTTATAATTCTTTCTTGGTTGCTGCCAGAATTCAATTCTTTGACTTGCTGCGCTTTATCGGCACTTTTGCAATTCCAGTTCGTTGACATGAAGAATTTCCTGCACACAATCTTGATGAAAGTGTTGAAATATACAAAATCATGCGTGTAGTAATAAACACTCAATTTCCCTCTAGAATGTCGATTATACCTATAACACGTGGTATTTGGTATTTTACAGATGAATTTGTAATCCATGTTATATTTACAATAAATAACCTTAGATGATTAGAAAGAGTAGGGAAATTGATGTGTTAAGAATGCAATATTTTCGACTGATCAAATTCCCCCAAACTTAATTTTGGTCGTCTCGAGCAAACATCTTTTATTCAAGAGAAGAAGAAAATTTAAGAAAAAGAAAAACTAACTAGCACACTTTCGTAGGCAACACGATTGCACTGAGCACGTGCAACAGGCCTTTAAACCTCTAAGTGTTCCTAGTAGGAGGAGTGTTGTCTCCTGTGGGTTTTCAGCGGATTGCACCTACAAAATCCAATAATAAAAGGAACACTGTGAAAGTTACATATAAAGATAATAATTATAAAAGAGAGACTTTGAAAATTAGAGTTTTCAACTATACTAGCTTTTCAGTTGTCATGAGCCCTATCTTAATAGTCATGAAAAGATGTCAGAAATCACATCTTCCCTCAATAAAACATCGTCTTTATTCTTCATTCCCATCTTTCTTCCAAACATCGATCATATACCCTTACGTGTGTGTAAAGAACATCCTTACACTCGGAGAATTCAATTCAAGCTATCATACTCTTGTCCATCTACCTCAGTATTTTTTTTAGTCGGTGAATATTAGATGGAATTGCTCACACATTTTTCATGCGATCGTTAATACTTCTTGAGGTACTAACCGACCGATTACTCATGTGCTTGCAGATTAGGCGTAAATAGCAATTTCCTCGTCTTGCAACACCTAAGTCTTAGCAGTGACTCCCAAACCAGTTGGTCTAAGGCACTAGGTGATGAAGCACCCTCGCTATAATTTTTATGCTGCCTTGATGATTACAAAACCAGTGTTCATTTTTCTACAACATTTTATATTTTAGAATTTCCTTCATACTTTGGCTTTTAGACAAGAGCATTTCAAGGTATTCTCTACTATCTCGAGTTTCATGACGTGTGTAAGTACGTATAGTAAGGTATCAACATTCAGATGTTTGGCTTTCAGAATAAGAACTATTTTTCAGACTTATTTTTATCCTCAGATTAGTGACTTCTTTCATCTTACGGCTCATAACTACTTAATACTAGTTCCGTTTACGAAAACTTCTAACTTTCTTGGTTTTCTTAAATTTTTCTAATGTTTTAAATGTAATTTTTCACTTTCTAATCTTTTATTATCTTATTTATGTACAAATTTTTTTTATTATATGTTTTGTTCTTATGCAAAGTATGATGCAAAGTGATGCGTAAATAAGCACAAACCTCCCCCAAACTTATTTATAACAGTGTCCTCACTGTTGTTATCTGTTAAATCTCAGAAACCTGTACGCTTGGGCGAAAATTTATTAACGGGGGCAATAAATATGATCGTGAAAATGCTCCCCAAACTTATTTTTGGCTCACAATTTTGAGGACAACTTTTATTTTCAAGAGCCAAAAATATAACACCCCCCACCCCAAACTTGAGTTAAACAATATTAAGCATTTTAGGAGGGGGTAAAATAATTTGGTCAATATAAGGTTTTACAAAGACCAAAAATTAATACCAACCATTCAAAGATTTTATCAATGTAATGTATAGGTTGGTGAAATAACATGTTGTATAGAGTCAGGAAGAAGTGGGGAAGCGATAAGTGGTGGTCTGGAAAGGGTTTGAGTTTTAAATTATAGAAATGAAAGAATGAGGATGAATGGCAGCGAGAATGTGAATGATTAGGAAGGAGTGGTAGCGGTTCAACTTCTATAGGTGGATGTTGATTAATTACAAAATCCGTGTTGTTTAGGAATGCAAGTTCGTCGGCAAAAAGTTCTTCAAAACTTTCATCAATGGTGTGATCGAACATTTTGCTGTCAATAAGTTTTGTGCCAGAATTTATCATCCTTGATTTGTCAAAAATTATGGAGGTAGAAGACTCGAGAAACTCATCTACCTCATTTTCAAAAGCATCCAAATCAAGTTGACTTTCTGATATTATTGAACTTGAATTATCGGATTGTGATTCATCAACACTCACTGAAATTATAGGAGGAATAGAAGAAGAGCCTGAGGAAGTAGAAGGTGAAATGGGTAAACCAATTGATGTATCGCGAATTGCTAAACCAGATATGGGAGATGGAAGCTGAATTTCGGTCTGCTCTTCGGTTATATGATTATCATCAACTTCAAGACGCATTTGGGGTTCGGGAAGAATAATTAAAGGCTCAAGATGATGACCACAAGGAAGTGAAAGGATCTGATGAATTGGTGGGACAAACTCATCCAAAATTTCGGGTTCATCAATCAATATATCTGCAACGTCAATCACCTCATTCAAGTGAAGGTTAAAATTCTCAAACACCTCATTAAAAGCATGGTTTTTAATCAATTTGGGTTCAAGAGTGGAAGTGTAGAGATCACAAGGATTTGGCATGGTTTCACTCGAAATGGACCCTTCACAGTCGGGTAAATCAAACACTTCAAAGTCACACAACTTATCAATTGGTGAATCAATTGGTGTACTCGATGAATCTATGAAACTGGAGTTGTGGATTTCAGTTTGGAAAGGGAAGGTTTGATTAGGAAAGGTGTATAGTTCTCTCTCACTACCCAAATTCTCACTTTATTCTATGGCCGTATTAGACATTGAAATTTTTTTAGCAGGTTTGACATTTTTTTCTTGCCTCCACTCTGCTAGTTCCTTCCTAATTTAGTTCGACATTTCCAAATATTTTTCTAATTTCTGCTCAAGACTAGACTTGGGTCGATAAGGAGTTTCAGGATAATATTGAAATTCTTGTGGATAATTAAAACTCCCAAATGACTGATTAGAAGGACTGTCTAGAGAAGGTGGAAAAGTCGGATTGGATTGATAGGAATAGAATGCTTGTGAAAATTGGGCAGAAGTAGGGTCAACATTGTGATAAGAAAAATATTGATATTGGTTGGTCAGTTGGCTATTGGACATCATACATACCACAAAAATGATTATGAAAATTCTTTAGAAAGTGGAGGTGATGGTTGATATTGGTCCGGATTGAAACTTTGGCTTTTAGCCATAGCTATATGCTCCGCAATGGACATGCGTCTAGGGGTATCCTCACTCGGAATATCAACTGAAACTGGTGTAGAAGTAGGATACGGTTGATAAGACCTGGACTGAGGTGGCCAACTGTTTCTATCCGCTTGCGCTATCCGATCTCTTAAAGACATGGGAGAGTCGGATAGTATACCGAAGCGATTACGAAAACAAGAAATATCTGGTTGTGGACAGCAAAGTTCGGCAAGAGTTCGTCTGTTTGGGTCACCCATTATAAAAAGAGAAAAGGGGAAAAGAGGTAAAAAGGGGAGAAAATAATTGGTTTGTTTTGAAAAAGGATGGATTTATGAAAATTCACACAAAAATGCACAAGCAACCCTATATCTAATGGTTACCTAGGTCAAGTCACTAGACCACTCCTAGACTTCCAGAAGACAAATCGCGGGATAAATCCTCTACTACCTCTTTATCCCTCTTGTGGCCAGATAAGTGCTAGGTAAGTGGGAGGTTCTCCGCTACGTAAGTAGCGGGCCTAATTAACTAACCACTTGCCTTAGACACCACAAAAGAAATGCGGATAAGCAATAGATTACCCACGACCTTCTTCTGTCCTAATTGAGTGCGACTGTCCTTAGAGTCTTGTTTAGATATTTTTTAATTAATGAGGGTAATGCGGATGCTAGTTTTTGTGATTTTCGGGGCTTAGGAAGGGTAGTAAACTCCCCACCTAATCTGAATTTGGTCTTTGCCCCTTAATTTCCGTACTAAAATATGCACAAAACAACCAATTTCAAGAAACGCAACAAGAAAATTTTTTAAGCGCTGCGAATTTTGCAAAGAATCCTGCAGAAAATTGTTATTAGACAAGATTAAAGAGAAGAGCGGAGAACAAAGAATATACCACAGAAGTTGGGAACAGTGAAACTCCTAAACGACGGCGGAACCGCCGCAAAAACCAGCAATACGCCACGGATCCGCAGTGGAATGGAGGAAGTAGGGTTTCAAACTTTTCCTGTAGCTTCTTGTACTCCTCTGGAATTTGTAAATCTTCTCTGAATCTTGATCTCACTTCTACAATGATTCCAGATTCCCTCGCAAAAATTCAAACACTAAACGTTAAGCATATGATGCGATTCTTGGATGAAAAATTGATGGAATAATAATTTTTCAACTGAAATAACAAAAACGAACAAAATAGCACGCATCCCCGGCAACGGCGCCATTTGATTGATCTTCTTTTTTGTGTGTATGGTAAATTGTTTCACAACCAAAGAAATTTATACCGCAATCAATTAACGGTGTTGATGTAGCGCGTTACTGAATACGGATCGTCCACTGAGATGCGAGTACTTGTTTGATTTTGCTTTAGATGAGTCGAATTGAAAATATAAAAGAAAATTCAAGAAAGTTGATTCAAGATTTGTAAGATTTGATTTTAAGAAACATAAAGAAATAGATCAAGGATCAAGAAGATGTCCAAATCAACTTAGTTATCAAGATTTGTAGAATAGCTTGTAGGAATCGATCTAACTAGTAGCCATGATGAATACTAATTATGACTAATCTTATCTATTGATGGATTGTAGCTAGATCGATGATGAATGAATGAAGATTAGGGATCTATTGAAGAAACTAGGGTTTCTCCTTCACTATCCTTTGTCTTTTCATTGATCCTCATTCAATTCTAGCCTCTAGCAAAGAGGATCATCAATCATTTGATCCCTAATTTGCAACGAAATAATCAAGAATATTGATCTCGCTCCAAATTAGGTTATTGACGATTCTTTTTCCTAGAGTTCACAATTCTCATAAGACTTAAGATTAGTAAAAGAATTTCATCATCATTAGATCTACCGATTCTCTCGATTCCGTTACAAGCAGAGATTTCACTCACACATCATGAAAATTAATGGACCAAGAATCAAGAAGTTTCATAATGCAAGAATGTAAAGAAAGCAAAAATTACAATTATCACATTTATTAAATCGACGACTAATTACACATTCCCTCAATTCGAGGTTACAAGAGTTGCTCTCGATCGCTCCCTTGAAGAGGTAACTAGATCCGTCGAAGTTCGCTCCGCTCGATCTCCGTGAGACTTGGATCATCATGGATCTCGCGCTCTTGATGAAGATTGGGTTCGCGAATAAAGGATCGTTGATTGCTCGCTTGATTTGCTTCTCAGTGGATCTTGATTTGGCTTTGGAATTGGATTTGCGTTAGGGTTTGGATCTCAAGTTATGTCACTCAACTTGAATTTGAATTGTGGCTCTTAATTTTACCCCCAATTGAACAACTCTTAAACAACCCACCGATTTTTTTATCTAGATCCCTTTTTATAATTTCAAATAAATCTTCCCTCCTAAGCTTGGTAGTTATGCAGAGCCTTCCAGAAGATGCCACGTGGAAATGGAGCGTCTTGAGGAAGCTAAGCCGTCACAAGGAAGGTTCTGGAGAAGTTTGGATCGCCAACGAGCCAACTCGGCCGCAGAACCGCGGCGGATCGGCCTGGATCGGCCGCGAATCCGCGGCCGTTTGAGGAGATCTCTGCATGAAAGTTCTGGGGGATATTCGGTGTTGTCTTTGGAGTGTTCTTTTGATATCTGGAATCTTATAATTCTTTCTTGGTTGCTGCCAGATTTCAAGTCTTTGACTTGCTGCGCTTTATCGGCACTTTTGCAATTCCAGTTCGTTGACCTAAAGAATTTCCTGCACACAATCTTGATGAAAGTGTTGAGATATACAAAGTCATGTGTGCAGTAATAAACACTCAATTTCCCTCTAGAATTTCGATTATAACTACAATACGTGGTATTTGGTATTTTACAGATGAATTTGTTATCCGTGTTATATTTACAATAAACACCCTTAGATGATTAGAAAGAGTAGGGAAATTGATATGTTAAGGATGCAATATTTTTGACTGATCACATTTTGATGCATGTCATGATGCATAATCAAGCTTAATGCAAGATTAGCGAAAATTAATCGAGTTTAGCATTAACATAGAATATAATTAATTATAAAAAAATCTATGAATTCTCCATTCTTATAATCACTTTCAAATCAACATTCAATTAAGTTTTTCCAACATTTCCCAATTTATCGGTATATAATTATACCATATCATTAAAACCAATCCTTGCACTTAATAATATTCTTGAAATTTATTATTTAACTGTTTAAATTCCCAAAAATAATATTTTATTTTTCTGAAATGTTACAGTCTTCCCCCTTAAATAAATTCGGTCCCCGAATTTAAATTTAAACCCCTCAAATACCTAAACATTTCAGTAAAATGATCAAGTCATCGGGGCTCCAAAATCATACATACATAAAACATATCGTAGCGCAATGCATGCGCATGAAAACGAGTATATAACTCAAAATCAAAACTCCGTCAAGCATCATGCAATCCTCGGAGTTATGGTGAAGATACCAATGTCAAAGTCCAATATGAAAACCAACATGATATACATCAAAACTATAACATGCACATAGTACGCATCGTTGTAAGCTTATCTAAACATCTAAAAAGAAATGCATGCCAAACCTTTTTCAAGTCGTTGTGCGATGCGCGTATCACGGCACAAGTAGCGGACGTTTATTGTAAGAAATAATTATACATATATCTTTTGTTTAACATACACGTCCCGCCGTTTTTGAAAATAAATTTAGAAGGATTTCCTTTGTAAAAAATTTTGTGTCGTCTCGGACATGTAGGTAAATACTAAGATTATAGCTCCTTTTTGGAAATCCCTTCGGCAACTATCGATGCATGCAAAAACATATTCAGGTATTGTCCTCTGGCTAGTCCTGCTTAGTTACTATACCAAACAGTAAATGTCATAAAAACGCAATGCTCAAGGAAATCGTACTCAATAGTATATGTCATAATGCCACGTGCGTCTGGTGCGCACAGAAATCGAAATCCATAAATGTGCTATACATGTGCACAGAAACAAAATCTAAGTGCAACGGGTGTGCATGAAAACACCTGTCAAAGGCAACGGGTGTGCATGAAAACACCTGTCAAAGGCAACGGGTGTGCCTGACAACAATATCAGGTGCATTTGATATGCATGAAGAATCCCGATTTAGTGCATCTGGCGTGCACCAAAATCGCATCAAGCGTGTCAAGTATGCGCAAGAATCCAAATCAAGTGCACATGGTGCACGAAAACAAATATCGAGTATCACAATCGAAATCGACGGTATACAACGTACCTCAATCCAAATCAGGTATACCGTGGTATATAAAAATCTCACAACTACGTGCATCAGCGTGCACAAAATCGAATCAAAGTATTAAAAGTGCGTGAAAGCTACACCGAAAGCACAAGTCAAATCACATGCACACCATAGGCATGAAATCAAAATCAACATCTCGAATGACATCAAATCGAAGTCGAGTGCAACTGTGGTACACAAAATCTCAATCGTGCAAATAAATTGCCCAAAATACCGAAATCAAAAATGACGGATACGTGATATTCGAATCACCAAATCACAAATCGTAAACACTGTCATTAATATGTCCCTCCTTCAAGTCGAGAAGGTGTCGGTGCATCTAAAGCTAGCAGAGCAAGATATCTCCTTGCCTCCTGCTCATGGGGTAGTGCCTTGTGCCCTTAGGCTCTCGTCTCTCACTGCGAATTTCCAGTTACATAACTCCTCGGCTCAACGGCCCAATATGAAAACGATGACGGAAACAGCTCCACTCTGGCACATCCTCTAAACGATCTCTGGCCAACTATCATGGTCACTCATAACATGTCTCGTTGACGATGCCGAACTCTGGCCTACTGGGCGTGCGTAATACGACCGATCCTGGGTCCCAGTCTTCTCGTGTAGCATTCCAAAAAGATTCTGTCGGGACCTCTCCCAATCTCTTTTCTGCCGAACTACCCGGAAGTTATCGCCCTTTACTAAATCTATTTCTTGTTTTGGAACGGCTGCATACTCATCACGACTCCTTCTGGAAGATATATCCATATTCAACGCCTATGCATGCGTGTCACATCTCTGATGTCAATGGAGTAGAACGTCATCTCATCAAAATCTCGTACGAACCTCTTACTCCACCTTTCTCTAATGTCGACTGATTCGGACTCGTCTCTTCGTAGCTGTATGGACTGTGCTACAACGGCTATACTCATATCTAGAGTCTTCCAAGTAATGTATCCCATCACATGATATCCAGACGATGTCGAACTTTTCGATCGATTCATCAAAATCCCATAATTTCCCGAGAGCTCAACACTTAAGCACAGTTTAATAATATCCAGTACATGCCACAGTACCTATGGACCAGCCGTAAAAGGGCAAACCCAAGCCTCATTAATGGAACCGCGGAACTGCCGCAAACCCTAAGGTTCAAAAGCATTCTCATGGTCATTATGTCGAGTTAGGGTTTCATTCTTCTAGAGGGTCCACAGAATTACTTGCATGTTTTTCTGAATACCTTAAACTTGGAAAAATGGGTTTCTGACATTCGTTCGTTTTCTATCGACTCTCAACGTATCTGCGTGAAGTCTTCTCTAATTGGAATCAATCAATCTGATGATCTCGCATCAGGGTATGCAAACGAACTACGTGTCCTAGTCATTCATCCATGGGTGACTAGCGATCTTCTATCATATCTCTAAGTACAACTCGTGCTGTAATAGCTTCAAACATCTGGGACGATATCTTGTCAGTCGTAGCAACAGCTGGCTCATTCGTCCGCACGCTGAACAGTGCCTCAATCCTCAAGAATAGACGATACATTAACGGTCATCATATTCTAGCCGGCCTCTATCAGTGGCCCAATCCTCTGGTGCTGATCTGCAAGTTCGAGAAATTTTGTAAAAGCAATCCATCAAACGCTCATGGCGCGAAAACATAATAAAACGACACATCTATGCAATCGTGTGTCAACAGAATTACGCCCTGGTCAGTTCTCGTCCAAGACGAGCTCATGCTGACCGCAACTCTAACCGCAGCTCTCTCTGCCTATGCAATCGTGGTAACAAAACCACCAACCGATATCGATGAGGATAGATCATAGGAATGAATATAATACTTTGCAAAGAAATGTACATCCTAAGGCTTCTTAAGCGGAGTAGCGTATCGTAAGTATGTCGCGGAACATACACACAGTAGGTCACTCTACTTAAGTCACTTACTCTATCAACCAAGGTCAACCTATGCGACGAAAGTTTGGGTTTAATACCCCCTCGACTAAGTCTAAGTTCCGTAAGGTCAAGCCTAGGTTCCGAATATAATATACGCCCTAGACTCCGCATAGTCAAACATAGACTCGAACCAAGGTTAAACCTAGCGCTCTGATACCAACTTTCAACTTTGTCACGACCCGAAATGGCACGTGACTGGCACTTGAATCATATGAAGTCTGTAGGACCCCATCTAATTCAAGTAAGCCAAAATCCCAGAAATCTAAACCATTTGAAAAGAGAGAGAAGGAAAAGTTTAGTTTTAAAGCAAGTGGTTTAACAAAATGAGCCGTAGTATGCATTTTTAAAAGATCAAGTCTTTTCCAAAAATTTCGGCAGAGTTTCCTTTGTAAATACTGGGCCCAAACGGGTACAAACATACATAATATAAAGGCATCCCCAAGCGGGAGCTAGCTCTTCGCCAATTGGCGGACACAAACACGCAATGCAATATAATATACAACGCCGAAGGGCAACGATCAAAACTCATCAAGAAAAGCAATATCCTCAGGAAAACCAAAGAAAAACCATAATAATACAGGCGCGTGACTCTAAGGTCGAAAGAATATACACTGGTCTTCTAAGTTTAACAAATATACAAGTCTGGTTGATGGAGTTACTAGATACAACTGAAATAAATAAAAGTACTACAGTGGTCACGATGCAAGTGAACCTACCTACCAAAGCAATCATCCGGAAGGAAGCAGTGTACCAGCAAAGCCGCCAAGGAAACCTGTACGGCAAAACCTGCAAGAAACTGTGGCACAACGGGGATGAGTTGTCAACTCGTGAGTAGAAAACATCACCGAGAAGAAATCGCATGTATGACTCTCTCCTAGGTCATACAATATAATCCTCAATAATAATATAACCTGAAGCATCTAATAATGGCAAGGGTAACCATCTATACATAAGTGCAATACCAAGTGCTCGTGTCAGTGCCTCAGGTAGCAACATATCACATATATCATGAATGAATGCAATAAGAATGAAAACAGAATACATCTTGGATAAGAAACTGTTTTCTTAATTTAGTGAGATTTCTGTATAAAAACCGATGTATCTTCAATGAAATCATATAGAATCCGTGTCAAGCATCGACACAAAACATATATCCCAATATCCAATATCTCGGGCTCCGGCAATCCGGACTGGCCCGTATCATCAAATCTCATTATCTCGGGATCCGCATGATCAGGATCGGCCCAAATCCATCTCTCTCATAACTCCGAACGGTATCCTCCGGATATCCGTCAAGTTTCCATACAATCACCGGTCGATAGTGCTCCCCTGCCAGGCTTAACGTCTTTCTATACGATTTTCTTGCTCCGGGATACCGCACCGGGTCCACCATGCACCTGCAGACGGTCCCTCTCCTTACCTCGAATCGGGTGTATGATACCACTCGAGAACTGAGAAAACTCATGGTAGACATCACAAATATCATATCACGAGAAAACCGCAAATTTCTATTTTTAGAAATGATAATGAGTTATAAAATCCTTGCGGTTTCTCCAAATCCAGAAATCTCATGGAAAATCCAAATCCCATAATCAAAAGTCAATAAAATGTTAATACCAGCATAAGCCCCATAATATTGCATAACAAATGAATATACACATGCATGAAATATCACCGTAAATAAATGCAATGTCTAAACTAGCATATGAAAGCAAGCGCACTAGTACTATGTCGAAACTATCAGCTAGCAATTTATACCAATGAAGTAGTGTTTTCTAATGTGTACGTGACATGAAAATTACCGATGATGATGTGTGTGATCCGGCGAGCAGGTGTACGTGGAGCATACGCATCATCGGTAATGGTGCTGGTGTCCTGACAGCATGGGTTCATAGTAATTAAATAAATCACATTTACAAGCATGCGATGCGATGAGAACATGAATATAACGAAAAAAGAATAGTAAATGCAATATTGGAGAATATACATTTCTAAGTATGAGTCATACAATTTTGGTGTCTGAAATCGCCCGAATCGTGGTTTTTAGAAAATAGGGCATGTCTTTAAAATACCCATGATTCGTCAGTTTTGAAAATAAGTATGACTCGAGCCCAGTCTAACATCTACCTGATAAACTACAGGACTAAACTAAGAGACTAGTCGAAAGGGTAAGGAAATCCACCTAAGTCTAAGTCGATATATATATATATCTAGTAGTCGGTGATCCCGCCTCAATAGCGCCACGTACGATGAAACATATAATACGACATTCTCAAATCAAGAGTGCGGATCAATCATCACATTTATACCTCGTACGGTAAAATCCATCGTACGACATCCCAAATCGGGGTACGGGCCAAATATCACATATAACTCATTATTCATCTGGTATCCTTATCAATATATCCTGAATTAGGGTACTGATCTAAAATCTAGTACATTCCGATACCATCAACAACATATATATATATATATATATATATATATATTCGTGTGTATGAAAACACATCGCCCGTCGATCCACTATAATATCCTGTCATACCATATCATGTGCCACATCACGGCTCAATCACTTATCAACCTCTCACGGCATCATGCCCGATTTTATCGACTCCTCACCTCATATCACATACTATCCACAACATCCGTGTATATGTATACATATATATACATTCTCACATACATACATATATGTATGTATGTAAGTATGTATGTATGTATATATATATATATATATATATATATATCTCCACATATACGCACAAGAAAATCAAATGTATGCGTGTGTGTGCGTATGTGCCAATCTTTATTCTAGGGTTTCGCGACTAAGAAACTAAACTAAGTTACTGCGTGTGTGCCAATCTTTATTCTAGGATTTCACGACTAAGAAACTAAACTAAGTTACTTTCTCTCTAAGCATTCGTGTCTCACATTAACACATATAAATAAATATATGAATCGCATTCACATTCTACCCTACGAAAGTGCGGGGGTGCTATACGCCATCCACCCGACTTCCCCCGTAGATGTATATCTGCTCGCCTTGATCTTTGCTTGCCGAAGTCGATGACCCCACGCCCATCCTTGTCTTCCAAAGTCCACGTGAGGGTGCCTACATATAAACATATAATATCGGAACCGAAATCACGGATAAAACCAAAACGGCACACGAAATGCACATAGGTTAAAAACCTATAGTCTACGCATGCAAGAAAGGCCAAACAATTCCTCGATGTCGATGTACAAACGTCAAACCATCGAGTTAAAACCCAAATACCAAAACCAAAGTTAAAACAAATTCGCAAAACGAAACAACAACACAAGAAAACACCTCCAGATTTTGTTTCAGGTGAAATTAGCCAATTTTGCATATAGGAGGGTCTAATTTACTGAAAATGGAGCTATGGACCAAGCACGAATCTATTCTGAAGTACCTAGACCGCAAATTGCGGCCAGAAAGAGATAATTGGTGGCCAGGAAATGGATTGGGGTCTCAGGTTTTAGGGTTAGCTTCTAGTTTGCCTGCACACCTCTCAGTAATCGCTAAATATTTTTCAGGTGCCCCGGATCGTAGCAGATCTCCAAATATCATTACAATTCCCATAAACTTTTGATATCGGGGTTTCTAAGTTCAAGTCTTGGGTTTAAATCTCTGGTTTTAGTCCAGTATACTATCACTAAAAGGTGTTTTATGGCCTCTACTAATCTCAATTACACTTCACAACTCATAAAATCCCCCAATCTCTTCTTGGAATTTTCAAACCTCATTAAACCTCACTTAAACACTTCTAAACTAATATAGATGCTAAAGTGAATCAAATACTACACTAATGGTGAAAGGCCTACCTCATGTGACAACTCAAGAATTTTCTTGAGTTGCCCCAAATGCTCAAAATCCAATTTTTCTTGGTTCCCCATACTTGTGGTGAGCTTGTACATGCATTTAATGAAGGGAAAGAAGTGTTTGATGTGTTTTTTGTGGTGTTGTGAGGTCGTGTAGGTGGTGGAGGGAGGAGGGCGGCCATGGGAGAGAAGAGAGGAAAGAGAATGAAGAAAATGAAATGAGGTGGAGAATAACCGTGGTCAAAGATGACCCCTCACCTTCTCTTTCTTGCTCATACCTCCATATTCTAATCTTTTTCCTTTTCTTTTCTATTTTCCTTTTTCTTTTCTTTTCAAATCCAAATACAAATAAAAACCAAGTAACATAAACAAACGGAGCATGGTTTTCAAACAAATTAAGAAATGTAACAAGCATTTTGATGCATGTCATGATGCATAATCAAGCTTAATGCAAGATTAGCGAAAATTAATTGAGATTAGCATTAACATAGAATATAATTAATTATAAGAAAATCTATGAATGCTTCATTCTTATAATCCCTTTCAAAATCAACATTCAATTAAGTTTTTCCAACATTTCCAAATTTATCGGTATATAATTATTCCATATCATTAAAACCAATCCTTGCACTTAATAATATTCCTGAAATTTATTATTTAATTGTTTAAATTCCCAAAAATAATATTTATTTTTCTGAAATGTTATAATAGGAGAGAGGAAATCAAACCTCCTCTGAAAATTTCAGAGGGAGAAGCGGCTGATCGG
This sequence comes from Agapanthus africanus, assembly GCA_030015575.1. NCBI lineage: Eukaryota > Viridiplantae > Streptophyta > Magnoliopsida > Asparagales > Amaryllidaceae > Agapanthus > Agapanthus africanus. Next base: position 888,249,012 of record JASDDO010000019.1, on the reverse strand, counting down.
CAGCGGATCCGTGGTGGGTAGGGCGTTCTGCGGCGCTTCCGTGATGGAGTGAGGAGATCGTCGGTGGATTTTTGTAGTGGTGGCTAAGGTTTGCTGTGGGAAGAGAGATGAAGGCTCGGGAGCAGCAGAAAATAAGAGAAGATGGCTTTTAAAGGGAAAGCAAGATTTGGTCAAAAGGTGACCTCCTTTTTGCACAAAAGCCCTCCGAATTTTGATATACCCTTTTTTATACCCTTTTTTTTATATACCTTTTTTTATACAAATGGGAATTTCATCAGGCAAGAAATATCCCGACACAAAAACAAAATGGATATGCACCGGACAAGAATATCCATTATATATATACAAGATGGTATATACATACCCCCAAACTTATTTGAAACTGTGTTTCCACTGTTTATGGCTGGATAACCGAAGTTTGGTGATAAACGGAGGAAGATTAGTCAATGTAAACCGGTTCCTGCAACATCAGGTGCTTCTCCGATGGTTCTGCGGTGAGGAACAGTTTACTCTGTGTCCGTTCACTTTGAATAGTGAACCGTCCTCTGGATTCTCCAAATCCACCGCGCCGTGCGGGTATACACACCGCACAAGAAAGTGCTTTACTTGGGATAAAAATCTAAGTCTGTCCTTACTCGACCATTCGTTTGGTATTAGTCATGTCGCCAATTAGTTCACAATATCTGTGAACCAGGGTTCGTACTGTAGGGTTACTAGGCACAGTCATAAGGGTCTATAAGGCATCAACCATGCCCGATTTAAATTTTAGACGTGCCGAACAACCCTAACCAAGATCTTAGACTAGAGATTAGGCGAAACAAATAGCAAGTAAACAACTTTACTTCTAAGAGTTAGAGATTACAACCTTTGTAGTCCGTTCCTTCACTTCAAAAGTTTCGTGTTGAGGTCCCTTCGCTGCGATCATCGAGTACCCGGACTCTAGAGAGGGTCCATGAAGAGAAAGATGCAAGCTTGCTTCCGATCTTCGATAACAAAGATGATCTACCTTGAAGAAACTCAAGCCCAAGGTTTTGCTTCACTAATCAAGTATTAGCAAAGCAAACACCCTAATCTAAATGGCTAGAATAGATGAGAATGATGAAGTAGGAATTTAGCTCTCATTTGTTTGCTTTATCTCACTCATTTTCATCACATATGAAAAAGCTAGAAAGATTTTTTCAAAAGGAAAAAGAAGAAGAATTACTTTGTGATGAATAATGAAATCATTAGTTATGGTTACAAATCAACCCTTGGTTAAGAAAAAAAAGACTTAACCATTGTAGAAAATAAACCATGGTAAAGGGTTTGGGTTGGGTTAAGAAAATATCTTCAAAATATCATAACAAAATATCTTTGCTTAAAACAAAACATAAAGCTTCTAGAAGCTTCATGAAAGTGCTAACCCAAATCAAACCCTAATCATGTTTAATCTCCACAAATCATGTTACATTAGTAATCATAACTTGTTACAATATTATATATCACATATACAATATTTATTGTAACAAAATAAAATAATACAATTAACATATATCATATATATATAAATGTATTACCCGAGTGAGAAAAAGAATCTTTAAGTGAGCATATATTAGTTAATGTAATTTAATATATCAAATATATAATTATACATTAAATTATCGAATAAACACTTGATCCGATAATCCGTCTAATTCATAAATAACCGACTAATATAATATGTATCAGTTCATCGAATCAATACTGGATCCGATGACCCGGCTATATCACATATACCCGGCCGATATCTCATATCGCGAGAATCTAATACGGTATCTCATATCGTAATATTCTCGGTCCCGCGCATATCACATATGTGCTCCTACTCCGTTTTGTCTGAGCCAGGAAATCTCTGTGTAGGACTCTAAAGAATCGTCAATACGCCGACAGTAGGTGATGATCATATCAAACACCCACAAGATGCAAGCGGTCAGCTAAACATAACAGCCACCCAGGTATTGAGCGATCAGAAGATCAACAAGCAAGCTTGTACATTCTCCTGCGAATCCAATCAGTAACACTCCCATACAGTCCGATCTCTTCGTCTGATATGTCGCATATCTCGCCTAAGGGTGGTAAACGTCAGACCCAAGTAACTTGATAAGTCGTGTTGATATGAAGTCTATAACAGTTCGAGAAACTACTGATAACACTTACCAGTAAATCTCAACAACCCTTGCCAGGGATTTTTAGTTATAGCCAATCGAACACAGCGCAACATCAACTCCCTATACCGGGAGAGACGAATCCCCTCCTATCGCTCATTTCCTCCATGTGATTCGGGACTGTACCCAAAAGCCACCGTTTTGCACGCCCTCATGGACATGGTAAGACTGGAAATCAAGGCATAGTGGGAATCGCACAAGACTCTATGACGATCTCGGGTCTACAGACTAACATGTACCAGTGTCACCATAGAACTGCCATCTAACGTGAGGTATAATACCATCTGGGAGTTCTCGGCGAGTCTGTCCAGTGTACCCAGTCTCTACTGAGCACCCGTATACCTTCTTTGATGTCAAACACCAATGGATATGGGATCATCTATCGCCCATCATATGGGTCAAGAAGCGCATACGCTAGTCTACTCTGAAGTATCGATGCGCTGTCTCGGTACTCCCACGACTAGGAACATTTGAAGGATGTACTTGGCGACTACACTGTCCCCACTAGTATGATCCGCATCATAGTCCTGGTAGTCAAGTACTCATCCTAAGGGCTTTATCAACATGTAACATAGAAACAATCAGAGTACATGTTAAGATAAAGTGTAACCAGATAGCATACTATCATGTCGATCAAGAAAGTCCTCCCTATATATGTCCAAGCATCCACTACAATATACATCGTATGTACAGTAATGGCCTCTAGGGCATACATATAACTAACAATCTCTCACTTGCACTAGGGCCATCTGTTGTGGTATCGCATACCCAACAATCAGCTGTGGTTGAAGTATCTCATACTCAACCATCCCATAAAAGCCTCTACTGGGGAATAGGCCTTTGTGAGTGGATCCACACTGTTATCCTCTGTGTCTACTCTCCTAACCTCGATCTCCCTGGATATCAACCATCTCCATGATCAGATGATATTGCCTAAGAATTATATCTGGATTTCTGATGGGACGGGGGTTCCTAAGCCAAAGCCATAACTCCATTGTCACACAATGGTTGGAACGAAGTTCATCTTATGCACTTATATATATCCAGACTGCATCTTTGGTAGCATCCTTGGTAACGATATATCTTGCTTTTAATCGTCTAGTAAGTCACGGTATCTAGTTTGGAACTCTTCCAACATACCGTCCCTCCATTGAGGGTAAAGACAATGCCCGCGATTGATATTCAGTCGTCCTTATCATCCTGGAACCTTCTCCAATGATTTTCCCCAGGATCGATTGATACCATCTCACTACAACTAGTGAGAATCCTAACATCCAATTAGATCTATCTCATAGATATAAAACCCAGGATTTAAGAGGTATCGCTTTGATCCTATATGGAGAATCCTTGTGATAAGCGGAGATTGACCGAGCGTAGCATAGGAAACTCCTTTCCTATCAAGAGTATGTCATCCACGTACTCTACGAGGATCACCACCATACTCCCTACTATCTTTTTGTATTTACAAGGTTTATCTACCATTTTGATGAAGTCAAACTCTTTGACTACCACATCAAAACAGATGTTCCAACTCCGCGATGCCTGATTTATCTCATAAAACATCTTGCACACTTTTCCGCTGCTCCCACTGTCTACGAAGCCCTCTGGCTGTGTACTTATAGACTCTCTCTTATAAATCATCATTTAGAAAAACAGTCATGACACCCAACCGCCAGATATCGTAGTCATGGTATGTAGCAGTGGCAAGTAGGATCTGGATGGACTTAAGCATAGCTTTGAAAGTCTTAACTTTTCCATGTACACCAAGTAATCTTCTCAAGATATACTTGTTCCTGATGGGGATTTAACCCTTCAGATAAAACAACCAAAGTCCATACTTTGTTGGTGTATAAGGATTCCATGTCAGATCGCTTAGCATCCAGCCATTCTTACAGAGTCTCCACTCTTGATGGCCTTCTCGAAACTAGTTAGGTCATCATCTCATGATGCAATCCTCGCTCCCACTGTCATAGAGAAACCGAAGTATCTCTCAGGTGGGTGAGGAACCCTACTAGATCGGCGGAGAGGCTGAGGTTCGTTGGAAACTATTGAATCCTTCAGGTTTACCAAATAATCAGCTGCAGTTTGTATAGCTGGAACTTTTTCCAGTTCTACAGAACTGACCTTGCCTCGAGCTTTGTCCGGATTTTTCTTTTAGACATAGGCCGGACAACCCCAAATCTTAATATCCTTAAGAGATGGGCTCTTCCCATACCATATCACATATGGAGTAGTAGGCACCTGATTTGATTGGAACCCTATTCAATAGGTATGCAGCTTCTCAAGTGCATAACTCCCAAAAGGAAATAGGAAACTCAGTAGTACTCATCATAGAGCGCACCATATCTAATAGGGTGTGATTGTTCCGCCCCGATACACCGACGTGCTGTGGTGTATACGGAGGAGTAATGCTGAGAGAGAATCTCATTCTCCTTTAGAATAGTCCAGGAATCCCGTGCTCAAGTTTTCTCCTCCCTGATCACATCAAGGGATATACTACTTTTACCCGTTTTGGTTCTCTACTTCTAACTTATATCCTGTGAATATCTCAAAAGGTTCGGACTTGTGTTTCAACAGGAACATATGTCTGAATCTTGAGAGATCATCAGTGAATATAATAAAGTACAAAGAACCAGTATTGGCATCTGTAGACAGGGGACTTACATATATCATCATGTATCAATCCCAAGAGTTTACCAACTCTTTCTCTGTTTCCAATAAATAGAGCTGTGGTCATCTTATCTTTGTGACATGACCGGCAAGTTTCACAAGATGTAAATTCAAACTAATTTAAATATGCATCTAAATGTAACTGTAGCTAGTCGGGTCGCATTAATATGACCTAGTCTATAATGCCTCAAGAAGGATTCGTTCATTCCTGAACTTTTCCTCTTGTGTATGTTCTGTGCACTGAGAACTGTGGTTTGATTTAGAACGTATATGCTTTTAGATAACGTGCCTGAACCGATCAACTCTTGATATACGAAATGTTCAAAACATTATCCAACAATACAAAATTATATTTTTCTTTACTAAATAAAGAGACTGATATGATGTTGTATATCAGGTTCGGTATCTAATAACATTCGTTCAGAATCAATGTATTTGGTAATACAGGGTGATAACTGCCAACAGACTTGGTTTGCAACAATTGCACCGTTTCTAACTCTTGAAACTTATCACCCGATCTCAGTTCTTAGTAATGAACACACCCGAAGAAGATGCATCAGCATGCACTTTCTTCATTTGGGCGGCACGGGAATTCTGGTAATCCCCAATTTCCTGCTCGGTCTTATAACAATTATAAGTTGGAACAGGACCAACGTTCCCTAGCACAATATAACAAGCGGGTTCGGTCAATACATCCGTATTATTATCTTGATTAAGGCGTGACACGGTCGCTACCTGGAGGGAGAGAGAAGAAAACACTCAGCGTATGCTCTTGCAAGATTAGATTCGTTATAAATATATCTAATCAGGATGTCTCCCACTGTTTTAGTCAAATCTTCCTTCAAACCCTAAAAGGAAAGACACCCTAAAAGGAAAGACTAGCCGAGATTAATTACACCCTACAAGTTCACTAATCTTTCAGCCAGGACAGTGCCGGTACTTTGAGAGAGGTTTCCCGTGCTTTCGCACGGACCTAATTAAAATAAACCTCGTTTTCCCAGGGGCGTAACCCCGTTGACACCTTTCTAGACACCTACTTGATCGTCTAATTGTAATGTGTAAAACTCTCCCACGAGTAACTCTTACTCGCAGCGGGTATCGGGATCCAACTATCTCATAGGAGGTATGCAATCTCATTGCAAATTTCAACACTTGAAATTCCCGATAATATTTTACCCCTAGTACTTATGACCTTAACTATGGTCAACATATCATAAGCTCTAGTCAAGTTCTATCCGTCATTTCATGATTAATTAGACCCACCCACATGACCCTCAACTATGGTCGACATAATCACATGACTGTCCTAATTAATCGCATAATATGTTGTGTAGGAAGACATCACTTAGCTACCGTACACTACGCCTCAACTAAAGTCGACATACGCAGCACGAATACTAAGTACTCTACTTCCTAAAATGACGGAGGGCTACAACAGGTTTTTAAGAAAACCTTTTGCGTAATGAACTTGATATCGTTGTAGAATCGAGTGATTTTTAAATGGAGTGTTTTTTAGGCCTTTTCTAGTTTTGCTAAAGAGGTCACTCCCGGTGAAGGGATCGTCGGCTCTTTCTTTATCGAATAAGGTGTTGGATATTTCACAAATACTACTATGCAAAGCAAAAACTATAAAATCAGTCAAAAGACAAACCGAGTGTATAGCATCTGCTAGTTTCGCTAAAGAGGTCACTCCCGGTGAAGGTATTTCGGCTCTTTCCTTATCGAATAAGGTGCTGGATATTCTACAAGGAATACCGCTATGCAAAGCAAGAACTAGAGCTACCAGTTTTTAAACAAGTTTCTACAACATCTTTAGGTTTCTTTTATTTCATTAATCTCATTAATGAAGTCCCATTTTATTATGCTTCACAAGCATCACATTTGAAACGAAATCTGCAATATAACATATATATCATGTATATAATATAAACATTCATCTCAGGCAGTAATATGATCTCATCACAGAACATTGCAGCAGAAGAACATATATGAAATATTGGATATACTAGGAGGTCCGTGTTTTTAATACGAGCCTGTATAAAACACGGATTCCACGGTCGTGATGAATAGTCAAACCCACATCCCTAGACCCCTATGAGAGCGGCAAGTAAGCCTGCCAATTCTAGAGTTAGGAGACCCGGTCTCGACTCCTCAAGATGGTCTCCCACTGGACCCTAGAACCCGGTTACTTATGCTCCCCGCCTTGGGTCTATCCTAATGCGGAAAAGTAAATAATATACAATGGTGACATCATCCTCAGCCCGGAAGTGCCCCAATAAAAGAATATTACATACAATGAATTTTACATGAATGAAAAAGAAAAACCCGCATCTCACATAAAACCTCGGCTATTCAAAAGACGACGATCCAATATAACATATCACAGCAACACATAACATCACATATCATCAACGTAAGTAAATATGCGTATCCCAATTGTCGTTGATGTATAGCAACGAAACCGGCGATACACCACATATTACACTTATGGTCACAGAAAAGAAAATGTAAAACTACAACAGTTGGAATCCGCAACCTCCTTAGACATCGCATGCCTAACCAAATGAATTCCTTATACAACTCATGCCTAACAATTATAAACCCCGCATTTTAGTCTCAATATCGAAAACACTTTTCAATATCTAGTCGGGCAATTCAACAAGATTCCCAACAACCTGATCAAATGCTCGTCGAAAACTTTAGTAGACGGCCGCACCCCCGATACCGTCGATGAAGTGCACTAAGGCGGAACACCGTTGCCGCGAGCACCCGAACGGATGCTTTTGGCGACGGGGTTCTCCTACAGTCACTTGGTCGGGGCTATGGGGCGTGGCTGTCTATTAAGTTTACCCGATGAGTATCCGCGTACGCTACGTGATTGCAACGGACTTTTGATCGCATCAAAATCCCGTGGCAACCGATCATCTGAGACTGAACTGCTAGATTTATAGCATTCAAATTAGTTATCTCATAACTACTTGTGGATTCCAAATATTGTATCACATTCCAGATAAATAGACAATGTTAAACTTTCCGATCGAATAATCAAACACCCAAGATTTCCCAAATAGCTCAACACTTGAGCAGAGTTCAAATATCCCAGAACATGTCACAGCCCCAATGAACCAGCCGTAGAAGGGTCAAATCAACGCCTCACATGTGGCAACGCTAAACTACCACAAACCCTAGGGTTCAAGGGGCAGTTTTGACGGTCACATAATCGAGTTAAGCTTACGTTCTTCTAGAGGGTCCATAGATACGCTTGCATGATTTTCCGGAAGTTTCAAACTCGAGGAAAAATCCAACACTTGAAAATTTTCCGTCAGGGGAAAACGTGAGTTATTGATATCCGTTCAAACTTTTTAACACGTTCTAAATTACCCGGACAAAACTTAAACGAAGTTAAACTTTTCGATCGAATCAACGAATACAAAAGATCTCCAGAAAACTCAACACTTGAGTAAGAATTAAAAATTCCCAGAAGTATGAAGAAAGTACCTACGGATCAACTGTGGAAAAATGATCCCTCAATCCTCAATACATGTCGCGGAACCGCTGCCAATACCCTGGTTTGGCCGCGGTTCCGCAGCGGGGGTCGTTTTTCACACATATCCATAAAATCATCTGCTTAATTTTCTGAGTATTTTTAATACAGAAAAAATCATCATTATTATGCAACGTTTCGGGGTTCGATCGGACTTTAAACTTCGTCTAGACTTCGCCTAAAGCTCTAGCATGGCTCTGATACCACAGTAGGGTTACTAGGCACAGTCACAAGGGTCTATAAGGCATCAACCATGCCTGATTTAAATTTTAGACATGCCGAACAACCCTAACCAAGATCTTAGACTAGAGATTAGGCGAAACAAATAGCAAGTAAACAACCTTACTTCTAAGAATTAGGGATTACAACCTTTGTAATCCATTCCTTCACTTCAAAAGCTCCGTGTTGAGGTCCCTTCGCTACGATCATCGAGTACCCAGACTCTAGAGAAGCTCCATGAAGAGAAAGATGCAAGTTTACTTCCGATCTTCGATAACAAAGATGATCTACCTTGAAGAGACTCAAGCCCAAGCTTTTGCTTCACTAATCAAGTATTAGCAAAGCAAACACCCTAATCTAAGTGGCTAGAATAGATGAGGATGATGAAGTTGGAATTTAGCTCTCATTTGTTTTCTTTATCTCACTCATTTTCATCACATATGAAAAAGCTAGAACGATTTTTTTCAAAAGGAAGAAGAAGAAGAATTACTTTGTGATGAATAATGAAATCATTAGTTATGGTTACGAATCAACCCTTGGTTAAGAAACAAAAGACTTAACCATTGTAGAGAATAAACCATGGTAAAGGGTTTGGGTTGGGTTAAAAAAATATCTTCAAAATATCATAACAAAATATCTTTGCTTAAAACAAAACATAAAGGTTCTAGAAGCTTCATGAAAGTGCTAACCCAAATCAAACCCTAATCATGTTTAATCTCCACAAATCATGTTGCATTAGTAATCATAACTTGTTACAATATTATATATCACATATACAATATTTATTGTAACAAAATAAAATAATACAATTAACATATATCACATATATATCAATGTATTACCCGAGTGAGAAAAAGAATTTTTAAGTGAGCTTATATTAGTTAATGTAATTTAATATATCAAATATATAATTATACATTAAATTATCGAATCAACACTTGATCCGATAATCCGGCTATTTCACAAATAACCGACTATTATAATCTGTATCAGTTCATCGAATCAACACTTGATCCGATGACCCGGCTATATCACATATACCCGGCCGATATCTCATATCGCGAGAATCTAATAGTGTATCTCATATCGTAATATTCTCGGTCCCGCACATATCATATATGTGCTCCTACTCCATTTTGCCTGAGCCAGGAAACCTCTGTGTAGGACTCTAAAGAATCGTCAATACGCCGGCAGTAGGTGATGATCATATCAAACACCCACAAGCTACAAGCGGTCAGCTAAACGTAACAGCCACCCAGGTATTGAACGATCAGAAGATCAATAAGAAAGCCTGTACATTCTCCTGCGAATCCAATCAGTAACACTCCCGTACAGTCTGGTCTCTTCGTCTGATATGTCGCATATCTCGCCTAGGGGTGGTATACGTCAGACCCCAGTAGCTTGATAAGTCGTGTCGATATGAGGTCTATAACAGTTCGAGAAACTACTGATAACACTTACCAGTAAATCTCAACAACCTTGGCCAAGGATTTCCAGTTATAGCCAATCCAACACAACGCAATATCAACTCCCTATACCAGGAGAGACGAATCCCCTCCTATCGCTCATTGCCTCCATGTGATTCGGGACTGTACTCAAAAGCCACCGTTTTGCATGCCCTCATGGACGTGGTAAGGTGGAAATCAAGGCACGGTAGGAATCACACAAGACTCTATGACGATCCCGGGTCTACGGACTAACATGTACCAGTGTCACCAGAGAACTGTCATCTGACGTGAGGTATAATACCATCTGGGAGTTCTCGGCGAGTCCGTCCAGTATACCCAGTCTCTACTGAGCACCCGTATACCTTCTCTGATGTCAAACACCAATGGATATAGGATCATCCATTGCCCATCATATGGGTCAAGAAGCACATACGCTAATCTACTCTGGATTATCGATACCCTGTCTCGGTACTCCCACGACTAGGAACATTTGAAGGATGTACTTGGCGACTACACTGTCCCCACTAGTATGATCCGCATCATAGTCCTGGTAGTCAAGTACTCATCCTAAGGGCTTTATCAACATGTAATATGGAGACAATCAGAGTACATGTTAAGATAAAGTGTAACCAGATAGCATACTATCATGTCGAGCAAGAAAGTCATCCCTATATATGTCCAAGCATCCACTACAATATACATCGTATGTACAGTAATGGCCTCTAGGGCATACATATAACTAACACGTACAATACTGTCAAAAGTTGTTCCTCAGGAAAAACATCGTTAATTGGGAGAGGAAGCGTCGGCGAAGAAGGAAGTCGTGAAAGATGGTCGGCCGCTATATTTTCACATCCTCTTTTTTCCTAAATGACAAGGTCAAATTCTTGAAGTAAGAGGATCCAATGTATTAACCAAGATTTTGTATCCTTTTTCGCAAAAAGATGTCGCAGAGCTGAATGATCGGTATAGACAACAACTGGCGAACCAATGAGATATGGCCTGAATTTTTCCAAAGCAAAAACAACCGCCAAGAACTCTTTCTCGGTTGTCATATAATTCATTTGTACATCATTCAGGGTCTGGCTCGCGTAGTAGAGTACGTGCGGCATCTTATTGATGTGTTGTCCTAGGACCGCACCGATAGCAAAATCGGATGCATCGCACATAATCTCAAAAGGGTGCGTCCAGTCAGGTGATGAAAGAACGGGAGCAGTGGTGAGTGAGCTTCTTAGTGATTCGAAAGCAGTCAAACAGCTCAAGTCAAAGTTGAACGTGGTATCCTTGGCCAGAAGAAGAGTCAAGAGTCTAGCAATCTTGCTAAAGTCCTTGATAAACTGTCTGTAGAAACCGGCGTGGCGAAGAAAAGCTCGGATATCTCTGACGCATCTAAGAGGTGAGAGATTGGAAATGATAGCAACATTTGCTTTGTCAACCTCGATGCCATCTCGCGAAATGATATGTCCTAAGACAATTCCTTCATATACCATGAAGTGGCATTTTTTCCAGTTTAGAGTGAGATTTTTATCCTTACATCGGGTAAGGACAGCGTCAAGATGTTGCAGACACTCGTCAAAAGAATCACCAAAGATGAAGAAATCATCCATGAATATCTCCAAAAATTTCTCAACCATGTCAGAGAAAATTCCCATCATACACCGTTGGAAGCTAGCGGGAGCATTGCATAGCCTAAAGGGCATGCCGCGATATGCGAACATGCCAAAAGGACAAGTGAAAGTGGTTTCGTCCTGGTCTTTCTCGGCGATGGGAATCTGGTTGTATCCTGAGTAGCCGTCCAGAAAACAGTAATACTCATGTCCAGCTAATCTTTCGAGCATTTGGTCAATGAACGGTAGTGGAAAGTGATTCTTCTGCGTTGCGGCGTTGAGTTTTCGATAATCAATGCATACTCGCCACCCGGTCTGGGTGCGAGTAGGGATCAACTCATTCGCCTCGTTTGTGATGACCGCAATGCCTGACTTCTTTGGGACAACATGTATAGGACTGACCCACTGGCTGTCTGAAATAGGGTAAATGATACCACTATCCAGACATTTGACAATCTCCTTTTTCACAGCCTCCTTCATGACTGGATTTAGTCGCCTCTGTGGGTCCCTAGCTGGTTTGGCATCATTCATCATATGAATGTGATGTTCAACGATTAGGGGAATAATCCCCTTGATGTCTGCCATCGTCCAGCCGAAAGCTTGCTGATTGGATTGCAAGACCGTGAGAAGGGCTTTCTCTTGCTCTAGAGCTAGAGAAGCCGAGATGATGACTAGGAGGGTCTCGTTCTCACCTAAATAAGCATACTTGAGGTGAGGCGGCAGAGGCTTGAGTTCGACCATTGTAGGTGAAACGACTGAAGGCAGGATTGGAGAAAATGTCTCGAACTCAAAGGATTCCAACAGGGGCTCAAAGTGAGTGTATGCGACCGAGTCGGATAGTTCAACCAACGCATCCGAAAATTCAAAAGATTCAAACTCGGGCGGCGACAAGCCAAAATCGTTTGAAAATGTGAAGCACTCGTAATTGATGTTCGAGGTAGAAGCAACAGGTTCAAAGAGGAACGCACTAGTGGCGTCAAGATTACTGTGATCAAACAAGAATTCCTCTAATTCATAGTCCTCGGGGGCGATCTCCTGAATGGAACAAACATCCAGTATATGAGCGTTCGATTCGGATGGCTGGTTCCCTAACCTAAAAATGTTGGGTCCAATTGTCATGTTGCCAAAAGATAGGTGCATGGAACCATTTCGATAATTGATCACAGCATTTGAGGTTGCACGGAATGGGCGACCGAGAATCACTGGAATTTGATTAGGGTTAGCTACAGGTTGTGTATCTAAAACAATGAAGTCAACGGGGAATATGAAGCCCCCAACCTTAATTAACACATCCTCTAGCTCACCCCTAGAATAGGTGATAGATCGGTCAGCCATTTAAAGAGTACAATGTGTAGGTTTTAGTTTTCCTATACCGAGTTGCTCATATACTGAATAAGGAAGAAGGTTAACACTGGCACCAAGATCCAAAAGAGCGCGGTTGATGTTCTTATCCCCAATGGTTATTGAAATCATAGGACAGCTAGGGTCCTTCCATTTTTGTGGTAAATCTTGGGTAAGAGTATCACTCACGTTACTACCCAAGAAAACTTTCTTTGGTACCTGAGATTTCCTCTTCTTAGTGCACAAGTCTTTCAAGATTTTTGCGTAAGACGGGACTTGTTGAATTGCATCTAAGAGGGGAATGTTGATGTTAACCTGTTTGAATAACTCTAGAATCTTCTCCATTTGTGGATTTTGTTTATTGGATTAGTCCAAATCCGTATTTTCTTAGATTTGGTTTTGGGTTGGGTTTAAGGATCGTTAATCTCATTGAGATCAAGATCAACTTAAACGTTTGTTAAGGATACATTAGTTTAATTTTAGACTAAGATCTACTTAACAGGATCATTTAGATCCAACAAAAGAGCATTTAGGCTCTATTGTTTTAGTTTAGGGACATTGCGGTCCATAAGTTTAAGGACATCATAGTCCACAGAGTTTAAGGACATCATAGTCCATAAAGTTTAAGGACATCATAGTCCAGTTTAAAGACGTCATAGTCTATGTGGTTTTGGTTCAACCGTTTAGGGATGCGCCAAAAGTTATTGGGACCCTCCATCTCTCTGAAGACGTTGAAGAATTACAACGACATATATCAGAGGTATGAAGAGATGTACCCTTGAACCAATGTTGGTTGGGAGATCTGTAGTCAAGTTTGGGACTAAGATCAGTTAAAAACATTTATGAGCATATGGGCTCAATTAATCTGAATTAAGGGTCTGTGGCTAACTTGGGCTCGGCCCACTCAGTTAAAATACTGAACATTTAATTAGGCTCGGTCCTTTTTCATTTAACAATGCTGAGTATTGGTTTGGCTTCTGACAACCTTTTTGTCTTTTATTGAGTGTTGAGCCCTCATTATGGCTCTGGGATTTATTTAAAGAATAGTTTATGTTTCTTCAGCGCCCACGTGAGGAGCACGTGGTGTGCTTGGCACTGAGCGCCAGACTTAGAGCGCTAAAACACTTCCTGTGAGATAGCGCACACGTGAGGAGCACGTGGCGCGCATAGCGCTTAGCACCAGTCAATTAGTGCAGAGCGATTCTTATGAAATAGCGCATACGTGAGGAGCACGTGGCGCGCTTGGCACTGAGCGCCAGATTTGGAGCGCTAAGGCGCTTCTTATGAAGTAGTGCACACGTGAGGAGCACGTGGCGCGCTTGGCGCTGAGCGTCAGATTTGGAGCGCTAAGGCGCTTCTTATGAAGTAGCGCACACGTGAGGATCACGTGGCACGCTTGGCACTGAGAGCCAACCAATGAGTGCAGAGCGCTCTCTATGAAATAGCGCACATGTGAGGAGCACGTGGCGCACGTGGCGCACTTGGCGCTGAGCGCCAGCCGATTTGTGCAGAGCGCTCTTGATCAATTTTGTGCTCTGAGAATTAAGTCTCATTTATAAGATACTTTGTCTCGTGGCTCTAAGAACAAGGTTCTTATTTTATAAGAGATGTTACAATCTCTTATGTTTTTGTGAAAGACTTTGTCTTCGTCTTATAGATCTATGATCTAAAGAAAATTAAGTTCTTCTCCCTCTCTTTTTATGATGAGATGCTATGATCTCTTTTGTGAAAGACCTCTGTCTTATAGATCTATGATCTATACAAAGAACTAAGTTCTTCTTTTTTGATAGGATGCTTTGATCTCTCTGTTTTATTTACTATGAAGAAATTCTTCTTCTGAGAGCTTGCTCTTCTCTTTGAAATTTCTCAAAATTTGTGGGGGTTCCTCTTGTTTAAGACTTGAAGTCTTGAGTCCTTTATAGGGGAGGCTGATTTGTTGAATCAGTTAAGAAAATCTTTCTCTGATTGATTTGGGGATGTTTCCCCACCATTGGATCTTTGATCCCGGGGCTTCTAATTTACAGAATACAATCTTCTTATTTTTAACAAGATTGGGAAAATATTTTTCCATGCAGAACTTATTCTGTATCTTGGTGATTTTTAATCATCATTGGATCTTTGATCCAACGGTGCTCTGGTTTACAGAGCACAATCTTTCTTGTTTGGAAAGATTCTGAGGAGTATTTCCTTAATAGAATTTTATTCTTGTAATTTGATGATTTATCATCTTCTTTGGATCTTTGATCCAATAGTGAAGAACATTTAGTTTTAGCGCTTGGCGCTCTCGTGCCTTGCACGTGAGCGCTGCTTCAGAGTCTTTGACTCTTAGCGCTGGCGCACTTGGCGCAGCTCTCTCGTGCTTTGCACGTGAGCACTGCCTCAGATTCTTTGACTCTTACCGCTGGAGCACTTGGCGCCGGCGCTCTCATGCTTTGCAGGTGAGCGCTGCCTCAGAGTCTTTGACTCTTGGCGCGAGCGCTCTCGTGCTTTGCACGTGAGGCGCTGCCTCAATTTCAATTTCAAATTTTGAACAGAGCTTTGCTCTCTTATTGGGGGGAGACAAGTCCCTTCATGCTTTGCATGCGGAGCTTTCCCTTTATTTTTATTTTTATTTTATTGTTATTATTTTATAATAGAGCAAGTTTTGGGCCAAAATTTTGGCGGGAACAAATACCCCCCACTATTTGCCCACGTAATTTATGTACGTGGGTGAAGTAGCTCAATGTTATGCGTGACCAGAGAATTGATGGCTTAGGAGACAAGTTTAGGGTCCTTGTAGCCTAATACTGTTTCCATCTTCACAAACTGTAAGGGTCTCAAAAGGGTCGTTTCTCCCTGCGAGTCGAGAGGATCCCGTAGATGTATTTTCTCCTTAGAAATCGTGAGGATTTCGAAGTGTTCATCGCCTCCGTGAGTCATAAGGATCTTACTCGGGTATTTTTCCTTACGAATCGTGAGGATCCGTAAGTAGCTTCTTTATTTCATTGGCGAATGTGGCTTTGGCAAATATGGCCTGTAGATAGTTCATCATGACCTCCTTGTAGGGTAGCGATGGCTTAGGAAACAGGTTCAGGTCTACTGCATAAGACTTTTCAACTTTATGAGCCGTGAGGGTCTCATAAAGACTTTTCTCCATACGAGTCGAGAGGATCTCGTAGGTGTATTTTCACCTTAGGGGTCTGAGGATTCCTAAGTGAGTTTTCTCTTAAGAGTCGTAAGGATCTCACAAGAGAATTTTCCCCTCTTACAAGTCGAGAGAACTCGTAAGTGGTTGTTTCCCTCCTTGTCGATATTCGACTTGGGAGAGTATGGCCCGTCGATAGTCCATCTTGACCTCCTTGCAGGGAAGTGATGGCTTAGGAGACAGGGTTAGGATCCGCCACCTAAGACTTTCAACTTTATGAGCCATGAGGGTCTCATAAAGACTTTTCTCCCTACGAATCGAGAGGATCTCGTAGATGTATTTTCTCCTTAGGAGTCGTGAGGATTCCTGAGTGTGTTTTCTCTTGAGAGTCATAAGGATCTCATAAGAGAATTTTCTTTTTATGCGTGGGGACACTAATTTCCCTGCAGGTCGAAACGAATCGAGAGATTCTCGCAAAGACACTGATTTCCTTGCGGGTCGAAAAGAATCGAGAGGTTCTCACCAAGCACACTGATTTTCCTGGGTCGAGAGGTATTGCCAAGGACACTGATTTCCCTAGGGTTGAGACGAATGGAAAGATTCCTGCAAAGACACTGATTTCCTTGCGGGTCGACGCGAATCGAGAGGTTCTCGTCAAGGACGCTGATTTCCTTGAATCGAGATGTTTTACCAAGGACACTGATTTCCCTGAGGTTGAGACAAATCGAGAGATTCCTACAAAGACACTGGTTTCCTTGCGGGTCGATGGGAATCGAGAGGTTCTCGTCAAGGACGCTGATTTCCTTGAATCGAGATGTTTTGCCAAGGATACTGATTTCCCTGGGGTTGAGACGAATCGAGAGATTCTTGCAAAGACACTGGTTTCTCTGCAGGTCGAAACGAATCGAGAGGTTCTCTTCAAGGACGCTGATTTCCTTGATTCGAGATATTTTGCCACGGATACTGATTTCCCTGGGGTTGAGATGAATCGAGAGATTCCTGCAAAGACACTGATTTCTTTGTGGGTCGACGCGAATCGAGAGGTTCTCGTCAAGGATGCTGATTTCCCTGAATCGAGATATGTGCCAAGGACACTGATTTCCCTAGGGGTTGTTGACTTATTTCCAAGACGGAGTCATTGGATGACGTATTTCCGAGACATGGTCATTTGCTGACGTGTTTCCGCGACGGGGTCATTGGATGACGTATTTCCGAGACGGAGGCCATTGCCTGACTTGCTTCGCTTTCTGCGATGTTTGGGTTGACTTTAGTTTTTCTGTGAACCATGGAGTCTTAGAAATAGGGACTTTGTCGTAGCTCCGACTGGTGGTGTCGCGTCCATATCCTGCTGGAATGAGGAGGACCGCCGTTGCTGATCTCTAGGCTGTAGATGTTGCCATTGAGATCTGGAACTAGGGACTTCGCCATGGCTCCGTTTCGTTGTGACCCTGAGGTCAGTTGTTGACGTTACGTCTGCATTCGATTGGAGTGAGAAGAAACATCGTGGTGATCTATAGGCTGTAGATGTTGCCGTTGAGGTCTGGCTTCCCTTTGACAGAGTCTGGTGGGGAAATGTGGTTTCCTTTTCGTTTATGCCCACGGATTGTATACAGGGGTCAGTATGGACTCACCTGTAGGGCAAAACTTTCATTCTTTCATTTTTTTATTTCTTTCCGCGATGCTCTATCATTTCAGCTTTTATATCGCGAAAGTCGCAATTGCCCAATCATTTCGGCTATTTTTCTTTACACTCGCTGCTTTTTATTGCGAGTTGCCCACTCATTTCGGCTATTTCTGTATGCATATATTTTACTTGCTGATTTTGTTGCAAGTTGCCCTATCATTTTGGCTATTTCATATGTATTTATGGCTCGCTAACTTTTGCTGCGAGTATGGAACCTGGAATCTGGTGCCGATCCTAGCATTAGCATCGCTGCTACTGGAATGTTGCCAGGAGAGAATCATCATTTGCCTTTGTCGGTTCGAACAAAGGTGGCTTAGCAAACAGGGTTAATATCCTGTCGACTAAGGCTTTTGACTTCATGAGCCATAAGGGTCTCATAAAGGTGTTTCTCCCTATGAGTCGCGAGGATCTCATAGGTGCGATTTCTCCTTAAGAATCGTGAGGATTCTATAAGTGCATGTTCTCTTATAAGCCGTAAGGATCTTATAAGAGTGTTTTCTCCTTGCAAGTCGATAGGACTTACAAGTGTTGTTCACCAAATGAGGACATTTCGCGTCATTGGCGGAACTTGGTGGGGGCGATGTTTATTTATGCCTGTGGATTGTATACAAGGGTCAGTATTGAACCGCTTGTAGGGCAGTATGGAAAATGTGACGGCTTAAGAACAGATTCAGGTCCCTGTAGCTTAAGGCTTTTGAATCCTATGAGCCGTGAGGGTCTCATAAGGGGGTTCTCCTTATGAGTCGTGAGGATCCCGTAAGTGTAATTTCTCCTTAGGAATTATGGGGATCCCTAAGTGTGTTGCTACCTTGTGAGTCATAAGGATCTCACGCAGGTATTTACTTCTTACAAGGTCGAGAGGACCTTGCAAGTGTGCATGAATTTATTTTACGAATCTGCGCCATTTCGGGTTTTCACACACTCACCGGTAGCCCTGCTATTTTTACTCACGGAGCCCTTTCGGGTTTTCATTCATGCCCGTTTCTCTTGTGGACGTACCGTTTTTTTTAACGATGAAACTCTCGAGAAGAGTTTCACCGCATGTGGCCCACTTGTTTGCCGGTGGGATTTGAGTTGCAGTCCTCACCGCTGGGCTTATGAACTTGCACCCCACTATCACCGTGTTTGAGGCGACGTTGTTAGTTTTAGGACATCTCAGTCCGATGTTGCCATATTTGAGGCGAATTTCTAGTTTAAGGACTTTTCGGTCCATAGTTCATCCTGCGCGCACATATATTTATTACGTGACGGGACACGTGACGATGATGTGGAATACACCCATTCAGGGGGTGATTTGATTTGGTTGGAGTATTTTGTGGCCCATCCCTACCACGGCTTCTCCAATTTGACGCTGACGCCTGGCCCCTTCGAATAGGGGCATTTCCCGTTCTTGAGCAGTTTTGCTCTTCTGATGGGCTTCGCTTAGCAGCATATTAATCATCTCTTCTGACGGTTCCAAAGATTTTGGCACCGATCCTGCCCCCAGTTTCTCTGCATCAGAAGCTTCTTTTCCATCTATTGATGAGTGAGAGATCATGTGATAGCTTGCCACATAATTCTCGGGCTCTTCTGAATAATTGTCACCTTCATCAGTGTCGTCATCTCCATCCTCAAGGATGTAATTGAGAAACTCTTGGAGTGTGACCGGGGTTCGTGCCTTCTGGTTATATTCCTCCAACGTGTCGATATGCTTTTGCAGCTCCGTGCGCTTGTCATCAGGCTGCGCGTGCTTCTTGGTCTTCTTTTTTTTCTTCGAAGACTTTGACGGCTGGGCCTGGGTGTTTTGTATTTCGCTACCAACTCTCGATGTTGGGCGCGGTTTCAGCATCCCCTTAATGATTTCCGGTTTTAGCGGGCTTTTCCACCTAATCGCCGGACATGCTTGAAGATCCCTCAGCATTTTCTTAGTTTTAGCTGAAAGGGCCACCTCCCATGGAACTTTCTCTACGAATGAGCATGATGCCCCCGGCGTGTCGACCTTTTTAGGAGTGTGCGGTTGTGGCGGGTTTACCCTCCAATTTTCAGACAGCACAAACTTGCCTTGTTGGTACTGGTCTTCAACCCAGTTTTTGAAGACGTAGCAATCTTCGATTGGGTGACCCACTACTCTATGGTAGGGACAATAGTTAGGATGGTTAACGTCACCAAGTTGCAGTGGGTGTCTCGGATTCGGCAGAGTGATAAGCCCGTTGCGCATTGCCAGTTCGAGCAGTCTCCTTGTTTTATCCCGAGGGAATGAGTAAGGACGTCTCAACTTCTCATCGAGGGATCACGGCTTATTGTTTTGGCGAACAACCGGTCTCGGGTTACTTGGTTGTTGTTGAGCGTTGGCAACGAAGGTCGCTTTCCCTTTGCCCTTTTCATTTCGATGTTCCGTTTTTTAGGAGGACGTCCTGTGGCCCATCTGATCCATCTGGGCTAGCTCATCGATCAGGGCCTGAAAAGTGGTCGGCTTGAAGAACATCATGAATTGGGAGATGGTTTCCTGAGGGTCAAGGATCCCCACGAACATGCCCACGGTAGGAGCCTCCTCTATGCGTTGTTCGCACTTTGACCATAGGTTCCGCCACCAAATGGCGTATTGAACCCAGGTTTCTCCCGGCTTCACTCTGGAATTGATGAGTGCCGTGATCGGGGTGCGTTCACTAGCGCTTGCGAAACGCTGGGTGAATAGCAACTCCATTTCTGCAAACGTCTTTACAGAGTCATTCAGGAGCTCGGAGTACCATTCGAATGCTGTCTCGACAAGCTGCCAACAAACTGGCGAAGCAGCAGTTTTTCGTCACCCCCAGTATTGCTGCAGAGAGCCCTGAACTGAGTGACGTGCTGATGGGGATTGCATGTCCCCTTATACACGTGGAATTTAGGGATCGTATATCCTAACGGGTATTTTATTTAGTCGTACCAGCCCGGATAGGGTCGTCCAGTCTTGACGATTTGGCTAGTCGCTTCGCTCGCCTGATGAGCTCGTATCTGTTGAGCTATATAGTCGTCAAGGGCGGCTTTGGATATGGTCTCCACTTTGGCTATTGATAGATCCGGAAGAGGGTTTGATAGCCCCCCCTGTCGTCTTCAAGGATTATTGGAGGGTCTTCAGCTGGGGAATCTGGCTGTATCATCATGCCCACCATATCTTGAAATAGAAGCGTCATTTGCTTTATGTTAGCCGCTTGTTCCGCGGCCTCCTTGTCTTTCCTCTTGAGCATTCTTTGGAGGAATTCGGCATCAGTTTCCTGTTCTTGGCGCTGCTCTGACGATGTCTCCGGGCTTTCTTTTGGCCCAGTGAGTGCAGCCATAGTTGTCAGCATTTCCTGGAGCTTTTGCTGTTGTTGCTCCTGAGCCTTTGTCACAGACCATGTAAGTGGTCGACGACCCATGGAGATACGGCTATCCTCTTTCCCGGAAGCTATGCAAATAGTGTGCACCACCATGCCCCCAGACTTGGGGCGTTTAGGTTCAGTGCCCTTGAAATTCGTCGCGGACATGGGGATTTTCTCCGGTCTTCTCCTTTTGTGAGCGGTCGAAGTTGAGGGGGGCTTTGCAGCGGGCACCCAAGCAGACGACACCTTCTGTAGTACGGCAGGGTGGTCCTTCTCTTGCTGAACCTTTATTTTCTTTGGTTGGCGAGTGTAGTCTTGGTTAACCACAGAATCTTGGATCCTTTGTCAGACCCTGTGAGTTTTAGAGGACAGCCGCTGAGGGGGCTGCTCTGGCTTCACCTTTGTAACGTTCTCCATAGATGGAGGAGATCTTTTTAGCACGGCCGTCGGAGAGTTCTTACGTACCCTCCTAAGTGGTTCAAAGCTATTCCCAGTTGGAATAGCAGCATCGGCTTCCACCGTTGGAGCCGGTGGAGTAAATCCAGAAGGGGAACTGCCCCCAGCTTTTCTCACTCGACGCCAGTGACGACGTCGAGCGTTTCTTGCAGACGGTACTGGCTCAGTTGCGGAGGTGGCTTCATCATGCCCTTTGTTCTGGTGAAGGGTTGCCGTTGGTGCCAGCCTATTGAAAACTGACGTCCGCCGAGAGGAAACGTCCAACCTGTCGAAGACTGACCCTTGGGCAGGGGGAGCAGTTTTAGTGATTTTGCCTGAAGCGGGAGTTGGAGAGGACAGTCTTATGAAGACTGATCTTTTAGCAGGAGAAGCCTTTCTGATGACTTCATTTACCGGAGCAGGGATGGCTATCCTTTTCGGGATAGGTATTGCAGGCTTCTTTACGGGCCCATTGGAACTTTGGCCCAGTCTATTAAAGACCGAGGCGTTGGATTTGGGTGACCCGTTGATAGGGGCAACGGTAGTTGTAAGCCGATCAAAGACCGACTTCTTCGGAGCTTCCTACGATGGCATCGGGGAGCTGAAGCTCATTGGTGGGAGCATGGTCCCAAAGAACAACCCAGTGGTGGATGCGTCACCCGTTCCACTGGCATCGTGAAAACGGAGGCTGCTTGATGCTCGTAAGTTACTCCACTCGACGGGGCGAAGCGAGAATTGCTGTTGCAGTTAGTGCAGTTGGTGCAGTTGAAAGCCATTGATCTTCTTTTTTTTTGACGGAGTAAGACACCAAATCTTAGTACCTCGAATCCAGGGCAACCATAGTAAACCGCGATTCGTTCGCGAACACGACACACGAAGTGTGGAGTGGAAAGAGGAAAAGGTCCCACCGGGAGTGCCAGAATCTGTTCTCCGCCGAAAGACGCGACCGGGACGTTGGGACGTCCGGCTTGAATTTTGGGGGCAGATGCTATTTGGTTTTATCCGTCCACCTCTCCGAAGATGCCAAGTTGATTTACGGCACCATATATCGGAGGTTTAGACGGATGCGGCCGATGTAGCAGACTTCGTCAGATTCCCCCTCGTTTGCAAGGGGCTTTTGATTGTGGGTCGTCTTCCCTGCAGGCGTAAGCCCCTGCAGTTAATTACGCTACCACATCGCGATAACCACTTTCTCCTTCTCCAGATGGTCACTTCGTGTCGTGTGTGTTTTGTTCCCCTCCAAAAGACGCGGCGGAGACGCGGTGAACGTCTAGCCTGAATTTCGGGGCAGATGCTAATTGGTGCTATCCGTCCACCTCTCCGAAGATGCCTAGTTGATTTATGGCACCATGTATCGAAGGTTTAAACGGATGCGACCGATGTAGCAGACTTCGTCAGATTCCCCCTCGTCTGAGGGGTTTTTGATTGTGGGGACGCTCTTCCCTACAGGCGCAAGCCCCTGCAGTTAATTACGCTACCGCATCGCGGTAACAACTTTCTTCTTCTCCATATGGTCACTTCGTGTCGTGGGTGTTTGTTTTGTGTTTGGTTGCCCGTGGATTGTATACGGAGACTAATTTATGTCGTCGCCCGTAAGGCGTGGACTAGTCCAAATCCGTATCTTTCTTAGATTTGGGTTTGGGAGTTGGGTTTAAGGATACGTTAGCCTCATATGAGACTAAGATCAACTTAAACGTATGTTAAGGATACGTTAATCTAATTTTAGACTAAGATCAACCTAACAGGATCGTTTAGATCCAACAAGAGAGCAATTAGACTTTATTGTTTAGTTTAGGGACATTGCGGTCGATTAGTTTAAGGACATTACGGTCCATTGTTAGTTTAAGGATATCTCGGTTCAACGTTAGTTTAAAGACATCACGGTCGAGGTTAAGGACATCATAGTCCATGAGTTTAGGGACCCCACAGTTCGTTGTTAGTTTTAAGACATCACAGTCGAGGTTAAAGACATCATAGTCCATGGGATTAAGGACCCCACAGTCCGATGTTAGTTTTGAGACATCACGGTCGAGGTTAAGGACATCATAGTCCATGAGTTTAAGGACCCCACAGTCCAATGTTAGTTTTAAAACATCACGGTCAAGATTAAGGACATTATAGTCCATGAGTTGAAGGACCCCACAGTCCGTAATTTAGAGACGTCATAGTCTATGAAATTTATGGTTGTCGGGACCCGTCACCTCTTTGAAGACGTTGAGGAATTACAACGACAAATATCAAAGGAGTGAAGAGATGTACCCTTGAACCAAGATGGATTAAATGATCAGTAGTCCGATTTGGAACTAAGATCAATTAATTATATTATGAGCACATTGGCTCAGTTGAGTCTGAGTTGAGGACTAATGGCCAACTTGGGCTAAGTCCAATTAAGTTTGAAGTATTGGCCCTCTGTTGGACCATTAGACATTTGTCTGGTTTCAGCCCACATTATTTAGCAATGCTAAAAAAGAGTTTGAGGGCTTTGGCAACATTTTTTTATCTTCGATAGATCAGTGAACATTATAGCTATGACTTTTACTCAATTTTGAATGGGAGGCTTTGCCTCTGAAAGATTAACCAATTTGGTTTAAAATAGTGTTAAACACTAGAGAAAACAGTGTTAAACACTGGAAATATATCCATCAAATTAATGTTAAACACTACAAGATAATCAGTGTTAAACACTGGAAATATAATTCTCAATTTAGTGTTAGACACTTGAAAGCAACAGTGTTAAACACTGGAAATGGGGTTCTCAAATTAGTGTTAAGCACTAAAAATAAAGTTCTCGAATTAGTGTTAAACACTAAAGAAAAAAGGGTCACGTGGGGACACGTGAGGGCGCCCAGAGGTGGGACCAGATCCCTTTACTTCGTTCTGCAATTAAGTGTTAAACACTTTTTTATATTTTTTTATTTTCGAGCATCACGTGTTGGCACATGATGGAGATCTGCGCGCCAATTGTTAAAGCATTTGCTGAGGGGTCACGTGATAACACGTGAGAGCGCCCAAAGCTTAGATTTCCTTTGCTTTTTCTTTCTGTGTTTTGAAGGTCACGTGGGAGCACGTGAGGTATTGCCTCTGGGCTGATTCCTTCTCATTTTTGTGGACCTTTTCAGGGGTCACGTGGGGCACGTGACCTAGCTCTTTTCATGCTCAGAGATCTCTTAAGTCTCTTTATTTTATTTTGAGAATTAAATTCTCTGTAGGGTTAAACCCTAATTATGATTTTGGAGGAATTAAATTCCTATTGTGAAAGAATTTAATTCTTATATAGGGTTAAACCCAAATTTCTATTAGAGGAATTAAATACCCATATATGTAAAAGAATTAAATTCTTGTATAGGGTGAAACCCTAATTTCATTTTAAGAGGAATTAAATTCCTGTGAATTTGAGAGAATTAAATTCTCACTTAGGGTTAAACCCTAGTTTTGTCCATCTTGAAGGAATTAAATTCCTATAGTTTGGGAGAATTAAATTCTCAGATTGGGTTTAAACCCTAATTTCATCATGAAGGAATTAAATTCCTATGAGTTTGGGAGAATTAAATTCTCATATAGGGTTAAACCCTAAATTTTTTTTGGGAGAATTAAATTCTCTAAACTCAAGTCCCCTTCTAAGTTTTGGATCTGCATGGCAGGATCTCAACCCGATGAGAATTAAATTCTCAACTTATGGGGAGATGTGCTTCTGCAGATCTTCAACCAGAGGAAGAACTAAGTTCTATTGTGCAGAAGAGTTAAACTGTTAGATTTGAGAATTAAATTCTCTGTTTGAAGTTTTGATCCCCTTTCTTTTCTCACCTAGGGTTTTCTTTGTTGAGAATTAAATTCTCCTTTCTTTTCTCTCTGAAATTTCACGATTCCAAAACTCTATATCCTCTTTCTTCTCTTGGCTCCTATTTATAGGAGAAGGAAAAGAATCAATTTGTTTAGTAAATCTTTCATTGAAAGATTTTGTTTGTTTCCATAATTAATATGATCCTTTATATCATTCGGTGAATTTTATTCACCGTTGGATTTTAAATCCAAATATATTCTATTTGTTATTTTCGGTGAGATTTAGGGGAAATCTATCCTTGTCTAAGATTTTTTCCATAAATTGGTGATTTTTAATCACCCTTGGATCTTTAATCCAACGGTCCCCATAATCCTTTTCCATTTGGAAAGATTTAGAAGCTTTTAGAATTTAATTCCATTAAACTGTAAGGCTTTCGAAGCCAGTCACGTGCTGACACGTGACCCTTGGTGACGTGTGAGCACGTGACCCCCAATTGAGTCCTTTTCTCAGCGTTTATTTACGCTTCAGTTTTAACCATCACGTGTCAACACGTGAACATTGGTCACGTGTGAGCACGTGATACCTCATTGAGCTAATTCCTAATTTTTAGAATTAAGTTCTATTAAGCTGTAAGGCTTTCAAAGCCTGTCACGTGCTGGCACGTGACCCTTGGTCACGTGTGAGCACGTGACCCCCAATTGAGTCATCTTTCAGCCGTTTGTTTTCATTTCTGTTTAATGAGATTTTAACCATCACGTGTCATCACGTGACCATTGGTCACGTGTGAACACGTGATACCTCACTGAGGTAATTCCTGATTTTTAATCAGGAAACATGTTTGTTTTATTTTTGGTTGCCTGTGGATTGTATACGGAGACTAATTTATGTTGTCGACCGTAGGGCATGGATTAGTCCAAATCCGTATTTTCTTTGATTTGGTTTTGGGTTGGATTTAAGGATCGTTAATCTCATTAAGATCAAGATCAACTTAAACGTTTGTTAAGGACACGTTAGTCTAATTTTAGACTAAGATCTACTTAACAGGATCATTTAGATCCAACAAAAGAGCATTTGGGCTCTATTGTTTTAGTTTAGGGACATTGCGGTCCATAAGTTTAAGGACATCATAGCCCACAGAGTTTAAGGACATCATAGTCCATAAAGTTTAAGGACATCACAGTCCAGTTTAAAGACGTCATAGTCTATGTGATTTTGGTTAAACTGTTTGGGGATGCGCCAAAAGTTATTTGTTATTGGGACCCTCTATCTTTCTGGAGACGTTGAAGAATTACAACGACACATATCAGAGGTATGAAGAGATGTACCCTTGAACTTGTTAGTTGTATGTATGCCCTAGAGGCCAGTATTGTACAGATGATGTATATTATATTGGATGCTTGGACATATATAGAGATGACTTTCTTGCTCGACATGATAGTTGCTATCTGGTTGCTAATTATCTTAACATGTACACTAGTCTCTTTATACTGTCTTATAGTTACATGTTGGTAAAGCCCTTAGGATATGTACTTGACTACCTGGACTGTGATGCAGATCATACTAGTGGGGACATGGTAGTCCATAAGTACATCATTCATGGTCCCTAGTCATGGGTGTATCGAGACGGGGCATCGATATACCAGTGTAGACTAGCGTATACGCTTCTCGACCCATGAGATGGGCGATGGATGATCCCATATCCATTGGTGTTTGACATCAGAGATGGTGTACGGGTGCTCAGTGGAGACTGGGTACACTGGACGGACTCGTCGAGAACTCCCAGATGGTATTATACCTCACGTCAGATGGAAGTTCTCAGGTGACACTTGTACAGGTTAGTCTGTAGACCCGAGATCGTCATAGAGTCTTGTGTGATTCCCACTGTGCTTTGATCTCCACCTTACCACGTCCATGAGGGCGTGCAAAACGGTGGTCTTTGGGTACAGTCCCGAGTCACATGGAGGCAATGAGCGATAGGAGGGGTTTCGTCTCTCCCGGTATTGGGGGTTGATGTTGCGCTGTGCTCGATTGGCCGTAACAGGGAAGTCCCTGGCCAGGGCTGATCAGAGATTTGCTGGTAAGTGTTACCAGTAGTTTCTCGACCCGTTACGAGCCTCACATCGGCACGACTTATCGGGTTATTGGGGTCTGACGTTTACCACCCCTAGACTTGATATGCGACATATCAGACGAAGAGACCGGACTGTACGTTAGGTGTTACTGGTCGGATTCGCAGGAGTGTGAGCGGGCTAGCTCGTCGATCTTCTGATCGCTCAATACCCGGGTGGCCGTTACGTTTAGCAGACCGCTTGCGGCTTGTGGGTGCTTGATATGATCATCATCTGCTACCGGCGTATTGACGAGTCTTTAGAGTCCTACACAGAGGTTTCCTGGTTCAAGCGAAACGAAATAGGAGCGCATATGAGATATGTGCGGGACCGAGAATGATGCGTGTATGTGATACCGTATTTAATTCTCGCGATTAATGTTTCGAATGGTTGTATGCGATATAACCTAGTTATCGAATCGAAGATCGATTCGATAAGCCGATACATTGAATACTAGTCGGTCGTGTTTGACATGACCGGATCATTGAATCAAGTGTTGATTTAATGATTTAATGTATAATTATATATTTGATGTATTACTTTGCATTGACTAGTATTGGTTCACTTTAAACGGATTTTTCTCACTTGGATTGCACATTGTATATGTGATATACTTTTGTGCACATTTTTGTATCATGTTTGATGATACTTGATCATATGGTTAAGTGAATAGAATTAAACCATGGTTATTATGATAATTAGGGTTTTGCATTTTTATTTGTTCATTTATTTGTTTATTCATTTATTTGGATAAGTTTAAATGAGAATGGTGGCATTTTTGTTTCTTATAAGATGCTTCATGAACCCTTGACTTTTGCTACCATTCTTGTCATCATGCTTAACCCTAACCCACCCAACTAACCATGGTATATTCTCTACACTTAACCAAGGTTAAGTTATGATAAGTATTGATTTTCTATTTCATTTTAATTAGAACTTATCATAACTAGCTTCATCTTCTTCTTCTTCTTGAAATAGAAAAGCTTGCTACTTTAACGGCATCTTGAGATCCAAAGTGAGAAATCCAATTCTAAAGTGAACCCACCTCCTATTTCTTCACCCTCTATCTCTTGCCAAGTTGTTTTAGGTGTTTTCTTCACAAGTTTCACAACTTTGTGAAGTCGGAGCTTGAGTTTGTGCAACCTCGACGTAGATCGTCTTTGACACGAAGCCGACGACCTATTCCCCTCGTTTTCCCGATGAAGCCGATGAACGAGTCTAGGATTCGAAAAGGACAGCGAAAGGATGCCTACGTGGAGCCAAGGAAGAGGATTACCGGATCTACAAAGGTTGTAGCATCTAACCTTTAGTTAATTTGTTAACTAGTTTATAGTTTCGCCTAGAATTCTAGCCGACGATCCGTGTTAGGGTTTCTCGGCACCCATAATTTTTGAAATTGGCATGTTCGATGCCTTGTGAGACTTCATTAGAGTGCCTAGGAACCCTACAGAACTAATGTTGGTTAGGAGATCTATAGTCAAGTTTAGGACTAAGATCAGTTAAAATGATTTATGAGCATATGAGCTCAATTAATCTGAATTAGGGGTCTGTGGCCAACTTGGGCTCGGCCCACTCAGTTAAAATGTTGAACATTTAATTAGGCTCAATCCTTTTTCATTTAACAATGTTGAGCATTGGTTTAGGTTCTGACAACCTTTTTGTCTTTTATTGAGTGTTGAGCCCTCATTATGGCTCAGGGTTTTATTTAAAGAACATTTTATGTTCTCTTAGCGGCCACGTGAGAAGCACATGGCGCGCTTGGTGCTGAGTGCCAGACTTAGAGCGCTAAAACGCTTCCTGTAAGATAGCGCACACGTAAGGAGCACGTGGCGCGCTTAGCACCAGTCAATGAGTGCAAAGCGCTTCTTGTGAAATAGCACACACGTGAGGAACACATGGCGCGCTTGGCGCTGAGCGCCAGATTTGGAGCGCTAAGACGCTTCTTATGAAGTAGTGCACACGTGAGGAGCACGTGGCGCGTGTTCCCCTCCGAATAACGGCGCGACAGGGACGTCTTACCTGAGATTCGGGACAGATGCTAATTGGTGCAATCCGTCTACCTCTCCGAAGATGCCAAGTTGATTTATGGCACCGTATATCGAAGGTTTAAACGGATGCGTCCGATGTAGCAGACTTCGTCAGATTCCCCCTTGCTTGATGGATTTTTGATTGTGGGGACGCTCTTCCCTGCAAGCGCAAGCCCCTGCAGTTAATTACGCTACCGCATCGCGGTAACCACTTTCTCCTTCTTCAGATGATCACTTCGTGTCGTGTGGGTTTATTTTGTGTTTAGTTGCCCGTGGATTGTATACGGAGACTGAGTTATGTCGTCGCCCGTAGGGCGTGGACTAGTCCAAATCCGTATTATCATAGATTTGGGTTTGGGGGTTTTGGGTTTAAGGATGCATTGGCCTCGTTTTGAGACTAAGATCAACTTAAACGTTTGTTAAGGATACGTTAGCCTGGTTTTTAGACTAAGATCAACTTAACGGGATCATTTAGATCCAACAATAGAGTAATTAAGGGAGCCCTGTTGTTTTGTTTAGTGACGTTGCGGTCAATAGGTAGTTTAAGGACATTGCGGTCCAATGTTAGTTTTATGACGTTGCGGTCAAGGTTAAGGACATCATAGTCCGTGGGTTTAAGGACCCCACCGTCCGATGTTAGTTTTAAGACATCACGGTCAAGGTTAAGGACGTCATAGTCCATGGGTTTAAGGACCCCACAGTCCGATGTTAGTTTTAAGACATCACGGTCAAGGTTAAGGTCGTCATAGTCCATGGGTTTAAGGACCCTACAGTCCGATGTTAGTTTTAAGACATCCTGGTCAAGGTTAAGGACGTCATAGTCCATGAGTTGAAGGACCCCACAGTCCGTGTCAATGTGTGGTTATCGGGACCCGTCACCTCTTTGAAGACGTTGAGGAATTACAACGCCAAGTTTCAAAGGAATGAAGAGATGTACCCTTGAACCAAGGTAGATTAAACATTCTTTGACCCAGTTTGGGACCGAGACTAATTAATTATGTTATGAGCCCATTGGCCCAGTTAAGTTTGGATTGAGGACTTATGGCCATCTTGGGCTAAGTCCAATCATGGTTGGAATATTGGCTTTCTGTTAGTCCATTGAAGGAGAGGCTTTGCCTCTAGCACTTAGCCAATTGGGCTGAAGCTAGTGTTAAACACTAAAGACCAACCAGTGTTGAACACTGGGAATGAGATTGACAAGTTAGTGTTTAACACTAAAAGATAGTTGGTGTTAAACACCAGCAACAGAGGTTTTCAAATTAGTGTTAAACACTAAAACAAATCAGTGTTAAACACTGGCAACAGAGATCTCAAATTGGTGTTAAACACTAAGATAATCAGTGTTAAACACTGGTGACAGAGATTTTAATTTGGTGTTAAACACTAAGATAATCAGTGTTAAACACTGGTGACAGAGATTTTAATTTGGTGTTGAACATTAAGATAATCAGTGTTAAACACTGGTGACAGAGATTTAATTTAGTGTTAAACACTAAGAAATTCAGTGTTAAACACTGCAAATAAAGTTCTTCAATTAGTGTTGAACACTAAGGAAAATCAGTGTTAAACACTGGATTCAGAGGTTCCAATTTAGTGTTAAACACTAAGGCAAGAGGGGTCACGTGGTAGCACGTGAGGGCGCCCTCCCCTTTAGAGCTTTTCAGGGGTCACGTGGTAGCACGTGACCCTGCCTCTTTGCACGTTTGTTTAAGAATTAAATTCTTCATAGGGTTAAACCCTAATAATTGACTTT
This sequence comes from Agapanthus africanus, assembly GCA_030015575.1. Lineage (NCBI taxonomy): Eukaryota > Viridiplantae > Streptophyta > Magnoliopsida > Asparagales > Amaryllidaceae > Agapanthus > Agapanthus africanus. Next base: position 888,217,768 of record JASDDO010000019.1, on the reverse strand, counting down.
AGAGCAATTAAATTCCTTCTTTCTTTTAAAGAATTATATTCTTAGATGGAGTTAAACCCCGGTTTCTTTTCTATAGGAATTGAATTCCCATATATGTGAGGAATTAGGTTCTGTCATAGGGTGAAACCCTAATTTCTTCTTTCTTAAGGGAATTAAATTCCTGTTATTTTGACAGAATTAAGTTCTTAACTAGGGTTAAACCCTGGTTCTGTTCATTTTGAAGGAGTTAAATTCCTACAACATAGGGTTAAACCCTAATTTTATTTCAAAGGAATTAAATTCCTATAATTCTATGAGAATTAAATTCTCAAACTTCCATTCCCTCTCTATGCTTTGGATCTGTATGGCAGGATCTCAACCCAATGAGAATTAAATTCTCAATTCATGGGGAGATGTTCACTTTGCAGATCCTCTACTGAAGAGAGAACTAAGTTCTTCTTTTTAATATAAGAGTTAAACTCTTTTGAGAATTAAATTCTCTTTTTTCTTACCTAAGGTTTTCTTCTGCAGAAGATCAAATTCTTCCAAGTCTCGAGGCTCTATATTTCTCTCTCTCTATGTCTCTCTCTTTGTCCCTCCTGTGTCTCTGTATATCTCTTGGCTCCTATTTATAGGAGAAGGAGCAGAATCAATTAGTTTTAGTGAATTTTTCATTGAGAGATTTGATTTGTATTCCTTAAAGATTTGATTTGCATTCATCATTCATTTGGACCTTTGGATTATTAGGTGAATTTTATTCACCATTGGATTTTAAATCCAAAGATATTCCTTTGTTATTTCGGTTAGATTTTAAGGGGAAATCTTTCCAAGTTTAAGATTTTTCCATAAATAGGTGATATTTAATCACCTTTAAATCTTTAATCCAATCGGTTCTAAATAATCATTCTCGTTTGGAAAGATTTGAATGCTTTTCAGAATTTTATTCTGTTAAATAGAGAGGCTTTGCAAGCCGGTCACGTGTGACCACGTGACCCTTGGTCACGTGTAGGCATGTGACCCCCTGGAACGAGCTTTCTTCTCCTTTCTGCACTCTGTTTCCTAGCCGCTGTTCAACTGTCACGTGCCAACACGTGACCCTGGTCACGTGTGAGCACGTGACCTTTTCTGGAGCCTTTTCTTTGATTTAATCAAGGAGCTGAATCTGCCTTTGCCGCTGCTTTTAAATGTCACGTGCCAACACGTGACTGCTGGTCACGTGCTAGCACGTGATGCCTTCTTCGTAAGCTTTCCTGATTTTAAATCAGAAAACAAATGCCCCCACAGCGTTGTTCTCACGTGTCTGCACGTGAGTGCAACGCTGTCACTTTTTGTGACCGTTGGATTCCTCTAGGGATTTGGGGAGATGAAGCGTCTCCATCACATCCTATAAATGCCCATGTCCCTTCAGAAGAGCCTCCACTTTGCTCATCTTCTTCCTTTAAGAACTTTTTCTGAGAATTTAATTCTCTTCTTCCAGAGCTTAGTTCTCTGCCTTGAAACCCTTTTTAGAGTTCAACTCTGTTCAAAAGACCCCTTTTCCTTCAGGTAATGGTCTTGGATGAACGATGAACTCTCACATTCCCCTGGATTTTAAATCCAACACAAGGGTTTTTACCCTTTTTGAATATGAACCCATTTTTTCTTCAAGTTTTTCAACCAAAGTATGAAACCATTTAACCTTCAACAATAGATCTCTTAGGGTTTAGATGATGATCCATGAAGTTTAACTCCGTTCACAGAAAAAACATTTCTGGAAATTTAATTCCTTTTTCTTAATGAGGAATTTAATTCCTATGAAGAACTGAGTTCTTCCCATGGAGGCTTCTCAGGGTCTCCTTGCCCTAGGTTGTCCTTCTGTAATCAATCAATGAAGAAGAAGCTTGCAATGATGTCTTCTGTGGGAATTTAATTCCCTTGATCCCGTTTGATTTGTTGTAGAGTCCAAGGTAGATTTGTCTTCTAGGGGATGTGCAGGGCCACTTGAAACCCACTTCCTATTTAATGAGGATATCCCCTTTGTCTTATTACAACTGCTTAGTCTCATTATTAATGAGCCGTCATCCTGATTTTGTGGGGCCCATGTGTTTTGTAGCCAATGGTCCCATAAAAAGAGTCTACTGTTGCTTTCTTCAACTTGTCTTCATATTCATGCATGTATATATATTGCTGGCTTTGCTTTTGACAGTCTTCTTTTATTCGATTTCAAGTGCGATGGCTTCTGTCCCGTGTTTTTCCTTTACTCGTTCGGAGGCCGCTTTTCCTCAATCACCATCTGACGAGGAAGCGATGGCGATGATCCGGGCTCAGGACTCGAACGGTACCAGGCTACTTCTATGGGGATCTTGGTACAGTCATATCATCCGGGGTCGCCGGAGTTTCCTCTGCGCAGTACCGACAGAGCCTACTTTCCCGTTCCTACCGATGGACCCTCCGAGGACAGTTTTTGCTGTGGAGATGCCCAACTGGACTCCAACGAGACGACTTGAGCCTTCAACAACAGGTATCCCGAACCATCCGGTCCCCGCTATAGATATCCTGGGACGTCGCATTTGTCAGGGTGAGGCCCACCCATGGGGACAGATTTATAAGATAGGGCTCACTCCTCGACACCCCACGGGCTACCTTCTCTGGGCTCGCTATATCCCTGCCACCCATCGTGCGCGGCTGTAGAAGGTCGGGCTTTACCAGGAAATATACGCGTCACTCTTCCATTATCAGTCCCCTCATGTTTGGTGGGTTAGGGCGTTCTTGAATCAATGGAATCTTCCCACCAACACTTTTATTTTAGGAGATCACGAGGTTTCGATTTCTCTGGCAGAATTTTATGAAATCTCGGGATTGCCAATTAGGGGTACACTGTATGAGGAGTTGTTGCCTCCTGACGAGTACGTCTTTGAGCCCAAGCCTGTACTGGTTGACGGCTTGTCTGCTGAGAACGCCGTTCGCCACAAGCGTCCCAGCTTGATCAAGGCGCTAGGTATCTTCGACCGATTGTTCACCGAATCTGAGGAACAGGGCGTTACTTTTAAGAGCTTCATTTCCTGCTTCCTTCGAGAGGACGTCGTATCGAAGACAGCTCCGAAGTTTGCCAACATCAAAGATCCCTTTGGGTTTGGTCCGAAAAAGCTGCCGACCACTGAATCGGATCTACCACAATACTATATCCCCACCATGTCGCCGATGTCTTTTGAGTCCATTGCAGCACCCGGTATGGATGAGGAAACGTTCTTCATGGGGTTTGTCAGTGTCTGGCTCAGTTGGTTTGTTATTCCCATGCATCGCCGCTTAATGAGAGCTTCGGTTATCTACCCGGCTCATTGTATCGCCGAGGGGACGCGGTTGGCTATCGGCATCCCGGCGCTGGCGCATCTTTACCACGAGTTGGGCGCTGCGGCTAACACTTCCAGCCCTGGCGTAGACGTGGTGAATTTTTCGCTTCATTACTTCACATCTTGGATCGAGATGCACGTGTTGGGGGCTTTCGCTATGCATCAGAAGCCCACATTTTACGATGCCTACCCCTTCCCGCGACTTATGCGATTAGTGGATGCTTCTGCGGCCGACCCAGCCCAATTTGGGGCTATTTGGGTGCTGATTTCTCCTTACGCTGCCGCTGGGGGGATGGTTTTTAATGATCGGGTCTTGTCTACTCCCTCAGGTCCAGTTCAACAACTCTTGGACCAGTCAAAAGACAACGTACCTTATTTGAAGCCCCGGGAGGCCGCGCACTTGTATACAATTAGACCGGACTACTTGGTGTTTCGCCAGGACAGTGCAGCTCTTTTCATGCGGTACAACCCGCATCGATTCGCCCGACAGTTTGGATACGACCAGGGTGTTCCTTTCGAGGCTTTCATAGTCGCACTGATCCCTTCGCTCGATGCCGTTCGTGATGCCGCTCATCATTTCGTGAGGCTAAACACCGGCTCCCACTTCATGGTCCCTGAAGCTGAGTACATGCCCCGGTGCGTGGGCTCGTTTACGGGTTGGTATCTCCATCGGAGCAACCCAATTATTCTTGAGAAAAGGAGGGTGCTTCTTGGTCATGACGCCCCTCCTCAGGTTCCGGGGGCTAAGCTGCGACCGAGGGCTCCGGTCCGCTTCCCTCTAAGGGATACCGGCATTGCGCTCATCCCAAGGGAATCGGGTGTAGACCTTACTCCAACAGTTGGTATGCCCCTGGGTTCCCGATCGCGGGGTAGACGGGCTCCAGTAGTAGCATCACCGCCTGCGGTAGCACCGCCCCCCTTGGCATCAACAACGGTGGTGTCATCCTCGGTTGTGGCACCGAGCGAGAGTAATAGGGATGAGGGTGTCGAGGGCGATGTGGGTCGGCGCCGCCCTAAGGCTCCACGGGGGAGGAAGCGGCCATCCTCGGCGACCGGCTCTGGGTCCAAGCGGCGGAAGAAAGTGGCCACCAATTTGCTCGATTCTTTGGCGAAGTCTGAGCCTATTCTTGAAGACGAACCATTGGCCTTGCAAGAGTCAGACGCTGGACTTCTTTTCCCGATTTCGGCCGATGAGGAAGCTGCACAGTTAGCCGAGGCCATACGGCGTTCCAAAGACGCGTCTCGTAATGCCAGGGTTCCGAAGAAGCTCTATCCCGCTGTAATCTTTTACGAAAACACTTCGTGGATTCGGCGGTGGTTTATCGGTCCTTTGGAGGAATGGGGGGAAAGGGCCCTGAAGCAGGCCGCTTCAGAAGACGCAGCGGACGCACTTTCTTTGTGGACCGGCGGCCATGAGTCTACCCTTGAGCCCCGGCGAGCACGCCTCCTTGAGAAGGAGCAACGGCTTGAAGAAGCCGTATTGAAGGCTTCTTTGCGCATCGGTACGTTGTTGTTCTTTTTTTGTAGCTTTTCAGATTATTTACGCCTGTATATGTGTATCCTTATTCTTATTTGAATTGTGCAGAATCTTTGACGCTGGGGGAGCTCCTTACGGGCTTATTGAAGCTAAAGCCTGCCGAAATTCCCGATGAAGCATTGCTCGATGTGGAGGGGGATGATGAGGCTGCTCCGCTTATGGTAGAGCCTCCAGTGGAGGTTCTTGATCGGGGAATGCTTGCCCCTTTGGAGGAGGCTCCTTTGGAGGTTACCGTTCCAACGGCTCTTCCCGAAGGCGGCCCAGAGGCTGAGATGGAGGTAGTCGGGACTACCCTCCCTTTGGTAGAGCCTGCGGTTCTGGCAGAGGCTGTCGAAGCCGTTATTCCCCCGACTCAGAACGGGAGGAGTGTTGAGGGTAACTCTCTGCATTTTAAATTAGCAACCCTTCCATGGTCTGAACTCTTTTGTCTTTCCCAGAATTGCACGGTTTGGTGGCTTTTATCGCTGATTTGTCGCCTCGACAATCATTTCAGCGTTTATTGGAGATGGCAGCTCCGCAGGCGATCTCCCCTCAGCGCATTGTCCTTTCCTCTGGACAGGGTTAGCGTCATTCGCCATTTTTTTTATTATAGCATGGTCGCCATTTTTTTTGCGAAATGACGTTGATGTCTCTTATAGTTTTGGAAGCTAATGACGAGGTCGAGGTCGTTGAAGGGCCAGAGGAACCTTCAGCTCCTACTTGCATGACTGTCGGTAAGCGACATTTCATCATACTCTCATTCGTCCTTTGCTTAAGAATTTTACTGACATCTTTCAAATTTGAACAGCTCTGCCAGTCTCCACGGCATTGGAATCGCGCATCGTGATGCCGCCTGGCCCTTATGCTTTGCGGGCTTCAGAACGCTTGGCCCAATTAAGCCTTGTCTCCTTATCATCTTTGATTGAGGAGCTCAGTGCTGGCAGCGCGACCACGGCTGAAGCGTTTGCCGCCAAAACTAACGGTTCTCTTCCTTTTCTTGCCACCTACCATAGCGAAGAGGTGGTGCGAGTCTGGGTGGAGTTCTGTCGGCAGGTGGAGGCTCGCTTGCACGCCCTTGAATGTTCTCGCCTTTCCTCGGAAGCCGTGGCTGCAAAAGCGAAGTTGCGGGGTCTGATAGCACGGTGCGCGGCAAATATGACGTCATGCGAGAAGAGGCTTGGCTGCAAATTCTCGGAGAGGGAGCTAGCTTCCAAGGCGCTGAGCGAGCTTCACGCTAATCTTACCGCCAAGGCCAACAAAGCATATGAACTCTGGCGGGTGCTTCAAGAGTTCGTCAAAGAGGTGGTGGCTCTTGATAAAACTGCCACGTTCACTCGCGAAAGGGTCGAAGCCCATAAGGCCACCGAGAAAGAGCTTGAAGGTCGGCTTGCTTCGTATTAGGCCCAGCAGGCTCAGGCGGAGGCTCGTCTTCTGGAGATCTTGAATCATGAAGCCGTGACTCAGCAACAGAAAGATGAGCTGGTAAAATTGCTATATCGCCCGCCGGTTTGAAGACTTGTATCTTTTCCTTTCTTTTCTGTTTTTGTACATACTCATGAATGAGAGTATCTTCTTTTTGTTCTTTCATGAATTGTACTTTGTATCCATTTTGGTTTATGAATAAAAGATACATTTTTCTTCTCAATGGTGTGTCTCTTTTCATTGAATGTGTTTTGCGGACAATTTATCTTGATCTCCCTGCAGGGCAGCGATGGCTTAGGATTCAGGGTTAAGGTCTGCTTCCTAAGACTTTTGCGCTTTATGAGCCACGAGGGTCTCATAAAGAGTTTTTCTCCCTATAGGTCGAGAGGATCCCATAGGTGTAAGTTCTTCTTAAGAATCGTGAGGATTCTTAAGCGGGTTTTCCCTTGAGAGTCGTAAGGATCTCACAAGAGAGTTTTCTTCCTTACAGGTCGTGAGGACCTGCAAGTGCTGGATGTGGTCGCCCTTATCCGTGTTTCACGGGGTCAGGGGTTGCTCAAATTATCGTAGTTTAAAGACGTTGTGGTCAAGGTTAAGGACGTCATAGTCCGTGGATTTAAGGACTCCACAGTCCGATATTAGTTTTAAGACATCACGGTCAAGGTTAAGGATATCATAGTCCGTAGATTTAAGGACCTCACAGTCCGATGTTAGTTTTAAGACATCACGGTCATGGTTAAGGACGTCATAGTCCGTGGATTTAAGGACTCCACAGTCCGATGTTAGTTTTAAGACATCACGGTCAAGGTTAAGGACGTCATAGTCCGTGGATTTAAGGACTCCACAGTCCGATGTTAGTTTTAAGACATCACGGTCAAGGTTAAGGACGTCATAGTCCGTGGATTTAAGGACCCCACAGTCCGATGTTAGTTTTAAGACATCACGGTCAAGGTTAAGGACGTCATAGTCCGTGGATTTAAGGACTCCACAGTCCGATGTGTGGTTGCAGGGACCCGTCACCTCTTTGAAGACGTTGAGGAATTACAACGTCAGGTATCAAAGGAGTGAAGAGATGTACCCCTAAACCAAAGTGGAATCAATACAGAATCAGGATGGTTGATAGTTAGTTTTAAGACATTACGGTCGAGGTTAAGGACATCATAGTCCGTGGATTTTAAGGACTCCACAGTCCGGTGTTTGCTCTGGATGCTTCATACGGGTTCACTGCCGTGCTTGGGGAGGACCAGGCTCCGCTCTGGGCGTTTTCCGCGGGGTCAAAGAGTGACATTATCCGCGTTCCATGTGACCAGGAATTTTGCACTAGATGCTTCACACGGGTTCACTGCCGTGTTCAGCGAGGACTAGGCTCCGCTCTGGATGCTTCACACGGGTTCACTGCCGTGCTCTGCGAGGACCAGGATCCGCTCTGGACGTTTTCCACGGGGTCAAAGAGTGATGTTATCCGCGTTCCACGTAACCAGGAATTTTGCACTAGATGCTTCACACGCGTTCACTGCCGTGTTCGGCGAGGACTAGGCTCCGCTCTGGATGCTTCACACGGGCTCACTGCCGTGCTCTGCGAGGACCAGGATCCGCTCTGGACGTTTTCCACGGGGTCAAAGAGTGACGTTATCCGCGTTCCACGTAACCACGAATTTTGCACTAGATGCTTCCCACGGGTTCACTGCCGTGTTCGGCGAGGACTAGGCTCCGCTCTGGATGCTTCACACGGGTTCACTGCCGTGCTCTGTGAGGACCAGGATCCGCTCTGGACGTTTTCCATGGGGTCAAAGAGTGACGTTATCCGCGTTCCACATAACCAGGAATTTTGCACTAGATGCTTCACATGGGTTCACTGCCGTGTTCGGCGAGGACTTGGCTCCGCTCTGGATGCTTCACACGGGTTCACTGCCGTGCTCTGCGAGGACCAGGATCCGCTCTGGACGTTTTCCACGGGGTCAAAGAGTGACGTTATCCGCGTTCCACGTAACCAGGAATTTTGCACTAGATGCTTCACACGGGTTCACTGCCGTGTTCGGCGAGGACTAGGCTCCGCTCTGGATGCTTCACACGGGTTCACTGCCGTGCTCTGCGAGGACCAGGATCCGCTCTGGACATTTTCTACGAGGTCAAAGAGTGACGTTATCCGCGTTCCACATAACCAGGAATTTTGCACTAGATGCTTCACACGGGTTCACTGCCGTGTTCGGCGAGGACTAGGCTCCGCTCTGGATGCTTCACACGGGTTCACTGCCATGCTCTGCGAGGACCATGATCCACTCTGGACGTTTTCCACGGGGTCAAAGAGTGACGTTTTCCGCATTCCACGTAACCAGGAATTTTGTTGATTGTATTCGCATTTCACGGAATTGGGATTTGAGTTTTCGGTGATCAGGATATCGCCGAGCCATGAAACTGGGAGTTGCCGCTGTTCCGTTTCGCTTGAAGTTGTGTTCGTTGTTACGAGACGGGTGCTGAGATGATCTCTAAGTCATTCGCGGCCCGTCGAGATTTTGGCTTCTTCTTATGATGAGACCTGGGGGAGGAGTATGGTCACTTCTTTGTTTACGCCCTTGGATTGTATACAGGGTGTGATGTAACATCACCTGTAGGGCATAAATTAAAACTTTTTTTTATTTTATTTCTTTTTCCGCGATGCTCTATCATTTCAGCTTTTATATCGCGGAGGTCGCGATTGCCCTATCATTTCGGCTATTTTTCGCGGTACCCAATCATTTCGGCTATTTATTTCATTTTTACTCGCTGCTTTTTATTGTGAGTTGCCCCATCATTTCGGCTATTTTGCGTGCATACATTTTTACTTGCTGCTTTTTATTGCAAGTTGCCCCATCATTTCGGCTATCTCGTATGCACGTGCGGCCTACTGGCTTTTCGCCATAAACCTGAAATTAGACACCGATTTCGGCATCAGCACCGCTACAACTGGGATATGACCAGGAGCGAATCATCATCTGCCTCTGTCGATGTTGAACAAAGGTGGCTTAGCAAACAGGGTTAGGGTCCTGTCGACTAAGGCTTTTGACTTCATGAGCCGTAAGGGTCTCACGAAGGTATTTCTCCCTACAAGTCGTGAGGATCTCGTAGGTGTATTTTCTCCCTAGGAATCGTGAGGATTTTTAAGTGTATGTTCCTATGTAATTCGTAAGGATCTTACAAGAGGGCTTTCTCCTTATAAGTCGAGAGGACTTATAAGGGTTGTTCACCATATGGACATACCCCTAGTCACGGGTGGGACTTTACTGGGAAAAAGTTTATTCGCGCCCGTGGATTGTATACAAGGGTCAGTATGAGCTGCTTGTAGGGCATTGTCGAAGGTTATGGGGGATTTTGCTTAAGCACAGGTTTAGGTCTCTGTAACTTAAGACTTTCAAGTCTTATGAGCCGTGAGGGTCCCATAAGAGAGTTCTCCTTGCGAGTCGTGAGGATCTCGCGAGTGTATTTTCTCCTTAGGAATCGTTAGGATCCCTAAGTGTGTTGCTCCCTTGTGAGTCGTAAGGATCTCACGTGGGTGGTTTCTCCTTACAAGATCGTGAGGACCCTGCAATTGTCCTTTAACGAGGTTGCGCCCTTTCGGGTTTTCACAAACACTCGCCGGTAGTCCTGCTGTTTTTACTCACGGAGGCCTTTCGGGTTTTCATCCGTGCCCATTTTGCTTATGGACATACCGTTTTTATTTATTTATTTATTTTTCTCTTTTTTTTACGAGATCGCGCCCTTTCGGGTTTTCACGAACACTCACCGGTAGTCCTGCTGTTTTTACTCACGGAGCCCTTTCGGGTTTTCATCCGTGCCCATTTTGCTTATGGACATACCGTTTTTTTTATATATATTTTTTTTGTTTTTTTTATTTTTTTGTTTTTTTTATTTTTTTTTATAAATTTTTTTTATTCATCTCATCAGCCTAAGGATGCTGCGGTAGTAGTTTTAAGGACGTTTCAATCCGTTATTAGTTTAAGGACGTTTCGGTCCGACGTTAGTTTAAGGACGTCTCGGTCCATCGTCAGTTTAAGGACGTCTCGGTCCGTCGTTGGTTTAAGGACGTTTCGGTCCGTCATGGAGAGGGCCGGCTAATACTTATAGAGCTTGAGCTTAGGAAGCTAGCGAGCGGACATAGTCGTCGTCATTTATCATTGACCTAGGCTGTGGCTCATTAAGCGTAGTATTTCTTTAGGAAGCGGCCGTTTATTGGCCTGAAAGGCCTTTCACCGTGCATATCCATGAGTAGATAGGCTCCACCCTGGTAGACCTTGTCTATGTTGTACGGGCCTTCATAGTTCGGCTCGAATTTTCCCCGCTTGGCGCGATTGGGGATCATAGGCCTTTTGACCACTAACACGAGTTCGCCTTGGCAGAATGTCCTCGGCCTGGTCGATCTTTCATACGAGCGCGTCATTTTCGCTTTGTAAGCCTTCAGATTTTGTTGCGCTATGAGCCGGGTTTCATCAAGGGCGTCAAGCTCCTCAAGCCGAAGGTGAGCATTTTCTTCGTTTGTCAACTCGTGTTGGACTGCCATTCGTAGAGAAGGTAGCTCTATCTAGAGGGGGAGTACTGCTTCCGTACCGAATACCAATGCGTATGGCGTCGCGCTCGTGGCCGTTTTGAACGTAGTTCGATACGTCCAAAGAGCTTCTTGCAGTCTCTCATGCCAGTCTTTCTTATTTCAGGACACCGTCTTCTTCATGATCTTTGTCAAGGTCTTGTTGAAGGCCTCAGCTAGACCGTTAGCCCGGGGATTATAAACTGAGGAATATCTCCAGTCTATATTGTGTTGTTGCGCGAAGCGGCTGATCTTGTGGCTTCTGTAGGCTGGCCCGTTATCAGAGATGATCCGTCTTGGCGTTCCAAACCGATAAATGACGTGCTTCTTGAAAAAGTGGAGGATATTCTCCGTCTTCACTTCCCTCAACGGTACTGCTTCTGCCCATTTGGAGAAGTAATCAGTCGTCGCCAAGATGAAACGATGTCCCCTGGACGATGCCGGTTCGATGGGGCCGACTATGTCAGTTCCCCACATTTCGAATGGCCAGCTAGCCACTGTTGGATGTAGTGGATTCAGATGCTGGTGGATGAAATCCCCATAGATTTGGCATGAGTGGCATTGCTTCGCATATTCGAGACAGTCCTGGATCATCGTGGGCCAGTAATAACCCATCCGTTTAATTTTTAACTTCATCTCCGGGCCTGCTTGATGAGAACCACAGATTCCGTCATGAACTTCCTGAACGACTCTTTCTGCTTCGTTAGGTCCTAAGCATCTCAGCCATAGAGAATCAAACGATCTCTTGTATAGAGTATCGTTGATGAAAGCGAAAGATAGAGCTCGTTTCATGAGCTGATGTCTTGAGGATGCTTCTTCGGGCATTCGGTGGGACTTAAAGTAGTCTATGAAGACTTCCCTCCAGTCCTCGGCCTTCTCACGGTCTTTTATTTGTAGGGTCGTCTGCTCAGTCGCTCCCTTTTCTTCGGATGATTCCGGAGATAGTTCTGCTGGGGCGAGCAGTCGACGGCTTTGTACCACGATTCTGACGTCATCGAGGTTCTCATCAGCTAGTTCTTTAGCGAGCTTAGCTAACTCGTCCGCTTTGCTATTTTCCGCACGTGGTATGCTTTCCAAAGTGTAGGAGGGAATTTGGGTCAACAGTTGTTGCACCTTTTCACCGTACTTCACCAACTCCGGTTTGCACGTTTGGTAGTTGCCGTTTACTTGACTAACGACCAGTTGAGAATCCCCGTATATGAGGAGGTTTTCAATTCCCATGTCAATGGCAATCTCGAGGCCTGCTATCAAAGCTTCGTATTCAGCTTCGTATTCAGTTTCGTTATTCGTCCTCATCTCCGTTAAGGAGAAAGCGAAGCGCATTATCCCTCCCTGTGGAGTTACGAAGATAAGGCCTACCCCCGATTTGATCATTGGGGTACTTTGTTTACGCTTCTTTGCGGAGGACGCTCCATCGAAATAAAGTTCCCATCGGGTATCACCACCGTCGATCGCGTCAAACGCATGTTCGTCCGGCAAATCGCAATTTAGAGGAGAACCGGCAGGTACTGGATGCTCAGCAAGGAAGTCGGCGATGGCTTGGCCTTTCACTGCCTTAAGAGGCTGATAGGTTATTGAAAACTCCATCAAGAGCAGGGCCCATTTAGTGAGTCTCCCTGTCAATATGGCCTTTGACATTAGATATTTTAGTGGATCCACTTTTGATATAAGACGGACTTCATGTGCCAATGCATAGTGCCGGAGTTTTGTTATCTCAAAGATTAACGCCAGGCAATGTTTTTCGATATGGGAGTGTTCCCCTCCGAATGGCGGCCTACAAGATTTGGACATCTGTGCCTGAGATTCGGGGCAGATGCTATTTGGTTTTATCCGTCTACCTCTCCGAAGATGCCAAGTTGATTTATGGCACCGTGTATCGAAGGTTTAGACGGATGCGGCCGATATAGCAGACTTTGTCAGATTCCCCCTCGCTTGAGGGGTTTTTGATTGTGGGGACACTCTTCCCTGCAGGAGCAAGCCCCTGCAGTTAATTACGCTACCGCATCGCGGTAACAACTTTCTCCTTCTCCAGAATTTCACTCCGTGTCTTGTGTGTTCATTTTGTTTGTGGTTGCCCGTGGATTGTATACGGAGACTGAGTAATGCCGTCGCCCGTAGGACGTGGATTAGTCCAAATCCGTATTTACTTAGATTTGGGTTTGGTGTTTTCAGTTTAAGGATGCATTAGTCGCGTTGCGGCTGAGATCAACTTAAACGTTCGTCAAGGATACGTTAGTCCGGTTTTAGACTAAGATCAACTCAACGTAGTGATTAATTTAATGTATGGCCATCGGGACTCGTCACCTCTCTGACGTCGTTGAAGGAATACAACGACATGTATCAAAGGAGCTCGGAGATGTACCCTCGAACCAGAGTTGATTGGGAGTTTTATAATCCATTTGAATATTTAAGGATACGTTAGCCGTGTTTGGGGCTAAGATCAATTTAAACGTTTGTTAAGGATACGTTAGTCCAGTTTGAGACTAAGATCAACTTAACGGGACCGTTTAGATCCGATAAAAGAGCATTTGGGCTCTACTGTGCCAGTTTAGGGACGTGGTGGTCCGATATTAGTTTAGGGACGTTTCGGTCCGATATTAGTTTAGGGACGTTTTCGGTCCGATATTAGTTTATGGACGTTTCGGTCCGATGTTAGTTTAGGTACATTTCGGTCCGATATTAGTTTATGGACGTTTCGGTCCATTATTAGTTTAGGGACGTTTCGGTCCGATATTAGTTTAAGGACGTCTCGGTCCAATATTAGTTTATGGACGTTTCGGTCCAATGTTAGTTTAGGGACGTTTCGGTCCGATATTAGTTTAAGGACGTCTCGGTCCAATATTAGTTTATGGACGTTTCGGTCCAATGTTAGTTTAGGGACGTTTCGGTCCGGTATTGGGTGTGTGGCCATTGGGACCCGTCACCTCTTTGACGTCGTTGAGGAATTACAACGATGGATGTCAAAGGAGTTCGGAGATGTACCCTCGAACCGGATGTAGATTGATTTAGGGGAGCCATTTTGCTCAGCCAATTTAATTTAAGGACTTATGGCCACGATTGGGCTAAGTCCAGTAAAAAAAAATGTCCAACATTGCTTTTGCATTTCCTTTTATTTTTATTTGGGCTTTGCCTAGAAAAGATGCAGGGCATCAATTTGTCTTGAGCTCTGTTCTTTATGAATGATGCAGGGCGAATTTAATTTAAGGACTTATGGCCACGATTGGGCTAAGTCCAGTAAAAAAAAATGTCCAACATTGCTTTTGCATTTCCTTTTATTTTTATTTGGGCTTTGCCCAGAAAAGATGCAGGGCATCAATTTGTTTTGGGCTCTGTTCTTTATGAATGATGCAGAGCATCAATTTTGTTTGGGCTCAGCCCTTTTATTGCTTTGCAATTTATTTTGGCCTGCTAGGTCTTTTGATTTGGGCCTGGCCCTTCAAGTAATGCATTGCATTTGTGCAAAGCACCAAGAATCTTTTAGATTCAAGGAAAGGAGTGCAGAGCACTTTTTAATTTCTTGATCTAACTTTAGATCAAAGAGAAGAAGAAAAATCTTTTCTTTCTTTCTATCTCAGAGAACCAGAGGTTCTCTAGCAAGTGCAAGGCACTATTTTTTTATTATTTTTATTTATTTATTTATTTATTGAAGATCACTGATTTTGTGTTTTAGATCAATGATCTATTCCTAAGAGAATTTTCTCTTATTTCAAAGGTTTTTTACCTTCTTCTTTGTGTTCTCCAGAAGTTCTCTTCTTCTTCTTTTTTTTTATCCAAAATGTCTATCTTTTTGAGATGGGGTCTGGGGTCCTTTTTATAATGCTCAAAAATCAGTTAAATTTGTTAAAAAGATCTTTTCTGAGTGATTTGGGGAATTTTCCCCACCGTTGGATCTTTGATCCAAAGGCCCCTGTTTTACAGAAGAAATCTTCTTGTTTAAACAAGAACAGAAAAATATCCTTAAATCTTCACTCTGTTGTTGTGCAACTCACCAGCGTGTGATACGTGTCGCGCAGTGAGGCACTTGCGCAACAGCGCTTGCGCAACTGCGCAGACACGTGTCGCGCAGCGGTGCGCTTGCGCAACTGCGCAGACACGTGTCGCGCAGCGGTGCGCTTGCGCAACTGCGCAGAAACGTGTCGCGCAGCGGTACGCATGCGCAGTTATGCTTGCGCAACTGCGCAGACACGTGTCGCGCTGCCGTGCGCTTGCGCAATTGTGCTTGCGCAACTGCGCAGACACGTGTCATGCAGCCGTGCGCTTGCGCAGTTGAACGTTGCTTATGTTTTTTAAAGAGCCTTGCTCTGATTGGACGTACTGTCTTGGGCGTTGTGCTGCCGTGTCAACTTCTGACACGTGGCGCGTTGCGCGCAGCGCACGGGAACTGAAGCGTTGCTTCAAAATTTGAATTTTCGAAATTTAAGCAGAGCCTTGCTCTGATTGGGGGAACAGGGAGTAATTGCTTTCTGCCCCCAGAAAAACTCGGCTTAAATAGTAGAGCGCTCTCTCCTTCCCTTGGTCGTTTTCTTGTGCCCATAATGCGTCTAAGGAATCCTCAAGGGCTGTTGTATAAAGAATAAGGGGCTTTCCCTTGACTGGAGCAGCTAACACCGGCGGGTTCTGCAGGTACTGCTTGATCTCATCTAGCGCGCTCTGGCATTTTTGGTCCCAGACGAACGGGGTTCCCTTCTTCATCAGGTGGCTGTAAGGACGGCACTTTCCTGACAGGTTGGCGATAAACCGCCGGACGTACGCGAGCTTCCCTTGGAGAGACCGCAATTGTTTGAGAGTTCTCGGCGGTGGCATTTCCATGGTCGCCTTGATCTTAGATGGATCTATTTCGATACCTTGGTGTCGGATGATAAATCCCAGGAATTTACCCGAGGAGACTCCGAATGCGCATTTGAGGGGATTCATCTTCAAATTATATTGCCGAAGGCGTTGAAATACGGTCCTCAGATGCTCTAAATGCTCTTCATATGACATGCTCTTTACTACGAGGTCGTCGATATAGCACTCGACGATTTCATGTATGAGATCATCGAAGATTTTTGTCATGGCCCTTTGATAGGTAGCGCCGGCGTTCTTTAAACCGAAGGGCATAACTTTGTAGCAGAATATACCCAAAGGAGTCCGGAAAGCGGTGTGCTTCTGATCTTCGGGATGCATCTTTATCTGATTGTACCCTGATGAACCGTCCATAAAGGAGAAAACCTCATGAGTGGACGTATTGTCTATCATCAGTTCGGTGACCGGCACTGGGAAATCGTCTTTCGGGAAGGCTTTATTGAGATCTCGGAAGTCCACACATATGCGTACTGTCACATTTTTCTTCATCACCGGGACGATGTTGGCGACCCAGTCAGGATAATGTACTTCCTGGATAAACCCAGAATCGATCAGCTTCTTGACTTCGGCGTTAATGCTCATCTCAGGCTCGAGCCGCATCCTTCTTGGCGCCTGTTTGACCGGTTTGATATCCGGGGATATTGCTAATTTATGCACAGCAATCTCTGGATCTAATCCCAGCATTTCGGAATAGTTCCATGCGAAGCAGTCTCTGTGCTGTAGAAGCATGTCCTTTAACGCAGCCACCCTTTCTTCAGACAGCAGCTCGCTGACGAATGTCGGTCGCGGATCATCTGCCGACCCCAACTCAATCTTCTTGAGGTTATCTGCAGTAGTATGTATGCCATCTTCTAGTTCTTTCGGAGCTGGTGGAAATTCTGAGATCACTTCGTCATTGCTGTTCTCAAAGCACCAGGGAAGGTCATCCATGTTCTCGGGCTCTTCTTTTAATATTGTTATCATGTGACAAGTGCGAATCCGCTTCCAAGACTGATGTGGATCTGGTTCTGCTCTTGTGGCTTTGGGTTTGTGCTTTTGTGGCGGCGTTACCTTCCAGCTGCTGGATAAAGCAAATCTGCCCCGCTGGTACTGGTCTTCGACCCAGTTCTTGAAGGTAAAACAGTTTTCGAGGGGGTGTCTTATGGCTCGGTGATAAGAGCAATAGCCCGGATGAGAAACTTTGTTAGCTTTCTCAAGGTGCTTAGACTCTGGAAGTGCGATCATTTGATGTTTTATAGCGAGCTCGAGTAACTTCTTCGTCTTGTCTCGAGGGAAGGAATACGCTCGACTCATCTTCTTCATGAGGGACAAATCCAGACAGCGCAATGCCCGATCACATGACTCTCTAATCCTGCGTCGTTGTTGTCGACTACTTTTTCCGCTTCTTGACTTACTTCTGCCTCTGCGTCGGGCCTTTTGCACAACGGGTTGACAGGGAGGAGCATCTTCGTCTTTCGCAGTCTGTTGAAACAGACGTTGCATCCTGGCCCTCTCGTAGATGGCCATCTCGCGATTATGGTCTTCCCGAGCTTTCTAACCCGCTTTCCTGATAAGCTTGTCCATTCATTCTTCGAACGACGGACTCGGCACTTCGCTCGCGGGATCCAGTTTTGACGAGGGGTTAGCATCTCTCGACAGGGCGTCCTCTTCCTCATCGAAGTTATATATGACGTAGCTACCGTGGACTCGTCCCCGTTCCCCGGATCTCGCATATCCAAGCCCGAGCGTTTCCATTCTCCCGTTGGGCAATTTGCGCTGAGTTCCAGGGACATCCCAAATCCTGTTGTAGAATCGAGCTTGTCGAACAGTCTGTTTTAAGGGTACCTCTTGGCGCTTCAATAGCCTCTTTAGTCCGTTTGTGTAATATCTGGGCAAACGGATGGGTTGGAGCCTGTCGAGTGTAGAATCTGCACCATGCCAGATCTCTTTTTCTACTCTCGGTTCCGAGGGTCGATAGAATAGGATCACCTTCTCACCCTTTCACCTAGGAGGGACGTAAAACGTCTGCAGGTCCTGCACATTGTAAGCTTGAAGTGTGTCGAGATCCTTGTAGTGTTCCCGCGGCACCATGGTGATTTGCAAAATCTGATCATTGCCAAGGGATGCTTGTATTGGCGGCCGACTGGAGAACACAGCATTAACCTCATCTTCCGAGTCACTTCCGAAGATCAACATAGGGGCGGACGGTCCCGGGTTGTTACGTCAGGACGGACCAGCGTAAACTATCTCTTCTTCTTCTTCGGTATCGCTCCCGAAAACAGGGATGGTGGCGGCGGCTTTGTCCTCCGACTTGCGACACATTTCTGTATCCTCGAAATCTGGCAAAAAGTACTATGCATCTTCGTACTTGCGGACTTCGTTCACGGAAAATGGGTTCAGCTCACCTGTTACGGTATACTCGAAAACATCCTTAAAGTACTTCATACACTGATGCTGTGTAGAAGGGATGATGTTGTACTCGTGTAACCAAGGGCGACCGAGCAAGGCGTTGTAACAGGTCTTGGCGTCAATGACGTGAAACTTGATGTCCGTGACAAGCAGCCCGAAGCATAGTGTTAATATCACAGATCCGAGAGTCCGTGATGACTGGGAGTCGAAATCGGAGATGGTAATTTTGTCATGAGCAAGGTGCTGCACGCTCATGCAGATTTCCTTCAACACCCGAACATTAAGGAGATTGACGGAGGATCCATTATCCACGAGGATCTTGCCTATCTTGATATCGTGGCAATATCCGGAGACGTATAGGGGACGGTTGTGGTCGCACGTCCCGAGGAGAAGGTCTTCGTCACCGAAAGTGACATCGGCCGTGTGCACTTCCTCCAATTCATCCTTCATCTTTTCTTCAGCCAGGAAAACTTGGAACTTCTCGGGTTCTTGTAACGCCTTGATTAATGAATCTCGCGCTTCTTTTGATAATAGGAGGGCATCGAGAATGCTGAGCTGAGAAAGTAGCTTTCTTAGGTGCGCTAGGATGTTGTAGTCCACCTTACCCTTCCTGGGAGGGTCCTTGGCAGTCAGCTCTTTCATGACTTGGTCATCTAAGGCGATATCCTCAGTGACCTTTTCCTTACCCTTATCTTTTCTATTCGCGGGCCCGAGATTCTTTTCCGGGAGCGTGCGATTGCGCAACTGAATGTTTTCGCAGGCCTCTGGCTCTTCCTCTTTCCCTAAAAAGGATTCTTTAAAGAGAGGGCCCAGAGCCATTTCTTCATCAGAGTCGCTCCCAAAGGTGAGAACTTGCGATCCTCCGGCGTCGACCATGTAACAGTTGCCGGTAGTTCTTTTGTGCCTGTCGGTAGTACTTCCCTGCTCCCGACGAGTTCTGCGTTTCATACGCTTAAAATGTTGCCGGTGAGCAACGTATCCCTGCCACCATATCCTAAAAGCGTCGCACTCCTCAGTAGGGTGTGAAATCTTCTGATGATATGCGCAATAATTAGGGTGCCTCTCCGCCCCATCGAACGTGTTTTCTTCCGAGGGTGGCAGCTTCATTCCCATCGACATGGTTTTGGCAAACCTTTTCCTCATCTTGAATATATTTTTATCCACATCGGGTGTCTTTTGATCTGGCGGGAGTGCTTTGACTCTTTCGTTTAGCCGCTTGCATTTCGCTCCTTCCGATGCAGCCAACTCACGCTCCTGATCAGCTTTACTTTTCAAACGAATCTCGTCTAGAAAGGCGTCGATCATTTCATCTGTTGGCCATACAAGTCCTAGCTCAGGCTGTGCCCCTAGTTTCTCAGTACCAGGAATTTTCTCATCGTCCGTAGGCGAGTGGGAAATCACATGACAACTCGCCACATATCCCTCGGACTCATCCGACGAGCTTTCTCCATCATCTTCCTCTTGAAAGACGTGATCGAGGAACTCTTGCAGTGTGACGGGAGTTCGCGCCTTTTGATTGTACTCCTCCAGCGCGTCAATCTGTTTCTGCAAATCCGTGCGCTTGTCTCCAGGCTTCACGGGCTTTTTGGATTTCTTCTTCTTTTTCTTCGAAGATTTTGACGGTTGGGCGTGAGTACTTGGGCCATCACCACCGCTCTTTGTAGTTAGACGCGGCTTCAGCATCCCTTCGATGATTTGAGGTTCAAGCGGGTTCTTCCATTCTACTGCTGGGTACGCATGAAGATCACTCAGCATCCTTTTGGTTTTAGCTGATAGCACGACCTCCCATGGAGCTTCTTCAATAAAGGAACAAGTTGCCCCCGGTGTATCTGCTTTCTTGGGAGTATGCAGCTGTGGCGGGTTCACCTTCCACTTTTCGGACAATACAAACTTTCCCTGGAGGTATTGATCTTCAATCCATCCTTTGAAGACGAAGCAATCCTCAATCGGATGGCTTACCGTTTGATGGTATGGGCAATAATTGGGGTTATTCACCTCAGTGGGTTGCGGCGGCCGCCTCGGGTTTGGCAAATTGATAAGCTTGTTGCGTATTGCCAGCTCAAATAGCCTCTTTGTCTTATCCCGCGGGAATGAGTAGGGGCGCTTCATTTTCTCATTGCAATACCGCCGTCTTTCTTCCAGCTGATCCACCAGTTTTGGGGCACTAGGTTGCTGCTGTGCGTTCGCAACGAAGGTTGCCTTCCCTTTACCCTTGTCATTCCGGGGTTCTGGCTTCGGGGGAGACGGTCTGTGACCCATCTGGTCCATCTGGGCCAACTTGTCGATCAAAGCCTGAAACGTGGTCAGTTTAAAGAACATCATGAACTGGGAGATAGCTGCATGAGGGTCTAGGGTTCCCACGAACATGCCCACCGTAGGCGCTTCCTCAATGCGCTGCTTGCATTTCGACCACAAATTTCGCCAGCGTATAGCGTACTGGACCCACATTTCGCCTGGTTTCACCCTGGCATTAATCAATGCCGTTATCGGAGTACGTTCGCTGGCGCTTGCGAATCGCTGAGTGAATAGCAACTCCATTTCAGCGAACGTCTTGATGGAATCGTTCGGGAGTTTCGAATACCATTCGAACGCTGTTTCTGATAAGCTGCCCACGAACTGGCAAAACAACAGTTTATCATCACCGCCGGTGTTACCGTAAAGGGCCCTGAACTGGGCAACATGTTGGTGGGGATTGCCTGTCCCCTTATACACATGGAATTTCGGTATTGTATAACCCGGCGGATATTTGATTTGGTCGTACCAGCTCGGATACGGTCGCCCCGTTTTTACGACTTGACCAGCTGCCTCAGTCGCATGATGAACCTGGATCTGCTGGGCTATATAGTCGTTCAAGTCAGCCTTAGAGATTGTCTCCTCCTTGGCTGTTGAGAGAGCCGGTGGTGGATTTGACGTTTCTCCTCTATCATCTTCGAGGATGGTCGGGGGATCTTCAGCGGGAGGATCCTGTTGAATCATCATCCCAACCATGTCTTGAAATAAGTAGGTTATTTGCTTTATATTGACTGCTTGTTCCGCAGCCTCTTTATCTTTCTTTTCCAATATCCTTCGGAGGAACTCGGCGTCGGTTTCCTGTTCTTGTTGTTGATCCGAGGATGCCTCGGGGCTTTCTTTCGGCCCAGTAAGTGCGGCCATCGCGGTCATCATTTCTTGGAGCTTCTGCTGTTGCTCCAGAGCTTTGGTCACCGACCGTGTGAGCGGCCTATGCCCTGTAGACGCACGGCTATCTTCCTTCCCCGACGCCATGTATACAGTATGGACCATCATGCCCCCAGACTTAGGGTGTCTGGGCTCAGCGCCTTTAGCTCTCGTCACCGGCCCGGGGATCTTCTCCGGCATCCTCTTTTTATGAGCAGTGGAAGTTGAGGGGACCGTTGAGGTGGGCACCCAGACAGCTTTTCGTGGCTTAACGTGATGACTGACTTCCTGTTGAATTTTCAGCTTCTTGTGCTGGCGGGAGAAATTTAGATCGATCACCAAGTCTTGGGTCTACCGCCAGACTTTATAGATTTTGGAAGACAGCCGTTGAGGAGATTGGGGCTGTGCTGGCTTTACTTCTACACCCTTTTTCAGCGGAGGTGGAGACCTCTTTAGCACCGCGGTAGGAGAATTCCTACGCACCTTATTTAGCATCTCAAAGCTGTTCCCAGTTGGAACGGCAGCATTAACTTCTGCCATCGGGGCTGGAGGAGTTAACCTAGAAGGGGAGTTGCCTCTGGCCTTCCTCACTCGGCGCCAGTAACGACGTCGAGCGTGTCGTGCTGATGGCATCGGCTCGGTGATGGCGATAGCCTCGTCTTGCCCCCTATGTAGGTGGGGGGTCGCTGCTGGTGTCACCCTGTTGAATACTGATGTCCTTTGAGAAGCAGTATCCAATCGGTTGAAAACAGTCTTCTGAGCAAGGACAGGAACCGTAGCGGGAGCCAGAACCGTTAATCTTGTAAAGACTGACCCTTTGGTAGGAGAAGCCGTCTTGACGACTTCAGGAGCAGGGATGGTTATTCTCTTCAGAATAACCTTCTCTGGAATTGCAAGCTTCATTGTGGGCCCACAGGAATTTTGGCCCAGTCTGGCGAAGACCGAGGAGCTGGAGTTGGACGACCCGTTGAGAGGGGCCGCATTAGCTGTAAGCCAATCGAAGACCGACTTCTTAGGAGCTTCCGGTGTTGGCACAAGAGCGGTGAAGCTCATTGGCGGGTGCATGGTCCCGAAAAACAATCCTGTGGTGGCTTGAGTGACCTGTTTGACGGGCATTGTGAACAGCGAAGCAGCTTGGGGCCCGTAGACTATACCTCCTGGCGAGGCGGAGCGCCGGTTGCAGTTGCAGTTGAAGCATTTCGCATAAGTGGAAGCCATTGACTCTTTGCTTTCTGCAATAAGCAAAACGCCAAATCTTAGTACCTTGAAACCCAAGGGCAACCATTAGCGAGCCGTGTTTGGTTCGCGAACACGACACACGAAGTGTGGAGTGGAAAGAGGAAAATGTCCCACCGGGCGTGCCAGAATCTGTTCCCCTCCGAATGACGGCGCGACAGGGACGTCTTGCCTGAGATTCGGGGCAGATGCTAATTGGTGCTATCCGTCTACCTCTCCGAAGATGCCAAGTTGATTTATGGCACCGTATATCGAAGATTTAAACGGATGCGTCCGATGTAGCAGACTTCGTCAGATTCCCCCTCGCTTGAGGGGTTTTTGATTGTGGGGACGCTCTTCCCTGCAGGCGCAAGCCCCTGCAGTTAATTACGCTACCGCATCGCGGTAACCACTTTCTCCTTCTCCAGATGGTCACTTCGTGTCGTGTGTGTTTATTTTGTGTGTGTGTTTATTTTGTGTTTAGTTGCCCGTGGATTGTATATGGAGACTGAGTTATGTCGTCGCCCGTAGGGCGTAGACTAGTCCAAATCCGTATTATCTTAGATTGGGGTTTAGGGGTTTTGGGTTTAAGGATGCATTAGCCTCGTTTTGAGGTTAAGATCAACTTAAACGTTTGTTAAGGATACGTTAGCCTGGTTTTTAGACTAAGATCAACTTAACGGGATCGTTTAGATCCAACAATAGAGTAATTAAGGGAGCCATGTTGTTTAGTTTAGTGACTTGCGGTCAATAGGTAGTTTAAGGACATTGCAGTCCAATGTTAGTTTTAAGACGTTGCGGTCAAGGTTAAGGATATCATAGTCCGTGGGTTTAAGGACCCCACCGTCCGATGTTAGTTTTAAGACATCACGGTCAAGGTTAAGGACGTCATAGTCTATGGGTTTAAGGACCCCACAGTCCGATGTTAGTTTTAAGACATCACGGTCAAGGTTAAAGTCGTCATAGTCCATGGGTTTAAGGACCCCACAGTCCGATGTTAGTTTTAAGACATCCCGGTCAAGGTTAAGGACGTCATAGTCCATGAGTTTAAGGACCCCACAGTCCGTGTCAATGTGTGGTTATCGGGACCCGTCACCTCTTTGAAGACGTTGAGGAATTACAACGCCAAGTTTCAAAGGAATGAAGAGATATACCCTTGAACCAAGGTAGATTAAACAGTCTTTGACCCAGTTTGGGACCGAGACCAATTAATTATGTTATGAGCCCATTGGCCCAGTTAAGTTTGGATTGAGGACTTATGGCCATCTTGGGCTAAGTCCAATCATGTTTGGAATATTGGCTTTCTGTTAGTCCATTGAAGGAGAGGCTTTGCCTCTATCACTTAGCCAATTGGGCTGAAGATAGTGTTAAACACTAAAGACCAACCAGTGTTGAACACTGGGAATGAGATTGACAAGTTAGTGTTTAACACTAAAAGATAGTTGGTGTTAAACACCAGCAACAGAGGCTTTCAAATTAGTGTTAAACACTAAAACAAATCAGTGTTAAACACTGGCAACAGAGATCTCAAATTGGTGTTAAACACTAAGATAATCAATGTTAAACACTGGTGACAGAGATTTTAATTTGGTGTTAAACACTAAGATAATCAGTGTTAAACACTGGTGATAGAGATTTTAATTTAGTGTTGAACACTAAGAAATTTAATGTTAAACTCTGTTTAACAGAGATTTAATTTAGTGTTAAACACTAAGAAATTCAGTGTTAAACACTGCAAATAAAGTTCTTCAATTAGTGTTGAAAACTAAGGCAAATCAGTGTTAAACACTGGATTCAGAGGTTCCAATTTAGTGTTAAACACTAAGGCAAGAGGGGTCACGTGGTAGCACGTGAGGGCGCCCTCCCCTTTGGAGCTTTTCAGGGGTCACGTGGTAACACGTGACCCTGCCTCTTTGCACGTTTGTTTAAGAATTAAATTCTTCATAGGGTTAAACCCTAATAATTGACTTTAGAGGAATTAATTTCCTTCTTTCTTTTAAAGAATTATATTCTTAGATGGAGTTAAACCCCGGTTTCTTTTCTGTAGGAATTGAATTCCCATATATGTGAGGAATTAGGTTCTGTCATAGGGTGAAACCCTAATTTCTTCTTTCTTAAGGGAATTAAATTACTGTTATTTTGACAGAATTAAGTTCTTAACTAGGGTTAAACCCTGGTTCTGTTCATTTTGAAGGAGTTAAATTCCTACAACATAGGGTTAAACCCTAATTTTATTTCAAAGAAATTAAATTCCTATAATTCTATGAGAATTAAATTCTCAAACTTCCATTCCCTCTCTATACTTTGGATCTGCATGGCAGGATCTCAACCCAATGAGAATTAAATTCTCAATTCATGGGGAGATGTGCACTTTGCAGATCCTCTACTAAAGAGAGAACTAAGTTCTTCTTTTTAATATAAGAGTTAAACTCTTTTGAGAATTAAATTCTCTTTTTTCTTACCTAAGGTTTTCTTCTGCAGAAGATCAAATTCTTCCAAAGTCTCGAGGCTCTATATTTCTCTCTCTCTATGTCTCTCTCTCTGTCCCTCCTGTGTCTCTGTATATCTCTTGGCTCCTATTTATAGGAGAAGGAGCAGAATCAATTAGTTTTAGTGAATCTTTCATTGAGAGATTTGATTTTTATTCATTAGAGATTTGATTTGCATTCATCATTCATTTGGACCTTTGGATTATTAGGTGAATTTTATTCACCATTGGATTTTAAATCCAAAGATATTCCTTTGTTATTTCGGTTAGATTTTAAGGGGAAATCTTTCCAAGTTCAAGATTTTTCCATAAATAGGTGATATTTAATCACCTTTAAATCTTTAATCCAATCGGTTCCAAATAATCATTCTCGTTTGGAAAGATTTGAATGCTTTTCAGAATTTAATTCTGTTAAATAGAGAGGCTTTGCAAGCCGGTCACGTGTGACCACGTGACCCTTGGTCACGTGTAGGCACGTGACCTCCTGAACGAGCTTTCTTCTCCTTTCTGCGCTCTGTTTTCTAGCCGCTGTTCAACTGTCACGTGCCAACACGTGACCCCTGATCACGTGTGAGCACGTGACCCTTTCTAGAGCCTTTTCTTTGATTTAATCAAGGAGCTGAATCTGTCTTTGCCGCTGCTTTTAAATGTCACGTGTCAACACGTGACTGCTGGTCACGTGCTAGCACGTGATGCCTTCTTCGTAAGCTTTCCTGATTTTAAATCAGGAAACAGCGCGCTTGGCGCTGAGAGCCAGATTTGGAGCGCTAAGGCGCTTCTTATGAAGTAGCGCATACGTGAGGAGAACGTGGCGCGCTTGGCGCTAAGCGTCAGATTTGGAAGGCTAAGGCGCTTCTTATGAAGTAGCGCACACGTGTGGAGCACGTGGCGTGCTTGGCATTGAACGCCAGCCGATGAGTGCAGAGCGCTCTTGATCAATTTTGTGCTCTGAGAATTAAGTTCTCGTTTATAAGAGACTTTGTCTCGTGGCTCTAAGAACAAGGTTCTTATTTTATAAGAGATGTTACAATCTCTTATGTTTTTGTGAAAGACTTTGTCTTCGTCTTATAGATCTGTGATCTAAAGAGAACTAAGTTCTTCTCCCTCCCTTTTTATGATGAGATGATATGATCTCTTTTGTGAAAGACCTCTGTCTCATAGATCTATGATCTAGAAAAAGAACTAAGTTCTTCTTTTTTGATGGGATGCTTTGATCTCTTTGTTTTATTTACCTTGAAGAAATTCTTCTTCCGAGAGCTTGCTCTTCTCTTTGAAATTTCTCAAAGTTTGTGGGGTGTTCCTCTTATTTAAGACTTGAAGTCTTGGGTCCTTTATATAGGGGAGGCTGATTTGTTGAATCAGTTAAGGAAATCTTTCTCTTATTGATTTGGGGATGTTTCCCCACCATTGGATCTTTGATCCTAGGGCTTCTGATTTACAGAAGACAATCTTCTTGTTTTTAACAAGATTGGGAAAATAGTTTCCCATACAGAACTTATTCTGTATCTTGGTGATTTTTAATCACCATTGGTTCTTTGATCCAACGGTGCTCTGGTTTACAGAGCATAATCTTTCTTGTTTGGAAAGATTCTGAGGAGTATTTCCTTAACAGAATTTTATTCTGGTAATTTGATGATTTATCATCTTCGTTGGATCTTTGATCCAACGGTGGAGAACATTTAGTTTTAGCGCTTGGCGCTCTCGTACCTTACACGTGAGCGCTGCTTCAGAGTCTTTGACTCTTAGCGCTGGACTCTTAGCGCTGGCGCACTTGGTGCTGGCGCTCTCGTGCTTTGCACGTGAGCGCTGCCTCAGAGTCTTTGACTCTTAGCGCTGGCGCACTTGGCGCGTCCGCTCTCGTGCTTTGCACGTGAGCGTTGCCTCAGAGTCTTTGACTTTTAGCGCTGGCGCACTTGGCGCAAGTGCTCTCGTGCTTTGCACGTGAGGCGCTGTCTCAATTTCAATTTTAAATTTTGAACAGAGTTTTGCTCTCTTATTGGGGGGGAAACAAGTCCCTTCATACTTTGCATGCGGAGCTTTCCCTTTATTTTTATTTTTATTTTATTGTTATTATTTTATAATGGAGCAAGTTTTGCGCCAAAATTTTGGCGGGAACAGTACTTATAATGCCCATATCGAGTTTGAAACGTCGTCTTGCAAATATCCTCTGGTTTCACCCGAACTTGATGATAACCCGATCGCAAATCCAACTTCAAGAATGCCCTCGGGCCACTGAGTTGATTAAATAATTCTCCAATGCGGGGAATAGAATACTTACTCTTGATGGTCACCCGATTTAGCTCTCGGTAATCTATTCACATTCGCCGCATGCTATCCTTCTTCTAGACCAAAAGAACTGGAGCTTCCTAAGGCGAACCACTGCTGTGAATTCAACCCTTCTCTAATAATTCTGAGACTTGTTTCTTCACTTCTTCTAGTTCTACAGTGACATAGGATAATAAGCCTTCGAAATTGGCGCTGCTCCAAGAATAAGATCGATCGTACACTCCACACCTTGCTTTGGCGGTAAATCCGAGATGTCCTCGAATACATCCATGAATTCTCGAAGTACTACCGGTGCTTCCTCTTTATTTGCCCCCATTGCTAATAACATAGCATTTGTCGGCTTATCCATAAACTCGACTGGCCCGACCGATTTACTGTCTCCCAAGAATTCAAACTCCGGATGGCTAGGAATTTGGAAAATCGCCTTTTTTGCTCTGCAATCTATGTGAGCGTGAAAGGTTCTAAGAAAATCTATTCCTAACATAACGTCATAACTGCCGATATCAATCACTAAGAAATCTGCAAACAACTCCCGACCGCAAATAACAACAGAACACTCCTTGTATTCCTTACGAGATGTAATTCTCCCATTCTCAGTGTGTATGTCCCAACTACTAGATATGATCATGAGTCGAATAATGTGTGCACCAATAAATTTGGATGACATAAAACAATGGGATGCACCAGAATCGAAAAATGCTAATGCAGGAAAACTAAAATCTAATAGAATACCTGTAATCACATCCTACGAAGCTTCTGCCTCCTCGGTAGTCAGGGTGAAGGCCCGTCCTTTATTAGGCCCTTGAGTAATCTGTTTCTGTCCATACGCCTGCTTCTGTAGTTATTTCTAAGCATTGCCCTTCAACTGTAACCTCAAGGGACAAGTGTTGACCTGATGGTCAGTTGCTCCGCGAATCAAGCACTGTCCAAGCCTCCTCCGGCATTCTTTCTGAATATGACCCAGTTGCTGGCAATACTCATAAATCACATTCTTCTTCTGACTTGTAATGATATGCCTCCTCATCGGAACTGTCCCCTGTCTTCAAACCGGAATATTCCTACGCCTTAAAGGTATGGTAGGTGTCTGAACTGTCTTCCGTGTCGAACCGTCTTGCTGCTGTGTACCTATTTACTGCTGGAAACTGGACTGAGGCACATGGAGCACGTCTAGCCTGAATGCGGGGGCAGATACTATTTGGAACATATCCATCCATCTATCCGAAGATAACAAGTTGATTTATAGCACCATATATCAGAGGTTTGGATAGATGCGACCGTTGTAGCTGACTTTTCAGATTCTCTCTTACGGATGAGAGATTTTTTATTGTAGGGACGCTTTTTCCTGCAGGCGCGAGCCCCTACAGTTAATTATGTTATCGCCAAACAATAACAACTTTCTCTACTTCAGATATATCACTTCGTTTCATGTTATGGTTTGTTTATTTTGGGGTTACCCTTAGATTGTATACGGAGACTAATGTTGTCCTCCGTAGGGCGCAAATTAGTCCAAATCCGTATATATTAGATTTGGGTTTGAACCTAGATAGCATTTCTCATATGAATGAGGTCCATCAGTTCAAGGTGGCATTTGTTTTGATCTAAGGATCGTTAGTCCTGTTTTTGACTAAGATTAACTTAAAAGTCTTGTCTAAAGATCATTAGTAGTATACGGGACTAAGATCAACTTAGGTAACAGTGATCATATGAGCTCAATTGATCATCTGATCACATATAAAGCATAAACTTCTATACTTAGCATATTTTGGTTAAGTTCCAAGTTTTGGTTTGTCATCAGGTGCGCTTTACTATGGATAGCCCGTGGATAGTATACGGTAAAAAATTTGGTGACAGGCCGCAGGGCAGAATGCCAGTTTAAGGACATAGCGGTCCATCTTTCAGCTTGTGCACACGTGTATATCATGTGGCGAAGCGCATTATACTAACATCTAAAAGGGATGAGCCCAATATTGGGGTGTGATCCAATTTGAAAGTATTTATATTTTCTCTAAAGATATATACATATACATATATGTATGTTTTCATAAAACCAGGGCTCGTTAGTTGTTGGGACCCACCACCTTTCTGAAGACACTGAGGAATTAAACGCCGTACATCAGAGGTGTGGAAGGATATACCCTTGAACCAAATCCTGTTTATGAGTGAAAAGAATATGTTGGAACTTAAGCTCCGATTTGCTAACAAGGCTTCTTGGCGAACTTATATTTTATCTAAGGGCCGTTAGTCTTGTTCTAGACTAAGATCAACTTATAGTTTCGAGCATATGGGCTCAATAGATCATAAAATCAAAAAAACTTAAGCTTCACTGACTTAGCTAATTTGGGGTAAGATTGGTCTTCATAGCATAGACTAGCACATACATACTGGCGCATATCATCATAGGCGCATTTCCAATGCCGCATGCCTATTGGAGCATGCCTCTGGCGCATATGCCTATTGGATCATCGGTTATTGGCACATGGGTCGTGTGCGCATAGGTCACCGGCGTATGCCACGTAGCGCAAATCCATTGGTGCATATTCCACTGGCGCATGTGGTCTTATGGTGCATATTATGGGTCTGGCGCATGCCATGTAGCAGGTCTCCATTGGCGAATATGCCCATATCGACGCTTGCCTTTATTAGCGCATGGCCTTTTAGGGGTTTTCATAGAGATTGATCTCTGTTCTTTTGAAACTTAAATTTCATGAAACTTAATGGCCTTTTTACTATTAACAAACATCAAGAATCAAATTTTATGATCTTGAGTTGCATTTTTGTGCATGATTCATATCATATGTTTTTGAAGTATAAACTTCATCTTTCCTTCATGATGGTCTTAAGATCTTGATATTATTTCATCATTTTGGTTAAGGATTCTTAAGTTTTTCCCAAACCCTGTATCTTAAGATCAAAACCACCTGCTGTAAAACTTAAGTTTTCAGTAAGGATGAATTTGATTTAAGAATCTTAAGATCCGAGAAGAAAATTAAATTCTAATGAAGGTTAACCTTCTTATCAATGAAGCTTAAACTTTTTTCAATGAAAATTAATCTCCTTTGCCTCGGTTTTGTGGAGAAGAAAGATGGCAGAGAGCGAGAAAGCTTAAGCTTTCATCTCAAGTTTGTGGGGGGGTCTGTTGTATTGTGAATTGATTTCTTAGGGTCCCTTATATAGGGTATAGAAATTGTTAGGGAAGTAGAGAAAATATCCATTGCAGATTTCTCTAATTGATCTAAAGATCAGCCCGGATACTTAAGCTTGTTGGATTATATATCAAAAGGCTCTCTGTTAACAGAGTTTATATTTTTCTTATTTTAGAAAAATATAAAAGATTTATTTCTCATTAACAAAATTATCATTCTGTTTTAAGAAAGATAGAGCATATTTTAAATAGCTTAAGCTATGCGGTTTAAATTTTTTGTTTGGAAATCTTCTAATTAATCAGATTTATTCTTTCTGTTTAAGAAAGATAAGAAAATTATTTTTCCAAATATAGTTTAAGCCATACTGAAGCATGCACATCAACCCAACACACGGCTTGTGCCACGTGCTTTGCACATAGTGCGCATGCATGTGGGCTTGGCGGCTTGCACCACCTAACTTCCAAATGGTGTGCATGCACGGTCTAACCTGAAGATTGCACTACGTGACCTCCACGTGGTGCGCATGCACATCCCGGCTTGACACTTTTACCTTGGTATTTTTTTCTTGCCTTGGTGAAGCTGAAGCTTAAGCTTCGAGCGTCAAATTTTTTGCGGGTACCTTTTTCTCTCTCCGATAGCTTCTGTTGTCCTCTAGCCGCCGTGAGAACTTGAGAAAAGGTAACCAATCCCAACAATATAATATGTCGCTGGATTTCCACGTAGAGACTGCATATGAAACGCCTTGCCCTATCAGCCTCATCAGCCACCAAGGCTCGTACAAAACAACTGAGTCTGGTCCATTCAGCCGCATGAGCATCTACTGATCAATCATTCTGCTTTAAGCTAATGAATCTCTCTCCCATTTCCTCCACTGCAGACCGCGAAAAGAACTTCCCCAAGAAACTCTGAGTAAAATCCTCCCAACTGATCAGCTTCATCAAACGATTCTTCTCCACCAGCCATCACTCTTTAGCATAGTCAACCATATGGATGCATACCACATCCACTCTTTTCTCTTCCAAAATCTGAGCAGTAATCAACAGATTCTCTGTATCAACGAGCAACTGCTCTGTCTGAAGAGGTTCTTCCAATCCCGTAAAAGGTGTTGTACTGAGCTTCCTGAAATCCGCAACCGTGCCCTCACGCTGAATCTGTCTGGGAACTGTCGCCCTCTCAATTGCTGTGGTTGCAGTATGTTGGGCCATCCTCAAGCCCTTCTAGAAAGCTTCATCCTGTCGCTGGTTCAGTTATGTCTGACGTTGATGATTCTCCAACATGCCGCGTATGACCCCAAGTAATGCGGAATTATCAGCGGGTGGAGCAGGTTGACTCCTTCTAGCCATATCTTTGAAGTCAAAACATGAATGACGAGGATCAGTAACAAAAAAAAAGATTCAATAATAGACAATGATTCAATAAACAATAGATTCAAGGATAACAAGACAGTAAATGTGGCAAGACATGTTGCTAAAAATCGAGGGTTTCAATGTCAATGTATAGGGTACAATACCTAACTACAAATTGAACCAATCCCAGCTAACCTAAAGCTATGGTCTGATACCAACAAAACCTTATCATGCCCCGCTTCCCAATATACGCAAATACGGGAACGTAACTCGGCCAGTTATACTACCTACGGTAAGAAAATATCCTTCCGTAATCACATTAAGGCTATCAAGCAGTAATCAAGCACAATAAAAAATATAAATATCACATGTTCAATATGCCATAATAAAACAATAACGATAATAACATGTCGATAGTGGAAGCAATGAATAATGATCTAGTCTCAAGATCTTAGAAAATAAGAATAGCGATATTCAAAACCCGTCCCTTACGGGATCACAATAAAAATCTAATAAAAGTGCAATACTAGAAAAAGAAAACTAAATCATAACTAATAACTAGATCAATGGAATGCTCCCCACTGATCAACAACCTTCTCGAAGCACTCACGATCCTCCTATGCTAAAGTCAAGATATCTGGGCCATGCAAAATCCAGACGTCAGTGCGTCATAGATAACATAATAATAATATAACCGAAAATATATTATAATATCTGTATACCGAAACTAGTGTCATATGAGTACAATAAACATGAGCGATGCATGTGAGATAACAGTCAAGATATAGCAGTCAATCAAGTCATGTAAGTCCTATGGGCTCATGTCGCTAAGTTATCTATCCTACAAGTATTTGAAAACAATTAATGCAATTCTCAATGTAACTCAATAGTATCCCATACGTGCCCGGTGCTCGAGACCATGGTGTCATGACTCTCGGGGCTGAATTCGAGACGTGCCACTAGACAGTAAAACAATATCAATATCTGGACGAATGATGTCAACACCATCATCCTGGAGCCTGTACCTCGTATCGACTGATCAGTTTCTAGCAATCAATCCCACCGAGTTACAATTAAGTTTCCATTATTGATTTCTCCTTTTCCACAGGTTTCAATTCATGTCAAGTATCATTGATATGTTACTTAATGCCAACATAATAATAAACATGTACATGTACATATCATGTCTATCCAGAAAATAGGTCAATCAATCAATATCGGGATTTGTTGGCATTTCGGTAAGCATCACAATTCAGGTGTAGTGTCATGATAGCAATAGTCAATAGTCCATCAATCATGGTTTCATATAAACAATCAATAGCATGTGTAGAAATATAGTAATCTAGCAATTAACGAATAATATAAGCAATCAATTCATGTACAATATCATGATCGGGTCAGATAGCATGTCCGATCGATGTTAATCGTGTACTCATGAAATGAGTTAACATGTCAGTTTAATATCTGTTTTAAATATCAGTTTCAGCAATTTTGTTCACAGGACGTCTGTAGGAGACGTCTTTTCACTGTAGCAGACGTCTGGGGAGACGCCTGGTCTACCTAAAGTTCTATTCCAGACGTCTGTAGGAAATGTCTGGTCCCTGCAAAAGACGTCTAGTGGAGACGTCTCTAGTGCAATTCAAGCTCTGGAAAATAAATATAGAGGCGTCTTGTCATAGTAGAGCAGACGTCTTATCCCTGTAGCAGACGTCTGGAGGAGAAGTCTCTTGTTCAATTTTAGTTTCTATAAAGCTACCCTAGAGACTTCTGGTTTACTGTTGCAGATGTCTCTATAGGGTACTTCCTGAAACATAATGACTATCAAAATTAGGATTTCGATCAGTCTTTGATATAGGTAATAATAGTTTCCTTAAGGTTCCATACAGCAATTAACAACATTTAAATAGTTTCCTTATCGATATATATCAAGTATTAACAAATGTCATGTTTTCCGACATATCGCGGTACCGATCTCGACATATCGTTGATTAGGGTTAAACTTTGATGTAGATATAAAATTAAAGATTATAATTAATGTTACGTTAGATCTGATCGGGACGTAACTAACATGTAGCAAGATCTAAAGATACTTGCCTCTCATGACGATCTCGAAAACAATGATGATGAAAGACAATGTTCAAACCCACACCAATCTACGCTTGGATGAGTTCACCGTTCCTGGATGCAGCCACCAGGAAGATGATGTTGTAGAGAAGGAGAGAACAATGGCAACGCGAATACTGAATCGATGGCTTGGTGCTTGGGTCGATGAAGATGTTGATAGCGAAGGTGACGGCTAGGGTTAGGGTTCGGCTAAGATGGGAGAGAGAGACTAGGATTTTGGGAAAAGAATTAATTTGGAGAAAAACAGCATATGCATGTTTACTTAAGGGTTTAAATAGGATAGGTTAATTTGCATGCGAGTCAGATATTCTATTAGTCTTACAATAACTAGGACAAGGGATTAGAGATGATATAAAATATAATTTTATAACACGTATCTTTCCAGTCTCTTAGCCATAAATCTTTTCTCAATTAATTATTTTCCATACAATAAATTATCATGACCAATAATAACAATAATCAATAAATCCCATAATTATCCAAACCAATGAAATTTATCAATAAACCCTATAATACAATAAAATCTCATGGCACACAACTTCATCCATTAATCAAACAATATTGATCGGCCTTCGGTGAGTAGATTTATATTTACGGTGGAAGTCAAATGGATGACATATAGCACCCCCGAAACTAATTCTAAGGAACGCCTAGTTGGTATAGAAAACGTATACACGTAACCCGGATACTTAGCCTATTAGTCTATAGTTCGTAACTTGTATAATTAGTTCGTAGACTATATAATTAGTGTATAATTTATAACTAGTAAGCTATATATGTGTGCGCGCGTGCGCGCGTGCCGTACGCAACTAAATGTCCGTACTAATATTGATTGGATGATTGGTTGACATCGTATGATGGAAATTCCGTATTTGATGTTATGAGGATAGATTGCCCAATGCGGGATTTGATTATTTGACTCGTGGAGTCATGCTTTTACCACGATTGGAATACTATGGTTGTGCTGAGATATACTCATTTTAAAACTAATGAATCGTTCCTATTTTAAAATGATAATATTAAGAATGCGCTGCTAATTTCAAATGAATATCTACTATAAAAACACCACAGCCTCCTCATTTCCAAAACAACATTTCTTTCTATTTTAAACTATAACTGTATAGCTCATTAGTAATTATCTATTTAAACGCTTGTTTACGTTACATTTATTTTGCACGTTATATGCTTGCGTTTTGATTATTTAATAAGTTACGCTACGTTTATATTATTTATTCGTAGATGTTTCGTATATTTAGTTTACAATACCTCGCTTATATGAACAAATTATAGAACACTGCACAATTACCAATGATTTCCATATGCCACAATCACAGACTAGTATATTACACAAACACATCATTGGTACTGCCATGACACTATAGAATTGTCATTCTCGATAGTGTTCTAATTATATCTATATTGATGATGTTATATGAATGTGATTGATTGATATATCCGGATAGTTAATCGTCAACAGAAGGAAGACGCATGATGCATTGTTGACATTATGATATTGATGACTCTAATGGTAATCGAGAGCTATTCGGGTACGAATACACTTGATAGAACGCTTGCACAATTAATAATGATTGCCATGTTGTACGAGCACAGACGCGTATGCTACACTACACATCATTAGTATTGCTATGATTCAGAGAAACTTCCATGCTTATTCGTGTTCTAATTTCTATGCTAGTATTCATGATACTTGATGATATTGATATACGAATACCATTGCCATGGATATTCGTATATGATTATTGCCAATTGTGTCAAAGATGATTATGCACTATGTTCTTATGTACTTGTGATGAATTATGGATTTTTTCCTTATAAACTTGATGTTTTCCATGGATTTCGTGAAACCGCAATATGATTTAAAAACTTGCTTTTGTTTGCAAAAGCCACTTGATATGATAATTTGGGAGTCCACCATGAGTTTTCTGTGGATTTATGGATATGATAATTTAGGATCGCGGCAACTCAGCCTTACTCATCATGGAACGAACCATATCCAATAGGGTTCGATTCCGCCTTTCCGATACACCGATGTGTTGTGGTGTGTATGGAGGAGTAAGCTGAGAGAGAATTCCATTCTCTTTTAAGAAGCCCAGAAACTCGGCACTCAAGTATTCACCACCTCGATCAGATCTCAGTGTCTTGATACTTTTGCCTGTTTGTTTTTCAACTTCATTCTTGTATTCCTGAAATTTCTCAAAGGCCTCGGATTTGTGCTTCATTAGGAAGACATGTCCATACCTAGAGAAATCATCTGTGAAAGTAATGAAGTATGAATAACCACTTCGCGCATGTGTAGACATTGGACCACACACATCACTGTGTATGAGTCCCAAGAGCTCGCTTGCTCTTTCTTCGTGTCCAGTAAACGGAGTCTTTGTCATCTTTCCCATGAGACAAGATTCACAAGTGGCATTAGACTGATACTCGAACGCATTCAAGTATCCTTCTTTATATAATTTTGTCAACCGTGTCTCATTAATGTGACCCAGTCTATAATGCCATAAGAAAGCCTGATTTGTTTCCGGAGACTTTCTTTTAAGTGTGTTCTGGACACTGAAGATCTGAGCTTGATTCAAAACGTATATCCCGTTTTCTAATGTACCTGACCCAATCAGAACTTGATTTAGGTGGATGTTCACTACATCGCTTACAAAAGTAAAATCATATCCTTCCTTAGAAAGTAAGGATACAGATATGATATTAGAAGTCGCACCCGGTACATAAAAACAGTTACGCAGAATCAATATCTGCCCAGTTGTCAGTCCTAGATGATATTCCCCTACGGATTCAGCATACATGCTCATTCCGTTAGCAACCCTGAGAGTCATATCACCTTTCCTGATAACCCTACGGTTTCTCAGAGCCTGTAACGAATTACAGATATGAGATCCTGATCCAGTATCCAATACCCAGGAAGTCAGGTTAACTGACATACAGTTCTCAATTACAAACACACCCGAAGCCGAAGCCACAACATACTTCGAATTCTGGCTACTGGCTATACTAGCCCTGCAATCCTTCTGCCAATGTTCATTCCTGTAACAATAGGAACGTTCCTCTTTCACTATATCCATTCCCGAAACTTCTGCCCTTCCCTTTCTTTCTACTTCCCTAGTTTCCTTTAGGGTAGTAGGTAGAGACTGTTGAACTAAGTCAGTATCTGACCCATTCTTCAACGTGGTCTTCAGGTCCGTGAGCTCAAAAGAGCTGGTCTCTGTAAGGACGTTGCCCTCTACAGATGACCCGATAGCCAACCTCGCTGGAAGCAATTCGTTCGAGGTCTCATATCTTGCGATACGAGATTGCTCTCCATATAAATCTTTGTTATGGAGGAAGATAGAAACTGAGTCTATCTTCTCGTGCTACCTCTGGTATGCACCATCAACTGAGGCTAACACGAGGCACTTGGCTTTCGCACAGTCTTTTTCCGATGTCCTATGGATATGAATATTCATGACAGGGGAAGCTAGACCTGAGACGGCAGGGGCTGGATTAGTTAA
The DNA here is from genome assembly GCA_030015575.1 of Agapanthus africanus. Lineage (NCBI taxonomy): Eukaryota > Viridiplantae > Streptophyta > Magnoliopsida > Asparagales > Amaryllidaceae > Agapanthus > Agapanthus africanus. Next base: position 888,180,452 of record JASDDO010000019.1, on the reverse strand, counting down.
GGGCTGTTCCAGCTTGTCATAGGCAATGGACATCTGGACAGACCTTTGCCAGTCATAACAGTCAGATTCAATCATTTTATTATCTAGATGTAACCTAGGTGTGGTCACTGGGTCGCTGCAATTAAGAGAGAGAGAAGAAAACACTTTAGCATGATGCTCTTGCAAGTTTAGATTGGTTTTTGATTTATCTAAACAGGATGGCTCCCACTGTCTCTCGAATCCCTCCTCAAACCATAAAGGAAGAATTAGTCGAGATCATTCTCACCGTACAATACTTGCTTAACCGTTCAGCCAGGCCAGTGTTGGTAGTTCGAGGGAGGTTTTCCAACGCTTTCGCGAAGTTCCTTAATTAAGTAACCTCTTTTCCCTGGGGGCGTAGCCCCGCTAACACCTTTCTAGACACCTACTTGGTTTATAGCATTGATCGTTAAGTGAGAAAGTTCCCGAGGAGTTGCATATACTCACAGTAGGGTCGGGATCCAAATATCATCGCGTGACAAAACTGAAGGAATCCTACCAGAATCATCACACTCCAAATGGTATGCAGCGCTAGCAAGTTTCAGTACTTTTCAAACTCCCGATGTGGATTTTTGCCCCATACTCTTATGACCTTGACGAAGGTCAACAAATCATAAGTCACATGTCAAGTTCTACCCGTCATTGTCCAGGTTAATTTGAACCCACCCGTACATACCCTTGACGAAGGTCAACAAGGTAATACGACTGTCCCAAACCAACGCATCTATCTATGCTACATATGAACACCCAACAGCTACCAATCACTATGCCTTGACGAAGGTCAACAAACATAGCTTGAATACTATTGAATATCCATACGAAATGACGGAGGGCTACGAATGGTTTTGGCGAAACCGTGAACGTAGTGAACTTGATATAATCGATGGAACTAGAGAGCTTTTAAAAGGAGTGGTTCAAGCTCCGCGTTTAAAAAGCTGGTTTTTGAAAAGAACCGAGTGGTTTTGAAAGTGTTCCAACGACTTTTACTTGGTTTATTTTCTTGCATTAATTCCAATGCGTCCCATCATTTAATCCTACCATTGCAGAAAACAACCAAAATATGGCGTACGCTTATACCATCCGCATTCGCCACGGGGCCCCGTCATCACCCGTTAGGTTACTTAACTAACGACAGAGCGGGAGCTAGACTAGCGCGGATGCAAAACATAAGCAACACCTAAATAAATATCATATATAGATATATAGCAATGATAGCCATTACAGATCACAGATGAACACTTTGGATATACTAGGAACCCGCGATTCGTTCGAGCCTGCAACGAAAAGCGGATTACATGGTCGCGATGAATAGCCAAACCCCACCCTAGACCCCTATGGGTGCGGCAAACTACCCGCCAAGTACCCGAAGCGAAGCAACCTCCCTCAACACCGTGAGTAGGCCACTCGGCACTTCGAGATACCCGGTAGTTTGTGCACCCCACCTTGGGTCTATTCTAGGAGCAAAAACAGTAAAAAGAAATTATACAATGACGGCTACAACCCCGACCCGGTTGTGTGGCCATACAAATAATATTACATCAATTTACAAATTTTACAATGAATGAAAGAAAAAGAAACTCTCATCTCACATCTATTCCCGGTTATTCATCCGCGACAATCCAACGAGTTCATATACACAAACCATCAACATTACAGATCACAGATATGTATAACCCCCACTAATCGACGTATAGCGATTAGCGGACGTTCAATACATATATCACATCACAGATAATATCCATTAGCCAAAGTCTACGGAATATAGATCAAAATACGGATTTTTAACCACCCCAAAAGTCAATTTGCTCTCTGGAAAATCTGGGTAGAAAAAACATGTACTAAAAATCCCAAAACAGTCAAATAAAAACACTGCAAAAAACCTGGTCCACGACCGAGTCAAATCGGCCGCGGAACCGCGGCAATAAGCATGTTCTTGCCGCGGAACCGCGGCGGTTTGATCGGATCAGTGGACTGGTTTTCTGTTGTGGTTTTAGAAAACCCTGAGACGAATTTTCATGTATGTTAAATTATTTTTACAGCAGTATAAAAATTCGACAGAAACATGGTTTTTCCCGGACTTGTTTTGTGATTTTTTCCGATCGATATTCTTAACATTTTGCTAACTTGCTAGTTTATGTTTAGCTAGGCTCCGATACCACTGTAAGTCCACGTTACTCACCCCGGTTCTTACGGGGAGGCTGAAACGGCGAAAAACAATAAATTGGCGCAAGGGCAACATGGACTTAAAAGCCGGATCTTGGCTAAACCAGAAACTAGCAAATAAGTAGAGGCTTTAACTACTATGCTGTAGAAAATATACCTCACGAAACCGGTCCTTCGGGTCTTCTCTCCGCTGTCCGGCTCGTCCATCCACGCTCCGAGGGTCGATCCGGATCTAGGTCACCTCCGCGGCCTTCTTGAGTCGAAGTCGATCCACCCGAGAGTTGTACACCGAGCTCCACCTCAAGCCGAGGCAACTAGGGCAACGAGATCGCTAGTCTAGATACCCTAGGTTGTGTAGAAGAGAAAGATGGAAGTGTTTGTCTATGTGGATTCTTTTTCTCTCAACACATGAGAACAAAAGAATTTTCAAGAGGAGGAAGATGAAGGAGAAACTCTAGCAACCATGGAGCTTTTCTTTTCTTCTCACTTCAAGAGAGAGAATGAATAGAGAATAATGAAAAGATTAACTCAAGAAAATGAACCATGGTTGCAATAATACACCAAAACCATCATTACTAATCCTATCATGATAAAGTTGATGCTACATTGAATTGACCATTATCATAATCAAAAATTAAAAAGAAAATCAAAGAAGAGTGTAGACCTCTCTTGAAGGTCAAGGGTCAACACGGTCAACGGGTCAACAAAGTCAAGAGAGGTCAAGGTGGTCAAATGGTCAATGCAATTAGCCATCACTAAACTATCACTAAAAAGATTAGTAAACAATGTCTCCGGCTCATAATGGTTTTGACCAAACGAATTGTCAAAACCCTAATGAGCCTGCCACATTACGGTTTTGGCCGAACCAACTGCCAAAACCCCAATGGGGCACCTCCTCCTTCATCGCTCCTCAAACTGTGCATACACACCCGCATCCGCATTCCGTAGAATGCGAATGCACAGAAGACAAAACAAATCCATCTGTGCAATACTAGGATCTGGCTTAAACCAAAGCCCACTAGTATTGCCTGCCCGAACAGCATACGCACACAAGTGCACGTAAGTGATCGTAGCCCTGCCGTAAAACCATACGGCCTCTACACGTTTCACTCAGTGCAGGGAAACTCTCTGTGTGGGACTCTAAAGACTCGACACTACGCTGGCAGTGGGTTTAACCACAGACCGCAAGCGACACTAGCTGTACGTAACGGTCCCTAGGTATATGTCGATAAGAAGGCCGATGAGGTAAACCCATCCGAACTCCTACTGAGCCTGTATATGACAATCTCCGTACAGTCCGGTCTGTTCGTCTGATACATCGCATGGCGGGCCTAAGGGGGTGGTGAACGTCAGTCCCCTAATAGCGGTACAAGTCGTGTCGGAGTGTAGCGCAGAACACCCTGAGATAACACTGGAAATCTACCAGTATATCTCACTTGCCCTGGCCAGGGACTACTTGTGTAATGGCTCTCCTAGACACAGCGCGGTGTCAACCCCCAATACCGGGAGAGACGAATCCTGTCTAACCGTCACTGCCTCTAAGTGCTTCAGGACTGCACCCAACTACTAACTGTTTGCACGACTCCTTTGAGCCGTGGTAGGGTAGTAATCTAAGTACAGTGAGAACACACTCGAGGCGAAGTGACAGTGTCAAGTCAGCGGACTAAGCTGTACTCATGTCACCTGGGAACTGATAACTGACGATAGGTATAATACCAACCAACAGTTCCCGACGAGTCCTGTCCAGTGTACTCGCAACCCAATGAGCACCCGCATACTAGCTCCAGTACGACGTACTGATGGCTGTGGGACAGACCACCTCCCCTGCTGGGATGAGAAGCGCATACGCTAGTCTACTCCGGAGTATCGATGCCCTGTCTCGATAGTCCTACGACTAGGGACCTGTATAAGGATGTGCTTATAGATTACCCAGCCCCCACGAGTGTGACTGCCAACACAACGCTGGTAATCAAGCAAAGATCCTAAGGGCTCTACTAATATGTATAAGCGATATGCTAAAAGAAACACATGCACATATTGAAGTAGAGACAAACCAAGTAGCATACTACCATTTTGAGCAAGATTGTATATACAACTGTGAATATTCCAAGCTTCCATTAAGTAATATACAAGCTAGTATGATACAGTAATGGCCTCTAGGGCATATACACTAACATGTTGTTTATAGTATGATAGCACTATACTTTATGACTTAAGTAGGTCGTTGTTCATACGATTTCTATCTTGTGATATATTTTTACTCATGAGTTGGCAACTCATCCCCGTTGTGCCTTAGTTTCTTGTGAGATCGACCGCTCGGATTATAGCGGCTTGCTAGCACATTTCTTTCTTCGGGCGATTGCTTTTGGTAGGTGGGTTACACGGTTGTATCGTAACCGCCACTTGTAATTGTATATATATTTCTTCTTGGATCTAGTTAAAAACTCCATCAACCATTTGTATTATCCATGACTTAGAGACGAGATTTAGATATGTATTGTTTTGGATGTTGGACTCATATGGAATCAACTTGTGTTGTTATTTACATATCTATTGTTTTTTGCTTTTGATCCTTCGCCTTGGGTATCGTATATATATTTGCATGGATTGTGTCTCTGCCACTGGGCATGATCTAGCTCCCGTTGGGAATGCTCTTATATATTATATGCATTGTACTTGTTTTCTAAAAAATTTACACAGGAGGTGTTGTCCGATTTTTAAATGATTTCATATTTTAAATCAAACTACTAGCCCCCTTGACCCCCAGCCCACTATCCAGATAGTGGGACCCCTGTAAACTCTGCTAGTAGCCCCCTAACGGGGTCCGGGGCAACATCCTGTTAGAAAAAAATTTCCAACGAGGGACGTGTTTTGGGTGTGGAGTGCATGGGAAATGAGGGGGTGATAAGCATCTTAAAGACGTGTGCATGGCACGTGGGCGCTAGGCGCCCACGGGTCACGTGCCTGGCGCTGGGCCCTTGGCACCCGCGGGTCAAGTGCCTGGCGCTTGGCGCCCGCGGGTCACGTGCTAGGCGCGTGGGAGCTGGGTGCCCGCGAGTCACGTGCCCTGCATATGACCGCTGGGCGCCCGCGGGTCATGTGCCCTGCACATAACCGCTGGGCGCCCGCGGGTCACGTGCCCTGCACACGACCGCTGAGCGCTGAGCGCCCACGGATCCCGTAAGGCGCACGTGAGCGCTGAGTGCTCGCGGGTCACATGCCCAGCACGTGACCGCTGAGCGCCCGCGGGTCACGTGCGCGGCACACAACCGCTGGGCGCCCGTGGGTCACGTCCGCGGCATGCGACCACTGGAAAGAACAGCGGAAAATGGGCTTAGCCCCTAGGCTGGGAGTTGAACTCCCAAGGAGCTTTGGAGTTGAACTCCTAACAAGGATTTGTTTATAGAGTTAAACTCCAACAGATCTTAAATGGAGTTAAACTCCTAGAAATCTTTGAAGATGGTCAGAGAGGACCCCTTTCTACTCTCCTGAGGCCTGGGTTTTCTCTTGAGCCTTAGATCTTTCCAAAGTGGAATTTTTAGAGATGGGTCTCCTTCTTCCTCCTCTCTGTTGACTGGATCTTGGAGAAAAGGGGGTGAGATTTAAAAATCTCCCCTTTTGGAGATTTGATGGAAGATCCGAATTCTCTTTTAAGGGTTTTATGGTGAAAATAGTTTCTTTTTGGAAAAAAGAGAGATTGAACTCTTGATTTAATTCAAAAAAGAAAGAAGGTTTAAAACCTTGAGAAAGGAGAAGGAGACACAAATCCTAGAATTTGAGAAAATGAATTATCTGTTTTCATTTCATTATCATGTTGCCTTATATAGGCTTACAAATTTACACATAGCCCTTTGGGATTTACAAAATGGTATTTTGTCCATCCCATGTCTCATGTGCTCATTTCTTTTGCACATGAGCCATGGGCTTTACAAAAATTTGGCTTTATGCCCATTTTTCTTACATTTATTCATAAAATTTACATCAAAATTATTTATTACATAATTTTCATTTTGGCATGGGGGAGGCTGGCCGCGGGGCTCGACTTGGGCATGGGCCCACTTGACCTGGGCTTGGGCCCACCTGGCTTGGGGTTGACTTTGACTTTGACTTGGTTAACCGGGGTGTAATTTTTGACCCCAACACCGAGAGGTCGTATATTTGGTGGTCCGCAGAGATGAGGAGGTCCCAAAAGCAGAGGACGCTAGACCGTGGGTAGAAGGCAAGTGGGGGTCCTTGCTCTGCCAGTTTTGGGTGCTTCGACACCTGCAAACGTTGAAAGAGATATACTTCAATGTCGGTTGTTTTTATTGGTGTTTTCTTGATCCGAGTATCACACTTTCGACGTTGAAGAAGATATACTTCGATATCGATTGTTTTGACTTTTGACTTTTGATGATTGATATTTTCGTGCACAGCAGTTGCACTTGATTGATATTTCGTGCACAGCAGTTGCACTTGATTATTGTTTCCGTGCACATTAGATGCACTTGATGTTGATTTCGTACACAATCGATGCACATGTTGTTTCCGTGCATATTAGATGCACTTGATATTGATTTTTGTGCACCCCGTTGCACTAGATGTTTGCGTGCACCCATTGCACTTGATATTGATTTTTGTGCACCCGTTGCACTTGATGTTGATTTTCATGCACCCCACTGCAGTAGATATTTTCATGCACCCATTGCACTTGATATTGATTTTCGTGCACCACGTTGCACGTGGGATTTTTCATGCACCCGTTGCACTTGATATTGATTTTCATGCACACCTGTTGCACGTGGATTGGTTTTTGTGCACACCCATTGTGGTTGATTTCGTTTTTGCGCATTGCACTTTGATTAGATAAATTATGCTATATATATATATTATAACTTTGATTATGTTTACGCTTGATCGTATGCTATAGATATTGCATTATGGCTATGGTTATGATCATGTACTTGATTTAAACAATTGATTTCACGTTTTGCACTTTGCTTCATAGCTTGTGTGATTCTCTTAGCATTTGCTAGAGTTTCAGTTATTTGAGTTTCACATTTTTAGTTTTTATGTGCATGTGTTGCGCTATGGTAGTTCTAACTCGTGTGGGACTTTGGAACCCCGTTAATTAGAGCGGACTAAATGTTTTCAGAATTAGGCCCCGTTGATTTGATTGAGTTGATTAGACAAAATATTTTAAGATTTGAGGTTAAATTTAAATTCGGAGACCGAATTTCTTTAAGTGAGGGATATTGTAACATTTTGAAAATTTTAAATATTATTTTATAATGTAAATGAGGATATTATGAGTTCTACGGAAATAATACCGAGTATGGATTTGGATTTTTCGGATTGATATTCGTATGTATATTTATTTTTGGAATTTGAAAAATGTGAGATATTTTGGTATGGCAAGTATTTTTTGTTTTTGGAAAATGATATGGGATTTTTGTGATAGATAGAATTAGAGAGAGCGAGAGTGTAGCATGCTTTTTACGTGCCCTCACCCATACCTATACCCACACCCTCTCACTCATTATCCTCTCATTTCTTCATCTCATTTCTCTCTCCTTACAAATATCTCTTTCATCCTCTCAAAATATCTCTCATCCCAAACCCAAACTCCTCCACCTAAAAACCCTAGTTTTCTCCATTGAAACACATGGTTGAAGCCAAGTTATGCAACTAAATCCATCAAGACTTCAAGTTGATCCACTGCGACCTCCAAGAATTTCAAGTGTATATCCCTAGAGCTTGGATCTCCAATTATTCCTCACTTAATTAGGTAAAAATCCTTTTTTTCATCAAGTTCTTCAAGTGTTTAAAGTATTGGATATGGAAAAGTATAGCTTTTATATAAAATTGGAATTTTTGGGTTGAATTCTTTGTGGTTTGGTTTTGAAGTGATCCACGAGTAGTAGTGAGAATTGGTATGGTTTACTTAGTGACTGAATCCTATTTGGGAAAGTAGATGGTATTTTGGTATAAAAGAATAGATTTTTAAGGTTTTAGAAATTTTCAAGTTTTCTAAAATTCATTTCAGCAAAATCCTTCTGCAAATGTCTGCTCCATAGAACTTCAGACGTCTGTCCATGATCTGTATTTCATGATTTTTCTTATGCAGACTTCTGGCCCCCAAAACATCAGACGTCTGTCTATGATCTGTGGATCTTTGATTTTGTTCTTCAGACGTCTGAGGCTCAAGTCACCAGACGTCTGCTTTTAATTTGGATTTCTTGAGATTTATTTTTCAAACGTCTGGGACCCCTACTTTGGATGTCTGTTTTGCTCTCTGTGCGATAGTAACACCTTATCCAGACTCTTCCCTTCAGAGCGGCAGACATCTGCCCTTCATGATTTTTGACAGTTTTAATTGTTTTCGTCGTAATTCGTTTTATTGGGTTTGTATTGATTTTAATGGAGTTTCCTTACATGTTTATGGCTACTTTGGTTATAGGGACCATTGCGGGAACTTTCAATACGGCGAGGAAGGGCAAGACGGTCGTCGGCTTCGACTAGCTCGAGTCGAACTTCGGTGAGTAGATTTATATTTACGAGGGAAGTCGGATAGATGACGTATAGCACCCCCGAAACTAATTCTAGGGAACACCTAGTTAGTATAGAAAATGCATATGTGTAACCCGGATTCTTAGTCTATACTTAGATAAATTAATTTATAGTTCGTAACTTGTATAGTTAGTTTGTTGACTATATAATTAGTTTATAATTCATAACTAGTAGACTATATATATATATATATATATATATATATATATATATATATATATATATATATATATATATGATTATTGCATGTGTCGTACACGACTAGATATCCGTACTAATATTGATTGGATGATTGGTTGACATCGTACGATGGAGATTCTTTACTTGATATTATGAGGATAGATTGCCGAATGCAGCGTTTGATTATTTGACTCGTGGAATCATGCTTTTACCCCGATTGAGATACTATGTTTGTGCTGAGCTATACTCATTTTAAACTAACGACTCATTCCTATTTTAAAACGATAATGTCAAGAATGCGCTACTAATTTCAAATGAATATCTTTTATAAAAACACTGCAGTCTCCTAATTTCCAAAATAACGTTTCGTTCTATTTTAAACAATATTGTATAGCTCGTGAGTAATTATCTATTTAAACGCTTGTTTACGTTACGTTTATTCTGCACGTTATATGCTCGCGTTTCGATTATTTTATAAGTTACGCTACGTTTATATTATTCGTTCGTAGATGTTTCATAAATTTAGTTTACGATACCATGCTTGTATAAACACTTTATATAACACTGCACAATTACCAATGATTTCCATATGGCACAATCACAGACTCGCATGTTACACAAACTCATCATTGATACTGTCATGACGCTGTAGAATTGCCATGCTCGATAGTGTTCTAATTATATCTATGTTGATGATGTTATATGAATGCGATTGATTGATATATCCTGGTAATTAATCATCAACAGAAAGAAGATGCGTGATGCATTGTTGACGGTTATGATATTGATGACTCCAATGGTAATCGAGAGCTATTTTGGTACAGTACTCTTGATAGAATACTTGTATAATTACTAATGATTACCATGTTGCACGAGCATAGACGCGTAAGCTACATTACATATCATTAGTATTGCCATGACACAATAGAAACTGACATACTTATTCGTATTCTAGTTATCCATGCTAGTATGCATGATACTTGATGATATTAATATACGAATATCCATTGCCATGGATATTCGTATATGATTATTTCCAATTGTTCTAAAGATGATTATGCATTGTGTTCTTATGAACCTGAGATGAATTATACATTTTGTCCTTATGAATTTGATATTTTCCATAAATTTCGAGAAACCGCAATATGATTTTAAAACTTGCTTGTGTTTGCAAAAGCACAGTTTTCTCTTGATATGATGATTTGGGAGCACACCATGATTTTTTTGTGGATTTATGTAGAGATTATCCGATTTCAAAGCAGGGGGAGAATTACACCGATTTCAGATACATGGTGGACCCGGTGCGGTGCGGCAAGAAACCCGTATAGAAATGCGAGGTGAGCCTAGAGAGGATAAATAACTACCGGTGATAGTATTGAGCATGGCGGATATCCGGAGGATTCCGATCGGTGCGAGATCATGAACACGGTAGATATGGCCGGGGATTCCATTGATATGAGAACTGATCCAAGAGACAGTGCCTAAGAAAACACATAAGATTTACGTATCGATGATTGACACGGTTTTATGATGATTTTATTGGTGATATGTTTCCATTTGCGCGATCCAATTATGATGCGCTTTATTTGATATGTTATGATATATTTGAGGGATCAATATGGATGCCCTGTACAGATGAGATGGTTTATGATATATTGTAGCCGAGCAGAACTGAACCTAGAAACAGTGCCTGAAATACTATTTTCATATATCGATATATATTAAAGATGTTTTCAAAGGAGCTATAGCCTCTTTATTTTCCACGTGTCTTTGACGACACAAGTAACCTTCAAAAGAAAACTCGCTTTAAAATATTTTTAAAAGACGTGACGTATACTTTAAACAAAATTGCATATATTGATTTACAAATCAACGTCTGCTATTTGTGTCGTGATATACATATCATACGGTTATTTTGAAACAATTTACATACATACATCTTTCGGATACTTTATATGCTTACATGGATGTACGCATTATAAGAGATGTTTATGCGGTCCATTAAGATATGCTTATATTACATACACAGTAGATATATGTTGTTCATAATATGATATTACTATACTTTATGATTTAGGTAGATCGTTTTTCATACGATTTCTATCTTATGAAATCTTTTACTCATGAGTTGGCAACTCACCTCCGTTGTGCCTTAGTTTCTTACAGGATTGACCGCTCGAATCGTAGCGGCTTGCAAGCACTCTTCTTCTTTAAGGTGATTGCTTTTGGTTGGTGGGTTACACGATTGTATCGTAACTGCCTCTTGTAATTGTATATATATTTCTTCTTGGATCTAGTTAAAAACTCTATCAAGCATTTGTATTATCCACGACTTAAAGACGAGACTTAAATATGTATTATTTTAGGTGTCTGACTCGTATGGAGTCGACTTGTGTTGTTATTTATATTTCTATTGTTTCCTACTTATGATTCTTCCCCTTGAGCGTCGTATATATATTTGTGTGGATTGTGTCTCCGCCATTGGGGGTGAGCTAGCTCCTGTTGGGGATGCTCTTATATATTATATGCATTATACTTGTTTTCTACAAAATTTACAAAGAAGGTATTGTCCGATTTTTAAATGACAAATATGTTTTAAATCAAATTTTACTTATACTTTTAAAACAACTTGATTTCAAATTAAAAACCCTTTTTCAAACTACACCTCCATTATTTTCTTATAAATGGTTTAGATTCTGGTTTTTGGCTTACTTGGTGTAACGATCCTAAAATTCATATACATTCGTATTATCTTCCTTTAATAAAACAATATTGTATTTATTTATTTTTGTATTTTCCATATATTCTCTTATCTATTAAATATATTATTTATTTCCCCCACCTATTTTTTTCTAATATTTTTTCCCTAAATCTAAAACCCAACGGCCCCACGTTCTTATTAGCCCATTTTGTTTCGTTAATCATAAAACCCTTAAACCCTAACCCATATATTTTATAAAAAACAAACAAAACAAAACCCAAACCAAAACATAACCCAAGCCCAGCCCAAGCTACCCTTCTCCTTCATCTCTTCTTCTCCCATTCATCCAAAACTGAATACCCTTCAATTCACATTTTTCTCCATATTCTCACCATCATCAAAGTCATCATTATATATAACACACACTTTCATTTTCTCAGTTGAATGTTCTTTTAATATCAATCACTCCTTTTTATTATATTGATATTAATACTACACCATCCATCTCTCTCTCTCTCCTCTCTCTCTCTCTCTCTTCCACTCTCTGTTTCTCTATATATCTTCTCTCTCTTTCAATTCCTCTTCTCTATATAAACTCCACCCTCTGCATCTTTAATTTTCCTAACCACAATACCCATCATCACCACCATCGACAACACCGTGACCCATGGCCGATGACTCTTTCTTGGCCGAGCTCCCTAACTCCACTCGACCATCAACAGAACCCTCGTCTCTGTTGTCGGCTGAAACGTCAACAACCGCAGTAGAACCGCCGTCGAGCCTATCGTGAGAACCAAACCCTCGACATTCAACAAGTTCGTACGACATGACCGACCTGTGAACTGAGGTTCCAAGGCCGGATCCGAGACCGGGTGAACGCCACGATCACTTCGCCGCATCCGGAACACCGTTCCATCAACGTTTCGAGTTTCGTGCCACAGCGTTCGACAAAATGAGTCATTGAAATCTTCTGTCGTTTTCTTTCGTTCCAATTGCATGTTTTTGCTTTTGAATGTCTGTTTTTGCTTCATTTCTGTTGGGTAACCTAAAGTATAGATTAATATTATTGTATGCGAGATGATGTTGTTAGCCTTCCTATGCAGACTTAATATGAGTTTTTGCTTTTTGCTTTATATACAAGTAAGATGAGGAAGTAAGACTGTTGAAGTCAGCCTGGAGATAGTATTTGTACTTTTGTTAGCTAGCTATATGGCTGGTTTTGGTAATTAATGATATTTGATCTCATGAAGAAAAAAAATTAAAAAGTTAAAATGGGTTTTGGTGCGTTGATGACTTTCGGGGAACATGAAAATTATTGAAATGATGGTATTGTGCGTATTAAGCTAACCTAGTAGCTTGAAAGAGTGTTTTATGCATAGCTGCTGTTTTAAAGTAAATTTTTAGTATAACTATTTAGTGAATAATGGAACCTCTGCTTATAACTCCTTTGTGAATTTATTAGTTATTTGTAACAAAATACAAACAACATATAAAGACAAGCTCTGTAATGTAGAATTCACAACCACGAGCATTTGCTGATGATTATTCTTAAGTTAGGTTTATTTTATTAAAATACCCTCGAGTTTTAATAGAATTACCTATACCGCTTCTCCTTTGCATGATTCGTCTCTACAACCCTCTTTAGGGGAATCCGATTGTGGTTGGTGCTGGTTATAACACATCCTGGGTTTAGTGGAGTGAGATACAAAGCACAGTTTCGAAAGAAAACAAAATACGGTTTTTAAAACAAAATTAAAACAACTTCAATGATATTTAAATAATGAACTAATTTTTATCATCTACATGTAACTTAAAAGAAACCACGTTGAAAATTAGATTTTTTTAATATACTTTAAGTTTAAAAGATTAAGTTATATTAAAATACTTAATATTTTCAAAACATAGATTATTTCACTAAAATACTCTAAAATTCTAAAAGTTAAGTTTTATCACTAAAGTACCATAATATTTAAAGTATATTTCTATTAAACACTCTAAATATTTTAATTAATATATATTTTTTTCAAAACACCCTAGACTTTTATATAATAATTTCTTTTATCAAAACAATCTAGCTACATTAAAATATAGTATTTTACATAAATACCATGAATTTTCTAAATGACCTATTTACACATATATATACTCTATACATAATATCCTACATAACTTAACATGGATTCTTGAACACTTGGCATGACTACATGAATACCTGACATATTTACATAACCACTTGATATGACTTGTACTAAACTATTCATGATTGATACAACTTGACTTGGACTATGAATATAATTGACATGACTACATAATTCTTGACATGAATTCAATCTTGAAAACTTGACAATATATATCACCTTTTGTATTTATGGATTCGATCAAGACTCATAATTTTAATCATAGACTAATATGCGCCGGGTGTTGAGGTAGTTTGAGTATGAATCCAACGGAATCTCATGAGTCCCATTACTACAAATCATGTTGTTGTGGTACCGGACCGAAACGGTACAAATCATGCTGATGTGGTATCGGGCTGAAACGGTACATCATGAATTCACTAATAAACGCCCGTGTTTCCAAACCCTTGGACGATAGCCTGTTGGGTTTGGAATACTACAATAATAATTGATCCCGATTATTTTTGAGTCCGTGATTCTTTACTCCTGAGCGATAGTTTTGGGTTCGAGAATACTCTTGAGATTGGTTGATATTCAAACTTAAACTCACGTTAGTGACTGTTACCATTTTAGAGACCTTTTAGGACACTTGCATTCACTTCATGTTCACTATGCCTACACTTCACGGCCATGTTTGTAATATTTCAGAAAAATAAAATATTATTTTTGGGAAATTAAATAATTAAAATAATAAATATTATGAATATTTTATTAATACGGTATAATTAAATACCGATAAATTGGGAAATATTTGGAAAATTATAGGAATTTCTGAAATGAGAGTGTTTTATATTATTTAAGCAAATTATATTTCTTATGATTAATTATATTCCATTTTAATGCTAATCGCGATTAAATATCACTAATCGTGCATTAAACCGGATTTGTGCACATGACATGCACCGTGTCATATTACACTTTTGTTACATTTTCTACATGTCTTGTTCTTTAATTTTTCATACATGGCTTTTTAAATGAGAAGAGAAGAAAAGAAAAAGGGAAAATAGAAAAGAAAAGAAAAGGGATTAGAATATAGAGTATGGGCAAGAGAGAGAAAAGAGAGAGAGGTGAGGGGTCTTTGACCATTCTCCCATTTGCTTCCCTCCATCATTTTCTTCATCTTTCTCCCTTCCCTTCACTCATGGCTGCCCTCATCTCCCTCCCTCACTAAACCCTCACAAACACCCTCAATTCCACATCAAAACTCCATCTTGCCTTCATTAAAAATATGCACAAGCTTCCTACAAACACTTTGGACCAAGAAAAATTGGATTTTGAAGACTTTGGGCAACTCAAGAAAATTCTTGAGTTGCCAAATGAGGTAATTCCTTTATCATTTGTATTGTATTTCATTCACATTAGCACCTATTCATGTTTAGAAGTGTTTTAGTTTGGATTAGTGAACTTTGAAAATTCCTAGTTGAGAATTAGGGTATGATTTGAATCCAAAGGTGAAATTGAGATTAGTAGAGGCCATACGAACCATGTAGTGATGGTATATTAAACTAAACCATAGACTTAAACCCTAATTTGCAAACTTAGAAATCCCCGATATCGCATTTTGTGGAAATTGTGGTGTGTTTTGGAGAACTGCTATGACCCGGGTGACCTGAAAATTATTTAGCGAAGGCTGAAAGATGTGCAGGCAATCTGGAAGCTACCCTAGAGACCCGAGCCCCAAATCCCTCCTCATGGCCGCAGATTTAACCCTAGGAGCCGTAATTTGCGGCCTGGATTATTTGGGTAGGCCCCAGGTTTGGTCCATGGCTCCAATTGCAGTAAATAAGACCTCCCCTATATGCAAAATGTCCCAATTGTCACCTGAGGCAAATCTGGAGCAAGTTTTCAAAGTTTCTGATTTCGTTTTGCGGCTTTTAATGAATTGGAATTTGGTATTTACGTTTTATCTCGATCACTTGACGTTTGTACGTCGATATCGGGAGTCAGTTGATTATTCTTGCATGCGTAAACTTTAGGTTTTAACCTATGTGTGATTCATGCGACGTTTTGGTTTTCATGCGTGATTTCTGTTTACGATGCTATATGTGTATATATATAGGTACCCTCGAGTGGACATGAAGACAAGGACGAGCGTGGCGTCATCGACTTCGGCAAGCGAAAATCAAGGAGAGTAGATATACATCTACGGGGGAAGTCGGGTGGATGGCGTATAGCACCCCCGCAATTTCGTAGTGCAAAATGCGAATACGTTATATTATATATATATATATACACGTGTATTGTGATATGTGGATGATTATCAGATAGGTTTTTGATGTTCATAGATTAGTTTTAGTGTATTAGAAGTAACTTAGTTTAGCTTCTTCGTCGCGAAACCCTAGAGTAAAGTGTTGCACACACGCACGCACACACGCATACCATTTTATTTTCTTATGCGTATACACACACACACACACACACATAGGTATGGGACTATATATATATATACATGGATGATGAGGATAGTACATGATACTTGGAGATGAGTCGATGTGTTCGGGCATGATGCCACAAGATCGGTGATGTGATTTTGGTTCGTATTTTGAGATACGACATCATATTATAGCGGATCTTTAGGCGATATATTTTCAGACACACATATATATTATTGATGGTATCAGTATGTACTACACGTAGATCAGTACACAGCTCATGATATACGATGATAAGGATACCAGTTGGATAATGAGATAAATATGATATTGACTCGTACCCTGATTTGGGATGCCGTACGATAGATTTACCGTACGAGAGATAATTATGATGATAGAACCGCACTCTTGACTCGAGAATGTCATATGATATATATATATATATATATATTGTATCGTACGCGATACTATTGAGGCGAGATCACCGACTATTATATATATATATATATATATATATATATATATATATATATATATATATATAGGTCGACTCGGATTTAGGTGGATTTCCTTACCCTTTCGATTAGTCTGTTAGTTTAATCCTGTAGTTTACTTGTAAATGTTAGACTAGACTCGAGCCATACCTATTTCAAAACTAACGAATCGTGAGTATTTTAAAAACAGGCCAAGGGATACTACGAATATTTCAAAGGACGTACACTTTCGTAAAAACACCGTAACCCTATTTTCTAAACAAGACGACTCGTGCTATTTCAAATGTCAAACGGTATGACTCGTAAATATAATGTTATTCTTATATGTTGCGTTACTATTCATTTTCCGTACATTTTTGTTGTTTGTATCGCATTGCATGCTTTTATATGTTGCATTAGTTATTATTGAACCCATGTTATCAGGACACCAGCACCATTACCGATGATGCGTATTTCTACGAACACTTACTTGCCGGCTCACACACATCATCATCGGTAATTGCCATATCACGTACACCTTAGAGAATATTAATTCATTGATATCGCTTGTTAGATGATAGTTTCGGCATGGTACCGGTGAGCTTGCTTTTATATGATAGCTTAGACATTGCATTTATTTACTGTGTTATCTCATGCATGTATATTCATATATTCATTTGCCATGCGATAGTATGGGCCAGTCCCGATTTCGGAGCCCAGTATTCATTATTTATTTACATCGTGATTTATGATTTCGGATTTCCATGAGATTTCGGGATTTAGAGAAACCGCAAAGATTTTATAAACTGATTATCATTTTAAAATGAAAGTTGCGGTTTTCTCATGATATGATATGAGATATGTCCACCATGAGTTTTCTCGGCTCTTGAGCGATATCATACATCCGATTCGAGGAGGAGGAGGAACCGTCTATGGGTGCATGGTGGACCCGGTGCGGTACCCCGGGGCAAGATGGTCGCGGATGATGGTGTTGAGCCTGGAAGGGGAGCACTACCGACCGGTGATTTTATTGTGACTCGACGGGTATCCGAAAGATACCGATCGGAGTATAGGCCAGTCCGGATTGTCGGAGCCTGAGCTTTTGAGATTTGATGATATGGGCCAGTCCGGATAGCCGGAGCCCGAGATATTGAGATTCGAGGATACAGGCCAGTCCGGATTGCCGGAGCCTGAGATATTGAGATATTGTGATTTATGTTTTGTGTCGATGCTAGACACTGATTCTATGTTGATTTCATTGATGATACTTCGATTTATATATACAGAAATCTCACTAAATTAAGAAAACAGTTTTCTCATTCATGATTTATTCTTTTTTCATTATATTGCATTCATATCTCATATTTATAATGTGTTGCTAACTGAGGCACTGACACGAGCACTTGGTATTACACTTATGTATAGATGTTTACCCTTCCCACCTTATCATGTTTCAGGCTTTATCATTTTGAAGATATATATTTTATGATCATATTAACTTAGGATTGAGTCATACATACGATTTCTGCTCTGTGATGTTTTCTACTCACGAGTTGGCAACTCACCCCCGTTGTGCCACAGTTTCTTGCAGGTTTTGCCGTACAGATTTCGTTGCGGTTTTACTGGCACACTGCTCCTTTTCGGGTGATTGCTTTGGTAGGTGGGTTCACTTGCATTGTGACCACCATTATATTTTATTTAAATTCAGTTGTATCTAGAAACTCTATCAACCAGACTTGTATATTTTTTTACCTTAGAAGACCAGTTGTTTATTTTTTCGACCTTAGAGTCGCGCGTTGTATTATTATGGTTTTCTTGATGATTTTGAGTTTCCTTATGAGTTTTGATCCTCGCCCTTCGGCATTGTATATTATGTTGCTTGCGTGGTTGTGACCACCAATTGGCAAAGAGCTAGCTCATGCCTTTATTCATATTATGCATGGTGTACCCGTTTGGGGCCAGTATTTACAAAGGAAACTCTGCCGAAATTTTCAGAAAAGACTTGATGTTTTAAAAGTGCATATTTCGGCTTATGTTGTTAAACTACTTACTTTAAAACTAAACTTTTCCTTCGTTCTTCTTTAAAATGGTTTAGATTTCTGGGATTTTTTTTGGCTTACTTGAATTAGATGGGGTCCTATAGATTTCATATGATTCAACTGTCAGTCACGTGCTATTTCGGGTCGTGACAAAGTTGGTATCAGAGCGCTAGGTTAACCTTGGTTCGAATCTATGTTTGACTATACGGAGCCTAGGGCGTTTGTATATATTCGAAACCTAGGCTTGACCTTACGGAACTTAGACTTAGTCGAGGGGGTATTAGAACCGAACTTTCGTCGCGTAGGTTGACCTTGGTTGATAGAGTAGGTGACTTAAGGAGAATGACGTACCGTGTGTATGTTCCGCGGTATACTTACGATACGCTACTCCGCTTAAGAAGCCATATGATATACATTTCCTTGCACATTATTATATTCATTCATGATCTATCCTCATCGATATCGGTTTATGGTTTTGCTGCCACGATTACACGGGCAGAAAGAGTTGCGGCTAGAGTTGCGGTCAGCACGAGCTCTTCACGGACGAGGACTGACCAGGGCGTGATTCCAGGGACATACGATTGCCTAGATGCGTCGTTTTATTGTGTTTTTGCGCCATGAGCGTTTGATGGATCGCTTTTACAAAATTTCTCGAACATGCAGATCAGCACCAGAGGATTGGGCCACTGTTAGAGGCCAGCCAGAATGTGATGACCGTCAATGCACAGATTATTCTTGATGATTGAGGCATTGTTCAGCGTGCGGACGAATGAGCCAGTTGTTGCTGCGAATGACAAGATATCGCCCCAGATGTTTGAAGCTAATACTGCACGAGTTATACTTAGAGATATGATAGAAAATCGCTAGTCACCCAAGAAGGAATGACTAGGACATGTGATTCGTTGCCTACCCCGATGCGAGATCATCAGATTGATTGATTCCAGCTAGAGACGACTTCACGTAGGTACGTTGGAAGTCGAAGGAAAACGATCGAATGTCAGAAACCTATTTTCCAAGTTTAAAGTATTCGGAAAAACATGCAAGTAATTCCGTGGACCCTCTAGAAGAATGAAACCCTAAATCGATATAATGACCATCAGAATGCTTTGAACCCTTAGGGTTTGCAGCAGTTTAGCGGTGCCATTAATGAGGCTTGGATTTGCCCTTCTACGGCTGGTCCATAGGTACTGTGGCATGTACTGAAATACTATTAAACTGTACTCAAGATGTTGAGCTCTTGAGGGATTATGGAACTTTGATTAATCGATCGAAAGGTTCGACGTCGTTCGGATATCATGTGATGGGATACATTCCTTGGGAGACTCCAGATACGAGTATAGCCATTGGAGCGCAGTCCATGCAGCCACGAAGAGACGAGTCCGAATCAGTCGACATTAGAGAAAAGTGGAGTAAAAGGTTCGTACGAGATCTTGATGAGACGACGTTTCACTCCGCTGACATCAGAGATGTGATACGCATGCAGAGGCGTTGTATATGGATATATCTTCTAGGAGGAGTCGTGATGAATATACAGCCGTTCCAGAACAAGAAACAGATTTAGTAAAGGATGATAACTTTTTGAAAATTCGGCAGAAACGAGATTTGGGGGAGATTTCGACAGAACATTTCTGGAATACTATATGAGAAGACTTGGACCCAGGAGCGGTCATATTGCGTACACCCAGTAGACCAGAGTTCGGCATCGTCGACGAGATATGTTATGAGTGACCATGACAGTGGGCCAGAGATCTTTAGAGGATGTGCCAAAGCGGGACTGTTTCCGCCATCGTTGATTTCGGTATTTTGGGCGATTTATTTACATGATTAAGATTTTGTGCACCACAGTTGCACTTGACTTCGATTTGATGTCATTCGAGATGCTGATTTTGATTTCATACCTATGGTATGCATGTGATTTGACTTGTGCTTTCGGCATAGTTTTCATGCACTTTTAGTATTTTGATTCGATTTGTGCACACTGATGCACATGGTGGTGAGATTATATAATACGGTATACCTGATTTGGATTTGGATTGAAATGTGTTGTATACCGTCGATTTCGATTGTGATACTCGATATTTGTTTTCGTACACCTTGTGCACTTGATTTAGATTCTTGCGCATACTTGACGCGCTTGATGCGATTTTGGTGCACGCCAGATGCACTAAATCGGGATTCTTCGTGCATATCAGATACACCTGATATTGTTGTCAGGCACATACCGTTGCCCTTGACAGGTGTTTTCATGCACACCCGTTGCACTTAGGTTTTATTTCTGTGCACATGTATGGCACATTTAGTGATTTCGATTTCCGTGCGCACCAGACGCACATGGCATTCTTATGCATATTTTTGGATCGATTCTTGTGGAGCAGTACGTTTTTATGATATTCACTATTTATTTTAGTACCGAGCAGGACTAGTCAGAGTACGGTACCTGAATATATTTTTGCATGCATTGATAGTTATCGAAGGGATTTCCAAAAAGGAGCTATAGTCTCAGTATTTACCTACGTGTCCGAGATGACACGAAATATTTAACAAAGGAAACCCTTCTAAATTGTTTTCAAAACGGCGGGGCGTGTACATTAAACGAAGGATATATATATATATATAGAGAGAGAGAGAGAGAGTTATTTTCTTACAATAGACGTCCGCCACTGTGCCGCGATACGCGCATTGCACATTGATTGGAAAAGAGTTTGGCATGCATTTCTTTCAGATGTTTTAATGAGATTTACATGTATAGTTTGATGTATATCATGTTAGTTTCGTATTGGATTTTTACATTGGTGTCTTCACCATAACTCCGATGATTGCGGGATGCTTGACGGAGTTTTGGATTTGATTTATATACCCGTTTTTCATGCGCATGCATTGCGCTACAATATATTTTATATATTTATGATTTCGGAGCCCCGACGACTTGATCTTTTTACTGAAATGTTTTAGTAATTGAGGGGTTTAAATTTAAATTCGGGAACCGAATTTCTTTAAGGGGGGAAGATTGTAACATTTCAGAAAAATAAAATATTATTTTTGGGAAATTAAATAATTAAAATAATAAATATTATGAATATTTTAATAATGCGGTATAATTAAATACCGATAAATTGGGAAATATTTGGAAAATTATAGGAATTTCTGAAAGAGAGTGTTTTATATTATTTAAGAAAATTATATTTCTTATGATTAATTATATTCCATTTTAATGCTAATCGCGATTAAATATCACTAATCGTGCATTAAGCCGGATTTGTGCACATGACATGCACCGTATCATATTACACTTTTGTTACATTTTCTACATGCCTTTTTCTTTAATTTTTCATGCATGGCTTTTTAAATGAGAAGAGAAGAAAAGAAAAAGGGAAAATAGAAAAGAAAAGAAAAGGGATTAGAATATAGAGTATGGGCAAGAGAGAGAAAGGAGAGAGAGGTGAGGGGTCTTTGACCATTCTCCCATTTGCTTCCCTCTATCCTTTTCTTCATCTTTCTCCCTTCCCTTCACTCATGGCTGCCCTCATCTCCCTCCCTCACTAAACCCTCACAAACACCCTCAATCCCACATCAAAACTCCACCTTGCCTTCATTAAAAACATGCATAAGTTTCCTACAAACACTTTGGACCAAGAAAAATTGGATTTTGAAGACTTGGGGCAACTCAAGAAAATTCTTGAGTTGCCAAATGAGGCAACTCCTTTATCATTTGTATTGTATTTCATTCACTTTAGCACCTATTCATGTTTAGAAGTGTTTTAGTTTGGATTAGTGAACTTTGAAAATTCCAAGTTGAGAATTAGAGTTTGATTTGAATCCAAAGGTGAAATTGAGATTAGTAGAGACCATACGAACCCTGTAGTGATGGTATATTGAACTAAACCATAGACTTAAACCCCAATTTGCAAACTTAGAAATCCCCGATATCGTATTTTGTGGAAATTGTGGTGTGTTTTGGAGAACTGCTATGACCCGGATGACCTGAAAATTATTTAGCGAAGACTAAAAGATGTGCAGGCAACCTGGAAGCTACCCTAGAGACCCGAGCCCCAAATCCCTCCTCATGGCCACAGATTTAACCCTAGGAGCCGCAATTTGCGGCCTGGATTGTTTGGGTAGGGCCCAGGTTTGGTCCATGGCTCCAATTGCAGTAAATAAGACCTCCCCTATATGCAAAATGTCCCAATTGTCACCTGAGGCAAATCTGGAGTAAGTTTTCAAAGTTTCTGATTTCGTTTTGCGGCTTTTAATGAATTGGAATTTGGTATTTGCATTTTATCTCGATCACTTGACGTTTGTACGTTGATATCGGGAATCGGTTGATTTTTCTTGCATGCGTAAACTTTAGGTTTTAACCTATGTGTGATTCATGCGACGATTTGGTTTTCGTGCGTAATTTCTGTTTATGATGCTATATGTGTATATATGTAAGTACTCTCGAGTGGACATGAATGACAAGGACGAGCGTGGCGTCATCGACTTCGGTAAGCGAGAATCAAGGTGAGTAGATATATATCTACGGGGGAAGTCGGGTGGATGGCGTATAGCACCCCCGCAGTTTCGTAGTGCAAAATACGAATACGTTATATTATATATATAGATACGTGTATTGTGATATGTGGATGATTATGAAATAGGTTTTTGATGTTCATGGGTTAGTTTTAGTGTATTAGAAGTAACTTAATTTAGCTTCTTCGTCGCGAAACCCTAGAGTAAAGTGTTGCACGCACGCACGCACGCACGCATACCATTTTATTTTCTTATTCATATATGGGGATATGTATATATATATATATACACACACACATAGGTATGGGACTATATATATATATATATATATATATATATATATACATGGATGATGAGGATAGTACATGATACTTGGAGATGAGTCGATGTGTTTGGGCATGATGCCACGAGATCGGTGATGTGATTTTGGTTCATATTTTGAGATACGACGTGACATTATAGCGGATCTTTAGGCGATGTGTTTTCAGACACACGCATATATATTATTGATAGTATCAGTATGTACTAGACGTAGATCAGTATCCAGCTCATGATATATGATGATAAGGATACCAGTTGGATAATGAGATAAATATGATATTGATCCGTACCCTGATTTGGGATGCCGTACGATAGATTTACCGTACGAGAGATAATTATGATGATAGATCCGCACTCTTGGCTCGAGAATGTCATATGATATATATATATTGTATCATACGCGATACTATTGAGGCGAGATCACCGACTATTATATATATATATACATATATATATATATATATATATATATATATATATATATGTCGACTCAGATTTAGGTGGATTTCCTTACCCTTTCGATTAGTCTGTTAGTTTAATCCTGTAGTTTACTTGTAAATGTTAGACTAGACTCAAGTCATACCTATTTCAAAACTAACGAATCGTGAGTATTTTAAAAACAGGCCAAGGGATATTACGGATATTTCAAAGGACGTACACTTTCGTAAAAACACCGTAGCCCTATTTTCTAAACACTACGATTCGTGCTATTCCAAATGTCAAACGGTATGACTCGTAAATATAATGTTATTCTTATATGTTGCGTTACTATTCATTTTCCGTACATTTTTGTTGTTTCTATTGCATTGCATGCTTATATATGTTGCATTAGTTGTTATTGAACCCATGTTATCAGGACACCAGCACCATTACCGATGATGCGTATGTCTACGAACACTTACTTGCCGGCTCACACACATCATCATCGGTAATTGCCATGTCACGTACACTTTAGAGAATATTAATTCATTGATATCGCTTGTTAGATGATAGTTTCGACATGGTACCAGTGAGCTTGCTTTTATATGATAGCTTAGATATTGCATTTATTTACTGTGTTATCTCATGCATGTATATTCATATATTCATTTGCCATGCGATAGTATGGGCCAGTCCGGATTGCTGGAGCCCAATATTCATTATTTATTTACATCGTGATTTATAATTTCAGATTTTCATGAGATTTCGGGATTTAAAGAAACCGCAAAGATTTTATAAACTGATTATCATTTTAAAATGAAAGTTGCGGTTTTCTCATGATATGATATGAGATATGTCCACCATGAGTTTTCTCGGCTCTTGAGCGATATCATACATCCGATTCGAGGAGGAGGAGGAACCGTCTGTGGGTGCATGGTGGACCCGGTGCGGTACCCCGGGGCAAGATGGTCGCGGATGATGGCGTTGAGCCTGGAAGGGGAGCACTACCGACCGGTGATTTTATTGTGACTCGACGGGTATCCGAAGGATACCGATCGGAGTATAGGCCAGCCCGGATTGTCGGAGCCTGAGCTTTTGAGATTTGATGATATGGGCCAGTCCGGATAGCCGGAGCCCTAGATATTGAGATTCGAGGATACAGGCCAGTCCGGATTGCCGGAGCCTGAGATATTGAGATATTGTGATTTATGTTTTGTGTCGATGCTAGACACTGATTCTATGTTGATTTCATTGATGATACTTCGATTTATATATACAGAAATCTCACTAAATTAAGAAAACAGTTTTCTCATTCATGATTTATTCTGTTTTCATTATATTGCATTCATATCTCATATTTATGATGTGTTGCTAACTGAGGCACTGACACGAGCACTTGGTATTACACTTATGTATAGATATTTACCCTTCCCACCTTATCATGTTTCAGGCTTTATCATTTTGAAGATATATATTTTATGATCGTATTGACCTAGGATTGAGTCATACATACGATTTCTGCTCTATGATATTTTCTACTCACGAGTTGGCAACTCACCCCCGTTGTGCCACAGTTTCTTGCAGGTTTTGCCGTACAGATTTCGTTGCGGCTTTACTGGCACACTGCTCCTTTTCGGATGATTGCTTTGGTAGGTGGGTTCACTTGCATTGTGACCACCATTATATTTTATTTATATTCAGTTGTATCTAGAAATTCTATCAACCAGACTTGTATATTTTTTTACCTTAGAAGACCAGTTGTTTATTTTTTCGACCTTAGAGTCGCGCGTTGTATTATTATGGTTTTCTTGATGATTTTGAGTTCCCCTATGAGTTTTGATCCTCGTCCTTCGGCGTTGTATATTATGTTGCTTGCGTGGTTGTGACCGTCAATTTGCGAAGAGCTAGCTCCCGCTTGGGGATACCTTTATTCATATTATACATGTTGTACCCGTTTGGGGCCAGTATTTACAAAGGAAGCTCTGCCGAAATTTTCAGAAAAGACTTGATATTTTAAAAATGCATATTTCGGCTTATGTTATTAAACTACTTGCTTTAAAACTAAACTTTTCCTTCGTTCTTCTTTAAAATGGTTTAGATTTCTGGGATTTTTTTTGGCTTACTTGAATTAGATGGGTCCTATAGATTTCATATTATTCAAGTGCCAGTCACGTGCCATTTCGGGTCGTGAAAATGTTATACTTGTTTTCCATGCTCATATAGTTAACATATATATTACTATGCACGCTACTATACTTATTTACATGTTCATGATTTATATTCATACTATACCATATATCGCATTACACCTTACATTTCATTTATATACATCACACC
The DNA here is from genome assembly GCA_030015575.1 of Agapanthus africanus. Taxonomy (NCBI): domain Eukaryota; kingdom Viridiplantae; phylum Streptophyta; class Magnoliopsida; order Asparagales; family Amaryllidaceae; genus Agapanthus; species Agapanthus africanus. The sequence continues at coordinate 888,154,193 of JASDDO010000019.1, read as the reverse complement.
ATCCTTTTGGGGACTTACCGAGCGTTAGTTCGCTGACGGGTATTCCACCCATCTTTTTTTCTTTCTTGGAATGTTTGTCAGGTGATTTAGAGACTAAGAAGGTGGAACATGAGTACAATCAGTTCACAACACAGGTCGATCTCCAGTTTCTTTCCGCTTTCATTTCAGTAAGCTACATGTTTAGGCTTTCATATTTATGTTTCTTATTTCAGACATCATATATCAATTTAAATCTTATAAAGTTGAGAATGTAAATATATAAAATGGTTAGATTTTATTTTCACTTGTCTATTCTTGTCATTATTATACTGCTTACATTATGCTTAACGTATTTGTTTTGAGAAATGACCTTCATGAAATAAATACGTCGCGGGCTTGTCACGCGTCGTTACCACTCTTTTGGGAAGCGGGACGTGACACTTGGGTTACGATGAGGTGATATAGACTTCACGTGATTTAAGTGCCGGTCACGTGCCATTTTCGGATCGTGACATCATTACATGTTCATCATCATTATCAACCCAACACGGTTATGATATACTTGTTTGTCATACTCATTTTACACTGCTATACTTATGTTACATTGTCATGTTTATATATATATATATATATATATATATATATATATATATATATATATATATATATATTGTCATGTGCATGTAATTGCTACGTTTAATTGACACCCTTAAATAATCATATTAGAATTCATATTCTGGCCGAGACAAGAAGGTTAATCTTCAGCTTGCACCACAGACCGACTACTAGTTCTATATTTCATATTTTCGTTTCAGTATGCCATCTGTTTAGATATTTTTATTTTATATTTCTTGTTCACCATCTTGTATCAGTATAATTTTGTAGAGTTGGGAATGTAAATATATAAAGTAGAATTTTTATTGTCATTCTTAGCGTATTTGTTTCGAGAGAGAAATTTCGCAGAATAAATATGTCGTGGGCCTTGTCACATTCCTGCTATCGTATTTTTAGGAAGCGGGGCGTGACACCGACCCCCCAAGCGGGGGGTGCTGGCCTTCCCCCACGGGAAGCCGTCCTGAGTTTCCCCCGGGCTCGGGTAACCCCCCATAAGGGTACCCGGACTTCCTTTCATCTAAAAATAAAATAAATAAATAAACAAAAAAAATGAATGAACAAACTTGTATATCTCTTTAAACACAAACACATTTCATATTGAGTTCGCATGATCGTAAAACCCGTTAATCGAAAGTTCGCTCACCTCAAAATAAGTGGTAATTAACGGCAGTTTTGCCCACTGCTGTAGGAGATTAGGATCCGCACAATCAGTAAACCCCCGCTCACCATCGTGTGGGGGGAATTCGTACAACGCCTGACAATCGAGCCCATCCATTCCAATGGGTGACGAAAAACACTCTTTTAACATTTCATCCAAAAAAAGAAAGAAACGGAAATTGGAAAAAGTGCTTCAAACATTGTCGGATCCAGTTGTAATCCGTTTCCCGAATTTCCCAAGTTAAATCATGAATGTAATGTTTTATTTGACATTTTCCTTTTTTAATTAATTAATTATTTTTTATTTATAAACTTCAGAAATTTGGATAATAAAGTGATAAGGTACTGCTTTAATAGATCTGGTCAAAGCAGGATTTGAAATTTTTTTGTCAAAACTGGTTATCCACCGTCCTTGGTGTAATACACTGGCGGTCAAGTTTTAGTAAAAAAATAAATATGCCTTTAAAAATAAGACTTTTATTTTATTTCAATCTGAGCCGTCCATGTACTACACCACGGCTGGTTGATAACCGGTTTTGACAAAAAAACTTCAAATCCAGCTTTCACATGATCAACGTCCCTCCCAAAATACTTCATTTTGGATCCAAATTTAATTGATTTGGATCTTTATGTAGCAAATCATATTCTAAATGGGCTGAGATATGAACTCAAGAATGGGACTTAAGTGGTAAAAAGATTATGAGTCCAGCCCATCTCATCTCCAGATGTTATTATAATAATATTATTTATTTTTGTAATTGATTAATTAAATTTTTTTTTTGAGATTAAAGGTGTTTTCACCATTGCTTAATAGAGTAACGATATAGGTTACGCCACACAAACACAATGTTTTGGGGTATAATGATGTTATGATCCTTTACCATTTGTTTTTGTCATATGCTTTTCATTCCGTTATCTAGGTGGATATTTCTCTGGGCTTTCTTATATATCCACCTCTAGGTTAACTATTCTTATATGTAGCCATCTTCCCTTCAACTTCATATTTTCCATTTATCGCTAGTAAAATTTATTAGCTGTCCAAAATCTCATGTCCATCGTGCAGAATTTTAAAAGCAAAACGTAGCTATACAAATTTCCTATGCAACACGCACAAGCACCTGTGTAGTTTGTTGTGTAGAAATCATTTTTCCTATTTTTAAATATATAGTAATTGTTGCCCTGCAGCAGACAAAAATTAGGTGGCATATCGGTAAATAAGCATTTTGGATTTGCAAGTGAAATACATTTGTTATTTAGTAAGAAGAAAGAAGAAGTATGACACCACCATTGTGTCTTAAATTTTCAGAAGAGTTGTATATGTAAGAAACTAAACTTTTTATGATTAGTTTAGTTAGGAAATCAAAATAAAATTGATTTGTACTTAACATGAGGATATTCGACAGCTGGCTAATTTCTAATTAGCCTACTTTTTCCTCTTTAAAAATACAGGACTATTTGAGTAGAGAGCAATCGCTCTGTGCCTAACCGCAAAAGCTGTCTATGGCAAGCATACAAAACTGCTAATTATTAATTTTGCATGACTATGTTTTTGAATTCGCATTCGAATAGTAAATATATATTGAAATATCTATATGCTGTTTGTACATCTAATCCATTTCTAATTGTAATAAATTGGTGAAAGTATTACTTAATAATATTATAAAGACATTTGTTTACAAGAATGTATTAAAAGGAGTTGGTTAAGCTGAAGATTTGAACTATATACTTTCCACAGCCGTAAGAAACTACAATCGTTGATCATGTTATCAACGATCATATACATACTTGACAGGTGCAAACGCCACTGCATATATGCTTTTAGCGAATTTGGGTTTGCCAATTAATATTCATTTCTTATCGGACGCTTTACCAACTGAATAGTAATTTTAATATTCCATTACAATATGTTTTCATCTTTTGCATCTACCAATATAGAGATATGCATATGTATATATGGTATCATATATATCGATCTTCTCCGTATCCGAACCGGGTAAAAAGTCCTTCCCATTGTGAATTAAATATTAATCGGATTATATGTTTAATAATGAAAAGTTGCATGAGTACATTGGGTTGTGTCTGAAACGAGATGCTGGTGAGTGTTGACAAAGGCAAAGGCCATGTAGACCATTGCTTTGATTACTAATTTCATATTTAATTTGTAGTCCATCATGCCATTTTTTATACTTTGTAAGTTTTTTCCTAGTTTTTTTCCTTCATGTTCACACAATGCAAATATCAAAATAAAACTCTTTCCAAACTATATATATATATATATATATATATATATATATATATGAAAGGAAAAAAATAGGGCAAGACACCCTACTCAATAAAATAAATTAAAAAATAAAATATTTACAAGACGAAACATGTATGCATCGAAATAAACCATAACTCTTTGAACCAATATCTTGTGATTTTGTTTATGAGAGGACAACATATTCCTTCACACAAATGCAACCACAAAATATAAGTTTTATATCACACAATAAGAAAATCCTCAATACAGCATATAAAAATTACAGACGCCAAAGAAAATGCCACTATTATTTATATCAAACGACGATGACTGATCAAGCTCTTTCTTTATTTCTGTTCTTATCCAATAAACGAATACTATTAATAGTATTTCCATCGATAATAACGCCGCAAGAAGTAACAATATCCATAATGGCATTATCATCATAATCATTAAGAGATTTGGTAGAACAAGTTTCAGTAGAGCGTTTCAAACCCGATTTATGCTTAGCATTCTTAAACAAAGAGTAGGATCCACGCGACAGAAAGAAATGTTTACTCAAAGAGGTATTAGTAATTAATTTTCCTTTATGGGTCGTTTTCGTGATGCGAGATGATTTGAAACCAGGAGGGATCAGAGAATCCCTTTCCAAGTCCAACTCATTCGAAAAGGAATTTTGCACTACTAAATCATCAGAGTAAGAAGGTTTAGATTTCGTGTTTAGTGATACAGATTTACCATTTTGCTCTTTAGAAAGTGAAGAATTAGCCTAAGAATTAACAGTATTGGTCGTTTAATTGTTGATATTAGAATCAGGAACACCAAAACTTGGATGTTGTTAGCAGAAAAATGCGTATCAGAAACTTTGTTACTGGTAGCAAAATTAGAAGCAGATACTTCACAATGCTCTGAAATTGCTTTCACAGTGGGTAATTTAGGAGAACCACTTACAGATGGAGAAGTTACTACTATGTCGGTATGAAATTTCTCTAGAACTCATTCCTTGGTAGTGACCGGCATGTCAGATGCATTATTACGGGTAGGCATAATATTCTCAGCAGCATTTGAATGATTTGAAATGATAGATATATTAAGCTTAAATGCAGGAGCGGTAGGAAATGGAGACATTTCTATCAAGTTGCCAGTGGGTTTCCTTGCATTCATCTTCTTAGATTTTGGGATGCTTGATTGCTTCGGCGATGGATCAGAATGAACTGCCTCTTGATCTTGCATATTAGAATGATTTACCTTTTAATCTTTCTTACAGTCTATTTTGGAGTGACCATTTTTTGCACAAACACTACAATATTTGTAATTCTTCTAAAAAATGAATTTTTGAAGGAACTTAACGGAGGATATACCAATTCAAAGCTTAGAAGGCAATGATTTGTGGATATCAAGTTCTACACAAACACGAGCCTTATCGATGCGTGTGCAATGCAAAGTATTGGTATCTATTTTAAGAAGTCTACCAATAGGTTTAACAATAGATTTCAACATTTCTTGATGATAAAAATTCGGAGGCAGACCGAGAAGGATCAACCATGTGGGCACAATAGATGGCTCTTGATCCACATTAAAAAAAGATGACCGCTTGAAAATTCGAAATAGAAAATCTTTAATGTATAAGTACTCTTTCAACCATTCCTTATTAAAATTTTCAGCATTGTGAAATCTAAGAGTAAGATGTTTTCGATCCAGCACGCTAATTACAAAATCTTCATAAATGAGGAAATGTTGTTTGAGAATTTCTTTTATGTCGTGAATGTTAGGTCTTCTATAGGAGCATTTGGCTATTAAAGCATAAGAAAATGGAAGAGCTGATTTGTTGATTTCATTTTCGGAGAAGAATATAGCAGAATTTCCATCAATGGTTAAAGAGATCTCTTTTTCAGGTCTGTTGATCGAAGGAAGATGAAGATTCTGATTTAAGATGGAAGCAAATAAGGGTTTAGACATGACTTGGGAGACCTTCTTTAACAAAGGTACCCTCTGTGGCAGTCATGGAAGCTGAAACCCTAGATCCCCATTTTCCCTTCAATTGTGTGTGTGTAGGGGAGTGATCTATTGCAAATCAGTCCACATTTTTTAAAACGGGAACTCTCGATCTACAACATATTTTAACAATCCGATCCGTTCAAATTGATCGCCATACCCTCAAATATATGTACATGAAAAATCAAAGGATTTAATGACTTTTAACCTATGCATCAGATGAAGCTTATATTGCATAATCGAAAAACGTTAATTTTTGCACCCATCAATTCATAAAGGTCTTTAAATCTTTTAATTTTTTATACACATACATTTGAGGGTATGGCGATATATATGGGAGCAATCCATTGAAACCCGGTCCACATTTTTTAAAAACAGGAACTCTCGATCTACGACACATTTTGATGATTCAATCCGTTTAAATTGATCACTCTATCCTCAACTCAAATGTATGTGTATGAAAATTCAAGGGATTTAAATACCTCTAACCAATGCATCGATGGGTGTAAAAACGAATGTCTTCCGATAATGCAACATAAACTCTATCGGATGCATTGGTTAGAGGTCTTAAAAAACCATATCTTACCGTCACTAATCTACACACACGCGTAGCTCACCCGCAAAAATTCAAGTAAACCTAACTAAATCATATAATAGAAAAGGGAAAAGGAAAGGAAATTTTTTAAGTTGGTGATGCAACCTAAGTCAACTGACAAATCTTCCTGGTAACTGTCAGAGACGACCAAAGGGTGGGGGTCTCTGTTTTTGTCTTTTTAGTCCAACTGGTGTTCAAATATTCAGATGTTTGTAAAAACAATTAATGCTGGCAAAGTCTCTTGAAGTCCTTGCTCTAGTATTAATTATTCTCACAACTATTCTAGCTTTGTCTCTTCTATGTGATCGTGATTAATCCGTTTACTTCAAGCATTTAAATTTGGTTTATTTGACTAGTGAGTATAAATAGTTGTTGAAAGAGTCAAGGTTCGAAACTTGTTGATATGTGCAAAGCGACTGAGTCTTTTGGGTGCTATCGTATTTCTTTATATTTGCTTTTTTACAGAACTGTATCAATATAACGAATAAAAATGTTGTATGCTGTCTTCTTAGAAAATTTAGATCTTTTTCGCTATTGAAGAGTCCGTGAGAAAAAAAATTAGGTTTACAATATTGCATGGGACCGTTGTCATGTTAATCATGCACGGTGTTTAATAAATCGGTCACTCTAAACAGCAATATTGAAGGATATGAATTTATGACAGAGAGAGATGATGAATTGCTGATGGAGAAACTGATTGGCGTTAATTTGCGACTGATAGATCACACATAGCGAAAAATGTATGTGTGTGTCTCTCTCTCTCTATATATAAAACCCTCAATCTCATCATAAATTTAAAGTTGGGTGCAGTGGAAAGGGTATTTCACATACGGTATTAAAGCAATCCAGATTCGATTTCCACCGAGCATGTATTAAATGCGGATTTACTTATATCGCTGCGTAAAAACCCAGGTTTCGATCCAAAGTGAAATGCATGGGCGTGTTATAAATAAATAGGCTAAATTTCAACTTGCTATCATAAACTATAGACAGTTTCCTCAAATGATACCATGAACTTTTAAAACGATGGATTGATCCCATGAACTTTTAAAATGATGGATTGATCCTTTGAACTTTCAAAGTATCAAAATACCTCCCTAACGGTGTTAACGGAAAATTTCAAAATAACCAAAATAACCCTCCATATATTTTGCAAATATAGTCCTTTTCATTTTATGAGGGATATTTTAGACATTTTGTGATTTTTTTTGTTTTACCGTTAGGTGGGTATTTTGATACTTTAAAATCTCATCGTATCAGTCCATCATTTAGAAAGTTCATAATATCATTTGGGAAAATTGCATATAGTGCATGGTAGCAGGTTGAATTTAGCCAAATAAATATAAAACCATCAGCTCTAATCATAAATTCGAAGTTGTGGTGCAGTGGAAGAGACATTTCATATTATTTTCCACTTTTTCAATTAAATTCTTAAAACTTTGGCTGGCCTATTTTACTAATTGCTAGGTTTTGAATGCCGATATCTACGGTATTGTTTTTAATGCAACTGAGATAAACTTAGTTCATACATAATCTCTCATAAATTTGGAGATATGTCAATGTAGCTTCCGATTCCGGGTTCCACTCCTTATCTTCCGTCAACCTGACTCGATTTCTTAGTTTCCACTGTTGCCAAAGAGCATGTGCCAAGATGGTCCTTATATTCTTGAAATAATTTGGATCACTCAAGCGAAGGGGTCGAGAAGATCCTGTCAAGCCGTCTGATTGATAAGGGCATGCAACCTCCTAAAGCATCACCCTTCCGCGACTGCTCGTAAAACCCGTTATGATCCGAAAATAGATATTAAAATGTTTCCGGTTTACCAAGTTTCCTTTCCCTTCGTCAAAGAGGTTGGTCCACACCCTCATTCCCCATAAAGAATCATGGGATGACTTTGACTATGGAGTTGGGACTAAAATCTGACCCAAGGAAAGAGGTCGGCATGCTTCCATGGCCCGCCATGCAATTTTCCAAGTCAAGTTTGATTTTTCGGGGATTGAGGGGGGATTGAGACTTGCTTTCTTTGAGGTTGGAATAAAGCATCCAATTAGATTAATTAACGAGTAATTATGATCATCTAGCCCTAAAGGACCAAAATAATTTGTTAACATTCTACAATCCAGCGCAAAAGTTGATTCTTAATTTGTGGAGTTTTTTTGGTGCTTAATTTATTTTGGATAAACGGTATATGTTTTCTGGTGTCAATTACCAAATATATAACTCATGTGATATTATTGTATAATTAATTTAAGTACCGGCATACCATGAAAGTAAAGACTTTTGAGCAGTAGCACTGTGCCTTTATTAGTTGGTTGTTTTTTAATAGCATGTCGAAACCTGATCTAAGGTAGGGTTGAAAGAGTACTATTATTAAAGTGGATAACCAGGGTTGAGTGTTATAACCTTTTTCCCCGAATAATAGTACTGTTGTGAATTTTTTTTTTTTATCCGTGATCCTCCAAAGAGTCACAAAATACACCAAGAGTCGCAGCGGAAAAATAATTTAGCAGGATCGTGTGCAAACAAACTATTTGAAAAAGATTTACCGGACAATCTACCAAAACAATACAAATTATCAGAAGCACGCAAAACAACAAACACTAGATTTATCCGCCGACGAAAACTTCCACTATTAAGAAAGTATTACACGAGAACGCGCTCTCCGATCACCGTCCAAATACAATAAAATCTCTCTCTCTCTCTCTCTCTATCTCTGCAAATCTCTCTCTCTCTTCTATCCGCCTCTTGCCACAGCCGCCTCTTATTATCTGTGGATGCCGCAGACTTCTAATTGGGCCACTCAGAGATCTAAACCCCTCTCTGTTGATTAATTTATTGGCCTTCAAGACTTGTGTATTTTTTTTATTGAAGCTGCAAACTTCCCTTAGATCCCTCTGTTGGATTTAATTGGCCTCCCACCATCATATAAAGGCTCTGATTGATTCCTTCGTCAATATATGGATTGATTAATTAACATATGGAGTAATATATATATAGGCTAAGAGATTTTACTTAGAGATAAGTCTAGAATCTAAACTAGAGATTTAGTGATAGCTTAGAATTAATTAGTATAAACTAATCCTAGTCCAAGTACGAAACCCCATTACCTGCACGTGTTCACACTTGGGCACCATCTTGGGCTTTTGATCTCGGTCCGAATTTGCAATCAATTTCAATAATCTCCACATTGATTCAAATTTATCACAAGCTCGACACTTTCTCAATCCTTGGGACTCTGTTCTTGTCGTCACCGTGCCTCATCAATCAACTAGGCAGATCAAGTCCAAGCACTGTTTGAACTCGAAATCCGAAACCATCCCCGTAAATGCAACTGTCGGATTCCCATGGATACCAACCTTCTTAAGAGCCATAACCGTCTTCTCGTCATCTAAGAAGAACACTCTCACCTCTTGTGGAACACCCAAAACCAAGAATCTCCGCAAACATGGTCTCCCTAACCATCTCCAAGACGCTCAACAATCATGCCTCTCCACTTGATGCCGCGATAACAATCTAAAACGTCGATCTACCTGACACTGCATTCGTGTCCTTGTAACCTGTCCTCGACCTCTAATTGTCCCTGTCGCCGGCTATACCTGATGATGACACCAATCCGAAGTGCGCCACTAACTGAGAAGACACGGGTTGAGTCTCTCTCTCATACTAAGCGAGAACCTGCTCGATATACCGCTGCAACGGACGCAACTCCCTATCCATGAGAATATTCATGCCACGAATCTCGCATGCAAACTTTCTGTCGAACTCCCAATCCTATATACTAGGAGTTTCATCCCTAACCTTCCTTGTGTGCCTAAATACCATAGGCCTCGGTACAACTGGCTATACCGGACTTTTCGCCTGAATCGAAATATTGACCACCTCATCTATAACATGGACAGAAGCCTCGAACACCACCTGGATCGGTGATCATGTTCCCTGCTCACCATCTGACTGAGTCTGTTTTCTCCAAGAAATCACAGACTCATCGATTATCATATTTTGGCTGATTACTCTATCTTTAGTATCAGGACACCATAACCTATACCCTTTTGCTTTGCTTCTAGAATTACGAAACCCTGAGTAATTCCCAGTCCCTCCGGTCCATACTTCTTTGGGAATTATCATGTCTACTTCCGTCGATGGTGACCGATCGATGAGGTACTCGGCAGTAGATAGGGCCTCCGCCCGAAACTCCCTCGGAACTGCAGCCATAAGCCGTGAATACATGTTCTTCCCAAACACCTTCTGAACCATCCGCTCTGCTCCGCCAATATACCTAGGATCAAAAAAGGTGTGATATACGATCCTCCTTGACTTGCAGAACTCTCCACCATGATCGGAATGAAGAATCTTCACACGCTTCTCGAACTGCTTCTCCACAAGGGCCTTCCTGAAAATCTGAAATTTCTCCGCTTTCGATTGAACAATATACACCCACAACTTCCTCGAGAAGTCATCAATGAAGGAACCATGATGTCTGACTCCACCTCGAGAACAAACCGATGCCGAAATCATCTCTGTCTTCTTCTCTTGAATGCAATCCTTCCAAAGATTTCTCCTGCCGATCTCTATATTTCTAAATGACTGCCTCTTTCGAGACCCCTCCAAACTCGTCTCGCTAATATGACCCGATCGTGGACGCCACACCTTGACAAAGTCTGAACCATCTGAACCAGTAAAAGATCTAATAATATCTCCTAAGATCATCTGTCCCTGAAGAAAATACAGATTCATCACCATATTCGCCTTCATGACAATACAAGCATCTCTGAAAATCATCACGGAATCTCCATCGATCATGCACTTGTAATCGATCCCACCCAAAGCACCTAATGAAATCAAGCTCCTCCTCAGATCTGGCATGTGCCTGATATCTGTCAACGTCCGAACTCTTCCATCATAGACGCGGATCCGAACTGCACCAATCCCAACAACTCTGCTTACCATACCGTTCCCCATAAAGACCAAGTCTCTATCAACTGTGTTGGAGATAGTGCCCTCAGAGTCAATTATTGGATCACAGGCACGTGATTGCAATGATTGAAAGGGGACCAATACCGTTAGAACAGTCTTACTCAAGATGATAGTATGCTATCTGGTTTATCTTTATCATCGTGTGCTGCTTTAGGTGACCTTACAGGTCACTATTGCGCGTTGATAGAGCCCTTAGGATTCTTGCTTGATAGCCAGCAGTATGATGGCGATCATATACGTGGGAGCTGGTAGTCTATAAGCACATCCTTAAAAGGTCCCTAATCGTGGGAGTTTCGAGACAGGGTATCGATACTCCAGAATAGACTAGTGTATACAGTCGAGACCCCGACGAGGGGCGCTGGCCGGTCTCACAAGCCACTGGTGTCAGTTGGTTCACCTAAGATGTATACAGGTGCTCATTGGGTTATGAGTACACCGGACAGGACTCGCCGGGAACATGCTATTTGGTCTTATATCAGACGTCAGATAGCAGTTCCCTGGTGACATGTGTACATGTTAGTTCATCGACCTGAGATCGTCATTTGTTTCGTGTGAGTTCCCACTGTACTTTGATTACTACCCTACCACGGCTCAAAGGAGTCGTGCAAACAGGTTTTAGTTGGGTACAGTCCCGAGCCACATGGAGGCAGTGAGCGGATCTTCAGGGGTTCGTCTCTCCCGGTATTGGGGGTGAGGTCGCGCTGTGTCTAGGAGAGCCATTACACGAATTCCTTAGCCAAGGCAGGAGATTTACTGGTAGGTATTCCAGTAGTATCTCAGGGTGTTCTGGGCTACACTCCGACACGACTTGTACCGCTTTTGGGGGTCTGACTTTTACCAACCCCCTAGGCCCGCCATGCGATGCTCATAGACGAACGGACCGGACTGTATGGATATTGTCACTGACAGGCTCAGTAGGGTGTCAGGATGAGTTCGCTCATCGACGTCCCTTTTGGTCAATACCTGATAGCCCGTTACGTATGGCTAATACCTCTGACGTGCTAGTGGTTAAATCCACAGCCAAAGTATTGACGAGTCTTTAGAGTCCCCCACAAACAGTTTCTCAAGTTTCGGGCGAAACGCTGTAGAGGCCGTATGGATATATGGTAGGGTTCGATCAGATACGTGCGGTATTGCACGGATCGTGATCGGACGGATAATACTAGCGGGCTTTGGTTTAAGCTGAATCCTAGTATTGTACAGTGTAGATTTTGTCTCATTGCATTTGTATTCGGTCGGAATACAAATGCGGGTATGTATATACAGTCGCGGGGTTTTCCTGTAATTTATTACGGGATCAGTTTTTGAAGTTGCCAGTTTGCATTCCTTTTCGGCCATTTTCCTTTGTTTCTTTCCTTGGCTGAAAATTGGTGGAGGAGGGCTTATTTGCAAGTGTGCAAATTTGATTAGTGGAGGGTGTTATTTGCAAGTAGTTGTTCCATGGTTGTTTTACCATCCTTTGACTTATTTTTATTCATCATGATTTGACTTTTGAAATATGATGATTGATGAGGAGGAGACTTTGTTGTGATGGGATATGATTAGGAAAAGGGTATGACTTTGTTCATGATGATCATCATTCTTCTTCCTTGCATTATTGGACCTCTCTCTCCTCTCTTGGTCTAAGGGGTCGGCCACTTCTAAGGGGGCTGTCCCAATTTTTTTTGGTGTGGGAAAATTGTTCATTTGCTTGCACAAAATCCTCTTGGTTCATCTCAAAAGCTGATCACTTCACCTCCATTCCAAATGGCAATTTCTAGTAACCCCATAAGACAAAACCTTTCTACACTTAGCCTACAGCATTCTTGGACACGTCGACTCGCCAACTTCGTGCCCGAGTTGCCTCGGTCCAGAGGTGGGAGCCCGTAAAAGAACCCGGCGATGTGGTACCCTTCCGACGAGGAGATGAAGACCGGAGATTCCGCGGGGAGATCGGGACGACGACGAGAAGACCGAAGGACACGGATCGCTCGGTATATTTCTGTACCCCTTCTCTAGTTAGCTAGCACTATGTTAATGGCCCGATCCGGGTTTAAAGTCCGCGGTAGCGCCAGTTTTTTAAGTTAAAGAAAAGTATCGTTTCCGCATTTTGGTCTCGCTCAGACGGCCGGGGCGCGGCCGTGCACTTACACTGGTATCAGAACCACGCCATTAAGCTAGTCTAGCTTGCTCTAACGTGTTTACAAGTTCGATTGAACAGATTTTCAAAAAACCGCGTTTTCATGTCCAGTTTCTGTTGAATTTTTGCAGTGCTCAAAAAATTATTTGGTACATTGTAAAAATACGTGCAGGGTTTTTTATGGAATCTGTAAAATTTTGGTCGCCTAATATCACTGTTCCACCGCGGAACCGCGGCCATACCCATGCTTTGGCCACGGTTCCGCGGCCATTATATGTCCTTGCTGCACCAAATTTTTACAGTGGGCTTCTGACATGGAAATAGGGTTTTTGGTATGTTCTGTTTAGGCCCAGATTTATTTTGAGTGCTACAGTTGTGCTTGGGGCCCACTTCGAGAATTTTGGTCGATCGAAAATTTTAAACATATTAGTTCACAGTATTTACATTATATCTGCGACCGTGAATGTCATTTGATCGGTAAATCCTGTCTAACTGCTATAGCCCTTTTAGACGGATTTGCGAACGTGGCATTCACGTTGATGTACTGTGTTGTGCTGTGATGTTGTGGATTGTCGTGGTGGGTAGCCTGGATGCAATGGTAGTACAGTTTGGTTTATTATGTACATTTGATATTGCGGGACGAGCGTCCGACATGTGGACTGCCGTCACTGCCTGTTTGTATATTATTCTTTTGGGGCACGACCGGGCTGAGGTCGATGTACCCGTTGTATGTATATTTTACTTTCTGTACTAGGATTACCCCAAGGAGGGGTGCACGGATAGCCGGGTTCTAGAGGGCAACGGGCCCGCATCTCATGGCTTTGAGACGGAGGGGGTTTCACTCTAGAATTGGCGGGCTATTCGCCGCACTCGTAGGGGGTATAGGTTGACCCAAGGAGGGGCGCCCAAGTTACCGGATTCCGTAAAGTGCTGGGTGACCCATTCACGTTGCTGAAGGGGGCTGCCTCGCTTCAGGTTTTGGCGGGTAACTTGCCGCGCCCGTAGGGGTCTAGGATTTCATTGCACAGGCTATCCACACGATCAGGGGAACGTCGGGTTTCAGTAGCGGCTCTATGAAACCCGGGGATCCCAGATATCTGTATTGTTCTGTGATGCTTATTACATTTCTGTGATGTTGCATTTTATCACGCCTTGAGCGAATATTATATATTGATATATATACTAGTAGATGTTGTATATGTTTTGCATCCGTACTAGTCCAGTCCCCGCTCTGTCGTTAGTTAAGTAACCTAACGGGTGATGACGGGACCCAGTGGCGAATGCGGATGGCATATACGTACATCATTATTTTCGTTCTTTATTGGTGTGATCAATTGATGGGACTGCATTGATTCGGATCAATGCAAGCTAAACAAACCTATTCTGATGTTGTTGGAACAATTTTTCAAAAAACTGTTATTGCAAGGACGTTTTCTTTTGTTTTGCATAGTGGTATTCGGTTATGAATATTCAGTACCTCAGTCGACGAGGCAAGGGCCGAGATCCCTTCACTGGGAGTGACCCCTTGGACAGAAGTTTGCGTCAGGGCAATAACTTCACTATAGTCGATTACTTTTGCTTTGCATCATGGTATTCAGTTGGAATATCCTACACCTCATTCTACGGGGAAAGAGCCGAGATCCCTTCACCGGGAGTGACCTCTTTAGCAAAGGTTTTCGCCACTATATTTTTATAAAAGCTATCCGGTTCCTTCAACGATATCAAGTTCATTACGTTAAAGGTTTTACGCCAAAAACCATTCGTAGCCCTCCGTCATTTCAGTTAAATGTTCGGTAGTATTCAAGCTATGTATTTTGACCTAAGCCAAGGCATAATGATTGGTAGCTACCGGATATTTATCTGTTGCATAGATAGATGCGTTAGTTTGGGACAGTCGTACTACTATTTTGGCCTACGTCAAGGGTATGTACGGGTGGGTTCAAATTAACCTGGATAATGACGGGTAGAACTTGACATGTGACTTATGATATTTTGGCCTACGTCAAGGTCATAAGTGTAGGGTTCCTAGGCACACTAATGAAGCCTTGCAAGTGATCAAACACGGCCAATTTAAATTTTTCCTTGTGCCTACAAAGCCTAATACGGATCGTTAACTAGATATATAGGCGATGCAAGCATGTAAACGAATTAAATGCTAAAGGAAAGTGACTACAACCTTTGTAGATCCGGTCCTCCACGTCCTAGGCTCCGTGATGAGGTCCCTCCGCTGTCCAAATCAAATCCATGACTCTAGCATCGGTTTCATCGGAGAAAAGGGCGGACTTGGTCATCGGTTCGATGCCGAAGATGATCTACGTCGAGGCATCACAAGATCAAGCTCCAACTTCACCAAGCCTTGAAAACTTGTGAAGGAAACACCCTATACAACTTGGCAAGAGGTAGAGGATGAAAAAATAGGAAGTGGGTTCACTTTAGAATTGGATTTCTCACTCATTTTCACTAATTGCCATTGAAGCTATCAAGCTTTCTCTTCTTGAAGAAGAAGAAGAAGAAGAAGATGATATATGATAAGTTATTCAAAAAGAAAATAAAAATGAATACTTATCATGTCTTCAACCATGGTTTAGTGTAGAGATTTAACTAAGGTTAGATGAGTGGTTAGGGTTAGA
Organism: Agapanthus africanus; assembly: GCA_030015575.1. NCBI lineage: Eukaryota > Viridiplantae > Streptophyta > Magnoliopsida > Asparagales > Amaryllidaceae > Agapanthus > Agapanthus africanus. The sequence continues at coordinate 888,138,386 of JASDDO010000019.1, read as the reverse complement.
GAAGAGACAAGAATGGTGGACTTGTTCAAAGCATCAAGAAGCTTCAACAAGCAAACAAAACAAGCCACCATTCTCTTTTCTTCTTTTCTAAAATAAATAAATAAATAAATAAAAGAATAAGTAAATGAAATGAAACCCTAATCACTAACTAACCATGGTTTCATTCTTTACACAAACCCAAGCTAGAATGTATCATCAAACATGATACAATCATGTGCACAAAAAAATATATCACATATACAATGTGCATTTCAAGTGAGTAAATCCATTTAAAGTGAACCAATACTAGTTGATGCAAAGTAATATATCAAATATATAATTATACATTAAATCATTAAATCAACACTTGATTCAATGATCCGGTCATGTCGCATATAACCGGCTAGTATCCAATGTATCGGCTTATCGAATCAATCCTTGATTCGATAACTAGGTTATATCGCATACAACCATTCGACACATTCATCGCGAGAATGAAATACGGTATCACATACACGCATTATTCTCGGTCCCGCACATATCTCATATGCGCTCCTATTTCGTTTCGCTTGAGCCAGGAAACCTCTGTGTAGGACTCTAAAGACTCGTCAATACGCCGGCAGCAGATGATGATCATATCAAACACCCACAAGCCGCAAGCGGTCTGCTAAACGTAACGACCACCCGGCTATTGAGCGATCAGAAGATCGACGAGCAAGCCCGCTCACACTCCTGTGAATCCAACCAGTAACACTTACCGTACAGTCATGTCTGTTCGTCTGATATGTCGCATATCTCGCCTAGGGGTGGTAAACGTCAGACCCCAATAGCTTGATAAGTCATGCCGACGTAAGGTCCATAACTATCGTGAAACTACTGATAACTCTTACCAGTATATCACTGCAACCCTGGCCAGGGATTTCCTGTTATGGCCAGTCGTGCATAGCGCAACATCAACCCTATTTTGGGCTTTGCTCAAATAGAATATTAATTCAAATAGGGCTCTGCCCTTTTATTGCTTTGCAATTTGATTTGGGCCAGGCCCTTTAAATAACGCATTGCATTTGTGCAGAGCATCAAGAATCTTTTAGATTCAAGAGCAAAAGTGCAGAGCACTTTTGATCAACGTTGCTTATGTTTTTTAAAGAGCCTTGCTCTGATTGGACGTACTGTCTTGGACGTTGTGCTGCCATGTCAACTTCTGACACGTGGCGCGTTGCGCGCAGCGCACGGGAACTGAAGCGTTGCTTAAAAATTTAAATTTTCAAAATTTAAGCAGAGCCTTGCTCTGATTGGGGGAACAACTGTTCCCCTCCGAACGGCGGCCGAGACATTGCGTCTTGCCTGAGATTCGGGGCAGATGCTATTTGGTTTTATCCGTCCACCTCTCCGAAAGTTCATCACAAGTGCAAGGCACTATTTTTATTTATTTATTTTTATTTTATTTATTTGTTCATTGAAGATTAATGATTTTTAGATCAATGATCTGTACTTCAGAGATTTTTCTCTTTTAAAAAGGTTTTACCTTTTTTTTTGTTCTTCCAAAGTTCTTCAAGAATTCTCTCTGTTTTCTTTTCTGATGTTGATGATGATCAAATGAGGTCTGGGGTCCTTTTTATAGTACTCATAGATTAGTTGAATTTGTTAAACAAACCCCCAATACCGGGAGAGACGAATCCCCTCCTATCGCTCATTGCCTCCATGTGAATCGGGACTGTACCCAAAAACCACATGTTTGCACGACTCAGTAGAGCCGTGGTAGGGTGGAAATCAAAGCACAGTGGGAGACACACAAGACTCTATGACGATCTCGGGTCAACAGACTAAGCTGTACCAGTGTCACCAGAGAACAGCCATCTGACGTGAGGTATAATACCATCTGGGAGTTCTCGGCGAGTCCGTTCAGTGTACCCAGTCTGCACTGAGCACCCGCATACCATCTCTGATGTCAAACACCAATGGATATGGGATCATCCATCGTCCATCACATGGGTCGAGAAGATATACGCTAGTCTACTCTGGAATATCGATGCCCCGTCTCGATATTCCCACGACTAGGAACAATGAAGGATGTACTCATTGACTACCCAGGCCCCACTAGTATGATCTACATCATAGTACTGGAAGTCGAGTACACATCCTAAGGGCTTTATCAGCATGCAACAGAGAGACAGAAAGTATACATGTTAAGATAAAGATCAATCAGATAGCGTACTATCATGTCGAGCAAGAAAGTCCTTCCTATATATGTCCCAGCATCCACTACAATATACATCCAATGTACAGTAATGGCCTCTAGGGCATACATATAACTAACAATCTCCCACTTGCACTAGGGCCATCTGTAGCAGTGGTTGCAGTATCACATACTCAACCATCCCATATAAGTCTCTCTCTGGGAAAAAGCCTTTGTGAGTGGATCCGCCGTATTGTCCTCTAAGTCTACTCTCCTAACCTTGATCACCCTGGAGATCATCTATCTCCATGATCAGGTGATGCTTCCTCAGAATATGTCTGGGTCACTGATGGGACCAGGGTTCACGGGCCAAAGCCACCCTTCCACTGTCACACAATGGTAGGAACCTAGTTCATCTTATGAACCAATATAAACCCAAACTTCCTCTTTGGTAGTATCTTTAATAGCGATGTTACCAGCCTTTATTGTCTAGTTTGCCATGGTATCTAGCTTGGAACTCTTCCAACATACCGTCCCTTTACTGAGGGTAAAGACAATGCCTGTGACTGACATTCAGTCATCCTTATCACCCTGGAACACTTCCAGTGATTCTCCCCAGGATCGATTGATACCATCTCACTACAACTAGTGAGAATCCTAACATCCATTTAGATCTATCACATAGACCCAAATCTCAGGATTTAGGAGGTATCATCTTTATCCTATATGGAGAATCCATGTGATAAGCGGAGATTGACCGAGCGTAGCATAGGAAACTCCTTCCCTATCAAGAGTATGTTATCCACGTACTCTACGAGGATCTTCACAATACTCCCTACTTCCTTTTTGTTAGTACAAGGTTCATCTACCATTTTGATGATGTCAAACTCTTTGACTAACACATCAAAACAGATGTTCCAACTCCGCGATACCTGCTTTATCCTATAAAGCATCTTGTACACGTTTCCGCTGCTCCCACTGTCTACGAAGCCCTCTGGCTGTGTACTTATAGACGTTCTCTTCTAAAACATCATTTAGAAAAGCAGTCATGGCACCCAACCGCCAGATATCGTAGTCATGGTATGTAGCCGTGGCAAGTAGGATCTGGATGGACTTAAGCATAGCCACTTGAAAAGGTTTCATCATTATCCATGCCTGGTCGATGACGAAAAGCTTTAACAAGTCTAGCTTTGAAAGTCTCAACTTTTCCATCTACACCAAGTAATCTTCTCAAGATATACTTACTCCTGATGGGGATTTAACCCTTCAGATATAGCAACCAAAGTCCATACTTTGTTGGTGTATAAGGATTCCATCTCAAATCGCTAAGCATCCAGCCATTCTTACAGAGTCCCTACTTTCGATGGCCTGCTCGAAACTAGTTGGGTCATCATCTCATGATGCATTCCTCGCTCCCACTGTCATCGAGAAACCGAGGTATCTCTCAGGCGGATGAGGAACCCTACCAGATCGGCGGAGAGGCTGAGGTTCGTCGGGAACTATTGAATCCTTTGGTTCTGTCAAATCATCAGCTGCAGTTTTGTATAGCTGGAACCTTTCCAGTTTTACAGAACTGTCCTTGCCTCGATCTTGTCCGGATTTTGCTTTTGACATAGGCCGGACAATCCCAAATCTTAACTTGCTCAAGAGATGGGCTTTTCCCATACCATATCTCATATGGAGCGGTAGGCACTGATTTGATTCGAACCCTATTCAATAGGTATGCAACTTCATAAGTGCATAACTCCCTAAAAGGAAATAGGAAACTCAGTAGTACTCATCATAGAGCACACCATATCATATAGGGTGTGATTGCTCCACCCCGATATACCACCGTGCTGTGGTGTATTCAGAGGAGTAATACTGAGAGAGAATCTCATTTTCCTTTAGAATAGTCCAGGAATGCTATGCACAAGTATTCTCCTCCCTGATCTCATCATAGGATATAATACTTATACCCGGTTGTTGGTTCTCTACTTCTAACCTATATTCTGTGAATATCTTAAAAGGTTCGGACTTGTGTTTCAACAGGAACATATGTCTGAATCTTGAGAGATCATCAGAGAACGTAATGAAGTAAAAAGAACCGGTCCTGGCATGTGTAGACAGGAGACCTTATATACATCATCATGTATCAGTCCCAAGAGTTTACTAACTCTTTCTCTGTTTCCAACAAACAGAGCTATGGTCATCTTATCTTTGTGACATGACTGGCAAGTTTCACAAGATGTAAATTCAAACTGATTTAAATATGGATCTAAAATGTAACTTCAGCCAGTCGGGTCGCATTGATATGACCTAGTCTATAATGCCTCAAGAATGATTCGTTCATTTCTGAACTCTTCCTCTTGTGTGTGTTCTGTATACGAGGAACTGTAGTTTGATTTAGAACGTCAATGCTTTTAGATAACGTGCCTGAACCGATCAACTTTTGATATAGGAAATGTTCAAAACATTATCCAACAATACAAAATTTTATCATTTCTTTACTAATAAAGAGATAGATATGATTTTGTATATCAGGTTCGGTATCTAATAACATTCGTTCAGAATCAATGTATTGGTAATACAGGGTGACAGTGACCAACAGACTTGGCTGCAACACTTGCCCCGTTTTCTGTCTCATGAAACTTATCACCCGTTCTCAGTTTTTCTACCCTATGTAACAGATTACATATCTGGGATCCAGATCCGGTATCATATACCCAGGATGCGGAGAATACTGAGAAACAGTTCTTTGTAATGAACACACCCGAAGATGATGCATCAGCATGCACTCTCTTCGTTTGGGCGGCACGGGAATTCTGGTAATCCCCAATCTCTTGCTCTGTCTTATAACAATTATAAGTTGGAGCGGGACCAACGTTCCCCAGCTCAGTATAACAAGCGGGTTCGGTCAATACATCCATATTATTATCTTGATTAAGGCGTGATATGGTCGCTACCAGGAGAGAGAGAGAAGAAAACACTCTGCGTGCGCTCTTGCAAGATTAGATTGGTTATATATTTTATCTAATCAGGATGGCTCCCACTGTTTTTATCAAATCTTCCTTCAAACCCTAAAAGGAAAGACTAGCTGGGATTAATTACACTCTACAAGTTCGCCAATCTTTCAGCCAGGCCAGTGTCGGTACTTTGAGGGAGGTTCTCCGTGCTTTCGCACGGACCTAATTACAGTAAACCTCGTTTTCCCAGAGGCGTAACCCCGTTGACACCTTTCTAGACACCTACTTGATCGGCTAATTGCAAAGTGCAAAACTCTTCCAGGAGTAACAATTACTCACAGTGGGTATCGGGATCCAACTATCATATATAGAAGGTATGCAATCTCATTGCAAGTTTTAACACTTGAAACTCCTGATAATGGTTTTTACCCCTAGCACCTATGACCTTGGCTAAGGTCAACAAATCATAAGCAATAGTCAAGTTCTACCCGTTATTTCGTGATTAGTTAGACCCACCCACATGACCCTTGGCTAAGGTCAACAAAGCCACATGACTGTCCTAACTAATCGCATCATATGCGGTGTAGGAAGACATCACTTAGCTACCGCACACTACGCCTCGGCTATGGTCGACAAACGTAGCACGAATACTAAGTACTCTACTTCCTAAAATGACGGAGGGCTGCGACTGGTTTTTGTGAAAACCTTTAACGCTTTGAACTTGATCTCGTTGCGGAATCAAATGGTTTTTAAATGGAATGTTTTTCGAAGCTTTTCTAGTTTTGCTAAAGGGGTCACTCCCGGTGAAGGGATCGTCGGCCCTTTCCTCGTCGAATGAGGTGCAGGATATATCATATATATCACTGTGCAAAGCAAAAACTATAGAAGCGATCAAAAGACAAACCGAGTGTGTAGCATCTGCCAGTTATTGCTAAAGGAGTCACTCCCGGTGAAGGGATCTCGGTCCTTTCCTCATCGAATAAGGTGCAGGATGTTCTATAATGAACACCGCAATGCAAAGCAAGAACTGTAGCTACCTGTTTTTATTTTGAAATTCGATTCCACAACATCAATTAGGTTTATTTTCTTTCATTAATCTCATTAATGAATATCCCATCATTTAAGTCCACCTAATCATCACAGATAAATATAACGTACGCTTATGCCATCCATATTCGCCTCGATGTCCCGTCTGCACCGTTAGGTTAGGTAACTAACGGCAGAGCGAGGCAGGGCTAGCGCGGGTGTAAAACATAAGCAACGTCTATATAATATATCATATATACTATATACTATATCTATCACAGAACATCATATGATCACATCACAGATAACGCAGCAGAAAATACATATGAAATATTGGATATACTAGGACGTCCGTGTTTTCAATACGAGCCAGTATAAAACACGGATTCCACGGTCGTGATGAATAACCAATCCCACACCCCTAGACCCCTACGAGAGCGGCAAGCAACCCTACCAATTCTAGGGTTAGGAGACCCGGACTTGACTCCTCGAGATGGTCTCCCACTGGACCCTAGAACCCGGCTACTTGTGCTCCCCTCCTTGGGTCTATCCTAATGCGGAAAAGTAAATAATATACAAAAGGTGACATCTTCCGCAACCTGGAAGTGCCCCAATAAAAGAATATTACATACAAGTTTTTACATGAATGAAAATGAAAAAACACTCTTCTCACATAAAAACCCCCGGCTATTCAAATACGACAATCCAATATAACATATCCAGCAACACATAACATCACATGTCATCAACGTAAGTAAATATGCGCATCCCAATTGTCGTTGACATATAGCAACGAAACCGGCGATATCACATATCACACTTACGGTCACAGAAAAGAAAGTGTAAAACTACAACAGTTGGAATCCGCAATCTCTTTAGATATCACATGCCTAATCAAATGAATTCTTTAGACATCGCATGCCTAACAATTATAAACCCCGCATTTCAGTCTCATTATCGAAAACACTTTTCAATACCAAGTCGGGCAATTCAACAAGATTCCCGACATCCTGATCGAATGCTCGTCGCAAACTTTAGTAGGCGGCCGCACCGCCGACGCCGTCGACAAAGTGCACCAAGGCGGAACACCGCTGCCGCGAGCACCCGAACGGATGCTTTCGGCGACGGGGTTCTCCTACAGTCACTTGGTCGGGGCTATGGAGTGAGGCTGTCTATTAAGTTTACTCGGCGAGTATCCGCGTACGCTACGTGATTGCGACGGACTTTTGATCACATCAAAATTCCGTGGCAACCGATCAAGTGAGACTAAACTGCTATGTTTATAATATTCATTCAGTTATCTCATAACTACTTGTGAATTTCAATTGTTGTATCACATTCCGGATAAGATAGAAAATGTTAAACTTTTCGATCGAACAATCGAACACCCAAGTTTTCCCGATACAGCTCAACACATGAAATAAGTCTAAAAACATTCAGTTCGTGCCTCAGTACCAACAGTCCAGCCGTAGAAGGGCCAAGCCAACGCCTCACATATGGCATGCCATACTGCCCCAAACCCGAAGGTTCAAAGAGCAGTTCAAGACGGTCACATAATCGAGTTAAGGTTTGTTGTCTTCTAAAGGGTCCATCGCGTTACTTGCACTACTTAGAACGTCTTTAAACCCTGGAAAAGTCCAACAATTGGAAATTTCCCAACAGTGGAAAACTTGGGTATTTATATCCGGTCGAACTTTTTAACATATTCTAAAATTACCCAGAAAAACACACAGACAAAATTAGACAATCCGATCGATACACCGAGTCCCCAATACAACCCAGAAAATTCAACTCTTGAATAAATATTAAAAAAACCCAGAAAATCCAACATCATAAAATAAGAATTACTGTGCAAATTACATTGGATGATGTGACCTTATGGCCGCGGAACCGCGGCAGAAGCCATGCTTCTGCCGCTGTTCCGCGGCGATTTAGATGAGATAGGTTCTCGTTTTGCACCATAATTCTTAGGTCTTCCTGCTGAATTTTTAAGGAATTTTTAATCTGGAAAAATCCCAGTTTTTCAAAAATGTCCAGAGAGCCGTTTAAAGTCGGGGTTTCGGGTCGATCGGACTTCTAACTCCGTCTACGCATCGCCTAAGGCTCTAGCTAGGCTCTGATACCACTGTAGGGTTCCTAGGCACACTAATGAAGCCTTGCAAGTGATCAAACACGGCCAATTTAAATTTTTCCTTATGCCTACAAACCCTAATACGGATCGTTAACTAGATATATAGGTGATGCAAGCATGTAAACGAATTAAATGCTAAAGGAAAGTGACTACAACCTTTGTAGATCCGGTCCTCCACGTCCTAGGCTCCGTGATGAGGTCCCTCCACTGTCCAAATCAAATCCATGACTCTAGCATCGGCTTCATCGGAGAAAAGGGCGGACTTGGTCGTCGGTTCGATGCCGAAGATGATCTACGTCGAGGCATCACAAGATCAAGCTCCAACTTCACCAAGCCTTGAAAACTTGTGAAGGAAACACCCTATACAACTTGGCAAGAGGTAGATGATGAAGAAATAGGAAGTGGATTCACTTTAGAATTGGATTTCTCACTCATTTTCACTAGTTGCCATTGAAGCTATCAAGCTTTCTCTTCTTGAAGAAGAAGAAGAAGAAGAAGATGATATATGATAAGTTATTCAAAAAGAAAATAAAAATGAATACTTATCATGTCTTCAACCATGGTTTAGTGTAGAGATTTAACTAAGATTAGATGAGTGGTTAGGGTTAGAGAAGAGACAAGAATGGTGGACTTGTTCAAAGCATCAAGAAGCTTCAACAAGCAAACAAAACAAGCCACCATTCTCTTTTCTTCTTTTCTAAAATAAATAAATAAATAAATAAAAGAATAAGTAAATGAAATGAAACCCTAATCATTAACTAACCATGGTTTAATTCTTTACACAAACCCAAGCTAGAATGTATCATCAAACATGATACAATCATGTGCACAAAAAAATATATCACATATACAATGTGCATTTCAAGTGAGTAAATCCATTTAAAGTGAACCAATACTAGTTGATGCAAAGTAATATATCAAATATATAATTATATATTAAATCATTAAATCAACACTTGATTCAATGATCCGGTCATGTCGCATATAACCGGCTAGTATCCAATGTATCGGCTTATCGAATCAATCCTTGATTCGATAACTAGGTTATATCGCATACAACCATTCGACACATTCATCGCGAGAATGAAATACGGTATCACATACACGCATTATTCTCGGTCCCGCACATATCTCATATGCGCTCCTATTTCGTTTCGCTTGAGCCAGGAAACCTCTGTGTAGGACTCTAAAGACTCGTCAATACGCCGGCAGCAGATGATGATCATATCAAACACCCACAAGCCGCAAGCGGTCTGCTAAACGTAACGGCCATCCGGGTATTGAGCGATCAGAAGATCGACGAGCAAGCCCGCTCACACTCCTGTGAATCCAACCAGTAACACTTACCGTACAGTCCGGTCTGTTCGTCTGATATGTTGCATATCTCGCCTAGGGGTGGTAAACGTCAGACCCCAATAGCTTGATAAGTCATGCCGACGTAAGGTCCATAACTATCGTGAAACTACTGATAACTCTTACCAGTATATCACTGCAACCATGGCCAGGGATTTCCTGTTATGGCCAGTCGTGCATAGCGCAACATCAACCCCCAATACCGGGAGAGACGAATCCCCTCCTATCGCTCATTGCCTCCATGTGAATCGGGACTGTACCCAAAAACCACCTGTTTGCACGACTCAGTAGAGCCGTGGTAGGGTGGGAATCAAAGCACAGTGGGAGACACACAAGACTCTATGACGATCTCGGGTCAACAGACTAAGCTGTACCAGTGTCACCAGAGAACAGCCATCTGACGTGAGGTATAATACCATCTGGGAGTTCTCGGCGAATCCGTTCAGTGTACCCAGTCTGCACTGAGCACCCGCATACCATCTCTGATGTCAAACACCAATGGATATGGGATCATCCATCGCCCATCACATGGGTCGAGAAGATATACGCTAGTCTACTCTGGAATATCGATGCCCCGTCTCGATATTCCCACGACTAGGAACAATGAAGGATGTACTCATTGACTACCCAGGCCCCACTAGTATGATCTACATCATAGTCCTGGAAGTCGAGTACACATCCTAAGGGCTTTATCAGCATGCAACAGAGAGACAGAAAGTATACATGTTAAGATAAAGATCAACCAGATAGCGTACTATCATGTCGAGCAAGAAAGTCCTTCCTATATATGTCCCAGCATCCACTACAATATACATCCAATGTACAGTAATGGCCTCTAGGGCATACATATAACTAACAATAAGAGCATGGGGCAAAAATCACATCGGGAGTTTCTAAAGAAACTGAAACTTGCCAGATATGCACATACCTTCTGGAGTGTGATAACGTGAGCGGATTCCGTCACGTTATCATGCGATGATAGTTGGATCCCGATTCCCACTGATGAGTTGGTTTACTCCTCGGGTGATCCCGACTAATTCTTCTTTCAGGTTTGGAGGAGAATTTGACGGTACAGTGGGAGGTTTCCTGATTAGATAAATTGATAACCATTCTGATCTAGGTTAGAGTGCACGCTGAGTGTTTCTTTTCTCTCTCTCTTTGGCAGCGACCATGACCCGACCCTAGACTATGACTCAGTAACCAAGATTAACCGAACCTTCTTATAAGACTGGCTTTTGGATTGTCAGAGTTGCAGACCTCATTGCCACTCCTACTTTTACCCTTTTCTCCGGGACACCCCGTATTACTACGAACGTCCACTTCCATTGGATAAAACCATCGTATGGTTATATACGAACTCGAAAGAATTTATTCGAGAATGGTTTCCGGTTCTGGAGAAAACGAATAGAATTATTCAGTTGTTTTTTCCTCTTACCTTCTCTTAGGTTTCGAGTGCTCCTTGGATTAGGGGATAGTACACCCGTTACGCCTATTGGATAGTCTTCTTCCAAACCTTAGGCTGGTGCCGAACGGTAGCGAATGAAGAAAGCCGATTAGCCTAAGTGTGGTGTACAGAAGATAATAAGTTAAGACAAATAAAGGGATTAGAAGGAGGGAAAAGTAAATTGCGACTGCTATTCACGACCAAACCAAGTATTTCATTACCACTCCCACTTCACCTTTGTATTTCTCCAGAACACTCCATATCACTACGAAGATCCACAGTTTATTGGATACTCCATCGTATGGTTATATACGAACTCGAAAAGAACTTGTTCCAGTTCGGGGATGGATTCTGGTTCAAGAGAAAATAGGAATAAGGTTTATTCGGTTGTCTTTTATCTTCACCTTCTCTCGCATTGGGAGTGCTCCTAGGATTAGGACAGTACACCCATTATGCTTATTGGATAGTCTTCTTTCAAACCATAGGCTGGTGCCGCACGGTAGGGAAGGAAGAAAACCATTTGGCCTAAAGGGGTGTGCAGAAGGTAATGACCAAAGACATATGAAGGGATGTAGAGAGATGGCATAGAAATATACGGTTACAGTTGTGAATCTGGATAATGGAAGAGACATTACTAGGAATACCCGGATACCCCTACGAAACATTTCAATATTTCAGTCTCACTGTGTACTGTTAAAAGAAAACTGATTTCCCAATTAGACACTTGCTCCAGGGTATGTATTTACCAGTTATGAATCTCACATCTGTATGGTTTTACAGATGATGAGTGGGAGTAAGTTATTGGAAATTAGGTGATCATCCTCATTATATCAGAATTCGTTGTAATTGGTGATATTTGAGGAAATCGCCTGGGTTATTTGCCGGACGGCAAATATTTGGTTCTGAATATCCGCTGTTATGCACCAATTTCAAATTGACATATCTGTACGTCTATTTTTATAGAGTGAGATATACCTTTTTGAAATTATGTCTATAACATTTACCTATATCAGTGGATGGTTAGGTAAGGAGCATTAAATAGCAGTGTAATTCTTCTTAACCATAGTACAGTTTTCAACCTACGACACACAGGGTTTGAGTTATTAAACTCAGGGGACTTATACAGAGGATTGTATATTGTCCAGTGTCCATTAGGACAGAGGGGTTGGTCCTCGTACTATATTCGGTTTACTTATGACTTCTCTAGTTTTTAGACAAGTGTTTCGTAGAAACGCAAGGTCCGAATTTTGAAAAGTTATAGGTATAAGAGTAAAGTAGAGAACCAGGTATTGCAAGTATCGGGATTCTTCAAGGTGATCGAAGATGTAGATACTTGTGTATGGTATTCAGTTAATAGTAATGGTTTTAAGAGAACTTGCTTCTCTTTCAGGTTACTCATAATTGGAAGCACTCCTAAGTTGAGTAATGCTGATCGGCCTCTTTCCATTTAGTTGACATGCACTGAAGACAGCTGCATGATTTGAATATGGTTTAATTAAATCAGTGCCTCTGTTTCTATATTGGATATAGAACAGTTCATATCTTAACGATATTAAGGTACGGGGAGTTGTCCGGCTTATGCTTAAAACCAGACTCTGGATAACTCAAGGCACGTTTCTGTAATGGCTGTTTGTGGGTTGACCCAGGCTATGACGAGGGTTGACTTTCTACCATCTGGAAGATCAATAGTGATACTGTTCTAGACTCGCCACAGTTTTAAAAGAAATGGATTTTTTTTCAGAAAACAGTAGTGGGAGTATGGTAGAACTGGAAGTGATTCCAAAACCGCAAACGATTACTGAAAATTTGATAAGAATCTAAAGATTCAATCTTGTTTGACATTGCATTGGCCACTCCGCAGATAAGGTGGGTAACCTCAAGCACTCGAGAGGTACTTCGGTATGCTCAAAGACGGTGACAGGGAGGTTCTTGTTTACCCAGACTTGCCATTGCTCTTGTTCCATACTGTGAGACCCGGCAGGAGGATGAATATAGCGTCGTTCTAAATTAGCTTTAGAAGTGCACGTGTATATGACTCTGCCAGAGGGTTGTCGTAGTCAGTGGGAGCAGCGGAAGCATAGTGGTCAAGTGGCTTATGTCTATTTATGGACTAAAGCAGATATAGCGGAGATAGATCGTTTATTTCTGATGTGACAGTCATAGGTTTGACTTCATCAGAATAGGGGATGGATCTGTTAAGAAGGCAGTATGATGTGATGTCCTGGTATTTGGATGACATACACAGAGTAGGAAGTGAAGTTCCTATACTACGATCGGTTATACTTTGGTCGTCACACAGTGGTTTCTCCACAAAGGATATAGATGTAATATCAGAAATTCTGGTTACTAGATCTATGGTTTTAGATCTAGATTTGGGTAGTATCCCAATCTGGGTACTTAGACAGCATTCTAAGAGTATTTAGAATGGACGACTCTAGGTACGGTAGTATACCTGCAGGTAATGGAGTCACCCTCTCTAAAGGTGTCTTACAGACTAAAGGGGAGAGGGATGTGCATGATTGGCAGATCACTTGCTTAGGCAATTGAGTCAATCATGAGATGTCAAGTACCACACCAGATGTTGTTTTTGCACGAGATGCAATATGTTGATATTGATCCAATCCTGGAGAAACGATCGGAAGTAGTTTTAGAACATAAGTGGATGTTCTATGGATATGATAACGATAAGCTCATTCGGGGGACGGTTATTATTCCAGGCTTCCAAGGTGACCTGGATGACAGAGTGGCTGTCAGAGTTATAGTTTTCCCTCTGACGAGGGGCAGTATTTTGGACAGGTGGTCCAGGTGGATACTGAGGGAGGCATGGCGCAAGATACTGATTAAGTTCAGTTGACGATACAGTCTGAGAAGTTTGGATTTGGAGTTCATTTATGAACTAGGTCCCATCAGATATCCAGAAATACTCTAAGACAGGTATTGCTCATTTCGGGAGATGGTTTTCTCCGTGAACTTGAGATAAAGAGAGACATAGAAAGAAACATTAGGGTGGATCCACTCACTGAGGCTATTCCTCGAACGCATTAGTTTCGCAAATAGAATTTGTGAGACTGATTAGTAGAGGAGTTGGGTGTTCGGTATCACACGGGCTGTGAGTATGCGACATCGCAATAATTAGCCTTGAGTGCAAGTGGGAGATTGTTGGAGATAGTGCCCTCAGAGTCAATTATTGGATCACAGGAACGTGATTGTAATGATTGAAAGAGGACCTATACCGTTAGAACAGTCTTACTCAAGATGATAGTATGCTATCTGGTTTATCTTTATACCGTGTACTGCTTTAGGTGACCTTACAGGTCACTATTGCGCGTTGATAGAGCCCTTAGGATTCTTGCTTGATAGCCAGCAGTATAATGGCGATCATATACGTGGGAGCTGGTAGTCTATAAGCACATCCTTAAAAGGTCCCTAGTCATGGGAGTTTCGAGACAGGGCATTGATACTCCAGAGTAGACTAGTGTATACAGTCGAGACCCCGACGAGGGGCGCTGGCCGGTCTCACAAGCCACTGGTATCAGTTGGTTCACCTAAGATGTATACAGGTGCTCATTGGGTTATGAGTACACCGGACAGGACTCGCCGGGAACATGCTAGTTGGTCTTATACCAGACGTCAGATAGCAGTTCCCTGGTGACATGTGTACAGGTTAGTTCATCGACCTGAGATCGTCATTTGTCTCGTGTGAGTTCCCACTGTACTTTGATTACTACCCTACCACGGCTCAAAAGAGTCGTGCAAACAGGTTTTAGTTGGGTACAGTCCCGAGCCACATGGAGGCAGTGAGCGGATCTTCAGGGGTTCGTCTCTCCCGGTATTGGGGGTGAGGTCGCGCTGTGTTTAGAAGAGCCATTACACGAAGTCCTTGGCCAAGGCAGGAGATTTACTGGTAGGTATTCCAGTAGTATCTAAGGGTGTTCTGGGCTACACTCCGACACGACTTGTACCGCTTTCGGGGGTCTGACTTTTACCAACCCCCTAGGCCCGCCATGCGATGCTCATAGACGAACGGACTGGACTGTACGGATATTGTCACTGACAGGCTCAGTAGGGTGTCAGGATGAGTTCGCTCATCGACGTCCCTTTTGGTCAATACCTGATAGCCTGTTACGTATGGCTAATACCTCTGACGTGCTAGTGGTTAAATCCACAGCCAAAGTATTGACGAGTCATTAGAGTCCCCTACAGACAGTTTCTCAAGTTTCGGACGAAACGCTGTAGAGGCCGTATGGATATATGGCAGGGTTCGATCAGATACGTGCGGTATTGCACGGATTGTGATCGGACGGATAATACTAGCGGGCTTTGGTTTAAGCCGGATCCTAGTATTGTACAGTATAGATTTTGTCTCATTGCATTTGTATTCGGTCGGAATACAAATACGGGTATGTATATACAGTCGCGGGGTTTTCCTATAATTTATTACGGGATCAGTTTTTTGAAGTTGCCAGTTTGCATTCCGTTTCGGCCATTTTCCTTTGTTTCTTTCCTTGACTGAAAATTGGTGGAGGAGGGCTTATTTGCAAATGTGCAAATTTGATTAGTGGAGGGTGTTATTTGCAAGTAGTTGTTCCATGGTTGTTCTACCATCCTTTGACTTGTTTTTATTCATCATGACTTGACTTTTGAGATGTGATGATTGATGAGGAGGAGACTTTGTTGTGATGGGATATGATTAGGAAAAGGGTATGACTTTGTTCATGATGATCATCATTCTTCTTCCTTGCATTATTGGACCTCTCTCTCCTCTCTTGGTCTAAGGGGCCGGCCACTTCTAAGGGGGCTGTCCTAATTTTTTTTGGTGTGGGAAAATTGTTCATTTGCTTGCACAAAATTCTCTTGGTTTATCTCAAAAGCTGATCACTTCACCTCCATTCCAAATGGCAATTTCTAGTAACCCCATGAGACAAAACCTTTCTACACTTAGCCTACAGCATTTTTGGATACGTCGACTCGCCAACTTCGTGCCCGAGTTGCCTCGGTCCAGAGGTAGGAGCCCGTAAAAGAACCCGGCTATGTGGTGCCCTTCCGACAAGGAGATGAAGACCGGAGATTCCGCGGGGAGATCGGGACGACGACGAAAAGACCGAAGGACACGGATCGCTCGGTATATCTCTCTACCCCTTCTCTACTTAGCTAGCACTATGTTAATGGTCCGATCCGGGTTTAAAGTCCGCGGTAGCGCCGGTTTTTAATGTTAAAGAAAAGTATCGTTTCCGCATTTTGGCCTCGTTCAGACGGCCGGGGCGCTGCCGTGCACTTACAAACTGAACGATACGTAGCAAACCAACTCCGATTCGGAGTCACATGGAACGAACACCCTGAATCCAACATCCAAAATCCATGTGCATTTGAAGTCGCACATGCCGATAGAATCGAACTATCATTGCCCTTATCCAAATCCTCCACCGCAACTGTAGTACCGGAAGACATCTTGTCACGCTCTGCTTTCCAAAAACGAGAAATGAGAGCGACAAGCCTCCAATGTATTCATATCGAGAAACACTCTTTCTCGACATGAATACGTTAAGCGTCTTTATAAGCAGTAAAGGAAATCAGAGTATAAGAATTTTAAACTTATAAAATATCCAACAATATTTCTAATAGTCCCAAAAACGATAACTCAACACAGTTCAAAAATTCAAAAAACTAGGAATGAAAGACAGTCTTGAACAAAAGACATGCTTACTGAAAAGAAAAACTCACGCCCCGCTTTCCAAAAACGAGAAACGAGAGCGACAAACCCGCAACGTATTCATATCGAGAATCACTCTTTCTCGACATGAATATGCTAAGCGTCTATATAAGCATTAAAAGAAATTAGCGTACAAGAATTTTAAAACTTATAAAATATCCAACAATATTTATAATAGTCCCAAAAACGATAACTCAACACAGTTCAAAAATTCAAAAAACTAAGAATGAAAGATAGCCTTGAACAAAAGACATGCTTACTGAAAAGAAAAACTAGAGCTCAATCTGACTTGAAAGATATTGATTGTCCTCCTTGATTGGTACCATCTCGTACATAGCCTCATCACCTGTCCCGAAGTCTTCTGACGACATTCCCAAGAAAAGAAAACATGAAAACAGAAATGCCGTCAACAAACTAAAGTTCAGTAAGTTCCCGTTTTATTAGAAAACAATATTTTTCTATGTTAACGGTATTTACAATGAAACATGATATTTTGGATACAATTTAGTTATTAATGTTTATAATTTAATAGGTTTGATACAGGGTTTAAATCAGTTGGAACAAATGTAACACAATAATAATCTTTGTTTAATTTATAAAAAATAATAATAATAAAGTTTTGTAATTTAGGAATAACAATATGTATAAGATTGCTATTAATATCATCAAAAGGTAACAAGGTACAAAAATTCATGATTATAAAAATATATAAGGTATATTTTATTTTAGAATTATTTGATAATAAATTAGTTTAGTAAAATATCATATCATACCAACAAGAATGTAGTGTAGAATTATTTTTGGTATACTAGTTGAATTATGGTGTATTAATATAGTCATTAAACGATATTTGACACGAAATATGATATACATAATAATAGGCATAGGAATGAATTTGAATAATAAGCTGTAATGTGAATGTCAAATAAATAGTATGTGTTAATCAGTTCAATGTAACTAGAGTATCACGATATTCGATATTTCAGTACTAGTAATTATAAGTATAAGTATAAGTATTTGTACAAGTATAAATATAAGCTCGATTGTGGGAGTTTCATTATATAACCAGGATATTCTGTAATACCACGGAACAACAACAACACAAGATACACGAGATTCAATACACACACACACACACACACACACACACCATTTTTTTCGGTAACACGAGAAACAAGATATGATCCTCCGTTACACATAAATACTGTATTTTCGAGCTGCCCCATTCCTATATATATATATATATATATATATATATATATTTATCCAATAAATAGTATACATGTCATGTTCACGAAATTCAAGATATTCATTAGATTCACGATATTCAAGATATTCAAGTGGTTCATGTCGGATTCAAATCAAGATAGTATAATTTAACGCAAGAATATTCACAAATCTAAGGCTGTCATACAAGGACAAGAAAACACGGGTACATTTATAAGTTGGTCATGAGAATCCTGAAAATATAGGTCAAGTTCTAAAAAAAATTCTAAGTCTTCATACACACACACACACACACACACACACACACACATACATAAATAAATAAAATAAGCATGTAATAATAGTTCAGTTTAAGAACAGAAATAAGCATAAGTTCGAATGCAGAAATCTATAGGTTTGGTTTAGAATTAAGAGATCTTACACAAAGAATAAATTTTATATCAAAGTGTCTTGTAAACAATGAGACTGAGCTTATCTCGATTGGGTTTCTGATAAGAGAGTTACGGAAGTTTTCATAATAGTGTGCAGATTAGGCCGGTGCAGATTTCAGAATACATACACTGATAGTATTTAGCATTTTTTGTAGGTTTTGGTTTAGATTCAGATAAAAAACTGAGCGTCCGCGAGTCTTGAACGATTCGCAACAAGAAAATCCTGATTACGATCAACGAGCAGCGAATTATACCTATTTTACTACAGCCGCGCTGATAGTTTTTGCTGCTGTCCAGATTCATCACGTTTTGTTAGTATCTGGTTTTCATACACTTCTGTAAGTTTTCAGGAAAATTAATTTAGAAATAAAATGTAGTTAACTCTGTGTACATATTCCAGCAACTTAAGTTTGCTCAAATTGAAATTTGGAGTTAGGAGACATGTCTATTCTAAGGAAAGGGAAAAATCAGTTCAGCACACTAACCAAAATCAGATTTCAATTAAAATGGCAAATAACAGTTAAACACATGTATAATAATCTGAAATATCAAAATGACATGAACTGTACACAACTAATAATTTATTATTATTTCAAGAAAATAATATGAATATTTAGATAATCATATGATATATGCTGATGATATAACACTTAACAAAACATAACTATCTAATAACAAAAATATAACAAATAAACTAAAATTAGTATGAACTTAATCTAAACAGAATTAAATAGACACGTAACATGTAATATGAAAACCACCATACTGATATGTGACTAACAACAACATAAAAAAATCTAAATGTTTGGATAACACCATACGAAGCAAATTGATAATAATCTACTTACTAAATCTTTAATATTAAATTGTAACCACTTCTTAAATCCCCATGATATACGTATTGATAATACACCAAAACAACGTTGTTAATGCATCAATAATGTTAACCATCCACATAAAATAATATACTTATAAAATTTATTTTTTCCTTACAAATAAGAATTAGGGTTGATATTCCTTTATAAAAAATAACCCCTTTTTATAAAAACTATAATTTTAAACCAAAAAGAACAATTCTTTTATTTAAACAATTTAAGGTTTGGTTAAAAATCATTTCTTTTGTTTTAAAATGCAAATTTTAAATATGTAAAAAAAATTAAAGATGAAAGAGGAACTTATAATAAAGGGACGATCTAGAATCGTTTCTTGACAGGCGAAAGATATCTCGATTAGATCGAGATGAGAGGATGGGTCTTCTTCTCCCTTCATTTGATTTTCTCGTCATTGGGTTTCTGATCGAAGATGACAAAGAGGGCAGCGAAGAAGAATTGGACTTACGGTGTTTTTTTAAATATACGGCAGAAAAAAGTAAAGGTTTCTGGTTGTTTAAATGATCTAGGATTTCTTTAAATTTCAAATCGTCAATGAATATATCAAATCGCAATATCGGATATTAGAAATAAAATCTAAACAAAAATAATGAGATTTGACAACCATCTCGATATTTGTTTTAAAAAACAGAAAAACAAAAATAAGGCTAAGACTAAAATATTTTGTTTGTTTTATTAAAAAAATATTAGACTGGGAGGTGTAGCGTTTTTTTTGAATGACCAATAAAACACATTGTTAGTATTTTTTGTAAAAACACTAACCGAATAAAATTGTGACTAATATATAAAATGTTCTATATAATAGATTCATTCCCATAAAACTGTAAAAATATAAAAACAAATATAATATAAACTAACAAATGTATAAATTTGTATAAAATGTATATAACACTAAAAGATGTAAAATGTATAATATTAAAATGATAACTAAACACGAATGATTGAACACATGATAAACCAAATTTTACTTGTGAATAAAATAAACATTAAATATACTAATTACGTATACAATTTCATATGATAATATTAAATTCAAATCTAATCATACTACAGCTATATGTATTACAATTATTATCTTGGAATTTGTATCTGACTAAAACCCAACTTTAATTAAATGTATACGTATGAAAATGTTAGTACTAAAATAATTTATGCACTATATAAACAACTGCAAGTATAAAACGTTGGAATGCATATACCCACATAATACCTAATATTCGAACAAAATCAAGAGGTTAAGATTTATTAAATCCTATCAATTCCCTAAAATCCAACAAAATGAGAACAATCAACAAACTAACTAACTAAAATAAACAAATAAATTTTATTTTTAATTAGAAGAAAATCTTTTCTCTTACTTTAAAATATTAATAAATATTTGGTTATATAAAAATATGATATTAGTTTTAAAACATAGGGAATTAAAATAAAAACTAAAATATTTCTGTCGGCGTTCGAACCTATGACCTATGGAATAGCAATATTGTGTTATAACAAAGACAAATAAGAATGGACCATGTATATAATTTGAACGAAAATAAATATATACAAGTGTTTGGAAGAAAATGACATTTCTTGAAGAAAGGAAAATACAAGGAAAGTACTAAGATTTTGTAGTCGTTACATTCTACCCTTCTTAAAATAATTTCGTCCTCGAAATTACACAAGGGTCTGCCATTACTGGACAAGGTAGAGATAATATCGTCGTTTATCTTCTTCGCACTCTATCAGTCGATGTAAGAAAGGATACGATAAATTAGAAGGACATGAGAAGCTTCCGAATCGGAAGTTCCAAAGCTGGGACAAAGACTACTGGGAGTGATAAAAAAAACTTTTCAAAAATGTATGCAAGTGATATATTAAGAGGTGCAAGCAAGAAGGACTAATAGGGATTCAAGAAATTCAGATGGAATTAAGAAGATAATAAGAAAAGGTCATAACAGAGATGAAGAGTTCGAACTTCCGTTTCTTCTTCATCGAGAGTTGATCATCAAGAAAGATAAGAAAAGACTCAAGACGGATTCAAGAGAGAAAATTTAAAAGAACACAATAAATGGTAAGGTCCACGTTGTGTCATGATTGTAAGGAGAGTAAGGAAGGATTCAAGGTACTATGATTCAAGAGTGATATCATGGTACAGTCGTTACAGTTTAGCCTCCTTAAAATAATTTCGTTCTCGAGATTATCTCAAGGAGTAGATTGTAACAGGGTAAAAAATGGTGTCGTGCAAGTTGTCTTCGCGCTCCCAATTGTCACTCTCAAGCATTGATGCTACGTCCGAAAGAAAGGAATACGATTTGGGACAGAAAGAAATGCCAAAAATTGAAAACGACAAGAGTAATGATAGATTCAAGGAAATAAGATGGAAAATAGATAATAATGTCAAGGATTGGAAATACAAGGTAAGGATTAAGATGGATTCAAGGAATAAGATTCAAGAAGAGTAATAAATGTTGTTGGACGTTTTAAATTCTTGTATTACCTGCTTTCAATAGTCATGCAGAACTGACCTGTTTAGGCCACCAATAAAACTTGTGACGTCCCGCTTCCCAAAAACGAGAAATGAGAGTAACAAGCCCACAACATATTCATATCGAGAAACATTCTTTCTCAATATGAATACGCTAAACGTCTCTGTAACACTAGTAAAATAGGGGGTTGCCCCTACGGATGGAATTATCCGTTGGGGCAGATTTTACTTGGCCCTACGGATTAGTCCGTAGGGCTAAAGGGTTGCCCCTACGGGCACTGACGTTCAAGAATAAAAAAATTAATTCTTAATTTGGTGTTTGCCCCTACGGTGGCGCAAACAAAGGACCTACGGATATATCCGTAGGGGCAATTAAATATCGATTTAAAACAAAGCCAGATCGAAAAGCCTACGCTCATTTTCTCTCTCTCCCTCAAACGCGCGCGAAAAACCCTAAATCGCCACCGTCGCGTCGCCACCGTCGTTGGGCAGAGTCGCCACCGTCGTCGCCACCGCCGATTTCGTCGCCACCCTCGTCGCCACCGCCGGTTTCGTCGCCACCGTCGTCGCCACCGCCGGTTTCTTCGCCAATTCGACGCCGTCGTCGCTCCAAGTAACCAGCGCACCCGTTCAGGTATAAATCTCGAGGTAAATTAAAGCATTTTTGGATTATTCATGGCTGGGTCTGGGTTGCGCGCGCGAGAGTTGGTTTGGGCAGGGGCGCGGTGGCGGTCGGGGTCGGGGTCGGGGTAGGGTTAGGGTTGGGGTTCGGCTGCTGCTGGGGTGGGGCTGGGGTTAGGGTTACGGTGGGGCTGGGGTTAGGGTTACTGTGGGGCTGGGGTAGGGTTACGGTGGGCTGGGGTTAGGGTTGGGGCTAGGGTTAGGGTTACTGTGGGGGCTGGGGTAGGGTTACGGTGGGCTGGGGTTAGGGTTGGGGCTAGGGTTAGGGTTACTGTGGGGCTGGGGTAGGGTTACGGTGGGCTGGGGTTAGGGTTGGGGCTAGGGTTAGGGTTACTGTGGGGCTGGGGTTAGGGTTATGAGAGGCATGTCAGCATATTTATGTGTAATAATTGAGAGGATCAAGCTAAGTTCTATGCAAGCAGTCCCTCAGAATACATAGAAAGCTAGCCTTACATTTTAAATTAACATATTCCATAGTTGTCTTAATGGTAAGGCAGATACCCATATTGTGTAAGAGCTGACATTAATACAACCATAGGGAGCTGACTGATTACATCTCATGTGGCATTAAAATCTATAAATGGACATACGAGATAATGCAAAGAAAGAGCAATAGATCAAGACTCAATCAACTTTCCTATGCTTTATGATTTCAGCGGATAGCTCAAGTTTAGTTTCAACTTTATATTCTTATTTTTCTCTCTTTTTTCTTTAGTGCTTCTTCCTCCATTTCTTTGAAGAGTCTCTCACAGCGAAATACACTCCATTTTTTCTTAATGGGATAGAATCCTACCCCCGACAGCCGGAACACATACATACAAACGCATAATTAGAGAGCGACTCGAGATGTTCGGGTTAAAACCAATATATGATACTCGATGATGATATGAAACCTTCATATTCCCATCGATACCCGTATATGAAACTAAAGCGCCACTTAGTCCCCGTCTATCGGTTAACATACGTGCGATGCTCGTCGTGACCTAGAACTATACGAAGGTTGTTAAATATCGGACAGTATAGCTCGATACTAACAACCGTCGTATAGTCTGCGCGACGAGAAAATTCAATCGTATGGTAACCCATAGATTTGTCCCGTGTGGACAAGTTAAGAATGTATAAAGCAAACGCCTTCATTCACTTGTGTTTTCATCCGTTTCGAGATATTTCGTCGGTACCTTTCCGCTGGTTCTCCGTGTACAAAGATAGATTAGATGTTCATTTCAACGTTGTTTCACAGCTTTGAAATGATTATCTATTCTATTACAGTGTACTCGGAGAATAGCGGGGAGGTGCTGCCGAAATTTACTCGAAACGGTTGAAAGCACAAGTGATGGGCGTTCGCTCTATACATTCTTAATGGGATAGAAGCCTACCCCCGACAGCCGGAACACATACATACAAACGCATAATCAGAGAGCGACTCGAGATGTTCGGGTTAAAACCAATATATGATACTCGATGATGATATGAAACCTTCATATTCCCATCGATACCCGTATATGAAACTAAAGCGCCACTTAGTCCCCGTCTATCGGTTAACATACGTGCGATGCTCGTCGTGATCTAGAACTATACGAAGGTTGTTAAATATCGGACAGTATAGCTCGATACTAACAACCGTCGTATAGTCTGCGCGACGAGAAAATTCAATCGTATGGTAACCCATAGATTTGTCCCGTGTGGACAAGTTAAGAATGTATAAAGCAAACGCCTTCATTCACTTGTGTTTTCATCCGTTTCGAGATATTTCGTCGGTACCTTTCCACTGGTTCTCCGTGTACAAAGATAGATTAGATGTTCATTTCAACGTTGTTTCACAGCTTTGAAATGATTATCTATTCTATTACAGTGTACTCGGAGAACAGCGGGGAGGTGCTGCCGAAATTTACTCGAAACGGTTGAAAGCACAAGTGATGGGCGTTCGCTCTATACATTCTTAATGGGATAGAAGCCTACCCCCGACAGCCGGAACACATACATACAAACGCATAATCAGAGAGCGACTCGAGATGTTCGGGTTAAAACCAATATATGATACTCGATGATGATATGAAACCTTCATATTCCCATCGATACCCGTATATGAAACTAAAGCGCCACTTAGTCCCCGTCTATCGGTTAACATACGTGCGATGCTCGTCGTGATCTAGAACTATACGAAGGTTGTTAAATATCGGACAGTATAGCTCGATACTAACAACCGTCGTATAGTCTGCGCGACGAGAAAATTCAATCGTATGGTAACCCATAGATTTGTCCCGTATGGACAAGTTAAGAATGTATAAAGCAAACGCCTTCATTCACTTGTGTTTTCATCCGTTTCGAGATATTTCGTCGGTACCTTTCCGCTGGTTCTCCGTGTACAAAGATAGATTAGATGTTCATTTCAACGTTGTTTCACAGCTTTGAAATGATTATCTATTCTATTACAGTGTACTCGGAGAACAGCGGGGAGGTGCTGCCGAAATTTACTCGAAACGGTTGAAAGCATAAGTGATGGGCGTTCGCTCTATACATTCTTAATGGGATAGAAGCCTACCCCCGACAGCCGGAACACATACATACAAACGCATAATCAGAGAGCGACTCGAGATGTTCGGGTTAAAACCAATATATGATAATATGAAACCTTCATATTCCCATCGATACCCATATATGAAACTAATTAAAAGCGCCACTTAGTCCCCGTCTATCGGTCAACATAACGTGCGATAATTTATTCTTTTCAACGACAAACGCACACACAAAGCATATACATGGATTTTCTCCTTTGTCAGTAACTATCCCGTTCTTATATTTCTCAATATAGTCAGCATAACCTACAATTTATATGTTATTCAGTCTAACATGGCCCATGAGTACGTCAGAGTTAAGGACTGGATGTATGTGGATTGGAAACAACGTATGCAACCTAAGTTTGTCGCAGGGGTTGCTGCTTTCCTTGAATTTGCACGAGCACATAATAAGATCATAATAGAGAAGATTCTCTGTCCGTGCGATAGATGTGGCAATAAGTACTGGCAGAAGGTAGAATTGGCAGAGCTTCATATTGTAAAACATGGGTTTACTAGACTTTATTCAATTTGGAAATATCACGGGGAAGGAGAAGAATGCAGTACTGCGGTAGAAGAAGGAGAACACGATAATGCGGCAGGAGAAGAAGAAGAATTCGGTAATACGGCAGGATACGGAAATTTATTTCCATCAGAAGAAATGGAGGATATGGTAGAGGCTGCCCTAGGTGAATCTATTCGTACCGAAGATGACATTCCTTCCGGTCAAGGACCGCGTGCGGATAAATATGAAAATTTCATGAATGATGCTAGGAAACCAATTTATGAGAATGCGAAGTATTCCACCCTCTCATGGTTCGTCCAACTTTTCCAAATTAAGTGCCTAAATGGATGGAGCAACAAGTCATTCACAATGCTTCTTTCGTTCTTGAAAGATTCTATGCCTCCGGGAAATAATGTGCCCGAAAGCTGGTACGAAGCCCAGAAAATGATGTCTGATTTGGGTCTAAAGTGCGAGAAGATTCAAGCATGTCCTAAAAATTGCGTGTTGTACCGGAAAGAGAATTCAGATTTGAAAGAGTGTCCAACATGCGGAGAGGCCAGGTATAAGCCGAAAGATTCTGATAAGAAGCCTGATATACCTGTGAAGATAGCACGATATTTTCCCATAACACAGAGGCTACAGAGGCTATTCAGGTGCAAGAAAACAGCCGAGGCAATGATTTGGCATCATCGTGCTCCTCCAAGCGAAAATGGAAAAATGAGCCATCCAAGAGATTCACCGGCATGGAAGGATTTCGATAGGAGGCACGCAATATTCAGTAGCGATCCCCGCAATGTCCGGCTCGGACTGGCTGCCGATGGCTTCTGCCCATTCAACTATATGGCTGGAAGTCACAGTACATGGCCCGTTGTAATGATAATTTATAATCTGTCGCCTTGGTTGGCTATGGACCAATCATACTTTATGATGCCTCTTCTTATCGACGGACCAAACTCACCGGGGAACAATATCGACGTCTATCTCCGACCTCTGATTGAGGAGCTGAAAACTTTGTTTATTGATGGTGTAGAGACATATGATTCAAACACAAATACAACCTTCATACTGCGTGCGGCTTTAATGTGGACAATTAATGACTTTCCTGCATATGGAATGCTTTCAGGTTGGTCCGTACATGGTCACAAAGCATGTCCTCATTGCCATGAACACACAACATCAAAATTTTTGAATTTTAGCAGGAAGGTTTGTTATTGCGGCCATCGACGTTTTCTGCCTCCAGACCACCCCTACAGGTTAGACACGGTTCACTTTGATGGTCATCAGGAGCTTCTTGGGCCTCCATCCACATTGTCCGGAGAGGACGTGACTGCTAAATGGGATGGTTACAATAACGTGACCTTCGGGATGGATCCGACGAGACAGGTCAAACCACAATATTGGAACAAGTTAAGCATTTTCTTCGAGCTTCCGTACTGGTCTACAAATTCAGTGCGTCATTGTCTGGACGTCATGCATATAGAGAAGGGAGTATCAGAGCACATACTTAACTTGCTTCTGTGTAAAGACGGGAAATCGAAAGACAACATGAATGCCCGGATGGATCTACAAGAGTGGGGAATAAGAAGTGAACTGCACCCTAAACCGGTAGCGGGTAAACCGGGCAAGTTTGTACTTCCCAATGCCGCTTATCATATGTCACAACCGGAGAAGAAAAGATTCCTGCAGGTGTTGCATGATTTGAAAGTCCCCACATGTTTCTCAGGATCATTCAGCAAGAAAATAAAAATTGTGAAGGGCAAGATCGATGGGCTGAAAAGTCATGACCACCATGTTATCGTGGAGCACCTTCTTCCATTAGCCCTCAGGACTTCTCTCCCCGACTCGGTTGGTCTAGTAATCAACGACCTATGTTGTTTTTTCAGGGAGTTGTGTGGTAAAACGCTGGAGGTTGCGACGCTGGATAAACTAGAAAATTCTATTGCGTTGATACTTTGCAAGTTTGAGCGTATTTTCCCACCGTCATTCTTCGATATCATAATACACTTGACGGTTCATCTTGCAACTGAGGCGAAGTTAGCCGGACCGGTACAATATCGATGGATGTATCCCGTCGAGAGGTACGTGTAATTTTTCGTTTCGCGCAATTTATAAATTTATTTTTGTCATGTATGCCCGTGTTTATTTATTCAACATATTCTCATTAGGTACCTTTACACTCTTAAGAAGTATATACGCAATAAAAATCGACCAGAGGGTTCTATCATGCAAGGTTATCTTCTTGATGAAGCAACCACATTTTGTTCCCGCTATCTGGACGAGAACATTGAGACAAGGCTTAACCGACCACGAAGAATTCAAGACGGGTCATATGGTAAAGCCGAGTATAAGAGGGTAGACACTATGTTTATCAACAAGATATACCGGTTTATCTTGCTTAATTGCGAATGTCTTGAACAAATTAGAGAGTAAGTTCTTTTGGATTAATTGTTATATCTGTGTTTGTGTGTGTATGAAATGACATAATATTAATGTCACAATTATTTGTCGAAAACAGAACTCATTTTAACGAGGTACGTGAGGGGCATCCTGATTGGAACGAAGAGCGTTTGGAAAAATACCATCAGGATAATTTTTGTGATTGGGTCACAGAGCATGTAAGTTATTCGAATTACATTTTATTGCTATCAGTTTTAATCTAAACTTGTATCGTTATGTATTTATCGTAAAATTTGTTTTGTTAGATCCACGATCCGAACTTGTCTGCATCATTTGAGAGTGATTCAAGATGTTTAGCTCAATTTCCTAGTATGGAGGTTGCACATTACAAAGGATTTGGTGTCCTTGGATACAAATTCGAAGTTAAGGACATAGAAACATCTAGAATCACTCAGAATAGTGGTATTGCGACGGTAGGATCGGACGGTGTGATTTACTATGGGTACTTAAATTGTATACTCGGCATCCACTATCCCGGACGATCAGAACCCTTTTATATATTCCACTATACTTGGTAAGATCCGCGAACCGATACAGACAGGTGGAGAAGCAGTCTTAGGACTTGGAAAGATGAATATGGATTGACCAGTGTGAACACACTTCGATTTTACGGTCAAGACGATCCGTTTATCTTTCCGAACCAAGCGTTCCAAGTATACTACTCACAGTGTTTGAAGCATCCGGGGTGGAGTGTTGTATGCCGATGGAAACCTAGAGATGTCTACGATGTCCCAGAATACGAGGACAGCGATGAGGACGAAGAAGAGAGAAGGCTTAAAGTGCTCCGACCGTCTGTTTCGAAGGACGGGTTGTCTTCGACCGATCATGAAGTTACGTGGGTTAGAAATGACATCGACGATGAAATCCAAGTAGATATGTATGATGCGCCCACGAAACGAAAAAGGTTATCAGTAATGTTATATTATTACTTCACATTTTACGCTCTAGATCATATATAGTCAATACTTTTAAAGATTGTCTAATGCGTCCACGAACCGTTTATCTAGATTGGATGACGATGTCGGGAGCAGCGAGGGGCGGCAGGAGCTCCAGCCGCGGCAGAGGCAGAGGCAGAGCGGTTCTGCCGCCCGGAGAGCTCCGTAGGGAGCTTCAGAGGGCCGGTCTTGCACCCAGATCGGAGACCCCTTCGGATGCCTCCTTCCGTGTGGATTTTGCCACACCTCCAGGTATACTGCACGCATATCCATTTTCAATGTAATATTACAGATATTCATGCATGTTTATGTCAAAATTACTTATATTGTCAATGTTTGATTGTCTAGTTGTTGGTCCTGCGTCCACATCTGGGACAGAGGCCACCCCCGCTCCTCCAGGTATGTTTATATATCATATAGTGTATGTATATTGATTTAGAATGCTATATCATAAATATACACATTCCTTTTGCTCTTACTTAGCAATTTTTATTATTGTCTAGCTGTAGGTGGTGACACCACCGCACCTGCGGGTATGTTTATATGTCCTATAGTGCATGCATATTGATTTAGAACGTTATATTATTGATCTACACATTCTTTTTGCAATTACTTATCAAATCTATTTTTAATTGTCTAGTTGTTGGTCCTGCGTCCATATCTGGGACAGAGGCCACCCCCGCTCCTCCAGGTATGTTTATATATCATATAGTGTATGTATATTGATTTAGAATGCTATATCATAAATATACACATTCCTTTTGCTCTTACTTAGCAATTTTTATTATTGTCTAGCTGTAGGTGGTGACACCACCGCACCTGCGGGTATGTTTATATGTCCTATAGTTCATGCATATTGATTTAGAACGTTATATTATTGATCTACACATTCTTTTTGCAATTACTTATAAAATCTATTTTTAATTGTCTAATTATAGGTGGTGCGTCCACACCTTCCACAGGGGCCACTCCTGCCGCTTCCGTACCCTCCGCATCGTCTGCAGGTTAGTATGAATAAATTTAAAATATTTATTTATTTTACATATGCTCTATAGAATAAATATGAACTTCATGGAGATTTAGCGTCGATGTTTATTTTATAGTTGGAGGGGATGCGTCCGGGTCCGGGACCCCGGTTGTTCCTCACCGGAGGAACTATCGTCCCGCTCATGCTGCTGCTCGGGCCCAGGCTCGTGCGTTATTCACCGGAGGTATATATCACACTTGAATTTTTGTTTAACCTTGATTTCTTAATACAACTTTGTCTTATTATTGATTGTCTTGATATTTCGTGCAGACGCAGGGCCTCTCCATCCCTAGAGGGGGACTCGAGGCCCGAATCAGTCCCATAGGCTGAGGCCTAATAGAGCTAGGGGGGAGGCAGCATTCCCCCTATTTTTTACCCTTGACTATCGCTATACCGGTCCTCATGCCGAGAGGTTCGGCCGGTATTTGGGGGACGAGAGCCGGATCGTGAAGAACTATCTACTTCACGTTGAGTGGGGCGAGCAGCACCAGCGCTCATTCGCCCTCTTCTTTGAATAGGCTCGGGTATGTATTAATATATATTTTCATTTGATCTATCCAATATATTTATTATTAACACTTGCAATCTAATAACAATGTTTTTTTTTGTATTTTCAGTTGGATTACGATTTTCAGCCTGTAGCCGACCCTGATCACTCAGGGAGGGTGCTCGACCTTCATGCTCTGTACAATGGCCTGATGAAGAACATGCAGGCCAAGGTCCGATACAACAGGAATGAGCTGAAGGCCGACTGCTACTCCCTGTGGATAGCGACCCCCGAGGCAGAGAGAGCGGCCCTCCTATCTACTCCGGCGTTTGCGAGAGTCGACGTAGAGACATGGCCTCTATTGTGCGCTTATTTCGACTCCGAACGCAAACAAGTATGTATTTTAAATTTAATTCATTATTTATGATATAATTTATTTCTTTGTGTTTCTTAATTAGAAAACTAAATGTTAATGCGTTGTGCAGAAACAGGCCGCTCAGAATACGGAGAACAGGAAGTCGGCGAAGAGGGGTCGCCCCACTTACACAGGTGGCTCGAGGAACATTACTCGAGCCATGGAGTTATCGGTAAATTAAGAGTTATTCTCTAATATTCTGCAATATTAAGAGTTATTCTCTAATATTTCTAATATTAAGAGTTACTTTCTAATATTGCAGACATCTCGGACCGTGGCGTCAGGTGGTACACCGAGCGTGCTGTCCGCATATCTTGCCGTCCACGGCACCTCGACAGATCCCGCCACGGGCGAGCTTCGATGTCCCGACGTCGCTACCCAGGAGTACTGCGTAAGTGTTAATATTTTTTCTACCCAAATTTGAAATTTTAGTTTTGGAAGGTTCAAGTTTAAATTTTATACTTATACTTTACTGCTTAATGTGGGTGTAGGAGCGGGTGGTTGAGCAGGCCCAGGCCTCGGGGATCGATTTTACCGGACAGAACGATCCGAGGCTGCTGACCCCAGTTCTGGACGCCGCACACGGAGGGCACCACGGAGGTTGGGAGAGAGGCCGGGGATTGGGCCCTAGCAGGGCCCATATGAGGTTGGACTCCACCCCGGCGGTTACTTCCTCCGTCTCCAGTGGCCGGCATGTCCATCAGGAACTGGATAGCTTGAGGGCCACCGTTCAGGAGTTGAAGGAGATGCTGGTATGTATACTACTTTATAGTAAAATATCATTTCATATTATATACATATCAACATATCCATAATTAGTACGTAGGTTGAGCTTATTTGGTTTTAGACTTAAGTCTGATTAATCATACATACATATGTAATTAAAATAAACAACGCTTTTCCAAACTAGATATCCAAACAGGGTTTCGAAATAACTTAATAATGAAACGAATTCGAATAATACACAGTTCTTACACGCTTCTTACACACGTTATGTCCAGACGCGACAGGGTAGATCGGCCGAGCCTCCACATGCATCTCCTTCGGCTGCGGCTCCGCAAGCCACTACATCGGCTGCGGTTCCGCAGACAGCTCCTGTAGCTCCACCGCCCACTCAGACTCCCGCAGCCGCGGCTCCGCAAGCGACTACCTCGACGGCGGCTGCGCAGACCACATCGCCAGCTCCACATGCCGCTCAGACTCCCTTATATGTAGCATTGGAGAGTGTATTTACCGAGGAGCAGGCGCGCGTTATTCGAACGTTATTCGGAGGTGGAGCTGGACCGAACTAGGGTAGCTTTTTGGTTCTTATTTTTTGAAACATGTATTTATTTATATCACATTGTACTACATTTTGAAACGATATTGATATTGGTTTGTATTTATATCATATTCAGTTTTTGGGTTTCTTTTGTATATTATATATATGCGTGAGATGTGATTATGAATACTGCAATATATGATTTGATTGATGTATATAGTATTGTGCACAGGGCGGCAAAAAATCTAGCAGCCCATTTTTAAAAAAAAAATACAGACAATATGTACCTACGGATTAAGCCGCAGGTACATACACTAACCCTACGGGTATATCCGTAGGGGCAAACTATCAGGAAACCTGATATTTTCCCACCTGATATCAGTGCAGGGTGTTGGGGTTGTCCCTACGGATATGTCCGTAGGGGCCAGTGTTTATCCCCTACGAATTTATCCGTAGGGGAAAATATCAGGTTTCCTGATATTTTCCCACCTGATATCAGTCCAGGGTGTTGGGAGTAGCCCCTACGGACTTACCCGTAGGAACTACTTTATATCCCCTACGGATGTATCCGTAGGGATCTAAAAGGGACCTACGGGTATATCCGTAGGTATATACAATATATTCAAAAAAAAAAAATTACATATATGATTTTATTACCCCTACGGGGTACTCCGTAGGGGCTATAACACCTACTGATATATCCGTAGGGGCTTAAATTTGTCCGTAGGGGCACGTTCAGGGCCTCAACTTGCACCTGCGGCCTTTGCACCTACGGGGTCTTTTTTCGCCCCTACGTATATATCCGTAGGGGCAGTGGGTTGTCCCTACCGATAAATCCGTAGGGGCAACCCTTATTTGTAGTAGTGTAAGCAGTAAAGAAAATCAGAGTACAAGAATTTTAAATTTATAAAATATCCAACAATATTTATAATAGTTCCCAAAACGATAACTCAATACAATTCGAAAATTCAAGAAAGTATGAATGAAAGACAGCCTTGAACAAAAGACATGCTTACTGAAAAGAAAAACTAGCGCTCGGTATGACTTGAAAGATACTGACTGTTCTTCTCGGTTGGTACCACCTCTTAACTAGCATCATCACTTGTCCTAAAGTTTTCTGACGACATTCCCAAGAAAAGAAAATATGAAAACAGAAATGCCGTCAGTGAACTAAAATTCGGCAAGTTTCCGTTTTATTAAAAAACAATATTTTTCCATGTTAACAGTATTTACAATGAAACATGATATTTTGGCTACAATTTAGTTATTAATATTAATAATTTAATAGGTTTAATATAGGGTTTAAATCGGTTGGAACAAATGTAACACAATAATAATGTTTGTCTAATTTATAGAAAATAGTAATAATAAAGTTAGGAATAACAATATGTATAAGGTTTCTATTAATATCATCAAAAGGTAACAAGGTACAAAAATTCATGATTATAAAAATATATAAGGTATATTTTATTTTATAATTATTTGATAATAAATTAATTTAGTAAAGTATCATATCATACTAACAAGAATATAGTGTAGAATTATTTTTAGTATACTAGTTAAATTATGGTGTATTAATATAATCATTAAACG
The DNA here is from genome assembly GCA_030015575.1 of Agapanthus africanus. NCBI lineage: Eukaryota > Viridiplantae > Streptophyta > Magnoliopsida > Asparagales > Amaryllidaceae > Agapanthus > Agapanthus africanus. The sequence continues at coordinate 888,104,688 of JASDDO010000019.1, read as the reverse complement.
ATATTTGACACGAAATATGGTATACATAATAATAAGTATGGGAATGACTGTGAACAGTAAACTGTAATGTGCATGTCAAATAAATAGTATGTGTTAATCAGTGCAATGTAACTAGAGTATCACGATATTCGATATTTCAGTGCTAGTAATTACAAGTATAAGTATAAGTATAAGTACAAGTATAAATATAATCTCGATTGTGGGAGTTTTATTATGTAATCAGGATATTCCGTAATACCACGGAACAACAGTAACATGAGATTCAATATATATATAATGCAATGCACCATTTTTTTTTGTACAACGAGAAACAAGATATGAACCTCCGTTACACATAAATACCCCATTTCGAGCTACCATATTCCCACGCTATATATATTTATATACTATATATATATCCAATAAATAGTGTACATGTCATGTTCACGAGATTCAAGATATTCATTAGATTTACGATATTCAAGATATTCAAGTAGTTCATGTCAGATTCAGATCAAGATCGTAAAATCTAATGCAAGGGTATTCACAAACCCAAGCTTTTCATCCATGGGCAAGAAAACACGGGCCCATTTATAAGTTGGTTATGGGACTCCTGAGAATATAGGTCAAATCCTAGATACAATTCTAAGTCTCTCTCTCTTTATATATATATATATATATATATATATATATATATATATAAAACAAGCATGTAAAAATAGTTCAGTTTAAGAACAGAAATAAGCATAGGTTCGAATGCAGAAATCTATAGGTTTGGTTTAGAATTAGGAGATCTTACACAAGGAATAAATTTTATTTCAGAGTGTCAGATCTTGCCTTGATCGGGTTTCTGGTGAGAGAGTTACGGAAGTTTTCGTAACAATGCACAGATTAGGCCAGTGCAGATTTCAGAATACATACACTGATAATATTTGGCATTTTTTGTAGGTTTTGGTTCAGATTTTGGTTTTCCCTATTAGATAGAAAACTGAGCATCTGCGAGTCATGAACGATTCGCAGTAAGAAAATCCCGATTACGATCAGCGAGTAGTGAGTTATACCTATGTTACTACAGCCGTACAGATAGTTTCTGCTGGTGTCTAGATTGGTCACATTTTGTTAGTATCTGGTTTTCATACACTTCTCTAAATTTTCAGGTAAATTAATCTAGAAATAAAATTTAGTTAACTCTGTGTACATATTCCAGCAACTTGAGTTTGCTCAAATTGGAATTTTGAGTTAGAAGATATGTTTATTCTAAGGAAAAGGAAAAATCAGTTCAGCATACTATCCAAAAACAAATTTGAATTAAAATAGAAAATAACAGTTAAACATCTATATAATAATCTGAAATATCAAAATGATATGAACTGTACACAACTAATAATTTATTACCATTTCAAGAAAATAATATGAATATTTAGATAATCATATAATATATGCTAATGATATAACAGTTAACAAAACATAACTATCTAATATCAAACAAACAAACTAAAGTAAACAAATAAATTTTATTTTTAATTAGAAGAAAATCTTTTCTCTTCTTTTAAAATATTAATAAATATTTGGTTATATAAAAATATGATATTAGTTTTAAAACTTAGGAAATTAAAATAAAAACTAAAATATTTCAATCGGGGGTTCGAACCTATGACTTATGAAATAACAATATTGTGTTATAAGTAAGATACATAAGAATGGATCATGTATATAATTTGAACGAAAATTTATATATATATATATATAAGTGTTTCGAAGAAAATGGCATTTTTTGAAGATTGAAAAATATAAGAAAAGTACTAAGATTTTGTAGTCGTTATATTCTACCCTCCTTTAAATAATTTCGTCCTCGAAATTACACAAGGGTCTGTCATTACTGGACAAGATAGAGAGAACACCGTCGTTTATCTCCTTTGTACTCTATCATTCGTTGTAAGAAAGGATACGATAAATTAGAAGGATATGAGATACTTCCGAATCGGAAGTTCCAAAGCTGGAACAGGGACTTTTAGGAGTGATAAAAAAACTTTTCAAAAATGTATGCAAGTGATATATTAAGAGATGCAAGCAAGAAAGACTAATAGGGATTCAAGAAATCCAGATGGAATCAAGAAGATAAGAAAAGGTCATAACAGAGATGAAGGGTTCAAACTTCCGTTTCTTTTTCATTGAGAGTAGATCATCAGGAAAGATAAGAAAGGACTTAAGACGGATTCAAGAGATGAAATTTAAAAGAACACAATAAATGGTAAGGTCCATGTTGTGTCATGATTGTCAGGAGAGTAAGGAAGGATTCAAGATATTATAATTCAAGAGTGATATTATGGTACAGTCGTTACATATCTGCTTGCCTTTCACCCTGCGCTTCAGACAATCCCTTTTCCAATGCCCACTCTCCTTGCAAATAAAGAACTTATTATTATCATGATTTCTCGATTTTCCTTTGGAGCCTCTTTATGAATGGTATCTAATAGACAACGCATCACCGCGACTACTCTTGTTACCTACCACCTTCTTTCTCAACACCTCACTGTGCAGACCTTTTTTGACATCTTCTAAAGAAACCTTATCCCGGCCATACACCATCGACTTGACAAACTGTCTGTACTATGAGGTCAACGAACAGAGTAGAGTTATCGTCAGATCCTCATTCTTTATCTGCACCTCCACGTTCTGCAAGTCCATCACAATCTAGTGGAGTTCGTCTAGATGATCTTTGACGGATGTCCCCTCCTTATTTTTTAACGTGTACAATCGTTGATTGAGGTAGAGACGATTTGTAGAAGATTTCTTCATGTACAGACTCTAATTTGCTCTATAAATTTGCTGCCGTTGTTTCTAGCGTACCCTCGCATAGAATCTCGTCAGCCAACTGAAGCCGTATCAAACTAAAGGTGTTGTCCTCCATCTTTTCTTTCTTATCATCCGAGGTCGTCTCTGGAATACTGTCTTTTGCAAAGACAATCTTATGAATCTCCTACTGCTTGAGAATAGCCTTCATTTTCAACCTCCAAAGGCTAAAGTTGTTCCGCCCCATCAAACTTGACCACCTTGTAATGCGTAGATTCTATCTCCCCAAATTATCCGAAAACACAGAATCTAATGCTCTGATACCATTTGTTGTGAATTTTTTTCTATATCCCTTATCCTCTAAGGAGTCGCAAAACACACCAAAAGTCATAGCGGAAAAATAATTTATCAGGATCATGTGCTAACAAACTACTTGAAAAAGATTTATCAGAAAATCTATCAAAACAATACAAATTATCAGAAACAGACCAAATAACAAATACAAGAGTTACCCGACGACGAAAACTTCTACTATTAAGAAAGTATTACACGAGAGCGCCCTCTCTGATCACCGCCCAAGTACAATAGAATATCTCTAACTATTCTCTCCGCCTCTTGCCACAACCGCCTCTTATTCTCTATGGATGCCCCGGACTTCTAGTTGGGCCACTTAGAGATATAAACCCTTCTCTGTTGATTAATTTATTGGCCTTCAAGACTTGTGTATATTTTTTTATTGAAGCCGCAAACTTTCCTTAAATCCCTTTCTTGGATTTAATTGGCCTCCACCACCTTATAAAGGCTCTGATTGATTCCTTCGTCAATATGTGGATTAATTAATTAATATATGGAGTAATATATATAGGCTAAGAGATTTTACTTAGAGATAAGTCTAGAATCTAAACTAGAGATTTAGAGATCGCTTAGAATTAATTTGTATTAACTAATCCTAGTCTAAGTTATGAACCCATTACGTGCACTGCACGTATTAACACTTGAGCACCATTTTGGGCTTCGAATTCGCAATCAATTTCAACAGCTACATGCGTGTTTGGAATCTCAGGCCTTATGCTCAACCGCTAGAAGGTTTTAACCTGTAGATAATCGTTTTTAGCGGAACTCACCATTTGAGTGGTATATTTGGTATTCTAGACTTGTATAATCGTTTTTCGGGACCAAATTATATTTAACTTTGGGGAAAGAAAAAAATATATGGGGGTACTTGTAATTGCTGAAACTTTAAGGTAATTAGCAAATGTGAAATCATTAATGTGATCTGGAAGTCTGGAATCATGATGCTTCCACAGAAAAAAGAGAGGATGCCTCGAGTTTTTCTTGTGGCCACAACCTTCATTAAAACAAAAAAAAATTCTGTACATAATTAATTACCAGTTAATAACACAATTAGTCTCGTTCTCTCTCTGTCTCTAAGAAAATCTTGGCCACATGACGGAATATATAGCTTGGTGGGGGGCATAAGAAAATCTAGAAGTAGACCGGTACGAAGACTTATGTGCCTTAAGATTCTCTCTCCTCACATTATAAATACCCCTCTCATATCACATGATTTGTTTAGTTATCCCCAAGCTCAAAATCCAAAAGATCAATGGAGCCTAATGTGCCCCCAAAGAGTGGGGCCCCCTTCTTCAGAACTTGCTTCAATGGAGTCAACATCCTTTTAGGTTTTTGTTGGATTGTTACCAAACATTCCCTCTTCTCCTATCTATGCATGCATGTTAAAATACTTGATCATAAGTTTTACGAAGGAAAAAAATGCATTTTTTGAAAAGTGCTATTTAGTGCTTGCAAGCCAAAAGCAGTATTTGCAAATTGTGAGGGTTCTTTTGTTGGTCCAAACTATCTTTGCATTGCTTAACTTTCTTGTCTGCTTATAAGACACCATCGGTGAAATCTTACAAGTATAAGTTATCTGCAAATAAGAGGACTCTCTTTTTCCGCCTTCCTTAATCCTTTGCTTTATCAAAGCAAAGGTAACATTCTTCTGTAATTAATTATAAGGCACGGCTTAATTATAAGGAGACGCACCTACACCTTGTCTCACCATCGCTTGAACCTAATAATTAATCTAGTTTTCATCATTAATTTCTAATGATTAGCCATGCAGCTTTGACACCTTCCTTTTGCTTATACACAGGTCTTGGGATATTATCAATTCCATATGCATTATCACAAGGAGGATGGCTAAGTTTGATGCTTCTCTGTTTCATCGCCATCGCATGTTGCTACACAGGCATCCTCCTACAGAGATGCATGGACTCCAACTCGTTCGTTAAAACCTATCCCGATATCGGGGAGCTAGCATTCGGGTCCCGTGGTCGGATCCTCATATCCGTCTTCATGTACCTCGAGTTGTACCTAGTCGCGGTCGAGTTCTTGATTCTCGAAGGCGATCACTTGGAAAAGTTGTTTCCTTCAGCAAAATTTGCGATTTCCGGAATGAAAATCAGCGGGAAACACGGACTTGTTCTGATTGCAGCTCTTGTGATTTTGCCGACGACATGGCTGAGGAGCTTGGGGGTTCTTGCTTATGTTTCGATGGGGGGCGTATTAGCTTCATTTGTTGTGGTCGGTTGTGTCCTTTGGGCCGGAGTTTTCGACGGGGTCGGGTTTCATGAGAGAGGAACCTTGGTTAACTGGAGCGGTCTTCCGATTGCAGTGAGCTTATACGCCTTTTGTTTCTGCGGCCATCCGGTTTTTCCTACATTATATACCTCGATGAGAGACAAGGCCAAGTTTTCCAATGTAAGCCGCCAACGTAAACCATATATAAATCTAGCATTTTTGCTATATATTCATCCTTCTCCGTATTAAAGCCCGATTGTTCTCAACAATTGTGTTGCAGGTATTAGTCATATGTTTTGCACTCTGCAGTTTCAACTACGTACTGATCGCGATAATGGGCTACTTAATGTACGGCCAAAGCCTGAGTTCTCAAGTGACGTTGAATCTGCCGGCGGGGAAATTAAGCACGAAAATCGCCATCTACACCACCCTGATCAATCCGTTAACAAAATATGCGATAATAGTGATGCCTATATCAAACGCCATTGAAGAGTATTTCCAGGTCACAAAGCAGAGGTTCATAATTAGCATCGTAATCAGAAGTATAATAGTGATTAGCACAGTGATTGTGGCCTTGACTGTGCCCTTTTTTGGATATGTGGTGGCTCTTACAGGATCATTTCTAAGTAGCACAGCTACAATGATATTACCATGCATATGCTACCTCAAGATCTTCAAGAATAAGTGGCCTTCATTGATTGAGTTGGTGATTATAATTGGAATTGTTGTGATGGGAGCTTGTATTGCTTCTATTGGTACTTATACTTCACTCAAGCAGATTATACATAGCCTTTGAGACATGTGGACTTTAATTAATGTGTAAGTTACTTGTAGGATGTGTATTTTTCGATCTAATGATTTTTTCGTATCAAGAAACTGCATATGTTTATCATGGTATATTCTCTTGTATTGATGGGACACGTAAAGTTGATAATGTGTTGAGAGGTGCGGGAATAACAGTGGGGGCCCATCAATTGGCTTAGCCTTTTGCTTTAGTAAGTTTCCAAATAAATCAAAAGCCCATATGCAATTCTTCATAAATTCATGTTTGATCATACACAGAGAAATTAAATAAAAAAAGGGTAAATGGTCAAAAAGCCTTGGGGCCGCTCGGGTTGTCTAAAAACCATTGTAATTTTCGAAATTGTTGGAAAAGAACTACTGTTCAAAATCTTTGTGAAAAAACTCTTGGGCTTTATTTCATTTAGACTTTATATTCCCTCAACTGCTTGGATATAAGAAGCAGTTGTTTAAATATTACATTCAACTGTTTAGATATTGCAGGCAACTGTAACTGCTTAGATATTACATGCGACTGCTATATATAAGGGGTTTTGATTGGGCCCAGCGTTTTTTAACAAGGCAAAATAGCCCAAGGGTTCTTATACAAGTTTGAAGCGGGCTGGGGGCTTTTTGACAATTTACCTAATAAAAAATAGGATAATTGGCAGAAAATAACCCTAACATTTATCCCAATATCAAGAAATATTCCTGATTTTATAAAACCAACATTTCGCCCCCAATCGTCTCCCAAATTGCCCTTTATATAAATATTTAATAAAAAATGTTCTTTTTCTCTCTTTTTTATATACCTTTATTATTTTTTGGATATTATCCACGCCTTTTAAAATTCTTTTAGTTTTTTTAAATACCACCGAACAGTCTTATTAAGTGACCGTTAAGTTTATTTTTTCGATTTAATTTATTTTTCAAATACCAGCTTTACTCTCAGCATCATCGTCAAAATCATCTTTTCAATCACAACACGATAAAACCCTACACTATGTTCATCTTCTTTCTTCTCATCCCTAAGTGCCATGCATTCTAATTTTCTTCGCTTCTTTCTTTATCATAAGCTCTTTGTTTCTCCTCCTCTCATCTTCTCTTATATTTATTTCTAAATTAAGAAACCCTAATATAAAAATATCCAAATTTTAGAAAATTCCAATCCAAAATAAATCTCAAATTATGCAAATCCTAAAATACAAAATACAAATCAATCAAAACTTACACAATTGAACACTTAAATCAACCAAATCTTATATAAAAAACCCTAATTCGATCAAGCAATTTTTGTTTTGGGTATCTGAAAGTATGTAAGGAATAAGAAGAGATTTGAGGATATTTACATTTCTAAAACATTTTTATCAAAATTAACCATCATTTAATTAATTTTGTAATTAAAAAAACTTTAAAAATGTCGGGAGGTGCAGGGAATATCGAAAAATAACGGGAATAATCATCAAATTTGAATTTTTTTTAGGGGATATCTCATAAAAATCCTTGATATAAATATTATAATTAAATATTTAAGCGGGGGATATTTTAGGAATCAATTAAAGTTGAGAGAGGCAATGCCGGTTTTAGAAAGTCGAGGATATTTCCTGCTGTTGGGATAAATATTAGGGATATATCGTGCCATTCAGCCTTAAAAATATACTAACAAAGACACTATGACAAAATAGACGAGGCAACAATGTTATAATGGATATATCGTAACAATGACGACCCGAAGAAGAGTGTTGGTATTGAAATTGGGTTAAAATATGAGCTTTTTTCCCTTCACACGCCCCTCCTAAAATATTTGATGTTTATTTACTTTCACATGTATATTTGTTAAAATTTCAATGTTTTTGCAGCTATTTTATTATCATTTTGCTAACTTCATGCTAAGCGGTGTCCACAAGATGTTTGTGGAATTGCGTCAAAGAGATTCTGGTCTCTCTTACGGCTAATGTGCTTGATATATTTTAGGGGATCGGAATCCCCAACATTCTCCGATCCTTAGCGACCCAAGGTCTCAATTTTCGTCCATATAGCTAGGTTGACTTCTATTAGCGTTGTTCAGGAAATCATTTTTTTTTTGGCTCAAAACTCTTGGGTGTGTTAAGTTTAGGCATTTGCACGGGCACACATATACCTGTAATTTATTATGTACATACACTATCAAAGTGTTCTTTCTAATCCGTCTTGTTGTCTAGTTTCGTGATTAGCTGTTGTTCAACCATAAATTTGGTTTGTGCGACATCGATTATATAGTCGTTGAATGATAAATCAAGTAATTAAAACTTGTCGATTTTGTGTTAGGTATATATCGACTGATCGAATGTAGAGATCTCGCTAAGATTCTCCGTGGACTTCATGGTGTGCAAGTAACCGTTTGAGTCTTTGCACAAACCTATTTCTTTCTCTCTGCTCTTCTCCAAACTCTACTTACATTAAACCAATAGAGACGTAACCTTATCTCTAAAAAATAGAGACGTAACCTTCATTCTGCTCCAAAACTTGGATATGCTCATGTCATGTACCAAGATTGATATGGCTGTAACCACTATATCTCTCTCTATATAGTCCCTAATAAGTGATTGCAAGGTGATGGATCTCTGGATCTCCTTCAGATGTTACATTCCCTTGATCTGCTGCTAGCGCTGATAGATGGCTGAAATTGGATTTGAAGGGTTGCCTTTTGAAACGTGTGGATCTCAATGAGTTTTATGTGGTTGAGGCCGAACTACCTGTAAGGAAGTCCCGGGGTGGTTGTGCCACCGATGACCCTCCGACGATCAAGTTAGACGGGGTATTTTGGCAGAGTAACGACCTATTAGGGTAAAACTAGCTTACCTGAGTCGTCTGAGAGAGGGGTTTATATGGTGGCAGCCATGAGCAGACGGGCACGAGATTCACGCCGGTCGTTACGCCCCTGGCGTTACGCCCACGTGAAAGGCGGGATACCCCATTAATGGCGAGATACGTTTGTTAATAGGGGAACGCGGGATCATGGGCGGCTGATATCTCGCGTCTGGCGAGATTCGCGGAGCCATGGCGGAGACGCCCGTGATCAGTGCTGTGGGTCGGTCGATGAGACCGAGGAAGCTAGGCTCGGCGGGAGGCTCGGGAATGAGCGGGAGGCCGAGCGAGCTTGGTTCTGTGATAGCCCGGAGGCGAGCTGGGGGTGGTCTGGAAGGCCACCGAAGGTCGGTAACATCCTCAGGTCACAGGCTCGGGTATGCTTCCAACGTACCGTTCTTGATCCTTTCTTGTAAGCTCCGGGACACGTCATCTGTACGTGTCATGATCTGCGGAGTCACCTATATCGAGCATCATTAGCCCCCCACTCTCGTCTCGATCCGTTCCTGGGTCGGGTCGAGAGTGGTCTGACCGGTCATCCGGGGTGAGCTCTTATTTGAAGATATCGTAGGTGCGTATTCTTGGGCAATTAGTCATATTTTCTTGATGACGCCAGCGGATCAGGAGAGAGATATCACATTAAAGACAAAGCGCCGGTTTGTGCGTACGTTCGTCGAAGCGCCGGTCCACGTGTCTGGCGCTGGTTGGCTGACGAGACGGGCCGCAGGTGTTCCCGTGTCCGATGGGATGCAACCAATGCGCGTGCGACAGGTAGAGCGCCGATGGCCGTCGAATGCGAAGTGTTGTTTTAGCGGGAGATGATCGGCGCCGTAGGATGTGTACGCCGGCTGCTATAAATAGAGGTGGGATCCTCTTCAGGGTCCATACCTCATCATAGTTTTCTCGTCCTTTTGGTGTCAGCCCGGCTTTCTTTTCTTTAGGTCGGGATCCCTGTATTTTCTCTTCCGAGGACTTCATCCTTTTGATCAGGTTAGATGTCTTCAACCGAGGAGTCTGTAGAAATAGTCCGGGAAGAGTCTAGGGAGTCCTCTGTAGTTTCCTTTTCTTCCTCTTCCTCATCTGAGTCGGAGTCCCCCCGGAAAGTTAGGGTTAGTCATGCTTCCTGGGGTCGTGCGACGGGGGCGGTCCCCAGAGCGCAGGTTATGGGTGCCCTTGGCGTGTCATCTATGCTGAGGCGTGTGGATGGGCTCGCCACCATCCGGACTCGTTTCCACATTCCTTCCGGCTACTCGCTTCGTCTGGTCGAGGAGGGGGAGAGGGCAGACCAGGTACGGGGTAAGGAGATTGCCTTGTACCTGGAAGCCTTTTGGACCGGGATGCCTCTGCCCTTCTCCCCTGAGGTGAGTGCGGCGTTGAATTATTTTGAGTTAGCCCAGGGCCAGTTAGTGCCGAACTCTTGGAGGATTCTCTTTGGGTTCCTGGTCCGGTTGAAATTATGTCTGATCCCTTTCAGCCGGAGCCTTCTCATTTCTTCTCTCTGATACAAAAACCACCCCGGCACTCGCAGGGGCGAGCCGAGCTGGGTGTACATATCTTTTAGAAAACATCGGGGAGGTGCTGCCGGGTCAGGGGTCGTCGTAGTACCTTCTTCCATTTACGAATGGAAGTAGAAGTTTTTGTTTGTTGGGTCGCTCGAGGGTGAGGATTGGCCTGTGCCCATCCAGTGGCACAGGTTCAACTGCCCGCGGGTGAGGCGGTCGAAGAATCCCGATGCGGTGGCGGTGTCGGAGTGGGAGCCTCTCCCCCGAGCTGATGTGTTGCTGTCTGAGCCGGCCCTCAGTTGGGCCGGGCTCAGCCATGCCCAGTTCGTGGGTAAGTTAGGAGTTTTTAGGCGACCTGTTTAGACTTGTGTATTCCTCCACTTTTTCAGGCATTGCTAACCCCTTTTTTTTTCGTCTTATGCAGAACCCATAGACCTAGGCAAATTTCGGGCAGCCCCGGTCGAACAGAAGAAGGGGAAGAAGGCCGGAGGTGCCGGCCCTTCTCGCCCGTTGTCAGCTCTGGCTCCACCTGCGGCCGCCCCAGCCAGGCGCTCAAGCACGCCCCGGAGTCCAGCCAAGCGCCGAGCCGAAAACGTGCTCGGGAGCAAGAGCCCCGGGCTCTGGAGGTGGGAGGTGAGACCGGTTCCCCCGCGTCTCTCCTCAAGAGGTTCTATAGGATGCCGCCCCGCTCCCCGGCTTCCCCGATCATCGTGGACGAAGGGGAGCTTCGCTTCGAGGTGCCATCGGGGCTTTCCGTCGCTGCCAGCCTGCTCTCGGAGATGGAAAGGTCGGCTGGGGGTAGAATCCCTCGGGGGACCTTCCAGGGCCAAATGGCGGCCATAGCCCAAGAGGCCGTGCAGGATAGTGCTCGCACCACACTCGGGTCTTCATTCAGTATTTTTGTTCGCGAGATTGGGTGCCCTCCTTTTCTTTTTAACTCTCCTTGTTTTCTTCAGGTCCTCCAGCACGTCGCCCTCGTCGTCAACATGGAGGACGGGGAAATTTCCCCGGTGATGCAGGCCGCGGGCGAGTTCTCCTTGCGAGAGGAGAGCTCAAGGCTGGAGCTTCAAGCGGTGATGGAGAGGGTCACCGCCCTTGAAGACTGGATGGCGGCCGGGGATCGGGAGATTGCCAAGTGCCGAGAGGCCGCCCAGACCCACCAAGGCTAAGTTGGAAGACTCCGGGGTTCTTGTCTCCACCCTGAAGAAGACGGTGAACACACTCCAGAGGGAGAATGAGGCGGCGAAGGAAGGAACGAGGAGTGCCGAGCTCCGAGCGTCAAAGGAGGTGGAGAGCTACAAGAAGTCGGACCAGTACTATATCGACCTCGCTGGAGCCGCTGCTATCGTTTGGCATGACGCCCTTGACGCCGTCAAGGTCCTGATGCCGGAGTTTCCTGACGGCGAGATCCGCGGTGAGTACCCTCTCGGGGATGAGGCACAGGGGAATGCCTCTGGAAGCGCTGCAGGGGGAGAGGCCCCCGGTGGGAGCATTGGGGAGAAGTTGGTCCCCCCGGCTCCCGCGCCGAGGCTTCTACGATGGGCGCCGATCTTTAAGACGCAACCCCGGTCGTGGTGGTGGATGCGGAGCTCGTCAAGGTTCTTCCCGGCCCCGAGGCCTGAGTCTCCTCGCCTCCTTATTTTGCGCTGAAATTTTGTAAACCCCCGGGCGATTTGTAAGGCTGGGGAGCCCATAATACCTCTGTAAAGACCTCCGGCTTTGTGAATAAAATCTTTTTGCAGTGTTCTTTGAGTGCACATTTTCCCTTTGTTTGCGGTTAAATCTCTATTTGCGCGGTACCGTTTTCATGATGCGTTAGGTCGGAGACCGGTTTTTCATTTGGCGATCGCGCGTCGAGTTGAATTCAACCATTTGCCAAGTCTGCAAATGCCGGCACAAGGTCGGTATCTCCATATCCCCGAAGTCGAGGTGGGGATCGCTTAGTAAAGACGTGCCGGAAGTTTGAGCAAGGGAGCCGCTCAATGGCCTCTTAAAGAGAGCTTTGATCCTTAGCATGGGAGGGCAAGGAGTGGCCTGCTAAGGATGGACCGAGCATGGTAGTTGCTTGGTGGCCTCTTGATGAGGGCTTTGACCCTTGGCGTCGTGGGGTAAGAGATTACCGGCCAAGGATGGACCGAGCAGGGTAGCTGCTCGGTGGCCTCTTGATGAGGGCTTTGATCATTGGCGTCATGGGGTAAGAGATTACCATCTAAGGATGGACCGAGCAGGGTAGCTGCTCGGTGGCCTCTTGATGAGGGCTTTGATCCTTGACGTCGTTGGGTAAGGGATTACCAGCCAAGTATGGACCGAGCAGGGTAGCTGCTCGGTAGCCTCTTGATGAGGGCTTTGATCCTTGGCGTTGGTGGGTAGTGAACTACCAGCCATGGATGGACCGAGCAGGATTGCTGCTCGGCTGCCTCTTGGCAAGGGCTTTGATCCTTAGCGCGGGAGGGCATTGAGAGGCCTGCTAAGGATGGACCGAGCAGGTTGCTGCTCGGTGGCCTCTTGGCGATGGCTTTGATCTTTAGCACAAGAGGGCATTGAGAGGCCTGCTAAGGATGGACCGAGCAGGGTTGCTGCTCGGTGGCCTCTTAATGAGGGCTTTGATCCTTGGCGTCATGGGGTAAGAGATTACTAGCCAAGGATGGACCGAGCAGGGTAGCTGCTTGATGGCTTCTTGATGAGGGCTTTGATCCTTGTGTTGGATATATGTATGCCCTAGAGGCCATTATATGTATAGTGGATGCTTGGACATGTATATATTGTTTCCTGATTTAAAATCAGGAAAGCTTCTGGGAAAAGCTTCAGAAGAGGGTCACGTGCTTACACGTGACTAGCGGTCATGTGTTGGCACGTGACACCTAAAAGCATCATCAAGTCAAGTTCAGTTTTCCAACTACATCAAAGAAAGGGCTTCAGAAAGGGTCACGTGTCGGCACGTGACATTTACATGCAAGCGTCAAAGGCACACCGGTTCCCTGATCAAGTCAAGGAAAAGGCTTCAGAAGAGGTCACGTGCTCCCACGTGACCAGGGTCACGTGTTGGCACGTGACGTTCAAAGCAGCAGACTCGTTCTCCAGATGAACCAAGGAAAGAGAGTTCAAACAAGGGTCACGTGCTCACACGTGACCAGGGGTCACGTGGTGGCACGTGACGTTTAAGCAACGATCAGAAGACAGAGCGCAAAAGAAAGGAAAAGGCTCATTCCAAAGGGGGTCACGTGCCCACACGTGACCATAAGTCACGTGGTCACACGTGACCGGTTTTCAGAGCCCATTTTGTCAACAGAATTAAATTCTGAAAGAAATTCAAATCTTTCCAAAGGAAAGCGGCTATCTGGAACCAATCGAATTAAAAATTCAGAGGTGATGAAATATCATCTATCTATGGGAAAATCTCGGGTTTGGAAAGATTTCCCCTTTAAATCTAACCGAAACAACAAAGGAAAAATCCCTGGATTTAAAATCCAATGGTGAATAAAATTCACCTAATAATCCAAAGGTCCAAAACGAATGATGGATGCAAATCAAATCTCTCATGAAGATTCGTCAAAAACTGATTGATTCGGCTGCTTCTCCTATAAATAGGAGCCAAGAGACACAGAGAAAGAGAGATATATAGATACAGAGACAGGGAGAGAAAAAGAAAAGGCAGAGAGCTTCGATACTTGGAGAAACTTGGATCTTCTGCAAAAAAACCCTAGGTAAGAAAGGGAAAAGCTCCTTGAAAGAAAAAGAGAATTTAATTCTCAACAGAGTTTAACTCTGATACATAAAACAGAAGAACATATTTTTTCTCTCTTTGATAGAGGATCTGCAAAGTGCACATCTCCCCTTGAGGTTGAGAATTTAATTCTCAATGGGTTGAGATCCTGCCATGCAGATCCAAAACATAGAGAGGGAATGCAAGCACGAGAATTTAATTCTCACAGAACTATAGGAATTTAATTCCTTTAAAATAAAATTAGGGCTTGACCCTGTATCATGGGAATTTAATTCCTTCAGAACAAAAAGAAACAGGGTTTAACCCTAATTAAGAACATAGTTCTGTTGAAACAACGGGAATTTAATTCCTTTAATCATAATTTAACAGAGGATGGAAGTTCAAATTCCCTAAAAAGCCTTTGTTAGGGTTTAACCCTATTTGATTCTTCACATGAACAAGGAATTTAATTCCTGCAGAAAGTTCAGAGTCCAACTCTATTCAGAATATAAACCTTCGAAAGGAAGTAGGAATTTAATTCCTCTGAAATTACTGTCAGGGTTTAACCCTAGGAGGAACTTGATTCCTGGAAAAGATTAACAGATCCTCTAAAACAACATACATAGAGACAGGGTCACGTGTCACCACGTGACCCCCCCAAGAGATCTACATAAAGCCCCTTTGAGGCAGCACCCCACGTGACCCACGTGACCCTTGGCAGAAGCTCTAATATATAGGCATTTGAATGCACATCACGTGATGCTCTGAAAGACGTGATAATCTCAGCAGAATAAATGAAGGGAGGGCGCTCTCACGTGCTGCCACGTGACCCCTCTTGCCTTAGTGTTAAACACTAAATTGAAACTCTCGAACCCAGTGTTAAAACACTGTTGGGCCTTAGTGTTCAACACTAATTAAAAAGCTTTATTTGCAGTGTTCAACACTGATCTGTTTTAGTGTTTAACACTAATTCGAAAAGCCTTGTTGCTGGGGTTAAACACCAATTATCTCTTAGTGTTAAACACTAACTTGTCAACCTCATTCCCAGTGTTCAACACTGACTGCTCTGTAGTGTTTAACACTAGGCTTTGGCCCAATTGGCCTAAATGGATAGAGACAAAGCTTCTCCTGATTGGACTTAGCCCAAGATGGCCATAAGTCCTCAATTTGTGATTAACTGGGCCAATGGGCTCATAACATAATTAATCGGTCTTGATCCCAAATTGGGCCAAGGACTATTTAATCCACTCCGGTTCTAGGGTACATCTCTTCACTCCTTTGATACTTGGCATTGTAATCTCTCAATGTCTTCAAAGAGGTGACGGATCCCGACGACCACACATTGATACGGACTGTGGGGTCCTTAAACCCGTGTTTAATGCAAAATTCCTGGTTACGTGGAACGCGGATAATGTCACTCTTTGACCCCGTGGAAAACGTCCAGAGCGGAGCCTGGTCCTCGCAGAGCACGACAGTGAACCCGTGTGAAGCATCCAGAGCACATACCGGACTGTGGGGTCCTTAAACCCATGGACTACGACGTCCTTAACCTTGACCGAGATGTCTTAAAACTAACAATGGACTGTGGGGTCCTTAAACCCATGGACTACGACGTCCTTAACCTTGACCGCAATGTCCTTAAACTACCCATGGACCGCAATGTCCTTAAACTACCCATGGACCGCAACGTCCTTAAACTACCCATGGACCGCAATGTCTTTAAACTAAAACAATAGAGCCCCGTATGCTCTTTTGTCGGATCTAAACGATCCCGTTTAAGTTGATCTTAGCCTCAAAGATGGCTAACGTATCCTTAAACCTTCAAACAGACTGGACTATGAATCCCCCCAATTAACTCTGGTTCGAGGGTACATCTCTGAGCTCCTCTGACATACGTCGTTGTAATCCTTCAACGTCGTCGGAGAGGTGACGGGTCCTGACGGCCATACATTTAATGGACCACTATGTCCCTAAACTGGAACAATAGAGCCCAAACGCTCCTTTGTCGGATCTAAACGATCCCGTTAAGTTGATCTTAGTCACGAAGTTAGACTAACGTATCCTTAACAAACGTTTGAGTCGATCTTAGCCTCGAGTTTGGCTGACGTATCCTCAAACCAAACCCCCAAACCCAAATCTAAGATAATACGGATTTGGACTAGTCCACGCCCTACGGGCGACGACATAACTCAGTCTCCGTAAACAATCCACGGGCAACAAAATACAAAACAAACACCCACGACACGAAGTGACCATCTGGAGAAGGAGAAAGTTGTTACCGCAATGCGGTAGCGTAATTAACTGCAGGGGCTTGCGCCTGCAGGGAAGAGCGTCCCCACAATCAAAAACCCCCTCAAACGAGGGGGAATCTGACGAAGTCTGCTACATCGGACGCATCCGTCTAAACCTTCGATATACGGTGCCATAAATCAACTTGGCATCTTCGGAGAGGTGGACGGATAGCACCAATTAGCATCTGCCCCGAATCTCAGGCGAGACGCCCACGTCGCGCCGTCTTTCGGAGGGGAACAGATTCTGGCACGCCCGGTGGGACCTTTTCCTCTTTCCACTACACACTTCGTGTGTCGTGACTCGCGAACGAATCGCGGTTCGCTAATGGTTGCCCTCGGGTTTCAAGATACTAAGAATTGGCGTCTTGCTTATTGCAGAAAGCAAAGGATCGATGGCTTCTACTTCCGTGAAATTCTTCAACTGCTCAGACTGCAATTGCAACCAACGCTCTGCCTCGCCAGGAGGTATAGCCTACGGTCCTCAAGCTGCTTCGCTATTCACAATGCCCGTGGAACAGGTCACTCGCGCCACCACAGGGTTGTTCTTCGGGACCATGCTCCCGCCGACAAACTTCACCGCTCCAGTGCTGACAACGGAAGCTCTCAAGAAGTCGGTCTTTGATCGTCTTACCCCTGCCGCGGCTCCTCTCAACGAGTCGCCCAACGTCAACGCCTCGGTCTTCTCTAGATTGGGCCAGAAATCCTGCAAACCCATCATGGGGCCTACAATCTCAGAGAAGGCTGTTTCTAAGAAAGTGGCTGCTCCTGCTCCCGAAACCGTCAAGGCGGCTTCTCCGGCCAAAAGGTCGGTCTTTACAAGATTGACGACTCCAGCTCCCGCTCCTGCTGCCCAAAGGACGTCGGTCTTTGACAGGCTAACACCAACAGCGACTCCCCACCTACACGGGAGGCAAGACGAAACCATTCTTACCGCTGACCCTACGCCGTCCGCTCGACACGCTCGACGTCGCCATTGGCGCCGAGTAAGGAAGGCTGGGGGCAACTCCCCCTCCGGGTTGACTCCATCGGCCCCGATGGCAGAGGTTAATGCTGCTGTTCCAACTGGGAACAGCTTCGAAATGCTAAATAAGGTGCGAAGGAATTCTGCTACTGCAGTGCTGAAGAGGTCTCCTCCCCCATTAAAAAAGGTTGTGGAAATAAAACCCGAACTGCCCCGATCTCCTCAACGGCTGTCTTCCAAAATCTATAAGGTTTGGCGGCAGGCCCGAGACTCGATCATCGATCCAAACTTCTCCCGCCAGCACAAGAAATTGAAAATCCAACCGGAAGCTGGTCACCAGGCTAAACCCTAAAGGGCTGTTGATCAACTGGCTCATAAAAGGAGGAGGCCAGAGAAGACCCCACAGCATGCAACGACGGCTAAAAGCACCGAGCCCAGACGCCCTAAGTCTGGGGGCATGGTGGTGCACACTGTTTACATGGCCTCTGGAAAAGAGGAAAGCCGCACTTCTACGGGCCACCGACCGCTAACCCGATCCGTGACGAAAGCCCAGGAGCAGCAACAAAAGCTCCAGGAAATGATGAATGCTATGGCCGCACTTACCGGGCCAAAAGAAAACCCAGAAACGTCCTCAGACGCACGCCGGGAGGAAGAAACCGACGCTGAATTCCTTCGCCGGACACTGGAGAAAAAGGACAAAGAGGCTGCTGAACAAGCGGCCAACATACAACGGATGGGCCTTCTCTTCCAAGATATGATAGGAATGATGATCCAGCAAGACTTACCCGCCGAGGATCCCCCAATCGTTCTTGAAGACGACCGAGGAGAAACGTCAAATCCACCACCAGCCCTCTCAACGGCCAAGGAGGAGGCAATCTTTAAGGCTGACTTGGCTGACTACATAGCCCAGCAAATCCGGGTTCATCACGCGACTGAGGCAGCTGGTCAAGTCGTGAAAACAGGGCGGCCGTATCCGAGCTGGTACGACCAAATCAAATACCCGCCAGGCTATACGATACCAAAATTCCACGTGTACAAGGGGACCGGCAACCCCCATCAACATGTCGCCCAGTTCCGGGCCCTCTGCGGTAACACCGGCGGTGATGATAAACTGTTGCTCCGCCAGTTCGTGGGCAGCTTATCAGAAACAGCGTTCGAATGGTATTCGGAACTTCCAAACGATTCTATCAAAACGTTCGCTGAAATGGAGTTGTTATTCACTCAGCGATTCGCAAGTGCCAGCGAACGCACTCCAATAACTGCATTGATTAACGCCAGGGTAAAACCAGGCGAAACCTAGGTCCAGTATGCTATACGCTGGCGGAATTTGTGGTCAAGATGCGAGCAACGCATTGAGGAAGCACCTGCGGTGGGCATGTTCGTGGGAACTCTAGACCCTCACGCAACTATCTCCCAGTTTATGATGTTCTTTAAGCCAACCACATTCCAGGCTTTAATCGACAAGTTGGCTCAGATGGACCAGATGGGTCATAGACCATCTCCCCCGAAGTCGGAACCTCGGAATGACAAGGGTAAAGGAAGAGCAACCTTTGTTGCGAATGCCCAACAGCAACCTAACGCCCCGAAACCGGCAGATCAACTGGAGGAAAGGCGTCGGTATTATAATGAGAAGATGAAGCGTCCCTACTCGTTCCCACGAGACAAGACGAAACGGTTGTTCGAGCTGGCAATACGAAACAGACTTATAAGCCTACCAAATCCAAGGCGACCGCCGCAACCCACCGAGGTGAATAACCCTAACTATTGCCCTTACCATCAAACGGTAGGCCATCCGATTGAAGATTGCTTCGTCTTCAAAGGATGGATTGAAGACCAGTACCTCCAGGGGAAGTTTGTACTGTCCGAAAAGTGGAAGGTGAACCCACCACAGCCGCATGCTCCTAGGAAAGCGGATACACCGGGGGCAACATGTTCTTTTATTGAAGAAGCTCCATGGGAGGTCGTGCTATCAACTAAAACCAAAAGAATGCTGAGAGACCTTCATGCGTGCCCTGCGATCGAATGGAAGGACCCTCTTGAACCTCAAATTATCAGAGGAATGTTGAAGCCCCGCCCAATTACGAAGATTCGCGATAATGGCCCAAATACTCACGCCCAACCGTCAAAATCTTCGAAGAAAAAGAAGAAGAAATCCAAGAAGCCCGTGAAGTTTGGAAACGAACACACGAACTTGCAGAAGCAAATCGACGCGTTGGAAGAATACAATCAAAAGGCACGAACTCCTGTCACACTGCAAGAGTTCCTCAACCACATCTTTCAAGAGGAAGATGATGGAGAAAGCTCGTCGGATGAATCCGAAGGATATGTGGCGAGTTGTAACGTGATCTCCCACTCGTTTACCGATGATGGGAAAACTCCTGGCACTAAAAAGCTGGAGGCAGAGCCTGTACCAGAGCGTACATGGCCAACAGACGAAATGATCGACGCTTTTCTAGACGAGATTCGTCTAAAATGTAAAGCGGACCAGGAGCGTGAGATGACCACGTCGGAAGGAGCCAAATGCGGGCAACTGAACGAAAGAGTTGAACTACCCCTGCCAGAGCGAAAGGCATCCGAAGTAGACAAGAAGATATTCAAGATGAGGAAAAGGTTTGCCAAAGCCATGTCAATAGGAATGAAGCTACCACCCTCGGAAGGAAACACACACGATGGGGTGGAGAGGCACCCTGACTATTGCGCATATCACCGGAAAATCTCACATCCCACGGAGGAGTGCGACGCCTTTAAGATATGGTGGCAAGGATATGTCGCTCGTCGGCAACATGTTAAGCGCACGAAACGCAAGAGCCGTCGGGAGCGAAGAAGTACTATCGATGGGCACGACAGAGCTACTGGCAACTGTTACATGGTAAACGCCAGGGGGTCACAAGTTCTCATTTTTGGGAGCGACTCTGATGAAGAAATCGCTCTGGGCCCTCTCTTCAAAGAATCCGTGTTGGGGAAAGAGGAGGAATCGGAGATCTGCGAGAACATTCAGCTGCGCAATCGCACACTCCCAGAAAAGAATCTCGGGCCCGGGAATAGAAAGGATAAGGGAAAGGAAAAGGTCACTGAAGATATCACTTTAGATGACCAAGTCATGAGAGAGCTGGCTATCAAAGACCCTCCTAGGAAGAGTAAAGTGGACTATAACATCCTCGCGCACCTAAGGAAGCTACCTTCTCAGCTTAGCATTCTCGATGCCCTCCTATTATCAAAAGAAGCGCGAGACTCACTAATTAAGGCGTTACAAGAACCTGAGCAATTCCAAGCCTTCCTCGCCACTGAAAAGATGAAGGATGAACCGGAGGAAGTGCATACGGCCGACATCACTTTCGGTGATGAAGACCTCCTTCTCGGGACGTGCGACCACAACCGTCCCCTATATGTCTCCGGATACTGCCATGATATCAAGATAGGCAAGATCCTGGTGGATAATGGATCCTCCGTCAACCTCCTTAATGTTCGGGTGTTGAAGGAAATCTGCATGAGCGTGCAACACCTCGCTCGTGACAAAATTACTATCTCCGGTTTCGATTCACAATCGTCACGGACTCTCGGATCTGTGATACTAACGTTACGCTTCGGACTTCTCGTCACAGACATCAAATTCCATGTCATTGACGCCAAGACCTGCTACAACGCCTTGCTCGGCCGTCCTTGGCTACACGAGTACAATATCATCCCTTCTACACAACATCAGTGTATGAAGTACTTTAAGGATGGTTTCGAGTATACCGTAACAGGTGAGTTAAACCCATTTTCCGTGAACGAAGTCCGCAAATACGAAGATGCGAAGTACTTTTTGCCAGATTTTGAGGATACAGAAAGGTGTCGCAACCCGGAGAACAAAACCGTCGCCACCATCCCCGTTTTCGGAAGCGACACCGAAGAAGAGGAAGAGATAGTTTATGCAGGGCCATCTCAACGCAGCAACCTGGGGACGCCCGCCCCCGTGTTGGTCTTCGGAAGTGATTCAGAAGATGAAGTTAATGCTGTGTTCTCCAATCGGCTGTCAATACAAGCACCCCCTGGCGATGACCATAGTTTGCAAATCACCATGGTACCGCGAGAACACTACAAGGATCTCGACACGCTTCAGGCTCACAATGTGCAGGACCTGTAAATATTTTACGTCCCTCCCAGGCGAAGGGGTGAGAAGGTGATCCTATTCTACCGATCCTCAGAGTCGAAAATAGAGAAAGAGATCTGGTATGGCGCGGATGCTACACTTGACAGGCTCCAACCCATCCGTCTGCCCAGATACTATACAAATGGATTAAAGAAGCTATTGAAGCGCCAAGGAGTACCCTTAGAACAGACCGCTCGGCAGGCGCGGTTCTACAACAGGATTTGGGATGTCCCCGGGACTCAACGCAAATTGCCCAACGGGAAGATGGAAACACTCGGGCTTGGATACGCAAGAGCCGGAAAACGGGAACGGGCTCACAGCAGCTACGCTATATATACCTTTGATGAAGAGGAGGACGCCCTGTCAGGAGATGCCAACCCCACATCAAAACTAGACCCCGCGATTAAAGCGCCGAGTCCGTCGTTTGAAGAACGAATGGGCAAGCCTATCAGGAAAATGGGTCAGAAAGCTCGGGAAGACCACAACCGCGAAATGGCCATCTACGAGAAGGCCAGGACGCAACGTCTATCTCAACGTGCTGCAAAAGACAAAGACGCTTATCCTCGTCAATCCGTTGTACGAAAGGCCCGACGCAGAGACGGAAATAAATCAAGAAGCGGCTCGGGTTTGTCTCTCATGAAGAAGATGAGTCGAGCGTACTCCTTCCCCCGAGACAAGACGGAGAGGTTACTCAACCTCGCTGTAAAACATCAAATGATCACACTTCCAGAGTCTAGACGTCCTGAGCAAGCTAACAAGGCTTCTCATCTGAGTTATTGCTCTTATCACCAAGCCATAGGACATCCTACCGAAGACTGCTTCACCTTCAAGAACTGGGTTGAGGACCAGTACCAACGGGGCAGATTCGCTTTATCCGACGGCTGGAAGGTAACGCCGCCACAAAAGCATGAACCCAAGGCCGTAAGAGTAGAACCAGGTCCACCTCAGTCCGGGGAGCGGGTTCGCATCTGTTATACGATTACGATATTAAGAGAAGAGCCTGAGAACGTAGATGACCTTCCCCGGTGCTTTGAGAACAGCGATGATGAGGTGATCTCAGAATTTCCGCCCGCTCCGAAAGAACTGGAAGATGGTATACATACTACCGCAGATAACCTCAAGAAGATTGAGTTGGGATCGGCAGACGACCCGCGACCGACGTTTGTCAGCGAACTGCTATCCGAAGAAAGGGTGGCTGCGTTAAAGAACGTGCTTCTACGGTATAAAGACTGCTTCGCGTGGAACTACTCCGAGATGCCAGGATTAGATCCGGAGATTGCTGTGCATAGATTAGCAATATCCCCAGATATCAAGCCAGTCAAGCAGGCGCCAAGGAGGATGCGACTCGAGCTTGAGATGAGCATCAACGCCGAAGTCAAGAAGCTGATCGATTCTGGATTTATCCAAGAAGTCCAATATCCCGACTGGATCGCCAATATCGTCCCGGTAATGAAGAAGAATGGGACGGTACGCATATGCGTGGATTTCAGGGATCTCAATAAAGCCTGTCCCAAGGATGATTTCCCAGTACCAGTAACCGAACTAATGATAGATAACACGTCCACTCACGAGGTTTTCTCCTTTATGGATGGTTCGTCAGGATACAATCAGATAAAGATGCATCCCGAAGACCAGAAGCATACCGCTTTCCGGACCCCTTTGGGTATATTCTGCTACAGGGTTATGCCCTTTGGTCTAAAGAACGCTGGCGCTACCTATCAAAGGGCCATGACAAAGATCTTCGACGATCTCATACATGACATCGTCGAGTGCTATATCGATGACCTTGTAGTGAAGAGCATGTCGTACGAAGAGCATTTAAAACATCTGGAGATTGTATTTCGACGCCTTCGGCAATATAATTTGAAAATGAATCCCCTCAAATGCGCGTTTGGAGTCTCCTCGGGCAAATTTCTGGGATTCATCGTTCGGCACCGAGGTATTGAAATAGATCCGTCAAAGATTAAGGCGATCATGGAAATGCCTCCGCCAAGAACCCTCAAGCAGTTGCGGTCTCTCCAAGGAAAGCTCGCATACATCCGGCGGTTTATCGCTAATCTTTCGGGCAAATGCCGTCCTTACAGCCACCTGATGAAAAAGGGAACTCCATTCGTTTGGGACCACAAATGTCAAGGTGCACTAGACGAGATCAAGCAGTACCTGCAGAACCCTCCGGTATTGGCCGCGCCGGTCAAGGGAAAACCCCTCATTCTTTATACGACCGCCCTCGAAGGTTCCTTGGGCGCATTATGGGCACAAGAGAACGATCAGGGGAAAGAGAGGGCACTCTATTACTTAAGTCGAGTTCTACTGGGGGCAGAAAGCAACTATTCCCCCATTGAAAAGCACTGCCTGGCGTTGATCTTCGCAATAACAAAGCTTAGACATTACGCATTAGCACATGAAGTCCGTCTTATTTCGAAGGTGGACCCTCTCAAATATTTGATGTCGAAAGCCATATTGACGGGGCGACTCGCTAAGTGGGCCCTGCTCTTGATGGAGTTCTCGATAACGTATCAACCTCTCAAGGCAGTGAAAGGCCAGGCCATTGCCGACTTCCTCGCCGAGCACCCGATACCGGCCGATTCTCCTCTGAACTGTGATTTGCCGGACGAGCATGCATTTGATGCGATTAGCGGCGGAAGCACCCGATGGGAACTCTATTTCGATGGAGCGTCCTCCATAAAGAAACAGAAACAAGGTATCCCAATGATCAAATCAGGGATAGGCCTCATCTTTGCAACTCCACAAGGAGGGATAATGCGCTTCGCCTTCTCCTTAACAGAGCCGAGGACAAATAATGAAGCTGAATACGAAGCTCTGATAGCAGGCCTTGAGATCGCCATCGACATGGGAATTGAAGACCTCCTTATATACGGGGATTCTCAGCTGGTCGTTAGTCAAGTAAATGGTGACTACCAAACGTGCAAGCCAGAGTTGGTGAAGTACGACGAAAGGGTGCAACAACTATTGACCCAAATTCCCTCCTATACTTTGGAGAACATACCGCGCGCGGAAAACAGCAAAGCAGACGCGTTGGCTAAACCTGCTAAAGAACTGGCTGACGAGAACCTTGATGACGTCAGAATCGTGGTACAAAGCCGTCGAGTGCTCGCCCCGACAGAAATATCTCCGGAATCATGCGAAGAAAAGGGAACGACTGAGCAGACGACCCTACAAATAAAAGACCATGAGAAGGCCGAAGACTGGAGGGAAGTCTTCATAGACTACTTTAAGTCCCACCGAATGCCCGAAGAAGCGTCCTCAAGACATCAGCTCATGAAACGAGCTCTATCCTTCGCTTTCGTCAACGATATTCTATACAAGAGATCGTTTGATTCTCTATGGCTGAGATGCTTAGGACCTGACGAAGCAGAAAGAGTCATTCAGGAAGTTCATGACGGACTTTTCGGTTCTCACCAAGCAGGCCCAAAGATGAAGTTAAAAATCAAACGGATGGGTTACTATTGGCCCACGATGACCCAGGACTGCCTCAAGTATGCGAAGCAATGCCACTCATGCCAGATTCATGGAGACTTCATCCACCAACATCCGAATCCACTGCACCCAACGGTAGCTAGCTGGCCATTCGAAATGTGGGGGACTGACATAGTCGGCCCCATTGAGCCAGCATCATCCCGGGGACACCGTTTTATCCTGGCGACAACTGATTACTTCTCCAAATGGGCAGAAGCAGTACCACTGAGGGAAGTGAAGACGGAGAATATCCTCCATTTCTTCAAGACGCACGTCATCTATCGGTTCGGAACTCCACGGCGAATTATCTCCGATAATGGGCCGGCCTACCGAAGCCATAAGATTAGCCGCTTCGCACAGCAGCACAATATAGACTGGAGATATTCTTCGGTTTACAATCCACGAGCTAACGGTCTGGCCGAGGCCTTCAATAAGACCTTGACGAAGATAATAAAAAAGACCGTTTCTAGGAATAAGAGAGACTGGCACGAAAGGCTGCAAGAAGCCCTTTGGGCTTACCGAACTACATTCAAGACGGCCACGAACACAACGCCGTACGCGTTGGTATTTGGGACGAAAGCAGTGCTCCCCCTCGAGATAGAGTTACCCTCTCTACGAGTAGCAGTCCACCACGAGCTGACGAACGAAGAAAATGCTCACCTTCGGCTTGAGGAGCTTGATGCCCTCGATGAAATCCGGCTCATAGCGCAACAACATCTAGAGGCCTACAAAGCAAAGATGACACGCTCGTACGAAAGATTGACCAGGCCGAGGACATTCCGCCAAGGCGAACTCGTACTAGTGGTCAAAAGACCTATGATCCCCAATCGTGCCAAGCGAAGAAAATTTGAGCCAAACTATGAAGGCCCGTACATCATAGACAAGGTCTACCAGGGTGGAGCCTACCTACTCATGGACATGCACGGTGAAAGGCCTTTCAGGCCAATAAACGGCCGCTTCTTAAAGAAGTACTATGCTTAATAAGCCACAGCCTGGGTCAATGATAGATGACGACGACTATGTCCGCTCACTATCTTCCTAGGCTCAGACTTTACAAGCAACAGCCGGCCTTCCCATAACGGCTGACCGAAACGTCCTTAAACTAACGGCGGACCGAAACGTCCTTAAACTAACGGCGGACCGAAACGTCCTTAAACTATCGGCGGACCGAAACGTCCTTAAACTAACGACGGACCGAAACGTCCTTAAACTAACGGCGGACCGAAACGTCCTTAAACTATCGACGGACCGAAACGTCCTTAAACTAACGACGGACCGAAACGTCCCTAAACTACTACCGCAACATCCTTAGCTTGACGAGATGGATAAAAAAAAAAGAAGAAGATAAAAAAAAAATGATAAAAAAAAAAACAAAAAAAAACGGTATGTCCATAAGCGAAGTGGGCACGGATGAAAACCCGAAAGGGCTCCGTGAGTAAAAACAGCAGGGCTGCCGGCAAGTGTTCGTGAAAACCCGAAAGGGCACGACCTTGTAAAAAAAAAGTGAAAAAGAATAAAAAAAAACGGTATGTCTATAAGCAAAATGGGCACGGATGAAAACCCGAAAGGGCTCCGTGAGTAAAAACAGCAGGACTACCGGCGAGTGTTTATGAAAACCCGAAAGGGCGCAACCTCGTTAAAAGACACTTGTAGGGTCCTCTCGACCTTGTAAGGAGAAACCACCTGCGTGAGATCCTTACGACTCACAAGGGAGCAACACACTTAGGGATCCTCACGATTCCTGAGGAGAAAATACACTTACGAGATCCTCACGACTCGTAAGGAGAATTCTCTTATGGGACCCTCACGGCTCATGAGATTTGAAAGTCTTAAGTTACAGAAGCCTGAACCTGTTCTTAAGCAAATCCTCCACAACCTTCGATATTGCCCTACAAGAGGCTTAATACTGACCCTTGTATACAATCCACGGGCGCGAATAAACATTTCCCAGCAAAGTCCAACCCTTGTAGGTCCTCTCGACCCATAAGGAGAAAACCCTCTTGTAGGATCCTTACGACTTACAGAGGAACATACACTTAGGAATCCTCACGTTCCCTAAGGAGAAAATACACCTGCAAGATCCTCACGACTTGTAGGGAGAAATACCTTTGTGAGACCCTTACGGCTCATGAAGTCAAAAGCCTTAGTCGACAGGACCTTAACCCTGTTTGCTAAGCCACCTTTGTTCAACATCGACAGAGGCAAATGATGATTCGCTCCTGGTAATATTCCAGTTGCAGCGATGCTGATGCCTGAACCGGTATCAAATCCTAAGTTCTTTCATGGCAAATGATGATTCGCTCCTGGCATCATCCCAGTTGCAGCGATGCTAATGCCGAAATCGGTGTCCAAAATCCGAGCTTGCGGCGAAAAAGCTAGCAAGCCACACATGCCTACAAAATAGCCGAAATGATGGGGCAACTTGCAATAAAAAGCAGCAAGTAAGAATGAAGGCATAAAAAATAGCCGAAATGATGGGGCAACTCGCAATAAAAAGCAGCGAGTAGAAAATAAATAAATAGCCGAAATGATTGGGCACCGCGAAAAATAGCCGAAATGATGGGGCAATCGCGACCTTCGCGATATAAAAGCTGAAACGATAGAGCATCGCGGAAAAAGAAATAAAATAAAAATAAAATGTATGCCTTACAGGCGATGTTCCATCACACTCTGTATACAATCCAATGGCATAAACAAAAAGGGAACGTACCTCCCTCCCCCAGGTTTCACCAAAGAACGAAACTAAATCTCGACGGGCCACAAGCGACCTAGAAATCATCCCAACACTCGTCTCGTAACAACGGACACAACTTCAAGCTAAGCGGAACAGCGGCAACTCCCAGTTCCATGGCTCGGTGGTATACATATCGCCAACAGTCAAACCTTCACCCCGTGAAATGCGGATATATTCAGCAAAATTCCTGGTTACGTGGAACGCGGATAACGTCACCCTTTGACCCCGTGGAAAACGTCCAGAGTGGATCCTGGTCCTCGCAGAGCATGGCAGTGAACCCGTGCGAAGCATCCAGAGCGGAGCCTAGTCCTCGCCTAACGCGGCAGTGAACCCGTGTGAAGCATCTAGTGCAAAATTCCTGGTCACGTGGAACGCGGATAACGTCACTCTTTGACCCCGTGGAAAACGTCCAGAGCGGATCCTGGTCCTCGCAGAGCATGGCAGTGAACCCGTGCGAAGCATCCAGAGCGGAGCCTAGTCCTCGCCTAACGCGGCAGTGAACCCGTGTGAAGCATCTAGTGCAAAATTCCTGGTCACGTGGAACGCAGATAACGTCACTCTTTGACCCCGTGGAAAACGTCCAGAGCGGATCCTGGTCCTCGCAGAGCATGGCAGTGAACCCGTGCGAAGCATCCAGAGCGGAGCCTAGTCCTCGCCTAACGCGGCAGTGAACCCGTGTGAAGCATCTAGTGCAAAATTCCTGGTCACGTGGAGCACGGATAACGTCACTCTTTGACCCCGTGGAAAACGTCCAGAGCGGATCCTGGTCCTCGCAGAGCATGGCAGTGAACCCGTGCAAAGCATCCAGAGCGGAGCCTAGTCCTCGCCTAACGCGGCAGTGAACCCGTGTGAAGCATCTAGTGCAAAATTCCTGGTCACGTGGAGCACGGATAATGTCACTCTTTGACCCCGTGGAAAACGTCCAGAGTGGATCCTGGTCCTCGCAGAGCATGGCAGTGAACCCGTGCAAAGCACCCAGAGCGGAGCCTAGTCCTCGCCGAGCACGGCAGTGAACCCGTGTGAAGCATCTAGTGCAAAATTCCTGGTTACGTGGAACGCGGATAATGTCACTCTTTGACCCCGTGGAAAACGTCCAGAGCGGATCCTGGTCCTCGCGGAGCATGGCAGTGAACCCGTGCGAAGCATCCAGAGCGGAGCCTAGTCCTCGCCTAACGCGGCAGTGAACCCGTGTGAAGCATCTAGTGCAAAATTCCTGGTTACGTGGAACGCGGATAATGTCACTCTTTGACCCCGTGGAAAACGTCCAGAGCGGATCCTGGTCCTCGCGGAGCATGGCAGTGAACCCGTGCGAAGCATCCAGAGCGGAGCCTAGTCCTCGCCTAACGCGGCAGTGAACCCGTGTGAAGCATCTAGTGCAAAATTCCTGGTTACGTGGAACGCGGATAATGTCACTCTTTGACCCCGTGAAAAACGTCCAGAGCGGAGCCTGGTCCTCGCCAAGCACGGCAGTGAACCCGTGTGAAGCATCCAGAGCAAATACCGGACTGTGGAGTCCTTAAAATCCACGGACTATGATGTCCTTAACCTCGACCGTGATGTCTTAAAACTAACGATCAACCACCCCGATTCCCTACGGATTCTGCCTTGGTCTAAGGGTACATCTTTTCACTCCTTTGATACTCGGCGTTGTAATTCCTCAACGTCTTCAAAGAGGTGACGGGTCCCTGTAACCAAACACCGGACTGTGGAGTCCCTAAATCCACGGACTATGGGGTCCTTAACCTTGACCGTGATGTCTTAAAACTAACAGCGGACTGTGGAGTCCTTAAATCCACGGACTATGAGGTCCTTAACCTTGACCGTGATGTCTTTGAACTATGATACCTTAATAGACCCCTGACTCCGTGAAACACGGATAAGGGTGATCACATCTGGCACTTGCAGGCCCTCACGACCTGTAAGGAAGAAAAAACTCTCTTGTGAGATCCTTACGACTCTTAAGGGAAAACTCACTTAAGGATCCTCACGATCTCTAAGAAGAACTTACACCTATGGGATCCTCTCGACCTGTAGGGAGAAAAACTCTTTATGAGACCCTCGTGGCTCGTAAAATGCAAAAGTCTTAGGAAGCAGATCTTAACCCTGAATCCTAAGCCATTGCTGTCCTGCAAGAAGATCGAGATAGAATATCCGCAGAATACATTCAATAAAAAGGGGGACACACCATTTAGAAGAAAAATGTATCTTCTATTCATAAACCAAAATGGGTACAAAGTACAATTCATGAAAGAAACAAAAAGAAAATACTCTTATCCATGAGTACGTACAAAAAGGAAGGAAAAGATACAAATGTTTCAAGCCGGCGGGCGATTCAGCAGCTTGGTCAGCTCATCCTGCTTTTGCTGGACCACGGCTTCATGACGCAAGATCTCCAAAAGACGAGCCTCTGCTTGAGCTTGCTGAGCTTGATACGAAGCGAGCCGGGCTTCAAGCTCTTTCTCAGTGGCCTTATGAGCCTCGACCCTCTCACAAGTGAACGTGGCAGCTTTATCGAGAGCCACAACCTTATGTTCGCTACGTATCGCTCTATCAGGCCACGTAAGCTCGCTTTCGTAACCACAGCAAACGCGCTCACATCGCCTGATGTGAAAGGCAACAAGAAAAGTTTCCGACATATTTCAAGCATACGTTCGCAATCATATGAGTATTCAAAAAGGGAATGATAATAATAATAGCGTTTGCAATCGCATGAACGTTCATAATACCCAAAATGGTCTGATGCGCAGGAAAGCGATGGTAACATTTGCAATTAAAGAAAGTTCTCATGAGAAGAATACAAAGTTTATTTATGCAAGCGGAAACATACATACTAGCACCAAGCCTACACGGAATCTCGGCATAAAGCGTAAAAAAGGAGGGACTAATTTAAAAATGTTCTATGCTAACGGAAAAGGTCACCAAACATGGGATCAACGGCACAAGGGTTAATGAAACAGAGGACGAAATTCTCCATCTCTCTCTCTGCTTTCTCCAGCACGTCAAAGCGACGGTTCTCACGAGGAGTCGCTCCCCATCGATTGGCGCCGTGCTCGTCCGCGAAAGCAGACATAATAGCTCGCCGGGCCTTGATCTGGCTCAGTAGATAAATTGAGCAATCCTTCAAAGCCTGAGTAATCAGGCACGCTTCATGAAAACCCTCGAGCTTTTCTTCTGCCGCGTCGAGCATCGCCAGGGTCATCTCCGCCGGGTGAGGAGGGATGTCGGCAAGCACGGCCTTGAGAATCATCCAGAGCCAGAGAGAACCCATCGGGAGGGGGGACCCCCTACGGATCGAGAGTTCATGCATGGCTGAGTCGCATTCGTTGTCGGTAAGGAGGGGATCCACCAACCGAGCAGCAAAGCGGGGGACCATTTCCTCAATAGGAACTTCCCATGGCTGTCGACGAGCATGAGGGCGATTGCAGGCCATGGCGCTCGTTTGCTTCTCAAGACAAGTTACTCCAAGATAAAAAAAAATAATAATAATATAAATCTCTTTGTGAGAGGAAAAGGGAAGCTATAGCCTCATATATAAGGAAATGCATTAAGTGCTGTGCGCGGAAAATCTTGCATGGTGAAGCTATTTCCAAGGCCCAAAAAACAAAAGGCATCGAAAATCAAGGAGATGGAACTATTTCCAAGGCCCTTTCTTCTGCGTCTAATATTGTGCACTGAAAATAGGGCATGGGAAGATTTTGTGAACAACCACATCAAGGGACCCCACGTGCAGACTACGTGAGGCCTAAACCTGATGTACACCAAAAAAAATGGAGTAGCACCCTGCATATTGAAAGCACCAACAACAACAGTAGCAAAATGATAAAATCCCAGAGAAAAGCATGCAGACATACAAAGACATAATAGAACTTGTCACTCATACTACAAGAGGTTCATACAAATATAGAGGACACATTTACAATGGTAAAACTTCAGATGCGGGGCATGGGTTGAGAAACTCAAAATTAACTTTATTCAAAATCTTCCAAGCATTTCGAACCTCCTGAGTATGCTTCCTCTCACGATCACAAGCATCGGGGTCCTCACGAATGTCCTCTACCCTCCGATAGGCGGCAAGTATGGCTGACTGCTGGAACATCTGATGCAGGAGATCAATGAGATTATCCCGCCTTCTCTTTGAGATCAAGTGCATCAGATACACCGAGTGTACTTTATCCTCGGCGGCGTCCAATGCCCCAAGCGGCACACCAGCACAGAATAGAGGGAGAGCCTCCCTGATCGCCAGCACGATCAGCCTCAGAAGAGAAGAGCGACGGGGGAGTAGCCGATGGTCGTACTCATCAAAGCTGCTCATGATCTCGGCACATTGAGCATCGGTGAACTTCTGGTTCTGACTGCGGCCCAGTGCATGAATATTCCCATAGGAAATGATCTCGTCAAGACCATACAGATGGGCATCCATGATACCTGAAATAAAGGTCATGAGATTCATTAGAAAACTCCTGTTTCATTAACTGCAGAAGAACAACCTCGGGTCAAGAGACCCCAGGAAGCCTCCGCATGAAGAAATCAAATCCTTCATTGGAATTAAAATTCCTTATTAAGAAAAGGGGATTAAATTCCCAGAAACATTTTTGGATGGAAATTAAATTCCATGGAGTTAAAACGCTATCATCATCTCCCCAAAGATCATCTAAACCCTAAAGATCTACAGTTTGAAGGTTAAGCGGTTCTTATGGGAAAACATGAAGAGAAAAGGGTAAAAACCCTTGTTTTGGATTTAAAATCCAGAGGAATGTGAAGGTCCATCGTTGTCCAAAAACATTACCTGAAGAAAAGGATTCTTTTCGAACAGAGTTAAACTCTGCAGACTGTTTCAAGACAGAGAACTAAGCTCTGGAAGCGAGAATTAAATTCCCAAGGAAGAAGTTCTCAGAAGAAGAAGATGAACAAAGTGAAGGCTCCTATGAAGAGACAGAGGTATTTATAGAAGGCAATGAAAACGTTTCATCTCCCCAGATCCCTAGAGGAATCCAACGGTCATAAGAGGTGACAGCGTTGCACTCACGTGCAGACACGTGAGAACAACGCTGTGGGGGCATTTGTTTCCTGATTTAAAATCAGGAAAGCTTCTGGGAAAAGCTTCAGAAGAGGGTCACGTGCTTACACGTGACTAGCGGTCACGTGTTGGCACGTGACACCTAAAAGCATCATCAAGTCAAGTTCAGTTTTCCAACTACATTAAAGAAAGGGCTTCAGAAAGGGTCACGTGTCGGCACGTGACATTTAAATGCAAGCGTCAAAGGCACACCGGTTCCCTGATCAAGTCAAGGAAAAGGCTTCAGAAGAGGTCACGTACTCCCACGTGACCAGGGTCACGTGTTGGCACGTGACGTTCAAAGCAGCAGACTCGTTCTCCAGATGAACCAAGGAAAGAGAGTTCAAACAAGGGTCACGTGCTCACACGTGACCAGGGGTCACGTGGTGGCACGTGACGTTTAAGCAACGATCAGAAGACAGAGCGCAAAAGAAAGGAAAAGGCTCATTCCAAAGGGGGTCACGTGCCCACACGTGACCATGAGTCACGTGGTCACACGTGACCGGCTTTCAGAGCCCATTTTGTCAACAGAATTAAATTCTGAAAGAAATTCAAATCTTTCCAAAGGAAAGCGGCTATCTGGAACCAATCGAATTAAAAATTCAGAGGTGATGAAATATCATCTATCTATGGGAAAATCTCGGGTTTGGAAAGATTTCCCCTTTAAATCTAACCGAAACAACAAAGGAAAAATCCCTGGATTTAAAATCCAATGGTGAATAAAATTCACCTAATAATCCAAAGGTCCAAAACGAATGATGGATGCAAATCAAATCTCTCATGAAGATTCGTCAAAAACTGATTGATTCGGCTGCTTCTCCTATAAATAGGAGCCAAGAGACACAGAGAAAGAGAGATATATAGATACAGAGACAGGGAGAGAAAAAGAAAAGGAAGAGAGCTTCGATACTTGGAGAAACTTGGATCTTCTGCAAAAAAACCCTAGGTAAGAAAGGGAAAAGCTCCTTGAAAGAAAAAGAGAATTTAATTCTCAACAGAGTTTAACTCTGATACATAAAACAGAAGAACATATTTCTTCTCTCTTTGATAGAGGATCTGCAAAGTGCACATCTCCCCTTGAGGTTGAGAATTTAATTCTCAATGGGTTGAGATCCTGCCATGCAGATCCAAAACATAGAGAGGGAATGCAAGCACGAGAATTTAATTCTCACAGAACTATAGGAATTTAATTCCTTTAAAATAAAATTAGGGCTTGACCCTGTATCATGGGAATTTAATTCCTTCAGAACAAAAAGAAACAGGGTTTAACCCTAATTAAGAACATAGTTCTGTTGAAA
This sequence comes from Agapanthus africanus, assembly GCA_030015575.1. NCBI lineage: Eukaryota > Viridiplantae > Streptophyta > Magnoliopsida > Asparagales > Amaryllidaceae > Agapanthus > Agapanthus africanus. Next base: position 888,070,552 of record JASDDO010000019.1, on the reverse strand, counting down.
CAACGAGAATTTAATTCCTTTAATCATAATTTAACAGAGGATGGAAGTTCAAATTCCCTAAAAAGCCTTTGTTAGGGTTTAACCCTATTTGATTCTTCACATGAACAAGGAATTTAATTCCTGCAGAAAGTTCAGAGTCCAACTCTATTCAGAATATAAACCTTCGAAAGGAAGTAGGAATTTAATTCCTCTGAAATTACTGTCAGGGTTTAACCCTACGAGGAACTTGATTCCTGGAAAAGATTAACAGATCCTCTAAAACAACATACATAGAGACAGGGTCACGTGTCACCACGTGACCCCCCCAAGAGATCTACAGAAAGCCCCTTTGAGGCAGCACCCCACGTGACCCACGTGACCCTTGGCAGAAGCTCTAATATATAGGAATTTGAATGCCTATCACGTGATGGCACGTGATGCTCTGAAAGACGCGATAATCTCAGCAGAATAAATGAAGGGAGGGCGCTCTCACGTGCTGCCACGTGACCCCTCTTGCCTTAGTGTTAAACACTAAATTGAAACTCTCGAACCCAGTGTTAAAACACTGTTGGGCCTTAGTGTTCAACACTAATTAAAAAGCTTTATTTGCAGTGTTCAACACTGATCTGTTTTAGTGTTTAACACTAATTCGAAAAGCCTTGTTGCTGGGGTTAAACACCAATTATCTCTTAGTGTTAAACACTAACTTGTCAACCTCATTCCCAGTGTTCAACACTGACTGCTCTGTAGTGTTTAACACTAGGTTTTGGCCCAATTGGCCTAAATGGATAGAGGCAAAGCTTCTCCTGATTGGACTTAGCCCAAGATGGCCATAAGTCCTCAATTTGTGATTAACTGGGCCAATGGGCTCATAACATAATTAATCGGTCTTGATCCCAAATTGGGCCAAGGACTATTTAATCCACTCCGGTTCTAGGGTACATCTCTTCACTCCTTTGATACTTGGCATTGTAATCCCTCAATGTCTTCAAAGAGGTGACGGGTCCCGACGACCACACATTGATACGGATTGTGGGGTCCTTAAACCCGTGTTTAATGCAAAATTCCTGGTTACGTGGAACGCGGATAATGTCACTCTTTGACCCCGTGGAAAACGTCCACAGCGGAGCCTGGTCCTCGCAGAGCACGGCAGTGAACCCGTGTGAAGCATCCAGAGCACATACCGGACTGTGGTGTCCTTAAACCCATGGACTACGACGTCCTTAACCTTGACCGAGATGTCTTAAAACTAACAATGGACTGTGGGGTCCTTAAACCCATGGACTACGACGTCCTTAACCTTGACCGCAATGTCCTTAAACTACCCATGGACCGCAATGTCCTTAAACTACCCATGGACCGCAACGTCCTTAAACTACCCATGGACCGCAATGTTTTTAAACTAGAACAATAGAGCCCCGTATGCTCTTTTGTCGGATCTAAACGATCCCGTTTAAGTTGATCTTAGCCTCAAAGATGGCTAACGTATCCTTAAACCTTCAAACAGACTGGACTATGAATCCCCCCAATTAACTCTGGCTCGAGGGTACATCTCTGAGCTCCTCTGACATCCGTCGTTGTAATCCTTCAACGTCGTCGGAGAAGTGACGGGTCCTGACGGCCATACATTTAATGGACCACTATGTCGCTAAACTGGAACAATAGAACCCAAACGCTCCTTTGTCGGATCTAAACGATCCCGTTAAGTTGATCTTAGTCACGAAGTTAGACTAACGTATCCTTAACAAACGTTTGAGTCGATCTTAGCCTCGAGTATGGCTGACGTATCCTCAAACCAAACCCCCAAACCCAAATCTAAGATAATACGGATTTGGACTAGTCCACGCCCTACGGGCGACGACATAACTCAGTCTCCGTAAACAATCCACGGGCAACAAAATACAAAACAAACACCCACGACACGAAGTGACCATCTGGAGAAGGAGAAAGTTGTTACCGCAATGCGGTAGCGTAATTAACTGCAGGGGCTTGCGCCTGCAGGGAAGAGCGTCCCCACAATCAAAAACCCCTCAAACGAGGGGGAATCTGACGAAGTCTGCTACATCGGACGCATCCGTCTAAACCTTCGATATACGGTGCCATAAATCAACTTGGCATCTTCGGAGAGGTGGACGGATAGCACCAATTAGCATGCCCCGAATCTCAGGCGAGACGCCACGTCGCGCCGTCTTTCGGAGGGGAACATATATGTATATTTATACATGACTTTCTTGCTCAACATGATAGTATGCTATCTGGTTTTACTTTATCTAACATGTTTACATGATACTGTTCATTTGATACATGTTGATAAAGTCCTGAGGATATTTGCTTAACTTCTATGGCTATGATAGAGATCATACTAGTGGGGCATGTGTAGTCTATAAGCATATCCTTGAATGTTCCTAGTCGTAGGTATATCGAGACAGGGCATCGATATTCCAGAGTAGACTAGCGTATACGTTTCTTGACCCATATGATGGGCGATGGATGATCCCATATCCATTGGTGTTGTGACATCGAAGATTGTGTACGGGTGCTCAGTAGAGACTGGGTGCACTGAACGGACTCACCGAGAATTCCTATATGGTATTATATCTATCGTCGGATAGCAGTTCTCTGGTGACACTGGTACAGGTTAGTCTGTAGACCCGAGATCGTCATAGAGTCTTGTGTGTTCTCCCACTGTACTTTGATCTCCACCCCACCACGGCTCTGCCGAGTCGTGCAAACAGGTGGCTTTTGGGTATAGTCCCGAGACACATGGAAACAGTGAGCGATAGGAGGGGTTTTGTCTCTCCCGGTATTAGGAGTTGATGTTGTGCAATGTGTGATTGGCTCTGACTTGAAGTCCCTGGCCAGGGCTGATGAGATTTACTGATAAATGTTATCAGTAGTTTCTCGACCGGTCATAGTTCATATCAACATGACTTATTGAGTTATTAGAGCTCGACGATTCCATCCCTAGACTTGATATGCAGTATATCAGTCGAAGAGACCGGACTGTACGGTAAGTGTTGCCAATGGCTCGACAAGAGTTTTGACGGGCTCGCTTGTTTTTCTTCTGATCGCTCAATACCCGGGTGGCCGTTACGTTTAGCTGACCGCTTGCGGCTTGTAGGTGTTTTGATACGATCATCACCTACTGCCGGCGTATTGACGAGTCTTAGAGTCCCATACAGGATTTTTCTAGCTCAGGCGAAATGATGTGGAGTGCATATGAGATATGTGCGGGAGCTTGACTAAATGCGAGTATGTGATACCGTATTTTAATCGGGCGTTTATTATTGGTCGGGTCGCATTTAATGTGATCGATTTATTAAATCAAGTGTTGATTTAATATTGACTTTTTAGCTCACTTTTAATTAAACATTTTCTTTTGGATGTATGCATATATGTTTATACATACACATGATGATGTGCATGCACACATACATACATACATATGTATCATGGTTGATGATACATAGAAGATGGCAATACAAGACTTACATGGTTGATAAATATCTTCTACTTTGTTTATGAATTAAAGATAAAGGAAATTAGCTAAATGACTCATTCTTTCTACACAATTCTTGTTGACCTTTGACTTTAACCATGGTTAGATTTCCTTTGTTCTTTAACCCATCTACAAAATATCTAGATATTTAGTTAACTATGGTTATATTTGAGAGTGTCTCATATATTTATTCTTTGTTATTCATTTTATTAAAAAAGTTTTTCATAATATTCACAAAAGCTTTTGCCATCTTCACTTTCCTCCTTCTTCAAGCTCTCTTGAGTTTTGTTTTAAGTGAGGAACTTAAAAAGAAAGGGTTTTTAAGAGAGTTTACAAACCACACAACCATTCTACACTACCACTACCCCTTTAGTGTAGAGTGCTTGCTTCATTTTATGAAGCTAAGAGCTTGATCTAGAAATCTCCGGGTGGATCATCGTAGACGATGAAGGACCTTGAGCGGAGTCATTCGTGCAGAGCCGTAGGAGTCCTAAAGACCGAAGGAGTTGGCTACAAAGGTTGTATTTCCTTTTCCTTTAGCTTAGACTTCTTATTATGTTGATATTACCCTAATCTCTAGTTACGATTCGTAGTTCGTTTGTAATAGCCCTCTAAAATTTAAAAGTTCACCACTTTATGATGTTGCAACCTTACTAGAGGCGCTACTATACACCAACACCTTGGCATCGTGGGGTAAGAGATTACCAATCAAGGATGGACCGAGCAGGGTAGCTGCTCGGTGGTCTCTTGATGAGGGCTTTAATCCTTAGCGCGGGAGGGCATGGAGTGGCCTGCCAAGGATGGACCGAGCAGGGTAGCTGCTCGGTGGCCTCTTAATGAGTGCTTTGATCCTTGGCGTCGTGGGGTAAGAGATTACCAGCCAAGGATGGACCGAGCAGGGTAGCTGCTCGGTGGCCTTTTGATGAGGGCTTTGATCCTTGGCGTCGTGGGGTAAGAGATTACCAGCCAAGGATGGACCGAGCAGGGTAGCTGCTCGCTGGCCTCTTGATGAGGGCTTTGATCCTTGGCGTCGTTGGGTAAGAGATTACCAGCAAAGGATGGACCGAGTAGGGTAGCTTCTCGGTGGCCTCTTAATGAGGGCTTTGATCCTTAGCGCGGGAGGGCATGGAGTGGCCTGCCAAGGATGGACCGAGCAGGGTAGTTGCTCGGTGGCCTCATGATGAGGGCTTTGATCCTTGGCGTCGGTGGGTAGTGAACTACCAGCCATGGATAGACCGAGCAGGGTTGCTGCTCGGTTGCCTCTTGGCGAGGGCTTTGATCCTTAGCATGGGAGGGCATTGAGAGGCCTGCTAAGGATGGACCGAGCAGGGTTGCTGCTCGGTTGCCTCCTAGCGAGGGCTTTGATCCTTGGCGTCGGTGGGTAGTGAACTACCGGCCATGGATGGACCGAGCAGGGTAGTTGCTCGGTGGCCTCTTGATGAGGGCTTTGATCCTTGGCGTCGTGGGGTAAGAGATTACCAGCCAAGGATGGACCAAGCAAGGTAGCTGCTGGTGGCCTCTTGATGAGGGCTTTGATCCTTGGCATCCTGGGGTAAGAGATTACCAGCTAAGGATGGACCGAGCAGGGTAGCTGCTCGGTAGCCTCTTGATGAGGGCTTTGATCTTTGGCGTCGTGGGGTAAGAGATTACCAGCCAAGGATGGACCGAGCAGGGTAGCTGCTCGGTGGCCTCTCGATGAGGGCTTTGATCCTTAGCGCAGGAGGGCATGGAGTGGCCTGCTAAGGATGGACCGAGCAGGGTAGCTGCTCGGTGGATTTGCGAGGTTCCGTCTAACCTTCCCTGGTATGTAAACATCGGGAAGAGTGACCGTCAAGGATGACACGTGTCACGAACGCATGGGGGGAGACGAAGCATTTAGAAGAGTCGCGTCGCTCCGACTTTGGTTCGCCGAGAAAGACGGGATATCCGCCGCGTGGCGGTACAGTATTGGAAGAAACGAGCGAATGTTGGACTCTTGGGGGCGCTGTGGGGCTATAAAACAGAGAGGGCGTATTGCTCATTCCTTTCTCCATCCCCAAAATGTAAGAATGTACGAATTCCCTTTCTCCATCCCCGAGATCATTTCTTTCGAGGACGTATACTTGTACGACCAGCTGTGCTCCGAGGAGACGCTGCAGGCGCTGATCTGGCGCGTTGAGGATCATGTCGGCCGCCTGCTTCCCCGGCGATCACCCCTGCTCCAGCTGCTGATGTACTCGATCTGGAGGGCGTCGCTGGGGCTGCACAACCCCTTGTCCGAGCAACTGAAGGATGTGGCGGTTGGTAAGCTGAGGTCGCTGTGCCGCTTCGGCCTGATCTCGATGAGTCGGCGCGATCGCTCGGTGGCCCTCATTCTCGAGTGTTACCAACTGAGGCATCTCGCCGATGGGTGCTCACTCGTAGAGCTTTCTGGCCCGTTCGTGGCCACGAGGGTTCGCGGACAGCATCAGAGGCAGAGGTCTGAAGCGGTAAGGGCTCGGCTGGCGGAAATATCCTCGGAGTACTACGAGCAATGTTTCCTGCACCCCCTTCCCCCACCGCTGTAAGAGTTTTTCTTTTCTTTTTGATGTAAGGTTGATGAGCCCACAATACCTTTGAATAAATAAGATTTCCCTTTTTGCGATGCTCCATTGTTTCCCTCTTATTGTTAAATAAATAGAAACCCAAGAAATATTTACATCGATTTTGTTAAAGAAGAAATATACATTCGATTAACCAAGCATTGGTATGTAGGACCTGCGTTTTTTAGGCCCAAGGGCATCGCCTTATAGCAGTATACCCCTCGGTCCGTTGTGAATGCGGTGAGATTCTCGTCCGCCGGAATCATACGGATCAGGTTGTAACTGGAGAAAGCGTCCATGAAGCTAAGTGGCTTGTGGCCTGCCAAACTTTCGACGATCTGATCTATCCGAGGGAGGGGATATCTCGTCGAGGTCATCATCAGTAAATATGATCGGCTCGGCAGCTTTAGCTCTCTTTCTTTGGTGGCTGCCAGTCTCCTCGATCGGTAAGGGACACTGAGTCTCGTCGGTTCCCGTCGTACCCTCTGTTGACACGACCATGATTTGGCCGATTGTCAACTCACCGGGAGGGGGATGGTGCTTTTTCTCACGGTCGGCCTGCCGTTTGTCTCGCAAGTACGTTGCAAGGTGCCCCGAGCGTATTAACTCCTCGATGTAGTCTCGGAGCTGCTTGCAGTTCTCGGTGGAGTGGCCCTGCGGCCTGTGGAAAGCGCAATAGGGGACTCGGGTGTGCTTTGCCGCCCTATTCGAGACTGGGGGAGTTTGAAGAACATCTCGCCCTTAGCCTCCTCTAACAGTACTGTCTGGGAGACGTTGAGCGGGGTGTACTCCTGAAACTTCGAGGAGTAGGGTTTTGGCCGCTCAATCTTCTTTTTCTTTTCCCTGGCCCTTTTCTTCTGATCGGTTTGCTCTGTCCGGGGTAGATTGGCGTTCACCTCGGACTCGAGCTGGATCTCACGTTCGGTCCAGGTCTTTACCTCGGCCATGGTCCTAGGTTGCGCTAATGCAAAGGAGCGTAGCCACTCCTTGTGCCTAAGATCCGACCTAAGGGCTGTAATGACCGTCTCGTCCCGGTGTTCTGGGACCTCAAGAAGGGCGTTGTAGAAGCGGGTGACGCACCCTTTGAAGGATTCTTTATCCCCGTTCGTTATGGTGAAGAGATGGTCAACGGTCTGCTTCTGCCGTCTGTTCCCGACGAAGTGGCCGAAGAATTGGATGGCCAGCTCATCGAAGGTAGAGATTAAGCGTGGCGTGAGTCCTCGAAACCAGTCTGGTCCGGAGCGGATGAGAGTGGCTGGGAAAGCGCGGCATTGTGCGGCGTCGGAACAGTCCTGGAAACTCATCCCGGTTGTGAACGCGTCCAGATGGTCCTTCGGGTCGGACTTCCCGTCGAAGAGTAAGACCTTCGGGGGCTTGTCCCGGGAGGAGACGTGGACGGCGAGTAGCTCTTTGGTGAAGGGCTTCGTGAGCGAGTCGGTGGCATATTTTGCCCCGTCGCTTGAAAGAAGATTTTCCCGATGTATGCCTTCGATCTTCTTTTCGAGGGTGTCGAGTCGGCCGTGGTATCCCGACGATTCGACATACTCTGATTTTTGGCCTCTGCTGCCGGAGATCTGTGCCTGGCCACGGCCCCGGTTCCGTTCGATGAGGTTCCTCAGGTCCCTCGGTGAGGTCGTCTTCGAGCCACCATGGTGAGTCCCGTCTGCGCGACCCCGTCGAGGGAAAGGGTGCCGGTTATGCCTGGGTGCAGGCGAGCTGACCGACACCTCCTCAGGAGGGATAGGGACGCGATGGGCCTCGGGGCGAGGTGCTCTTGCGAAAGACCTTGGCGTTGAGCTGTGCGACGACCAGCGGGTCATTGAATTGGTTGGCTCGGGGGATCTGCGTCCGCCGGAGACAGCGAGGCGGTGTTTGGTCGTGCCGACACGGGCAGAGTCTTCTCTCCCTCTGTAGGGGTCTCGGTCCCGAGGTGGGGGAGCGGCGACCTCGGGAGCTTGCCCGGCCATTTGGACACGGACGAGTGCATCCACGACGGACGCGAGCCGATCTATGCGAGCGGATAGGGCGTGAATGGCGTTCGGGGGAGGAGGGGATTCTCCCTCGTCTCCACTGCGGGGAGGGCGACGGCTGGTGCTTGGATCATCGCGGTGATCGCTCGCCATGAAGTCGAGATCGGAAGATGAACTTTCGTTGATTGGAACTAACGTTCCCACAGACGGTGCCAACTGATGGATCTCTGGATCTCCTTCAGATGTTACCTTCCGTTGATCCGCTGCGAGCGCTGATGGATGGCTGAGATTGGATTTGGAGGGTTGCCTCTTGAAACGTGTGGATCTCAATGGGTTTTATGTGGTTGAGGCCGAGCTACTTGCAAGGAAGTCCCGGGATGGTTGTGCCACCGAGGACCCTCTGACGATCAAGTTACACGGGGTATTTTGGCAGAGTAACGGCATATTAGGGTAAAACTAGCTTACCTGAGTCGTCTGAGAGAGGGGTTTATATGGTGACAGCCATGGGCAGGCGGGCGTGAGATTCACGCCGGCCATTACGCCCCTGGAGTTATGCCCGCATGAAAGGCGAGATACCCCATTAATGGCGAAATACGCTCGTTAATGGGGGAACGCGGGATCATGGGCGGCGGATATCTCGCGTCTGGCGAGACTCATGGAGCCGTGGCGGAGACGCCCATGATCAGTGCCGTGGGTCGGTCGATGAGACCGAGGAAGCTAGGCTCGGCAGGAGGCTCGGGAACGAGTGGGAGGCCGAGCGAGCTTGGTTCTGTGATAGCTCGGAGGCGAGCTGGGGATGGTCTGGAAGGCCACCGAAGGTCGGTAACATCCTCGGGTCGCAGGCCCGGGTATGATTCCAACATACCGTTCTTGATCCTTTCTTGTAAGCTCTGGGATACGTCATCTGACACGTGTCATGATCTGGGGAGTCACCGATATCGAGCATCATCACAAAGGTAATGTAAAATTCCAATACGACATTTTAAATAGAGACGGGTTATCAACCGCCTCTAGTGGAGTACATGGATGGTTGAATCAATTCTCTCTAACCAAACTCGACTATCTCTCTATCACATCATCCAAAATAATATGATCTCAAAAATATCAAATGAGAATTCTATGGATTCAAAAAGAAATATGGAGCTCGATTTGCCTCCAAAGACCGGCACCAACTTCTTTGGAACATGCTTCAATGGAGTCAATACTCTTTTAGGTTTACTACCTCTGCTCCTCGCATGTATGCACTTGATTTTTTTTTAGTTTATTTTATGAGTAAGTAGATGCATTTTCATGAAAAAGCATTAAGTATCCGCAGAGGGTTGCATGTAAAAACAAGAGGCCGGGGGTATTGCAAATTATGAGTCTTCATCTTGTTTCAAACCATCTATGCATTACTTATTTTTCGAAGCATATTGGTGAACCTCACGTTAGCATATTTAGGTACATAACCTTATTTCTCATGCATGGATTTCGTGAGAATATGCGGACCCTCTCTATATATAGTATATATAAGGCATGCTCCACATAAGACTCGTTCCTAAAATAAATAATATTTTTCTCTTCTTAATTGGTCGTGTCTTGTAGTTGTGATACCTTTTCAATTCTCATTGCAGCCCGTTCTGGCCAAATATGGCTTTTCCGGTATCCATACTTGTACCCGAACTTGTATTCGAATTTTATACCATAACTTGTATCTGAATTATATACCCGAACTATATTTTTACATGTACCCATTTAAAGGGTATTTTGGGAAGTGTTATTTAAGGGTTTAGGGAGGCCGCCATCTGAAAAAATCTGTAGTCTTTCATTAAAATTAGAGAAACGAGCTTAGCTGATGTCCATGGGTTTTCATGATTTAGGTTTTCAAATAAAATCTTTGTGTCTTTGTGTTGATTCTTTTACCGATTTACTTGGGTTTTTGTTTATATCTGTATATCCCGCTAATCCGTAACCCCCTCTGTGATGGTATTCTCGTATTTTACCTCGAGCGGTTATTGCCGGCTTTGAGTGCAGGGCAATGGATGTCAGAGACTGCCCCTTAATATGCAAGGGCCCATCCGGATAGGGCCACAGGACCTCGTCGTCATAGATGGTATATCTCTTACCAAACTCTCTTTATCCTAACTCAATGAACTTGGGTTATGCATATTTCTTATTAAGAAATTACAAGGTACTCTGTCCGCATACCAAATATTATACCATGCTACTTGTTTTTTGTTTAATGAATTTTTGTATTGCATTGCGTCAATTGAATCAGCGGCCTCCCACTTTGAAGAGAAATTTTAAAACTGTCCGATGCTTCTTGGCTATAAGGATTGTACTGGTATCCTTTTCTAGTGATTAGGCATGCAACATTGACACCAAATTGCATGATGTGTAACTTATTTCTTATCCATTTGTTCTTCTCTGAAACTACATGATTTTATCAACTCCATATGTATTATCGCAAGGAGGATGGCTAAGTTTGATACTTCTTCTCATCACCGCCATAATTGGTTGCTAGACAGGCATACTCCTGCAAAGATGCATGGATTCCGACTCATGGGGAACTTGCATTTGGGTCGTGGGTTCGGATCCTCGTATACGTTTTCATGTACCTTGAGTTGTACCTAGTGGCGGTCGAGTTTTTGATTCTTGAAGGCAATCACTCGGACAAGTTATTTCCTTCTGCAGATTTTGTACTTTCTGGAATAAAAATTAGTGGGAAACACGGGTTTGGTCTGATTGCAGCTCTTGTGATTTTACCGACGACATGGTTGAGGAGCTTGGGGGTTCTTGCTTTATATCTGGATGGGGGGCGTATTAGCTTCATTTATAGTGGTTGGTTGTGTCGTTTGGGCCGGAGTTTTGGACGGGGTTGGGTTTCATGAGAGAGGAACCTTGGTCAGTTGAAGTGGTCTTCCTATTGCAGTGAGTGAAGGAAACATGTGCATGTCCATGACAGAAACAAACACATACATCAATTTTATAAAAATCGAATTTTTATCTAAAATTAAATGCATACATTTGCTTCATCTCGATCTAATCGATGAAGGATCTGTTCATATATATACAAAGTACATTTTGGTAGCCTCCACAAATACAAAAGCCACCAATTGAAGTCCGCCAACCTTTGTTGAAAAGACACTTTCATGGATTGATAGGTATCCAAATATTTTTAAGAGGAAATATTCATAATTAAAATCTCTATTATCTCATGGCAAACCATTGCTCCCTTTATATAGGGTTCTGGTACAATACCTCAAGCCCAAATATCTGATGTGGAACTAAAACCCCATATATTAATAATATAGTAATTATATTATTAATAATGTTCCTCTTATGGTTGTGTCTAAATCTTCTACCGAAAGGTTTATAGGTGAGATCAATTGTGTCTCACATCTAGAGCCAACTATCAACTAAATTAATTTATAATTAATTAATAGTTTTAATTTAACAGTCAGATATCTATCTTGCCAACTGTTCATAAATGCTCTACTATAATATGTAATGTGAGATGACAATAAATATCAACTTACACTACTACAAATAAGGGTTGCCCCTATGGATTTGTCGGTAGGGGCAAACCACCGCCCCTACGGATATATGCGTAGGGGCGAAAAAAGATCCCGTAGGTGCAAAGGCCGCAGGTACAAGTTGAAGCCCTGAACTTGCCCCTACGAGCAAAAACTTGCCCCTACGGAGTTCTGTGTAGGGCCAGTTGCACCTACGGAGTAGGCCGTAGGGTAAAAAAAGTTATATTATTTACGGTTTTTTTAAATATATTACCTGTACCTACGGATATAGCCGTAGGGCCACGTAATATCCCCTACGGATATATGCGTAGGTACTTGTCCGTAGGGGTAAAATATCAGGATTTCTAATATGTTGCCCCTACGGATAAGTCTGTAGGGGCGAAGCAATGGCCCCTACGGATAGGTCCGTAGGGGCACTCCCAACCCCCTCGGTACTGAGATCAGGGGGGAAATATCAGTTACTGTTGATATTTTGCCCCTACGGATATAGCCGTTGGGGCAACATTTGTACCTACGGATTAATCCGTAGGTACACATTATCTGTATTTTTTTTAAAAAGGGGCTGCCTGATTTTTTCCCGCCCTGTGCACAATAATATATATAACAATAAAATATAAAATTAATCATCACGCAACATATATCGCAGTATTCACAATCACATCTTACGCATATAATATACAAAAGAAACCCAAAAACTGAATATGATATAAATATAAACCAATATCAATATCAATATCGTTTCAAAATGTAGTACAATATGTATCATATAAATAAATACATGTTTTAAAAAATAAGAATAAAAAAGCTACCCTAGCTCGGTCCAGCTCCACCTCTGATAAACGATAGAATCTGGCGCGCCTCCTCCTCGGTCAATAAACCATGCAATTCGGCGCGTGCGGGAGTCTGAGCGGCCTATGGAGCTGGCGATGTGGTCTGCGCAGCCGCCGTCGAGGTAGTAGCTTGCGGAGCCGCGGCTGCAGGAGTCTGAGCGGGCGGTGGAGCTATAGGAGCTATCTGCGGAACCGCAGCCGATGCAGCGGTTGAAAATAATACAATTGCATAACCTTAAGAAAAACAACCATCCATTTTTTAATGAATTTGGATGGGTAATTATCCCAAATTTTTTTAAAACAAAAGAAAAACAGTGACCTATATACAAAATGGGTAAATGTCGTGATCAATAAATTACTTACCATTTGCCGAGACATGTATTTTTGCAGCATCCATACATCCTTTTCCCCTTCTTCGATTCCGTATTCTCATTATCTTCGTCTAATCCATCTGAATCTGCAATTAAGTTTAATTAAACCAAATAAAATCAAAAATTAAAATCAAACAGCAACAACAAAATCAATGAAATTTATAGCCTACCAGAGTCTTCAAGAATATCCACATATGAATCCTGGGCCTTCTTCTTTTTCTTCAAAGATCTTTTAGAAGCAGAGAATTTTGTATTCTGGCAAGTGCTTTGAAGCTAAACACCATATTGCCTTTGTATTTGAAAACCAAAAAATGCCCAGTTTGCAGATTATTGGCTACTGTAAATTCATGCCACCCATCTCCACTCATGTAAGCAACTTTGTTCTCGATGTGAAGATCAACATGCCATATTTTGCCATTGTGGCTCACTAGGTTAGCCTTTTCTCTTCTCTTGACCATCTTGCTAATCTGCTTGGTAAATTTATTCGGAACCGGCTGCGAATCATTAAAAGACATGCATAAGAAAGGAAGCTAAAATACAGATATATATCATACCGATACATCGAAACTTCAAATTTGCGATGACAATCCAGAGATATTTATTTCTACACACGTGGTGCACATGCGAATGCGTCAGGCATCATGGAAAAATATTTGAGAACATGGAAAGTATTATTAGTATAAAGTAATTAAAGTTTTTAAACACCTTGGGTAGATATTTTATTAGTTGATGCAATCATATCATGATGACTAAATTTAAGCTATTATATATATGCATATGTATTTTTCTAATCTAATATATCACACACACACACACACACACACACACACAGAGAGAGAGAGAGAGAGAGAGAGAGAGAGAGAACCAATTTGGTAGAAAAATCAGGTAGCAGGACTCTGAAGAAATGGAGTCCATAGCATTGCTCATCATCATCATCCATGATCCCTTTGAAGAAATATTATCAAAAGGGGAGAATAAATTGTTACTGCTAGTTAATGCTTGCAAGATTTATTCTCCCCTTTTGATAATATTTCTTTAAAGGGATCATGGATGATGATGATGAGCAATGCTATGGACTCCATTTCTTCAGGGTCCTGCTACCTAATTTCTCTACCAAATTGGTGCTCTCTCTCTCTCTCTCTCTGTGTGTGTGTGTGTAATATATTAGATTAGAAAAATACATATGCATATCTATAATAGCTTAATTTTAGTCATCATGATATGATTGCATCAACTAAGAAAATATCTACCCAAGTTGTTTAAAAGCTTTAATTACTTTATACTAATAATACTTTCCATGTTCTCAAATATTTGTCCATGATGCCTGACGCATTCGCACGTGCACCACGTGTGTAGAAATAAATATCTCTGGATTGTCATCGCAACTTTGAAGTTTCGATGTATCGGTATGCTATATATCTATATTTTAGCTTCCTTTCTTATGCATGTCTTTTAATGATTCGCACCCGGTTCCGAATAAATTTACCAAGCAGATTAGCAAGATGGTCAAGAGAAGAGAAAATGCTAACCTAGTGAGCCACAATGGCAAAATATGGCATGTTGATCTTCACATCGAGAACAAAGTTGCTTCCATGAGTGGAGATGGGTGGCATGAATTTACAGTAGCCAATAATCTGCAAACTGGGCATTTTTTGGTTTTCAAATACAAAGGCAATATGGTGTTTAGCTTCAAAGCACTTGCCAGAAAACAAAATTCTCTGCTTCTAAAAGATTTTTGAAGAAAAAGAAGAAGGCCCATGATTCATATGTGGATATTCTTGAAGACTCTGGTAGGCTATAAATTTCATTGATTTTGTTGTTGCTGTTTGATTTTAATTTTTGATTTTATTTGGTTTAATTAAATTTAATTGCAGTTTCAAATGGATTAGACGAAGATAATGAGAATACGACATTGAAGAAGAGGAAAAGGATGTATGGATGCTGCAAAAATACATGTCTCGGCAAATGGTAAGTAATTTATTGATCACGACATTTACCCATTTTGTATATAGGTCACTGTTTTTCTTTTGTTTTAAAAAAATTTGGGTGTGCTATTCTACTATCTACAATTAACAAAAAAGGTAGACATAAAGATCAAAGTGCAATTTTTGAAATGAGTGTGCTATTCTACTATCTACAATTTCTATTTTCTTCTCTCTATTTCTTTTATAATCAATCTGCATGACTATTACCATGACTCTCGACTAACAAAGGTGGCTTTTCGTCCTCGGTAGCTTGATAATTGATGGAGGATATAAACTTTTGATGACACCTAACGAAAAGTGGACCCTCTTTTCTTCATTAATTCACTCCATGTGTGTGTGTGTGTTTTTTTTTTTGAATTAAAGGTCATTGATTTTAGAAAGACCTGATGATATATATGTTGCATATATGTAGGGTGATATGCATGATCACAAGAGCCTGGCGGAGGCAATAAAAAATGTTGATGTGGTGATCTCTATGCTGGGCTACAAATATCATGAGCAGTTGGTTGATCATAAGTGCATACTGCGTGAATAAATATTGTGTTAATTTCAAACTAAATACAAATATAACAAACTTATCAATTATATAGTATTCAATTTGATTTCAAACAAATACCAAATAAGAATTTATTGTACAGGTCCATGACTTACAATCATTCCCGCATGCGAGCACATATAAAAATCATAGTTTCTAGGATGATAAATTTTATTGTCAACTACTGTCACCACCTACAGCTAAACAATAATAAAAATTACTATCTAAATAAGAGCAAAAGGAATGTGTGTATATTTATGATATAGCATTCTAAATCAATATACATGCACTATATGATATATAAACATACCTGGAGGAGCAGGAGTGGCCTCTGTCCCTGATATGGACGCATCACCAACAACTAGACAATCAAACATTGACAATATATGTAATTTTGACATAAACATGCATGAATATCTATAATATTACATTCAAAATGGATATTAGAGAGCGCACCTGCAGTGAGAAGTGGTAAAAGTATCACCCAACTGGGGTGTAATTTACAGAATCAGTTGAAACTCTTGAAAGTCATAGAAGAAGCTGACCTGCACAAATCTAATGTATACTTTCCATTGGACACTAAGAAGTCTCTAAAAGGAAAAGCCAATGTGAAAGCCATCATTAGTTCATATCAGAAGATTGATGCTGAAACAGAGAACAAGGAATGTCATTTTTTTCTTCTTCTGCCACATTACTGTCTTCTCCTTCTTCTTCTGCCACATTACTGTCTTCTCCTTCTTATTATGTGCGCGTGCAAATTCAATGAAAGCAGAAACTCCAGTGACAAACTTAGGTTGCATACGTTGTTGCCAATTCACATACATCTAGTCCTTAACCCTGACATACTCATGGGCCATGTTAGACTGTATCATATAAATTGTAGGTTATAATGACTATATTGAGAAATCTAAGAACGGGATGGTTACTGACAAAGGAGAAAATCCGTGTATATGCTTTGTGTGTGCGTTTGTCGTTGAAAAAAATAAATTATCGATAATTAAAGTTAGATTTGAGGATACTCATGTATGAGTTGTATTCTATATATGTGTGTTTCAATTTATGATTTCATTTAAGTGTAGGATTGTTTTTACTTAAAGAAGTATCACCATCTACTATATATCAAAAAATGTAGCAAACTAGGACTAGAACTCATTTAACATTATCAACTAGTGAGATTTCAATGTCGAAAACTCCCTAAAGAGGAAAATTACTAAAAGGAAAAGACTCTTTGAACAAAACGCATCCACTAGCAATAAAATAGATTGTATCATGCTTTAGTACCAACACACAAGCACCTACATCTTGCTATGATCATAACAACATCATGATGATTTGTCAATTGCCTTGCTCATATTATGAAATTATGAAAACCAAAACTCTAATCAAATCTCCATCTCAATAATTAAGCCGACAAAGGGAAAAATAATAACCAAAAAGAGGAGAGAGTCTTAATTTGCATGCCCAAAGTTTCATGATAGACAGAGACCAGGAGAAAAGGAGAGAGAGGAGAGAAAATATCACAAGCAATGAAAAAAGTTAGGAAGGTGTTGAACATCATCTTTGTAACTTGTAATATGTGGCCATTTATCATCGATATCTAATCTTTTCTTTATCAATGTAGAATCATTGAGTTTAGAAGAAGATTCAAAATTAATATACTTTAAGAAGTTTTACCACCGGCTATTCGTCTAACGTCCAGTCTTTGATGTCACACAAAATTCTTGAATCAATATGATCCTGAGACTCGATCAAGATTCTCTGGACTAAAAAATTCCAAGGAATTGCTATTTGAATTATTTTAATTTGGAACACGTTTGTATGATTGAAGCTAAGAAACAAATATATTTCCATATTATATCATGCATTGTTTTATCAAAAATAATTTTATCGCATACCTAGCTATGTGCTGAAGTAGGCTATATATCTCTACAGAGAGAAAAATTTATAACCAACATGCCACGAATATTGAGATTGTATATGTGTGTGTGTGTGTGTATATATATATATATATATATATAAGTAGACATTTGAATCTAGACAAATAGAAAACAAAACTTTATTGCTCCCTTGTCTCTTATCAAAATCATTAGAAATGTTCATTTTTAGGGGGCTCAAAATTTCCTTCACAAGCTTTAAAAGAAACCTAGAAAAATTCTCACCCCCTGCCGCAACCCTAACCCTAACCCCAACCCCAACCCCAACCGCAACCCCCTGCCGAACCCCAACCCCAATCGCAACCCTAACTATGAAACATATTAGAAAAAGGATAGAAGTTCAAGATGTTAATAACACGATGATAATCAAAGCAGTTGCGTACAGATGCTAAAACCGAATATGTGACACGATATTCTTGTAAAGATAGACATGTATTAAAAGAGGAGACGCCCAAGTAAAATCCATAACTAAATCCCTATTTTGCCCTTCCTTTTCTTCAAATCAGAAATGTGTCTTTTTCTTTGCAATTATATATAGCTAAAATAAGAAGGTCCTACAATTCTAAGCATTTCCAATTACAACGGCCCATCCTCAAAATCCAGAATCTTATGAGCATCTTATGCAATTAGCAAACATATTCAACCGAAAACACCCACAAAATTTCCACCAGACTACAAATCCTTTGCATACTCAAACCCCAATTAAGGAACTACTCAGACCCACAGTTTAAATCAATCAAAAATATCCAAAATCAGACACGGGGTCTTTGGATACCTACCAAATGCCATGTCCGATGACTCCAAAAACAAAACCCCAACATGCCAAACGGCTAAAAGTTCCACAAAACAGTCTCCGTTTCCAAGAAAATTTGAGAATGACAAATAAAATTATTAATTAAACTAGGCTTTACCCACATTATTAGTCCAGTTTCCAACACCTTCTCAAACTAAACAAATTTTACTCTTATGATTATCATTAACATTTTAATTAACGAGCTTAATGCTAATTAGAATGGAAATTAACTTAGACCCTAAAATCCAAAACCCCAACCCTAACCCCAACCCCAACCCCAACAGCAACCCCCTGCCGAACCCTAACCCTAACCGCAGCCTCAGCCCCAGCCCCAACCCTAACGCTAACCGCAGCCCGAGCCCCAACCCCAACCCCAACCATAGCCCTAGCCGCAGCCCGAGCCCGAGCCCCAACCCCAACCACAACGCTAGCCGCAGCCCTAGACCGAGCCCCAACCCCAACCACAGCCCTAGCCGCAGCCCGAGCCCCAGTCCCAACCCAAGCCCCAGCCCCAGCCCCAGCCCTATCCCCAGCCCGCAGCCCCACCCCCAATCAAAAATTTGAGTAATTGAAGAATTCCTTACCTGTGCAGAGGCGACGACGAGAACTCCGATGAGCCAGCGCTGGCGACGACGAAAGCAGGTGGTGGCTACGACGAAAGCAGGCGGTGGCTACGACGAATCGGCAGCGCTGGCGATGACGAGAACGACGAGAACGACGATCGATCGGTGGGAACGAGGGTTTGGGAATTTTTTGTTCGCGCGAGAATTGGGAATAATGAGCGTAGGGATCGATCTGAGCTTTTAACTTAAATCCCTATTTAGATGCCCCTACGGATAAGTCCGTAGGTTCTTGGTTTGCGGCTCCGTAGGGGCAAACAACAATTTAAGATTTAATAATTTTTATATAAATATATAAGGACCGTAGGGGCAACCGTCTAGCCCTACGGACTAATCCGTAGGGCCAAAATAAATCTGCCCCTACGGATTTCAATATCCGTAGGGGCAACCCCCTATTGTAGTAGTGTTACATGCAATCCTTTCTGACATCGAGTTACTTATCTTTAAGCCATTAAATGAGTAGGACATGTTCACCTAATTGCTCAAGCCTAAAGTTTCATTTCCCATGAACACAAATTTATTTCGAAAATAAAATTACTATAATAATATAATTTTGAAAAGCATTTCTCAAAACACCCGTTGACAGGAATTTTACACCTTCATAGGAATGAACAGCAAACTTATTCTCATCAACATAAAAATGTCGGATTCTATCTAGATATCTATTGTCCTCCTAAATGTCTTTAAGCAGCTCAATATTTCAAGTTTTTATTCCTGTAAGACGACAAGAAGTACCATCATATCAAAACTTACTAAATGACAGATCGAAAATAACAATATCATCAAGTCAAAAAGATTATGTAACTGTTTAAATTATCTATCTCATAGGTGACATATTCTAAAGAATTCAAACGTGGTCCTGTACTACATGTATCACAATACATGCTCATGATACACACATGGAGAATCTCAAAACACCCTGATTTCCACTTCCAGGATTAAAGATGTCATTCATATTTACAAAAACTCTGCTCATCATCTTCTTCATCCACCTAAAACTTGCAGGCTCAACTATTGACAACTTCATCTTTGTCATGCCCCGCTTCCCAATGTACGGCGAAGGGGACGCGACGAGGTCCGCTACGTATGTACTCAGAAGTACATACGCTAAGCGTAGCTAAGCAATACAGAAATAAATACACAAGAGACAAGAGTATAAAAAGAACAGCAACTTTTATTTATTAACATTCTTTGTACAATACATGAAAAGGAAGTACAACTGAAATAAAGATGCCTAAACAATGGCATAACAGGAAATGTAAAGTACTGGAAAGAAAAGTGTACAATGAAATTATACTGCAGGGTCTTGAGTAAACTGCTCCAAGTCTTCTTGTGATGGCTCAACTTCTGCCGGGTCCAAGTCCCCTGACGACATTCAAAGAAGAGAGAAACAGAATGTCGTCAGGGGACTTGGACCCGGCAGAAGTTGAGCCATCACAAGAAGACTTGGAGAAGTTTACTCAAGACCCTGCAGTATAATTTCATTATACACTTTTCTTTCCAGTACTTTACATTTCCTGTTATGCCACTGTTTAGGCATCTTTATTTCAGTTGTACTTCCTTTTCATGTATTGTACAAAGAATGTTAATAAATAAAAGTTGCTGTTCTTTTATACTCTTATCTCTTGTGTATTTATTTCTATATTGCTTAGCTACGCTTAGCGTATGTACTTCTGAGTACATACGTAGCGGATCTCGCCGCGTCCCCTTCGCCGTACATTAGGAAGCGGGGCGTGGCATGTTTTGTTGGCGGCCCATGCAGGTCAGAACTGTATGAATCCCTATCATGCAGTTCTGGTCTGCGTGAACAACCTAAGCAATATAACACAAGAACCAGCAACTAAAACATTCTTTACAATTCATGTTCCTTGAATCTTACAGTTTCATATTCCTTGAATCTTATCTTTCATATTCCTTGAATCATATACTTTGAATCTATCCTAACACAAAATTCTCTCACCTCTTTTACAATTTTACCAAAACCTTCGCGTTCTTTCATTCCTTCACACATTCTTTACATTTTTAAAACCCTTACACCACCTTGTTATTTTTCACATACTGTCAGCACACCAGCACCAAACTTTTCTTGGATTTGTTACACTTTCCTTTTACAAATTTCGAGGACGAAATTTTTATAAGGAGGGTAGAATGTAACAACCCTAATTTTCTTATACACTTTTTCCTATAAAATTTTTTTTTCAAATATTTTTTCAAATCCATAAAGGGGTATTTATTGCCCGAGCACAAGACTTAAGTAATTGATTAGCAATTTAATTACAAGAAGGAGCTTGTAGCTCATTGGTAATACCTCGCATTGCTGAACCAAGCCACCAAAGTTCAAATCCCATGCCCCACATTATTTTTAATATTTATTTTGTTTTAATTTTTTCTTCAATATTGTGTCTCTTCATCTTCTAAACCCCCTTGTACACATCAAATTCCTAGATCGGTTTCAGAGACCATTGAAATCCCCATTTACTCCATTTTAATGATTTTTTAATACATTTTTACAATAAAATCTTTCATATACCCTATTTACTCCAATTTTTAATGATTTTATACATTTTTACGTAAAAACCTTTCATATACCCTATTTACTCCAATTTTTAATTAAAACATTTCATATGCCCTATTTACTCCAACTTTTAATGATTTTATACATTTTTACATTAAAACCTTTCATATAACCCTATTTACTCCAATTTTTAATTAAAACCTTTCATATACCCTATTTACTCCAACTTTTAATGATTTATACATTTTTACATTTCTATTTAAAAACCCTTCACCAACCCTACCCCTAGCCTACCCTATAAATACACCTCCTCCCCTCTACCCTCTCATCCCAAAATCCTAAGCTCACTCTCTCAAAATTTCCCAAGAGTTGTGTACTTTGAAAACAAGCTCGCGGCGAAGCTCCGACGAAATTCCGGCAGAAATTCCGGCGACGTTTTTAGGAACTACCGGCAACGACGTAACGCATCGGCAACCCCTTTAGTCCCCCTCACTCCTTTGCTTAATCGAAACCCGTAAGTCCCAATCTTCTCTCTTTTCTTTTTCTTAAAATACGGAATTATGAAACCCGACGGAAATCGGAACAAACCGATTTCCGATTCGGTTTTTCTACAAAATCTCACTTGTCACATAATCCATAACACCTAAACATATCCATGATGACTATTAATCACATAAAAATCAAATTATACAAAGTTTCTCACATGAAATGATAACTTTCTTGTAATATCGTATTCTTTTCACAATAATACCATAAAGTTTATTTTTTCTTCTTCTAATCAATTCCCTCATTCCTAAACATGTTCATCTTGATCACTAAACTTGTAAAAATCAATTTGAATGAGTTTTCACACATGAAATGATAAATTTTACAAATACCGTATTCTTACACTTAAATACCCTCATATTTCATTTATCATATTTAACCTCTAAACTTCACTAAACCTTAAAATAAGTCACGAGGTAATGATCTACCTCCACACACACGCAAATACAACCTTAATTGATATTCCCAAAATTTAGAATACGAAAATACAAGACCTTATATTAAAATACCATAATCTTCATAAAACCATTCTTAAAGATTTTAGATTTGTTTCACTTTTTAGTAAATGGTTCTTACTAGGAAAATACGATAAGTTGTGGACATCGATCGTTTATCTAAACTGACTTTGTGGTGTCTAGGCAAGTGTGTCAAGGCTAATGGTTTTTAATTAGGCCCACTATTGTGGTTCCTTCCCACTTACCTGGCACTTACCTGGTCGCAATTGGCGATGAAGAGGCGATTTGAGGTTTCTAATGACTTGTCGTTTAGACCTTAGAAATAGGCTAGTTGGCTTAGGAAACCCTAGAAACTAAAATACGGAAATTACATCCTTTTACAAATAAATACCTTATATTTATAAAACCGTTTTTCTAAATGAATAGTATTTATTAAAGCTAAGCAAAGCGCCGCTACAACCCACCTTTGGGGAACCCGTTAGGGATAGTACGGTTTATCGTGCACCCGCGGGCTAGTAGTGCAAGATTCAGACCTCCGCAAGGAGCATTCGGTCTCGAAAGGTTTAAAATACGACATTTAAGAAAAATGAGATTTTGGAAAATAAAATATTTATTTAAAATTATTCTTGTATTAATATATATATATATATAATTATTATTTAAACACCTATTTTATCATAAGATAAAGTTTCCACATTTTTCTAAAAAAATACAAGATTAAAAGTTACATTAAAATACCATGAATTTCAAATAAATTAATATTATAAATTAATACTTTTATTAGGATATATTCACTAGAATAACACAAATAAAATCCACACTCATTACAACTCTAAAGACGAATAATAAATACTTGAGGTGTATTTTGAAAACTATACAATAGTACTTTTTACATAAAACCCCCTCAAGTTTTATAAATTACAATAAGGACTCTAACAATTATAGAACTTCAAATTACCTTTCTTTTAGTCTGACTCGGGTTAGAGTCTGACTATTTCTGACTTGAATATAATTCAAGTCAATCCATATTCTTAATAATCCAACTCAATATGAACACATGAATCCATGAATACAATTATCAGTCTATACAATTTGGCTGAACCGAACCATGGATATATTACTTTTACATGATTCCTAGTATTCCATTTTCATGACTCTATGGTTATAACTGTTTCCTGATATCATGGTTTCGGTCAGTCAGTCAATCAATTTTACAACCAATAGAATTTACAAGATAACAATACAAACAAGACATCGCGGGGTTTAAAGGGGTAGATTGGTACGGAAGGTGTTAAAGGTGGCACGAGGTGGTCAGATTAAGACACCTAACCTGTATTCCGTTGCTGTTGTACCGTGGCTTAACGGTTCTTTGTACTTTCCATTTGCCCTGGTCTCTAGCATATAGAGACCCCCTCGTATACACTGGCATCTTTCTGTACCAAGCTACAAACAACAGCGTTGACATAACAATACAACAATAGTTTATACTTTAAAATGTATCTTCTTATTCTGTCTTCTCTACTTCCCTCTTACCTTTGGGGCTTACCGAGCGATCTGTTCGCTGATGACATTTTGTTTCTCTCTTCTTTGAATGTCGTCAGGGGACTTGGACCCGGCAGAAGTTGAGCCATCACAAGAAGACTTGGAGCAGTTTACTCAAGACCCTGCAGTATAATTTCATTGTACACTTTTCTTTTCAGTACTTTACATTTTCTGTTATACCACTGTTTAGGCATCTTTATTTCAGTTGTACTTCCTTTTCATGTATTGTACAAAGAATGTTAATAAATAAAAGTTCCTGTTCTTTTTATACTCTTGTCTCTTGTGTATTTATTTCTATATTGCTTAGCTACGCTTAGCGTATGTACTTCTGAGTACATACGTAGCGGACCTCGCCGCGCCCTCTTCGCCGTACATAAATTGGTTTGTTCCGATTTCCGTCGGGTTTCATAATTCCGTATTTTAAGAAATAGAAAAGAGAGAAGAATGGGACTTACGGGTTTCAAACTCTTCTAAAGAGTAAAGAGGAACTAGGGAGAAGGCCAAAGTGTGGTTTCGTCGCCAGTTGCTTCAAAGAACGTCGCCGGAATCCGTCAGCGCTTCGCCGTGAACTCGGTTTCAAAGCACACTTTCTTGTGGAAATTTCAAGAGAGTAATTCTATGGTTTTAGAATGAGAAGATAGGAGGTAGGGGTCTATTCATAGGGTAGCTAGGGTAGGGTAGGTGAAGGGTTTTGTATATTAAAAAAAATTGTAAAAATTAATTTGAATGAGTTTGCACACATGAAATGATAACGTTTACAAATACCGTATTCTTACACTTAAATACCCTTATGTTTAATATGTTTAACCTCTAAACTTCACTAAACCTTAAAATAAGTCACGAGATAATGACCTACCTCTACACATACACAAATATAACCTTAATTGATATTCCTAAAATTTAGAATACGAAAATACAAGACTTTTCGCTAAAATACCATCTACTTTATAAACCTTTTCTAAAAGTTTTAAGTTGTACACAATTCTAAATAAAATCTTTTAAGAAAGTACGATTTTTCATGGACATCGATCGTTTATCTAAACCTGACTTTGTGGTGTTTAGGCAAGTGTGTCTAGGCTAGTGGTTTTTAATTAGGCCCACTACTGTGGTTCCTTCTCACTTACCTAGCACTTACCTGACCGCAATTGGCGGTGAAGAGGCGATTTGAGGCTTCTAATGACTTGTCGTTTAGACCTTAGAAATAGGCTAGTTGGCTTAGGAAACCCTAGAAACTAAAATACGGAAATTACATCCTTTTACAAATAAATACCTTATATTTATAAAACCGTTTTTCTAAATGAATAGTATTTAATAAACTTAAGCAAAGCGCCGCTACAACCCACATTTGGGGAACCCGTTAGGGATAGTACGGTTCATCGTGCACCCGCTGGCTAGTAATGCGAGATTCAGACCTCCGCAAGGAGCATTCGGTCTCGAAAGGTTTAAAATACGATATTTAAGAAAAAAACGAGATTTTGGAAAATAAAATATTTATTTAAAATTATTCTTGTATTAATATATATATAATTATCATTTAAACACCTATTTTATCATAAGATAAAGTTTCCACATTTTTCTAAAAAAAATACAAGATTAAAAGTTACATTAAAATACCATGAATTTCAAATAAATCAATATTATAAATTAATACTTTTATTAGGATATATTCATTAGAATAACACAAATAAAATCCACACTCATTATAACTACAAAGACGAATAATAAATTCTTGAGGTGTATTTTGAAAACTATACAAACATACTTTTTACATAAAACCCCCTCAAGTTCTATAAATTACAATAAGGACCGTAACAATTTTAGGACTTCAAATTACTTTTCTTTTAGTCTGACTCGGGTTTGAGTCTGACTATTTCTGACTTGAATATGATTCAAGTCAATTTATATTCTTTAATATTCCAACTCAATATGAACATATGAATCCCAGAATCCTGTTAACAATCATTACAACTTGACTGAACCGAACCATGCATATATTCATTTTACATGTTTCCCAGTATTCCATTTACATGACTCTACGGTTATAACCGTTTCCTGATATCATGGTTTCGGTCAGTCAGTCAATCGATCATGCAATCTATACAATTTTACAATACAACAATACTGTTAAAACACTACGGGGTTTAAGGGGTAGATTGGTACGGAAGGTGTTAAAGGTGGCACGAGGTGGTCAGATTAAGACACCTAACCTATATTCCGTTGCTGTTGTACCGTGGCTTAACGGTTCCTTGTACTTTCCGTTTGCCCTGGTCTCTAGCATCTAGAGACCCCCCTCGTATACACTGGCATCCTTCTGTACCAAGCTACAAACAACAGCGATAACATAACATTATAACAATAGTTTACATTCTAAAAATGTACCTTCTTATTCTGTCTTCTCTACTTCCCTCTTACCTTTGGGACTTACCGAGCGATCTGTTCGCTGACGACATTCTGTTTCTCTCTTCTTTGAATGTCGTCAGGTGACCTGGACCCGGCAGAAGTTGAGCCAACACAAGAAGACTTGGAGCAATTTGCCGAAGACCCTGCAGTATAATTTCATTGTACACTTGTCTTTTCAGTAGTTTCCATTTCCTGTTATGCCACTGTTTAGGCATCTTTATTTCAGTTGTATTTTCTTTTCCATGTATTGTACAAAGAATGTTAATAAATAAAAGTTGCTGTTCTTTTTATACTCTTGTCTCTTGTGTATTTATTTTATATTGCTTAGCTACGCTTAGCGTATGTACTTCTGAGTACATACGTAGCGGACCTCGTCGCGTCCCCTTCACCGTACACTTAGAAGTACATACGCTATGCGTAGCTAAGCAATATAGAAATAAATACACAAGTGACAAGAGTATAAAAAGAACAGCAACTTTTATTTATTAACATTCTTTGTACAATACATGAAAAGGAAGTACAACTGAAATAAAGATGCCTAAACAGTGGCATAACAGGAAATGTAAAGTACTGGAAAGAAAAGTGTACAATGAAATTATACTGCAGGGTCTTGAGTAAACTGCTCCAAGTCTTCTTGTGATGGCTCAACTTTTGCCTGGTCCAAGTCCCCTGACGACATTCAAAGAAGAGAGAAACAGAATGTCGTCAGCGAACAGATCGCTCGGTAAGTCCCAAAGGTAAGAGGGAAGTAGAGAAAACAGAATAAGAAGATACATTTTAAAGTATAAACTATTGTTGTAATGTTATGTCAACGCTATTGTTTGTAGCTTGGTACAGAAGGATGCCCGTGTATATGAGGGGGGTCTCTGTATGCTAGAGACCAGGGCAAACGGAAAGTACAAGGAACCGTTAAGCCACGGTACAACAGCAACGGAATACAGGTTAGGTGTCTTAATCTGACCACCTCGTGCCACCTTTAACACCTTCCGTACCAATCTACCCCTTTAAACCCCGCGATGTCTTGTTTGTATTGTTATTTTGTAAATTGTGTTGGTTGTAAGATTGATTGACTGACTGACCGAAACCATGATATCAGAAAACGGTTATAACCGTAGAGTCATGTAAATGGAATACTGGGAATCATGTAAAAGGAATATATCCATGGTTCGGTTCAGCCAAATTGTATAGACTGATAATTGTATTCATGGATTCATGTGTTCATATTGAGTTGGATTATTAAGAATATAGATTGACTTGAATTATATTCAAGTCAGAAATAGTCAGACTCTAACCCGAGTCAGACTAAAAGAAAGGTAATTTGAAGTTCTATAATTGTTAGGGTCCTTATTGTAATTTATAAAACTTGAGGGGGTTTTATGTAAAAAGTACTATTGTATAGTTTTCAAAATACACCTCAAGTATTTATTATTCGTCTTTAGAGTTGTAATGAGTGTGGATTTTATTTGTGTTATTCTAGTGAATATATCCTAATAAAAGTATTAATTTATAATATTAATTTATTTGAAATTCATGGTATTTTAATGTAACTTTTAATCTTGTATTTTTTTAGAAAAATATGGAAACTTTATCTTATGATAAAATAGGTGTTTAAATGATAATTATATATATATATTAATACAAGAATAATTTTAAATAAATATTTTATTTTCCAAAATCTCATTTTTCTTAAATGTCGTATTTTAAACCTTTCGAGACCGAATGCTCCTTGCGGAGGTCTGAATTTTGCACTACTAGCCCGCGGATGCACGATGAACCGTACTATCCCTAACGGGTTCCCCAAAGGTGGGTTGTAGCGGCGCTTTGCTTAGCTTTAATAAATACTATTCATCTAGAAAAACGGTTTTATAAATATAAGGTATTTATTTGTAAAAGGATGTAATTTCCGTATTTTAGTTTCTAGGGTTTTCTAAGCCAACTAGCCTATTTCTAAGGTCTAAACGACAAGTCATTAGAAGCCTCAAATCGCCTCTTCACCGCCAATTGCGGCCAGGTAAGTGCCAGGTAAGTGGGAAGGAACCACAATAGTGGGCCTAATTAAAAACCACTAGCCTTGACACACTTGTCTAGACACCACAAAGTCAGTTTAGATAAACGATCGATATCCACAACTTATCGTATTTTCCTAGTAAGAACCATTTACTAAAAAGTGAAACAAATCTAAAATCTTTAAGAATGGTTTTATGAAGATTATGGTATTTTAATGTAAGGTCTTGTATTTTCGTATTCTAAATTTTGGGAATATCAATTAAGGTTGTATTTGCGTGTGTGTGGAGGTAGGTCATTACCTCGTGATTTATTTTAAGGTTTAGTGAAGTTTAGAGGTTAAATATGATAAATGAAACATGAGAGTATTTAAGTGTAAGAATACGGTATTTGTAAAAGCTATCATTTCATGTGTGAAAACTCATTCAAATTGATTTTTACAAGTTTAGTGATCAAGATGAACATGTTTAGGAGTGAGGGAATTGATTAGAAGAAGAAAAATAAACTTTATGGTATTATTGTGAAAAGAATACGATATTACAAGAAAGTTATCATTTCATGTGAGAAACTTTGTATAATTTGATTTTTATGTGATTAATAGTCATCATGGATATGTTTAGGTGTTATGGATTATGTGACAAGTGAGATTTTGTAGAAAAACCGAATCGGAAATCGGTTTGTTCCGATTTCCGTCGGGTTTCATAATTCCGTATTTTAAGAAATAGAAAAGAGAGAAGATTGGGACTTACGGGTTTCGATTAAGCAAAGGAGTGAGGGGGACTAAAGGGGTTGCCGATGCGTTGCGTCGTTGCCGGTAGTTCCTAAAAACGTCGCCGGAATTTCCACCGGAATTTCGTCGGAGCTTCGCCGCGAGCTTGTTTTCAAAGTACACAACTCTTGGAAAATTTTGAGAGAGTGAGCTTAGGATTTTAGGATGAGAGGGTAGAGGGGAGGGGGTGTATTTATAGGGTAGGTTAGGGGTAGGGTTGGGGAAGGGTTTTTAAATAGAAATGTAAAAATGTATAAAATCATTAAAAGTTGGAGTAAATAGGGTATATGAAAGGTTTTAATTAAAAATTGGAGTAAATAGGGTATATGAAAGGTTTTAATATAAAAATGTATAAAATCATTAAAAGTTGGAGTAAACAGGGCATATGAAAGGTTTTAATTAAAAATTGGAGTAAATAGGGTATATTAAAGGTTTTAATGTAAAAATATATAAAATCATTAAAAATTGGAGTAAATAGGGTATATGAAAGGTTTTAATGTTAAAATGTATTAAAAAATCATTAAAATGGAGTAAATGGGGATTTCAATGGTCTCTGAAACCGATCTAGGAATTTGAAATGTACAAGGGGGTTTAGAAGATGAAGAGACACAATATTGAAGAAAAAATTAAAACAAAATAAATATTAAAAATAATGTGGGGTATGGGATTTGAACTTTGGTGGCTTGGTTCAGCAATGCAAGGTATTACCAATGAGCTACAAGCTCCTTCTTGTAATTAAATTGCTAATCAATTACTTAAGTCTTGTGCTCAGGCAATAAATACCCCTTTATGGATTTGAAAAAAAATTTGTATAGGAAAAAGTGTATAAGAAAATTAGGGTTGTTACAATCTTCAATGGATTCAGTAGTGCCAACCTAAGCCTCGATGGCTTTACATCCGTCATATCTAATGGCCTCCTTGCTTTGACAAATGCAACACCACCTAAGTTGCATGGATACGTCTTTTTGGTTGCCGTATCCGTGTCGGACATGTATTCGTATCCAACACTTATACGATACGTGTTCAACACATATTTTCAGTGTCCTACTTTGAATCAAGACGGCTTTGGATTCAGACACGTATCAGACACGTGTCAAACACGTTTTAGTGAAATCACGACACAAAAAAACTATTTTTCCAATTAAAAACAGAAAACCTTAATATTGTTATAACTTTCTTGATTTGTTAATATTTCTTTTCATTCTACTCAATTTTGCATCTTAATATAATTTCTATGTGAAATATATATAGTATTTTTGTTAATTTTTAAGGAAAATGCTGAAATTTTATGATTTTGCTAAAATTATGTCGCGTACGGTTAGAAGACCACTAAAATTATATTTTTATTGTTGAAATATGTTAAATACATGTAGAAAAAATGCTAAAATCATATTTTTGCTAAAGCTGTGTTAAAATAACTAAGTTTTTTGCTGAGCTTTGATAAAGACAGTCAATGTTAAAATACTAAGGTTTTTATTGAATATGTTGGTACAATGATATGGTATTATATATATTATAATTATATTATCTATATATATCCCCGTGTCCCCGTATCTTATATTTTGGGATTTTGCCGTATCGCTGTGTCGCTTCGTATCGTGTACGTTTTCCCGTATCCGTATCCATGCAACCATACAGAGGGTCATGCCTTTCATCCAATCCCTCTTCATTTTAAATCTCCGGTTGGAATCCCACTTGCTTTCTCCGCTACGTTCGTGTTCTCTAATCTTTCTGAGGTCAGCTACATAAGCGGCCATTGCTTGGCATTCCTCGTCTATCCAATCACTGACTTATCTACTGATCTCCCTAGCACTTATTTAAGCCTTTTCAATAAAACTGACAACGGTAACTCAAGCAACCGCATCTTTGCTGTTGGGCTTGATGGAAGCGTGGAATCTCCTTCAGATGTTGCTTCTCGTTGATCTGCTGATGGCTACGATTGATAGCTGAGATAGGATCTGGAGGCTGTCGCTCCTGAAGCGTGTGGATCTCAATGGGTTGAGGTTGTGGCTGCCGAGTTCCCTGCAAGGAAGTCCCGGGGTGGTTGTACCACCGAGGACCCTCCGACGATCAAGTTAATCTAGAGATCCGAGTAGAGTAACGGCTTAGTGGAGTGAAAATGGCTTACCTTGACCGTCTGAAAGAGGGGTTTAAATAGTGGTGGCAGCAGGTGCAGCAGGCGCGAGAAACACGCCGGTCGTTACCCTCCCGACGTCACGCCTGCGTGATGAGCGGGACCTCCCATTAATGGCGAGACAGGCTCATTAATGGGAGATCGTGGTGGCGTGGAATGTGGGATGTGGCTGGCGGAGATCTCATGCATGGCAAGATTCGCGGGATGGCGGTTACGCCTACAAGCGGTGCCGTTGGTCGGTCGATGAGACAGAGGAAGATGACCTCGGCGGGAGAGTTTGTGGAGGAGCGGGAGAACCGAGGTATCTTGGTTCTGCTTGACCCCGGAGGCGAGCTGAGAGGGCCGAGGAGGCTTGGGCCCGTGATAGCTCGAAGACGAGCTGTGAGGCCGAGGAGGCTCGGGCCTGTGATAGCTCGGAGACGAGCCGTGAGGCCGAGAAGGCCAATTGTGCTTGGAGCTCAGAGGTGAGCCAGCGTTTGCTTGTAGGACGGGCATAGGAGTGGTCTGGTCGGGCACTGTAGGTCCTTTCTAGTGAGCTTCGGGACACGTCATCTGCTATGCGTCATGATATAAGGAATTACCGTTATTGAGCATTATCAGGGCTTGACACCATCATGAACCCTGAACTCCAAGATGTCGATGACAACTGTTCCCCTCCGAACGGCGGCCGAGACATGGCCTGTCTCGCCTGAGGTTCGGAGCAGATGCTAATTGGTGCTATCCGTCCACCTCTCCGAAAATGCCAAGTTGATTTATGGCACTGTGTATCGGAGGTTTAGACGGATGCGGCCGATGTAGCAGACTTCCTCAGATTCCCCCTCAGGGTAAGGGGTTTTTGATTGTGGGGACGCTCTTCCCTGCAGGCGCAAGCCCCTGCAGTTAATTACGCTACCGCGTCGCGGTAACAACTTTCTCCTTCTCCAGAATTTCACTTCGTGTCGTGGGTGTTTGTTTTGTTTGTGGTTGCCCGTGGATTGTATACGGAGACTGAGTAATGTCGTCGCCCGTAGGACGTGGATTAGTCCAAATCCGTATTTACTTAGATTTGGGTTTGGTGTTTTTAGTTTAAGGATGCGTTAGTCGCGTTGCGGCTAAGATCAACTTAAACGTTCGTTAAGGATACGTTAGTCCAGTTTGAGACTAAGATCAACTTAACGGGATCGTTTAGATCCGACAAAAGAGCGTTTGGGCTCTATTGTTCCAGTTTAGGGACATAGTGGTCCAACATTCCCATTTTGGGGACGGATATTGGTTTAAGGACGCATAAGTCCATGAGTTTAAGGACTCACAGTCCGTATTAATGTGTGGTTGTCAGGACCCGTCACCTCTCTGACGACGTTGAAGGATTACAACGACAAATATCAGAGGAGTTCAGAGATGTACCCTTGAACCAAAGTTGGTTGAGAGATCTATAGTCCAATTTGGGACTAAAGTTTGTTTGAAGGTTTGATTTAAGGACACGTTAGCCATATTTGAGGCTAAGATCAACTTAATCGTTTGTTAAGGATACGTTAGTCCAATTTGAAACTAAGATCAACTTAACGGGATCATTTAGATCCGACAAAAGAGCGTTTGGGCTTTATTGTTCCAGTTTAGGGACATGGTGGTCCAATACCAGTTTAAGGACATAGTGGTCCACCGTTAGTTTAAGGACGTTTCGGTCCGATATTAGTTTAAGGACGTTTCGGTCCACGAGTTTAAGGACCCCGCAGTCCATATACGTGTGTGGTCGTTGGGACCCGTCATCTCTTTGACGTCGTTGAGGAATTACAACGATGGATGTCAAGGATTTCGGAGATGTACCCTCGAACCGGTAGTAAATTGATTTAAGAGAGCAATCTTGCTCAGTCAACTTAATTTAAGGACTTACGGCCAAAATTGGGCTAAGTCCAGTTGAAAATGTTCAACATTTTATTTGCTTTTGCATTGCATTTCTTTTTTTATTTTTATTTAGGCTTTGCCCAGAAAGGATGCAGAGCATCAATTTGTTTTGGGCTCTGTTCTTTTAGGAATGATGCAAGGCATCAATTTTATTTGGGCTCTGCCCTTGTATAAAGGATGCAAAGTATCAATTTATTTGGGCTCTGCCCATTTATTGCCTTGCAATTTATTTAGGCCTGTTAGGTCTTTTTGACTTGGGTCTGGCCCTTTAAGTAATGCACTGCGTTTGTGCAAAGCACTAAGAATGTTTTTAGATTCAAAACAGAAGTGCAAAGCACTTTTTGATCCCTTGATCTAAACAAGTTTTTCCTTGTTTCAGAGAACCAAAGGTTCATAACAAGTGCAAGGCACTATTTTTATTTTTATTTTATTTATTTATTTATTTATTGAAGATCCATGATCTTGTTCTTAGATCACTGATCTGTTCATAGAGAATTTTCTCTTCTTTCAAAGGTTTTTACCTTTTTTATTCTTGAGGAGTTCTTCAGAGTCCTCTTTCTCTCTTTTTTTTTTTAGAAAATGTTGATGCCTTTGAATTGAGGTCTGGGGTCCCTTTTATAGTGCCCATAAATTAGTTAAATTTGTTAAAAAGATCTTTCTCTGAGTGATTTGGGGGCTTTTCCCCACCGTTGGATCTTTGATCCAAAGGTTTCTGTTTTACAGAAGGAAATCTTCTTGTTTTTAACAAGAACAGTAAAGATTTATTCTGTTTTGCGCAACTCCCTTAGCGCGTGACAGGTGTCGCGCGGCGCAGCGCTTGCGCAGCTGCGCAGACACGTGTCGCGCGGCGCAGCGCTTGCGCTTGCGCAACTGAAAGTTGTTTCTTTTACTTTTAGTTTTTTTAAAAGAGCCCTGCTCTGATTGGACACACCGCCTTGGGCGTTGCGCTGTCGTATCAATTTCTGACACATGGCGCGTTGCGCGCAGCGCACGGTATTTGAAGCGTTGCTTCAAAATTTGAATTTTTTTGAAATTTAAACAGAGCCTTGCTCTGATTGGGGAAACAAATGCCCCCCCACCGTTGCGCTCACGTGGCGTGCACGTGAGTGCAGCGGTGGCAAAACCTCAGCCTTTGGATCAACTGATAAGTTGAAGGGACGCAGGCGCCTATAAATAGGACCCTTGGTCCTTAGAAAATTCTTACAACTTTTAAGAATTTTGATTCTCAGAGCCTTGCTCTTGCTTAAGAATTTTCAGAGCCCTGCTTTTATTCTTTCCCCAAGAACTTCAAAGTTCAGAACTTAGAATCACTCTAAGTAATTTAAATTAAATTAAATTTAATTAACTGAGCCTTGCTCTTATAGATCTTTGATCTAAAGAAAAAACCCCTTTAGAGTTTTATCACCAGAGCCTTGCTCTCAAAAACTTACAGATCTACAGAGCTCTTGTCCATGGGTTTTAACCCATGAACAGAGCTTTGCTCTTGGATCAAATGTAGATCTTTTTAGATCTGAAAAATGAAGAATTTTTCATAAGTTTCCATGGATTTTTCAATATTCCAAAATTTTAATTCTTTTAAGTGTGTTAAAAAAATTTGATGGATCTTTCCATTATTACCAAAGAGCTATGCTCTTTTGAGGAATCTTGTTCCCCTGAGACCAGAGTTTGACAAATGTCACTCTGTGACAGAGCTTTGCTCTGAAAGAGGAGATTTTCTCCTTGTCTCTAGGGATTTCCCGTCAATGGGGATATTCTTTGTGGATCTTTTTCCATGAATTGACAGTCTCATCTAATGATGGGATTGTCTTATTAAATGATGCACCGTCATCCAGATTTTGTGGGTCCCCCTTTGGTCCCCTACCCACTGCATCACAGTGTGGAGTAAAATTTTAAAATGCCAAGCGTTAGAACACTAAACGGTTATTTTTGTCTTTCCACAGGAAACATGTCTGACGACTTGTCTTTCCCCTTTGTTCGCTCGGAAGGAGGGTTCCCTCATTCGCCAGTGGACCGGGTGGCGCTCACTCTTATTAAGGATCATGACCCCGAGTGCAAAAAACTCCACCTGTGGGGGAGGTGGTACAGCCAGATCATCCAGGGTCGCCGCAGTTTCAGTTTTGACACGCCGTCTGAACCCATAACTCCAATCCCCTATGCGGACGAACCCCCGGCGAAGTATGCCGTGGAGGTTAAAAATTGGAATTCGGATGACCTCCTCCAACCCGCAATTGGTGCTATTCCCGTGCAGCCGCCGCCGGCAATAGATATTTTAGGAAGGCGAATCTGTCAGGGTGAAGCACGCCCTTGGGGACAGGCCTATAATATTGGATTGGTGCCGCGACCGCTCGCCGGATACTTGCAGTGGGCCCGATACATCTTATCGGCGAAAAGGACTCATCTAATGAAGATTGGGTTGTATTCGGCCATCTACGTCTCGCTCTTCGAGTATCCCTCTCCTCCAACGTGGTGGATCAAAGCCTTCATCGAACAATGGAATATCCCCACCCACACTTTCTTGATGGCGGATAGGGAGGTCTCAATTTCCTTGGAGGAGTTTGCCGAGCTCTCGGGTTTACCGATGAGGGGGGAGCATTACGAGGAGTTGCTACCTCCTGACGAATATGTTTTTGTCACCAAGCCACTGGTGTTTGATCTAACTCCGGAAAACGCCGTCCAGCATCAGTATCCGGGCTTGGTGAAGATTATGGAGATCTACGAAGGGCTCCATTTGGAATTGGGCGACCGGGGCGTCAGTTTCGCAGATTTTATTGCCCGCTTCATTCGCCCGGAGCTCCTATCAGAGCGGAGTGAGAAGTTTGCCCAGCTCGATGACCCTTTCGGTTTCGGCTTAGACCGCCGACCTGTATCGGAGAATGATCAAAGGGATTTTTATCTCCCCGGCGCTGTCGTCGTCCCTTTCTCAGAAATTGCCGTCCCGGGCATGGATGAGGAGACCTTTTTTATTGGGTTCTTGGGTTTGTGGCTATGCAGCTTTGCGCTCCCCATGCACCCGCGTCACATGCGGCCCTCCGTATTTTACCCAGCGCATCAGATGGTGGCTGGTTTACAGTTATCGGTAGGAATCGCCGGGCTGGACTACCTTTATAAAGGACTTAGCGTAGCGGCGGACGCTAGTGAGCCGGGGGTGCAGCCCGCTAACTTCCCGACGGACTATTTCACCTCCTGGATGGAAATGCACGTGCAAGGGGTGTTCGGTGTCCATAAGATTCCTCCGTTCTTTGAGAAATGCAGACTCCCGAGAGTCATGCGGTTGGTCGGCGCTTCAATTGTGTTTGCACCCCCACGGGAGTCTAGGGGGTTGCTCCTTCGTCCACATCTGGTCGGAGCGAAGATTTCCTTTGTGGATAAGGTTATAACCATAGGCTCAGAGACTACTAAGTCAGTAGTGCCACTGCGCGATGATTTCAAGGACGGGGCTTCCGTATTGAAGGCTCGGGAAATCCTCCACCTCTACTCCATTCGGCCGGGCTATCTAGTGTTTAGGCAGAATGAGACCGCACTTTTCATGAGGTACAACCCGCACCGGTTTGCTCAGCAATCGAGCTACAACCAAGGGATCCCGATGGAAGCTTTCTTGGGAAAGCCTGTGGTCAGCCGAGAGGGGATAAAGAATGCAATGCACCATTTCACACGGCTTAACACGGGTTCCTATTTCTTCATTAGTGAACCCAGCTGTGTCCCTAAGATGCTTAACACGTACGTGGCTTAGTATGCGCATGCGATGGGCCCAATTATCTTAACGGAGAAGCATATACTGGTTGATCGTAGGGGTGCGCCTCCTGGCGGTGATCGCAAGGCCCCCTTGCAACCAAGGATCCCGGTCATTCCTCCGTTGAAAGATGCCGGAGTCGACCGACCACGCGTGTTGAGCCCCCCGCGTGGATTGCCGCTGTCTGCTACGGTGAATGCACCACAGGCGCCCCGTGCTCCTACGAAGACGGTTAGTGTAATATCGCCAGAGTCCGGCGTAGGAGCGGATATCGGGACCCGCCGCCCCAAGGTGACTGCCAAGCGTAAATCAATTCCAGGTGCATCTAGAGCTGGCGGGCAGAAGAAGAAGAAGTCGATCCTTTCTCTCGACGCGATCCTCAATTTAGAGCCTGAGGCCCCTCTTACCAAAGGAATAAGTGAATATGGCAGCAATAAGGGCTTCTTGGTAGACCCTGCAGACACCAATTTGGCGGCCGCTATTGCAGCTTTTGAGCGATTAGCAAGGCTCGAAGCGATGTTAAGCAAACTCATGGAGTCAGGTGATCATTAGCCGCTTTCTTCATCATTTCATTGCATTTTTTTTA
The DNA here is from genome assembly GCA_030015575.1 of Agapanthus africanus. Lineage (NCBI taxonomy): Eukaryota > Viridiplantae > Streptophyta > Magnoliopsida > Asparagales > Amaryllidaceae > Agapanthus > Agapanthus africanus. The sequence goes on along the minus strand of JASDDO010000019.1, from coordinate 888,033,398 downwards.
TCATTATTCTTGACTAATACTTTTCCCATTTTCAACAGGTGTCTCTACCGAAGAAGCTATTGCTGCCTCTTTGAAAACCTTCCAAGAGGAGGAGGAGAAACGTGCTCTAGCAGGCGTTGGTACGTTCCACCCCCTTTTCTTTCATAAGAAAAATTTGTTATCTCTTCTGATGGTCAACCTAACCTTCTTCCTTTGTTTCTTTGTAGGGGCTATATCAGTTGATGCTGGGATCCTTCCCAAGCCTGTTACTGACGTCCCGGTCTCGTCGGGGCTGCTGCAAGAGCCTCGACTTGACAAAACGACGAGGGATGCCTTGAAAAATTTGGACGCATCCCTACTCACGGACGAAGATGCCTCAATGAGAGAGGCTCTGGTGAGGTCCGTCTCAACGGCCCAGGAGGAGAGAAAGCAGCTGAGGCTTGAGGCGAAGGCGCGCCGGACTGCTTTGGCTATGGGAGCGGGCCCAAGCACCGTCCCTCGGGCAGATACTCCTTCCGGAGAGGCCCCTGTCGCCCTATCCACTGCCCGCCGACAGGTGGCGCGCGCCGTTCGAAGCGCAAATGATAAGTCCACTTCAGGTAACATTTCTTTCAGAATTTTTATTGTGAGAGTTATAATGTCGATGGTTCTTATATCTATTATTTTGCAGGGCTAAGTCCGACCGAGGGTGAGGCGGAGACCGTTGAACCCAGGGGAACAGAGGAGGCGGTTCCTGCCGAACTCGAGCCGACAGTGGGCAACATCGTTGAGGCCATAGAGCCTGGTGCGGAGGTTGAGGGGCCTATAGCCGAGAAGGTCGTTGATGCCGAGCCTGAAGTGGTGGCAGATGAAACGATCATTACAACTGAGTCTGGGGTGATGGCGGACGAGGCACTTGAGGTTGGCGACCTCGTGGTGACGGTAGATGAGCCGATGGAGACAGCGGAGCCCGAGGAAGTAGCGGGTGAGATGGGTACGACTCTTGGGGAAGAGTCAGCCGCTTCCTTCCAAGAGTCCGGCAACGCTCCGATCATTGCCCTCCCCGTCTACGATCTTCTGCCGTCTCCTGGTCGCGCGAGCACGACGACGGTCCCTATCGAGTCGGGTGATGAGGTTACGGGTGGTGTCCTCATGTCGATGGAGGAGGGAATTGCCTCAGTTTCGGCTGGCAGCTCGTCGGGTAAACTTCGGGTTACCATCATTCCCTCTTTTTTTTTTACATATCTTGCGATCTTTTCTAACAACTTTGTCTTCGTTTTTAACGCAGGCGCGGCCAACGCCGATGCTCCATTGCTCGAAGGAGCACCGTCACTTACTGCCTTGGCGGTGGTCACCTCCCAGCCTTCCCTTGTGACATCACGGATGTTGGAAGGTATGGATTTGCGACTCATTAGTTTATCTTTTAACCGCATAACTTATGTACTAACGCCGTACCACTGTGTCTTTTCAGGAGTGCTCTTTGATCATCTATATCAAGTGTTGCTTCCACACTTCTCCTTCCCATCCGAACTCGCTTCTCCCTCTAGTGGTGCCGGTGAGTATACTTTTATTTCGATGTCTTTATTTCCCCCCCTTTTTTTAGCAATGGGATGATTTCTGACTTTTCCTCTTCCTTATTGTAGTGCCACGAATTGAAGGAGGGGACGCAAGACCTGCCACGCCACCGGCCCTTCCAGCTTTACCATCTGTTGCAGCTGGTATAGTAAATTTCCTTTTTGACGATTCTTTAACATCTCTTGAACCATCGTCTAACCATGTTTTGTTTTGCAGCTATCGTTCCGGCTTCGATCCCTCTTGAGTCTCGTGTCCTTTCACCGGCGGGCCCTTTCTTGAAACGTTCATCTTCAAAGGGTGCCGTGATGAGTTTGGGCATGTTGAGCGGGTATATCGAAGAGCTTAACGCGGACGCTTTCCCTTCTGCCGCAGATTTCGCTGTGGAAGTTAACCCAATGTTCGCGGGGCTCGTAAACTTTCACAATGAAGGCGTCGTCGAATCTTGGGTTAGCCACTGCAGGGAGGTCGAGGCCTGCCTACATCGGCTGGAGTCGACGCGTCCTTCTCCTGAAGTTTTGGCCATAAGCACCCAACGGACAGCTTGGCTCGAGCAAAGCACTTCTTATTTCCGTCATTTGGAGCAAGAAGCAACTTTATGGTTGAAGGAACGTCAGGAATCTTCAAGCGCAGCTGCTCGCCTACGCGCTGAAGTTAGGGCGAATGCTGCTGAGGTGAAAGTCATCTTTGAAGGACTTCTGGAGCGTATTTCTAATGGGCTAGTACTGAAGCGAAAGCTTGATGCCGCCGAGCGTGATGCCCGAGGCCGTGAAGCAGCTCAGCGGGTCGTTGAGGAACAGCTTGCATCCTTCATGCAGCAGCGGGCCCAGGTGGAGGTGGAGGTGGCTGCGGCTGTCACTCAGGAGGAGGCGCTGAAGGAAGTGCGAGAGCAGCTTGTGAATTTATTAAAGACACTTCCTCCTTAGTAGCTATCCATCCTTGTTTCGTTTGTGTTTGTAGATAAAAGGATGTATATATATACCTATTTTTTTCTTTGACATAATGTATCCTGTATCCAATTAAGTTTATGAATAAGAGATACACCTTTTTGTGTAATGTGTCATTTTCTCCGTCTTTTCTTTCTTTCATTATCAGCATTCCATCTTAGTAACCATATTTGACGGATGATTAGAACAAGTATCCTGACTTTTCAAGAAATAGCGATGGCTTAGGCCGCAAGTTCAGGTCTGCTGCCTAAGACTTTTCAACTCTATAAGCCGTGAGGGTCTCATAGAGACTTTTCTCCCTACGGATCGAGAGGATTTCGTAGGTGGGTTTTCTCTTTAGGAATCGTGAGGATTCCTAAGTGTGGTTTTCTCTTATAAGTCGTAAGGATCTTATAAGAGATTTTTTCCCTCTTACAAGTCGAGAGGACCCGCAAGCGGTTGTCTCCCTCCTCGTCGAAATTCGACTTTGGAGAGTGAGACCCGTGAATAGTATGCAAGAGACCATTTTGGATTGACTTGCAGGGTCCCATGGTTTAGGAAGCAAGTTTTTTAGTCCCCGCTGCCTGAGGCTTCATTTGCATGTTGAGACGAATCGGGAATTTCCCGCGGAGATACTAGTTTCTCTGCGAGCCGACGTGAATCGGGAGGCTCTCGTCAAGGAGTGTTTGTATCCGTGAGTCAAGGAGTTTGCTAGGGATTATTTGTTTCCCAAGCGCCAAGGATTATTTGTTTCCTTAGGGTTTGAAACGAGTCGAGAATTCCCACAGAGACGCTGGTGGCTCTGCGAGTCGACGCGAATCAGGAGGCTCTCGTCAAGGAGTGTTTGTATCCGTGAGTCGAGGAGTTTGCTAGGGATTATTTGTTTCCTAAGCGCCAAGGATTATTTGTTTCCTTGGGGTTTGAAACGAGTCAAGGATTCCCACGGAGACGCTGGTGGCTCTGCGAGTCGACGCGAATCAGGAGGCTCTCGTTAAGGAGTGTTTGTATCCGTGAGTTGAGGAGTTTGCTAGGGATTATTTGTTTCCCAAGCGCCAAGGATTATTTGTTTCCTTGGGGTTTGAAACGAGTCGAGGATTCCCACGGAGACGCTGGTGGCTCTGCGAGTCGACGCGGATCAGGAGGCTCTCGTCAAGGAGTGTTTGTATCCGTGAGTCGAGGAGTTTGCTAGGGATTATTTGTTTCCCAAGCGCCAAGGATTATTTGTTTCCTTGGGGTTTGAAATGAGTCGAGGATTCCCACGGAGACGCTGGTGGCTCTGCGAGTCGACGCGGATCAGGAGGCTCTCGTCAAGGAGTGTTTATATCCGTGAGTCGAGGAGTTTGCTAGGGATTATTTGTTTCCCAAGCGCCAAGGATTATTTGTTTCCTTGGGGTTTGAAACGAGTCGAGGATTCCCACAGAGACGCTGGTGGCTCTGCGAGTCGACGCGGATCAGGAGGCTCTCGTCAAGGAGTGTTTGTATCCGTGAGTCGAGGAATTGGACTCCCATGAAGATACTGGTTTCTTCGGAGTTGGACTGAACGGTCGAGATTTAGCTTCGTCTTCTGGCGGAGCCTGCTGGGAAAGTATGGTTCCCTCTTTGTTTACGCCCTTGGATTGTATACAGGGATCGATGTGATCTTAACTGTAGGGCAAAAAGTTTCATTCTTTTATTTTTTTTTCTTTCCGCGATGCTCTATCATTTCAGCTTTTATATCGCGAAGGTCACGATTGCCCAATCATTTCGGCTATTTTTCGCGGTGCCCAATCATTTCGGCTGATTACTTTATTTTTACTCGCTGCTTTTTATTGCGAGTTGCCCAATCATTTCGGCTGTTTTTGTATGCATACATTTTTACTTGCTAATTTTGTTGCAAGTTGCCCCATCATTTCGGCTATTTCATATGCATTTTTGGCTCGCTGATTTTTTTTATCGCGAGTATGGAACTTGGAATCTGATGCCAATCTTAGCATCAGCATCGCTACGACTGGAATATTGCCAGGAGCGAATCATCATTTGCCATGAAAGGACTTGGAATTTGATACCGATTTAGGCATCAGTATCGCTACAACTGGGATATTGCCAGTAGCGAATCATCATTTTCATCTGTCGATGTCGAACAAAGACGGCTTAGTGACCAGGGTTAAGGTCCTGTCGACTAAGGCTTTTGACTTCATAAGCCGTAAGGGTCTCACAAAGGTATTTCTCCCTACGAGTTGTGAGGATCTTGTAGGTGTATTTTCTCCTTAGGAATCGTGAGGATTCCTAGGTGTTCGTTTCCTCTGTAAGTCGTAAGGATCCTACAGGAGGGTTTTCTCCTCATAAATCGAGGGGATTTACAAGGGTTGTTTATCATGCGAACATATCCCCAGTCACGGATGAGACTTGGTTAGGGAAATGTTTATTCACGCCCGTGGATTGTATACAAGGGTCAGTATTGAGCCACTTGTAGGGCAATATCGGAAGTTGTGAGGGTTGCTTAAGCACAGGTTTAGATTTCTGTAGCTTAAGACTTTCAACTCTTATGAGCCGTGAGGGTCACATAAGAGAGTTCTCCTTACGAGTCGTGAGGATCTCGCAAGTGTATTTTCTCCTTAGGAATCGTGGGGATTCCTAAGTGTGCTACTCCCTTGTGAGTCGTAAGGATCTCACGTGGGTGGTTTCTCCTTATAAGGTCGAGAGGACCCTATAAGTGTCCTTTAACGAGGTTGCGCCCTTCCAGGTTTTCACAAACACTCGCCGGTAGCCCTGCTGTTTTTACTCACGGAGCCCTTTTGGGTTTTCATCCGTGCCCATTTTGCTTATGGACATACCGTTTTTTTTTATTCTTTTTATTTTTATATATATATTTTTTCTTTTTTTTTACGAGGTCGCGCCCTTTCGGGTTTTTACGAACACTCGCCAGTAGCCCTGCTGTTTTTACTCACGGAGCCCTTTCGGGTTTTCATCCGTGCCCTTTTTGCTTATGGACATACCGTTTTTTTTATTTTTATATGTTTTTTTATATCTCGTCAGCCTAAAGATGTTGCGGTAGTAGTTTAAAGACGTTTCGGTCTGCTATTAGTTTAAGGACATTTCGGTCCGTCGTTAGTTTAAGGACGTTTCGGTCCGTTGTTGAGAAGGCCGGCTACTTTTTGTAAAGCTTGAGCTTAGGAAGATAGCGAGCGGACATAGTCGTCGTCATCTATCATTGACCTAGGCTGTGGCTCATTAAGCGTAGTATTTCTTTAGGAAGCGACCATTTATCGGCCTGAAAGGCCTTTCACCGTGCATGTACATGAGTAAATAGGCCCCACCCTGGTAAACTTTATCTATGATGTACGGGCCTTCATAGTTTGGCTCGAATTTTCCCCGCTTGGCGCGATTGGGGATCATAGGCCTTTTGACCACTAGCACGAGTTCGCCTTGGCGGATGCCCTCGGTCGGGTCAATCTTTTGTATGAGCGCGTCATCTTTGCTTTATAAGCTTCCAGATTTTGTTGCGCTATGAGCCGGGTTTCATCAAGGGCGTCAAGCTCCTCAAGTCGAAGGTGAGCATTTTATTCGTTCGTCAGCTCGTAGTGAACTGCCACTCGTAGAGAGGGCAACTCTATCTCGAGGGGGAGTACTGCTTCTGTACCGAACACTAACGCGTACGGTGTTGTGTTCGTGGCCGTCTTGAATGTAGTTCGATATGCCCAAAGAGCTTCTTGCAGTCTTTCGTGCCAGTCTTTCTTATTTCGGGATACCGTTTTCTTCATGATCTTTGTCAAAGTCTTGTTGAAGGCCTCAGCTAGACCGTTAGCTCACGGATTATAAACCGAGGAATATCTCCAGTCTATATTGTGCTGTTGCGCAAAGTGACTGATTTTGTGACTTCTGTACGCTGGCCCGTTATCGGAGATGATCCGTTGCGGAGTTCCAAACCGATATATGACGTGCATCTTGAAGAAGTGGAGGATATTCTCCGTCTTCACCTCTCTTAACGGTACTGCTTCTGCCCATTTAGAGAAGTAGTCAGTCGTTGCTAGGATGAAACGATGTCCTCTAGACGATGCTGGTTCGATGGGGCCGACTATATTAGTCCCCCACATTTCGAATGGCCAGCTAGCTACCGTTGGATGTAGTGGATTTGGGTGCTGGTGGATGAAGTCCCCATGGATCTGACACAAGTGATACTGCTTCGCATATTCGAGGAAGTCCTGAATCATCGTGGGCCAGTAGTAGCCTATCCGTTTTATCTTCAACTTCATCTTTGGGCCCGCTTGGTGAGAATCGCAGAGTCCGTCATGAACTTCCTGGATGACCCTTCTCGCTTCGTCAGGTCCTAAGCATCTCAGCCACAGAGAATCAAATGACCTCTTGTACAGAGTATCGTTGACGAAGGCGAAAGACAGAGCTCGTTTCATGAGCTGATGTCTTGTGGACGCTTCTTCAGGCATTCGGTGGGACTTGAAGTAATCTATGAAGACTTCTCTCCAATTTTCGGTATTTTCCCAATCTTTTACTTGCAAGGTCGCCTGTTCGCTCGCTCCTTTTTCTTCGGATGATTCCGGAGATATTTCTGCTGGGGCAAGCACCCGACGGCTTTGTACCAGGATTCTAACGTCATCGAGGTTTTCGTCAGCCAGTTCTTTAGCAAGTTTGGCCAACGCGTCTGCTTTGCTGTTTTTCGCGCGCGGTATGCTCTCCAAAATATAGGAGGGAATTTGGGTCAACAGTTGTTGTACCTTTTCCCCGTACTTCACTAATTCCGGTTTGCACGTTTGGTATTCGCCATTTACTTGACTAACGACCAGTTGAGAATCTCCGTATATGAAGAGGTCTTCAATTCCCATGTCAATGGCGATCTCGAGGCCTGCTATCAAAGCTTCGTATTCGGCTTCGTTATTTGTCCTCGGCTCTGTTAGGGAGAAGGCAAAACGCATTATCCCACCTTGTGGAGTTATAAAGATGAGTCCTACCCCCCGAGTTGATTATAGGGGCACTTTGTTTGCGTTTCTTCATGGAAGATGCTCCATCGAAATAGAGCTCCCATCGGGTATCACCACCGTCGATCGCATCAAACGCATGTTCGTCTGGAAGATCGCAATTCAGAGGAGAATCGGCGGGTACTGGATGCTCAGCAAGAAAGTCGGCAATGGCCTGGCCTTTCACCGCCTTAAGAGGTCGATACGTTATCGAGAACTCCATCAAGAGCAGGGCCCATTTAGCGAGTCGTCCCGTCAATATGGCCTTTGACATCAAGTATTTAAGGGGGTCCACCTTTGAAATGAGACGGACTTCATGCGCCAACGCATAGTGCCTGAGCTTTGTTATCGCAAAGATCAACGCCAGGCAGTGTTTTTCAATGGGGGAGTAGTTGCTTTCTGCCCCCAGCAGAACTCGACTTAAGTAGTAGAGTGCTCTCTCTTTCCCTTGATCGTTCTCTTGTGCCCATAATGCGCCTAAAGAACCTTCGAGGGCGGTTGTATAAAGAATGAGAGGCTTCCCCTTAACCGGAGCAGCCAACACCGGCAGGTTCTGCAGGTATTGCTTGATCTCGTCTAGCGCGCTTTGGCATTTTTGATCCCAGACGAACGGGGTTCCCTTCTTCATCAGGTGACTGTAAGGACGGCACTTTCCTGAAAAGTTGGCTATAAATCGCCGTATGTATGCGAGCTTCCCTTGGAGAGATCGCAATTGTTTGAGAGTTCTTGGCGGAGGCATTTCAATGATTGCTTTGATCTTTGACGGATCTATTTCAATACCTCGGTGTCGAACAATGAATCCCAGAAATTTGCCTGAGGAAACTCCGAATGCACACTTGAGCGGGTTCATCTTCAAGTTGTATTGCCGAAGGCGTTGAAATACGGTCTTCAGATGCTCGAGATGTTCCTCATATGATTTGCTTTTAACAACGAGGTCGTCGATATAGCATTTGACGATTTCGTGTATAAGGTCATCGAAGATCTTCGTCATGGCCCTTTGATAAGTGGCACTGGCATTCTTTAAACCGAAGGGCATCACTTTATAACAGAATATACCTAAAGGGGTCCTGAAGGCGGTGTGCTTCTGGTCTTCGGGATGCATCTTTATCTGATTATACCCTGATGAGGCATCCATGAAGGAGAAAACCTCATGGGTGGATGTATTGTCTATCATCAGTTCGGTGACTGGCACTGGTAAATCATCCTTCGGGCAAGCTTTATTAAGATCCCGAAAGTCCACGCATATACGCACTGTCCCATTTTTCTTCATCACCGGGACGATGTTGGCGATCCATTCAGGGTATTGAACCTCCTGGATGAAGCCAGAGTCGATCAGCTTTTTGACTTCAGTATTGATACTCATTTCAAGCTCAAGCCACATTCTTCTCGGCGCCTGTTTGATTGGCTTGACGTCCCGAGATATCGCCAATCTGTGCACAGCAATTTCTGGATCCAGTCCCGGCATTTCGGAATAGTTCCATGCGAAGCAATCTCTATGCTGCAGAAGCACATCCTTTAACGCAGCTACCCTTTCTTCAGATAGTAACTCGCTGATGAATGTCGGTCGTGGATCGTTTGCCGTCCCCAACTCAATCTTCTTGAGGTTATATGCAGTGGTATGGATTCCATATTCCAGCTCTTTTGGCGCTGGTGGGAATTCTGAGATTATCTCGTCGCTGCTGTTTTCGAAGCACCAAGGGAGCTCATCTATGTCCTCGGGCTTTTCTTTTAATATTGCAATCATGTGACAGGTACGAATTCGCTTCCAATCCCAATGTGGAACCGGTTCTTCTTTCGTGGCCTTGGGCTCGTGCTTCTGTGGCGGCGCTACCCTCCAGTTGTTAGACAAAGTGAATTTGCCAAGCTGATACTGATCTTCAACCCAATTCTTGAAGGTGAAGCAATCTTCAAGAGGATGCCCTATTACTCGATGGTAAGAGCAATAGTCCAGGTGTGAGACTTCGCCCACTTGTTCGGGATGTTTAGACTCCGGCAGTATAAGCATCTGATGTTTTAGGGCGAGGTCAAGTATCTTCTTCGTCTTATCCCGAGGAAAAGAGTATGCTCGACCCATTTTCTTCATGAGGGATAGATCAATAACACTTGATTCCCGTTTGCGTGGCTTCTTATCCCTTCTTTGTTGCTTTTGAGCGCCTTTTTGGCCTTTCGACTTATTTCTGCTTTTGCGTCGAGCCTTCTTTATAACAGGTTGACAAAGAGCGGCATTTTCATCTTTCACGGCCTGTTGAAGGAGGCGTTGCGTTCTGGCTTTCTCGTAGATGGCCATTTCGCGGTTATGATCGTCCCGGACTTTTTGACCCGCTTCCTTTATAAGCTTTTCCATTTGCTCTTCGAACGATGGACTGGGCACTTTTGCATCTGGAACTTTCACTGTCTCAGGAATAGCGTCCTCCCATTGATCATCCGCTTCTTCATCGAAGTCATATATGACATAGCAGCTGTTTAATAGCTCTCGTTTCTTTGACCGGATGTATCCAAGCCCTTTTGTCTCCATTCTTCCATTAGGCAGTTTGCGTTGAGTCCCGGGAACGTTCCAGACTTTGTCATAGAACTTGGCTTTTCGAACGGTCTGCTTGAAGGATATCCCCTGGCGTTTCAGCAGCTTTTTCAAACCCTCTGTGTAATATCTGGGAAGACGAATAGGCTGAAGCCTGTCGAGCATAGGATCCGCGCCATGCCAGATCTCTTTCTCCACCTTGGTTTCTTCAGAGCGGTAAAACAGAATTGCTTTCTCGCTTTCTCCCCTGGGAGGGATATAGAATGTCCGCAACTCTTCTACACTGTAGATATTAAGTGCATCCAGTTCTTTATGGTGTTTAAGCGGCACCATGGCGACTTGTAGACTTTGTTCTTCATCAGCAGAAGCTCGTATTGAAAGCCGAGCAGGGAATACAGCATGAACTTCATCCTCCGAATCGCTACCGAAGATCAATGGAGGAACGGATGGTCCCGGCTTGGTGTATTGGGGCGGACCCGAATAAATTATATCTTCTTCCTCCTCGGTATCGCTGCCGAAGACAGGGATGGTGGCGTTAGTTTTGTTCTCAGGCTTGTGACACCTTTCCGTGTCTTCGAAACTCGGCAAGAAGTATTTAGCATCTTCATACTTACGAACTTCATTCACGGAAAACGGATTCAATTCTCCTGCCACAGTGTACTCGAGACCATCCCTGCAATATTTCATACACTGATGCTGTGTAGAAGGGATGATATTGTACTCGTGTAACCATGGTCGACCGAGCAGAGCATTGTAGCATGTCTTGGCATCTATGACATATAATTTAATATCTGTGACGAGCAACCCGAAGCGTAATGTCAATATCACAGATCCAAGAGTTTTTGATGATTGGGAGTCGAACCCGGAGATGGTGATCTTGTCTCGGACGAGGTGTTGGACACTCATGCAAACTTCCTTTAACACCCGCACATTGAGTAAATTAACAGACGATCCGTTATCGACCAAGATTTTACTTATCTTTATGTCATGGCAGTATCCTGAGACATAAAGGGGACGATTGTGTTCGCACGTCCCGAGGAGAAGGTCTTCATCGCCAAAAGCAACGTCGGCCGTGTGCACCTCTTCCAACTCATCCTTCATCTTTTCTTCGGCCAGGAAGGCTTGGAACTGGTCCGGATCTTGTAGCGCCTTAATCAAAGAATCCCTCGCCTCTTTTGATAGTAACAGGACATCAAGAATGCTGAGTTGTGAGGGTAGCTTCCTCAGATGCGCCAAGACATTGTAATCCACCTTATTTCTTTTCGGCGGATTCTTGGCGATTAGCTCCTCCGCAACTCGGTCATCTAGAGTAATATCGTCAGAGACCTTTTCTTTCCCTTTATCTTTCTTGTTTAAGGGTCCGAGATTCTTTTCAGGTAGCGTCCGATTGCGTAGCTGGATATTTTCGCAAACCTTCGGCTCTTCTTCTTTTCCCGAAGTTGATTCTTTAAAGAGAGGGGCGAGTTCCAGCTCCTCATCAGAATCGCTCCCGAATGTGGGCACTTGTGATCTTCCGGCGTCAATCATGCAACAACCACCGGTAGTTTTGTTAAGCACTTTGATCGTTCCGCTATGCTCTCGGCGAGCTTTGCGCTTTTCCCGCTTAAAGCGTTGTCGATGAGCAACATATCCTTGCCACCATCTATCGAAAGCTTCGCACTCTTCAATGGGGTGCAAAATCTTCTGATGATATAAGCAATAAGAGGGGTGCATTTCCACTTCACCGGCGATGTTTCCTTCAGAGGATGGTAGCTTCATGCCCATTGATATGGCTTTAGCAAACTTTTTCCTCATCTTGAATTGGCTTTTGTCGGTGGCGGAGGTGTTTTGCTCCAGCGGGATCGTCTCAGCTTTTTCATCAAGTCGTTGGCGCTTGGCCCTTTCAAATATAGCCGTCTCACGTTCTCGATCAGCTTTACTTTTCAATCGAGCTTCGTTAAGGAACGCGTCAATCATTTCATCTGATAGCTCCAGAAATTTTGGTTCAAGATCTGCCCGCAGCATTTCAGTACGAGGAGTTTCCTCATCGTCCATGAACAAATGGGAAATCACACGACAACTCTCTACATATTCCTCGGATTCATCCGATGAACTTTCTCCCTCATCTTCTTCTTGAAAGACGTGATTGAGGAACTCTTGGAGCGTAATGGGGGTCCGTGCCTTTTGGTTGTATTTATCCAGCGCGTCAATTTGCTTTTGTAAGTCCGTGCGCTTGTCGCCAGGCTTCACGGGCTTCTTAGATTTCTTCTTCTTCTTTTTCGAAGATTTTGACGGCTGGCTGCAAGTGCTTGAACCACCATCATCGGTCTTTGGAGTTGGACGTGGTTTCAACATCCCCTCAACGACCTGCGGTTCCAACGGGTTCTTCCACTTGATCGCTGGACATGCCTGAAGATCGTTTAGCATCCTCTTTGTCTTGGCTGATAATACAACCTCCCAAGGAGATTCTTCAATGACGGAGCATGTTGCCCCCGGCGTATTCGTCCCCTTAGAGGTGTGGGGCTGCGGGGGATTCACCTTCCATTTGTCAGATAACGCGAACTTGCCCTGTCGGTACTGGTTTTCAAGCCAATTCTTGAAAACGTAGCAATCTTCGATCGGATGGCCTAGTACTCGATGATAAGGACAGTAGTTGGGGTCGTTGACGTCACTTGGTTGCAACGGACGTTTTGGATCTGGCAGATTTATGAGTCTGTTGCGCAACGCCAGCTCGAATAACCTCCTCGTTTTATCGCGGGGAAAGGAATAAGGACGCCCCATCCTATCCTCAAGGGGTACGTACGGGCGCATATTATTTTGACGAGCAACCGGCTTCGAGTCGCTCGGTTGTTGTTGAACATTAGCGACGACGATCGCTTTTCCTTTTCCTTTGTCATTTCGGGAGTCCGGCCTTGGAAGAGGGGGTTTATGGCCCATTTGATCCATCTGAGCTAGTTTGTCAATCAAGGCCTGGAAGGTAGTTGGCTTGAAAAACATCATAAATTGTGAAATGGTCGCTTGCGGATCAAGGGTCCCCACAAACATACCCACCGCGGGAGCCTCTTCAATGCGCTGTTCGCACTTCGACCACAAGTTCCGCCACCGTATAGCATACTGGACCCACGTCTCGCCTGGCTTTACCCTGGCGTTAATCAGTGCTGTCATCGGGGTACGCTCACTGGCGCTTGCAAAACGCTGAGTAAACAGTAGCTCCATCTCCGCGAAGGTTTTAATGGAGTCGTTCGGGAGTTCAGAGTACCATTCGAACGCCGTATCTGATAAGCTTCCAACAAACTGGCGAAGCAACAGCTTGTCGTCACCGCCAGTGTTGCCGCAAAATGCCCTGAACTGGACAACATGTTGATGAGGATTGCCCATCATTTTGTAGACATGGAACTTGGGAATCGTATAACCTGGCGGGTACTTGATTTGATCGTACCAACTCGGGTATGGCCGCCCCATTTTTACGACCTGACCGGCCGCTTCGGTCGCATGATGCACCCGTATTTGCTGGGCGATGTATTCATCCAAATCAGCTTTTGATATGGTATCCTCTTTAGCTGTGGATAGAGCCGGTGGAGGATTCGACGTCTCTCCCCTATCGTCTTCAAGAATAATCGGAGGATCTTCAGCAGGTGGATCTTGTTGAATCATCATACCCACCATATCCTGGAATAGGAGAGCCATTTTCTTTATGTTGGCTGCCTGCTCCGCAGCTTCTTTATCTTTCTTCTCTAGTACGCCCCGGAGGAATTCGGCGTCCGTTTCTTGTTCTTGATGCTCATCCGAGAATGTTTCCGGGGTTTCTTTTGGCCCTGTAAGTGCGGCCATAGCGTTCATCATTTCTTGGAGCTTTTGCTGCTGCTCCTGAGCTTTGGTCACTGACCGTGTAAGCGGTCTATGACCAGTGGATGCACGGCTGTCTTCTTTTCCCGATGCCATGTAAACCGTATGAACGGTTATGCCCCCTGTCTTAGGGCGTTTAGGTCCACCATTTTTAACTTTTGCCGCTGACGTGGGAGCTTTCTCTGACCTCCTTCTTTTGTGGGCCGTTGAGGTTGAAGGGGCCGTTGCAGTGGGCACCCTAGCGATTGTTGTCCCTTGCTGTTCAATAAGATGGTCTTTTCCTTTTTGCACCTTCATCTTCTTTCGTTGACGGGAGTGATCCGGGTCGATCACGGAGTCTTGAACCCTTCGCCAAACCTTATAAATTCTTGAGGACACCCGCTGAGGGGGCTGTTCTTGTTTCGTTTCTGGAACTCTCTCCGCAGGCGGAGGAGATCTTTTCAGTGTAGCAGTTGGAGAATTCTTACGTACCCTCCTCAGCAGTTCAAAGCTGTTCCCAGTTGGAACAGCAGCGTTGGCTTCCACCACTGGAGCTGGTGGAGCTAGCCCTGAGGGGGAGTTGCCCCCTGCCTTCCTTACTTGTTGCCAATGGCGACGTCGAGCATGACGAGCCGTTGGGACTGGCTCAGAGATAGAGATAGCTTCTTTTTGCCCCCTGTCTGAATGAGGCATCACTGGTGTTAACCTCTTAAAGACTGAGGTTGTCTTCTGAGGTGTGATATCCAACCTATCGAAGACAGATCCTCGAGCAAGGACAGGAGCAGGAATCGTCAGTCTTGAAAAGACTGACTTTTTGACAGGGGAAGCCGCCTTGACGACTTCTGAAGCAGCAGTCATTGCTCTCCTTGGGACAGCCCGTTTAGAGTTCTGTTTCAGCCTGGTGAAAACAGAGGCTGCTGGTTTGGTAGCGGGAGACCCGTTGACAGGGGCCGTCGTAGCAGTGAGCCGGTCGAAGACCGACTTTTTGTTCACCTCCGGTGCAGGTATCGGCATAGAGAAGCTTGTAGGCGGGATCATGGTCCCGAAAAACAGGCCGGTGGTGGCCTGGGTCACCTGATCTACCGGCAGAGCGAGGAAGGAAGCCGCTTGGGGCCCATATGCTACACTTCCTGGTGAGGTGGAGCGTCCGTTGCAGCGGCACTTCGAGCAGTTGGTGCAGTTAGAGGCCATTGAATCTTGAGTTCTGCGCCAGGCAAGAGACCAAATCTTAGTAACTTGAAATCCGAAGGCAACCATTTAACAAACCGCGATTGGTTCGCGAAGACGACACACGAAGTGTGGAGTGGAAAGAGGAAAAGGTCCCACCGGGCGTGCCAGAATCTGTTCCCCTCCGAACGGCGGCCGAGACATGGGCTGTCTCGCCTGAGGTTCGGAGCAGATGCTAATTGGTGCTATCCGTCTACCTCTCCGAAAATGCCAAGTTGATTTATGGCACTGTGTATCGGAGGTTTAGACGGATGCGGCCGATGTAGCAGACTTCGTCAGATTCCCCCTCAGGGTAAGGGGTTTTTGATTGTGGGGACGCTCTTCCCTGCAGGCGCAAGCCCCTACAGTTAATTACGCTACCGCGTCGCGGTAACAACTTTCTCCTTCTCCAGAATTTCACTTCGTGTCGTGGGTGTTTGTTTTGTTTGTGGTTGCCCGTGGATTGTATACGGAGACTGAGTAATGTCGTCGCCCGTAGGACGTGGATTAGTCCAAATCCGTATTTACTTAGATTTGGGTTTGGTGTTTTTAGTTTAAGGATGCGTTAGTCGCGTTGCGGCTAAGATCAACTTAAACGTTCGTTAAGGATACGTTAGTCCAGTTTGAGACTAAGATCAACTTAACGGGATCGTTTAGATCCGACAAAAGAGCGTTTGGGCTCTATTGTTCAAGTTTAGGGACATAGTGGTCCAACATTCCCATTTTGGGGACGGATATTGGTTTAAGGACGCATAAGTCCATGAGTTTAAGGACCCCACAGTCCGTATTAATGTGTGGTTGTCAGGACCCGTCACCTCTCTAACGACGTTGAAGGATTACAACGACAAATATCAGAGGAGTTCAGAGATGTACCCTTGAACCAAAGTTGGTTGAGAGATCTATAGTCCAATTTGGGACTAAAGTTTGTTTGAAGATTTGATTTAAGGACACGTTAGCCATATTTGAGGCTAAGATCAACTTAATCGTTTGTTAAGGATTCGTTAGTCCAATTTGAAACTAAGATCAACTTAACGGGATCATTTAGATCCGACAAAAGAGCGTTTGGGCTCTATTGTTCCAGTTTAAGGACATGGTGGTCCAATACCAGTTTAAGAACATAATGATCCACCCTTAGTTTAAGGACGTTTCGGTCCGATATTAGTTTAAGGACGTTTCGGTCCGATATTAATTTAAGGACGTTTCGGTCCACGAGTTTAAGGACCCCGCAGTCCATATACGTGTGTGGTCGTTGGGACCCGTCATCTCTTTGACGTCGTTGAGGAATTACAACGATGGATGTCAAGGATTTCGGAGATGTACCCTCGAACCGGTAGTAAATTGATTTAAGAGAGCAATCTTGCTCAGTCAATTTAATTTAAGGACTTACGGCCAAAATTGGGCTAAGTCCAGTTGAAAATGTTCAACATTTTATTTGCTTTTGCATTGCATTTCTTTTTTTATTTTTATTTAGGCTTTGCCCAGAAAGGATGCAGAGCATCAATTTGTTTTGGGCTCTGTTCTTTTAGGAATGATGCAAGGCATCAATTTTATTTGGGCTCTGCCCTTATATAAAGGATGCAAAGCATCAATTTATTTGGGCTCTGCCCATTTATTGCCTTGCAATTTATTTAGGCCTGTTAGGTCTTTTTGACTTGGGCCTGGCCCTTTAAGTAATGCACTGCGTTTGTGCAAAGTATTAAGAATCTTTTTAGATTCAAAACAGAAGTGCAAAGCACTTTTTGATCCCTTGATCTAAACAAGTTTTTTCTTGTTTCAGAGAACCAAAGGTTCATAAAAAGTGCAAGGCACTATTTTTATTTTTATTTTATTTATTTATTTATTTATTGAAGATCCATGATCTTGTTCTTAGATCACTGATCTGTTCATAAGAGAATTTTCTCTTCTTTCAAAGGTTTTACCTTTTTTATTCTTGAGGAGTTCTTCAGAGTCCTCTTTCTCTCTTTTTTTTATAGAAAATGTTGATGCCTTTGAATTGAGGTATGGGGTCCCTTTTATAGTGCCCATAAATTAGTTAAATTTGTTAAAAAGATCTTTCTTTGAGTGATTTGGGGACTTTTCCCCACCGTTGGATCTTTGATCCAAAGGTCTCTGTTTTACAGAAGGAAATCTTATTGTTTTTAACAAGAACAGTAAAGATTTATTCTGTTTTGCGCAACTCCCTTAGCGCGTGACACGTGTCACGCAGCGCAGCGCTTGCGCAGCTGCACTTGCGCAACTGCGCAGACACGTGTCGCGCAGCGCTTGCGCAACTGCGCAGACACGTGTCGTGCACTGTGCTTGCGCAGCTGCGCAGACACGTGTCGCGCGGCGCAGCGCTTGCGCAGCTGCGCTTGCTCAACTGCGCAGACACGTGTCGCGCGGCGCAGCGCTTGCGCAGCTGCGCTTGCTCAACTGCGCAGACACGTGTCGCACAGCGCCTTGGGCGTTGCGCTGTCGTATCAACTTCTGACACATGGCGCGTTGCGCGCGGCCCACGGTATTTGAAGCGTTGCTTCAAAATTTGAATTTTTTTGAAATTTAAAATTGAGCCTTGCTCTGATTGGGGAAACAACAGCCATGTTGGCATTGATATCAACAACATCAACTCCACCCAGCCCTATACTGCTGGTTACTATGACGATGCCACTGGATTGTTTCGAAATTTGACCCTTATAAGTGGCCAACCGCGCAGACAAGTGTCGCGCGGCGCAGCGCTTGCGCAGCTGCGCTTGCTCAACTGCGCAGACACGTGTCGCGCAGCGCAGCGCTTGCGCAGCTGCGCTTGCTCAACTGCGCAGACACGTGTCGCGCAGCGCCTTGGGCGCTTGCGCAGCTGCGCTTGCTCAACTGCGCAGACACGTGTCGCACAGCGCCTTGGGCGTTGCGCTGTCGTATCAACTTCTGACACATGGCGCGTTGCGCGCGGCGCACGGTATTTGAAGCGTTGCTTCAAAATTTGAATTTTTTTGAAATTTAAAATTGAGCCTTGCTCTGATTGGGGAAACAACAGCCATGTTGGCATTGATATCAACAACATCAACTCCACCCAGCCCTATACTGCTGGTTACTATGACGATGCCACTGGATTGTTTCGAAATTTGACCCTTATAAGTGGCCAACCGATGCAAGTTTAGATTGATTTTTATGAAGATAATATGCAACTCAATGTTACCATGTCTCCGAAGCGAATGCCTAAACCTAGCAGGCCCCCTTGGCGGCTACCGTCGATCTTGCGAGCCTAATGCTGGATTCTTTGTATGCTGGTTTCTCTTCAAGCGCTGGTTTCTCTTCATGCTCACCAATATATTCTTGGGTGGAGCTGCAAGATGAATGGTGTAGCTGAAGCACTTGATTATGATAAGTTTCCTTTGATCCCTCGTGTGAAACTGAAAGGCGTATCATATCATTTGGCATCTGCCATACCAAAACACTTCAAAACTTTCTTAATGTATCACTGTTGAGATAAGTAAAGTTTACCTCCATTGCGATCGCGTCTAATTTCCATATCGAGAATTTTCTTGGCCGCTCCCAAATTTTTAGTCTCGAACTTGTCTTTCAACTTTTTCTTAAGCTTCTAAATATTAACCATATACCTAGCTGTTATCAACATATCAACATAAAACAACAAGTATATGAAAGAATCATCAGCGAGTTTCTTGCAATAAACGTAGTTGTTGTCCTTACTTCTCGTAAACCCAATATCTTTCATAAAGGAGTCAAATTTATTATACCAACGTCTAGGAGACTGCTTCAAACTATAGAGCGACTTCTCTAATAAACAAATGTGGTCTTCTTTACCTTCAATTTTGAAACCATCGGGTTGCATGTAGATCTGCTCTACCAAATCATCGTGCAAGAAAGCGGTCTTAATATCGAGCTGCTCGAGCTCCAAATCTTGCATAGCTACCAAACCGAATAAGCATGAATAGAGGTGTGTTTTACAACATGAGAAAATATTTCATTGAAGTCTACCCCTCGAACCTGTGAATAGCCTTTAGCTACCAATCGTGCCTTGTATCGAGTATCTGCAACCCCTTGATCTCCTTCATTCTTTTTGAAAATCTACTTGCAGCCAACTACTTTCTTTTCTCTTTCGGGCTTAACGAGATTTCATATTTGGTTCTTGTGAAGAGACCCAATCTATTCCTTCATAATGACCAGCCAACGAGTTAACCCATCGGATGAGATAGGTTCTTGATAATTCGTAAGTTCGCTACTATTAGCTGTCAATGCAACGGACACCGCATACGCCACTAGATCATCGTATCCATGTCTATGTGGCGGTCTGATGTCCCTTCGTTCTCGATCTTGAGCGAGTAGATACTGCCCATCTTGGGACTTTTTTTCGTCAGACGATGGTGAAGGAGAGATCTCCTGTGAACCCGAGTTTTCACCGACCTCAAATTCAATACTCGGCTTGTCCTTCCTTGGATCGTCTGGAATTGGAGATTCCACATTCTTTGGCTTCAACATAGGAGACTCTTCAAAAATGACATCTCTGCTAATCATAAACTTTGGCGACTTAGGATTTGGATACCGCAACCTATAACCTTTGACTCCGGTAGTATAACCAAGAAGAATCCATTTCTTCGCTCGAGGATCTAATTTTCCTTCATAACAATGTGCATATGCGGTACAACCAAAAACTTTAAATGTAGAATAATTAGCGTGCTTCCCAAACCATACATGTTTCGTTGTTTTACTACCAAGTGATGTATGGGATGATCGATTCACCACGTAGCATGCCCTGTTCACCGCCTCTGCCTAAAACTCCTTACCAAGACCCGCATTTAATAACATGCACCGAGCTTACTCCAAAAGAGTCCAATTCATGCGCTCCGCTACTCTATTTTGTTGTGGTGTGTTGACAATGTTACGATGCCAAACAATACCTTCGTTTTTGCAGAGTTTATTGAAATTTCCACCATAAAATTCTAATCCGTTGTTCGTCCTTAACCTCCTAATCTACTTGATTATCCGCTTCTCAATCAATATTTTCCATTACTGAACGTAAGAAACACATCACTCATGTGCTTCAAGAAGTAGACCCAAACCTTTCTCGAAAAATCGTCGATGAAAGCAAGCAGATATTTTGCACAATTTTCTTTGGAAGCAACTTGAGAGGGTCCCTAAAAATCCGAATGGATATAATCAAGAGTACTTTTTGTATTGTACACCGCCGAATTGAAACTAACTTGTTTCTGCTTCTAAAAAATGCAATGCTCACAAAACTCTATTTTCGATATACTTTGACCATAAAGTAGACCTTGTTTCGATAACTCGAACATACTTCTCACTCATATGCCCGAATCTCATGTGCCATAGTCTGGTAATATTTGAATCTGACATAGATTTAGATGATGAAACTGCAGCCGACCCGGTAGTAGTCGAATCGTACAACACATATAAGGACCTAATTTTCAAGCCTTTCATAACAACGAGAGCACTTTTGGTTACTTTCAAAAATCCACCTTTAGCGGAGAACTTATAACTCTTAACGTCGAGTGTACCCAATGAGATGCGATTCTTTTTCAAGTTAGGTTTATGCCTAATTTCCGGTAATGTTTTCACAACGCCGTCAAACATCTTGATTTGGATCGTCACCTTGCTAATAGCTCGACATGAACCATTGTTTCCCATCAAAATCACTCCACCATTAACAGACTCATAGGCGGTGAACAAATCTTTATTGGGACACAGATGGTAGGAACAACCCGAATCCATAATCCATTCATTCCTGGATCAATGTATGTTGTCAAGAACCACAAGTAGATCTCCTTCTCCTTCCACAATACCAGCTTCGGCTGAAAACTTCTTATTATGATTGTTTTCATGTTTCTGCTTGTTCTGCAATTTGAAACAATCAACTTTGAACTACCTCTTCTTCTTACAATAGTTGCAGGTCAAGTTCTTATGCTTGGACTTCGACCTTAACTTCTTCTTGCTACCTTTCGGATATTTCTTCGCTTTCTCTCGAACAAATAAGCCTGAAAATTGACCATCGTCTTCATTAGAAGTTAACTCCTTGTCGATCTTCTTCTTCATCAAATATTCTTTGATATTCTTGATTGAGATAGTATCTTGTCCATAAACCATGGTGTCATAAAAGTTCTTCTAAGAGGGTAGCAAAGAACATAATAATAAAAGTGTTTGATTTTCATTATCAATCGTAATATCGATCTTACCCAGATCTGTAATGATCGAATTAAACTCACCGATATGAGATTTGATAAGAAAGCCTGCTGACATACGAAGTGTGTAGAGACACTGCTTTAATAGGAGTCGATTTGTGAGAGGCTTCTTCAAATATAACTCCGCTAACTTCAACCACAAACTAACCGTCGTCTTCTCCAACAGAACTTCTTGCAAAACTTTGTTTGTCAAACACAATTGGATAGCCGCGAGAGCGTTTGCATCCAACTCTTCTCATGCTTCCTCCGTCATAGTGGAAGGCCTTGAATCCTTCCCAAGAATCGCCTTCTTCAAATTATTTTGTGTCAATACGGCAATCATACGAACCTGCCATAAACAAAAGCTCATAATCCCATCAAACTTCTCAATGTCGAACTTCATAATCGCTGGAGACATGATGTTGGATCAAAAGAAGACACCTTGAGTGCTTAAAAAACGTAAAACTTCAAGATCACAATCTAAGAAGATGGAGAAGAGGACACAAGCGTCGTTACCTACTATAAACTTAGATCGTGAGATCAAAGACCTAACGGTTCAAACAAAACACCAAATCTCCCAAACACAACATAGCTCTGATACTAGTTTGTTTTGGCAAACATGATCATGAAGAAATAACAAACGATAAAGAGAAGCAAGCAAATAAACAAAAGCAACAGGAATAGAGCACAAACCAAAAGACATAAGATTTATGTGGAAAACCCTTACGGGAAAAACCACGGGCAAAGGAGAAGCTTTACTTATTGAACAAATATGGAGGATTACAACGGTGGATCAACTCTCACAAAATCCCTAACAAAGAATCCTGGCCTCCTCTCACTATTAATTTTGATTATAAAAGGGTTAAACCAATTAGGGTTGCAAACTACAATATATATAGTGTGTGGCAGATAGAGCTAAATAACAGATTTCCTGAAATAGTCCAGATTCGGCCCAAGACGTGCGCAGATGTCTGAAGAACAATACGGAAGACGTCTGCCCAAAATGCAGCGTGGGCCAGATATCTGAAGAAGACTTACTAGACGTCTGCCTAAAATATTCCCAAACTATAGGGCATCGACAGACGTCTAAAGCTTAACCCTTACTGGAAGACGTCTGAAGATGGGATAAAAAACTCTATAAAATGCCGAATTCGATTGGGAACTTTTGGGGATAAGAACACAGGGCAAACTTAACAACTGCCTATAGCTTTGTGTTTATTTCTGATATTAATTATTGCTGCCACCGTGCTTATGAGGAGGAGGATGCTGAAATACGCTGAGCTACTCGAAGATTGGGAGCTTGAATACGGGCATCACCGATTCTCATACAAAAATTTGTTCCAAGCAATACAAGGATTTAAAGAGAATGAGTTATTGGGTGCTGGAGGCTTTGGTAGAGTCTACAAAGGGGTGTTTCCTACTTCAGGAATGGAGGTTGCAGTTAAGAAAGTCTCATGAATCAAGACAGGGAATGAAACAATTTGTGGCCGAGATTGTTAGCATTGGAAAGCTCCAAAACCGCAACCTCGTCCAGTTCTTAGGCTACTTCTGCCGCAAAGAGGAGCTATTGTTGGTATATGAATTCATGCCTAATGGAAGTCTTGATAATCTCTTATACAACCCAACAAAACCAACTCTTAACTGGGCATAAAGGTTTCAAATCATCAAAGGAGTGGCATCGAGTCTCTTGTACCTGGATGAAGATTGAGACCAGGTTGTGATCCACAGGGACCTGGATGAAGATTGGGACCAGGTTGTGATCCACTGGGATGTGAAGGCCAGCAATGTGTTGTTAGTGAAATGAATGGAAGGTGTCACACCCCGCTTCCCAGTGTACGGAATCGGTGACGTGACGGGCCGCAACGTATTTACTAAGAAATAAATACGTTAAGCATAATTAAGCAATATATATAAAATGCACAAGAATGACAAGTGATATAAAAATATAAATAGTAACTTTTATTTACATTCACTTTACATACAACTATTTGAAAATGAAAAGATACAATGATATAAACATTACCTAAACAGTAGCATACAAACCGAAAGTAAATACAAGGAGAGCTAGAAGTCTGGCTGGGCAGTGAGCTGGTCCAAGTCCTCCTGATTAGGCTCAATCTCGTGAGAGTCCGGTCCTCCTGACGAACATTCTAAAGAAAGAAAAGACATGAATGTCGTCAGCGAACTAGCACTCGGTAAGTCCCAAAAGAAGGAATGGAATATAACAAGTAATGTGAAATGAAACTGGTATGTTATACAGGTATATACTTGTTATTCTAACGTAGTTGTTTGTACCTTGGTACAGAAGGTATTTATGTATACGAGAGAAGTCCATTTTACCCCGTGGACTATGCTAACATATAGTATAAGGTCCCGTCAAAACCCACGGGACAACGGCATGAGAGTTCATGTAGGTGTCTTTTAAGTGACCATCCCGTGCCACGTTAATACGTTCTGTACCAATCTACCCCGTTATCCCCGCGTAATGTATTGTATAGATTATACTTACAAGTTTTATCGAGACCATGAATACAAATTGTTCAAGTAATCGGTTCAGGATGTAATCTTGTATTCAAGTAGTCATGTCAAGTTATAACCATAGTTCGGTCAAGTCAAGTCAAGTATTCATTTTTGATATTGGTGTTTGAATTCAAGTATTCAGGTTCATGCTCAAGTATTCATGTTTAACTTTGGATTCAGGATTGAAAATGGACTCTGACTGAGTCAGACACTTCTAACTGATTTAGATCTAGAATTAGGTTCGGGAGTTATCGGTAACTGCTGCACATGGACGACAGGATTTGTGTCTTTTTCCAAGACAATTACCATTGATAACTCCGTTGTGTTGTCTATCTTAAATAGGCAAGTACTCACTTTCTCCGGCTCCCTAGGTCTTAAGAGAATTGATCCCGCTTAAACATATATTTACTAAAGTCCTTAAATATTGTTTTATATAACTCGAGTGGGTTTTATGAAAATATTTTTAATAAAATTTCAAAATAAACCTCGCAAATTTATTTATATTATTTAGGGTTTTCATGGATATGAATTTTAAGGATTTGATGTATTTTAGTTATAATTGCTTAGCTTGGAAAGTTTATGGTATTTTATTGTAAAACTTGTCTTTTGTTGGTATCTTGATGGTATTTTAGTGAAACTTGTAATTCTTTCATTTAAAAAAATGTAAGTTTATTATATTTTGAAAATATATGGATTTGTAATTTTTATATAATTATTAAAATTAAATTTTATTTAATTAGAAAAATGCGTTTTTCTTAAAAACCGTATTTAAAACCTTTCGAGACCGAATGCTCCGTGAGAAGGTCTGCATCTCTCTCTACTAGCTCAAGGATGTGCGATAATCCACACCATATATTAGCGGGTTCCCTAACAAGGGTTGTAGAGGCATAATCGCAAAGAAATTTAAAACACCGTTTAAAAGAAATCCGGTTTTTATAGTAAGTAGTATTTTCTTGTAATAATATTTTCGTAACAAAAATTCATATAAAAGAGGTATTCATGCTATGGAACCATGTGTGCGTGTGGGGTAGGTTATTACCCCGTGAAGTTTTTCTAAAGGTATTGTTTTAACAAAACTATAAAAAAAATGATATTTAAAGTTTATGGTATTTAAATGAAAAAACTTAAATTAAAGTTATTTTGCATGGAATTCTAGATTAAAATTTATTCTAAACAGTTATAATTAAGATTACAAGTATTGTGTAAGAATTTGAATGAACAATAAATAGGAAAAAGGTAAATTTCAAGGGTTTAGTTATAGATATCGGTATTAATTCACTTACCGATATAAGTTTTGAAATGAGATTTCAATGAAGAAGAAAAGAGATTGAGAGGGACTTACTGGTTAAGAAGCTTAATAAGAGGTAGAAGAAGAGAAGGTTGTTGTCGTGGCATCGCGGGAACTCCGGAATAACTTCAATTCTTCGTTGGAAGTTGACCGCTTGCTAACTCCTCTTTACTCCACTTGTACTTAGAATTTTTTTTGAGAGTTTTGGCTAGAAATTTCAGAATGATACTGAGCTAAAGTGTGGGGTGGTATTTATAATGTAGAATTAAGGTTTTGGAATTAAAAATGTGAATTAAAAAGTATTAAAATTTGGTTTAATAGTGAATGAAGGGTCTCTGTTTAATTGCAGGGAAATCAAACAGTGCAGGGGTGTTAGGGGTAGGTGAAGGGGTTAGTGTGAAAAGCCAGGGCCTCATTGGGCTTAATCCAACCGTCGGCGCCGGCCTGATGCCCAATTCCTCCTGTTGATTCATGCCATCTGGCATCGAGATTCGTGCCACTAGATAAACTTAGGGTTTACTCTATTTTCCACATGTTTGATTTTCTGACTTTTCATTTTTCTGTGTATTGCACGTGTAAACTTTTGGGCTTCCAAAAAGTTAAAAAGAAAAATCAGAAAAATAATGTGTCTGATGGGGATCGAACACAGCTTTACCAGTGAGCTACAAGTTGTTTCTTGCTGTTATTTAACAAAATTTACTTATAACTCAAACTCAGGTTGTATAACTCATTTCTGTACATTAAACTGGAAAATTCCGTACAGTAAATTCAGAGTCGTTACATTCTACCTTCCTTATAGAAATTTCGTCCTCGAAATTTACATTTAAATAGGGACTAATTTACAAATAAATAAGGGTATCTTGCACGCATGTCTTCTTCTCGTTCCCATATTGATTCTCCAAGTGAATCTTTTCTCCACATCACTCGGACCAAGTTTACTCTCTTATTCCGTAATGTCTTCACCTTTAGATCCAGGATCTCAACGGGTTGTTGCTCGCAAGTCAGGTCAGTCTAGACTGTAAGCTCTGAGTGATCAAGTATGTGGCTGGGGTCGCTCACATATTTTCTTAGCTGGGATATGTGGAACACGTTTTGCACTCCTTCCATGAGGGTGGTAGTGCCAAACGGTATGCCACTTCTCCAACTCGTTCGAGAATGTCGAACAGTCCTATGTATCTCAGACTTAGCTTACCCCTCTTTCCAAAGCGGATCACTCCTCTGTTTGGAGAGATCTTTAATAAAACATGGTCTCCAGGTTGGAACTCCAGATATCGCCGCTTTGCATCTGCCCAATGTTTCTGTCGGTCTTGAGCTATGCGCATTCTTTCCCTGATCGTGCGAACTACGTCCACAGCTGCTATGATCATCTCTGGTCTAAGGAGTTCACGATCTCCAATGTCGTCCCAAATTAGTGGTGAACGACATTTCCGTCTATAGAGTGCTGCGAATGGTGCCTGATTAGTCTAAAATATTACACATTTGAATGAACATTTTCCCTACTATTATTAATAAATAAAAGGTGTTAATGGTAAATATGGAACATATATGGGTTTATTTGTAAAAATATTATTATCATATATTTATAAATTTTAATTAACATAATTAGGGAAAATATATGCATATAATATTTATATGAAATCTTTGTAATTAAAATATGCATATCATATCAAATATTTCTAATCAATATTCTTAAGATTTAATATCATATAAAATGGTTAGGATAATATCTCAAAAATACCAAATACTACTAACACTATAACTTGAGATATTGTGAAGATATTAGCTCGGGTCTGGAATCCAAGAGATCCGAGTTAAATCGGGATGTCGGAATCAAATCTGCCAAAATATGGAAGCAAATCGTAAGATTTAGCAACGGCAGAGACTCAGAGCATTATTCTCTGAATATAGACATCAAGAGGATCTTCACATGGCAACACAAGAGACCAAAAGAAATCCCAAGATATGATGGTACTAGGTGGCGGCGGATCCGCGGCAAATGTAGGGGATATGCGGCGGAACCGCGGCGGTTTGATGGCCATATGATGTGGGATTTTGGGGATTTTTTTGTAACAGCATATATTCACTTATGGCATCTAGGTTTCTGGTTTAGTGACTATATAATTGACCGAGGGATTCACATTCAAAATCATCAATCGAAGTGATCAAGAGATCCACGTATCCGAGTGATCATCAGCTAATCATCTACCTCCAACAAGAGAGAAGATCTAGAGCAAGTAGGGTTCTTTGTAATCTGCTTTCAAAAATGAGAGTTGTATGAAATAGTTGATTAATAAAGGTAGATTTTAGTTTATTTCTTTTCGCATTTACTTTCTGCATTTAATTTATGCACTTACATTATGATTTCATTCTTTAACCTTTTTTCTAAATCTCCAAGCATGAGTGAGTAATTCCTAACTTACTAGGGTTCGTAGGATAGAGTAGAACAATTTATGAGAAAATCATTTAACTTATTTTAAACATTTTAAAGTTTATAAACTTTAGCAAAATAAATGTTAACTTTCTTATCGGGCGCGCTACCAATTTATTGATAGTTACGACCACGATTTGAGATTGGTTAAACACTTGTTTTGTTAAAGGTTAGATATGAATAGAGATCAATGAAAGGTCAAGGGTTAAGAGTGGGAACCCTATTCCATCCAAGAACCCTAGTCTACATCATCACTATCGATCTAGTTTTAAACTATTAAAAAATAAAAGAAGTCATTTTTAATTAGTTATCCATTACTACTAAGTCCTATGAATCCTACAAGCTTTTTCTTTATAAACTTTACATCCATATTAAAATAGATCTACAACCAATCACC
Organism: Agapanthus africanus; assembly: GCA_030015575.1. Taxonomy (NCBI): domain Eukaryota; kingdom Viridiplantae; phylum Streptophyta; class Magnoliopsida; order Asparagales; family Amaryllidaceae; genus Agapanthus; species Agapanthus africanus. The sequence continues at coordinate 888,005,662 of JASDDO010000019.1, read as the reverse complement.
CATCTTTTTATCAACTCGTCTAAAGCAAGAAAAGGGTCCACGTTTCCCTGCGGACGACCCGTACTCATCGCGGCTAGCTACTAGCGACACTGTCTTTTCTGCGGTTACTTTACAAAACACTTCTTTTTACAGACAATCAAACGGTCGTAATTTTTTTCTTGTTATTCGGGTTGATTTCTTATAAAATCCAGCGAACATAATATAAAAGAGAACTAAAACCGCATCTTGTATATTTAACGATTATTGTGCGAGTTTTGCAAGCGAATCTGTAGAAACTGGAGCAAAGAAACAGAGATTCAGAGACTTTCAACGTAGCACAGAGGAGCATAGGAGGGCACTGAAGAAAAATTAGCAACATATCCTACCACCTTGCGGGGGAACTGCGGCAAAAGTGTTGGTTTGGCGGCAGAACCGCGGCGCGTTGGTGGAGTTGGGCCCCTAAAATCCTCAGGTAATTTTCTCATATCTTTCTCTCTCCTCTAAAACTCTAATAATCTGATTTTGCCTACAGAATTCTTTGCAAATATCTCCGCTCAAAAATCTTTGGCGTGTTTTGATATCGATTTGTTTGTGTATATCTTAACCGGACATTTAGGGGCAATAACCCAAATCCAGATTAGGCGGGGATTTCATCACCCTTCCTTGGCCCCATAAATCACAAAATGAGCATACTCTAACCCTACATTAATTAAAAAAATATCTAGACCAAGCCTCTAAGAACCGTCGTGCTCAATTAGGACAGAGGAAGGTCGTGGGTAATCTATCGCTTATCCGCATTTCTCTCGTGGTGTCTAGGCAAGTGTAACTAAGAAAAGTGGTTACTTAATTAGGCCCGCTATTTCGGTGATTCGTATAGAGGATACCTCCCACTTACCTGGCACTTACCTGGCCACAAGAGTGATAAAGAGATGGTAGAGAATTGATCCCGCGACTTGTCCTTTGGAAGTCTAGAAGCGGTCTAGTGACTTGACTTAGGTGACCCTAGTTCTAGGGATTGATTGTGCATTTTGTGATTTGTTAAGTCAAGACATAAGTCCTACTATTTTTTTTCAAAACAAACCTTCTTAAAAGAGTTCTCACATATCATACGCTGCCACGTGCATTAAACCTGCTTAGTGCGTGATCGGCTGGACACAGGATTCTAGTGCCCGTCTTGTCTGCGTTCTTGCTATCGACTCCGAAGTCGGTACTTCTTCATCTTCTATTTTCCCTCCAGTCACCACATCTACCAAAATGGATGGATCTCTATAGGGATTTAACGATACCACCCTGTCACCACCCGTAGGTGTGCAGAATCCACCGCGCATCTCTCTCCAAGAAAGATGCTACCTCGTACGTGACCCCTTCCTACTTGTCTGTCTCTTCCACCGGCCAATGAGAATAATTTTGAAATTAAACCCCACTTCATCAACCTGTTGCCTAAATTTAACGGGCATGAATCCGCAGACGCATACGTTTTCATAACCAAATTCGAGAACGTATGTGCAATGATGGGTGTTCCCTCCAAAATTTTGGCTCAAAATTTGCTCTCTTATAAAATAATAACAATAAAATAAAAAAATAGAGGGAAAAACTTCACATGCAAAGAATGTAACAAATCTCTCAGCGCCAAGAGTCAAAGACTCTGAGGCAGCGCCTCACGTGCAAAGCACGAGAGCGCCAGCGCCAAGAGTCAAAAACTCTGAAACAGCGCTCACGTGCAAGGCACTAGAGCGCCAAGCGTTAGAACTAAATGTTCTCCACCGTTGGATCGACGATCCAACGGAGATGATAAATCATCAAATTACCAGAATAAAATTATGTTAAGGAAATACTCCTCAGAATCTTTCTAAACAAGAAAGAATGTGCTTTGTAAATCAGAGCACCATTGGATCAAAAATCCAATGGTGATTAAAAATCACCAAGATACAGAGTAATCTCTGTATGGGAAAATAATTTCCCAATTTTGTTAATAACAAGAAAGATGTCTTCTGTAAAACAGAAGCTCTAGGATCAAAGATCCAATGGTGGGAAATATCCCCAAATTAATCAGAGAAAGATTGCCTTAACTGATCAGCCTCCACTATATAAAGGACCCAAGACTTCAAGTCTTAAAAAAAAGAAGAAGATAAAAAAAAAGAGAGAGAAACCCTTCGTAAGATTTAAAGAAAAGTGAATTTAATTCTCCAGAGAGGAAAAGAGAAAAAGAAACTCTAGGTAAGAGAATGAACAAAATACAGAGAATATCTCATCTCCTTTTCACCTCCATAAGAGTTTAACTCTTCCAAAAATAACTTAGTTCTTCCTCTGGTTAAGATCTGAAGAAGCAGATCTCCCCACAGGTTGAGAATTTAATTCTCATCAGGGAGATTTTACCATGCAGATCCAAAACCTAGAGTGAGATCTAAGTTCAGAGAATTTAATTCTACCAAAAAGTATATAGGAATTTAATTCCTCTAATAAAACAAGGGTTTAACCCTTCACATGAGAACTTAGTTCTCTCTTATGGTAAAAGGTCTACAGAACCAGATCTTCCTACAAATTGAGAATTTAATTCTCATCGGGGAGATTCTGTCATACAGATCTCAAACCTAAAAGAAAAACTAAGTCTTAAGAATCCAATTCTCATAAAACAATAGGTTTGAAAGTCTCAAAACTCAGGATCTCCATGCATGTAAAAAGATTGGCACCCAACATGATAACAGCCGATCACGTGCTCCCACGTGAGCGCCTTTGATGATTAAAAGAGAATAATTGAGATTGGCTCACGTGATCACACGTGACCCCATAGTAGTGCTTGGTACTTACAGAACAAAAAGGAATAAATCAAAGGCAGTTCCCACTTTTGGTTCGCCTCACGTGATCCCACGTGACCCAACATCACTTGAATAAAAGAATGAACCCAAAGAAGCAAGCGCTTCAAATCCTTGAAGTTTAACACTATCTCAAGCGCTTCACGTGCTCACACGTGATGGCTAAAGTGTTTAACACTTATCCGGAGATGGGGAATAAAACCAAGCGAACAACACCACCTCTAAAGGCATCACGTGCGTCACGTGAGCACTCTCAAATTCCAATGTTTGACACTGCTTCAAAGTATCATGTGGGAGCACGTGAGCGCTGAATATATATGTTAGTGTTGAACACTACGGAGGGCTAACATTATCCAGAATCAGACCAAATGTTCCAAGGACCATCAATCGAGCCCCTCATGCTCAGGGTTTCTAAAACATCTCAAGACAGCTAATAAGCTACCAACAAATGACATCTAAACTGATGTTTACCCCACTTCCCCAAATCGGGACATTGGTTCAAGGGTACATCTCTTCATACCTCTGATACATGTCGTTGTAATCCCTCAACGTCTTCAGAGAGATGGAGGGTCCCAATAACCAAAAACTATTGATGCATCCCCAAACTGGTTAAACCAGAACCCCATGGACTATGAGGTCCCTAAACTCATGGACTATGATGTCCTTAAACTTCTGGACCGCAACGTCCCTAAACTAAACTCTATGGACTATGATGTCCTTAAACATGGACTATGAGGTCCCTAAACTCATGGACTATGATGCCCTTAAACTTCTGGACCGCAACGTCCCTAAACTAAACTCTATGGACTATAAGGTCCTTAAACTCATGGACTATAAGGTCCTTAAACTCATGGACTATGATGTCCTTAAACTTTATGGACTGTGAGGTCCGTAAACTCATAAACTATGATGTCTTTAAACTTTACAGACTATGATGTCTCTAAACTGTCATGGACTATGACGTCCTTAAATCCAATGGACCGCAATGTACTAAACCTAACTACAGACTACAATGTCCCTGAACTAAGACGATAGATCCCAAAATGCTTTGTCATCGGATCTAAATGATCCCAAACCCCGTTGAGTAGATCTTATTCTAAAATTAGACTAACGTATTCTCAACAAATGTTTAAGTTGATCTTGATCTCAATGAGATTAACGATCCTTACACCCAAAACAAAACCCAAATCTAAGAAAATACGGATTTGGACTAATCCACGCTCTACGGGCGACAATATAAATTAGTCTCCGTATACAATCCACGGGCAACCAAAAACAAAATAAACACACACGACATGAAGTGACCATCTGGAGAAGGAGAAAGTGGTTACCGCGATGCGGTAGCGTAATTAACTGCAGGGGCTTACGCCTGCAGGGAAGAGCGTCCCCACAATCAAAAACCCCTCACCATGAGGGGGAATCTGATGAAGTCTGCTACATCGGCCGCATCCGTCTAAACCTTCGATACATGGTGCCATAAATCAACTTGGTATCTTTGGAGAGGTGGACGGATAAAACCAAATAGCATCTGCCCCTAAATTCAGGAAAGACGACATACGCGGTTTCGTCTCTGTTTTCGGCGGAGAACACCTTTTCCTCTTTCCACTCCACACTTCGTGTGTCATGTTCGCGAACGAATCGCGATTTGCTATGGTTGCCCTTGGATTCGAGGTACTAAGATTTGGTGTCTTGCTCCGTGCAGAAAATAGAAGACCAATGGCTTTCAACTGCACCAATTGCACCAACTGCAACAGCTCCCACTCCGTCCTTGCCGGAGGAGTGACCTACGGGCCTCAAGCGGCCTCCGTTTTCACGATGCCAGTAGAACAGGTGATGCAAGCCACCACTGGGCTGTTCTTTGGGACCATGTTCCCACCGATAAGCTTTAACGCCCCGCTGCCGTCGTAAGAAGCTCCAAAGAAGTCGGTCTTTGATCGGCTTGCAACTACCGCGGCCCCTCTCAACGGGTTGCCCAAATCCGGCGCCTCAGTCTTTACCAGACCGGGCCAAAACTCCAATGGGCCCATGAAGAAGTCTGCGATACCTGATGGGGTTATCCTGAAACGGATAGCCATCCCTGTTCCAATAAACGAAGTCATCAAAGAGGCTTCTCCTGCTAAAGGATCGGTCTTCGCTAGATTGTCCGCTCCAACTCCCGTTTCGAGCAAGATCACCAAAGTTGCTTCCCCTGCCCAAGGGTCAATTTTCGACAGGTTGGGCGCTTCTTCTTCTCAACGGACGTCAGTTTTCAAAAGGGTGGCACCGGTGACAACCCTTCACCAGAGCAGGGGGCATGATGAAGCCACCCCCATAACTAAGCCAATACCGTCTGCAAGGCATGCTCGACGTCGCCATTCACGCAGAGTGAGGAAGGCTGGGGGTAGTTTCCCCTCTGGATTAACTCCACCAGCTCCGATGGTGGAAATTGATGCTGCTGTTCCAACTGGGAACATCTTTGAACCACTTAACAGGGTGCGCAGGAATTCGCCGACTGCCATGCTGAAAAAGTCCTTTCCGCCTGCTAAAAAGATCACAAAGGTGAAGCCAGAGCAGCCCTTTCAGCGGCTGTCCTCTAAAATTCACAGGGTCTGGCGAAGGGTCCAAGATTCTGTGCTTAACCAAGACTACTCCCGCCAACCAAAGAAAATGAAGGTTCGGCAAGAGAAGGACCACTCTGTCGTACCATAGAAGGTGTCATCTACTTAGGTTCCCGCTGTAACGGCCTCCTCAACTTCGACCGCCCATAAAAGGAGAAGGCCGGAGAAGATCCCTGCGTCTGTGACGAATCACAAGGGTATTGAAGCTAAACGCCCCAAGTCTGGGGGAATGGTAGTGCATACTGTTTATATGGCTTCCGGAAATGAGAAAAGCCGTGCTTCTACGGGTCACCGACCACTCACCCGATCAGCAACAAAGGCTCAGGAGCAACAACAGCAAAAGCTCCAAGAGATGTTAACGAAGATGGCAGTACTCACTAGGCCAAAAGAAAGCCCGGAAACATCGTCGGAACATCGTCAAGAACAGAAAACTGATGCCGAATTCCTCCGAAGAATGCTCGAGAGGAAAGACAAAGAGGCCACGGAACAAGCGGCCAACATAAAACAAATGGCGCTACTATTCCAAGACATGGTTGGCATAATGATCCAGCCGGATTCTCCAGCTGAAGACCCTCCGATTATCCTTGAAGACGACAGAGGGGAGACATCGAACCCTCTTCCGGCTCTATCAGCAGCCAAGGAAGAGACCATCTCTAAAGCCGCCCTTGACGACTATATAGCTCAACAGATATGAGCTCATCAGGCGAGCGAAGCGGCTAGCCAAATCGTCAAAACTAGACGACCCTATCCGGGTTGGTACGATCCAATAAAGTACCCGCCAGGATATACGATCCCTAAATTCCATGTGTATAAGGGGATGGGTAATCCAGACCAGCACATTGCTTAATTCAGATCCTTATGCGGTAATACTGGGGGTGATGACAAACTTCTACTTCGCCAGTTTGTTGGTAGCTTGTCGGAGACAGCATTCAAGTGGTATTCCGAGCTCCCGAATGACTCTGTCAAGACATTTGCAGAAATGGAGCTACTGTCTACACAAAGATTTGCAAGCGCTAGCGAGCGCACCCCGATCACCACACTAATTAACGCCAGGGTGAAGCCAGGCGAAACATGTAGGGTTCCTAGGCACACTAAAGAGGTCTCACAAGGAATCAACCATGCCAATTTCAAAATTTTACAAGTGCCGAGAAACCCTAATACGGATCGTTAACTAGATTTTAGGCGAAACAAGCAACTAGTTAACAACTTAACTAAGTGAACGGATATACAACCTTTGTAGATCCGGTTCACCTCCTCCATAGCTCCATGATGAAGTCTCCTTGCTGTCCAAATCGAATCTTGGACTCTAGTGTCGGCTTCATCGGAGAAATGGGCGGGCTAGGTCATCGACTACGATGCCGAAGATGATCTACGTCGAGGCATCACAAGATCAAGCTCCAACTTCACCAAGCCATGAAAACTTGTGAAGAAAACAACCTATACTACTTGGCAAGAGGTAGAGGATGAAGAAATAGGACGTGGGTTCACTTTAGAATTGGATTTCTCACTCATTTGCTCAAGTTGCCATTGATGGTAGCAAGCTTCTTCATCTTGAAGAAGAAGAAGAAGAAGGAATATATTATGATAAGTTATTTTGCAAATAGAAAATAAATGAATACTTATCATAATCCAACCATGGTCAAGTGTAGAGAATGAACTAAGGTTAAGTGGAATGGTTAGGGTTAAGCATGAGACAAAATGGTCACTTAGTCAAAGCTTCATGAAGCTTCAAGAACAAACGAAGAAAGCCACCATTTTTTCTCATTATCATTTTCTTTTGCCAAAATAAACAAAATGAATAATAAATAAATAAATGAATAAGAAAATGAAAACCCTAACCATTACATAACCATGGTTTAATCTTTACACAAACCCTAGTGAGCATGTATCATCAAACATGATACAAAAAGGTGCACAAAAATATATCACATATACAATGTGCATTTCAAGTGAGAAAATCCTTTTAAAGTGAACCAATACTAGTTAATGCAAAGTAATATATCAAATATATAATTATGCATTAAATCATTAAATCAATACTTGATTTAACGATCCGGTCATATCGCATATAACCGACTAATATCAACAGTAACAACTTATCGAATCAACACTTGATCCGATATCCCGGCTATATCGCATATAACCGATCAATGTCACAAATCGCGAGAATCGAATACAGTATCACATACTGGTATCATTCTCGATCCCGCACATATCTCATATGCGCTCCTATTTCGTTTTGCTTGAGCCAGGAAACCTCTGTGTAGGACTCTAAAGACTCGTCAATACGCCGGCAGCAGGTGATGATCATATCAAACACCCACAAGCCGCAAGCGGTCTGCTAAACGTAACGGCCACCCGGGTATTGAGCGATCAGAAGATCGATGAGCAAGCCCGCTCACACTCCTGTGAATCCAACCAGTAACACTTACCATACAGTCCGGTCTGTTCGTTTGATATGTCGCATATCTCACCTAGGGGTGGTAAACGTCAGACCCCAATAGCTCGATAAGTCGTGTCGATATGAGGTCTATAACAGTTCGAGAAACTACTGGTAACACTTACCAGTAAATCTCAGCAACCCTGGCCAGGGATTTCCGGTTATAGCCAATCGAACACAGCGCAACATCAACTCCCTATACCGGGAGAGACGAATCCCCTCCTATCCTCATTGCCTCCTGTGATTCGGGACTGTACCCAAAAACCACCGTTTTGCACGCCCTCTTGGACGTGGTAAGGTGGAAATCAAAGCACAGTGGGAATCACACAAGACTCTATGATGATCTCGGGTCAACAGACTACTCTGTACCAGTGTCACCAGAGAACTGCCATCTGACGTAAGGTATAATACCATCTTGGAGTTCTCGGCGAGTCCGTCCAGTGTACCCAGTCTCTACTGAGCACCCGTATATCATCTCTGATGTCAAACACCAATGGATATGGGATCATCCATCGCCCATCTGAATGGGTCGAGAAGGTATACGCTAGTCTACTCTGGTATATCGATGCCCCGTCTCGATATACCCGCGACTAGGGACCTTGAAGGATGTACTTATGGACTACCATGTCCCCACTAGTATGATCCGCATCATAGTACAGGTAGTCAAGTACACATCCTAAGGGCTTTACCAACATGTAATAGAGAGACAATCAGTGTACACGTTAAGGTAAAGAGTAACCAGATAGCATACTATCATGTCGAGCAAGAAAGTCCTCCCTATATATGTCCCAGCATCCACTACAATATACATCCAATGTACAGTAATGGCCTCTAGGGCATACATGTAACTAACAAAACATGGGTTCAGTATGCAATCCGGTGGCGGAACCTATGGTCGAAATGCGAAAAACGCATAGAAGAAGCTCCTGCCGTGGGCATGTTCATGTGGACCCTTGACCCTCAGTCGACTATCTCCCAATTCATGATGTTCTTCAAGTCGACTACCTTCCAGGCCTTGATTGACAAGCTGGCCCAAATGGACCGGATGGGCTATAGGCCTTTCCCTTTAAAGTCAGAGCCGCGGAATGAAAAGGGGAAAGGGAAAGTGACCTTCGTCGCCAATGCTCGGCAACAACCGAGTAACCCGAGACCGGTTGTTCGTCAAAGCAACAAGCCGCGATCTCTCGATGAGAAGTTAAGACGTCCTTACTCATTTCCCCAGGATAAAACAAGGAGACTATTCGAGCTGGCAGTGCGTAACGGGCTCATCACTCTACCGAAGCCGAGACATCCGTCGCAACCTGGTGACGTTAACCATCCTAACTATTGTCCCTACCACAGAGTAATGAGTCACCCACTCGAAAATTGCTACGTCTTCAAAAACTGGGTTGAAGACCAATACCAGCAAGGCAAATTCACGTTGTCTGAAAACTGGAAGGTGAATCCGCCACAACCACATGCTCCGAAAAAGATGGACATGCCGGGGGCATCGTGCTCATTCATTGAGAAAGCCTAATGGACTGAAAAGTCCGTAAACTAGAAATTCGCTTCAAATATGGCAACGACAGACCGAAACATTTTAAAACTAACAACGGACCGAAACATCTTAAAACTAACCACGGACCGTAACGTCCTTAAACTACTACGAGCCGCAGCATCCTTAGGCTGACATGCAAAAGAAAGTGGTATGTCCAGAAGCGAAATGGGCACAGATGAAAACCCGAATGGGCTCCGTGAGTAAAAACAGCAGGGCTACCGGCGAGTTTGTGAAAACCCGAAAGGGCGCAATCTTGTTAAAAGACACTTGCAAGGTCCTCTTGACCTTGTAAGGAGCAAACTACCTGCGTAAGATCCTTACGACTCACAAAGGAGCGATACACTTAGGGATCCCCACGATTCCTAAGGAGAAATTACACTTACGAGATCCTCACGACTCGTAAGGAGAATCCTCTTATGAGACCCACACGGCTCATAAGATTCAAAAGCCTTAAGCTACAAGGATCTGAACCTGTTCTTAAGCCATCACATTCCCCAGATTGCCCTACAGGTGGTCCAATACTGGCCATTGTATACAATCCACGGGCACAAATAATCGTTTCCCCAACAGAGTCCCACCACTGACGAGGGATATATTCATATGGCGAACGACACTTGTAAGTCCTTTCGACTTATAAGGAGAAAGCACTCTTGTGAGATCCTTACGACTTATAAGAGATTATACACTTAAGAATCCTCACGATTCTTAAGGAGAAAACGCACCTACGAGATCCTCACGACTCGTAGGGAGAAATACCTTTATGAGACCATTACGGCTCATGAAGTCAAAAGCCTTAGTCGACAGCATCTTAACCCTGTTTGCTAAGCCACCTTTATTCGTACCGACAAAAGGCAAATGATGATTCCCTCCTGGCAATATCCCAGTTGTAGCGATGCTGATGCCTAAATCGGTATCAAATTCCAAGTCTAAACCCGCGGTTAAAATCAGCGAGCCAAAAATGCATATGAATAGCCGAAATTATAGGGCAACTTGCAACAAAATCAGCAAGTATAATATATGCATACAAAAACAGCCGAAATGATTAGGCAACTCGCAATAAAAAACAGTGAGTAAAAAGAAAAAATAGCCGAAATGATTGGGCACCGCGAAAAATAGCCGAAATGATTGGGTAATCGCAAACTTCGCGATATAAAAGCTGAAATGATAGAGTATCGCGGAAAGAAATAAAAAAAATAATAATGAAACTTTTTCCCTACAGGTAAGTCCACACTGACCCCTGTATACAATGCATGAGCATAAACAAAAAAGGAAGCATATTGTTCCACCAGGCTCCGTCAAAGGGAAGCAAGATCTCAGTGAATACATCTACAAGCCTAAAAATCAACAACGGCGTTCCTCCTCATTCCACTAAGATACGGACGTGGCATCAACAAACGGAGCCATGGAAAAGTCCCTAGTTTCAAATCTCGACGGTTCATAGACAGCCTAGAGACTACCCCGGAACCATGGCAAAGTCCCCTAGTTCCAAATCTCGACTGTTCACGGATAGCCTAGAGATCACCAACGGCGCTTCTCCTCACTCCAATAGGATGCAGATGTGACGTCAACAAACGACCCCAGGGTCAAAACAACGGAGCCATGACAAAGTCCCTAGTTCCAAATCTTGACGGTTCACAGACAACCTAGAGACTACCCCGGAACCATGGCAAAGTCCCCTAGTTCCAAATCTCGACGGTTCACACACAGCCTAAAGATCACCAACGACGCTTCTCCTCACTCCAGCAGGATGCAGATGCGACGTCAACAAATGACCCCGGGGTCAAAACAACGGAGCCATGGCAAATTCCCTAGTTCCAAATCTCGATGGTTCACAGACAGCCTAGAGACTACCCCGGAACCATGGCAAAGTCCCCTAGTTCCAAATCTCGACGGTTCACACACAGCCCAGAGATCACCAACAACGCTTCTTCTCACTCCAGCAGGATGCAGATGCGACGTCAACAAACGACCCCAGGGTCAAAACAACGGAGCCATGGCAAAGTCCCTAGTTCCAAATCTCGACGGTTCACAGACAGTCTAGAGACTACCCCGGAACCATGGCAAAGTCCCCTAGTTCTAAATCTTGACAGTTCACAGACAGCCTAGAGATCACCAACGGCGCTTCTCCTCACTCCAGCAGGATGCAGATGCGACGTCAACAAACGACCCCAGGGTCAAAAAATGGAGCCATGGCAAAGTCCCTAGTTCCAAATCTCGACGGTTCACAAACAGCCTAGAGACTACCCCAGAACCATGGCAAAGTCCCTTAGTTCCAAACCTCAACGGTTCACAAATAACCCAGAGATAATCTTGACATCCGTTGCAATATTGCAGACACAATGTCAACAAACGAAGCTAAGGAAAATCCCTCGCTTCAGGGTCTTGACGGCAACTCAAATGAGACCTGAAAAGACTATCGGAGATCATCCCACACCAGCGCGGAGTAGTCATGACTCATCGGGGCTCCCAAGCTGAGCCTAACCTCAAGTAAAAAGCGACATGGAATATCCCTAACGCTTGCTCTTTCGACAGTAATATCACTTGGAATATTACTTGAAGACGTCTTGTCCAGCCCCCGAAGGGATCAGAGACACGACAGTCGCGGGGCTACTCGAACAACAAGATTGAGTATCGAGGAATACACCAGCCAATGCGACGGTGCGACAGGTAGAAAACCATAGTACCACAGACCCTAACGGACTTCTATTAGCAGGAGTTAACTGTGACGTTAGGACATCCTTGTGAGAACTTCTCAATTCGTCTCGACTCGTGGGGAAACTAATGTTCATGCGAGAACTTCTCGACTCGTCTCGACTCGTAGGGAAAAGCCTTAGGCAATGGGGATAAGGACCTGTTTCCTAAGTACTGGGGCCCTGCAAGTCAGTCTAAGATGGACTATTGCATACTATTCATAGGCCACACTCTCCAAAGTCGAACATCGACAAGGAGGAAAAAAATCACTTACGAGTCCTCTAGACTTGTAAGGGAGAAAATTCTCTTGTGAGATCCTTACGACTCTTAAGAGAAAATGCACTTGGGAATCCTTATGACTCCTAAGGAGAAAATACACCTACGGGATCCTCACGACCCGCAGGGAGAAAAGTATTTATGAGACCTTCATGGCTCGTAAAGTTGAGAAGTCTTAGGTGGCAGATCCTAACCCTGTCTCCTAAGCCATCATTGCCCTGCAGGTAAGTCCATACTGACCCCTGTATACAATCCATGGGTATAAACGAAAAGAGAACCACATTTCCCCTACAGACTCTGTCAAAGAGAGAGTCAGATATCAACGGCAACATCTACAGCCTGGAGACCGACAACGGCGTTCCTCCTCATTCCAGCAAGATACGGACGCGGCATCACCAATCAGAGCCACGAAAAAGTCCCAGGTTCTAAGACTCTATGGTTCTCAGACAACCTAGAGTCAACCCGACACCACAGAAAGCAGAAATACATCAGCCAATGACCTCCGTCTCGGAAATACGTCATCCAATGACCCCGTCTCGGAAATACGTCAACCCTGACACCGCAGAAAGTGGAGTACACCGTAGGAGGCTGAGCACATCAACCTAGACACCGCAAAAAGCAGAACAAGTCAACCAACCTCAAGGAAATCAGTGTCCTTGACAAATATCTCGATTCAGGGAAATCAGCGTCCTTGACGAGAACCTCTCGATTCGTGTCGACCCGCAGGGAAATCAATGTCTTTGCAGGAATCTCTCGATTCGTCTGAACCCCAGGGAAATCAGTGTCCTTGGCAACATATCTCGATTTAGGGAAATCAACGTCCTTGGCGAGAACCTCGATTCGCGTCGACCCGCAAGGAAATCAGCGTCTTTGCAGGGATCTCTCGATTCGTCTCAACTCCGAGGAAATCAGTGTCCTTGGAAAAATACCTCAATTCAGGGAAATCAACGTCCTTGACGAGAACCTCTCGATTCGTTTCGACCCGCAAAGAAATCAATGTCTTCGCGAGAATCTCTCGATTCGTCTCGACCTGCAGGGAAATTGGTGTCCCCGCGCATGAAAAGAAAATTCTCTTATGAGATCCTTACGACCCTCAAGAGAAAACGCACTTAGGAGTCCTCACGACCCCTAAGGAGAAAATACACTTACGAGATCCTCTCCACCCGTAGGAAGAAAAGTCTTTATGAGACCTTCATGGCTCATAAAGTTGAAAAGTCTTAGGTGGCAGTTCCTAACCCTGTCTCCTAAGCCAACACTGCCCTGCAAGGAGGTTAAGATGGAATCTCTATGGGCCATACTCTCCGAAGTCGAACATCGACAAGGAGGGAAATAGACACTTACAAGTCCTCTCGACTTGTAAGGGGATAATTCTCTTGTGAGATCGTTACGACTCTCAAGAGAAACGCACTTAGGAGTCCTCACGACCCCTAAGGAGAAAATACAGCTGCGGGATCCTCTCGACCCGTAGGAGAAAAGTCTTTATGAGACCCTCTTGGCTTATAAATTTGAAAAGTCTTAGGTGGCAGATCCTAACCCTGTCTCTTAATTCATCGCTGACCTATAAGAAGGTCAAGATGGACTATCTACGGTCTACATTCGCCAAAAGCCACATTCGTCGATGAGATAAAGAAGATACTTACGGATTCTCACGATTTGTAAGGAAAAATACCCGAGTGAGATCCTTACGACTCATAGAGGCGATGAATACTTAGAAATCTTCATGATTTCTAAGGAAAATATGCACCTATGAGATCCTCTCGACTTGTAGGGAGAAATAACCTCCTTGAGACCCTTACGGCTCATGAAGACGAAGAAAGTCTTAGACTACAAGGACCCTAAACTTGTCTCTTAAAGCCCTCAATTCTGTGGCCATGCATAACTCTGCACTACTTCACCCACGTACATACTTACATGGGCAAACTAGTGGGGGGCATTTGTTCCCGCCAAAATTTTGGCTCAAAACTTGCTCCATTATAAAATAATAACAATAAAATAAAAAATAAGAGAGAAAAACTCCACTTGCAAAGAATATAACAAATGTCTCAGCGCCAAGAGTCAAAGACTCTGAGGCAGTGCCTCACGTGCAAAGCACGAGAGCGCCCTAGCGCTAAGAGTCAAAAACTCTGAGGCAGCGCTCACGTGCAAGGCATGAGAGCGCTAGCGCCAAGTGCGCCAGCGCTAAGAGTCAAAGGCTCTGAAACAGTGCTCACGTGCAAGGCATGAGAGCGCCAAGCGCTAAAACTAAATGTTCTCCACCGTTGGATCAAATATCCAACGGAGATGATAAACCAACAAATTACCAGAATAAAATTCTGTTAAGGAATACTCCTCAGAATTTTTCCAAACAAGAAAGATTGTGCTCTGTAAATCAGAGCACCGTTGGATCAAAGATCCAATGGTGATTAAAAATCACCAAGATACAGAGTAATCTCTGTATGGGAAAATAATTTCTTAATCTTGTTAATAACAAGAAAGATGTCTTCTGTAAAACAGAAGCCCTAGGATCAAAGATCCAATGGTGGGGAAACATCCCCAAATCAAACAGAAAAAGATTGCATTAACCGATCAGCCTCCACTATATAAAGGACCCAAGACTTCAAGTCTTAAAAAAAAGAAGAAGATAAAAAGAGAGAGAGAGAAACCCTTCGTAAGCTTAAAAGAAAAGAGAATTTAATTCTCCAGAGAGGAAAAGAGAAAAAGAAACTCTAGGTAAGAGAAGGAACAAAATACAGAGAATATCTCATCTCCTTTTCAGCTCCATAAGAGTTTAACTCTTCCAAAAAGAACTTAGTTCTTCCTCTGGTTAAGATCTGCAGAAGCAGATTTCCCCACAGGTTGAGAATTTAATTCTCATCACGGAGATTTTGCCATGCAGATCCAAAACCTAGAAGGAGATCTAAGTTCAGAGAATTTAATTCTTCCAAAAAGTATATACGAATTGAATTCCTGGGAATTTAATTCCTCTAATAAAACAAGGGTTTAACCCTTCACATGAGAACTTAGTTCTCTCTTATGGTAAAAGGTTTGTAGAAGCAGATCACCCCACAAATTGAGAATTTAATTCTCATCGCGGAGATTCTGTCATACAGATCTCAAACCTAAGAGAAAAACTAAGTCTTAAGAATCCAATTATTATAAAACAATGGGCTTGAAAGTCTCAAAACTCAGGATCTCCATGCACGTAAAAAGATTGGCTCCCAACATGATAACAGCCAATCACGTGCTCCCACGTGAGCGCCTTTGATGAACAAAAGAGAATAATTGAGATTGGCTCACGTGATCACACGTGACCCCATAGTAGTGCTTGGTACTTACAGAACAAAAAGGAATAAATCAAAGGCAGTTCCTACTTTTGGGTCGCCTCGCGTGATCCCACGTGACCCAACAACACTTGAATAAAAGAATGAACCCAAAGAAGCAAGCGCTTCAAATCCTTGAAGTTTAACACTATCTCAAGCGCCTCATGTGCTCACACGTGATGGCCAAAGTGTTTAACACTTATCCGAAGATGGGGAATAAAATCAAGCGAACAACACCACCTCTAAAGGCATCACGTGCGACACGTGAGCACTATTTCCCCAATCAGAGCAAAGCTCTGTTTGAATTTCAAAAATTCAAAAATTGAAGCAACGCTTCAGATCCCTTGCACTGCGCGCAGAGCGCCATGTGTCAAAAACAGACACGCCAGCGCAAGGGGCGTGTTCCCCTCCGAATGGCGGCGATGACGTGAGGACGTCTTGCCTGAGATTCGGGGCAGATGCTATTTGGTTTTATCCATCCACCTCTCCGAAGATGCCAAGTTGATTTATGGCACCGTGTATCGGAGGTTTGGACAGATGCGACCGATGTAGCAGACTTCGTCAGATTCCCCCTCACTTGAGGGGTTTTTGATTGTGGGGACGCTCTTCCCTGCAGGCGCAAGCCCCTGCAGTTAATTACGCTACCGCATCACGGTAACAACTTTCTCCTTCTCCGGAATTTCACTTCGTGTCGTGTGTGTTTGTTTTGTTTGTGGTTGCCCGTGGATTGTATACGGAGACTAGGTTAAGCCGTCGCCCGTAGGACGTGGATTAGTCCAAATCCATATTTACTTAGATTTGGGTTTGGTTTTTTAGTTTAAGGATACGTTAGCCGTGTTGAGGCTAAGATCAACTTAAACGTTCGTTAAGGATACGTTAGTCCTGTTTGAGACTAAGATCAACTTAACGTGATGATCTATTTGATATATGGCCGTCGGGACTCATCACCTCTCTGACATCGTTGAAGGATTACAACGATAGGTGTCAGAGGAGTTCAGAGATGTACCCTCGAACCAGAGTTGATTGGGGGTCTTATAGTCCAATTTGGGACTAAAGTCTGTTTGAATGTTTAAGGATATGTTAGCCATATTTGAGGCTAAGATCAACTTAAACGGGATCGTTTAGATCCAACAAAAGAGCGTTTGGGGGCTCTATTGTTCCAGTTTAGGGACGTAGTGGTCCATAGGTAGTTTAGGGACATTGCGGTCCATTGGTAGTTTAAGGACATTGCGGTCCATTGGTAGTTTAAGGACGCATAAATCCATGGGTTTAAGGACCCCACAGTCCATATGGGTGTGTTGAAGGACGCATTAGTCCGTTAGTTTAAGGACGCATAAGTCCGCGGGTTTAAGTACCCCACAGTCCGTATCTTGGTTTAAGGACGCATAAGTCCATGAGTTTAAGGACTCTACAGTCCGTATCTTGGTTTAAGGACGCATAAGTACATGAGTTTAAGGACCCCACAGTCCGTGTTGATGTATGGTTGTCGGGACCCGTCACCTCTCTGACGTCGTTGAAAGATTACAACGATAGGAGTCAGAGAAGTTCGGAGATGTACCCTCGAATCGGATGTAAATTGATTTAAGAGAGCAGCTGTGCTCAGTCAATTTAATTTGAGGACTTACGGCCATGATTGGGCTAAGTTCAGTTTAGAAATGTTTAACATCTTACTTGTCTTTGGCCTATTAGGCTTGTGCTAGGGCTTTGCCCCTGTTTAATAATGTACTGCATTTCTTATTTTGTTTGGGCTCTACCCTTTTATAAATGATGCAGAGCATCAATTTTGTTTGGGCTCTGCCATTTTATTGCGTTTTATTTTGTTTGGGCTCTGCCCTTTTATAAATGATGCAGAGTATCAATTTTATTTGGGCTCTGCCCCTTTTATTGCATTGCCATTTATTTTGGCCTACTAGGCCTTTTTGACTTGGGCCTGGCCCCTTCAGCAAACAATGCAGTGCATTTGTCTGGCGCTTTGCGCCAATCAAAGAGCGCAAGCGCTTGTGGTGAGGACACGTGTCATGCAAGCGCCGGTGCATTGCGCTGCTGCGCTGCTGACACGTGGTGCGCTCTGATGAGTTGCGCCAGCTTCAGAGAGCAAAGCTCTACCCTAAAAACGCACAGCGCAAGTGAGTCAGATGCTGACACGTGTCACGTTCTGAGGAGCGCAAGCGCAACAGCGCAGTGCGCTGTGTCAGTGCGCTGCGCTGTTGCGCTGCTGACACGTGGCGCTGTTGCGCTGTTGACACGTGGCGCTCCCTGGTGGCTTGCGCCAACACAAGAGCGCAACAGTGCAATTTTTCAAGTGCAAAGCACTGTTTTATGTTTTGATCGATTTTAAATCAAAGAAAACAAGTTTTTCTTGTTTTCAAAGAACCAATGGTTCATAAGAAAGTACAAAGCACTATTATTATTTATTTTTCTTTTTATTGAAGATCATTGATCTTCTTCTCAGATCAATGATCTGTTCATAAGAGAATTTTCTCTTTTTTCTAAAGATTTTTACCTTTTTTCCTATTGAAATTTCTTCAGAGTTCTCTCTGTTTGAAATTCTTGATTTCTCACAATTGTTGGTCCCTTTGAATTGAGGTCTAGGGTCCTTTATATAGTGCCCATAAATTAGTTAAATTTGTTAAAGAGATCTTTCTCTGAGTGATTTGGGGAATTTTCCCCACCGTTGGATCTTTGATCCAAGGGCTTCTGTTTTACAGAAGAAAATCTTCTTGTTTTAACAAGAACAGAAAGATTTCTTTAGAATCTTGATTCTGTTTGGCGCAAATGCCCCAGCGCGTGACACGTGTCACGCAGCGCACAGCGTAGCGCGACTGCGCTAGCGCATCTGCGCTGATACGTGTCGCGCAGCGCAAAGTGCTAGCGCATCTGCGCTGACACGTGTCGCGTAGCGCAGTGCTTGCGCAACTGAAGTGTTGCTTCCTTTAATTTTGCTTTAAATAGAGCTTTGCTCTGATTGGGTGCACTGCTTTGGGCGCTGCGCTGATATATCTGCGCCTGACACGTGGCGCGTTGCGCCCGAGATTTGAAGCATTGCTTCAAAATTTGAATTTTGAATTTCCAACAGAGCTTTGCTCTGATTGGGGGAAACAAATGCCCCCCACCGTTGCGCTCACGTGGCGCGCATGTGAGTGCAGCGGTGGCAAGCTCCTGACCGTTGGATCAAGTGGTGAGCTGAAAGGGCGCAAGCACCTTATAAATAGGACCTATGGCCCTTAAAAAATCTTCACCATCTTTTTTAAGATTTTGATTTCAACAGAGCTTTGCTCTTGCTTAAGAACTTCAGATCTTTGCTCACTTCCAAAGTTAGAAACTTTAGGTAAAATTAATCTAAATTAAACTAAATTAATTCAAACCAATCTTAAACCAAAGAGCTTTGCTCTCACAGATCTTTTGATCTAAAGAAATCCCCATTGGGGTTTCATAAACAGAGCTTTGCTCTCTAAAACTTATACATCTACAGAGATCTTGTTCATGGGTTCTAACCCATGAACAGAGCTTTGCTCTTGAATCAAATGTAGATCTTTTAGATCTGAAAAATGAAGAAGTTTTCATGGATTTTTCAAGATTCCAAAATTTTTAATTCTTTTAAGTGTTAAATTTTTTTTGATGGATCTTTCCATTATTACCACAGAGCTATGCTCTTTTAAGAAATTTTATTCCTTTGAGACCAGAATTTGACAAGTGTCATTCTGTGACAGAGCTTTGCTCTGAAAGAGGAGATTTTCTCCTTGTCTCTAGGGATTCCCCACTGATGAGAATATTCTCTTGGGGATCTTTTCTTTAACTGACAGTCTTACCCAATGATGAGGCTGTCTTATTAAATGAGGCATTTTCATCCAGATTTTGTGGGTCCCCATTTGGTCCCCTATCCACCGCACTTCAGCGTGGTGCGATTAATTTTAATTTAATTAATTTTTAAATTCAGTTAATTGAAAATTTTTAAACGCCAAGCGTTGGAATTGCAGCACTAATGGCTATTTCTTGTTCCCTTGCAGTAACCATGTCTCTTGATACTTCATTCCCGTTCGCTCGCTCGGAGGAAGGGTTTCCTGAAGCGCCCTTGGACCGCGAAGTTCTAGCCATGATTAAGGACCACGACCCGGAATACAAGAGTCTCCATATTTGGGGGTCGTGGTATAATCAGATTATCATGGGTCGATGGAGCTTCACGTGCGTAGTGCCGTCAGAATCCATTACGGCGATTCACTATGCTACCCCACCCTCGGTGTAGTATGCCGTGGAGATGGTTGATTGGACCTCGAAGGGCTTTCTTCATCCTGCTATGGATGCGATTCCGGTCCAGCGTCCTATGGTTTTGGATATCCTAGGACGCCGTATCTGTCAAGGCAAGGCGCGACCCTGGGGGCAATCATATAACATTGGTCTGATCCCCCGCCACCCGATCGGCTATCTGCCGTGGGCCCGGTATATCTTGTCGACGAAGAAGTCGCAGTTGATAAGGTTAGGATTGTACACTGTGGTCTACGTCTCTCTCTTCCAGTATCCCACGCTCCCCACCTGGTGGTTCAAAGCCTTCTTGGAGCAGTGGAACATCCCCACTCACACTTTCCTCGCAATGGATCGGGAAGTGTCGATTTCTCTGGAGGAGTTTACAAAGGTCTCCGGTTTACCGGTTATTGGGGAGCACTATGAGGAATTGCTTCCGACAGATGAGTATGTCTTCGGTGCTAAGCCGTTGGTAAGGGGGCTCACGCCGGAGAATGCTGTTCAACACCAATTCCCAAGCTTGATTAAAGTGTTGAACATCTATGAGGCCCTTTTCATCGAACATGGTAGTTGCGGAGTTAACTTTGAGGATTTCATCGCTCGGTTCCTTCGCCCAAGCGTCCTCTCATCAGAAGCTGCCAAGTTTTCTACTCTGGATGACCCTTTCGGTCTAGGTTTGGATAACCTGCCGGTGAAGGAGATAGACCAAAAGGGTTTTTTCCTTCCGGACTTCCCGACCATGTCTTTTGCAGAAATTGCAGCCCCTGGGATAGACGAGGATGCCTTTTTTCTAGGATTTCTTGGGTTATGGCTGAGTTGGTTTGCAATCCCGATGCACTCTCACCATATGCGGCCCTCCGTCTTTTACCCAGCCTACCGGATGACCATCGGGGTAAAAGTGGCCGTTGGGATCGCCGGCTTGGCACACTTATATCATGGCCTCAGTCGAGCAGCGGATGCTAATAAGTCTGGGGTACAGCATGTGGTCTTCCCGATGCACTACTTTGTATCGTGGCTCGAGCTACACACGGCGGGTGTCTTCGGCATGCACAAAAGGCCCTCGTTCTTTGACAAGTGTGGTTTCTCTCGCATTATACAGCTGATCGGCACATCAATTGTGACCTCATCACCACGAAACGCCAGGGGTTTACTCCTTCGCCCTCACACCGTTGGAGCCGGGATATCCTTTATTGACAAGGTGTTGACTATTGGAAAAGCGTCCATCACTGCGGTGCGACCATTACAAGACTCCTTTAAGGATGGAGCCTCAGTTTTGACGGCCCGGGAGACCCTTCACTTATATTCTATTAAACCGGGCTTCCTAGTCTTCAGGCAGAACGGTGCGGCGATTTTCATGAGATATAACCCGTATCGTTTCGCCTAACAACTGGGCTACGATCAAGGGGTCCCCTTGGAAGCATTCCTGCTGGAACCCGCTGCCACTGAAGAAGGGATGGAGAACACGCTGCATCACTTCATGTGCCTGAACACGGGTTCTCATTTTTTTATCAGTGCGCCGGCCTGCGCTCCACGACTCCTCAATGTATACAAAGAGTGGTACAATCATTCCACGGGAGCCGTTATAAAGGAGGAAAGGCGATTGCTGGTCGACCGTAAGGGTGTGCCTCCAGATACCGACCGTAACGCTCCCTTAGTACCAAGGACCCCGGTGGTCCCCCCTCTAAAAGATGCCAGGGCCGGACCGTCGCGTGCGCAAAGTCCTCTGCACGGATTGCCGCTCTCCGATATTGCGGATGCACCTCCAGCGCCCTGTGCTCCAGTGGAGACAGTGGTTGTAGCCTCGCCGGAGTCTGGCGTTGGTGCGGACATCGGGACTCGCCGTCCCAAGGTGGCTGCTAAGCTTAAATCGATCCCGCGTGCACCTAGGGTTGGCGGGCAGAAGAAAAAGAAGTCGCTCTTCGCCGCAGACGTCGCATTCGGTCAGGAACCTCACTCTCCCTATGCCGAGGGCCTAAGTGAATATAGGACTAATGAGGGATTAGTCATGCCGCCGGATGACACGGATTTGGAGGCCGCCCTCGAAGCTTCGGAGCGGTTGGCGAGGCGTGACGCATGGCTAGCTAAGCTTGCGGAATCAGGTAATCACTAGTCGCATTTTCTATTGCATCATACCTTTATTATTGCCTTTGACTAACATTCTTCCTTCTTTTCTTCCAACAGGCATCACCACTGAAGAAGCCATCGCCGCTTCCCTGAAAACTTTCTAAGAGGAGGAACGTCTTAGAGCGTCCATGGGCCTTAGTAAGTTTCAATTCATCAAGTTTTCATTTCCTTTGTGTTATGGTCGATCTAACCTCTCCCTTTTTATCGCAGGAACCTCAATGCCGTTCCCGCCAAGCGACGCGGACATTCTGCCAGTTGCCGATGTTCCTGCTTCCTCAGGGCTACCGCGGGAGGTTCGTCTTGAAGAGCCGATGAGAGATGCCTTAAAGGCTCTGGAGGCATCTCTGAACGAGGACGACGACGCCTTAATGAGGGAATCGTCGAAGAGGTCCATTGCGATAGCCCGGGAGGAAAGGAAACGGTCAAGGCGCGAAGCGTAGGCATGCCGGGCTGCCTTGGCCATTGGAGCGGGCCCAAGAACCATCCCTCATGCCGATACTCCATCAGAAGAGCATCTGGTCACCTTGTCTACGGCTCATAGACAGGCGGTGCGCGCCAGTAGGGAGGCTAACAATAAGTCCACCTTAGGTAGTATTTCTTTTTTCAGAATTTTGTTGTAAGAATCATAAAGCTGCTGGTTCTTATATATTCTATCCTGCAGGGCCAAGTCCGACCGAGGGGGAGGCAGAGACTGTCGAACCCGAGGAAGCAGGGGGGAGGCACCGGCCGAACTTGAGCCAATGGTGGGCAATGTCGCTGGGGTTATGGAGCCTGAGCTGGAGGCCGAGGGATTCGCAGTCGAGAAGGTCATTGATGCCGAGCCTGAAGTGGCGGCATATGAAATGATCGTCATAACCGAGCCCAGGGTAGTGGCGGACGAGGCGCTTGAGGCCGGCGACCTCGTGGTGACGGCGGGTGAGCCGATGGAGACCGCGGAGCCCGAAGAAGTAGCGGGTGAGATGGGTACGACTTTTGGGGAAGAGTCAGCCGCTCTCTCCCAAGAGTCCGGCAACGCTCCAATCATTGCCCTCCCCGCCTACGATCTTCCGCCGTCTCCTGGCCGCGTGAGCACGACGACGGTCCCCATCGAGTCGGGTGATGAAGCCATGGGCGGTGGCCTCATGTCGATGGAGGAGGGAGTCGCTTCTGTTTCAGCCGGCAGCTCATCAGGTAAATCCCAAGTTGCTGTCTTTCTTTATCTTACAATCTTTTCTGACAAGTTCACCTTTTTTGTAACGCAGGTGCAGCCAGCGCCGATGCCCCACTGCTTGAGGGAGCGCCTTCAACGACTGCCTTGGCGGTGGTCACCTCTCAACCCTCTCTCATACCATCGAAGATGTTGGAAGATATGGGTTTGCAATTTATTAATCTTATCTTTCAGACGTATAATTTGTGTACTAAAGTCGTACTGTTATGTCTTTTCAGGAGTGCTCTTTGATCATCTATATCAAGTGTTACTACCACACTTCTCCTTCCCATCTGAACTCGCTTCTTCCTCCGGTGGCGCTGGTAAGTATGGTTTCCATTGATATCTTTCTTTTTCATTGATGGAATTACTTCTAAGTTTTTTTTGTCCCGACTGCAGTGCTACAAATCGAAGGAGGGGATGAAAGATCGGCTGCACCACCAACCCTTCCGGCCTTGCCACCCGCCTCAGCTGGTACAGCGACTATCACATTGATAACTCCCCCCCTTTTTTTCTGAACTGTTATCTGATCATATCTTGTTTCTTTTCAGCTGTTGTTCCGGTCTCGGCGCCTTTTGAATCTCGCATCACAATGCCGGCAGGTCCTTACCTGAGACGTCCATCTTCGAAAGGCGCCGCGAACAGCTTACGTATGTTGAGCGACTATGTTGAGGAGCTCGACATCGAGACCCCTACGCCTGCTGCGGATTTCGTTACGGCGGTTAACCCGATGCTGGTGATACTCGTGAATTTCCATGACGAGGGCATCATCGCGTCTTGGGTTAACCATTGTATGGAGATCGAGGCTCGCCTGCATCAGCTGGAGTTGATGCGTCTCGCTCCCGAGACTTTAGCCGCGAGCAATGAAAGAGCAGCATGGATCAAGGAAAGCGCTTCTTACGTCCACCACTTGGAACAAGAAGCAGCTTTAAAGCTAAGGGAATGCCAAGAGACCTCGAGCGAGACTGCTCGTCTGCGTGCTGAGGTTGAGGCGAATGCTGCCCAAGTGAAGGCTACCTTTGAGGGTCTCCTAGAGCGCATCTCCCATGGGCTAAACTTGAAGTGAAAGCTTGATGTAGCCGAGCGTAATACCCCAGGCCACGAACCTGCTCATCAGGCCATCAGGGAGCAGCTTGCATCTGTCTTGCAGCAACGGGCCCAAGTAGAGGCGGAGCTAGCGGTGGTGGCCGATCAGGAGAAAGTGGGGAAGGAAGTGCGCGAACAATTGCCAGAGCTATGCAAGACGCTTCCTTCCCAGTAATTCTCCTTGTATCTAGATACTTGTAGCATTTTTCGTTTTAAATAATATATAGCCATTCTTCAATATTTTGTACGCTTCATCTTGTACTTGATTACATTCAATAAAGATACACATTTTTCTTTGCAATGTCTTGTACTATTACTTTGCTTTTTCCTTTCTTATTATCAGCATTCTGTCATAATTAGCGAATAATAGAGTAAGCATCTTGATTTCTTCATGAGATAGCGATGGCTTAGGCCGCAGGTTCAGATCTGCCGCCTAAGACTTTTCAACTCTATGAGCCGTGAGGGTCTCATAGAGACTTTTCTCCCTACGGATCGAGAGGATCTCGTAGGTGGGTTTTCTCCTTAGGAATCGTGAGGATTCCCAAGTGTGTTTTCTCTTATAAGTCGTAAGGATCCTATAAGAGAAATTTTCCCTCTTACGAGTCGAGAGGACCCGTAAGCGGTTGTTTCCCTCCTTGTTGAAACTCGACTTTGGAGAGCGAGACCCGTGAATAGTATGCAAGAGACCGTTTTAGATCGACTTGCAGGGTCCCATTATTCAGGACGCAAGTTTTTTAATCCCTGCTGCCTGAGGCTTCATCTTGCAGGTTGAGACGAATTGGGAATTTCCCGTGGAGACACTGGTTTCTCTGCGAGCCGACGTGAATCAGGAGGCTCTCGTCAAGGACGCTGGTTTTCTTGAGTTGAGGTATTTGCCAGAGATTATTTGTTTCCTTGGTGTTGAAACGAATCGAGAATTTCCCACGGAGACACTGGTTGCTCTGCGAGTCGATGCGAATCAGGAGGCTCTCGTCAAGGATGTTTGTTTCCCTGAGTTGAGGTATTTGCCAGAGATTATTTGTTTCCCTGGTGTTGAAACAGATCGAGAATTTCCCACAGAGACACTGGTTGCTCTGCGAGTCGACGCGAATTAGGAGGCTCTCATCAAGGATGTTTGTTTCCCTGAATTGAGGTATTTGCCAAGGATTATTTGTTTCCTTGGTGTTGAAACGGATCGAGAATTTCCCACGGAGAACCGGTTGCTCTGCGAGTCGACGCGAATCGGGAGGCTCTTATTAAGGATGTTTGTTTCCCTGAATTGAGGTATTTGCCAAGGATTATTTGTTTTCCTGGTGTTGAAACGAATCGAGAATTTCCCACGGAGACACTGGTTGCTCTGCGAGTCGATGCGAATCAGGAGGCTCTCATTAAGGATTGTTTGTTTCCCTGAGTTGAGGTATTTGCCAAGGATTATTTGTTTCCCTGGTGTTGAAACGGATCGAGAATTTCCCGCGGAGACACTGGTTGCTCTGCGAGTCGACGCGAATCAGGAGGCTCTCATCAAGGATGTTTGTTTCCCTGAATTGAGGTATTTGCCAAGGATTATTTGTTTCCCTGGTGTTGAAACGAATTGAGAATTTCCCATAGAGACACTGGTTGCTCTGCGAGTCGAAGCGAATCAGGAGGCTCTCGTCAAGGATTGTTTGTTTCCCTGAGTTGAGGTATTTTCCAAGGATTATTTGTTTCCCTGGTATTGAAACGGATCGAGAATTTCCCGCGGAGACACTGGTTTCTCTGCGAGTCGACACGAATCAGGATTTTCTTCGTCAAGGATGCTTATTTTCTCGAGTCGAAGGATTTTGCTGAAGACACTGGTTTCTTCGGAGTTGAGACGAACCGTCGAGATTTGGCTTCGTTTTCTGGCGGAGCCTGTTGGGAAAGTATGGTTCCCTCTTCGTTTGCGCCCTTGGATTGTATACAGGGATCGATGTGATCTCAACTGTAGGGCCAAAGTTTTATCATCATTTTTTTGGTTTTATTTCCGCGATGCTCTATCATTTCAGCTTTTATATTGCGAAGGTCGCGATTGCCCAATCATTTCGGCTATTTTTCGCGGTGCCCAATCATTTCGGCTGTTTATTTTATTTTTTACTCCCTGCTTTTTATTGCGAGTTGCCTAATCATTTCGGCTATTTCATGTGCATACGTTTTTATTTGCTGTTTTTTTATTGCAAGTTGCCCCATTATTTCGGCTATTTCATATGCATGTGCGGCCTACTGGCTTTTCGCCGTAAACCTGAAATTAGACACCGATTTCGGCATCAGCACCGCTACAACTGGGATATTGCCAGGAGTGAATCATCATCTGCCTCTGTCAATGTCAAACAAAGGTGGCTTAGCGAACAGGGTTAAGGTCCTGTCGACTAAGGCTTTTGACTTCATGAGCCGTAAGGGTCTCACAAAGGTATTTCTCCCTACAAGTCGTGAGGATCTTGTAGGTGTATTTTCTCCTTAGGAATTGTGAGGATTCCTAAGTGTTTGTTTCTCTGTAAGTCGTAAGGATCCTACAGGAGGGTTTTCTCCTTGTAAATCGAGAGGACTTACAAGGGTCATGCGAACATATCCCCAGTCACGGATGGATCATGGTTAGGGAAATGTTTATTCGCACCCGTGGATTGTATACAAGGGTCAGTATTGAGCCACTTGTATGGCAATATCGGAAGTTGTGGGGGTTGCTTAAGCACAGGTTTAGGTCTTTGTAACTTAAGACTTTCAACTCTTATGAGCCGTGAGGGTCTCATAAGAGAGTTCTCCTTACGAGTCGTGAGGATCTCGCAAGTGTATTTTCTCCTTAGGAATAGTGAGGATCCCTAAGTGTGTTGCTCCCTTGTGAGTCGTAAGGATCTCACGCGGGTGGCTACTCCTTACAAGGTCGAGAGGACCCTATAAGTGTCTTTTAATGAGGTTGCACCCTTTCGGGTTTTCACAAACACTCGCCGGTAGTCCTGCTGTTTTTACTCACGGAACCCTTTCGGGTTTTCATCCGTGCCCATTTTGCTTATGGACATACCGTTGTTTTATTCTTTTTATTTTCTTCTTCCTTTTTTTTTACGAGGTCACGCCCTTTCGGGTTTTCACGAACACTCGCCGGTAGCCCTGCTGTTTTTACTCACGGAGCCCTTTCGAGTTTTCATCCGTGCCCTTTTTGCTTATGGACATACCGTTTTTATTTATTATATTTTTCTTTATTTATTTTTTGGCACTTCTCGTCAGCCTGAGGATGCTGCGGTATTAGTTTTAAGGACGTTTCGGTCCACTATTAGTTTAAGGACGTTTCGGTCCGTCATTAGTTTAAGGACGTTTCGGTCCGTCATGGAGAAGGCTGGCTACTGCTTATAGAGTTTAAGCTTAGGAAGATAGCGAGCGGACATAGTCGTCGTCATCTATCATTGACCTAGGCTGTGGTTCATTAATCGTAGTATTTCTTTAGGAAGCGACCGTTTATTGGCCTGTAAGGCCTTTCACCGTGCATATCTATGAGTAGATAGGCTCCACCCTGGTAGACCTTGTCTATGATGTACGTGCCTTCATAGTTTGGATCGAATTTTCCCCGCTTGGCGCGATTGGGGATCATAGGCCTTTTGACCACTAGCACGAGTTCGCCTTGGCGGAATGTTCTCTGCCGGGTCAATCTTTCATATGAGCGTGTCATCTTTGCTTTATAAGTCTCCAGATTTTGTTGCGCTATGAGCCGGGTTTCATCAAGGGCATCAAGCTCCTCAAGCCGAAGGTGAGCGTTTTCTTCATCTGTTAGCTCGCAGTGGACTGCCACTCGTAGAGAGGGTAACTCTATTTCGAGGGGGAGTACCGCTTCTATACCGAATACCAACGCATATGGCGTTGTGTTCGTGGCTGTCTTGAACGTAGTTCGATACGCCCAGAGAGCTTCTTGCAGTCTCTCGTGCCAGTCCTTCTTATTTCGGGACACCGTTTTCTTCATGATCTTTATCAAGGTCTTGTTGAAGGCCTCGGCTAGACCATTAGCTCGTGAATTATAAACCGAGGAATATCTCCAGTCTATATTATGCTGTTGCGCGAAGCGACTGATTTTGTGGCTTCTGTAGGCTGGTCCGTTATCGGAGATGATCCGGCGCGGAGTTCCAAACCGATATATGACGTGCGTCTTGAAGAAATGGAGGATATTCTCCGTCTTCACTTCCCTCAACGGTACTGCTTCTGCCCATTTGGAGAAGTAGTCAGTTGTCGCCAGGATGAAACGATGTCCTCTGGACGATGCTGGTTCGATGGGGCCGACTATGTCAGTTCCCCACATTTCGAATGGCCAGCTAGCCACTGTTGGATGGAGTGGATTTGGATGTTGGTGGATGAAATCCCCATGGATTTGGCATGAGTGGCATTGCTTCGCATATTCGAGGCAGTCCTGAATCATCGTGGGCCAGTAGTAACCCATCCGTTTTATCTTCAACTTCATCTTTGGGCCTGCTTGGTGAGAACCACAGAGTCTGTCGTGAACTTCCTGAACGACCCTTTCTGCTTCGGCAGGTCCTAGGCATCTCAACCACAGAGAATCAAATGACCTCTTGTACAGCGTATCGTTGACGAAAGCGAAAGACAGAGCTCGTTTCATGAGCTGATGTCTTGAGGACGCATCTTCGGGCGTTCGATGATATTTGAAGTAGTCTATAAAGACTTCTCTCCAATCCTCGGTATTTTCCCGATCTTTTATTTGCAGGGTCGTCTGCTCACTCGCTCCTTTTTCTTCGGATGATTCCGAAGATATTTCCGCTGGGGCAAGTACCCTACGGCTTTGTACCACGATTTTGACGTCATCGAGGTTCTCGTCAGCCAGTTCTTTAGCGAGCTTGGCCAATGC
This sequence comes from Agapanthus africanus, assembly GCA_030015575.1. Taxonomy (NCBI): domain Eukaryota; kingdom Viridiplantae; phylum Streptophyta; class Magnoliopsida; order Asparagales; family Amaryllidaceae; genus Agapanthus; species Agapanthus africanus. Next base: position 887,976,561 of record JASDDO010000019.1, on the reverse strand, counting down.
GTCCGCTTTTCTCTTTTCCGCGCGCGGTATGTTTTCCAAAGTATAGGAAGGGATTTGGGTCAACAGTTGCTGCACCTTTTCGCCGTACTTCACCAACTCTGGTTTGCACGTTTGGTAGTCGCCGTTTACCTGACTAACGACCAGCTGGGAGTCTCTGTATACGAGGAGGTTTTCAATTCCCATGTCGATGGCGATCTCGAGGCCTGCTATCAAAGCTTCGTATTCGGCTTCATTGTTTGTCCTCGGCTCCGTTAGGGAGAAAGCAAAGCGCATTATCCCTCCTTGTGGAGTTACAAAGATAAGTCCTACCCCCGATTTGATTATAGGGGTACTTTGTTTGCGTTTCTTCACAGAAGATGCTCCATCGAAATAAAGCTCCCATCGGGTATCACCACCGTCGATCGCATCAAACGCATGTTCGTCTGGAAGATCGCAATTTAATGGAGAATCGGCGGGTATCGGATGCTCAGCGAGAAAGTCAGCGATGGCCTGACCTTTCACTGCCTTGAGGGGTTGATACGTTATCGAGAATTCCATCAAGAGCAGGGCCCATTTAGCGAGTCGTCCCGTCAATATGGCCTTTGACATTAAATATTTAAGAGGGTCCATCTTTGAAATGAGGCGGACTTCATGTGCCAACGCATAGTGTCTGAGCTTTGTTATCGCAAAGATCAACGTCAGGCAGTGTTTTTCAATGGGGGAGTAGTTGCTCTCTGCCCCAAGCAGAACTCGACTTAAGTAGTAGAGAGCTCTCTCCTTCCCTTGATCGTTCTCTTGTGCCCATAATGCGCCTAAAGAACCTTCGAGGGCGGTTGTATAAAGAACGAGGGGCTTTCCCTTGACCGGAGCAGCCAGCACTGGCGGGTTTTGCAGGTATTGCTTGATCTCGTCTAGCGCACTTTGGCATTTTTGGTCCCAGACGAACGGGGTTCCCTTCTTCATCAGGTGGCTGTAAGGACGGTACTTGCCCGAAAGGTTGGCTATAAATCGCCGTATATACGCGAGCTTCCCTTGGAGAGACCGCAGCTGTTTGAGAGTCCTTGGCGGAGGCATTTCCATAATCGCCTTGATCTTTGACGGATCTATCTCAATACCTCGATGTCGGACGATGAACCCCAGGAATTTGCCTGAGGAAACTCTGAATGCACACTTGAGAGGGTTCATCTTCAAGTTATATTGTCGAAGGCGTTGAAATACGGTCTTCAGATGCTCGAGATGCTCCTCGTATGATTTGCTCTTAACCACGAGGTCGTCGATATAACATTCGACGATTTCATGTATAAGGTCATCGAAGATCTTCGTCATGGCCCTCTGATAGGTGGCACCGGCGTTCTTTAGGCCGAAGGGCATCACCTTCTAGCAGAATATACCCAAAGGAGTCTTGAAAGCGGTATGCTTTTGGTCTTCGGGATGCATCTTTATCTGATTATACCCTGATGAGCCGTCCATGAAGGAGAAATCCTCGTGAGTGGACATATTGTCCATCATCAGTTCGGTGACTGGCACTGGGAAATCATCCTTCGGGCAGGCTTTATTGAGATCCCGAAAATCTACGCATATGCGCACTGTCCCATTTTTGTTCATCACCGGGACGATGTTAGCGATCCACTCAGGATATTGAACCTCCTGGATAAAGCCAGAGTCGAATAGCTTTTTGACCTCGGCATTGATATTCATCTCAAGCTCGAGCCGCATTCTCCTCAGCGCCTGTTTGACTGGCTTGATGTCCAGGGATATCGCCAATTTGTGCACAACAATTTCTGGATCTAGTCCCGGCATTTCGGAATAGTTCCATGCGAAGCAATCTCTATGCTGTACAAGCATGTCTTTTAACGCAGCCACCCTTTTTTCAGATAGCAGCTCGCTGACAAATGTCGGTCGCGGGTCGTTCGCCATCCCCAACTCAATTTTCTTGAGGTCATCTGCAGTGATATGTATTCCATCTTCCAGTTCTTTCGGATCTGGTGGAAATTCTGAGATCACCTCATCATTGCTGTTTTCGAAGCACCAGGGAAGGTTGTCCATGTTCTCGGGCTCTTCTTTTAGTATTGTTATCATGTGACAAGTGCGAATCCGCTTCCAATCCCAATGTGGAGTTGGTTCTGTTCTCGTGGCTTTGGGTTCGTGCTTCTGTGGCGGCGTTACCCTCCAGTTGTCAGACAGAGCGAACTTGCCAAGCTGATACTGATCTTTGACCCAATTCTTGAAGGTGAAGCATTCTTCGAAAGGATGCCCTATTACTCGATGATAAGAGCAATAGTTTGGATGAGAGACTTCGCCTGCTTGTTCGGGGTTTTTGGACTCCGGCAGTGTAAGCATCTGATGTTTTAGAGCAAGATCAAGTATCTTGTTCATCTTGTCCCGAGGAAACGAGTACGCTCGACCCATTTTCTTCATGAGGGATAGATCAGAACCGCTCGATTCCCGCTTGCGTGGATTCTTAGTCCCGCTTTGTTGCTGTTGAGCACCCTTTTCGCTTTTCGACTTATTTCTGCCTCTGCGTCGTGTCTTTTTTATAACAGGTTGACAGGGAGCGGCACTTTCATCTTTCACGGCCTGTTGAAGGAGGCGTTGCGTTTTGGCTTTCTCGTAGATGGCCATTTCACGGTTGTGATCGTCTTGGACTTTTTGACCAGCTTCCCTTATAAGCCTGTCCATTTGTTCCTCGAACGACGGACTGGGCACTTTTGCATCAGGAACTTTTATTGGTTCAGAATTAGCGTCCTCCCGTTGAGCATCTGCTTCTTCATTGAAGTCATGTACGACGTAACAACCATGGAGTAACCCTCGTTTCTTGGACCGAATGTATCCAAGCCCGATTGTTTCCATTCTCCCATTAGGCAATTTGTGTTGAGTCACGGGGACGTTCCAGACCCTGTCATAGAACATGGCTTTTCGAGCGGTCTGCTTGAAGGATCTTGGCGCTTCAACAGCCTCTTCAAGCTTTCTGTATAATATCTGGGTAGACGGATGGGTTGAAGCCTATCAAGCGTAGGATCCGCGCCATGTCAGATTTCTTTCTCTACTTTGTTTTCTTCAGAGCGGTAGAATAGAATTGCCTTTTCACCTCTTCACCTGGGAGGGACATAGAACGTCTGCAGCTCCTCTACACTGTAGGTATCGAGCGCATCCAGTTCTTTATAATGTTTAAGCGGCACCATGGCGACTTGTAGACTTTGCTCTTCGTTAGCGAACGTTTGTATTGAAGGCCGAGCAGAGAACACAGCATGGACCTCATCCTCCGAATCGCTACCAAAGATCAACGTAGGAGAGGATGGTCCCGGCTTGGTATATTGGGGCGGACCCGAATAAACTATCTCCTCTTCCTCCTCGGTATCGCTGCCGAAGACAGGGATGGTAGCGTTAGTTTTATTCTCCGGCTTGTGACACCTTTCCGTGTCTTCAAAATTCGGTAAGAAGTATTTGGCATCTTCATATTTGCGAACTTCGTTCACGGAAAACGGATTTAGTTCTCCCGTCACGGTATACTCGAAACCATCCCTAAAATATTTCATACATTGATGCTGTGTAGAAGGGATGATGTTGTACTCGTGTAACCATGGTCGGCCGAGCAGAGCGTTGTAGCATGTCTTGGCATCTATAACGTGGAATTTAATGTCCGTGACGAGTAGCCCAAAGCGTAGCGTCAGTATCACAGATCCAAGAGTCTTTGATGATTGGGAGTCGAACCCGGAGATGGTGATCTTGTCCCGAGCGAGGTGCTGGACGCTCATGCAAATTTCTTTTAACACCCGCACATTAAGGAGATTAACAGACGATCCGTTATCGATCAGGATTTTTTCTATCTTTATATCATGGCAGTATCCTGAGACGTAGAGGGGGCGATTGTGTTCGCACGTCCTAAGGAGAAGGTCTTCTTCGCCAAAAGTGACATCTGCTGTGTGCACTTCCTCCAATTCATCCTTTATCTTTTCTTCGGCCAGGAAAGCGTGGAACTGCTCCGGGTCCTATAGTGCCTTAATTAACGAATCTCTCGCCTCCTTTGATAGTAAAAGGGCGTCAAGAATGCTGAGCTGCGATGGTAGCTTCTTTAGATGCGCTAAGACGTTGTAATCAACCTTATTTTTCTTCGACGGGTCTTTGGCAGCTAGCTCTTCCATGACTTGGTCATCTAGGGCGATGTCCTCAGAGACCTTTTCTTTCTCTTTATCTTTTTTGTTTGGGGGTCCGAGATTCTTTTCGGGCAGCGTGTGATTACGTAGCCGGATATTTTCGCAAACCTTTGGCTCTTCTTCTTTTCCCGAGGTGGATTCTTTAAAGAGGGGGCCAAGCTCTAGCTCCTCATCAGAATCTCTCCCGAATGTAGGCACCTGTGATCCCGCGGCGTTAACCACGCGACAATTACCGGTAGTTCTGTTAAACCCTTCGGTCGTACCGTTTTGTTCTCGGCGGGTCTTGCGCTTTTCCCGCTTAACATGCTACCGGTGAGCAACATATCCTTGCCACCATCTATCGAAAGCTTTGCACTCTTGAGTAGGGTGCGAAACCTTCTGATGATATAAGCAATAGGAGGGGTGCATTTCCATTTCACCAGTAATATTTCCTTCGGAGGATGGTAGCTTCATGCCCATTGATATGGCCTTAGCAAACCTTTTCCTCATCTTGAATTTGCTTTTGTCGGTAGTGGAGGTATTTTGCTCCAGCGGGAGCGTCTCAGCTCTTTCATCAAGTCGCTGGCGCTTGGCCCTTTCAAATATAGCCGTATCGCGTTTCCGATCAGCTTTACTCTTCAGCAGAGCTTCGTTGAGGAATGCGTCAATTACCTCATCTGATGGCCCCGAAATTTTTGGTTCAGGATCTGCTCCCAGCTTTTCAGTGCAAGGAGTCTCCTCTTCGAACATGAACGAATGGGAAATCACATGACAGCTCGCCACGTATTCTCCCGATTCATCAGATGAACTTTCTCCTTCATCTTCCTCTTGAAAGACGTGATTGAGGAATTCTTGGACTGTAATGGGAGTCCGTGCCTTCTGGTTGTATTCCTCCAGCGCGTCAATTTGTTTTTGCAAGTCCGTGCGCTTGTCGCCATGCTTCACGGGCTTCTTTGATTTCTTTTTCTTCTTCTTTGAAGATTTCGACGGCTGGTTGTGAATGCTTAGGCCACCTCTATCGATCTTTTGAGTTGGACGCGGCTTTAACATTCCTTCAATGACCCGCGGTTCCAACGGGTTCTTCCACTTAATCGCTGGGCATGTTTGAAGATCGTTTAGCATCCTCTTTGTCTTGGCTGATAATACAACCTCCCAAGGAGCTTCTTCAACGATAGAGCACGTTGCCCCCGGCGTATTCATTCCTTTAGAGGTGTGGGGCTGCGGTGGATTCACTTTCCATTTGTCGGACAATGCAAACTTGCCCTGTCGGTACTGGTCTTCAAGATAATTTTTGAAGACGTAGCAATCCTCGATCGGATGACCCAGTACTCGATGATAAGGACAGTATTTGGGCTCATTGACATCACTTGGTTGCGACGGACGTTTTGGATCCGGCAGATTTATGAGTCGGTTGCGCAACGCCAGCTCGAATAACCTTCTCATTTTATCTCGGGGAAACGAGTAAGGACGCCCCATCCTCTCCTCAAGGGCTACGTACGGGCGCATATTATTTTGACGAACGACCGGCTTCGAGTTGTTCGGCTGTTGTTGAGCATTAGCGACAACGATCGCTTTCCCCTTTCCCTTCTCATTTCGGGAGTCCGGCTTTGGAAGAGGAGGTTTATGGCCCATTTGATCCATTTGCGCCAGCTTGTCGATTAGTGCCTGGAAGGTAGTCGGCTTAAAGAACAACATAAATTGCGAGATTGTTGCTTGTGGATCGAGGGTTCCCACAAACATACCCACTGCAGGAGCTTCCTCTATGCGCTGCTCGCATTTTGACCATAAATTCCGCCACCGTATAGCATATTGGACCCATGTCTTGCCTGGCTTCACCCTGACATTAATCAATGCCGTTATCGGGGTACGCTCACTGGCACTCGCGAAACGTTGGGTAAACAGTAGCTCCATTTCAGCAAAGGTCTTGATAGAGTCGTTCGGGAGCTCAGAATACCACTCGAACGCTGTATCTGACAAGCTTCCAACAAACTGACGAAGCAAAAGCTTGTCATCACCGCTGGTGTTGCCGCAGAGTGCCCTGAACTGGGCAACATGTTGGTGAGGATTGCCTATATTTTATTGTACACATGGAATTTTGGTATCGTATAACTTGGCGGGTACTTGATCTGGTCGTACCAGCCTGGATACAGCCGCCCCGTTTTCACGACCTGACCGGCTGCTTCTGTCGCTTGATGGACCCGGATCTGCTGAGCTATATATTCGTCCAGGTCGGCTTTGGAGATTGCCTCCTCCTTGGCTGTTGACAGAGCCGGAGGAGGATTCGACGTTTCTCCCCTATCATCTTCAAGGATGATCGGGGGATCTTCAGCAGGTGGATCTTATTGAATCATCATGCCCACCATGTCCTGGAACAGGAGGGCCATTTTCTTTATACTGGCTGCTTGTTCCGCAGTCTCTTTATCCTTCTTCTCCAATATACGACGAAGGAACTCAGCGTCAGTTTCCTGTTCCTGACGTTCATCTGAGGACGTTTCAGGGGTTTCTTTTGGCCCAGTGAGTGCGGCCATCGCGTTCATCATCTCCTGGAGCTTTTGCTGTTGCTCCTGAGCTTTGGTCACTGACCGCGTGAGCGGTCTATGACCTGTTGATATGCAGCTGTCCTCTTTACCAGACACCATGTAGACAGTATGAACTACCATGCCCCCAGACTTAGGGCGTTTGGGTTCACCACATTTGATATTCGCCATATGTGTAGGGACTTTTTCTGGCCTTCTTCTCTTATGGGCCGTAGAAGTTGAGGGGGCCGTTGCTTTGGGCATCCAAGCGGTCGTCGCCTTTCATTGCTTGACTGGGGGATTCTCTTCTTGCCGACCTCTCGACTTCTTCTGTTGGTGAGAGGAATTGGGATCAATCACAGATTCTCGGACTCGTCGCCATGTCTTGTAAATCCTGGAGGACAGCGATTGATGAGGCTGCTTCGGCTTTTCTGCTTCCACGGCGGTCTCTACCGGTGGAGGAGATTTTTTAAGGACCGCAGTTGGCGAGTTTCTGCGTACCCTATTCAACAGTTCAAAACTGTTCCCGATTGGAACAGCAGCGTTAACTTCTACCGTTGGAGCTGGCGGAGTCATCCCAGAGGGGAGTTGCCCCCGGTCTTCCTTATCCGGCGCCAGTGGCGTCGTCGGGCGCGACGAGTCGTTGGTATCGGTTCAGAGACAGAAATAGCTTCTTCTTGCCCCCTGTTCAGGTGTGGGGCTGTTGCCGGCGTCAGTCTATTAAAGACTGATGTCTTTTGAGCAACAAGAGCAGGAGCGGGAGTTAGGACGGTTAATCTTGTAAAGACCGATCTCTTAGCAGGAGAGGCCGCCTTGACGACTTCAGAAGCAGGTTTGGCTACTCTTTTTGGAATAACCTTTTCCGGGACTGCAAGCTTCATTGTGGGCCCGCAGGAGTTTTGGCCCAGTCTAGAGAAGACCGATGCACTGGTGTTGGGCGACCCGTTGAGAGGGGCCGCAGTAACTGAAAGTCGATCGAAGACCGACTTCTTAGGAGCTTCTTGTACGGGCACGGGGGTGCTGAAGCTTGTTGGCGGAAGCATAGTTCCGAAAAACAACCCCGTGGTGGCTTGAGTAATCTGCTCCACGGGCATGGTGAACAAAGAGGCCGCTTGGGGCCCGTAGGTTATGCCCCTAGTTGAGGCCGGACGCGAGCTGCAGCTGCAGTTGGAGCACTTCGAACAAGTAGAGGCCATCGATGCTTGATTTCTTTTCTGCGCCAAGCAAGAGACCAAATCTTAGTAACTTGAAACCTAAGGGCAACCATTAACAACCGCGATTCGTTCGCGAATACGACACACGAAGTGTGGAGTGGAAAGAGGAAAAGGTCCCACCGGGCGTGCCAGAATCTGTTCCCCTCCGAATGGCGGCGACGACGTGAGGACGTCTTGCCTGAGATTCGGGGCAGATTCTATTTGGTTTTATCCGTCCACCTCTCCGAAGATGCCAAGTTGATTTATGGCACCGTGTATCGGAGGTTTGGACGGATGCGGCCGATGTAGCAGACTTCATCAGATTCCTCCTCACTTGAGGGGTTTTTGATTGTGGGGACGCTCTTCCCTGCAGGCACAAGCCCTTGCAGTTAATTACGCTACAGCATCGCGGTAACAACTTTCTCCTTCTCCAGAATTTCACTTCGTGTCGTGTGTGTTTGTTTTGTTTGTGGTTGCCCGTGAATTGTATACGGAGACTAGGTTATGCCGTCGCCCGTAGGACGTGGATTAGTCCAAATCCGTATTACTTAGATTTGGGTTTGGTGTTTTAGTTTAAGGATACGTTAGCCGTGTTGAGGCTAAGATCAACTTAAACGTTCGTTAAGGATACGTTAGTCCTGTTTGAGACTAAGATCAACTTAACGTGATGATCCATTTGATATATGACCGTCGGGACTCATCACCTTGTTAGTTATATGTATGCCCTAGAGGCCATTACTGTACATAGGATGTATATTGTAGTGGATGCTGGGACATATATAGGGAGGACTTTCTTGCTCGACATGATAGTATGCTATCTGGTTGCTCTTTATCTTAGCGTGTACACTGATTGTCTCTCTGTTACATGTTGGTAAAGCCCTTAGGATGTGTACTTGACTACCTGGACTATGATGCAGATCATACTAGTGGGGACATGGTAGTCCATAAGTACATCCTTCAAGGTCCCTAGTCGTGGGTGTATCGAGACGGGGCATCGATATACCAGAGTAGACTAGCGTATACCTTCTCGACCCATACAGATGGGCGATGGATGATCCCATATCCATTGGTGTTTGACATCAGAGATGATATACGGGTGCTCAGTGAAGACTGGGTACACTGGACGGACTCGCCGAGAACTCCCAGATGGTATTATACCATACGTCAGATGGAAGTTCTCTGGTGACATTGGTACAGGTTAGTCTGTAGACCCGAGATCGTCATAGAGTCTTGTGTGATTCCCACTGTGCTTTGATTTCCACCTTACCACGTCCAAGAGGGCGTGCAAAACGGTGGTTTTTGGGTACAGTCCCGAATCATATGGAGGCAATGAGCAATAGGAGGGGATTCTTCTCTCCCGGTATAGGGAGTTGATGTTGCGCTGTGTTCGATTGGCTATAACCGGAAATCCCTGGCCAGGGTTGCTGAGATTTACTGGTAAGTGTTACCAGTAGTTTCTCGAACTGTTATAGACCTCATATCGACATGACTTATCGAGCTACTGGGGTCTGACGTTTACCACCCCTAAGCGAGATATGCGACATATCAGACGATCAGACCGGACTGTACGGTAAGTGTTACTGGTTAGATTCATAGGAGTGTGAGCGGGCTTGCTCGTTGATCTTCTGATCACTCAATACCCGGGTGGCCGTTACGTTTAGCAGACCGCTTGCGGCTTGTGGGTGTTTGATATGATCATCACCTGCTGCCGGCGTATTGACGAGTCTTTAGAGTCCTACACAGAGGTTTCCTGGCTCAAGCGAAACGAAATAGGAGCGCATATAAGATATGTGCGGGACCGAGAATAATACCAGTATGTGATACTGTATTCTATTCTCGCGATTTGTATCATCGGCAGGTTATATGTGATATAGCCGGGTTACCGAATCAAGTGTTGATTCGATACATTGATACACTTGATATTAGTCGGTCATATGCGATATGACCGGATCGTTAAATCAAGTGTTGATTTAATGATTTAATATATAATTATATATTTGATATATTACTTTGCATTAACTAGTATTGGTTCACTTAAGATTGATTATCTCACTTGAATGTGCACATTGTATATATGATATATTTTATTGTGCACTTGATTGTATCATATTTGATGATACTTGCAAACTTGGGTGTATGCTTGCTTTAAACCATTTTTAGGTTAATGGTTAGGTTTTAATTTGATTGATTTATTTTATTTATTCATTTTAGTTAAAATGAAATGGTGGCTTGCTTTGTATTTTTGTTGAAGCTTCATGAAGCTTTGAAAAGCTTTGACCATTTTGTTTCTTTCCTTAACCCTAACCATTTACTTTAAACCTAGTTTATTCTCTACACTTGTTAACTCACCCATGGTTGCTAAATGATAAGAATCACTTGGATTTTATTTTTGAAATAATTCATTTTTCTTCTTCTTCATCTTCTTCTTCAAGTGAAGAAAAGAAAAGCTTTCTACAAAAATGTCAAGTGATAAAATCAAGTGAGAAACCCAAATCCAAAGTGAACCCACTTCCTATTTCTTCATCCTCTACCACTTGCTATGTAGTATAGGGTGTTTTCTTCACAAGTTTCATGACTTGGTGAAGATGGAGCTCGAGTTAGAGTTGCCTCGACGTAGATCATCTTCGGCATCGAAGTCAACGACCTAGCCCGATCTTTTCTCCGATGAAACCACCGCGAGAGTCCAGGATTCTGATGGTTGCAACGGAGGGACGTCATCACGGAGCCAAGGAAGTGGAGGACCGGATCTACAAAGGTTGTATTTCCATTCACTTAGCAATAAAGTTGTTTATTTGCATGTTTCGCCTTTGCCTCTAGTTATCGATCTATCATTAGGGTTGTTAGGCATATGGAAAATTTGATTTTGCCATGGTTGATCAGTTGTGGAACCTTTTGAGTGTGCCTAGGAACCCTACAGTGGTATTAGAGCCTAGCTAGAGCCTTAGGCGATGTATAGACGATGTTAGAAATCCGATCGAACCCGAAACCCTAATACAAAACCACTCTCTGGAAATTTTCTGGAATTTTGGATTTTTGTGAATTAAAAATTGCTAAAAAATTCAGCAGGGAATTGTAAGAGTTACTGTGAAGCACGTGACGCTAACTCGACCAATGCGCCGCGGAACCGCGGCCCCACCCTGGCTTGCGCGGCGGTTCCGCGACCATATTGGCGAGTTAGGCCACGTGGTTTGCACAGTAATTCTTTTCTTGAGGTGCTGTATTTTCTGGGAATTTTTAATATTTACTCAAGAGTTGAGTTTTCTGGGTTGTTTTGGGGACTCGATGATTCGATCGAATTGTTTAATTTTGTCTATGTGTTTTTCCGGGTAATTTTAGAATATGTTACAAAAGTTCGACCGGATATAAATACCCACTTTTTCCCCCTGCCGGGAAATTTCCAATTGTTGGATTTTTCCGTAGTTTAATAACGTTCTAAGTAGTGCAAGCAACGTGATGGTCCCTCTAGAAGACAACAAACCTTAACTCGATTATGTGACCGTCTTGAACTGCCCTCTGAACCTTAGGGTTTGGGGCAGTACGACGTGCCACATGTGAGGCGTTGGCTTAACCCTTCTACGGCTGGACCGTTGGTACTGTGGCATGAAGTGGATGTTTTTAAACTTATTTCAAGAGTTGAGCTGTTTCGGGAAACATTGGGTGTTTGATAGTTCGATCGGAAACTTTAACATTTTCTATTTATTTGGAATGTGATACAATATTTGGAATCCACATGTAGTTATGAGATAACTAATATGAATGTTATAAACATAGCACTTTACTCTCACTTGATCGGTTGCCACGGAATTTTGATGCGATCAAAAGTCCATCGCAATCACGTAGCGTACGCGGATATTCGCCGGTAAACTTAATAGACAGCCGCGCCCCATAGCCCCGACCAAGTGACTGTAGGAGAACCCCGTCGCCGAAAGCATCCGTTCGGGTGCTCGCGGCAGCGGTGTTCCGCCTTGGTGCACTTCGTCGACGACATCGGGGGTGCGGTTGCCTACTAAAGTTTGCGACGAGCATTCGATCAGGATGTCGGGAATCTTATTGAATTGCCTGACTTGATATTGAAAAGTGTTTTCGATAAAGAGACTAAAATGTGGGGTTTATAAATGTTAGGCATGCGATGTCTAAGGAATTCATTTGATTAGGCATACGATGTCTAAGGAGGTTGCGGATTCCAACTGTTGTAGTTTTACACTTTTTTTTCTGCGACCGTAAGTGTAATATGTGATATCGCCGGTTTCTTTGCTATATGTCAACGACAATTGAGATGGGCATATTTACTTACGTTGATGACATGTGATGTTATGTGTTGCTGGATATGTTATATTGGATCGTCGTGTTTGAATAGCCGGGGTTTTTTTTTATGTGAGATGAGTGTTTTTCATTTTCATTCATGTAAAAAACTTGTATGTAATATTCTTTTATTGGGGCACTTCCAGGTTGCGGAAGTTGTCACTGCTGTTGTATATTATTTACTTTTCTACACTAGGATAGACCCAAGGAGGAGGGCACAAGTAACCGGGTTCTGGAGTCCAGTCGGAGACCAACTCGAGGAGTCGAGTCCGGGTCTCCTAACTCTAGAATTGGTGGGGTTGCTTGCCGCTCTCGTAGGGGTCTTGGGGTGTGGGTTTGGCTATTCATCGCGACCGTGGAATCCGTGTTTTATACTGGCTCGTATTGAAAACACGGACGTCCTAGTATATCCAATGTTTCATATGTTTCTTCTGCCGCGATATCTGTGATGTGATCATTTGATATGCTGTGATGGATACTGTATATAGTATATATGATATATTATATAGACGTTACTTATCTTTTACACCCGCGCTAGCCCTGCCCCGCTCTGTCGTTAGTTACCTAACCTAACGGTGCACGAAGGGACATCGAGGCGAATGCGGATGGCATAAGTGTACGTCGTATTTATCTGTGATGTTTAGGTGACTTAAATGATGGGACTTCATTAATGTGATTAATGAAAGAAAAGAAACCTAAGATATTGTGGAATCGAATTTCAAAAATAAAAACAGGTAGCTACAGTTCTTGCTTTGCATCGCGGTGTTCCTTGTAGAACATCCTGCACCTTATTCGATAAGGAAAGGGCCGAGATCCCTTCACCGGGAGTGACCCCTTTAGCAATAACTGGCAGATGCGACAACCCTCGGTTTGTCTTTTGATTGCTTCTATAGTTTCTGCTTTGCACAGTGATATATATGATATATCCCGCACCTCATTCGACGAAGAAAGGACCGACGATCCCTTCACCGGGAGTGACTCCTTTAGCAAAACTAGAAAAGCCTCAAAAACACTCCATTTTAAAATCATTTGATTCTACAACGATATCAAGTTCATTACGCAATAGGTTTTCAGAAAAACCTGTCGTAGCCCTCTGTCATTTCAGATAAGTAGTAGTTAGTATTCGTGCTGCGTTTGTTGGCCTTTGTCAAGGCGTAGTGTGCGGTAGCTGACTGGTGCCTATCTGCTTATGCATATGATGCAGATTGGATTAGGGTAGTCGTGCGACCTTGTTGACTCAGTCAAGGGTCGTGCGGGTGGGTTTAATTCAATCAGGAAATGACGGGTTGAACTTTACTTGCGGTCTATAGTTTGTTGACTCAGTCAGGGTCATAGATCGCTTGGGGTAAAATATTATCGGGAATTTCAAGTGTTGAAATTTGCAATGAGATTGCATACCTTCTATGAGATAGTTGGATCCCGATACCCACTGCGAGTAAGAGTTACTCCTGGGAGAGTTTTACACATTACAATTAGCCGATCAAGTAGGTGTCTAGAAAGGTGTCAACGGGGTTACGCCTCTGGGAAAACGAGGTTTACTTTAATTAGGTCCGTGCGAAAGCACGGGGAACCTCCCTCAAAGTACCGACACTGGCCTGGCTGAAAGAATGGCGAACTTGTAGCGTGTAATTAATCCCGGCTAGTCTTTCCTTTTAGGGTTTGAAGGAAGATTTGATAAAAACAGTGGGAGCCATCCTGATTAGATAAAATAATAACCAATCTGATCTTGCAAGAGCATACGCTGAGTGTTTTCTTCTCTCTCTCTCCAGGTAGCGACCATGTCACGCCTTAATCAAGATAATAATACGGATATATTGACCTAACCCGCTTGTTATACTGAGCTGGGGAACGTTGGTCCCGCTCCAACTTATAATTGTTATAAGACAGAGCAGGAAATTGGGGAATACCAGATTTCCCGTGCCGCCCAAATGAAGAAAGTGCATGATGATGCATCTTCTTCGGGTGTGTTCATTACAAAGAACTGTTTCTCAGTATGCTCTGCATCCTGGGTATTCGATACCGGATCAGGATCCCAGATATATAATTTGTTACATAAGGCTACAGAAAGGTAGAGAACTGAGAACGGGTGATAAGTTTCATGAGGCAGAAAACGGTGCAAGTGTTGCAGCCAAGTCTGTTGGTCACTGTCACCCTGTATTCCTAATACATTGATTCTGAATGAATGTTATTAGATACCGAATCTGATATACAAAATCATATCAGTCTCTTTGTTAGTAAAGAAATGATAAAATTTTGTATTGTTGGATAATGTTTTGAACATTTCCTATATCAAAAGTTGATCGGTTCAGGCACGTTATCTAAAAGCATTGATGTTCTAAATCAAACTACAGTTCTTAGTATACGGAACACACACAAGAGGAAGAGTTCAAAAATGAACAAATCCTTCTTGAGGCATTGTAGACTAGGTCATATCAATGCGACCCGACTGGCTGAAGTTACATTTTAGATGCATATTTAAATCAGTTTGAATTTACATCTTATGAAACTTGCCAGTCATGTCACAAAGATTAGATGACCATAGCTCTGTTTACTGGAAACAGAGAAAGAGTTTGTAAACTCTTGGGACTGATACATGATGATGTATGTAAGATCCCCTGTCTACACATGCCAAGACCGATTCTTTGTACTTCATTACATTCTCTGATGATCTCTTTAGATTCAGACATATGTTCCTGTTGAAACACAAGTCTGAACCTTTTGAGATATTCACAGAATATAAGTTCGAAGTAGAAAACCAAAAACGGGTATAAGTATTATGTCCTTTGATGTGATCAAGGAGGAGAATACTTGAGTACGGGATTCCTGGACTATTCTAAGAATGAGATTCTCTCTCAGCATTACTCCTCCGTATACACCATAGCACGATGGTATATCGGGGTGGAGCAATAGCACCCTATGTGATATGGTGTGCTCTATGATGAGTACTACTGAGTTTCCTATTTCCTGTAGGGTGTTATGTGCTTGAGAAGCTGCATACCTATTGAATAGGGTTCAAATCAAATCAGATGCCTACCACTTCATATGTGATATGGAAAGGGAAGAGCCCATATCTTAAGTTTGTTAAGATTTGGGGTTGTCCGGCCTGTCTAAAAAGCAAAATCCGGACAAGCTCGAGGCATAGTCTGTTATGTAGAACTGGAAAAGTTCCAGCTATACAAACTGAAGCTGATGATTTGGTAGAACCGATGGATTCAATAGTTTCCAATGAACCTCAGCCTCTCCGCCGATCTAGTAGGGTTTCTCACCCACCTGAGAGATACTTTGGTTTCTCTATGACAGTGGGAGCGAGGATTGCATCATGAGATGATGACCCAACTAGTTTCGAGCTGGCCATCAGGAGTGGGACTCTGTAAGAATGGCTGGATGTTTATCGATCTGAGATGGAATCCTTATACACCAACAAAGTATGGACTTTGGTTGCTTTATCTGAAGGGTTAAATCCCCATCAGGAGCAAGTATATCTTGAGAAGATTACTTGGTGTACATGGAAAAGTTGAGACTTTCAAAGCTAGACTTGTTAAAAGTTTGCATCATTGACCAGGTATGGATTATGATGAAACCTTTTCTAAGTAGCTATGCTTAAGTACATCCAGATCCTACTTGCCACGGCTACATACCATGACTACGATATCTGGCGGTTGGGTGCCATGACTGCTTTTCTAAGTGATGTTTTAGAAGAGTGCGTCTATAAGTACACAGCCAGAGGGCCTCGTAGACAGTGGGAGCAGCAGAAACGCGAGCAAGATGTTTTATGTGATAAAGCAGGCATCGCGGAGTTGGAACGTCTGTTTTGATGTGTTAGTCAAAGAGTTTGACATCATCAAATTGGTAGATGAACCTTGTATAAACAAAAAGGTAGTAGGGAGTATGGTGACGATCCTCGTAGAGCACGTGGATGACATACTCTTGATAGGGAATGAGTTTCCTATCTACGCTCGGTCAATCTCCGCTTATCACAAGGATTCTCCATATAGGATCAAAGTGATACCTGCTAAATCCTAGTTTTTGGATCTATGAGATAGATCTAATTGGATGTTAGGACTCTCACTAGTTAAAGTGAGAAGGTATCAATTGATCATGAGGAGAATCACTGGAAAGGTTCCAGGGTGATAAGGACGACTGAATGTCAGTCGCAGGCATTGTCTTTACCCTCAGTAAAGGGACGGTATGTTGGAAGAGTTCCAAGCTAGATACCGTGGCATACTAGACGATAAAGGCTGGATACATCGCTACTTAACATGCTACTAAAGAGGCAGTCTGGGTATATATTAGTTCATGAGATGAACTTCGTTCCTCCCATTGTGTGACAATGGAGTTGTGGCTTATGCCAAGGAACGCCCGTCCCATCAGTGATCCAGACATATTCTAAGGCAGTGTCACCTGATCATGGAGATGGTTGATCTCCAGGGTGATCGAGGTTAGGAGAGTAGACTCAGAGGACAACACGGCGGATCCACTCACAAAGGCCTTTTCCCAGAGAGAGACTTTTATGGGATGGTTGAGTATGAGATACTGCAACCACTGCTACAGATGGCCCTAGTGCAAGTGGGAGATTGTTAGTTATATGTATGCCCTAGAGGCCATTACTATACATAGAATGTATATTGTAGTGGATGCTGGGACATATATAGGGAGGACTTTCTTGCTCGACATGATAGTATGCTATCTGGTTGCTCTTTATCTTAACATGTACACTGATTGTCTCTCTGTTACATGTTGGTAAAGCCCTTAGGATGTGTACTTGACTACCTAGACTATGATGCGGATCATACTAGTGGGGACATGGTAGTCCATAAGTACATCCTTCAAGGTCCCTAGTCGTGGGTGTATCGAGACGGGGCATCGATATACCAGAGTAGGCTAGCGTATACCTTCTCGACCCATACAGATGGGCAATGGATGATCCCATATCCATTGATGTTTGACAGCAAAGATGATATACGGGTGCTCAGTGGAGACTGGGTACACTGGACGGACTCGCCGAGAACTCCCAGATGGTATTATACCTTACGTCAGATGGCAGTTCTCTAGTGACACTGGTACAGGTTAGTCTGTAGACCCGAGATCGTCATAGAGTCTTGTATGATTCCCACTGTGCTTTGATTTCCACCTTACCACGTCCAAGAGGGCGTGCAAAACGGTGGTTTTTGGGTACAGTCCAGAATCACATGGAGGCAATGAGCGATAGGAGGGGATTCGTCTCTCCCGGTATAGGGAGTTGATGTTGCGCTGTGTTCGATTGGCTATAACCGGAAATTCCTGGCCAAGGTTGCTGAGATTTACTGGTAAGTGTTAACAGTAGTTTCTCAAACTGTTATAGACCTCATATCGACACGACTTATCGAGCTACTGGGGTCTGACGTTTACCACCCCTAGGCGAGATATGCGACATATCAGGCGATCAGACCGGACTGTACGGTAAGTGTTACTGGTTAGATTCACAGGAGTGTGAGCGGGCTTGCTCGTTTATCTTCTCATCGCTCAATACCCGGGTGGCCGTTACGTTTAGCAGACCGCTTGCGGCTTGTTGGTGTTTGATATGATCATCACCTGCTGCCGGCGTATTGACGAGTCTTTAGAGTCCTACACAGAGGTTTCCTGGCTCAAGCGAAACGAAATAGGAGCGTATATGAGATATGTGCGGGACCGAGAATAATACCAGTATGTGATACTGTATTCTATTCTCGCGATTTGTATCATCGGCAGGTTATATGTGATATAGCCGGGTTACCGAATCAAGTGTTGATTCGATACATTGATACACTTGATATTAGTCGGTCATATGCGATATGACAGGATCGTTAAATCAAGTGTTGATTTAATGATTTAATGTATAATTATATATTTGATATATTACTTTACATTAACTAGTATTGGTTCACTTAAGATTGATTATCTCACTTGAATGTGCACATTGTATATATGATATATTTTATTGTGCACTTGATTGTATCATATTTGATGATACATGCAAACTTGGGTGTATGCTTGCTTTAAACCATTTTTAGGTTAATGGTTAGGTTTTAATTTGATTTATCTATTTTCTTTATTCATTTTAGTTAAAATGAAATGGTGGCTTGCTTTGTATTTTTGTTGAAGCTTCATGAAGCTTTGAAAAGCTTTGACAATTTTGTTTCTTTCCTTAACCCTAACCATTTACTTTAACCCTAGTTTATTCTCTACACTTGTTAACTCACCCATGGTTGCTAAATGATAAGAATCACTTGGATTTTATTTTTGAAATAATTCATTTTTCTTCTTCTTCATCTTCTTCTTCAAGTGAAGAAAAGAAAAGCTTTCTACAAAAATGTCAAGTGATGAAATCAATTGAGAAACCCAAATCCAAAGTGAACCCACTTCCTATTTCTTCATCCTCTACCACTTGTCATGTAGTATAGGGTGTTTTCTTCACAAGTTTCATGACTTGGTGAAGATGGAGCTCGAGTTAGAGTTGCCTCGACGCAGATCATCTTCGGCATCGAAGTCAACGACCTAGCCTGATCTTTTCTCCGATGAAACCACCGCGAGAGTCCAGGATTCCGATGGTTGCAGTGGAGGGACGTCATCACGGAGCCAAGGAAGTGGAGGACCGGATCTACAAAGGTTGTATTTCCATTCACTTAGCAATAAAGTTGTTTATTTGCATGTTTCGCCTTTGCCTCTAGTTATCGATCTATCATTAGGGTTGTTAGGCACATGGAAAATTTGATTTTGCCATGGTTGATCAGTTGTGGAACCTCTTGAGTGTGCCTAGGAACCCTACACACCTCTCTGACGTCGTTGAAGGATTACAACGATAGGTGTCAGAGGAGTTCAGAGATGTACCCTCGAACCAGAGTTGATTGGGGGTCTTATAGTCCAATTTGGGATTAAAGTCTGTTTGAATGTTTAAGGATACGTTAGCCATATTTGAGGCTAAGATCAACTTAAACGGGATCGTTTAGATCCAACAAAAGAGCGTTTGGGGGCTCTATTGTTCCAGTTTAGGGACATTGCGGTCCATTGGTAGTTTAGGGACATTGCGGTCCATTGGTAGTTTAAGGACGCATAAGTCCATGGGTTTAAGGACCCCACAGTCCATATGGGTGTGTTTAAGGACGCATTAGTATGTTAGTTTAAGGACGCATAAGTCCGCGGGTTTAAGGACCCCACAGTCCGTATCTTGGTTTAAGGATGTCACGCCCCGAAAGTACGGAACATGACCGGCACTTAAACTACGAAACGTCTCGAGGCGTACGTAATCTAAGCCGAAAACCCAGAAATCCAAACCAAGAAAAAAAATAGTAGAGTGAAGGAAAACCAATTTAAAATCAAGTAGTTTTAATAGCATAAGCCGAGTTATGCGGTTTTAAAAATATCAAGTATTTCCTGAAAATTTCGGCAGAATCTCCTTTGTAAATACTGGCTCCCAAATGGGATACAACATGAATAGTATACGAAATCAATAAAAAGGCATCCCCAAGCGGGAGCTAGCTCTTCGTCAATCGATGGTCACAACCACACAATCAATATAATATACAACGCCAAGGGCGAGGATCAAAACTCAAAAGAAACTCAAAACAGCAAGAAATCCATGGAAATACAACGCGCGGCTCTAAGGTCGAAAGAATAAACATCACTGGTCTCTATCTCAGAAATAAATACATGTTTGGTTGATGAAACTTCTAGAACAACAGAATAATAATATACAAGATGTAATGATGGGTACGATACAAATAAACCTACTTACTAGCAAGTCACCCAGAAATGGAAATAGTGCCAGCAAAGCCGTAATGAAACCTGTACGGCGAAACCTGCAAGAACTGTGGTACAACGGGGGTGAGTTGCCAACTTGTGAGTAGAAAAACATCTACGCACAGAAATCGCATAAATAACGCAACCTAGGTCAATGATCATAATATATCCTCAAATATATGAATAACATGCAGCCTATAACAATGGCTAGGGTAATATCTAACCCGAGTGTGATCTCATGTGCCCGTGTCAGTGCCTCAGGTAGCAATATATCATATGAATGAGGTATGAATGCATGAAAACAGAATACATGTAAATGAAGAACTGTTTTCATAAATTAGTGAGATTTTCTTTGTATTTTTAAAATGAGCTATCATAAATGAAATCGGCATCAACAGTGTCTAGCATCGACACAAAACATAAATCTCAATGTCTCAAAGCCTCAGGCTCCGGCTATCCGGACTGGCCTGTATCATCAAATCTCAGTACCTCAATATCTCAAAATCTCAATGTCTCAATCTCAATCTCTAGGGCGCCGTCAGCCCAGACCGGCCCCTACTATCCATCTCAAGACACGACGGTATCCTCCGGATATCCGACGCGTCGGGTAAAATCACCGGTAGGTAGTCTCCCCTTGCTAGGCTCATCGTCATCACCACGAGCTTCTTGCCCCGGGGTACCTTACCGGGTCCACCATGTACCCGAAACGGTTCCTCCACTCCTCGAACTCGGGTCTCACATGTCGCTCTCAGCACCGAGAAAACACATGGTGGACGCACTGAAATATCATATCAAGGGTAACCGGGTTTTTAAAACAATTACATACTCTCTTTTGAAATCCCCACGGTTCCCAAATCCAGAAATATCATGGAAATCCGAATCCAAAACCTCAATAGCACATAAACTAGTGAATATATGCATGAGAATTCATGAATGCGGCATAACAATGAATAACAGTATGCATGAAGCGACAAGTAATAACTACAATGTCTAAACTGGCATATAAGGCAAGTACACTAATATCATGTCGAAACAACTAGCTAACAAGCTAAGTCAAGCAAATAGTCTATTCTAAAGTGTACGTGACATGGCAATTACCGATGAAGATGTGTGTGAGCCGGCAAGTAAGTGTATGTGGTACATACGCTTCATCGGTAATGGTGCTGGTGTCCTAACAGCATAATATCAATAATGGCATATGAATCACAATATGTATGCGATGCGGAGCAACAACAATAATGTACGGGAGCTGATTACTAGACACAACGATAACAAATCTGCATTACCCTGATATAAGTCCTACAATGGTTCCTTTTGAAATAACATGAATCGTGGGGTTTTGAAAATAGGGGCTACGGTGTTTTTAAGAAAAGATACGTTTTTGAAATATCCGTAGCATCCCTTGACCTGTCTTTTTAAAATACGCACGATTCGTAAGCTTTGAAATAGGTAGGAACCGAATCTAATCTAACAACTAACTAAACTAAAAGGCTAAGCTACAAGCTAGACTACAGGTAAGGAAACCGCCTAACATCTGAGTCGATACATATACATACCTGTATATATATTAGTCGGTGATCCCGCCTCAATAATATCATATCCGATACCATATCTATAATTAGACATCCCAAGTCAAGAGTGCGGATCAATCATCAAGATATAGCTCGTACGTAAATTCGTCGTACGGCATCCCCAAATCTGGGTACGGGTCAATATCATATTCCTCACACTATTCCTCCGGTATCCTCTTTATCCAAGATCATAGTCTAGGGTACTGACCTATGTCTAGTACAATACTAATATCCTCAATATACTCATGATCTGACTACTGATCGACAATCTCGTACAAACCGATATCGTCAGCACATATCATCATCAAGGGGTATACATCGCCCGATACGGCCTAATATCAAAATCCCAGCATATCATGCCTCATATCACGATCACATGTCGACCATTTTATTTATAACACTATTCACCCGTATCGCCGCCCCAAGATCCGCTATAACTCCAGGACGTACCTCAAGTACGAATCCTGCCATATCACCGATATCACAACCACAAAATAAATCTCATCGACTCAGCTCAATCCCAAGTATCATCCTCAAATCCGTATGTGAACACATAGTCCCATACCCATATGAACACATAATTATAAAGAATCCCATGAGCACATATAAATAGGAATGTATGCAAGTATGTATGTGTATGTGTAGTGCAACACTACCCTAGGGTTCGCAACACTAAATTAATCCAACACACCAATATCCATCCTAAACATCGTTATTAATCCTAAATACTATCCTATAATAATTGTTGGTGTGTATACGCATCCGTATACACCACCACGGACTGCGGGGGTGCTATACGCCATCCACCCGACTTCTCCCCGTAGATATAAATCTACTCACCTGGTCCTCGCTCGCCGGTGCCGACGTCGCCACGCACTTGCATGTCGTCTCGAAGTCCACATGGGGTACCGATCGATCCGTGTCCTTCGGTCTTTAATCTCCGCAACAAATTCCCAGCTGTTGCGCCGACGAAGTCCGCTACCTGATCTTGCTCGTCAAAGTAGCACCACATCATCAAATCTTTATACGGGCTCCCGTTTCAAACCGAAGCAACCCGGACATGAAGTTTGCTAGCCGACATGTCCAAGATTGAAGTAGAGAGAGTGTAGAATACATTGTCTCAAGGCACCCAAGCGTTTGGATGGTGGTAAATTGGAGTTGCCATGATTTGAGAAGAGAAGTGAGAATGGGATTTTGCAAGGCAAGTGGAAAAATGCTGGGGCTCGGCCATACAAGAATGCTCTCTGGGGATTTGCAAAGCAGAAGTGGTTTTAGTGCTCTGTGTATTTCTATGAGTGTTCACAGGGAATTTTTGATTGGTGTTGAGCCAAAGAAACCAAGAGGTGAGTGTATATAATAAATTAATCAACACCAATAATCAAACCCCATCATCTTGCCCATGCTGCCAACACAACACCAAAGACTTTCGAAATGATCACAGTGGGAATACTATTTGAGTGGTGAGGAATAATTAAACAATAAATAAAACCCCTCCAAACAAAGAGCAGCCACCAAAAATTTGGAAATTTTCCTTAGCCCAAAAATTTCCAAAAAAAATTATAACTCACATTAATTAAACATAGAATAAGATGTTTAAATCGGGAAAAAGAACTGGCAACTCCGAAAATAATCCCGTAACGAATTACGGAATTACCCTTCAACTGTAAATACATACCCGCATTTGTATTCCGACCGTATACAAATGTAATGAGACAAAAATATTCCTACAATATAATACTAGAATCCGGTTTAAAATAATAATAAAATAATTTTTTTCAGAAAATTTGAAATTTCACCAGTGGCTCAATAAACACCAAATACTAGCAATTACATAGCTAGAATATGTATATTTAATTTTTATAATAAGATATTTGTATTTTGACTTTTTACAGAAAACCCCCTTATTTTACCGTTTTTTCGAAATTTCACCGAAACGATTTTCAAAACGTTACAAAGGATGCATAAGTCCATGAGTTTAAGGACCCCACAGTCCGTATCTTGGTTTAAGGACACATAAGTCCATGAGTTTAAGGACCCCACAGTCCGTGTTGATGTGTGGTTGTCGGGACCCGTCACCTCTCTGACGTCGTTGAAGGATTACAACGATAGGAGTCAGAGAAGTTCGGAGATGTACCCTCGAACCGGATGTAAATTGATTTAAGAGAGCAGATTTGCTCAGTCAATTTAATTTGAGGACTTACGGCCATGATTGGGCTAAGTCCAGTTTAGAAATGTTTAACATCTTACTTGTCTTTGGCCTATTAGGCTTGTGCTAGGGCTTTGCCACTGTTTAATAATGCACTGCATTTCTTATTTTGTTTGGGCTCTACCCTTTTATAAATGATGCAGAGCATCAATTTTGTTTGGGCTCTGCCATTTTATTGCGTTTTATTTTGTTTGGGCTCTGCCCTTTTATAAATGATGCAGAGCATCAATTTTATTTGGGCTCTGCCCCTTTTATTGTATTGCCATTTATTTTGGCCTACTAGGCCTTTTTGACTTGGGCCTGGCCCTTCAGTAAACAATGCAGTGCATTTGTCTGGCGCTTTGCGCCAATCAAAGAGCGCAAGCGCTTGTGGTGAGGACACGTGTCATGCAAGCGCCGGTGCGCTGCGCTGCTGACACGTGGCGCGCTCTGGTGAGTTGCGCCAGCTTCAGAGAGCAAAGCTCTACCCTAAAAACGCACAGCGCAAGTGTGTCAGATGCTGACACGTGTCACGTTCTGAGGAGCGCAAGCGCAACAGTGCGCTGCGCTGTGTCAGTGCGCTGCGCTGTTGCGCTGCTGACATGTGGCGCTCCCTGGTGGCTTGCGCCAACACAGGAGCGCAACAGTGCAATTTTTCAAGTGCAAAGCACTGTTTTATGTTTTGATCGATTTTAAATCAAAGAAAATAAGTTTTTCTTGTTTTCAAAAAACCAATGGTTCATAAGAAAGTGCAAAGCACTATTATTATTTATTTTTCTTTTTATTGAAGATCATTGATCTTCTTCTCAGATCAATGATCTGTTCATAAGAGAATTTTCTCTTTTTTCTAAAGGTTTTTACCTTTTTTCCTATTGAAATTTCTTCAGAGTTCTCTTTGTTTGAAATTCTTGATTTCTCACAATTGTTGGTCCCTTTGAATTGAGGTCTAGGGTCCTTTATATAGTGCCCATAAATTAGTTAAATTTGTTAAAGAGATCTTTCTCTGAGTGATTTTGGGAATTTTCCCCACCGTTGGATCTTTGATCCAAGGGCTTCTGTTTTACAGAACAAAATCTTCTTGTTTTAACAAGAACAGAAAGATTTCTTTAGAATCTTGATTCTGTTTGGCGCAAATGCCCCAGCGCGTGACACGTGTCACGCAGCGCACAGCGCAGCGCGACTGCGCTGACACGTGTCGCACAGCGCAAAGCGCAGCGCGACTGCGCTAGCGCATCTGCGCTGACACGTGTCGCGCAGCGCAGTGCTTGCGCAACTGAAGCGTTGCTTCCTTTAATTTTGCTTTAAATAGAGCTTTGCTCTGATTGGGTGCGCTGCTTTGGGCGCTATGCTGATATATCTGCGCCTGACACATGGCGCGTTGCGCCCGGAATTTGAAGCGTTGCTTCAAAATTTGAATTTTGAATTTCCAACAGAGCTTTGCTCTGATTGGGGGAAACAGGGCGCTGCGCCCAAGGCAGCGCACCCCAATCAGAGCAAGGATTTGTTTTAAAATTCAAATTTTAAATAAAGGAAGCAACGCTTCAGATAACCTGCGCTCTGCGCTGCGCGACACGTGTCAGCGCAGTTGCGCTGCGCTCTGCGCTGCGGGACACGTGTCAGCAAAGTTGCGCTAGCCCAGTTGCGCTGCGCTCTGCGCTGCGTGACACGTGTCAAGCGCAGGTGCGCTTGCGCCAACGGCGCCAGCATTTAAGCAATAAATTATTTAATTAATCAGAATTAAAATTCTATAAAGATCTTTTTAATCTGATCAAAACAAGAAGATTATCTTCTGTAAAACAGAGGCCTTAGGATCAAAGATCCAACGGTGGGGAAATATCCCCAGATCAATCAGAGAAAGATCTCTGTAACAAACTCAACAAACTAATTGGCCATATATAAAGGCCCCTGGACTCCAAGTCTCAGATAAACAGAGCTCCTCTAAGAACTTTGAGAAAAACTCAAAGAGAAAAAAGATAAACCTTTGGAAAAAGAAGAATTTCTTCTAAAAAGATCAAAGATCTAAGAACAAGATCAATATCTTCAATTAAAAGGAAAAAGATCAAAAAGATCTAATTATAAAAGATCAAAAAGAAGTAATTTTCATTCTTAGATCTTTCGATCTATATAAAGGCACTGCCTTTTGATGAACCATTGGTTCTTGAAACTTGAACAAGAAAAAACTTGTTTCTTTGATCTAAATTGGATCAAGATGCGCTCTGCGCTATCGTACAGTGCCTTGCACTCTTGATTTATACTGTTGCGCTTCTTGGACTGACGCAAGTCACCAGGGAGCGCCACGTGTCAATCTGCGCTCTGCGCTCCTAAATATAGCGCACTGCACTCTTGGTTTGGCGCACTACACCAGAGCGCGCCACGTGTCAGCAGAGCACTAGCGCAGCGCACTGCGCTAACAGACTTGCGCTCAGCAGAGCGTGACACATGTCACCTCCACATGCGCTGGCGCCTTGCGCTCTTTAATTGGTGCAGAGCGCCTGACAGGCCACGTGGCGCACTGTCAGACCATTAAATGCTCTGCATTATTAAAAAAGGGTAGAGCCCAATTAAAAGGCCTAACTGGCCTAATCTAAATGCTGTGCATTTAATTAAAGAGCCCAATGCTATGCATTATAAAAAGGGCCAACCCCAAATAAAGTCTCAAATAGCCAGAACAACAAAATGTTCAACTCATATCAACCGAGCCCATATGCTCACAAACCTTCAAATAGACTTTAGTCCCAAATTGGACTATAGATCTCCCAACCAACAATGGTTCAAGGGTACATCTCTGAACTCCTCTGATATCTGTCGTTGTAATCCTTCAACGTATTCAGAGAGGTGACGGGTCCCGACGGCCATACATTCCATGGACCACCATGTCCCTAAACTGAACAATAGAGCCCAAATGCTCTCTTGTTGGATCTAAATGATCCTGTTAAGTTGATCTTAGTCTGGAAATTAGACTAACGTATCCTTAACAAACGTTTAAGATGATCTTAGCCTCAAATATGGCTAACGTATCCTTAAACCAAAACCCCAAACCCAAATCTAAGAAAATACGGATTTGGAGTAATCCACGGCCTACGGGCGACAACACAAATTAGTCTCCGTATACAATCCACGGGCAACCACAAATAAAACAAACACCCACGACACGAAGTGACCAGCTGGAGAAGGAGAAAGTTGCTACCGCGATGCGGTAGCGTAATTAACTGCAGGGGCTTGCGCCTGCAGGGAAGAGCGTCCCCACAATCAAAACCCCCTCAAGCGAAGGGGAATCTGATGAAGTCTGCTACATCGGACGCATCCGTTTAAACCTTCGATACATGGTGCCATAAATCAACTTGGCATCTTCGGAGAGGTGGACGGATAGCACCAAATAGCATCTGCCCCGAATCTCAGTGCCGAGACACCCAGTCTTGTGCGCCGTCTTTCGGCGGGGAACAGATTCTGGCATGCCCGGTAGGACCATTTCTTCTTTCCACTCTACACTTCGTGTGTCGTGTTCGCGAACCAATCGCGGTTTGCTAATGGTTGCCTGTGGATTCGAGGTACTTAGATTTGGTGTCTTGCTCCATGTAGAAAACAGAAGATCAATGGCTTCAAACTGCACTACCTACAACTACAACTCTCACTCCGTCCTTGCTGGAGGAGTGACTTACGGGCCCCAAGCGGCCTCCCTTTTCAAGATACCAGTGGAGCAGGTAACTCAAGCCACCACTGGACTATTCTTCGGGACTATGCTCCCACCCATGAGCTTCAACGCCCCTGTACCGTCACAAGAAGCCCCCAAGAAGTTGGTATTCGATCGTCTTGCTACTACTGCGGCCCCTCTCAACGGGTCGCCCAACTCCATTGCCTCATTTTTTAGCAGACTAGGCCAGAGCTCCAACAGGCCTATGAAGAAGCCTGCAATACCAGAAGGTGTTATCCCAAAGCGGATAGTCATCCCTGCTCCCGTTCCAGGCGAAATCACCAAGGTTGCTTCCTCTACTCGGAAGTCTGCTTTTGATAGGTTGGCCGTCCCCACTCAACGGACGTCGGTCTTTAAAAGGATGATACCGGCGAATTTTGACCAACACAGGGGGCATGAGGAGGTCACCCCTACGGCTAAACCAACTCCAATTGCGCGACATGCTCGCCGTCGTCACTGGCGCCGAGTACGGAAGGCTGGGGGCAGCTCTCCCTCTGGATTTACTCCACCAGCTCCAACGGTGGGGATCGATGCTGCTGTTCCAACCGAGAACAGCTTTGAACTGCTCAACAAAGTGCACAAAAACTCTGCTGTATTGAAAAGATCTCCTACACCTGTGGATAATACCCCAAAGGTGAAGCTAGAGCAGCCCCATCAACGGCTGTCCTCTGAAATTTACAAGGTCTGGCGTCAAGTCCAAGACTCCGTAATGGATCAAGACTATCTCCACCGATAAAAAAAGATGAAGGTTCGGGAGGAGAAGGACTACTCTGTCAAGACAGAAAAAGCAACAGCTGGCTGGGTGCCCACTGCAATGGATTCCTCAACGTCAATCACTCAAAAGAAAAGGAGGCCGCAAAAAACCCCTGTGAACATGGCGAACCGTAAAAGCGCTGAGCACAAACGCCCCAAGTCTGGGGGCATAGTTGTGAATATTGTTTATATGGCATCCGGGAAAGAGGATAGCCGCACTTCGATGTGTCACTGACCGCTCACCCGATCTGTGACAAAAGCCCAGGAGCAGCAACAGAAGTTTCAGGAAATGCTGACGCAAATTGCTGCACTCACCGGGCCAAAAGAAAGCCCGGAGGCATCATCAGAGCAGCGTCACGAACAAGAAACTGATGCTGACTTCTTACGCAGAGTCTTCGAAAAGAAGGACAAAGAAGCCGCAGAGCAGGCAGCTAACATAAAGCAAATGGCGCTTCTCTTCCAAGATATGGTAGGGATGATGTTACAGCCGGACCCTCCAGCTGAAGACCCTCCGATCATTGTTGGAGACGACAGAGGGGAGACATCTAATCCTCCTCCGACCCTTTCAGCAGCCAAGGAGGAAACCATTTCCAAAGCTGCACTAGACGACTATATAGCTCAGCAGATACGAGTTCATCAGGCGAATGAAGCGGCTGGGCAAATTGTTAGAACCAGACGACTCTATCCGGGCTGGTATGACCAAATCAGTTACCCGCCGAGATATACGATCCCTAAGTTCCACGTATATAAAGGAACTGGAAATCCACATCAGCATGTCACTCAATTCAGGGCCTTATGCGGCAACACTGGAGGCGATGACAAACTGTTGCTTCGCCAGTTCGTCGGCAGCTTAGCAGAAACGGCCTTTCAATGGTATTCGGAGCTACCTAACGACTCTGTCAAAACATTTGTAGAGATGGAGCTATTATTTACATAAAGATTTGCGAGTGCTAGTGAACGCACCCTGATAGCAGCACTGATTAATGCCAGGATGAATCTAGGCGAGACGTGGGTCCAATACGCAATACGGTGGCGAAACTTATGGTCGAAATGCGAACAGCGAATCGAAGAAACACCTGCGGTAGGCATGTTCGTGGGCACTCTTGATCCGCAAGCAACTATCTCACAATTCGTGATGTTCTTCAAGCCAACTACTTTCCAGGCCCTGATCGACAAGTTGGCCCAAATGGATTAAATGGGTCACAGACCGTCTCCCCCGAAGCTGGAACCACGGAACGACAAGGGTAAAGGGAAGGCGACCTTCGTTGCAAACACTCAACAGCATCCCAGTGCCCCAAAGCTAGCGAATCAACTCGAGGAGAGACGGCACTATTATAATGAGAAAATGAAGCATCCTTACTCATTCCCTCGGGACAAAACGAAGAGGCTGTTCGAGTTGGTTATGCGCAACAGGCTTATCAATTTGCCGAATCCCAGACGACCGCCGCAGCCCAGCGAAGTGAATAATCCCAATTACTGCCCTTACCACCAAACAGTAAGCCATCCGATCGAGGATTGCTTCGTCTTTAAGGGATGGATCGAGGATCAATACCTACAAGGCAAGCTCACGTTGTCTGAAAACTGGAAGGTGAACCCGCCACAACCTCATGCTCCTAAAAAGGTGGACACGCCAGGGGCATCGTGCTATTTTATAAAAGAAACTCCGTGGGAGATCACTCTTTCGGCTAAAACTAAAAGAATGCTGAAGGATCTCCAAATGTGCCTGGCAATCAGGTGGAAAAATCCACTGGAACCCGAGGTCGTAGAAGGAACGCTGAAGCCGCGCTTAATTCCAAAAACTGGTGGTGATAGTCAAAGCGCGCACACCCAGCCGTCGAAATCTTCAAAAAAGAAGAAGAAATCCAAAGAGCCCGTAAAGCCTGGCGACAAGCGCATGGACCTGCAGAAACAAATCGACGTGCTGGAAGAGTATAACCAGAAGGCACGGACTCCAATCACGCTCCAAGAATTCCTTGGCCACGTCCTTGAAGACGGAGATGATGAAGAAGAATCGTCGGACGAATCTGAAGATTACGTAGCAAGTTGCCATGTGATCTCTCACTTGTCGATAGACAGTGAAGAAACTCCTGACGCAGGGAAATCGGGGGCAAATCTTGAGCCTGAACTTCTAGGACCATCAGACGAAGTGATTGATGCATTCCTAAACGAGGTCCGCCAGAAAAGCAAAGCTAATCGAGAGCGTGAACTGGATATATTCGAAAAAGTCAAACGCCGACGACTGGAGGAAAAGGTCGAGATATCCCAACTGGAGCAAAGCATCCCTATCGCCAGTAAAAGCAAGCTTAAAGTAAGGAAACAATTCGCTAGGGCCCTGGCAATAGGAATGAAGTTACCCTATTTCAAAGGAAATGCCCCTGGCAATATACGCCTTGATGAAGCGGAAATACATCCTAACTTCTGTCTATACCATCAGAGGATTGCGCACCCTACCGAGGAGTGCATAACCTTTAAAAACTGGTGGCAGGGATATGTTGCCCATTGACGACACGTTCAACGAGTGAAGCGCAAGGATCGTCGGGAACAGAAAAGCACGACATATGAGAACGAAAGAGCTGCTGGCAACTGTCACATAGCCGACACCAAGGGATCGTAAGTTATCACCTTTGGAAGCGACTCTGACGAAGAAATCACCCTCAGCCCTCTCTTCAAGGAATCCACCTCCGGCACAAAACATGCAAAGATTTTCGACAAAATCTAGCTGCGTAATCGTACGTTGACCTATGACCGAAACGTCGTTAAACTACTACCAACCCGCGACATCCCCAGGCTGACATGGTGTAAAAAAAAACGGTATGTCCATAAGCAAAATGGGCATGGATGAAAACCCGAAAGGGCTCCGTAAGTAAAAACAGCAGGGCTACCGACGAGTGTTCGTGAAAACCCGAAAGGGCGCGACCTCATTATATAAATAAAAAAAGGAGTGGAAAAAAAACATTACGTCCATAAGAAAAATGGGTACGGATGAAAACCCGAAAGGGCTCCGTGAGTAAAAACAGCAGGACTACCGACGAGTTTTTGTGAAAACCCAAAAGGGCGCAACCTCGTTAAAAGACACTTGCAGGGTCCCTTTGACCTTGTAAGGAGAAACCACCCGCGTGAGATCCTTACGACTCACAAGGGAGCAATACACTTAGGAATCCTCACGATTCCTAAGTAGAAATTACACTTGCGAGATCCTCACGACTCGTAAGGAGAACTTTCTTATGGGACCCTCACGGCTCGTAAGATTTGAAAGTCTTAAGTTACAGAGACCTGAACCTGTTCTTAAGCAACCCCCACAACCTCCGATACCGCCCTACAAGCGGCTCATACTGACCCTTGTATACAATCCACGGACGCGAATAAACATTTCCCTAACCAAGTCCCATTCGTGACTAGGGATATGTCCATGTGGTGAACAACCCTCGTAAGCTCTCTCGACTTATAAGGAGAAAACCCTTTTGTAAGATCCTTACGACTTACAGGGGAATATGCACTTAGGAATCCTCACGATTCCTAAGGAGAAAACACACCTATGAGATCCTCACGACTTGTAGGGAGAAATACCTTTATGAGACCCTTACGGCTCATGAAGTCAAAAGCCTTAGTCGACAGAATCCTAACCCTGTTTACTAAGCCACCTTTGTTCGACATCGACAGGGGCAAATGATGATTCGCTCCTGGCAATATCCCAGTTGTAGCGGTGCTGATCCCAAGCTTGCGGCGAAAAGACAACAAGCCATACATGCATACGAAATAGCCGAAATGATGGGTCAACTTGCAACAAAATCAGCAAGTAAAAACGTATGCATGCAAAATAGCCGAAATAATTGGGCAACTCGCAATAAAAAGCAGCGAGTGAAAATAAAATAAATAGCCGAAATGATTGGGCACCGCGAAAAATAGCCGAAATGATTGGGCAATCGCGAACTTTCACGATATAAAAACTGAAATGATAGAGCATCGCGGAAAGAAATAAAATAAAAATATATATAATGAAATTTATGTCCTCCAGGCGATATCACAGCAATCCCTGTATACAATTCAGGGGCATAAACAAAGAAGGAAACATATCTTCCCTCCCCATGCTCTATCAAACAACGGAGCCAAGTCTTGACGGCAACTCATATAAAATCTAAAAGACAAATCAGAGATCATCTCGCACCAACGCAGAGTGGTCACCACCTCGACGTTCGTCTCAATACAGCAGACGGGATGTCACGACAGCGTTCTTCCTCCAACAGGATTCGGACGTGACAAAGCAAACGAAGCGAAGGCCAAATTCCTAGCTTCAGGGTCTTGATGGTAACTCATATAAAACTTGAAAGACCATCAGAGATCATCTCACACCAGCATAGAGTGATCACTATCTCGACGTTCTTCTCGATACAGCAGACGAGATGTCACCCCAGCGTTCTTCCTCTAGCAGGATTCAGACGTGACAATCAAACAACGGAGCCACGGCAAAATCCGTAGTTCCAAACCTCGACGGTTCACCAACAACCTAGAGACAACCGCGACATTCGTCTCAATACAGCAGACGTAATGCCAGCAAACGAAGCGAATGCCAAATTCCTAGCTTCAGGGTCTTGACGGCAACTCATATAAAATCTGAAAGACTATCGGAGATCATCCCACGCCAGCGCGGAGTGGTTATGACTCATCGGGGATCTCCAAAATGAGCCTAACCTCAAGTAAAAAGCGGCATGGCAAAATTCCTAACGCTTGCTCTTCCGACGGTCAAACTGCCTAGGAGGATTGCTTGAAGACGTCTTGTCCAGCCCCCGAAGGGATCAGAGACACGACAATCGCAAGGCTACTCGAACGGCAAGATTGCCTATCGAGGAATACATCAGCCAATGCGACGGTACAACGGACAAAAACCTAGTAC
Source organism: Agapanthus africanus (assembly GCA_030015575.1). NCBI lineage: Eukaryota > Viridiplantae > Streptophyta > Magnoliopsida > Asparagales > Amaryllidaceae > Agapanthus > Agapanthus africanus. Next base: position 887,943,592 of record JASDDO010000019.1, on the reverse strand, counting down.
CGTAGACCCTAACGGACCTCTGTCGTAAAGAGCAGACGTTAATTGTGACGTTAGGATATTCTTGTGAGAACTGCTCGATTCATCTCGACTCGTGAGGAAATTAGTGTCTTTGCGAGAACTTCTCGATTCGTCTCGACTTGTGAGATAAAGCCTTAGGCAGCGGGGATTAAAAATCCTGTTTCCTAAGCACTGGGACCCTGCAAGTCGGTCCAAAATGGACTCTTGCATACTATTCACGGGTCGCACTCTCCAAAGTCGAATCTCGACAAGGAGGGAAACAACCGCTTACGGGTCCCCTTGACTCGTAAGAGGGAAAAATTCTCTTATAAGATCCTTACGACTTATGAGAGAAAACGCACTTAGGAATCTTTACGATTCCTAAGGAGAAAATACACCTACGAGATCCTCTCGATCCGTAGGGAGAAAAGTCTTTGTGAGACCCTCACGGCTCATAGAGTTGAAAAGTCTTAGGCAGCAGATCTGAACCTGCCTCCTAAGCCATCACTACCTCTTGAAGAAGCCAAGACAAGATACTCACTCTACCATCTGTCGACCATGTTTACTAAGGTAACATGCTGATAATAAAAGAAAGGAAAAAGCAGAGAAATGACACGAGACATTGTGAAGAATGTATATCTTTTATTCATGAATTTGATTGAGTACAAGATACATTGTGTTAAAGAATAAAAGAAACAAATACATCTTATTTACGATTACAAATGATACAAAATGTTCATGGAGAAGGAAGCGTCTTCAACAAATCTGCAAGCTGCTCTCGCACTTCCTTCAACGCCTCCTCCTGAGCGGCTGCCGCAGCCAACTCTGCTTCTACCTGGGCCCGCTGCTGCAGGTAGGATGAAAGCTGCTCCTCAACAGCCTGCTGAGCTGCCTCGCGATTTTGTGCATCTCGCTCGACGACGTCAAGCTGCTGCCTCAGTGTTAACCCGTCAGAGATGCATCGCAGAAGGCCTTCAAAGATAACCTTCAACTGTGCAGCATTTGCATCCACCTGAGCATGCAGTTAGGAAGACTCGCTTGAGGTCTCTTTGCATTCCCTTCGCCTTAAAGCCGCTTCTTGTTCCAGATGGCGGAAGTAAGAAGCGCTCTGCTCGATCCATGCCGCCCGTTGAGTACTCGTGGCCAAAATCTCGGGGGCAGGATGTATAAGCTCCAGTTGATGCAGGCGGGCCTCCATCTCTCTACAGTGGTTAACCCAAGACTCGACGATGCCTTCATTATGAAAATTTACAAGCTTCGCCAGCATCGGATTAACCTCAGCAGCGAAATCTGCGGCAGATGTAGGAGCTTCCGCGTCAAGCTCTTCGACGCATCCGCTCAGCATGCTCAAACTCATCGCAGCACCCTTTGAGGATGGACGTCTGGAGAACGGGCCTGCCGGCATCATGATGCGGGACTCTAAAGGGGCCAGAATCGGAATGACAGCTGAAAAACGAAACACAATCAAATGACAATTCAAGGAATATAAGAAAGTCATCAATGATGGAGTTTACTATACCAGCTGCAGCAGGTGGCAAAGCCGGGAGGGCCGGTGGCGCTACTGATCTTACATTTCCTCCTTTGATCTGTAGCACTGCAATCAGGGCAAGGAAGAATCAGAAATAATTCTATTACTAATAAAAAAGAAGAAAGGGCATAATTGAAATCTATACTCACCAACGCCACTGGAGGAAGCAAGCTCCGACGGGAAGGAGAAGTGCGGGTGCAGCACCTGGTAGAGGTGATCAAAAAGCACTCCTGCAAGGACGCAATAGTATAACGTCAATTCATGAATTATACGGCCGAAAGATAAGACTAATGGGTTACAAATCCATACATTCCAGCATTTGCGACGGTGCGAGAGAAGGTAGAGAGGTGGCCACCGTGAAGACAGTAACTGATGACGCTCCCTCGAGCAATGGGGCATCAGCACTGGCCGCACCTGCGTTAAAAACAAGAGAAACCTGTCAGGAAGAATTGCAAAATAAAAAAAGAGGACGGTAACCCGAAATTTACCTGATGAGTCACCAGCCGAAACGGCAGCGTCTCCCTCCTCTATTGACATGGGACCACCTCCCGTTGCCTCATCGCCAGACTCTACAGGAGCCGTCGTCGTGCTTACAAGGCCAGGAGACGGCGAGGGACCGTAGGCTGGGAGAGCAATGATCGGAGCGGTGCCCGACTCTTGGGAAAGAGCGGCCGGTTCGTCCTTGGCAATCATGCCCATCTCACCCGCTACCCCCTCGGGTTCAGCGGTCGCGGCCATCTCGTCCACCGCCGCCATGGGTTCATCGGTCGCAGCCTCTCCATCCGCTGCCGCCCCAGACCCGGCTGTAGCAGCCGTCTTATCCGCCGCTACCTCGGGCTCGGCATCGGCAACCATCTCAGGCATAATAAGCGTGACCATTTCGTCAGCCACTAGCTCAGGCCCGGCGACTACGGCCGCACCGCCTACCGTCGCCTCGGTTTCAGCTGCTACCTTCTCCACCGTTCCCATCAGGCTCGACCGTTTCCGCCGCTCCTTCAGTTGGACTCGGCCCTGCAGGACAAGATATATAAGAACCAATAGTTTTACAACTCATACAACAAAAGCCTCGAAAAACACATTACCTAAGGTGGATTGATCGTTGGCTTCCCGAGCTGCACGCGCCGCCTGTCTATAAGCAGTAGACAAGGCGACCGGGGGCTCCTCGGAAGAAGTGGCAGCAGGAATAACGGCGCTTGGGCCTGCTCCCACGGCCAAAGCAGCGCTACGCTCCTTCGCTGCGCACCTCAAGCGCTTCCTCTCCTCCCGGGCCATCACGATGGACCTCTTGGAAGTCTCCTTCAGCAAGGCGTCGTCGTCCGCATTCAGAGTTGCCTCCAGAGCCTTCAAGGCATCCATCATCGGCTTTTTGAGTCGGGTCTCTTGCGGCAATTCCGAAGAGGCCGGGACTTCGGTAGTTGGCCCGGGGAGAGTCCCCGCATCGTCTTGCGCAGTAGATCCCGCGGTCCCTGCAAAGAGACAAAGAAAAGATTAGATTGGCCATAAAAAGGAGAATAAAGACTCAGTGAGCCGAGACATACCAACACCCGATATAGTGCGTTTCATCTCTTCTTCCTGGAAGGTTTTCAGGGAAGCAGCGATGGCTTCTTCGGTAGAAATGCCTGTTTAAAAAAGGAAAAGTGTCAGTCAAAGACAATGATAAAAGTACGATGCAATGACAGAAAAATACAACTAGTCATTACCCGATTGCGCGAGTTTATCCAACCACGCTTCGAGCCTTGTCGATCGCTCAGAAGCCGCGATGGCGGCCGCCATATCGGTGTCTGCTGGATCCACAAAGAAACCCTTGTTGCTTCCGTACTCGCTTAGGCCTTCAGTGAGAAGGGCCTGAGGCTCTAAGCCGAGGATGGCATTAGGAGAAAGAACGGACTTCTTCTTCCTCTTCTGCCCGCGGACCCCGGTCGCCGCCAAAATCAGCTTACGCTTCGCAGGCACCTTAGGACGGCGGGTCCCGATGTCCGAGCCCACGCCAGACTCGGGCAAAACTACATTCACCATCTCCACTGGAGCACGGGGCGCTGGGGGCACGTCCGCGGTAGTACGGGGCAATCCACGCGGAGGGCTCAGCACGCGCGGTGGCTCAGCTCCAGGGATCCTTGGCCTCAGGGGAGCTTTACGGTCGCTGCCAGGAGGCACACCCTTGCGGTCAACCAACAACCGTCTTTCTTCCTTAATAACGGCGCCCGTCAAATGCTGGTACCACGCCGTATATGTATTAAGGATCCGTGGGACGCAAGTCGGCTCGCTGATGAAAAAGTGAGAGCCCGTATTCAGACGCATGAAGTGATGCAGCGCACTCCGCATCCCTTCTTCAGTGACAGCAGGTTCCAGTAAGCAAGCCTCCAACGGCACTCCTTGATTATAGCTCAGTTGCTGGGCAAAACGATGCGGGTTGTATCTCATGAAAAGCGCCGCATCATTTTTCCTAAACACCAGGATCCCCGGTCTGATAGAATATAAATGGAGGGTCTCCCAGGCTGTCACAACTGAGGCCCCATCTTTGAAAATATCTTGCAATGACCGCACTGTGGTAGTAGACGCCTTTCCGATGGTTAACACTTTGTCGGTGAAGGTCATCCCGTCTCCAACTGTGCGGAGACGAAGGAGCAAACCTCTGGCATACCGTGGCGTCGGATTTACAATTGAGGCGCTGACCAATCGCATAATCCGAGGGAAGCTGCACCTGTCATAGAACGAAGGCCTTTTATGCATACCAAAAACGCCAAGTGTATGTAGCTCAAGATATGACATGAAGTAATGCATCGAGAAGATCACGTGTGGTACTCCAGGTTTATTAGCATCCGCCGCTTGACTAAGGCCGTGATACAGGTGGGCTAAGCCGGCGACCCCGACGGCCACTTTTACCCCAATGGTCATCCGGTGAGCTGGGTAAAAGACAGATGGCCTCATACGACGAAGGTGCATCGGGAGCGCAAACCAGCTCAGCCATAGCCCAAGAAATCCTAAGAAGAATGCTTCCTCATCCATCCCAGGGACTGCAACCTCCGCAAAAGAAACAACCGGGGAGTTAGGAAGGAAGAAACCCTTCTGATCTACCTCCGTCGCTGGCAGGTTATCCAAACCTAAACCGAAAGGGTCATCAAGCGTGGCAAACTTAGCAGCTTCCGCCGAGAGGACGTTCGGGTGAAGGAAGCGAGCGATGAAATCCTCGAAATTAACCCCGCGACTCCCAGATTCGAGAAAAAGGTGCTCGTAGATTTTCATCACTTTGATCAGACTAGGAAACTGGTGTTGAACAGCATTCGCCGGAGTAAGGCCCATTATCACTGGCTTAGCACCGAAGACATATTCGTCCGTGGGAAGCAGCTCCTCATAATGCTCCCCTATGACCGGTAAGCCAGAAACTTCTGTGAACTCCTCTAAAGAAATCGACACTTCACGGTCCAGTGCGAGGAAAGTGTGAGTAGGGATATTCCACTGCTCCAAAAAGGCCTTAACCCACCAGGTAGGAAGCGTAGGATATTGGAAGAGAGAAGTATAAATAGCGGTATACAACCCAAGCCTCATCAACTGTGACTTCTTTGCTGACAAAATGTAGCGAGCCCATGGCAGATAACCGATCGGATGAGGGGGGATCAGACCTATATTATATGGTTGCTCCTAGGGTTGCGCTTTGCCTTGACAAATACGGCGTCCCAAGATATCTAAAACCATGGGAGGCTGAACGGGAATTGAAGCTATAGCGGGATGAAGAAGGTTTTCTGAAGTCCAATCGACTATCTCCACGGCATACTTCACCAGGGGTGAGTTGGCGTAATGGATCGCCGTGATAGGCTCCGAAGGCACCACACTTGAAAAGCTTTGTCGACCCCTGATAATCTGATTGTACCATGATCCCCAAAGGTGAAGATTCTTATGTTCCGGATCATGGTCTCTGATCAAAGCTAGGACCTCCCGGTCTACGGGTGCTCCAGGGAATCCTCCCTCCGAGCGAACGAATGGGAACGAGGCATCGAAAGACATGTTGCCTACAAAAAGAAGGGGGACGGAGATCAACTGTCAGTATTGTAATTTTTAATTTCTGACACTTGGAACTTTAAAATTTGTACCACACTGCAATGCAGTGGAAAGGGGACCCATAAAATCTAGATGACAATGCATCAGTTAATAAGACAGCCTCATCATTGGATGAGACTGTCAATTAATGAGGAAATCCTCAAAGAATATTCTCATTAAATGAGAAATCCCTTAAAACAAGAAGAAAATCTCCCTTTTCAGAGCAAAGCTCTGTCACAGAGTGACACTTGTCAAACTCTGGTCACAAGGGAATAAAATTCCTTAAAGAGCCTAGCTCTGTAATAATGATGGAAAAATCCATCAAAGGAAAAATTAACTCCTAAAAATTAAAGTTTGGGATCTTAAAGATCCATGAAAAACTCTTAAGAGTTCATCATCTTTAGATCAAAAGATCTATGTTTTGTCAAAGAGCAAAGCTCTGTCCATGGGTTAAGAAACCCTGGAACAAATTGTTGAGAGCAAAGCTCTGTTTGTGAAATCCCAAAGGGGTTTTCTTTAGATCAAAGATCTATGAGAGCAAGGCTCTGTCAATTAAAATTAATTTAATTTAATATAAGTTAATTTTACCTAAAAGTTTTCTAGAGTTTAACTCTTAAAGTTCTTGAAAGCAAGAGCAGGGCTCTGAAAATAAAATTCTTAAAGATGATAATCATCTGTTGAGGACCAAGGGTCCTATTTATAGGCGCTGAAGCGCCTTTTCAATTCCTGAATCGATTCAACGGTTCAGATCTTGCCACCGCTGCACTCACGTGTGCGCCACGTGAGCGCAACGGTGGGGGGGCATTTGTTTCCCCAATCAGAGCAAAGCTCTGTTTGAATTTCAAAAATTCAAAAATTGAAGCAACACTTCAGATCCCTTGCGCTGCGCGCAGAGCGCTACGTGTCAAAAACCAACACGCCAGCACAAGGGGCGCTGCGCCCAAGGCAGCGCACCCCAATCAGAGCAAGGCTCTGTTTTAAAATTCAAATTTTAAATAAAGGAAGCAACGCTTCAGATAACCTGCGCTCTGCGCTGCGCGACACGTGTCAGCGCAGTTGCGCTAGCCCAGTTGTGCTGCGCTCTGCGCTGCGCGACACGTGTTAAGAGCAGGTGCGCTTGCGCCAACAGCGCCAGCATTTAAGCAATAAATTATTTAATTAATCAGAATTAAAATTCTATAAAGATCTTTTTAATCTTATCAAAACAAGAAGATTATCTTCTGTAAAACAGAGGCCTTAGGATCAAAGATCCAACGGTGGGGAAATATCCCCAGATCAATCAGAGAAAGATCTCTGTAACAAACTCAACAAACTAATTGGCCCTATATAAAGGCTCCTAGACTCCAAGTCTCAGATATACAGAGCCCCTCTAAGAACTTTGAGAAAAACTCAAAGAGAAAAAAGGTAAACCTTTGGAAAAAGAAGAATTTCTTCTAAAAAGATCAAAGATCTAAGAACAAGATCAATATCTTTAATTAAAAGGAAAAAGATCAAAAAGGTCTAATTATAAAAGATCAAAAAGAAGTAATTTACTTTATTCTTAGATCTTTCGATCTATATAAAGGCACTGCCTTTTGATGAACCATTGGTTCTTGAAACTTGAACAAGAAAAAATTTGTTTCTTTGATCTAAATTGGATCAAGATGCGCTCTGCGCTATCGTACAGTGCCTTACACTCTTGATTTGTACTGTTGCGCTTCTTGGACTGGCGCAAGTCACCAGGGAGCGCCACGTGTCAATCTGCGCTCTGCGCTCCTAAATATAGCGCACTGCACTCTTGGTTTGGTGCACTACACTAGAATGCGCCACGTGTCAGCAGAGCACTAGCGCAGCGCACTGACGCAGCGCACTGCGCTAACAGACTTGCGCTCAGCAGAGCGTGACACGTGTCACCTCCACATGCGCTGGCGCCTTGCGCTCTTTAATTGGCGCAGACCGCCTGACAGGCCATGTAGCGCACTGTCAGACCATTAAATGCTCTGCATTATTAAAAAAGGGCAGAGCCCAATTAAAAGGCCTAACAGGCCTAATCTAAATGCTGTGCATTTAATTAAAGAGTCCAATGCTATGCATTATAGAAAGGGCCAACCCCAAATAAAGGCTCAAACAGCCAGAACAACAAAATGTTCAACTCATATCAACCGAGCCCATATGCTCACAAACCTTCAAACTGACTTTAGTCCCAAATTGGACTATAGATCTCCCAACCAACAATGGTTCAAGGGTACATCTCTGAACTCCTCTGATATCTGTCGTTGTAATCCTTCAACGTCTTCAGAGAGGTGACGGGTCCCTACAGCCATACATTCCATGGATCACCATGTCCCTAAACTGGCAATGGACCACCATGTCTCTAAACTGAACAATAGAGCCCAAATGCTCTTTTGTTGGATCTAAATGATCCTGTTAAGTTGATTTTAGTCTGGAAATTAGACTAATGTATCCTTAACAAACGTTTAAGTTGATCTTAGCATCAAATATGGCTAACATATCCTTAAACCAAAACCCCAAACCCAAATCTAAGAAAATACGGATTTGGACTAATCCACGTCCTACGGGCACAAATTAGTTTCCGTATACAATCCACGGGCAACCACAAACAAAACAAACACCCACGACACGAAGTGACCAGCTGGAGAAGGAGAAAGTTGCTTCCGCGATGCGGTAGCGTAATTAACTGCAGGGGCTTGCGCTTGCAGGGAAGAGCGTCCCCACAATCAAAAACCCCTCAAGCGAGGGGGAATCTGACGAAGTCTGCTACATCGGACGCATCCGTTTAAACCTTCGATACATGGTTCCATAAATCAACTTGGCATCTTCGGAGAGGTGGACGGATAGCACCAAATAGCATCTGCCCCGAATCTCAGTGCCGAGACGCCCAGTCTTGTGCGCCGTCTTTCGGCGGGGAACAAGCACTCTCAAATTCCAATGTTTGACACTGCTTCAAAGTTTCACGTGGGAGCACGTGAGCGCTGAATAGATATGTTAGTGTTGAACACTACGGAGGGCTAACATTAGCCAGAATCAGACCAAATGTTCCAAAGACCATCAATCGATCCCCTCATGCTCAGGGTTTCAAAAATATCTCAAGACAGCTAATAAGCTACCAACAGATGACATCTAAACTGATGTTTATCCTACTTCCCCAAATCGGGACATTAGTTCAAGGGTACATCTCTGCATACCTCTGATACATGTCATTGTAATCCTTCAACGTCTTCAGAGAGATGGAGGGTCCCAATAACCAAAAACTATTGATGCATCCCCAAACTGGTTAAACCAGAATCCCATGGACTATGAAGTCCCCAAACTCATGGACTATGATGTCCTTAAACTTCTGGTCTGCAACGTCCCTGAACTAAACTCTATGGACTATGATGTCCTTAAACATGGACTATGAGGTCTCTAAACTCATGGACTGTGATATCCTTAAAATTCTGGACCGCAACGTCCCTAAACTAAACTCTATGGACTATGAGATCCTTAAACTCATGGACTATGATGTCCTTAAACTTTATGAACTGTGAGGTCCGTAAACTCATAGACTATGATGTTTTAAAACTTTACAGACTATGATGTCTCTAAACTGCCATGGACTATGACGTCTTTAAACCCAATGGACCGCAATGTCCTAAAACTAACTACGGACCACAATGTCCCTAAACTAAGATGATAGAGCCCAAAATGCTCTGTCATCGGATCTAAATGATCCCAAACCCCGTTGAGTAGATCTTAATCTAAAATTAGACTAACGTATCCTCAACAAATGTTTAAGTTTATCTTGATCTCAATGATATCAACGATCCTTAAACCCAAAACCAAACCCAAATCCAAACCCAAATCGAAGAAAATACGGATCTGGACTAATCCACGCCCTACGGGCGACAACATAAATTAGTCTCCGTATACAATCCATGGGCAACCAAAAACAAAACAAACACACACGACACGAAGTGACCATATGGAGAAGGAGAAAGTGGTTACCGCGATGCGGTAGCGTAATTAACTGCAGGGGCTTGCGCTTGCAGGAAAGAGCGTCCCCACAATCAAAAATCCCTCACCATGAGGGTGAATCTGACGAAGTCTGCTAAATCGGCCGCATCCGTCTAAACCTTCGATACATGGTGCCATAAATCAACTTGGCATCTTCGAAGAGGTGGACGGATAAAACCAAATAGCATCTGCCCCCAAATTCAGGAAAGACGACCTACGCGGTTTCGTATCTGTTTTCGGCGGAGTACAATGGGCACTGTCCCAACTTTCAGGGGATGTTATGCGATTACGTCTTCTTCCTTTTACCTTGTGTGACCTAGCAGAAAAATGGTTTTATAGCACTGCCGCACATTCTATCGCCAAATGGGATGAATTCGTTATAACATTCCATAAGAAATTTTATCTTAATCATAAAACCGCCCGTGTTCGAAATGAGATTAACCAGTTTACCCAACTTCCGAACGAACCATTCTGGAAATGCTTTGAACGGTTTAAGGATCTTCTTGTACAATGCCCCCATCACGGAATTGATAGATGGCAACTTTGCAGAATTACATATGAGGGTGTTAATCCTGCCACGAAACAAATGCTTGAAACCATTTGTCAATGCCATTTCATGTCAAAAGACAATGGCGAAGCTTGGCAATTTTTGAAAGATCTCGCCGAACAAACCTCACAATGAGAGAGCACTGGACCAACATCGTCTTCATCTAGGGCAGGTATCCATTAGCTCGACATTTCCATCGCAGTGAAAGCCGAAATGGCCGCGATGCAAAAGAAACTCGAAGCTATCGAAAACAAAGTCTCTTCAACCTCTCTAAACTAAGTTACGCTACCCAAAACCGCGTGCGGTTGCTGTTTTGACCCATCTCATTTAACGGAGGAATGTCCTTTGAATCCTCCGTTCTAAGGTCAAGAACAAACCAATGCTGCTTTTCAGCAACGACCCAGAAACGATCCTTATTCTTCCACATACAATCAGAGATGGAGGAATCATCCTAGTTTTGCTTGGAACCAAAACCAAACTCAAACTCAAAATCAGTTCCCAAGCCAAAATAACTTTCAAAGGCTTCCACCACAGCAACAACAGCCACCATACCAAATTCAGCACCCCTTTCAACCGCAATCCTTTCAAAATCCGGCCAACAACATTGCTCCTTATAATAATATTTCGACGGCCGGTATCGATAAAACCTCTGTACTCGAACGAAACTTAGAAATGTTCATTAAACAATCCACGCAAACGACAGCTAATTTAACGTCTTCTATCCAAACGTTAGTGCAACGCACTGCTTCTTACGGTAAAAGCATAAAATCTATAGAAGCACAACTTGCACAGTTAAATTCCGCAATGAGTGAGAGAGAAATGGAGATTTCTATCTCAACCTTTACTAAACCCCGGCCACTCACAAAGCGCGAATCTCATACTTCAAAATCATGATGTGAGTGTCGTAACTACGTTGAGATCGGGAAGAGTGATAAATAACAATTTTGTGAACAAGTTGAAGTTGATGACATTGATGAAACCCCGGCTACTACTTCTACTCCTACTTTGTCCGATCTACCATTTTCTTCCGAGCCTATTCTCCGTTTCCCACTAGGCCCGAACCCTCAGCCCATTTCTTTAAAGGAATTACAAGCTAAGACCATCCCAAATCCAATTTTGAGATCCATTCCATCCCGATAAACTTCTTCTCAAAAGTTGGACCCAACCCTTATTGATAAAGCTCATTTTCCAAACAGGTTAAGGGCCAACAGACCAAGTCCCCAAATGGAGAAGATTGTGGACATTTTTAAACAAGTTAATATAAATATTCATCTCCTAGATACTATCAAACAAGTTCCTTCCTATGTGAAAATTTTAAAGGACTTGTGCACTAGGAAGAGGAAAACTCAAGTAGCTAAAAAGGTTTTCTTAGCGAGTAATATGAGCAATTCTCTTACATAATTGGTGCCCAGAAAATGTAAGGATCCCGGTTGTCCTACAATATCTATAACCATTAGGGGTAAAAATATCAATCGTGCTCTACTCGATTTAGGTGTTAGTGTTAACTTGCTTCTGTATTCGATTTATGAGCAATTAGGCATAGGAGAGTTGAAACCTGCGCATTGCACTCTCCAGATGGCCGATTGATCTATCATCCAACCTAAGGGTGAGCTAGAAGATGCGTTAATTAAAGTCGGGGAATTTATATTCCCTGTGGACTTTATAGTTATAGATACACAGCCTGTAGCAAACCCACGAAACCAAATTCCGGTGATTCTAGGTCGGCATTTTCTAGCAACTTCCAACGCAATAATCAATCGTCGTAACGGTTCAATGAACCTGTCTTTTGGGAAGATGACAATTGAGCTTAACATCTGCAAGTTAGGAAGTAAACCCTTCGAACCTTATGCTCATATTATTGATGTGTGTTCTGTCGAAAAGATAGATCCCGACAGTTGCGAAATTGAAAAGCTTCACGATACTGATCTCGACGCCACTAGTGCGTTATTGTTTGATCCGGCTATTTATTATACACGTGAAGACCCTTCTGTCGACAAGTCCATACCTAAGTCCGAACCCTTTGACTTGTCGAATGATTTAGTCATGCTATCCGAGTTTTATAACTTCCTGTCTAATGAGATTATGATTCGGAATATCGATGAAAGTTTTGAAAACATTTTGCCGAAGAACTCGCATTCCTAGAAGGCATTCGAGTTGTGATGAATCAACCCCCACCTAAAGAAATTGAACCGCCACCCCTTCTTCTTATCAAGAACGAGACTGCGAGTAGTGCACCATCACTGTTTCGTCTCTACCAACCGAGACAAAACCCGATCGATTACGCCTCTTATCTTCCCACTTCTTCACATCTATGATCTTCCACCAACTATGTTGTTATATCGATAAAATATTTGAATGGTTGGTGTTGACTTTTGATCTTTGTAAACCTTTGCATAGACCAATAACCTTACCCCCCTCTTTATAGTTTTAAATGCTTAAAACTGTTTTACTCAAGTTTGGGGGGGGGGGAAGAAAAATATTTTGGCTCTTGAAAGAAAAACAATTTTTTACACAATTGTGAGCCAAAAATAAGTTTGAGGGAGGATTTCACCGTCATTGACTTTTTGTCTCCCTTTACTAATCATTAAGAACTTTTCCTTCCAAGTCTACAGGTTTTGAGCTTAAAAGGTGATATCAGTGAGGACACTGCTGCAAATAGGTTTGGGGGAGGTTTGTGCTTATTCACGCATCATTTTGCATTATACTAAATAAAAGCATAAATTTCTTTTGATAATAAAAGTTAGGATGTGAAAAATATACATGAAAGATAGGAAGAGATTTAAGAAATGCAAGAAAATTAGATGTTTTTAAAATGAAGCTTAATCGCACGCTTTTGGCATGTCGTGTATTCAAAATTCTAAAGTTAACCGCGATCAAAGACGGTGTCACTTTGCAGCTAGCCGGTTGAGCACGGGTCGATCCGCAGGGAGATGGTTGTATGTCCGTTCGAGTCCTAGACGAGTCAATAAAGAATGTATATGTTTGTGTTCAATTCTATCCTAAATTTTTGTATTTTATGTTCAAATAAACTTGTTAAGGTTAAGGTCGGTTAGTAGAGTTAGGATTGGTCTTGTGCTTGTCTTTTGCCATTCTTAAAACGATATTGGGATAATCGAAAGTAGCGTGGATTGGGAGGACATAGGAATGGGATTTGCGAGTTTAAGCGAGCTTTCCAACGCTAAATCCATTCCTAGTGCCCCTTGTCCATCCGCTAAATACGCTTATCCCAACCCTCGGCCAAACACCCGCAACCATGTATCCAATTAAGTCACAACTACATGTCACGTTATAGTGTGCTTAAAGGACTTCTCGAATTAGGTCGCAGCTACATGTCAGGTATAGCGTGCCTAAGTGAGGGGGTTGCGTTTGTTTGGACAGGGTTGGTTTCAAGATGTTTAGCGAAGAGAAGCACAAGGGATTTTTCCATCCCTCATACCACCTTCCGTAGCCTTAACAAGTGCGGAATTATTCACACATTATAAAAGAAAATAAAACAAAACAAGAAGGAAGAAAAGAAGGAAAAGGAAAAAATACGGTTTTACAAGCTAACTCTTGGGTCCCTACCTAAGTAAGGAACTTCGTCGAAATATCATCGCTTGAAAATAATACGGAAAAGAAGAAAAGAAAAGAGTAAGAAATAACAACAACTAATTAACAACAAGAAATAAAATTACACTAGAATTAAAATAACAATGCAAGAATTAAAAGATACAAGTTAAATAAAAAAACCTCATCTTCATTTCATCATCCACTCAATACTCTCACTACATTTTAATGGAAGAAGACATGAAGAAGAAGAAGAAGAAGAAGAAGAAGAAGAAGAACTAAAGCTAAACTAAATCCTAACAAAAAGAAGCATCATTGGCTTGGTACAAAACTGGGCTATTTATAGGCTGCGTGCTGAAACCCCAGGGCAAGATTCTGAGCCCAAATGAAATGACCAAACTACCCCAAAAATACGAGTCGACACTAAGTCAACTCGGCCGTGGATCTGCCGCCGAGTTGCCATATGGGCCGCGGATCCGCGGCTCTTTTGAGGAGCTGGCTTATCATTTTTTGTGGGTTTTCTTGTGTTGCTTTCCTCTGTTGTTCTATATGTTCCAAATTGCCAATTGCTTCCACAATTTTTTCAGATCTGCAACAGTCCAAAATGGCTTCAAAAATAATTCTTTTGACCTTATCTCCCTCGAGCTCCGCGCACCCATTGATTCTTGTGCTGCCCCTCTCGTGCTCTGTGCTTGTCCGAGATACGAATGACCACTGTCATTTGTCTTGTCTCTGGAACTGGTATACGGCACTGGATGGATACGGATGACCGGAACCGGCTTTTATTTGTTGGCAACAGATGTTCTGTATTTTAGCGTAACAGTGGAGATTTTGTATCATTAGCGTTACTTTGGACTAGGAACATGTATCCTGTAAATATGTAGAAAATACGGATTAAAAGCACCTGCCTATAAAAAAACGAGCATAAGAATGGGCGGTAGTAAATGCAATATTCTGGTATGAACAAATACCCCCAAACTTAACTTTTGCTCGTCCCGAGCAAAACCAATTATTCACAAAAAGTCCTAACCTCAATTTCGCAGAGAACGCGATTGCACTGAGCTCGTGCAACATGCCGTTAAAGCTCTAGGTGTCCCTAATAGGAAGAGTGTTGTCTCCTGAGGGTTTTCAGTGGATAATACCCACAAAATCCCGTCAAGCTAGTTTCATAAGTTAACGTTGATTCTACTCCTACAGATTAGTATCTAGGTTAGAAACTCTATTATCCTAAGTTAGAAATATTCAACCCTTATGTTTCACGCCTCTAATTTATTCAACCTCGGATCCTATACGTTTTACAGTTTAAAAAGATCTCGGTCTCTCCTGAGTTTTCCTTCTAAAGTGCGGTCTCCAATCAGGGATTTTTATCAGTTTTACAGAAAACATAAGTCTTATTCTTTATTTCTATCTTTCCTCCAAACATTAATCGTATACCCCCACGTGTGTGTATAATTTCACTCCTACACTCAAGAATTCAATTCAAGCTATCATACGCTTGCCCTAATACTTAATACTACTTCTTTTCATTTATGATGAACGGTGTTGCTCGCACACCTTTATTGCGACTGTTAATACTTTTTGAGGCACTAACAGCCGATTACTGAATGTGTAAGCTTAAAGCGTAAATAGCAGTTTTCAGGTCTTGATTTTATTTATTTTTCTTTTTTAAGACCGGATGTATTTTTCAATATGCTCTTTTGGTGTTTAGCTTTAAATACCGTTTTTTCTTTCATACTAGGTTTTCAGGCAAGAATATTTCTAGGTATCCTTTACTATCCCAAGTTTCAAGGTGCGTGCATGTGCAATTTGTAGGGTATATACATTCTAAATTTGGAATCAAGAATAGAAACTATTTTTCAGATTTATTCTTCAGTAAAGCTTCAATACTCTCCCTTCATTTCGACTTAACTTAAGAACTAAACTCAAGATTACCTATTTCTCAAAAAAAAAACTGCAAGGATGTATAATCACCAAGATTAAACAGAATGGGGGTTATTTTTAGGGTTTTCAATTCCTAAGCTTAGGATTTAGTTATTTCTAACGTATCAACTAAACTATCGGAATAAAAATCTAAGTTACCCTATTAGCTAACTTGACGACAAAGTTTTTATATTTTGGAATTTTTTTCGATTTTTATGGGTTTTAAAATAAGTATGCAAATGCAAAATATACACATGAATGCGAAGTAAGAAAGCTTACCGAGCACACCCCCAAACTTAAACTTGACAGTGCCCTCACTGTCAGGCTACACCAAGAGGGTCAAAATTTTCGTCGCTCCCCTATTTTTTTATTATTTATTTTATTTATGAACAAAATATATATACACAAAAAGGTCTTTCCCCAAAACTTAAGTGAAACAGTGTTTCCACTGTTTAAGCGTTAAAGTTCAGAGTTACGGGGGAGAGAACATAGTATCAAGCTATACAAGGCCTTACAAAGGCTAAAAGTGAGCACCAACCATTCAAAGATTTTATCATTATAAAGCGGCGGTTTGTGAAAGAATAGAGTGTAGAAAAAAGAAATGAAAAACACGTGAGACCGTGTGGGGATAGAATCTGCGTCCGGTCTCGGTGGAGGAGAAGAATGGTGGAAGGGAGAAAGAAGTGGAATACGAACTTGTGGGTGGAAATGAATTGAGTAAATTAGTACAATCTGTAATGATCGATGTGAAAAGATGGATTGTACTAATCTATCAATATGGCGAGAAATTGGGTCAAATCCTTCAAGATTCGTGAGAAACCATGGGTAAGCCGAACTTGGTAAACCAGACACTGGAAATGAAAGTGATATGGTTTCTTGCAAGGTTGAAATGATGAAGGGAAGCGATCGAGGAAGGGTATCGGTTAAAGGCTCAGGAGGGTGTACACAGTCAATGAAAGGGATAGGATGAATTGGAAAATCCGCCTCGTCAAGCAAAACTGGTTCATCCTCAAAAATATCCTCAACATTCTCCTAAAAAATCAGCTCATCCATGCATTCATCATCAACATCAAGACGCATATAGAGTTCGGAAAGACAGTTAATGACTCGGGATGATGTCCACACAGAATTGAAAGTAAATGATGAATTTGAGAGACAAACTCATCCAAAGTTATGGGTTCATCATCCGAAGTATTCCCAGCGTCGATATCCTCAATCAAGTGAAAATCAATTTTCTTAGACACCTCATCAAAAGCATGGAGTTCAATCAATTGTGGTTCTAAGATGGAGGTGTAGAGGTCAAAAGGATTGATGACGGTTTCACTCGAAAGGGACCCTTCACAATCAGGTAAATCAAACACTACAAAGTCGCACAACTCATTAAACGTTTCTATCTTCATCCGGTGAATCATTTGGAACACTTGATAGACATTCAAAACCGAAGTTGTGGGATTCAAGTTGAAACGGGTAGGTTTGATTTGGAAGGGTATACAGCTCACTCTCTCCACTCAAATTCTCAACATGTCCAACCGCCTCATCATACATTGGAAAATTTGGAGCTAGTTGGAAACTAGCTACCGGGTTACTAGGTTGTATGAGGGCGGCCATGGACGCATTCAAATCCATCGTCTGTTGGTACGATACTACCCGAAAGTCATCCAACGACTGTTCTAGACTAGACATGGGTTGTGAAGGGGTTTCAGTAAAAGATTCAAAGTTATCTGGATATATGAAACTCCCAAATGGCTGTGTAGAAGCAATGTCTAGGGAAGGTGCAACAGTTAAGTAGGATGGATATGAATTGAATGGTTGGACAGGAGTAGGATCAACATTTGGATAAGAATGTGAATGGGATTGTTGATCCCAAGAATTGGAAGCGGTAAAAGGACCGAAAGATCGGCTACGGGATTGTTCAATATGTTCAGCAATGGACATAGGTCTCGGAGTTTCAACATGACTCTCAAAAGGGGTATCAATGTAAGAAGGTAGGGTAGGTTGAAACGGTTGATACAAAGTGGATTGTGGAGTCCAGTTGTTCGTCCTGGACGCGTCTATCCGATCTTTCAAAGAAATTTTTGGCATGGAGGGATCGTTCGAAATTCGACCAAAGCAAGAACCGTAAGAAGTAATGTCTGGTTGTGGGTACTAAAGTTTGGCAAAAGTTTTGCGCGGAGGGGTACCCATGTTTGGAAGAGTGAAAAGGTAGGAAGGGAGGGAAGTGATACACACACACACACACACACAAAAAGTTTGTTTTTGGAGTTTTGAAATTTTTTGTATGAAAGAATACGGAATTATGGGACTAAACTTTACATAAGTACAATCACAATCACAAAATGCACAAACAATCACCTAGAGCTAGGGTCTTTAAAGTCCAACTAGACCGCTCCTATACTTCCAAGTGACAAGTTGCAGAATAACTCTCGAATAGCCTCTTCACTGGCAATTGTGGCCAAGTAAGCACAAGTGAGGGAAGGAGGGTTTCGCTCACGAATCACCGTGAGACGGGACTTTTAAAATTATCTCCTCACTTGTCTAGCCTAGGCACCACAAAGTCAAGTTTAGATAAACGACCGATTCCCCCGCAACCTTCACGTGTCCTAAATGAACGCGACAAGTCCTTAAAGGTTTGGCCTAGATAGTTTTTATTAGCTCAAGGTGATGCGTATGCAATTACTGATTTGTGGGGTCTTAGGAAGGGTGATGAAATCCCTACCCAATCTGAATTGGTGTTATAGCCCCTTAAAGTCCGTATTATTATATGCAAAGCGCGTAAACAAAAAAATCTAAAATAACAAAAAATTTATTTGGCGGCGGCGCAATTCTGTGCAAAGATACCTGCAGAAAATACAGTTAAGTGGAATTTACAGAGAGATAAAAGGAAAGAGAGTAGGTGAAAAAAATTGAGGCTAAGAAGCCTCAATTGAGCCGCGGAACCGCCGCACAACTCAAGGTTTGACCGCGGTTCCGCGGTCAAACGTTGGAATTGGGGCTTCAAAATTGGTCCCTGGACTCTCCTTGCTCTCTACTCTAAAATAAAATGCTCTGTTATAGCCCCTTAATTTTTTTTTAAAAGAAAAATAACCCTCATCTTCATTTCATCATCCACTCAAAAAAGCTCTCACTACAATTTTCATGGAGGAAAGAATGAAGAAGAAGAAGAAGCTAAACTAAATCCTAACAAAAAGAGGTGGAAAAAGAAGACATGAAGAAGACCCTTGGCTTGGCACAAAACTGGGCTATTTATAGGCTGCGTGCTGAAACCCTAGGGCAACATTCTGGCCCAAATTGAAGTTACCAAACTTCCCCTAGAAACTCATTTGTCACCGAGTTAACTCGGCCGCGGATCCGCGGCCGAGTCGCCATGTTGGCCGCGGATCTATGGCCGTTTGGGGGAGTTGGCTTGTCAAATTTCCTTGGTTTCCCTATGTTGCTATCTTCTGTTGTTTTATATGTTCCAAATTGCAAATTGCTTTCACAATTTCTTCAGATCTGCAACGGTCCAAAACGGCATCAAGAATAATACTTTTGACCTTTTCTCCCTCGAGCTCCGCGCACCCATTGATTCTTGTGCCGCCCCTCTTGTGCTTTGTGCTTGTCCCAGACACGAATGACCATTGTCATTTGTATTGTTTCTGGAATCGGTACACGGCACTGGACGGATACGGATGGCCGGAACCCGGCTTTTATCTGTTGACAACAGATGTTCTGTATTTTGGCGTAACTGTGGAAATTTTGTATCATTTGCGTTATTTTGGACTAGGAGCCTGTAGCCTGTAAATATGTAGAGCACACACGGATTAAAAGCACCTACCTATAAACAAACGAGCGTAAGAATGGGCTGTAGTAAAAGCAATATTCTGGTATGAACAAATACCCCCAAACTTAACTTTTGCTCGTCCCGAGCAAAACCAATTATTCACAAAAAGTTCTAACCGCACTTTCGCAGGAAACACGATTGTACTGAGCGTGTGCAACAAGCCGTTAAACCTCTAGGTGTCCCTAGTAGGAGGAGTGTTGTCTCCTGAGGGTTTTCAGCGGATATTACCCACAAAATCCTGTCAAGCTAGTTCATAAGTTAACGTTGATTCTACTCCTACAGTTCAGTATTTACGTTAGAAACTCTATTATCCTAAATTAGAAATATTCAACCCTTATGTCTCGTACCTCCTATCTATTTAACCTTAGATCCTATACTTTCCAAAAAAGTTTAGAAAGATGTTGGTATCTCCTGAGTTTTTCTTCTAGAGTGCGGTCTTAAATCAGGGATTTTTATCAACTTTACAGAAAACATAAGTCTTATCTTTTATTTCTATCTTTTATCCAAACATCGATTGTATACCCCTACGTGTGTGTATATTTGCACCCCTACACTCAAGAATTCAATTCAAGCTATAATACCCTTTTCCTAATACCTAATACTACTTCTTTTCATTAAGGATGGACGGATTTGCTCACACACCTTTCATGCGACTATTAATGCTTCTTGAAGCACTGACGACCGATTACTGAATGTGTGAGCTTAAAGCGTAAATAGCAGTTTCCAGGTCTTGATTTTATTTATTTTTCTTTTTCTTTTTCTTTTTTTTTTTCATTTTCAAGACCGGATATATTTTTCAATATGCTCTTTTGGTGTTTAGCTTTAAATACCGTTTTTTCTTTCAGGTAAGAGTATTTCTAGGTATCATCTACTATCCCAAGTTTCAAGGTGCCTGTAAGTGCAGTTTGTAGGGTATATACTTTCTAAGTTGAACTCAAGAATAGAAACTATTTTTCAGACATATCTTTCAGTAAAGCATCAATACTTTCCTTTCATCTTGACTTAACTCAAGAACTGAACTCAAGATTACCTATTTCTAAAAAAAAACTGTAAGGACGTATACTTACCAAAGTTAAACAAAATGAGGGTTATTTTTAGGGTTTTCAATTCCTAAACCTAGGATTTAGTTATTTCTAACGTATCAACTAAGCTTTCAGACTAAAAATCTAAGTTACCCTATTAACTACCTTGACAACAAAGTTTTTATATTTTTTTTTGGAAAATTTTCGATTTTTATGGGTTTTAAAATAAGTATGCAAATTCAAAATATACAAATGAATGCGAAGGAAGAAAGCTTACCGAGCACACCCCCAAACTTAAACTTGACAGTGCCCTCACTGTCAGGCTACATCAAGAGGGTCAAAATTGTCGGCGCTCCCTAAAAACAAATTATATACAAAAAAAAGGAAAACAAAAAATATATACAAAAAGGTTCCCCCCTAAACTTAAGTAAAACAATATTTCCACTGTTAAGCGTTGAAGTTCAGGATCAGGGGGGAAAGAACAGTATCAAGCTATACAAGGCCTTACACAGGCCAAAAGTGAGCACCAACCATTCAAAGATTTTATCTCTATAATGTACAGGTTGGTGGAAGAAGGCGTAGAGAAAAGAGATGGAGAATACGCGAGACCGTATGGAGATAGCAGTGGTATACGGTCTCGGTATATAAGAAGAAGAATGGCGGAAGGGAGAAAGAAGCGGAATACGAACTTGAGGGTGGAAATGGATTGAATAAATTAGTACAATCTGTAATGATCGATGTGAAAAGATGGATTGTACTAATCTATCAATATGGCGAGAAATGGGGTCAAATCTCTCAAGATTCGGGAGAAACCATGGGTATGCCGAACTTGGTAAACCAGACACAGGAAGTGAAAATGATACGGTTTCTTGCAATGTCAGAACGATGGAAAGGATGGAGGTAGGTGATTGAGGAAGGTTATCGGTTAAAGGTTAAGGAGGGTGTACACAGTCAATGAAAGGAACAGGATGAATTGGAAAATCCGACTCATCAATTAAAACTGGTTCATCCTCAGTACTATCCTCAATAGTCTCCTCAAAATTTAGCTTATCTATGCAAATTTCATCGAAATCAAGACGCATATGAAGTTCAGGAAAAACAGTTAAAGACTTAGGATGATGAATTGGGGAGAAAAACTCATCCAAATCTGCGGCTTCATCATCCGAAATATTCCCAGCGTCAATATCCTCAATTAAGTGAAAATCAATTTTCTTAGACACCTCATCAAAATCATGGATTTCAATCGATTCGGTTCTAAGATTGAGGTGTAGAGGTCAAAAGGATTGGGTGCGGTTTCACTCAAAAGGGACCCTTCGCAGTCGAGTAAATCAAACACTACAAAGTTGCACAACTCATTAATCATTCTATCTTGAATCGGTATATCCTTTGGGACACTTGATAGACTTTCAAAACAGCAGTTTTGGGATTCAATTTGGTATGGGTAGGTTTGATTTGGAAGGGGGTACAACTCACTCTCACTACTCAAATTCTCAGACTGTCCTACCGCCTCATCATGCATTGGAAAATTTGGAGTTAGTTGAAAACTAGCTACCGGGTCAGTAGGTTGTATGAGGGCGGTCATGGACGCATTCAAATCCATCATCTGTTGGCATGACGCTACCCTAAAGTCTTCCAATGATTGTTCTAGACTAGACATGGGTTATGAAGGGGTTTCAGTAAAAGATTCGAAGTTGTTTGGATACTGAAAACTCCCAAAAGGCTGTTCAGAAGCAATGTCTAGAGAAGGTGCAAAAGTCGGGTAGGACTGGTAGGAATTGAATGGTTGGACAGGGGTAGGATCAACATACTGATAAGAAGGTGAATGAAATTGTTGATCCAAATAATTCGCAGTGGTGAAAGGAGTGAAAGATCGGCTACGGGATTGTTCAATATGTTCAGCAAGAGACATAGGTCTTGGAGTTACAACTGGACTCGAAAAAGGAGTATCAACGTAAGAAGGGGTGAATGTTTGAAACGGTTGATACGAAGTGGATTGCGGAGTCAAATTGTTCGTCCTAGACACGTCTATCCGATCTTTCAAAGAGATTTTGGGCATGGAGGGGTCGTTCGAAGTTCGGCCAAAACAAGAACCGTAGGAAGTTATGTCTAGTTGTGGGTACCAAAGTTCGGCAAGAGTTTTTCTAGGTGGAGTGCCCATGATATGAAGAGAAGAAGAAGAAAAAGAGGGGAAAAAGAATGTGGATATATATATATATATATTTTTATTTATTTATTTTTTTAAAAAATGTTTGTTTTTGGAGTTTTTTAAAATTGTTTGTTTTTGAAAGAATACGGAATTATGGGACTAAAGTTTATACAAGCACAATCACAATCACACTATGCACAAACACACCTAGAGCTAGGGTCACCTAGGTCAGCTAGACAGCTCCTAACTGTTCCAAAGGGCTAGAAATAGGACCTCAAACCGTCTCTTCACCGCCAATTGCGGCCAGGTAAGTGCCAGGTGAGTGGGAGGCTCTCCACTACAAGTAGTTGCCCTAATTAAGTAACCACTCGCCTTAGACACATTTTCCTAGACACCGCAAAGTCAGGTTAGGATCAACGGCCGATGCCTACAACTAGTCATCTGTCCTAAATGAGCGCGACAGGTCCTTATAGGTTTGGTCTAAATATTTTTTATTAGCTCAAGGTAATGCGTATGCAATTAGTGATTTGTGGGTTCTTAGGAAGGGTGATGAAATCCCCACCCAATCTGAATTGGTGTTATAGCCCCTTAATGTCCGTATTAATATATGTAAAGTGGTAAACAAACAAAATCTAAAACAACAAAAATTTATTTGGCGGCTGTGCAATTCTGTGCAAAGATACCTGCAGAAAATACAGTATAGTAGAATTCAGAAAGGGAACTAGAGGAAAGAGAAAGGGCAGAAAAAATTTGGCTTTGAAGCCACAAGAGGACCGCGGAACCGCCGCGCAAGCTACACTTTGACCGCGGTTCCGCGGTCAAATTGATGAGTTAGGGCTTGTAACCTTGGTCAATACACGTGCCCTTCTCTGTACACCCTAATAAAAACCTCTGTTTCTTGATTGGATTACTGTACTTGCTCCAGATTAGCCTGCACACTTGCACACAAAAATTATCAAAAATAAAAAAAAGATTTTATTTTATATTTATATTTATAATTTTATATATATACAAAAAGAATATTAACCCGAATAACAAAAAAGAAAATACGTTATCGTCTCCCCGGCAACGGCGCCATTTGATCGCACGGTTTTGACATGTCTGATGTTCAAAGTTCTAAAGTTATAACCGCGATCAGGACGGTGTCGCTTTGCAGCTAGCCGGTTGAGCACGGGTTGATCCACAGGGAGATGGTTGTATGTCCGTTCGAGTTTTTGACGAGTCAATAAAGAATGTGTATATGTTTGTTCAGTTCTATCCTAAGTGTTCGTATTTATGTTCAAGTAAGCTTGTTAAGGTTAAGGTTGGTTAGTAGAGTTAGGATTAGTCTTGTACTTATCTTTTGCCATTCTTAAAACGATGTTGGAATAATCGAAAGTAGCGGGGATTAGGAGGATATAGGAATGTGATTTGCGAGTTTAAGCAAGCTTTCCAACGCTAAATCCATTCCTAGTGCCCCTTGTCCGTCCGCTAAATACGTTTATTTCCAACCCTTGGACAAACACCCGCAACCATGTATCCAATTAAGTCACAACAACATGTCACGTTGTAGTGCGCTTAAAGGACTTCTCGACTTAGGTCACGGCTACATGTCACGTATAGCGAGCCTAAGCGAGGGGGTTGTGGTTGTTTGGCCGGGGTTCGTTTCAAGATGTTTGGCGAAGAGAAGCACAAAGGATTTCTCCGTCCCTCATACCACCTTCCTTAGCCTTAACAAGAGGGAAATTATTCACACATCATAAAAGAAGAGAAAACAAAACAAGAAGGAAGAAAGGAAAGGAAAATATGGTTTTACAAGTGAAGCAACCTAACTCTTGGGTCTTCACCTTAGCAAGGAACTCCGTTGAGTATCATCGCTTGAAAATACAGATATAAGAAGAAAAGAAAAGAGAACAAGAAAAGAAATAACAACAACTAGTTAAAAACAAATAATAAAGTTACACTAGAAATTAAATTTCAATGCAATGAAATAAAAATACAAGATAAGAAAAATAACCCTCATCTTCATTTCATCATCCACTCAAAAAGCTCTCACTACAATTTTCATGGAGGAAAGAATGAAGAAGAAGAAGAAGCTAAACTAAATCCTAACAAAAAGAGGTGGAAAAAGAAGACATGAAGAAGACATTTGGCTTGGCACAAAACTGGGCTATTTATAGGCCGCGTGCTGAAACCATAGGGAAACATTCTGGCCCTAAATGAAGTTACCAAACTAACCCCAAAATTTGGTCATACAATGACACGAAACCGCGGCGGATCCGCCGCGAAAACCCACATTTGGCGGCGGTTCCGCCGCGGTTTTATGGAATTGGGATATCATATTTTCTGGGTTTCCTTGTGTTGCTATCTTATGTTATTCTACATGTCCCAAATTGCAAAATGCCTTCACAATTTCTTCAGATCTGCACAGTCCAAACATAGCTTCACTTTTGATTGATTTGACCTTTCTCCCTCGAGCTCCGCGCACCCATTGATTCTTGTGCTGCCTCCCTCGTGCTTTGTGCTGCCCCTCTCGTGCTTTGTGCTTGTCCGAGACACGAATGGCCACTGTCATTTGTCTTGTCTCTGGAACTGGTACGCGGCACTGGACGGATACGGATGATTGGAACCCGGCTTTTATCCGCTGGCAACAGATGTTCTAGATTTTGGCGTAACAGTGGAGATTTTGTATCATTTGCGTTATTTTGGACTAGGAACCTGTAGACTGTAAATATGTAGCAAACACGGATTAAAAGCACTTACCTATAAACAAACGAGAATAAGAGTGGGCGGTAATAAATGCAATATTCTTGTATGAACAATAGGTCAAAAGGATTGGTGACGGTTTCACTCGAAAGGGACCCTTCACAATTAGGTAAATCAAACACTACAAAGTCGCACAACTCATTAAACGTTCTATTTTCAACCGGTGAATCATTTGGAACACTTGATGGACATTCAAAACCGAAGTTGTGGGATTCAAGTTGAAACGGGTAGGTTTTATTTGGAAGGGTATACAGCTCACTCTCTCCACTCAAATTCTCAACCTGCCCAACCGCCTCATCATACATTGGAAAATTTGGAGCTAGTTGGAAACTAGCTACCGGGTCACTAGGTTGTATGAGGGCGGCCATGGACGCATTCAAATCCATCATCTGTTGGTATGACGCTACCCGAAAGTCCTCCAACGACTGTTCTAGACTAGACATGGGTTGTGAAGGGGTTTCAGTAAAAGATTCAAAGTTATCTGGATATATGAAACTCCCAAATGGCTGTGTAGAAGCAATGTCCAGGGAAGGTGCAACCGTTGGGTAGGATGGACATGAATTGAATGGTTGGACAGGAGTAGGATCAACATTTGGATAAGAAGGTGAATGGAATTGTTGATCCCAAGAATTGGAAGTGGTGAAAGGAGCGAAAGATCGGTTACGGGATGATACAATATGTTCAGCAATGGACATAGGTCTCGGAGTTTCAACATGACTCTCAAAAGGGGTATCAATGTAAGAAGGTAGGGTAGGTTGAAACGGTTGATACAAAGTGGATTGTGGAGTCCAGTTGTTTGTCCTGGACGCGTCTATCCGATCTTTCAAAGAAATTTTTAGCATGGAGGGATCGTTCGAAATTCGACCAAAGCAAGAATCGTAAGAAGTAATGTCGGATTGTGGGTACCAAAGTTTGGCAAGAGTTTTGCGCGGTGGGGTACCCAAGTTTGGAAGAGTGATAAGGTAGGAAGGGAGGGAAGATATATATATATATATATATATATATATATATATATATATATATATATATATATATTTACAAAAAAAAGTTTGTTTTTGGAGTTTTGAAATTGTTTGTATGAAAGAATAAGGAATTATGGGACTAAACTTTACATAAGCACAATCACAATCACAAAATGCACAAACAATCACCTAGAGCTAGGGTCTTTAAAGTCCAACTAGACCTCTCCTATACTTTCAAGCGACAAGTTACAGGATAACTCTCGAATCGCCTCTTCACTGCCAATTGTGGCCAAGTAAGCACAAGTGAGGGAAGGAGGGTTCCACTCACGAATCACATGTTTCCTGATTCAAAATCAGGAAAGCCTACGGAAAGAGGCATCACGTGCTAGCACGTGACCAGCAGTCACGTGTTGGCACGGGACAATTAAAAGCAGCGGCAAAGGCAGATTCAGCTCCTTGATTAAATCAAAGAAAAGGCTCCAGAAAGGGTCACGTGCTCACACGTGACCAGGGGTCACGTGTTGGCACGTGACGGTTGAACAACAGCTAGAAAACAGAGCGCAGAAAGCTGAAGAAAGCTCGTTCTAAGGGGTCACGTGCCTACACGTGACCAGGGGTCACGTGGCCACACGTGACCGGCTTTCAAAGCCTATCTATTTAACATGATTAAATTCTGAACATCATTCAAATCTTTCCAAAGGAGAATGATTATTTGGAACCGATTGGATTAAAGATTTAAAGGTGATTAAATATCACCTATCTATGGAAAAATCTTGAACTTGGAAAGATTTCCCCTTAAAATCTAACCGAAATAACTTAGGAATATCTTTGGATTTAAAATCCAATGGTGAATAAAATTCACCTAATAATCCAAAGGTCCAAATGAATGATGAATGCAAATCAAATCTATAATGAATACAAATCAAATCCCTCAAAGAATGATTCACTAAAACTAATTGATTCTGCTTCTTCTCCTATAAGTAGGAGCCAAGAGATACACACAGAGAGATACAGAGACATAGAGAGAAAAAGAAATAGAGCCTTGAGACTTTGGAAGAATTTGATCTGCTGCAGAAGAAAACCTTGGGTAAGAAAGGGAAGGCTTTTAAAAAGAGAATTTAATCCTCAAAAGAGTTTAACTCTTATATTAAAAAGAAGAACTTAGTTCTCTTTTTAGTAGAGGATCTGCAAAGTGCACATCTCCCCATGAATTGAGAATTTAATTCTCTTTGGGTTGAGATCTTGCCATGCAGATCCAAAGCATAGAGAGGGAATGGAAGTTTGAGAATTTAATTCTCACGGAACT
This sequence comes from Agapanthus africanus, assembly GCA_030015575.1. Classification (NCBI taxonomy): domain Eukaryota; kingdom Viridiplantae; phylum Streptophyta; class Magnoliopsida; order Asparagales; family Amaryllidaceae; genus Agapanthus; species Agapanthus africanus. The sequence goes on along the minus strand of JASDDO010000019.1, from coordinate 887,916,025 downwards.
ATAGGAATTTAATTCCTTTGAAATAAAATTAGGGTTTAACCCTATATTATAGGAATTTAATTCCTTCGAAATGAACAGAACCAGTTAAGAACTTAATTCTGTCAAAATAACAGGAATTTAATTCCCTTAAGAAAGAAGAAATTAGGGTTTCACCCTATGACAGAACCTAATTCCTCACATATATGGGAATTCAATTCCTCAGAATATAAATTAAGGGTTTAACTCTATCTAAGAGTAATTCTCTAAAAGAAAGTGGGAATTTAATTTCTCTAAAGTTATTATTAGGGTTGAACCCTATGATAAAATCCAGTTCTTTACATATATGAGGAATTTAATTCCTATAGAAAAGAATTTAGAGTTCAACTCTATCTAAGAATATAATTCTTCAAGAAAATGGTGATTTAATGAAGAATTTAAGTCATAAAAAAAAATGCAAAGGAGCAGGGTCACGTGCTACCACGTGACCCCTGAAAAACTCTGCAGGGGAGGGCGCCCTCACGTGCTACCACGTGACCCCTCTTGCCTTAGTGTTTAACACTAAATTGGAACCTCTGAATCCAGTGTTCAACACTGATTTACCTTAGTGTTCAACACTAATTGAAGAACTTTATTTGCAGTGTTTAACACTGAATTTCTTAGTGTTAACATTAAATTAAACCTCTGTTAATAGGGTTTAATATTAATTTTCTTAGTGTTCAACACTAAATTAAAATCTCTGTCACCAGTGTTCAACACTGATTATCTTAGTGTTTAACACTAATTTGAGATCTCTGTTGCCAGTGTTTAACACTGATTTGTTTTAGTGTTTAACACTAATTTGAAAGCCCTGTTGCTGGTGTTCAACACCAACTATCTTTTAGTGTTAAACACTAACTTGTCAATCTCATTCCCAGTGTTCAACACTGATTGGTCTTTAGTGTTTAACACTAGTTTCAGCCCAATTGGCTAAGTTCTAGAGGCAAAGCTTCTCCTTCAGTGGACCAACAAAAAGCCAATATTCCAAACATGATTGGACTTAGCCCAAGATGGCCATAAGTCCTCAATCCAAACTTAACTGGGCCAATGGGCTCATAATAATTGATTGGTCTTGGTCCCAAATTGGGCCAAAGACTATTTAATCTACCTTGGTTCAAGGGTACATCTCTTCACTCCTTTGATACTTGGCGTTGTAATTCCTCAACGTCTTCAAAGAGGTGATGGGTCCCGATGACCACACATTGATACAGACTGTGGGGTCCTTAAACCCATGGACTATGACGTCCTTAACCTTGACCGGGATGTCTTAAAACTAACATCGGACTGTGGGGTCCTTAAACCCATGGACTATGACGTCCTTAATCTTGACCGGAATCTCTTAAAACTAACAATGGACTATGACGTCCTTAATCTTGACCGTGATGTCTTAAAATTAATATCGGACTATGGAGTCCTTAAATCCACGGACTATGACGTCCTTAACCTTGACCGCAACATCTTAAAACTAACATTGGACCGCAATGTTCTTAAACTACCTATGGACCGCAATGTCCTTAAACTACCTACTGACCGTGATGTCACTAAACTAAACAACAGGGCTCTCTTAATTGCTCTATTGTTGGATCTAAACGATCCTGTTTAAGTCGATCTTAGTCTAAAAACTAGGCTAATGTATCCTTAACAAACGTTTAAGTCGATCTTAGTCTCCAATGAGGCTAACGTATCCTTAAACCCAAACCCCCAAACCCAAATCTAAGATAATACGGATTTGGACTAGTCCACGCCCTACGGGCGACGACATAACTCAGTCTCCGTATACAATCCATGGGCAACTAAATACAAAATAAACACACACGACACGAAGTGACCATCTGGAGAAAGAGAAAGTGGTTACCGCAGTGCGGTAGCGTAATTAATTGCAAGGGCTTGCGCCTGCAGGGAAGAGCGTCCCCACAATCAAAAACCCCTCAAGCGAGGAAGAATCTGACGAAGTCTGCTATATCGGACGCATCCGTTTAAACCTTCGATATACAGTGCCATAAATCAACTTGGCATCTTCGGAGAGGTAGACGGATAGCACCAATTAGCATCTGTCCCGAATCTCAGGCGAGACGTTCCGTCGCGCCGTCTTTCAGAGGGGAACAGATTCTGGCACGCCCGGTGGGACCTTTTCCTCTTTCCATTCCACACTTTGTGTGTCGTGTTTGCGAACCAAACACGGTTCGCTAATAGTTGCCCTTAGGTTTCAAGGTACTAAGATTTGGCGTCTTGCTTATTGCAGAAAGCAACGAATCAATGGCTTCCACTTATGCGAAATGCTCCGACTGCAATTGCAACCAGTGCTCTGCCTCGCCAGGAGGTGTAGCCTACAGACCCCAAGCTGCTTCGCTATTCACAATACCCATGGAACAGGTCACTCGAGCCACCACAGGGTTGTTTTTTGGGACCATGCTCCCGCCAACGAGCTTCACCGCTCCTGTGCTGACACCGGAAGCTCCCAAGAAGTCGGTCTTCGATCGGCTTACACCTAACGCGGCCCCTCTTAACGGGTCGCCCAACACCAACGCCTCGGTCTTCTCCAGATTGGGCCAGAGCTCCTGTGGACCCGCGATGGGGCCTACAATCCCAAAGAAGGCTGCTCCTAAGAAAATAACCAGCCCTGCTCCTGAAGTCGTCAAGGCTGCTTCCCCTGCCAAAAAGTCGATCTTTACAAGATTGACGGCTCCAGCTCCCGCTCCTGCTACCTAAAGGACATCGGTCTTTAACAGGCTGACACCAGCAGCGACTCCCCACCTACACAGGGGGCAAGACGAGACTATTGCCCTCACCATGCCGGTTCCATCAGCACGACGCGCTCGACGTCGTTACTGGCGCCGAGTGAGGAAGGCCGGAGGCAACTCCCCTCCTGGGCTAACTCCTCCAGCCCCGATGGCAGAAGTTAATGCTGCTGTTCCAATTAAGAACAGCTTTGAGATGCTGAATAAGGTGCTTAGGAATTCTCCTACCGCGGTGCTAAAAAGGTCTCCCCCTCCGCCGAAAAAGTCTGTAGAAGTAAAGCCAGAACAGGCCCAATATCCTCAACGGTTGTCCTCCCAAATCTATAAAGTCTGGCGGCAGACCCGAGACTCGGTGATCGATCCAAATTTCTCCCACCAGCACAAGAAGCTAAAAATCCAACAGGAAGTCAGTCACCAGGCTAAGCCACGAAAAGCTGTCTGGGTGCCCACTTCAACGGCCCCCTCAACTTCCACTGCTCATAAAAAGAAGAGGCCAGAGAAGATCCCCGGGCCTGCAACGAAAGCTAAAAGCGCTGAGCCCAGATGCCCTAAGGCTGGGGGCAGGATGGTCCACACTGTATACATGGCGTCGGGGAAAGAAGACAGCCGCGCGTCCACAGGTCATAGACCGCTTACACGGTCGGTGACCAAAGCTCAGGAGCAACAGCAAAAGCTCCAGGAAATGATGATCACAATGGCCGCGCTTACTGGGCCGAAAGAAAGCCCCGAGGCGTCCTCGGATCAGCAACAAGAACAGGAAACCGACGCTGAGTTCCTTCGGAGGATATTGGAAAAGAAAGATAAAGAGGCTGCGGAACAAGCGGCCAATATAAAGCAAATAGCCCACTTATTCCAGGACATGGTGGGAATGATGATCCAACAAGACCCACCTGCTGAGGATCCTCCGATCGTCCTTGAAGACGACATGGGAGAAACGTCAAATCTACCACCGACTCTCTCAACGGCCAAGGAGGAGACAATCTCTAAGGCTGACTTAAACGACTATATAGCCCAGCAGATCTGGGTTCATCATGCGACTGAGGCAGCTGGTCAAGTCATAAAAACGGAGCGACCGTATCCGAGCTGGTACGACCAAATCAAATATCCGCCGGGTTATACAATACCGAAATTCCACGTATATAAGGGGACCGGAAATCCCCACCAACATGTTGCCCAGTTCAGGGCCCTTTGCGGTAACACCGGCGGTGACGATAAACTGTTGCTTCGCCAGTTCGTGGGCAGCTTATCAGAAACAGCGTTCGAATGGTATTCGGAACTCCCGAACGATTCTATTAAGACGTTCGCTGAAATGGAGTTGCTATTCACTCAGCGATTTGCAAGCACCAGCGAACGCACTCCAATAACAGCATTGATTAATGCCAGGGTGAAACCAGGCGAAACGTGGGTCCAGTATGCTATACGCTGGCGAAATTTGTGGTCGAAATGCGAGCAACGCATTGAGGAAGCGCCCACGGTGGGCATGTTCGTAGGAACCCTAGACCCTCATGCAACTATCTCCCAGTTTATGATGTTCTTTAAGTCGACTACGTTTTAGGCTTTGATCGACAAGTTGGCCCAGATGGACCAGATGGGTCACAGACCGTCTCCCCCGAAGCCGGAGCCTCAGAGTGACAAGGGTAAACGGAAGGCAACCTTCGTCGCGAATGCTCAGCAGCAACCCAGTGCCTCAAAGCTGGCGGATCAGTTGGAAGAAAGACGACGGTATTATAATGAGAAGATGAAGCGTCCCTACTCGTTCCCACGGAACAAGACGAAATGGTTATTCGAGCTGGCAGTACGCAACAGACTTATAAACTTGCTAAATCCAAGACGACCGCCACAACCCACTGAGGTGAATAACCCCAACTATTGCCCTTACCATCAAATGGTAAGCCATCCGATTGAGAATTGCTTCATTTTCAAAGGATGGATTGAAGATCAATACCTCCAGGGGAGGTTTGCATCGTCCGAAAAGTGGAAGGTGAACCCGCCACAACCACATACTCCTAAGAAAGCAGATACACCGGGGGCAACCTGTTCCTTTATTAAAGAAGCTCCATGGAAGGTCGTGCTATCAACTAAAACCAAAAGAATGCTGAGGGACCTTCATGCGTGCCCAGCGGTCGAATGGAAGAACCCGCTTGAACCTCAAATCATTGAAGGGATGCTGAAGCCGCGTCCAACTACAAAGATCGGCGATGATGGCCCAAGTACTCACACCCAACCGTCAAAATCTTCGAAGAAAAAGAAGAAGAAATCCAAAAAGCCCGTGAAGGCTGGAGACAAGCGCACGGATTTGCAGAAACAGATTGACGCGCTGGAGGAGTACAATCAAAAGGCGCGGACTCCCGTCACACTGCAAGAGTTCCTCAACCACGTCTTTCAGGAGGAAGATGATGGAGAGAGCTCATCGGATGAATCCGAGGGATATGTGGCGAGTTGTCATGTGATTTCCTACTCGGAAGATGAGAAAACTCCTGGCACTGAGAAACTGGGGGCACAGCCTGAGCCAGAACTTGTATGGCCAACAGATGAAATGATCGACGCCTTTCTAGACGAGATTCATTTGAAGAGTAAAGCTGATCAGGAGCGTGAGATGGCTGCATCGGAAGGAGCCAAGCGCAGGCGAATAAACGAAAGAGTCGACGCACTCCCGCCAGATCAAAAGATATCCGATGCGAATAAAAACGTGTTCAAGACGAGGAAAAGGTTTGCCAAAGACATGTCAATGGGGATGAAGCTACCACCCTCGGAAGAGAACGCGTTCGATGGGGCGGAGAGGCACCCTAATTATTGCTCGTATCATCGGAAAATTTCACACCCTACGGAGGAGTGCGACACTTTTAGGATTTGGTGGCAGGGATATGTTGCTCACCTGCAACATTTTAAGCGCATGAAACGCAGAACTCGTCGGGAGCAGAGAAGTACAACCGACTGGCACAAAAGAACTACCAGCAGCTGTTACATGGTCGACGCCGGAGGATCACAAGTTCTCACCTTTGGGAGCGACTCTGATGAGGAAATGGCTTTGGGCCCTCTCTTTAAAGAGTCCGTCTTAGGGAAAGAGGAAGAACCGGAGGCCTGCGAGAACATTCAGCTGCGCAATCGCACGCTCCCGGAAGAGAATCTCGGGCCCGCAAATAGAAAAGATATGGGAAAGGAAAAGGTCACCGGGGATATCGCCTTAGATGACCAGGTCATGAAAGAGCTGACTGCCAAGGACCCTCCCAGGAAGGGTAAGGTGGACTACAACATCCTAGCGCACCTAAGGAAGCTACCTTCTCAGCTCAGCATTCTCGATGCCCTCCTATTATCAAAAGAAGCACGAGATTCATTAATCAAGGCGTTACAAGAACCCGAGCAATTCCAAGCCTTCCTCGCCGCAGAAAGGATGAAGGATGAACTGGAAGAAGTGCACACGGCCGACATCACTTTCGGTGATGAAGACCTTCTCCTCGGGACGTGCGACCGCAACCGTCCCCTATATGTCTCTGGATACTGCCATGATATCAAGATAGGCAAGATCCTGATGGATAATGGATCCTCCGTCAATCTCCTTGATGTTCGGGTGTTGAAGGAAATCTGCATGAGCGTGCAGCACCTCGCTCGTGACAAAATTACCATCTCCGGTTTCGACTCCCGGTCGTCACGGACTCTCGGATCTGTGATATTAACATTACGCTTCGGGCTGCTTTTCACAGACATTAAATTCCACGTCATTGACGCCAAGACCTGCTACAACGCCTTGCTCGGTCGTCCTTGGTTACACGAGTACAACATCATCCCTTCTACACAACATCAGTGTATGAAGTACTTTAAGGATGGTTTCGAGTATACCGTAACAGGTGAGCTGAACCCATTTTCCGTGAACGAAGTCCGCAAGTACGAAGATGCAAAGTACTTTTTGCCAGACTTCGAGGATACAGAAAAGTGTCGCAAGCCGGAAAACAAAGCCGCCGCTACCATCCCTGTTTACGCTGGGCCGTCTCGACGCAACAACCCGGGACCGTCCTCCCCCATGTTGATCTTAGGAAGTGACTCGGAAGATGAGGTTAATGCCGTGTTCTCCAGTCGGCCGTCAATACAAGCATCCCCTGGCGATGATCAAAGTTTGTAAATCACCATGGTGCCACGGGAACACTACAAGGATCTCGACGCACTTCAAGCTTACAATGTGCAGGACCTGCAGACGTTTTACGTCCCTTCCAGGCGAAAGGGTGAAAAGGCCATCCTATTCTACCAATCCACGGAAACAAGAGTGGAGAAAGAAATCTGGCATGGCGCAGATTCTACACTCGACAGGCTCCAACCCATCCGTTTGCCCAGATATTACACAAATGGACTAAAGAGGCTATTGAAGCACCAAGGGGTACCCTTAAAATAGACTGTTCGACAAGCTCGATTCTACAACAGGATTTGGGATGTCCCTGGAACTCAGCGCAAATTGCCCAACGGGAGAATGGAAATGCTCGGCCTTGGATACGTGAGATCTGGTAAACGGGAGCGAGTCCACGGTAGCTACGCCGTATATAACTTCGATGAGGAGGAAAACGCCCTGTCCAGCAATGCCAACCCCTCATCAAAACTAGATCCCGCAATCGAAATGCCGAGTCCGTCGTTTGAAGAACGAATGGACAAGCTTATCAGGAAAGCGGGTCAAAAAGCTCGGGAAGACCATAATCGCGAGATGGCCATCTACGAGAAGGCCAGGACGCAACGTCTGTTTCAACAGGCTGCAAAAGACGAACATGCTCCTCCCTGTCAACCCGTTGTACAAAAGGCCCGACGCAGAGGCAGAAGTAAGTCAAGAAGCGGAAAAAGGAGCCAACAACAACGACGCAGGATTAGAGAGTCATGTGATCGGGCATTGCGCGGTCCGGATTTGTCCCTCATGAAGAAGATGAGTCGAGCGTATTCCTTCCCTCGAGACAAGACGAAGAAGATACTCGAACTAGCTATAAAACATCAAATGATCACATTTCCGGAATCCAAGCATCCTGAGCAAGTTAACGAAGTTTCTCATCCGGGCTATTGCTCTTATCACCGAGCCATAGGACACCCCCTCGAAGACTGCTTTACCTTTAAGAACTGGGTCGAAGACCAGTACCAGTAAGGCAGGTTGGCTTTATCCAGCAGCTGGAAGGTAACGCCGCCACAAAAGCACGAACCCAAAGCCACAAGAGCAGAACCAGATCCACATCGGCCTTGGAAGCGAGCTCGTACCTGTCATATGCTAACGATATTGGAAGGAGAGCCCGAGAATATGGATGACCTCCCTTGGTGGTTCGAAAACAATGACAATGAGGTGATGTCAGAATTTCCACCAGCTCCAAAAGAGCTGGAAGATGGTATACATACTACTGCAGATAACCTCAAGAAGATTGAGTTGGGGTCGGCAGATGATCCGCGACCGACATTCGTTAGCGAGCTGCTATCTGAGGAAAGGGTGGAGGCGTTAAAAGACGTGCTTCTACGGCATAGAGATTGCTTCGCGTGGAACTATTCCGAGATGCCAGGATTAGATCCAGAGATTGCGGTGCATAAATTAGCAATATCCTCGGATATCAAGCCAGTCAAACAGGCGCCGAGAAGGATGCGGCTCGAGCTGGAGATGAGCATTAACGCCGAAGTCAAGAAGCTGATCGATTCTGGGTTTATCCAGGAGGTACAGTATCCTGACTGGGTCGCCAACATCGTCCCAGTAATGAAGAAAAATGGGACAGTGCGCATATGTGTGGACTTCCGAGATCTCAATAAAGCCTGCCCGAAGGACGATTTCCTAGTGCCGATCACCGAACTGATGATAGACAATACGTCCACTCATGAGGTTTTCTCCTTCATGGACGGTTCATCCGCGTACAATCAGATAAAGATGCATCCCGATGACCAGTGGCACACCGCTTTCCGGACTCCTTTGGGTATATTCTGCTACAAAGTTATGCCCTTCGGATTAAAAAATGCCGGTGCCATCTATCAGAGGGCCATGACAAAGATCTTTGATGATCTCATACATGAAATCGTCGAGTTCTATATCGACGACCTCGTAGTAAAGAGCATGTCATATGAAGAGCATTTAGAGCATCTGAAGACCGTATTTCAACGCCTTCGGCAATATAATTTGAAGATGAATCCCCTCAAATGCGCGTTCGGAGTCTCTTCGGGTAAATTCCTGGGATTCATCATCCGACACCGAGGTATCAAAATAGATCCATCTAAGATCAAGGCAGTCATGGAAATGCCACCGCCAAGGACTCTCAAACAGCTGCGGTCTCTCCAAGGGAAGCTCGCGTACATCCGGCGGTTTATGGCCAACCTGTCAGGCAAGTGCCGTCCTTATAGTCACCTGATGAAGAAGGGAACTCCGTTCGTCTGGGACCAAAAATGCCAGAGCGCGCTAGATGAAATCAAGCAATACCAGCAGAACCCGTCGGTGCTGGCTGCTCTGGTCAAGGGAAAGCCTCTCATTCTTTATACAACCACCCTAGAAGGTTCTTTAGGCGCATTATGGGCGCAAGAAAACGACCAAGGGAAGGAGAGAGCGCTCTACTATTTAAGCCGAGTTCTTCTGGGGGCAGAAAGCAATTACTCCCCTATCGAAAAACATTGCCTGGCGTTAATCTTTGCGATAACAAAACTCCGGCACTATGCATTGGCACATGAAGTCCGTCTTATATCAAAGGTGGACCCCCTAAAATATCTAATGTCAAAGGCCATATTGACAGGGAGACTCGCTAAATGGGCCCTGCTCCTGATGGAGTTTTCAATAACCTATCAGCCTCTTGAGGCAGTGAAAGGTCAAGCCATCGCCGACTTCCTTGCTGAGCATCCAGTACCTGCCGGTTCTCCTCTGAATTGCGATTTGCCAGACGAACATGCGTTTGACGTGATCGACGGTGGTGATACCCGATGAGAGCTTTATTTCGATGGAGCGTCCTCCGTAAAGAAGCACAAACAAAGTACCCAATGATCAAATCGGGGGTAGGCCTCATCTTCGTAACTCCACAAGGAGGGATAATGCGCTTCGCTTTCTCCTTAACAGAACCGAGGACGAACAATGAAGCCGAATACGAAGCTTTGATAGCAGGCCTCGAGATCGCCATCGACATGGGAATTGAAAACCTCCTCATATACGGTGATTCTCAACTGGTCGTTAGTCAAGTAAACGGCGACTACCAAACGTGCAAACCGGAGTTGGTGAAGTACGGTGAAAAGGTGCAACAACTGTTGACCCAAATTCCCTCCTATACTTTGGAAAGCATACCATGCGTGGAAAATAGCAAAGCGGACGCGCTAGCTAAGCTCGCTAAAGAACTGGCTGACGAGAACCTTGATGACGTTAAAATCGTGGCGCAAAGCCTTCGGGTGCTTGCCCCAGCAGAAATATCTCCGGAATCATCCGAAGAGAAGGGAGTGACCGAGCAGACGACCCTACAAATAAAAGACTGTGAGAAGGCTGAGGACTGGAGGAAGGTCTTCATAGACTACTTTAAGTCCCACCGAATGCCCGAAGAAGTGTCCTCAAGACATCAGCTCATGAAACGAGCTCTGTCTTTCGCCTTCGTCAACAATACTCTGTACAAGAGGTCTTTTGATTCTCTGTGGCTGAGATGTTTAGGACCTGACGAAGCAGAAAGAGTCGTTCAGGAAGTTCATGACGGAATCTGTGGTTCTCATCAAGCAGGCCCGAAGATGAAGTTAAAAATTAAACGGATGGGTTACTACTGGCCCACGATGATCCAGGACTGCCTCGAATATGCGAAGCAGTGCCACTCATGCCAAATCCATGGGGATTTCATCCACCAGCAGCCAAATCCGCTACATCCAACGGTGGCTAGCTGGCCATTCGAAATGTGGGGAACTAACATAGTCGGCCCCATCGAACCGGCATCGTCTAAGGGACATCGTTTCATCCTGGCGACGACTGATTACTTCTCCAAATGGGCAGAAGCAGTACCGCTGAGGGAAGTGAAGACGGAGAATATCCTCCACTTTTTCAAGACGCACGTCATTTATCGGTTTGGAACTCCGCGGCGGATTATTTCCGATAACGGGCCGGCCTACAGAAACCATAAGATCAGACGCTTCGCGCAAAAGCATAATATAGACTGGAGATACTCCTCAGCTTATAATCTACGAGCTAACGGTCTAGCTGAGGCCTTCAACAAGACCTTGACAAAGATCATGAAGAAGACGGGGTCCCGAAATAAGAAGGACTGGCACGAGAGACTGCAAGAAGCTCTCTGGGCATATCGGACTACGTTCAAGACGGCCACGAACACGACGCCATACGCATTGGTATTCGGTAGGGAAGTAGTACTCCCCCTCGAGATAGAGCTACCTTCTCTACGAGTGGCAGTCCACCACGAGTTGACAAACGAAGAAAATGCTCACCTCTGGCTTGAGGAGCTTGACGCCCTCGATGAAACCCGGCTCATAGCGCAACAAAATCTGGAGGTTTACAAAGCGAAAATGACGCGCTCGTATGAAAGATTGACCAGGCCGAGAACATTCCGCCAAGGCGAACTCATGCTAGTGATCAAAAGGCCTATGATCCCCAATCGCACCAAGCGGGGAAAATTCGAGCCAAACTATGAAGGCTCGTACATCATAGACAAAGTCTACCAGGGTGGAGCCTATCTACTCATGGATATGCACGGTGAGAGGCCTTTCGGGCCAATAAACGGCCGCTTCCTAAAGAAATACTACGCTTAAGGAGTCACAGCCTAAGTCAATGATAGATGACGACGACTATGCCCACTCGCTATCTTCCTAAACTCAAGCTCTATAAGTAGTAGCCGGCCCTCTCCACGACGGACCGAAACGTCCTTAAACTAACGACGGACCGAAACATCCTTAAACTAACGACGGACCGAAACGTCCTTAAACTAACGACGGACCGAAACGTCCTTAAACTAACGACGGACCGAAACGTCCTTAAACTAATACCGCAGCATCCTTAGGCTGACGAGATAAAAAAAAGAGAAAAAAATATAATAAATAAAAACGGTATGTCCATCAGCAAAAAGGGCACGGATGAAAACCCGAAAGGGCTCCGTGAGTAAAAACAGCAGGGCTACCAGTGAGTGTTCGTGAAAACCCGAAAGGGCGCGACCTCGTAAAAAAAAAGAGAAGAAAATAAAAAGAATAAAAAAAAATGGTATGTCCATAAGCACGGATGAAAACCCGAAAGGGCTCCGTGAGTAAAAACAGCAGGGCTACCGGCGAGTGTTTGTGAAAACCCGAAAGGACGCAACCTCGTTAAAAGACACTTGCGGGGTCCTCACGACCCTGTAAGGAGAAACCACCCGCGTGAGATCCTTACGACTCACAAGGGAGTAACACACTTAGGGATCCTCACGATTCCTAAGGAGAAAAGACACTTGCGAGATCCTCACGACTCACAAGGAGAACTCTCTTATGGGACCCTCACGGCTCATAAGACTTGAAAGTCTTAAGTTACAGAAACCTGAATCTGTGGTTAAGAAAAATCCCCCATAACCTTCGAAAATGCCCTACAAGCGGCTCATACTGACCCTTGTATACAATCCACGGGTGCGAATAAACATTTCCTCAGCAAAGTCCCACCCGTGACTAGGGGTATGTCCTTATGGTGAACAACCCTTATAAGTCCTCTCGACTTATAAGGAGAAATCCCTCTTGTAGGATCCTTACGACTTACAGAGGAACATACACTTAGGAATCCTCACGATTCCTAGGGAGAAAATACACCTACAAGATCCTCACGACTTGTAGGAGGAAATACCTTTGTGAGACGCTTACGGCTCATAAAGTCAAAAGCCTTAGCCGACAGGACCCTAACCCTGTTTGCTAAGCCACTCTTGTTCAACATCAACAGAGGCAGATGATGATTCGCTCCTGGCCATATCCCAGTTGTAGCGGTGCTGATGCCGAAATCGGTGTCTAATTTAAGGTTTATGGCGAAAAGCCAGTAGGCCGCACGTGCATACGAAATAGCCGAAATGATGAGGCAACTTGCAATAAAAAGCATCAAGTAAAAATGTATGCACGCAAAATAGCCGAAATGATGGGGCAACTCGCAATAAAAAGCAGCGAGTAAAAAAAAAATAGCCGAAATGATTGGGCACCGCGAAAAATAGCCGAAATGATAGAGCAATCGCGACCTTCGCGATATAAAAGCTGAAATGATGGAGCATCGCGGAAAAAGAAATGAAATAAAATAAAAAAAATTAACTTAAGCCCTACAGGTGATGTTCCATCACACCCTGTATACAATCCAAGGGCGCAAACAAAGAAGTGATCATACTTCCCCCCAGGTTTCATCAAAGAAAGAAGCTAAATCTCGACGGGCCGCAAGCGACCTAGAGATCATCCAAACACTCGTCTCGTAACGACGGACACAACTTCAAACAAAGCAGAGCAGCGACAACCCCTAGTTCCATGGCTCGCGATATACATATCACCAACAGTCTAACCTCCATTCCGTGAAATGCGGATACAATCAGCAAAATTCCTGGTTACGTGGAACGCGGATAGCGTCACTCTTTGACCCCGTGGAAAACATCCAGAGCAGATCCTGGTCCTCACAGAGCACGGCAGTGAACCCGTGTGAAGCATCCAGAGAGGAGCCTAGTCCTCGCCGAGCATGGCAGTGAACCCGTGTGAAGCATCTAGTGCAAAATTCCTGGTTACGTGGAATGCAGATAGCGTCACTCTTTGACCCCGTGGAAAACATCCAGAGCGGATCCTGGTCCTCGCAGAGCACGACAGTGAACCCGTGTGAAGCATCCAGAGCGGAGCCTAGTCCTCGCCGAGCACGGCAGTGAACCCGTGTGAAGCATCTAGTGCAAAATTCCTGGTTACGTGGAATGCGGATAACGTCACTCTTTGACCCCGTGTGAAGCATCCAGAGCGGATCCTGGTCCTCGCAGAGCACGACAGTGAACCCGTGTGAAGCATCCAGAGCGGAGCCTAGTCCTCGTCGAACACGGCAATGAACCCGTGTGAAGCATCTAGTGCAAAATTCCTGGTTACGTAGAACGCGGATAACGTCACTCTTTGACCCCGTAGAAAACATCCAGAGTGGATCCTGGTCCTCACAGAGCACGGCTGTGAACCCGTGTGAAGCATCCAGAGCGGAGCCTAGTCCTCGCCGAACACGGCAGTGAACCCATGTGAAGCATCTAGTGCAAAATTCCTGGTCATGTGGAACGTGGATAATGTCACTCTTTGACCCCGTGGAAAACATCCAGAGTGGATCCTGGTCCTCGCAGAGCACGGCAGTGAACCCGTGTGAAGCATCCAGAGCGGAGCCTAGTCCTTGCCGAACACGGCAGTGAACCCGTGTGAAGCATCTAGTACAAAATTCCTGGTTACGTGGAACGCGGATAACGTCACTCTTTGACTCCGTGGAAAACGTCCAGAGCGGATCCTGGTCCTCACAGAGCACGGCAGTGAACCCGTGTGAAGCATCCAGAGCGGAGCCTAGTCCTTGCCGAACACGGCAGTGAACCCGTGTGAAGCATCTAGTGCAAAATTCCTGGTTACGTGGAACGCGGATAACATCACTCTTTGACCCCGCGGAAAATGCCCAGAGCGGAGCCTGGTCCTCGCTAAGCACAGCAGTGAACCCGTGTGAAGCATCCAGAGCAAACACCGGACTGTGGAGTCCTTAAAATCCACGGACTATAATGTCCTTAACCTCGACCGTAATGTCTTAAAACTAACGATCAACCACCCTGATTCTATATTGATTCCACCTTGGTTTAGGGGTACATCTCTTCACTCCTTTGATACCAGGCGTTGTAATTCCTCAACGTCTTCGAAGAGGTGACGGGTCCTCGCAACCACACATCGGACTGTGGAGTCCTGAAATCCACGGACTATGGCGTCCTTAACCTTGACCGTGATGTCTTAAAACTAATATCGGACTGTGGAGTCCTTAAATCCACGGAATATGACATCCTTAACCTTGACCGTGATGTCTTAAAACTCATATCGGACTGTGGATTCCTTAAACCCATGGACTATGACGTCCTTAACCTTGACCGGAATGTCTTAAAACTAACATCGGACTGTGGAGTCCTTAAATCCACGGACTATGATGTCCTTAACCTTGACCGTGATGTCTTAAAACTAACATCGGACTGTGGAGTCCTTAAATCCACGGACTATGATGTTCTTAACCTTGACCGCGACGTCTTTAAACTACGATGCCTTGAGCAACCCCTGACCCCATGAAACACGGATAAGGGTGACCACATCCAGCACTTGCAGGTCCTCACGACCTGTAAAGAAGAAAAACTCTCTTGTGAGATCCTTACAACTCTCAAGGGAAAACCCGCTTAAGAATCCTCACGATTCTTAAGAAGAACTTACACCTAAAGACGAGCCTCCGCCTGAGCCTGCTGGGCCTGATACGAAGCAAGCCGAACTTCAAGCTCTTTCTCGGTGGCCTTATGGGCCTCGACCCTTTCACGAGTGAACGTGGCAGCTTTATCGAGAGCCACCACCTCTTTGATGGACTCCTGAAGCACCCGCCAGAGTTCATATGCTTTGTTGGCCTTGGCGGTAAGATTAGCGTGAAGCTCACTCTGCGCCTTGGAAGCTAGCTCCCTCTCCAAGAATTCGCGGCTGAGCCCTTTTCTCGCGCAACAATGTGTTCGCTACGTGTCGCCCTGTCAGGCCACTTAAGTTCACTTTCGCGACCGCAACTTTGGAAACGGGACATACACACTCAAGACCGTATAAGTGGGCTCCCAGTCGACAGCAATGATCAATTTAAAACGCGCTCACATTACCTGGTATGAAAAGCGACGAGAAAATTTCTACGTTTATCCTATCGAGCATGTGTTCACAATTGTATGAACATCCAGAAAAGAAATAATATTCGTAGATTTAATGTGCCTGTGACATGATGATAGTGTTAATAATTAAAGGAAGTTCTCATAAGAAGAACACAAAGTTTATTTATGCAAGAGAAAACATACATGCGAGTACCAAGCCTACGTGGAAGTTCAGCATAAAGCATACAAAAAAATTTTAAATAGTAGGAAAAGGTCACCGAACATGGGATCAGTAGCGCAAGGGTTAACAAAGCAAAGAACAAAATTCTCCATCTCTCTCTCTGCTTTCTCCAACACATCAAAGTGACGGTTCTCGCGAGGAGTTGCTCCCCATCGATTGGAACCATGTTCGTCTGCGAAAGCAGACATAATAGCTCGTCGGGCCCTTATTTGGCTCAACAGGTGAATCGAGCAATCCTTCAAAGCCTGAGTAATCAGGCACGCTTCGTGAAAGCCTTCGAGCTTCTCTTCAGTCGCATCAAGCATCGCCAGGGTCATCTCCGCTGGGTGAGGAGGGATGTCGGCAAGCACGGCCGTGAGAATCATCCGGAGCCAGAGGGACCCCATCAGGAGGGGGGACCCCCTACGGATCGAGAGTTCATACATTGCCGAGTCACATTCGTCATCGGTAAGGAGTGGATCCACCAATCGGGAAGCAAAGCGGGGGGTTATCTCCTCGATAGGAACTTCCCATGGCTGTCGACGAGCATGAGGGCGATTGCAGGCCATGGCGCTCGGTTGTTTCTCAAGACAAATTACACCAAAATGAAAAAATAAATCTCTCTGTGAAGGGAAAAGAAGGCTATGGCCTCAGATATAAAGAGGTGCATTAAGTGTTGAGCGCGGAAAATCTTGCATGATGAAGCTATTTCCAAGGCCCAAAAAAGGAAAGGCATCGAAAATCAGGGGGATGGAACTATTTCCAAGGCTCCTTTTCTGCATCTGATATTGTGCACTAAAAATATAGCATGGAAAATTTTTGAACAGTCCCATCAAAGGACCCCACGTGCAGAACACATGAGCCCCAAACTTGACGTGCACTAAAAAATGGAATAGCACCATGCATATTAAAAGCATCATCAACAACAACAACAGCAAAATGATAAAATCCCACGAAAAGGCATGCAAACACAGAAATACATAATAAAACTTATCATTCATGCTTTAAGAAGTTCATACAAAATAAAGAGAATACATCTACAACGGTAAGACCTCAGACGCAGGGCAGGGATTGAGAAACTCGAATGTAACTTTGTCCAAGATCTTCCAGGCATTTCGAACCATCCTGGTATGCTTCCTCTCGCGGTCGCAAGCGTCGGGGTCCTCACGAATGTCCTCCACCCTCCGATAGGCGGCAAGTATGGCTGACTGCTGAAAGGCCTGGTGCAAGAGATCAATGAGGTGATCTCGCCTCCTCTTTGAGATCAAGCTCATCAGGTACACCGAATGTACCTTATCCTCGGCAGTGTCCAAGGCCCCGAGCGGTACGCCGGTGCAAAAGAGAGGGAGTGCCTCCCAGATCGCCAGCACGATCAGCCTCAGAAGAGAAGAGCGACGAGGGAGTAGCCGATGGTTGTACTCGTCGAAGCGGCTCATGATCTCAGCGCACTGAGCCTTGGTGAACTCCTGGTTCTGACTGCGGCCCAGTGCACGAATATTCCCATAGGAAATGATTTCGTCAAGACCATACATATGGGCATCCATGATACCTGAAATAAAGGTCATGAGAATTGTTACAAAGCTTCTGTCCCATTAATTACAGAAGGACAACCTAGGGCAAAGAGACCCTGAGAAGCCTCCATGCGAAGAAACTGAGTTCTTCATAGGAATTAAATTCCTTATTGAGAGAAAGGGAGTTAAATTCCCAGAAATATGTTTTCTGTGAACGGGGTTAAACTCCATGGATTATCACCATCATTCCCTAAAAGATCATCTAAACCCTAAGAGATCTACTGTTGGAGGTTAAGTGGTCTCATATTTTGGTTAAAGAACATGAAGAAAAATGGGTTCTTTGTTAAAAAAGGAGTGAAGCCCTTGATGTGGATTTAAAATCCAGCGAGTTTTGTCAAAATGAAGGCGCACCGATCACCGTTACCTGAGGAAAGAGAGTCTTTTTAAACAGAGTAAAACTCTGAAAATGTTTCAAGGCAGAGAACTAAGCTCTGGAAGAAGAGAATTAAATTCTCAGAAAAAGTTCTCAAAGGAAGGAGATGAGCAAAGTGAAGGCTCTTCTGAAGGGACATGAACATTTATAGGATGTGATGGAGATGCTTCATCTCCCCAAATCCCTAGAGGAATCCAACGGTCACAAAAGTGACAGCGTTGCACTCACGTGCAGACACGTGAGAACAACGCTGTGGGGGCATTTATTTCCTGATTTAAAATCAGGAAAGCCTACGGAAGATGCATAATATGCTAGCTCGTGACCAGTAGTCACGTGTTGGCACGCGACAATTAAAAGCAGCGGCAAAGGCAGATTCAGCTCCTTGATTAAATCAAAGAAAAGGCTCCAGAAAGAGTCACGTGCTCACATGTGACCAGGGGTCACGTGTTGGCACGTGACGGTTGAACAGCAGCTAGAAAACAGAGCGCAGAAAGCAGAAGAAAGCTCGTTCCAAGGGGTCACGTGCCTACACGTGACCAGGGGTCACGTGGCCACACGTGACCGGCTTTCAAAGCCTATCTATTTAACAGAATTAAATTCTGAACATCATTCAAATCTTTCCAAAGGAGAATGATTATTTGGAACCGGTTGGATTAAAGATTTAAAGGTGATTAAATATCACCTATCTATGGAAAAATCTTGAACTTGGAAAGATTTCCCCTTAAAATCTAACCGAAATAATAAAAGAATATCTTTGGATTTAAAATCCAATGGTGAATAAAATTCACCTAATAATCCAAAGGTCCAAATGAATGATGAATGCAAATCAAATCTCTAATAAATACAAATCAAATCCCTCAATGAATGATTCACTAAAACTAATTGATTCTGCTCCTTCTCCTATAAATAGGTGCCAAGAGATACACAGAGAGAGATACAGATACATAGAGAGAGAAAAAAAATAGAGCCTTGAGACTTTGGAAGAATTTGATCTGCTGCAGAAGAAAACCTTGGGTAAGAAAGGGAAGGCTTTTAAAAAGAGAATTTAATTCTCAAAAGAGTTTAACTCATATATTAAAAAGAAGAACTTAGTTCTCTTTTTAGTAGAGGATCTGTAAAGTGCACATCTCCCCATGAATTGAGAATTTAATTCTCATTGGGTTGAGATCCTGCCATGCAGATCCAAAGCATAGAGAGGGAATGGAAGTTTGAGAATTTAATTCTCACGGAACTATAGGAATTTAATTCCTTTGAAATAAAATTAGGGTTTAACCCTATGTTATAGGAATTTAATTCCTTCGAAATGAACAGAACCAGTTAAGAACTTAATTCTGTCAAAATAACAGGAATTTAATTCTCTTAAGAAAGAAGAATTAGGGTTTCACCCTATGACAGAACCTAATATATGGGAATTCAATTCCTCAAAATATAAATTAAGGGTTTAACTCTATCTAAGAGTAATTCTCTAAAAGAAAGTGGGAATTTAATTTCTCTAAAGTTATTATTAGGGTTGAACCCTATGATAGAATCCAGTTCTTCACATATATGAGGAATTTAATTCCTACAGAAAAGAATTTAGAGTTCAACTCTATCTAAGAATATAATTGTTCAAGAAAATGGGGATTTAATGAAGAATTTAAGTCTTAAACAAAAATGCAAAGGAGCAGGGTCACGTGCTACCACGTGACCCCTGAAAAACTCCGCAGGGGAGGGCGCCCTCACATGCTACCACGTGACCCCTCTTGCCTTAGTGTTTAACACTAAATTGGAACCTCTGAATCCAGTGTTCAACACTGATTTACCTTAGTGTTCAACACTAATTGAAGAAATTTATTTGCAGTGTTTAACACTGAATTTCTTAGTGTTAACATTAAATTAAACCTCTGTTAACAGGGTTTAATATTAATTTTCTTAGTGTTCAACACTAAATTAAAATCTCTGTCACCAGTGTTCAACACTGATTATCTTAGTATTTAACACTAATTTGAGATCTCTGTTGCCAGTGTTTAACACTGATTTGTTTTAGTGTTTAACACTAATTATAAAGCCCTGTTGCTGGTGTTCAACACTAACTATCTTTTAGTGTTAAACACTAACTTGTCAATCTCATTCCCAGTGTTCAACACTGATTGGTCTTTAGTGTTTAACACTAGCTTCAGCCCAATTGGCTAAGTTCTAGAGGAAAAGCCTCTCCTTCAGTGGACCAACAAAAAGCCAATATTCCAAATATGATTGGACTTAGCCAAAGATGGCCATAAGTCCTCAATCCAAACTTAACTGGGCCAATGGGCTCATAACATAATTGATTGGTCTTGGTCCCAAATTGGGCCAAAGACTATTTAATCTACCTTGGTTCAAGGGTACATCTCTTCACTCCTTTGATACTTGGCGTTGTAATTCCTCAACGTCTTCAAAGAGGTGACGGGTCCCGATGACCACACATTGATACTGTTGGTGATAGTGACCTCAGAGTCAATTATTGGATCACAGGCACGAGATTGCAATGATTATGGGAGGACCTGTCCCGGTAGGACAGTCTTACTCAAGATGATAGTATGTTATCTGGTTTATCTTTATCGTCGCGTACTTCTTTAGGTGACCTTACGAGTCGCTTTTACACGTTGATAGAGCCCCTAGGATTCTTGCTTGACTACCAGCAGTATGAGGGCGATCATATAAGTGAGAGCTGGAGTCTATAAGCACATCCTTAAAAGGTCCTTAGTCGTCGGAGTTTCGAGACAGGGTATTGATTCTCCATAGTAGACTAGTGTATACAGTCGAGACCCCGACGAGGGGCGGTGGCCGGTCTCACAAGCCACTGGTGTCAGTTGGTTCACCTAAGATGTATACTGGTGCTCATTAGGTTATGAGTACACCGGACAGGACTCGCCGGGAACCTGCTAGTTGGTATTATACCTGATGTCAGATAGCAGTTCCCTGGTGACATGTGTACAGGTTAGTTCATCGACCTGAGATCGTCATTTGTCTCGTGTGAGTTTCCACTGTGCTTTGATTACTACCCTACCACGCTCAAAGGAGACGTGCAAACAGGTTTTCGTTGGGTACAGTTCCGAGCCACATAGAGGCAGTGAACGGATCTGCAGGGGTTCGTCTCTCCCGGTATTGGGGGTGAGGTTGCGCTGTGTCTAGGAGAGCCAGTACATGAAAAGTCCTTGGCCAAGGCAGGAGATTTACTGGTAGGTATTCCAGTAGTATCTCAGGGTGTTCTGGGCTACATCCGACACGACTTGTACCGCTTTTGGGGGTCTGACTTTTACCAACCCCCTAGGCCCGCCATGCGATGCTCATAGACGAACGGACCGGACTGTACGGATATTGTCACTGACAAGCTCAGTAGGGTGTCAGGATGAGTTCGCTCATCGACGTCTCTTTTGGTCAATAGCTGGTGGCCCGTCACGTATGGCTAATACCTCTGACGTACTAGTGGTTAAATCCACAGCCATAGTATTGACGAGTCTTTAGAGTCCACCACACACAGTTGCTCAGGTTTCGGGCGAAACGCTGTAGAGGTCGTATGGAGATATGGCAGGATTCGATCATATACATACGGTATTGCACGGATCGTGATCGGACGGATTTTACTAGCCTGGTTTGGTTTAAGCCGGATCCTAGTATTAGACGGTGTAGATTTTGTCTCTTTGCATTTGTATTCAGTGGGAATACAAATGTGGGAATGTATAAGCAGTCGCGGGGTTTTCCTGTAATTTATTACGGGATCAGTTTTCTGAAGTTGCCAGTTTGCATTCCGTTCCGGCCAGTTTTCCTTTGTTCCTTCCCGGCCGGGCTTTTACGATGGAGGGGGGTATTTGCAAGTGTGCAAATAACATTTGTGGAGGGGGTCCCTTGTAAATGTGTGGCTTCATCATGATGAGATTCTTTATTGGTCTTTTCCTTTGCTTTTTGAGATTGGATTTGGATGTGATGAGATTAGAAATGGGTGTGACATTTCTTTTTCTCATTATCATTCTTTTTCTCCACTTGCTTTTTTCCCTCCACCATTTTTTGGATGAGGGGTCGGCCACTATTTGTGGAGATGAGAGAGTGATTCATTTGTTTTGGGGTGATAAGGGGAAATTATCATCCCATTCTTGATACACCAAAGTTCATCTCCTTTGTTCATTATCTTCCTCCATCACCATGGCAATTTCAACCCCAAATGAGACATGTTTTCTACACTTGCCTACAGCACTCCTTGGACGCGTCGTCTATCCAACTTCACGCCCGAGTTGCCTCGGTCAAGAGGTGGGAGCCCATAAAAGAAATCGGCTACGTGGTGCCCTTTCCGACGAGGACGTGACGGACGGAGATTCCGCGGGAGATCGGAGTGGAGACGAAGACCGAAGGACACGGATCTCTTGGTATACTTCTCTACCCATCTTTTAGTTTGCTAGTAGCTAGGTTAATGGCCCGATCCGGGTTAAAAGTGCGCAGTGGTGCCGGTTTGTAAGTTTTGCAAAGTTTTTCGTTTCCACGTTTCCGGCGTCGGTTCGACGGCCGGGGCGCCGCCGTGCACTTACATTGGTATCAGAGCCACGCCATTAATCTTGCCTAGCTTGCTCTAGTGTGTTTAAAGACTCGATCGAACAAAAATCCCAAAAACCGTATTTCGTGTGCATCAGTTTTCTGTTGAAATTTTTTGGGCTCTAAAAATTTTTCAGGTCATTGCAGAAACACATGCAGGAAATTCTAAGACTTCTGGGAAAATTCGATGCATTAATTCGTTAGTACGGCCGAGGAAACGCGGCCAAACCCCCGGTTTGGCCGCGGTTCCGCGGTGGGAAAGTGCTATCTTTGCACCAGATTTTTCCAGTGGGCTTTTGAATAGGAAATAGGGGTTTTGGGACATTCTTTTTGGGCCCAGATTTTCTGTAAGTGCTACAGTACTGCTTGGGGCCCACTTCGCTAAATTTGTTCGATCGGATATTTTAAACATGTTAGTTCACAGTATTTACATTATATCTGCGACCGTGAATGTCATTTAATCGGTAAATCCTGTCTAATTGCTATAGCCCTTTTAGACGGATTTGCGAACGTGACATTCACGTTGATGTTCTGTGTTGTGCTGTGATGTTGCGGATCGGTCGTGGGGGATAGCCTGGATGCAATGTTAGTACAGTTTTTGTTGTATTATGTACATTTGATATTGCGGGGCGAGCGTCCGACATGTGGACTGCCGTCACTGCCTGTTTGTATTATTCTTCTGGGGCACGACCGGGTCGAGGTCGATGTACCCGTTGTATGTATATTTTACTTTCTGTACTAGGATTACCCCGCGGAGGGGTGCACGGATACCCGGGTTCTAGAGGGAAACGGGCCCGCATCTCATGGCGTTGAGACGGAGGGGGCTTTACTCTAGAATTGGCAGGCTATTCGCCGCACTCGTAGGGGGTACAGGTTGACCCAGGAGGGGTGCCCAAGTTACCGGATTCCGTGAAGTGCTGGGTAGTCCATTCACGTTGTTGAAGGGGGCTGCCTCGCTTCAGGTTTTGGCGGGTGACTTGCCGCGCCCGTAGGGGTCTAGGATTTCATTGCACAGGCTATCCATACGACCAGGGGAACGTCGGGTTTCAGTAGCGGCTCTATGAAACCCGAGAATCCCTGATATCTGTATTGTTCTGTGATACTGTACATTTCTGTGATGTTGCATTTTATCACGCCTTGAGCGAAATATTATATATTGATATATATATATATATATATTAGTAGATGTTGTATATGTTTTGCATCCACGCTAGTCCAGTCCCCGTTCTGTCGTTAGTTAAGTAACCTAACGAGTGATGACGGGACCCAGTGGCGAATGCGGATGGCATATACGTACATTATTATTTTCGTTCTTTTGTGGTGTGATCAATTGATGGGACTGCGTTGATTCGGATCAATGCAAGATAAACAAACCTATTCTGATGTTGTTGGAACACTTTTCAAAAAAGCTGTTATTGCAAGGGCGTTCTCTTTTGTTTTGCACAGTGGTATTCAGTTGGAATATCCTGCTCCTCAGTCGACGAGGCAAGGGCCGAGATCCCTTCATCGGGAGTGACCCCTTGGACAGAAGTTTGCGTCAGGGCAATAACTTCGCTATAGCCGATTACTTTTGCTTTGCATCGTGGTATTCAGTTGGAATATCCTGCACCTCATTCTACGGGGAAAGAGCCGAGATCCCTTCACCGGGAGTGACCTCTTTAGCAAAGGTTTTCGTCACTATATTTTTAAAAGCTATCCGGTTCCTTCAACGATATCAAGTTCATTACGTTAAAGGTTTTCGCCAGAAACCATTCGTAGCCCTCCGTCGTTTCAGACGGGTAGCACGTAGTATTCATGCTATGTTTGTTGGCCTTCGTCAAGGCATAGTGTATGGTAGCTGCTTGTTACATTTCTGCTGCATAGATAGATGCGTTGGTTTGGGACAGTCGTATAGCCTTGTTGGCCTTCGTCAAGGGCTTGTACGGGTGGGTTCAAATTAACCTGGACAATGACAGGTAGAACTTGACATGTGACTTATGATTTGTTGGCCTTCGTCAAGATCATAAGAGCATGGGGCAAAAATCCATATCGGGAGTTTCTAAAGAAATTGAAACTTGCCAGATATGCGCATACCTTTTGGAGTGTGATGACGTGAGCAGATTCCGTCACGTTATCATGCGATGATAGTTGGATCCCGATTCCCACTGATGAGTTGGTTTACTCCTCGGGTGATCCCGGCTAATTCTTCTTTCAGGTTTGGGGAAGAATTTAACATTACAGTGGGAGGTTTCCAAATTAGATAAAGTGATAACCATTCTGATCTAGGTTAGAGTGCACGCTGAGTGTTTCTTTTCTCTCTCTCTTTGGCAGCGACCATTGACCTGACCCTAGACTATGACTCAGTGACCAAGTTGACCGAACCTTCTTATAAGACTGGCTTTTGGATTGTCAGAGTTGCAAACCTCATTGCCACTCCTACTTTTACCCTTTTCTCCAGGACACCCCGTATTACTACGAACGTCCACTTCCATTGGAAAAAACCATCGTATGGTTATATACGAACTCGAAGGAATTCGAGGATGGTTTCCGGTTCTGGAGAAAACGAATATGACTATTCAGTTGTCTTTTCCTTTTACCTTTTCTCAGGTTGCGAGTACTCCTTGGTTTAGGAGATAGTACACCTATTACGCAAATTGGATAGTCTTCTTCCAAACCTTAGGCTGGTGCCGAACGGTGGGGAATGAAGAAAGACAATTAGCCTAAACGGTGTACAGAAGGTATTAAGTTAAGACAAAGCAAGGGATTAGTAAGAGGGCAAGTAAATTGCGACTGCTATTCACGACCAAACCAAATATTTCTTCGCCAATCCTAAATCACCTTTGTATTTCTCCAGGACATTCCGTATCACTACGAAGATCCACAGTTTATTGGATACTCCATCGTATGGTTATATACGAACTCGAAAGGAACTTGTTCCAGTTCGGGGATGGACTCTGGTTCAGGAGAAATAAGAATAAGGTTTATTCGGTTGTCTTTTATCTTCACCTTCTCTCGCATTGCGAGTGCTCCTAGGATTAGGACAGTACACCCATTATGCTCATTGGATAGTCTTCTTCCAAACCATAGGCTGGTGCCGAACGGTAGGGAAGGAAGAAAACCATTTGGCCTAAAGGGGTGTGCAGAAGGTAATGACTAAAGACATATAAAGGGATTTGGAGAAGTGGCAAAGAATTATACGGTTACAGTTGTGAATCTGGATAATGGAAGAGGCATTACTAGGAATACCAGGATACCCCATCGAAACATTTCAATGTTTCAGTTTCACTGTGTACTGTTAATAGAAAACCGATTTCCTAATTAGACACTTGCTCCAGGGTATGTATTTACCAGGTATGATTCTCACATCTGTATGGTTTTACAGATGATGGGTGAGAGTAAGTTATTGGGAATTAGGTGATCATCCTCATTATATTGGGATTCGTTGTAATTGGTGATATTTGAGGAAATCACCTGGGTTGTTTGCCGGACGGCAAATATTTGGTTTTGAATATCCGTTCTTGTGCACCAATTTCAAATTGATATATCTGTACGTCTATTTTCATAGAGTGAGATATACCTTTTTGAGATTATGTCCATGATATTTACCTATATCAGTGGATGGTTAGGTAAGGAGCATTAAGCAGCGGTGTAATTCTTCTTAACCATAAGTACAGTTTTCAACCTACGACACACAGTGAATGAGTCACTAGACTCAGGGGACTTATACAGAGCATTGTATATTGTCCAGTGTCCATTAGGACAGAGGGGTAGGTCCTCGTACTATATTCGGTTTACTTATAACTTCTCTAGTTCTTAGACAGGTGTTTCATAGAAACACAGGGTCCAAGTTTTGAGAAGTTATAGGTATAAGAATAAAGTAGAGAACCAGGTATTGCAAGTATCAGGATTCTTCAAGGTGATCGAAGATGTAGATACTTGTATATGGTATTCAGTTGATAGTAATGATTAAGAGAACTTGCTTCTCTTTCAGGTTACTCATAATTGGAAGCACTCCTAAGTTGAGCAACGCTGATCAGCCTCTCTCCATTTACTTGACATGCACTGGAGACAGCTGCATGATTTGAATCTGGTTCAATTAAATCAGTGCCTCTGTTTCTGTATTGGATATAGAACAGTTCATATCTTGACATTGTTAAGATACAGGGAGTTTTCCGGCTTATGCTTAAAACCAGACTCCGGATAACTCAAGGCACGTTTCTGTAATGGCTGTTTGTGGGTTGACCCGGGCTATGACGAGGGTTGATTTTCTACCATCTAGAAGATCAATAGTGATATTGTTCTTGACTCGCCACAGTTTTAACAAAAATGGATTTTTTCAGAAAACAGTAGTGGGAGTATGGTAGAACTGGAAGTGATTCCAGAACCGCAAACGATTACTGAAGATTTGATAAGAACCTAAAGATTCAATCTGGTTTGACATTCCATTGGCCACTCCGCAGATATGGTGGGTAACCTCAGGCACCCGAGAGGTAATTCGGTATGCTCAAGGACGGTGGCAGGGAGGTTCTTGTTTATCCAGACTTGCCATTGCTGTTGTTCCAGGCTGTGTGACCCGGCAGGAGGATGAGTATAGCGTCGTTCTGAACTAGCTTTAGAAGTGTACGTTTATATGACTCTGCCAGAGGGTTGTCGTAGTCAGTGGGAGCAGCGGATGCATAGTGGACAAGTGACTTATGTCTATTTATAGACTAAAGCAGATACAGCGGAGATAGATCATCTATTTCTGATGTGACAGTCATAGGTTTGACTTCATCAGAATAGGGGCTGGATCTGTTAAGAAGGCAGTAGGGTGTGATGTCCTGGTATTTGGATGACATACACAGAGTAGGAAGTGATATTCCTATACTACGATCGGTTATACTTTGGTTGTCAGTTTCTCCACATAAGAATTGGATCTTATATCGTACATTCTGGTTACTAGATCTATGGTTTTAGATCTAAATTTGGGTGGTTTCCCAATCAGGGTACTTAGACAGCATTCTAAGAGTATTTAGAATGGACGACTCCTTGCATGGTGGTGTACCTGCAGGTAATGGAGTCACCCTCTCTAAAGATGTCTTACAGACTAAAGGGGAGAGGGATGTGCATGATTGGCAGATCACTTGCTTAGGCAATTGAGTCAATCATGAGATGTCAAGTACCATACCAGATGTTGTTTTTGCAGTAGGTGCAATAAGTTGATATTGATCCAATCCTGGAGAAACAGTCGGAAGCAGTTTTTAGAACATAAGTGGATGTTCTAGGGATATGATAACGGCAGCCTCTTTTGGGAGACGGTTATCATTCCAAGCTTCCAAGGTGACCTGGATGGCAGAATGGCTGTCAGAGTTATAGTTTTCCCTCTGACAAGGGGCAGTAGTTTGGACAGATGGTCCAGGTGGATACTGAGGGAAGGTATGGCGCAGGATACTGATTAAGTTCAGTTGACGATACAGTCTAAGAAGTTTGGATTTGGAGTTCACTTATGAGCTAGGTCCCATCAGATATCTAGACACATTCTAAGACAGGTATTGCTCATTTCGGGAGATGGTTTTCTCCGCGAACTTGAGATAGAGAGAGACATAGAAAGAAACATTACAGCGGATCCATTCACTGAGGCTATTCCTCGAACGCAATAGTTTCGCAAACGAGCTTTGTGAGACTGACTAGTAGAGGAGTTGGGTGTTCGGTATCACACGGGCTATGAGTATGCGACATCGCAATAATTAGCCTTGAGTGCAAGTGGGAGATTGTTGGTGATAGTGCCCTCAGAGTCAATTATTGGATCACATGCACGTGATTGCAATGATTGAGGGAGGACATGTCCCAGTAGGACAGTCTTACTCAAGATGATAGTATGCTATCTGGTTTATCTTTATCATCGTGTACTGCTTTAGGTAACCTTACGAGTCGCTTTTACACGTTGATAGAGCCCCTAAGATTCTTGCTTGACTACCAGTAGTATGAGGGCGATCATATAAGTGAGAGCTAGAGTCTATAAGCACATCCTTAAAAGGTCCCTAGTCGTGGGAGTTTCGAGACAGGGTATCGATTCTCCAGAGTAGACTAGTGTATACAGTCGAGACCCCGACGAGGGGCGGTGGCCGGTCTCACAAGTCACTGGTGTCAGTTGGTTTACTTAAGATGTATAATGGTGCTCATTGGGTTATGAGTACACCGGACAGGACTCGCCGGGAACCTGCTAGTTGGTATTATACCTGATGTCAGATAGCAGTTCCCTGATGACATGTGTACAGGTTAGTTCATCGACCTGAGATCGTCATTTGTCTCGTGTGAGTTCCCACTGTGCTTTGATTACTACCCTACAACGCTCAAAGGAGACGTGCAAACAGGTTTTAGTTGGGTACAGTCCCGAGCCACATGGAGGCAGTGAGTGGATCTGCAGGGGTTCGTCTCTCCCGGTATTGGGGGTGAGGTCGCACTGTGTCTAGGAGAGCCAGTACATGAAAAGTCCTTGGCCAAGGCAGGAGATTTACTGGTAGGTATTCCAGTAGTATCTCAGGGTGTTCTGGGCTACACTCCGACACGACTTGTACCGCTTTTGAGGGTCAGACTTTTACCAATCCCCTAGGCCCGCCATGCGATGCTCATAAACGAACGGACCGGACTATACGGATATTGTCACTGACAGGCTCAGTAGGGTGTCAGGATGAGTTCGCTCATCGTTGTCCCTTTTGGTCAATAGCTGGTGGCCCGTCACATATGGCTAATACCTCTGACGTGCTAGTGGTTAAATCCACAGCCATAGTATTGACGAGTCTTTAGAGTCCACCACACACAGTTGCTCAGGTTTCGGGTGAAACGCTGTAGAGGCCGTATGGAGATATGGCAGGATTCGATCAGATACGTGCGGTATTGAACGGATCGTGATCGGACGGATTTTACTAGCCGGCTTTGGTTTAAGCCGGATCCTAGTATTAGACGGTGTAGATTTTGTCTCTTTGCATTTGTATTCAGTGAGGATACAAATGCGGGCATGTATATGCAGTCGCGGGGTTTTCCTGTAATTTATTACGGGATTAGTTTTCTGAAGTTGCCAGTTTGCATTCCGTTCCGGCCAGTTTTCCTTTGTTCCTTCCCGGCCGGACTTTTACGATGGAGGGGGTTATTTGCAAGTGTGCAAATAATATTTGTGGAGGGGGTCCCTTGTAAATGTGTAGCTTCATCATGATGAGATTCTTTATTGGTCTTTTCCTTTGCTTTTTGAGATTGGATTTGGATGTGATGAGATTAGAAATGGGTGTGACATTTCTTTTTCTCATTATCATTCTTTTTCTCCACTTGCTTTTTTCCCTCCACCATTTTTTGGATGAGGGGCCGGCCACTATTTGTGGAGATGAGAGAGTGATTCATTTTTTTTGGGTGATAAGGGGAAATTATCATCTCATTCTTGATACACCAAAGTTCATCTCCTTTGTTCATTATCTTCCTCCATCACCATGGCAACTTCAACCACAAATGAGACATGTTTTCTACACTTGCCTACAGCACTCCTTGGACGCGTCGGCTAGCCAACTTCGCGCCCGAGTTGCCTCGGTCAAGAGGTGGGAGCCCGTAAAAGAAATCGGCTACGTGGTGCCATTTCCTACAAGGACGTGACGGACGGAGATTCCGCGGGAGATCTGAGTGGAGACGAAGACCGTAGGACATGGATCGCTTGGTATACTTCTCTACCCATCTTTTAATTTGCTAATAGCTAGGTTAATGGCCCGATCCGGTTTAAAAGTGCGCGGTGGTGCCGGTTTGCAAGTTTCGCAAAGTTTTTCATTTCCGCGTTTCTAGCGTCGGTTAGATGGCCGAGGCGCCGCCGTGCACTTACAGATACGGACCGTGGGGTCCTTAAACCCATGGACTATGACGTCCTTAACCTTGACCGGGATGTCTTAAAACTAACATCGGACTGTGGGGTCCTTAAACCCATGGACTATGACGTCCTTAACCTTGACCGGAATGTCTTAAAACTAACAACGGACTATGACGTCCTTAACCTTGACCGTGATGTCTTAAAATTAATATCGGACTGTGGAGTCCTTAAATCCACGGACTATGATGTCCTTAACCTTGACCGAAACGTCTTAAAACTAACATTGGACCGCAATGTCCTTAAACTACCTATGGACCACAATGTCCTTAAACTACCTACTGACCGTGATGTCACTAAACTAAACAACAGGCCTCCCTTAATTGCTCTATTTTTGGATCTAAACGATCCCGTTTAAGTCGATCTTAGTCTAAAAACTAGGCTAACGTATCCTTAACAAACGTTTAAGTCGATCTTAGTCTCCAATGAGGCTAACATATCCTTAAACCCAAACCCCCAAACCTAAATCTAAGATAATACGGATTTGGACTAGTCCACGCCCTATGGGCAACGACATAACTCAGTCTTCGTATACAATCCACAGGCAACTAAACACAAAATAAACACACACGACACGAAGTGACCATCTGGAGAAGGAGAAAGTGGTTACCGCAGTGCGGTAGCGTAATTAACTGCAGGGGCTTGCGCCTGCAGGGAAGAGCGTCCCCACAATCAAAAACCCCTCAAGCGAGGGAGAATCTGACGAAGTCTGCTACATCGGACGCATCCGTTTGAACCTTCGATATATGGTGCCATAAATCAACTTGGCATCTTCGGAGAGGTAGACGGATAGCACCAATTAGCATCTGCTCCGAATCTCAGGCGAGACGTCCCTGTCGCGCCGTCTTTCGGAGGGGAACATCACCGTGAGACGGGCCTTTTAAAATTACCTCCTCACTTGTCTAGCCTAGGCACCACAAAGTCAAGTTTATATAAACGACCGATTCCCCGCAACCTTCACTTGTCCTAAATGAGCGCGGCAAGTCCTTAAAGGTTTGGTCTAGATAGTTTTTATTAGCTCAAGGTGATGCGTATGCAATTAGTGATTTGTGGGGTCTTAGGAAGGGTGATGAAATCCCTACCCAATCTGAATTGGTGTTATAGCCCCTTAAAGTCCGTATTATTATATGCAAAGCGCGTAAACAAACAAAAATATAAAACAACAAAAAATTTATTTGGCGGCGGCGCAATTCTGTGCAAAGATACTTGCAGAAAATATAGTTAAGTGGAATTTACAGAGAGATAAAAGGAAAGAGAGTAGGTGAAAAAAAATTAAGGCTAAGAAGCCTCAATTGAGCCGCGGAACCGCCGCACAACTCAAGGTTTGACCGCTGTTCTGCGGTCAAACGTTGGAATTGGGGCTTCAAAATTGGTCCCTGGACTCTCCTTGCTCTCTACTCCAAAATAAAATGCTCTGTTTTCTTTTTTGATTACTGTACTTGCTCCAGATAGCCTGCACACTTGCACACAAAAAATATTTAAAATAACAAAAAGATTTTCTTTTTATATTATATTTATAATTTTATATATATACAGAAAGAATATTAACCCGAATAACAAGAAAGAAAATACGTTACCGTCTCTCCAGTAACGGCGCCATTTGATCGCACGCTTTTGGCGTGTCGCGTATTCAAAATTCTAAAGTTAACCGTGATCAAGGACGGTGTCGCTTTGTATCTAGCCGGTTGAGCACCGGTCGATCCGTAGGGAGATGGTTGTATGTCCGTTCGAGTCTTAGACGAGTCAATAAAGAATGTATATGTTTGTGTTCAATTATATCCTAAGTGTTTGTATTTTATGTTCAAATAAACTTGTTAAAGTTAAGGTCGGTTAGTAGAGTTAGGATTAGTCTTGTGCTTGTCTTTTTCCATTCTTAAAACGATGTTGGGATAATCGAAAGTAGCGGGGATTAGGAGGACATAGGAATAGGATTTACGAGTTTAAACGAGCTTTCCAACGCTAAATCCATTCCTAGTGCCCCTTGTCCGTCCGCTAAATACGCTTATCCCAACCCTCGGCCAAACACCCGCAACTATGTATCCAATTAAGTCACAACTACATGTCACGTTATAGTGCGCTTAAAGGACTTCTCGACTTAGGTCGCGGCTACATATCACGTATAGCGCGCCTAAGTGAAGGGGTTGCGTTTGTTTGGTCAGGGTTCATTTCAAGATGTTTGGCGAAGAGAAGCACAAGGGATTTTTCCGTCTCTCATACCACCTTCCTTAGCCTTAACAAGTGGGGAATTATTCATACATTATAAAAGAAAATAAAACAAAACAAGAAGGAAAAGGAAAAAATACGGTTTTACAAGCAACTCTTGGGTCCTCACCTAAGCAAGGAACTCCGTCGAAATATCATCGCTTGAAAATAATACAGAAAAGAAGAAAAGAAAAGTGCAAGAAATAACAACAACCAATTAACAATAAGAAATAAAATTACACTAGAATTAAAATAACAATGCAAGAATTAAAAGATACAAGTTAAATAAAAAAAAAGCTCATCTTTATTTCATCATCCACTCAATACTCTCACTACATTTTAATGGAAGAAGACATGAAGAAGAAGAAGAAGAACTAAAGTTAAACTAAATCCTAACAAAAAGAAGCACCCTTGGCTTGGTACAAAACTGGGCTATTTATAGGCTGCGTGTTGAAACCCTGGGGCAAGATTCTGAGCCCAAATGAAATGACCAAACTACCCCAAAAATACGAGTCGACATTGAGTCAACTCGGCCATGGATCCTCGCCGAGTTGCCATATCGGCCGTGGATCCGTGGCTCTTTTGAGGAGTTGGCTTGTCGTTTTTTGTGGGTTTTCTTGTGTTGCTTTCCTCTATTGTTCTATATGTTCCAAATTGCAAATTGCTTCCATAATTTCTTCAGATCCGCAACAGTCCAAAATGGCTTCAAAAATAATTCTTTTGACCTTATCTCCCTCGAGCTCCGCGCACCTATTGATACTTGTGCTGCCCCTCTCGTACTCTGTGCTTGTCCGAGACACGAATGAGCACCGTCATTTGTCTTGTCTTTGGAACTGGTACGCGGCACTGGACGGATACGGATGACCGAAACTCGGCTTTTATCTGTTGGCAACAGATGTTCTGTATTTTGGCGTAACAGTGAAGATTTTGTATCATTAGCGTTATTTTGGACTAGGAACCTGTATCCTGTAAATATGTAGCAAACACGGATTAAAAGCACCTGCCTATAAACAAACGAACATAAGAATGTGTGGTAGTAAATGCAATATTCTGGTATGAACAAAGCTAGTAATAGGTAGTCATGAGCTGTTGTTCCAAGGGTTAGTAAGATGAAGATAATCGCTAATATGAGGATAGATATAAATCTGAAAAATAGTCCATGTTCTTAAGTCCAAACATCTGAACGTTGATACCCTACTATACGCACTTGCACATATCTTGAAACTTAGGATAGTAGAGGATACCTTGAAATGCTCTTGTCTAAAAGCCTTAGTATGAAGGAAAATATATATATAAACAAAAATATAAATGACATTAAAAAAATGGTGAAGAAAAATGAACACCGGTTTTGTAATTACTTAAGGCAGCATAAAAAAAAATATAGCGAGGGTGCCTTATCACTTAGTGCCTTAGACCAACTGGTTTGGGAGTCACTGCTAAGTTTTAGGTGTTGCAAAACTAGGATATTACTAATTACGCCTAAAAGAGTGAGAATATTTGGTAATCTGTTGGTTAGTACCTCAAGAAATATTAATGGTCGCATGAAGAATGTGTAAGCAATTCCATTTATAAAATATTCACCAACTAAAAATTACTAAGAAAGATGGACAAGTGTATGATAGCTTGAATTGAATTCTCCAAGTGTAGGGATGTCTTTTATACACATATAGGGGTATATGATCAATGTTTGGAAGAAAGGTAGGGAGGAAGACTAAAGGCGATGTTTGATTGAAGGATGATGTGATTTCTGACATCTTTTCATGACCGTTAAAATAGGGCTCATGGCTACTAAAAAGCTAGTGTAGTTTGAAACTCTTATTTTCAAGTTCTTTCTTTTATATGTTCCTTATCTTTGTATGTAACTTTCATCTTCTTCTTTTTATTATGGGATTTTGTGGGTGTAATCCGCTGAAAACCCTCAGGAGACAACACTCCTCCTACTAGGGACACCTAGAGATTTAAAGGCTTGTTGCACATGCTCAGTGCAATCGTGTTGCCTACGAAAGTGTGCTGGGTATTTCTTTTTCTCTTTAATAACTAGTTTGCTCGTGACGATCAAAGTTAAGTTTGGGGGTATTTGATTAGTTTAAAATATTGCACATTTGAATGCACATTTTCCCTACTATTATTAATAAATAAAAGGTGTTAATGGTAAATATGGAACATATGTGGGTTTATTTATAAAAAGATTATTATCATAAGTTTTTACATTTTAATTAACATAATTAGGGAAAATATATGCATATAATATTTATATGAAATCTTTGTAATTAAAATATGCATATCATATCAAATATTTCTAATCAATATTCTTAAGATTTAATATCATATAAAATGGTTAGGATAATATCTCAAAAATACAAATACTACTAACACTATGACTTGAGATATTGTGCAGATATTACCGCAGGTCTAGAATCCAAGAGATCCGAGTTAAATCGGGATGTTGGAATCAAATCTGCCAAAATATGGAAGCAAATTGTAAGATTTAGCAACGGCAAAGACTCGGAGCATTATTCTCAGAATATAGACATCAAGAGGATCTCCACATGGCAACACAAGAGACCAAAAGAAATCCAAAGACATGATGCTACTAGGTGGCGGTGGATCCATGGAAAATGTAAGGGATATACGGTGGAACCGCGGTGGTTTGATAGCCATATGATGTGGGATTTTAGGGATTTTATTGTAACAGTATATATTCACTTATGGCATCTAAGGTTTCTGGTTTAGTGACTATATAATTAACCGAGAGCTTCATATTCAAAATCATCAATCGAAGTGATCAAGAGATCCACGTATCCGAGTGATCATCAGCTAGTTATCTACCTCCAACAAGAGAGAAGATCTAAAGCAACTAGGGTTTTTTGTGATCTGCTTTCAAAAATGAGAGTTGTATGAAATAGTTGATTAATAAAGGCAGATTTTAGTTTATTTCTTTTCGCATTTACTTTCTGCACTTACATTATGATTTCATTCTTCAACCTTTCTTCTAAATCTCCAAGCATGAGTGAGTAATTCCTATCTTGCTAGGGTTCGTAGGATAGGGTAGAACAATAGATGAGAAAACCATTTAACTTTTTTATAACATTTTAAAGTTTATAAACTTTAGCAAAATAATTGTTAACCTTCTTATCGGGCGCGCTACCAATTTATTGATAGTCACGACCACGATTTGAGATTAGTTAAACACTTGTTTTGTTAAAGACTAGATATGAATAAAGATCAATGAAAGGACAAGGGTTAAAAGTGGGAACCATATTCCCTCCAAGAACCCTAATCTACATTCATCACTATCGATCTAGTTTTAAACTATTAAAAGATAAAATGAGTCATTTTTAATGAGTCATTCATTACTACTAAGTCCTATGAACCCTACAAGCTTTTTCTTTATAAACTTTACACCCATATTAAAATAGATCTACAACCAATCACCCATCTTTTTATCAACTCGTCTAAAGCAAGAAAAAGCTTCACGTTTCCCTGCGGACGACCCGTACTCATCGCGGCTAGCTACTAGCGACACTGTCTTGATTGCGGTTACTTTATAAAACACTTCTTTTTACAGATAATCAGTGCCATTCCAATGCTTTCCTGATAGCTGTTGTTGTATGAAAACTCCACAAGGTGTAGGTGATCTTCCCACGAACCTCCGAAGTCTGACATACAAGCTCTTAGCATTTCCTCTAGAATCTGAATTGTTCACTCGGACTATCCATCCGTTTAGGGATGGTAAGTTGTGCTAAAGTTTAGACTTGTTCCCAAGCTAGCTTGTAGACTCTGCCAAAACTGTTATCGGAATCTGGTATCACGATCGGTGACGATGCAAACGGGTACTCTATGCAATCTCATGATCTCCTGCATGAGTTTATGGGTATCAAATATAGTACACTTTGAGGTTAAATCTTACTTTAGATTCATGCTTACCTCCATGTACTTCTTTACTAACGTCTCGGTAGATTGGCCAACTCAAAAGGAGATAAAGTGAGCCGCCTTGGTGAATCGATCCACAATAAACCATACTGCATTGTTACCCTTCGTGCTGCGAGGGAGGGCAGTCACGAAGTCCATGGTAATATTCTGCCATTTCTATTCTGGGATCGGTAACGGCTGAAGTAGACCAACAGTTCTGTGATATTCAGCCTTCACTTGCTGACACACCAAACACTTGGCTACGCTCCTGACTACTTCGAGCTTCATTC
Source organism: Agapanthus africanus (assembly GCA_030015575.1). NCBI lineage: Eukaryota > Viridiplantae > Streptophyta > Magnoliopsida > Asparagales > Amaryllidaceae > Agapanthus > Agapanthus africanus. The sequence continues at coordinate 887,879,537 of JASDDO010000019.1, read as the reverse complement.
TATGCCACTGGTAGTGTTGCCGTAGATCCTTGTACATTTTTGTACCACCGGGGTGTACTAAATACGGAGAGCTGTAAGATTTTTCCATCAAATCTTCTCGAACAGGACTGTATGGTACACATAATCGGCTCCCATATCGCAAGGATCCATCTTCATGGATGATGAAGTGAGTTCGAAGTCCACTTTCTATTTTTTCTCGGATCTTTTATAGCTTGGCATCATTTGCTTGAGCTGTTTTGATCTGATTGACAAGAATAGACTGGACTTGTAAGTTCATCAAATACGAAGCGTTACCTGGCATAACTACTTCGATTGCCAATCCGTGCAATTCTTGTTGTAGCTTCCACTGAGCGGTGAGATTCATTGCTAATGGCTGGCGGCTAAGTGCATCAGGAACTACGTTCACCTTCCCAGGATGATACTGTATATTGATGTCGAAGTCCGCCATGAGTTCTAGCCATTTTCTCTGCCGCATGTTCAATTCCTTTTGAGTAAATACATACTTCAGATTCTTGTGGTCAGTGTATATATCCACTCTTTCTCCCAGAAGACAGTGGCGCCAAATCTTAAGTGCAAAGATAACGGCTGCCAACTCCAGATAATGTGTTAGATAGTTGCGCTCATGGACCATCAGCTGTCTCGACGCGGAAGCCACAACTTTTCTATGTTGATGTAGAACACATCCTAATCCCTTATCGGACGCATCACAATATACGACGAATCCTCCAGATTGATCCGGTATTACAAGGATAGGAGCTGAAGTTAAACTTGATTTGAGTTCTACGAAAGGTTTTTCACATGCTTCTGACCACACGAATGCTTCATCCTTATGTGTGAGCTTGGTCAGGGGTGCTGCAATCTTTGAAAAGCCTTTAATGAATTGTCGGTAGTATCCTGCTAATCCTAAGAAACTTCGTATATTTTTCACCGTTTTTGGTGTCGGCCACTCGCTGACAGCTAACACCTTACCTGAATCTATTGAGATTCCTTCGCCTAAAACGATATGTCCGAGAAATCCGACTTGATCTATCCAAAATTCACACTTGCTGTACTTGGCATAGAGCTGATGTTGTCGCAATATCTCCAGAACAATCCGTAAATGCTCGTCATGTTCTTTCTGATCCTTTGAATACACAAGGATGTCGTCGATGAAGATGATAATGAACCTGTCTAAGTACTCTCGGAAAACTTGGTTAGTCATCAGATTCATGAATATAGCAGGTGCATTGGTCACTCCAAATAGCATTACAAGATACTCATAATGACCATAGCGAATCCTAAACGCCGTCTTCGGAATATCGGACTCTTTGACCTTCACCCGGTGATAATTCGAATGAAGATCGAGCTTTGAGAAAACACAAGACCCACTTAACTGATCGAAAAGATCATCGATACGCGGTAGTGTATACTTGTTCTTTATCGTTACTTCATTCAGAGCTCGATAATCTACATACATCCTGTATGAACCTTCTTTCTTCTTCACAAGTAATACCGGAGATTCCCAACTTGAAGTACTGGGACGAATCCAACCTTTCTTCAAGAGTTCGTCTAACTGAATGCAGATCTCCTTCAATCCCTCTAGACTTAACCGGTATGGAGCTTTGATTACAGGTTGCGCACCAGGTAGTAAATCAATGCTGAATTCAAGAGCTCGATCGGGAGGTAAACCTAATATATCTTCAGGGAATACATCTTCGAACTCTCGAGCTACCTCTGTCTTTTCTTCTTCCGCCGGTAGAGTAAACACTTCTGCATTCTTTGGTTTAGCACGGAAGATTCCTGGCTCCAAATTTCTATCTCCACTCTTGAAATAGAAAACTAGGTGATCTGGTATCTCAAATACTACCCTCTTTTAACGGCAGTCAATCGTAGTATAGAAAACTTCCAGCCAGTCCATTCCCAACACAACATCAAAATTTGGGATGTCCAGTACTTTGAAATTCGCATAGAATTCTTGTCCGCATACTACAACTGGACACTGATCAAATCCCACAGTTGCTTTTAATACTCCATTCCCGTAACTGACATTCCAACTTGAAATACGTGGCTTCACGAGAATCGCATGCGTTCTCACGAATCGTTGCAACATGAAGCAGTGTGACGCTCCAGTGTCGAACAGTGCGAGTGCAGGAAGGGTGGCTACTAGTATAGTACCTAAGTTGTGTGAGGTTGGTTTTAGATACAAGAGAAATATAGTGATATACAAGGACTGAAAATATGTGAAAGGATTGGGAATTACCAATGATTACTTGGCCTATGGCTTCGGCTTCCTCAACTGTCATTGTGAAAGCCTGACGTCTTAGTACATTTCTCCTTGCAGGAGGCACATTCCTCTGTCCTTGGGGCACGATTCTCTGCCCATGAGGCACGTTTCTTTGTGCCTAGTGGAATTGACGAGGAGGCTGTGCAGAAGGTCTATATGGAGGTGGAGCAGGGAAAGCTAGGCGAGGTGCAGGAGCATGAATGGCTGGCTCTGCGGAACCGTGATAGCTTGTCTGGGGGCTGGAGTTGTGTTGAAACGGTATGGACATGCTCCAATAGAGTGAGCAGATGCGCCACAAACTAGACACATGCCATTTGCACGCCTGCAGTTTTTCTTCAGGTGTCCATTCCTCTTGCAGTAGAAACAAAAGTCTGGACTGGGCCGGTTAAATTATCCTCTTGGTCTCCTGGGTGCAAATGTCGGCCTAGAAGAGGCTTCTCTTGTCATTTGTGTGGCAGGGCATTTCACACCGGCAGTCTGCGGTCTGCCATTCTTCTTCATAACTGCCTCGTAGAGTCGAGAAGCCTTCAAAGCGAGATCATGGATTAGGAAATCCCCTATAGCTAGTGCAGTTTGGATTTCCGGTTCCAACCTTTGCTGAAATCGTCGTGCCCGGATCTCAGCAGTAGGAATCAGGTGTGTCACGAACCTGTTACGACCTTGTGTTAGCAGTGTAATGAATGAAATCAGGAAATTGAATTTTGTGACAATATCTTACCTGCTAAGCATGGTAAAATCTGCATCGTATTTATCCATAGCTTTAACCCCACATTAAGCCTTGTTGTAGATGAATGAACTGCTGCTCCATGTCGAAACGGTCAGTCTCAGGGAAGTACTTCGCATCGAACAGACCGCGAAACGTCTTCCACTCGATAGTTTGGGTGAGACGATTTTCTTCAGTCTTCCACCAGACTCTGACGTTGTCTGTTAGTTGCAGCTTCGCAACCCCCACCCAAGCAATATCGACTGAGCCCATTCTTCCGCCTCCAGTGGGCTCTCTTTTCTTGAAAAGTGTTTTGGGTGCAAGTGCCCAGAATTCTTGACTCCGGATGCCTCAACTTCGGGGCGATGCATCAGGATAGCAGTCTGCTGCTGCTGCTAGACCCTCCAAGAAGCTCTTGATTGCCTCAAGCAGTACCGTTTGCTCGTTGATGGGAGCTGGCAACGGTGGGTGTGGTGGTAGAGTAGGCGGTAGAGTGTTGTCATTGACGTTCGTGCTGGTGTTGTTTGGAAGAATCCATGACCTTGATAGAAAAAGAAAGGTTAGGATAGATTCAAGGAATTTGAAACGTAAGAAATATATAGTTGCTGATTCTTATAATTCTTGTGTATATATATTTCTTAGGACTTCATGCAGAACGGACCCTGCATGGGCCGCCAACAAAACCTGTCACGCCCCGCTTCCCAGTGTACGGAATCGGTTGAAGTGACGGGCCGCAAACTTATTTACTAAGAAATAAACATGTTAAGCGTAATTAAGCAATATATAATATTAATATATATATTATATATATATATATATATATATATATATATATATATAATATATATATATATATTATATAATGCACAAGAATGAGAAGTGATATAAAAATATAAACAACAACTTTTATTTATATTCACTTTACATACAGCTATTTGAAAATGAAAAGATACAATGATATAAACAGTGCCTAAACAGTGGCATACAAACCGAAAGTAAATACAAGAAGAGCTAGAATTCCGGCTGGGCAGTGAGCCGGTCCAAGTCCTTCTGGCTAGGCTCGATCTCTTGAGAGTCCGGTCCTCCTGACGAACATTCCAAAGAAAAAAAATACAGGAATGTCGTCAGCGAACTAACACTCGGTAAGTCCCAAAAGAAGGATGGAATATAACAAGTAATGTGAAATGAAACTAGTAAGTTGTACAGGTATATTACTTGTTATTCTAACGTAGTTATTTGTAGCTTAGTACAGAAGGTATTTGTGTATATACGAGAGGAGGTCCATCTTACCCCGTGGAGTATGATAACATGTAGAACAAGGCCCTGTCAAAACCCACGGGACAACGGCACGAGAGTTCATGTAAGTGTCATTTAAGTGACTATCTCGTGCCACGTTAATACATTCTGTACCAATCTACCTCGTTATCCCCGTATAATGTATTGTATAGGTTATGTTTACAAGTCTTGCCGAGACTATAGATACAAATTGTTTCAAGTAATCAGGTTCAGAATGTAATCATGTATTCAAGTAGCCAGTCAAGTTATTAACCATGGTTCTGTCAAGTCAAATCAAGTATTCATGTTTGATATTGGTGTTTGAATTCAAATGTATTCAGGTTCATGCTCAAGTATTCATGTTTGACTTTGGATTCAGGATTGAAAACGGACTCTGACTGAGTCAGACACTTGTAACTGATTTAGATCTTGAATTAGCTTAGGGAGTCATCAGTAACTGCTGCACATGGATGGCAGGATTTGTGTTTTTTTCCAAGACAATTACCATTGATAATTCCGTTATGTTATCTACCTTAAATAGGCAAGCACTCACTTTCTTTGGCTCCCTGGGGCTCAAGAGAATTGATGCCGCTTAAACCCTATATTTACTAAAGTCCTTAAATATTGTTTTATATAACTCGATGGGGTTTTATGAAAAAATATTTTAATAAAATTTAAAAATAAACCTCGTGAATTTATTTATATTATTTAGGGTTTTCATGGATAATGAATTTTAAGAATTTGAGGTATTTTAGTGATAATTTCTTCGCTTGGAAAGTTCATAGTATTTTATTATAAAACTTGTCTTTTGTTGATATCTTGATGGTATTTTAGTGAAACTTGTAATTCTTTTATTTTTAAAAAAATGCAAGTTTATTATATTTTTAAAATATATGGATTTGTAATTTTTATATAATTATTAAAAAATTAAATTTTGTTTAATTAGATAAATGCGTTTTTCTTAAAAACCGTATTAAAAATTTTTCGAGACCGAATGCTCCGTGAGGAGAGGTCTGTATCTCACTCTACTAGCCTAAAAAATGTGCGATAATCCGCACCATCCATTAGCGAGTCCCCTAACAAGGGTTGTAGAAGTATAATCACAAATTAAATTTAAAACACCGTTTAAAAGAAATCCGGTTTATATAGTAAGTTGTATTTTCTTGTAATAATGTCTTCGTAACAAAAAATTCACATAAAAGAGGTATTCATGCTATGGAACCATGTGTCCGTGTGGGGGTAGGTCATTATCTCGTGAAGTTTTCCTAAAAGTATTGTTTTAACAAAACTAAAAAAATGATATTTAAAGTTCATGGGTATTTAAATGAAAAAACCTAAATTAAAGTTATTTTGCATGGAATTCTAGATTAAAATTTATTCTAAACATTTATAATTAAGATTACAAGTATTGATTATCTTAATTTAAAATGCTATATTTAATTTAATATGTCTACGAATATCCGTATCTGAATTCAGATATCCGGATATCAGAATTCGTATCCAAAAAATTTGAAAAGATTCATAATCCGTATCCGAAATAGACCTGAAAATATATATATCCATATCCGCGTATCCGAAATTTTATTTCCGTATCCGAAAATATCTGGATCCGGATAAATATATGGATATCCGAATCCGAATGCAACCCTACAACAACAAAAGAATTGCATTCTTAACAAAATGACTTATTTCACATAAACCACCATATGGTTTGCTCGTGTTTCCCAAAACCACAATGAGGTTCAAACCCGTTATAGAACCCCCAAACTTTCACTCCGTTACAAACCCTCTCTCCGATAGATTTTTAACGTTTTAGGCTATAAATCAAGTCATGTGAGACACATGCGACAATTTTTTATAATTCTATGCCAAAATTACCATTTCTTTGTTTAAATTATCTTATTTTTGTCTAAAAAATGGATCCTAAATTTTCTTCTCTCCAATTTTGCTCCTCCTTTTCCTTCTCAAAATCTCAAACCCTAAATCCTCCTCTCCAAACTTTACTTTGCATGCAGATGGAGAGTAATAACTTGCCGAAAGAATATTGCTTTTTAAAAAAGGATTTAAAAAGTGCTGAGTCAGGGTTATCTTCTTGTACCGTAATTCAATGTTTAATTACCTTCTAAAAATAAAAAATGATTAATTTTATTATAAATAATTTAGCATAAAGTATTAGGTTTTGACCAATAAATACATGAAACAAATTGCAAGCACTTATCACATGTTTAAGAATGGGGGTAATATGGTCATTTAACTTAAAAGATAACGGTAGGAGCTCTTTGTAACGGAGAGAAAGTCCGGGGGTTTTCTGTGACTAGTTTGAACCATGTTGGTTTTGAGAATTACAAGTAAACCACACGGTGGTTTCCGTGGATAAGCCTAACAAAATTCTTTGTTATTTTTTGTAAACAAATACAAGATTCGTTACTTCAAGATACAAAAAATTTGTTGTGGATATGAATTGCAAGTTTTGATGATTTTTTTTCCCAAGTAAATAAGAAAAAAGGAGTGACTTTTCCTTTTATGTTATTGCTATAGCATTCAAATTTGAGCTGGACACTCTAGGGGTTCAATTTGCCTTTGTTATTTGTTTTGACAGTTAATTGTTTGATTCTGGAATCTAGTTGAAGCTCATGTAGTGGCATTTGGAGATTTGAAAAGCTGGTCCTTATCTTCTGTCGTTTATTTAACGATTCGGTTAGGAGCGTAAATTTCCTTTCTTGTCGGAAATTTTGTCTGTTTCTTGATATGAGAGGGTATTAATGGAGTAAATATCCTATTGACATATGTTTATCTTGTTTTTAGACATCTTAATGGATTATAAATGACAAAACACCAGTTGAGGAATTTTCTCTAATAAAATATTGCAATATTTGTGCTTGTATCATGATATTGAGGGGGTGTAGATTCTTTATTTTTAAAATATACGGCAGTAAACCACCTAACTTCGCTAATAGGATTTGAGAACACAGAGGTGAGCCTGTAATTTGAGAGAGCGATTTTGGGCCTAAACTAATATATATCATGACTTTTAAACCGCTCAAAATGTGATTCAAGTTTTCAACCAAATACCATATTTTTCTGGATGCACTGTCCACTAATACCAAGCCTTAAAGTTGCAATTTAAAGTTCTCTGCGACAAACACCGAACTGAAGAATCACATTTAGAAATCTTTTCTCACTAACACTAAACTTTGTAAACACAAAAGATTTCGGAGTGGAGAACAAATGCAAGTGTGGATTGATTTTGATGGCGAAGGGATGCAACTCAATGCTACTTATCTCCTATAGGAATGCCTAAACCTAATCGACCACTCTTGTCATCTACCTTGGATCTCGCGAATTCGATGTTGGATTCCATGTTTATAGGTTTCTCTGCATCGGCTGGCCCTTTTCATACTTTCCATTATGTTCTCGGTTGGAGCTTCAAGATGAATGGCGTAGCTAAAGCACTAGATTATGCAAAGCTTCCTTCAATTCCTCATATTACAACTAAAGGAAATTCAGATGCTCTAGCGATATGGCTGTCTATATCTTTGTTTGTATTTGTGTGGTTAAGTATTGTTTCACTGTACTCATAGTGAAGAGGAGAATGAAATATGCTGAGTTGCTTGAAGATTGGGAGCTAGAATGTGGGCCTCACCGATTCTCATACGAAGATTTGTTTCAAGCAACAAAAGGGTTCAAAGGGAAAGAGTTATCAGGTACCGGAGTGCTTCGGTAGAGTCTATAGAGGGATGTTACCTACCTCCAAAATGGAGATTGCAGTTAGGAAGGTCTCTCATGAGTCAAGCCAAGGAATGAAAGAGTTAACATTGGCCAGCTTCGGCACCGAAACATTGTGAAACTCCTAGTCTACTGTCGTCGCGAAAGAGAGTTCCTCCTTGTATATGATTACATGCCCAATAGCAGCCTCGACAAGTTCTTATATGACCATACCAAGGCTCCTCTGAGCTGGGCCCAAAGATTCAGCATGAGGCAAGTGATGCAGATCCTGGATGGGGATGCAGAACTGCCTGAGTATTTACCGGGTAATTTGAGCTTTAGCTCTCTATCATTACCCCAGAATGTAGCATTTGATGATTATATTTAGATCATTCAACTCATCAGAAGACTCTATTTGTTCAATATCCCAACGCTGATGAGCACGTCCATTCAGTTTGGTATTGTTGCTCATTAATACAGTACAGGTACTATAGAGTGTTTATACTTGTATATGTGAAACAGATTTCTATAGGGTTGTAGTGCTTCGAAGAAAGGTGTACCAACTATTGAGCTTAAAGTGATCAAATAGATGCTTTCTCAATGGACTCATAAGAAGCATTCTTGTTACCAAATATCAATGCTCTAGGGAATAAGAGGCATATTATCAGGATGTTTTACCTAATAATGTTTAACCAGTTGTGAAAATTTTTAGAGCTAATCATGTAGTATTGCTTTTAGAGTCGAGAAAGGAGGACGAGTTCTTGTGGTATCTCATGGCAGCAATAACATGATCAAATTATCAAAGACTTTAACAAGAGATCTAATCAAGAAGGGACATCATATCTCTTAAACATATATTTCCTTTGTGACTAATATATATTTGAGAAACAGAGGATTAAGTGCCACCGAAGGAATTTTCTAAATTGGCGGGGCACATAGTATTATACTATTCATTGATCCATATGCACATGTCTTTTGCAAATCCAAGAATGGTTACTATTTGGATAAGAAAAGGCAAAGTGATATGGATCAATGAATAGTGTGCCGCCATGTGTCCCACCACTGTAGGAGTTTTCATCGGGCTTTATGTAAATCCCCAATTTCCGTATATTTATATTCCGTATTTTTTCGGATTTTTCTTAAAATTTTTACACATTATAAAAATATTTTTATTATTTTATTTATTAAATTATTACCCAAACTCTAAACCCAACTCCTAGTCTATCCGACCCGATCCAACCAACCTGACCCAACCCGCTCCCCCTCTTCTTCTTCTCCCTCGTTTCTATTCTTCCCACCCTTTTTCCCAACGTCTCCCCGTTCCTCGCGCCCACGCCGCGACGGCCGCGCCTACTTCCTTAAGACCCGCGCTCGCCCCACGACCCTCACTCCTCCAACGTTTCTCCCCAACGGCCGCGACGGCCACGACTCCACTCACCTAACTCACGGTCGAGCCCTCGTCTCACTCTACTTCTCTCTCATTCCTACTCCCTCCCTTTCACCCTCGACTTCTCTACCTCACCACAACCATCATCCCCAGGAGACCCATCGCCGGCGACACCTCCGAACCCACGACCCACTGCACCCCTACACCTCACCGACGAGCCTCGACCATCTCACCATCGTTGACCCCCCATAACTTCCACCATCAACCCATCCCCATCACCTCCTCTCCTCCACCGCCGACTCCCCACCAGGCGACCACCGACGCTCTCGGGTTCCCAAGCCGACCCAGCTCCTCCTCCTTCACCCGAGCGCGACCCCCGGCGTCTACGATCGTCGGAGCTCCCCGATTCTCCGAGCTCCAAGCTCCGAGTACCTCCATCACCGATGACTACCACCAGCTCCTCCATCGTCGAAGCCATCCCTCTCCCCCGCTGCGAATAGAACCTGCCACCCCTGCACCCGACCCCATCGCCGACGAGCCGAGCTCCCTGCAAACCGCAGCACCCGGCGCCTCTGTGCCACAGCACCCGTGCGACCACTGCGAGCCACTGCCTGACCATGTCGCCAACGAGCCCGGCCGCACTCGAGCTCGTCACTGTCGTCGTGATCGTTGCCACCGCCATCGTCTCCGCCTCCACGCAAGAGAAAAATCCACCTCTTGTAGCTCATGCTATTACAAAACTAGGTCAATAACAATGTTAATTTATTTTTATAAGTTATATGGGTGTATGCGAAAATAAACATAGACATCGACATGGTGTTAACATTCGTACGTGAGTCATCATGTTGGTGGTAATGAATCGAGCCCAAACCTGTTAGTTAGCCGTATTGATGCCATTTAGAATCTTAGGAATAAATTATCGCTCGTTGGTTATGAGAATCTTGGGTTTTCGACCGATAACCAAATGCTGCCCGAGTGTTTGATGCGAACTACAAACCAAAATATATTTTTGTGGTAGTGGAAACTGCGGTAGTTCTATTCCTTTACTGGTTGCGAATATCGTGTGATAATTTGGATGCAAAATATTGTGTTCATAACCTTGTAAAGTCGCTCCCTAAAGGCGACACAAAATCTGAACCTTACCACGCGTGCTACCTTGTTAAAATCATTGTAAATTAAATGCAGTTTGGAACGCAATGTTCTACGGCTCATCTCGAAACTGACTCGATAACCTAAAATCATCCATAGTCTCTTTCTCGACAATTTTAGATCACTGTAACGATACTTGGTTGTGAACGTGGCACTGGACTGCAGTCCGGGGCAGCGTTTCGTTTTGGATACTAGATTTTGAACACATGTGCATTCCCTCTTTAGACTGAAAATGCACGGAACCCCATATGAATGTATAAATAATTTAATTAGCTAACACCTGAATCTGGTCCCGTGCCGTTTCACCGTCGTTTGATATTTAATTTGCATTTTAGCGTATTGATATGTTCTGCAGTTTCTGCAGTGAGCTCTCTTACACCGCTATATTAAACAAGACATAATTTCAATTACAGAAATGCTAATGATAATCCGTTTGATTCGTTCAAAACATAACATATAGAACTAGATTTTATTCAACTGGGGCAACACCCGAATCTGAACACAATCACTGATAAAACGCACGTGAAGTTGGGATTCCAGTTCTGAACCTGGAATTCAAGCAATCGGTCGCTACCTTAAAATGATGATAATTTCATAACCTGAATTCCGATCGACATGAAATCAATTTTACAGTTTAGATGATTAAGTGTGATTCGTATGTCTTTTATATTATTTTTGTCGATTCTATACATGTGATTTATCGTAAATTTTGCAAGTTGTATGGCATTGGTCGTCATAAAATAGTGAATATCTGTTCAGTGCATTTCTGCCTATTTTCGTATTTGCTTTATACCTGCTGCATAGTGATCGTTCACATTAAGACCTAGCGACTGTTGTGCATTGTCGATGTAAATGTTAGTGATGGGGTTGTAGCAAATACGAAAGTGATATTGATAAGTGGAAAAAGTGATTGAAAGTGACAGCGATACGTATTTGTTCACAACCTATCAAATACCTAAATTCATACTATAACATGGGGAATGGGGAAATTAAGGTGGAATTGTACTCGTATTTAGTAAGGTACAGTGATTTAGAAGATAATCATTCGATATTAGTGACACACACACATACATACATTAGGTCGTGGGCCTAGCGGCACGGCTGACAGGGTTATGTCCTAGGCACAGCGGACCGTATTCTCGGGCATGCATGAGACCCTTGTTAAACACGAGCATCCTTTCCACCGTTTGATTTCATTGACTTAGTTACCGATAAGTAGTGACATACACATTGTCTAGTTTATTGACATGATACCTATATCGCACTATTCATATTCAGTTGATGTTAATGCACTCATGTTCTGCATTTTGTTGCACTTCTCATGTCTAATAATATTGCAAACCCATCATACATATTTATTTCTATATGTGTCGTCCTGACGATCTTAGTGTGCATGCTCATAGGACGAAATGGATCCATTCCAGGAGCAAGACCTGCCATTCGAGATCGCAGAGATCTAGACTGCTTCATCAGCGCTATCTCTTTTGCTTTCAGCACTTTGTATTTCGTTGGTTAGTTTTATTTTACAAAAGAAGTGTATTTCAAACTCTTTTTATTGCAATATAATGAAGTTGTGAACTGTGATTTTCCTTTGCTCTAGTACTGTTTACCGACGACCATGTAATACTAGAAGCCGAAGTGTGACTACGGCGGGATTATTCCCTGACCATAGGAGTATGGTTGGCCTAGTTATCCCTCGTATTTCGTATTTTGGGATGCGGGGCGTGACACTTCAAGTCGAACTAAAGTTGGCATATGATATTATTTAATGATTAGATTGTGTGTGTGTGTGTGTGTGAGAGAGAGAGAGAGAGAGAGGTTTGGGGAAATCATTTTGGATGATTAGAGATCTTTTTCTGACCTCCTTTATATGAATGTGGTTATTTACATATCCATTCCTCTCTAATTACATTTGACTAATTACATATAGAAAGCTCTAGAAACTGGATTTATATTGACAATCTGTAAACCTGCTATTCTTTAGTACTTAGCACAGCTGGATGCTGATCAATGACTGAAGATGAACTTTTATATACAATTAATGCAGTGACTCTGCTTCCTATTCTGATGTCCTTGTCTTCACTAATATAAAAATTTCCTCTGGCTTTTTAACGTAGACTTTATCTGCCCTCCTCACCACCAAGAGAGCCTAGAATGACTTGGACTGGTGATTTTATTAAGAATCTTGGCGGACTGTAAACTATTCTCAAGCTTTTCCATTTTGTCAGGCACTAAAATATATGACTGATTCGCACTTTGATTGCCTAGCCACATGATTTATGTGTTATATATGTGTTGGGTGGCTCTTTTCTTTTGAAGTTTAATGCCAGTCTAAATCAAGCTGAGCTTATAAGTAATGACTTTTATGTATAACTTTATTGTCCATTGATCGTCTTATCTTGAGATGATTACATAATACCACCGTGTTTATTATAATTTTAATAAGAACTAGAAGTTTAGAATAGATTAATGCTGGGAATAATTCTAGATCCCGCAATAATGGGTGCCCCAATGTTCTCCCTTTCCCTTTTAAGGTTGGAGCGTCGGACCCATCGGCATTAGGACATTCGTACTATTGGTTATCCTGAATTATGTGCATCAACCTTCCATGTTGGGTATATAAGCAAACCTATCTATGGTTACAGTCGTCGCTTCATCGGATTTGAAGTAACTGGAATGAGGACATGTGGGCTCCTTATAAAGCCCGTGTGCGAGGAAAGGACATCTGGCACTAAGAGAGGAAAAGGACACTGGGAACAACCACAGCCAACATAATGGTACACTTCACCAAAATAATGAAATTTACATATGATATATGGTCATGGTGGAAACTTCAGAATGGATCAAGGATTGATCAAAATTTTATAGGAATGTGGGATTTGAAGTACAGAAAAACTATTCTCTCGAATCTTCGAGTAGATAAAATGCAAGTCTGGTAAACAAGATAGAATGGTCGTCTTTGTGAGGATGTTTCTGATGAAAGTCAGAATGCAAAAGCAGCTTGCACGGAAAGTCAGTCGTGAATAACAAAATATCGTGAATTGAGCTAGCAAAGAATCCTAGGCTACAAAACCCTTTTTGAGTCAAGTACAAGCAGCTTCCCAGTTTTCAGGGTTGATAATAGATGTTGTTAGTCATAAGGGCTTTATCCTTCTTCTTCTTCTTCTTCTTCCTGCTTCTAAAGCATACAAATTCAAGTGATGATGACTTCACCTTCAATGGATTCAGTAGAGACAACCTGAGCCTCGATGGCTTCGCATCTATCACATCTAATGGCCTCCTTGCCCTGACCAATGCAACACCACATACAGTGGGCCATGCCTTCATTCCAATCCCTCTTCACTTCACGACCGCCGGTAAAATCCACTCATTCTCCACTACTTTTGTGTTCGCTATTCTTTCTGAGGTCAACTACGTAAGTGGCCACGGCTTGGCCTTCTTCATCTCTCCCACCATTAACTTCTCTACTGCTATTTCAAGCCAGTACTTGGGCCTCTTCAATCTAAACAACAATGGCAACTCAACCAACCATATGTTTTCTGTTGAGCTTGACACCATCCAGAATTCTGATTTCGAGGACATCGATGGAAACCATGTTGGAATCGATATCAACAGCCTGAACTCCACCCAATCCCATACTGCCGGTTACTTCGAGGATGGAACTGGCTTGTTTCAGAACCTAAGTCTTATCAGTGGCCAACCCATGCAGGTGTGGATTGATTTTGATGGCGTAGATATGCAACTCAATGTTACTATGGCGCCGATGCGAATGCCTAAACCTAATAGGCCCCTCTTGTCCTCTGCAATCGATCTTGCAAATCTGATGATGGATTCTATGTATCTTGGTTTTTCTTCGACGACCGGTTCCTTTCATACTTATCACTATGTTCTCGGGTGGAGCTTTAAGATGAATGGTGCGGCTGGAGCGCTTGATTATGCAAAGCTTCCATTGATCCCTCACGTTAAAACAAAAGGCAGTTCGCATGTTCTGGCGATATCACTGCCAATAGCTTTGTCTTTATTTGTGATATTAATTGTTGCTGCCACTGTGCTCATAAAGAAGAGGCGGCTGCAATACGCCGAGCTACTTGAAGACTGGGAGCTCGAATACGGGCCTCATCGGTTCTCATACAAGGATTTGTTTCAAGCAACAAAAGGGTTCAAAGATAATGAGTTATTGGGTGCTGGAGGATTTGGTAGAGTCTACAAAGGGGTGTTGCCGACTTCTGGAATGGAGGTTGCGGTTAAAAAAGTGTCTCATGAATCAAGACAAGGAATGAAACAGTTTGTTGCCGAAATTGTTAGCATTGGTCAGCTCAGACACCGTAACCTAGTCCAACTCCTAGGCTACTGTCGCCGCAAAGGCGAGCTCTTGTTGGTCTATGATTTCATGCCCAATGGTAGCCTTGATACTTTCTTATTCAGCAAAACAAAGCCGATCCTCAGTTGGGCGCAAAGGTTTCGAATCATCAAAGGGGTGGCATCGGGTCTCCTGTACTTGCATGAAGATTGGGAGCAGGTTGTGATCCACAGGGATGTCAAGGCCAGCAATGTGTTGTTAGACAGTGAAATGAATGGAAGGCTTGGAGATTTCGGGCTTGCTAGATTATATGATCATGGCACCGATCCTCAAACTACTCATATTGTTGGAACCATGGGCTATCTCGCACCAGAGCTGGGGAGAACTGGGAAGGCTACTACTGCAACCGACATGTTTGGTTTTGGTGCCTTCCTTCTTGAAGTGGCTTGTGGAAGGAGACCAATCGAGCTCCACAGAGGAGCAGAGGACCTGATTCTGATGGATTGGGTGTTGGCAAACTGGCAGAGGGGATCAATGCTTCAGACAAGAGACTCAAGATTGGGAGAAGAGTACAATGCTGATGAGGTGGAGTTAGTTTTAAAGCTCGGCCTTCTATGTTCAAATCCAATGCCTGCAGCTAGGCCAACCATGAGACAAGTGGTTCAGTTTCTTGATGGAGATAAAATCCTTCCCGAGTTACCACAGTGTTATCTGAAATTTCGTACCCTGTCACTATTCGAGAATGACGGGTTGGAGAGTTATTATATAAAATCATTCTCAACAGTAGTGGCCAGTAACTCCAGTATTTCGGGAGGTTGATAATTTTCTCAACAGTGGCAAAGTCGTCGATCCCTCTCTCACTAGTATTATGATAGCGATTCTTGATATTATTTCAGGTACTAAAATGATGTGTTTTAGATTTTTTGGAAAATCTGCAGGCTTCAGTTTAGCTAACAGGAGTTCTACTATGACATCAAAGGTTATTTTCCCGGAATTGATATAAAGCGAGAGGTTGAATCGCTGTATGTTATTAGGTTCATTTCTTCTTTAGGTACACACTATTTATATTACAAAATATTGTAAATTTCAAGTTGATTCAGAAAATAATAACAGTGTTGCATCTATTTATCAAATATCTCTGAAATTAACTTATATCAATTCCATGACCATTAGAGCTACATTGCATTTGTGCGAACAATTTTGAAGAAAAGCTTTTGTTGATCTAGATGATTGTATTCCAGTATAATCTTGTGAACTCTGCAACCTTTAAATGTCTGATGTACAACATTGATAAAATAAAAATACGAGATTCAAGATAGGACGCCTAAACAAAGCGGTTGGGGTTCATTTGGATTCACATTGAAATATTGAATTTAAAATAATATTGAAGTAGGGTATTGGGGTTCATTTGCAATGAGGCACTGGTATATACCGTTAACTATCAGTTCCTTAAATATTGAATTTAGCATGGGATGTCAGGAAGGTCGCTAGGAGAACTTTTTCCCCCTTGAAATCAACCTCCTTCGGAGGTCAGACCTGTGATCTCTCACATTTGAGAGGAAATTGGTACCAACTGTGCTAAGCCCAGTTGGTCGCTAGGAAGTCTTTCCTACCGTTTAATATTATTAGCACTTAGTTTCTGGGTTACCTATTGATTTTCTTCTTGAGACTCCTCTCTCTTCTGTTGCTACTATGAAGTCTATATGTTATTGCTTTATGATATTTTTATTTTGTTATATGGTTAATCTTGGTGCATTATCATTTTATGACCGAAATGATTGGTTAACTCGTTTCTAATGTTTTTACTTCAAGTGAAGTAGGCCATAGACATTGTATGCCGTATGATCAAAATGAAGCATATATCTTATATCGTTTATTTATGCTTGCTTCTGCTTGTCCTTTAGAATGTCTCAAGTTCTGTTATATTGTATGCTGGATGATCCCATTTTCCAGTCAGTGATGATCCTTTGGTTTCCCATTTGTAATATCTTGCTCGGCTTGAGTCTTTCATTAGGCCAGAATTGGTAGGCTCTCACGATTCATGTAACCATCCTAACCGTCCTCTAATTCTAGCAGCTTCTGTCAAGATATGTAAATAGGAAGGTGTTTCTGTGACACAAATTATCTAAGAAATGAACAAACATTTAGTGATGTTAGGAATTGCTGACCAGATTTACCTTAACTTTCTCTCCTACTTATGAGATACTAAAAAGATGCTTTAAATAAGTATAGGATTCTATCTCGCGGTGGACTTGCTTCTATGGAGAAGGAAAATGTTGAAGTCCTGATTGGAGAAGGCTCAAGTGTATAGTGGCCTAAGGCAACTAAAGATATGTCAGCGTACAAAGAAAGATAAAGAACAATTGTGGCAGTTTACTTGCATTTAAAGGTTATAGGCTGGGTGATATTCACCGTGTGGAAGTTCGTTGAATGCAAAAAAGACAGGACTTCTCTTTTGGATGAGAATGGATTTGTACATTGGATGTTCTTGGAGTGTTTGCTATGTTTTCTATTATCAATTAGAAGGGTTTAGTTTGTAGTTTTTCTTCTTATGTTTCGATGTTGTTCCAATGAATGTATTTGTAGGAGAATGTTATTTGTTTGCTTTCCCTCTAAATTTTCTTACTGTCAGTACCCTTTCATTTTAGTTTCCTCATTTACTAATTTTTGGCCACTTTATTCTAACAATTATTATATATAAGCCTAACTAGTCTTCTGAGCCAAACAAGGGTTCAATTAGGCATAAGTATAACAATGGCCACCTGCATGCTTGGCACAGTCCTACTGAAGTAGGATCAGGGTTAGGTCCCATGAAGAGCCTATATAATGACTCTTAACCCCTCACATTTAATTTTCGCATGCATGCTGAAAAGTTCGGATTTTTTTTGTTGGTTTCTGTTATATCTACTTCTCGCTTTCTTCCTATATAACTTACCAATCACTTATTGGAGTCGTGTAACTGGAAATTTCTAGCATCATGAATTTAAGTTGGTGTGCACCCTATCCTCGAATGTCTTGATATTACCAACTGAAATTTAAAATGTTATTAGCAACAGGGAAAGCAAATTCTTAGATCCTTGGCTCCATGGTTCTCTTCCTTTAAGGCAATTTTTTTGTATGTATGCTGTTGTTTTTAATCCATCTCTCTTAAACGTCTAATTCATTCATTGTTTGTCCAAAGAAGGGATCTACCAGGAGGGTTGTGTTAGGCAGCCAACAAGAAGCACAAAACATAGTCGGATCTCTATGAAATCCCAAAATTTAGGAATACGCTTAAATTTGTTACTGCTACTGCTGCTGTGATTGTATACTATTGTTTCCAGTGCATCTTTGTAAATAGAATTGGTGCATTTGATTGGATGTTTCGAATCTAGCTTAGCTAGTTAAACATACTACATGCGGTCCAATGATTATTTTCGCCTCATTTTTCTACTTTCCCTATTTGCAGATAAATAAACTATGTCGTGATTGGTGGGTCTTCTTATAATCAAGTATAGGGCTGATACTGCAGTAAGGTAGTTACCTCCGTTCATGTTCATAATCCACAGCCTTTCCACAATTAATGGCTTTTGCTTTTCTTGTTTTAAATCTGCACAATAACCGCAACATGAAATTAACATGACTGTTATGTAGTAGGTATACCCTTCTTCTCTGTGTTGCATTGATGGAGGTCCTTTTCGGGTCTCCGTCAGATGTTCTCTTCCGTCGATCTCCCGGTGGATTTTGGAGGTGATCTCTTGCTGCGTGTGGGTCTCAATGGGTTTTGAGAAGATTGGTGATTTGAGGAGTTTAGCGTCGAGTACCTGCAAAGAAGTCCCGGGGTGGTTTGGTACCACCGAGGACCCTCCGACGATCAAGTTAGCACGAGACCCGAGCAGAATAACGGCTAAGTGGAATAAAAAATGTCTTACATGACCCCTCTGTGATGGGGGTTTATATAGTGGCGGCAGCACGCAGTAGCAGGCGCGAGAATCTCGCCGG
Source organism: Agapanthus africanus (assembly GCA_030015575.1). Taxonomy (NCBI): domain Eukaryota; kingdom Viridiplantae; phylum Streptophyta; class Magnoliopsida; order Asparagales; family Amaryllidaceae; genus Agapanthus; species Agapanthus africanus. Next base: position 887,860,774 of record JASDDO010000019.1, on the reverse strand, counting down.
CAGTTACGCTCCCGACGTCACGCCCGCGTAAAGAGCGAATCGTCCATTAATGGAGATCGTGATGGCGTGGAACGTGGGATGTTGCTGACGGAGAATCAGCGCCTGACGAGATTTGCGGAGCGGCGGTTACGCCTGTGAGTGGTGGAGCTGGTTGGTCGGAGGAACGAGGAAGATGGCCTCGGTTGGAGAGCTCGGGGACGAGCGAGAGGGCCGAAGAGTCTTGGTCTTGTGGCAGTTTGGGGTGAGCTGAGAGGCCGAGGAGGCCAAATTTCAGGGGCTCTCAGCTTGTGCTTGCAGGTCGGGTATGTGGGTGGCCTGGTCGGCCCCCGTGGGCCTTTTCTTCTGAGTTCTGGAACACGTCATCTGCCACGTGTCCTGATCTTGGAGATCGCCAATATTGAGCATCATCATGCATCAAATTCTTTTTTGGGAAATGAGGGTCGGTATATACCTCAGCCGTTCTTTTTTACTAGTGAAGAAAAAGCCGAGAGCGGTTCTCAACCTTAGTATCTAAACCAGGACACCTAGCAATTACAAAAGTTTGTTTGGTATTGTGCAAACTTGCTGAAGTTCACTTGTCAAGCTGATCCATTAGTATGTAAACCAGGACACCTAGCAATTACAAAAGCTGATCCAAGCTACCATCAGGACTTGTATATTTAAGACTTTCTAATGGTCAATAGGAGGATGTTAGACTAAACAATTTGTGAGCAGCACATTATATTGTGAATTGCCCCATGAAATCATATATAGAACCTCAAGGTACCTAATCCTTTTTGTGAATCTCAAGGCACATTATATTGTGAATTGCCCCATGAATCAAGGCAAGGTATGAAAGAGTTTGTGGCTGAAATTGTTAGCATTGGCCAGTTCCGCCACCAAAACAGTGTGCAACTCCTAGGTTACTGCCCGTCGCAAAAAAGAGCTTCCCTTGGTGTATGATTTTATGCCCAATAGCAGCCTTGACAAGTTCTTATATGATCATGCAAAGCCTGCTCTTAACCGGGCTCAAAGGTTCCGAATCATCAAAGGAGTAGCATCGGGACTCTTATACCTGCATGAAGATTGGGAGAAGGTTGTGATCCACAGAGACATCAAGTCCAGCAACGTTCTTTTAGACAGTGAATTGAATGGGAGGCTCGGAGATTTCGGGGTTGCGAGATTATATGATCGGGGCACTGATCCTCAAACGACTCATGTTGTGGGAACCATGGGCTACCTTGCACTGGAGCTTTCTTTAACTGGTAAGGCCACCACTGCAATAGACGTGTTTGCATTTGGTGCCTTCTCACTCGAAGTAGTTTGTGGTCGGAGGCCAGTTGAGCGTCATACAGAGGAGGAGCTGGTGCTCGATAGTTGGCGATGGGGATCACTGATAGAGACAGTTAATCCAAGATTGGGAGATGATTAGTGCTCCTCCGAGGTGGAGTTAGTGCTGAAGCTTGGTTTGCTATGCTCAGATCCAAAGCCTGCAGCTAGGCCGAGAATGAGGCAAGTGATGCAGATCCTGGATGCGGATCTGGAATTGCCTGAGTTATTGCCGGGTAACTTTAATGCTTTATCAGTGTATCTAAATGTTGCATTTGATGATTATATCAGATCCTTCGACTCATTGGAAGCCTCTGTTTCTTCGATATCAGGACGTTGATCTTACTGAACCGTTGAATAACTGCAGTCTTTCTGTTAATAGTGTATCTATATAATATAATGATTAAACATCTGTATGTCAACAGATTTTTATCGTATTGTGATGTTGTCGTCGTATCCCATTTTTAATAAAATATTATGTATATGTAAGTCTTTTGCATGTCGCGCCAAATCAGTTTCCTATGTCGATTCTTCATCGGTTGTCGTCATCCTATAACATCCTCCTGGGACGCCCCATCCGAAACGGCCTTCGAGCTCAGATCTCAACCTACCACCTCACGCTCAAGTTTCCTTTGGAAAACGGGGGATAGGCCGGACTTATGGAGACCAGCAAACCTCCAGGATCTGTCTTTCCTCAACATCTCCCGCCGTGGAACAGGACGACGATTTTGAAGACACGCACGACCATCAGGGTCCTTGGACACGCGCAACGACCGAAAAGAAATTCGAGGCACTCTGGTGGAAGCTTTAGTAGAAGTTCCCTTCATGGAGGGAGTTGACGACCGGACTGTCCAGATCGGCTCTCTCTTGACAGTAGGCGTTCGCGACGACTTGATCTAGTTCTTCCGAAACAACTCCGATGTGTTCGCTTGGACACCAGCAGACATGCCCGGGATCGATCCCAAGGTGATCTCCCATAAGCTCGGGGTTGACCCGAAAGCCCGGCCAATCCGACAAAAGAAAGAAATTTCGCGCCAATGAAACAAAAAACGATAGAGGAGGAAGTGGACCGATTGCTCGCGGCCGACTTCATCAGTAACCTGGACTACTTAGATTGGCTGGCAAACATGGTCATGGTCAAGAAAGCGAATGGGAAATGACGCATTTGCGTCGATTTCACTGATCTAAACAAGGTCTTCCTTAAAGACAACTACTCACTCTCTCGAATAGATCAGCTAGTAAACAGCTCGGTTGGTCACGAATTACTAAGCTTCATGGACCTTCTCCGGTTATAATCAGATCCGGATGAACCTGGCCGGCGAAGAGCTAACCTCCTTCACCACTGATCGGAGAGTCTACTACTATATGGTAATGCCCTTCGGATTCAAGAACGTCGGGACCACGTACCAGCGACTGGTCAACAAGCTGTTCAAATGACAAATCGGGAAAAACATGGAAGTTTACGTCGACGACATGCTCGTAAAATCCGCCTCATCAGCCGGGCACACTACAGACCTCGGCAAAACATTCGACGTCCTGCGGAAGTACAAGATGAAGCTGAATCCAGCTAAATGTGCGTTCGGCGTCACAAGCGGGAAATTCCTTGGGTTCATGGTTACCTACCGAGAAATCGAAGCAAACCCTGAGAAAATCAGGGCCATCATCAACATGGTGACGTCCAAGAGCAATGTTGATATAATGCGACTCATCGAAAGGGTGGTTGCTTTGAGTCGCTTTATATCCAGATCCGGAAAAAAGTGCCTGCCTTTCTTCAGTGCCTTAAAGAAAACCCCCAAATTCGAATGGTCCAAGGAGTGCCAAAACGCTTTCAAACAACTCAAGGCACGTCTGGCGACCCCACCGCTTCTCACCAGACCAGACGAGAGGGATGAGCTGTTACTATATCTAACCATCTCCGACCAAGCCGCCGGCTCGGTGTTCGTTAGAGAATTTGAAGGTATACAGAGACCAGTCTACTATGTCAGCCATGTTTTCAAGGACGCAGAAATCAGATACCCGGCCGTAGAAAAAATAGTTCTTACACCTGTCGTCACCTCCAGGAAACTACACTATTTTCAGGCACACACGATTCTCGTCCTTACTGAACAACCCTTAGGGAATATCCTCGCCTACACCAAATTGTCGGGCCTCTTAGAGAGATGGAGGTGGGAGTTATCCTAATTCGACATCAAATACCGACCTAGACAGGCTATCAAAGCACATGCCTTAGCCGATTTCGTGACTGAATGCACTATTCCTACTAAGAAAGCAGCGGCAGCGCAGGGCCCTGACCCGCGACCCTTGGTCGAGGAGGTGCTCGGCCCAATCCCGGATTGGGTACTCTATGTTAGTGTATGTTGCATGCTCCCACAACTCTTGTGGCGCGGCGGAAGCGGTGAACAAAAATTTTCTTGGCATACAACACGCACTTAACCGAAGATCTTGTCTAAACCACAACTAGAAAAACCTAACTAGAGATCTTATCTACTATGTTAGGGATTATACCTCAATGATACGGTCCTTCGGGTCTTCTCTTTGATGAACTCCTTAGCTCCTTTTGACGTTGCCGATGTCTTCGATCTCCGGCCACCCAAGACCTAGATGATCCACCCGAGAGTTGTCGTGCGAGCTAGAAACTCTTCACAAGAGTTTAACCTAGAGACCAATTTTGCTAGAATAGGTCACTAGGATTATGTAGAGATGAATGTATTGGATTAGCTTGAAATCTATAGCATTTCTTTTTCTTAACCTTCTCTTGATTCACTTAACATTCACATCTCATGTGAAGCTATTTATAAGAAGAATGAGAAGGAGGAGATGAGAAGGAGTGAGTGTTTATCATAATGAAAGTGTTCAAGCATGATGAATAAAAATATAGCACTTAGAGAATTAATTGAAGCATGCATTATATAAATTAGTATCATGCTTCAATAGTAACTCCATAACAACAACCTCATCATGCTTGTACCTTTTAATTTCCACCTCATTTTATTTTTCATAAATGATGTCATTATTATGTCATTATGAGGTGGCACCTTCTAGAAGGTATTCTTGTAACAATTACAAAAATACCCCTCCTCCGTATACCGTATACTGTATACCCGCATCCGAATTCCGAAAAATACTAATACCATTAATCCAATAATATAATACCGGTATCCGGCTGAAACCAAAGCCCACCAGTATTATCCTTCCGATTATTATTCCTGTAACAATTACATGAATAAAATCGAAACCCTGCCGTAACAGCTTACGGCTGCCATAACAACTTACAGCCTCTACATATTTCGCCTGAACGAGGGAACCCTCTGTGTGGGACTCTAAAGACTCGACAGTACGCTGGCAGTGGGTTTAACCACAAGCACGTCAGCGGCACTAGCTGTGCGTAACGGCTACCCAGGTACTTGACGAAAAGGTGGCCGACGAGCGAACCCATCACAACCCTTACGAGCCTCCAAGCAACACTTACCGTACAGTCCGGTCTCTTCGTCTGATACATCGCATATGAAGTCTAGGGGTGGTAAATGTCAGACCCCAGTAACTTTATAAGTCATGCTGATTTATGGCTCATAACAGTTCGAGAAACTACTGATAACACTTATCAGTAAACCTCGAGAACCCTGGCCAGGGATTTAGGTGTTATAGCCGATCAAACATAGCGCGACATCAACTCCCTATACCGGGAGAGACGAAACCCCTCCTATCGCTCACTGTCTCCATATGATTCGGGACTGTACCCAAAATCCACCTGTTTGCACGACTCAGTAGAGCCGTGGTAGGGAGGAAATTAAAGTACAGTGGGAATCACACAAGACTCTATGACGATCTCGGGTCTACAGACTAACCTGTACAAGTATCACTAGAGAACTGCTATCTGACAATAGGTATATATACCATCTAGGAGTTCTCAGCGAGTCCTGTTCGGTGTACCCATTCTCCAATGAGCACCTGTGTACAATCTTTGATGTCAAACATCAATGGTTGTGGAATCAACCATTGCCCCCAGGATCAAGAAACGTACACACTAGTCTAATATGGTAATACCGATGCCCTGTCTCGATATACCCTCGACTAGGAACTATTGAAGGATATGCTTGTAGACTGCCCAGGTCCCACCAGTATGATCTCATCATAATCCTGATAGTCAAGCATAGTCCTAAGGGCTTCATCAACACATCACATGTTATGATAAATATAAACCAGATAGCATACTATCATTTCGAGCAAAGATTGTTTCTATACATATACATGTCTAGTATCCTATACAATACAGGCCTCTAGGGCATACATATCCAACAATCTCCTACTTGCACTAAGGCCTGTAATTAATGCAATAAGTACCAGCTAGAACCAGTTTCCGGCATACCGCATGCCCAACAGCTCAAACAGTTTCTCAAACTGTACTTGAGGGATAGCCTTAGTGAATGGATCTGCCGTGTTGTCTTTCGTGTCTACTCTCCGTACCTCGATTTCCTGGCGATCCACTTTCTCCCTGATGAGGTGATACCGCCTTAAGATATGTCTGGATTTCTGATGGGACCTTGGTTCCTTTGCCAAAGCCATGGCTCCATTGTTATCGCAATGCAGAGGTATTGGATTAGATATGGATGGAACCACTTGAAGTTCTGAAATGAACTTCCTCATCCAGACCGCTTCTTTTGCGGCATCATTAGCAGCAATATACTCAGCTTCCATCGTGGAGTCAGCGACGGTATCTTGTTTGGAACTCTTCCAGCATACCGCCCCTCCATTTAGAGTAAATACAAACCCTGAGATGGACTTACTATCATCCTTGCCGCTCTGGAAGCTGGAGTCGGTAAAGCCCTCCATTTGGAGATTTCCGTTACCATACATCAAGAACATTTCTTTAGTTCTTCTCAAGTACTTTAGAATGTTCTTTACAGCAGTCCAGTGTTTTTCCCCTGGGTTGGATTGATACCTGCTTACTGCACTTAGTGCATAAGCTACATCTGGGCGAGTACATAACATCGCATACATTATAGATCCTACTGCCGAAGCATAGGGTATAATGCTCATGCGAGCCCTCTCCTCATCAGTCTTTGGAGACATCTCTTTGGAGAGGGTGATCCCATGACAAGCGGGTAAATTACCCCTCTTGGAATCTTCCATACTAAACCTCTTTAGTATGGTGTCAATGTATCTCGATTGGGACAATCCCAATAATTTCTTAGATCTATCTCTATAGATCTTAATCCCCAGAATGTACGAGGCATCACCCAGGTCTTTCATAGAGAACCTCTGCGATAAGAATAGTTTGACCGATTATAGCATAGGAATATCATTTCCTATCAAGAGAATATCGTCCACGTACAATACGAGGAATGTAACAGTACTCTCTACAATCCTTTTATAAATACATGGTTCATCCATATTTTTGATAAAACCAAACTCTTTGATTGTATCATCAAAGCAGATGTTCCAACTCCGTGATGCCTGCTTTAATCCATAGATGGATATAAGCAGCCTGCATGCTTTTCCGCTGCTCCCACTATCACTGAAGCCCTCTGGCTGATCCATAAAAACGCATTCTTCTAAATCACCATTTAGAAATGCCGTTTTAACATCCATCTGCCAGATCTCATAATCATAGTAAGCAGCTATAGCAAGCAAGATCCGAATGGATTTGAGCATCGCGACTGGTGAAAAAGTTTCATCATAGTCCAAGCCCGGTCTTTGACAAAATCCTTTTGCTACCAGCCTAGCTTTATAGGTCTCCACCTGACCATCCACACCAATCTTTCTTTTAAAGATCCATTTGCACCCTATGGGTTTTACTCCAGAAGGTGCAGCCTCCAAAGTCCATACTTTGTTGGTGTGCATGGATTCCATTTCGGATCTCATGGCATCCAACCATTTCACTGAGTCGCCACTCGTGATAGCTTGCTGAAAACTAGTAGGGTCATCATCATTCATGATGCAATCTTCTTTATCGCCGTCAATTAGAAAACCGTAGTATCTATTTGGTGGGTGAGAAGTCCTACTAGATTTACGGAGTGGCTGAGGTATGTCAGGTTCTATTGAAACCTCAGGTTCAATCAAATCATCGGTAATGGTTTGTGCATCTGGAACTTCTTCCAGTTCTACCGCATTGCCAACAGTATCATTTGTAAAAAATTCATTTTCTAAAAATGTGGCATACTGAGAAACAAACACCCTTTGTTCCTCCTTGTGGTAGAATAGATATCCATACGAGTGTTTTGGATATCCCACAAATTTACACAAAACCGATCGTGTCTCAAGTTTGTCTGGATTCTGCTTTTTCACATAAGCCGGACAACCCCATACCTTAACTCTGTTAAGAGATGGTCTCTTCCCATACCATATCTCATATGGAGTGGTAGACACGGTTTTGGTCGGAACCCTATTCAATAGATAAATCGCAGTCTCCAATGCGTGCCCCCAAAATGATATTGGTAACTCAGCATCACTCATCATGGATCGTACCATATCTAATAGTGTGTGATTCCTCCTTTCCGATACACCGTTGTGCTGTGGTGTATACGGAGGAGTGAGCTGAGAGAGAATCCCATTCTCTTTTAGGAAATTTAGAAACTCTGAGCTTAGATACTCACCTCCACGATCCGATCGAAGTTTCTTGATACTTAAGCCTGTTTGTTTTTCTACTTCAGATTTATACTCCTTGAACTTTTCAAAGGCTTCGGACTTATGTTTCAACAAGAACACGTGCCCGAATCTCGATAAATCATCAGTGAAGGTTATGAAGTATGAAAAACCACCTGCAGCATGTGTAGACATTGGTCCACATACATCACTATGTATGAGGCCTAAGAGTTCAGTAGCTCTCTCTCCGTGTCCAGTAAACGGAGTTTTGGTCATTTTACCTTTGATGCAAGATTGGCAAGTCGCATAAGATTTATATTCAAACGAGTTTAAATATCCATTTTTATGTAGCTTGGTTAATCTTGTTTCATTAATATGACAAAGTCTACAATGCCAAATGAAAGCTTCATTTATGTCTGAAACCTTTCTTTTGTTTCCGTGTTGTATATGAAAAACTGTATGCTGATTTAGGATGTATATCCCGTTATTTAATGTTCCATACCCAATCAACTCTTGATTAAGATTAATGTTCATAACATTAGATTGCAATACAAAATTATATCCAGCATTGTCCAACAACGATACAGATATAATATTACATAACATCGAAGGTACAAAATAACATGGGTTCAAAACCAATATAGAACCCGACAGCAAACCAAGATGATACTCTCCCACTGCAGTAGCATGTACTGAGGAACCATTCCCAACCCGGAGAGTGTGATCACCTTTTTTCAATAACCTGCTATTTCTCAACCCCTGCATACAATTGCAGATATGAGATCCTGATCCAGTATCTAATACCCAAGAAGCAGAGTTAATTGAAAAACAGTTTTCTGTTACAAACACACCTGAAGTGGAAGCATCACCATGCTTCTTCTTCTGGAGGTCGGCCAAGTATTTAGCACAGTTTCTCTTCCAGTGCCCAGTCTGGTGGCAGTGGAAACATTCCCCACGACCTGTCGCAGCAGCCCCTTTCTTGTCTCTTCCCGATGCCTTTTTCACTCCGCCTCTCTGCTTGATGGGATTCTTCTTGTTCTTCTTTCCCTTGGCCTTGGCTTTCGGGATGGAGGAAGAAGATGGCCCAGCAATAAGAGCGGGAGTTTTCGCTACCTTTAGCGTGCTCTCTGCACTCCTCAACATATTGAGGAGTTCTGGTAAAGACTTCTCCATTTTGTGCATGTTGAAGTTTACAATGAATTGAGCAAAGGCAGGGGAAAGGGACTGCAGAACAATATCAACATATTGCTCGTTCTCCATGGTCCAACCCAGGTCCTCAAGTTCTTCGATAAGTCCAATCATCTTCAATACATGGTCACCTACAGACGTGCTAGCAGCCATCCGCATCTGAAACAACTTTCGAGATGCCTCGTATCGGAGAGTACGAGATTGCTCTCCATACAACTCCTCTGTATGGAGAAAGATGGATTGGACATCCATCTTCTCGTGCTGCTTCTGATATTCATTGTTCATAGAAGCTAGCGCGAGGCACTTGGCTGTTGCGCAGTCTGTATCCCATTTCTTGCGGATTTCTTTATCCGCAACTGAAGAATCAGGGCCTGGGCTAGGAGGGGCTGGAGTAGTCAGGACGTATGCGACCTTATCATATGTCAGGGCAATATTCACGTTCCTTAGCCAATCTTTGTAATTCGGTCCAGTGAGTTTGTTTTTGTCTAATAAAAGTTTAAGTCCCGACATTGGTATCTGCTATTAGGAGATAGAAAAGAAGTCATTCAGCGATTGCTCTTGCATAATTAGATTGGTTATTAATCTTATCTAGTTGTTGTCTCCCACTGCTTTTTATCAAATTTTTCTTCAAACCTAAAAAGAAAACTAGCCAGGATAAATTGCAATCTACAAGTTCGCTAACCGAAAAGTGCAAAATTCTCCTGGGAGTAACTTTTACTCACAGTAGGATCGGGATCCAACTATCATATAGAAGGTATGCAATCTCATTGCAAATCTCAACTCTTGAAATTCCCGATATGATTTTTACCCCTAGTGACTTATGACCTTAACTATGGTCAACAAATCATAAGTACTAGTCAAGTTCAACCCGCCATTTCGTGATTGATTTAGACCCACCCACATGACCCTTAACTATGGTCAACAAAGTCATGAGAATGCCCTAATCGATCACATCAAATGCTTTGTAAGAATTCACCACTTAGCTACCGTACACCACGCCTTAACTATGGTCAACAAACGTGGCACGAATACTAAGTACTCTGCTTCCTAAAATGGCGGAGGGCAACGGATGGTTTTTATGAAAACCTTTAACGTTTTGAACTTGATATCGTTGTAGAATCGAGTGGGAAGGAGTGGTTTAAGCTCCAGTTTTTAAAAATCGAATGGTTTTGTAGTATCTTTCTAATTTTGCTAAAGAGGTCACTCCCGGTGAAGGGATCTCGGCTCTTTACTTATCGAATAAGGTGCTGGATATGAAAATACCACGATGCAAAGCAAAGTTAGATCAACTATAAAATCAAATCGAGTTCTTTGTAACATTTTCCAGTTTTGCTAAAGGGGTCACTCCCGGTGAAGGGATCTCGGCCCTTTCCTCATCGAATGAGGTGCAGGATATTCAAGAATACCGCTATGCAAAACAAAAGCTAGAGTTACCCTTTTTCTTAAAAAATTTGATTCTACAACATCTTTAGGTTTCTTTCTCTTATCATTAATCACCTTAATGTAGTCCCATCATTTAAGTTTCCTAAATATCACAGAAAAGAAACGGAAAAATAGAACATACGCTTATGCCATCCGCATTCGTCACTGGGTCCCGTCATGCACCGTTAGGTTACTTAACTAACGGCAGAGCGGGGACTGGACTAGTGCGGGTGCAAAACATAAGCAACGTTTATTATATATCTCATATATAAATAAAACCATTTCAGATCACAGATGAATGCATTGGATATACTAGGAATTCCGTATTTCATTCAAGCCCTTAATGAAAGACGGATTCCACGGTCGTGATGAATAGCCAAACCCCCCCTTAGACCCCTACGGGTGCGGCAAACTACCCGCCAAATTCCCGAAGTGTAGTAACCTCCCTCAACAATTGAGTAGGCCACTCGACACTTTGAAAACCCGATAGTTTGTGCACCGCACCTTGGGTCTATCCTAGGAGCAAAAACAGTAAAAAGAAATTATACAAACGGTGGCTACAACCTCATCCCGGATGTATCCGTAAAACAATATTACATGGCTTTTTACAAATTACATGGAATGAAAGAAAAGAAAAAACGCTCTTCTCACACCCCCCGGCCATTCATCACGACGATCCAACACATTCATATACACATACCATCTCATGATATCCATATGTGCAAACCCCACTAATCGTCATATAGCAATTAGCGGACGTTTCAAACACATATCACAAAAACGAAAAACCCGATTAGCCAAACACTATTAGAATTTCGATCGATAATTTTAAAACATGCCAACACTTGACATGTTCCTGTATAAACACCTTTTTAAAATTCTTTATATCCCAGAAACCCTAATTCTGCAATATATGAACACTGTAGAAAAATGAGTCAACAAGGCCCCAACATGGCGGCGGATCTGCGGCCAAAACATGGGTTTGGCCACGGATCCGCGCCGCTTTTGTAGAGTCATGAGTGCAAATTTCTACAGTATTCTTATAAAAGCCTGCTTGTATTTTTAAGATATGTCAAATTAATTTTGGAACACTTTCAAAAACTGACAGCAGCAAGGGCAGAATACGAGTTTTCGGGAGAAAAAGCTGTCGATCGAGCTTCTAACTTTTGGCTAACATCTAATTGTGGTTTAGTTAGGCTCTGATACCATGTTAGTGTATGTTGCATGCTCCCACAACTCTTGTGGCACGGCGGAAGCGGTGAATAAAAATTTTCTTGGCATACAACACGCACTTAACCGAAGATCTTGTCTAAACCACAACTAGAAAAACCTAACTAGAGATCTTATTTACTATGTTAGGGATTATACCTCAATGATACGGTCCTTCGGGTCTTCTCTTTGATGAACTCCTTAGCTCCTTTTGACGTTGCCGATGTCTTCGATCTCCGGCCACCCAAGACCTAGATGATCCACCCGAGAGTTGTCGTGCGAGCTAGAAACTCTTCACAAGAGTTTAACCTAGAGACCAATTTTGCTAGAATAGGTCACTAGGATTATGTAGAGATGAATGTATTGGATTAGCTTGAAATCTATAGCATTTCTTTTTCTTAACCTTCTCTTGATTCACTTAACATTCACATCTCATGTGAAGCTATTTATAAGAAGAATGAGAAGGAGGAGATGAGAAGGAGTGAGTGTTTATCATAATGAAAGTGTTCAAGCATGATGAATAAAAATATAGCACTTAGAGAATTAATTGAAGCATGCATTATATAAATTAGTATCATGCTTCAATAGTAACTCCATAACAACAACCTCATCATGCTTGTACCTTTTAATTTCCACCTCATTTTATTTTTCATAAATGATGTCATTATTATGTCATTATGAGGTGGCACCTTCTAGAAGGTATTCTTGTAACAATTACAAAAATACCCCTCCTCCGTATACCGTATACTGTATACCCGCATCCGAATTCCGAAAAATACGAATACCATTAATCCAATAATATAATACCGGTATCCGGCTGAAACCAAAGCCCACCAGTATTATCCTTCCGATTATTATTCCTGTAACAATTACATGAATAAAATCGAAACCCTGCCGTAACAGCTTACGGCTGCCATAACAACTTACAGCCTCTACATATTTCGCCTGAACGAGGGAACCCTCTGTGTGGGACTCTAAAGACTCGACAGTACGCTGGCAGTGGGTTTAACCACAAGCACGTCAGCGGCACTAGCTGTGCGTAACGGCTACCCAGGTACTTGACGAAAAGGTGGCCGACGAGCGAACCCATCACAACCCTTACGAGCCTCCAAGCAACACTTACCGTACAGTCCGGTCTCTTCGTCTGATACGTCGCATATGAAGTCTAGGGGTGGTAAATGTCAGACCCCAGTAACTTTATAAGTCATGCTGATTTATGGCTCATAACAGTTCGAGAAACTACTGATAACACTTATCAGTAAACCTCGAGAACCCTGGCCAGGGATTTAGGTGTTATAGCCGATCAAACATAGCGCGACATCAACTCCCTATACCGGGAGAGACGAAACCCCTCCTATCGCTCACTGTCTCCATATGATTCGGGACTGTACCCAAAATCCACCTGTTTGCACGACTCAGTAGAGCCGTGGTAGGGAGGAAATTAAAGTACAGTGGGAATCACACAAGACTCTATGACGATCTCGGGTCTACAGACTAACCTGTACAAGTATCACTAGAGAACTGCTATCTGACAATAGGTATATATACCATCTAGGAGTTCTCAGCGAGTCCTGTTCGGTGTACCCATTCTCCAATGAGCACCTGTGTACAATCTTTGATGTCAAACATCAATGGTTGTGGAATCAACCATTGCCCCCAGGGTCAAGAAACGTACACACTAGTCTAATATGGTAATACCGATGCCCTGTCTCGATATACCCTCGACTAGGAACTATTGAAGGATATGCTTGTAGACTGCCCATGTCCCACCAGTATGATCTCATCATAATCCTGGTAGTCAAGCATAGTCCTAAGGGCTTCATCAACACATCACATGTTATGATAAATATAAACCAGATAGCATACTATCATTTCGAGCAAAGATTGTTTCTGTACATATACATGTCTAGTATCCTATACAATACAGGCCTCTAGGGCATACATATCCAACACTCTATGTGAACGGATCCTCCACAGAGGAAGGGAGTAGGGCCGGCCTAATCATTCGTGGTCTGAATGAGGCGGAGATGGAGTACTCTCTGAGGCTTGGTTTTAAGGCGTCGAACAATGCAGCAGAATACGAGACCTTATTGACTGGGCTACGAATCGCCTCCGGAGTGGGGCTAAAGATGATAAAGATACGCAGTAACTCTGTGCTAGTCGTCAGCCAAGTGACGGGCGTTTCGAAGCCAGGGAACCACTAATGATAAAGTACCTGGTGGAGGTAAGAAGACTTTGGAGAAATTTTGACGAGATCTAAGTGGAGAAGATTCCCAGAAACTTGAACACCGAGGCCGATGCCCTTAGCAAACTCGCCTCTTCCTATTCGGCCAATCACAAAAGAAATATCCTCTTCGAAGTTCTGCCGCGACCCAGCGTGGAAGATGAAGAGGCAACACTCCAAATCTATATGACTCAAGGGGATGTCCCAGATTGGAGAAATCCCATTGTAGAATTTCTAAAGGATTGAGTACTCCCAACAGATCGAGCCGAAGCTCGCCACTTCGTGTGGAGCAAAGAAAACCTGTACAAGAAATCGTACACAATCTTTGCACCGATGCGTCGATCCCCACGAAACAGACTACGTATTACGAGAAATACATGAAGGGGTCAGAGGGGCACATCAAGAGGCCCGCTTCCTGGTCCAAAAGACACTGCTGCAAGGGTATTACTGGCCGGAAATACACCAAGATGCCAGAAAGCTGGTCAGAAGATGCAAGAACTGCCAACTCTTTGGCAGCATCCCTCGGCTTCCTGCCACCGAACTAACGCCACCAAGCTCCACTTGGCCACTTGCACAGTGAGGGATGGATATGGTAGGCCGGCTCTCCACCGGCACGGATGGACACAAATACATCCTTGTCACTGTAGACTACTTTACAAAATGGATAAAAGCCGTGTCGATCAGAAAACCAGACGCTACCTCTACGATAAAATTCCTGTAGAATAATATAATCTCCCGATTAGAGATGTCGAGGTGCATCGTCACCGACCATAGAACCAACTTCGAAAATGACAAAGTCAAAGAATTCTGCAATGACTATCACATATTGATGAAGTTCTCTGCGGTCGTTCATCCCCAATGCAACGGGCAAGATGAAATAGCGAATCGAGGCATTATCCGCAGGCTCAGAGCCCGCCTAGAGGGAAGACAAGACAACTGGGTCGAGAAACTGCTTCGGGTACCGTGGGCATTGCGGACGTCAAGAAAAACACCCACAGGAGAAACTCCGTTTAGCCTCTGCTACGGGAACGAGGTAATGGTTCCCACAGAAATTGGATTGCCCAGTTATTGGGTCAAGCACTTGGACGACGAGGCTAACACCTTAGCGCTACGAAGCAACCTGTACATCTTATTGGAAAAAAGAAATCGGACACAAATTAGGATAGCCGTTTATCAGCAGCAGACCGCCCGCTACTACAACGCCCGAGTTAAACGTCGAGCCTTCAAGACAGGAGACTTGGTCTTGCGACGAAACGAATTCATGGACCAAGAGAACCTACATAAGTTCTCCCCGAAGTAGGACGGGCCATTCCTCGTGACAGAGGCATTACCCGGTGGAGCCTACCGTCTCCAAGACTCCGGAGGGCGGGCTTTTCCTCAGCCATATAATGCCGAAAATCTCAAATTGTACCGATAAACTTGGATCTCTTTTCGAATAATACAATTTCTTTTCGTATCGACTAAAATTTCCAAATTGAGCTCTCATGCGAGTAAACTCCTGCACCGACCTAGGGCTCTAACTCTTCCTTCCTTTCTTCAGCTTCAAAGTAAAGGGTTGGGAGAAAGCACAGGTCGGCCAAAGCAAAAAAAAGGGGGAGAGAGATAATACTCCGTAATCACGAGCAAAGTGATGTCTTTTGGCCAAAAGAAAATTTATTGAGAATTTGTTCGGAGCTATTCTTGGCTCCTCAGCCTTACAAAGAAAAAAAAACTCATGACCCCTAAACTATTACAACGAAAGGGGAAGTGGGTTAAGAAAATATTGACGATGATACTCGAAAGAAAGTTCCTTCAGCCAAGCCCAGGCTATCTCCGTCCGCTCCCTCTGTCGGTATCCATGGACCCTGAAAGCTACGTATTCGCCGGGGTTCCCCGCCGCCGAACACGACGCCACGACAACCTTTGCTGGAAACATTTGAGAAGAATATCCACGAGCGATCCCGCCTGCTCTTCGAGACCAGACCCAGCTCGTGGGCCGTATGCATCTTGACAAACGCCTCATCCATTGCTTGCAGGGACAGAGCATTATAAAGACCCGGAAAGACCTCTAAATCACGTAGATTAGCACCTGCGGGAAAGGAGATCGACGGGGAAGTAGCCGCCCACAGTGGCCCTCCAGACGACTTATCACGGCCTCATACGTTGCCTTGAAACGATTGAGACCATAGAAATATACGTCGTCCCGAGATACGATCTTCCTGATGGTGTATACGCGGCCCGTCATCAGGGAGAAATGAAACAGCTAGTAGGAAATCGACGTCGGTGTCCGAAGGGAAGGCCATACCTTCAATATTTATAGGCTCAACAAAAGTTTTCTAACGGCCGAGATCTTCTCACGCCACAGCGCGAATCACGGAATATCACATCTTCCCGATAAGGCGCAGCCACGTGGCGTCCGATTACTAGCCCTCTCCCCCCCATGTAGGTCACAGAAGGTTGAACGACATTCAAAGGAAATCCCTAGAATCAAGGAGGCCAAGATACGAAAGTCCTTGTCATGAAGCGGCTGAGTAGTCTCCTGCTCGGCTCATCCACTGAGGGCAGATTCCTGTCCGGCCACTCTGCGGATCCAAAGCCCTCGTCACGAGGCGACCGAGTAGCTTCCTGCTCGGCTCATCCGATCAGAGCAGCTTCCTATCTGGCCACTCTACGGATCCGAAGCCCTCGTCAAGAGGCTGCCGAATAGTTTCCTGCTCGGCTCATCCATTAAGGTCAGCTTCCTGCCCGACCACTCTGTGGATCCGAAGCCCTCATCAAGAGGCGGCCGAGTAGTTTCCTGCTCGGCTCATCCGCTGAGGGCAGCTTCTGCGGATCCAAAGCCCTCATCACGAGGTAGCCTAGTAGTCTCCTTCTCGGCTCATCCGCTGAGGGCAGCTTCCTGTCCGACCACTTTGCAGATTCAAAGCCCTCATCACGAGGCGACCGAGTAGTTTCCCGCTCGTCTCATCCAAGGTTGAATACAGAGGCGCTGATCTATCTATACTTGGCGTTCGCTCATTCATACGTTGCGCTTGATCGTCACTTCATCTCCGGGGTAAGGTAGGGCGCTGACCTAACTATACTTGGCGTTCGCTCGTTCGTACGTCGCGCTCGATCGTCACCTCGACTCCGGGGTGAGGAAAGGCGATGACCTACCTATACTTGGCGTTCGCTCGTTCGTACGTCACGCTCGATCATCATCTCGACTCCGGGGTGAGAAATGACGCCGATCTATCTATACTTGGCGTTCTCTCATTCGTACGTCGCGCTCGATCGTCACCTCGACTTCGGGATGAGAAAGGGCACCGACCTACCTATACTTGGTGTTCGCTCGTTCGTACGTCATGCTCAATCGTCACTACGACTCCGGGGTGAGGAATGACTCCGATCTACTTATATTTGGCATTCGCTCGTTTGTATGTCACGCTCGATTATCACCTCGACTTCGGAATAAGGAAGGACGCCGATCTACCTATATTTGGCGTTCGCTCATTCAAAAGTCGAAGTTGCTCGATACTCGACACTCGACTCTATGTATACTTGGCATCTACAAGACACCGGCCTATCCACACTTGCAAAAAATAAAAGCATATAGAAGAGGAATGACGTCGATCTACGTATACTTAGTGTTCACTCGTTCGTATGTCGCGCTCGATCTTCACCTTGACTTCGGAATAAGGAAGGACGTTGATTTACCTATACTTGGCATTCGCTCATTCGAAAGTCGAGATTGCTCGACACTTGACTCTATGTATACTTGGCATCCACGAGACACCGGCCTATCCACACTTGCAAAAAATAAAAACATATTGAAGCGGGCTTCAAATATTGCATAGGCAGGCTAAAATGCTTTATTTATATTCAAAACTATGTACAAGGTATTGTGGGATCCCCAGACTTACAGGATGCGTGGAGGCTTACAAAAATTTAATAACAAAAGCGGGGGTAGGTCAAGCTCCCTTCTCGGCCGCCTCTTCTCCCTGCCCAGCACTTCCGTCAGGAACTACGATGGCGACCTCCGGCTCGGCACTTCCGCCCGCCATCTCGCCTCCCCCTGCCGGCTCGGCGCTGCCTCCCTGGGCACTTCCACGGCAAGGGGATGCCTTGCACGAACCTCCTAGCCATCGAACGCAGGTAGGGCTTCCTTGACGGCGCCAAGGGCGTTATGCCACTCGACGGCCGCGGAGTCGGAAAAGTCGATGTAGAATTGATCGGAAGTATTGTACTCCTACACGGCCTTTTCCGTTCTGCCCTCGGCAAGCTTCGCCGCCTCGTAAGACGGCCAGACATTACTTTTGAATGAGTCCCTTTGCCTTTTCGTGGCGTCAAAGAACTCGTTGACCTCCTCCATCTGGGCCTGAATAGTTCGGTTAGAGTCGGTTAGGAGTCGATGTTAGTTATGTGTATGCTATAGAAGCTATTGTTGTACATATGATGTATATTATAGTGGATGCTTGGACATATATAGAGATGACTTTCTTGCTCGACATGATAGTATGCTATCTGGTTGCTCTTTGTCTTAACATGTAGACTTGTATTGTGATACTGTCTTTCTCTCACATGTTGACGAAGCATTTAGGATGTGTACTTGATTACCAGGACTATGATAGAGATCATACTAGTAGGGCCAGGGTAGTCCACAAGTACATCCTATAATTTTTCCTAGTTGAGGGTGTATCGAGACAGGGCATCGATATTCCAGAGTAGACTAGCGTATACGCATCTTGACCCATATGATGGGCGATGGATGATCCCACATCCATTGGTATTTGACATCAAAGATGGTGTACGGGTGCTCAGTGGAGACTGGGTACACTGAACGGATTCGCCGAGAACTCCTAGTTGGTATTATACCTATCGTCAGATAGCAGTTCTCTGGTGACACTGGTACAGGTTAGTCTGTAGACCCGAGATCGTCATAGAGTCTTGCGTGATTCCCACTGTGCTTTGATTTCCACCTTACCACGTTCAAGAGAACGTGCAAAATGGTGGCTTTTGCGTACAATCCCGAATCACATGGAGACAATGAGCGATAGGAGAGGATTCGTCTCTCCCGGTATAGGGGGTTGATGTTGCGCTGTGCTCGATTGGCTATAACAGGAAGTCCCTGGCCAGGGCTGCTATGGAGATCTACTGGTAAGTGTTATCAGTAGTTTCTCGACCCGTTATGAGCCTCACATCGGCACGACTTATCGGTTACTGGAGTATGACGTTTACCACCCCTAGACTGGATATGCGATATATCAGAAGAAGAGACCGGACTGTACGGTAGTGTTAGTGACAGGCTTTATAGGAGTATGAGCAGACTTGCTTGTTGATCTTATGATCGCTCAATACCCGGGTGGCTGTTACGTTTAGCTGACCGCTGACGGCTTGTGGTTGACTGATATGATCATCACCTACTGCCGGCGTATTGACGAGTCTTTAGAGTCCTACATAGAGGTTTCCTGGATCAAGCGAAACAGAGTAAGAGCACATATGTGATATGTGCGGGACCGAGAATAATACGCGTATGCGATATCATATTCTATTCTCGTGATATGTGATATCGGCCGGTTATATGTGATATAGCCGGGTCATCGGATCAAGTGTTGATTCGATGAAATGATACATTTTATATTAGTTGGTTATATGTGATATAGCCGGATTATTAAATCAAGTGTTGATTTAATGATTTAATGTATAATTATATATTAGATATATTAAATTACATTAACTAATATATGCTCACTTAAGTATTTCTATTTCTTACTTATGATACATTTAACATATATGTGATATATGTTTATTGTATTATTTCTTTTGTTACATAAATAATATATATGTGATATATATTATTGTGACATACTAGGTTATATATGCAACATGGGTGTATGATACTTACACCATATAAAAGATAATATTAAGGTTTTTATTTATTTAAGTGATTCAAAAATGAATGGAATTTGTCATGGTTGTAAGTTGTGGATAACCATTGACTTAGTCCACCATTTTTGTTTTTCTTTAGATATTTATAAACCTAGACATTATTTCTTATCATGGTTTATTCTTTACAAGGGTTAGCCATGACATATACTCACCATGATTGCATTTCTAACCTCACTCTCTCATTCATTCATCACTTCATCTTCTTCCTCAAGCTCAAGAGAGAGCTCTCTAGCTTTTGAGCAAGTGAGGAAAAATAGTGAGAAATTTTTTTCTAAAGTGAGCAAAATTCCTACTTCATCATCCTCTTCTGTACTAGCCATATAGTTTAGGGTGTTAGCTTCACTAGTTCTATATTAGTGAAGAGATAGCTTGAGTTTGTGTCTTCTCGAAGTAGATCATCTTGGATTTTGAAGACTTCAAGCAATCATGCATCATTCACCTTGTGGAGCCTCTCAAAAGTCCGGGAGTTCTTTGATCGCAGCGAAGGGACCACTACTTGGAGCATTTGAAGTGAAGGACAGGTCTACAAAGGTTGTATTCCACATTCACTTAGTTGTAAAGTTGTTTACATATCATATTGTCTAAATCTTTAGTTAAGATTCTAGGGTTAGGGTTAAGTAACATGGCAAAAATTTAAAAATGGCATGGACGATACCTCCCGAAATCTTGATGTTGTGCTATGTAACCCTACAGTGGTATCAGAGCCAAGTTAGAGAAATAGACGATGTTTGTTAGATTACGAAACCGAAACTACTCCGAAACTTAAAACATGAAAACCTGGTTTCTGTCGGTTTTTAAATGGGCACTAAAATTTTTTTTTAGCTACTGCAGAATGTTATATGAGACATTACATGAACACAGAAGAAATTTGAACCCACTTAGCCGATTTTTGGCCGGGCACATGAGCTCAAAAACCGAGGAGGCCGGCCCCTTCAGGGAATTTTGGCTTCAATTTTTTTTTGTGTTCCAGGCTCTGGGTTTTGCTGTTTCGGGTGTTGTTTGTTTTTGCTAAATTTGCATGTGATATTAACTTTCTGCAAAGGCAATTCGAAGTGTTTCGTAGTCGTAATTCTAACAGTATTTCGGGTATTTTAGACGGTGTTAAAAAGTTCGAACAGATATCAAATACCCACTTTAACCATCGCTGGAAATTTTCCAAGAGTTGGATTTTTTCAAAGTTTGAAACATTCAAATATCGTGCAAGTGATTCGATGGACCCTTTAGAAGAACGAAACCCTAACTCGATTCTATGACCGTAAGAACCGCCGCCAAACCCTAGGGTTTGCGGTAGTTCCGCGGCACCATAGATGAGGCAAGGGTTGACCCTTCTACGGTTGGTCCATAGGTACTGTGGCATGTGATGGGTGCTTTTAAACTACGCTCAAATGTGAGCTTTTTGGGAAATTTTGGGTGTTTTTTGATTCGATCAGAATGTTTAACGTCGTCTAGCTATTTATGGAATGTGATACAATATGTGGAATTCATATGGTTAGGCATGAAATCTGAAGTATGTGATATTTCGGGTTTATGATGTCTAAGGTGATTGTGGATTCCAAATGTTGTAGTTTGACATTTTCTTTTCTGCGACCGTAAGTGTAATATATGGTGTATCGCCATTTTCGTTGCTATATGTCAACGACAATTGTGATACGTATATTTACTTACGTTGATGACATGCGATATTATGTGTTGCTGGGATATGTTATATTGGATCATCGCGTTTTGAATAGCCGGGGTTTTTATGTGAGATGAGAATTTTTATTTTCATTCATGTAAAATTCATTATATATAATATTCTTTTATTGGGGCACGTCCGGGTTGAGGATGATGTCACCATTGTTGTGTATTATTTAATTTTTCTTATTAGGATAGACCCAAGGAGGGGAGCATAAGCAACCGGGTTCTAGGGTCCAGTGGGAGACCATCTCGAGGAGTCGAGACCGGGTCCCCTAACTCTAGAATTGGTAGGGTTGCTTGCCGCTTTCGTAGGGGTCTAAGGATGTAGGTTTGGCTATTCATCACGACCGTAGAATCCGTATTTTATACAGGCTTAAAATAAAACACGGACCTCCTAGTATATCCAATATTTCATATGATATCTTCTGCTGCTGATATTCTGTGATGTGATCACTTTATATGTTTGAGATGAATGCTTTATTATTATATATATATGATATATAATAAACGTTGCTTATGTTTTGCACCCGCGCCAGTCCCGCCCCGCTATGCCGTTAGTTAAGTAACCTAACGGTGCATAACGGGACACTGTGGCGAATGCGGATGGTATAAGCGTACGTTGTATTTTCGTTTCTTCTGTAATACTTAGGAAGCATAAATGATGGGATTTCATTAATGAGATTAATGAAAGAAAAGAAACCTAAAAGATGTTGTAGAATCAAATTTTCAAAAAGGGTAGCTCTAGTTTTTGCTTTGCATAGCGGTGTTCCTTGTAGAATATCCAGCACCTTATTCGATAAGGAAAGAAACGAGATCCCTTCACCGGGAGTGACCTCTTTAGCAAAATCTAGTAGATGCTACAACTCACTCGGTTTTGCTTTTGATTGCTTCTTTTAGTTCTTGCTTTGCATAGTGGTATTTGTGAAATATCCTGCACCTTATTCGATAAGGAAAGAGCCGAGATCCCTTCACCGGGAGTGACCTCTTTAGCAAAACTGGTAAAAAGCCTCAAAATCACTCCTTTTCAAAATTACTCGATTATACAATGATATCAAGTTCATTACGCTCATGGTTTTCTTAAAAACCTGCGTAGCCCTCCGACATTTCAGATAAGTGCTATTTTAGTATTCGTGCTACGGTAGTTTGGCCTGCGTCAAGGTGTAGTGTACGGTAGCTGATTAGTACTTATCTGTAGCATGAAATGCGAATGGATTAGGGTATTCGTATGGCGTTGTTTGGCCTGCGTCAAGGGTCGTACGGGTGGGTTTAATTCAATCAGGAAATGTACGGGTTGAACTTGAATACCGGACTATAGGTTGTTTGGCCTGCGTCAAGATCATAGGACGCCAGGGGCAAAAGTATTATCGGGAATTTCAAGTGTTGAAATTTGCAATGGATTGCATACCTTCTATGAGATAGTTGGATCCCGGTACCCACTGAGAGTAAGAGTTACTCCTTGGAGAGTTTTACATATGACAAATTAGCCGATCAAGTAGGTGTCTAGAAAGGTGTTAACGGGGTTATGCCTTAGGGTAATATATGGTGTATCGCCATTCCCGGCTAGTCTTACCTTTTAGGGTTTGAAGGAAAACTTGATAAAAATAGTGGGAGCCATCCTGATTAGATAAGATAATAACCAATCTAATCTTGCAAGGGCATACGCTAAAGTGTTTTCTTCTCTCTCTCCAGGTAGCAACTATGTAAGGCCTTAATCAAAATAATAATATGGATTATGATGAAACCTTTTATCCAGTGGCTATGCTTAAGTCCATCCGGATCCTACTTCCCATTGCTGCATACCATGACTACGAAATCTGGCAAATGGATGTTAAGAACACCTTTCTAAATGGTGATTTAGAATAGAGCGTGCACATGACTCAGCCAGAGGGCTTCGTGGACACTGAAGCAGCGGGAAGGTGTGCAAGCTGCTTAAATCCATTTACGGGTTAAAGCAGGTATCGCGGAGTTGGAATATCTATTTTTTGTCGTAGTCAAAGAGTTTGACTTCATCAAAAACGTAGATGAACCTTATATATACAAGAAGGTGGCAGAGAGTAAGGTTGTCTTCCTCGTATTGTACGTGGATGGCATACTCTTGATAGGAAATGATATTCCTATGCTGCATTCGGTCAAGCTCTTCTTATCATATAGATTCTCAATGAAAAATCTAGGTGATGCCTCCTACATCTTGGAGATTAAGATCTATAGAGATAAATCTAAACGGATACTGGGATTGTCCCAATCCAGGTACATTGACACCATACTAAAGAGGTTTAGTATGGAAGAATCCAAGTGTGGGAATTTACCCACGATCTCAGGACTTACTCTCCCGATGTCTCCCAAGACTGATTTGGAGAGAGCTCGCATGCAAGAGATACCCTATGCTTCGGCAGTAGGTGTTATTATGTACATGATGCTATGTACCAGACCCGATGTAGCATACTCACTAAGTGTAGTGAGTATGTATCAAACAGGTCCAGGAGAGAGTCACTGGACAGCTGTGAAGAACATTCTCCAGTACTTGAAAAGGACTAAAGAGATGTTCTTGGTGTATGGTAACGGAGAACTCCAAGTGGAGTCCTTTACCGATTCGAGCTTCCAGAGTGATAAGGACGACTCTAAGTCGGTCTCGGGATTTTTCTTTACCCTCAATGGAGGGACGATTTGTTGGAAGAGTTCCAAACAGGAAACCGTGGCAGACTCGACGATGGAGGCTGAATACATTGCTGCCAATGATGCTGCCAAAGAGGCTTTCTGGATGAAGAAGTTCATAACTGAACTTGGTGTGGTTCCGTCCATTGAGCATCCAATACCTTTGTATTGTGATAACAATGGAGCAGTGGCTTTGGCCTAGGAACCCAGGCCCCATCAGAGATCTAGGAATATTCTGAGGCGGTATCACCTGATCCGGGAGATAGTTGATCGCCGGGAGATCGAGATCAGGAGAGTTGACATGAAGAACAACACAGCGGATCCATTCACGAAGGCCATACCTCAGATACAATTTGAGAGACTCTTCGGGATGTTGAGTATGAGATACTACAACTACTGGCCTTAGTGCAAGTGGGAGATTGTTAGTTATGTGTATGCCCTAGAGGCCATTATTGTACATATGATGTATATTATAGTGGATGCTTGGACATATATAGAGGGGACTTTCTTGCTCGACATGATAGTATACTATCTGGTTGCTCTTTGTCTTAACATGTAGACTTATATTATGATATTATCTTGCTCTCACACGTTGACGAAGCCCTTAGGATGTGTACTTGATTACCAGGACTATGATAGAGATCATACTAGTAGGGCCAGGGTAGTCTACAAGTAGATCCTATAATTGTTCTTAGTCGAGAGCGTATCGAGATAGGGCATCGATATTCTAGAGTAGACTAGTGTATACGCATCTTGACCCATATGATGGGCGATGGATGATCCCACATCCATTGGTGTTTGACATCAAAGATGGTGTACGGGAGCTCAGTGGAGACTAGGTACACTGAACGGACTCGCCGAGAACTCCTAGTTGGTATTATACCTATCGTCAGATAGCAGTTCTCTGGTGACACTGGTACATGTTAGTTTGTAGATCCAAGATCGTCATAGAGTCTTATGCGATTCCCACTGTACTTTGATTTCCACCTTACCACGTTCAAGAGAACGTGCAAAACAATGGCTTTTGCGTACAGTCCCGAATCAGATGGAGGTAATGAGCGATAGGAGAGGATTCGTCTCTCCCGGTATAGGGGTTGATGTTGCGCTGTGCTCGATTGGCTATAACAGGAAGTCCCTGGTCAGGGCTGCTATGGAGATCTACTGTTAAGTGTTATCAGTAGTTTCTCGACCTATTATGAGCCTCACATCGGCACGACTTATCGGTTACTGGAGTCTGACGTTTACCACCCCTAGACTGGATATGCGACATATCAGACGAAGAGACCGGACTGTACGGTAGTGTTACTGACAGTCTTTACAGGAGTATGAGCAGACTTGCTTGTTGATCTTCTAATCGCTCAATAGCCGGGTGGCCGTTACGTTTAGCTGACCGCTGACGGCTTGTGGATGACTGATATGATCATCATCTACTGCCGGCGTATTGACGAGTCTTTAAAGTCCTACACAAAGGTTTCCTGGCTCAGGCGAAACGGAGTAAGAGCACATATGTGATATGTGCGGGACCGAGAATAATACGCGTATTTGATACCGTATTTTATTCTCGCGATATGTGATATCGGTCGGTTATATGTGATATAGCCGGGTCATCGGATTAAGTGTTGATTCGATGAAATGATACATTTTATATTAGTCGGTTATATGTGATATAGCCGTGTAGGGTGTTTTTCGTCACCCCATTGAGATGGGAATATACGCGCGCTTGTCAGGCGCATTATAGATTCCCCCTGCCTAGGGTAGGCCGGGATTTAATGATTGTGGGGATCCGAATCTCCGGCAGCCGCGGACTAAGCTGCTGTTAATTACCCCTCGCCTTTGGAGCGAGGGAACCTCCGATTGACGAGTTAAACCGGTCATGCGAACTCAACGTGCAGTGTTGTGTTTTGAAGGGGTTTTGGATATGTTGGGGGCCCCGCAGAGTTTTTACGGGGGTCCCGCTACCCGGATAGCGGGCTAGGGGTCAAGGGGGCTAGCAGCCCCCTTGTGGGGTGTGGGGCAGCACCCCGTTAGAAATTTTTTTCTAACAGGAACAGTGTCGTGGAGTATGTGTGTGAGTACATATGTATACATATGTATATATATATAAAGGGGGGAAAAGGCATCCAAAGGATGCGTGGGGCCAGCACCAGCGCTTTGAGCACAAGAGCGCTAGCGCTTTGAGCGCTAGCACGCCACGTGTCAGCACGTGGGCGCTCGGGCGCTAGCGCTTTGGGCGCTAGTGCTCTGAGCGCAAGAGCGCTAGCGCGCCACGTGTCAGCACGTGGGCGCTCGGGCGCTAGCGATTTGGGCGCTAGCGCTCTGAGCGCAAGAGCGCTAGCGCGCCACGTGTCAGCACGTAGGTGTTCCCTGATTAAAAATCAGGAAAGAGCTTCAGAAGAGGCATCACGTGCTCACACGTGACCAGTGGTCACGTGTTGGCACGTGATGGTTAAGCAGCGGCCAGAGAACAGAGCGCAGAAGAAGAGAAGCCTATTCCAGGGGTCACGTGCTTACACGTGGCCAGGGGTCACGTGCTCACACGTGACCAACGGTCATGTGGCCATACGTGACCGGCTTTAAAAGCCTTATTCTTTAACGGAATTAAATTCTGAGGAGAGATCATTCAAATCTTTCCAAAATGGAGAAGAATTATCCGAAACCGTTGGATCAAGAATCTGAAGGTGATTAAATATCACCAATTTATGGAAAAATCTTGGACATGGAAAGATCTCCCCCTAAATCTAACCGAAATAACAAAGAGATATCTTTGGATTTAAAATCCAATGGTGAATAAAATTCACCTCATAATCTAAAGGCCCAGATTAATGATGAAGATAAATCAAATCTATCAATCAACAAATCAAATCTTTCAATGAAAGATTCACTAAAACAGATTGATTCTTTTCCTTCTCCTATAAATAGGAGCCAAAGGAGAGAGTTAAAAAAATACTTACAGAGGGAGAGAGATAGAGCCTTGGAATCTTGAAAATTCAGAAGGAAGAATTTGATTCTCTGCAAAAGAAAAACCCTAGGTAAGAAAAGAGAGGCTTCAAAAGAGAATTTAATTCTCAAAAGAGTTTAACTCTTATATAAAGAAAAGAACTTAGTTCTTTCTCTGGTTGAGGATCTGCAAAGTGCACATCTCCCCATGAATTAAGAATTTAATTCTCATTGGGTTGAGATCCTGCCATGCAGATCTAAAACACAGAGGAGGAACTGAGTTTTGAGAATTTAATTCTCACAGAATTATAGGAATTTAATTCCTTTGAAATAAAGTTAGGGTTTAACCCTATATTATAGGAATTTAATTCCTTAAAAATGGACAGAACCAGGATTTAACCCTAATTGAAAACTTAACTCTCTCAAACTCACAGGAATTTAATTCCCTTAAAAAAGGAATTAGGGTTTCACCTTATACCAGAATTTAATTCTTTACAGAAAAAAAATTAGGGTTTAACCCTATCTAAGAATATAATTCTTCAGAAGAAAACAGGAATTTAATTCCTCTAAAGTTTATTGCTAGGGTTAAACCCTATGAAGAATTTAATTCTTAAAAGATGAACAGATCTTTAAAATATGCAGAAAACCAGAGTCACGTGCTACCGCGTGACCCCTGTAAATATCCACAGAAAAGAGCTTTGAGGCAACGCCTCACGTGCCCCACGTGACCCCTGAAGCACACAGAGAAAAAGGCAAAAGAAACAGAAAAGAGCTCTAGGGCGCCCTCACGTGTCACCACGTGACCCCTGATGAGCATTCTAACAGACAAGAGCGTGGGCCTCCATCACGTGCTCACACGTGATGGCCGTCAGAATTAAAAGTGTTAAACACTGATCTGCGGAATAAAATAAGGGGAATCAGGGCGCTCTCACGTGTCCACACGTGACCCCTCTCTCCTTAGTGTTTAACACTAATCTGAAGACTTTAACACTGATTTTCTTAGTGTTTAACACTAATTTGGAAAACTCTATTTGCAGTGTTTAACACTGATTTGCTTAGTGTTTAACACTAATTTGAAAACTCTGTTCCCAGTGTTTAACACTGATTTGCTTAGTGTTTAACACTAATTTGAAAACTCTGTTCCCAGAGTTTAACACTGATTGGCTTTGGTGTTTAACACTAATTTGAAAGCCCTGTTGCTAGTATTTAACACTGATTATCTTTTAGTGTTTAACACTAACTTGCTAATCTTATTCCCAGTGTTCAACACTGTTGGTCTTTAGTGTTTAACACTAGCTTTAGTCCAATTGGCTAAGTTTCTAGAGGCAAAGCCACTTCTTCAATGAACCAACAAAGGGCCAATATTCTAAACATGATTGGACTTAGCCCAAGCTGGCCATAAGTCCTCAATTCAAACTTAACTGGGCTAATGGGCTCATAATATAATTAATTGGTCTTAGTTCCAAATTGGGCCAAAGATTATTTAATCTTCCTTGGTTCAAGGGTACATCTCTTCACTCCTTTGATACTTGGCATTGTAATCCCTCAACATCTTCAAAGAGGTGACGGGTCCCGATGACCACACATCGATACAGACTGTGGGGTCCTTAAACTCATGGACTATGAGGTCCTTAACCTTAATCGGGATGTCTTAAAACTAACGCCGGACTGTGGAGTCCTTAAATCCTCGGACTATGATGTCCTTAACCTTGACCGGGATGTCTTAAAACTAACGCCGGACTGTGGAGTTCTTAAATCCTCGGACTATGATGTCCTTAACCTTGACCGGGATGTCTTAAAACTAACAACGGACTATGATGTCCTTAACCTTGACCGGGATGTCTTAAAACTAACGCCGGACTGTGGAGTCCTTAAATCCTCGGACTATGATGTCCTTAACCTTGACCGGGATGTCTTAAAACTAACAACGGACTATGATGTCCTTAACCTTGACCGTGATGTCTTAAAACTAACGCCGGACTGTGGAGTCCTTAAATCCATGGACTATGATGTCCTTAATCTTGATCGCAACGTCTTAAAACTAACATTGGACCACAATGTTCTTAAACTACCTATCGACCGCAATGTCACTAAACTAAACAACAGGGCTCCCTTAATTGCTCTCTTGTTGGATCTAAACGATCCTGTTAAGTTGATCTTAGTCTAAAACTAGACTAATGTATCCTTAACAAACGTTTAAGTCGATCTTAGTCTCAAATGAGGCTAACGTATCCTTAAACCCAAACCCCCAAACTCAAATCTAAGATAATACGGATTTGGACTAGTCCACGCCCTACGGGCGACGACATAACTCAATCCCCGTATACAATCCACGGGCAACCAAACACAAAACAAACACACATGACACGAAGTGATCATCTGGAGAAGGAGAAAGTTGTTACCGCAATGCGGTAGCGTAATTAACTGCAGGGGCTTGCGCCTGCAGGGAAGAGTGTCCCCACAATCAAAACCCCTCAAGCGAGGGGGAATCTGACGAAGTCTGCTACATCGGATGCATCCGTTTAAACCTTCGATACATGGTGCCATAAATCAACTTGGCATCTTCGAAGAGGTAGACGGATAGCACCAATTAGCATCTGCCCCGAATTTCAGGCAAGACGTCTGTCGCGCCGTCTTTCGGAGGGGAACAGATTCTGGCACGCCCGGTGGGACCTTTTCCTCTTTCCACTCCATACTTCGTGTGTCATCTTCACGAACGAATCGCGGTTTGTTAATGGTTGCCTTTGGGTTTCAAGTTACTAAGATTTGGTCTTTTGCCTGGCGCAAAAATCAAGCATCAATGGCCTCCAACTGCTCGAGCTACTCCAAATGCAAGTGCAACCAACGCTCCGCCTCAACTGGAGGTGTAGCCTATAGGCCTCAAGCAGCCTCCATCCTTGCCATGCCGGTGGAACAGGTGACTCAGGCCACCACCGGTCTGTTCTTCAGGACCATGCTCCCGCCTGCAGGCTTCACCCTTCCAGTGCCCGCACCAGAAGCGCACAAGAAGTCGGTCTTCGATCGGCTCACTGATACAATGGCCCCTTTCAACGGGTCGTCCAATATCAAGCCGGCAGCCTCTGTCTTTGCCAGGTTGAGCCAGAACCCTGATGGGCTCGCCAAGAAGCCCATGAACCTTGAAATGGCGGTCCCGAGGAAGACAGCCACCTCTGCTCCTGAAGTCGTCAAGGCGGCTTCTCCTGTTAAAGGGTCAGTCTTTCAAGGCTGACTATTCCGGCTCCTGCTC
This sequence comes from Agapanthus africanus, assembly GCA_030015575.1. Lineage (NCBI taxonomy): Eukaryota > Viridiplantae > Streptophyta > Magnoliopsida > Asparagales > Amaryllidaceae > Agapanthus > Agapanthus africanus. Next base: position 887,830,421 of record JASDDO010000019.1, on the reverse strand, counting down.
CAACTCGAGGGTCTGTCTTTGACAGATTGAACATCGCCACTCAAAGGACAACGTCAGTCTTTAAGAGGCTGGCAACAGCGGCACCTCATCCGGACAGGGGGCAAAACGAAATGATCCCTATCGCCGAGTCAGTCCCAACAGCTCGATATGCTTAACGTCGCCACTGGCGCCGAGTAAGGAAGGCCGGGGGCAACTCCCCCTCAGGGCTAACTCCACCGGCCCCAGTGGTGGAAGTTAATGCTGCTGTTCCAACTGGGAACAACTTTGAACCGCTAAGGAGGGTACGCAAGAACTCTCTGACTGCCATGGTAAAAAGATCTCCTCCACCTGCGGAGAGGGTTACAGAAACGAGGCTGGAAAAGCCCCCTCAACGGTTGTCCTCCAAAATTTATAAAGTCTGGCGGAGGGTTCAAGGCTCGGTAATCGACCAAGATCACTCTCGTCAACAGAAAAGGGCAAAAGTGCAGGAAGAAAAGATCAGTCCTGTCAAGCAGCAAAGGACGACAACCGCCAGGATGCCCGCTGCAACGGCCCCTTTAACTTCAACGGCCTACAAGAGAAGAAGGCCAGAGAAGATCCCCACGCCCGCAGCTAATGTCAAAGGCAGTGAACCTAAACGCCCTAAGTCCGGGGGTATCATGGTACACACGGTATACATGGCGTCTGGTAAAGAGGACAGCCGTTCGTCTATAGGTCATAGACCGCTTACACGGTCAGTGACCAAAGCTCAGGAGCAACAGCAGAAGCTCTAAGTAATGATGAACGCGATTGCCGCACTCACTGGGCCAAAAGAAAGCCCCGAAGCGTCCTATGATCAACGCCAGGAGCAAGAAACTGACGCTGAATTCCTTCGCAGGATACTGGAAAAGAAGGATAAAGAGGCTGCTGAACAAGCAGCCAATATAAAGTGAATGGCCCTCCTGTTCCAGGACATGGTGGGTATGATGATCCCTCCGATCGTCCTGCTGAAGATCCTCCGATCGTCCTTGAAGACGACAGGGGAGAAACGTCAAATCCTCCACCGGCTATGTCAACAGGCAAAGAGGAGACAATCTCCAAAGCTAACTTGGACGAATATATAGCTCAGCAGATACGGGTTCATCAGGCGACTGAGGCAGCCGGTCAGGTCGTAAAAGTGGGGCAACCATATCCGAGCTGGTATGATCAGATCAAGTACCCGCCGGGCTATACAATACCGAAATTTCATGTCTATAAGGGGACGGGCAATCCCCACCAGCATGTTGCCCAGTTCAGGGCGCTTTGCGGCAACACCGGCGGTGATGATAAATTGTTGCTTTGCCAGTTTGTCGGCAGCTTGTCAGAAACGGCGTTCGAGTGGTACTCTGAGCTCCCGAACGACGCCGTCAAAACATTTGCGGAGATGGAGCTGCTATTTACGCAGCGATTCGCGAGCGCCAGCGAACGCACCCCGATAACGGCGTTGATTAATGCCAGGGTGAAACCGGGCGAGACGTGGGTCTAGTACGCTATACGTTGGCGAAACTTGTGGTCGAAATGCGAACAACGCATTGAGGAAGCGCCCGCGGTGGGCATGTTCGTGGGCACCCTAGATCCTCATGCAACTATCTCATAGTTCATGATGTTCTTTAAGCCAACCACGTTCCAGGCTTTGATCGACATGTTGGCCCAGATGGACCAGATGGGTCACAGACCGCCTCCCCTGAAGCCGGAACCTTGGAATGACAAGGGTAAAGGGAAGGCAACCTTCGTTGCGAACGCTCAGCAGCAACCCAGTGCCCCAAAGCTGGCGGATCAACTGGAAGAAAGACGGCGGTATTATAATGAGAAAATGAAGCGCCCCTACTCATTCCCGCGGGATAAGACGAAGAGGCTATTCGAGCTGGCGGTGTGCAACAGGCTTATCAACTTGCCAAACCCAAGGCGACCGCCGCAACCCAGTGAGGCGAATAACCCCAATTATTGCCCTTACCATCAAACGGTAAGCCATCCGATTGAGGATTGCTTCGTCTTCAAAGGATGGATTGAAGATCAATACCTACAGGGAAAGTTTGCGCTGTCCGAGAAGTGGAAGGTGAACCCGCCACAACCTCCCACTCCCAAGAAGACGGACACACCGGGGGCAACTTGTTCTTTCATTGAAGAAGCTCCATGGGAAATTGTGCTTTCAGCAAAAACCAAAAGAATGCTGAATGAGCTCCAGACATGCCCGGCGATCAGATGGAAGAACCCGCTGGAACCCCAGATCATTGAAGGGATGCTAAAGCCACGCCCAACTCCAAAGATCGGTGGTGATGGCCCAAGTACTCACACCCAGCCGTCGAAATCTTCAAAGAAGAAGAAGAAGAAATCCAAGAAGCCCGTGAAGCCTGGCGACAAGCACACGGACTTGCAGAAACAGATTGACGCACTGGAGGAGTACAATCAAAAGGCGCGGACTCCCATCATACTCCAAGAGTTCCTCAACCACGTCTTTCAGGAGGAAGATAATGGAGAAAGCTCGTCGGATGAATCCGAGGGATATGTGGCGAGTTGTCATGTGATCTCCCACTTGTTTATGGACGATGAAAAAACTCCTGGCACTGAGAAACTGGGGGCAGAGCCTGAACCAGAGCTTGTATGGCCGTCAGACGAAATGATCGACGCTTTTCTGGATGAGATTCGTCTGAAAAGTAAAGCCGATCGGGAGCGTAAGATGGCCGCATCAGAAGGAGCCAAGCGCAGGCGACTAAACGAAAGAGTCGAAGCACTCCCGCCAGATCAAAAGACATCCGATGCAGATAAAAACAGGTTCAAGACGAGGAAAAGGTTTGCCAAAGCCATGGCAATGGGAATGAAGCTACCACCCTCGGAAGAAAACACGCGCAATGGAACGGAGATGCATCCTAATTACTGCTCATATCATCGGAAGATTTCATACCCCACTGAGGAGTGCGACGTTTTTAAGATATGGTGGCAGGGATATGTCGCTCACCGGCAGCATTTTAAGCGAATGAAACGCAGAACTCGTCGGGAGCAAAGAAATACGACCGAATGTCATAAAAGAACTACTAGTAACTGTTACACGGTCAGCGCCGGCAGATCACAGGTTCTCACTTTTGGGAGCGACTCTGATGAAGAGATGGCACTTGGCCCTCTCTTTAAAGAATCCATCTTAGGGAAAGAGGAAGAACCAGAGGCCTGCGAAAACATTCAGCTGCACAATCGCACGCTCCCGGAAAAGGATCTTGGACCCGCAACTAGAAATGATAAGGGAAAGAAAAAGGTCGCTGAGGATATCGCCTTAGATGACCAAGTCATGAAAGAGCTGACTGCCAAGGACCCGCCCAAGAAGAGTAAGGTGGACTACAACATCCTAGCGCATCTGAGGAAGCTACCCTCTCAGCTCAGCATTCTCGACGCCCTCTTATTATCAAAAGAAGCGAGAGATTCATTAATCAAGGAGCTGCAAGAGCCCGAGCAATTCCAAGCCTTCCTCACCGAACAGAGGATAAAGGATGAACTGGAAGAAGTACACACGGCCGATATCACTTTCGGTGACGAAGACCTTCTCCTCGGGACGTGCGACCACAACCGTCCCCTATATGTCTCTGGATACTGCCACGATATCAAGATAGGAAAAATCCTGGTGGATAATGGGTCCTCCGTCAATCTCCTTAATGTTCGGGTGTTGAAGGAAATCTGCATGAGCGTTCAGCACCTCGCTCGGGACAAAATTACCATCTCCGGTTTCGACTCCCAGTCATCACGGACTCTCGGATCTGTAATATTAACATTACGCTTCGGACTACTCATCACCGACATTAAGTTTCACGTCATTGATGCCAAGACCTGCTACAACGCCTTGCTCGGTCGTCCTTGGTTACACGAGTACAACATCATCCTTTCGACGCAACATCAGTGTATGAAGTATTTCAAGGATGGTCTTGAGTATACCATAACAGGTGAGCTAAACCCATTCTCTGTAAACGAAGTCCGCAAATACGAAGATGCAAAGTACTTTTTGCCAGGTTTCGAGGATACAGAGAGGTGTCGCAAACCGGAGAACAAAGCCGCCGCCACCATTCCTGTTTTCGGGAGTGATACAGAAGAAGAAGAAGAGATAGTTTACGCTGGGCCGTCTCGACGCAACAACCCGGGACCGTCCGCCCCCATATTGATCTTCGGAAGTGACTCGGAAGATGAGGTTAATGCTGTGTTCTCCAGTCGGCCGTCAATACAAGCATCCCCTGGCGATAATCAGAGTTTGCAAATTACCATGGTTCCGTGGGAGCACTACAAAGATCTTGACGCACTTGAAGCTTACAATGTGCAAGACCTACGTACATTTTACGTCCCTCCCAAACGAAGAGGTGAAAAGGCGATCTTATTTTACCGATCCACGGAAACAAGAGTGGAGAAAGAAATCTGGCATGGCACGGATTCTACACTCGACCGGCTTCAACCCATCCGTTTGCCCAGATATTACACGAATGGACAAAAAAGGCTATTGAAGCGCCAAAGGGGTACCCTTAAAACAAACTATTCGACAAGCTCGGTTCTACAACAGGATTTGAGATGTCCCTGGGACTCAGCGCAAATTGCCCAACGGGAGAATGGAAACGCTTGGGCTTGGATATGTGAGATCCGGGAAACGGGAACGAGTCCACGGTAGCTACGCCATATATAACTTCGATGAAGAAGAGGATGCCCTGTCAGAAAACGCCAACCCCGTATCAAAACTAGATCCCGCAATCAAAATGCCGAGCCCGTCATTTGAAGAGCGAATGGACAAGCTTATCAGGAAAGCGGGTCAGAAAGCTCGGGACGATCATAATCGCGAAATGGCCATCTACGAGAAAGCCAGGACGCAACGTCTTCTTCAACAGGCTGCAAAAGAAGAAAATGCTCCTCCCTGGCGACCTTGAAAGGTTCCTAGGCACCCTATAGAGGTCTCACAAGGCATCGAACATGCCATTTTACAAAAATTATGGTGCCGAGAAACCCTAACACGGATCTTAGACTAGAATTCTAGGCGAAAAACTAAACTAGTTAGCAAAATAACTAAAGGTCGGAAACTACAACCTTTGTAGATCCGGATTTCCACCTTCTTAGCTCCACGTGGTCATGCCCTCGCTGTCCATCATGAATCCTCGACTCTCGTGACGGCTTCATCGGAGAAACGTGCGGAATAGGTCGTCGGCTTCGTGTCAAAGACGATCTACGTCGAGGTTGCACAAGCTCAAGCTCCGACTTCACAAAGTAGTTAAACTTGTGAAGAAAACACCCAAAACCACTTGGCAAGAGGTAGAGGATGAAGAAATAGGAGGTGGGTTCACTTTAGATTTGGATTTCTCTCACTAGATCTCAAGTTGCCATTAAAGTAGCAAGCTTGAAGAAGAAGAAGATGAAGATGGTTATGATAAGTTCTTGTATTAAAAAGAAAATAGAAAATCAATACTTATCATAACTTAAACTAGGGTTAAGTGTAGAGAATAAACCATGGTCATTTGAGTGGGTTAGGGTTAAGCATGAAGACAAGAATGGTTAGCAAAGTCAAAGCTTCATGAAGCTTCAACATAAAACAAATAAAGCCACCATTCTTATCTTAATCCATTTCAAATAAATAAATAAACAAATAAATAAATAAATGAATATGAAAAACCCTAATTATCAAATTAACCATGGATTAATTCTATACACTTAACTAAATGATCAAGTATCATCAAACATGATACAAAAATGTGCACGAAAGCATATCACATATACAATGTGCATCAAGTGAGAAAAATCCGTTTAAAGTGAACCAATACTAGTTAATGCAAAGTAATATATCAAATATATAATTATACATTAAATCATTAAATCAACACTTGATTCAATGATCCGGTCATGTCGCACATGACCGACTAGTATCCAATGTATCGGCTTATCGAATCGATCTTCGATTCGATAACTAGGTTATATCGAATATAACCATTCGATACATATATCGCGAGAATGGAATACGGTATCACATACACGCATTATTCTCGGTCCTGCACATATCTCATATGCGCTCCTATTTCGTTTCGCTTGAGCCAGGAAACCTCTGTGTAGGACTCTAAAGACTCGTCAATACGCCGGTAGCAGATGATGATCATATCAAACACCCACAAGCCGCAAGCGGTCTGCTAAACGTAACGGCCGGGTATTGAGCGATCAGAAGATCGACGAGCTAGCCCGCTCACACTCCTGCGAATCCGACCAGTAACACTTACCATACAGTCCGGTCTCTTCGTCTGATATGTCGCATATCAAGTCTAGGGGTGGTAAACGTCAGACCCCAATAACCCGATAAGTCGTGCCGATGTGAGGCTCATAACGGGTCGAGAAACTACTGGTAACACTTACCAGCAAATCTCTGATCAGCCCTGGCCAGGGACTTCCCTGCTATGGCCAATCGAGCACTGCGCAACATCAACCCCCAATACCGGGAGAGACGAAACCCCTCCTATCGCTCATTGCCTCCATGTGACTCGGGACTGTGCCCAAAGACCACCGTTTTGCACGCCCTCATGGACGTGGTAAGGTGGAGATCAAAGCACAGTGGGAATCACACAAGACTCTATGACGATCTCGGGTCTACAGACTAACCTGTACAAGTGTCACCTGAGAACTGCCATCTGACGTGAGGTATAATACCATCTGGGAGTTCTCGGCGAGTCCGTCCAGTGTACCCAGTCTCCACTGAGCACCCGTACACCATCTCTGATGTCAAACACCAATGGATATGGGATCATCCATCGCCCATCTCATGGGTCGAGAAGCGTATACGCTAGTCTACACTGGTATATCGATGCCCCGTCTCGATACACCCACGACTAGGGACCTTGAAGGATGTACTTATGGACTACCATGTCCCTACTAGTATGATCTGCATCATAGTCCAGGTAGTCAAGTACAAATCCTAAGGGCTTTACCAACATGTAACTATAAGACAGTATAAAGAGACTAGTGTACATGTTAAGATAAAGAGCAACCAGATAGCATACTATCATGTCGAGCAAGAAAGTCATCTCTATATATGTCCAAGCATCCAATATAATATACATCATCTGTACAATACTGGCCTCTAGGGCATACATACAACTAACAATCTCCCACTTGCACTAGGGCCAGCTGTTGTAGTATCGCATACCGAGCATCCCGAAGAGTCTCTGAAACTGTATCTGGGGAATGGCCTTCGTGTGTGGATCCGCAGTGTTGTCCTTCGTGTCAACCCTCCTGACCTCGATCTCCCGGCGATCAACTATCTCCCGGATCAGGTGATACCGCCTCAGAATATGCCTGGATCGCTGATGGGACCTGGGTTCCTTGGCCAAAGCCACTGCTCCATTGTTATCGCAATACAAAGGTATTGGATGCTCAATGGATGGAACCACACCAAGTTCAGTAATGAACTTCTTGACCCAGACAGCTTCTTTAGCAGCATCGTTGGCAGCGATGTATTCAGCCTCCATCGTCGAGTCTGCCACGGTTTCCTGCTTGGAACTCTTCCAGCTAACCGCCCCTCCGTAAAGGGTAAAGACAAAACCCGACTGCGACTTAGAGTCGTCCTTATCACTCTGGAAGCTGGAATCGGTAAAGGACTCCACTTGGAGTTCTCCGTTACCATACACCAAGAACATATCTCTAGTCTTTCGCAAGTACTTGAGAATGCTCTTCACAGCTGTCCAGTGACTCTCTCCAGGATCAGCTTGATACCTGCTCACTATACTTAGTGAGTATGCTACATCGGGTCTGGTACATAGCATCGCATACATGATAGAGCCTACTGCCGAAGCATAGGGTATCCCTTGCATGCGAGCTCTCTCCAAATCAGTCTTAGGAGACATCTCTTTGGAGAGAGTGACTCCAGAGATCGTGGGCAAGTTCCCACGCTTGGACTCTTCCATACTAAACCTCTTTAGTATGGTGTCAATGTACCTGGATTGGGACAATCCCAAAATCCGTTTGGATCTATCTCTATAGATCCTAATTCCCAATATGCAGGAGGCATCACCAAGATCTTTCATTGAGAATCTTTGTGATAAGAAGAGCTTGACCGCTTGCAGCATAGGAATATCATTTCCTATCAAGAGTATGTCGTCCACGTACAATACGAGGAAGACAACCTTACTCTCTGCCACCTTCTTGTAGATACAAGGTTCATCTGGATTTTTGACGAAATCAAACTCTTTGATAACGACATCAAAGCAGATGTTCCAACTCCGCGATGCTTGCTTTAATCCATAAATGGATTTAAGCAGCTTGCACACCTTCCCGCTGCTCCCACTGTCTACGAAGCCCTCTGGCTGAGTCATGTACACGCACTCTTCCAAATCACCATTTAGAAAGGCGGTCTTAACATCCATTTGCCAGATTTCGTAGTCATGAAAGGCAGCAATGGCAAGCATGATCCGGATGGATTTAAGCATAGCCACTGGAGAAAAGGTTTCGTCATAGTCCACACCTGGTCTTTGACGAAAACCTTTTGCTACAAGTCTAGCTTTGAAAGTCTCCACTTTCCCATCTACACCAAGTTTCTTCTTGAAGATCCACTTGCTCCCAATGGGTTTTACCCCTTCAGGAGCAACTTCCAAAGTCCATACTTTGTTGGTGTACATGGATTCCATCTCGGACCGCATAGCATCCAGCCATTTCACTGAGTCCCTACTCGTGATGGCCTGCTCGAAGCTAGTTGGGTCATCATCCGTCATGATGCAATCCTCGCTCCCTCCATCCATGAGAAAACCGTAGTATCTCTCAGGTTGGCGAGGAACCCTACTAGATCGGCGGAGTGGCTGGGGTTCATCGGGAACTACGGAATCCTCTGGTTCAACCAAATCTTCTGTTGTAGTCTGTGTCGCTGGAACCTCTTCCAGTTCTACCTCAATGTCACTTATCTGTTTCATAAGAAAACTTTTTTCTAAGAAAGTGGCATGTCGAGAAACAAACACCTTTTGTTCCTCGGGATGGTAGAAGATATACCCGTGTGAATTTTTGGGATATCCTACAAACTTACATAAGACAGATCTTGCCTCGAGTTTGTCCGGATTTTGTCTTTTGACATAGGCTGGACAACCCCATATCTTAATATAATTAAGATGTGGTCTCTTCCCTTTCCATATCTCATATGGAGTGGTAGGCACTGATTTGGTAGGAACTCTATTCAATAGGTCCATGGCTGTCTCAAGCGCATATCCCCAGAAGGAAATAGGTAACTCAGCTGTACTCATCATTGAGCGCACCATATCTAATAGGGTGCGGTTTCTCCGTTCAGATACACCGTTGTGCTGTGGTGTATAAGGAGGAGTCAGCTGAGAGAGAATCCCATTCTCTTTTAGGAAGTCCAGGAATTCATTGCTCAAGTATTCACCTCCTCGATCAGATCGAAGGATTTTAATACTTTTTCCGGTTTGGTTCTCAACTTCTTGTTTATATTCCCTAAATTTCTCAAAAGCTTCTGATTTGTGTTTCATCAGGAACACATACCCGAACCTAGAGAGATCGTCAGTGAATGTAATGAAGTATGAAGAACCATCCCTGGCATGCGTAGACATGGGACCGCATACATCACTATGTATCAGTCCCAAGAGTTCTGTAACTCTTTCTCCGTGTCCCGTAAACGGAGCTTTGGTCATCTTGCCTTTGAGACATGACTGGCAAGTGTCATAGGATGAAAATTCAAACGGATTTAAATATCCATCCTTATGCAACTTAGCCAGTCGTGTCGCATTGATGTGACCCAGTCTACAATGCCACAAGAAGGATTCGTTCAGTTCAGAACTCTTCCTCTTGTGTGTGTTTGTTATGCTCAGAACTGTTGATTGGTTTAGAACATAAATGCCATTGCACAACGTGCCTGATCCAACCAACTTTTGGTTACGGAAAATGTTCATAACATTATCCTGTAATACAAAATTATATCCCTCTTTACTTAGTAAAGAAACCGATATAATGTTGCATATCAGGTTCGGCATGTAATAGCATTCGTTCAGAACCAATGTATTACCAGTTGGTAATGAAAGGTGATATTCCCCGACAGTCTTAGCTGCAACAATTGCACCATTTCCGACTCTAATGTCTTTATCACCTTCTCCAAGTTCTCTACCTTTCCTAAGCCCATGTAACTGATTACATATATGGGATCCTGACCCGGTATCTAATACCCAGGACGTGGAGCAAATGGAGAAACAGTTCTCTGTAACGAACACACCCGAAGAAAATGCATCAACATGTATTTTCTTCATTCGGGTGGCATAGGAATCCTGGTATTCCCCTATTTCCTGTTCATTCCTATAACTCTTATAAGAATGAACGGAACCAACGTTCCCCAGCACAGTATAACATGCGGGTTCGGTCAATACATCCATATTATTATCTTGATTAAGGCATGAAATGGTCGCTACCTGGAGAGAGAGAGAAGAAAACACTTTAGCGTAAGCTCATGCAAGATCAGATTGGTTATTATCTTATCTAATCAGGATGGCTCCCACTGCTTTTTATCAAATCTTCCTCCAAACCCTAAAAGGAAAGACTAGCCGGGATTAATTACACACTACAAGTTCGCCAATCTTTCAGCCAGGCCAGTGTCGGTACTTTGAGGGAGGTCCCCCGTGCTTTCGCACGAACCTAATTAATGTAAACCTCGTTTTCCCAGAGGCGTAACCTCGTTAACACCTTTCTAGACACCTACTTGATCGGCTAATTGTAATGTGTAAAACTCTCCCAGGAGTAACTCTTACTCGCAGTGGGTATCGGGATCCAACTATCTCATAGAAGGTATGCAATCTCATTGCAAATTTCAACACTTGAAATTCCCGATAATCTTTTGCCCCTAGCGTGCTATGACCTTGACGCATGCCAAACAACCCATAGTCCGCTAGTCAAGTTCAACCCGTCATTTCCTGATTGAATTAAACCCACCCGCACGACCCTTGACGCATGCCAAACAACGCCGTGTGAATACCCTAATCCAATCTGCATCATATGCATAAGCAGATAAATACTAGTTAGCTACCGTACACTACGCCTTGACGCATGCCAAACAACCGCAGCACGAATACTAAATAGTACTTATCTGAAATGACGGAGGGCTACGACAGGTTTTTCTGAAAACCTATTGCGTAATGAACTTGATATCGTTGTAGAATCGAATGAAGTTTTAAAAATGGAGTGATTTTGAGGCTTTTCTAGTTTTGCTAAAGGAGTCACTCCCGGTGAAGAGATCTCGGTCCTTTCCTCGTCGAATGAGGTGCGGGATATATCATATATATCGATGTGCAAAGCAAAAACGCAAAAGCAGTCAAAAGCAAACCGAGTGTGTAGCATCTGCCAGTTATTGCTAAAGGAGTCACTCCCGGTGAAGGGATCTCGGTCCTTTCCTCATCGAATAAGGTGCAGGGTATATCATATATACCGCTGTGCAAAGCAAGAACTGTAGCTACCTTTTTATTTTAAAATTCGATTCCACAACATCTTAGGTTTCTTATCTTTCATTAATCACATTAATGAAGTCCCATCATTTAAATACCTAAACATCACAGATAGATATGACGTACACTTATGCCATCCGCATTCGCCTCGATGTCCCCTCGTGCACCGTTAGGTTAGGTAACTAACGACAGAGCAGGGCAGGGCTAGCACGGGTGTAAAACATAAGTAACGTCTATATAATATATCATATATACTATATATTATATCCATCACAGAAACACATCACAGATATCGCAGCAGAATAAACATATGAAATATTGGATATACTAGGACGTCCGTGTTTTCAATACGAGCCAGTATAAAACACGGATTCCACAGTCGTGATGAATAGCCAATCCCACACCCCTAGACCCCTACGAGAGCGGCAAGCAACCCTGCCAATTCTAGGGTCAGGAGACCCGGACTCGACTCCTCGAGTTGGTCTCCCACTGGACCCCAGAACCCGGTTACTTGTGCTCCCCTCCTTGGGTCTATCCTAATGCGGAAAAGTAAATAATATACAAAAGGTGACAACTTCCGCTACCTGGAAGTGCCCCAAATAAAAGAATATTACATACAAGTTTTTACATGAATGAAAATGAAAAACACTCATCTCACATAAAAACCCCCGGCTATTCGAATACGACGATCCAATATAACATATCCAGAAACACATAACATCACATGTCATCAACGTAAGTAAGTATGCATACCCCAATTGTCGTTGACGTATAGCAACGAAACCGGCAATATGAACATACTACACTTACGGTCTCAGAAAAGAAAGTGTAAAACTACAACAATTGGAATCCGCAATTTCTTTAGACATCGCATGCCTAATTAAATGAAATACTTAGACATCACATGCCTAACAGATATAAATCCCGCATTTTAGTCTCATTATCGAAAACTCTTTTCAATATCATATGGGACTAAACTGCTAAATTTATAACATTCATTCAGTTATCTCATAACTGTTTGTGAATTCCAATTATTGTATCACATTCCAGATGAACAGAAAATGTTAAACTTTCCGATCGAACAGTCGAATACCCAAGTTTTCCCGATACAGCTCAACACATGAAATAAGTCTAACAACATTCAGTTCGTGCCTCAGTACCGACGGTCCAGCCGTAGAAGGGTCAAGCCAACGCCTCACATGTGGCACGCTGTACTGCCCCAAACCCGAAGGTTCAAAGGGCAGTTCAAGACGGTCACATAATCGAGTTAAGGTTTGTTGTCTTCTAGAGGGTCCATCGCGTTACTTGCACTACTTAGAACGTCGTTAAACTTCGGAAAAATCCAACACTTGGAAATTTCCCGACAGGGGAAAAATTGGGTATTTATATCCGGTCGAACCTTTTTAACATATTCTACAAATTATCCGGAAAAACACAAAGACGAAATTTGATACCCCGATCGAAACACCGAAGCTCTAAAACAATCCCAGAAAATTCAACTCTTGAATAATTATTAAAAATTCCCAGAAACTCCAGCACTGCAAGGTAAGAATTACTGTGTGAAAAGTTTTGAACAGTGGGTCCGTACGACCGCGGAACCGCCGCACGAGCCATGCTCGTGCCGCGGAACCGCGGCCGTTCAATTGAATTGTGCCATCGAACTTCACAGTAAATCTTACATTCTCCTGCTGATTTCTCTGAATATTTTTAATATGGAAAAAAACCCCATTTTCGGAAAAAGTCCAGAGAGCTCATTAGGTTTAGGGTTTCGGGTTCGTTCGGGCTTCGAATTGCGTCTAGACTTCGCCTTAGGCTCTAGCTAGGCTCTGATACCACTGAAAGGTTCCTAGGCACCCTATAGAGGTCTCACAAGGCATCGAACATGCCATTTTACAAAAATTATGGTGCCGAGAAACCCTAACACGGATCTTAGACTAGAATTCTAGGCGAAAAACTAAACTAGTTAGCAAAATAACAAAAGGTCGGAAACTACAACCTTTGTAGATCCGGATTTCCACCTTCTTAGCTCCACGTGGTCATGCCCTCGCTGTCCATCATGAATCCTCGACTCTCGTGACGGCTTCATCGGAGAAACGTGCGGAATAGGTCGTCGGCTTCGTGTCAAAGACGATCTACGTCGAGGTTGCACAAGCTCAAGCTCCGACTTCACAAAGTAGTTAAACTTGTGAAGAAAACACCCAAAACCACTTGGCAAGAGGTAGAGGATGAAGAAATAGGAGGTGGGTTCACTTTAGATTTGGATTTCTCTCACTAGATCTCAAGTTGCCATTAAAGTAGCAAGCTTGAAGAAGAAGAAGATGAAGATGGTTATGATAAGTTCTTGTATTAAAAAGAAAATAGAAAATCAATACTTATCATAAATTAAACTAGGGTTAAGTGTAGAGAATAAACCATGGTCATTTGAGTGGGTTAGGGTTAAGCATGAAGACAAGAATGGTTAGCAAAGTCAAAGCTTCATGAAGCTTCAACATAAAACAAATAAAGCCACCATTCTTATCTTAATCCATTTCAAATAAATAAATAAACAAATAAATAAATAAATGAATATGCAAAACCCTAATTATCAAATTAACCATGGATTAATTCTATACACTTAACTAAATGATCAAGTATCATCAAACATGATACAAAAATGTGCACGAAAGCATATCACATATACAATGTGCATCAAGTGAGAAAAATCCGTTTAAAGTGAACCAATACTAGTTAATGCAAAGTAATATATCAAATATATAATTATACATTAAATCATTAAATCAACACTTGATTCAATGATCCGGTCATGTCGCACATGACCGACTAGTATCCAATGTATCGGCTTATCGAATCGATCTTCGATTCGATAACTAGGTTATATCGAATATAACCATTCGATACATATATCGCGAGAATGGAATACGGTATCACATACACGCATTATTCTCGGTCCTGCACATATCTCATATGCGCTCATATTTCGTTTCGCTTGAGCCAGGAAACCTCTGTGTAGGACTCTAAAGACTCGTCAATACGCCGGTAGCAGATGATGATCATATCAAACACCCACAAGCCGCAAGCGGTCTGCTAAACGTAACGGCCACCCGGGTATTGAGCGATCAGAAGATCGACGAGCTAGCCCGCTCACACTCCTGCGAATCCGACCAGTAACACTTACCATACAGTCCGGTCTCTTCGTCTGATATGTCGCATATCAAGTCTAGGGGTGGTAAATGTCAGACCCCAATAACCCGATAAGTCGTGCCGATGTGAGGCTCATAACGGGTTGAGAAACTACTGGTAACACTTACCAGCAAATCTCTGATCAGCCCTGGCCAGGGACTTCCCTGCTATGGCCAATCGAGCACTGCGCAACATCAACCCCCAATACCGGGAGAGACGAAACCCCTCCTATCGCTCATTGCCTCCATGTGACTCGGGACTGTGCCCAAAGACCACCGTTTTGCACGCCCTCATGGACGTGGTAAGGTGGAGATTAAAGCACAGTGGGAATCACACAAGACTCTATGACGATCTCGGGTCTACAGATTAACCTGTACAAGTGTCACCTGAGAACTGCCATCTGACGTGAGGTATAATACCATCTGGGAGTTCTCGGCGAGTCCGTCCAGTGTACCCAGTCTCCACTGAGCACCCGTACACCATCTCTGATTTCAAACAGCAATGGATATGGGATCATCCATCGCCCATCTCATGGGTCGAGAAGCGATACGCTAGTCTACACTGGTATATCGATGCCCCGTCTCAATACACCCACGACTAGGGACCTTGAAGGATGTACTTATGGACTACCATGTCCCCACTAGTATGATCTGCATCATAGTCCAGGTAGTCAAGTACAAATCCTAAGGGCTTTACCAACATGTAACTATAAGACAGTATAAAGAGACTAGTGTACATGTTAAGATAAAGAGCAACCAGATAGCATACTATCATGTCGAGCAAGAAAGTCATCTCTATATATGTCCAAGCATCCAATATAATATACATCATCTGTACAATACTGGCCTCTAGGGCATACATACAACTAACAGACCTGCTGTGCAAAAGGTCCGACGCAGAGGCGGAAATAAGTCCAAAAGCAGAAAAGGGATTCAACGACGACAACGCGGGGTCAAAGAGTCATGTGATTGGGGATTGCGTAGTCCGGATTTGTCCCTCATAAAGAAGATGAGTCGAGCGTATTCTTTCCCTCAAGACAAGACGAAGAAGATACTTGATCTCGCCATAAAACATCGAATGATTACACTTCCAGAGTCTAAGCACCCTGAGCAAGCTAACGAAGTCTCTCATCCGGGTTATTGCTTTTATCACTGAGCCATATGACACCCTATCGAAGACTGCTTCACCTTCAAGAACCGGGTCGAAGACCAGTACCAGTAAGGCAGGTTTGCTCTATCCAGCAGCTGAAGGGTAACGCCGCCACAAAAGCACGAACCCAAAGCCACAAGAGCAGAACCAGATCCACATCGGTCTTGGAAGCGAGTTCGTACTTGTCATATGATAACAATATCAGAAGAAGAACCCGAGAATATAGATGACCTTCCCTGGTGCTTCGAAAGCAATGACGACGAGGTAATCTCAGAATTTCCACCAGCACCGAAAGAGCTGGAAGATGGAATACACACCACTGCAGATAACCTCAAGAAAATTGATTTGGGGACGGCAAGTGACCCGCGACCTACATTCGTCAGTGAGCTGCTATCTGAAGAAAGGGTGGCTGCGCTAAAAGATGGGCTTATGCAGCATAGAGATTGCTTCGTATGGAACTATTCTGAAATACCAGGACTAGATCCAGAAATAGCCGTCCATACATTGGCGATATCCCCGGACGTTAAGCCAGTCAAACAGGCGCCGAGAAGAATGCGGCTCGAGCTTGAGATGAGCATCAACGCCGAAGTCAAAAAGCTGATCGATTCTGGGTTTATCCAAGAAGTTCAATATCCTGACTGGATCGCCAACATCGTCCCGGTAATGAAGAAAAATAGGACAGTGAGCATATGCGTGGACTTCCGGGATCTCAATAAAGCTTGCCCGAAGGACGATTTCGCAGTGCCAGTCACCGAGCTGATGATAGATAATACGTCCACTCACGACGTTTTCTCTTTCATGGACGGCTCATCAGGATACAATCAGATAAAGATGCATCCCGAAGATCAGAAGCACACCGCTTTCCGGACTCCTCTGGGTATATTCTGCTACAAAGTTATGCCCTTCGGTTTAAAGAACGCCGGTGCCACCTATCAGAGGGCCATGACGAAGATCTTCGATGACCTCATACATGAAATCGTCGAATGCTATATCGATGACCTCGTGGTGAAAAGCAAATCGTACGAGGAGCATTTAGAGCATCTGAAGACCGTATTTCAACGCCTTCGGCAATACAACTTGAAGATGAACCCTCTCAAATGCGCGTTCGGAGTATCCTCAGGCAAATTCCTAGGATTCATCATCCGACACCGAGGTATCGAAATAGATCCGTCAAAGATCAAGGCGATCATGGAAATGCCTCCGCCAAGGACTCTCAAACAATTGCGGTCTCTCCAAGAGAAGCTCGCGTATATCCGGCGATTTATAACCAATCTTTCGGGCAAGTGCCGTCCTTACAGCCACCTGATGAAGAAAGGAACCCCTTTCGTCTGGGACCGCAAATACCAAAGCGCGCTAGACGAAATCAAGCAGTACCTACAAAACCCGCCGGTGTTAGCTGCTCCAGCCAAGGGAAACCCTCTTATTCTTTATACGACAGCCCTTGAAGGTTCCTTAGGCGCATTGTGGGCACAGGAGAACGACCAAGGGAAGGAGAGAGAGCTCTACTATCTGAGTCGAGTTTTTCTAGGGACAGAAAGCAAATACTCCCCCATCGAAAAGCACTGCCTGGCGTTGATCTTCGCGATAACAAAGCTCAGGCACTATGCGTTGGCGCACGAAGTCCGTCTCATTTCGAAGGTGGACCCTCTCAAATATTTGATGTCAAAGGCCATATTGACAGGGAGACTCGCTAAATGGGGCCTGCTCTTGATGGAGTTTTCAATAACCTATCATCCTCTTAAGGCAGTGAAAGGCCAAGCCATCGCTGACTTTCTCGCTGAGCATCCGATACCTGCCGACTCTCCTTTGAATTGCGAGCTGCCAGACGAACATGCGTTTGACACGATCAACGGAAGTGGTACCCGGTGGGAACTCTATTTCGACAGAGCATTGTTCACACCATAATATTGCATTATTATATTCCCTATTCTTATTCTTTTTCTAAATAAACGGGTACTTTTGACGCATGTCTGCTATATGTTATAGGTTACAGGTTCTTGGACAGGAAACAGTGAAAACGATGTAAAGACGATGAAAATATGGACTTTTGACCAACAAATGGGAGGATCTTAGTCAAGCCTACATCGAAAGACAGTTCACAATTAACAAGGCAACGCAATATCCCAAAAAGTCAAGGCAAACGGTTAAAAAGCTATTGCAAATTGTTCACTGAAGATCTGGAACCAACCTAGAAGCCCAAATGGAAAAAGACATATAGAAACAGGAAGACAAAGTCACCCGAAGACAACACAGAAAATTACAGCATCTAAGTCTTCTTGTTGACCGCGGAACTGCGGCCAAACAGGGCCTCGGGCCGCGGTTCCGCGGCCAGATTAAGGAAATAAAAAAATAGTTTTTTGCCATATTGTGAAGAACCCCTTTCGAGTGAAACCGCACCTAATCCTTTCGATCTTTACACCTCCCATCTAGAACCTAAATCGATAAACATCCATGCTTTTGATGAGGTGTCTAAAGAAATTGATTTTCACTTGATTGAGGATATAGACGCCGGAAATATTTCGGATGATGAACCTGTCGATTTAATTGAAATTTTATGTTCAAATCATCATCCCGAGTTATTAAATGTTTCTCCCGAATCTCATATGCGTCTTAATTTTGATGATAATGGCATGGATAAGTTGAATTTTGAGGAAAATTATAAGGATAGTATTGAGGAGAGTTTTGAGGATCATATTGAGGTTGAACCATTTTTGTTTGATGTGTCTGATTTTCCAAGTCATCCTCCTGAACCTTTAACTGTTATATCACCCTCCCTCCTTCCCATCGTTCCGACAACGCTTGAAGACTGTGAGTTTGAAAAAATTTCCTTTGAATCTGACACTGTTCTCACAGACGTTAACACTTACGAGTGTTTCACTTTTTCGGACGATATTGATGACTCACCGCCCGAGTTTGAGTCCTTTACATTTTCAGATGAGTTAGTTGAACTATCAGACTCGGTTGCTTACAGTAGTTTCGAACCATTAATGGAATCTTTCAAGTTCGAGACAGTTTACTACGGTGAGAATGATACTATCCCTAATTCACTCCCTTTCGTCTCTCCTATTGTCCCGACCGTACAAATGACCGTTACGCTTTCATCTCCTATACCAAGTTCGGCGTACCCATGTTTTCTTGCGAATCTTGAGGGATTTGACCCCATTTCCCGACGGGTTGATAGGTTAGCGCAATCGCTTATAACATATCGGTCATCACATATTGCGCTAATTTATTCACTCGATTTACACCCTCAAGATCGTGCGACCCTTCTTTCTCCTTTCCGCCCTTCTTCTTCCCCACCGAGACCATATTCTACCATTCTTCTTTCCACACGGTCTTGCGAGTTTCTTATTTCTTTCCTCCACACCCCATTCTTGCACCAACTATACCATTACCACGATAAGATTTTTGAATGGTTGGTGCTAACCTTTGGCTTGTGTAAGGCCAAGCTTAAGTTTGGGGGGAAAACCTTGTGTATATATGTATATATATTTTTTGTTTTCTTTTTCTATAAAAAATATTTAAAAAAAATTTCAAAACATTAAAAATATAAAAAAAAATTATTATAAATAAATAAACAGGGGAGTATCGGTATTTTGACCTTCTTGGTTTAGCATGACAGTGAGGACACTGTCAAGTTCAAGTTTGGGGGTATGCTCGGTACGTCTTCTTCCTTCGCATTCATTTGTACATATTTTTGCATTTGCATATTTATTTGAAAACCCATAAAAATTTGAAAAATTTCAAAAATTATAAAAATTAATGTATTCAATTTTGGCTAATTGACTTGAGTTTGACAAATAGGTTAACTGGCTAGGAACAACTAGATCTTAGACTTAGTAAATTAAAAACCCTAAAAATAACCTTCCTTAAAGTTTAACAGTAGAAAGTATATGCCTTTGTAGCTTATTTAGAAATAGGCAAATTTTGGGTTCACTTCTTGGGCTAAGTCGAAACAAGGGAAAAGTATTGATGCTTTTATTAGAGTATAAGTTTGAAAAATAGTTCCTAGCTTAAGTCTAGATTCTGAAAACGTATACCCTACAATTTGCACAATCACGCACCTTGAAACTTGGAATAGTAGAAGAGACCTTGAAATGCTCTTGTCTAAAGTCCTTAGTACGAAGAAAATAAAAGAAAAAAAAGTGTGAATAAAGAATAAAAAAAATGGACATTGGTTTTTGTGATTACTTAAGACTGTAAAAATAGAAAAATATTTAGCGAGGGTGCTTCATCACCTAGTGCCTTAGACCAACTGGTTTGGGAGTCACTGCTAAAGCCTTGGGGGTTGCAAAACTAGGAAGTACGCTTTAATGTGCAAACACATTTTGTAATCGGTCGTTGGTACCTCAAGAAGTATTAACGGTCGCATGAAGGATGTGTAAGCAAATTCAATTAAAAATTCACCAACTAATTAGTACTTTGGACAACGGACAAGGGTATGATTCCTTGATTTGAATTTCCAAGTGTAGGGGTGATTTATACACACACGTAGGGGTAGGTGATTGGGATTTAGATAAGAGAAAGGAGTGAAGAATAGAACTTGTATATTTAGTAAGGGTTGATAGAAATTCCTAAGTGGAGATGGAACCCTAGAAGGAAAACTTAAGAAATGCCGAAAGCTAGGTAAGTCTATAAAACATATATAATCTTAAGTTAAATGACGAGGAAGTGTGAAGAATGTGGGTGGATAATTTGCGAGTCAAAAAATAATAGAATTCCTTGTTAGAAAACCTAAATGAAGAACAAAAGTCAATGGGCCGAGTTGATAGGATTTTGTGGGTGTAATCCGCTGAAAACCCTCAGAAGACAACACTCCTCCTACTAGGGACACCTAGAGGTTTAACGGCTTGTTGCACGTGCTCAGTGCAATCGCGTTTCCCTGCGAAAGTGCGGTTAGGTTTTTTATCGAGAATAAAAAATAAGTTTGCTGGAGGACGAGCAAAAGATAAGTTTGGGGGTATTTGTTCACACCATAATATTGCATTATTATATTCCCCATTCTTATTCTTTTTATAAATAAACAAGTACTTTTGACGCATGTCTGCTACATGTTATAGGTTACAGGTTCTTGGACAGGAAACAGTGAAAACGATGTAAAGACGATGAAAATATGGACTTTTGACCAACAAATGGGAGGATCTTAGTCAAGCCTACATCGAAAGACAGTTCACAATTAACAAGGCAACGCAAGATCCCAAAATTTCAAGGCAAACGGTTAAAAAGCCATTGCAAATTGTTCACTGAAGATCTGGAACCAACCTAGAAGCCCAAATGGAAAAAGACATATAGAAACAGGAAGACAAAGTCACCAGAAGACAACACAGAAAATTACAGCATCCAAGGCTTCTTGTTGACCGCGGAACCGCGGCCAAACAGGGCCTCGGGCCGCGGTTCCGCGGCCAGATTAAGGAAATAAAAAAATAGTTTTTGCCATATTGTGTTGGCGACGTTGACTAGTCAACCTAGGACTATTTTTGTAAATTTAGACATGCGGTTCAAGATGTAACCTAGGGTTTCTATTTCCTATAAATAGAACTCTAAAGCTTGTAATTTCTTATGCCTCCTTTTAATAAAAATTCAGAAATTCTTTTGGAGAGCATTGGTGTTTCTTCTCCATTCAGAAATTCATATCTGACAACCCTGCATGGATGATTGGAGGGATGCATCTGTAAGTAGATTTAATTTCTCGCCCTAGTGTAGATTTCAATTCCTTGCCCTAGGTAGATTTAATTTCATGCCCTAGCAAGAGTAGATCTAGATAATCGTAGATAGATTTAGATTTTTAGATTTAATAACCAATCCGAACACCCATCGGAATTAACTCGTTAGCGCGAATCGGAGATTCACAACATCCCTGTGGACCGACCCATACTCACCGGCTAGCTTCATGCGACGCTGTTCTTGATTGCGGTTAATAGAAAGTTTTTGAGATCAACCAAGCATCTTCTATGAAGAAGCGCAAACAAAATACGCCTATAATCAAATCGGGGGTAGGCCTCATCTTCGTAACCCCACATGGAGGGATAATGCGCTTCGCTTTCTCCTTGACAGAGCCGAGGACGAACAATGAAGCTGAATACGAAGCTTTGATAGCAGGCCTCGAGATCGCCATTGACATGGGGATTGAGAGCCTCCTCATATACGGAGACTCCCAACTGGTCGTTAGTCAAGTAAACGGCGACTACCAGACGTGCAAGCCGGAGCTGGTGAAGTATGGCGAGAGAGTACAACGATTGCTGACTCAAATTCCCTCCTACATGCTGGAAAGCATACCGCGTGCAGAAAATAGCAAGGCAGACGCGTTAGCCAAGCTCGTTAAAGAACTGGCTGATGAGAACCTCGATGACGTCAGAATCGTGGTACAAAGCCGTCGGGTCCTCACCCCAGAAGAAATGTCTCTGGAATCATCCGAAGAAAAGGGAGTGACTGAGCAAATGGCTATGCAAATAAAGGACCAAGAGAAGGCTGAAGATTGGAGAGAAGTCTTCATAGACTACTTCAAATCCCATCGAACGCCTGAAGATGCGTCCTCAAGACATCAGCTTATGAAACGAGCTCTGTCTTTCGCCTTCGTCAATGATACTCTGTACAAGAGGACGTTTGATTCTCTGTGGTTGAGATGCCTGGGACCTGATGAGGCGAAAAGATTCGTTCAGGAAGTTCACGACGGACTCTGCGGTTCTCACCAAGCAGGCCCGAAGATGAAGTTGAAGATTAAACGAATGGGATACTATTGGCCCACGATGATTCAGGACTGCCTCGAATATGCGAAGCAATGCCACTCGTGCCAGATTCATGAAGACTTTATCCATCAGCACCTAAATCCTCTACATCCAACGGTGGCTAGCTGGCCTTTCGAAATGTGGGGAACAGACATAGTCGGACCTATCGAACCGGCATCGTCCAGGGGACATTGTTTCATCCTAGCGACCACCGATTACTTCTCCAAATGGGCAGAAGTAGTACCGCTGAGGGAAGTGAAGACGGATAATATTCTCCATTTCTTCAAGACGCACGTCATTTATCAGTTTGGAACTCCGCGACGGATCATCTCCGATAACGGTCCAGCCTACAGAAACCACAAGATCAGTCGCTTCGCGCAACAACACAACATAGATTGGAGGTATTCCTCAGTTTATAATCCCCGAGCTAACGGTCTAGCCGAGGCTTTCAACAAAACCTTGACAAAGATCGTGAAGAAGACGGTGTCCCGAAACAAGAAGGACTGGCATGAGAGACTGCAAGAAGCTCTTTGGGCGTATCGAACTACGTTCAAGACGGCTACGAACATAACGCCATACGCGTTGGTATTCGGTACGGAAGTAGTGCTCCCCCTCGAGATAGAGTTACCCTCTCTACGAGTGGCAGTCCACTACGAGCTGACGGACGAAGAAAATGCTCACCTTCGGCTTGAGGAGCTCGATGCTCTTGATGAAACCCGGCTCATAGCGCAACAAAATATGGAGGCTTACAAAGCAAAGATGACGCGCTCATACAAAAGATTGACCAGGCCAAGGACATTCCGCCAAGGTGAACTCGTGCTAGTGGTCAAAAGACCTATGATCCCCAATCGCGCCAAGCGAGGAAAATTCGAGCCGAACTATGAAGGCCCGTACATCATAGACAAGGTCTACCAGGATGGGGCGTATCTGCTCATGGATATCCACGGTGAAAGACCTTTCAGGCCAATAAACGGTCGCTTCCTGAAGAAATACTACGCTTGACGGGTTAAGGCCTAGGTCAATGATAGATGACGACGACCATGTCCGCTCGCTATCTTCCTAAGCCCGAACTCTATAAGTAGTAACCGGCCTTCTTCAACAACGGACCGAAATGTCCTTAAACTAGCAACGGACCGAAACGTTCTTAAACTAACAATAGACCACTATGTCCTAAAACTGGCTGTTGACCGAGATGTCGATAAACTACGGTGGATTGCAGCATCTCAAAGCCGATAAAAAAAATAGAATAAAAAAAATAATAAAAAACAACGGTACGTCCATAAGCAAAATTGGCACGGATGAAAACCCGAAAGGGCTCCGTGAGTAAAAACAGCAGGACTACCGGCGAGTGTTTGTGAAAACCCGAAAGGGCGCAACCTCGTTAAAGGACACTTACAGGGTCCTCTCGACCTTGTAAGGAGAAACCACCCGCGTGAGATCCTTACGACTCACAAGGGAGCAACACACTTAGGGATCCCCACGATTCCTAAGGAGAAAATACACTTGCGAGATCCTCACGACTCGTAAGGAGAACTCTCTTATGGGACCCTCACGGCTCATAAGATTTGAAAGTCTTAAGTTACAGAGACCTATACCTGGGCTTAAGCAATCCCCACAACCTTCGATATTTC
Organism: Agapanthus africanus; assembly: GCA_030015575.1. Lineage (NCBI taxonomy): Eukaryota > Viridiplantae > Streptophyta > Magnoliopsida > Asparagales > Amaryllidaceae > Agapanthus > Agapanthus africanus. Next base: position 887,806,319 of record JASDDO010000019.1, on the reverse strand, counting down.
CCTACAAGTGGTTTAATACTGACCCTTGTATACAATCCACGGGCGCAAATAAACATTTCCCTAACCAAGTCCCATCCGTAACTGGGGATATGTTCGCATGGTGAACAACCCTTGTAAGTCCTCTCGACTTACAAGGAGAAAACCCTCTTGTAGGATCCTTACGACTTACAGAGGAACATACACTTAGGATCCTCACGATTCCTAAGGAGAAAATACACCTACAAGATCCTCACGACTTGTAAGGAGAAATACCCTTGTGAGACCCTTACGGCTCATGAAGTCAAAAGCCTTAGTCGACAGGACCCTAACCCTGTTCGCTAAGCCACTTTTGTTCGACATCGACAGAGGCAAATGATGATTCGCTCCTGGCAATATCCCAGTTGTAGCGGTGCTGATGCCGAAATCGGTGTCTAATTCCAGGCTTACGGTGAGAAGCCAGCAGGCCGCACATGCATACGAAATAGCTGAAATGATGGGGCAACTTGCAATAAAAAGCAGCAAGTAAAAACGTATGCACACAAAATAGCCGAAATGATTGGGCAACTCGCAATAAAAAGAAGCGAGTAAAAATAAAATAAACAGCCGAAATGATTGGGCAACTCGCAATAAAAAGCAGCGAGTAAAAAAAATAAAATAAATAGCCGAAATGATTGGGCACCGCGAAAATAGCCGAAATGATAGGGCAATCACGACCTTCGCGATATAAAAGCTGAAATGATGGAGCATCGCGGAAAAAGAAATAAAATAAAAATGAAATTTATGCCCTACAGGTGATATTACATCAATCCCTGTATACAATCCGGGGGCGCAAACAAAGAAGGGATCATACTCCTCCTCCCCAGGTTTCATCAAAAGAAGAAGCCAAATCTCGACGGGCCACGAGTGACCTAGAGATCGTCTCAACACACGTCTCGTCACAACGGACACAACATCGAGCAAAGCGAAACAGCGGCGACTCCCAGTTCCATGACTCGGCGATATACAGATCACCAAGAGTCAAACCCCCATTCCGTGAAATGCGGATACAATCAGCAAAATTCCTGGTCACGTGGAACGCGGATAACGTCACTCTTTAACCCCGTGGAAAACGTCCAGAGCGGAGCCTGGTCCTCGCCGAACACGGCAGTGAACCCGTGGGAAGCATCCAGAGCAAAATTCCTGGTCACGTGGAACGCGGATAACGTCACTCTTTGACCCCGTGGAAAACGTCCAGAGCGGATCCTGGTCCTCGCCGAACACGGCAGTGAACCCGTGTGAAGCATCCAGAGCGGAGCCTAGTCCTCGCCGAACACGGAAGTGAACCCGTGTGAAGCATCTAGTGCAAAATTCCTGGTCACATGGAACGCGGACAACGTCACTCTTTGACCCCGTGGAAAACGTCCAGAGCGGATCCTGGTCCTCGCAGAGCACTGCAATGAACCCGTGTGAAGCATCCAGAGCGGAGCCTTGTCTCGCCGAACACGGCAGTGAACCCGTGTGAAGCATCTAGTGCAAAATTCCTGGTTACGTGGAACGCGGATAACGTCACTCTTTGACCCTGCGGAAAACGTCCAGAGCGGATCCCGGTCCTCGCAGAGCACGGCAGTGAACCCGTGTGAAGCATCCAGAGCGGAGCCTAGTCCTCGCCGAACACGGCAGTGAACCCGTGTGAAGTATCTAGTGCAAAATTCCTGGTTACGTGGAACGCGGATAACGTCACTCTTTGACCCCGCGGAAAACGCCCAGAGCGAAGCCTGGTCCTCGCCGAACACGGCAGCGAACCCGTGTGAAGCATCCAGAGCAAACATCGGACTGTGGAGTCCTTAAAATCCACGGACTATGATGTCCTTAACCTCGACTGTAATGTCTTAAAACTAACGATCAACCACCATGATTCTAGACCGATTTTACCTTGGTTCAAGGATACATCTCTTCACTCCTTTGATATTTGTCGTTGTAATTCCTCAACGTCTTCAAAGAGGTGACGGGTCCCGGTAACCACACATCGGATTGTGGAGTCCTTAAATCCACGGACTATGATGTCCTTAACCTTGACCGTGATGTCTTAAAACTAACATTGGACTGTGGAGTCCTTAAATCCACGGACTATGATGTCCTTAACCTTGACCGTGATGTATTAAAACTAACATTGGACTGTGGAGTCCTTAAATCCACGGACTATGATGTCCTTAACCTAGACCGTGATGTCTTAAAACTAACATTGGACTATGGAGTCCTTAAATCCATGGACTATGATGTCCTTAACCTTGACCGTGATGTCTTAAAACTAACCTTGGACTATGGAGTCCTTAAACCCACGGACTATGAGGTCCTTAACCTTGACCGCGATGTCTTTAAACTACGGTACCCGGAAAAACATCCTAAAGCAACCCCTGACCCCGTGAAACACGGATAAGGGCGACCGCACCCAGCACTTGCGGGTCCTCACAACCTGTAGGGAAGAAAACTCTCTTGTGAGATTCTTACGACTCCCAAGGGAAAACCCGCTTAAGAATCCTCACGATTCTTAAGAAGAACTTACACCTACGGGATCCTCTCGACCTGTAGGGAGAAAAAATCTTTATGAGACCATTACGGCTCACAAAGCTCAAAAGTCTTAGGAGGCAGATCTTAACCCTGAATCCTAAGCCATCGCCACCCTGCAAGGAGACCAAGATAAATTGTCCTCAGAATACATTCAATAAAAAGAGACACACCATTGAGAAGAAAAATATGTCTTTAATTCATGAACCAAAATGGACATAAAGTACAATTCATGAAAAAACAAAAAGAATATACTCTCATTCATGAGTATACACAGAAAGAAAGGAAAAGATACAAGTCTTCAAGCCGGCGGGCGATTTAGCAATTTTACTAGCTTATCCTTCTTCTGCTGGGTCACGGCTTCATGATTCAGTATCGCCAGAAGGCGGGCCTCCGCCTGAGCCTGCTGGGCCTGATACGAGGCAAGCCGGCCTTCGAGCTCTTTCTCGGTAGCCTTGTGAGCCTCAACCCTTTCACGAGTGAACACGGCAGCTTTATCAAGAGCCACCACCTCTTTGACAGACTCTTGAAGTACCCGCCAAAGTTCATACGCTTTATTGGCTTTGGCTGTAAGGCTGGTCTGGAGCTCGCTCAGTGCCTTAGAAGCCAGCTCCCTCTCCGAGAATTTGGGGCCGAGCCTCTTCTCGCACGACCCCATGTTCGCCGCACACCGCTCTATCAGCTTCCGCAAGTCCGCCTTCGCAGCTACGGCCTCTGAAGAAAGGCGGGAACACTCAAGCGCGTGCAAGCAAGCCTCCACCTGCCGACAGAACTCCATCCAGAGTCGCACCACCTCTTCGCTATGGTAGGTGGCAAGAAAAGGGAGAGAACCGTTAGCCTCGGCAGCAAATGCTTCAGCTGTGATTGCGCTTCCAGCACGAAGCTCCTCGATCAAAGACGACAAAGAGACAAGGCTTAATTGGGCCAAGCGCTCTGAGGCTCGCAAAGCATAGGGGCCGGGCGGCATGGCGATGCGTGATTCCAGCGCTATGGGGGCTGGCAAGGCTGTTCAGATTTGAAAAATGTCAGTAAAACTCCTAAGCAAAGGAACAAGTGGGACTATATTGAAATGTCACTTACCTACGGTCATGCAAGTAGGAGCTGAAGGTTCCCCTGGCCCTTCGAGGACCTCAACCTCGTCATCGACCTCCAAAACTGTAGAGAACATCAATGTCAATACGCAAAATAACAACGATGCTTTAAGAAATAGCGAACGACACTAACCTTGCCCAGATGAGAGGACGATGCGTTGAGGGGATATCACCTGCGGAACTGCCATCTCCGACAGACGCTGAAACGATTGCCGGGGAGACAAATCAGTGATAGAGGCCGCCAGCCCGCGCAATTCTGAGAAAACAAAAGAGTTCAGACAACAGAAAGATTTCTAATTTAAAATGTAGAAGGTTACCTTCAACACTCCTCCCATTCTTAGACGGGGGGATGGAGGCTTCAACGGTCTCCGCCGTGATCTCCGGCTCCAACAAAGGGAGGGTAATCCCGACTACCTCTCCTCCAGCCTCTGGGCCGCCCACAGGAAGATTCGTTGGGGCGGCAACCCCCAAAGGAGCCTCTACCAAAGGGGCAAGTGCTCCGTGATCAAGAACCACCACTGGAGGCTCTATGGCAAGAGGAACAGCCTCATCAGCCCCTTCCACATCGAGCAAGGCTGCATCGGGAATGTCAACAGGATTTAGCTTCAACAAGCCCGTAGGGACCTCCCCCATCGCCGAAGACTCTGCACAATCCACACAAGAATAAGAATACATATATACGGGCATAAACAACCCAAAAAACTGCAAAGAAGTATAAAAACATACCAATGCGCAGGGAAGCCTTCAATATGGCTTCTTCAAGCCGATGCTCCTTCTCAAGGAGGCGTGCTCGCTGGGGTTCGAGGGTGGACTCGTGGCCGCCGGTCCACAAGGAAAGCGCGTCCGCCGCATCCTCCGAAGCAGCCTGCTTCAGGGCCCTTTCTCCCCATTCCTCCAAAGGGCCGATAAACCGCCGCCGGATCCATGAGGGGTCTTCATAAAAGATTACAGCGGGATAGGGCTTCTTCGGAACCCTGACATTCTGAGTCGCATCTTTGGAACGTCTTATAGCCTCAGCCAACTGTGCGGCTTCCTCAACGGCCGAACCCAGGAAAAGTAGTCCAGCATCTGATTCCTGCAGGGCCAACGGTTCATCCTCAAGAACGGGCTCAGACTCTATTAAAGAATCGAGCAAGTTAGTAGCCACCTTCCTTCGACGCTTGGACCTAGAGCCGGTCGCCGAGGACGACCGTTTCTTTCCCCGTGGGGCCTTAGTGCGGCGGCGGCCTACGTCACTTTCAACACCCTCATCCCTATTACCCTTGCTTGGTGCCACGATCGAGGATGACACCGCCATTGTCGATGCCACGGGTGGCGGTGCTGCCACGGGTGGTGGTGCCGCTACCGGAGCCCATTTACCCCGCGACCGAGTACCCAGGGGCATACCAGCTGTTGGGGTAAGATCCACCCCGACTCTCCCGGAATAAGCACGATACCGGTATCCCTCAGAGGAAAGCGGACTGGGGGGCGCGGTCACAGCGTAGCTCCTATGGCCGGAACCTGAGTAGGGGCACCGTGGCCAAGAAGTACCCTTCTTTCCTCAATAATGATCGGGTTGACCCGATGGAGATACCAGCCCGCGAACGACCCTACGCATCAGGGCATGTAATCGGCATCGGGGATCATGAACTGGGAATCGGTGTTCAGCCTCACAAAATGATGGGAGACATCTCGAACGACCTCGAGCGAAGGAACCGGCGCGACTGTGAAAGCTTCAAACGGGACGCCCTGATCGTAGCCAAACTGCCGGGCAAAGCGATGCGGATTGTACCGCATGAAGAGGGCCGCGCTATCCTGACGGAATACCAGGTAACCCGGTCTGATTGCGTATAAGCGCGCGGCCTCCCGGGGCTTCAAAGAGGGCGTGTTATCTATTGACCGGTCCCAAAGCGGCTGGGCTGAACCCGCGGAAGAAGATAAGACCCGATCATTAAATACCAACCCGCTAGCAGTGGCATACGGAGAAATCAACGCCCGAATAGCCCCGAATTGAGTCGGGTCAGCGGCAGAAGCATCCACCAATCGCATAAGCCGTGGGAAGGTATAGGCATCATAAAATGCAGGCCTCTGATGCATAGCGAAAGCACCCAGGATGTGCATTTCGATCCAAGACGTGAAGTAGTGAGGCCAAAAGTTTACCACATCTATGCCAGGGCTGGAAGTATTAGCTGCAGCGCCGAACACGTGATAGAGATGCGCCAATGCCGGGATGCCAATAGCCAGCCGCGTTCCCTCAGCTATACGGTAAGCCGGATAGATGACCGAAACTCTCGTAAAACGGCGATGCATAGGGATGACAAACCAGCTGAGCCAGACACTGATAAACCCAACGAAGAACGTCTCCTCATCCATGCCGGGAGCTGCGATGGATTCAAAAGACATCGGCGACATTATGGGGATGTAGTACTGCGGTAGATCCGATTCATTGGTCGGCAGCTTCTTCGAACCAAACCCAAAGGGGTCTTTGATATTTGCGAACTTCGGAGCTGTCTTCGACAATACGCCCTCGCGAAGGAAACAGGCAATGAAGCTCTTAAAAGTAACGCCCTGCTCCTCAGATTCGGTGAACAATCGATCAAAGATACCTAGCACTTTGATCAAGCTAGGATGCTTGTGGCGGACGGCGTTCTCGGCAGACAAGCCGTCAAGCGGTGCGGGCTCGGGTTCAAAGACATATTCATGAGAGGGAAGCAACTCCTCATAAGTGTCTCTCGAATTGGCATCCCCGAGATCTCATAAAATTCCCCCAAAGAGATCGAAACCTCTTTGTCCCCCAGAAGAAAAGTGTTGGTGGGGAGATTCCATTGATTCAAGAACGCCTTAACCCACCAGACATGCGGGGATTGATAATGGAAGAGCGACGCATATATTGCCTAGTAAAGCCCGACCTTCTGCAGCCGCGCACGATGGGTAGCAAGGATATAGCGAGCCCAGAGGAGGTATCCCGTGGGGTGTCGAGGAGTGAGCCCTATCTTATAAATCTGTCCCCATGGGTGGGCCTCACCCTGGCAAATGCGTCGTCCCAGGATATCTATAGCGGGGATCGGATGGTTCGGGATACCGGTTGTTGAAGGCTCGAGCCGTCCCGTTGGAGTCCAATTTGGCATCTCCACAGCAAAAACCATCCTCGGAGGGTCCATCGGCAAGAACGGGAAAGTGGGCTCTGTCGGCACTTCATAGAGGAAACTCCGGCGACCCCGGATGATGTGGCTGTACCAAGTTCCCCATAGAAGTAAGCTGGTGCAGTTCGGGTCATGAGCCCGGATCATCGCCATCGCTTCCTCGTCGGATGGTGATTGAGGAAAAGCGGCCTCTAAGCAAGTGAAGGGAAAGCACGGAGCAGAAGCCATCGCACCTGAAACAAAGTAAAGAAAAACTGTCAAAAGTGAAGCCAGGAACATATATATACATATGTGTGTGTGAGTGTGTGTGTGTGTGTGTGTGTGTGTGTGTATGAGCATAAATATATGAAGACAGTTGAAGAAAGCGACAGAGGACTTGTTTGGTAGGACCATTAGTTACAAAACATGGGGGTCCCACGAAATCAAGATGACGGCTGGCTAATGATGAGGCACAGCAATTATAATGAGACAAAGGGAATATTCTAATTAAATAAACAGTGGACTTCAAATGTCCCTACATACTCCCCTAAGAGAAATCCACCTTGGACTCAGTAACAAATCAAACAGAATCAAGGGAATTAAATTCCCAGAAAAGACACCACTGCAAGCTTCTTCTTCATTGATTACAGAAGGACAACCTAGGGCAAGAAAACCCTAAGAAGCCTCCATGGGAAGAACTGAGTTCTTCATAGGAATTAAATTCCTTATTGAGATAGGGGAATTAAATTCCCAGAAACATTTTTTTTTAGATGGAATTAAATTCCTTGGAAAAGGCAACAGATCTCGTCATCTCCCTAAAGATCAGATGAACCCTAAAAGATCTATTGTTTGAAGATTAAATGGTTTTATGTTTCTGTTGAAGAACTTGAAGAAAAATGGGTTTTTTGTTAAAAAAGGAAAAAACCCTTAGCACGGATTTAAAATCCTGAGAGTTCTATGAAAGTTCTTCGATCATCCAAAGATCATTACCTGAGGAAGAGGGATTCTTCAACAGAGTTAAACTCTGGAAAATGTTTGAGACAGAGAACTAAGCTCTGGAAACGAGAATTAAATTCTCAGAAAGAAAAGTTTGCAAGGAGGAAGATGAAGCAAAGTGGAGGCTCTTCTAAAAGGACATGGGCATTTATAGGATGGGATGGAAAACATTTCATCTACCCTACTCCCAAGGCAGATCCGACGGTCACAAAAGGGACAGCGTTGCACTTACGTGCAGACACGTGAGAACAACGCTGTGGGGGCATTTGTTTCCTGATTAAAAATCAGGAAAGAGCTTCAGAAGAGGCATCACGTGCTCACACGTGACCAGTGGACACGTGTTGGCACGTGATGGTTAAGCAGCGGCCAGGGAACAGAGCGCAGAAGAAGAGAAGCCCATTCCAGGGGTCGCGTGCTTACACGTGACCAGGGGTCACGTGCTCACACGTGACCAACGGTCACGTGGCCACACGTGACCGGCTTTAAAAGCCTTATTCTTTAACAGAATTAAATTCTGAGGAGAGATCATTCAAATCTTTCCAAAATGGAGAAGAATTATCTGAAACCGATGGATCAAGAATCTGAAGGTGATTAAATATCACCAATTTATGGAAAAATCTTGGACATGGAAAGATTTCCCCCTAAATCTAACCGAAATAACAAAGAGATATCTTTGGATTTAAAATCCAATGGTGAATAAAATTCACCTCATAATCTAAAGGCCCGGATTAATGATAAAGATAAATCAAATCTATCAATCAACAAATCAAATCTTTTAATGAAAGATTCACTAAAATAGATTGATTCTTTTCCTTCTCCTATAAATAGGAGCCAAAGGAGAGAGTTAAAAAAAACATACAGAGGGAGAGAGATAGAGCCTTGGAATCTTGAAAATTCAGAAGGAAGAATTTGATTCTCTGCAAAAGAAAAACCCTAGGTAAGAAAAGAGAGGCTTCAAAAGAGAATTTAATTCTCAAAAGAGTTTAACTCTTATATAAAGAAAAGAACTTAGTTCTTTCTCTGGTTGAGGATCTGCAAAGTGCACATCTCCCCATGAATTGAGAATTTAATTCTCATTGGGTTGAGATCCTGCCATGCAGATCTAAAACACAGAGGAGGAACTGAGTTTTGAGAATTTAATTCTCACAGAATTATAGGAATTTAATTCCTTTGAAATAAAGTTAGGGCTTAATCCTATATTATAGGAATTTAATTCCTTAAAAATGGACAGAACCAGGGTTTAACCCTAATTGAGAACTTAACTCTCTCAAACTCACAGGAATTTAATTCCCTTAAAAAAGGAATTATGGTTTCACCTTATACCAGAATTTAATTCTTTAGAGAAAAGAAATTAGGGTTTAACCATATCTAAGAATATAATTCTTCAGAAGAAAAAAGGAATTTAATTCCTCTAAAGTTTATTGCTAGGGTTAAACCCTATGAAGAATTTAATTCTTAAAAGATGAACAGATCTTTAAAATATGCAGAAAACCAGAGTCACGTGCTACCACGTGACCCCTGTAAAGATCCACAGAAAAGAGCTTTGAGGCAACGCCTCACGTGCCCCACGTGACCCCTGAAGCACACAGAGAAAAAGGCAAAAGAAACAGAAAAGAGCTCTAGGGCGCCCTCACGTGTCACCACGTGACCCTTGATGAGCATTCTAACAGACCAGAGCGTGGGCCTCCATCACGTGCTCACACGTGATGGCCGTCAGAATTGAGCACGTGATGGCCGTCAGAATTAAAAGTGTTAAACACTGATCTGTGGAATAAAATAAGGGGAATCAGGGCGCTCTCACGTGTCCACACATGACCCCTCTCTCCTTAGTGTTTAACACTAATCTGAAGACTTTAACACTGATTTTCTTAGTGTTTAACACTAATTTGGAAAACTCTATTTGCAGTGTTTAACACTGATTTGCTTAGTGTTTGACACTAATTTGAAAACTCTGTTCCCAGTGTTTAATACTGATTTGCTTAGTGTTTAATACTAATTTGAAAACTCTGTTCCCAGTGTTTAACACTGATCGGCTTTGGTGTTTAACACTAATTTGAAAGCCCTGTTGCTAGTATTTAATACTGATTATATTTTAGTGTTTAACACTAACTTGCTAATCTTATTCCCAGTGTTCAACACTGTTGGTCTTTAGTGTTTAACACTAGCTTTAGTCCAATTGGCTAAGTTTCTAGAGGCAAAGCCTCTCCTTCAATGAACCAACAAAGGGCCAATTTTCTAAACATGATTGGACTTAGCCCAAGCTGGCCGTAAGTCCTCAATTCAAACTTAACTGGGCTAATGGGCTCATAATATAATTAATTGGTCTTAGTTCCAAATTGGGCCAAAGATTATTTAATCTACCTTGGTTCAAGGGTACATCTCTTCACTCCTTTGATACTTGGCGTTGTAATCCCTCAACGTCTTCAAAGAGGTGACGGGTCCCGATGACCACACATCGATACGGACTGTGGGGTCCTTAAACTCATGGACTATGAGGTCCTTAACCTTGACCGGGATGTCTTAAAACTAACGCCGGACTGTGGAGTCCTTAAATCCTCGGATTATGAGGTCCTTAACCTTGACTGGGATGTCTTAAAACTAACGCCGGACTGTGGAGTCTTTAAATCCTCGGACTATGATGTCCTTAACCTTGACCGGGATGTCTTAAAACTAACAACGGACTATGATGTCCTTAACCTTGACCGGGATGTCTTAAAACTAACGCCAGACTATGGAGTCCTTAAATCCTTGGACTATGATGTCCTTAACCTTGATCGGGATGTCTTAAAACTAACAACGGACTATGATGTCCTTAACCTTGACCGTGATGTCTTAAAACTAACGCCGGACTGTGGAGTCCTTAAATCCACGGACTATGATGTCCTTAACCTTGACCGCAACGTCTTAAAACTAACATTGGACCGCAATGTCCTTAAACTACCTATCGACCGCAATGTCACTAAACTAAACAACATGGCTCCCTTAATTGCTCTCTTGTTGGATCTAAACGATCCTGTTAAGTTGATCTTAGTCTAAACCTAAACTAACGTATCCTTAACAAACGTTTAAGTCGATCTTAGTCTCAAATGAGGCTAACGTATCCTTAAACCCAAACCCCCAAACCCAAATCTAAGATAATACGGATTTGGACTAGTCAACGCCCTACGGGCGACGACATAACTCAGTCCCCGTATATAATCCACGGGCAACCAAACACAAAACAAACACACACGACACGAAGTGATCATCTGGAGAAGGAGAAAGTTGTTACCGCAATGCGGTAGCGTAATTAACTACAGGGGCTTGCGCCTGCAGGGAAGAGCGTCCCCACAATCAAAAAACCCTCAAACGAGGGGGAATCTGACGAAGTCTGCTACATCGGACGCATCCGTTTAAACCTTCGATACATGGTGCCATAAATCAACTTGGCATCTTCGGAGAGGTAGACGAATAGCACCAATTAGCATCTGCCCCGAATTTCAGGCAAGACGTCTGTCGTGCAGTCTTTCAGAGGGGAACAGTGGGCGCTCGGGCGCTAGCACGTGGGCGCTCAAGTGCTAGCGCTTTGGGCGCTAGCGCTCTGAGCGCAAGAGCGCTAGCGCACTGAGTGCTAGCGCGCCACGTGTCAGCACGTGGGCGCTCGGACGCTAGCGCTCTGAGCGCAAGAGCGCTAGCGTTTTGAGCGCTAGCGCGCCACGTGTCAACACGTGGGTGCTCGAGCGCTAGCGCTTTGGGCGCTAGCGCTCTGAGCGCAAGCGTGCTAGCACGCCACATGTCAGCACATGGGCACTCGGGCGCTAGCGCTCTGGGCGCAAGAGCGCTAGCGCTTTGAGCGCTAGCGCACAACATGTCAGCACGTAGGCGCTCGAGCAGCAAAAGGAGCTTGGTCCCTGCAATGGGAGTTGTACTCCCAGAAAGGAGCACTTATTATTCTGTATATATATATATATATGAGGAGTTAAACTCCTAAGATGTTTTGAAGCTGATGAAGGTCTTCTCCCCTTGAGCCCTAGTTCTTCCCCAAAGTGGGGTTTCTGGAGATGGGTCTCCTTCTTCTTCCTTTGTTGGCCGGATCTTGAAGATCAAGAGATGTGAGATCTAAAATTCTCTCCTTTCTGAGATCTGATGGCAGATCTGAGTTCCCCTTTGTGGGTTTTGTTGTAAAAAACTATTTTGTTTTGAAAAAGAAAGAGTAAAACTCTTGATTTAATTCAAAAGAAGTGAGAAGGTTTACAACCTTGGAGAAGGTGCAGGAGGCACAAAGAACCCTAGATTTTTTTTTGAGAGGAATGAAAAGTTATGCTTTATTCATCATCATGTTGCCTTATATAGGCTTACATATTTACATATAGCCCCTTAGGCTTTACAAAATGGCATTTTGCCCATCCCATGGCTCATGTGCCATTTCTTTTTTGCACATAAGCCACGGGCTTACAAAAATTTGGCTTTATGCCCATTTTTCTTACATTCATGCACAAAAAATTACATCAAAATTATTTGTTACATGATTTTTTATGTTGGCATGGGGAAGCTGGCCGCGGGCTTGACTTGGGCATGGGCCTGCTTGATCTGGGCTTGGGCCCACCTGGTTTGGGGTTGACCTTGACTTTGACTTGGTCAACCGAGGTGCAAATTTTGACCCCAACAAAGTGCCCCCTATCAATTAATGCACACCACGCATACAAGTTGTGTGCATGAAATTGATGGATCTTGAAGCTGGACTTTGAGGTGGAACATCATTTCAGGGGCAGAGCATCATCCTGGGAAGCATGATTCCCGGGGTTCGGAGCATCATTCCGATTTGCGGAGCATAATTCCAGGGTCGGAGTATCCCTCTGAGAGCATGATTCCCGGGGATCGGAGCATCATTCCAATTTGCGGAGCATGATTCCAAGGATCGGAGCATCATTCCGAAACGCGGAGCATGATTCCAGGGATCGGGGAGATCGGAGCATCATTCCAAAGGGCGGAGCATGATTCCAGAGATCGGAGCATCATTCCAAAGGGCGGAGCATGATTCCAGAGATCGGAGCATCATTCCAAAGGGCAAAGCATGATTCCAGGGATCGGAGCATCATTCCGAAGCATGGAGCATAATTCCAAGGATCGGAACATCATTCCGAAAGGTGGAGCATAATTCCATGGATCGGAGCATCATTCCGAAGAGCGGAGCATGATTCCCGGGGATCGGATCATCATTCCGATGAGCGGAGCGTGATTCCAGGGATCGGAGCATCATTCCGATGAGCGGAGCATGATTCCAGGGATCGGATGATTCCAGGGATCGGAGCATCATTCCGATGAGCGGAGCATGATTCCAGGGATCGGAGCATCATTCCGATGAGCGGAGCATGATTCCAGAGGATCGGATCATCATTTTGATGAGCGGAGCATGATTCCAGGGATCGGAGCATCACTCCAATGAGCGGAGCATGATTCCAGAGATCAGAGCATCATTCTGAAGGGCGGAGCATGATTCCACGGGATCGGAGCATCATTCCGAAGAGCGGCAGACATCCTGACCGAAGCATAATTTCGATGCAGAGGTTGATTTCCAGGCGAAGCATAATTCTGACATGGAAGGCAGGTACTCCGAGGCGAAGCATGATTTCGACACGGGGTACATTCTGAGACGGAGCATGTTTCCGGCGCAGAGCTTGTTGGCCGACTGAATTCCGAGACGAAGCATAATTTCGACAGGGAAGGCAGGTACACCGAGGCGAAACATGATTTCAACACGGGGTGCACATTCTGAGACGAAGCATGATTTCGACGCAGAGCTTGCTGGTTGACTTGATTCCGAGGCGGAGCATAATTCCGACGAGGAGGTCGTTGGTTGATTCCGAGCCGAAGCATAATTCCGACAGGGAAGGCAGATACACCGAGGCGAAACTTGATTTCGACGCGGGGTACACTCTGAGACGGAGCATGACTCCGACACAGAGCTGGTTGGTTGATTTGATTCCGAGGCGGAGCATAATTCCGGCAAGGAAGGTAGATATCCCGAGGCGAAGCATGATTTCGACACAGGGTAAATTCTGGGACGGAGCATGATTCCGCCGCAGAGGTTGTTGGTTTGATTTGATTTGGGTTGACATCAGCAACGCTACACTGGAATATGGTACCAGGAGCGAATCATCATTTGCCATGAGTGGATTTAAGGATTTCGGTTTTGGTTTGGCATCTGCATTGCTGCATTGGAATAATGCCAGGAGCAACTCATCATTAGCCCCGGGAGGGCTTGGAAATTGGTTTTTGCTTGGCATCAGTATCGCTACACTGGAATATGGTACCAGGAGCGAATCATCATTTGCGCTTTCTTATCAGGAAGCGATGGCTTAGGAGATAGGTTTTAGGTCCCTATCACCTAAGACTTTTCAATTTTGTGAGTCGTAAGGGTCTCACAAAGCATTTTCTCCCTACAGGTCGTAAGGATCCCGTAGGTGTATTTTCTCCTTAGAAGTCGTGGGGACTCCTAAGTGTGTTGCTCCTTTGTGAGTCGTAAGGATCTCACGCGGGAATTTTCTCCTCACAAAGTCGAGAGAACTTTGCGAGTGCATTTGATCTCTTTTTTACGAGTCTGCGCCCTTTCGGATTTTCACAAACTCGCCGGCAGTCCTGCTGTTTTTACTCACGAAGCCTTTTCGGGTTTTCATCCGTGCCCGTTTTGCTTGTGGAAATACCTTCTTCTTTTTTTTTGAATCTTCATCGCCGGTGGGACTTTGAACGTGGTCCCACCGGTAGGACTTGGGAGAGATTGGGATTATTTTACGCCCGTGGATTGTATACGGTTTTGCAGGATGTGTGATCCAGACCGTAGGGCCATAAAAATTTTGGGACTTTGTTGGCTCTGCATCGCTGCACTGGCATATGGTACCAGGAGCGACTCATCATTCGCCACTTGGGGATTTGTATTTGGAATTTGGCTGGCGTTTGCATCGCTGCACTGGAATATGGTACCAGGAGCGACTCATCATTCGCCATTGGGGTATGGGATTTTGAATTTGGTTGGCGTCTGCATCGCTACACTGGAATATGGTACCAGGAGCGACTCATCATTCGCCACTTGGGGATTGGGGAGCGATGGCTTAGGAGATAGGTTTAGATCCCTACCACCGAAGACTTTTCAATTTTATGGGCCTTGAGGGTCCCATAAAAGCATTTTCTCCCTGCGGGTCGTAAGGATCTCGCAGGTGTATTTTCTCCTTAGGAGTCGTGGGGACTCCTAAGTGTGTTTTTCCTTCGTGAGTCGTAAGGATCCCACAAAGGTTTGTTCTCCTCATGCATCGTAAGGACACATGAGTGGGTCTTTCCAATGGAGTGTAATTCCAAGGGCGGAGACCAACCGCGTAACTGGTGATTACGGTGGAGCATGGATATGATGAGATTTATTTGAGCCCGTGGATTGTATACGGTAGTCAATTTGGGGGCTGGCCGTAGGGCCGGAAGAATTTTGGGAAACTGGATTTTGGTTGGCGTCTGCATCGCTGCACTGGAATATGGTACCAGGAGCGACTCATCATTCGCCGTTTTTTTTTTGTTTTACCGTGATTGCTCTATCATTTCAGCTTTTCTTGTCACGAAGATCGCGATTGCCCTATCATTTCGGCTTTTATTCGCGGTTGCCCCATTATTTCGGTTTTATTTTCATCTTTATTTTACTCGCTGATTTTTATTGCGAGTTGCCCCATCATTTCGGCTTTTCTTTATTTTTCTTTTATTTACACATTTTTTTTATTTACACATATATTTTTTTTTACATTCCCAGTTTAACGACTTAGAGGTCGATTATTCCTAGTTTAGTGACATGGTGGTCAATTGTTCCCAGTTTAATGACGTGGTGGTCGACTGTTCCCAGTTTAATGACGTGGTGGTCGACTGTTTTCAGAGAAAGGCAGATGTCTGAGAGAATGAGTTTCACGAAGAATTTCGGTCTCCGTTTGTATGAAATTGGCGGTCGCAGGTGGACTGTTTATTAACACGCCTTTAGACAGTTCTATCTCTCCTGCCTTGTATTTCTTTTCGACCCAATCTTTGAAGACGAAGCAGTCCTCAATGGCATGACCTATCACTCTGTGATAGGGGCAGTATTTGGGGTCGTCGGTCATATTCACTTTCTGCGGTCTTTTTGACTCTGGCAGTTGTAGACCGTTCTTCAGGGCGTCTTTGAATATTTTACGGATTTTGTCCCTTCTAAAGGAATAGACCTTATCTAGCTTCTCTTTGAGTGGAGATTCTCCTCCCTCTCCGAACACTGGCTTCCGAGGCTGGTTGGCGCTAGGCCCGCTCATCCCTTGCTTATTTCGGTTAGCCGAAGTGTTGAAAGATTCAGAATCATCGGAGTTTCCGCCTTTGCAATTATCGTCCTTTCGGTTTCTCCAGGACCTATTGTTATTTTGGAAATCCGAGGAGGACTCCTGCTTTGAGCGCTCCAGCATCTGAACTTTCATGGTCAGCTCTTGGAATATTTTGAGACCCGCGGTGCATAGAAACGGGGCCATCCAATTGTTGAGATTTTCGACGAGGAGACTGACAGATTGGTCCTGCTCTATCGGCGGTTCGCATTTGACGGAGAGATTGCGCCATCGGGTTATAAAATCTGTGCTGCTTTCGTTGTTCTTTGGCTTGGTCCTTATGAGGTCGGCGATGGTGATCTTATCGCTAACGCTCATGAACCTCTGCAGAAACAGAGACTCCATTTGGACGAAAGTTGTGACGGAGCCATCCGGTATGCTCGCGTACCAGTCGAAAGCAACATCGGCCAAGCTATTAACGAACTGGCGGAGGAGAAGCGCGTCATTACCCCCAGTATTCCCGCATGAGGCTTTAAAGTGGGCGATGTGCTGATTCGCATTTCCCGTCCCATCGAATCTTCCGAATTTAGGGATGACATAGCCGCTAGGAAATTCTACCAGATCATACTGAGTAGGATATGGTCTCCCACTACTGCTGATATCTTTTTGTGCTTCGGCTTCAGCTACCAATGATTTGAATTTGTTGGCAACCAAATCCATGATTTGATCTTGAGTTAGCGGGCTACTGTCATCGGTAGCCAAGACATTTCTTGAGATAGGATATGACTGGCTTTCGTGCGGTCTGCCCACCTTTGGATTCGGGGGAATATGCGTCGGCTGTCTCGAGACACCGTTTCCCGGTTCATGAGCAGAGCCATGCGCTTGATTGGGCGGATGAGAGGCAATTTGGGCCGTAAGCCGTAGGACGACATTTGTCAAGTCGTCGATCTTTAAGTAGAGCTTGGCCATCTCCTTGTCTTTGCTTCTGAGCTATTTTCGGAGCTCTTGAAGAAGTTACTGCTCTGCGGTCTTAGGATGGAAAGTTGGCTCATATTCGCTTTCCGAGCCCGACTCCTCATGAACTGAGGGTTCTCTCTGCCTATCAGCCTCATTGGGAGGATTTTCATCACCCTCCGGAGGATGCTGGTCTTGAGAAGTGACAGCTATATTCACACCAGGTTGGATTTGAGATGTGGTGGCCCCATCCTTGCTTTTGCTGCGAAGGTTGTCGCTGGGACGCGTGCCTACCATGTAGACGGTGTGGATAACACATTCAGCCATCCCCTCATCTTTGGCGGGGTAACCCTGTTCCTCGAATCTCATGAGGTTCAGCCTAGCAGGAGCCCTAGCCCTTTTGTTGGCTCTATATCTGAGCCTTTTCTGCCTTAGCTTCTCAATTTTAAGGGCTTGGCGGGCATTTGTTTCTTGGGGAACCACCGTGAGTCGATTAGCGGGGAGCTTAGAGAAGACACCCGATCGGGCAGTTGTCAGGGGCACCGCCGGAGCTTGCTCGAGACGCCTTGTTGCTTTGTTGGTGTTGATGGCCTTGCCCCCAGCTGAGGCCAAAGAGAGTCGTTCAAACACCGACTTGCGTTTGAGTTGGGGCGCCTTCGAGACCACCACATTTGGCCTCTTTCCTTTCGAGACTGGTTTGTCTGTCACCGGGGCTTGAGGAGCTGGGATAGGGTTAGCTGACACGAACAGGATAGAGCCGAATGGTAGCGGCGGCTCTTCCCATTGTTGCCCGAGGCTGGCCGGAAGGACCGTCCTGAAGTCTATCTTCATCGTGTAGGAGACGGGAGCCGTGCTGAGAGCTGAGTTCATCTTTGGAGACATTGTTGAAAGGTGATTGCTTGAAAACCTGCTTGAAAGAGCATTATTTTAGTATAAATATAGATATGTATATTGATTGAGTTCGCATGAACGTTTAACCCGAAATATGGGAGGAGAGATAGGGTCCCACCGGGCGTGCCAGAATCTGTAGGGTTTTTCGTCACCCCATTAAGATGGGAATATACGCGCACTTGTCAGGCGCATTACAGATTCCCCCTACCTAGGGTAGGCCGGGGTTTAATGATTGTGGGGATCCGAATCTCCGGCAGCCGCGGACTAAGCTGCCGTTAATTACCCCTCGCCTTTGGAGCGAAGAAACCTCCGATTGACGGGTTAAACCGGTCATGCAAACTCAACGTGCAGTGTTGTGTTTTGAAGGGGTTTTGGATATGTTGGGGGCCCCGCAGAGTTTTTACGGGGGTCCCGCTACCCGGATAGCGGGCTGGGGGTCAAGGGGGCTAGCAGCCCCCTTGCGGGGTGTGGGGCAGTGCCCCGTTAGAAATTTTTTTCTAACAGGGACAGTGTCGTGGAGTATGTGTGTGTACATATGTATACATATGTATATATATAAAAGCGGGGAAAAGGCATCCAAAGGATGCGTGGGGCCAGCTCCAGCGCTTTGAGCACAAGAGCGCTAGCGCTTTGAGCGCTAGCGCTTTGAGCGCTAGCGCACAAGTGTCAGCACGTGGGCGCTCGGGCGCTAGCGCACTGAGCGCTAACGCGCCACGTGTCAGCACGTGGGCGCTCGGGCGCTAGCGCTTTGGGCGCTAGCGCTCTGAGCGCAAGAGCGCTAGCGCACTGAGCGCTAGCGCGCCACGTGTCAGCACATGGGCGCTCGGGCGCTAGCGCTCTGAGCGCAAGAGCGCTAGCGCACTGAGCGCTAGCGCGCCACGTGTCAGCATGTGGGCGCTCGGGCGCTAGCGCTTTGGGTGCTAGCGCTCTGAGCGCAAGAGCGCTAGCGCTTTGGGTGCTAGCGCTCTGAGCGCAAGAGCGCTAGCACGCCACGTGTCAACACGTAGGTTCTCGAGCGCTAGCGCTTTGGGCGCTAGCGCTCTGGGCGCTAGCGCTCTGAGCGCAAGCGCGTTAGCGCTATGAGCGCTAGCGCGCCACGTGTCAGCACGTGGACGCTCGGGCGCTAGCGCTCTGGGCGCAAGAGCGGTAGCGCACCACGTGTCAACACGTGGGCGCTCGAGCAGCAAAAAGGGTTTGGTCCCTGCAATGAGAGTTGTACTCCCAGAAAGGAGCACTTATTATTCTGTATGTGTGTGTGTGTGTGTGTGTGTGTGTGTGTGTGTGTATATATAGTTAAACTCCTAAGATGTTTTGAAGCTGATGAAGGGCTTCTCCTCTTGAGCCCTAGTTCTTCCCCAAAGTGGGGTTTCTGGAGATGGGTCTCCTTCTTCTTCCTTTGTTGGCCGGATCTTGAAGATCAAGAGACGTGAGATCTAAAAATCTCTCTTTTCTGAGATCTGATGGCAGATCTGAGTTCCCCTTTGTGGGTTTTGTGGTAAAAAAACTATTTTGTTTTGAAAAAGGAAGAGTAAAACTCTTAATTTAATTCAAAAGAAGTGAGAAGGTTTAGAACCTTGGAGAAGGAGCAGGAAGCACAAAGAACCTTAGATTTTTTTGTGAGAGGAATGAAAAGTTATGCTTTATTCATCATCATGTTGCCTTATATAGGCTTACATATTTACATATAGCCCCTTGGGCTTTACAAAATGGCATTTTGCCCATCCCATGGCTCATGTGCCATTTCTTTTTTGCACATAAGCCACGGGCTTACAAAAATTTGGCTTTATGCCCATTTTTCTTATATTCATGCATAAAAAATTACATCAAAATTATTTGTTACATGATTTTTTATGTTGGCATGGGGAGGCTGGCCGCGGGCTTGACTTGGGCATGGGCCCGCTTGACCTGGGCTTGGGCCCACCTGGTTTGGGGTTGACCTTGACTTTGACTTGGTCAACCGGGGTGTAAATTTTGAGCCCAACAAGCCGGATTATTAAATCAAGTGTTGATTTAATGATTTAATGTATAATTATATATTAGATATATTAAATTATATTAACTAATATATGCTCACTTAAGTATTTTTATTTCTCACTTATGATACATTTAACATATATGTGATATATGTTTATTGTATTGTTTTCTTTTGTTACATAAATAATATATATGTGATATATATTATTATGACATGCTAGGTTATATATGCAACATGGGTGTATGAGACTTACACCATATAAAAGATAATATTAAGGTTTTTATTTATTTAAGTGATTCAAAAATGATTGGAATTTTTCATGGTTGTAAGTTGTGGATAACCATTGACTTAGTCCGCCATTTTTGTTTTTATTTAGATATTTATAAACCTAACCATTATCTCTTAACATGGTTTATTCTCTACAAGGGTTAGCCATGACATATACTCACCATGATTGCATTTCTAACCTCACTCTCTCATTCATTCATCACTTCATCTTCTTCCTCAAGCTCAAGAGAGAGCTCTCTAGCTTTTAAGCAAGTGAGGAAAAATAGTGAGAAAAAAATTCTAAAGTGGGCAAAATTCCTACTTCATCATCCTCTTCTATACTAGCCATATAGTTTAGGGTGTTAGCTTCACTAGTTCTATATTAGTGAAGAGATAGCTTGAGTTTGTGTCTCCTCGAAGTAGATCATCTTGGATTTTGAAGACTTCAAGCAAGCATGCATCATTCACCTTGTGAAGCCTCTCAAAAGTCTGGAAGTTCTTTGATCGCAGCTAAGGGACCACTACTTGGAGCATTTGAAGTGAAGGACCGGTCTACAAAGGTTGTATTCCATATTCACTTAGTTGTAAAGTTGTTTACATATCATATTGTCTAAATCTTTAGTTAAGATTCTAGGGTTAGAGTTAAGTAGCATAGCAAAAAGTTGAAACTGGCATGGACGATGCCTCCCGAAACCTTGTTGTTGTGCTATGTAACCCTACAGTCGATGGGACTCCTTTAGTTTGGCGACCGTCAGGTCCTCCACGACCAAGCTCAAGTCGAGAAGGGCCGTCTTTTCCTCCTCCTGTTGCAGTTGGGTGACGAGCACTTCCTCTCATGAGGAAGATTCACAGGCTTTCTTCATCGTTGGGGCAACCTTCTCGACCTCCATAGCGGCGAGAAGGGCACAATGCTGTAGGACCTGCGGAAAACAAAAGTCGTGTTAGGAGCTAAAACAGAGGCAAGAACACTTGGAGAAATTTTCGGAAAGTTTGCCAAGAAATTTTTGGAAAATTTAGCGACCTGAACGGCCTCCTGAGCTATCACCGCCACTTGAGCCTTCATGATGCCTCAGGGAATCTTGGCCCCCGCCACCTTCTTTGAGTCCACCAGTAAACTGTCGGCCACAGAGAGCCCCGAAGGTACCTCGATACAGAAGTCGCCCTCCTGCATCTATATCCCGGACGGGGGTGGACGAGAAACCACCCTCTTCTGCCTCTTGAGCGGAGATTCAGCAGAGGGCGGCATCTCTGTTCTAACCAGGGGCGCCGGATCCCGCGCATGCTTCTGCCCTCCTCCGGAACGAAAAGGGCTACGGAAGCCTTGGCTGAAGGGGCTTTCCGAGGGGCCGTGTTCGGTGTGGGTCGGGACGAGCTTGCACCACCGCCCTTCCTCCCCTGAGCCTTGGCGGCTATGGCAGCTATGATTTTCGAGTGATCCATCGGCTCTGCGAGATACACATAAGAAAAAGACCAGCGACCAAAAACAGCAAAATTATGATAAAATCATGTTAAGTCTAAATAGATCGGCGAAGCCCTAACTTACCTCTAAAGCGCGCGGGACTGAGTCCCGCCCAGCTCAAAACCTGCTCGGAAAGAAGGATATCAGCCCGTTGGATCTGTTTCCACTACGACACCACCCTCACCTCTGGAGAATTCGATTGTCTAACTCTAGAGCAATCGGTCTTATGCCAATTGATAAGCACGGGCCAATCCTCATCCTCCGGAGGCCCGACGAAGACAAATTTCTCCTTCCATTCGTGGATGGAAGAAGGGACGACCACTACCCCAGACCCGGCCGTCCTACCTTTATGTTTTTGAAAGAAAGGTATACCCAGCTCGGTTCATCCGTACTGGTACCGGGATGATTTTTATAACAAAGAAAGGAGAGAAGAAGGCTCAAATAAAAAAGGATCCGATCAATTTTCAACCGGACCAG
Source organism: Agapanthus africanus (assembly GCA_030015575.1). NCBI lineage: Eukaryota > Viridiplantae > Streptophyta > Magnoliopsida > Asparagales > Amaryllidaceae > Agapanthus > Agapanthus africanus. Next base: position 887,784,291 of record JASDDO010000019.1, on the reverse strand, counting down.
AAACCCGAGGAGGATTCTTCATGAATTCGGTGCTAGTTGGCCCTGAGCGAGACATAAATAATAGAACACGGTGCAAACTTCGGACGAGAAGGGCAGACGCATCCCCGCCCGGAATGATTCCAAATATGGAGTAATCTTATTGCCCTATACCTGGTCTGCCTGTTCGCCCTCCCTGGCCGAATTGAATAGCCAGGGGGAATGTGGAAACGAGCTCAGATATCGGAAAGATCATCCAAGCGGTTCAAAACTGAGGGCGCATCGCGGGTCTTTCCGATGCGCGCCTTGGGGGCCCTTTTCGCCCCCGACGACGAAGGACAAGGGCATCGTTCCCCTTGGGGAGCAAGCCCAACATAAAAAACGAAGATGAAGAGGAATAACTCTCTCGGCTATCGGAAGCTGAGGAGGAAGAAGACCCGCTAGACTCGGCTTCAGAAGCTGAAGCCTCATCGCCCGACTCGACCCCAACTACATCAATAGATATTTCAGAGGAAGACATCTAATCTGATTCAAGGAAGAATTGGCCGAAGAAAGTTTTTTAGCTAAAATTCCGACCTAAGCAGACGTGCGTCGGGCAATCTTCAGATAGCAAGAGATGACTAGGGCGAAGTATCTGCCATGGGATGGCCTCACTTATTTATACACTCGGCAAGAAAGCATCCAGCGGCCACAAAGACTCCGTGTGGCGACCGGCCATTGGACACGTCCCCCCTCACTCGATTCGGATGACAACCCCTCGTGTCCCGCTATCCTATAGCGGACACGTGGCATGAAAGCCAACAGACCGAGCGAGCGAAGCGACGCCTCTTTTAAAGCGTAATCATTTCACTGATCCGCTGACGTCACCAAAGATACGCGCGGGAATGAAGGCGCTTCGTGAATCGCCACATGGATCCAAGAGTCCAAGAGGCGTAGCCGCCAAACGTCACATCATCCTCGGACAACCCATTAGGGAGAATTCTCGGATGAATCATTAAAAACCGGGCAGGCCATTCTCGACCCGACTCATAAATAAGTCAGAGCGAGAGTGGGGGCTAGTGATGAGACTCATAAGCAGGAATTTCCCAGATCATGACACGTAGCAGATGACGTGTCGTCCACATAAGCCCGCTAGATTCCTAGGGGCCTACGAAACTGGAATAAGTATGAAAAATTGAGGGCTTTCTTCGGGACCTCGTCCTCGAGGTTGTATCCAATCTTTTGGAGACCTCTCTGGAGTACCTTCCCTATACGCCTAGCGACCAGTCAACAGCTCGCCCCCAAATAATCCTACAGCCGAACTTTCACCGCCTCCTTACTTGTCTCCGAGCTATCACAGAGCAGAGACTCCTCAGCTCACTTGCTCGTCTCCGAGCTATCCTGCATATGAGATTCCTCAGCGTTCCTATTTGGCAAGGAGCACAGAACCCGAGCGACCCCATAATGGCTCCGTGTATCTCGCCACTACGAGATCTCCGCCGCTGCTTGCCCCGCATCCCACGCTAGCGTATCTCGTTATTAATGGGCGTATCCCGCCATTAATATGAACATGACGCGGGTGCATAACGGACGGCGAGAATCATGCATCGGCCCGCTCCATACGACCGCTGTATAAACCCCTCTTCCAGACGACTCAGGTAGGTCGAACTGAATCCAACACGTTCTGTTTTAATATTTCTCGGTACTTATTTGATCGTCGGAGGGTCCTGCGGTAGTTTTCCAGTCCCGGACTTCCTTTGCAGGTAGCTCGGCGTCAACAACATCCAACTGCCCATTAAGTCCACATATTCAATCCTCATACCCAATCTCAACCGTTCAGCCTGCTGGTAGCAGAATCAACGGAGGACAACATCTCAAAGAGATTCCGACCTCCATCAGGCGCAAAGGTTTCGAATCATCAAAGTGTGGCATCGGGTCTCTTGTACCAGCATGAAGATTGGGAGCAGGTTGTGATCCACAGGGATGTTAAGGCCAGCAATGTGTTGTTAGATAGTGAAATGAATGGAAGGCTTGGAGATTTCGGGCTTGCAAGATTATATGATCATGGAACCGATCCTCAAACCGCTCATATTGTCGGAACCATGGGTTATCTTGCACCAGAGGTAGGGAGAACTGGGAAGGCAACTACTGCAACTGATATGTTTGCTTTCGGTGCCTTCTTGAAGTGTCATGTGGGAGGTGGTCGATCGAGCCCCAAGCACAAGGTGAGGAGCTGATTTTGATGGATTGGGTGTTGCTGAACTGGCAGAGGGGATCGGTGCATCAAACAAGGGACTCAAGATTGGGAGAAGAATACAATGCCAATGAGGTGGAATTAGTATTGAAACTTGGTTTGCTATGTTCAAACCCAGCTCATGCAGCTAGGCCAAGCATGAGACAGGTGGTTCAGTTCCTCGAGGGAGATAAAGCCCTCCCTGAGTTACCACCTTGTTATCTGAGCTTTAGAACTCTGTCACTGTTCGAGACTGAAGGGTTTGATGGCCATTCTATCAAGCTGTTCTTGTCATCCGCAGCGGCCACTATCACTGGTATTTCTGGAGGCAGATGAATATCTTAAGAACAAATTTGTTAACGCATGTTTAGCTAGCATATACTATATGAACAAAAGCATGCTGTTTACTGTTTTCTCCCTCAATAAATAGGGTCAATTTCTTCTCTTCTTTTGTCGGTTGCATGCTCTGAATTTCTTACCTCCCTGTAAAAATTCTTGTTCTCTACCATTCTCTTCAGTATGGTCAGGATCCCTCAGAAGGATTCGAAAAGTAGTTCGTTCTGTTGTTTACAGTTGACGTTAATTGAGAAACTATATTTCTGTACGATGTGGATCATTTGGAAAGAATAGTTGAGTAGGATTATTCGTATTTTAGAGATTTTGACAGGATTATTAATAACCATGGTGGTATAATGGAGGGCGTTATTGTAAAATTATCCAAGATTTCTTTCTTATGGAAAGGTTCCTCATCACATCCAAGAAGCATTGTCACGTTCCTGTGTTCTGAAATCTCACATGCCTGATTCTACAGAAAAGCTGGATTTTCCATCAACAGATGTTAACCTTATAACTGTTGGAATGCAACTTTGGGAGAAAGGTGATTTGTGAATAATTGATATTGAAGAGAATGGTTCAATTGTTGCATCTTATTATATTATTAAACAATTTTTCCATTGCTCACTCAACTTTTATCTACAGCAGGGTAAATTGAGTACTGATACACGAACCATGAATAAGACAGTGAAGTATGAGCTACATGGATGTACAGGCGTGCACATATTATTCACCAGCGTTTATTTCTCACAATCTACTAAGTAATAAATCAGGACCCAAGGACTTATTAGTTTCTACACTTTTGCTTATTCTTGGTTCAATGCATTCTGCATCAGTAGCGTTGTTTATAAGTTTGAGCATCATTTTCACTTTTTCGACGCCTCTTTGTTTACATTTTGCATAGATAGAATTCTCATAAAATACCTGTGTTTAAGGTATAATGACCACTGACTGATACAGGTCTATAACGTATATCAGCTGGTATAACCAGTGTAGTGGTAGGATAAGTGAATTATAACTTATATAATTATGTAAGCTATATATCTAATCAAATAAAATAGCAGGCTACATAAACTAATCTTAATTACGATAATAATATATGTTATGTGTGCCTCACATTCATCCGTAAAGATTTCCCTATTGATCCGGTGTTATTACGAAACGAAGATTTGCAGATATCTTCAGGTCAGACGTCTGGGGCAGATGTCTGCCTCGCTCTGTCACTTTTCTGAAGTTTCGGTAAATACCCTGGCAGACGTTTGTAGGACTGAACCGAGAGTTGAAGTTTCGGGATATGCTCTACGTCTGTCCATCTCTAGGGCAGACGTCTGTCGTCGGGCCGGGCGTAAATTTTTTAAGTTTGGAAATTAGTTTTTTAGGGAATATCTTTAGTATGTTGTAAATAAGAAAATTTGTAGCAACCTAGATTGACGCCTTTGGAGATAGCAATTTGATTATTTTGGTGAGAACCCATTGTTATTTTGAGAGAGCTAGAGCTTTGAGAGAGATTTGTATTCTCCATCGAATTGTACTCCTCCGAATTTGATATTTAATAAAGCTTTGCCTCCGCCTATTTGTTTTATGGTTAGTATTCATATTTCTATATTGTAATTTGTTCTCTTTTCTTTATCGTTTTGGTTTGTGCTTTGTGATTACCTTATTCACGACAAACTGGTATCAGGGTTATTGTTGCGTTGTTGTGGGATTTTTGGTTGAACCATTAGGTGTTTGATTTTACGATCTAGGTCAACGGTGGATAACGACAACTACGTTCTCTTCCCCACTTTCTTAAATCGTGATTTTGAAATTTAGGGTTTGTTAGTACTCAAGATATTTTGATCTCACATCATGTCTTCGACAATCTTGAAGTTTGATATCAAGAAGTTCGATAGGAATATGAGTTTCTGTTTGTGGTAAGTCCGTATGGTTGCCGTTTTGATTCAAAACAATTTGAAGAAAGCGATTCATAGAAAGGAGAAGAAGCCTTCCACTATGACGGTGGAAGTTTGGAAGGAGATGGATGAGAAGGCCCTCGCGGCTATCTACTTGTGTCTCACAAACGAAATTCTATAGAAGTTTTGGTGGAGAAGACGGCAGCTAATTTGGAGAATAAGTTAGATAAGTTATATTTAAGAAAATCTCTCACGAATTAACTCATGTTGAAACAGCGTCTCTACGCACTTCACATGTCAGAAGGCTCTCCAATAAAATCTCACGTTGGTGGATTTAATTCAATCATTATAGATGTGGATAAGATTGATATTAAGATTGATGATGAACATCAAGCTCTTCTTTTGTTGTGTTCATTACCACCCTCTTATAAGCACTTCCATGATACCATGATTTATGAACTAGACACGATCTTAATCAAGGATGTCAATGAGAATTTGATGAACAAAGAGAAGATCGATAAGGAGTTGACTTCCACCAAAGCGGATGATTCATCGTTTGGCTTATTTGTTCGAGGGCATGCGGAGAAGAGAGATCCGGAAGCAAATGGGAAGAAGTCGTGGTCAAAATCAAAGGCTAAAAACTTTACTTGCAATTATTGGAAGAAGAAGGGGCATTTCAAGATCGATTGTTTTAAGTTGCAGAATAAGCAAAAGCAGGAAGACAAATCAAAGGAGTATTCGGCTGAAGCGAGTATAGCGGAAGGAGAAGAAGATCTTGTGGTCCTCGACAACACACAGCGATCCAAGGACGAGTGGGTCATGGATTCGGGCTGTTCTTACCACATGTGTCTCAATAGGGATTTGTTCTCCACGTACGAGTCCGTTGATGATGGAGTGGTTTTGATGGACAACAATAGCTCATGCTGAGCTATTGGCAAAGGAACAATCCAAATTAAGATGTTCGATGATATTATAAGACGTCGGGAGAAGTCAGGCACGTACCCGACTTTAAGAATCTCGTCTCTTTAGGTGCACTCGATGACAAAGGTTACAAATTTTCCGCTGAAGGTGGAGTTTTGAAAATAACCAAATGTGCTCTCGTTGTGATGAAAGGGTTGAAGAAAGGGTCCTTGTATTTATTGCAGGGTTCGACGACTTCCGGATTGGCAACGATTTCATCATCCAAAACTATGATTGATTCGGAAACCACTAGATTGTGGCATATGAGACTCGGGCATATGAGTGAGAGGTTTGGCCGAGTTGTCGAAGCAGGGTCTACTTGGTGAGAAAAGTATGATGAAACTAGAGTTTTTTGAATATTGCGTCTTTGGAAAACAAAAGTATGTTAGCTTCAGTTCGGTGGTGCGCAACATAAAAGGTACTCTAGATTATATACATTCAATTCTTTGGGTACTTTCTCCAGTTGCTTCTAAAGGAAGCAGTGTCAAGTATCTGGTTACCTTTATTGATGATTTTTCAAGAAAGGTTTGGATCTACTTTTTAAAGCACAAAAGTGATGTGTTTACTACATTCAGGTAATGGAAGACGTTGCTTGAGAAGCAGACAGGAAAGCAAATCAAAAAACTGAGGACGAACAACGGGTTAGAATTTTGCGGTGGAGATTTCAACAATTTCTACAAAAACGAAGAGATAGTTTGGCATGATACCATTGGCTACACACTATAGCAAAATGGAGTTGTGGAGCGAATGAACCGGACTCTTTTGGAGAAAGCGTGATGCATGTTACCAACATAGGGCTTGGTAAGGAGTTTTGGACAGAAACGGTAAATACAGCATGTTATATTGTGAATCAGTCAGCTCATATATCGCTAGGTTGTAAGACACCGGAGCATGTATGGTTGGAATGGCATGCCAATTATTCGACACTTAAGACGTTTGGTTGCCTCAGTTATGTACATTACCGTGAAGGAAAGTTGGATTCTCGAGCAAAGAAATACATATTTCTTAGTTATGTTACCAGTGTGAAGGGTTATAGATTATGGTGTTCTGATCTAAAGCCGCCTAAATTTATTATTAGCAGAGATGTGACTTTTGATGAGTCTGTTATGTTAAAACCAAACAAGGAATCTTCAGTTGAAAACAATTTAAAGAAGGATGAGTCGAGAGTCGATATTGAGGTTGGTGATGGCTCGGGTTCGCAGGAGATCTCTCTTTCACCATCATTTGAAGAAGCTCAAGATGAACGGTCCCATTATGAGGAGTATTTGCTCGCTCATGACCGACAAAGAAAGGACATTAGACCGCCACAGAGGTATGACTATGATGACCTAGTGGTGTATGTACTATCTGTTGTAGAGACAGTTGATACTAGCGAGCCGACAAGATGTAAAGAAGCTATCTCATCCGATGAAGCAGCTCGTTAGTTAGTCGCTATGAATGAAGAGACTAAGTCTATTCACAAGAACTAAACTTGGAAGCTCGTGAAGCCCGAAGGAGGAAAGAAGATTGTTTGCTGCAAGTGGGTTTTCAAGAAGAAAGAAGGTGACCAAGGGATGATTGATACGAGGCACAAGGAGCGGTTAGTAGCTTAAAACTATTCGCATGCAGGTGCGAAGAGTTGACTTCACCGAGGTATTTTTTTCCGGTTGTTAAACACACCTCTATATGTGTCTTGCTCAGTTATGCGGCTATGAAAAATTTGGAGTTTGAGCAGCTTGATGTGAAGACCGTATTCTTGCACGACGATTTGGTGGAGAAAATTTATATGCAACAGCCATAATGTTTTGAAGTTGAAGGAAAAGAATATCACATTTGCTTGCTATTGAAGTCTCTCTACGGTTTGAAGCAGTCACCCAGACAGTGGTATAAGAAGTTCGACTCTATGAAAGAAGTTGGTTTACAAGAAGCATGGGCGAAAGTTGTGTATATTCAAAGAAGCTCGCCGATGGTTCTTTCATATATTTGCTACTCTATGTTGATGATATGTTAATAACAATAAGATATATGGTTGATATTTAGATTTTGAAGGAACAGTCGAAAAGAAAGTTTAAGACCAAGGATCTGGAAGTGACCGAGAAATACTTGGTATGGAGATCAGGCGAGATCGCAAAGAAGGAAAGCTATACTTGTCTCAACAACACTATGTTGAGAAAGTTTTGGAGAGTTTCAGTATGGCAGACGGTAAATCTGTAAGTATTTCGTTGGCAGCTCATTTTAAACTTTTAGCTCGTTCATCAACGCAGACAGAGGGTGAGATTAGATATATGTCGGATGTTCCATATGCACATTGCGGTGGGTAGCGTTATGTATGCCATGGTTTGCACACGACCCGACATTTCACACGCCGTTAGTGTTATTAGTCGCTATATGGTATCTCCTAGCAAAATCCATTGACAAGCGGTGAAATGGATATTACGATACCTTCGAGGTACGTCTGACGTTGGGTTGGTGTTTGGAAGGAACGACGACAATTTAGTTGGATTCAACGACTCCGATTATGTGGGTGATCTTGACAGACGCAGGTCGATTACGGGTTATGTGTGCTCCTTGGGAAGATGTGCTATTAGTTGGCGTGCTTTTTTGCAGCATACGGTAACGTTGTCTACGACGAAGGCGGAGTATATGGTCGTTGTTAGGGCCGTTAAGAAGGTAATCTGGTTGAAAGAACTATTTTCAGAACTTGGTATTCCAAAAGATATCATAATAGTCTACTGTGATAGTTAAAGCGCTATTCACTTGTCGAAAGATCAGATACATCATGATAGAATGAAGCACATCGACATAAGGTACTGGTTTGTGCAGGAGATCGTTGAAAAGGAAGAGATTGTAGTGAAGAAAGTTGGCGCAGCGGATAATTCGGCCGACATGTTTACGAAGTCTTTTTCGGTTGTTAAGTTTAAATATTGCTTAAATTTAATTGGAGTGCGTAGCACTCATTAAGCTCTTGAGGGGTTTTGTGGTGAAGGCGAAGCTGCTATTATTCTGATGGAGGAGTTTTGTGGTGAAGGCGGAGCTGCTATTATTCTGATGGAGGAGTTTTGTGGAATGTGAGATAAGATGAAGATTTGTTATGTGTGCCTCATCCTAAAAAAGTTTCTTATTAATCCGGCGTTATCACGAAGCGAAGATTTGCAGTTATCTTCAGGTCAGACGTACAGACGTCTGTTACTTTTTTGGAGTTTCAGTAAATACCCTAACAGACGTCTATCCCTCTATAGCGGTGTAGGGCTGGATAGAGTTGAAGTTTCAAGATATGCTCTGACAGATGTCTGTCCATCTCTCTGGCAAACGTCTGTCGTTGGGCCGGACGCAGATTTCCTAAGTTAGAAAATTAGTTTTTAGGGAATATCTTTTATATGCTATAAATAAAAAAGTTTATAGCAACTCTACATTGAAGCCTTTGGGGATAGCAATTTGATTATTTTGGTGAGAGCCCATTATTATTTTGAGAGAGCTAGGGTTTTGAGAGGGATTTGTATTCTCCATCGATTTGTACTCCGAATTTGATATTTAATAAAGGTTCGCCTTCGCCTATTTGTTTTGTGGTTAGTATTCATATTTCTATCTTGCATGTGATTTGTTCAATTCTCTTTATCATTTTGGTTTGTGATTTGTGATTGCCTTATTCGTGACAATATAGAATCGGGTTTTACGTACATTTATTACAAAAATGGTACTGATTTAGCATATATTAGTTTTCTTCAAAAACTTTGTTTTTGTGTATAATTAGGAAAAGAGGTCTTAAGTGGTAAAGAGTAGAATAACAGGTGCTGGTATCTCGTTTTTCTTCGAAAGCATTAAGTTAATGTGTCTAAATTGGAAAAGTGATCTTAAGTGGGAATCTGCAGCATAACATGTGTTATTTTGCATCTCCGGCCAACATTTAAGTGGATGTTTGGTTGGATGTACTTGAAGCTCCATGTGATTTCATCTACGTCAAAATTCAAAAAACAAGTTTGGCTGAAGTAGTTGTTTTCACGCAAAGTGCTGGTTTTATAAGGAATATGCTCGGAATATTCTTCATGGAAACATCAGTTTTTTCATGACTGTTTTATCTGAACATATGTGCATTGTGTACAATACTCAAAATATTAAGGGTTTTCTATTTGCCTCTAAATCCTTTCATATTTATATGTACCTCTTGAAATCATTAAATATGCATGCATGTCTTTGAAACCCTTAAAGTTGTTTCAGGAAACTTGGGCTCAAAAGCACAGCATAGCAAAGAAGAAGAGGAAGCTGAACATGAGATTGATGGAAGCAGATTCAGAAGCACAGAATGCGTAATGGAAATTCAAGATATTGAACTCAGCTTTTGCTAAACACAAACAAGGAATCGATGCATGTACTTTCAAGATTGTCACGTTTTAATGTTGTACTGTTGTAATGTTGAGAATCGAACAGGTAGAGATGCTGACGATGAACATGGAGGAACTCTAATTGAGGAGCATGGATCCTTTTCTTGGTCCATCCTTGCCATTTCTTGTGCTGCCAAATGGTGCTTCGATGTTAGAATTGAGGTTAGACTTCCTACCTAGTTAACTATTCTTTTACCTTGAATCTTATTTAATGACGGCCTAATGTAAAAGTGTGTGTGTGTGTGTGTTTTTGCACATCCATAGACGATACATGTTGGTGAAAATCAGTTCTTTCTAAATATCTGATCTTTTCTAATTAAACCTGGTCCTTTTCTTTGCATTCTTCAGATATTTGTTGTTGTGTGCAATGTTATCTGAAACGCGGAACGTTTCGCTACGCAAAACGAAGACAGGAACGTGGAACGCCACTTATAGAACATGGTACAATAAGGGTAGTCTTCTTTCATATGCTTATATGGGATGGAAAACGTATCGCTAAAAAAGTATGTGTTTTTGGACCGTTTGTACGTGTGTGTATTTATGTATAATATATATGAATATAATTCAATTTTTTTTTTGCTAAACAATAATATTGTTTAGTATGTTCTAACACAAACCCGATTATATGCCCCATTTTAATTAAGTTTTGATCGGAACGGCGATTTTTCTGATCCGGAGTGCTAGTGTTCCCGAATTAGGAACGATCGTTCCAAATGCACTTCGCTAGTGGTTTAGCGATTTATAGTAACATAGGTTGTGTGTTAACATTGCGTTGATCACTCATTATTCGCATTTAGAAAGTACATGTCCTTTTGTTGTCTGCTACTATTTTAATTTAATCATCAGTTTTACTTCAGTTGTCTTATATTTTTGAAACTTTGTCCGTTTTAAATTTTATGACAATGTCCGCTGGGCTTCCGGCCACATTACCTTCTTAGGATAAACTTTCGAATATAATGGAAATTATGCTAAAAATATTTATCGGCGGTATAAGAAAGCTTTTGCTGTTGTACTTCTTTGAAAATTTAAAATGGACTTTTATTTTCTAAGAAGTAGAAAATTGTTACTGCGATTCAAGGGTTGGTGTTGTTTTCTTTCTGGTACCTTTACCGATGCATTTATCACCAGCGGGCCAATGAATAATGATAATATTGGTTCCGAAGGGAGCCACAGTCAACAATGGCCCCCTTGTATTAGGTTATATCTTATAGGGCGATACAGGAGTTTGATAAGTTTCTTGCATAACCATTTAATTTCTCATGCTTCTGAAATATGTGAACTCTGTATATGAAGGGTGTAATTAGCTAGAGCAATATGACAAGTTTTCTAGATGATCTAATAAGATACAATAATTCGAACATTCTTGATTTGAAAAATGGCTATAGAACAGGCTCTCAGAGTAGAACTCCTGTTAATTAAATTGAAACCTACAGTAATTTCTATGGAGACCTACCAAGTCCCCTTGGAAGATCAACAGTAGAATAATACACTGCTATTGTGAAAGTACTGATGGCTACCCTATATACATAATATAAAGGTGTAGAGAGGTGGCAGAAATTTCAAAATGCCAATTTCGCTCTCACAAATTTTGGTATTTCCGCTTTCTACTGCCGCCGGTCCCATCTCCTTTTCAAAATGCCAATTTTTCCCTCACAAATTTTTGTGTTTCCATTTTCTATTGCCACATGTCTCATCTCCTATTGGTACATGTGTCACCTCCTGCTCTATTTAAGATAGAGCACTTCATCCTCATTCTCTACTCAAAAGAAAAAAACCAAAAATAAAAAAAAAAAATTGAGAGAGAGAAGAGAGAAAGGCCTTTAAAATTCTACCGATCTTCTTTTCCTATTTTGCATTTCTTTCAATGGCGCAAAAGCTTGATGCAGAACAGCTGTTACCATTCTCAATGGTCAAAGAGTACAACAAACCGTCATTACTTCTCTTTCTCCATGCAAAACCGACGCCCACGTCATTGGATACCGATGGTGTCGATCCTTCTATGTGCATCCACGGATACATTGAAAACTCCGCCTAAGTGATCATCCCCTCTTCCGATGGACTTCATGATGGTGTAAAATTTATTTTGGACGAAATACCCTCCTACAAGTATCGATAAGATGGTGACAATCAAGAGACCGTGTAAGCGAAAGAGATGAGGGTTGAAAGACGAGAATGGTGATATTTGTGCTGTGTGTTTTGAAGAAATTGAGATGGATAACAACAGTGATTTAGTCGAACGAGTGCAGTCGTGTTGTGATCATGCATTCCACATGAAGTGCATTGTTTCTTGATTGTTCAAGAAAAACTCATGCCCGCTATGTCGATGTGAGAAGACGTGTCAAATAACTTAGCATGTCACTGTTAGTTTTTTTTTGTTGATCGATCGTCTGTTATTTCTATTATTTTGACATGTAAAATTCGAAGAAGAATGACTAATTGTGTTTTTTAATATTTTCAATTGGTTTAATATGGTTAATATGATGATCATATGATACATTTTATGGATATATAATATAAATCACTTAATTTCCTAACTCGGTCGTGTTTTTGCAATTAAATTTGACAAATGACGGAAACTGACAAAAAAATTGAGAAGGTGCCAGAATGCAAATGTAGAAAAAACTCAAATGAAAAAAACAATGAGATTGCCAATTAGCTTTAATGGGTACTTCTTTGGTTGGAAACATGCTTATGATCATAATTCGTAATAAGTATAAGTAAGAATTATTAAACCGAAAAAGACAGTAGTCATGAAAAAAGAGAAAGACGTTACCATTTGCAAAAAGACCGTAGAAAAATAGGGACGTTATCAGGTAGAAATAGGACAGAAATGACAAGTCGGACGAAATAGATCAAAAGAAAAACTGCTAAAAATAGAAAACTGTTAAAAATAAAAAGCTGTTAAAACGAGAAACTAATTATTTGATTGCGTCTCAAATTGATTCCCGATTCTGCCTGTCAAATCTTAACTGATCCGGGTGCTGATTTCATTTCTAATTCGAAAGTTAAAGTTCGGAGTAAATCTTTGACCGTGATTTCGGGGATTTAAACGATGGATTTTCGTGATTCTGAGAGATGTCAATACAATGCCTGTAGCATATCCATTGACCCAGACGATGTTGCGAGGTCTTCGATTTGGCTGGTGGAACACGCGAATCGGACAAGATTTGACAGTTTGGGATTCTCGGGTTGAATTAGATCCAACGTGTTTTGGATCGGTCGAGCCACTCCAAGTAGGCTAGAGCTGCATCAATAAGGCATAATACCAGCGCATAGACTGAGAGTGGACAAAGGCCCACGTGCAATTACATGCAGTCGCAAAATAGTGATGTTAATATTAATCATGATTTGACAGAAAAAAGACATAGTCAAGATAGCCAGAGAAAGGACATTAGGCATGATTTAACAAAAAAGGACATTAGTCATGATGGACTGTAGAAAAATAGTGACATTAACATTGGCCATCATTTGACAGAAAAATGACTTTAGTCATGACGGACTGTAAAAAAATAGTGACGTTAACATTACTAATGATTTGACAGGAAAAGAACATTAGTCATGTCCATCTCCTATTGCCACATGTCCCATCTCTTATTGGCACCTGTGCCCACCTCTACTCTATTTAAAGCAAGGCACTTCATCTTCAATCCCTACAGAAGAGAAATTGTAAAAAAAGGGTAAGCCAGAGATATTTTGCATCTCTTAATGGCACAAAATCTTAATACAGAACAGTCGTTGCCTTTCTCAATGGTCAAAAGGTATAACAAACCGATGTTTCTTTTCCTCCATGCAAAACTGACACCTACGTCGTCGGATACCGACGGTTTCGATCCTTTCGTTTGCACCCTTGGGTATATTGAAGACTCCGCCCAAGCGATCATTCCCTCTCCTGTTGGCCCTCGTAATGGTACAAAGTGTATTTTGGACGAAATGCCATCTTATAAGCACCGCAAATATGTAGCCTCTCAATTATGTTCGCTCGAGAACTGTCGTAGCTTCGCTGGCTGGGTGGTGCGTCGTAAATACCCCATCCAAGATCAGCATCGCATTTATCTTGAAATAGAGATCAGCAAATTCGTCCATGAAGCTGTGAATTTAGCAAATACTAAATTTCATATCAAGATATGTGTTTATACTAGCATTGATAGGACGGTGACAATTAAGAGATTGTGTAAGCGAAAGAGACAAGAGTTGAAGGATGAGAATGGCGATATTGTTTGTGCGGTGTGCTTCGAAGAAATTGAGAAGAGTAGCAGTGGTGATTTGTTCGAAGGAGTGCAGTTGTGCTGTGATCATACATTCCATATGAAGTGCATTGTTTCTTGGTTGTTCAACAACTCATGTCCGCTATGTCAATGTGAGAACTCATGTCAAATAGATTAGGATGTTAATTTTAGTTTTTCTTTGTTGATCAACCTTCTGTTATTTCTGTTATTTTGGCATGTAAATTTCGAAGAAGGGATGAACAATGTTCACAAGTTCTGATTGTGTTTTCAAATATTTTCAATGGTGTAATATATTTAATATGATGATCAAATGATGTATTTGGATATATAGTATAAATCGCTTAATTTTCTAACTCGGTCGTATCTTTGCAATCAATTTTGACAAAGAACAGAAAAAGACAAAAAAAAATTGAGAAGGTGACAGCGTCCGGGTGTAGAAAAACTGAAATGAAAAGGAACAATGATATTGTCAATTGGCTTTAAGGGATACTTTTTTGGTTGGAAAACATGCGTGTTATGATCATAATTCGTAACAATCATAATTAAGCATTATTAAACAGAAAAACATATTAGTCATGATGCTCTTTTTTAATTGGTAAATGGTGCAGCTCTGATTTGATGCGACACTTCTAAACTGATTTGAGAGGAATTGAAGGAATAGAAAAATAACAATGGAAATTTTACCAAACTAGGGTTTTATTTATTTAAAATTTGCCTCTTACAATTGCAAAATCGAAATCACAACTAATTTTCTAATAAAAGAAAAACTGCTAAAAATAGAAAAACTACTAAAAATAGGGCATAAAACCGAGTTCGGAATTTTCGGGTTGAACTAGACGCGACGTGCATCAATAAAACATAATACCAGCGCATAAATTGATAGAGGACAAAGGATCACGTGCAAGTGGATGCAGTTGAGTACATATATGAGGAAAAACGTTATCAGGTACAGAGCAGAAAAAGGACATTGGTCACGATGGAAGAAGAATAGTATTAACGATAGAAAAACAGTGACATTAACTTTAGTCGTGATTTGACAGAAAAATAACATTAGTAATGATGGACTGTAGAAAAATGGTGACATTAATATTGGTAGTGATTTGACAGAAAAAGTTAAGGACATAAAAAGGACAGAAGTCATGACGGACTGTAGAAAAATAGTGACCTGAATATTGGTAGTGATTTGACAGAAAAAGTTAACGACATAAAAAGGACAGAAGTCATGACATATTGTAGAAAAATAGTGACCTGAACATTGGTAGTGATTTGACAGAAAAATAACATTAGTCATGATTGACTGTAGAAAAATAGTGTCGTTAACGTTATTCATGATTTGACAGAAAATGACAGTAGTCATGACGGACTGTATAACAACAGTGACGTTAATATTGGCCATGATTTGACACAAAAAGGACAATAGTCATGACGGACTGTAGAACAATAGTGACGTTAACATTGGTCGTGATTTGACAGAAAAAAGACTTCAATCATGACGGACTGCAGAACAACAGTGGCGTTAATATTGACCGTGATTTGACAGAAAAAGGAAATCGGTCATGATCAATTGTAGAAAAATTGTACCGATGACGGAAAAAGGACAATAGTCATGACAGACTGTAGAAAAATAGTGACGTTAATATTGGCCGTGACTTAACAGAAAAGGTACATTAGTCATGACGATTGTAGAAAATAATGTCAACGACAGAAAAAATGACATTAGTCATGACGAACTGTAGAAAAAATAGTGACGTTAACATTTGTCATGATTTGATAAAAAAGGACATTAGTCATGATGTACTGTAGAAAAATAGTGTTAACGACAGAAAAAAGATATTAGTCATGACGAACTGTACAAAAATAGTGACCTGAACATTGGTAATGATTTAACAGAAAAAGAACATTAGTCATCACGGACTGTAGAAATATAGTGGCGTTAACGTTATTCATGATTTGACAAAAAAAGACAGTAGTCATGACGGACTATAGAAAAATAGTGATGTTAATATTGGCCGTGATTTGACAGAAAAAGAACATCAGTCATGACGGACTGTAGAATAATAGTGACGTTAACATTGGCCGTGATTTGACGGAAAAATGACATCAGTCATGATGCACTGTAGAATAATAGTGACGTTAATATTGGCCATGATTTGACGGAAAAAGGACATTAGTCATGATCGACTAGAAAAATAGTGTTAACGACAGAAAAATGGACATTAGTCATGACGGACTATAGAAAAATGGTGACGTTAATATTGGCCATGATTTGACAGAAAAAGCATATTAATCATGATCGACTGTAGAAAAATAGTGCTAACGACTAAAAAGGGACATTTTTCATGACCGTGATTTGGTTGTGATTTGACAGAAAATGACATTAGTCATGATTTGACTCTAGAAAAATAGGGACGTTAACATTGGTCGTGATTTGACAGAAAAAGACATTGGTCATGATTTAATAGAAAAATGACATTAGTCATGATGAACTGTAGAAAAATAGTGACATTAATATTAGTCATGATTTGACAGAAAAAAGCATATTGGTCATTGTGGCCAAAAAAAGGAAATTAGTCATGATTTGACAGAAAAAAGACATTAATCATGCTGAACTGTAGAAAAATAATGGCGTTAATGTTAGTGATGATTTAACAGAAAAAATGACATTCGTCATGATGGATTGTAGAAAAATAATGACGTTAATATTAGTCATGATTTGACAGGAAAAGGACATTAGTTGTGATGGACAGAAAAAAGACATTAGTCATGATTTGACAGCAAAAGAACATTAGTCATGATTGACTGTAAAAAAAATAAAGACGTTACCATGTATAAACAGGACAGAAAGGATAAGTACAACAGAAAATGTCAAAAGAAAAATAAAATGAAGAAGAGAGAAACGTTATCAGATGCAAAAGGACGGTAGAAAAATAAAGACGTTAGTAGTGATGAGAAATAGTAAATAAAATAAATTCATATAATAAAACCAAAATATTTTATCAGAAATTTAAAAAAAATGAATTGAATTTGTTTTTGTCCCCACCTCTTATTGACGTCATACCTCATCATCTCATTCCCTTATTTAATCCAGCGCTTTTCATCTTCTTTCTCACTTGAAGAAAAAATGGGAAACATTAAAAAGGGGAAAAGAGAGAAAGAGAGAGATCTCATTCTTAACAAATTCCGGCTTTTCCAACACTTTTGAAACTTAAATCCTTGGTTTGAATTCGTTTCAAAGCACCATTGCTTCAGTAAGTATTTTTATCTCTTTCTTTGTTTTCTTTTTCAACATATATGATCATGAATGAGGATGGTTTGCACTAAACCTTTTTTTTGCATAACTATACTTTTCTTTTCCAACATATTATTTTTCATTCTTCATTTAGTATTTTTTTAACTGATGAGAATGTTTTTAAAAATTGCCATTATTAATGCAATACTTGACTTGAATTGATATTTTTTTCATTTGCAGGAAAGTGTTCGTTTGATTTGGTCAACAACAAAATTGGAGTAAAAACTAAAGTAACAAAAAATCTTTTATTCGAAAAATTCACTATTAAGTTTTTTATTTATTTATGCTTATATGTAGACGTAAATTATTTGTTCTCTAAATTTAAATTCCTATTGGTATCTGTACAGTTTTCCATTTAACTTATTAATAAATGATGTGACATATTTGTTTTTATTAGTTAATCATTTATGTTGATCTCTATAATTGTTTCTATTGTGATATTATCTTTTGTCTTTTATTTAGCTATGCATGGGAATAAATTAAAACGTATTCGCAAATCGTTATCAGGAACACAAAAACAACGTGAACGTGAAAGAATAAGATATAAAAAATACAGCCATCCAACACTAATACTAAAAATGATGAATTTTCTTTCAAGCGAAAGCGAGAGACATTTGATTTTGGTATCCCGCGCTTCAAAAGACCATTAGAACAAATTCCTAATTTTTCTGCCAATGTTGAATGCAACACATCTTTGATGGATAATGATGTCGTTTTGTATCATTCTTCGGAAGTGAGCTTTTTGAATGATCACCATATAGTTAATAAAGACATTCATCAAGATTTGTCATGCAGTCAAAAAAACGATAATGATAGTAAGAGCACGCTTCATCCTCATTATATATCCCTAGAAAACAAAAAAATTTATCTAATTTTACTTGAATATTTGATATTAACTATATTTAAAGAACATATTACTCAAATATCATAAATTTTTTAATTTTGTTGATTTACAAATATTTTACATGTTTTAAAAGCTATAAGATTATTTTAAATAAAATCCTCCATAAATATAATAATATAATATACACTAGTAAAATAGGGGGTTGCCCCTACGGATGGAAATATCCGTAGGGGCATATTTAACTTGGCCCTACGGATTAATCCGTAGGGCTAAAAGGTTGCCCCTACGGGCACAGACGTCCAAGAATAAAAATATTAATTCTTAATTTGGTGTTTGCCCCTACGGAGCCGCAAACAAAGGACCTACGGGTATATCCGTAGGGGCAAGTAAATATCGTTTTAAAATAAAGCCAGATCGAAAAGCCTACGCTCATTTTCTCTCTCTCCCTCTAACGCGCGCGAAAAACCCCAAATCGCCACCGTCGCGTCGCCACCGTCTTTGGGCAGAGTCGCCACCGTCGTCGCCACCGCCGATTTCGTCGCCACCGTCGTCGCCACCGCCGGTTTCGTCGCCACCGTCGTCGCCACCGCCGGTTTCTTCGCCAATTCGCCACCGTCGTCGCTCCAGCCCACCAGCGCACCCGTTCAGGTATAAATCTCGAGGTAAATTAAAGCATTTTTGGATTATTCATGGCTGGGTCTGGGTTGCGCGCGCGAGAGTTGGGTTTGGGCAGGGGCGCGGTGGCGGTCGGGGTCGGGGTCGGGGTAGGGTTAGGGTTGGGGTTCGGCTGCTGCTGGGGTGGGGCTGGGGTTAGGGTTACGGTGGGGCTGGGGTAGGGTTACGGTGGGCTGGGGTTAGGGTTGGGGCTGTGGTTAGGGTTACTGTGGGGCTGGGGTTAGGGTTATGAGAGGCATGTCAGCATATTTATGTATAATAATTGAGAGGATCAAGCTAAGTTCTATGCAAGCAGTCCCTCGGAATACATAGATAGCTAGCCTTACATTTTAAATTAACATATTCCATAGTTGTCTTAATGGTAAGGCAGATACCCATATTGTGTAAGAGCTGACATTAATACAACCATAGGGAGCTGACAGATTATACATCTCATGTGGCATTAAAATCTATAAATGGACATACGAGATAATGCAAAGAAAGAGCAATAGATCAAGACTCAATCAACTTTCCTATGCTTTATGATTTCAGCGGATAGCTCAAGTTTAGTTTCAACTTTATATTCTTATTTTTCTCTCTTTTTTCTTTAGTGCTTCTTCCTCCATTTCTTTAAAGAGTCTCTCACAGCGAAATACACTCCAATTGCTGTTGAAGATTTTAGAATGTATCCAGAATTTAAGAAAAAAATGTTGTGCCCCTTATGCTTATGTTATTCAACTCCTTCCATACACTCTGGACTTCTCAAATTTAAAAACTATTAGAAGTGTACTTGTTTATCATACATTGAACACACCATGCATGTTATTTCTTTCACTCTCTTGTGGCATGATATTGATAGTTTATGTGAGAGTAAGACCATAACAAACATAGAAAATATTTCAACTAAGATATGAGAGACCGCTCCTAAAGAAAAACTAAAAGAGGTTAACAATGTAAAGATCAATTCCTATTCATTCTTTCCAATGTATAAAAAAAATCACATTTTTTTAACATTACAAATCTTTGCACAAGCGTGCAGCCGCACACAAATAGTCGTGTCCCTAACTAATATGTAACCATGACACATGGCAGATGAGGTGTCTCATAACTCAATATTAGCGATTTCCATGATCACGACACGTGGCAGATGAGGTGTCTCATAACGCTTTATGATATCAGTATCCTATATTTATAGTTTTAATTGTTGATTGTTATAGATGTATACCATTGCAATAATAGTTTTTGGTTGATGAATGCTATTGCAATGTAGGATGATCAGTTCTATCAATCTTGATCTCAATGGTTTAAAATCATGTTACACATACAACACGAATGCACAACAAACGCATAATTAGAGAGCGACTCGAGATATTCGGGTTAAAACCAATATATGATACTCGATGATGATATGAAACCTTCATATTCCCATCGATACCCGTATATGAAACTAAAAGCGCCACTTAGTCCCCGTCTATCGGTTAACATACGTGCGATGCTCGTCGTGACCTAGAACTATACGAAGGTTGTTAAATATCGGACAGTATAGCTCGATACTAACAACCGTCGTATAGTCTACGCGACGAGAAAATTCAATCGTATGGTAACCCATAGATTTGTCCCGTGTGGACAAGTTAAGAATGTATAAAGCAAACGCCTTCATTCACTTGTGTTTTCATCCGTTTCGAGATATTTCGTCGGTACCTTTCCGCTGGTTCTCCGTGTACAAAGATAGATTAGATGTTCATTTCAACGTTGTTTCACATCTTTGAAATGATTATCTATTCTATTACAGTGTACTCGGAGAACAGCGGGGAGGTGCTGCCGAAATTTACTCGAAACGGTTGAAAGCACAAGTGATGGGCGTTCGCTCTATACATTCTTAATGGGATAGAAGCCTACCCCCGACAGCCGGAACACATACATACAAACGCATAATTAGAAAGCGATTCGAGATGTTCGGATTAAAACCAATATATGATACTCGATGATAATATGAAACCTTCATATTCCCATCGATACCCATATATGAAACTAAAAGCGCCACTTAGTCCCCGTCTATCGGTTAACATACGTGCGATGCTCGTCGTGACCTAGAACTATACGAAGGTTGTTAAATATCGAACAGTATAGCTCGATACTAACAACCGTCGTATAGTCTACGCGACGAGGAAATTCAATCGTATGGTAACCCATAGATTTGTCCCGTGTGGACAAGTTAAGAATGTATAAAGCAAACGCCTTCATTCACTTGTGTTTTCATCCGTTTCGAGATATTTCGTCGGTATCTTTCCGCTGGTTCTCCGTGTACAAAGATAGATTAGATGTTCATTTCAACGTTGTTTCACAGCTTTGAAATGATTATCTATTCTATTACAGTGTACTCGGAGAACAGCGGGGAGGTGCTGCCGAAATTTACTCGAAACGGTTGAAAGCACAAGTGATGGGCGTTCGCTCTATACATTCTTAATGGGATAGAAGCCTACCCCCGACAGCCGGAACACATACATACAAACGCATAATCAGAGAGCGATTCGAGATGTTCGGGTTAAAACCAATATATGATAATATGAAACCTTCATATTCCCATCGATACCCATATATGAAACTAAAAGCGCCACTTAGTCCCCGTCTATCGGTCAACATAACGTGCGATAATTTATTCTTTTCAACGAAAAACGCACACACAAAGCATATACATGGATTTTCTCCTTTGTCAGTAACTATCCCGTTCTTATATTTCTCAATATAGTCAGCATAACCTACAATTTATATGTTATTCAGTCTAACATGGCCCATGAGTACGTTAGAGTTAAGGACTGGATGTATGTGGATTGGAAACAACGTATGCAACCTAAGTTTGTCGCAGGAGTTGCTGCTTTCCTTGAATTTGCACGAGCACATAATAAGATCATAATAGAGAAGATTCTCTGTCCGTGCGATAGATGTGGCAATAAGTACTGGCAGAAGGTAGAATTGGCAGAGCTTCATATTGTAAAACATGGGTTTACTAGACTTTATTCAACTTGGAAATATCACGGGGAAGGAGAAGAATGCAGTACTGCGGTAGAAGAAGGAGAACACGATAATGCGGCAGGAGAAGAAGAAGAATTCGGTAATACGGCAGGATACGGAAATTTATTTCCATCAGAAGAAATGGAGGATATGGTAGAGGCTGCCCTAGGTGAATCTATTCGTACCGAAGATGACATTCCTTCCGGTCAAGGACCGCGTGCGGATAAATATGAAAATTTCATGAATGATGCTAGGAAACCAATTTATGAGAATACGAAGTATTCCACCCTCTCATGGTTCGTCCAACTTTTCCAAATTAAGTGCCTAAATGGATGGAGCAACAAGTCATTCACAATGCTTCTTTCGTTCTTGAAAGATTCTATGCCTCCGGGAAATAATGTGCCCGAAAGCTGGTACGAAGCCCAGAAAATGATGTCTGATTTGGGTCTAAAGTGCGAGAAGATTCAAGCATGTCCTAAAAATTGCGTGTTGTACCGGAAAGAGAATTCAGATTTGAAAGAGTGTCCAACATGCGGAGAGGCCAGGTATAAGCCGAAAGATTCTGATAAGAAGCCTGATATACCTGTGAAGATGGCACGATATTTTCCCATAACACAGAGGCTACAGAGGCTATTCAGGTGCAAGAAAACAGCCGAGGCAATGATTTGGCATCACCGTGCTCCTCCAAGCGAAAATGGTAAAATGAGCCATCCAAGAGATTCACCGGTATGGAAGGATTTCGATAGGAGGCACGCAATATTCAGTAGCGATCCTCGCAATGTCCGGCTCGGACTGGCTGCCGATGGCTTCTGCCCATTCAACTATATGGCTGGAAGTCACAGTACATGGCCCGTTGTAATGATAATTTATAATCTGTCGCCTTGGTTGGCTATGGACCAATCATACTTTATGATGCCTCTTCTTATCGACGGACCAAACTCACCGGGGAACAATATCGACGTCTATCTCCGACCTCTGATTGAGGAGCTGAAAACTTTGTTCATTGATGGTGTAGAGACATATGATTCAAACACAAATACAACCTTCATACTGCATGCGGCTTTAATGTGGACAATTAATGACTTTCCTGCGTATGGAATACTTTCAGGTTGGTCCGTACATGGTCACAAAGCATGTCCTCATTGCCATGAACACACAACATCAAAATTTTTGAATTTTAGCAGGAAGGTTTGTTATTGCGGCCATCGACGTTTTCTGCCTCCAGACCACCCCTATAGGTTAGACACGGTTCACTTTGATGGTCATCAGGAGCTTCTTGGGCCTCCATCCCCATTGTCCGGAGAGGACGTGACTGCTAAATGGGATGGTTACAATAACGTGACCTTCGGGATGGATCCGACGAGACAGGTCAAACCACAATATTGGAACAAGTTAAGCATTTTCTTCGAGCTTCCGTACTGGTCTACAAATTCAGTGCGTCATTGTCTGGACGTCATGCATATAGAGAAGGGAGTATCAGAGCACATACTTAACTTGCTTCTGTATAAAGACGGGAAATCGAAAGACAACATGAATGCCCGGATGGATCTACAAGAGTGGGGAATAAGAAGTGAACTGCACCCTAAACTGGTAGCTGGTAAACCGGGCAAGTTTGTACTTCCCAATGCCGCTTATCATATGTCACAACCGGAGAAGAAAAGATTCCTGCAGGTGTTGCATGATTTGAAAGTCCCCACAGGTTTCTCAGGATCATTCAGCAAGAAAATAAAAATTGTGAAGGGCAAGATCGATGGGCTGAAAAGTCATGACCACCATGTTATCGTGGAGCACCTTCTTCCATTAGCCCTCAGGACTTCTCTCCCCGACTCGGTTGGTCTAGTAATCAACGACCTATGTTGTTTTTTCAGGGAGTTGTGTGCTAAAACGCTGGAGGTTGCGACGCTGGATAAACTAGAAAATTCTATTGCATTGATACTTTGCAAGTTTGAGCGTATTTTCCCACCGTCATTCTTCGATATCATAATACACTTGACGGTTCATCTTGCAACTGAGGCGAAGTTAGCCGGACCGGTACAATATCGATGGATGTATCCCGTCGAGAGGTACGTGTAATTTTTCGTTTCGCGCAATTTATAAATTTATTTTTGTCATGTATGCCCGTGTTTATTTATTCAACATATTCTCATTAGGTACCTTTACACTCTTAAGAAGTATATACGCAATAAAAATCGACCAGAGGGTTCTATCATGCAAGGTTATCTTCTTGATGAAGCAACCACATTTTGTTCCCGCTATCTGGACGAGAACATTGAGACAAGGCTTAACCGACCACGAAGAATTCAAGACGGGCCATATGGTAAAGCCGAGTATAAGAGGGTAGACACTATGTTTATCAACAAGATATACCGGTTTATCTTGCTTAATTGCGTATGTCTTGAACAAATTAGAGAGTAAGTTCTTTTGGATTAATTGTTATATCTGTGTTTGTGTGTGTATGAAATGACATAATATTAATGTCACAATTATTTGTCGAAAACAGAACTCATTTTAACGAGGTACGTGAGGGGCATCCTGATTGGAACGAAGAGCGTTTGGAAAAATACCATCAGGATAATTTTTGTGATTGGGTCACAGAGCATGTAAGTTATTCGAATTACATTTTATTGCTATCAGTTTTAATCTAAACTTGTATCGTTATGTATTTATCGTAAAATTTGTTTTGTTAGATCCACGATCCGAACTTGTCTGCATCATTTGAGAGTGATTCAAGATGTTTAGCTCAATTTCCTAGTATGGAGGTTGCACATTACAAAGGATTTGGTGTCCTTGGATACAAATTCGAAGTTAAGGACATAGAAACATCTAGAATCACTCAGAATAGTGGGATTGCGACGGTAGGATCGGACGGTGTGATTTACTATGGGTACTTAAATTGTATACTCGGCATCCACTATCTCGGACTATCAGAACCGTTTTATATATTCCACTGTACTTGGTACGATCCGCGAACCGATACAGACAGGTGGAGAAGCAGTCTTGGGACTTGGAAAGATGAATATGGATTGACCAGTGTGAACACACTTCGATTTTACGGTCAGGACGATCCGTTTATCTTTCCGAACCAAGCATTCCAAGTATACTACTCACAGTGTTTGAAGCATCCGGGGTGGAGTGTTGTATGCCGATGGAAACCTAGAGATGTCTACGATGTCCCAGAATACGAGGACAGCGATGAGGACGAAGAAGAGAGAAGGCTTAAAGTGCTCCGACCGTCTGTTTCGAAGGACGGGTTGTCTTCGACCGATCATGAAGTTACGTGGGTTAGAAATGACATCGACGATGAAATCCAAGTAGATATGTATGATGCGCCCACGCAACGAAAAAGGTTATCAGTAATGTTATATTATTACTTCACATTTTACGCTCTAGATCATATATAGTCAATACTTTTAATGATTGTCTAATGCGTCCACGAACCGTTTATCTAGATTTGATGACGATGTCGGGAGCAGCGAGGGGCGGCAGGAGCTCCAGCCGCGGCAGAGGCAGAGGAAGAGGCAGAGCGGTTCTGCCGCCCGGAGAGCTCCGTAGGGAGCTTCAGAGGGCCGGTCTTGCACCCAGATCGGAGACCCCTTCGGATGCCTCCTTCCGTGTGGATTTTGCCACACCTCCAGGTATACTGCACGCATATCCATTTTCAATGTAATATTACAGATATTCATGCATGTTTATGTCAAAATTACTTATATTGTCAATGTTTGATTGTCTAGTTGTTGGTCCTGCGTCCACATCTGGGACAGAGGCCACCCCCGCTCCTCCAGGTATGTTTATATATCATATAGTGTATGTATATTGATTTAGAATGCTATATCATAAATATACACATTCCTTTTGCTCTTACTTAGCAATTTTTATTATTGTCTAGCTGTAGGTGGTGACACCACCGCACCTGCGGGTATGTTTATATGTCCTATAGTGCATGCATATTGATTTAGAACGTTATATTATTGATCTACACATTCTTTTTGCAATTACTTATAAAATCTATTTTTAATTGTCTAGTTGTTGGTCCTGCGTCCACATCTGGGACAGAGGCCACCCCCGCTCCTCCAGGTATGTTTATATATCATATAGTGTATGTATATTGATTTAGAATGCTATATCATAAATATACACATTCCTTTTGCTCTTACTTAGCAATTTTTATTATTGTCTAGCTGTAGGTGGTGACACCACCGCACCTGCGGATATGTTTATATGTCCTATAGTTCATGCATATTGATTTAGAACGTTATATTATTGATCTACACATTCTTTTTGCAATTACTTATAAAATCTATTTTTAATTGTCTAATTATAGGTGGTGCGTCCACACCTTCCACAGGGGCCACTCCTGCCGCTTCCATACCCTCCGCATCGTCTGCAGGTTAGTATGAATAAATTTAAAATATTTATTTATTTTACATATGCTATATAGAATAAATATGAACTTCATGGAGATTTAGCGTCGATGTTTATTTTATAGTTGGAGGGGATACGTCCGGGTCCGGGACCCCGGTTGTTCCTCACCGGAGGAACTATCGTCCCGCTCGTGCTGCTGCTCGGGCCCAGGCTCGTGCGCTAATCACCGGAGGTATATATCACACTTGAATTTTTGTTTAACCTTGATTTCTTAATACAACTTTGTCTTATTATTGATTGTCTTGATATTTCGTGCAGACGCAGGGCCTCTCCATCCCCAGAGGGGAACTCGAGGCCCGAATCAGTCCCATAGGCTGAGGCCTGATAGAGCTAGGGGGGAGGCAGCATTCCCCCTATTTTTTACCCTTGACTATCGCTATACCGGTCCTCATGCCGAGAGGTTCGGCCGGTATTTGGGGGACGAGAGCCGGATCGTGAAGAACTATCCACTTCACGTTGAGTGGGGCGAGCAGCACCAACGCTCATTCGCCCTCTTCTTTGATCAGGCTCGGGTATGTATTAATATATATTTTCATTTGATCTATCCAATATATTTATTATTAACACTTGCAATCTAATAACAATGTTTTTTTTTGTATTTTCAGTTGGATTACGATTTTCAGCCTGTAGCCGACCCTGATCACTCGGGGAGGGTGCTCGACCTTCATGCTCTGTACAATGGCCTGATGAAGAACATGCAGGCCAAGGTCCGATACAACAGGAATGAGCTGAAGGCCGACTGCTACTCCCTGTGGATAGCGACCCCCGAGGCAGAGAGAGCGGCCCTCCTATCTACTCCGGCGTTTGCGAGAGTCGACGTAGAGACATGGCCTCTATTGTGCGCTTATTTCGACTCCGAACGCAAACAAGTATGTATTTTAAATTTAATTCATTATTTATGATATAATTTATTTCTTTGTGTTTCTTAATTAGAAAACTAAATATTAATGCGTTGTGCAGAAACAGGCCGCTCAGAATATGGAGAACAGGAAGTCGGCGAAGAGGGGTCGCCCCACTTACACAGGTGGCTCGAGGAACATTACTCGAGCCATGGAGTTATCGGTAAATTAAGAGTTATTCTCTAATATTCTGCAATATTAAGAGTTATTCTCTAATATTTCTAATATTAAGAGTTACTTTCTAATATTGCAGACATCTCGGACCGTGGCGTCAGGTGGTACACCGAGCGTGCTGTCCGCATATCTTGCCGTCCACGGCACCTCGACAGATCCCGCCACGGGCGAGCTTCGATGTCCCGACGTCGCTACCCAGGAGTACTGCGTAAGTGTTAATATTTTTTCTACCCAAATTTGAAATTTTAGTTTTGGAAGGTTCAAGTTTAAATTTTATACTTATACTTTACTGCTTAATGTGGGTGTAGGAGCGGGTGGTTGAGCAGGCCCAGGCCTCGGGGATCGATTTTACCGGACAGAACGATCCGAGGCTGCTGACCCCAGTTCTGGACGCCGCACACGGAGGGCACCACGGAGGTTGGGAGAGAGGCCGGGGATTGGGCCCTAGCAGGGCCCATATGAGGTTGGACTCCACCCCGGCGGTTACTTCCTCCGTCTCCAGTGACCGGCATGTCCATCAGGAACTGGATAGCTTGAGGGCCACCGTTCAGGAGTTGAAGAAGATGCTGGTATGTATACTACTTTATAGTAAAATATCATTTCATATTATATACATATCAACATATCCATAATTAGTACGTAGCTTGAGCTTATTTGGTTTTAGACTTAAGTTTGATTAATCATACATACATATGTAATTAAAATAAACAACGCTTTTCCAAACTAGATATCCAAACAGGGTTTCGAAATAACTTAATAATGAAACGAATTCGAATAATACACAGTTCTTACACGCTTCTTACACACGTTATGTCCAGACGCGACAGGGTAGATCGGCCGAGCCTCCACATGCATCTCCTTCGGCTGCGGCTCCGCAAGCTACTACATCGGCTGCGGTTCCGCAGACAGCTCCTGTAGCTCCACCGCCCACTCAGACTCCCGCAGCCGCGGCTCCGCAAGTGACTACCTCGACGGCGGCTGCGCAGACCACATCGCCAGCTCCACATGCCGCTCAGACTCCCTTATATGTAGCATTGCAGAGTGTATTGACCGAGGAGTAGGCGCGCGTTATTCTAACGTTATTCGGAGGTGGAGATGGACCGAACTAGGGTAGCTTTTTGGTTCTTATTTTTTGAAACATGTATTTATATCACATTGTACTACATTTTGAAACGATATTGATATTGGTTTGTATTTATATCATATTCAGTTTTTGGGTTTCTTTTGTATATTATATATATGCGTGAGATGTGATTATGAATACTGCAATATATGATTTGATTGATGTATATAGTATTGTGCATAGGGCGGGAAAAAATCTAGCAGCCCATTTTTTAAAAAAAAATACAGACAATATGTACCTACGGATTAAGCCGTAGGTACATATGTTGCCCCTACGGAGTTATCCGTAGGGGCAAACTATCAGGAAACCTGATATTTTCCCACCTGATATCAGTGCAGGGTGTTGGGGGTGCCCCTACGGATATGTCCGTAGGGGCCACTGTTTATCCCCTACGGATAAATTCGTAGGGGCAAAATATCAGTTTTCCTGATATTTTTCCCCCCGATCTCAGTGCAGGGTGTTGGGAGTGGCCCCTACGGACGTATCCGTAGGGGCTACTTTATATCCCCTACGGAGGTTTCCGTAGGTATATACAATATATTCAAAAAAAAAAAATTAAATATATGATTTTATTACCCCTACGGGGTACTCCGTAGGGGCTATAACACCTACCGAGATATCCGTAGGGGCATGAATTTGTCCGTAGGGGCAAGTTCAGGGCCTCAACTTGCACCTACGGGGTCTTTTTTCGCCCCTACGTATATATCCGTAGGGGCAGTGGGTTGCCCCTACCGATAAATCCGTAGGGGCAACCCTTATTTGTAGTAGTGATATGACATTTTCTTATTGCTGATTAAATTGTAATGTGTGTTTTATAATGATACATGATAAGACAGTTTTAACGATAATTATTTAACAGATTGGTGTAGTCGTTTCCATTATTTGGGACCTCCTACTGAAAAATGTTCTAGATATGATGCAATTGTGTGGAAAGAAGAAAGGGTTAGAACTAATGATAAAAATAAATAAATTATTTACTTTGTTGCAAGAGTGGAAGAGTTTCTCTGCCTCTTCTTGAGAAGACATCTGAAATGCTAGACTCTTTACCGAACTATCAAAATGTTTCTGAACAAGCTAAACAATTTCGGGAAAAAATTTGTTCGTTCAACTCTATATTTGCTTTTATATCTATTGGTGCAAAGATAGATTATCAAATTTTGAAAAGAAGGGGACCATATACATTTCGAATTCATGGACAAAACTATCATAAGATAGGTTCATTGCTACCGGCTATCGGAAATCGACTTAAATATGCACAGCTTTATATATATGATACCGAGCATTAAATTGAAAATCGAATTGCATCTATTGGAGATAATTGTAATGCTACGGAATATGATTCAGAAACTGTGAAAAGTTTAAAGGAAATGTTAGATAAATACAATAAATATGTTAAGAAATTTCGATGCGTACGCGATTGGTATGAGAACAATAAGGATAAAGAGTTTATTTTGCGCATTCTAGATAATAGAAACTATAAGGGTCAACAATATAATAAATCAAATTCAACAGAAATAGCTACTTTCATGATTGATGATGAATTTTTTCCTTCATCTACTCGAGATGTTATTGTCAATGATCAAAAAAAAAGGATATCAAAGAATTAGTGAGATTCATCCAGCATACATGCCATTGCAATATCCCTTATTATTCCCATATGGAGAAGATAGTTGGTATAATTATATTGAAGGTAACAATACGAAGAGAAAAAAGAATAAAGTTTCAATGAAGGATTTCTACGCATTTAGGTTACAACAGCGTTGTCATGAAGGAACAACGTTGTTGAGAGGTGGAAAATTATTATAGCAATATATAGTTGATGCTTATGTGTCTGTTGAAGTGAGTCGTCTTGGATGGATTCGTAATAATCAAAAAACTTTACGATGTGAGTTATATCAAAGCTTGCAAGATGCTATTGACGATGGTGATAATGATGCTCACACAATTGGTAAAAATATCATTTTGCCTTCATCCTTTACTGGAGGTTTAAGATACATGATTCAAAACTATCAAGATGCTATGACAATTTGTGCATAGACCAGGCCTCCGGATTTATTCCTTACTTTTACATGCAATCCTAATTGGAAAGAAATACATGATTTTTTATTGATTGCTGGTGGTCAAAGTGCATATGATAGGCTTGATATTGTTGCCAGAGTTTTCACTTAAAACTTATGCAGCTTCTTGATGATTTGATTAAACATAAATATTTTTGACGAGTAATTTCTGATAGGTTATTGTTATTATTTGTTGATATATGTTTTGTATATTGTTATATGTTTCTATTTAAAAGTTTAATTTTTCCATTTGTAGATCTATTTGTGGTAGAATTAAAAAAACGAGGATTACCACATTCTCATATTCTTATTACATTGGAAAGTTCAAAAAAAAAAATAAAACCCGCAAAGGATATCAATAATTTAATTAGTGTTGAACTTCCTGACATTAAAATGGAATCTTCATTTCATGATTTGGTAGTTACCCATATGATTCATGGGCCATGTGGTACACATAATCAAAAATGTGTTTGCATGAAAAATAATAAATGCTCAAAAAATTCCTTAAAATTTTCAATGACCATACTATTATTGATGAAAAGGGATATGCAATTTACCGCAGACGCAAATCAAGATCCTACACGGCAGATGGAAAGGATATTGACAATAGTTGGGTTGTGCCTTACAATACAAATCTACTACTAAAATATCAATCCCATATTAATGTTGAAATATGCAATCATAGATGAGCAATAAAATATTTATTTAAATATGTGAATAAAAGATCTGATTTTGTAACGGCTATCATTCATCCAAATGTGGTCGAAATATATGACGAGGTCAAATTATATTTAGATTCTAGATATATTGCAGCATCTGAAGTTTCATGGAAGCTTTTTGAATTTAAAATAAATAAACGTCATCCTGCCGTTGAACGGTTGCAGTATCATCTTTTTGGTGAACAAATGGTTTTCTTTAGAGAAGATGGAAGTGTTCAAGAAATAATGGAGTCTGAGCGAGCCAAGAAAACAATGTTAACTGAATGGTTTACTATGAATCTTAAATTTCCTCATGCTAGAAACTATACTTATGTTGAGTTTCCAAATCACTTTTTTTGGGACAAAAAAAACTTATGTTGGAAGCAACGAAAAAGAAAGAAAATGATAGGTAGATTACCTTATGCACATCCTGCCGCTGGTGAAAGATATTATCTAAAGATGTTGTTGACAATAATGAAAGGAAGAATTAATTTTATTGATATGAGAACAATTGATGGTATTGAACATGAAACTTATAAGGCAGCATGTATAGTACTTGGACTTCTTGATGATAATAATGAATGGAACTTAGCACTCCAAGAAGCATCTAATTGGGCTACGGCTAGTTAACTTCGTTGCATGTTTTGCACGATATTACTTTTTAACGATGTTTCCTCCAATCAGAGAAAAGCTCTGTTTGAATTTCAAAATTCAAAAATTGAAGCAACGCTTCAGATCCCTTGCACTGCGCGCTGAGCGCCACGTGTCAAAAGCAGACACGCCAGCGCCAGGAGCGCTGCGCCCTAGGCAACGCACCCCCAATCAGAGCAAAACCCTGTTTCAAAATTCAAATTTTAAAAATTGAAGCAACGCTTCAAATTTTTAAAAATTTTAAAAATTTTAAAAATTGAAGCAAAGCTCTGTTTCAAACACAGGTGCGCTAGCGCAGTTGCGCTGCGCGCCACGTGTCAAACACGGGCTTGCGCTGTCTGCGCTGCGCGCCACGTATCAAACGCAGGCGCGCTAGCGCAGTTGCGCTGCGCTCTATGCTGCGCGCCACGTATCAAACACAGACGCGCTAGCGCAGTTGCGCTGCGCTCTGCGCTGCGCGCCACGTGTCAAACGTAGATGCGCCAGCGCCAATTGCGCCAGCGCTGGAATTTAAAGAATTCCCCACCGTTAGATCAAAATATCTAATAATAATAATAAATTATTAATTAATCAGAATTAAAATTATGTTCTGAAAGATCTTTTCAATCTTATTAAAATAAGAAGATTATCTTCTGTAAAACAGAAACCCTAGGATCAAAGATCCAACGGTGGGGGAAATATTCCCAAATCAATCAGAGAAAGATCTCTTCAACTAACTTAACAAATCAATTGGCCCTATATAAAAGCCCCAAGACTTCAAGTCTCAGATAGAGAGAACCCTCTGCAAACTTTGAGAAAAAACTCAAAGAGAAAGAAAGGCAAGCCTTTGAAGAAAGAAGATCATTTTCTTCATCTTTAAAGGTAAAGAATTTAATTCTTGAAGAACAGAGATGAAAACATCTCACAAAAAGAAGAATCCTCTTCTAAAAAGATCAAAGATCTAAGAACAAGATCAAGATCTTCAATAAAAAAGAAAAAGATCAAAAATATCTGATAATAAAAGATTAAAAAAAAAGTAATTTACTTCATTCACAGATCATTTGATCTATAAAGGCACAGCCTTTTGATGAGAATAAGAACACTGTTTCTTGGATCTTGAGGCAATGCTTCTTTTAAGAACAAAAAGAAAACTTGTTCTTTGATCTTAAATTGATCAAAATGCGCGCTGCACTATTGAACAGTGCCCTGCACTCTTGAAATGCGCCTTTGCGCTTATTGGACTAGCGCACTGCGCCAAAACGCGCCACGTGTCAACCACAGAACAGTTTGCGCCTTTGCGCTCCTTGGATTGGCGCAAGTCACCAGAACACGCCATGTGTCATTCATTGGCGCAGCGCACTCAGAAAGCGCAGTGCGCTAACAGACTTGCGCTTAGCGCAGAGCGTGACACGTGTCACCTTCGCATGAGCTAGCGTATTGTGCTCTTTGATTGGCGCAAAGCGCCTGACAAGCCACATGGCGCACTATCAGACCACTATTTTGCTCCTGATAAATGCTATGCAGAGCCCAATGCTATGCATTATAAAAGGGCAGAGCCCAAGTAAAAGCCTAATAGGCAGAACATGAATAAAATGTCAAACATTTTTAACTGGACTTAGCCCAATTTTGGCCATAAGTCCTCAATTTAAATTGAACTGAGCTCATCCGCTCTTCCAATCAATTTACACACGGTTCAAGGGTACATCTCTTTACTCCTCTGATATCTGTCGTTGTAATTCCTCAACGTCGTCAGAGAGGTAACGAGTCCCAACAACCACACACCGCTACGGACTGTGGGGTCCTTAAACTCATGGACTATGACGTCCTTAACCTCGACCGTGATGTCTTAAAACTAATACCGGACTATGATGTCCTTAACCTCGACCGTGACGTCTTAAAACTAACACCGGACTGTGAGATCCTTAAACTCACGGACTATGATGTCCTTAACCTTGACCGCAATGTCTTAAAACTAACATTGGACCGCAATGTCCTTAAACTACTTATCGATCGCAATGTCATTAAACTAAACAATAGAGCACAATTGCTCTCTTGTCGGATCTAAACGATCCCGTTAAGTCGATTTTAGTCTAAAATTAGACTAACGTGTCCTTAACGAACGTTTAAGTTGATCTTAGCTTCAAATAAGGCTAACGTATCCTTAAACACAACCCCCCAAACCCAAATCTAAGAAAGATACGGATTTGGACTAATCCACGTCCTACGGGCGACAACACAAATTAGTCTCCGTATACAATCCACGGGCAATCAAACACAAAACAAACACCCACGACACGAAGTGACCATATGGAGAAGGAGAAAGTTGTTACCGCGATGCGGTAGCGTAATTAACTGCAGGGGCTTACGCCTGCAGGGAAGAGCATCCCCACAATCAAAAACCCCTCGAGCGAGGGGGAATCTGACGAAGTCTGCTACATCGGCCGCATCCGTTTAAACCTTCGATACACGGTGCCATAAATCAACTTGGCATCTTCGGAGAGGTGGACGGATAGCACCAATTAGCATCTGCCCCCATATTCAGGAAAGACGTCCAGTCTTCCCGGCTTCCGGTGGTGAACAGATTCTGGCACGCCCGGTGGGACCTTTTCCTCTTTCCACTCCACACTTCGTATGTCTTATTTTTCCCGTGATCAGATAATCGCGGTGTGTATGTTTTTGGTTGCCCTTAGGGGAGTGGATACTGAAGTCGGCGCTTCGTCTCTATGAAGAATGGTGTTTGTTCCTACCTCAGCAACACAGGCTTTGTCGTATCTGGTGGAGTCAAGTACGGGCCACTTGCAGGCTCAAACCTCTACAATCCGGCTCTTCAAGAAATCAGCGGGCTTCTCTTTAGGTCGATACTCCCACCTCCCACCCTCAGTGCCTTAACGCCGATGGAGGAAGCCCAGTGGAAGTCTGTCTTCCACAGGCTGGTTCCCTAAGCTGTAGCTTTGCCAATGGAATCAGTTCTCAAACGACTCGTACCTTCCAAGGAACAAGGTCAACGCAAGGGGCAGAATATTTAAGCTCTCAAAGGAAACAGGGGGCAGGCTCGGCAAAATCCTGAGGCTAATCAAATCCCGGCCGTAAGAAACGGTCAACGTCGATATCGGTATCATACAAAATGAGCTGGGGGTAGTTCTCCGCATGGTCCAGTTTCAACCCCAGTGGTGAATGTTGTTGTTCCAACTGGGAACAGTTTCAAACTGTTGCGAATGGTCAGATAAAATTCTCCTACCTTAATATTGAAGAAGTCTCCGCAGCCCATGGAGATCCTACGAGAGCAGAAACAAGTTCGCTCCCTGAGACAACTTTCCTCATCTATATATAAGGTGTG
The DNA here is from genome assembly GCA_030015575.1 of Agapanthus africanus. Classification (NCBI taxonomy): domain Eukaryota; kingdom Viridiplantae; phylum Streptophyta; class Magnoliopsida; order Asparagales; family Amaryllidaceae; genus Agapanthus; species Agapanthus africanus. The sequence goes on along the minus strand of JASDDO010000019.1, from coordinate 887,749,195 downwards.
GAAGTAGGTGAAGAGGATTCACCCTAAGACGGATCCTGATACAGTGGCTCCTCCTAAAACCAAAGCGGCTTTTCACAAAAAAAAAGGCCCAATAAAGCTCAAGTGCCCGAAGCAAACTCCAGAGGCCAAAAACTCCAAACACCCCAAGCCTGGGGGCATGGTAGTTCACATAGTCTATGTGGTGAATTCCAAAGACGAAGTTCGAGCTTCTACTAGTCACCGACCTCAAACTCGGTCCTTAACAAAAGTTTAACTGCAACGTGAAAAGCTGCAGGAGATGCTTGCTCAGGCGGCACCACTCTCTAATCCATCGTCTGAGGCAAATCTCGAAGGCACACCTGGATAAAGAAATCTGGCATAGCGCTAATTCTATGCCTGACAAGCTCCAACCCATCCGTCTGCCCAGATACTACGCAGAAGGCTTAAAAAGACTATTGAAGCGCCAAGGCGTACTCTTCAAACAGAATGCTCGACAAGCCCAGTTCTATAACAGGATCTGAAGCGTCCCCAGAACTCAGCGCAAATTGCCCAAAGGGAGAATGGAAACGGTCGGACTTGGATATGTCCAATCCAAGAAATGGGAACGAGTCCATGGTAGCTACGTCATATATGATTTCGATGAAGAAGGGGACTCCCTATTAGAAAACGCTGACCCTGAAGCAAAACGAGATCCTACCATCAAAATGCCGAGTCCGTCGTTCGAAGAACGAATAGACAAGCTTATCAGGGAAGCGGGTCAAAAGATCCGGGATGACCATAATCGCGAAATGGCCATCTACGAGAAAGCCAGGACTCAGCGCCTTCTTCAACAGGCTGCGAAAGATGAAAATGCCCCTCCCTGTCAACCTGTTATACAAAAGGCTCGACGCAGAGGCCGAAACAAGTCAAAGAGCGGAAAAGGCGTTCGACAGCAACAAAGCGGGACCAAGAAGTCACGCGATCGGGAATCGAGCGGTCCGGATTTATCCCTTATGAAGAAGATGAGTCGAGCATACTCTTTTCCTCAAGACAAGACAAAGAAAATACTTGACCTCGCTATAAAACATCAAATGATTACACTCCCGGAGTCCAAACACCCTGAGCAAGCTAACGAGGTCTCTCATCCAGACTATTGCTCTTATCACCGAGCAATAGGACACCCTCTCGAAGACTGCTTCACCTTCAAGAACTGGGTCGAAGATCAATATCAGCTTGGCAAATTCGCTCTATCCAGCAGTTGGAGGGTAATACCGCCGCAGAAGCATGAACCCAAATCCACGAGAGTAGAACCAGATCCACATCGGTCTTGGAAGCGAGCTCGTACTTGTCATATGATAACGATATCAAAAGAAGAACCCGAGAATATAGATGACCTCCCCTGGTGCTTCGAAAACAATGATGACGAGGTCATCTCAGAGTTTCCACTGGTGCCAAAAGAGCTGGAAGATGGAATACACACTACTGCAGATAACCTCAAGAAAATTGATTTGGGGACGACAAGTGACCCGCGACCAACATTCGTCAGTGAGTTGTTGTCTGATGAAAGGGTAGCTACACTAAAAGACATGCTTATGCAGCATAAGGATTGCTTCGCGTGGAACTATTCCGAGATGCCAGGACTAGATCCAGAGATTGCTGTCCACAAATTGGCAATATCCTCGGATGTCAAGCTAATCAAACAAGCGCCAAGGAGAATGCGGCTCGAGCTTAAGATGAGCATCAACGCCGAGGTCAAGAAGTTGATCGACTCTGGCTTCATCCAATAAGTACAATATCCTGACTGGATCGCCAACATCGTCCCAGTGATGAAGAAAAATGGGACAGTGTGCATATGCGTGGACTTCCGGGATCTCAATAAAGCCTGCTCGAAGGACGATTTCCCGGTACCGGTCACCGAGCTAATGATAGACAATACATCCACCTACGAAGTCTTCTCCTTTATGGACGGCTCGTTAGGATATAATCAAATAAAGATGCATCCCGAAGACCAGAAGCATACTGCTTTCCGGACCCCTTTGGGTATATTCTTCTATAAGGTAATGCCTTTCGGTCTAAAGAACGCCGGTGCCACCTATCAGAGGGCCATGACGAAGATCTTCGATGACCTTATACATGAAATCGTAGAATGCTACATCGACGACCTCGTGGTTAAAAGAAAATCATACGAGGAACACCTCAAGCATCTAAAGATCGTATTTCAACGTCTTCGGCAATACAACTTGAAGATGAACCCTATCAAATGTGCGTTCGGGGTTTCCTTGGGCAAATTCCTAGGATTCATCGTCCGACACCGAGGTATCGAGATAGATCCGTCAAAGATCAAGGCGACCATGGAAATGCCTCCTCCAAGGACTCTCAAGCAGCTTCGGTCTCTCTAAGGAAAGCTCGCATATATTCGGCGATTTATAGCCAATCTCTCAGGCAAGTGCCGTCCTTACAGTCACCTGATGAAAAAAGGGACCCCGTTCGTCTGGGGTCACAAATGCCAAGGCGTGCTGAACGAAATCAAGCATTATCTGCAGAATCCGCCGGTGCTAGCCGCTCCGGTCAAGGGAAAGCCTCTCATTCTTTATACGACAGCCCTCGAAGGTTCTTTAGGCACATTATGGGCACAAGAGAACGACCAAGGGAAAGAAAGAGCTCTCTATTACTTGAGTCAAGTTCTCCTGGGGGCAGAAAGCAATTACTCTCCCTTCGAAAAACACTGCCTGGCGTTGATCTTCGCGATAACGAAACTCAGGCACCATGCGTTGGCGCATGAAGTCCTTCTCATATCGAAGGTGGATCCTCTCAAGTATTTGATGTCTAAGGCCATATTGACAGGACGGCTCGCTAAATGGGCCTTGCTCTTGATGGAGTTCTCAATAACCTATCAGCCTCTTAAGGCAGTGAAAGGCCAGGCCATCGCCGACTTCCTCGCCGAACATCCAATACAGGACGATTCTCCCTTGAATTGCGAACTGCCAGACGAATATGCATTTGACACGATCGACGGAAGTGGTACCCGATTGGAACTTTATTTTGATAGAGTGTCTTCCATGAAGAAACGCAAACAGAACACGCCCATAATCAAATCAGGGGTAGGCCTCATCTTTGTGACTCCACAAGGAGGGATAATGCGCTTTGCTTTCTCCTTAACAGAGCCTAGGACGAACAATGGAGCCGAATACGAAGCTTTGATAGCAGGCCTCGAGATCGCTATCGACATGAGAATTGAAAACCTCCTCATATACTGAGACTCCCAACTGGTCGTTAGTCAAGTAAACGGCGATTCCCAGATGTGCAAGCCAGAGCTGGTGAAGTATGGCAAGAGAGTACAGCAACTGCTGACCCAAATTCCTTCCCACACCCTCGAAAGCATACCGCGTGCGGAAAATAGCAAGGCGGATGCGTGAGCCAAGCTCGCTAAAGAACTGGCTGATGAGAACCTCGATGACGTAAGAATCGTTGTGCAAAGTCGTCGGATTCTTGCACCGGCGGAAATATCTCCGGAGTCGTCCGAGGAAAAGGGAGCAACCGAGCAAATGGCTCTACAAGTAAACGACCAAGAAAAGGTCGAGGATTGGAGAGAAGTCTTTATAGACTACTTCAAATCCCGTCGAACGCCTGAAGATGCATCCTCAAAATATCAGCTCATGAAGCGAGCCCTGTCTTTCGCCTTCGTCAATAATACTCTATACAAGAGGTCATTTGATTCCTTATGGCTGAGATGTCTGGGACCTGAAGAAGCGAAAAGAGTCATCCAAGAAGTTCATGACGGACTCTGCGGTTCTCACCAAGCCAGACTGAAGATGAAGCTGAAGATTAAAATGATAGGTTATTATTGGCCCACGATGATCCAGGATTGCCTCGAGTATGCGAAGCAATGCCACTCGTGCCAGATTCATGAGGACTTTATCCATCAACATCCAAATCCACTACATCCAACAGTGGCTAGCTGGCCGTTTGAAATGTGGGGAACTGATATAATCGGCCCCATCGAACCAGCATCGTCCAGAGGACACCGATTCATTTTGACGACGACTGATTACTTATCCAAATGGGCAGAAGCAGTACCGCTGAGGAAAGTGAAGACGGAGAATATCCTCCACTTCTTCAAGACGCACGTTATTTATCGGTTTGGAACTCCGCGACGGATCATCTCCGATAACGGGCCAGCCTACAGAAGCCACAAGATCAGCCGCTTCACACAACAACATAACATAGACTGGAGATATTCATCAGTCTATAATCCCCGAGCCAACGGTCTGGCGGAGGCTTTCAACAAAACCTTAACAAAGATCGTGAAGAAGACGATGTCCCGAAATAAGAAGGACTGGTACGAGAGGCTGCACGAAGCTCTCTGGGCATATCGAACTACGTTCAAGAAGGCCACAAACACAACACCATACGCGTTAGTGTTCGTCACAGAAGCAGTACTCCCTCTCGAGATAGAGTTACCTTCTCTACGAATAGCAGTCCATTACGAGTTGACGGAAGAAGAGAACGCTTACCTTCGGCTTGAGGAGCTTGATGCCCTTGATGAAACCCTGCTCCTGGCGCATCAAAATCTGGAAGCTTATAAAGCGAAGATGACGCGCTCGTATGAAAGATTGACCAGGCCGAGGACATTCCGCCAAGGCGAACTCATGCTAGTGGTCAAAAGACCTATGATCCCCAATCGCGCCAAACGGGGAAAATTCGAGCCGAACTATGAAGGCCCGTACATCATAGACAAGGTCTACCAGGGTGGAGCCTATCTACTCATGGACATGCATGGTGAAAGACCTTTCAGGCCGATAAACGGTCGTTTCCTGAAAAAGTACTATGCTTGACGAGTCATGGCCTAGGTCAATGATAGACGACGACTATGTCCGCTCGCTATCTTCCTAAGCCCAAACTCTATAAGTAGTAACCGGCTTACTTTACAATGGACCGAAACGTCCTTAAACTAACAGTGAACCGAAACGTCCTTAAACTAACAGTGGACCGAAACATCCTTAAACTAACAACGGACCACTATATCTTAAAACTAGCTGTTGACCGAGATGTCAATAAACTACGGTAGATTGCAGCATCCCAAAGCTGATACTAAAATAAAAAAAGAAGAAGAAGAAAACGGTATGTCCATAAGCAAAATGGGTACGGATGAAAACCCGAAAGGGCTCCGTGAGTAAAAACAGCAGGGGTACCGGCGAGTCTTGTGAAAACCCGAAAGGGCGCAACCTCGTTAGAAAAAGAAAAGAATAAAAATAAAAAAAAGAAGAAAACGGTATGTCCATAAGAAAAATGGGCACGGATGAAAACCCGAAAGGGCTCCGTGAGTAAGAACAGCAGGGCTACCGGCGAGTGTTTGTGAAAACCCGAAAGGGCGCAACCTCGTCAAAAGACACTTACAGGGTCCTCTCGACCTTGTAGGGAGAAACCACCTGCGTGAGATCCTTACGACTCGCAAGGGAGCAACACACTTAGGAATCCTCACGACTCCTAAGGAGAAATTACACTTGCGAGATCCTCACGACTCGTAAGAAGAATTCTCTTATGAGACCCTCACGGCTCATAAGATTTGAAAGTCTTAAGCTACAGAGACCTGAGCCTATTCTTAAGCAGCCCCCACAACCTCCAATACAGCCCTACAAGCAGCTCAATACTGACCCTTATATACAATCCACGGGCGCGAATAAACATTTCCCTAACAAAGTCCCATCCGTGACTAGGGATATGTCCATATGGTGAACAACCCTTGTAAGTCCTCTCGACTTATAAGGAGAAAACACTCTTGTAAGATCCTTACGACTTACGAGAAGCCATACACTTAGGAATCCTCACGATCCCTAAGGAGGAAACACACCTACGAGATCCTCACGACTTGTAAGGAAAAATACCTTTGTGAGACCCTTACGGTTCATGAAGTCAAAAGCCTTAGTCGACAGAATCCTAACCCTGTTCGCTAAGCCACCTTTGTTCGATATCGACAGAGGCAAATGATGATTCACTCCTGGCAATATTCCAGTTGTAGCGGTGCTGATGCCGAAATCGGTGTCTAATCCCAAGCTTGCGGCAAAAAGCTAGCGAGCCACACATGCATACGAAATAGCCGAAATGATTGGGCAACTCGCAATAAAAAAGCAGCGAGTGAAAATAAAACAAATAGCCAAAATGATTGGACAACTCGCAATAAAAAAATACAACGAGTAAAAATAAAACAAATAGCCGAAATGATTGGGCACCGCGAAAAATAGCCGAAATGATTGGACAATCGCGACCTTCGCGATATAAAAGCTGAAATGATAGAGCATCGCGGAAAGAAATAAAATAAAAATAAAAATGAAATTTATGCCCTACAGGAGATATTACATCAATCCCTGTATACAATCCAGGGGCGCAAACAAAGAAAGAATTACAGTCCTCCACCCCAGGTTTCAGCAGAAGAAGAAGCCAAATCTCGATGGGTCACAGATAGCCTAGAGATCATCTCAACGTTCGTCTCATTACAGCAGACACAACATCAAGCAAAACGGAACAGCGGCAATTCCCAGTTCCATGGCTCGACGGTGTACAGATGACCGAGAGTCAAATCCCAACTCCGTGAAATGTGGATACAATCAACAAAATTCCTGGTTACGTGGAACACGGATAACGTCACTTCTGACCCCGTGGAAAACGTCCGGAGTGGATCCTGGTCCTCGCAGAGCACGGCAGTGAACCCATGTAACAACCGAGTCCAGTTATACCAATTTCTATTGCCGTATGTGTTGTTTGTGGTATTTAGTTCATTTATCAGGTTTGGTTGCAAAATGGTAATTTACTTTATATTCGACTCGTTTACTTGAGCTCGTTGTTTCCTAATTGTAGAGTACACTAACATTACATATGGTTGCATATAACAATTTAAGTCACTTAAAATAATTTAAAAATACATGACATGGCCTGCTTGTTCCCCTAACCCTGTGGTAGCGTCCCTGTATCGTGTTCTCGTCCCGTTCAGTGAAACAGACGTGCTTGGACGGCTACGCGTACGTACGTGCGTCCGTTCTTAGGGGTATGCTTTTTCATTAAAAAATCCTTCATTTCAATTTTTGGAACTTGCTAATATTTTTCATATTTCAAATTCAAATTTTTGGACCCAACCCGGACGCAATTCGGAAATATTTTGTATCCCGCCAATTCTAATTATTTAATATTTTTTTAAGTTTTCATGACCTATTTTACCGCGTGAGGAAAATATTTTCTAGCTTTGAAATCTTCTATTCAGCTGAGAGATCTTGTTTTAAATACTAAAAATCTTTTCATATTTTTTCCCAAACAATTTCCTTAAACCCTTGAGAAAATCGCAGCCCCCGTTTCCCTGGCCCCACAGCTCTTTCCCCTCTCTTACATTTCCCCTTCTCTCTCTCTCTCCTCCCTATTCCCAGCGTTAACAGCCAAATCCATCTCTCCATACTGTTCCTCTCTTCCTTTCTCACTCCTCTCGATCCCCACTCTCTCTCCTCTCGAATCTCTCTCTCTCTTCTCCCCGCGTATCTCTCTCTCTTCCCTTTTTATATTTCTTCTCTTCTTCTTCTTCTTTAACAAAGCACAACCCATTCCTAGAAACCCTAACCGCAGTCGTGCCCTCGCCCACCGTGTCACCGCCGACGCCACCATCGCCGTTCGTCGCCGCTCGTCACCCTCATCTCCTTTCTCACCTCTCCTTCTCCGTTCCCTGCGCTTGCACCGAGCAGCCCGCGCACCCTCTGCATGCATCTGCACTGCCGGGGGATCGCCGCCGGTGACTCATCTCGCGTTCCTGTCCCTTGTGCGACCCCAGTAAGCAACCCCTCTCCCTCTCATTCTTCTCTTCTTCTTCTCTACATTCTTCTCTCTGTAAAGTTTTCTTTCTGTTTTTTTTCTCATAAAGAGTGCCTCTGTTGATCGTCGGAACTCCGTCGATCTCGCCACTGTTGGTCTTGCCACCACCGTTAGCACCCCCTCTGCAACCTAATAAGCCATCGTTCACACCTTTCTCCTCTACTCTCTTTCTTCTTGCTTTCTTTTCTTTTCCTTAAGATCGTGTTTCTTGTATTCGCTGTTTTTCCAAGATTGCCGGAGTTGGCCACGACGTCGACGAGCCCGACGACCCAGCGAGGACCTCTGACCCGTGTGATCCCAATGTTCGTTGTTTGGACTCATTCCGTGTACCGTGCGCGCGTCACGACTTTTCCCGCCGACACGAGACGTTCCGTTTCCCGTATCACGATCCGTCGAGGCAAGTGAAACTTGCTACATTCTATTCATATTATTCCTATATAATTTATCTATTTTCTTATTAAAACTGTAGATAGAATCTAAATCCATGAGTCCCAAGTTAACAATATGATGTTCCGTTTTACATATTTCAGATCTAGAACTTGAAGCCTAACTGTTGCGTTTAGTTGACTATACCTAGTAACCACAGTTACATTTTAATCACATAATAACTATTGTACATAGTCCATGATACCTTTTTTCTAGTTTTACTCTATCGGACATCCGTGCGTATCTTTAACCGGTTTTAGTTATATTTGCATCCATTGAACATATTATACATGTCATTGCATCCCTAGATTACCTAATGCTTATTAACCTGATTTTAACATCCATATTTGTCACACCGTATTCATATAATGTTGAAACCATCTCTTAAAACACGAACTGATAACCGTACAGCTAAGTAGTTTAATCTGCACATATTGCTTAACCTATTACATGTGCCAATTTATTGTGTTGTTGATACCCATGCTTGTTTGTTTATAACCATGATTATGTTAGTTGATTATGAGCACCCACATGATATCTTTTACACCCTGACATGACTTGCTACACACATATACTTGAACCGACATGGTACCATACACTACTTGACCTGACCCGGTGTACCATGGCTTGACCTGTTACCTGATCTTGTGTCTAATGCCAACAAACCTGACATGTAGTCCTTACGGACCGTTCCTGTTGTCTATCCAGACAAACCTGCACCTACCTGCTCCTGTGTTGGCACTAGTTCTTGAGTATTTGAATACCTGACTTGAACACATATAACTTGGGGGTATGGGGAAATCAATGATGAAACCTGACTTGTAACTCGACAGTTCGATACCTGTTCTGATCAATCTTACGGGCTAGGCCAGCCCCGGGGTGATGATGCTGACATCACTCATCTGTACATGCTACCTTATACTGCCTAGCGGCACGTCTCGGATTCAGCCCGAGAATCTTGACCGTGGTCCCGGGCACGCACGGGATACTATTGAGTTACATCGATAATTCATCAAATTGATTTCAAGGACTTGAGAGTAGATAACCCAATAGACCAGTTTAGCTTACTCACTGCACACTACCCTTTACTGCTTTGATTTTATATTGTTGTTACACCTGCTTTACCACTTATGATTATACTTGCATGTCTTGTTACCCTGTTTATATCTTATTGCTTGATGACATGACGCGCTGACGTCTGGGTTTTGCATGGCCCAGATTCCGTACCTTTGCTGTAGTCCGAGCAGGAGTACTTCAGCCAGCAAGCTGAGCAGTGAGGATTCAGTAGTAGTTAGTTCTTTTACTTTTCTGCATTTTATTCCTGATGTGAGCCCGCATTATGGGACATACATTCAAGTTATTCTTGTATTGGATCTTTTGCTTCCGCATTATTATTATTCTTGACTCATTTTATTTTGGCTTATGGACATGTATTAGATAGTTTATTTTTGTTCTTGATATCTCTACAGCCGTAATGTGACTGTGGATGGATACTTCCTACCCATAAGTAGCATGGTTGGCTATGTCACGTGCCCATCTTAGCGTACTCTGGGAAGCGGGGCGTGACAACCTGTGTGAAGCATCCAGAGCGGAGCCTAGTCCTCGCCGAATACGGCAGTGAACCCGTGGGAAGCATCTAAAGCAAAATTCCTTGTTACGTGGAACACGGATAACGTCACTTCTGACCCCGTGGAAAACGTCCAGAGCGGATCCTGGTCCTCGCAGAGTACGGCAGTGAACCCGTGTGAAGCATCCAGAGCGGAGCCTGGTCCTCGCCGAACATGACAGTGAACCCGTGGGAAGCATCCAGAGCAAAATTCCTGGTCACATGGAACGCGGATAACGTCACTTCTGACCCCGTGGAAAACATCCAGAACGGTATCCTGGAAAACGTCCAGAGCAGAGCTTGGTCCTCGCCAAACACGGCAGTGAAACCGTAGGAAGCATCCATAGCAACCCCTGACTCCATGAAATACGGATAAGGGCAACTTCACCAATCACTTGCGGGTCCTCACGACTCGTAAGGGAGTAAATTCTCTTGTGAGATCCTTACGACTCTCAAGAGAAAACACACTTAGGAATCCTCACGATTCTTAAGAAGAAAATTACACCTACGGGATCCTCTCGACCCGTAGAGAGAAAATTCTTTATGAGACCCTCACGGCTCATAAAGTTGAAAAGTCTTAGGTGACAGACCTTAACCCTGTTTTCTAAGCCATCACCACTCTACAAAGAGCCTAAGACTAACAGCTATACGCTATCTACAGACCGCACTTGCTAAAATCACATGACAAACAACACAGCAAGAAAGAAGAAAGCAGAGAAATGACACAAGACATTATGAAGAACGTGTATCTTTTATTCATGAATTCGATTGAGTACAAAATACATCGTATTAAAGAATAAAAGAAACAAATACATTTTATTCAAAATTACAAATGATACAAAATTTTCATTGAGAAGGATGCGTTTTCAATAAGTCCGTAAGCTGCTCTCGCACTTCTTTCAGTGCCTTCTCATGATCAGCCGCCATAGCCAACTCTGCTTCAATTTAGGACCGTTGCTGCAAACAAGATGAGAGTTTCTGATCAGCTTCTTGCTGGGAAGCCTCCTGACTCTACGCGATCTGCTCATTGAGATCAAGCTTCTTCCTCAACACCAGCCCGTCAGAGATACACCGTTGAAGGCTTTCAAAAATGGCGTTCAGTTGGGCAGCATTAGCTGCAACCTCAACGCGCAGTTGGGCAGATTCAGCAGCAGTCGCCTTACGTTCTTTTCACTTAAGAGTTGACTCTCGTTCGAAATGGCGAAGGAACGGAACACTCTGCTCAACCCACGCGGCCCGCTGGGAGTTCAAAGCCTGAGTCTCAGGGGCAAGACGCATAAGTTCAAGCTGACATAGATAGGTGTTCCCCTCCGAAAGACGGCCAAGATGTCGAGACGTCTTGCCTGAGATTCGGGGCAGATGCTATTTGGTTTTATCCATCCACCTCTCCGAAAATACTAAGTTGATTTATGGCACCGTGTATCGGAGATTTAGACGGATGCGGCCGATGTAGCAAACTTTGTCAGATTCCCCCTCGTTAGAGGGGTTTTTGATTGTGGGGACGCTCTTCCCTGCAGGCGCAAGCCCCTGCAGTTAATTACGCTACCGCATCGCGGTAACAACTTTCTCCTTCTCCAGAATTTCACTTCGTGTCGTGGGTGTTTGTTTTGTTTTGTGGTTGCCCGTGGATTGTATACGGAGACTAATTTATGTCGTCGCCTGTAGGACGTGGATTAGTCCAAATCCGTATTTTCTTAGATTTGGTTTTGGGGTTTTGGTTTGAGGATACGTTAGCCATATTTAAGGCTAAGATCAACTCAAACGTTTGTTAAGGATACGTTAGTCTAATTTGAGACTAAGATCAACTTAACAGGATCGTTTAGATCCGACAAAAGAGCATTTGGGGGCTCTATTACTCCAGTTTAGGGACATAGTGGTCCATTGCATGTATGGCCGTCGGGACCCATCACCTCTCTGACGACGTTGAGGGATTACAACGACAGATGTCAGAGGAGTTCAGAGATGTACCCTTGAACCATTGTTGATTGGGGGATCTATAGTCTAATTTAGGACTAAAGTCTGTTCGAAGCTTTAAGGATACGTTAGCCATGTTTGAGGCTAAGATCAACTTAAACGGGATCGTTTAGATCCGAAAAAAGAGCATTTGGGGGCTCTATTGTTCCAGTTTAGGGACATGGTGGTCCATTGCCAGTTTAGGGACATGGTGGTCCATTACCAGTTTAAGGACATAGTAGTCCGTTACCAGTTTAAGGACATAGTGATCCAATACCAGTTTAAGGACATAGTGGTCCATAAAATGTATGGCTGTCGGGACCCATCACCTCTCTGAAGACGTTGAAGGATTACAACAACAAATATCAAAGGAGTTCTGAGATGTACCCTTGAACCAATGAGTTGGTTGAAAGAGCAGATGTGCTCAGTTCAAGATGATTTGAGGACTTATGGCCAGTTTGGGCTAAGTCCAATTATGTTTGAAATATTGGCCCTTTGGGCAATTAGACATTTGTCTGGGTTCAGCCCCTCATCATTCAGCAGTGCTAAATAGAGGTTTGGGGGCTCTGACAACATTTTATCTTTGATTTCCTCAATTTTGAGATTCATTTGGAGGAGGGACTTTTGCCTCTGGAAAATTAGCCAATTTGGCTAAAAGTAGTGTTAAACACTAGAGAACAACAGTGTTAAACACTGAAGGTAGAACTCTCAAATTAGTGTTAAACACTAAAAGACAATCAGTGTTAAACACTGGAAATATAATCTTCAATTTAGTGTTAAACACTAGAAACAATCAGTGTTAACACTGGAAATATAATCCCCGAATTAGTGTTAAACACTAAAGAAAGAGGGGTCATGTGTGGACACGTGAGAGCGCCCAAACGTGGGACCAGATCCCTTTTCTTCGTTCTGCAATTAAGTGTTAAACACTTTTTACTTTTATTTTGAGTATCACGTGTTGGCACGTGATGGACATTTATGCACTGATTGTTAACGCATCTGCTAAGGGGTCACGTGGGAACACGTGAGAGCGCCCAAAGCTTATATTTCCTTTGTTTTTTCTTTCTGCGTTTTGGGAGTCACGTGGGAGCACGTGAGGCATTGTCTCAAAGCTATTTCCTTTTTATTTTTTGGGGATCTTTTTAGGGGTCACATGGGGACACGTGACCTTGGCTTTTTTGCAGGCATGGAGATCTTTCGAGTCTCTCTTTTAAGAATTAAATTCTCTGTAGGGTTAAACCCTAATTTTGTTTTGGAGGAATTAAATTCCTATTGTGAAAGAATTAAATTCTTAAGTAGGGTTAAACCCCAATTATGATTCTGTAGGAATTAAATTCCAATTAGTTTGAGAGAATTAAATTCTCAATTAAGGTTAGACCCTAGTTTTGTTTTAAGAGAATTAAATTCTCAAAACTCAATTCTCCTTCTAAGTTTAAGATCTGCATGGCAGGATCTCGACCCAATGAGAATTAAATTCTCATCCTATGGGGAGATGTGCTCTGTACAGATCTTCAACCAGAAGAAGAACTAAGTTCTTTTTGGATAAGAGTTAAACTCTTGGATTTTGAGAATTAAATTCTCTGTTTGAAGTTTTGATTCCCTTTCTTTTCTCACCTAGGGTTTTCTTTATTGAGAATTAAATTCTCCTTTCTTTTCTTCCCTCTTGAGAATTAAATTCTCCTCTCTCTGTTTTTCTCTCCAAAAAGGTCCCTCCTCTTCTTTTCTTGGCTCCTATTTATAGGAGAAGGAAAAGAATCAATTTGTTTAGCAAATCTCTCATTGAAAGATTTGATTTGTTTTCATCATTAATATGATCCTTTAGATCATTCAGTGAATTTTATTCACCGTTGGATTTTAAATCCAAAGATATTCTGTTTGTTATTTCCGGTGAGATTTAGGGAGATCTTTAAGATTTTTCCATAAATTGGTGATTTTTAATCACCCTTGGATCTTTAATCCAACGGTCCCCATAATCCTTTTCCATTTGGAAAGATTTAGAAGCTTTTAGAATTTTAATTCTTATTTGGAAAGATTTAAATGATCTTTTTCAGAATTTAATTCTGTTGAACAGCAAGGCTTTTACAGCCAGTCACGTGTTGCCACGTGACCTTTGGTCACGTGTGAGCACGTGACCCCCGGTCACGTGTAAGCACGTGACCCCCTGAATGGGCTCCTCTTCTGCGCTCTATATTTTGCCGCTGCTTTAACCATCACGTGTCAACACGTGACCATTGGTCACGTGTGAGCACGTGATACCTCATTGAGATAATTCCTGATTTTTAATCAGGAACAGCGCATAGCACATTTGCTCATAACTTTTGATCCCGGATGAATTATGAAGCCCATAATATATCAAATCGAAGGGTTTTTCGAGATACTTCCAATATCATCAAAATTTATCTGTTTCTCCTTCGAAAATTTATCAAAATACAGGCCGGAAGATATTGGTTCGCATTTCCTTAAGCGTATCGCTGCCATTTGATACCTTGGGCTCTTTTGCACAGAAATTTTTGGCGGGAACAACAGGCCTCGATCTTCCTGCAGTGATCAACCCAAGACTCGACAACGCTTTCATTATGGAAATTTACAAGCGTCGCCAGCATCGGATTGACCTCGGCAGCAAAATCTGAAGCAGATGTAGGAGCCTCCGTGTCAAGCTCCTCGAAGCATTCGCTTAGCATACGCAGACTTGTCACAGCACCCTTTGAGGATGGACGTCTGGAGAAGGGGCCTGACGGCATCATAATGCGAGACTCAAAAGAGACCGGAGTCGAAGCGACAGCTGCAAAACAAATCACAATCAGATGACGGATCTAGAAATATAAGAGATTCATGAACAATGGAATTTACTATACCAGCTGCAGCAGGTGGCAAAGCCAGGAGGACTGGTGGCGCAACTGATCTCTCATCTCCTCCTTTAATCTGTAGCACTGCAGTCAGGACAAAGAAGAATCAGAAATAATTTCATTATCGATAAAAGAAAGAGCATTAATTGAAAACTATATTCACCAGCGCCACTGGATGAAGCAAGCTCCGACGGGAAGGAGAAGTGGGGATGCAGCACCTGGTACAGGTGGTCAAAAAGGACTCCTGCAAAAACGCAATAGTACAACATCAGTACATAAATTATGCAGCCTAAAGATAAGACTGGTGGGTCACAAATCCATATCTTCCAGCATCTGCGACGGTGCGAGAGAAGGAAGAGAAATGGTCACCGTCAGAGCGGTAACTGACGGCGCTCCCTCAGGTAACGCGGTATCAGCACTAGCCGCACCTACGTTAGAAACAAGATAAACCCTATCAGGAAAGATTGCAGAATAAAAAAAAAAGGGGACGGTAACCCAAAATTTACCTGATGAGTCGCCAGCCGAAGCCGTGACGAGGGCGTCACTTGATGCAACAGTGGCGTCCCCCTCCTCCATTGGGGTGGCCTCGCCTCCCATTGCCTCATCCCCTGACTCCACAGGAACCGTCGTCACGCTAGCGATGCCAGGAGACGACAAGGAACCGTAGGCAGGGAGAGCGATAATCGGAGCAGTGCCCGACTCTTGAGAAAGAGCGGCCATCTCGTGCTCAGCGATCATGCCCGTTTCGCCCGTTACCACCTCGAGCTCAGTGATCGCAGCCGCTTCGTCCACTGGTGCTTCAGGCTCGACCATAGCAGCTGTCTCACCCGCTACCACCTCGGGCTCAGCGGTCGCAGCCGTCTCATCCACCGCTGCCATAGGCTCGTCCGTAGTAGCCATTTCATCCACTGCTGCCTCAGGCTCAGCCGTAGCAGCCGTCTCACCCGCTGCCCCCTCGGGCTCGGCATTGGCAGCCATCTCTGGCATAGCAGTCGTGACTGTCTCATCAGCCACTATCTCGGGCCTGGCAACCCCGGCTACATCGCCTACTGTCGTCTCGGGTTCAGCCGCTACCTCCTCCACTGTCCCCTCAGGCTCGACGGTCGCCGCCTCTCCTCCAGTAAGACTCGGCCCTGCAGGACAAGATATATAAGAACCGATAGTTTAAAACTTTGACAACAAAGCCTCAAAAACACATTACCTGAGGCGGATTTACCTTTGGCTTCCCGAGCTGCACGTGCTGCCCGTCTATGAGCAGTAGACAAGGCGACCGGGAGCTCTTCTGAAGGAGTAGCGGCGGGAGTAACGGCACTTGAGCCTGCTCCCGTAGCCAAACCTGCTCTATGCTCCCTTGCTGTGTGCCTCAGACGCTTCCTTTCCTCCCGGGCCGTCACGAAAGACCTTTTGGAAGCCTCCTTCAGCAGGACGTCGTCGTCCGCGTTCAGGGTTGCCTCCAGAGCCGTCAAGGCTTCCATCACCGGCTTTTTAAGAAGGGCCTCTTGCGGCAATCCCGAAGAGGCCGGGACTTCGGTAGCTGGCCTGGGAAGAATTCCCGCATCAGCTTGCGAGGTAGGTCTTGTGGTCCCTGCAATGAGATAAGGAAAGGGTTGGATTGGCCATATAAAGGAGAATGAAGACTCAATGAGCCGAGACGTACCAATGCCCAATAGAGCGCGATTCCTCTCTTCCTCCCATGATAATAAAGATATAACGCAATGACAAAAGTGCGACTAATGTTTACCTGATTGCATGAGGGCGGTTATTTTCGCTTGTTGGCTCGCAAGTTGCGCAGAAGCAGCAATAGCGGCGTCAAGATCAGTGTCTTCTGGCGCTACGAAGAAACCCTCGTTGGTTCCATACTTCCTTAGGCCTTCGGTAAGAGGGGCCTGAGACTTTAGACCGAGTACGACATCAAGAGAGAGGACCGGCTTCTTCTTCCTCTTCTACGCGCGAACCCCGGTCGCACCCAAAATTAGCTTACGCTTCGTGGGCACCTTGGGACGGCGGGTCCCGATGTCCGAGCCCACACCGGATTCGGGCGAAACCACGTTTACCGTCTCCACGGGAGCACGGGGTGCTGAGGGAACGTCCACAGGATCACGGGGCAATCCACACGTGGGGCTTAGCATACGTGGAGGCTCATCTCCAGCATCTCCGCTTAGTGGAGGAGGGACAGGGGTCCTTCGCTTTAGAGGGACGTTGCGATCGCTGGCGGGAGGCGCACCCTTGCGATCAAACAACAGCCACTTCTCTTCCCTGATGACGGCGCCCATCGCGTGCTGATACCAAGCCCCGTATACGTTGAGGGCCCGTGGAATGCAACTCGGCTCGCTAATGAAGAAGTGGGAGCCCGTATTTAGCTGCATAAAGTGATGTAGTGCACTCCGTATTCCCTCCCTGGTGGCCGCAGGATCTTCTAAAAATGCCTCCAGTGGGACCCCCTGGTTATAACTTAGTTGTTGGGAGAAACGATGGGGGTTGTACCTCATAAAAAGCGCCGCCTCATTCTGCCTGAACATGAGGAAGCCCGGCCTAATGGAGTATAGATGTAGAATCTCCCGGGCTTTCAATATGAAGGCCCCATCCTTGAAGTTATCGCGCAACGCCAACACCGCCTTGGAGGTCTCCGGGCCGATTGTCAGGACCTTGTCCGTGAAAGAAATACCCGCTCCGACCGTGCGCGGACGAAGAAGCAACCCCCTAGCCTTTCGCGGAGGCAGATTCACGATAGAAGCACCGATCAGCCGCACAACACTCGGGAATCTGCACTTCTCGTAAAACGAGGGTCTTTTATGAATACCAAATACCCCGAGCACGTGCATTTCCATCCACGAAGTAAAGTAGTGCATCGGGAAATTAGCGGGTTGCACCCCCGATTCAGTTTCATCCGCCGCCACGCTAAGACCATGGTACAGGTGGGCCAACCCGGCAATTCCGATGGCCAATTGTATGCCAGCCACCATTCGATGTGCTGGGTAGAAGACGGATGGCCTCATATAGCGAGGGTGCATGGGGAGCGCGAACCAGCACAGCCATAGCCCCAGAAACCCGAAAAAGAAAGTCTCCTCGTCGATGCCCGGAGCAACGATTTCCGAAAAAGGGATGATTGCGGCATCGGGGAGGTAAAAACCTTTTTGATCGGCTTCCAGTGCTGGTCGACAATATAAGCCAAGGCCGAAAGGGTCGTCAAGCTTGGCAAATTTTTCGCCCTGTTGCGATAGAATCTCCGGTCGAAGAAAGCGGGCGATGAAGTCTGCGAAACCAACTCCCCGGCCTCCTGATTCTAAGAAAAGACTTTCATACATATTCAGCACCTTTATCAGACTCGGAAACTGGTGCTGAATACCGTTCTCCGGCGTTAAGTCCATCACCAACGGCTTGGTGGCAAAAACGTATTCGTCCGGAGGAAGTAGCTCCTCATAGTGCTCCCCCCTCACCGGCAAACCAGAAATCTCAGCAAATTCTTCTAGAGCGATGGAAACTTCCCTGTCCATTAGAAGAAAGGTATGGGTGGGGATGTTCCATTGCTCCACGAACGCCTTAATCCACCATGTCGGTGGAGCAGAATACTCAAACAACGAGGCGTAAACTGCAGGGTATAGACTGATCTTCAGCAGATGCGCCTTCTTCGCTGACAAAATGTACCTGGCCCACTGCAGATACCCTGCCGAGTGTCGAGGGGTCAACCCGATGTTGTAGGGTTGTCCCCAAGGGCGCGACTCGCCCTGGCATATGCGCCGTCCCAAAATATCCACGGCTGCCGGCAGCTGTATGGGTATGGCAGCAATCGAAGAGTGAAGAAGACCCTCCGAATTCCAATTTACGACCTCCACGGCATAGTTCACCGGGGGTATATCTGTGTACGAGATCGAAAAGATCGGATCTGACGGCGTCGCGCAAGAGAAGCTTCGGCGACCTTTAATTATTTGGTCGTACCACCTACCCCACAGGTGAAGGTTTTTGTACTCCGGGTCGTAGTCCTTAATGAGAGCAAGAACCTCCCGGTCTACCGGTGCCTCAGGGAATCCTCCCTCTGAACGGAAAAACGGGAACGAGAGATCAGAAGACATGTCGCCTGCAAGAAAAAACGAAATTCAATTATCAGTATTATAATTTAATTTTAAAATCCCGACGCTCGGTGCTTTAAAAAATTTGTACCACACTGCAATGCAGTGGAGAGGGTACCAAAGGGGGACCCACAAAATCCAGATGACAATGCATCAATTAATAAGACAGCATCATCATTGGATGAGACTGTCAATTAATGAGGAAATCCTCAAAGAATATTCTCATTAAATGAGAAATCCCCCGAGACAAGGAGAAAATCTCCCTTTCAGAGCAAAGCTCTGTAACAGAGTGACACTTGTCAAACTCTGGTCACGAGGGAATAAAATTCCTTAAAGATCCTAGCTCTGTAATGATGATGGAAAAATCCATCAAAGATTAATGAAAATTAATTCCTAAGAATTAAAATTCTGGGATCTTAAAGATCCATAAAAAAAACTCTTAAGAGTTCTTCATCAAAAGATCAAAAGATCTATACATTGTCAAAAGAGCAAAGCTCTGACCCATGGGCTAAGAAACCCTAAGGAAAGATCTATTTAGATCCATGGGTTCTTGAGAGCAAGGCCCTGTTTATAAAACCCTAAAGGGGTTTTCTTTAGATCAAAAGATCTATGAGAGCAAGGCTCTGTTAATGGGTAAAACCCCTAAGTTATTAAAATTAATTTAATTTAATTTAATTTTTACCTAAAATTTTCTAGAGTTTTAACTCTTGAAGTTCTTGGAAATGAGAGCAAGGCTCTGAGATAAAAATTCTTGAAGATGATAATCATCTGAGGACCAAGGGTCCTATTTATAGGCGCTGAAGCGCCTCCTCAACTTCTGAGTTGATCCAATGGCTCAGATGTTGCCACCGCTGCACTCACATGTGCGCCACGTGAGCACAACGATGGGGGGACATTTGTTTCCCCCAATTAGAGCAAATCTTTGTTTGAATTTCAAAATTCAAAAATTGAAGCAACGCTTCAGATCCCTTGCGCTGCACGCTGAGCGCCATGTGTCAAAAGCAGACACGCCAGCGCCAGGAGCGCTGCGCCCTAGGCAGCGCACCCCCAATCAGAGCAAAGCTCTGTTTCAAAATTCAAATTTTAAAAATTGAAGTAACGCTTCAGATCCCTTGCGTTTTGCGCTGCACGCCACGTTAGATCAAAATATCTAATAATAATAAATTATTAATTAATCAGAATTAAAATTCTGTTCTGAAAAGATCTTTTCAATCTTATTAAAATAAGAAGATTATCTTCTGTAAAACAGAAACCCTAGGATCAAAGATCCAACGGTGGGGGAAATATTCCCAAATCAATCAGAGAAAGATCTCTTCAACTAACTTAACAAATCAATTGGCCCTATATAAAGGACCCAAGACTTCAAGTCTCAAATAGAGAGAACCCTTTGCAAACTTTGAGAAAAAACTCAAAGAGAAAGAAAGGCAAGCCTTTGAAGAAAGAAGATCATTTTCTTCATCTTTAAAGGTAAAGAATTTAATTCTTGAAGAATGGAGATGAAAACAACTCACAAAAAGAAGAATCCTCTTCTAAAAAGATCAAAGATCTAAGAACAAGATCAAGATCTTCAATAAAAAAGAAAAAGATAAAAAAGATCTGATTATAAAAGATTAAAAAAAAAGTAATTTACTTCATTCACAGATCATTTATCTATAAAGACGCAGCCTTTTGATGAGAATAAGAACCTTGTTTCTTGGATCTTGAGACAATGCCTCTTTTGAGAACAAAAAGAAAACTTGTTCTTTGATCTTAAATTGATCAAAATGCGCGCTGTGCTATTGAACAGTGCCTTGTACCCTTGAAATGCGCCTTTGCGCTTATTGGACTGGCGCACTGCGCCAAAACGCACTACGTGTCAACCACAGAACAGTTTGCGCCTTTGCGCTCCTTGGACTGGCTCACGTCACCAGAACACGCCACGTGTCATTCATTGGCGCAGCGCACTAGCGCAACGCACTCAGAAAGTGCAGTGTGCTAACAGACTTGCGCTTAGTGCAAAGCGTGACACGTGTCACCTTTGCATGAGCTAGCGTATTGCGCTCTTTGATTGGCGCAAAGCGCCTGACAAGCCACGTGGCGCACTATCAGACCACTATTTTGCTCCTGATAAATGCTATGCAGAGCCCAATGCTATGCATTATAAAAGGGCAAAGCCCAAGTAAAAGCCTAATAGGCAGAACATGAATAAAATGTCAAACATTTTTAACTGGACTTAGCCCAATTTTGGCCATAAGTCCTCAATTTAAATTGAACTGAGCTCATCCGCTCTTCCAATCAATTTACACCCAGTTCAAGGGTACATCTCTTTACTCCTCTGATATCTGTCGTTGTAATTCCTCAACGTCGTCAGAGAGGTAACGGGTCCCAACAACCACACACTGCTACGGACTGTGGGGTCCTTAAACTCATGGACTATGACGTCCTTAATCTTGACCGTGTTGTCTTAAAACTAATACCGGACTATGATGTCCTTAACCTCGACCGTGACGTTTTAAAACTAACACCGGACTGTGAGGTCCTTAAACTCACGGACTATGATGTCCTTAACCTTGACTGCAATGTCTTAAAACTAACATTGGACCGTAATGTTCTTAAACTACTTATCAACCGCAATGTCATTAAACTAAACAATAGAGCCCAATTACTCTCTTGTCGGATTTAAACGATCCCGTTAAGTCGATCTTCTAAAATTAGACTAACGTGTCCTTAACGAACGTTTAAGTTGATCTTAGCTTCAAATAAGCCTAACGTATCCTTAAACACAACCCCCCCAAACCCAAATCTAAGAAAGATACGGATTTGGACTAATCCACGTCCTACGGGCGACAACACAAATTAGTCTCCGTATGCAATCCACGGGCAACCAAACACAAAACAAACACACACGGCATGAAGTGACCATATAAAGAAGGAGAAAGTTGTTACCGCTATACGGTAGCGTAATTAACTGCAGGGGCTTGCACCTGCAGGGAAGAGCGTCCCCACAATCAAAAACCCTTCGAGCGAGGGGGAATCTGAAGAAGTCTGCTACACCGGCCGCATCCGTTTAAACTTTCGATACACAGTGCCATAAATCAACTTGGCATCTTCGGAGAGGTGGACGGATAGCACCAATTAGCATCTGCCCCCAGATTCAGGAAAGACGTCCAGTCTTCCCGGCTTCCGTCGGTGAACAAACGAAGTTATGAATCCTCGAGAACTATGGGATTTACATTTGGAGACCATGAGTGATGATTATGAAAGACGTTTAGAAAATTTGCATCCTGGTTTAAAAGTTGTATTCGGTAACAAACAAT
The DNA here is from genome assembly GCA_030015575.1 of Agapanthus africanus. Taxonomy (NCBI): domain Eukaryota; kingdom Viridiplantae; phylum Streptophyta; class Magnoliopsida; order Asparagales; family Amaryllidaceae; genus Agapanthus; species Agapanthus africanus. Next base: position 887,727,192 of record JASDDO010000019.1, on the reverse strand, counting down.
TAAGAGATTTTGCGCTTCATGATATAGATGTGATTTTGTCATATAATAATAAAAGCTTGAGAGATTTTCCATTTATGCCAATACTCTCTCCTAACAATTTAAACAAGAACAATAGATTGATATTTGAGGAGGTAAATTATGATACTTTTGAGTTGTCGAAAAAATCTATTGAATTGGAATGTGGTTTAAATGATGAATAAAAAAAAACTTGATGCGGTTATAACTTCGTGCGAAAAAATTATTGGAAGGCTATTTTTGTGTATGGAGGTAGTGGAACTGGCAAAACATAGTTATGGAATGCAAATTTAGCGAAGTTGCGTAATAAGAAACAAATCGTTTTTGCAGTTGCATCTTCTGGCATTACTTCTTTGTTACTACCCAGAGGACGTACAGCACATTCAAGATTCAAAATTCCCATCAATCTTCATGAGTTTTCATCTTGCGCAATATCTCGCCAATCTAATCTTTTTTCTCTCATCAAAGAAACAATACAAATTATTTGGGATGAAGCTCCGATGATATTTCGCTTTGCATTTGAAACCGTAGATCGAACTTTCAAATATATTCTATCAAATATTAATCCACAACTTGAGAATAAATCATTTGGTGGAAAGACCATTGTTCTAGGTGGTGATTTTTGACAGATTTTACTTGTCGTCCGTAAAGGTAGGAGACAACAAATTGTGTCCGCTACATTACATAAATCATATATATGGGATCAATGTGAGATGTTTATATTGACAAAAAATATGCATGTCCATACGAATATGAGGTCAGAAGAAGACATCGAAAATTTTGAAACATGGCTAATCAATATTGGTAATGGTGATGTTAAAGGAATTCAAATGGGCAACGACTGTAATGATTATTGGATAGAGATTCCGGATTCAATGTTATCTAATCATAGAATTGGTATTAGTGGATTAATAAATGAAATATATACAGATTTAAATGATAATTATCAAAATCCGTGGTATTTGGAATCAAGAGCAATACTTACATGTAGAAATGAAGAAGTTGATGAAATTAATAAGAAAGTCATATCTCAAATTAGAGAAGAAAATCATATTTACTTGAGTGGAGACACGAAGGTTTTTGTTGCTGATGATTCCGCTTACAATGATTTTTTACATACAACGGAATTTTTTAATTTGTTGATACGTTCTGGATTGCCTTCTCATTCGCTTGAACTTAAAATAAATACACCGATTATGTTACTTTGTAATTTAGATCAAAGAATTGGTTTATGTAATGGCACATGTTTTATCATTAAATAGTTAGGTGAAATGGTCATAAAAGCAGAAATCATGACTGGTACAAATATTAGAAAATGTGTGGCGATACCAATAATAATTATGTCAAGTGATAATGAAGATCTCCCTTTCGTCCTTAAACGGCGTCAATTTCCCATTCGTGTTGCTTATGCTATGATTACAAACAAAAGTCAAGGACAAACCTTGGGAAAAGTTGGATTATATTTACGTACACCAGTTTTTTTTCATGGGTAATTGTATATTGCGTTCTCAAGAGCTAGATCTGCTTCATCCTTAAAAGTTTTTCTAGAAGAACAAATTGACATTCCAAAAAATTGTACACAAAATGTTGTTTATAAAGAAATTCTACAAAGCGTTCTCACAAAGGTAAAGATATAAGAACTATATACACAACAAATGAAATCGAGTATTAATCCCAATATTGGAAAGTATCGCTCTGATTTAAAAATACTTTTAAAGTAAATTTATTTTTAAATCAGAGTGTTACTTTCCAATATTGAATTAATACTCGATTTCATTTGTTGTATATATGCAGTTCTTACATTAAATTTTATGTAATATATGAATTCAATTGATCTATTCATTTTTGTTAGATTTTTTTATATCGTGATGTTTATTGTTATTGATTTATTTTTTCTATTTTCTGTGTAGGATGAAAAAGAATAATTCAAATGATTGTGATGGGAATATATTCTTAAATGAAGAGTCCATTCTTTTTGAAAATTTTGAAGATGAGGTCAATTATCAATACAGTAGTAATGATGGTGGGGATGACAATGATGATGATAATCTTACCATTGGGAAAATAAGAAATAAATATATTAATAATAAGAAACCTCAAAAAAAAGAGCGTGACGTTTTAAAAGGAGAGAAAGTATTGAATAAACGTGGAAAAAAAATTAAATCGGTTCATAAGTCAAAAAAGGGTATGAGTTCCTACAATATTATTTCAAATTTTATGTTTTATTATATTTGGATTTTAATGAATTAATTACATTTTATTGTGCATGTCAGTTTCAGACTTGGAGGATCGTGACGACTGTGATATTGGTAATATTCAAGCTCATTGTGCAGGTGAAAATAAAGGAAAATTTGCAAGTAAGAGAGCAAAAGAATCATGGAGACAAAATGAAAGTAGTAAAAAAGAAATTGCTCATGTGACTCCTTTAAAGAAGGATTATAAAAACGGTATGTGTATACCGATTATCTGTTTTATTTATTTGTAAAAAAAATTTCATTCTAATTTTACTAACGTATTTTCTTATACTAAAAGACAAAGAAACCAGTAGCCGACATGAAAGCAAAAGAAAGAAAGAGAAGAATCTATCGACTTTAATTTCTGACGAATATTATCCAGAAAGTAAGAAGAAAATGCTACCCACACCTTCAGAGATCACCACTTTTGAAAAAAAATTGTAGAACGAGATAAATTGTATAATATCAAGGTATGTATCACGCGATTGTGGTATGGTCGATTGTATGCAAAGTCATCAAACCCGCTTACATTTGTGGCTAGAGACGAAGAAGTGAGTTGTTGTTTACAACAACAGTTATCTTTTCAACGCAAAATTTATTATTTAAATATTAATTTTATGACTTTATGCAGGGTGTTGAACGAGAAGTGTTAGTTGATGATTTATATGCTGATAAATGGAAAAACATAATATTCTTTGATAAAGTATACGAGATAAAAAATGTTGTGACTTTGATAACCAGTAAATCTATTAAAGTTTTAGAAAACAGATAGTAATTATCATTGACAAGACAATCAGAGATTGAAGAAGTTTCTGTGAAAGAAATATTAGCTGGCCGTACTTATCATTTTAAAAAGTTGTGCAAGGTACGCGATCTTGCGTGTAAGCCTGAATATGTTTATGGTAAGATAATGTGTACTCATAACCGTTTAGTTTTTTAATTTTTTACTATAAGTCATTACAACATTTATATATTCATGACCTTTTATATTTATTATGTGAATTGCAGATATAGTAGGATATGTCGTTGATGTGAGCCATGAATACATAATCTCTTTAAAGGCTGGAGGTACAAGTAAATTAGTTGGAAGTATCACTCATTGATGATGGTTGTTACGAGAAACCGGTCACTTTAACGATCTGGGAGAATTTTCTAACAAAGCGCATGAGTATTTTTAGCAAAGGATACACTGATAGTTTCTTAATTGCCGCAATAGATGTGCGTGCTAAAGAATTTAGAGGTAAATTTTTTACTTGCACTCATAGAATTTTTGTTATTTTAAAAAATAAAATTAAACTTTAGTGGTTATCAATACTTATTAAGTTTTTACAAGTATAGCGCTATTGATATGGTAAATGATGCAATTATAGGAAGTTACATATTAGAAATAACAGGCTTTGCGAAAATGAGATTTAAACCCGATGGTATCTCCGAAGCAGAACGGCTGATGAGATGGTAGTATACCATATATTTATTATATTTCGAGTATTATATTTTTACATTTGTTAAAGGCAATGTTGATAAGAGTGTCATGCTTTTAGGGTTCGATTTGATCTACCGACAAAGCAAATTGGGTATTCGAGACAAGTAGGAGGCAGCAACAATAATGCAAATCAGATGGTAGAAACGTGTATCATTGAATATCTAATCAATGAAACAAGAATTTGTCCCCTACCTAATACGGTATGAAATGATAATTTATATGTAATATATATGATATATAATTTAATATTAACATGTATTTAGCATATAATCTAAAGTAAGTTATATTTTATATTTTTGTTTTATTAAAAGGGTTTGTTTATCTCTATACTTCTATATAGGTTATGGATTTTATAGTTAATGCCACAATTATTTATATCTTTCCCGATGAACCATGCTATGATATATGTTCTCGATGCAAGCGAAGTGTAAAGGTACATCCTGGACAAAATTATACTTGCTTTTATTCGGATTGCAGGCATATGGAGTCGGATTATAGAAAAAGGTATTTTTTAAAGAAAACCTTATAGGTTGTCGAATAAAATTAATACATAATATTTGATCAATATAAACATATTGTAGGTACCGAATTAAAGCAAGAATTGATGACAAAACTGATGAAACAAATATTGTAGCTTTTGATCAGCATGCTCAGAATCTTTTCCATTATCCACTGGATGATATGATGCAAATTTATTCATCGGTATGATATATATTGTTAAAATAATTTCAAATGCAACATAATAATCAATGTATGTCTAACAATTCTTTTTTTGTTGATGCAGAGTAAAGATTCGTATGACTATATGAAATATCTTGATAAGTGTGCATCCATTGCATATAAGATAAAGATAAGAGTGACTAATAATAATCATAAATTTATCCAAAGTGGAGGATTTACCGTCAATAGTCTGGAAAGGGTTGTCCGTCAATTTTATAAAGCCCCAGCTTTGGAGCCAACCGGAGAAGATGATGGTGAAGATTAGTACTAAAATTAGGGTATTTATATAATGATGTTTAATTAAGTATTATTGCTTCTAGTATTTCAGTATGATATCGTATAATTATGTGTGAAGTTGTGGTTATTATAAGGGTGTCTATGAGAAACCTTTTGTCATCAATCACATTTAGCAGCCATTACATTATTATAAGTTTAGAAAGTTCCAATGGTATATCTCAATAAAGAAAGAAAGAGTAACAGAAATTTACAAGTAATTCTCAACACATAGAAATTATCACAAGTAAAGCAAAAACAACAAACATTGAAAAATATATAAATGCAGATTGACGAAGTAATTTGGAAACCCATGTGATTATCTTGTCCATGACCGAATTCAAGTTCGATTCTCTAAAAAGTTGGATCAAAGAATTATGAGAAATCAAAACCAATCCATTAAACCACATCCTCTCATCTAGCAAGCAACTAATAATTATTAATTTTTTTTACTATCCTTGCGATGAGCATCACTACGTTTACCATCATTACGAGTAATCCAAAGAAAGATCAATCCAAAAACAAGTATCATCAATATCCCAACAATAAAAGAAATGGACAAACAATGAAGAATCAAGAAAACTAGAGTAGACATGATTTGAAAATTCTAAATAATTACTTACCTTTTCTAGAGGAGATAAAAATATTTTTAAAGTTAGATTTATCTCAGCTACCGAGATTGAGAAGAATGAAGCAAAGAATTTCTTTTTTTCTTTGATTAGGAAACTAGGTAGCATGAAGAATGGTGGAAAAATTAAAAATCAAGTTTTAACAAGCCGAGGAGAATAAAAATCAGTTCTTAGAGTTAAGAATGTTGGCTTTGAGGATTCTAAAATTCTGAAGTTTAAGTTTGCATTTTTGATTTTAGCATCAAAAAATTGTTGAGAAAAAGTACAGATCTAATGATTTATAAAACAGGATAAATTACAAAAATCCTTAAGGTTGGACATTTGGTTGCTTAGAAGAGAGATCGTTAAGAGTAAAGACTGGATCTGATGATCACAATACTAGAGATGAAAAAAAAATTAGCAAGCCAAGTGTTTTTGCTCATTTTATACTTACTTATATAGATCACAAGGTTGAAAAGCTCAAATCTCTCAAAATACTCTTGAAAAATAATGAAAAATTTTAAGATCTGGAGTTGGGGTGAGACGAAACGAACGAAGAAAAGGAGAGATGAATGATATTGGTGTGGAGAGATCAAATCTACTAAAAAGATTTTTGAAGACTGGTGGAAATTTTTAGATTTTGGAGTTCGAATGGGATGAAAATGATGAAGAAAAAGAGAGATGAAAATATTTTCTACCTTTAGGGTTTTCTACGAGAATCCTAATTCCTGCGATGTATATATATCTCTTTAAGGGTCATGGTATGGCTAAAGCCTACTTAATATTATTCTTAATAAAATTCAGTTGGGTCTACTCCCGATTTAATTTTTTTTTTAAAAACTTGAATTACAAGACCATTTGAGCAAAAGAAAGCTTCTTTGTTTATCAAAATTTTAATTAAAACCTTTTTAATGGCAAGAAAGTGAAGATTGCAATAATTTGTAAATAAAATGGTGGAAAGGAGAAGAAAATTGAGATATTGGGTTATTTTTTTCATTTAAGAGAGAAAGTGAGAGATAGAGAGAGAGAGAGAGCAGATATTTTTCTCTCTTCCTCCTCTCTTGATCTATTTAGTAAACCTCAACTCTTTTCATTTGTATGTATATCCCATATTCGGGCGTTGATATATTGAGCCTGGCCCACAAAATCTATTATATTTAAATAAAATAACCGAGCTTTACCAGTTTCGTTAAAAAAAATAGCAAGAAAGTGAAGAGAAAGCTAATTAAGATTAAAAACTCCATACTTCTATATCGGTTCTGGATTTTATAGTTAATGCCACAGTTCTTTACATCTTTCTCCATGAACTATGTTATGATATATATTCTAAATGCAAGCGAAGTATAATGGTGCAGTCTGGACAAAATTATACTTGCTTTTATTCAGATTGCGGGCATATAGAGTGATGTTAATTTATAATATATTTTTCGTGTATAAACTCATGTAATTTGTGTTGCATATCATATAAATATTTATTAACTATTTAGAATACAAGAATTAGTTTATGCCATATAAAATATAATTTTCATTTATCTTGAAATAAGATTGTGTGATTTATTGTTTTATTTTTTATTTCTCAACTCTTTAATTTAAGATATAGATGTATCTTATAATGACTGGACGTAAAAATAGTGATGTTATTCTGTGTATGTGCTCTTTGATAAAGTTAGCTATAGAGGCCAGTTTTTTGCAAATCTTTCAATATGTTGCAGAAATTTATGCCAACTTTAATCGTATACATATGATAAAACTGTGCGAATACAGAGTACCATATAATATTAAACTTGATAATAATTAATAGTAATTTAGAATCTGCATATAAAAAATATCATATAATATTTAATAGAACAATAATTAATAGTAAGTTGAAATTTATGTATATTAAATTAGTTAAAACCTATTCATCTATTATTTATATTCTTTCTCATGTTTACATCATTTATATTTTCTTTATTTTGAAATAAAAAAGTAGAGCAAGATATCTTGCCCATAAAACTACATTAACAAAAAAAATATATATATACATAAAGGAGTTCAAATTTAGGCAAACAGATGAATCCATATTTGTACATAATTCGCTAATAAGGAGATAAAGTGAAGAGCGGATCAATTGCCATTGTCCACAGCTAGCAACAGTTACAATATTATAAACCTAGAAAGTTCCAATAATATATCCAAATAAGGAAAGAAAGAGTAATAGAAATTTACAAACAATCATTAATACAGAGAAATTAAACAACAAACGCTGAAAAATACATAAATGCAGTTAATGGATCTGAGCATTGACCTTTCTGGAATTTCATCTTTCCTGACAAAAAAATTATAAAATTGTATGACAACAAACTATGATTAATAGTTTCTTTATTATTCAAAATTTTTCTAATATATTTTTAAATGAAAACCATGAAATATTTTGAGATTGTGTTTGTTCTATTAAATTTTCCATTTGAAATAATTTGTAACAAAATAAATATAATTAGTATGCGACTCCGAATTTTTAATTTCAGGATGAGCATAAAGATCTATCAAAATGCATTTGAAACTCTGTATTATGGAAGGATATAATTGCACACTATCATATTCCAAAACCCTCAATTAAATAATTAGTTATAATAGATATCTAATGGCATATGCAAACTAGAATTAATTCGTAATTCCATACCTCCAATTAAACAATTTCATTGAAGTCGTGTGTTTTAGTGTCTTCAGAGTTGTCTTATATCCAAATGTTCGTTATACACAACTAACAACCGTTACATTATTATAATCCTAGAAAGTTTCAATAGTCTATCCAAATAAGGAAAGAAAAAGTAATAGAATTTTACAAGCAATTATCAACACAGAGAAATTATTACAGTAAAGATAACAAACGCTGAAAAAAAATTAAATAAAGTAAATGGATCTAAGCATTGGCCTTTCTGGAATTTCATTTTTTCCAATAAAAAATATATAAAATTGTATGGCAACAAAATATGGTTAATAGTTCCTTTATTATTCTAAAATCTTCTAATACATTTTTTTTAATGAAAACCATGAAATATTTTGAGAAGTGTTTGCTCTATTAAATTTTCCATTTGAAAAAATTTGTAACAAAATAAATCTAAGCTGCATGTGACTCTGAGTTTTTAATTGCAGGATGAGTATAAAAATCTATCAGAATACATTTGAAACTCTGTATTATATGAGAATATAAATACACAATATCATATTGCAAAACCCTCAATTAAAAAATTAGTTATAACAGATATCTAATAGCGTATGCAAACTAGAAAATTTGTAACTTCGTACCTCTACTTAAACAATATTTTTGATATTGTGTGTTTTCATATCTTAAGAGTTACCTTATCTCCAAATGATCGTTGTCCACTTTTTTCTGTGAAGGAAACTTCTCAGTATTTATTAATATTCTTTTTGAAAAAAAATTCTATAGTTCAAATTAGAACCTTAGTTTACTAACTTGAACCCCTCAATTCATCAAAATGCATTATCATTAATAGCATAACTATCTTATATTTAGGATTTCATTAAGTAATCGCTAAAATAAAGCTAATTCATTTTAACATTTTAAAACAAATCATGTAATTATGACAAATGGATCTGAAAATATGTTCCATGCATAAAATATACTTAAAAACTTAAGATTGCAATATCCCAAAAAAAGTAAAATGAGATGGAAAGAGAATTCATATTATAAATCTAAGATATCAGCAACTCCACCAACAACTAGAACACTTTCATCATTGAGTGGTGTAGGTTCTCCAATACAAAGTTGTTAAACAATAATCATTAAGTTCTTCATATACAAAAAAAAAATCTTTTGATTGTCCAAAAGTCTGAAAGATAATGGTCATAGATTCATCATCTTTCTTCTCATCTAAACCTCCATAAATCTCCATCGACTCTGACGACGGTGGCGGTGGCGGAGGCGGTGAATAAGAAGCACGGTCATTAAAAATCCCAGATAATGAAAATTGTTTCTCGCCCCTTCAGATCCATTGAACGATATCGATGCAAGACCGTCATTCATGATCAATTCCCCCGATGGCGGCGATGGAGGAGGCGGTGAATAAGAAGCATGGGAATTGAAAAAACCCGGGTAATGAAAAAAATTGGTCCTCGCCCTTTCAGGCCCGTTGAACAATATTGAACAGAGATCGTAAGATATAGCGGCCTCCTCAGCCGTGTCGAATGTGCCTAACCAGTGCCTTTTTTTGGGGTGTGGGTTTCAGATTTTTGCTGAATATCGTCCCCAAATACGTTTACGGATGCCTAAGTATCTGGTGGAGTCTCGGGTTCTTCTTCTTCTCTGTGGTCGGTTTTGGTTGGGGAGTTGCATTTGTGAGAGGTGATCTTGCATTTGGCTACCGGATATGAGAGTGAAGATGGTAAGGGTTATGAGATGATCAATCTATATATAGGTCACAAAGTAGAATATATAGTAATTTAGATTGAGGTTTCCTTATGTAAATATGTCTTAGTTGAAATATAGAAAAGCCTTCAATATATAAGTGATGATGTGGATTGCATTAATTTAGATTATGGTTTTGTTAGGTGATCGAATGTTTGGTATAGTTGAAAAGGCTAGAGTTTTGGTAGAGTATTAGCATATGAACTAATTTTTATGGTTCTTAACTATGAACAGTAGAGTTCTAAATGTCGTTTGCATTTAAATTTAGGGTTTTGGTAAAGCAGTTGTAGATTCATGTTTAAATTGTGTTTTACTAGTTTTTTTGCATGTCTCCTTCTAGGGAAACAATAATTCTTAATTGCTGAATGAAACAAATTATTAGCATGCCTCAAATTAATTTTAAATTTTTTTGTGTTACACATTGCCTATGCATATAGAGGATCTTTTTAGTTACTAAGTATAAATCTATAGAAATATATGATTTAGAATTCTATTTCCATAAGAATCCCCCCTCGCCCAATTTATTTGTTTACTCAAAAATCTTAAATTCCAAACTTTCAAGACCATCTTGAAAACTCTTAATCGAACTTTACACCTTTAAATAAGTTTTAGATTTATCACTAGCTAGATTTACTTAATGCGTTCTCGCTTATCGTTTTTCCACAAGAGATATTGACTTATAAGATTCAACATATTTTGCACATGCATGCCTTCATAACCAATGGGTACCATTCTGTTGTGTTTAGTTTAGATGGGTTATGTTATCAGCTATCTGGAAAGGGTCATACTTATGCATCTCTGTAATCAGATCTTGATGTATACTGCATATTTTATTGTTATCGAGGAATTTGTCCAACTCCGAATAGATTGTGAAAGCGCTGTTCAGGACAACGATTGGATAGATGATCCATGATTGGTCAGATGATTGTTTGTATAATATCATATATAGAAATATAAAGAAAAATGCATGATGGGATAGATGGAGCTATGCATTTTCAATGCACCGTAATTACATTTCCTGTTTTCACGGTTGAAGCACGTTTGGTTGTCTTCTTTATCATTAGACAATATCAAGGATTATCTTTTCCAAATATTTTTATTTAATTTACTCAAATTACGATGCTATTAAATCAGTCAAATCATACATTTGTCAAAATATACCTTATTGAAAACCGTTCATATGCAAAGTGCAATAATGATATGAACTATAAATGTATATATTTCATCTGTCCAATCATGCATTTTTTCTTCATGCCTGTTTATACATGGTATGACATCGAAATAGTCATTTAGACTAAAGCATAACTCGACTTTGTTTTTCCTTTTTAACGGAGAATGCATTAATTGTTTTTATTTCTTTATTCCCTTACCATCTCATGTAGTCAAAATAACTTTGTTGCAAAATTCACCACTTGGTTGCTATGACAAATAATACTTGCTTCTCTGGAATCAGATTTTGATGTATACTGCATATTTTATTACTATCGAGGAATCTGTCCAACTGCGAATAAATTGTGAAAGCGATGTTCGAGACAACGATTGGATAGATAATGCATGATTGGACAGATAATTGTTTGTATAATATCATATATAGAAATATGAAGAAAAATGCATGATGGGACAGATGAAGCTAAGCATTTCCAATTCAGCATAATTGCATTCTCTATTTTCACGGTTGAAGCACGTTTGGTTCTCTTCTTTATTACTAGGCAATATCAAGGATTATCTTTTCTAAATATTTTTATTTAATTTACTTAAATTACGATGTTATCAAATCAGTCAAATCATACATTTGTCAAAATATACTTTATTGAAAACCGTTCACATGCAGAGTGTAATAATGAAATTAGTTGAATGCATATACTTCATCCATCTAATCATGCATTTTTTCTTTATGCCTATTTATACATGATATGACATCGAAAATAGTCGTTTTGACTAAAGCATATTTCGGTTTTCTTTTATCTTTTTAACGAAGAATGCATTAATTCTTGACGTCTATTTATATCTTATTGAAAACCGTCCTCAACATAAAGAGGTTATTATAATTAGAGCTAAAATAACTAATGCATAGAGAAGACACATAAGTATTGGATAACAAGTTGTTGGGACTATCCATACTTGATTTTTTGATTTATAAGATATAAGATAAAAGTATTACATGTTACAGAGATCATATAAATCATAAACTGGGTATCGTAATATTATAAGTTGATGTAATTTTTATGAGTTACCTAAAAAGTCATTTTAAAATAACTCTATTTTTTCAAAGATTCATATTAACAAATACAATCAATTCTTTCTGTGGCATAGTTATACTTCTATCTATATATATGGGAGGTAATTTTAGTTATTGCCACCTCAAAGTTCAACAACATAACAGATATTATTGTAAGTCAATTTTTATTATACTTGAATAAAATTTAAAGTTTTTCTTTATTTTTTACTCGACTGCCTTCTTAGTCGATTATGTCCATATGCTAGAGTTTGAAATGAAGAGTTTAAAATTCTCTTAAATTTCATAAAAAAATATCTCACTGACTTTTGATGCATAGTTTTTGCTTTTAGACTTCAATTTTGATATTATAAAAGCATTATACTTATTTAATTGTTTTTATTTAAATTCATGTATGGTACTTTGTGTTATTCGTTTATATCGTTCATTTAAATTTTTTGAAATAATATCCATTTTGATTTTTTTTTGTTAGTTTCCTATACAACTCATTTTATTTTTTTGAAGTAACAATATTTACTTAGTTATGTATACTTGCTGAAACAAAGAACAATAATAAATCAATACAATATATATATATATATATATATATATATATATATATATATAAATGATTTCAACCACATAGCGGTATCTAAAATTAGTTTAATGGAATATTAATACAATGATATGGATTCAGATAAACGATTAATTAGTATTGCATTGAATGGATCTAACCATTGGGCTCCCTTGAATGTTATCTCCATCAATCGGAAATGTAAGTTTTCTTCCATATATAGAATTGTATAACGGTAGAGTATAATTAACAATTTTTATATTATTCTATAATTTTTAATACTGTTTTTATAAAAATTATGAAATATATTAAGCTCAACTTTATTCTATTAAAATTTCCATTTGAAAGAAAAAAATTTAGTAACAAAATAAATCTTAACTACATATAACTTCAAATTTTTAATTTCAGGATGGGTATAAGGATGTACTCAGAATGCAATTGGAATTGTATATTGCAGGAGGATATACTGCTAAATGGACAACAAGAGTTGATATTGTCAATTTTAGTATATTATGCTTTATATTTCGTGATTTCATAACCAATGGACACCATCCAGTTGGATTTAGTTTAGGAGGGATATGCTATCAATTGTCTGAAAATCATAGTTATGTTTTTTTTGCGATTGGATTTTGATATCTTCTGCATGTTTTATTGCTATCGAGAAACCTGTCCGGTTCGAATATATCGTGAAAGTGATGTTCGTAAGAATGATCATCGTTGCACGTTCATCACTCCGTCTTATGAAGTGTTCGAGCATGCAATAATTGTCGCTTCTTTAATGTGTGGAGATTATTCTTGATGTAAAAGTATTTTGCTATGTATAATGAAATTCTAAAATCAAGATGTAATATCATCACAAAGTTTAAGTGATATTTATCTTTCATTTTTCATCATGTCAGTTATAGGTTATTTTTATATAATTACGTAAACTTTAGTTATATGAATATTTTATAAATCCATGCAATCATTATACTTATGATACATTATTTGCTATATAATATTTGTTGTTAATAAGAAATTAAAAATAATAAGTCTAAAAGAAAATAAAAATCAATAAGTCAAACGATATATATTCATTTATTCTAAATATTAAGTTATATACTGAATGGAAAGTATAACGTTGATTGGACAGATGATTGTTTGTATAATATTATATATAGATATATGAAGAAAATGAATGATGGGATAGATGAATCCAGCATTTCTAATTCACCGTAATTGCATTCTTTATTTTTGCGGTTGAAACACGTTTGATTGTCTTCTTTACTATTAGACAATATCAACTATTATCTTTTCCAAAAAAAAAACCTTTTCTTAACAATCTTATCTCCTTTTCATAAGAAAGCGCTTTTAGTTCAGTTCGGTAGAACGCGGGTCTCCAAAACCCGATGTCGTAGGTTCAAATCCTATACAGCGTGATTCGGTTATGTTATTTCGAATCAAAAAAAAACTTAACAAAACACAGTTGAATTGCAACTTTAATTTGACGGGATTCAGCCAATTGTCTCGATCGTGGGATATCATTGAGAAATAGGAATTCGTGTTATCAAAGGATTTCCTGCGATTATTTCTAGTATGGAATGAGTCAATCATCCACTTTGATATCTTTTTGAACAAAAATGGTAATATTGTTCCTCCATTGATCAAGAATTTCGGTCTTTAGGAAGTATCATGATCATCCAATAAGAAGGGTTTCAATTTATTCAAATGAACGATTTGAACACTTAACTAGACCTTTGAGAACAACGAACCACAAGCAACCAGACTTGGAGAACAGAAGATGCCGTTACTCCTTTCCTTGACGTGGACTGAGAGTGAGGACTTGTGACGGAACGGAACTAACCACTGATGGGGACCAAAGAAAAGGAAAGAGAGTTCTAGTTACTTGTTAAAGAAAAGAGAAGAAGCAGTCAACGGTTACTAGTTCTAGCTGGATCTACTCGGTCAACGGACTACGCCTCTAAGCACGATGCGACCCGGAACCGCACAGGTCCTTGACTACTTCCTACTTTTTTATCTGAAAGAAAAGAATAGTTAGAATTACTAACCACTGATGGGGACCAAATAAAGAAAAGTCTCGTCTCGCTCTAAGAGTAAGAGAGTAAGAACTCAGCGGTATTCAAGTCTCTCATCTAGCTAGAAATTATTCAGATCACACCAAATATTTTTATTTGATTTACTCAAGTTACGATACTATCAAATCAGTCAAATTATACATTTACGAGAATATACTTTATTGAGAATCTTTCGCATGCAGAGTGCAATTATGATATGATTTATAAATACATATACCTCATTCGTCCAATCATGCGTTTTTTACATCCCTATATATATAACACGACATCAAAATGAAGAAAAATGCATGATGGGACACATGAAACCAGTATTTCCATTTCACCATAATTGCATTTCCTATTTTCGAGGCTGAAACACTTTTTGATGTCTTTTTTGTCACCAGACAAAAAGTAATGTCTTTTCCAGATATCTTTATTAATTTACTCAACTTATGATACTATCAAACCAGTCAAATTATACTTTGTCAGAATATATTTTATTGAGAATTTTTCACACGCATAGTACAATTATGATATGAGCTATAAATGCATACATTTCATCCATCCAATCATGTGTTTTTTCTTCATGCATATTTATATATGATATGGCATCAAAATGAAGAAAAATGCACCACATGAAGCTATATATTTCCAATTCACCATAATTGCATTCGCTACTTGCTAATTTTAAACTTCAAACTGACTTGGTGACTCTTACTCCTACCAGGATAATTACAATATTGAACTTATATATATATATATATATATATAAACCATGATCATGCATTTTCTCACAAACACTTGTGCCTGGCTATTTCAAGTACTCAAGGTGTCCATGATGAAGTTTAAGCTTAGTCCATCGGTAATGAAGAAAGACCATAAAAAGAGTAAGACGTCGACCGTGACCTTTCTCTCACAAGATATGCTCATCGAAATAGCAATGCAAGTCGTCTCCAAGTCCTCGGCTCCTCTAGACGATATTAAAAATCTACGTGCAACGTAAGCATTTATTACTTTTTATAATTTCAGAACAAACATATAAGTTATCTAATGTTGTTTTTTTATACATTTTAGATGTAAGAGTTTTTATCGGGCCTCCAAAGATAAGATAGTCAGGTGTTCAATCTCGGTGATTAAGGAGTACTTGAGGATGTATTGGTGGGAAAAAGGTGCATGTCTAATTTTGCTTCGAAACTGTGCAAATAGCGGCAATCTTGATGCCAACTTCATTCTTGGACTGGTAAATAATTTGATTTAATACATCTCTCTCTCTCTCTCTCTATATATATATATATATGAATATATATATATATATATATATATATCTATATATATATATATATATATATATATATATATATACAAGGTTAATGGAGGAAAGATGTCATAGGAGGGAATTTCCTCCTATCACGTCTGGAAAAATGCACCCTCCATGATTTTTTTCGATGATCGGCATACATCACCTCCATCTTTATCATCTAAGATGTGGTTACACCAAATTTCATGTGATTATACCATTTTTTTGACCGTTGATTTAGTTGGTGCAAAATTAATGATTTACCGACAATAGAACTTTTTACATTGCTAATTCAACGGTAGAAAAGTGGCGGAATCACATGAAATTTGGTGTATGCACATCTTAGATGATAACGATGATGCTTATGGATGCCGATCGTTGGAAAAAATGGTGGAGGTTGTATTTTTTCGACGCCATAGGAGGAAATCCATTCCTATGGACTTTTTCCTCCATTATTCTCTCTCTCTCTCTCTCTCTCTCTCTATATATATATATATATATATATATATTGTCTAATTCATCGATATTGGGTTTTTCTTTAAATCTATAGGAAGAGATCTATATACAATTTATGAAGGATGACTTTGGGTATAGAGCATCTCAAGACAGCGATGATCGGTGGCCACTTTGCAGCGGCATACGTGGTCGGGATCATACTATTTTTTATGCATATACACGGGCACACGCCATGAAAATTCTGAACAAAGTTTCTTGCGGCGATCTTTTATGGGCTGGTCATGAAGTTAAAGAGTGCACGAGATCGGACAATTCGATAGTAGACAGTTGCAGAAGAGATGCATTGCAGATTACGAATAAAAGTTGGACGAGGGTGATGTTGAAGATGGAGCCGAGATCTCCCAGCAAGGATAAGCTCTGTGGAAGGGTTGTGAAGGCAAAAAGTGATGGCTACTGGGTTGATAATGATCGATTTCCAAGGGCGTTTAGTGGTCAGTTTTGCCGATGGATGGACGAGTGCTATAAATTCTTTGAAAATTAATTCCAATGGAAACATTGCTACCATCTGTTAACTGATTATGTTTTCGAAGTTTTTTTTTTAAATTTTTAGGTTTCAGAAGTATGTGTTATATTTGCTGGGTAGGATGTTGAAATCTGTGATCACTTTGTAATGGTTCATTTTTGTAAGTAAGAAACCAACATCTCCTTTTGTTGCTAAATATAATTTTCATATCGTAACCAGTTTTAATTTGTTGTTGAATGATGATAGTCTCAAGAGAAAATATTGAAATCGGAAATATTGACACCATTCATTTTTTGTTGTGTTTTTCACCACTAAACAACATCAAACATTATCTTTTCCAAATATTTTTATTTAATTTACTCAAGTTACGGTGCTATCAAATCATTCAAGTTATGTTTTGTCAAATCTACTTTATTAAAAACCGTTCAAATACATAGTGAATTATGATAAGAGTAAAAGTTTAAAAAGTAACACCTTATTAACAAACTAAAATGGTATACTTATTAATATTTTATTTTGCTATTACTTTTTGAACTCTTACTCTTCTATATAAGGTTACTTCATTCATTTTCCAAATATTCCATTATATTAGGCCGCTGTGAGATTGTAATTTTTTTTTAGTTTGTTATTTAGTGTTGCTTTATTTTCTTATGTAATACGCATATGGTGATGTATTTTATCTAAACTTAGGACATGATTTTTTGCTTATATTACACGTCTATTTCAATGAAATAGATGACTAATAATGTGCATTTCCTTAAAATATTTTTATGCTTTCACATTTTATATGTTTAGGTTAAATAAATATCATGTATCTTATTATGCAATCATCCATTAATGTTTTGCATGTCTTTTCAATTCAGAGAAACAAAGAAACGCATATTCTTAATTCTAATTTAAAATAAAAATATAACTTATAGTCTCTTAAGTATCTATTAATCATTGAGTATAACCAAGATAAGTTTAGAGTACGAGGGACTAAATAGAATTTAAATTTTTACCTGAAAGCTACTTCATCGTCTCATATTCCTTGATTCATACTATCGCCGTGCGTAGTGCAGGTACAATGCTACTTTAAATAAAAAATCGTTTCATATTAAATTGTTATCTTCCTCCTGAAATACCTGAGATACTAGCTACCGGTGAATAGAACGATTTGTGGCCATCAGACCCTTCATTCTGGAATGGTAACAGACTGCTGAAGCTGAGATAACTCTGTGGCAACTCAGGAAAGGGTGCATCTCCCTCGAGAAATTGCAGCACTCGTCTCATAGTCGGCCTTGTTGCAGGCATCGGGTTTGAACATAGCAAACCAAGCTTCAACACTAACTCCACTTCATCTGCACAATAATATTCTCCCAGTCTTGAGTCCCTTGCTTCAAGTACTAACCCTCTTTGCCAGCTCACTAACACCCAATCCATGAGAATCATCTCTTCCGCTGGTGCATGGGGTTTAATTGGCCTCCTCCCACATTCCACTTAAAGAAGGAAAACACCAAAAGCAAAATACATCGGTTGCAGCAGTTGCTTTTCCAGTCCTTGTCAGCTCTGGTGCAATATAACCCATAGTTCCAGCTACATGAGTGCTTTGAGGATCAGCTTCATGATCGTATAATTTTGCTAAACCGAAATCTCCAAGCCTTCCATCAATTCACTATCTAACAGCACATTACTGGCCTTGATTTCCCTGTGGATATCTGGGAAGGTGTCTCCTATTTGTTTTAGACTGAGCAACCAAAAAAGGGAAAAATGTCTGAAGCAAGACACAACAGACGTCTGGTATTTAAGGACCAGAACCCAGAGCAGAAACCAGACGTCTGCCTCTGTGGGCAGCAGACGTCCGGCCACACTCTGGCCAGAAACGTTTGAAAGAAACAGACATCTGACCTCATAGGTTCAGATGTCTGGTAAGCGCTTTGTCTTTTGGCAGAGCAAATGCAGATGTCTGCGCATCAAAAATTCAAACGTCTGCCTACAGATAAGCGCGAATTTTAGAATGAGAATTATTTCGAAAATTCAATTATTTGGTGGCCGTTTTGTAATTTCTGGTATTTTATTATAACTTAAATTATATAGGCTATATAGGATCTTAGAATTATTATAAAGTGTATATTTTTTTATCATAAAGTTTAAAAGGAGACGACGACGCCTCCATAAGGGATCGAAAAATATCGACTAAAGAGAACTTGTAGAGAGAGAGAGAGCAATATGATCTCGTTGGAGATCAAGAAGAGGGTTACTTACAATCATCTTGTAAGGTTTTATTTTTTCTCTTAAGTTCTAATAAAAATTCTTTCCGTTTCCTTCCATTAATCTCTTGTGTTACTTATTATAGCGGTTTGCATCTAATGTTTTTGTTATTCTTCTATAAAGAGATCTAAATTTTTAGATTCGTAAAGTTTTTTGCTGCGCCAATTGATATGTGGTCTCAACAATTCGTATCAGAGCTATATTATGTAGTTTTGCAATTTAAATTTACTGTGGATGATGACACTTGTGTCCACTCCCCTTCTTCTTAAATTGTGATTCTATTTATAGTAGTTTGTAAGCATCCGAGAAAAAGGTATTTTCTTTGGAATTAAGGATGACTGATAATAAAGTAAATAACACAAAGTTTGAGGTGGAAAAATTTAATGAGAAACAAAACTTCTCGATGTGGCAGAGAGGGTGAAGACATTTCTGGTGAAGAAAGGGCTAATTAAGGTACTTGGCGATAGTAAACCTATCGACATGTCAGATGTTGTATGGGCAGAATTAGATCAGAAGGCACAATATATGATAGAACTTTGTTTGGCGGATAACGTGATGTATAATGTTATGAAGGGGACTTTTACGGCAAGTTTGTGATTGAAGCTAAAGAGCTTGTGTATGACAAAGTCGTTGTCAAACAAGTTGTATCTAAAGAAGAAACTTTACGGATTACGCATGAAGGAAGGGACACTTATTCACGATCAGCTAAATAGCTTCAACAAGATGGTAAGTGATTTTTTTATGTCTTGAAGTAAAAATTAGAGGAGGAGGACCAAGCGCTATTGCTCTTATCTCTGGTTCCGAATTCGTATGAACACTTGATGACAACGAACTTTTATGGGAAGGAGACTCTTGAGATCCCGTGAAGATGACCCTGATTTTTTTATCTTTTTCGTGCTTCTCAATAATGAGATAATGAAAAAATCAAATCTACCGAAGGAGTCATCGGTTTGTTTGCCGGTGAAAAGGGAAGGTCGAAAAATAAAGACGGAGACAAAGAGCATAAGGGAAAAATCCAAATCATCTGGACAAGAGAGCGGATCGTGCTTCTTTTGCAAACAGATAAGGAATCTAAAGAAGCAATGCCAAAAGCATAAGCAGTGGTTGGAGGAGAAGGGTAAAGGTGCCTGTACAAAGTGTTCGGATCAAGCCAGTGTTCCGATCGAAGCAGAAGAAGATTTATATGACTTACTAGCTGTACATACCGGGGAGGAATATTCTGATGCTTGGATCCTTGATTTCGGATGTTCATACTATATGTACTGGAAGGAGTTGTTCGACACCTATAAAAAATACAATGACATCAATGTTCTTATAGGAAACAATATGGTGTGTAAGGCCATTGGCATAGTGAATATCAAAGTCCACATGTTTGATGGGGTGGTGCAAACGCTTGTGAAAGTGCGACACGTTCCGGAACTGAAAAAACCGATTTCTCTTAGAGCATTGGATGAGGAAGGATGCAAGTTTGTCGGTCAAGATAGAGTGCTAAAGGTTGTCAAGGGTGCCTTAGTGATCATGAAGGGACAACGACTGAAGAACTTGTATCGTTTGGACAACAGCACGGTGACTGGTGGTGCAGCTGTGGCTACGGAGAAACGGGTGGAGAATACCACAAATGTAAGCCGATGTCGTGTACCCCGCGGTTCGCGGGGAGGTGGAATTTTCAAAAACGATTAATATTTGACTACGCAACACCGGCTAAACTTCAGGATCTATTCGATGACCTTAACTAATAACTAACTATAGAGGTTTATCTACCATGGTAGAATGTTATACCTCCATGATACGGTCCTTCGGGTCTTCTAGTGCTCCTCTCCATGGCTCCTCGGTGATCGACGAAACCTTCATCGGCCTCCTTACGTCAAAGATGATCCACCATGAGAGAATATGCTCCAAGCTCCAACCTCTAATCGAGATAACTAAGATAGATGGTTCGCTAATCCAACTAGCCTAGAAGATGTAGATAGTGCTAATGGATTGTAGCGTCTCACTAAACCCTATGGCTCACAACACATATGAAGGATTAGGATTTAGTCTTGAGATAGAAAGAGATGGAGAAACCAAGAGAGAGAACGAGAGAGTGAAAATGAATAACCATCAAGTTGGTTAAGTGTGGAGAATGGCTAATATATCATACACTCACTCATTGAGACATGGAATAAAACAAAATATAAAATACCTCTCATGCCTTAAGATGAATATAATAAACATAATAGTCATGCTTCACCATGCCGTCAAAGTCTCCTCCATTTCCACCTCATTAACCCATTTAGAAAATGGATAATACAAATAATGAGGTGGCTTCTTCTAGAAGCATGCCTTGCCAAACAACAAGAATGCCCCTCACCGTATATACATACCCATATCCGTATTCCGAAAAATACGGATACACTGAGACGATAACAATCCAATAATATAATACTAGGATCTGGCTTAAACCAAAGCCCACTAGTATCGTCTGCCCGATCAGCATCAGTGTATAAGTACACGTATGTGATCGAAGCCCTGCTGTAAAACCATACAACGTCTACATCAATTGCCTGAAGTAAGGAAACCCTCTGTGTGGGACTCTAAAGACTCGATAGTACGCTGGCAGTGGGTTTAACCATAAGCTGTCAGCGGTACTAGCTGCACGTACGGCTACCCAGATATCTGTCGATAAGAAGGCCGATGAGCAAACTCATCCGGACTTCTACTGACCCTATCTGTGACAATCTCCATACAGTCCGGTCTGTTCGTCTGAGATACTCGCATATCCGTCTAGGGGGATGGTAAACGTCAGACCCCTGACAACGTGATAAGTCGTGCCGGAGGAGAGCCCAATACACTATGAGAAACTACTAGAGTACCTTATCAGTATTTCTTGATTGCCCTGGCCAGAGACTTTGTGTAATGGCTTTCCGAACACTGCGCAATATCAACCCTCAATACCGAGAAAGATGAATCCTATCTAATCGCTACTGTCTCCAAGTGCTTCGGGACTACACCCAACTACTACCTGTTTGCTTGACTCCTTTGAGCATGGTAGGGTAGTAATCTAAGTGCAGTGGGAACACACTCGAGACGAAATAGCGATGCCAAGTCAACGGACTAAGCTGTACTCATGCCACCCGGGAATTGCTACCTAACGTTAGGTATAATACCAACCAGCAGTTCCCGATGAGTCTTGTCCAGTGTAACTCATAACCTAATGAGCATTTGCATACTAACTCCAGTACGGCGTACTAATGGTTGTGAGACAAACCATATCCCCTGCTGTGATGAGAAGCGGATACACTAGTCTACTCCGAAGTATCGATACCCTGTCTCGATAATCCAACGACTAGGGAATTGTATAAGTATGTTCTTATAGACTACCCAGCCCCCACAAGTGTGACTGCCATCACAACGCTGGTAGTCAAGCAAAGATTCTAAGGGCTCTACCAATATGTATAAGCGATATGCTAAAAGAAACACATGCACATGTTGAGATAGAATCAAACTAGGTAGCATACTACCATATCGAACAAGACTGTTATTATATGAAATATCCCAAGCATCCAATATATAATATACAATCCAGTATGATACAATAATTGCCTCTAGGGCATATATCACTAACAATCTCCCACTTGCACTAAGGCCATGTATTGACATATCGCAGACCTATCATCTCGATTAGCCGCTCGAACTGTGTCTGAGAGATGGTCTTTGTGAGTGGATCTGCAGTGTTGTTTTCTGTCTCTACTCTCCGCACCTCGATTTCCTGTCGATCAATGATCTCCCTGATCAGGTGGAACCGCCTTAGGATGTGTCTGGACTTCTGATAGGACCTTGGTTCCTTCGCCAAAGCTATAGCGTCGTTGCTGTCATAATACAACAGTTTGGATCAATGATGGATGGAACCACCTGAAGCTCTGTCACGAACTTCCTGATCTAGACTGCTTCCTTCGCGGCATCACATGCAACAATATACTCCGCTTTCATAGTTGAGTCAGCAACAATGTCCTACTTGGAGCTCTTCCAAACAACCACCCCTCCATTGAGGGTAAAGACATGACCTAATATAGACTCGGAGTCATCATTGTCACTCTGAAAGCTGGAGTCGGCGAAGGCCTCGATCTGGAGGTCTTCCCTGTCCTACACTAAGAACATCTCCTTAGTCCTTCTCAGGTACTTGAGAATGTTCTTCACTGCTATCCAATGTTTCTCCCCTGGGTTTGACTGATACCGGCTTACAACGCTTAGGGCGTATGCTACATCTGGTCTGGAACATAACATCGCATACATTATAGAGCCTACCGTAGATGCATAGGGTATAGTAGACATGTGATCCCTTTCCAAATCAGTCTTGGGAGACATCTCTTTAGATAGGGTGATTTCGTGAAAAGCCGGTAGATTACCGCGCTTAGAATCTTCCATACTGAATCGTTTCAGTATGGTGTCGATGTACCTTGACTGTGAGAGTCCCAACATCCGTTTAGATCTGTCACAATAGATCTAGATCCCCAGAATGTAGGAGGCATCACCCAGGTCCTTCATGGAGAACCTTTGTGATAAGAATCCCCTGACTGATTGTAGCATAGAAATGTCATTTCCTATCAAGAGAATGTCATCCACGTACAAGACGAGGAATACCACAGGTCTCGCTAAAATTTTACTATATATGCATGGTTCATCTGGATTTTTGATAAAGTTGAATTTCTTGACCGTCTCATTAAAACAGATGTTCCAACTCCGCGATACCTACTTTAGTCCATAAATGGACTTAAGCAACTTGCACACCTTTCCGCTGCTTCCACTATGAATGAAACCTTTCGGTTGATCCATATAGACTCATTCTCCTAAATTTCCGTTTAGAAAAGCGGTCTTTACGTCCATCTGTCAGGTCTCATAATCGTGGAAGGCAGCAATGGCAAGAAGGATGCGAATGGATTTGAGAATAGCCACTGGAGAAAAGGTTTCATCATAGTCCAAACCGGGTCTTTGACGAAAACCTTTACAACAAGTCTAGCCTTATAGGTTTCAACTTGTCCATCTACACCAATCTTCTTTCTAAAGATCCATTTGCAGCGTACGGGTTTTACCCCTTCTGGAGCAAAGTACAAAGTCCATACTTTGTTGGTGTACATGGACTCTATTTTGGTCCGTATTGCATCCATCCATTTTACCGAGTCTCTGCTCTGAATGGCTTTCTGTAAGCTAGTTGGCTCATCATCGTCGATGATGCAATCTTCTCTATCCCCGTCTATGAGAAAACTGTAGTATCTTTTGGGCGGATGGAACTGCTTACTAGTTCTGCGGAGTGGCGTGGGAGTGTTCGGTTCTTTCGAAACGTTTGGTTCTACGATGCTTTCAGTAATAGTCTATGGTTCTGAAATTTCTTCTAGTTCTATTGCTCTCCCACTTATCTCATTTTCTAAAAATTGAGTTTCCAAGAAGTGGGCATGCCGAGAAAAAAAGACTTATTGTTCCTCTGCGTAATAGAAAAGATACCCCTAGAGTTCTTTGGGTATCCCATAAACTTACATAATACTGAGCGTGCCTCGAGCTTGTCTGCATGTTGCTTTTTTACAAAAGCCGGACATTCCCATGTCTTAAGGTACTTAAGACAGGGTTTCTTCCCACTCCACATCTGATATGGTGTGGTAGGCACTGACTTAGTAGGAACCTTATTCAAAATATATGCAGTTGATTTTAGTGCATAGCCCTAGAAGGATCGCGGTAACTCAGCATTACTCATCATGAAATGAACCATATCCAATAGGGTTCTGTTTCGCCTTTCTGATACACCGTTGTGCTGAGGTGTGTATGGAGGAGTAAGCTGAGAGAGAATTCCATTCTCTTTTAAGTAGCCCAGGACCTCGGCACTTAAGTATTCACCACCTCGATCAGATCTCAATGTCTTGATATTTTGCCGGTTTGTTTTTCCACTTCATTCTTGTATTCCCGGAATTTCTCAAAGGTTTTGGATTTATGTTTCATCAAAAATATATGTCCATACCTTGAGAAATCATCCGTAAAAGTAATGAAGTAGGAATAACCGCTTCTTGCATGTATAAATATTGAACCACACACGTCGCTGTGTATAAGTCCCACGAGCTAGCTCGCTCTTACTCCGTGTCTAGTGAACGGAGTCTTTGTCATCTTTCCTTTGAGACATGATTGATAAGTTGCATAGGACTGATATTCGAAAAGATCCAAATATCCATCCTTATGTAATTTCATCAATCATGTTTCATTGATGTGACCCAGTCTACAATGCCATAAGAAAGTCTGATTTAATTCCGGAAACTTTCTTTTAAGTGTGTTCTGGACATTGAAAACATGAGCTTGATTCAGTACGTATATCCCGTTATCTAATGTACCTGACCCAATCAAATTTTGATTTAGGTGGATGTGTCTTACATCGCTTACAAATGTAAAATCATATCCTTCTTTAGAAAGTAAAGATACAGATATGATATTACAGGCTAGACTAGAAACATACAAACAATTACGTAGAATCAATATTTGCTCACTTGTCAATCCTAGGTGAATTCCCCTACGGATTCAGTGTCCACGCTCATTCCGTTAGCAACTATGAGAGTCATATCACCCACCTTGATAACTCTACGATTTCTCAAGACCTGTAATGAATTACAGATATGAGATCCCGATTCGGTATCTAGTACCCAGAAAGTAGAGTTAATAGATAGACAGTTTTCAATTACAAACACACTCGAAGCCGAAGACACAACGTGCTTTGAATCCTGGCTTCTGGATTTTCAATCCCTGCAGTCTTTCTGACAATACGCTTTCCCGTGGCTACAAATACATGCCTCCTTTTCTACTACTAGCCCCAAAACTTTCGCCCTGCTCTTTCCCTCTACCTTACTGACACCGCTTGTCGGCTTTTTGGAGGCTTTCTTCTTCTCTCCCTTAGCTTTTGCCTTGGATCTAGATGAGGAAGATTCCCCAATAAGCAGAGTGGGTGTCCCCCTAGTTTCTTTCAGGATGCCCTCTGAACTTCTCAATAAATTGAGGAGACTTGGAAGTGTAACTTCCTTCCCTTGAATTTTGCAATTCAAGATAAACTGGGCGTAAGTAGATGGTAGAGACTCTAGAATCAAGTCAATACATAACTTGTTCTCCAACGTTGTCCTATGGTCCGTGAGATGTTCTATATAGCTAATCATCGTAAAGACGTGGTCCCCTACAGATGACCCAGCACCCATCCTCGCTTGAAGCAATATCTTCGAGGTCTCATATCTTGCGATATGAGATTGCTCTCCATATAAAACTTTAGTATGGAGGAAGATGGAAGCTAAGTCCATCTTCTCGTGCTGCCTCTGGTGTTCACTATCCATTGAGGCTAACACGAGGCACTTGGCTTTTGCACAATCCTTTTCCCATGTCTGACGGATATCCATATCCGTGACGGTGGAACCTGGACCTGGGACGGCGGGGGGTTTTGTAGTAAGGAGGTGGTCCAGCTTGTCATAGGTAAGTGCCATTTAGACATACCTTAGCCAATCAATATAGTTCAGTCCAGTCAATTTATTATTTAATAACTTATGTCCGGTCATTGTGGTCGCTGCAATAAGAAGAGAGAGAAGAAACACTTAGCATGATTCTCTTGCAAGTTTAGATTGGTTATTAGTTTATCTATACAGTATGACTCCTACTATTTCCTCGAATCCTTCCTCAAGCCATAAAAGAAGAACTAGTCAGGATCAATCTCACTTTTATAATTCTTGCTTAACTTTTCAGCCAGGCTGGTGTCGGTACTTCGAGGGAGGTTTTCCAACGCTTTTGCGAAGTTCCTTAATTACATAACCTTTTTTCCCTGGAGACGTAGCCCCGCTAACACCGTTCTAAACACCCACTTGGTTTATAGTATTGATTATTTAGTGAAAAATCTCCCGAAGAGTAGTGCATACAGGATCGGGATCTAAATATCATTGTGTGATAAACTTGAAGGAAGCTTACCAAGATTATCACACTCCAAATGGTACGCAGCACTAACAAGTTTCAGTTTCCTTAGAAACTCCCGATATGGATTTTTGCCCCATGCTCTTATGACCTTGACGAAGGCCAACATATCATAAGTCACATGTCAAGTTCTGTCCGTCATTGTCCAGGTTAATTTGAACCCACCCATATATACACTTGACGAAGGCCAAAATAGTAGTATGACTGTCCCAAACTAACGCATCTATCTATGTTACATATGAATACCCAGCAGCTACCAATCACTATGCCTTGGCGAAGGTCAAAATACATCTTGAATACTACTGAATATTCGTATGAAATGACGGAGGGCTATGGATGGTTTTGGCAAAACCGTGAACGTAGTGAACTTGATATAGTCGAAGGAACCATGATAGCTTTTTAAAAGGAGTAGTTTAAGCTCTGCATTTAAAATTGCTTTTTGAAGAAAACTGAGTGGTTTTGAAATTGTTCCAACGATTAAGCTTTGGTTTGTTTTATCTTGCATTAATATTTGTTAATGCGGTCCCATCATACAAATCCTATCATTGCAGCAAAAGAAACAAAAATACAATGTACGCTTATACCATCCGCATTGGCCACTGGGCCTCGTTTTACACCGTTAGGTTACTTAACTAATGCCAGAGCGGGGGCTGGACTAGCACGGGTGCAAAACATAAACAACGCCTACTAGATATCATATATAATATATATGCATTCGTCCCATGCAATAATAGGTATTCCAGATCACATATGAATATATTGGATATACCAGGAATTCCGCGTTTCGTTTAAGCCTGTAAAGAAAGACGGATTCTACGGTCGTGATGAATAGCCAAATACCCCACTCTAGAACCCTACGGGTGAGGAAAACTACCCGCCAAATTCCCGAATTGAAACAACCTCCCTCGGTAAAATGAATAGGCCACTCGGCACTTTAAAGAACCCGGTAGTCTGTGCACCCCACCTTGGGTCTATCCTAGGAGCAAAAATAGTAAAAAGAAATAATGTACAACGGTAGTTACAACCTCAACCCGGATGTGCCCCGCAAAATAATATTACATCAATTTTACAAATTACATGAATGAAAGAAAAGAAAACACTCTTCTCACATCCTCGGCTATTCATCCACGACGATCCAATAAAATTCATATACACAAACCATCACTGATCACATCACAGATCCGTGCAACCTCCACTAATCGACGTATAGCGATTAGCGGATGTTCGGTACAGATATCAAACACAGATAACAACTGAAACTGTAAACGACACTAAAATTGTGACTTTAGAACACTCCGAAATTGCCCCAACAGATTAACTGAATATGCAACTTGGGAAAAATCAAACATACACTGAAACCCTAAATCCAGGTGTACTAGAGCACCAAACAAAGAACGGGACCCAACTCAGTGATTTGGCCGGACAGGCCGGTCAAAATGCTAATGTGGCCGACCAAAGAATGTTGGATGGCTCTCATTTTTGTTTGGTGTTCTAACTATAGCAAGAAGAACACTCTGCAGATGTTTAAAAAAATTTGGAAGCTCTGCAAAATTCGACAGAAACTTCGACTATAGGTTTCTCATTTCGGAGTTGTTTCGGTTTCGTAGTTCTACTTTGTCGTCTAATCTGTTACCCATACACCATGAGAAACTACTAGAGTACCTTACCGGTATTTCTCGACTGCCCTGGCCAGGGACTTTGTGTAATGGCTTTCCAGACACTGCGCGATATCAACCCCCAATACTGGGAGAGACGAATCCTATCTGATCGTTAATGT
Source organism: Agapanthus africanus (assembly GCA_030015575.1). Taxonomy (NCBI): domain Eukaryota; kingdom Viridiplantae; phylum Streptophyta; class Magnoliopsida; order Asparagales; family Amaryllidaceae; genus Agapanthus; species Agapanthus africanus. The sequence goes on along the minus strand of JASDDO010000019.1, from coordinate 887,698,349 downwards.
CTCCAAGTGCTTCGGGACTACACCCAACTACTACCTGTTTGCACGAATCTTTTGAGCGTGGTAGGGTAGTAATCTAAGTGCAGTGGGAACACACTCGAGATGAAATAGCGATGGCAAGTCAACGGACTAAGCTGTACTCATACCACCTGGGAACCGCTACCTGACGATAAGTATAATACCAACCAACAGTTCCTGACGAGTCCTGTCCAGTGTAACTCATAACCTAAATGAGCACTTGCATACCAACTCCAGTACGGCGTACAAATGGCCATGGGATAAACCATATCCCCTGCTGGAATGAGAAGCATATACACTAGTCTACTCCGGAGTATCGATGCCCTATCTCGATAATCTAATGACTAGGGACCTGTATAAGGATGTGTTTATAGACTATCCAGCCCCAATAAGTGTGACTGGCATCACAACGCTGGTAGTCAAGCAAAGATCCTAAGGGCTCTACCAATATGTATAAGCGATATGCTAAAAGAAACACATACACATATTGAGGTAGAATCAAACCAGGTAGCATACTACCATATCGAAGAAGACTGTTATTATAACTATAAAATATCCCAAGCATCCAATATATAATATACAATCCAATATGATACAATAATGGCCTCTAGGGCATATATCACTAATAACAAAGCTATGCATATACGTCTAGGCATATGAGTAAGAGGGGGCTTCGTGATTTGTACAAAAAGGAGTTGCTGAAAGGCATTATCTCGTATAAGTTAGATTTATGTAAATTATGTATGATGGAGAAGCTACATAAGATCGGCTTCAAGCAACCCATGCATTAAATCGAAAGACTTCTCGATTACATTCATTCAGACGTATGAGGGATATCGCCGATTGCATCAAAGGGAGGTGCCATGTATTATGTTACCTTCATTAACGACTTCTCACGAAAGGTATGGGTTTACTTTCTCAAACACAAATAAGATGTGTTTGCCAATTGTAAGGAGTGGAAAGTTGTCGTGAAGAAGTAAAATGTGCGATCGGTGGAATATTTGCGGACAGATAATGGAGGTGAATACACCTCGAAGGAATTTCAGGATTTCTGTAAAGAATAGGGCATACAGCGGCAATGGACTGTTCCACGACAGCCAGAGCAGAATGGAGTAGCAAAGCGCATGAATAGGACACTACTAGAGAGAGCCATAAGTATGCGGTTATAATCTAGACTTTCGAAGGACTTCTAAGCAGAGACGGTAAGTCATGCATGCTATTTGGTCAACATGTCTCCATCAACGGTCATAAATCTTCAAATCCCAAAAGAATTATGGAGAGGAGAGCCAATCAGTTACGATTCTTTATGGGTGTTTGTGTAAGTCCACGTTGCCCACCCCGGTGCTTGCGGGGAGGTGGAAAATGGAATAAAAATCGGATTTTTACTACTCTAGGCAACATGGACTAGACAAAGTCGGATCTATGCTAAACAAAAATTTGCTAAAGCTAACTAGAAACTAGTTAAAGAGTAGAATGGTTATACCTAGGGCTTTATGTCCTTCTCTCCTTGCTCCTTGGAGTAGTAGAAAGTGATCACCTTTGTCGTCTTCTTGAGTCGAAGAAGGATCCACCCGAAAGCCTCAACCTTTGGCTTCAACTTCAAGCTAGAAGTAACTAGGGTGCTAGAAGTGCTAGTCCTAGAACCCTAGATGAGAGTAAAGATTATCAAGAAGAGGTTTTTCTCAAGCTCAAGTGTTTCTCAACACATGAGAGGGGAGAGCTTGAGGGAGAGGAAGAACAAGAGAGAGAGAGTGAATGATAGAATGAGAGAATAATAAGCCATTCTCACATATATGTGTGAATTATTGTAAATAGATAATTAGTGAGATAATTGTCATAGCTTAATCAAGACATGACCATTATCATTTCATTTTTAATACAAATTGCAAGGATCAAAGAGCATTTTCCAAATGAAATGATGATGGTCAAAGTGTCAACCTAGGTCAACAAGTCAAGAATGTCAAATGGTCAACAACCATAACCATGCACAATTATATTAAACTAATATCAATTAACCATAATACACACATAAGCATTAGGGTTAATAAAATGATAATGGTCATTAACCCTAATCAAAGTCCTCTCCCTCTGTCTCAAGCAACTGTGCATACGCACCCGTATTCGTGATCCGAGAAACACGAATACAATAAGATAAAACCAATCCCAAATCATATACTAGGATCCAGCTTAAACCAAAGCCCGCTAGTATAAGCTGTCCGGACAGCAAACGTGCACAAGTGCGCGGATGTGAACGAACCCTGTCGCAAAACCATGCGACCTCTACTCATTTTTCCTAAAGGCGAATAGCTCTCTGTGTGGGACTCTAAAGACTCGACACTATGCTGGCAGTGGGTTTAACCACAGACCGCAAGCGGCACTAGCTGTACGTAACGGTCCCCAGGTAGATGCCGATAAGAAGACTCACGAGGTAACCCCATCTGAACTCCTACTGAGCCTGTATGTGACAGTCTCCGTACAGTCCGGTCTGTTCGTCTGATACATCGCATGGCGGGCCTAGGAGGCGGTGAACATCAGTCCCCTAATAGCGGTACAAGTCGTGTCGGAGTGTAGCCCAGAACACCCTGAGATAACACTGGAAACCTACCAGTACATCTCGCTTGCCCTGGCCAGGGACTACTCGTGTAATGGCTCTCCTGGACACAGCGCGATGTCAACCCCCAATACCGGGAGAGACGAATCCTGTCTAACCGTCACTGCCTCTAAGTGCTTCGGGATTGCACCCAAAAACTACCTGTTTGCACGACTCCTTTAAGCCGTGGTAGGGTAGTAATCAAAGTGCAGTGGGAACACACTCGAGGCGAAGTGACAGTGTCAAGTCAGCGGACTAAGCTGTACTCATGTCACCTGGGAACTGATAACTGACGATAGGTATAATACCAACCGACAGTTCCCAACGAGTCCTGTCCAGTGTACTCGTAACCTAACGAGCACCCGCATACTATCTCAAGTACGACGTACTGACGGCTGTGGGACAGACCGTCTCCCACGCTGGGATGAGAAGCGCATGCGCTAGTCTACTCCGGAGTATCGATGCCCTGTCTCGATAGTCCAACGACTAGGGACCTGTATAAGGATGTGCTTATGGATTACCCAGCCCCCACGAGTGTGAGCGCCATCACAATGCTGGTAATCAAGTAAAGATCCTAAGGGCTCTACTAATATGTATATCAGCGATATGCTAAAAGAAACACATGCACATATTAAAGTAGAGACAAACCAAGTAGCATACTACCATTTCGAGCAAGATTGTATATACAACTGTGAATATCCCAAGCTTCCATCAAGTAATATATAAACTAGTATGATACAGTAATGGCCTCTAGGGCATATACACTAACAATCTCCCACTTGCACTAAGGCCATGTACTGGCGTATCGAAGACCTATCATCTCGATCAGCCGCTCGAACTGAGTCTGGGGCAAGGCCTTGGTGAATGGATCTGCAGTGTTATCTTCTGAAGCAACCCTCCGAACCTCGATCTCCTGGCGATCCACGATCTCCCTGATCAGGTGATACCGCCTCAAGATGTGTCTGGATTTCTGATGGGACCTGGGTTCCTTCGCTAAAGCTATAGCCCCGTTGTTGTCGCAATACAGAGGTATTGGGTCAACAATGGACGGAACCACCTGAAGTTCTTTCAAGAACTTCCTCATCCAGACAGCTTCTTTTGCGGCATCAGATGCAGCGATGTATTCCGCTTCCATAGTCGAGTCAGCAACGGTTTCCTGTTTGGAGCTCTTCCAACACACCGTCCCTCCATTGAGGGTAAAGACAAAACCCGACATAGACTTGGAATCATCCTTGTCACTCTGGAAGCTGGAGTCAGCAAAGGCCTCAATCTGGAGGTCTTTTCCGCCATACACCAAGAACATCTCCTTAGTCCTTCTCAGGTACTTGAGAATGTTCTTTACCGCTATCCAATGTTTCTCCCCAGGATTTGACTGATACCTGCTTACCACACTCAGTGCATAAGCCACATCTGGTCTGGTACACAACATCGCATACATTATAGAGCCTACCGCAGAAGCGTAGGGTATAATAGACATGCGATCCCTCTCCAAATCAGTCTTTGGAGACATCTCTTTGGAGAGGGTGATCCCGTGACAAGCCGGTAGATTACCGCGCTTGGATTCTTCCATACTGAATCTCTTCAGTATGGTGTCGATGTACTTGGACTGTGAAAGTCCTAATATCCTCTTGGATCTGTCACGGTAGATCCGGATACCCAGAATGTATGAGGCATCACCCAGGTCTTTCATGGAGAATCTGTGTGACAAGAACCCCTTGACAGATTGTAGCATAGGAATGTCATTTCCTATTAAGAGAATGTCATCCACGTATAAAACGAGGAATACCACAGTTCTCGCTACAAATCTACAATAGATGCATGGTTCATCTGAATTTTTGATAAAGCCAAATTCCTTGACCGTCTCATCAAAACAGATGTTCCAACTCCGCGATGCCTGCTTCAGTCCATAAATGGACTTAAGCAACTTGCACACCTTTCCGCTGCTCCCACTCTGAATGAAACCCTCTGGCTGTTCCATATAGACACACTCCTCTAAATGTCCATTTAGAAAAGCGGTCTTTACGTCCATCTGCCAAATTTCATAATCGTGGAAGGCAGCAATGGCAAGAAGGATCCGAATGGATTTCAGCATAGCTACTGGAGAAAAGGTTTCGTCATAGTCCAAACCAGGTCGCTGACGAAAACCCTTTGCAACCAGTCTAGCTTTATAGGTCTCAACCTGTCCATCTACACCAATCTTCCTTTTGAAGACCCACTTGCATCCTACGGGTTTTACCCCATCTGGAGCAATGTCCAACGTCCATACTTTGTTGGTGTATATGGACTCCATTTCGGTCCGCATTGCATCCAGCCATTTTACCGAGTCAACGCTCTGAATGACTTGCTGGAAGCTAGTAGGCTCATCACAATCTATGATGCAATCCTCTCTATCCCCGTCAATGAGAAAACTGTAGTATCTCTCGGGCGGATGAGACTGCCTACTACTCCTGCGGAGTGGCGTGGGAATGTCCTGATCTTTCGAACCCTCTGGTTCTACTAAGCTTTCAGTAATAGCTCGTGGTTCTGGAATTTCTTCCAGTTCTATTGCGCTCCCACTTATTTCTTTTTCTATGAACTGGTGTTCTAGAAAGTGGGCATGGCGAGAAACAAAAACCTTTTGTTCCTCTTCGCAATAGAAGAAATATCCCTTGGAGTTCTTTGGTTATCCCACAAACTTGCATTGTACTGAGCGTGCCTCGAGCTTGTCCGCATGCTGCTTTTTTACAAAAGCTGGACATCCCCATGTCTTAATGTGATTAAGATAGGGTCTCTTCCCATACCATATCTGATATGGTGTAGTAGGCACAGTCTTAGTTGGAACTCGGTTCAAAAGGTATGCAGCTGATTCTAGCGCATATCCCCAGAACGATCGCGGCAACTCAGCGTTACTCATCATGGACCGTACCATATCCAATAGGGTTCGGTTCCATCTCTCCGATACACCGTTATGTTGCGGAGTGTATGGAGGAGTAAGCTGAAAGAGAATTCCATTCTCTTTTAAGTAACCCAGGAACTCGGCACTCAAGTATTCACCACCTCGATCAGATCTCAGTGACTTGATACTTTTGCCTGATTGTTTTTCTACTTCATTCTTATATTCCTGGAATTTTTCAAAAGCCTCGGATTTATGTTTCATTAAGAAAACATAACCATACCTTGAAAAGTCATCCGTAAAAGTAATGAAGTAAGAATAACCGCTTCGTGCATGTGTAGACATTGGACCGCACACGTCGCTGTGTACGAGTCCCAAGAGCTCGCTCGCTCTTACTCCGTGTCCAGTGAACGGAGTCTTTGTCATCTTTCCTTTGACACAGGATTGACAAGTTGCATACGATTGATATTCGAACGGATCCAAATATCCTTCTGCATGTAACTTAGTCAACCTTCTCTCATTGATGTGACCCAGTCTACAATGCCATAAGAAAGTTTTATTGATTTCTGAAGCTTTCTTTTGTGTGTATTCTGGACATTGAAAATCTGTGGTTGGTTTAATACGTATATACCGTTGTTCAATGTACCTGACCCAATCAAAACTTGATTAAGGTGAATGTTCACTACATTACTTACAAATGCAAATTCATAACCTTCTTTAGATAATAAAGATACAGAAATGATATTACAGGTTGCATTTGGTACATGATAACAACTACGCAAAACCAAAAAGTGTCCATCCGACAATCCCAGGTGATAGTCCCCCACGGCCTCAGCATCCATGCTAGCACCGTTTGCAACTCTGAGGGTCATGTCACCTGCCTTCAAAACTTTACGCTTTCTCAACGCCTGCAAAGAATTACAGATATGAGATCCTGATCCGGTATCCAATACCCAGGATGTAGAGTTTATTGATAGACAGTTTTCAATAACATACACACCTGAAGCTGAAGCCGCAACTCGCTTCAAATCCTGTGTTCTGGCCTTCCAAGCCTTGCAATCCTGTTTCCAGTGACCACTTTTGTGACAGTAGAAGCATTCTTCCTTCCCCACCAGCTTTCCCGCTACCTTTGTTGCTTTTCCTTTTCCCTTCGTATCCACTTTACTGACACCGCCTCTTGGTTTGGCGGGGGCTTTCTTCTTCTTACCCTTAGCTTTCGCCCTGGATCTAGAAGAGGAAGATCCTCCTACAAACAAAGTGGATGTCTCCCTACCTTTCTGTAGGGTGCCCTCTGCACTCCTCAGCATATTGAGGAGCTCTGAAAGTTCAACTTCCTTTTCCTGTAAGTTGAAGTTCAGGATGAACTGGGCGTAAGTGGAAGGAAGGGACTGGAGAATCAAGTCCGTATAGAACTCATTCTCCAACGTGGTCCCAAGTTCCGCGAGCTCCTCTATGTAGCCAAACATCTTAAGCACGTGTTCCGCTACCGATGATCCGACGGCCAACCTTGCCGAAAATAACTTCTTCGACACTTCGTATCTGGCGATACGAGACTGCTCTCCATACAGTTCTTTTGTATGAAGAAATATGGACTCTAGGTCAATATTCTCGTGCCTCCTCTGATGTTCGTTGTCCATCGAGGCAAGTACGAGGCATTTGGCCTTCGCGCAATCTATTTCCCAGGTCTTATAGATTTTCCTATCTACGACACTGGTTTTGGGACCTGGGACAGGGGGAGCTTTGGTGGTAAGGAGATACCCCAGCTTGTCGTAAGTGATTGCCATCTTGACATTCCTGAGCCAATCTTTGTAGTTTGGCCCTGTCAATATGTTTTTATCTAGTAATAACTTAAGTCCGGTCATGTTGAATGGTCGCTGCAATTAGGAGAGAGAAAAGAAACACATTAGCATGATGCTCTTGCAAGTTTAGAGTGGTTTTTAGTTTGTCTAAACAGGATGGCTCCCACTGTCTCTCGAATTCCTTCTCAAACCGTAAAGAAAGGATTAGTTAGGATCAATCTCACCGTACAATACTTGCTTAACCGTTCAGCCAGGCCAGTGTCGGTACTTCGAGGGAGGTTTTCCAATGCTTTCGCGAAGTTCCTTAATTAAGTAACCTCTTTTCCCTGTGGGCGTAGCCCCGCTAACACCTTTCTAGACACCTACTAGGTTTATAGCATTGATCGTTAAGTGAGAGTTTTCCCGAGGAGTAGCATATACTCACAGTAGGATCGGGATCCAAATATCATCGCGTGATAAAACCGAAGGAATCCTACCAGAATTATCACACTCCAAATGGTATGCAGTGCTAGCAAGTTTCAGTACTTATGAAACTCCCGATGTGAATTTTTGCCCCATGCTCTTATGACCTTGACTTTGGCCAAAATATCATAAGTCACATGTCAAGTTCTACCCGTCATTCTCCTGGTTAATTTGGACCCACCCGTACCTACCCTTGACTTTGGCCAAAATGACAGCACGACTGTCCTAAACCAACGCATCTATCTATGCTGCACATGAATACCCAATAGCTACCAATCACTATGCCTTGACTTTGGCCAAAATACATAGCTTGAATACTTTTTGACCATTCATGTGGAATGACGGAGGGCTACGAATGGTTTTGGCGAAACCGTGAACGTAGAGAACTTGATATAATCGATGGAACGAGATAGCTTTTAAAAGGAGTGGTTCAAGCTCCGCGTTTTAAAAGTTTAATTTTGAAAAGAACCGAGTGGTTTTCAAAGTGTTCCAATCGACTTTTACTTGGTTTATTTTCTTGCATTAGTTCTTTTAATGCGTCCCATCATTTAATCCTACCATTGCAGAAAACAACCAAAATATGACGTACGCTTATGCCATTCGCATTCGCCACGGGGCCCCGTCATCACCCGTTAGGTTACTTAACTAACGACAGAGCGGGGGCTGGGCTAGCGCGGCTGTAAAACATAAACAACGCCTAAATAGTTATAATATATAAATATATAGCAATGATAGGCATTACAGATCACAGATGAATACATTGGATATACTAGGAATCCGCAATCCGTTCGAGCCTGCAACGAAAAGCGGATTACACGGTCGCGGTGAATAGCTAAAACCCCACCCAAGACCCCTACGGGTGCGGCAAACTACCCGCCAAGTACCCGAAGCGAAGCAACCTCCCTCACCACCGTGAGTAGGCCACTCGGCACTTCGAGACACCCGGTAGTTTGTGCACCCCCTCCATGGGTCTATCCTAGGAGCAAAAACAATAAAAAGAATTATACAATGACGGCTACAACCCCGACCCGGTTGCACGGCCATACAAATAATAATACATCAATTTACATATTACATGAATGAAAGAAAAAGAAACACTCATCTCACATCCACCCCGGCTATTCACCCGCGATAATCCAACGCATTCATATACACATACCATCATCAAACACAGATCACAGATATGTATAACCCCCACTAATCGACATATAGCGATTAGCCGACGTTCAATACATATAAACATCACAGATATAACCCTTTAGTCAAAGTGTATTGAAGTTTGATCAAAAAATACGGATTTATAGGCCCCCAAAAACAAATTTCTTTTCTGGAAAACCTGGGCACATATAAACCATCTTAAAAATCCCAAAACCATGCCAGAAGAACACTGCACCAAACTCGACCCAGAACAGAGTCAAAACGGCCGCGGTTGCGCGGCAATAGCTTGCTATTGCCGCGGAACCGCGGCGCTTTGATCGATTCTCTGGATCGTTTTTGGTGGCTTTCTTCACAAAACCCTGAGATGATTTTTGACGTACGATTTATTTTATTTTGAACAGAAAAAATTTTAACAGAAACTTAGGGTTTTGCATGTCGTAGTTTTGCGATTTTTCTGATCGAACTTCTATACACTTTACTACCTAGCTAGTTTATGTTTAGTTAGGCTCTGATACCACTGTAAGTCCACGTTGCCCAACCCGGTGCTTGCGGGGAGGCGGAAAATGGAATAAAAATCGGATTTTTACTACTCTAGGCAACATGGACTAGACAAAGTCGGATCTTTGCTAAACAAAAACTTGCTAAAGCTAACTAGAAACTAGTTAAAGAGTAGAATAGTTATACCTAGGGCTTTATGTCCTTCTCTCCTTGCTCCTTGGAGTAGTAGAAAGTGATCACCTTTGTCGTCTTCTTGAGTCGAAGAAGGATCCACCCGAAAGCCTCAACCTTTGGCTTCAACTTCAAGCTAGAAATAACTAGGGTGCTAGAAGTGCTAGTCCTAGAACCCTAGATGAGAGTAAAGATTATCAAGAAGAGGTTTTTCTCAAGCTCAAGTGTTTCTCAACACATGAAAGGGGAGAGCTTGAGGGAGAGGAAGAACAAGAGAGAGAAAGTGAATGATAGAATGAAAGAATAATAAGCCATTCCCACATATATGTATGAATTATTGTAAATAGATAATTAGTGAGATAATTGTCATGGCTTAATCAAGACATGATCATTATCATTTCATTTTTAATGCAAATTGCAAGGATCAAAGAGCATCTTCCAAATAAAATGATGATGGTCAAAGTGTCAACCTAGGTCAACAAGTCAAGAATGTCAAATGGTCAACAAACATAACCATGCACAATTATATTAAACTAATATCAATAAACCATAATACACACATAAGCATTAGGGTTAATAAAATGACAATGGTCATTAACCCTAATCAAAGTCCTCTCCCTCTGTCTCAAGCAACTGTGCATACGCACCCGTATTCGTGATCCGAGGAACACGAATACAATGAGATAAAACCAATCACAAATCATATACTAGGATCCGGCTTAAACCAAAGCCCGCTAGTATAAGCTGTCCGGACAGCAAACGTGCACAAGTGCGCGGATGTGAACGAACCCTGTCGCAAAACCATGCGACCTCTACTCATTTTGCCTAAAGGAGAATAGCTCTCTGTGTGGGACTCTAAAGACTCGACACTACGCTGGCAGTGGGTTTAACCGCAGACCGCAAGCGGCACTAGCTGTACGTAACGGTCCCCAGGTAGATGCCGATAAGAAGACTCACGAGGTAACCCCATCTGAACTCCTACTGAGCCTGTATGTGACAGTCTCCGTACAGTCCGGTCTGTTCGTCTGATACATCGCATGGCGGGCCTAGGGGCGGTGAACGTCAGTCCCCTAATAGCGGTACAATTCGTGTCGGGGTGTAGCCCAGAACACCCTGAGATAACACTGGAAACCTACCAGTATATCTCGCTTGCCCTGGCCAGGGAATACTCGTGTAATGGCTCTCCTGGACACAGCGCGATGTCAACTCCCAATACCGGGAGAGACGAATCCTGTCTAACCGTCACTGCCTCCAAGTACTTCGGGACTGCACCCAAAAACTACCTGTTTGCACGACTCCTTTGAGCCGTGGTAGGGTAGTAATCAAAGTGCAGTGGGAACACACTCGAGGCGAAGTGACAGTGTCAAGTCAGCGGACTAAGCTGTACTCATGTCACCTGGGAACTGATAACTGACGATAGGTATAATACCAACCAACAGTTCCCGACGAGTCATGTCCAGTGTACTCGTAACCTAACGAGCACCCGCATACTATCTCAAGTATGACGTACTGATGGCTGTGGGACAGACGGTCTCCCACGCTAGGATGAGAAGCGCATGCGCTAGTCTACTCCAGAGTATCGATGCCCTGTCTCGATAGTCCAACGACTAGGGACCTGTATAAGGATGTGCTTATAGATTACCCAGCCCCCACGAGTGTGAGCGCCATCACAACGCTGGTAATCAAGCAAAGATCCTAAGGGCTCTACTAATATGTATATCAGCGATATGCTAAAAGAAACACATGCACATATTAAAGCAGAGACAAACCAAGTAGCATACTACCATTTCGAGCAAGATTGTATATACAACTATGAATATCCCAAGCTTCCATCAAGTAATATACAAACTATTATGATACAGTAATGGCCTCTAGGGCATATACACTAACAGTTTGGGTGTCCTGCCTACTCGCTCGTAAATCAGAATGATGGGACCAAGCTGGAATCAAAGTCGAAGAGTGTGTGTTTTCTTGAGATTCAAACTTGGTGTGAAAGGCTACAAGTTACGGGATCTTGAAAACAAAAGGGTATTCACTAACCGAGATGTAATCTTTGATGAGGATTCCATATTGAAAGACGTGGTGGGAGATAATAAGGAGACAGGTGGAGCATTAAGGAACAATGATTCAGTGGAGGTGGAGTTATCTAGCGCTCAGAAAGATACGGACACTGAAGCACAATATCGGTCTATTGATGCGGAGGTGGACGGGCAGATTACGGAGACAGAAGGTGAGGACCAACCCCAACAGGATCCACATGCAATGGCATTAAGGAGACCGACACGTACTTATAAGGCACTAGTCAGGTACGGTTTCGAAAACATGCCCGTATACGCTTTAGTCATTGAAAGCGGAGATCCCAGCTCTAATCAGGAGACCATTGGGCAAAAGAATAGGGATCGATGGATTGTAGCGATGACAGAGGAAATGGAGTCATTTCGAAAGAATGGTACGTGGAGATTGACAGAGCTACTGAAAGGAAAAAAGGCTATTAGCTGCAAGTGAGTGTTCAGGAAAAAGGAAAACGAGCAATACAAGGCACGTTTAGTTGCGAAAGGTTTTGATCAGAAGGAGGGGGTTGACTACAATGAGATTTTCTCGCTGGTAATCAAGCATACATCTATTCAAGTGTTGTTAGCGACGATAGCTACTCAAGATTTAGAGTTGGAGTAAACGGATGTGAAAATGACACTTTTGAATGGGGAGTTGGAAGAGAAGATCTTCATGAAGCAACCTGAAGGATTTATAGAGCCCGGCAAAGAGGATAATGTATGTGAGCTCAAGCGGTCTTTATATAGGTTGAAGCAATCTCCCAAGTAGTGGTACAATCTCTTCGATTCTTTCATGAAGAAGACCAACTACTCGAGATGTGAATATGACAGCTGTGTGTGCTCGAAGAGATTTAAGGATGGATCGTCAATATATCTACTCTTATATGTCGATGACATGTTGATCACGGCTAAGAGTGACAGAAATAAAGGCGCTTAAAATTTCATTGAGCGCAGAATTTAACATGAAGGATTTAGATGAAACGAAGAAGATTCTTAGGATGGAAATTATTCGAGATAGGAAGGCTGGAAAGCTGTGGCTATCCCAAGTCATATATATTGAGAAGGTATTGGAGAGATTCAATATGAAGGACTCAAGACAGGTGAACACCCTATCGCCGACCATTTCAAGCTATTCTTCAAAGAGTGCCCAAAATCAGCGAGGAGAAGGAAAAGATGTCTCGAGTACGATATGCAAGTACGATAGGATTGCTAATCTATGCTATGGTATGCATACATCCAGATATATCCTATACGGTAAGTCTGGTTAACAGGTACATATCAAATACAGGGAAGCTTCATTGGGAAAGTGTAAAGTAGATATTCCGGTATCTAAAAGGAACTAAAGATCTCAGTTTATTCTTTTACAAGTCAGAAGATAAATCGAGCCAGTTGCAAGGATACGTAGATGCGGATTACGCTGGGGACTTAGACAAGAGAAGATCTCTTATAGGCTATTATGTATAGTTGAAGAATCTCCTATCAGTTATAAGTCTACACTTCAGGATACTGTGTCACTCTCAACGTCAGAGGCAGAATACATGACAGCAGTGGAAGCATCTAAGAAGGCTTTGTGGTTAAAGGGCCTAGTTGACGAGTTTGGGTTCGATAAGGGGTTGGTTCCTTTGTTTTGTGACAGTAAAAGCGCCATTCACTTGGTGTCGAACTAAGCATATCACAGTCGAACTAAGCATATTAACGTACGGTATCACATGATAATGGAGTGGGCTGAGAAGGACATCGATTTGATAAAGATCGATATTAAGGTAAATCTGACGGACATGCTAACGAAGGTCGTTCCTGCGGAGAAGTTCAAGTCTGCCTTGGTTTCTATTCAAGTACTCAAATGTGAGAAAGGGCGACCTAGGTAGAAGGGTCGCACCAGTTTCTAAGTTCTGGTTAAAAACTGTAGCAGTATCAGTTTCGCAATTCTGAAAAAAGATTGTGCCAACAGGGGAAACGGGGAGAACAACTAAAGCACCCCTAGAGGATACAGGAGGAAGGGGCAACAAGTTTTTAAGATGGTTATAAGGTAATACGAGCCAAGGTGGAGATTGTTGTAAATGTGTCTCGTATTTGTTCAAGACTGTGCAGCCAAAGAAGGGCCAAACGTCTGAAGCAAGATGCAATATACGTCCGGTATTTAAGCACCAGAATCCATAGCAGAAACCAGATGTCTGCCGCTGTAGGCAGCAAACATCTGGCCACGCTCTGACCAGAAGCGTTTGAAAGAGACAGACGTATGACCTCATAAGTTCAGACGTCTGGCAAACTCTCTACCTTTTGGCAGAGCAAATGTAGATGTCTGCCCATCAAAAGGTCAGATATCTGCCTATAGATAAGCATGAATTTCAGAACGAGAATTATCTCGAAAATTCAGTTATTTGGTGACAGTTTTGTAATTTCCGGGATCTTATTATAACTTAAATTTTATAGATCCGTAATATTTTCATCTAGTGTTTTTGTTATTCATCTATAAAGGGATCTGGGTTTATAGCTCCGTAAGATTTTCCGCTATGCCATCTGTGGTCTTAATGGATAACAACCTGCTCCCAATCTTCGTGCAGGTACAAGAGACCTGATGCCACCCCTTCGATGATTCGAAACCCATGTGCCCAATTGAGAGTCGGCTTCGTTGGGTCGTATAAGAACTTACACTACTAAAATAGGGGTAGCCCCTACGGATAACGAAATCCATAGGGGCAGATTTAGTTTGGCCCTATGGACTAATCCGTAGGGCCAAAAGGTTGCCCCTACGGTCCATACATATTAATTTAAAAAATATTAAATCGTAAATTGTTGTTTGCCCCTACGGAGCCGCAAACCAAGAACCTACGGACTTATCCGTAGGGGAATCTAAATAGGGATTTAATTAAAAAGGCACAGATCGATCCCTACGCTGATTACCTAAATATCATTTTTCCCATCGCGCGCGAACCCAAAATCCCCAAACCCTCGTTCCCGCCGATCGCCTGTGTTTCGTCGCCGTTCGTCGACTCGTCAATTCGTCGTCATCCCCAAACCTAAAATACGCCAATTCGTCGTTGCCACCGCCTGGTTCTTCCTCATCTCCGTTTTCGTCGTCGCCTCCGATCGATCGTCGCTTCCACTGCACAGGTTAGGAAATCTTAAATTAAATAAATTTTTGATTATTTTAGGGCTAGGGTTCATGGCTTGGGTACCGATGAGGCATCGGTTGGGGTTAGCGTTAGGGTTAGGGTTGGGGTTGCGGTTGGGGCTGGGGCTACGGGTGGGGTTGGGGTTCGGCAGGGGGTTGCGGTTGGGGTTGGGGTTAGGGTTAGGGTTGGGGTTCGGCTGGGGTTGGGGCTGGGGCTGGGGTTATGGTTAGGGTTAGAATTAGGGTTGGGGTTAGGGTTAGAAACCACTTCTTGACATTACTGATAGCAGTGACACACACACACACATAAATAATGCTCTCAAAATTAAAGCTTGATCACATGAGTTTAATCCATTATTAATGCTATTAATTGTGTCTCTTCATTTATTTGTTGTTACATTGCTATTAAGCATATTTTACTTATGAAGGAGGATACTGTTGATAGAAGACCTTTTAGAATAGAATATTATGTTGAGGCAAACAAGCTGTCTGAGAAAAAAATGGAGTAGAACACTGCCCATTATATATAAAATAACCTTGAAATTATTTAATGATATAACTATAGGGATCACACTACACTACAGTTATTATCATGGAAAATCAAATAAACTAATAAATGGGTGTCCTTAAATTAATTTGTGAGATTAAGGTAATGAATGATGGTGGCAATGTTGGTGATATAGTGTTTTATTATGATATATATGGTATCATGCAAATCTTTCAAGACTTAACTAGTACCATTTCTAAAGATTATCATATATATCATGCTAAACATACTATATCTAGGAACAAATAAAGCAAATGTCATTAATGTACATTTTAGCCTCAGTTTGCTTCATGCACGCTCCTATTAGGAAGATTAGTTGTATTATAGCGATAATTTTAAGTATTGTCTCTAATTTTTCTTTCTAAAGCCTTCCTTAAATTTCAATATCAACATTACAACTTTTCAATCTTTTCTCCTTTAATGCTTTAGATTCATATAAGTTGTTTTCTTTTTTTTCTTTTAGAACAATAGCATAGCAAACACTACTAAAATAGGGGGTTGCTTAAACATTTTTGCATTATTTATGTGTGTGTATGTCACTACTACAAATAAGGGTTACACCCGACAGCCGAAACACATACACACACAACAAGAATACACAACAAACGCATCATTAGAGAGTGATTCAAGATGTTCAAGTTAAAACCAATATATGATACTCGATGATAATATGGAACTTTCCTATTCTCATCGATACTCATATATGAAACTAAAAGCGTCACTTAGTCCCCGTCTATCGGTTAACATACGTTCGATGTTTGTCGTGACATAGAACTATATAAAGTTGATCTTAGTCTAAAATTAGACTAACGTATCATTAACAAACGTTTAAGTTGATCTTAGTCTCAAATGAGATTAACGATCCTTAAACCCAACCCAAACCCAAATCTAAGATAATACAGATTTGGACTAATCCACGCCATACGGGCGACAACATAAATTAGTCTCCGTATACAATCCACGGGCAACCAAAAACAAAACAAACACCCACGACACGAAGTGACCATCTGGAGAATTTGAAAGTTGTTACCGCTATGCGGTAGCGTAATTAACTGCAGGGGCTTGCGCCTGTAGGGAAGAGCGTCCCCACAATCAAAAACCCCTCAACGAGGGGGAATCTGACGAAGTCTGCTACATCGGCCGCATCCGTTTAAACCTTCGATATACGGTGCCATAAATCAACTTGGCATCTTCGGAGAGGTGGACGGATAGAACCAAATAGCATCTGCCTCGAAGTTCAGGCCCGGACGTCCAAACGTCCCGGTCGCGTCTTTCGGCGGAGAACATATGTGACATGTGATATGTATGCATGTGTTTATGTGATATGTGTGTATGTATGCATTAAAGTAAAAACAACCCTACACTTAAGCGAAATCATAAATTGAAACACACATATATAGAATACAACTCATACATGGGTATCCTCAAATCTAACTTTGATTATCGATAATTTATTCTTTTCAACGACAAACGCACACACAAAGCATATACACGAATTTTCTCCTTTGTCATTAACCATCCCGTTCTTAGAATATAGTCATCATAACCTACAATTTATATGTTATACAGTTTAACATGGCCCATGAGTACGTCAGAGTTAAGGACTGGATGTATATGAATTGGCAACAACGTATGCAACCTAAGTTTGTCACTGGAGTTTCTGTTTTCATTGAATTTGCACGCGCATATAATAAGGAGAAGACAGTAATGTGGCAGAAGAAGAAGGAGAAGATAGTAATGTAGCAGAAGAAGAAGAAAATGACATTCCTTGTTCTCTGTTTCAGTATCAATCTTCTGATATGAACTAATGATGGCTTTCACATTGGCTTTTCCTTTTAGAGACTTCTTAGTGTCCAATGGAAAGTATACATTAGATTTGTGCAGGTCTGGTTCTTCTTTGACTTTCAAGAGTTTCAACTGATTCTGTAAATTACACCCTTGTTGGGTGATACTTTTACCACTTCTCACTGCAGGTGCGCTCTCTAATTGACTAAAAGGGTTTTCTGTTGCCTTCTTTGGCTTTATAGAAGTTTTTTGATGGGGGTCATCTGAAATCTGAGTATGATGCTTGATCAGAATTTTCACTTTCTTTTTTTGTATATTCAAAGTCCTATTCCTTTCAAGAATTTATGAGAATATCAGGTGATTTCTTATAGGAGTTCCAAGGTTTTCTCGACACCGCTACCTGGGAGTATTGCGTAAGTGTTAATATTTATTCTAACAGGTTTGAAATTTTTGTTTTGAAAAGTTTAAATTTAAATGATGTACTTATATTTTACTGGTTAATGTGGGTGTAGGAGCGGGTGGTGGAGCAGGCGGAGGCATCGAGGATCGATTCGCCCTTTTCTGGGATCAGGCTCGGGTATTAATATATATTTACATTTGATTTATCCAATATATTTATTATTAACACTTGCAATTTAATAACATTAGTTTTTTTGTATTTGCAGTTGGATTACGATTTTCAGCCTGTAGGCATCGATAAATTACAATAGATCTACTGTGATATAATGTAATATTAAGAGTTATTTTTTAATATATGTAATTTTTTGCAAATTGCAGAGAGCTCAGACCCTGGCGCAGGGTGGTACACCGAGCGTGATGTCCACGGCACCTAAACAGATCCCGCCACGGGCAAGCTTCGATACCCCAGAGTATTGCGTAAGTGTTAATATTTATTCAACCCCTATTTGAAATTTTTGTTTTTAAAAGTTTAAATTTAAATGATCCGATTTTACTGGACAGAATGATCCGATACTGCTGACCCCAATCCTAGCAGGGCCCATATGAGGTTGGACTCCACCCCGGCGGTTACTTCCTCCGTCTCCAGTGAGCGACGTTTCCAGCAGGAACTGGAGAGCTTGAAGGCCACCGTTCAAGAGTTGAAGGAGATGCTGGTATGTATACTACTTAATAGTAAAATATTATGTCATATTATAGATAGCAACATATCCAATATTAGTACGTAGCCTAAGCTTATTTGGTTGTAGACTTACCTTTGATTAATCATACATACATATCTAATTAAAATAAACTACGGTTTTCCAAACTAGATATCCAAACGAGGCCAAGTCCCTAAGTATACATAGATTGGGGTTTCGAAATAACTTGATAATGATACGAATTTGAATAATACACAGCTCTTACTCGCTTATTACACACGTAGGTTCAGACGCGACAGGGTACATCTGCCGAGCCTCCACATGCATCTTCTTCGACTAGGGTAGCTTTTTGATTCTTATATTTTAAACATGTATTTATTTATATGATACATATTGTACTACATTTTGGACGATATTGATATTGTGGTGTTTGCGTGTTTATATTGATATCATATTTTGCTTGTTGGTTCCTTTTGTATATTATGCGTGAGATGTGATTATGAATACTGCGATATATGTTCTGCGTGATGATTAATTTTATATATGATCGATGTATATATTATTGTGCACATGGCGAGAAAAAAATAGACAGTACTTTTTTTCTAAAAAAACCTGATAATATGTACCTACGGATTAATCTGCAGAGCCCAACGTTGCCCCTACGAATTAATTCGTAGGGCCCAACAGTGTATCTACAGATTTATCCGTAGGGGCAAAATATCAAGATACCTGATATTTTGCTCTTATGATCTCAGTATTAGGGGTTACGAATGCCCCTACGGATATATCCTAAACATATGCCCCTACACAGTTATCCGTAGGGACAACTACTTGGCCCTACGGATACGTCTGTAGGTACACCTAATCTATTTTATAAGACCGTCAATAAAATAAATTTTTTGTCCCTACGGACTAAGCCATAGGGGCAACGATACCTACACATAACTCCGTAGGGGCAAATTTTAGTCCATAGGGGCATGTTCAAGGTTTCGATTTGCACCTACGGCGTTTGTACCTGCAGGGTATTTTTTTGCCTCTACGGATAACTATGTAGGGGCAGTGGTTTGCCCCTACGGATAAAGCAACCCTTATTTGTAGTAGTGCTATCAAGGCAAAATATTGGGCATGAAATCGTACACCAAGAGGAGCTCTCCTTTGCCGCGGCAATAGCCAAAGAGATGCTCGATGGCGGAGCCGCCCAATGCCAACAATTTCAGCGACAAACTGTTTCATTCCTCGTCTTGATTCATGAGAGACTTTTTTAACTGCAACCTCCATCTTGGAAATGGGCAGGACGCCTTTGTAGACTCTACCCAAGCCTCCAGCACCCAAGACCTCTTTCTCTTTGTTTGAACCCTTTTGTTGCTTGAAACAATTCCTTGTATGAGAAGCGATGAGCCCATATTCACGCTCCCAATCTTCAAGCAGATCCTTTCTTCCTCCTCCTAATTATGAAGACAATGGTAGCAACAATTAACGCCGCACATAAACATGAAGCTATGGGCAAAGATATTGCAAAGCTATGTGCAATGCCTTTCATGTGCATATGAGGGATTAAAGGAAGCTTTGCATAATTGAGGGATTAAAGGAAGCTTTGCATAATTGAGGGATTTAGCTACACCATTCATCTTGAAGCTCCACCCGAGAACTTAATGGCTGGTACGAACAGGACCATTGGCCGAAGAGAACCCAACATACATGGGATCCAACATCAGACTCGATATGTTGAAGGTAGAGGATAACAGTGGGCTATTAGGTTTAGGCATCCAATAGGAGACAAGGTAACATTGAGTTGCATATCTTCTCCATTGAAATCGATCCACACTTGGATCGGTTTGCCACCGATAAGAGACAAATTCGTAAATGCTCCAGTATCGTCGTCAAAGTAACCAGCAGTGTGGGATGATGGCTTGCTTATGGTTCAGATTGGGAGTTTCCTACTTTTTGACAAATTTAGATTGATGCTCTGGTGCCAGAGTTTTCTTGCTAAAATCCTTTTGATGAAGAGAATTTGAGAATAAAGAGAGGCTCCGCCATCGAAACCTATTTAAATATTATAATTGACTCATTTAGTTTGAAATTTAAATATTTTAATTGCCCTGTCCAAATATTTTTGAGAAATAAACCCTGGCATCAGTTATTGAACAACAGACTTCACATTTGAGGAGTTTGCATTATATAAACAGAGATATTTACAAAAAAATGAACTTTGTTTCAAGCCTGTCAACCCCATAACTCTTCTTCCAATAAATAGTATATAAACCATGGGTCACAGCTCAAAGTTTGTCGGCAAAACCCAGTCCTCAGAAAAGTAATCACACTTTTAAAAAGTCACAGTTGAGATAGATGTGGATGTAACATCAAAATTATATTCTTCGTAGACTTGTATTCTCTATGATCATTTTATTAAAGAAAAAAAGCCCCTGTGAATATTTAGTACTTCATGACCATCTCATGGTAAGAAACTTCTTTTGTTCTCTTTTTTTTAATCTCTTTTTGTTTCCCTTTAGTTCTTCCTTAATGCTATGCAACAGAAGTAACTAACCTCTTATTTTGAATGTACAGTATACATGCCTGAGGTGTCATTATGATGCTCACAAGTGGTGTCTCCTCAGATTATGACACGTGGCAGATGACGTGTCCCGGACTCTACGGGGATGGAATAAATGAGCCGCATTGGGGACATTTCCCGGGGCCCCTTCTCGGTGAACATACCCGACCTTTCGGGAGACCCCAGAAGACATTCCATCTTTACCTAGAAGACTACCAACAGTTCGTCTTCAAGCTTCCTCAGTCTCCTCGCTCGCATCCGAGCCATCTGATGCGCCGAGCTTCCTCGGCCTCCCGCTTGTCTCCGAGCTCCAAGCATGCCGAGCTTTCTCGGCCTCCCGCTCATCTCCGAGCCTCTGATGTGCCGAGCTTTCTCGGCCTCTCCCGATCAACCGAGATTGCAGAGCAGAGCTTCCTTGGCCTCCCGGCTCGTCTCCGAGCCTCTGCCTGACCAAGCCTCCCCAGCTCTAGTGCGGGGCCTTAGCGCGTCCACAATGGCTCCGCGTATCTTGCCGAAGCGAGATATCTGCAGTCCCATGTTCAGCGTCCCTCGCCGATGCGTTTCTCCATTAATGAGCATATCCCGTCATTAATGAAGAGATCCCGTCATTCACGCAGACGTAACGTCAAGGACGTAACCGAAGACGAAGATCCCGCGTGCTCGCTCCATGCGACCACTATAAAACCCCTCTCCCAAACGACTCAGCTAAGAAAATTTGAATCCAATAAACCACTACTCTGCTCCAATTGCTCGACTAACTTGATTGTCGGAGGGTCCTACGGTGGTCACCCATCATAGGACTTCTTCGCAGGTACCTCGGTTTCTACCTCAAACTCAACCTATTAAGATCCACACACTCTAGGAGACAACCTCCGAATCCAATCTCAACCGTCCAGCAACGCTCGCGACAGATCGACGGAGGACAGCATCAGAAGGAGATCAAGAGCTCCATCATGTCATTACAAATTCATGCCTATGGATCTGGAACTGATGATGATATGATCTGCTTGGACACCGGATCGTATTAAAACTCTACGGACATTTTACATTAGAATTTAATGAGGCTGCAGGCGACCGTAGCAAACTCGCTGCGGTCGCATCTCACTGCCATGAGGGTGGGCCCCGCCCACTTAACCTCCCAAGGGCGACTGCAGCGAGTTCACTGTGGTCGCCCACAGCCACATATCTTTTAATTAACGATGTAGAAAAAGTCGCCTCAACTATATATTTATATGATCAGCTTGAAATAGAGCGGAATAAAGAATTATCTATTATCAGTAGCTAACAAAATGGAAAGACTTGAGAAGAATCAAAGTAAATTGTATTTCTAATCTTTATAAAGCCGCGTTTTAGTCATTTGTAGACTCTAGTAGAGGTGGAGTCCACATCTTAATTGATCAAGGGTCGATGAATGTTCTTGCGTTGACCTGCAGTGATGAACATTGACCTGAATAAACTAAGATCAACAAGGCCTCGTAATTAAGGTTTGAGCAAATATTAGTTTAGATGGAAAAATAAAAACATTAAACAAATTGATGCTTGGTTTTGGTTCTTTCAATGTGGGGTTTATTTTAGTATGCGGGTTTGCATGCCACTCACATGGCAACTTTAAGTGATTGTTGACGCCGCGCTGGCATTCATGGTGGTTTCTTATCATTTTGCCTCTAATTTTTGTTACATTTTTTTGTCGAACGAGAATTAATAGTTGATATTACGTATGTATCCATCATAGTGCATCTACATTCAGTATAATAATTAATTAAAAAATAACCGAAAGCCAAACCTGAAGTGCAACCTGCATTATTGCTATGAAACCTATTATGATACGGCGCTTTACTCTGTTATACCATAAAATTATCATCTGCCGCCAGAGATACCTGAGATGCTAGCCGCTGGTGAGTAAAATGACTTGATACGATAATCATCAAGCCCTTCATTTTGGAACATTGTCAGAGTGCTGATGCTCTGATAACTCGGTGGCAAGTCGGGTGAAGGTGCATCTCCCTCGAGAAACCGCAGCACTTGTCTCATAGTTGGCCTAGCTGCAGGCATTGGGTTTGAACATAACAAACCAAGCTTCAACACCAACTCGACCTCGTCAGCACAATAGTCTTCTCCCAATCTTGAGTCCCTTGTTTGAAGCACCGACCCTCTTTGCCAGCTCGCTAGCACCCAATCCGTAAGTATCAGCTCTTCTTCTTGTGCCTGCGGTTTGATCGGCCTCCTCCCACAAGCAACTTCAAGAAGGAAGACACCAAAAGCAAATATGTCGGTCGCAGTATTTGCTTTTCCGGTTCTTGCTAGCTCTGGAGAAAGATAACCCATGGTTCCAGCAACATGGGTAGTTTGAGGATCGGCCTCATGATCATACAATTTTGCGAGGCCGAAGTCTCCAAGCTTTCCATTCAATTCACTATCTAACAGCACATTGCTGGCCTTGATGTCCCTGTGGATTACTACTTGCTCCCAGTCTTCATGCAGGTACAAGAGACCTGATGCCACTCCTTTGATTATTCGGAATCTTTGTTCCCAATTAAGAGCCGGCTTCATTGGGTCGTATAAGAACCTATCAAGGCTACCATTGGGCATAAAATCATAGACCAAGAGGAGCTCACCTTTGCGTCGGCAATAGCCCAGGAGATGCACAAGGTTTCGGTGGCGGAGCCGACCAATGCTAACAATTTCAGCCACAAACTGTTTCATTCCATGTCTTGATTCATGGGAAACTTTTTTAACTGCTACCTCCTTCTTGGAGGTGGGCAGAACACCTTTGTAGACTCTACCGAATCCTCCAACACCCAATAACCGTTTATCTTTGAACCCTTTTGTTGCTCGAAACAAATCTTTGTATGAGAAACGATGAGGCCCATATTCGAGCTCCCACTCTTCAAGTAGCTCGGCGTATTTCATCCTAATTCTAAGTCTGAACACAATGCCAACAAACACAAGCACGCATCCAGAAAGTATGGGCAGAAATACCGGCCAACTAGTGGCGTCTTCTTTGTGAATTGTGAGTGCTTCTGCTATACCATTCATCCTGAAGCTCCACCCAAGAACGGAATGGGCAGTGTCAGAAGAACCGGCTGAAGAAAAGCCGACATACATAAAATCCAACATCAGGCTCGAGAGATTGATGGTAGAGGATAGGAGCGGCCAATTAGGTTTAGTCGTATAAATCGGAGACAAGGTAACATCGAGTTGCATGTTCTCTCCATTGAAATCGATCCACACTTGTATTGGAGTGCGATCATTAAGAGACAACGTCTGAAACAAACAAGTGCCATCCTCATAGTAACCAGCAGTAGTGGACATCTCGGATTTCAGGCTATTGATATTAATTCCAACATGGTTGCCATCGATGTCTTGGAATTCGGGGTTCATCATGGTGTCGAACTCAACAGCAAAGATGTGATTGGTCGAGTTACCATGGTTGGTTTTGTTGAAGAGGCCTAAGTATTGGCCAGGGAGAGCAGCAGAGAGGTCGGTGGTGGGAGTGATGAGGAAGGCCATGCCGTGGCCACCCAACTCAGAGTTGAGGGAATCAATAACAAAAGTGGTTTGAAAAGGGAGGATTTTATTTTTCCCAGCGGCGGACTTGAAGTTAAGAGGCAGAGGATAGAAGGCATGCCCCTTCGTTTCAGGTGTTGCATTGGTCAGCACAAGGAGGCCGTCATCTGTAACAGATGCGAACCCATCCAGGCTCAGGTTAGCATCACTGAACCCATTGAAGATGAATCCATCGTCACTTGAGCTTGTAAGATTTAAGAGCAAGCCGAAGGATAAGATGATGAACAATGTTTTTCTGAACATGAATGGCATCCTTACATTAAGCCCGCAACGCTCGAGTAACTCTGTCTCTAACCAATATGATTTTAATATCAGCCATTATCCATCAACAACTACTAATCTTCCACCAACTATGGAAATGTGGATGAACTGTTAGTGCCGAGTTTAATAGAGTTATGATGATGTGCGTTGACAGCTACGAACATTTTAACCTCTTACCTCAATGTATATATGATTTACGATAGGATTGATGTGTCTCTGTTTACGAGCAATTGACCAACCAATCAATATGCACTCACTGACCTTAATTATACGCCTAAATATCATTATCATGGATCGCACAATCCCATTAAGGGAAGAAAAAAAACTCATTTATTTCAGGAGCAGCCAAATGGAAAGACTTGAGAATAGCTTATCTGCCAACGACCATTTACCGGCGACTCTTATAAAAGTCCTCCATCTTAATCGTCCGCCTTGTAGTTATGGCAATAAAGAAAAGTTTTTGCTTTGTACTTTGATTTTGATTCATATAAATATCCAATACGCGCCCGCTTATGATATTGAATTTATGGATATTAATATATTATGTTTATGTTTTGGGCATGAATATCGATGATGCAACTGTTCGAATGTATACACACATGTTACGATGCATATAGACTAAAACAATTCAATAGTGCAACTGCATTTATCAATCACTAATATGGTTTTATGTTGAATAATGTATAATTGTATTTTTATTTGCTCGATGAAAACATATAAAAGAACAGGAAGAAAAAAATCTCCGGGGCCTAAAACAAAATGGTTTGCTTGAGCTTTTTGTTCATGATCTTTTTTCCTGTTAATTCTAGTGCGAAACATTTGCAAGCTTTAGAAGATCTCCAGAATACTTTACAAAACACGGAGTTGTTGCTAAGGGCTTGGAGTAGCCCATGGGGGAGACCCGGATCGAGTCCCGGATTCCCCCATTAACGAGGGGGTGGCTAATTTATCCCACCTATTATCTCACAAAAAACACAAAGTTGTTGCTTCCTATTTGACCTGTTCTCTGGTTAGCTTTTCAATTTTAATAATATTGGTTTAGTTCTAATAAAGTCCTAGCTAGTCTTTATCTTGTGTAAACATGATATAATTCTTATCTTTGTTCTGCCAAAATCTTCATTCATTGCTGCTGTTCTTTGAAAATGGGGGTGATCACTTGCTTCATGCATCGGGGGTCATGACATTTATATCGCTCGACTCTGAAGAGAATCAGACTATATATCAGTATTGCTCATCCTTTTTTTGGCTAAAAATACCCTCAACAATTGCAATTTTTCACCGAACTACATTAAAGTTTTCTTATTACAATAACTCCCTCAAACTATGGCTTAAGAGAGTTTTTTCTCTCTAAAATAACCGTGGATGCAGAAGTTAAGCAGTTTGCTGTAATAAGAAAACAGTGGAGCCGCGGCAGGGTAGTAATCTAAGTACAGTGGAAACACACACAAGACACTATGACGATATCAGGTATAAGGACTACCCTGTACTTATGTCACCAAAGAACTGTTACCTGACAATTGGTATAATACCATCTAGGAGTTCTCGGCGAGTTCGTCCAGTATAACTCATCCAATGAGCACCTGTATACAATTATCGGTGTCAAACACCAATGGCTATGAGATCAGCCATCGCTCCGTACAGGGTCATGAAACGTATACACTAGTCTAAACTGGAATACCGATACCCAGTCTCGATATTCCTACGATTAGGGACATTTAAGATTGTGCTCATAAATTACCAGGCCCCACTAGTATAATCCTTATCATTAATCCTGGTTGTCAAGCAAATATCCTATGAGTTTTATCTCATGTATTAGCGATACGTGATAGCTAGTAAAACATATACACATAACAGATAAAGACAAACCAGATAGCATACTATCATCTCGAGTAAGACTGTTCTCTGTATAGCTCCTCATGAATTTAGTAATTGCATTCTTATAATTATGATAATTGTCTTGAGAGCACCTATATCCAACATATCTGTCGCCCTAAAATATCTATGGCCATTGGGGACTGGACCGGTATTGAGATCATGGATGGTTGAAGTCAACCATCGGTGGTCCAGTTAACTTTATCTATCGCATAAGCAGTCTGCGGAGAGTCCGCGTACTGAATTGGAGGAATTGGCTCTGACGGTGCCTCATAGGTAAAGCGGCGGTTTCCTCGGATGATATGATTGTACCATGTCCTCCATAAATGATGGGATTTCTGTTCCGGATCATAGTCCCGAATCAAGGCGAAGGCTTCCCGATCAGTAGGCACGTCAGCAAAGGCAGTCTCTGAACAAGCATAAGGAAAACAAGGAATCGAAGTCATGGTGCCTGAAAAGAAACCAGATGAAAAGTTAGCAAAAAGTGCTAAAATCAATAACTTCAAAAGCTAGTGGACTCCACAGAATCAAAATGGCAGTTCATTAAAAATTGAAGGATGGGTCCAATGAAAGGATTTAAAAAGATTCTTCTCAAATAAATGCTGGAGTTGAACTCTAAAAAGACCCAAAAAAGGATAATAATAATTCTTTTTTTAATCAAAGCCTAGCTCTGTTTAAATAAAAAGATGATGGTGATAATGATGAGTTAAACTCCAAAATTCCCCATTGGAAGTGCTTAAAAATAAGCATTAGATCGAAGATTGATAAAACAGAGTTGAACTCCAAAAAAATCCTCAATGAAGAAATACCCAAATCGGCATTAAAGAAATAAAATGGAGTTAAACTCAAGCGTCAGATTCAAGAATCTACAAAAGAAATGGAACTCTAAAATTCCCGTAGGGAATGTTCAAATCGAAAGCTCTGTTAATGGATAAGTTTCCAAAATCAAACATGAGAGCTAAGCTATGCTAATATCGGTGTTTAACGGAAATTTCAGCAAGACTGGGTCTGTTCAAAAGATTTTGAAAGATGAAAAACTAAGCTTCAATGGCAGGAGAATTAAATTCTCAATGGAAGAAGACGATAATGGAGGCGCAGCCCTAAGGCTTAATGCCCTATTTATAGGGATGTGGAGACGGTTCAGATACCCCCACATCTCGAAGATGATCGGACGGCTTAGGGGCTGGACACCGTTGCAACCACGTGCAAGACACATGGGAGCAACGGTGGGGGCATTTGTTCCCTATATATATATATATATATATATATATATATATGTTGGATATATGTATGCCCTAGAGGCCATTATATGATAGTGGATGTATATATATATGTGTGTGTGTGTGTGTGTGTGTGTGTGTATATATATTCAGTGTGCATTCTTGCTCGACATGATAGTATGCTATCTGGTTCTTCTTTATCTGACATGTTGATTTGATCATACTTTTATTCATTCACACATGTTGATAAAGCCCTGAGGATATAGGCTTGACTACTGTGATTATGATGGAGATCATACTAGTGGGACATCTATAGTTTATAAGCATATCCTGAAATGTCCCTAGTCGTAGGTATATCGAGACGGGGCATCGATATACCAGAGTAGACTAGCGTATATGATACTAGACCTATATGATGGGCCATGGATGTTCCCACATTCATCGATGTTTGACTTCGAGATCGTATACGGGTGCTCAGTGGTGACTGGGTACACTGGACGGACTCACCAAGAACTCTTATATGGAATTATATCTATCATCGGATAGCAGTTCTCAGGTGACACTGGTGCAGATTAGTTTGTAGACCCAAGATCGTCATAGAGTCTTGTGTGTTCTCCCACTGTACTTTGATTACCACCCTACCACGGCTCTATTGAGTCGTGCAAACAGGTGGCCGTTGGGTACAGTCCCGAGACACACGAAGACGATGAGCGATAGGAGGGGTTTCGTCTCTCCCTGTATTGGGAGTTGATGCCGTGCTGTGCTCGACTGGCTATATCAGTAAGTCCCTGGCCAGGGCTGTTGAGATTTACTGATAAGTGTTATCAGTAGTTTCTCGATCTGTTATAGACCATTCATCGGCACGACTTATTGAGTTATTGGGGTCGATGTTACCATCCCTAGACTTGATATGCAGCATATCTGACGAAGAGACCGGACTGTACGGTAGTGTTGTCGGTTGGCTCGACGGGAGTTGTAACAGGTTCGCTTGTTTTCTTCTGATCGCTCAATACCCGGGTGGCCGTTACGTTTAGCTGACCGCTTGCGGCTTGGGGGTACTTGATATGATCATCGCCCACTGCCGGCGTATTGACGAGTCTTAGAGTCCCACAATGGAGTTGCTTAGTCCAGGCGAAACGATGTGGTGCGCATATGAGATATGCGCGTGGACCCGGTTAAAATGCGTGTATGAGATATCGTATATTAATCGGGCGGTTTGCTTTTGGTCGGGTCGTATGAGATATGACCGGGTTGTTAAATCAAGTGTTGATTTATCATTGACCATTAGTTTCTCACTTAAAATCCTTTCTTGTCTTTTTTGTATGCATGCATGTATGCATTTATTCTCATTCATGCACATAGGATGTGCATGCACACGTACATGCATACATAATGTTATCATGGTTGTTGATATAGTGGATGGTGGCAATATAAGACTCACACCATTTGTAAAATATATGCATATTAATTTTTGGAAAAAGAAAAATGGAAATGGAAATTGATTATCATGGTTTAATTTAATATTCTTGCACTAACCCTTTGTTTTAACCATGATTCATTTTCCATGGTCATTTTTGTTCGAAACTAAAATATCTAGATATTTTATAACCATGGTTGAGAATGAGAGAGTGAAAATATATATATATATATTTTTTCATTCTCTCATTTTATTGTTATGCTTATCATTATCTTGAGTTTTATAAGCCATCATCTTCTTCCTCCTTTCTCTCTTGCTCTCTAGTTTTCTCAAGTGAGCAAAAGAGTTATCAAATTAGGATTTTGAAGTGAGAAAACCAACCACAATACCATTCTACACTAGTCTTGCCCATTAGTGTAGAGTGTTAACTTCCATTTCTTCTCTTGATCTTGTGGAGTTTCAAGCTTGGACAAAGAAGACTCCGGATGGATCGTCGTGGACCTAGAGGATCTCAAGCGGACCTTTTTCCAACCCTCAAGTAGCCAAGGAGTCTAGCGTAGGGAGCTACAAAGGTTGTACTCTCAAAACCCTAGGTTTTACTACATGTGTTTGTGTTAAAGTTTAGTTGCCCTAATTTTTCTAGCATGATCCTTAAGTTAGTTTTTTTAGCACCATGTAAATTTTAAATATGGTATGTGTGTTGCCTCCAAACCCTTGTAGTGGTGCTGTAGGAAACCCTTCATGGTATCAGAGCCAAACTAGAACCTTAGGCGATGTTTTGGCGAAGTTAAAACTCCGATCGAACCTAAAAATACGGATTTTGACCCTTCTCTGGACCTTTTTTAAAACTGTGTTATTTTCTGAATTAAAAATACTTAAAAAATTCAGCAGGGAAATCTAAGCAAAACTGTAAAATACGAAGCCATAATCCGTACATACCGCCGCGGAACCGCGGCCAGACCTTGCTTGGGCCGTGGATCCACGGCCGTACAGGAATATTATAGCCTCGTTTTTGTACAGTAATGTTCTTAACTGCTTGTACATATTTTTGGGTATTTTTAATCAGACTCAAGTGTTGAGTGTTCTGGGGATTGTTTATGATTCGTTGATTCGATCGGAATATTTAATTTCGTGCTTTTTTCCGGGTAATTTAGAAAGTATTAAAAAGTTCGAACGGATATCATTAACTCACTTTTTCCCGGCACGAAAAACTTTCAAGTGTTGAATTTTTTCTCGAGTTTAAATCTTTCGGAAATACGTGCAAGTAACGCGGTGGACCCTCTAGAAGAACACAAACCTTAACTCGATTATGTGACCGTCTGAACTACCTCTAAACCTTAAGGTTTGGGGCAGTACGGCGTGCCACATATGAGGCGTTGGCTTGACCATTCTACGGCTGGACCACTACTACTGTGACATGTTCCGAGATTTTTGAACTCCGCTCAAGTGTTAAGCTATTTAGGAAATTTTGGGTATTTGATTATTCGATCGGAAAGTTTAATACTGTCTATTTATCTGGAATATGATACAATATGTGGAATTCATATGGTTAGGCATGAAATGCGAAGTATGTGATATTTCGGATTTACGATATCTAAAGAGATTGTGGATTCCAAATGTTGTAGTTTTACACTTTCTTTTCTGTGACCGTAAGTGTAGTATGTCGCATATCGCCGTTTTTGTTGTTATACATCAATGACAATCGGGATACGCATACTTACTTACGTTGATGATATATGATATTATGTGTTGCTGAGATATGATGTGCAGGATTGTCGCGATTGAATAGCCGGGTTTTTTTTATGTGAGATGAGAGTTTTCTTTTCATTCATGTAAAATTCAAATGTAATGTAATATTCTTTTATTTGGGGCACTTCCGGGTTGAGGTTGATGCTGCCAGTGTTGTATATTATTTACTTTTCCGCATTAGGATAGACCCAAGGAGCGGAGCACAAATGACTGGGTTCTGGGGTTCAGTGGGAGGCCATCTCGAGGAGTCGAGACCGGGTCTCCTAAACTCCAGAATTTGTACGGTCGCTTGCCGCTCTCGTAGGGGTCTAGGGGTGTGGGCTTGGTTATTCATCGCGACTGTGGAATCCGTATTTTCTATTGTTGGCTAAATACTAAATACGGACGTTCTAGTATATCCCACATTATATCTATATTTCTGCTGCCTGTATACTGTGATGTGATATCTGAGACGAATGATATATTATATATGAGATATATAGTAGACGTTACTTATGTTTTACACCCGTGCTAGTCCCGTCCCGGTATGCCGTTAGTTAAGTAACCTAACGGTGCATAACGGAACGTTGCGGCGAATGCGGATGGCATAAGCGTACGTTGTATTTTCGTTTCTTTTCTGTGATTGGCTTAAGGACTTAAATGATGGGGCTACATTAATATGATTAATGTAAAGAAAATAAACCTAAAAAGATGTTGTAGAATCGGATTTGAAAACCACTCGGCTCTTTATGAAAAAGCTATATTTCAAAACTGCGGAGCTCAAGCCACTCCTTTTGAAAACCGTTTGATTCTACGACGATATCAAGTTCAAAACATTAAACATTTTCTTAAAAATCATCAGCAACCCTCCGTCATTTTAGGAAGTAGAGTACTTAGTATTCGTGCTACGTTTGTTGACTATAGTTAAGGCGTAGTGTACGGTAGCTAAGTGATGTCTTCCTACACTGCATATGATGCAGATTAATTAGGACATTCATACGACTTTGTTGACCTTAGTTAAGGGTCATATGAGTGGGTCTAATTAATCAAGAAATGACGGGTAGAACTTGACTAGTACTTATGATTTGTTGACCATAGTTAAGATCATAGGTACTAGGGGTAAAAACCACATCGAGAATTTCAATAGTTGAAATTTGCAATGAGATTGCATACCTTCCATATGATGGTTGGATCCCGATCCCACTGTGGGCAATAGTTGCTCCCAGGAGAGTTTTGCAGTGTACAATTAGCTAACCCATTAGGTGTCTAGAAAGGTGTTAACGGGGCTACGCCTCTGGGAAAACGAGGTTTACTTTAATTAGGTCCGTGCGAAAGCACGGGGAACCTCCCTCAAGTACCGACACTGGCCTGGCTGAACGGTTAGCGAAGTTGTAGACTGTAATTAATCCTGGCTAGTTTTCTTTTTAAGGTTTGAAAGAAAAACTTGATTAAAGCAGTGGGAGACATCGATTAGATAAGATAATAACCAATCTGATCTTTGCAAGAGCTTTCGCTGAGTGTATTCTTTTCTCTCTCTTAATGGCAGATACCCATGACAGGACTCAAGCTTCTACTAGATAAAAATAAACTGAATGGGACCAATTATAAAGACTGGCTGAGGAATCTGAAAATTGCCTTGACTTATGATAAAGTATCATATGTCCTCACGGCTCCAGCCCCGCCCGTCCCAGGTCCAAAATCCTCAGTTGCGGATAAAGAAGTCCGCAAGACATGGGACGCTGACTGTGCCACGGCCAAATGCCTCGCGCTTGCATCGATGGATAACACACATCAAAAGCAGCACGAGAATATGGACATTCACGACATATTCCTCCATACAAAGGAGTTGTATGGAGAGCAATCCCGCGTATTACAATACGAAGTATCAAAGAAATTGTTTCAGATGCGAATGGCTCCTAGCACACCAGTAGGAGACCATGTTCTGAAGATGATAGCTCTCATAGAAGAGCTTGAGGACCTTGGATGGACGATGGACAATGAAAAATATACAGATATTATTCTGCAGTCCCTCCCCTCCACCTTTGCTCAATTTATAGTTAACTTCAATATGCACAACATGGAGAAAGAACTACCTGAACTCCTTAATATGTTAAGGAATGCAGAGAGCACACTGAAATCAGTGAAAACTCCCGTTTTGAGTGTTGGGCAATCTTCCTCTTCTCGCCCAAAGGCTAAGGCCAAGGGAAAGATGAAGAAGAAACCCAACAAGCCTAGGGGTGGAGTTAAAAAGGTTAAGGGGAAGGACAAGTCCAAAGCTGGAGAATCGGGTCTTGGAGATAGTGCCCTCAGAGTCAATTATTGGATCACAGGCACGTGGTTGCGATGATTGAGGGAGGACCTATACCGGTAGGACAGTCTTACTCGAGATGATAGTATGCTATCTAGTTTATCCTTATCATCGTGTACTGCTTTAGGTGACCTTACGAGTCGCTATTACACGTTGATAGAGCCCCTAGGATTCTTTCTTGACTACCAGCAGTATGAGCGCGATCATATACATGAGAGCTGGAGTCTATAAGCACATCCTTAAAAGGTCCCTAGTCGTGGGAGTTTCGAGACTGGGCATCGATACTCCATTAGTAGACTAGTGTATACAGTCGAGACCCCGACGAGGGGCGGTGGCCGGTCTCACAAGCCATTGGTGTCAGTTGGTTCACCTAAGATGTATACAGGTGCTCATTGGGTTATGAGTACACCGGACAGGACTCGCCGGGAACCTGCTAGTTGGGATTATACCAGACGTTAGATAGCAGTTCCCTGGTGACATGTGTACAGATTAGTTCATCGACCTGAGATCGTCATTTGTCTCGTGTGAGTTCCCACAGTGCTTTGATTACTACCCTACCATGGCTCAAAGGATTCGTGCAAACAGGTTTTAGTTGGGTACAGTCCCGAGCCACATGGAGGCAGTGAGCGGATCTGCAGGGGTTCGTCTCTCCCGGTATTGGGGGTGAGGTCACGCTGTGTCTAGGAGAGCCATTACACAAAGCCCTCGGTTGAGGCAGGGGATTTACTGGTAGGTATTCCAGTAGTATCTCAGGGTGTTCTGGGCTTCACTCCGACACGACTTGTACCGCTTTTGGGGGTCTGACTTTTACCAACCCCCTAGGCCCGCCATGCGATACTCATAGACGAACGGACCGGACTGTACGGATATTGTCACTGACAGGCTCAGTAGGGTGTCAGGATGAGTTCGCTCATCGACGTCCCTTTTGGTCAATAGCTGGTGGCCCGTCACGTATGGCTAATACCTCTGACGTGCTAGTGGTTAAATCCACAGCCATAGTATTGACGAGTCTTTAGAGTCCACCACACTCAGTTACTCAAGTTTCGGGCGAAACGCTGTAGAGGCCGTATGGAGATATGGCAGGGTTCGATCAGATACGTGCGGTATTGCACGGATCGTGATCGGACGGTTTTTACTAGCCGGCTTTGGTTTAAGCCGGATCCTAGTATTTGACAGTGTAGATTTTGTCTCTTTGCATTTGTGTTCAGTGGGAATACAAATGCGGGCATGTATTTGCAGTAGCGGGGTTTTCCTGTAATTTATTACGGGATCAGTTTTCTGAAGTTGCCAGTTTGCATTCTGTTCCGGCCGATTTTCCTTTGTTCCTTCACGGCCGGACTTTCTGATGGAGGGGGTTATTTGCAAGTTTGCAAATAACATTTGTGGAGGGGGTTTCTTGCATATGGATTGATTATGATGGCATCTTTTCTTTTCATACATCATTACATGCTTTAATGAGATTGGAGTTGATCTTGATTTGGATGTGAGGTTTGCTTTGGATGTGGTCACCCTTCATGTTTCCTACACTCACCTCCCTTGTTGCATTATTCTTTTTTCCTCCTCCATTCTTTAAGGGGCCGGCCACACATAGGAGGGAGAGAGATAGAGGTTCATTTGGTGGTGTGGCAAAAATGTTCATATCATATCATTTTTGCTACACCAAAATTCTAAGCTCATTTCCATTCTTCACCTCCATCATCAAAGGCGACTTCAACCCCATTGAGACAATGTTTTCTTCACTACAACCTACAGTACCCTTAGACGCGTTGGCTAGCCAACTTCGCGCCCGAGTTGCCTCGGTCCAGAGGTGGGAGCCTGTAAAAGTATTTGGCTACGTGGTGCCCTTTTTCGACGAGGAGGTGACGGACGAGAATTCCGCGGGAGATCGGAATGGAGACGAAGACCGGAGGACACAGATCGCTCGGTATATCTCTCACCCCTTCTCTTGTTTGCTTGGATTAGGTTAATGGTTACGATCCGGGTTTATTGTCCGCGGTAGCGCCGGTTTAAAGTTAAGAAAAAATTTTGATTCCGCATTTTGGCCTCGAGTAGACGGCCGGGGCGCTGCCGTGGCGCAACATGGTATCAGAGCCACGCCATTAACCTAGTCTAGCTTGCTCTAACGTGTTTACAAGTTCGATCGAACGGATTTTCCGAAAACCCATTTTCATTTGCACAGTTTTCTGTCGAAATTTTTTGGCTCCAAAAATTTTTCAGTACATTGCAGTGACATGTGCAGGGAATTCTAAGCATTCTGTGAAAATTTGGTCGCGTGATCTCACTATTCCACCGTGGAACCGCGGCCAAACCCACGTATTTTCCGCGGTTCCGCGGCCATTTTTACTATTCATTGGACTAAATTTTTGCAGTGAGCTCCTGGGTTGAAAATGGGGTTTTTGGAATATTCTTTTTGGGCCTAGACTCTCTTTAAGTGCTACAGTAATGCTTGGGGCCCACTTCAATAAATTTGATCGATCGAAAAGTTTAAACACATTAGTTCACAGTATTTACATTATATCTGCGACCGTGAATGTCACTTGATCGGTAAATCCTGTCTAACTGCTATAGCCCGGTTAGACGGATTTGCGAACGTGGCATTTACGTTGATGTTCTGTGTTTGTGCTGTGATGTTGCGGATTGGTCGTGGGGATAGCCTGGTTGCAATGTTAGTACAGTTTTGTTTTATATGTACATTTGATATTGCGGGGAGAGCGTCCGACATGTGGACTGCCGTCACTGCCTGTTTGTATTATTCTTTTGGGGCACGACCATGTTGCGGTCGATGTACCCATTGTATGTATATTTTAATTTCTGTACTAGGTTTACCCCGCGGAGGGGTGCACGGACAGCCGGGTTCTAGAGGGCAACGAGCCCGCATCTCATGGCATTGAGACGGAGGGGGCTTTACTCTAGAATTGGCGGGCTGTTCGCCGCACTCGTAGGGGGTACAGGTTGGCCCAAAGAGGGGTGCCTAAGTTACCGGATTCCGTGAAGTGCTGGGTGGTCCATTCACGTTGCTGAAGGGGGCTGCCTCGCTTCAGGTTTTGGCGGGTGACTTGCCGCGCCCGTAGGGGTCTAGGATTTTCATTGCACAGGCTATCCACACGACCAGGGGAACGTCGGGTTTCAGTAGCGGCTCTATGAAACTCGGGGATCCCAGATATCTGTATTGTTCTGTGATGCTTTACATTTCCGTGATGTTGCATTTTTATCACGCCTTGAGCGAATATTATATATTGATATATATACTAGTAGATGTTGTATATGTTTTGCATCCGCGCTAGTCCAGTCCCCGCTCTGTCGTTACTTAAGTAACCTAACGGGTGATGACGGGACCCAGTGGCGAATGCGGATAGCATATACGTACATCATTATTTTCGTTCTTTTGTGGTGTGATCAATTGATGGGACTGCGTTGATTCGGATCAATGCAAGATAAACAAACCTATTCTGATGTTGTTGGAACATTTTTCAAAAATCTGTTATTGCAAGGGCGTTCTCTTTTGTTTTGCACAGTGGTATTCGGTTATGAATATCCAGCACCTCAGTCGACGAGGCAAGGGCCGAGATCCCTTCACCGGGAGTGGCCCCTTGGACAGAAGTTTGCGTCAGGGCAATAACTTCACTATAGCCGATTACTTTTTGCTTTGCATCGTGGTATTCAGTTGGAATATCCTGCACCTCATTCTACGGGGAAAGAGCCGAGATCCCTTCACCGGGAGTGACCTCTTTAGCAAAGGTTTTCGTTACTATATTTTTATAAAAAGTTATCCAGTTCCTTCAACGATATCAAGTTCATTATGGTAAAAGGTTTTTCGCCAAAAACCATTCGTAGCCCTCCGTCATTTCGGATTAGTATTGCTTAGTATTCGCGCTACGTTTGTCGTTGCTATTCGCCGAGGAGTAGTGTGCGGTAGCTCTGTAATGCTTTCTGTCGCATGGATATGTGGATTGGTTAGGACAGTCGTACGACTTTGTTGATTATTCGTCAAGGGTCGTGCGGGTGGGTTTAACGCAATCAAGATAATGACGGGTTGAACTTGACTAGGACCTTTTGATTTGTTGATTATTCGTCAAGGTCACTTGGGTCCTAGGGGTAAAAATCACATCGGGAGTTTCTAAAGAAACTGAAACTTGCCAGGCATGCGCATACCTTCTGGAGTGTGGTGACTTGAGTGGATTCCGTCAAGTTATCATGCGATGATAGTTGGATCCCGATTCCCACTGATGAGTTGGTTTATTCCTCGGGTGATCCCGGCTAATTCTTCTTTCAGGTTTGGGGAAGAATTTGACGTTACAGTGGGAAGTTTCCAGATTAGATAAAGTGATAACCATTCCGATCTAGGTTAGAGTGCACGCTGAGTGTTTCTTTTCTCTCTCTCTTTGGCAGCGACCATTGACCCGACCCTAGACTATGACTCACTGACCAAATTGACTGAACCTTCTTAACACTGGCTTTTGGATTGTCAGAGTTGCAAACCTCATTGCCACTCCTACTTTTACCCTTTTCTCCAGGACACCCCGTATTACTACGAACGTCCACTTCCATTGGACAAAACCATCGTATGGTTATATACGAACTCGAAGGAATTCGAGGATGGTTTCCGGTTCTGGAGAAAACGAATAGGACTATTCAGTTGTTTTTTCCTTTCACCTTCTCTCATTACGAGTACTCCTTGGTTTAGGAGATAGTAACCTATTACGCAAATTGGATAGTCTTCTTCCAAACCATAGGTAGGTGCCGACCGGTAGGGAATGAAGAAAACCAATTAGCCTAAATGGTGTACAGAAGGTATTAAGTTAAGACAAAGCAAGGGATTAGTAAGAGGGCAAAGTAAACTGCGACTACTATTCACGACCAAACCAAGTATTTCTTCGCCAATCCTAAATCACCTTTGTATTTCTCCAGGACACTCCGTATCACTACGAAGATCTCAAGTTTATTGGATATTCCATCGTATGGTTATATACGAACTCGAAAGGAACTTGTTCCAGTTCGGGGATGGATTCTGGTTCAGGAGAAATAGGAATAAGGTTTATTCGGTTGTCTTTTATCTTCACCCTCTCTCGCATTGAGAGTGTTCCTAGGACTAGGACAGTACACCCATTACGCTTATTGGATAGTCTTCTTCCAAACCATAGGCTGGTGCCGAACGGTAGGGAAGGAAGAAAACCATTTGGCCTAAAGGGGTGTGCAGAAGGTAATGACTAAAGACATATAAAGGGATTTGGAGAGATGGCAAAGAATTATACGGTTACAGTTGTGAATCTGGATAATGGAAGAGGCATTACTAGGAATACCGGGATACCCCATCGAAACATTTCAATGTTTCAGTTTCACTGTGTACTGTTAAAAGAAAACTGATTTCCCAATTAGACACTTGCTCCAGGGTATGTATTTACCAGGTATGATTCTCACATCTGTATGACTTTACAGATGATGAGTGGGAGTGAGTTATTGGGAATTAGGTGATCGTCCTCATTATATCGGAATTCGTTGTAATTGGTGATATTTGAGGAAATCGCCTGGGTTGTTTGCCGGACGGCAAATATTTGGTTTTGAATATCCGTTGTTATGCACCAATTTCAAATCGATATATCTGTACGTCTATTTTTATAGAGTGAGATATACCTTTTGAAATTATGTCTATGACATTTACCTATATCAGTGGATGGTTAGGTAAGAAGCATTGAACAACGGTGTAATTCTTCATAACCATAGTACAGTTTTCAACCTACGACACACAGTGAATGAGTTGTTAGACTCAGGGACTTATACAGAGTATTGTATATTGTCCAGTGTCCATTAGGACAGAGAGGTTGGTCCTCGTACTATATTCTGTTTACTTTTAACTTCTCTAGTTCTTAGACATGTGTTTCGTAGAAACACAGGGTCTGAGTTTTGAGGAGTTATTAGTATAAGAATAGAGTAGAGAACCAGGTATTGTAAGTATCGGGATTCTTCAAGGTGATCGAAGATGTAGATACTTGTGTATGGTATTCAGTTGTTAGTAATGATTAAGAGAACTAGCTTCTCTTTCAGGTTACTCATAATTGGAAGTACTCCTAAGTTGAGTAACGCTGATCGACCTCTCTCCATTTATTTGACATGCACTGGAGACAGCTGCATGATTTGAATCTGGTTCAATTAAATCAGTTCCTCTGTTTTTGTATTGGATATAGAACAGTTCATATCTTGACATCGTTAAGGTACGGGGAGTTGTCCGGCTTATGCTTAAAACCAGACACTGGACAACTCAAGGCACGTTTCTGTAATGGCTGTTTGTGGGTTGACCCGGGCTATGACAAGGGTTGACTTTCTACCATCTGGAAGATCAATAGTGATATTGTTCTTGACTCGCCACAGTTTTAACAAAAATGGAATTTTTTTTTCAGAAAACAGTAGTGAGAGTATGGTAGAACTGGAAGTGATTCCAGAACCGCAAACGATTACTTAAGATTTGATAAGAACCTAAAGATTCAATCCAGTTTGACATTCCATTGGCCACTCCGCAGATAAAGTGGGTAACCTCAGGCGCTCGAGAGGTACTTTGGTATGCTCAAGGATGGTGGCAGGGAGGTTCTTGTTTACCCAGACTTGCCATTGTTGTTGTTCCAGACAATGAGACCCGGCAGGAGGATGAGTATAGCGTCGTTCTAAACTGGCTTTAGAAGTGTACGTCTATATGACTCTGCCAGAGGGTTGTCGTAGTCAGTGGGAGCAGCGGAAGCATTGGTGGACAGTTGGCTTATGTCTATTTATAGACTAGAGCAGATATAGCGGAGATAGATCATCTATTTCTGATGTGACAGTCATAGGTTTGACTTCATCAGAATAGGGGATGGATCTGTTAAGAAGGTAGTAGGGTGTGATGTCCTGGTATTTGGATGACATACACAGAGTAAGAAGTGATATTCCTATACTACGATCGGTTATTCTTTGGTTGTCACATAGTGGTTTCTTCACATAGGACTTGGATATTATATCAGACATTCTGGTTACTGGATCTATGGTTTTAGATCTAGATTTGGGTGGTTTCCCAATCTGGGTACTTTGACATCATTCTATGAGTATTTAGAATGGACGACTCCTGGCACGGTAGTGTACCTGCAGGTGATGGAGTCACCCTCTCTAAAGGTGTCTTACAGACTAAAGGGAAGAGGGATGTGCATGATTGGCAGATCACTTGCTTAGGCAATTGAGTCGATCATGAGATGTCAAGTACCACACCAGATGTTGTTCTTGCAGTAGATGCAATAAGTTGATATTAATCCAATCCTGGAGAAACGATCGGAAGCATCTTTAGAACATAAGTGCATGTTCTAAGGATTTGATAACGGCAGCCTCCTTTAGGAGACGGTTATCATTCCAGGCTTCCAAGGTGACCTGGATGGCAGAGTGGCTGTCAGAGTTATAGTTTTCCCTTTGACGAGGGGCAGTATTTTGGACAGGTGGTCCAGGTGGATACTGAGGGAAAGGCATGGCGCATGATACTGATTAAGTTCAGTTGACGATACAGTCTAAGAAGTTTGGATTTGGAGTTCATTTATGAGCTAGGTTCCATCAGACATCCAGACACATTCTAAGACAGGTATTGCTCATTTCGGGAGATGGATTTCTCCGTGAACTTGAGATATAGAGAGACATAGAAAGAAACATCACAGCGGATCCACCCACTGAGGCTATTCCTCGAACGCAATAGTTTCGCAAACGAGCTTTGTGAGACTGACTAGTAGAGGAGTTGGGTGTTCGGTATCACACGGGCTGTGAGTATGCGACATCGCAATAATTAGCCTTGAGTGCAAGTGGGAGATTGTTGGATATAGTGCCCTCAGAGTCAATTATTGGATCACAGGCACGTGGTTGCGATGATTGAGGGAGGACCTATACCGGTAGGACAGTCTTACTCGAGATGATAGTATGCTATCTGGTTTATCTTTATCATCGTGTACTGCTTTAGGTGACCTTACGAGTCGCTATTACACGTTGATAGAGCCCCTAGGATTCTTGCTTGACTACCAGCAGTATGAGGGCGATCATATACGTGAGAGCTGGAGTCTATAAGCACATCCTTAAAAGGTCCCTAGTCGTGGGAGTTTCGAGACTGGGCATCGATACTCCATTAGTAGACTAGTGTATACAGTCGAGACCCCGACGAGGGGCGATGGCCGGTCTCACAAGCCATTGGTGTCAGTTGGTTCACCTAAGATGTATACAGGTGCTCATTGGGTTATGAGTACACCGGACAGGACTCGCCAGGAACCTGCTAGTTGGGATTATACCAGACGTCAGATAGCAGTTCCCTGGTGACATGTGTACAGGTTAGTTCATCGACCTGAGATCGTCATTTGTCTCGTGTGAGTTCCCACTGTGCTTTGATTACTACCTTACCACGGCTCAAAGGAGTCATGTAAACAGGTTTTAGTTGGGTACAGTCCCGAGCCACATGGAGACAGTGAGCGGATCTGCAGGGGTTCGTCTCTCCCGGTATTGGAGGTGAGGTCGCGCTGTGTCTAGGAGAGCTATTACACAAAGCCCTCGGCCGAGGCAGGAGATTTACTGGTAGGTATTCCAGTAGTATCTCAGGGTATTCTGGGCTTCACTCCGACACGACTTGTACCGCTTTTGGGGGTCTGACTTTTACCAACCCCCTAGGCCCGCCATGCGATACTCATAGACGAACGGACCGGACTGTACGGATATTGTCACTGACAGGCTCAGTAGGGTGTCAGGATGAGTTCGCTCATCGACGTCCCTTTTGGTCAATAGCTGGTGGCCCGTCACGTATGGCTAATACCTCTGACGTGCTAGTGGTTAAATCCACAGCCATAGTATTGACGAGTCTTTAGAGTCCACCACACTCAGTTACTCAAGTTTCGGGCGAAACGCTGTAAAGGCCGTATAGAGATATGGCAGGGTTCGATCAGATACGTGCGGTATTGCACGGATCGTGATCGGCAGTTTTTACTAGCCGGCTTTGGTTTAAGCCGGATCCTAGTATTTGACAGTGTAGATTTTGTCTCTTTGCATTTGTGTTCAGTGGGAATACAAATGCGGGCATGTATTTGCAGTAGCGGTGTTTTCCTGTAATTTATTACGGGATCAGTTTTCTGAAGTTGCCAGTTTCCATTCCGTTCCGGCCGATTTTCCTTTGTTCCTTCACGGCCGGACTTTCTGATGGAGGGGGTTATTTGTAAGTTTGCAAATAACATTTGTGGAGGGGGTTTCTTGCATATGGATTGATTATGATGGCATCTTTTCTTTTCATACATCATTACATGCTTTAATGAGATTGGAGTTGATCTTGATTTGGATGTGACGTTTGCTTTGGATGTGGTCACCCCTTCATGTTTCCTACACTCACCTCCCTTGTTGCATTATTCTTTTTTCCTCCTCCATTCTTTAAGGGGCCGGCCACACATAGGAGGGAAAGAGATAGAGGTTCATTTGGTGGTGTGGCAAAAATGTTCATATCATATCATTTTTGCTACACCAAAATTCTAAGCTCATTTCCATTCTTCACCTCCATCATCAAAGGCGACTTCAACCCCATTGAGACAATGTTTTCTTCACTACAACCTACAGTACCCTTGGACGCGTCGGCTAGCCAACTTCGCCCCCGAGTTTCCTCGGTCCATAGGTGGGAGCCCGTAAAAGTATTTGGCTACGTGGCGCCCTTTTTCGACGAGGAGGTGACGGACGAGAATTCCGCGGGAGATCGGAGTGGAGACGAAGACCGGAGGACACGGATCGTTCGGTATATCTCTCACCCCTTCTCTTGTTTGCTTGGATTATGTTAATGGTTACAATCCGGGTTTATTGTCCGCGGTAGCACCGGTTTAAAGTTAAGAAAAAATTTTGATTCCGCATTTTGGCCTCGAGTAGACGGCCGGGGCGCTGCCGTGGCGCAACATCGGGGAAAGGGGAATGTTTTCATTGCCACAAAACAGGACATTGGAAGCGCAACTGCACGGAGTACTTAAATCTCAAGAAGAAGAATGGGGATGCTTCCGCTTCAGGTGTGTTTGTGACAGAAAACTGTTTTTCAATAAACTCTGCTTCCTGGGTATTAGATACCGGTTCAGGTTCTCACATTTGCAATTCCATGCAGGGGCTGAGAAATAGCAAGGTTTTGAAGACAGGTGACCATACTCTCCGCGTTGGAAATGGTTCCAATATACATACAGTCGCAGTGGGAGAGTATCATTTGGGGTTGCCGTCTGGGTGTATATTGGTTTTGAACCCATGTTATTTTGTACCAAGTATGCTTTGTAATATAATATCTGTTTCTTTGTTAGACAATGAAGGATATAATTTTATATTGCAGAACAATGTTATGAACATTCACCTGAATCAAATGTTGGTTGGGTATGGTACGCTTAATAACGGGATATACGTCCTAAATCATCACACAGTTTTCAGCATACAACACACTAATAAAAGAAAACTTTCAGAAATAAATGAAGCTTTTCTTTGGCACTGTAGACTTGGTCATATTAACGAAACAAGACTAAACAAGTTATACAAAGATGGATATTTAAACTCTTTTGAATATAAATCTTATGCGACTTGCCAGTCTTGTATCAAGGGTAAAATGACCAAAACTCCGTTTACCGGACACGGAGAAAGAGCTACTGAGCTCCTAGGCCTCATACATAGTGATGTATGTGGGCCAATGTCTACACAGGCTAGAGGCGGTTTTTCATACTTCATTACTTTCACTGACGATTTCTCAAGATTCGGTCATGTATTTTTATTAAAGTATAAATCCGAAGCTTTCGAGAAATTCACTGAATATAAACTTGAAGTAGAAAAACAAACCGGCTTGAGTATCAAAATGCTTCAATCAGATCGAGGTGGGGAGTACCTCAGTACAGAGTTTGCAAACTTCCTAAAAGAGAATGGGATTCTCTCTCAGCTCACTCCTCCTTACACACCACAGCACAACGGTGTGTCAGAACGACGGAATCAGACCCTATTAGATATGGTCCGTTCCATGATGAGTGATGCTGAGTTACCCGTCTCATTTTGGGGGTATGCATTGGAGACTGCAGCGTTTCTACTGAACAGGGTTCCAACCAAAACCGTGTCTACCACGACATATGAGATATGGCATGGGAAGAGACCATCTCTTAAGAGAATTAAGATTTGGGGTTGTCCGGCCTATGTTAAAAAGCAGAATCCGGACAAACTCGAGACACGGTCGGTCATGTGTAATTTTGTGGGATATCCAAAGAACTCTTATGGATATCTATTCTACCACAAGGAGGAACAAAAGGTGTTTGTTTCTCAGTATGCCACATTCTTGGAAAAAGAGTTTTTCACAAATGAAACTGATGGCAATGTGGTGGATCTAGAAGAGGTTCTAGAGACACAAACTACGAATGACGACTTGGTTGAACCGGATGTTGCAATAGAAACCGAGGAACCTCGGCCACTCCATAGGTCTGGTAGGACTTCTCTCCCACCGGAGAGGTACTACGGTTTCCTCATTGATGGTGACAGAGAAGACTGCATCATGGAGGATGATGATCCTACCAGTTTTCAGCAAGCTATCACGAGTGGAGACTCTGTGAAGTGGCTGGATGCCAT
This sequence comes from Agapanthus africanus, assembly GCA_030015575.1. Lineage (NCBI taxonomy): Eukaryota > Viridiplantae > Streptophyta > Magnoliopsida > Asparagales > Amaryllidaceae > Agapanthus > Agapanthus africanus. The sequence continues at coordinate 887,653,673 of JASDDO010000019.1, read as the reverse complement.
GAGATCCGAAATGGAGTCTATGTACACCAACAAAGTATGGACTTTGGACGTTGTACCCCCTGGGGTGAAACCTGTGGGGTGCAAATGGATCTTTAAAAGAAAGATTGGTGTAGATGGGCAGGTAGAGACCTATAAGGTAAGACTTGTGGCAGAAGGTTTTCGTCAAAGACCAGGTTTGGACTATGACGAGACTTTTTCTCCCGTAGCCATGCTTAAATCCATTCGGATCCTACTTGCTATTTCTGCTCACTACGACTATGAAATCTGGCAGATGGACGTTAAAACGGCATTTCTAAATGGAGATTTAGAAGAATGCGTTTATATGGATCAGCCAGAGGGCTTCATTGACAGTGGGAGCAGCGGGAAAGCATGTAGATTGCTTATATCCATATATGGGTTAAAGCAGGCATCACGGAGTTGGAACATCTGTTTCGATGATGTTATCAAAGAGTTTGATTTCATCAAAAATCCAGATGAACCTTGTGTTTATAAGAAGGCTGTAGGGAGAGCTGTCACATTCCTCGTATTGTACGTGGATGACATTCTTCTGATAGGAAATGATATTCCTATGCTACAGTCGGTCAAATCTTTCTTATCACTAAGGTTCTCCATGAAGGACCTGGGTGATGCCACATACATTCTGGGCATTAGGATCTATAGGGATAGATCCAAGAGGTTATTGGGATTGTCCCAAACCAGGTACATCAACACCATCCTAAAAAGGTTTAGTATGGAAGACTCCAAGCGAGGTGCCTTACCCGCTTGCCATGGGGTCACTCTCTCTAAGGACTCTTGCCCAAAGACCGATGAAGAGAGAGCTCGCATGAGCATTATACCCTATGCTTCGGCAGTAGGATCTATAATGTATGCGATGTTATGTACACGCCCAGACGTAGCTTATGCACTTAGTGTTGTAAGCAGGTATCAATCCAACCCAGGGGAGAATCACTGGATAGCTGTGAAGAACATTCTTAAGTACTTGCGAAGGACTAAAGAATTGTTCTTGGTGTATGGTAATGGAGATCTCCAAATGGAGGTCTTTACCGATTCGAGCTTCCAGAGCGATAAGGACGACAGCAAATCTATCTCTGGGTTTGTATTTACCCTCAATGGAGAGGCGGTAAGTTGGAAGAGTTCCAAACAGGATACCGTTGCAGACTCTACGATGGAGGCTGAGTGCATTGCTGCAAATGATGCCGCCAAAGAAGCCGTCTGGATGAAGAAGTTCGTCTCGGAACTAGGAGTAGTTCCAACCATTATTGATCCAATACCATTGTATTGTGATAATAATGGGGCAATGGCGTTAGCCAAGGAGCTCAGGTCCCATCAGCGATCCAGACACATTCTGAGGCGCTTTCATTTGATCCGGGAGATTGTAGATCGCCGCGAGATCGAGATTAGGAGAGTAGACACAAAGAATAACACCGCGGATCCACTCACCAAGGCCCTCCCTCAGCAGCAGCATGAGCGACTTTTTGAAATGTTGGGTATGAGATACGCCAATAACTGGCCTTAGTGCAAGTGGGAGATTGTTGGATATATGTATGCCCTAGAGGCTATTATATAATAGTGGATGTATTTATACATGTATATATATATATATATATATTCAGTGTGCATTCTTGCTCGACATAATAGTTTGCTATCTGGTTCTTCTTTATCTGACATGTTGATTTAATCATGCTTTTATTCATTCACACATGTTGATAAAGCCCTGAGGATATAGCTTGACTACTGTGATTATGATGGAGATCATACTAGTGGGACATCTGTAGTTTATAAGCATATCCTGAAATGTCCCTAGTCGTAGGTATATTGAGACGGGGCATCGATATACCAGAGTAGACTAGCGTATATGATACTAGACCTATATGATGGGCCATGGATGTTCCCACATTCATCGATGTTTGACTTCGAGATCGTATACGGGTGCTCAGTGGTGACTGGGTACACTGGACGGACTCACCGAGAACTCCTATATGGAATTATATCTATCGTCGGATAGCAGTTTTCAGGTGACACTGGTGAAGGTTAGTCTGTAGACCCAAGATCGTCATAGAATCTTGTGTGTTCTCCCACTGTACTTTGATTACCACCCTACCACAGCTCTACTGGGTTGTGCAAACAGGTGGCCGTTGGGTACAGTCTCGAGATACACGAAAGCGATGAGCGATAGGAGGGGTTTCGTCTCTCCCGGTATTGGGAGTTGATGCTATGCTGTGATCGACTGGCTATATCAGTAAGTCTCTGGCCAGGGCTGTTGAGATTTACTGATAAGTGTTATCAGTAATTTCTCGATCTGTTATAGACCATTCATCGGCATGACTTATTGAGTTATTGGGGTCGACGTTACCATCCCTAGACTTGATATGCAGCATATCTGATGAAGAGACCGGACTGTATGGTAGTGTTGTCGGTTGGCTCGACGGGAGTTGTAACTGGTTCGCTTGTTTTCTTCTGATCGCTCAATACCCGGGTGGCCGTTACGTTTAGCTGACCGCTTGCGGCTTGGGGGTGCTTGATATGATCATCGCCCACTGCCGGCGTATTGACGAGTCTTAGAGTCTCACAATGGAGTTTCTTAGTCCAGGCGAAACGATGTGGTGCGCATATGAGATATGCGCGTTGACCCGGTTAAAATGTGTGTATGAGATACCGTATATTAATCGGGCGGTTTGCTTTTGGTCGGGTCGTATGAGATATGACCAGGTTGCTAAATCAAGTATTGATTTATCATTGACCATTAGTTTCTCACTTGAAATCCTTTCTTCTTTTTTGTATGCATTTATGTATGCATTTATTCTCATTCATGCACATAGGATGTGCATGCACACATACATGCATACATAATGTTATCATGGTTGTTGATATAGTGGATGGTGGCAATATAAGACTCACACCATTTGTAAAATATATGGATATTAATTTTTGGAAAAAGAAAAATGGAAATGGAAATTGATTATCATGGTTTAATTTAATATTCTTGCACTAACCCTTTGTTTTAACCATGATTCATTTTCCATGGTCATTTTTGTTCGAAACTAAAATATCTAGATATTTTATAACCATGGTTGAGAATGAGAGAGTGAAAATATATATATATTTTCATTTTCTCATTTTATTGTTATGCTTATCTTTATCTTGAGTTTTATAAGTCATCATCTTCCTCCTCCTTTCTCCTTGCTCTCTAGTTTTCTCAAGTGAGCAAAAGAGTTACCAAGTTAGGATTTTGAAGTGAGAAAACCAACCACAACACCATTCTACACTAGTCTTGCCCATTAGTGTAGAGTGTTAGCTTCCATTTCTTCTCTTGATCTTGTGGAGTTTCAAGCTTGGACAAAGAAGACTCCGGGTGGATCATCGTGGACCTAGAGGATCTTAAGCGGACCTTTTTCCAACCCTCAAGTAGCCAAGGAGTCTAGCGTAGGGAGCTACAAAGGTTGTACTCTCAAAACCCTAGCTTTTATTACATGTGTTTGTGTTAAAGTTTAGTTGCCCTAATTTTTCTAGCATGATCCTTAAGTTAGTTTCTTTAGCACCATGTAAATTTTAAATATGGCATGTGTGTTGCCTCCAAACCCTTGTAGTGGTGCTGTAGGAAACCCTTCAAATATATATATATATATATATATATATATATATATATATATATATATATATATATATATATCAGCACCTGCGTGCTAGGCACGTAAGCGTTATAGGCCATATAATATGGCAGCGTCTCACGTGTAAAGCACGTAAGCGCTATCGGCCATATATAGGGCATCGCCTCACGTGACATGCACGTAGACGTCACTTTTGATAGGATCTATTTAGGAAAATATTTCCTTAATCTTTTCTAAAACAAGAAGGATCTGCTCTGTTAACCAGATGGCCCTTAGATTAAAAGATCCAATGGTGATTAAAAGATCCAATGGTGATTAAAAAATCACCGTCCAAATCAGAGGATAGAATTAAATTCTATATGGAAATTTTTTTCCTTCGATCTTGTTAAAAATAAGAAAGATATACTATGTTAAATAGAGGGCCCTTGGATCTAAGATCTAACGGTGATTAAAAATCATCACTTAATTATGAGATTAAGTCGAGATCTCTTAATTGAGAGATTCTTTCAAACCAATTGATTTTTCTCATGCCGTATATAAAGGACCAATAGGATTAAATCTCAAAAAAAAAAAGAACACTACTCATAAGCTTCTCCAAAATACCGAGAATTGAATTCTCTCAAAAGATCATCTTCATCTTTCCAAACCCTAGGAAAAAATAATAGAGAAAAACATCTCCTTATACCTATCATATCTATAAAACAGGGTTTAACCCATCATAACAACTTGGTTCCTTCTCTGGATCTAAGATCCATAAGACAAGTCCCTCACAAAAGAGAATTTAATTCTCATAGAAGGATTTTGATCTTAAACTTAAGATCCAGAGAAGAATTTTGGTGTTCTACCTACCATCAAAATATAAGAAGAGAAGAAAGAAAGATGGAGTTTTCCATCTCCAGGAAGTTGGTTCCTTTAAAAATATATCAAGAACTTAGATCTTACATGAACAAGATCTTCAAGTTCTTAAAGAACTTGCCTTCTATTGATCCCAGGTCATCACATATTGATCTTGGTGATCGTTAATGGCCAAAATACCATTAACAAAAGCTTATGTTTCTCTGAAATACCATCATATCTATCATTATATATACCATCATCACATATATAGTGATATTTATTTATAAATCATATATATCACTATATATATCATAGCAAGCAGATAATCAGCATTACAGGAAAGCGACAAATATCATCACAAGCAAGTAATCACATTACAAGTATGCAATGAACATCACAGAAATAGAATGGTAGGATTTCCTAGGAATCTCGTATTTCGTTCGAGCCAAAAACGAAACACGGTATTCTCCGGTCGCGTGAATAGACCGTACATAGCCAACTAAAGATCCTTACGAGTGCGGTAAGTAATCCGCCAACCCAAGAAACGAGATAACCCGGCATCATCACCATGAGGAGGCCACCCAGCTGTAACGACCGTATACTCTAGTTACGTAATAAAAACGTTTTATAATTTTTCTCGAGATCAAAACAATTATTTTACTTCTTATATTGGTAGAAAACAATTTAAAAATATTTTTCCATGATTAAAATGAATTAATATGATTTTTAGGAATTTTTGGGAATTTTTAAGAATTTAAATGAATTTTTTTATCGAAGGGAAAAGTTTTTAAAACCGGCAAGGGGGGCTATTTTGGACCAAATTTGGTTGAAAAGGATAGAAAACATCAAAATACATTTTCTATAATTTTTCCAGAATTTTATAATATTTTAAAATAATTTTTAGAAGCCAAAAACAATTTTTAAAAACATTTTTAAATATTAAAAACAAATTTTATTATTTTTTTAGAGCGGGAATGAATCTGGACCGTCAGATTTAAAAACCAACGGCCCAGATTCTGCCGACAGTTTAATAAAAGAAAAATAGAATATATATATATATAGGCGCCTTGATCTGGACCGTTGGATCAACGATCCAACGGTCAAGGATCGCCAATGCCAACTCGAGCCGGGGCCCATGCCAGCTCATGCGCGATGGGATGTGGGGAGAGATCATGGTGGACCATCTAAGAATCATTAGTCATTTTTGGGAGACTAAGATTAACTTAGGAGATGTGGGATGGACATCGTTCTGGTCAATTAGTTTGGGAAGTCATGAGCATAGAGGCTCGATCTATTTGGAGATCCAAGATATTTTAATCTCAGGAAGACTTAGCCAATTTGGGGCTGAAGTTGGCTTCTTATAATGTTAAACACTAATATATGCTCGGTGCTCACGTGCTCCCACGTGAGATTCTAAAGCAGTGTTAAACACTGAAATTTGGGGCGCTCACGCGTGGCACGTGAGGCGCCTGAAAGTTGGCGCCGTACACTTAGGTCCAAATCCCCGTCTGTATATAAACACTTTATTCTTGTGGCCCTCACGTGTGGGCACGTAAGGTGCCCCAGAGTTGGGCAATGCCTCTTTGGATTTATTCCCTCTTCCTTTTATAAGTTCTAAGCACTTAGCTCATATAATACTCACGTGCGGACACGTGAGGTGCTCAAAATGTGAGCGCTATCTTTGGATTTTTTCCCCTTTTCCATATGAGTGTTAAGCAACTGTTTGGGGGTCACGTGAGAACACGTGATTCGATCTCAGTCATTCCTTTTTGTTCATCAAAGGTGCACACGTGGGAACATGTGAGCTTTCGTTATAGCATTGAACGCTAATGAATCACCAGTCTTTTCTTTTATATGCATAGAGATTTTGATCTGAGTTTTAAGAATTTCAGGTCCCTTGTTTTATAAGAATTAGATTCTTTTACAGGGTTAAACCATAATTATCAGAGGAATTAAATTCCTATATACTTTTGGAAGAATTAAATTCTTTGGACTTAGTTCTTTCCCCTAAGTTTTGAATTTGCATAACAGAATCTTCCCGATGAGAATTAAATTCTCAACTTGTAGGGAGATCTGCTTCTGCAGACCTCAACCAAAGGAAGAACTAAGTTCTTGTATGAAGGGTTAAACCCTTAAAGAAAAGATAAGATAATCTATGTACTTTCTTCTTACCTAGGATTTTTGTTTAAGAAGGGGATCTTCTTCCTCTAGAGAATTGAATTCTCTTTTTCTCTTTTTCTTTTGTTTCTCAAAGCTTATGGGGGGTCTCTCCCTATACAAGACTTGAAGTCTTGGGTCCTTTATATAGTAAAGACAACTTTGTTGATTTAGTTAAAGAAATCTCTCATTGAGAGATTTTTAATTGATTTGGGGATTTTATCCACCGTTGGATCTTTGATCCAAGGACTTCTGTTTTACAGAAGATATCTTTCTTGTTTTTAACAAGATTAGGGAAATATTTTCCCATACAGAATTTATTCTGCAGATAGGCGATTTTTAATCACCATTGGATTTTTTTAATCCAACGGTGCTCTATTTTACAGAGAGTAATCTTTCTTGTTTAGAAAGATTTGAGGAATATTTCCTCAGCAGAATTTAATTCTGCATTTTGATGGTTTATCATCTCCGTTGGATCTTTGATCCAATGGCTCTGTCTAACAGAGAGCTTTTAGTTATGGTGCTGGCGCCCTCGTGCAAAGCACGTGAGGCGCTGCCTCAGAGTTTTGAACTCTTGGCGCTGGCGCCCTCGTGCAAGGCACGTGAGGCGCTGCCCTTTCAAATTTTGAACAGAGCCTTGCACTTTTATTGGGGGAAACAAATGCCCCCCCCCCACCGTTGCGCTCACGTGGCTCACACGTGAGTGCAGCGGTAGCAGCTTTTCAACTGTTGGATCTTCTTGGAAGTTGAATCGTCTTCCTGTGCCTATAAGTAGGGCCTTTGGCCCTTGAGATGACTGCTGTTCATCTTCTCTTGTCCTTCTTTTTTTTCTGAGAATTTCGTTCTCGTTTTAGAGCTTAGATCATTGCCCAAAGAAATCCTTTCTAGAGTTAGAACTCTGCCTAAAAATTTGGTAAAGGTTATAATCGGACCCATTAACAGAGCTTTGCTCTTCTTAGATCGTAGATCTTAAAATGTACTTTAGGGTTGCTTAACCCATTAATCAGAGCATTGCTCATCTTCCATGAAGAACTCTTAGAGTTTCTAGGATTTTTTTTCAGAATCTTAAAGATCTTGGGGTTTTGCCCTGTTAAAAAGCTTTGCTTTTGAGGGTTCTGGTAGATTATCTCATTGTTTTTACAGAGCATAGCTCTTAGAAATTTTTTGGGGAATTTTATTCCCCTCTTAATTAAAGTTGACAGATGTGAAATCTGTTTGTAGAGCACAGCTCTCAAGGGAGTTTAACTCCTCAGCCCAATGAGATTTCTCATTAAATGAGAATCCTTTTACGATTCCATCCTTAATGAGTGACTCCCCATCAATGATGAGGCGTTACCACTGTTTTTATTTTAGATTCTAAGAATCTTAATATTTAATTGCTAACCTTTTACTGAATTTTCTTTCCAGATACTATGGCTGCCCATCTGTATGAACTTGACGAGATTATCTCCTATGAAGACATTCGCGTCCAAGGCCGCTGTCATGGCCAGGAGTTTACGGATTCCCAATGCGCTAAGGTAATGCGTCGTTTCGATGAATACAACGGTCGACTACTCCCCCGTCGTTCCGCTCTTTTGAAAATTATCATGGGGGCGATTTGGGAAGCACTTCCTGAATTTAACGAGGCTATGCCACTTGAGGCGCTTGATGATGCCGAATACAAAGTGCACTCAGTATATCTGATGGGCCTGATCTCGAAGAGCCGGCGAGATGATCTTGTCAATGTTTTGCATTAGGTCTTCCAACAGACGGCGATAATCTCCGCCTACCAGAGGACGAACGATATTAGTGGGGATCCCGACGCTTGCATTCGTAAGAAAATGCATAAGAAAATGGTCAGAGAGGCCAGAAGCATTTTACTCGGTCTTGCTTCTGAATTCCTAAATCCATGTCCGGGATTCAGTATCTTGCCATTGTAAACATTTTAATGATATTTTTGTTTTGTTGTTATCACCGATGTATAAATTTTCCCAAGTATGAATGGCAAAACTTCCCTTTCTTTTATACCACTGCTCATAGGTGCCTCATGTGAAGTAGTAGTTACTCATATATATATATATATATATATATATATATATATATATATATATATATATATATAATGCCGGGCCCCCCGCGTTATACGTGCGAGGCACTGCGATTGGCGCTGGTGCCCACATGTTATACGCATGAGGCGCTATCACTGGTTCTAATTCTATGAAGGATTGGCGCTAAGGCAGAAGGTTGACTTCACTGAGCGGGTCACACAGGATTGTGAAACTTCTAAGCAGGAAGTCACTGAGCGGGTCACGCCTGTGATCTATGCTGTCGGTCGGTCGGTCGGTGATACCGAGGAAGCTCGACTCGGCGGGAGGCTCGGGGACGAGCAGGAGGTCGAGCAAGCTTGGTTCTGTGATAGCTCGGAGGCGAGCTAGGAGGGCTGAGGGAGCTCAGTGCGCAGGAGGGCTCAGAGGCGAGCCAATGGTTGTTTGTAAGGCGGGCGTAGGAGTGGTTTGAGAGGCCACTGAAGGTTGGGAACACCCTCGGGAGGAAGGCCCGGGGTATGCTTCTAATGTACCGTTCTTGCTTCTTTCTCGTAAGCTTTGGGACACGTCATCTGCCACGTGTCATGATCTAGGGAGTCCCCAGTACCGAGCATCATCATTAGCCCCCCACTCTCGGGCCAACCTATTCATGGGTAGGGTTGAGGGTGGTCTGATCGGTCACCCGGGCCAAGTTCTTATTTGAAGACATCGTCGGCGTAGAATCCCGGGCAATTAGTTGTATTTTCTTGATGACGTCGGCGGATCAGAGAAGAGATCTTGCATTAAATAGGAAGCGCCGATTCGGCGAACGTTCGTTGAAGCGCCAAGCCACGTGTCCAGCGCTGATTAGCTGATGTGACGGGCCGCCGGTGTCCTTCGCCCTCGACGGGACATGCCCAATGTGTGTGCGACAGGTAGAACGTTGACGGCCGTTGAATGCGAAGTGTCGTTTTGGCGGGAGACGATCGGCGCCGCAGGATGTGTTCACCGACTGCTATAAATAGAGGTGGGATCCCCCTAGGTTCCACACTTCGCTATAATTTCCTCAGCCCTTCGTGTGTTAGCTCGGCGCTCTTCCCTTTAGGTCGAATTTCTTGCATTATTTCCTCGGAGGACTTCTTCCTTTACTCAGGTTAGATGTCTTCCTCTGGGGATTCCGTAGCAATAGTTCGGGTAGAGTCTAGAGAGTGTTCTGGAGCTTCCTCTTCTGCTTCTTCCTCTTCCTCTTCCGAGTCGGAATCCCCCGGGAAGTTAGGGTTAGTCATGCTCCCGGGGCCGTAAGACGAGGACGGTCCCTTAAGCGTGTGTCAATAGTTTCCATGACGCGCCTTCCCTCCTGAGGCATGTGGACAAGCTCACCACAATCTGGGCTCGCATTCCCCCCGGCTACTCGTTTCGCTTGGTCGGGGAGGGAGAGAGGGCAGACCAGGTATGGGGCAAGGAGATTGCCTTGTACTTGGAAGACTTTTGGGCCGGAATGCGTCTGCCCTTCTCTTCCGAGGTGAGTGCGGCGCTGCATTGCTTTCAATTATCTCCGGGCCAGTTAGTGCCGAACTCGAGGAGGATTCTCCTCGGGTTCCTGGTCTGGTTGAGACTGCAGGAGATCCCTTTCAGCCTGAACCTTCTCCTTTCCTCCCTCTGCTACAAAAATCACCCCGGCACTCGTAAGGACGAGCCTAGTTGGGTATACGTTTCTTTTAGAAAATACAGAGGAGGGGCGGCCGGGTCGGGGGTCGTAGCAGTACCTTCTTCCATTCATGAATGGAAGGAGAAGTTCTTGTTCGTCGGGCCACCCGAGGGTGAGGATTGGCATGTGTCTGTCCAGTGGCACAGGGCCAACTTCCCGCAGGTGAGGCGGTCGTCCGATCCCGATGCGGTGGCGATGTCGGAGTGGGAGCCTGTCCATCGGGTCGATGTGTTGTTATCCGAGCAGGCCCTCAGTTAGGTCGGGCTCAGCCCCGTTCAGTTTGCGGGTAAGTTAGAAGCTTAGGCGACCTGTTTAGACTTGTGTATTCTTCTATTCTTTCTGGCATTGCTAACCCCTTCTTTGTATTTTCGCTTTTTTTTGCAGAGCTGATGGACTGATCAAAATTCCGGGCTGCCCTGGCCGAGAAGAAAGGGAGGAAGGCCAGAGGCGTCGGCCCGTCACGCCCCGCTGCGAGCCCGGCTCTGTCGGCGGCCACTCCGGCCAAGCGCTCCAGCACACCCCGGGCCTCGGAGGCCGGCCGCGCGCAGAGCCGCAAACACGCTCGGGAGCAGGAACCCCGGGTTTTGGAGGTGGAAGGCGAGGCTGATCCTCCCGCGCCCCTCCTCAAGAGGCACCATAGGATGGTGCCCCATTCCCCGTCTTCCCCGATCTTCGTGGATGAAGGGGATCTTCGCTTCGAGGTGCCCTCAGGGCTTGCTGTTGCCGATGGCCTGCTCTCGGAAATAGAAAGGTCGGCTGGGGGAAAAATCCCCCGGGGGACCCTCAAGGCCCAAATGGCGGCCATAGTCCAGGAGGCCGTGCAGGTCAGTGTCCGCCTCCCGCTCGGGTTTTAATTAAGTACTTTATGTTCGCAAGATCGGGTGCCTTTTTAACCCCTTCTTTTGTTTTCCTCAGGTCCTCCAGCACTGCGCCCTCGTTGTCAACATGGAGCATGAGGAAATTGCCCTGGCGATGCAGATCGTGGGCGAGTTTTCCTCGCGGGAGGAAAGGTTGGGCCGGGAGCTACGTGAGGCGAAGGAGAGGAACGTCGTCCTCGAAGACGGGGTGGCAGCTGAGGACCGGGTGAACGCAACTACGGGGAGACCATCCGCGTTTTGATGGAGTCCAACAAGATCGTTGAGGACAAGTTGGAGGATGCCAGGGTTCTCGCCGCCACTTTGAAGAAAACGCGGGACACCCTCAAGAGGGAAAACGAGGCGATGAAGGAAGCGATGAGGCGCGCCGACTTCCGGGATGCGAAGGTGGTGGAGAGCTACAGGACGTCGGATCAATTCTACGCCGACCTCACAGAAGCCTCGGCCTTCGTCTGGCACGATACCTTCGACGCCGTCAAGGCGCTGATGCTGGAGTTTCCCGACGGCGAGCTCCGGGGCGAGTACCCGCTCGAGGGTGAGACACAAAGGAATGCCTCCGGAAGCGTCGCCGGGGGAAAGGCCCCCGATAAGGGTTTTGGGGATAAGGCGATTACCCCAGCTCCCAGTGCCGAAGTTCCTATTGTGGGCACCGACCCTCAAGCCGCCACCCCGGCTTCCGACGCTGCCACGGAGCATGTCGAGGTCCTCCCCGGCCCCGAGGCCTGAATCTCCCTGCTTTCTTTGTTTTCTCTTCTCTTTTTTGTTTTGGAATTTTGTAAGCCTTCGGGCGATTTTGTATGGATGAGGAGCCCACAATACCTTTGTAAAGGTTCCCGATTGTAAATAAAGCCCTCTTTGCAGAAATTTGTGTTATAATGTTTTCATTTCGTGGTAATGTCTTCATTTTGCTTGCCTGATGAACGTGAGCTCGGCGGTAGGCCCTTTAGTTGGCGATCGCGCGTCGAGTTAAATCCAATTATTTGAAGTGTATAAAGGCCGGTGTAAGATCGGTGCCCTTGTGGCCCCGAAGTCGAGATGGCGATCGCTCGTTGAAGATACGTCAAGTTGGACCGGCGACCACCGCTCTTAAGATTGATCGGCGTCGCCGAGGTTGAGGACTTCTAACCCTTAGCACAGATGGGTAAGGAGTTATCCACTAAGGATGGACTGAGCAGTGAAGCTGCTCGGTGGCCTCTTAGAGAGGGCTTTGATCCTTAGTGAAGATGGGTAAGAAGTTACCCGCCATGGATAGACCGAGCAAGGTATGTTTCCCCAAATTAGAGCAAAGCTCTGTTCAAAATTTGAAATTTGAAATGAGGCAGCGCTTCATAAAAGCGCCAGCGCCAAGTGCGCCAGCGCTAAGAGTCAAAGACTCTGAGGCAGCGCCTCACGTGCAAAGCACGAGAGCGCTCGCGCCAAGTGCGCCAGCGCTAAGAGTCAAAGACTCTGAGGCAGCGCCTCACGTGCAAAGCACAAGAGCGCTTGTGCCAAGTGCGCCAGCGTTAAGAGTCAAAGACTCTGAAACAGCGCCCCATGTGCAAAGCACGAGAGCGTCAGCGCTAGAACTAAATGTTCTCCACCTTTGGATCAAAGATCCAACGAAGATAATAAATCATCAAATTACAGAATTAAATTCTGTTGAGGAAATACTCCTCAAATCTTTCCAAACAAGAAGGATTGTGCTCTGTAAATCAGAGCACCGTTGGATCAAAGATCCAATGGTGATTAAAAATCACCAAGATACAGAATAAGTTCTGTATGGGAAAATATTTTTCCAATCTTGTTAAATAACAAGAAAGATATCTTCTGTAAAACAGAAGCCCTAGGATCAAAGATCCAATGGTGGGGAAATATCCCTAAATCAATCAGAGAAAGATTTCCTTAACTGATTCAACAAATCAGCCTCCCCTATATAAAGGACTAAGACTTCAAGTCTTGCATAGAGGAACCCCCTATAAACTTCAGAAAAACAGAGAGAAACCTCCATATAAGTTTCAAGCTTTCAGAAAAGAAAAAGAGAAGAGCAAGCTCTAAGAAGAAGAACCTTCTTCAAGGTAAATAAAATGAGAGAGATCATAACATCTCTTGATAAAAATAAGAACTTAGTTCTTAGATCTAGGAGACAAAGTCTCCCTCCATAAAAAGAAGAACTTAGTTCTTAGATCCATGAGACAAAGTCTCTCATAAAGAAAAACAAAAGAGATCATAGCATCTCCTCATAAATAAGAACTTAGATTTGTGAGACAAAGTCTCTTATAAACTAGAATTTAATTCTCAGAGCACAAAACTGACCAGAACTGCCCAAGAAGCGCTTCAGCGCTCCAAGTCTGGCGCTCAGCGCCAAGCGCACCACGTGCTCCTTACATGTGCGCTATTTCAAAAGAAGCGCTTCAGCGCTCCAAGTCTGGCGCTCAGCGCCAAGCGCATCACGTGCTTTTCACGTGTGCGCTATTTAATAAGAAGCGCTTCAGCGCTCCAAGTCTGGCGCTCAGCGCCAAGCGCGCCACGTGCTCCTCACGTGTGCGCTATTTTATAAGAAGCGCTTCAGCGCTCCAAGCCTGGCGCTCAGCGCCAAGTGCGCCACGTGCTCCTCATGTGTGAGCTATTTCATAAGAAGCGCCTTAGCACTCTAAGTCTGGCGCTCAACGCCAAGTGCATCACGTGCTCCTCACGTGTGCGCTATTTCATAAGAAGCGCTTCAGCGCTTCAGGTCCGACGCTCAGCGCCAAGCGCTCCACGTGCTCCTCACATGGGCGCTGAGGGAACACAAAGTGTTCTTTAAATAAAGCCTCGGTGCCATAAAAGTGTTCAGCACTCAATAAAAGACAAAAAGAAAAAGGGTGTCAGAACCCAAATCAATGCTCAGCATTGTTAAATAAAAAGAGACTGAGCCCAAATAAATGTTCAACATTTTATTCAAAACTGAGTGGGCTGAGCCCAAGTTGGCCACATTTCCCTAATTCAGATTAATTGAGCCCATGTGCTCATAATCTTTTTAATTGGTCTTAGTCCCAAACCTGACTACAGATCTTCCAACCAACATTGGTTCAAGAGTACATCTCTTCATACCTCTAATATATGTCGTTGTAATTCTTCAACGTCTTCAGAAAGATGGAGGGTCCCAATAACCAATAACTTTTGGCGCATCCCCAAACGGTTAAACCAAAATCTCACAGGCTACGATGTCTTTAAACCTTATGGACTATGAGGTCCTTAAACTCATGGACTATGATGTCCTTAAACTTTACAGACTATGAGGTCTTTAAACCAGACTATGATGTCTTTAAACTGGACTATGAGGTCCTTAAACTCATGGACTATGATGTCCTTAAACCCAATGGACCGCAATGTCCCTAAACTAAAGCAATAGAGCCCACATGCTTTTTTGTTGGATCTAAATGACCCCAAAACCTTGTTAAGTAGATCTTAGTATAAAATTAGACTAACGTATCCTTAACAAACGTTTAAGTTGATCTTAATCTCAAATGAGACTAACGATCCTTAAGCCAACTCAAACCCAAATATAAGAAAATACGGATTTGGACTAATCCACGCCCTACGGGCGACAACATAAATTAGTCTCCGTATACAATCCACGGGCAACCTAAAACAAAACAAACATACACGACATGAAGTGACCATCTGGAGAAGGAGAATATGGTTACCGCGATGCGGTAGCGTAATTAACTGCAGGGGCTTGCCCCTGTAGGGAAGAGCGTCCCCACAATCAAAAACCCTTCACAATGAGGAGGAATCTGACGAAGTCTGCTACATCGGCCGCATCCGTCTAAACCTTCGATACATGGTGCCATAAATCAACTTGGCATCTTCGGAGAGGTGGACGGATAAAACCAAATAACATCTGCCCCTAAATTTAGGCAACACGTCTGTCTTCCCGGTTTTCGGCGGTAAACAGATTCTGGCACGCCCGGTGGGACCTTTTCCTCTTTCCACTCCACACTTCGTGTGTCGTGTTTTTCCGCAATCAAATAATCGCGGTATATATGTTTGTGGTTGCCCCTAGGGGAGGGAATACTGAAGCCGGTGTTTTGTCTCTATGAAGAATGGCGTTTGCTCCCACCTTAGCAACTCAGGCTCTGTCATATCTGGTGGAGTCAAGTATAGGCCACTTGCAAGCTCAAATCTCTGCAATCCAGTTCTTCAAGAAATCAACGGGCTTCTCATTGGGTCGATACTCTCATCTCCCACCCTCGGTGCTTCAACGCCGATGGAGGAAGCCTAGAGGAAGTCTGTCTTTCACAGGCGGGCTCCCCAAGCAGCGACTTTACCGACGGAATCGGTCCTCAAACAACTGGCACATACCAAGGACCAAGGTCGACGCAGGGGGAAAAATATTCAAGCTCTCAAAGGAAACAGGGGGCATGCTCGGCAAAATCCTGAAGCTAATCAAATCCCGGCCGTAAGAAACGGTCGACGTCGATATTGGCATCATACAAAATAGCTGGGGGAAGTTCTCCTTATGGTCCTGTTTCAACCCCAGTGATGAATGTTGTTGTTCCAACTGGGAACAGCTTCAAATTGTTGTGAAGGGTCAGACAAAATTCTCCTACCGCAATATTGAAGAAGTCTCTGCAGCCCAGGGAGATCCCACGAGAGCAAAGACCAGTTCGCTCCCTGAGACAACTTTCCTCATCTATATATAAGGTGTGGAAACAAGTGAAGGGGATGAACCCCAAGACGGATCCTGATACAGCGGTTCCTCCCAAAACCAAAGCGGCTTTCCACAACAAGAGACCTAATAAAGCTCAAATGCCCGGAGCAAACTCCAAAGGCCAAAACTCCAAACACCCCAAGCCTAGGGGCATGGTAGTTCACATAGTTTATATGGTGAATTCCAAATACGAAGTTCGAGCTTCTACTAGTCGCCGACCTCAAACTCGGTCCCTGACAAAAGTTCAACTACAACGTGAAAATCTGCAGGAGATGCTTGCTCAGGCGGCATCACTCGCTAATCCATCGTCTAAGGCAAATCCCGAAGACGCGCCTGGAGAAAGAACGGAGCATGAGTTGGATATTGATTTCCTAAATCACGCTTTCAAAAAAAACGGTATGTCCACAAGCAAAATAGGCACGGATGAAAACCCGAAAGGGTGCCGTGAGTAAAAGCAGCAGTACTGCCGGCGAGCTTGTGAAAACCCGGAAGGGCGCAATCTCGTTAAAAAAAACGGTACATCCATAAGCAAGATGAGCACGGATGAAAACCAGAAGGGGCGCCGTGAGTAAAAACAGCAGGACTGCCGGCGAGCTTGTGAAAACCCAGAAGGGCGCAACCTCGTTAAAATAAATACACTTATGAGATCCTCACGACTCGTGAGGAGAATCCCCCCTGTGAGACCCTCACGGCTCATAGGATTCAAAAGCCTTAAGTTACAGAGATCTAAACCTATTCTTAAGCCGCCATATCTCTCAAATTGCCCTACAGGTATGGGCACGAATAAATACTTCTTTGCCAAGTTCTACAAATGGCAAGAAATGTCCCCATATGGTGAATAACACTTGTAGGTCCTCTCGACTTATAAGGAGAAAACACTCTTGGAAGATCCTTACGACTTACAAGAGAAGACATCACTTAGAAATCCCCATGATTCTTAAGGAGAAAATACGCCTACGAGATCCTTACAACTCGTAGGAAGAAAACCTTTTATGAGACCCTTACGGCTCATGAAGTCAAAAGCCTTAGTCGACAGGATCTTAACCCTGTTTACTAAGCCACCTTTGTTCGAACCGACAAGGGCAAATGATGAGTCGCTCCTGGCGATATCCCAGTTATAATGATGCAGATGCCTAAACAGGTGTCAAACTCCAAGTCAACCTCTCCGGCAAATGCCGCCCCTACAGTCATCTGATGAAGAAGGGGATCCCGTTCGTCTGGGATCGCAAATGCCAAAGCGCACTGGACGAAATCAAGCAATACCTGCAGAATCCGCCAGTATTGACCGCTCCGGTCAAGGGAAAGCCTCTCATCCTGTACACAACATCCCTTGAAGGTTCTTTAGGCGCGGTATGGGCACATGCAAATGACCAAGGGAAAGAGAGAGCCCTTTATTATTTAAGTCGAATTCTCTTGGGGGCAGAAAACAACTACTCCCCATCGAAAAACACCGCCTGGCGTTAATCTTCGCGATAATGAAGCTTCGGCATTATGCTTTGGCGCATGAGGTCCACCTCATATCAAAAGTAGACCCGCTCAAATATTTGATGTCAAGAGCCATACTAACAGGGCGGCTAGCTAAATAGGCCCTCCTTTTGATGGAGTTCTCGATAACATACCGACCTCTCAAAGCGGTGAAAGGCCAGGCCATCGCCGACTTCCTTGCTGAACATCCGATACCCGGCGACTCACCCCTAAATTGTGAATTGCCAGACGAGCACGCGTTTGACACGATCGACGGGGAAATAAGAGAGAGTGACACCCGATGGGAACTCTACTTCGATGGGGCATCTTCCATGAAGAAGCGAAAGCATAGCTCCCCCATAATCAAATCTGGGGTAGGCCTCATCTTCATGACTCCACAAGGAGGGATAATGCGCTTTGCTTTTTCCTTGACAGAGCCGAGGATGAACAATGAAGCAGAATATGAAGCTTTGATAGCAGGTCTTGAGATCGCTGTCGACATGGGAATCGAAAACCTCCTCATATATGGAGACTCCCAGCTGGTCGTTAGCCAAGTAAACGGTGACTATCAAACATGCAAACCAGAGTTGGTAAAGTACGGCAAGAGAGTACAACAATTGTTGACTCAAATCCCTTCCTACACCCTGGAAAGCATACCGCGAGCGGAGAAAAGCAAGGCGGATGCATTAGCCAAGCTCGCTAAAGAACTGGCTGACGAAAACCTCGACGACGTAAGGATCATTCTACAAAGACGTCGGGTTTTTGCACCAACAGAAATATCTCCGGAGTCGTCTGAAGAAAGGGAAGTGACCAAGCAAACAGCCCTACAAATAAAATACCAGGAAAAGGCTAAGGATTGGAGAGAAGTCTTTATAGATTACTTCAAATCCTGTCGAACACCTGAAGATGCGTCCTCAAGACATCAGCTCATGAAACGAGCTCTGTCTTTCGCCTTCGTCAACGATACTCTGTATAAGAGATCGTTCGACTCTCTATGGCTAAGATGCCTGGGACCAGAAGAAGCAAAGAGAGTCGTCCAAGAAACTCATGACGGACTCTGCGGATCTCATCAAGCCGGGCCAAAGATGAAGCTGAAGATCAAAAGGATGGGCTACTATTAGCCCACGATGATTCAGGATTGCCTCGAATATGCGAAGCAGTGCCATTTGTGCCAGATTCATGGGGAATTCATCCACCAGCATCCAAACCCGCTACACCCAACAGTGGCTAGCTGGTCGTTCGAAATGTGGGGAACCGACATAATTGGGCCCATCGAACCAGCATCGTCCAAAGGACATCGGTTCATATTGGCGACAACCGATTACTTCTCTATGTGGGCAGAAGTAGTACCGCTAAGAGAAGTGAAGACGGAGAACATTCTCCACTTCTTCAAGACAAACGTCATCTATCGGTTCGGCACTCCGCGACTAATTATCTCCGATAACGGGCCGGCCTACAGAAGTCACAGAATCAGCCGCTTCGCACAACAACACAATATAGACTGGAGATACTCTTCTGTCTATAATACCCGAGCTAACGGTCTAGCTGAGGCTTTCAACAAGACCTTGACGAAGATCATAAAGAAGACGGTTGTTTCCCCCAATCAGAGCAAGGCTCTGTTTCAATTTCAAAAATTCAAATTTTAAAGCAACGCTTCAAATTCCGTGTGCTGCGCGCAACACGCCACGTGTCAAAAGTTGATACGTCAGCGCAGCGCTCAAGGCAGCGCACCCAATCAGAGCAAGGCTCTATTTAAAACAAAAATTAAAGGAAACAACGCTTCAGTTGCGCAAGCGCTGCGCTGCGCGACACGTGTCAGTGCAGTTGTGCAAGCGCAGTGGCGTAAGCGCTGCGCGACACGTGTCAGCGCAGTTGCGCAAGCGCAGTTGCGCAAGCGCAGTTGCGCAAGCGACACGTGTCAGCGCAGTTGCGCAAGCGCAGTTGCGCTGCGCTGTGCGCTGCTTGACACGTGTCACGCGCTGGGGCGTTTGCGCCAAACAGAATTAAATTCTAGCAAGATTTTTTCTATTCTTGTTAAAACAAGAAGATTGCCTTCTGTAAAACAGAAGCCCTTGGATCAAAGATCCAACGGTGGGGAAAATTCCCCAAATCACTCAGAGAAGGATCTCTTTAACAAATTTAACACATTTATGGGCATTATATAAAGGCCCCTAGACCCCAAATCATTGGTGAGAGATTGAGAACCTCAAAACAGATAGAACTCTGAAGAAATTTCAAGAAAAAGGTAAAAACCTTCATAAAATAGAAGAATTTCTTCTAATAGATCATTGATATAAGAACAAGATCAATGATCTTCATATAATAAGTGCTTTGCACTCTTTTATGAACCACTGGTTCTCTGAAACAAGAAAAAACAAGAAAAAACTTGTTTTCTTTGATCAAGAAATCAAACAGTGCTTTGCACTTTTTTATGAACCATTGGTTCTGGAATCTTAAAGATTCTCAAATTATTAAAATAGTGCCTTGCACTTGCAAAAACTGCACTGTTGCGCTCCTGGGTTGGCGCAAGCCACCAGAGAGCGCCACGTGTCAGCATCTGAATCACCTGCGCTATGCGCTTTCGAGATAGAGCCTTGCTCTCTAAAATTGGCGCAACTCACCAGAGCGCGCCACGTGTCAGCAGCGCAAGCGCAGCGCACTGGCACAGCGCACTGCGCTTGCATGACACGTGTCCTTACCGCAAGTGCTTGCGCTCATTAATTAGCGCAAAGCGCCTGACAAATGCAATGCATTATTTACTAAAGGGCCAGGCCCAAATCAAAAAGGCCTAGTAGGCCAAAATAAATTGCAGTGCAATAAAAAGGGCAGAGCCCAAACAAAATTGATGCTCTGCATCCTTTTATAAATGGGCAGAGCCCAAACAAAACAAAAAGTAATGCAATGCATTACTTAAACATGGGCAAAGCCCTAGCACAGGCCTAATAGGCCAAAAACAAATAAAAGCGTTGAATATTTTTTCAACTGGACTTAACCCAATCATGGCCGTAAGTCCTCAAATTAAATTGACTGAGCATAGCTGCTCTCTTAAATCAATTTACATCCGGTTCGAGGGTACATCTCCGAACTCCTTTGACTCCTATTGTTGTAATCCTTCAACGACGTCAGAGAGGTGACGGGTCCCGACAACCACACATCAACACGGACTGTGGGGTCCTTAAACTCATGGACTTAAGCGTCCTTAAACCAAAAGACGGATTGTGGGATCCTTAAACCCGCGGACTTATGCGTCCTTAAACTAAAACACAGACTGTGGGGTCCTCAAACCCACGGACTTAAGCGTCCTTAAACTACCTATGGACCTCTATGTCCCTAAACTAGAATATGGATCTCTATGTCCCTAAACTAGAATATGGACCATCATGTCCCTAAACTGGAATATGGACCGCAACGTCCTTAAACTATCTATGGACCGCAACGTCCTTAAACTACTTATCGATCGCAACGTCATTAAACTAAACAATAGAGCTAATTGCTCTCTTGTTGGATCCAAACGATCCCGTTTAGTTGATCTTAGTCTCAAATCAGACTAGCGTATCCTTAACGAACGTTTAAGTCGATCTTAGCCTAAATATGGCTAACGTATCCTTAAACTAAAACACCAAACCCAAATCTAAGTAAATACGGATTTGGACTAATCCACGTCCTACGGGCGACGACATCACTTAGTCTCCGTATACAATCCACGGGCAATCACAAACAAAACAATCACCCACGACATGAAGTAAAATTCTGGAGAAGGAGAAAGTTGTTACCGCGATGCGGTAGCGTAATTAACTGCAGGTGCTTGCGCCTGCAGGGAAAAGCGTCCCCACAATCAAAAACCCCTCGGACGAGGGGGAATCCGACGAAGTCTGCTACATCGGTCGCATCCGTCTAAACCTCCGATACATGGTGCCATAAATCAACTTGGCATCTTTAGAGAGGTGGACGGATAAAACCAAATAGCATCTGCCCCGAATCTCAGGCAAGGCGTCCTAACGTCTCGGCCGCCGTTCGGAGGGGAACAGATTCTGGCACGCCCGGTGGGACCTTTTCCTCTTTCCACTCCACACTTCATGTGTCGTGATTCGCGAACCAATCGCGGTTTGTTAATGGTTGCCCTTAGATTTCAAGTTACTAAGATTTGGTCTCTTGTTTGGCGCAGAAAGCAAAACAGCAATGGCATCCACCTGTTCGAAGTGCTCCAACTGCAGCTGCAACTCGCGTCCTGCTTCAACTGGGGGTATAACCTACGGGCCCCAAGCAGCCTCTTTGTTCACGATGCCCATGGAACAGATTACTCAAGCCACCACGGGGCTATTTTTCGGAACCATGCTTCCGCCAACAAGCTTCAGCACCCCCGTGCCCGTACCGGAAGCTCCTAAGAAGTCGGTCTTCGATCGACTTACAGTTACTGCGGCACCTTTCAATGGGTCGCCCAACACCAGTGCCTCGGTCTTCTCCAGACTGGGCCAAAACTCCTGCGGGCCCACAATGAAGCTTGCAGTCCTCAAAAAGGTTATTCCAAAAAGAGTAGCCAAACCTGCTCCTGAAGTCGTCAAGGCGGCTTCTCCTTCTAAGAGATCGGTCTTTACAAGACTGACCGTCCCAACTCCCACTCCTGCTCTTGCTGCTCAAAAGACATCAGTCTTCAATAGGCTGACGCCGGCAACAGCCCCACACCTGAATAGGGGGCAAGAAGAAGCTGTTTCTGTTTTTGAACCAATACCGATGACTCGTCGCGCCCGACGACGCCACTAGCGCCGGATAAGGAAGACTGGGGGAAACTCCCCCTCTGGGATAACTCCACCAGCTCCAACGGTGGAAATTAATGCTGCTGTTCCAACTGGGAACAGCTTTGAACTGCTGAACAGGGTACACAGAAACTCGCCAACTGCGGTCCTAAAAAATTCTCCTCCACCGATAGAGACCGCCGTGGAAGCAGAAAAACCGGAGCAGCCTCTTCAATCACTGTCCTCCAGGATTTACAAGACATGGCGACGAGTCCGAGAATCTGTGATTGATCGTAATTCCTCTCGCCAACACAGGAAGTCGAAAGGTCGGCAAGAAGAAAATTCCCCGGTCAAGCAACGAAAGGCGACGACCACTTGGGTGCCCAAAGCAACGGCCCCCTCAAGTTCAACGGCCCATAAGAGAAGAAGGCCGGAGAAAGTCCTCACGCCGATAGCGAATATCAAAGGTGGTGAACCCAAACGCCTTAAGTCTGGGGGCATGATAGTTCATACCGTCTATATGGCGTCTGTTAAAAAGGACAGCCGCATATCAACAGGTCATAGACCGCTCACACGATCGGTGACCAAAGCGCAGGAGCAACAGCAAAAGCTCCAAGAAATGATAAACGCGATGGCCGCACTTACTGGGCCAAAAGAAAACCCTGAAACGTCTTCGGATGAATGCCAGGAGCAAGAAACTGACGCCGAATTCCTTCGTCGAATATTGGAGAAGAAGGATAAAGAGGCCGCTGAACAAGCAGCCAACATAAAGCGTATGGGCCGCCTGTTCCAAGACATGGTGGGGATGATGATCCAACAAGATCCTCCGGCCGAAGATTCCCCGATCGTCCTGGAAGACGATAGGGGAGAAACGTCGAATCCTCTGCCAGCTCTGTCAACAGCTAAGGAGGAGACAATCTCCAAAGCTGACTTGGACGAGTACATAGCCCAACAAATACGGGCTCATCATGTGACTGAAGTAGCCGGCCAGGTCGTAAAAACAGGACGACCATATCCGAGTTGGTATGACCAGATCAAGTACCCGCCGGGTTACACCATACCTAAATTCCATGTCTACAAGGGGACAGGCAATCCCCACCAGCATGTTGCCCAGTTCAGGGCACTCTGCGGCAACACCGGCGGTGATGACAAGCTGTTGCTTCGCCAGTTCATTGGAAGCTTATCAGATACAGCGTTCGAGTGGTACTCTGAACTCCCGAACGACTCTATCAAGACCTTCGCGGAGATGGAGCTGTTGTTTACCCAGCGTTTTGCAAGCGCCAGTGAACGCACCCCGATGACGGCACTGATTAACGCCAGGGTAAAGCCAGGCGAGACATGGGTTCAATATGCTATACGGTGGCGGAACTTATGGTCAAAATGAAAGCAGCGCATTGAGGAAGCTCCTGCAATGGGTATGTTTGTGGGAACCCTTGATCCACAGGCAACCATCTCGCAATTTATGATGTTCTTCAAGCCGACTACCTTCCAGGCCTTGATTGACAAGCTAGTGCAAATGGATCAGATGGGCCATAAACCCCCTCTTCCAAAGCCGGACTCCCGAAATGAAAAGGGGAAGGGAAAAGCGGTCATTGTCGCTAATGCTCAACAACAGCCGAGTAACTCGAAGCCGGTTGTTCGTCAAAATAATATGCGTCCAAAAGTACCCCTTGAGGAGAGACTAGGACGTCTTTACTCGTTTCCCCGAGATAAAACGAGAAGATTATTCGAGCTGGCGTTGCGCAACCGACCCATAAATCTGCCGGAGCCAAAACGTCCGTCGCAACCAAATGATGTCAATGAGCCCAACTACTGTCCCTATCATCGGGTACTAGGTCATCCGGTCGAAGATTGCTATGTCTTCAAAAATTGGCTTGAAGACCAGTACCAGCAAGGCAAATTCGCGCTATCCGACAGATGGAAGGTGAATCCGCCACAACCTCACGCCTCTAAACGGATGAATATGATGGGGGCAACGTGCACTCTCGTCGAAGAAGCCCCATGGGAGGTTGTGCTGTCAGCTAAGACGAAGAGAATGCTGAACGATCTTCAGACATGCCCAGCGATCAAGTGGAAGAACCTGTTGGAACCACAAGCCATTAAAGGGATGTTAAAGCCGCGTCCAACTCCAAAGACCGATGGTGGTGGCCCAAGCACTCGCAACCAGCCGTCAAAATCTTCGAAGAAAAAGAAGAAGAAATCCAAGAAGCCCGTGAAGCCTGGCGACAAGTGCACGGATTTACAAAAACAAATTGATGCGCTAGAGGAATATAACCAGAAAGCACGGACTCCCATTACGCTCCAAGAGTTTCTCAACCACGTTTTTCAAGAGGAAGATGAGGGAAAAAGTTCGTCGGATGAGTCTGAGGAATATGTGGCAAGCTGCCATATGATCTATCATTCGTTGACGCACGATGAGGAAACTCCTTGCACTGAAAAGCTGGGGGCAGATCCCGAACCAAAAATTCTGGGGCCATCAGATGAGGTAATTGACGCATTCCTCAACGAAGCTCTGCTGAAGAGTAAAGCTGATCGGGAACGCGAGACGGCTATATTTGAAAAGGCCAAGCGCCAGCGACTTGATGAAAGAGCTAAGACGCTCCCGCTGGAGCAAAATACATCCACTACGGACAAAAGCAAATTCAAGATGAGGAAAAGGTTTGCTAAGGCCATATCAATAGGCATGAAGCTACCATCCTCCGAAGGAAACATTACTGGTGAAATGGAGATGCACCCCTCCTATTGCTTATATCATCAGAAGATTTCGCACCCCACTGAAGAGTGCAAAGCTTTCGATAGATGGTGGCAAGGATATGTTGCTCATCGACAAAATTTTAAGCGGGAGAAGCGCAAAACTCGTCGGGAGCGGAAAAATATGACCGAAGGGTTTAACAGAACTACCGGTGATTGTCGCATGGTTAACGCCGGGGGATGACAGGTGCCTACATTCGGGAGCGATTCTGACGAGGAGCTGGAGCTTGGCCCCCTCTTTAAAGAGTCCACCTCGGGAAAAGAATAAGAGCCGAAGGTCTGCGAAAATATCCGGCTACGTAATCGCACGCTTCCCGAAAAGAATCTCGAACCCTCAAATAAAAAAGATAAGGGAAAAGAGAAGGTCCCTGAAGATATCGTCTTAGATGACCAAGTTGTGGAGGAGCTAAGTGCCAAGGACCCGCTGAAGAGAAATAAGGTGGATTACAACGTCTTAGCGCATCTGAGGAAGCTACCCTCACAGCTCAGCATTCTTGACGTCCTTTTGCTATCAAAGGAGGCGAGAGATTCGTTAATCAAGGCACTACAAGATCCGGAGCAATTCCAAGCTTTCCTGGACGAGGAAAAGATGAAGGATGAATTGGAGGAAGTGCACACGGCCGATGTCGCTTTTGGTGATGAAGACCTTCTCCTTGGGACATACGAACACAATCGCCCCCTTTATGTCTCAGGATACTGTCACGATATAAAGATAGGCAAAATCCTGATCGACAATGGATCCTCCGTTAACCTCCTCAATGTGCGGGTGTTAAAAGAAATCTGCATGAGCGTCCAGCACCTTGCTCGGGATAAGATTACCATCTCCGGGTTCGACTCCCAATCATTAAGAACTCTTGGGTCTGTGATACTGACGCTATGCTTTGGGCTACTCGTCATGGACATTAAGTTCCACGTCATAGACGCCAAGACATGCTACAATGCTCTGCTCGGCCGACCATGGTTACACGAGTACAACATCATCCCTTCTACGCAACATCAGTGTATGAAGTATTCTAAAGATGGTCTCGAGTATACCGTGGCGGGAGAACTGAACCCGTTCTCTGTGAATGAGGTCTGCAAATATGAAGATGCAAAGTACTTCTTACCGGATTTCGAGAATACAGAGAGATGTCGCAAACCGGAAAACAAAGCCGCTGCCACCATTCCTGTTTTTGGGAGTGATACCGAAGAAGAAGAAGAGATAGTTTACTCTGGGCCGTCTCGACACAACAAGCCAGGACCATCCGCTCCTACGTTGATCTTTGGTAGCGACTCGGAAGATGAGGTCCATGCTGTATTCTCTGCTCGACCTTCAATACAAACGTCCACTGACGAAGAGCAAAGTCTACAAGTCGCCATGGTGCCGCTTAAACACCGTAAAGAACTGGATGCACTTGATATCTACAATGTAGAAGAGCTACAGACGTTCTATGTCCCTCCCGGGCGAGAAGGCGAAAAAGCAATTCTATTTTATCGCTCTGAAGAAACCAGAGTGGAGAAAGAAATCTGGCATGGCGCGGATCCTACGCTTGACAGGCTTCAGCCCATCCATCTCCCCAGATATTATACAGAAGGCTTGAAGAGGCTGCTAAAACGCCAGGGGATATCCTTCAAGCAGAGCGTTCGAAAAGCCAAGTTCTATGACAAATTCTGGAACGTTCCCGGGACTCAACGCAAGTTGCCTAATGGGAGAATGGAAACAATCGGGCTTGGATACATCCGGTCAAAGAAACGAGAGCTACTCCACGGTTGCTACGTCGTGTATGACTTTGATGAAGAAGCAGATGCTCAATGGGAAGATGCTAATCGTGAACCAGTAATAGTTCCAGACACAAAAGTGCCCAGTCCGTCGTTCGAAGAACAAATGGACAAACTTATAAGGGAAGCTGGTCAAAAAGTCCGAGACGACCATAACCGCGAAATGGTCATCTACGAGAAAGCCAAAACGCAACGTCTCCTCCAACAGGCCGTGAAAGATGAAAATGCCGCTCCTTGTCAACCTGTTATAAAGAAGGCTCGACGCAGAGGCAGAAACAAGTCGAAACGCGAAAAAGGCGCTCAACAGCAACGAACCGGGCTAAGAGGCCACGCAAGCAGGAACCGAGCGGTTCCGATCTATATACTCTTTTCCTCGGGACAAGACGAAGAAAATACTTGACCTCGCTCTAAAACATCAGATGCTTACACTGCCGGAGTCTAAACACCCCGAGCAAGCAGGTGAAGTCTCACACCCAGACTATTGCTTTTATCACCGAGTGATAGGGCACCCTCTCGAAGACTGCTTCACCTTCAAGAATTGGGTCGAAGATCAGTATCAGCTTGGCAAGTTCGCCCTGTCTGATAACTGGAGGGTAGCGCCGCCACAGAAGCACGAACCCAAGGCCATGGAAGAAAAACCAGTCCCACATTGGGATTGGAAGCGAATTCGTACTTGTCACATGATAACAATATCAAAGGAAGAGCCCGAGAACATGGATGACTTTCCCTGGTGCTTTGAAAACAACAACGATGAGGTAATCTCAGAATTTCCACCAGCGCCAAAAGAGCTGGAAGATGGAATCCATACCACTGCAGATAACCTCAAGAAAATTGAGTTGGGAACGACGAACGACCCGCGACCGACATTCATTAGTGAGCTGCTGTCTAAAGAGGGGGTGGCTTCATTAAAAGACCTGCTTATGCAGCATAAAGATTGCTTCGTATGGAACTATTCCGAAATGCCGGGACTAGATCCAGAAATTGCTGTGCACAA
Source organism: Agapanthus africanus (assembly GCA_030015575.1). NCBI lineage: Eukaryota > Viridiplantae > Streptophyta > Magnoliopsida > Asparagales > Amaryllidaceae > Agapanthus > Agapanthus africanus. The sequence continues at coordinate 887,626,113 of JASDDO010000019.1, read as the reverse complement.
ATTGGCAATATCCCCAGACGTCAAGCCAGTCAAGCTGGCGCCAAGAAGAATGCGGCTCGAGCTTGAGATGAGCATCAACACCGAGGTCAAGAAGCTGATCGACTTCGGCTTTATTCAGGAGGTTCAATATCCGGAATGGATCGCCAACATCGTCCCCGTGATGAAGAAAAATGGGACAGTGCGCATATGCGTAGACTTCCGGGATCTCAATAAAGCCTGCCCGAAGGACGATTTTCCAGTGCCAGTCACCGAACTAATGATAGACAATACGTCCACTTATGAGGTTTTCTCCTTCATGGACGGCTCGTCAGGGTATAATCAGATAAAGATGCATCCCAAAGACCAGAAGCACACCGCCTTCAGGACTCCTTTGGGTATATTCTGCTACAAGGTGATGCCCTTCGGTCTAAAGAATGCCGGTGCCACCTACCAGAGGGCCATGACGAAGATCTTCGATGACCTCATACACGAAATCGTCGAATGCTATATCGACGATCTCGTGGTTAAAAGCAAATCATACGAGGAACATCTCGAGCATCTGAAGACCGTATTTCAACGTCTTCGACAATACAACTTGAAGATGAACCCTCTCAAGTGTGCATTCGGAGTTTCCTCGGGCAAATTCCTGGGATTCATCGTCCGGCATCGAGGTATTGAGATAGATCCGTCAAAGATCAAAGCGATCGTGGAAATTCCTCCGCCAAGGACTCTTAAACAGCTACGGTCTCTCCAAGGGAAGCTCGCGTATATACGGCGATTTATAGCCAACCTTTCAGGCAAGTGCCGTCCTTACAGCCACTTGATGAAGAAGGGAACCCCGTTCGTCTGGGACCAAAAATGCCAAAGCGCGCTAGACGAGATCAAGCAATACCTGCAGAACCCGCCAGTATTGGCTGCTCCGGTCAAAGGGAAGCCCCTCATCCATTATACAACCGCCCTCGAAGGTTCCTTAGGTGCACTATGGGCACAGGAGAACGATCAAGGGAAAGAAAGAGCACTCTACTACTTAAGTCGAGTTCTACTGGGGGCAGAAAGCAACTACTCCCCGATTGAAAAACACTGCATGGCGTTGATCTTTGCGATAACAAAGCTCAGACATTATGCGTTGGCACATGAAGTCCGTCTCATTTCGAAGGTGGACCCCCTTAAATATTTAATGTCGAAGGCCATATTGACGGGACGACTCGCTAAATGGGCCCTGCTCTTGATGGAGTTCTCGATAACGTATCAACCTCTCAAGGCAGTGAAAGGCCAGGCCATCGCCGACTTCCTCGCTGAGCATCCGATACCCGCCGATTCTCCTTTAAATTGCGATCTTCCAGACAAACATGCGTTTGATGCGATCGACGGTGGTGATACCCGATGGGAGCTTTATTTCGATGGAGCATCTTCCATGAAGAAACGTAAACAAAATACCCCTATAATCAAATCGGGGGTAAGACTCATCTTTGTAACTCCACAAGGAGGGATAATGCGCTTTTCTTTCTTCTTAACAGAGCCGAGGACAAACAATGAAGCTGAATATGAAGCTTTGATAGCAGGCCTCGAGATCGCCATTGATATGGAATTGAAAACCTCCTCATATACGGAGACTCCCAGCTGGTCGTTAGTCAAGTAAATGGCGACTACCAGACATGCAAACCAGAGTTGGTGAAGTATGGCGGAAAGGTGCAACAACTGTTGACCCAAATTCCTTCATACACTTTGGAAAACATACCGCGCGCGGAAAACAGCAAAGCGGACGCGTTGGCCAAACTCGCTAAGGAACTGACTGATGAGAACCTCGATGACGTAAGAATCATGGTACAAAGCCGTCGGGTGCTTGCCCCAGCAGAAATATCTTCGAAATCACCCGAAGAGAAGGAAGCGACTGAACAAATGTCTATGCAAATAAAAGACCGGGAAAAGGCCGAGGATTGGAGGGAAGTCTTTATAGACTACTTCAAATACCGTCGAACGCCCGAAGATGCGTCCTCAAGACATCAGCTTATGAAACGAGCTCTGTCCTTCGCCTTCATCAATGATACTCTGTACAAGAGGTCATTTAATTCTCTGTGGTTGAGATGTCTGGGACTTGACGAAGCGAAAAGAGTCGTTCAGGAAGTTCATGACGGACTCTGCGGTTCTCACCAAGCGGGCCTGAAGATGAAGCTGAAGATCAAACGGATGGGCTACTACTGGCCCACGATGATTCAGGACTGCCTCGAATATGCGAAGCAATGCCACTCATGCCAAATCCATGGGGACTTCATCCACCAGCATCCAAATCCGCTACACCCGACAGTGGCTAGCTGGCCATTCGAAATGTGGGGAACTGACATAGTCGGCCCCATCGAACCAGCATCGTCCAGGGGACATCATTTCATCCTGGCGACGACTGACTACTTCTCCAAATGGGCAGAAGCAGTACCGTTGAGAGAAGTGAAGACGGAGAATATCCTCTATTTCTTCAAGACGCACATTATATATCGGTTTGGAACTCCGCGACGGATCATCTCCGATAACGGGCCAGCTTACAGAAGCCACAAGATCAGTCGCTTCGCGCAACAACACAATATAGACTGGAGATATTCCTCGGTTTATAATCCGCGAGCTAATGGTCTGGCCGAGGCCTTCAACAAGACCTTGATGAAGATCATGAAGAAAACGGTGTCCCGAAATAAGAAGGACTGGCATGAGAGGCTGCAAGAAGCTCTTTGGGCGTATCGAACTACGTTCAAGACAGCCACAAACACAACGCCATATGCGCTGGTATTCGGTACAGAAGCAGTATTCCCCCTCGAGATAGAGTTACCCTCTCTACAAGTGGCAGTCCACTACGAGCTGACGGACGAAGAAAATGCTCACCTTCGGCTTGAGGAGCTTGATGCCCTCGATGAAACCCGGCTCATAGCACAACAAAATCTGGAGCCCTATAAAGCAAAGATGACGCGTTCATATGAAAGACTGACCCGGCCGAGGACATTCCGCCAAGGCGAACTCATGCTAGTGGTCAAAAGGCCTATGATCCCTAATCGCGCCAAGCGGGGAAAATTTGAGCCAAACTATGAAGGCCCGTACATCATAGACAAGGTCTACCAGGGTGGAGCCTATCTACTCATGGATATGCACGGTGAAAGGCCTTTCAGGCCGATAAATGGCCGATTCCTAAAGAAATACTACGCTTAGCGAGTTACTGCTTAGGTCAATGATAGATGACGACGACTATATCCGCTCGCTATCTTCCTAAGCTCAAACTTTATAAGCAGTAGCCAGCCTTCTCCTGGACGGACCGAAACGTCCCTAAACTAATGGCGGACCGAAATGTCCTTAAACTAATGGAGGACCGAAACGTCCTTAAACTAATGAAGGACCGAAACGTCTTTAAACTACTACCGCAGCATGCTTCGGCTGACGAGATGAATATAAAAATAAAAATAAAAAAATAATAATAAAAAATATATATATATATATATAAAAACGGTATATCCATAAGCAAAATGGGCACGGATGAAAACCCGAAAAGGCTCCGTGAGTAAAAACAGCAGGGCTACCGGCGGGTGTTCGTGAAAACCCGAAAGGGCGCGGCCTCGTAAAAAAAAGAGAATAAAAAAGAATTAAAAAAAATGGTATGTCCATAAGCAAAATGGGCACGGATGAAAACCCGAAAGGGCTCCGTGAGTAAAAACAGCAAGACTACCGGCGAGTGTTTGTGAAAACCTGAAAGGGCGCAACCTCGTTAAAGGACACTTACAGGGCCCTCTCGACCTTGTAAGGAGAAACCACCCGCGTGAGATCCTTACGACTCACAAGGGAGCAACACACTTAGGAGTCTCCACGATTCCTAAGGAGAAAATACACTTGCGAGATCCTCACGACTCGTAAGGAGAACTCTCTTATGGGACCCTCACGGCTCATAAGATTTGAAAGTCTTAAGTTACAGAGACCTAAACCTGTGCTTAAGCAACCCCCACAACCTTCGATATTGCCCTACAAGTGGTTCAATACTGACCCTTGTATACAATCCACGGGCGCGAATAAACATTTCCCTAACCAAGTTTCATCCGTGATTGGGGATATGTGCACATGATGAACAACCCTTATAAGTCCTCTCGACTTACAAGGAGAAAACCCTCTCGTAGGATCCTTACGACTTACAGAGGAACATACACTTAAGAATCCTCACGATTCCTTAGGAAAAAATACACCTGCAAGATCCTCACGACTTGTAGGGAGAAATACCTTTGTGAGACTCTTATGGCTCATGAAGTTAAAAGCCTTAGTCGACATGACCTTAACCCTGTTCGCTAAGCCACCATTGTTCAACATCGACGGAGGCAAATGATGATTCGCTCCTGGCAATATCCCAGTTATAGCGGTGCTGATGCCGAAATCGGTGTCTAATTTCAGGTTTACGGTGAAAAGCCGGTGGGCCGCACATGCATACGAAATAGCTGAAATGATGAGATAACTTGCAATGAAAAGAAGCAAGTAAAAACGTATGCATACAAAATAGCCGAAATGATTGGGCAACTCGCAATAAAAAGCAGCGAGTAAAAATAAAATAAATAGCCGAAATGATTGGGCACCGCGAAAAATAGCCGAAATGATTGGGCAATCGCGACCTTCACGACATAAAAGCTGAAATGATAGAGCATCGCGGAAATAAAACAATAAAAATGAATGAGACTTTTGCCCTACAGTTGAGATCACATCGATCCCTGTATACAATCCAAGGGCACAAACAAAAAGGGGACTACATTTCCCCACCAGGCTGCGTCAAAGGGAAGTCAGATCTCGACGACCACATCTACAGCCTGGAGACCAACAGCGGCGTTCCTCCTCATTTCAGCAGGACACGGACGTGACACCGCCAATCGGAGCCACGGCAAAGTCCCCAGTTCCAAGACTCTGCGGTTCACAGATAACCTAGAGTCAACAAATGACCTCCGTCGCGGAAACAAGTCAGCCAACGACCTCCGTCTCAGAAATAAGTCAACCAATGACCTCCGTCGCGGAAACACGTCAACCAATGACCTCCGTCGTGGAAACAAGTCAACCAACGACCTCCGTCATGGAAACAAGTCAACCAACGACCTCCGTCATGGAAACAAGTCAACCAATGACCTCCGTCGCGGAAACAAGTCAACAAATGACCTCCGTCACGGAAACAAGTCAACCAATGACCTCCGTCGCGGAAATAAGTCAACAAATGACCTCCGTCGCGAACACAAGTCAACAAATGACCTCCGTCGCGGAAACAAGTCAGCCAACGACCTCCATCTCGGAAACAAGTCAACAAATGACCTCCGTCTCGGAAACAAGTCAACCAATGACCTCCGTCATGGAAACAAGTCAACAAATGACCTCCGTCGCGGAAACAAGTCAACAAATGACCTCCGTCTCGGAAACAAGTCAACAAATGACCTCCGTCGTGGAAACAAGTCAGCCAACGACCTCCGTCTCGGAAACAAGTCAATCAACGACCTCCGTCTCGGAAACAAGTCAGCCAACGACCTCCCCGTCGGAGCAATACTCCGACTCGGAAACAAGTCAACTCACCAACCACTTGCGAGTCCTTTCGACTTGTAAGGGAGAAAATTCTCTTATAAGATCCTTACGACTTATAAGAGAAAACACACTTAGGAATCCTCACGATTCCTAAGAAGAAAATCCACCTACGAGATCCTCTCGATCCGTAGGGAGAAAAGTCTCTATGAGACCCTCACGGCTCATGGAGTTGAAAAGTCTTAGGCAGCAGATCTGAACTTGCGGCTTAAGCCATCGTTATCTCTTGGAGAAATCTAGATGCTTACTCTATTATCTGTTTATCAAGACAGCCTGTTGATAATAAGAGAAAGGAGAAAGCAAAGAAATAGTACAAGACATTGCAAAGAAAAATGTGTATCTTTATTTATTGAATTTAATCAAGTATAAGGGGAAGCGTACAAAAGAATAAAGAATGGATACATAGTATTCAAAAGAAAATTTTTACAAATACATTGATACAAAGGCAGCTATTGGGAAGGAAGCGTCTTAAATAGCTTTATCAGTTGTTCGCACACTTCCTTCCAAGCCTTTTCCTGATTGGCCACCACCGCCAGTTCCGCCTCTACTTGAGCCCGCTGCTGCAAGACAGATGCAAGCTGCTCCCTAACGGTCTGATGAGCAGCTTCACGGCCTAGGGTGTCACGCTCGGCGACATCAAGCTTTCGCATCAAGTTTAGCCCATGAGAGATGCATTTCAGGAGGCCCTCAAAGATAGCCTTCACTTGGGCAGCATTCTCCTCAACCCCAGCACGCAGACGAGCCGTCTCGCTCGAGGTCTTTCGGTATTCCCTCAGCCTTAAAGTCGCTTCTTGTTCCAAGTGGTGGACGTAAGAAGCGCTTTGCTCGATCCACGCTGCTCTTTGATTGCTTGCGGCTAAGGTCTCGGGAGCGGGACGCATCGACTCCAGTTGATGCAGACGAGCCTCGATCTCCCTGCAGTGGTTAACCCAAGACGCGATGATGCCCTCATCATGGAAATTTACGAGTATCACCAGCATCAGGTTAACCGCCGTAGCGAAGTCTGCAGCAGATGTAGGAGTCTCGACGTCAAGCTCCTCGATGTAGTCGCTCAACATGCGCAGACTATTCGCGGCGCCTTTCGAGGAAGGACGTCTCAGGAAAGGACCCGCCGGCATTATGACACGAGGCTCGAAGGGCGCCGAGACCGGAACGACAGCTAAAAAAAAACAAGATATGATCAGATAACAGTTCAAGAAATAAAAAAGGGGGGGATTTATCAATGTGATAGTTGCTGTACCAGCTGCGGCAGGTGGCAAGGCCGGAATGGCCGGTGGCAAGGCCGATCTTTCATCCCCTCCTTCAATTTGTAGCACTGCAGTCGGGACGAGAAAAAGTTAGAAATAATTCCATTACTGAAAAAGGAAAGATATCAATTGGAAACTATACTCACCGGCGCCACCAGAGGGAGAAGGGGATTCAGATGGGAAGGAGAAGTGTGGGAGCAACACTTGATAAAGATGATCAAAAAGCACTCCTGAAAAGACACAACAGTACGACTTTAGTACATAAATTATGCGGCTGAAAGACGAAACTAATAGGTTGCAAATCCATACCTTCCAACATTTCGATGGTACAAGAGAGGGCTGAGAAGTGACCACCGCCAAGGCAGTAGTTGACGGCGCTCCTTCGAGCAATGGAGCATCGGCGCTGGCCGCACCTGCGTTTAAAAAAAAACAAGGGTAAACCTGTCAGGAAAGATTGCAAGATAAAAAAGGGGACGGTAATCCGAAATGTACCTGATGAGCCTCCAGCCGAGACGGAGGCGTCTCCCTCCTCCATAGACATAAGTCTACCTCCCGTGGCCTCATCACCAGATTCGACAGGGGCTGTCATCGTACTCGCCCGGCCAGGGGACGGCGGAAGACCGTAGACAGGGAGAGCAATGATTGGAGCATTGTCGGACTCTTGAGAAAGAGCGGCTGTCTTTTCCCCAAAGAGTCATACCCGTCTCACCCGCTACTTCTTCAGGCTCGGCGGTCGCTATTGTCTCATCCGCCGTCACCATGGGGTCGCCGGTCTCAGGCGCCTCGTCCGCCGCTTCTTCGGGCTCAATTATAGCGGTCGTCTCATTTGCCGCCATCTCAGGCTCGGCATCGACGACCTTCTCAGGTACAACTCCCTCTGCCCTCAGCTCAGGTTCGGCAACCCCAGCGACGTTGCCCACCGTCGACTCGGGTTCGGCCGGTGCTCCTTCCTCTGGCCCCTTGGGTTCGACAGTCTCCGCCTCCCCCTCGGTCGGACTTGGCCCTGCAAGACAAGATATATAAGAACTGACAAGTTTACAATTCTTATAAACAAATCTCGAAAGATACATTACCTGAAGAGGATTTATCGTTAGCATTCCGAACTGCATGCGCCACCTGTCTGCGAGCAGTGGACAAGGCGACCGGAGGCTCTTTTGAGGGGGTATCAGCACGAGGGACGGTGCTTGGGCCCGCTCCCACGGCCAAATCAGCCCTGCATGCCTTCACCTCGTGCCTTAGCCGCTTTTGTAGGGTTCCTAGGCACTCTCAAGAGGTCTCACAAGGCATCAACCATGCCAATTTAAAATTTAACGGTGCCGAGAAACCCTAAACTACGGATCGTTGGCTAGAAATCTAGGCGAAAATGAAACTAGTTAACAACTTAACTAAAGTTTAAACGGAAATACAACCTTTGTAGATCCGGTGCTCCACCTCCATAGCTCCGCAACGAAGTCCCCTCGCTGTCCAAATGAATTCCCGGGCTCTAGCGTCGGCTTCGTCGGAGAAATGGCGAGCTAGGTCGTCGATGTCCATGCCGAAGATGATCTACGTCGAGGCATCGCTAGATCAAGCTCCACCTTCACCAAGCCATGAAAACTTGTGAAGGAAACACCCTATACTACTTGGCAAGAGGTAGAGAATGAAGAAATAGGAAGTGGGTTCACTTTAGAATTGGATTTCTCACTCTTTATCATCACTTGCCATTAATGGAGCAAGCTTTCTTCCATGAAGAAATGAAGAAGAAGAAGAAGAAGAATGTTATGATAAGAATGCATTAAAATAGAAAAGAAAATCCATTCTTATCAAAACTCTTACCATGGTTAAGTGTAGAGAGAGAACTATAGTTAAGTGGAGTGGTTAGGTTTTAACATGAGACAAAATGGTGACTTAATGAAAGCTTCATGAAGCTTCATATACAAACAAAGAAAAGCCACAATTTTCTCACTCTTTTTCTTTTTCCAAATGAATAACTAAATAAAATAAATGAATAAGAAAATAATAAACCCTAACCACTCATAAAACCATGGTTCAATCTTTACACAAACCCAAGTTTGCATGCATCATCAAACATGATACAAGCAAGTGCACAAAATCATATCGCATATGCAATGCGCACATCCGAGCGAGAAAATCCATTTAAAGTGAACCGATACTAGTTAATGCAAAGTAATATATCAAATATATAATTATGCATTAAATCATTAAATCAACACTTGATTTAACGATCCGGTCATATCGCATATAACCGACTAATATCCAATGTATCGATTTATCGAATCAATCCTTGATTCGATAACTAGGTTATATCGCATACAACCATTCGACACATTCATCGCGAGAATAGAATACGGTATCACATACACGTATTATTCTCGGTCCCGCACATATCTCATATGCGCTCCTATTTCGTTTCGCTTGAGCCAGGAAACCTCTGTGTAGGACTCTAAAGACTTGTCGATACGCCGGCAGCAGGTGATGATCATATCAAACACCCACAAGCCGCAAGCGGTCTGCTAAACGTAACGGCCACCCAGGTATTGAGCGATCAGAAGATCGACGAGCAAGCCCGCTCACACTCCTGTGAATCCAACCAGTAACACTTACCGTACAGTCCGGTCTGATCGTCTGATATGTCGCATATCTCGCCTAGGGGTGGTAAACGTCAGACCCCAATAGCTCGATAAGTCGTGTCGATATGAGGTCTATAACAATTCGAGAAACTACTGGTAACACTTACCAGTAAATCTCAGCAACCCTGGCCAGGGATTTCCGGTTATAGCCAATCGAACACAGCGCAACATCAACTCCCTATACCGGGAGAGACGAATCCCCTCCTATCGCTCATTGCCTCCATGTGACTCGGGAATGTACCCAAAAACCACCGTTTTGCATGCCCTCTTGGACGTGGTAAGATGGAAATCAAAGCACAGTGGGAACCACACAAGACTCTATAACGATCTCGGGTCAACAGACTACTCTGTACCAGTGTCACCAGAGAACTGCCATCTGACGTAAGGTATAATACCATCTGGGAGTTCTCGGCGAGTCCGTCCAGTGTACCCAGTCTCCACTGAGCACCCGTATATCATCTCTGATGTCAAACACCAATGGATATGGGATCATCCATCGCCCATCTGTATGGGTCGAGAAGGTATACGCTAGTCTACACTGGTATATCGATGCCCTGTCTCGATACACCCACGACTAGGGACCTTGAAGGATGTACTTATGGACTACCATGTCCCCACTAGTATGATCCGCATCATAGTCCAGGTAGTCAAGTACACATCCTAAGGGCTTTACCAACATGTATCAGAGAGACAATCAATGTACACGTTAAGGTAAAGAGCAACCAGATAGCATACTATCATGTCGAGCAAGAAAGTCCTCCCTATATATGTCCCAGCATCCACTACAATATACATCCTATGTATAGTAATGGCCTCTAGGGCATACATATAACTAACAATCTCCCACTTGCACTAGGGCCATCTGTAGCAGTGGTTGTAGTATCTCATACTCAACCATCCCATAAAAGTCTCTCTCTGGGAACAGGCCTTTGTGAGTGGATCCGCTGTGTTGTCCTCTGAGTCTACTCTCCTAACCTCGATCTCCTTGGAGATCAACCATCTTTATGATCAGGTGATACTGCCTTAGAATATGTCTGGATCACTGATGGGACCGGCGTTCCTTGGCATAAGCCACAACTCCATTGTCACACAATGGGAGGAACGTAGTTCATCTCATGAACCAATATACACCCAAACAGCCTCTTTGGTAGCATGTTAAGTAGCAATGTATCCTGTCTTTATCGTCTAGTATGTCACGGTATCTAGCTTGGAAGTCTTCCAACATACCGTCCCTATACTGAGGGTAAAGACAATGCCTGTGACTGACACTCAGTCGTCTTTATCACCCTGGAACATTTCCAGCGATTCTCCCCAGGGTCGATTGATACCTTCTCACTACAACTAGTGAGAATCCTAACATCCATTTAGATCTATCTCATAGGTCCAAAACCCAGGATTTAGTAGGTATCACTTTGATCCTATGTGGAGAATCATTGTGATAGGCGGAGATTGATCGGGCGTAGCATAGGAAACTCTTTCCCTATCAAGAGTATGTCATCCACGTACTCTACGAGGATCATCACCATACTCCCTACTACCTTTTTGTATATACAAGGTTCATCTACCATTCTGATGATGTCAACTTCTTTGACTAATCCATCAAAACAAATGTTCCAACTCCGCGATGTCTGCTTTATCCTATAAAGCATCTTGCACACGTTTCCGCTGCTCCCACTGTCTACGAAGCCCTCTGGCTGTGTACTTATAGACGCTCTCTTCTAAAACATCATTTTAGAAAAGCAGTCATGGCACCCAACCGCCAGATATCGTAGTCATGGTATGTAGCCGTGGCAAGTAGGATCTGGATGGACTTAAGCATAGCTACTTGAAAAAGTTTCATCATTATCCACGCCTGGTCGATGACGAAAAGCTTTAACAAGTCTAGCTTTGAAAGTCTCAACTTTTCCATCTACACCAAGTAATCTTCTCAAGATATACTTGCTCCTGATGGGGATTTAACCCTTCAGATATAGCAACCAAAGTCCATACTTTGCTGGTATACATGGATTCCATCTCAGTTCACTAAGCATCCAGCCATTCTTACAGAGTCCCACTCCTGATGGCCAGCTCGAAACTAGTTGGGTCATCATCTTATGATGTAATCCTCGCTCCCACTGTCATAGAGAAACCGAAGTATCTCTCAGGTGGGTGAGGAACCCTACTAGATCGGCGGAGAGGCTGAGGTTCGTTGGTAACTATTGAATCCTTTGGTTCTTTCAAATCATCAGCTGCAGTTTGTATAGCTGGAACATTTCCAGTTCTACATAACAGATCTTGCCTCGAGCTTGTCCGGATTTTGCTTTTAGACATAGGCCGGACAACCCCAAATCTTAACTAGCTTAAGACATGGGCTCTTCCCTTTCCATATCGCATATGAAGTGGTAGGTAACTGATTTGATTCGAACCTATTCAATAGGTATGCAGCTTCTCAAGCGCATAACTCCCAAAAGGAAACAGGTAACTCAGTATTACTCATCATAGAGCACACCTTATCACATAGGGTGTAATTTCTCCATCCCGATATACCATCGTGCTATGGTGTATATAGAGGAGTAATGCTGAGAGAGAATCTCATTCTCCTTTAGAATAGTCCAGGAATTCCATGCACAAGTATTCTCCTCCCTGATCTCATCATAGGACATAATACTTATACCTGTATTTTGGTTCTCTACTTCTCGCTTATATTCTGTGAATATCTCAAAAGGCTCGGACTCATGTTTCAACAGGAACATATGTCTGAATCTTGAGAGATTATCAGAGAATGTAATGAAGTATAAAGAACCGGTCTTGGCATGTGTAGACAGGGGACCTTATATACATCAACATGTATCATCCCAAGAGTTTACTAACTCTTTCTCTGTTTCCAATAAACAGAGCTGTGGTCATCTTATCTTTGTGACATGACTGGCGAGTTTCACAAGATGTAAATTCAAACTGATTTAAATATGCATCTAAATGTAACTTCAGCTAGTCGGGTCACATTGATATGACCTAGTCTACAATGCCTCAAGAAGGATTCGTTCATTTCTGAACTCTTCCTCTTGTGTGTGTTCCGTATACTAAGAACTGTAGTTTGATTTAGAACATTAATGCTTTTAGATAACGTGCCTGAACCGATCAACTTTTGATATAGGAAATGTTCAAAACATTATCCAACAATACAAAATTATATCCTTTCTTTACTAATAAAGAGACTGATATGATTTTGTATATCAGGTTCGGTATCTAATAATATTCGTTCAGAATCAATGTATTGGTAATACAGGGTGACAGTGACCAACAGACTTGGCTGCAACTCTTGCCCCGTTTTCTGCCTCATGAAACTTATCACCCGTTCTCAGTTCTTTACCTATCTGTAGCCCATGTAACATATTACATATGCGGGATCCTGATCCGGTATCATATACCCAGGACGTAAAGGACACTGAGAAACAGTTCTCTGTAATGAACACACCCGAAGATGATGCATCAGCATGCACTCTCTTCGTTTGGGCGGCACGGGAATTCTGGTATTCCCCAATTTCCTGCTCTGTCTTATAACAATTATAAGTTGGAGCGGGACCAACGTTTCCCAGCTCAGTATAACAAGCGGGTTTGGTCAATTATTCCGTATTATTATCTTGATTAAGGCGTGATATGGTCGCTACCTGAAGAGAGAGAGAAGAAAACACTCAGCGTGCGCTCTTGCAAGAATAGATTGGTTATTATTTTATCTAATCAGGATGGCTCCCACTGCTTTTTATCAAATCTTCCTTCAAACCCTAAAAGGAAAGACTAGCCGGGATTAGTTACACACTACAAGTTCGCCAATCTTTCAGCCAGGCCAGTGTCGGTACTTTGAGGGAGGTCCCCCGTGCTTTCGCACGAACCTAATTAATGTAAACCTCGTTTTCCCAGAGGCGTAACCCCGTTGACACCTTTCTAGACACCTACTTGATCGGCTAATTGTAATGTGTAAAACTCTCCCAGGAGTAACAATTACTCGCAGCGGGTATCGGGATCCAACTATCTCATAGAAGGTATGCAATCTCATTGCAAATTTCAACGCTTGAAATTCCCGATAATATTTTGCCCCGAACGATCTATGACCTTGACAAGGTCAACAAACCATAGACCGCAAGTCAAGTTCAACCCGTCATTTCTTGATTGAATCAAACCCACCCGCACAACCCTTGACAAGGTCAACAAGGCCGCACGACTACCCTAACCCAATCTGCATCATATGCATAAGCAGATAAATACTGGTTAGCTACCGCACACTGCGCCTTGACAAGGTCAACAAACGCAGCACGAATACTAAACAGGATTTATCTGAAATGACGGAGGGCTACGACAGGTTTTTCTGAAAACCTATTGCGTAATGAACTTGATATCGTTGTAGGATCGAATGAATTTTGAAAATGGAATGTTTTTGAGGCTTTTCTAGTTTTGCTAAAGGAGTCACTCCCGGTGAAGGGATCGTCGGTCCTTTCCTCGTCGAATGAGGTGCAGGATATATCATATATATCACTGTGCAAAGCAAAAACTCTAAAAAGCAATCAAAAGACAAACCGAGTGTGTAGCATCTGCCAGTTATTGCTAAAGGAGTCACTCCCGGTGAAGGGATCTCGGTCCTTTCCTCATCGACTAAGGTGCAGGATATATCACATATACCGCTGTGCAAAGCAAGAACTGTAGCTACCTGTTTTATTTTGAAATTCGATTCTACAACATGTTAGGTTTCTTTTATTTCATTAATCACATTAATGAAGTCCCATCATTTAAATACCTAAACATCACAGATAAATACAACGTACACTTATGCCATCCGCATTCGCCTCGATGTCCCCTCGTGCACCATTAGGTTAGGTAACTAACGGCAGAGCGGGGCAGGGCTAGCGCGGGTGTAAAACATAAGTAACGCCTATATAATATATCATATATACTATATACTGTATCTATCATAGAACATTACATGATCACATCACAGATATCGCAGCAGAAGAATCATATGAAATATTGGATATACAAGGACGTCCGTGTTTTCAATACGAGCCAGTATAAAACACGGATTCCACGGTCGCGATGAATAGCCAAACCCACACCCCTAGACCCCTACGAGAGCGGCAAGCAACCCTACCAATTCTAGAGTTAGGAGACCCGGACTCGACTCCTCGAGTTGGTCTCCCACTGGACTCCAGAACCCGGTTACTTGTGCTCCCCTCCTTGGGTCTATCCTAGTGCGGAAAAGTAAATAATATACAAAGGGTGACATCTTCCGCAACCTGGAAGTGCCCCAATAAAAGAATATTACATACAAGTTTTTACATGAATGAAAATGAAAAACACTCATCTCACATAAAAAAAAACCCCGGCTATTCAAACACGACGATCCAATATAACATATCCAGCAACACATAACATCACATGTCATCAACGTAAGTAAATATGCGCATCCCAATTGTCGTTGACATATAGCAACGAAACCGGCGATATCACATATTACACTTACGGTCACAGAAAAGAAAGTGTAAAACTACAACAGTTGGAATCCGCAACCTCTTTAGACATCGCATGCCTAATCAAATGAATTACTTAGACATCGCATGCCTAACAATTATAAACCCCGCATTTTAGTCCCATCATCGAAAACACTTTTCAATATCAAGTCGGGCAATTCAACAAGATTCCCGACATCCTGATCGAATGCTCGTCGCAAACTTCAGTAGACGGCCGCACCCCCGATACCGTCGACGAAGTGCACCAAGGCGGAACACCGCTACCGCGAGCACCCGAACGGATGCTTTCGGCGACGGGGTTCTCCTCCAGTCACTTGGTCGGGGCTATGGAGTGAGGCTGTCTATTAAGTTTACCCGGCGAGTATCCGCGTACGCTACGTGATTGCGACGGACTTTTGATCACATCAAAATTCCGTGGCAACCGATCAAGTGAGACTAAATTGCTAGATTTACAACATTCATTCAGTTATCTCATAACTACTTGTGAATTCCAATTATTGTATCCCATTCCGGATAAATAGAAAATGTCAAACTTTCCGATCGAACAATCGAACACCCAAGTTTTCCCGATACAGATCAACACATGAAACAAGTCTGAAAACATTCAGTTCGTGCCTCAGTACCAACGGTCCAGCTGTAGAAGGGTCAAGCCAACGCCTCACATGTGACACGCCGTACTGCCCCAAACCCGAAGGTTCAAAGGGCAGTTCAAGACGGTCACATAATCGAGTTAAGGTTTGTTGTCTTCTAGAGGGTCCATCGCGTTACTTGCACTACTTAGAACGTCTTTAAACTTCGGAAAAATCCAACACTTGGAAATTTCCCGACAGGGAAAAAATTGGGTATTTATATCCGGTCGAACTTTTTAACATATTCTAAAATTTATCCGGAAAGCCTCATAGACAAAATATGATACTCCGATCGAAACACCGAATCCCCAAAACAACCCAGAAAATAAAACTCTGGAATAAATATTAAAATATTCCCAGGAAAACCAGCACTGACTATTATTGATTATGGTGCAAATTTCGATGAACAATACGACAAAACGGCCGCGGATCCGCCGCACAAGCCATGCTCGTGCCGCGGATCCGCGGCGTAATGATGGAATTAGGTCATCAAAATTCACCGTAACTCTTAGATATCCCTGCTGATTTTTCTGCATATTTTTAATGTTGAAAAATCCCAGATTTTAGAAAAAGGACAGAGAGCATTTTTTGAGTTGGGTTTCGGGTCGATCGGACTTCAAACTCCGTCTAGACTTCGCCTAAGGCTCTAGCTTGGCTCTGATACCACTGTAGGGTTCCTAGGCACTCTCAAGAGGTCTCACAAGGCATCAACCATGCCAATTTAAAATTTAACGGTGCCGAGAAACCCTAAACTACGGATCGTTGGCTAGAAATCTAGGTGAAAATGAAACTAGTTAACAACTTAACTAAAGTTTAAACGGAAATACAACCTTTGTAGATCCGGTGCTCCACCTCCATAGCTCCGCAACGAAGTCCTCTCGCTGTCCAAATGAATTCCCGGGCTCTAGCGTCGGCTTCGTCGGAGAAATGGCGAGCTAGGTCGTCGATGTCCATGCCGAAGATGATCTACGTCGAGGCATCGCTAGATCAAGCTCCACCTTCACCAAGCCATGAAAACTTGTGAAGGAAACACCCTATACTACTTGGCAAGAGGTAGAGAATGAAGAAATAGGAAGTGGGTTCACTTTAGAATTGGATTTCTCACTCTTTATCATCACTTGCCATTAATGGAGCAAGCTTTCTTCCATGAAGAAATGAAGAAGAAGAAGAAGAATGTTATGATAAGAATGCATTAAAATAGAAAAGAAAATCCATTCTTATCAAAACTCTTACCATGGTTAAGTGTAGAGAGAGAACTATAGTTAAGTGGAGTGGTTAGGTTTTAACATGAGACAAAATGGTGACTTAATGAAAGCTTCATGAAGCTTCATATACAAACAAAGAAAAGCCACCATTTTCTCACTCTTTTTCTTTTTCCAAATGAATAACTAAATAAAATAAATGAATAAGAAAATAATAAACCCTAACCACTCATAAAACCATGGTTCAATCTTTACACAAACCCAAGTTTGCATGCATCATCAAACATGATACAAGCAAGTGCACAAAATCATATCGCATATGCAATGCGCACATCCGAGCGAGAAAATCCATTTAAAGTGAACCGATACTAGTTAATGCAAAGTAATATATCAAATATATAATTATGCATTAAATCATTAAATCAACACTTGATTTAACGATCCGGTCATATCGCATATAACCGACTAATATCCAATGTATCGATTTATCGAATCAATCCTTGATTCGATAACTAGGTTATATCGCATACAACCATTCGACACATTCATCGCGAGAATAGAATACGGTATCACATACACGTATTATTCTCGGTCCCGCACATATCTCATATGCGCTCCTATTTCGTTTCGCTTGAGCCAGGAAACCTCTGTGTAGGACTCTAAAGACTTGTCGATACGCCGGCAGCAGGTGATGATCATATCAAACACCCACAAGCCGCAAGCGGTCTGCTAAACGTAACGGCCACCCAGGTATTGAGCGATCAGAAGATCGACGAGCAAGCCCGCTCACACTCCTGTGAATCCAACCAGTAACACTTACCGTATAGTCCGGTCTGATCGTCTGATATGTCGCATATCTCGCCTAGGGGTGGTAAACGTCAGACCCCAATAGCTCGATAAGTCGTGTCGATATGAGATCTATAACAATTCGAGAAACTACTGGTAACACTTACCAGTAAATCTCAGCAACCCTGGCCAGGGATTTCCAGTTATAGCCAATCGAACACAGCGCAACATCAACTCCCTATACCGGGAGAGACGAATCCCCTCCTATCGCTCATTGCCTCCATGTGACTCGGGACTGTACCCAAAAACCACCGTTTTGCACGCCCTCTTGGACGTGGTAAGATGGAAATCAAAGCACAGTGGGAACCACACAAGACTCTATAACGATCTCGGGTCAACAGACTACTCTGTACCAGTGTCACCAGAGAACTGCCATCTGACGTAAGGTATAATACCATCTGGGAGTTCTCGGCGAGTCCGTCCAGTGTACCCAGTCTCCACTGAGCACCCGTATATCATCTCTGATGTCAAACACCAATGGATATGGGATCATCCATCGCCCATATGTATGGGTCGAGAAGGTATACGCTAGTCTACACTGGTATATCGATGCCCTGTCTCGATACACCCACGACTAGGGACCTTGAAGGATGTACTTATGGACTACCATGTCCCCACTAGTATGATCCGCATCATAGTCCAGGTAGTCAAGTACACATCCTAAGGGCTTTACCAACATGTATCAGAGAGACAATCAATGTACACGTTAAGGTAAAGAGCAACCAGATAGCATACTATCATGTCGAGCAAGAAAGTCCTCCCTATATATGTCCCAGCATCCACTACAATATACATCCTATGTATAGTAATGGCCTCTAGGGCATACATATAACTAACAGCTTTCTCTCCTCTCGAACCGTCAAGACGGAGCTCTCCAAGGCTTCCCTCATTGAGACGTCCTCGTCCGTAAATAGGGATGCCTCCAAATCCTTCAGGGCATCCCTCATCGACTTGTCGAGTCGAGGCTTTCGCGGTAGCTCCGAAGAGACTGGGATTTCAGTTTCAAGCCCAGGGAGAGTCCCCACATCAGCTGGCGCAACCCCTATAAAGAAACAAAAGAAGAAGGTTAGGTTGGTCATAAGAAAGGAAAATAGAAAAACTCAATAAGACGAAACGTACCAACGCCCGTTAAAGCACGCTTATTTTCCTCCTCCTGAAAGGTTTTCAAAGAAGCAGCGATGGCCTCTTCGGTAGTGACACCTGTTGAAAAAGGGGAAACGCATTAGCCGAGGATAATGATAAAAATGCTATAAAATTATGAAGAATATAGCTAATGATTACCTGCTCGAGTGAGTTTATCCAACCACGCTTCAAGTCTGGCTGATCGCTCAGAAGCCGCAATGGCGGCCGCCAGATCAGTGTCTGCCGGGTCTACCGAGAAGCCCTTATTGCTGCCATATTCGCTTATACCTTCGGCAAGAGGGGCCTGAGGCTCCTCTAAACCGAGGATAGCATCGAGAGAGAGGAGCGACTTCTTCTTCCTCTTCTGCCCACCAGCCTTGGGTGCACCCGAGATTGACTTGCGCTTGGCAGGCACCTTAGTGCGGCGGGTCCCGATATCCACACCCACGCCAGACTCCGGTGAAACCACATCTACCGTCTCTACTGGAGCACGGGGCGCTGGTGGTACATCCATAGTACCACGGAGTGGCAGTCCGTGCGGAGGGCTCAACACGCGCGGTGGCATGGCTCCGGCATCTCTCAGCGGAGGAATAACCGGGGTCCTTGGTTTCAAAGGAGCCTTGCGATCTCCACCGGGAGGTGCACCCTTCTGGTCAACCAACATGCGCTTCTCCATATGGATAACCAGACCCATTGCGTGGGCATACCAAGCCACGTACGCGTTGAGGACTTTGGGGACGCAGCTCGGCTCGCTGATGAAGAAATAAGAGCCCGTGTTAAGCTGCATGAAATGGTGCATCGCACTCCTTATCCCCTCCCGGCTGGCCGTGGGCTTTTCCAAAAAGGCTTCCAGCGGTATCCCCTGATGATAGCTGGATTGTTGGGCGAACCGGTGAGGGTTATACCTCATGAAAAGCGCCATCTCATTCTGCCTGAACACTAGGTAGCTCGGCCGAATGGAATAGAGGTGGAGGATCTCTCGGGCTTTCAATATGGAGGCCCCGTCCTTAAAATCATCGCGCAGCGGCACCACCGACTTAGTGGTTTCTGAGCCTATGGTTATGAGCTTTTCCAAAAAAGAAACCTTCGCTGGACGAAGGAGTAGCCCCCTAGCCTCTCGCGGAGACGCAACCACGATCGAGGCACCAACCAGCCGCATGACTCTCGGGAGTCTGCACTTTTCAAAAAACGGAGGGATCTTGTGGACGCCGAACACCCCATGCACGTGCATTTCCATCCAAGAGGTGAAGTAGTGCATCGGGAAACTAGCAGGATGCACCCCGGGTTCATTAGCGTCTGCCGCCACGCTAAGTCCATTATAGAGATGAGCCAACCCGGCAATTCCTATTGTTAACTGCAGGCCAGCCACCATCCGATGCGCTGGGTAGAAAACGAATGGCCGCATGAAGCGCGGGTGCATTGGGAGCGCAAAGCTGCACAACCACAATCCCAGGAACCCTATAAAAAAGGTTTCTTCATCCATACCCGAAATGGCGATCTCCGATAACGGCGTGACGGCGGCGCTGGGGAGATAAAAATCCTTTTGATCACCCTCCGATGTTGTTTGACGGTCAAGGCCGAAGCCGAAAGGGTCGTCAGGCTTGGCGAACTTCTCACACTGCTCCGACAGAAACTCTGGTCGGACGAAACGGGCAACGAAGTCTGTGAAACTAACTCCCCGGGTGCCCGATTCCAAATAGAGCCCTTCATAAATCTCCAGCACCTTCACCAGGCCCGGAAACTGGTGCTGAATGGCGTTCTCCGGCGTCAGGTTGAATACCAACGGCTTAGTGGCAAAGACATATTCATCAGGAGGAAGCAGCTCCTCATAATGCTCCCCCCTTATCGGCAAGCCTGAGACTTCAGCAAACTCCTCTAAGGAGATAGAGACTTCCCTATCCGCCATCAGGAAGGTGTGGGTAGGGATGTTCCATTGTTCAATAAAAGCCTTAACCCACCACGTTGGAGGAGAGGGATACTCGAAGAGCGAGACATAGATGGCCGAATACAAGCCTATCTTCATCAGATGAGTTCTCTTCGCTGACAAGATATACCGGGCCCACTGCAAATATCCGGCGGGTGGTCGCGGCATCAATCCGATGTTATAGGCCTGTCCCTAAGGGCGTGCTTCACCCTGACAGATTCGCCTCCCTAAAATATCTATTGCCGGCGGCGGCTGCACGGGAATAGCACCAATCGCGGGTTGGAGGAGGTCATCCGAGTTCTAATTTTTAACCTCCACGGCATACTTCACCGAGGGTTCATCCGCGTAAGGGAGTGAAGATATGGGCTCAGATGGCGTGGCGGAACCGAAACTTCGACGACCCTGGATGATCTCATTGTACCACCTACCCCACAGGTGAAGGCTCTTATGCTCGGGGTCATGATCCTTAATGAGAGCGAGCACTACTCGGTCCACTGGTGCCTGGGGAAATCCTCCCTCTGAGCGAACAAATGGGAAAGACAGATCAGCAAACATGATTGCCTGCAAAGAAAAACGAAATTCAGCCGTCAGTGTCATAATTTAATTTTAAAAGCCTGACACTTGATACTACACTGCAATGCAGTGTAGGGGGGACCAAAAAGGGACCCACAAAATCCAAGTGACAATGTGCCAATTAATAAGACAGCCCTATCATTGGATGGGACTGTCAATTGATAAGGAGATCCCCAAAAGAATACTTTCATTAAATGATAAATCCTTAGAGACAAGGAGAGAATCTCCCCTTTCAGAGCAAAACTCTGTCACAGAGTGACACTTGTCAAACTCTGGTCTCAAGAGAATAAAATTCCTTAGAAGAGCCTAGCTCTATAATAATGATGAGAGAATCCATTAAATAAGAAAATTTTAGAAGTTAAAAAAAAATTTAGGATCTTAGAGATCCATGAAAACTCTTAAGAGTTCTTCATTTTTTAGATCAAAAAGATCTATATTTTGTCCATTAGCAAAGCTCTGTTCATGGGTAAAAACCCTGAAACACGATCTCTTTAGATCTATGGATTCTTGAGAGCAAGGCTTTGTTGGTGAAACCCCAAAAGGGTTTTCTTTAGATTAAAGATCTATGAGAGCAAGGCTCTGTTGATTAAAATTAATTTAATTAAATTTAAGTTAAATTTTACCTAAGATGTTCTAAAAGTTTGAACTTTGAAGTTCTTGAAAGAAGAGAGCAAGGCTCTGAAGTTCTTACAAGAGCAGGGCTCTGGAAAATAAAATCTTGAAGATGGTAAAAATTTTCTAAGGACCAAGGGTCCTATTTATAGGCGCCTGCGCCCTTTCACCTCACCGCTTGATCCAACGGCCTAGATCTTTCCACCGTTGCACTCACGTGTGCGCCACGTAAGCGCAACGGTAGGGGGCATTTGTTTCCCCCAATCAGAGTAAGGCTCTGTTTGAATTTCAAAAATTCAAATTTTAAAGCAACGCTTCAAATTCCGTGCGCTGCGCGTAACGCGCCACGTGTCAGAAGTTGATACGTCAGCGCAGCGCCCAAGGCAGTGCACCCAATCAGAGCAAGGCTCTATTTAAAACAAAAATTAAAGGAAGCAACGCTTCAGTTGCGCAAGCGCTGCGCTGCGCGACACGTGTCAGCGCAGTTGCGCAAGCGCAG
The DNA here is from genome assembly GCA_030015575.1 of Agapanthus africanus. Classification (NCBI taxonomy): domain Eukaryota; kingdom Viridiplantae; phylum Streptophyta; class Magnoliopsida; order Asparagales; family Amaryllidaceae; genus Agapanthus; species Agapanthus africanus. The sequence continues at coordinate 887,603,784 of JASDDO010000019.1, read as the reverse complement.
TGGCGCAAGCGCTGCGCTGCGCGACACGTGTCAGCGCAGTTGCGCTGCGCTGCGCGACACGTGTCAGCGCAGTTGCGCTGCGCTGTGCGCTGCGCGACACATGTCAGCGCAGTTGCGCTGCGCTGTGCGCTGCTTGACACGTGTCACGCGCTGGGGCGTTTGCGCCAAACAGAATTAAATTCTAGCAAGATTTTTTCTGTTCTTGTTAAAACAAGAAGATTGCCTTCTGTAAAACAGAAGCCCTTGGATCAAAGATCCAACGGTGGGGAAAATTCCCCAAATCACTCAGAGAAGGATCTCTTTAACAAATTTAACAAATTTATGGGCACTATATAAAGGCCCATAGACCCCAAATAAAAGAAAGGAACATTGGTGAGAGATTGAGAACCTCAAAACAGAGAGAACTCTGAAGAAATTTCAAGAAAAAGGTAAAAACCTTCATAAAATAGAAGAATTTCTTCTAATAGATCATTGATCTAAGAACAAGATCAATGATTTTCATATAATAAGTGCTTTGCACTCTTTTATGAACCACTGGTTCTCAGAAAACAAGAAAAAACAAGAAAAAACTTGTTTTCTTTGATCAAGAAATCAAACAATGCTTTGCACTTTTTTATGAACCATTGGTTCTGGAATCTTAAAGATTCTCAAATTATTGAAATAGTGCCTTGCACATGCAAAAACTGCACTGTTGCGCTCCTGGGTTGGCGCAAGCCACCAGAGAGCGCCACGTGTCAGCATTTGAATCACCTGCGCTATGCGCTTTTAAGATAGAGCCTTACTCTCTAAAATTGGCGCAACTCACCAGAGCGCGCCACGTGTCAGCAGCGCAAGCGCAGCGCACTGGCACAGCGCACTGCGCTTGCGTGACACGTGTCCTCACCGCAAGCGCTTGCGCTCATTAATTAGCGCAAAGCGCCTGACAAATGCAATACATTATTTACTAAAGGGCCAAGCCCAAATCAAAAAGGCCTAGTAGGCCAAAATAAATTGCAGTGCAATAAAAAGGGCAGAGTCCAAACAAAATTGATGCTCTGCATCCTTTTATAAATGGGCAGAGCCCAAACAAAACAAAAAGTAATGCAATGCATTACTTAAACATGGGCAAAGCCCTAGCACAGGCCTAATAAGCCAAAAACAAATAAAAGCGTTGAATATTTTTTCAACTGGACTTAGCCCAATCATGGCCGTAAGTCCTCAAATTAAATTGACTGAGCACAGCTGCTCTCTTAAATCAATTTACATCCGGTTCGAGGGTACATCACCGAACTCCTTTGACTCCTATTGTTGTAATCCTTCAACGATGTCAGAGAGGTGACGGGTCCCGACAACCACACATCAACACGGACTGTGGGGTCCTTAAACTCATGGACTTAAGCGTCCTTAAACCAAAAGACGGATTGTGGGATCCTTAAACCCATGGACTTATGCGTCCTTAAACTAAAACACGGACTGTGGGGTCCTCAAACCCACGGACTTAAACGTCCTTAAACTACCTATGGACCTCTATGTCCCTAAACTAGAATATGGATCTCTATGTCCCTAAACTAGAATATGGACCACCATGTCCCTAAACTGGAATATGGACCGCAACGTCCTTAAACTATCTATGGACCGCAACGTCCTTAAACTACTTATCGACCGCAACGTCATTAAACTAAACAATAGAGCTAATTGCTCTCTTGTCGGATCCAAACGATCCCGTTAAGTTGATCTTAGTCTCAAATCAGACTAACGTATTCTTAACGAACGTTTAAGTCGATCTTAGCTTAAATATGGCTAACGTATCCTTAAACTAAAACACCAAACCCAAATCTAAGTAAACACGGATTTGGACTAATCCACGTCCTACGGACGACGGCATCACTTAGTCTCCGTATACAATCCACGGGCAATCACAAACAAAACAAACACCCACGACACGAAGTGAAATTCTGGAGAAGGAGAAAGTTGTTACCGCGATACGGTAGCGTAATTAACTGCAGGGACTTGCGCCTGAAGGGAAGAGCGTCCCCACAATCAAAAACCCCTCGGACGAGGGGGAGTCTGACGAAGTCTGCTACATCGGTCGCATCCGTCTAAACCTTCGATACACGGTGCCATAAATCAACTTGGCATCTTTGGAGAGGTGGACGGATAAAACCAAATAGCATCTGCCCCGAATCTCAGGCAAGGTGTCCTAACGTCTCGGCCGCCGTTCGGAGGGGAACAACGGTGTCCAAAAATAAGAAAGACTGGCACGAGAGACTGCATGAAGCTCTCTGAGCGTATCGGACCACGTTCAAAATGGCCACAAAAATAACGCCGTATGCATTAGTATTCGGCACTGAAGCAGTACTCCCCTTGAAGATAGAGCTACTCTCTCTACGAGTGGCGGTTCATTACGAGCTAACAGACGAAGAAAATGCTCATCTTCGGCTTGAGGAGCTCGATGCCCTCGATGAAACTCAGCTCATGGCGCAGCAAAACTTGGAGGCTTACAAAACAAAGATGATGCGCTCATACGAGAGATTGACTAGACCGAGGACATTTAGCCAAGGCGAACTCGTGCTAGTGGTCAAGAGACCGATGATCCCCAATCGTGCCAAACGGGGGAAATTTGAGCCGAACTATGAGGGCCCGTACATTATAGACAAATTCTACCAATGTGGGGCTTTCTTGCTCATGAATATGCATGGAGAAAGACCCTTCAGACCAATAAACGGTCGGTTCTTGAAAAAATACTACGCCTGACCGAAACATCTTTAAACTGTTACAAACCGCAGCATCCTAGGGCTAACGCAAAAAAAATAAAAAAAAATAAAAAAATATATATAAAAAATAAATATAAAAAAAACGGTACGTCCATAAGCGAGATGGGCACGGATGAAAACCTGAAAGGGCTCCGTGAGTAAAAGCAGCAGGGCTACCGGCGAGTTTGTGAAAACCCGAAAGGGCGCAATCTCGTTAAAAGACACTTGCAAGGTCCTCTCGACCTTGTAAGGAGAAAATACCTGCGTGAGATCCTTACGACTCATAAGGGAGCAGCACACTTAGGGATCCCCACGATTCCTAAGGAGAAATTACACTTACGAGATCCTCGCGACTCGCAAGGAGAATTCCCCCTATAAGACCCTCACGACTCATAGGATTCAAAAGCCATAAGCTACAGGGATCTAAACCTGTTCTTAAGCCGTCATACACCCCAATATGCCCTACAAGCGGTTCAATACTGACCATTGTATACAATCCACAGGCACAAATAAACGTTTCCCCCACCAAGTTCCACCAGCGAAATGTCCTCGTATGGTGAACGACACTTGTAAGTCCTCTCGACTTATAAGGAGAAAACACTCTTGTGAGATCCTTACGACTTATAAGAGAACATACACTTAAGAACCCTCACGATTCTTAAGGAGAAAACGCACTTACGAGATCCTCACGACTCGTAAGGAGAAACATCTTTATGAGACCCTTACGGCTCATAAAGTCAAAAGCCTTGGTCGACAGGATCTTAACCCGGTTTGCTAAGCCACCTTTGTTCGAACCGACAAAGGCAAATGATGATTCGCTCCTGGTAATATCCCAGTTGTAGCGATGCTGATGCCTAAATCGGTATCAGGTCCCAAGTCCCTTACTCGCGGCAAAAAGTCAGCGAGCTATAAATGCATATGAAATAGCCGAAATGATAGGGCAACTTGCAACAAAATCAGGAAGTAAAATATATGCATACAAAAACGGCCGAAATGATTGGGCACCGCGAAAAATAGCCGAAATGATTGGGCAATCGCGATTTTCGCAATATAAAAAGCTGAAATGATAGAGCATCGCGGAAAGAAAACAAAATATATATATATAAAAGGAAACTTTTGCCCTACAGGTAAGTCCATACTGACCCTGTATACAATCCATGGGCATAAACAAAAAGGGAACCACATGTCCCAACAAACTCTATCAAAGGGAGAGTCAGGTCTCAGCGGAAATATCTGCATCCCGGAAGACCAGCAACGGCGTTCTTCCTCATGCCAGCAGGACACGGACGCGACACTACCAATCGGAACCAAGGCAACGCCCCCAGTTCCAAGACTCTATGGTTCACAGACAACCTAGAGTCGATCCCGACACCGTAGAAAACGGAGAAAGTCGACCCCGACACCGTAGAAAACGGAGAAAGTCGACCCCGACACCGTAGAAAACGGAGAAAGTCGACCCCGACACCGTAGAAAATGGAGAAAGTCGATCCCGACACCGTAGAAAACGGAGAAAGTCAATCCCGACACCGTAGAAAACGGAGAAAGTCGATCCCGACACCGTAGAAAACGAAGAAAGTAAACCCTGACACCGTAGAAAACGGAGAAAGTCGATCCCGACACCGTAGAAAACGGAGAAAGTCGATCCCGACACCGTAGAAAACGGAGAAAGTCAACACCGATACCGTAGAAAACGGAGAAAGTCAACCACCAACACCGTAGAAAACGGAGAAATTCGATCCTGACACCGTAGAAAGTCGATCCCGACACCGTAGAAAACGGAGAAAGTCGATCCCGACACCGTAGAAAACGGAGAAAGTCGATCCCGACACCGTAGAAAACGGAGAAAGTCAACCACCGACACTGTAGAAAACGGAGAAAGTCGATCCCGACATCGTAGAAAACGGAGAAAGTCAATCCTGACACCGTAGAAAATGGAGAAAGTCAACCCTTGACCTCCCCATCGGAGCAATGCTTCGATTTGGAAACAAGTCAACTCACCAATCACTTACGAGTCCTCTCGACTTGTAAGGGAGAAAAACTCTATTGTGAGATCTTTACAAACGCACTTAGGAATCCTCACGACTCCTAAGGAGAAAATACACCTACGAGATCCTCACGACTCGTAGGGAGAAAAATCTTTATGAGACCCTCACGGCTCATAAAATTGAAAAGTCTTAGGCAGCAGACCTGAACCTATTTCCTTAGCCATCGCTACCCTACAAAGTGTTCAAGATGAACTGTTATCTATCATCTACAAGTTACACTTGCTGAAATAACATGCCCAACGACACAGCAGAGAAAAGAAAGCGATAGTCGGAGATAAAAGAAAATGTGTCCTTTATTCATGAATTCAATTGAATACAAGGTACGTCATATAAAATAAAAAATGAAAATAATACATGTTATTCATAAATTACAAATTTTCAATCGATACAAAGACGACTATTGAGAAGGAGGCATTTTCAACAAGTCGGCAAGCCGCTCGCGCACTCCTCTCAACTCCTTTTCATGGTCGGCCGCTGCGGCCAGCTCTGCTTCGACTCGAGCCCGTCGCTGCAAGCAGGATGAAAGTTTCTCATCGATTTCCCGCTGAGCAGCTTCGCGACTCTACGTAACCCGCTCAATGAAGTCGAGCATCTGCCTCAGCGCCAGCCCGTCCGAAATGCATCGTTGCAGATTGTCAAAGACGGATTTTAGTTGCGCAACGTTTGCTTCAACCTGGGCGCGCAGCCGGGCAAATTCGCCTGAAGCCTCCTTGCGTTCCTTCCGCCTCAAGGTAGCCTCTTGTTCGAAATGGCGGAGGAAGGGAACGCTCTGCTCAACCCATGTAGCCCGCTGGGAGTTCAAAGCCAACACTTCCGGAGCGGGACGCCTGAGCTCAATCTCATACAGACAGGCCTCAATATTCCTGTAATGATTAACCCAAGACTCAACGACGCCTTCGCTATGGAAGTGCACGAGCATCGCCAGCATGGGATTAACCTCGGCAGCAAAATCTGCAGCGAATGCGGGGGCCTTGGCGTCAAGATCCTCGACGAACTCGCTCAATATTCGCAGGCTATTCGCAGCACCCCTGGAAGATGGGCGTTTAGCAAAGGGCCCTGCCGACATTGGGATTCAAGACTCGAAGGGAGTTGGAGTCGGTGCGATTGCTGCAAAACAAGTTATGGTCAAATGGCGGCTCAAGAGATAAAGAAAATGGATGAGCGATGAAGTCTACTAGGCTACGACAGGTGGCAAAGTTGGGAGTACCGGAGGCGCGACTGTTCTCTCGTCCCCTCCTCCAATCTATAACGCTGCAATTAATTCAAAGAAGAATTAACAACGACATGGTTTCCCATAAAAGAAAGGAAAGGACGTCAGTTAAAAAAAACTATACTCACCGACACCGGTAGGCAGGACGATTTCTGACTGGAAGGAGAAATGCGGGTTCAGCACCTGATACAGATGGTCAAAAAGGACTCCTGCAAGGTTGTAACAATACAATTTCAGTACAAAGAGTATATTACCCACAATGAAACCAATAAATCGCAAACATATACCTTCCAGCATTCCAGATGACATGAGAGAAGGCGACGGAACAACAGCCGTCACGGCGGCGACCAGAGGCGCTTCAGATAGCGTAATCTCCACATTCACTGCACCTACAACCAAAACAAACAAAATGTCGTCAGATGGGGCTGAACGGGGTCGAAAGATAAAAAGAAAACAGTGACACAATATCTACCTGATAGGTCGCCAATCGAAACCGCGACGAGAGCATCACTAAGCCCAGCGGCTTCTTCGCTCTCCTTCAGTGGATAAGTTTCGGCGCCCGTGGCTTCGTCCCCTGATTCGACGAGGCCCGTCGTGACACTAGCAATGCCAGCCGATAGCAGGGAACCGCAAGGGGAAAGAGCGGCGATTTGGACAGTCCCGGACTCCCGAAGGAGAGTAGTCGTTTCGGGCTTTGTGGTCGCCATCTTCTCACCTGCCGCCTCATCGCCAATGCTTGGCCCCGCAAGATATAGTATATCAGAATTTGCGGATCGAGTAAAGATGAAAAGACCGGGCATTACATTACCTGGCGATGGATTCTCAGTTGCCTCCCGAGCCGCGTGCACGACCTGTCTATGAGCGGTAGACAGGGCAGCTGGAGCATCCTCTAGAGGAATAGCGACAGATGGGGTGGTGCTTGAACCTGCACCTACAGCCAAGCTGACATCACGTTCCCTCGCCGCACGCTTTCTACGCTTCTTGTCGGCCTTAGCAGTGAGAAGTGATCTCCTCAAGACCTCCGTCAAAGGGACATCATCGTCCGAACCTGGAGCTGCCTCTGGAGCCGTTACGGCGTCCGTCATCGACTGCTTAAGCGAAGCCTCTTGAGACAATACTGGGGAAGCTGGGGCCTCAGCAGCCGGCTCTGGAAGCGTCGCCGCATCACCACGAGGGATCGGAATTGCACTCGAGATAACCTGAGTCGAGGGAGTCCCTGCAATAAGATGAAAAGGAAGGGTCAAACCATGAATAAAGAAAAAAGGAATGAAGGCACAACAAGCCGAAGTATACCAAGGTCCAAGGAAGCGCGAAGCCTCTCTTCCTCTTTGAAAGTCTTGAAGGAAGCCGCGAGAGCCTCTTCGCCGGAGATATCTGTTGAAGAAGAAAGCGTCAGTCAAAGCATAATAAAATATATATATATATATATATATAACCGCGGAAAGATACGACTGAAGTCTACCTGACTGTGCGATGGTGATCAGTGCTGCTTCATCGCGAGCAAGTTGCTCCGAAACCGCGATGGCAGCCTCCAGATTGGTATCATCCGACGCAATGAATAAACCCTTATTGGTCCCGTACTCACTTAAACCTTCGTTGTAAGGAGCATGAGGCTCCTGGCCGAATGCAACTTCCATGGAAAATAGCGACTTCTTCTTCTTCTGTGAGCGGACGCCAGCAGCCGGCAACAGGAGCTTGCGCTTGGCGGGCAACTTTGGGCGGCGAGTCCCGATCTCCATACCCACGCCAGACTCGGGAGACGCTACAGCTACCGCTTCTACAGGCACACGGGGTAGGGGCATCTCAGGCATAGCTCGCGGGACCACGGCCGCAGCAGCTTCTCTTACGGGAAGACGAACGATGGTCTGTCGCTTCAAGAGAACGGCTGGATTACCAGCTGGGACAGCACCATTGCGATCAAGCAATAATCGCTTTTCTTCGCTGATAACAGCACCCATCGCGTGCTGGTACCATGCCACATATACGTTCAAGGCTTTTGGAACGCAGCTCGGCTCACTGATAAAGAAGTTAGACCCGGTGTTGAGCCGCATGAAATGGTGTAGCGCTGTAACAACCCTAAATTTCCTATACAAGTTTTTACAAAAAAATTTCAAAAATCCATAAAGGGGTATTTATTGCCTGAGCACAAGATAAGTAATTAATTAGCTCCATAATTACAAGAAAGAGCTTGTAGCTCATTGGTAATACCTTGCACTGCTGGACCAAGCCAAGGATACGTTAGCCTAATCTCCAGACTAAGATCAACTTAACGGGGTCGTTTGGATCCGACAAGAGAGCAATTGGCTCTATGGTTTAGTTTAATGACATTGCGGTCAATTTTCAGTTTATGGACATGGTGGTCCATCGTTAGTTTAAAGACATCACGATCGATCTCCAGTTTAGGGATATGGTGGTCCGACATTCCCATTTTGAGGACGAATATTAGTTTAAGGACATTTCGGTCCATGAGTTTAAGGACCCCACAGTCCGTAGCAATGTATGGTTGTCGGGACCCGTCACCTCTCTGACGACGTTGAAGGATTACAACGACAAATATCAGAGGAGTTCAGAGATGTACCCTCGAACCGGGTGTAAATTGATTGGGAGAGCGGTTGTGCTCAGTTCAATTTAAATTGAGGACTTATGGCCAGAATTGGGCTGTCCAGTTGAGAAAAATGTCTAACATTTTGTTTATCTTTGGCCTATTAGGCCTCTGCTTGGGCTCTGCCCTTTTATTAATGCATAGCATTTTTGTCTGGTCTATTAAACCTTCATTTGGGCTCTGCCCCTTTTTGAATAATGCATTGCATTTTTATTAGGCCTGTTAGGCCTTTTTAATTGGGCTCTGCCCTTATTTGAATAATGCAGAGCATTAAATCTTCTGACAGTGTGCCACGTGGTTTGTCAGGCGTTTTGCGCCAATTGATGAGCGCAAGGTGCAAGTCCCTGCGGAGGTGACACGTGTCACGCTCTGGTGAGCGCAAGTCTGCTAGCGCAGTGCGCTGCGACAGTGCGCTGCGCTGTTGCGCTGCTGCCACATGGCGCGCTCTGGTGACTTGCGCCAATTTAAAAGAGCAGTGCTCTGTTTTAGAAGCGCATAGCGCAGTCTGTTCTGAGGCTGACACGTGGCGCTCTCTGGTGGCTTGCGCCAACCTGAGAGCGCAACAGTGCAATTTTTCCAAGTGCAGGGCACTGTTCAATATCTTAATCCAATTTTGGATCAAAGAAGAGAATCTTTTAAGATTCCAGAACTAATGGTTCATCAAAAGGCAATGCCTTTATTTAGATCAGAAAGATCTAAAGAAGAAGTAAATTACTTCTTTTTATTATTATAGATTTTTTTATTCAAAATCTTGATCTTGTTTTTAGATCACTCATCTTTTTGGAAGAAAATTCTTCTTTTATTCAAATGTTTTTACCTTTTTCTTTCTCTGAGTTCTTTCAAAGTTTTCAGAAGATTTCTCGGAGTTCTTTCTGTATTAATCTCCATGTGTGTTAGACTTGGAGTCTAGGGGCCTTTTTATAGTGCCATTTGATTTGTTAAATCAGTTGAAGAGATCTTTCTCTGAGTGATTTAAGGATTTTTCCCCACCGTTGGATCTTTGATCCAAGGGCTTCTCTTTTACAGAAGATAATCTTCTTGTTTTAACAAGATCAGAAAGATCTTTCTAGAATTTTAATTCTGTTTTAGTGCTGGCACAGTTGCGCAAGCGCACCTGCGCTGGCGCAACTGCGCTGCCACGTGTCGCGCAGCGCAACTGCGCTGCCACGTGTCGCCCAGCTGAAGCGTTGCTTCCTTTATTTTCATTTTAAATAGAGCCTTGCTCTGATTGGGTGCGCTGCCTTGGGCGCTGCGCTGGCGTGTCAGCTTTTGACACGTGGCGCGTTGCGCGCAGCACAAGAAATCTGAAGCGTTGCTTCAATTTTTGAATTTTTGAAATTCAAACAGAGCTTTGCTCTGATTGGGGAAACAATCTTCTTTTTTTACGTGCATGGAGATCTTGAGTTTTGAGACCTTCAAGTCCCTTGTTTAATAAGAATTAAATTCTTTTGTATGGTTAAACCCTAGTTTTATTTAGAGGAATCAAATTCCTAGATGTTCTATTGTAAGAATTAAATTTTTTGGACTTGATTCTCCTCCTAAATTTTGAATCTGCATAACAAATCTCCCCGATGAGAATTAAATTCTCAACTTGTGGGGAGGTCCACTTCTGCAGATTTTCAACCAGAGGAAGAACTAAGTTCTTTTTAGAAGAGTTAAACTCTTGTGAATATGAAGAAAAGGTAAGAGGTTATGTCTTTGTTCCTTTCCTTACCTAGGGTTTCTTTTTGGAGATCTTCTTCTCTCTGGAGAATTAAATTCTATTTTCTTTTGGCTTACGAAGGGGTTTTTTCTCTCTCCTTTCGTATCCTCCTCTTCTTTCTTCTTAGCTCCTATTTATAGGAGAAAGAAAAGAATCAATTTGTTTAGAAAATCTCTCATTGAGAGGTTTTGATTGATTTTATAATCAGCCAAAAAGATCTTTTAGATCAATCAGTGAATTTTATTCACCGTTGGATTTTTAATCCAAGGACTTCTGTTTTACAGAAGATATCTTGTTTGTTGTTCTTAACAAGATTGAGAAGATATTTCCCTGTACAGAATTTTTCTGTAGATTAGTGATCTTTAATCACCATTGGATCTTTAATCCAACGGCGCTCTGTTGTACAGAGCATAATCTTTCTTGTTTAGAAAGATACAAGGAAATATTTTCCAAATAACGCTTTTGCTTCCTTTTAAGTAGAATTTAATTCTATCGGTTCAGAAGGCTTAGGAGCCCATCACGTGTACCACGTAACCCTTCCCAGAATTAATCTGGTTTGTTTGTATGCAGGAGTCCAAATAGAGAGAAGGCATCACGTGGTAACATGTGAGCTTCTTTGTTTCTTTGTTTGTTTTATAACCGAGTCCCACACGTTTTGTGTGAAAGACGATCATGTGCTTGCATGTGAGGCTTTAGTTGTCGCCTACTAAATGGATCCGCTTACTCTGCATATGGATGCATCACGTGCTTGCACGTGATGCTCCACTAGCAGGAATTTTTTTCTTTTCCTTCTCTGAGTCTCTTTGTAAGGGATTGATGATCACGTGCTTTCACGTGATACTTCCATTAGTGGCGATTTTTCCCATCCCTTTTTCTTTCTGAATTTTTATAAGGGAACAATCCAATACCCAAGACGTAGACCAAACTAAGAAACAGTTCTCGGTAGCGAACACACTCAAAGAAAATGCATCAGCATGCTCTTTCTTCGTGTTGGGTGGCGTAGGAATCCTGATATCATATTCCTTTCTCAGACTTATGACAATCATAAGATAGAGCAGAACCTAGCCCAGTATAATAAGTGGGTTCGGTCAATACATCCATATTATTATCTTGATTAAGGCGTGTTAATGGTCGCTACCAAGAGAGAGAAAAGGATAATCTCTTTTGCGTGCGCTCTTTGCAAGATTAGATTGGTTATTATTTTATCTAATCATGATGGCTCCTACTGTTTTATCAAATCTTCCTTCAAACCCTTAAAGGTAAGATTAACCGGGATTAATTACACCCTATAAATTCGCCAATCGTTCGGCCAGACAGATATTGGTACTCCGAGGGAGTCTCCCCATGCTTTCGCATGGAACTAATTAAATAACCTCGTTTCTGCAAAGGCATCACCCCGTTAACACCTTTCTTAGACACCTAATGGATCGGCTAATTGTAAAGTGGAAATCTCTTCCAAGAGTAACACTTACTCGCAGTGGGTATCGGGATCCAACTATCATATAGAAGGTATGCAATCTCATTGCAAATTTCAACACTTGAAATTCCCAATATCTGTTTTTAATCCTAGCAACTTATGACCTTAATTATGGTCAAAAAATCATAAGCGCTAGCCAAGTTCAACCCGTCATTTCGTGATTGAATTAAACCCACCCGTACGACCCTTAATTATGGTCAACAAAGCTGTACGACTACTCTAATCCAATCGCATCATATGCTGCAGATAAGCACTAATCAGCTACCGCACACTACACCTTGACGGAGGCCAACAAACGTAACACGAATACTAAATAGTACTTATCTGAAATGACGGAGGGCTACGGCTGGTTTTTAAGAAAACCTTTAACGTAATGAACTTGATATCGTTGTAGAATCTGGTGATTTGAAAAAGAGTGTTTTTTGTAGCTTTTGCTAGTTTCGTTAAAGAGGTCACTCCCGGTGAAGGGATCTCGGCTCTTTCTTCATCGAATGAGCTTTTGGATATTCATCAAGGAATACCACTATGCAAAACAAGAACCAGAGAAGCTATAAAAACAAAATCGAGTGGGTTATAGCATTTGCTAGTTTTGCTAAAGAGGTCACTCCCGGTGAAGAGACCTCGGCTCTTTCCTCATCAAATGAGGTGCTGAATATTCATCAATGAATACCACTATGCAAAGCAAGAACTGGATCTACCTTTTTAAATTTTTGATTCTATAATATCTTTAGATTTCTTTTCTTTTCATTTCATTAATGAAGTCACATCATTTATGCTTCCCTAACCTTCACAGAAAAAGAAATGAAAATAGAACGTATGCTTATGCCATCCGCATTCGCCACGGGGCCCCGTCATGCACTGTTAGGTTACTTAACTAACGGCAGAGCGGGGGTTGGACTAGCGCGGATGCAAAATATAAGCAATGTTTATTATAAATATTATATATATAGCATTCGTCTCACGCGGTTATATGATCAGCGTCACAGAACCAAGCAGCAGAAGTCAACATATGAAATTTTGGATATATTAGGAGGTCCGTGTTTTAAACTAAGCTAATAATGAAAAATACGGATTCCACGGTCGTGATGAATAGCCAAATCCATATCACTAGACCCCCTACGAGAGCGGCAAGAAAGCCTGCCAATTCTGGAGTTAGGAGACCCGGTCTCGATTCCTCGAGATGGTCTCCCACTGGACTCCAGAACCCGGTTACTTGTTCTCCCCACCTTGGGTCTATCCTAATACGGAAAAGTAAATAATATATATCAATGGTGACATCATCCTCAATCCGGAAGTGTCCCAATAAAAGAATATTACATACAAATTTTACATGAATGAAAATTGAAAAACTCTCATCTCACATAAAACCCCTGGCTATTCAATCACGAAGATCCAATATAACATATCACAGCAACACATAATATCACATGTCATCAACGTAAGTAAATATGCGTATCCCGAATGTCGTTGACATATAGCAACGAGATTTGGGATACCCCACATATTACACTTACGGTCACAGAAAAGAAATGAAAAACTATAATAATTAAAATTCGCATATCCTTAGATATCATAAACCCGGAATATCTCATATTCCAAACTTCATTCCTAACCCTGTAAACCTTGCATTTTAGTCTCATATCGTAAACATTTTTCAATAACTTAGTCGGATAATGCAACAAGATTCCCGACTACCCGATCAATAACTCATCGGGAACTTTAGTAGATGGTCGCACCCTCGATGCCGTCGACCAAGTGCACTCAGGCGGAACACCGTGGCCGCGAGCACTCGAGTGGATGCTTTTGGCAACGGGGTTATCCTACAGTCACTTGGTCGGGGCTATGGGGCGTGCCTACTTAGTAAAGTTATCCGGCGAGTATTTGCGTACAATACGCGGTTGCGACGGAGATTTGATCCGAATCGAAACTTCGTGGCAATCGATCAATAGAGACTAAATTGCTAGATTTACAATTACTAACTAGTTTTCACAAAACCAATTAACCGTGGATTCCAAATATTGTATCACATATCAAACCTAAACCCGAAACGACGTTAAAACATGACTACGAAACACTCCAAATAGCCCTAATAGGAAAATTAACATCACAGGAAAACTGGGGTAATCAAACATAACCTGAAACCCCAAAACCAACACTACAGAACACCCAAAAAATACGAGGCAAAAAATTGTAATTGCGCCGGCCAGGTCGGCCATTATGGGGTTTTCACCAGGTCACTTTTGGTGTTTTGGCCTCGAATTTCTCTGGTGTTCTAGTTACATCACATGTAAGCTTCTGCAGTTGTTTAAAAAAATTTCATAGATCATTTAAAATTCGACAGAAACTTGAGGTTTCGGGTTGTAGTTTCGGAGTTGTTTCGGTTTCGTGATTTATATACATCGTCTAATCTTCTAGCTTTGGCTCTGATACCATGAAAGTGTTTGTTAGCATCACCACTGGGTTTTACTAGCATCAAGCATGCCAATTTAAAAATTTCGGGGTGCTAATTAACACTAACCAAGAACTTAAACTAAATGATTAGAGTCTAACTACGATATCACAAAAACTATATTAAAAGAAATGTGGTTACAACCTTTGTAGACCGTGTCTTTCTCTTCTCAAGCTCTGTGTAGTAGTCCATGCGACTCCACTAGGCTTCACTTGAAGTTGGATCGAGCTTCCTTTGCGATCTTCGTGTCGAAGATGATCCACCCGAAACTCCATTAATCCAAGATACCTCTTCACTAAACTCTTTAGTGAAGGAAAAACGCAACACCAAAGTGCTAATCTAGTATAAGATGGTGAAATAGGGGTGTTGTTTGCTCACTGGGGTTCTCACAAGCTCAAAGTTTCACAACTCATATGAGAGATTGAGCTTGGAGGTGGAGGTGAACTAAAATGGAGAGAGCTAGAGAGCAAATGAGCTCAAGTAAATGGCTAAGGTGAAAATGAACCAAGTAAAGAATGGCTTAATACCCCCACATTATTGAAGCAGCCAATATCCATCAATATAGAATTGTAACCATGCTTCAATAGTGTAGGATGATGAATAAAAATTTTATCAAGCCATACTTTACACCATGCCACAAAAGTCTCCTCATTTTCCACCTCATTTTCCATTTTCTAAAAATAGAAAATCCATGCCTTGCTTCATATAATATATATATATATATATATATATATATATATATATATATATATATTAATATATATTAATATATATATTATTAGTGAGCTAATAATATTAGTTAATATATAATTATATCAAATATAAATATATATCATATTATTAAATCAACACTTGATTTAATAATCTGGTTATATCACATATAACCGACTAATATCATTTATCTGTATATCACATTATCAAATCAACACTTGATTCAATAATCCGGTTATATCACATATAACCTAACTGATATCAAATAACCGCCAGATTAGAATACGGTATCACATACTCGTATTTAATCAGGCTCACGCACATATCAGCATGTGTGCCCTATTTCGTTTTGCTTGAACTAGAAAACTTCTGTGTGGGATTCTAAAGGCTCGTCAATACGCCAGCAGTAGGTAATGATCACATCAGTTACCCACAAGCTGTCAGCGGTACTAGCTGGACGTAAGCTACCTAGGTATTGAGCGATTAGAAGATCAACAAGCAAGCTTGTCGAAACTCCGATGAAGCCTATAAGTAACACTTACCGTACAGTCCGGTCTCTTCGTCTGATTTGTCGCATATCGAGTCTGGGGGTGGTATCGTCAGACCCCAATAACTTGATAAGTCATGCCGATGTGTGGCCTATAATGGTACGAAAAATTACTGATAACACTTACCAGTAAATCTCATCAACGGCCCTGGCCTAGGATTTCCTGTTATAGCTAACCGAGCATAGCGCAACATCAACTCCCTATATCGGAAGAGACGAAACCCCTCCTATCGCTCATTGCCTCCATGTGACTCGGGACTGTACCCAAAATCCACCTGTTTGCACGACTCCTTTGAGCCATGGTAAGGAGGAAATCAAAGCACAGTGGGAACTACATAAGACTCTATGACGATCTCGGGTCTACAGACTAACATGTACCAGTGTCACCAGAGAACTGCTATCTGACGATAGGTATAGTACCATCTAGGAATTCTCGGCGAGTCCTGTTCGGTGTACCCATTCTTTAATGAGCACATGTGTACAATTTTTGATGTCAAATATCAATGGATATAGGATCAACCATCGCCCCATACAGGATCAAAAAACGTGCACACTAGTCTACTCTGGAATATCGATGCCCTATCTCGATATTCCCTCGATCAGAAACAATTGAAGGATGCGCTTGTGGACTACCCAGGTCCCAGTAGTATGATCCACATCATAGTCCTGGCAGTCAAGCCAACATCCTAAGGGCTTTATCAATATATATATGAGAGACGGTATAATAATACCGGTGAACATGTTAAGATAAAGACAACCAGATAGCATATTATCATGTCGAGCAAGAAAGTCCTCTATATATATGTCCAAGCATCCACTATATCATTCAATAATGGCCTCTAAGGCATACATATTCCTAACAAAACGAACATTATGCAACATTCAAAAATTACCGTCAAACATATGAATCTTGATCAAACCAATTCCAAATATCTTACAAGGTTGCCCGTTAAGACATTCCCACAATCAATGGATCGGTAAGACATAAACCAATATCTGTTAGGACACATATGATAGAAACAACCTGAATCAAGAACCTACTCGTTTTACGAGCAAGCATCACCGACGGTAACAACAGACAGAACTTCTAATGTAGAAGTTTCTTCTGCAAAAGCAACCGAAGAATTCTCATTTTGGGTTTTCTTCACAGCATCCTCTTTAGCTTTAAGCTTAGGACAGCCAGAAATCATATACCCAAATTTATGACAGTACCAACAATCAAGATTTTTTCTTGAATTAGACTTCAATCTAGTAGACTTGTCCTTAGCAGAACCACACTTCTCCGAACGACTACTAACAAATAAACTCTCGACCGAAATTTCACTTCCACCAACCGACACTTTCTGCCTCAACTCTTTAAAGTGTAAGGCCGATTTAATATCTTCTAAAAAAGTGTATCTCCACCATAAAGCATGGTATTGGCAAAGTTCTTAAAAGAACTTGGCAATGAACATAATAAAATAAGCGCTTGATCTTCTTCATCAATTTTAACGTCCATATTTTCAAATCCATAGGAATTTGATTTAATTTATTTAAGTGATCTTTAATGGACATAGCTTCTCTCATACGAAGGATAAAAAGGCACATTTTCAAATAGAGCTTGCCTGTGAGAGATTTCGATATATACAAGCTCTCTAACTTGAGCCAAAAATCAGCAGCAATATCTTCATCTGCAACTTCCCGGAGAACCTCATCGGCCATACAAAGCTGGATACCACATGTGCTTTCATCTCAGATTCTTCTTTCTCATCTTCTGAAATGGAGGCGGGTAACTTGTCCTTTCCAGACAAGACTTTGAACAATCCTTGCTGCACCAAAAGTGCATGCATTTTCACACGCCGCAAACTGAAACAATATATGCCGTCAAATTTATTTACTTTGTAACTTGTCGAAGACATCTAGAAACCCAGAACAAATCAACACCAAAGCTTTGATACCGGTTTGTTACGACGAACGGGTCCCAACACAAATAGACGGCTAACAAAATAGAACACGCGGAACAAACAACAAAAATAGCTAGCAGACGAAATGGACAACACACACGATTTAACATGGTTCGGCCAACTCGACCTACCTCCACGGACGAAAACAACAATAGGAGGATTCCATTATCTCGAAGAGGAGAACACAATAGAGTTTCAACACTCTCAACCTCACCCAAACTCACTACAAAAAGAACACTCAATAAATAGAATCACTCAAAACAAAGAGCAGCTCAAAACAAAGGAAGAGCATATAGCAGAACAACTCTCAATACAAAACTATTCGAACTCACTTTGTATTTTCCTTCACACAAAGTTCTCAGGAGGAAATGAAGCTCTCATACTTCATTTCACCTCTCAAATACATATGTTGCATTTCTATTTGCAGTGATTCAAACCCATCGTATTGTCAACAAAAGTAGACCACAAGTCCCGTTTTCTAAAGGGCATTCAATGCATTGTCTCTTTTAGTATAGGAAGACAAGACGTATCAACAAACTTATAATAATTGTTTTGACTTTGTAGCTATCACAAGGTCAGGGACGATAAAACAAGAGGGTAGATTGACAATTAAAGCCTTTGTCTTTCTAGCCTCAAAATAATTATAAGTCTTTCTAGCCTCAAAATAATTATAAGACAAGAAGGTAGATTTGAGTCACGTCAACATCCTCCTTCCACGAGCAACTTCAAGAAGGAAAATTCCAAAAGCAAGCATGTCAGTTGCTTTGCCAGTTCTTGCTATCTCTGGTGCAAGATAACCCATGGTTCCGGCAATGTGAGGATCGGTCTCATGATCGTATAATTTTGCTAAGCCAAAATATCCCAGCCTTCCGTTCAATTTGCTATCTAACAGTACATTGCTGTCTTTGATGTCTCTATGGACCACAACCTGGTCCCAATCTTCATGCTACTCCTTTGATAACTCAGAACCTTTGTTCCCAATTGACAGTTGGCTTCATTGGGTCGTATAAGAACCTGTCAAGGCTACCATTGGGCATGAAATCATAGACCAAGAGGAGCGCCCCTTTGCGTCGCCTGTAACCCAAGAGATGCACAAGGTTTTGGTGATGGAGCCGACCAATGCTAACAATTTCAGCGATAAACTGTTTCATTCCTTGTCTTGATTCATTTGAGACTTTCTTAAGTGCAACCTTCATCTTGGAAGTAGGCAGGACACCTTCGTAGACTCTGCCAAAGCCTCCAGCACCCAGCAGCTCTATCTCTTTGAACCCTTTTATTGCTTGAAACAATTCCTTGTATGAGAAACGATGAGGCCCGTATTCGAGCTCCCAATCTTCAAGTAGGTCGCGTATTTCATCCTCCTAATTATAAGCACGTACAATGGCAGCAACTAATATCACAGCATATAAACACGAAGTTATAGGCAATAATATATCTAAAATATGTGGATAATTGCCTTCCTTGGTATTATGAGGGATTGAACGAAGAATTTCATAATCAAGTAATATCGCACCAGCCGTCTTGAAGCTCCACCCAAAAATATAATGGTTAGTTTGAAAAGGACCGGTGGCCACAGAGAAGCCAAACATACATAGGATCCAACATCAAACTTGAAAGATTGATGGTAGAGGATAGTAGTGGCAAATTGGGTTTAGGCACTCCAATAGGAGACAAGGTAACATCAAGTTGCATATTTTCGCCGTCGAAATCGATCCACACCTGGGTTGGTTGGCCACTGCTAAGATACAAATCCGTAAAGACCCCAGTTTCATGATCAAGGTAACCAAAGGTTTGGGATTTGCTTGAGATCAAGCTATTGATGTCAAGTCCAACATGGTTGCCGTCGATGTCTTGGAATTCTGGGTTCATTATAGTGTCGAACTCAACAGCAAAGATGTGGTTTGTTGAGTTATCATTGTCGGTTGTATTGGAGAGGAGACCTAAGTATTGGCCAGGGAGAGTGGTAGAGAGGTCAGTGGTGGAAGAGATGACAAAGGCGATGCCGTGGCCAGCAAGGTCAGAGTCGTAGGACTCGATATTGAATACAAAGGTGGTGGAGAAAGAGTAGAAATCATCATACTTGAAGTTGAGAGGTTGAGGATAGAAGGCATGACCTATTGTTTCAGGTGTTGCATTGGTCAGCACGAGGACACCATCAGATGCAAACCCATGCAGGCTCAGGTTGGCGTTGCTGAACTCATTGATGACGAATTCGACGTATTCTGAGCTTGTTCGATTTAGGAGCAAGACAAAGGACAACAAGTTAATGAAGGGAATTTTTACGGATATGAATGGCATCGGTACTTTAAGCGTGCAACACTCGATCAACTGTGTCTCTTACCAAGATAATTTTAGCACCAGTTCTTAGCCATCCCATCAACAACTGCTAATCTTCCAATACTGTAGTTTGTGTGCGCGCGCGCGCGTGAATTATTTGCGAGCTAATGACCAACCAATTAAGACCCTAATTACACGACTGGCTATTAATACGGACCACACGATCCACGAAAGAAAGAACCTCAATTACTTCAGTATCTGCCAAGATGGAGAAACTCGAGAACATGGTATCTGTCAACGATTAAGCGACGACTTATTCCAGTCTTGTAAAGTCATCTTACCAATTCATTCTGGGCTCTACTGAAGTCTCCATCTTAATCAAAGGGACAAAGAAAAGTTATTGCTTTGAACTTTAATTTTGATTCACGCAATCGCGCGCGTCGTATGTTATCATTACCAATATGGCTTTATATTTTTCATTTTTAATTTGTTTCGACATAGAAAACAGTAGTAAGTAAACCAAACAGTGAAACCATTTCCGAATCCTTGCCATCATCCCCCAATGCCTCCACCTCGGGCAACAGCCTCATCTTCGCTCTGGCCCCATCTGGAAGTAGGTTTGTCCCATCAGTAATCATGCTAATGATTAAAAAAACAATGGCATTAAATGGCATATTTTTACCCCTAAAAATACAGTAAACTTGGGTCAGAAGAACTGAAGGTGGCCGGTATTCGAAATTGCTGATATGAACCAAGCTCTTGCCAACCAAACTTTCACAAGCGAAGCTCCGAGTTGAGCAAGAAAAAAGAAAATTGTATGTCTGTTGACAGCAGCTCAATGTAATAGTTTATTTACAGCACTGTAATCATTTATACAATACTACTCTTACAGCACTGTAATAGTTTATGTGCTCTGAACAGGCATCGACAATGAACTGTATTTGTATGCAATATAAGCAACGAGATGTTGCAAATAAGATATGAACTCCAAATTTCTTGTACAACTGAAAAAATTGTACTGCCATGCTACAATTGCACCACATAAAAAGAGTAAAAGAAATGGGTATATCTCAGATGCCACATGTTATGCTACAATTGAACATGAAAATTGTATAAAACCCATTTACATATTTACAAAGGACATCAAATGAACCATTTGTACGAAATAACTCTGAAACTTTTTGCCTATGCAAAATCTGGAAGCCATCATCAACCCATCATCTATACCACATCAGTCAAAAAAACAGCCCGCTTAACATTTACTTTGCGGGGCCAAAAATGCAGTAAAAACAATCGCAATCTACCAAGGCCCTACATGTTACAAATCTACACAGAAAACTTTATCACACAATATGAAACATTTCATCACTCGGGAGCTTCGTCTTCTGTTCTCATTACTTCGTTTTGGATGTCAGGTAAAGTCGACAAAACACTATGAGTGTCTCTTTCTTCTCCGGTGATTATAGAATGTGATAAATCATCATATTCTCCATGAGCTGCTGCTTCCCCTTCACCTTCATTCTCATTTCTAGCAGTGTCAACTGTATTGTTTTGGTCTTGGGTCATGTCCAAGCTCACAGTATTCTTTGATTCAGCTGTGGTCGTCGAGTTGCCTTTCTGTTCCATTTGGCTGTTACCTTTAACTGTTGTTGAATTGGAGACTGACCCGCCGTCAAATTCTGAAAATTTGACCTTCATACCCTCATCATCTGTAAGAACAGTCTCTGAAATCTTGCTGATAGAATTGCCTACAGATTCTGAATTTGAATTAGCTTCGACTCTTGAACCATCGCCTTTATTATTTGTCTCATTTTCTGACTCCAGCATTTTTCTCTCTATTTTATACTCATCTTCAGAACTGTCAGCATTTTTATCGTCAATGCTTTCAGAACCATTAGCATTTGAATCATCACCGGCTTTGTCAGCCACTTGCTCCTCATTTTCATCCATTTGAGAATCTGTTGCATTGGCATCATTTACAATTTCTCTCGAAGCATCACCCTTTTTATAATTTTTTACCTGTTCCTCTTGTGTTTCCTCTTCATTGTCCTCGTTGTGACCATCTTTTTCCTCTTCTTCGACTTGGTCAGCTTCGTCTTCACCTTTCTCTTGATCTTGTTCATCATTCTCGTCGTCTGCAGCACCTCTCCTTTCTTTATCCTCAGCTTCTTCTTGTTTGGTATCATCTTCTTCCTCCTCCTCTTGAGTTCCTTTAATTTCTTTGGTATCATCTTCTTCCTCCTCCTCTTGAGTACCTTCTATTTCATTTTCATTTTCATTTTCATCTTCCTTCTCATTTTCATTCTCATTCTCATCCTCCTCGTCGTTTTCATTCTTATTACCGGCTTCATTTTCCTTTTCATCCTCTTCATTTTCATGCTCGTTTTCAGTTTCAGTTCCATCTTCCTTTTCATCCTCATCTATTTCATTACCATTTCCATCTTCCTTCTCATCATCCTTTTCATCCTCCATGTCATTTTCATTCACAG
Source organism: Agapanthus africanus (assembly GCA_030015575.1). NCBI lineage: Eukaryota > Viridiplantae > Streptophyta > Magnoliopsida > Asparagales > Amaryllidaceae > Agapanthus > Agapanthus africanus. The sequence goes on along the minus strand of JASDDO010000019.1, from coordinate 887,581,600 downwards.
TTTCATCTTCCTTTTCATCCTGCTTGTCATTTTCATCTTCCTTTTCACCCTCCTCATCCTCGTTGTCGTTATCATTTTCCTTTTCATTTTCATCCGCCTCATTTTCATTTTCAATTTCATCGTGCTTTTCTTTTTTATCCCCATTCCCACTTTCAGTTTCTTCTTCCTTTTCATCCTCCTCATTGCCATTTTCATTGTTATCTTCCTCTTCATCATCCTTCTCATTTTCTTTCTCATTCCTATTGTCATTTTCATTTCCATCTTCCTTTTCATCTTCCTTCTCGTTCTCATTTTCGTTTTTGTTTTCAGTTTCACCTTCCTTTTTAACTTCAGTTTCATTTTCATTCTCATTTCCATCTTCTGTTTCAGTTTCAGTTTCATCTTCCTTGTTTTGAATCTCATTAACAAAACCCCACTTCACAATGCGAGGAATATCCTTCCTGCCAAATTTGAAGGAATCTGCTGGGTTGTTGACGGCCTTGTCCAAAATCTTAGAATTGTTCTCCTCAAGAGCTCTGTTCTTTTCATGAGAGTACTTGGCTAGATAAAACAACCAAATACAAAGAACAATCAAGGCACAGATCATGGCACCTATCTGAAGGCCGTTGACCTTGACCTGTTTGGACCTCTTATTTCTTCTCCGTGCCCGTTTCGACATTGTGATTAGCTTTTAAGAAACCACTGCAAACACTCTTTGCTGTAAATTGAAATCTACCAAACGCTGTAGGTATCCCCTTGTCACCAAAAGACCAACAGATACCTGAAGAAAGCACGAAGGAGAAGTTATAATGAGAAATAATCACACTATAATTATAGTAGAAATGAAGAAACGTAAGAAAAGTAAAGAATATATTTGAATGTTCAACCAGTAAATTAGAAACACGCCCTGGCCAGGATGGAGTAATATTTCAGCTAATCACACAAAAAAAAGAAAGGGAGCAGAACTCAAAATCTGTTCTGGCCAGAGATTGAAATGCCATTCTTATTTTTGAGCAAAAACATTTACTTTATTCAAGTTAGCTGAGAACTCTCAATGCTATCCGTTGTTCATTCAACTTCATCCTACCCAGAGGCTCTGTCCTGTGTGAGGATCAATGTTCTAAATTTCGGATGTCGGTGTCGTGTTGGCCCGAAGATTTTAATGTCAGATATCAGATATCGTGATATATTGGATGGTATCATCAAATATCGGATTCTACATTTTTGTAATGTCAACGTTATTTATATAATTTATTTTTTTGAAAAAATATTAACTTATTCGGATTTTTAGTTTTATTAAATTTATATTTTCCTTGATAGCTCAGTGGTAGAGCGGTCGTCTATTAAGCGAACGGTTGTAGGTTTGAATCCTATGAGGAAGTGCAAAGTAAGTTGGTACAAATGGACCAAGTTATTTACAAAGCTCAAAACCCAAAAAAATTACCCTCAAATGTTTTCCTCACAACGGTAAATGTCGGCCTAAACGCCGAAATCACAAAATAGAAGCCGACATTTACCAAATATCGTTACCCGAATTTTTTTTGCATGTTGTGTCGTTTTCTTCTTGAAACCGACATTTCGGCGATGTCGACCGACATTTAGAAGACTGGTGAGGATTGCTATGGAATGTGTCACATTTCGATGGTATGTGCCAAGTGCACGTTTTCAGAGGTTTTACTTTTTTCTTTCCCTTCCATTCTTAGCATTATGTGATTATGTACTGTCGGTCTAGTAATTCAGGCTTATTACCATTTACTGCATTATTTTGCTTTGAACCGCACGCACGGCAGTTTTAATATCAGATTTTTGTGTGCTTTGAGAGAATTTTTCCCTTGCATATATTCCTACTGGACTAAATTGTCTATTCTAATACATGTTTTGTCAGATTACCATATACTTAAACTAAACATATCGGAGCAAATATATGTAGAAACATGTAGAATGTGGGCACTGATGTTTTTTTTATAAACAAAAAAGGAAAAACAAACTACGGATAACATGGATTTGAAACAAAGGACGTATTACCCAATTTAAGCCAGTAACGACATATATAAATTTAACAACATATATAAATTCACCTTTTCATCGCAATATATGAATGTTTTCTATTTGGCTTCTGGTTTTAACCATGCCTAGTTATAGTTGAATGCGAATTTCCTAAAGCAGCCCCATCATCATCCCCCCTTCTTCTTAGACTTTTTATCTCTGCCAACAAGAAATTGGAGAATTGGGTGTTTATGATTTTGGTTCACCCCTCTTATATTATCAATGTATCAAAAAATTTACTTGGGAGATTTCTATTTCACTAAAATAATGTACTTCATACGCTGTCATCTAAATGGGATTTCATTTTCCTTGTGGCTTCTTTCTATTGCTTCTATCTATGTAGTGCAAACAAAATATGGGGAAAAAAGATATCTAAACACAAGGCCCTTGCTAGCAATTAGCATCAAGTGAGTCCTGGCAGTTATGATTTGTAAATTCAATTGATCATTTCATGGGTTTTTTCTCCAATCAAGAATCAACAACATCGGCTTAATTAAGAATCTACCACTAATTTAATTTACGTCATAGTTAACATTTCCAATTATCAAATACATCATTTCAGATTGATGACCCCCCCCCCCCCCCCCCCCTTCTCACCCCACCCAAAAAAAAAGAAAAAAACAAACCAAACCAAACCAAATAATGATTCTGCATAATTACACAAATCCACCACAATCAAGCCAAAATCCGCATTCCAGTAAAACCCATTCCCACCCCGAAACACAAAGAAATTAAAGATCAAGGCACCAAATTGAAGCAAACCCATTTCTTGAAATTTGATCAAGAACGATAATAACAAGTGCATGAATGAATGAATAAAATAAAAGCTTTGGATCAAACGAAAATCCTAGTTTCAACCAGATGAGATCATCAAGAGAAACATCTGAATAACAAACCCATCTCCAAACCCCTAAAGGATTCAGATATAAGTTTGCAGATACAGTAAACAATAGCAAAGGAGAAAGAAAAAAGGGTACCTTTTTAATGCAAGATTTGATCTTTCACCTTTTGATGAGAGAAGATGGAGAAAACCCCCAAAGAAGAAAAAAAGATTAGAGAGAGGGTTAAAGAGAGTGAGAGCTCATTCTTTTTCCTTGGTTTCGTTTTGATTTTGAGTGATGAGGGGATGGTGTTTAAATATGGAGTGGTTTCGAAATAGAATTTCATAATTTTGACAGCTGTCAAACTTGTTACCTGGATTTTATTTTATTTTGTCGCTACACGTGCAATGCACGTGTTCAAATAAAAAAACATGTTCAGTTAGTTTTAAATTTGGATTAAAAAATTAAAGATGATGGAAATCTCAGGGTAGTTCGGTTTTAAAATTGATCCACAATAATTTTGGAAGTCACATGAGAACAACATTATTAGAGATGATCATACAGTTAAAACTAATTTAGTCAATGATTATACTTATCAAATATTTGTTAAAGAAAAATCTATATTTATTTTTTTCAGGCTGATATGTCGTCATTAGAGGCTACCTTAGAACATCAAATTGAAATCAATTTGAGGATCATTAAGAGTTGTGGTTATAATGGTAGAGATATAACTCTGCTATTATAATCGGATAAGAAAATAGGACTTGTAGCACTCTAACAGCTAATAAATATTCAGAAAAAACAAGAAATGTCTTTGAATATAAAATGGTCCACGCCTTTTCTGTTAAGAATATCCTTTAGAATCAAGATAAAATCGCATAAGATCAATAATTGTTACCTTATAAAATAAAGAATATTATTGTTAACAATAACCTCAAGGTTATAACAAAGCTAAGAAGCATTTTCATTATAAAAAAATATAAAACCTAATAAATTAATAAAAAATTAAGTAATTAAATAAAGAAATATTTATATTGCAAAATTAACTAACTTTTTTATTTTATTAATTAAATCATGTGCTCACACTAGTCAAAATACTAGTATCTCTACTATTATATTGCAAAGATAAACGGGTCATGTGGCGCTTTCATAAATTTTTTTAAAAATAAAATTCATATGCAAAAAACGAGAAAATTCCTTTTCTTTAACGATGTTCCACGTTATCGATTTCTATGAAGCGAGAAATCTTTTGGTATCAACAACTATAAGAACAATAAAATATAGATTTAAACAAAAAAATATATTCAATGAGACTAACAAAAAATTTAACAATTATTACAAATTAAAAACCTATGAACAAACTTTTCAAGAAATTAAAATATAGCTAGTTCTTTTTATTAAGCATAATAAATTTCTCAACGGCAAATCAAACCATATATTACAAAGTGATTCAATGACTTTGTACTTTAAAAAAACTATTTATGGAACAATAACTAATTTCCCAAATCTATTATAAAATAATAAATTAATAAAATTAAAAGAATAAAACACATATATATTTAGATTATAATTTTTTTTGTATTTTGTATATTCTATTAATTTAATGGAAACATAGCCTATTATAATCATCAGAAGAGAATGTAGAATAGAACAATGTGCAAAACATTCCACTTTGTCATATTTGGATTTGCTTAAAGGTGTGCAAAATGTCTTTTAATTATAGATCTTAGGTTATTTTCTTTAAAACATGGCTAGAATGCAGGAAATCCTCTTTAATTTTGCCACAATAGCAAGAAAACCTCCTATATTTGATTCATATGCACTTTGATCTATAATTCTAATACAGTCGAGTTTTTTTTCTTGTATATTTTCAAAAATGTTTCTCAAGCCTTTTTCTATAATTTATTCTCCAACAAATTTTCCTCTAAAATTCTTTTTCTTATTTTTTGCCCAAAATCTTCTTTACTTCAAAATACAATCTATCATTTCTCTGCATGGATTCAAAAGAATATGAATATGTAAGGATGAAGGAAAAAAAATAATAGGTTCCTCAATTAAATTTATTAAAGTGACATTTTGGCATAAAAAATTCTTTTGGATGGAAAAATTATTATGGTTAGGATTTTTTTTGGCACTTACCCTGTGTCTTAACCTATGCATACAACACACACAAAACACATCCAAACACACATTACACACAAGCACACAACACACATGCACCTAGAGTACCCACAAATTTGCGCCGAAAGTGTTAATTTGGGGTCGCTTTCCCTCCGGGTTCCTGGTAGGGTTGCATCCGAATCGGATATGGCGGATATGAGAATTACCATATCCGTATCCGTTTTCTAGTTTCGGATACGGATACGGATACGGTCCGGTAAAAAATATTCATATCTGTATCCGGAAAAAACGGATAAGGATACGAGGCGATATTAAAGAAACGGATACGTTAATAATCGGATATTTATATAAATAAGATATAATATAAATATGAAACGGAAATGTATATGTAATCGATATATTTCATTGGAGTCTTATTTGATATGACTTTAAAAATATTTGATAGACAAAAATTTGCATAAAAATGAATATTATATGAATAAATAAATATTATATGAATAAATAAATAGGTTAACAAATATATTAAATATAATTAGCGTATTTTAAAAATTATTTATAAAAAAATCGATAAAATAATGTCATGATATTCTTTTAAATGTATAGCATATAAAATGAGTAAAAATCGTATGGTTTAAATAGGCATTATTAACGGGAAAATGAATTTAAAAGATGTATTTTCTTGTATTTTTCTGCAGATATCCGGATCCGTACCCGAATTCACATATCCAGATATCCATATCCGTATCCGGATAATTTTTATAAAAACGTATCTGTCTCCGTATCCAGAAGAATATTTAAATATATATTCGGATCCGTATCTGTATCTGCCGGATATCAAAATCTATATCCGGATCCGGATGCAACCCTGATTTCTGGGGTTCGAACCCCATACTTTCCCCAAGAGGGGAATTGCCCATACCGGTTGAGCTATATGATTTTTGGAAGGAAAGTACTTGTTTTCAAGTTTAAAAGGTTTCCTTTCGCAAAAATGAGGGGGTTTTCCTCTAGTTTAGCCTATCTAGTAGATGTCGAGAAGGGATTTGCCATATAGGAAAATTGGGTTAAAGAAGAAATCAAGGAGGGTCAAGGAGGGAGAACTATGTCGACATGAATTCTAAAGAGTCCTAGCCTTACCAAAAAGTGTCAAATATGGATTCTACAATATACTTTTATTTTGGTAGGAACTTGTTATCAAATTCATAGTGCAATACATGGATGGTTTGAAATTTGGCAAAAGAGAAAGAATATCAAATATAATTTGTATATTCTTTCAATCTTGTTAGTCTATGTATTACACCATAAATAGGGGATAACCTGCTTCTATAAAGAAAAATGTGATATCAAAGGTAAATTCTACAATATCCCTTCTCAAGAGGGGGCGAAAAGGATCCTGTAAAATTCAAATTTAACAATTTTTTTACAAAAACGAGTTATCCACTGTTCATGAATAAGAGGAGCACCTTTGAGGATGATATTTAAATACCAGACATATTGGGATGAAAAATTGAATTTACTATTTTTTCAGTCAATATTATCCTTTAAATTAGAGTCATTTTTCCCCTATCGTATCTTAATTAGTAGTATAATTTTCATTTTAAAAAAAATTAGGATGATTTAAAATATAAATTGCAATTTTTCTAAAATAAGTAATCTTTTTTTTAAATAAGGATGATTTAAAATTTAAATTGCAGTTTTTCTGAAATAAGTAATCTTTTTAATTAAAAACCAAGATGGTTTAAAATTTAAATTCCAATTTTTCTAAAGTAAGTAATCTTACTTGTATATATTACACGTGGAATATAGTACCTACTGTCCATATTAAGGACTCCCACCCCTTTTTGTATTAAGATTCCGTTAATCTCTATATATATCAGAAAAACCCTCATCAAAGTACAAATTAATCGAGAAACTTTAGTTGAAACTCAAGAAAATCTTTTTCTCTCTCTCTCTTGATTACTGCAAATAATGGCATTACTCATGAGTTCATCAAGAATGGACTCATGGATCAAAACCATGCTAGCAACAGAGCGCGACCGTCTTGTGTTGGCAGCAAAGGCCAAGGATTGAGCCAAGACATTGAAGGTTCACAAGGACGAGGAGCAGTTTCGCAGAGAAGAAGCGCTGCGGTGGGGCGAGCATGTAAGGGTTTTGGAAGAAGCAGATGGAGTGCTTGAAGAAAATTTATGATGAATATAAGAAAGAAATTCAAGCAAGAAATAATAATGCAGCAGTGGTTGTGAAAGAAGAAGGAAGGCCGTCGACATCGAAGTGGAAGGAGGAAGATGATGGTGTGAAGGATGTCATGGAGAGGATGGATAAGATGATGATTGCTTCCGAGTAGAGAGACATATCAATTTGATGTTTATTATTTTTCCCATTTTTATTGGTTAGCGTTTTGTTTGCTTTGCTTGATTGTTTGTATGTAGAGAGAAAATGTAATTTTTTGATTATTTACTCATGCAAGTTGATGAGTATTTAGTTATTTGCTCGGCTTAAATCTACGAGTAACTACTCTCTGTAAATTTTATGTTTTAATTATTGGATAGATATCATTAATCTTAAATCCCAACTAATGTTTTTCCGCTTGCTCTTTTAATGCTTGTTCAGTAGAATATAAAATTCGTTTACACACGGATATAATTTTATAATGTCTATGAGCACACCAAAACTCCAACCATGATGAGATTTGAAAAATACAATTTCATATTTTGACAATAGCAAACATAATTGTTTGAGTTTGTTGCCACCAATGATTGATTAAAATTTGGCCTGTTATATAACCATCAGAAGAGAATAAAGCATAGATATAACAGAGCAAAACATTCCAATCATCATACTTAAATTTCCCTCTTCAAAACTATAACATGAAAACTTGCCTAAAAGCTGGAACAAAGACTCATGTACCAGAAACCATCCAATTGTTTTCACCTTTACCACAATTCCTCGTGGTGTAAACCTCCTCAGCAAATCAAGTTTGTGTAGAAACCCTATTTGATAGTAGAAGGTGAAATAACAGTTTATCCGGCGGTCTACTGTGGTACATGGATGACTGAAACTAAAAGAAAATACTTCTATTTCGATGCTATTTTATTTGACAAATGCTAAACATATCGGGCTTGAAATCCTACCACAGTCTACCCACGAGACAAACAGCATGGGCTCACATGTTTGGCACTAGTATCTACGTAATGTGGATGCCACCATTTTGTCTCTCAGGCAGAATGTCTCAATTAGAATATGGTAGGAATTCGAGCTGGCAGGCAAAGTATTTGCTCATTTTATTTTTTGTGGCCAGCCCCCCACCATTATCAAAGTTTGATTACTTCATTTCTACCCACTAATGCCAAATAGGGATTCTACATAAACTTTTGAATAGATTTTTAACACAGATAAGGAACAAAACCAAATCAGTTGCAAGAATGGACTGCATATCCATAGTAGATTGAAAATTATATCAAAACATTTGGAAACAAAGACGAAATAAAATTAAGCAACCACCACAAATTTGAGGTTCACTTATTCCTAATATAATTTCTCCGATAAAATAGATTTAATGGACTCTGGAAAAGATATATATCTCGCAAATTGCTAGAATTTAAGTTTTTATTCGATGAAAACTATGGTCGAATACCCCATATCAATGACTCGGTTCATGATGGTTTTCCTCCAGCTCAGGGGTCACCCCGGCACCAGGATTCACTGCCAAATAAATAATCAAATAGAGAAAATAGTAAGCGTCGCAGAAATGAAGGATTGCATGAAATTTAATATATGTATAAAATCTATGTTCAAATAAAAGGATGGTTCGATAATAATCAAACCATTAGAGGAGAAATGATAGATTACATTAAAATCCATGCTGAAGTTAAAAGTTGGAAAATTCAATAAAATCCAAGCAAATAACTTATATTACCTCGACAAGGAGGCAATTTCAATTCAAGCTCAGCAGGGTCGACCACTGTGGTAGCATCACCAATGCAAATCAAAAATACAAGCCAACGTATAATTATTTCTATATTAGAAGAGTAAATAATTATGCTACAAATAATTCACTAAGCAAAAGGTTATGCTGAACCTGTATTTTCATTTGGGGCCGGCTGATATATCATATTTGCAGTGTTTACCATCATGATAGGATTTGCTGTGAAATATATGCCATCAAAGATAAAATTACCATAAATTTCATCTTATTGGACAAATTATAAAAACAATTGATGGTTTTGCCTAAATGAATCAGTTGTTCAAAACAATCTTACAGTTTTGGCCAAGCTGAATTTCTCCCAAACCAAGCATGTCTGCCATTGAAGAAAGATTCACTGCCACCAAAAAGAAAAAATGAAAAGAAAAAGGAAAAACAATGTCATAATCTTCATGTTGATGACGATATTATTTAGGAAAAAGAAATCTTAATTTCAAATATGACAATCAAGACACGATCGTGACTAATCTCTTGGGTGGGAGCAGGAACCAATCACTCAAGTTTTACGTGATGAAAAATGATTGCATCTACATTTAAATGACGCCGAAACTATTTATAATACAGAAAGGTAACCGTTAGCACCAATGCTTTGTTCTGGAGATGATTTTCAATTGCCATAAGCAAGATTAAGAAGTTTCAGGAACATTATCATTTTAGAGAAGCCAAGCAAAATGGAGCCTTGATGATAGCGCTATCATGTGATATTTACCACTACAAAAAGAATTACTATTATTTGAGATCAAGTCAACCCAGGTTACAGATTTAGATTCTAAGATAGTACTCATTCTCTATAGTCACTAATCGGGTGTGGATCCACTAACATCATTCCAAAGTCATATTTGAAAGAAAATTCAAAACCAGTTTTTTTTCCTAATTTATTTTGAGAATACCTACTCTCAGATTTTAAGAGGATAATACAAATTGAAAGAATTTATATTTTTGAACAGCCAGCATGTTCCGAACAATGAGTTTAGAGTGCACAAATCTCAAATTTGGAGGAACAAATGAGAAACTGATGTAATCAATCAAATTCTTAAAAGAAAATTTTCACTAAATAATACAGAAAGAAGGGTTTGTAATCTTTACCCATCCTTCAAATCGAAGGTTAAGAAAATACCAAGCATTAGAATTGTTATAGCAAAAGCTTATTCTCAACAATGGTTTTCACAGTACAAAAAATTTCCATTTTTCCGACTATAATATATTTCACAGTGATCGAATTTCACTAAAACACCTGATTATTATCATCAAACATTAATACAGCTAGGAAGGCATTTACTGAAAGCTATTAAGCTTACATTTACTACCACTCACCTTTATGATTTGTTGCAAGCTCCAGCAAGGACCCCATCGAAAAAGGATTAGCTGCAAATTTGAAACCATCTAATGATCACATACAATATCATAACCTTTTAATTATGGGTTTCATTGATATACAACCCCTAAAAATACACTATTTTGAAAAACAACCCCTAAAAAGCTATTTTGAAAAACACCCTTACAACATAACCGTTGACTAAAAACAACCATTTGTTAGATTAACCCAGATTGGGCACCAATTTCGATAGAACTATGGTTAAATGAGAAGGTCTTTGACCTAGATACCCTTGTCTCTTTACCTATGTCCTCTCGAATCTTTTTCTTTCTCTTCCTTCTTTTTCAAGCATGACAATCACCTGCCAAATCTATTATTCTCTCGATCTCCTCTTCTTTCGTCTCTCATTCTCCTCTTTCGTCCCTCGTTTTCCTCTCTACTCAAATGCAGTGAAGATCACCAAGGCTTCATAGTGTAGATTGAAGGTAACGATTCCAACTTTGTTAGTATTCTTATTTTTGTAGAAAAAATACTTTATATTTATTGTATTCATGTACCATTGGAGAAACTTCCCCTAATTTTTACCTACTTTGCCCTAATTTTAGAATTGAAAGGTAAAAATTGGGATTTTTGAGTTCTTTGCATGCAATTTTTCATCTAGTCTTTGCAGGCAATTTATAATTTGGATAATTGGGGATTGCTCTATTGATTATAATTTTTAGGACTTTACATGCTAACTTTTATTGTATCCATGTACATTCAAACAATTTCCCTAAATTTTAACAAGTTTGACCTAATTTCCTATATTCGCATATTAGAATTCATTTTTTGGAGGGGCAAAATAGTCTTTTTGCCCTCTCTAACTGCTATATGTAACCATAGGGTTGTTTTAGTTAAGTTAAAGGTTGTAAGGGTTGTTTTTCAAAATAGTTTATTTTAGGAGTTGTTTTTCAAAATACTATATTTTTAGGGATTGTGTATCAAAAAAAACCTTTAATTATTACAACAGAAACTTAATTATTACAACAGAAACTGATACACGCAAAATATTGCTGTAACATATTACCACTTAATCCAGCTTGACTTGTTGCAGGCCAATTTATGTTCATCATGGAAAAAGGATTCACTGCCATGTCAAGATTCAGTACTTTTTTTTAAGAAAAAAAGTAGGCTAATTAAGCCCACATATCATTAATGAGATTTTAATGAAAAAAGGTCATAGACCATTACATAACAACCCAAAGCAGTACTATTGTACCTATGTGCTGAACAATCCCACATCTCAAAATATAGTCAAGCCTAGGGCCAACGTCTCAGATTCCAAAATTATAAGCCATTATTTACATTATTATATAAGATGATAAATTATTGATTTTTGCTACCACGAAAACTCCATATATCAATAAGAAAATTCTTGAACTACATACTATCAAGGTTGGATGAGGAAGAACCTCCAACCAAATTCTTACAGATCTTATCTGTTGCAACATACAAGTCACTAATTTAGAAAGTTAGCGAACTTCTTAAGTTAAGTAGTGGTGCAGTTCACAAACCTAGTTAATGGTCATAGCCAGCTCACATATGAGTATATGCGAATATTATTTGATGTAAGCCAGAAATTTGCAAAAAAAAAAAAAACTCGATGCTTCATCCTACAGATTATTTTCAATAGCAAGGTACTAATTATGCTGCTCCAAAGATATCACATAAAGCCGAGCATTAGTGATGGAGATTGGAGACGTCAAGAAACAAATGCCTGCTAAGAAATGAAAAAAAACTATAATTCGAGACCAACACAGGTCAATCACTAAGATATGGAAACACCCGGCTATATCATTCCAAAATTATACTTGTAAATTGTAAGGGAGCGATTTTTCTAAATTTTAAGGGGGAGGTTAACCCCCCCCCCCACCAACCACCAACCCTTTTTATTTCAATCTTACATTTTACAAACAAAAATAAAAATTAACGGATTTACAATTTTTTTGAACAGCAAGCATGCTCTGAACACAAAAATTTATAGTCCACGACCAGATTTGCTGGGAACATGAAAAATGGATATTATTAATCCTGGCTCTAAATTGAACTTTGATTGGATAATATAAAATACAAAATAATACCTTGAAGAAGTTTTTTTAATGTTTACATGTCCTCCAAATAAGGTTAAAAAACACAATCCTTTAAGAGAGGTCTACGAAAACTTGCTCTCAACGATGATTTTAACTAATACGGATGGAATTTTTCCAAATATAACGGAATTTTTCCAAATATAACAGAATTTTAAGGCACCAGTCAGTAAAAAAGACGTACCAGATTCGATATCACAAGTGTTTCACTACTAAAATGGCATTTAATATGTAACCATTAAAACCAAACAACCAAAAATAATAATTTTGCATACCTTGACTACCACTCGGACCTGATATTGTCAAGAGATTGGCTGCAAAACAGAAACCATAAACAATCAACCACGACATTATAAGATTTATGTTATTACGAAGGAACTGACAAATAAAAAATAACGCTTAAACATCATTTACCACTTGATCCAGCTTGACTCGCTCCAGGCTCAAACAGGTTCAACAGAGTGTCAGGAGGATTCACTGCAACATCAATGTTAGGTGGCAATCGCATACCATTGAACACATTATCATAAGATAGTAAATCATCGATGCATACTATTTAGGGGGGTGGGGGGAAGAGAAGTATGAAATTACCACTACTTGATGAGGAAGACCCTTCAATCAAATTCTTACGGAGCTTAAGATGGATTATTTCTTTTAACCCATTCAGCGATTGCTCCATGGCTTTAAGCTCTGCCAGGTTGAGCTCATCTATATTTTCGGCCTTTTGCACCTGTTCATTCGTTTCCACAAGCACTTTCAATCGATCTTCAAGCATAGCTTTCTTTTTCTTTGCGGTATCAAATTGGTCAGACATCGCCATGCACCGATTGTTCAACACCCGAACTGTACTAAGCCGTTGAGCCTCATCGGGGCCCACGGAATGGTGACCAAAACCAAAAGACAAGAATCGATCTACGACTGAGTTCACTGCAGAGCTACCCAATGAGTAAGGACACCCTGCAGGTGAGTCGACTATAACAGCCACCTCAGCTCCACATAGAGTAGCAAGCTCGCTAGCTTTTGAGAAAATCCCAGTCTTGCGTTTTGAGAAGCACACATGTCGTGCATCCTCGCATTCAAGCATCTTCATCTCGATATTTTGTTTACCCTTGGTGATTTTTTTCTCTCTCCCCATGGTGGCTATGGGAAGAAGATGGTCACAAGCTAGTTGGGGGTTAAATAGAGAAGAGAGGAGAAAGAATTTAATGTTTGACGCGGTTTCTAATTTATTTGGCAAACAACTTCATTAATTGGTTACAGAAGTTTAATTCTATCGGTTGGCAATGATTTGAATTAGTTGAGAACCAATGTATATTGTTCAAAAAATAAGTTGTCATTTTATGGAATTTAATGAACATGAATTGCTTTCTATATGTGACATTCTCTGGGAGGATCAGTCTTATATTATGTTTGACAATTATCCAGAAAGAAATGATTGGCATGCATTGTTGTTGTCCTTATCTTAATGTAAATAATAACGAGAATTTGTTTGTATTTACATATTCAAAACAGTTAAATCCATTAGGATTTTACATTTTTCTTGAAGACCTCTTTGCGTTTGCAGTATCTTAACTTAAAAAATGACCAAAAAAAATTGAATCCTGATAATGGTCTATGGTTGCTGAGCTTCTATACTATTAAACGATCAAAAAATTGTCTATTAAGCTAGTGATTCTTAATGTTTTCTACTTAAAGTAAACGTCTTAAAATTATGTATATAATGTTTACAAATGACCAATATGGTTTTTTCAGTAAGATACAGAAACGTATGTTCACTTCAAGTGAGGGATTAAGGTCTAATAATCAAATTATGACAAGTTTATTTATAAATAATGCAAACATAAACAGATTACCTCAAAAAAAGATAGTAAGATGACTGATTATTCTTATGAATATATTCATATCTACAGGGATACTAATGTATCCATGTAGTAAAAGGAATTGAAAACTCTCTCACACACATACGCTCGCATTGTTAGTTGTTCGGGTTCATGCTTAAAACGGCATCTGCGAGCTACATGATCATACCACTCTCAGACTTACGCTTGCATTGCTAATTGTTCCAGTTCATGCTTAAAATGGAATCTGTTGTACCAGGATCAGCCTTAAAAGTTGAAACAATATAGAGGTATAAGCACACATGCCAATTTGGGTTTCCATAACTGGATGTCAATTGCCTAGGAACAAATATCCAGAAAACAAAACCTGCAATGCTATCTAAATACATTGGACTCTATGATTATATATGTTAACGATTTCTCTAACCCATCATGGTCAGACATGTTGATCATCATTGAAATCACCCATAACCATAGGAAACAACATCCTCCAAATGCTCCCACAACATACATGCCTCAGTTGAGTTGGAATTTGAGATCCAGAAAAACCATATACAGATCGGATTGTACACAATGATCGTGCATGGTAATGACCCCCCATCAGTTGTGAGCCCACACAAAACCTCTTCCAAATAATATCCATAGTGCTCATTCTTCCAGGTAGACCAGATGCCATGGGGCAGTTACATTGCAGTTAAACCAAATCTAGCTTGCTCTACCACACAAAAATATTACACTCGCAAATAGTTGTTTGGATCTTGCGTGTATGCAGGATATGAAAGCCTACATAATCCAATTCCATCTTTTCACAAAAGACTTGGCTTGGCTGGATCCAACCATAACTTCTACAAATGTAGTTCCTCAAGTCCTTTGCAACGGATCTGACGCCTCCAGATCGGATATAACTGTTAGGGATTGGTCCAAAGGTCACGACATTCGCGGACCGCGGCGGAATAGCAAAAACAACTTTTTAACTAACATAGAACCAACCCATATCCTAGAATCATCAAATACATAGCAATTGCACAAACTAGAAAATACTAGAGAGCAAAGTTATGGGCTACAACCTTTGTAGCGTGTCCGATCTCCATCGGAAGACCCATGCTAGATTTGGTGAGCTTTCAGAGAGTGTAAAAGCCGACCGCCCCGCCAAGATGATCCGCGGTGAAAGGAGGTCGCTTGAAGCTTCAACTTCTCATCAGATGAGAGGAAACCCCATCTAAAAACTTGCTAGGTGTAGAGGGATGTGATGTGGGTAATAAAAACTCTCCTTTTAAAATCCATTTTCATTTCTTGACTCCTCCATTTTTTTTATAGAGGAGGAAGAAGATGAAGAGAGAGCTCTCATAATAATTAGAAAAGGATGAAGATAAAGATTTAGACGAGAAGAGATAAAAGGGGAAAAAAGAAAGAAAAAGAATAGAATTGAAGAGATAAGAAGACGAGATAAAAAGGGAAAAAAGAACAGAATTGAAGAGATAAGAAGCAAGAAGCTTCTCTTCTTATCTTTTCTTTTCTTTTCTTCTTTTTCTCTTCTTATCATTTCTTTTTATATTACATAATATATATAAAGAGAAGAATATATGTACACATGCATATCCATATTATGTACCGTATACATAATACTATATTAGTATCGTATACCAATGTAAGAAACAAAGAGTGTGTGTATCATATACACAATACTGGAAACCATATGAAAATACGGTTATTAAGTCAACACTTGACTTAATATTCTGTCTTATAAATAAACCGGCTAGTAAACCAACCGTCCGATTAAATTACGCGTATCACATACACATATTTAATCGAACACCCGTACGTATCAAATACGCACGCCACATTATCATTTCATCCAGGAAGACACTTTCATTGCGGGACTCTAAAGACCTGTCAATACGCTGGCAGTAGGTTATGTAGGATCATATTCGATTGAATCCGAAACACTTTGATATTCAATCCTCTCACGGGTTAACCCACAAGCTCGTCAGCGGTACTAACTGCACGTGACGACTATCCAGATATGAGCAAGATAAAAGCATGTTGACGAGCAAACTCATCCGAACCCGACAAAGTCTAAAAGCGACGAAACAGTCCGGTTTCTTCGTCAAAGAGTATCGCATGCGGTTTCTGAGATAAACTGATAAGTGTTATCACCACTGTGATGGTCACCGACTTCTGCTTATAGTCATATTTTGCACATCGCGATATCGACTCCCTATACAAGGAGAGACGAATCCCTTCAACCGCTCACTGCCTCCATGTGTTTCGGGACTATACCCAACTAAAACCTGTTTGCACGACTCTTTTGAGCCATAATAGGGTAGTAATTAAAGTATAGTGGGAACACACACAAGACACTGTGACGATCTCAGGTCGAGTGACTACCTTGTATTATCGTCACCAGAGAACTGCTACCTGGCATTGGTATAATACAATCTAGGAGTTCTCGGTGAGTCCGTACAGTGAAACTCACTCCAATGAGCACCTATATACAATCTTCGGTGTCAAACACCAATAGCTGTGAGATCAACTATCGTCCTCCAACCGGATCAGAAAACGTACACTAATCTAAACTGGAATACCGATACCCAATCTCGATACTCCTACGATTAGGGATATTTAAGAATGTGCTTATAGACTACCCCAGGTCCCACTAGTATGATCCCTATCATTAATCCTGATAGTCAAGCAAAATCCTAAGGGATATATCTCATGTATTAGCGATACGTGAAATCGAGTAAAACATATACTCATGACAGATAAAGACAAATCAGATAGCATACTATCATCTCAAGTAAGATTGTTCTCCCTATAGGTCCTTCTTCAATTACAATAATTGCCTTGAGGGCAACCTATATCCAACAATACCCTCTTTTCCTTAAAATCTAGGCTACTCATTATTGGATCTCGCTCTTCTTGCTCAAAAGGTTCTTGGCTTCACTAAATATTGCATTACTTGGTCAGATAACCATTTCTTAACCGAAGTAGCCTCCCTGTGGGTATCTCACTTCTCTTGCTTGTATGTTGCTAGACATGATCAAATCTAAATACTATATTAAGAATCTAGACCCTAAGCCGGCAGATCTAACTTATTTTAATACCTCTCTTCCAGATGTGTGTGTATAGGAGAAAGAAAGTGAAGGGATGGAGGAAAGGGTGTATGAAGATCACAAAGTATAAATATGGGGTTGTAGATTGCCAACTCTTTATAGTATAATAAACTATGAAATTAGTGTTGTTATCAATGTACTTCAAGAAATCATTATTCCATATGTAGATGCAATTTAATTGCCAAGTATTGTTAAATTGGCATGAACCTCAAACGATTACTGTAATTTTCTCTACTGAAATATAATTTAGCAATAATAATCATCACCAAGATCCATTGTTCCACTTAAACATCTAAATGTGATAAATTATGGTATCCATGGAAAAACATGTTTAGTATTTGAATTCGAAGTCTAATTGAATAGCAAAGAACCTATAGAAAGAATATCATTAAATACTAAGTGTTACAGTAAAAATGTACCCACATAATCATTACAACAGTCAATATCAATTGAATGCATTAAACATTACATGATAATAATAACTCATGCTAATTTAAGTATGCACTAATTATAGTACCTGTCACGTGCCTAAAACCGTCTTGAAGTAACTGTAGCATCCAGAAAGTCACAGAGCTGCTGACCCGCACATGGTATGTTTTGCAACCCTATGCTTGGCCTCTCTCTTTTGCCACAAGCTAAGGATTTCTTGTCATCAACTTCACCTAAAACATTGAACCGAGACAGTTGACATCTTGATTAATCGTCTTCTCAAACCCTCGGTTCGTTGGCTCTGATACAAGTTTGTTGGTCCAAGCAGCACAAATTTATGGATCTCCTATTGATAGCATATACAAGTAAAGAAGCAAATTACAATGCCAAGAATGTGTGTGTGTGTGTGAGAGAGAGAGAGAGAGAGAGAGAGAGGGAGACGACAATTTACATGTGATTCACCATCTCCATGGGGAGAGCCAAAGGTTGCCGTCTAACACTTCATTCAAAACATCACTTCTTCACATAATGACTTCATATAGAGATACTCCTTCTCCCTCCGAAAAACGTACATGAAAGCCAACTTCTTTATACATTAAATGATACGATGTTCTCGTTACTAAATAAGGATTACTTCTTAGCAAATCAGGACTCATCTTCTCATCCAAATAAGACTTGTTTCCTTATCCTCGATCAGTCAATAAATGAAAATTTCAACCTGAATCACAACAAAGCATTAAGAAACTTGGATAAACCAATTTAATGCATTACAAACTCTGCATTCATTAGTTGTTAAATGGATCTTGCATTCGCTATATATACAGAAGTGGAGTGGTTTTCCACTAGTAGGAGACAAAAATCCTTACAATTAATGGATATACCAATGATGGCCTAAATAAATTATTCTTTAATTAGATATTTCACCGCACTAGTTTAATCATTCTTTCTAGTTCACAGTAGATAATTATTGGTTTTTAACAAATATTATTCTTACATCACGAAGTAGCACATCTGTTATACCTGTAGGAAGCATTAAAACCCGGACATAAAAATATGAAAAATGCTTAACCTACCGGGCTTGAAATCTACCGCAATCACCCAAGAGGCAAAAACCATGGCCCCACTTGTTTGACACTAGTATCTAGCTGTTATGGGTCCCACCATTTTTTCTCTTGGGTGGATTGTGGTAGGATTTTAAGCCCGGTAGGTAAAGTATTACTCTAAAAATAGAGCATTTTATTGAACTGCTGATGCAGTTTCATTTGTAGTGGAGAAATCAAATAACCTCCAATTTACGAGTTTCACAGCATCCGGCTTAAAATGAACATAACCAACATTTGGATATATATATTTAAAGATGGCATGTTCTATTATAATCAACATATTGAAATGATCATCAATTGGTCGATATCTTAACCATAAAGATTTATAGCATAATACAGAAAATGTTCCAATAAAGGAAATTATTCACAAGTGTAACATGTATTACTTTCTCAGGTATGCAATTGCAAATGCCTAAGAATGAACTATAAAATTTGCTAATGCTTAAAAATTATACCCATAGGCATTGACGACCAACAATACGCCAATACCTAAGGAGAACTAAGAGTAGATGATATATGGCTATGAAGTATGGAGCAAGAGCTTGCCTTCAGTAATCTGGAACTCGCATTGTTGTGCCTCGTACATTTTAGTCTATCCTTGATGGCACGTAATGCCATGTCATAACAATCTCTCAACACGGTCTATATGCATTAACATGCTGGAGGCTGGAGCCAAGGGGGAGGGATGGAAGGACGGTAAAGTTTATGTAGAATCCTCATTGACATTGAATTCATTACAAGGTAGATGAGGGTTACATATTGTTCATAGTGTGATGTACAAAGGGATAAGATGATAGAAGAGTTCTCTCCTATTTCTAAGACCCCTTTGTTCTCTCTTGTCAAATCTCAACCGCCTCTATACCACACTATGGACTATGGGTTTTCAGGTTTTATATTACAATGTCAAAATGTAGATTCTACCATACCTTTATCTAGCAATGGCTATGCAACCCAACCTAAGTTTTGATTTTCTATATGCAAAGGTGAATTAATGCTTTCAATTGATATGATAATCTTACCACATTAGTGATATATGAGCAAGAATAAATTTTTCCAAGGAAATAGTAGCATAAATCATTCAACAAAACATCTGAAATATAAGTTATTGAAACAAACTTGGTGACAAATCAATATGGTATCTAAGAAATGTCGATATACCATATAAGCACTCGTATTTTTTATCTACCAAAAACAAACACCTACCTAATATAAGATAATTATTGATATTAGTTAGCAGATAATTTATGCTCATAGAATCACTGGTTAATAGAACTACATTTTTTAATTCTATAATTTGTGAGACACAGACACAAAAACAAAACAAAAAACAAGATAAATATATATATCAATGTGATGATTCTAGTGAAACAATTACCAACTATTATTATTTTGAGGGGAGAGAGAGAGAGAGAGATTTATGAGAGAGAAAGTGTTTAGGGAAATGTAATGGGTGAATTAGCTAAGGCCTAATTTCCTTCTTTATATAAGAAAAGCCATCATGCGAATACATCCCTAATATTTATCTAATTACATATAACTCCGTGTATAATACGGGTTATTCTTAACACTCCTCCTCAAGCTGAAACATACATATCAAATATGCCCAGTTTGTTACAAAGAAATTGCACTCTATTCTTTCCTAGGGATTTCGTGAATAAATCCGCAAGTTGATGTGCCAACTGAACATAGTAGGCATCAACGATCCCGCCTTCAACCTTCTCCTGTACAAAATGGCAATCTACCTCAATGTGTTTCGTTCACTCATGGAACACAGGATTAGAAGCAATATAAATCGCAGTCTTATTATCACAATATAACCGCATAGGTAAGGTGGGCTCAAATCTTCCATTAGAATCGAATCCACACAAGCTCACAAGTGGTATTTACTATGGCTAGATATTCTGACTCTGCATTGGAGCAGGACATAACGCTCTGCTACATACTTTTCCAGGAGATCGGGTTACCTCCTATAAACACACAGTATCCCGTAGTGGATCTGCGATCAGATGGAGATCCGACCCAATCTGCATCTGTAAAGCCCGCCACTCTCAAATGGCCATGATCTGAGTACAATAGGCCCTTTCCTAAAGCATTCTTCAAATAACGAAATATGCGAATCACAGCATCCACATGAGTCACTCGAGGATCAGTCATAAATTGACTCACAACGCTAATAGGATATGAGATGTCCAGTCGAGTGACCGTGAGATAATTCAATTTACCGACCAATCATCGGTATCTTCCGAGATCTTCAACCAAGTCACCTTGTCCCAGGATCTTCAACCAAGTCACCTTGTCCCGGAAGAAGTTTGGTATTCAGATCTATTAGAGCCTCTACAGGTTTGCATCCAAACATCCCAGCTTCAGTCAACATATCCAACACATACCTCCGCTGTGAGATATAGATGTCCTCTTTCAACCGAGCAATTTCGATGCCCAAAAAGTACTTAAGGGCTCCCAAGGTCCTTAGTTTGAGTTTGCAGGTGATGCTTAAGATGTGCAAAACCAGCTGCATCATCGCCAGTAATCACTATATCATCAACATACACCACCAAAATAATGTGAAGGTCATTGGAGTTGTTGCGGTAGAACACCGAATGATCATGTACACACCGTCTGAGGCCAAACGAAGTAACTACCTCGGAAAATTTCCCAAACCATGCCATACAATGACTTCTTCAAACGACAAACCAAACCAGACTTCCTTTGAGCAACAAAACTAGGTGGTTACTCCATATAGACTTTCTCAACCAATGAGCCATGAAGAAAGGCATTCTTCATATCAAGTTGATGTAGCGGCTAATGATGAGTAGTGGCAAAAGACATGAGAAGACGAACAGAGGTCTTCTTGGCCACTGGAAAGGTCTCATAATCAATGCCATAAGTTTAGGAATAGACTTTGGCAACCAATCGTGCCTTCAACCGAGAAAGGGTCCAATCGGGGTTGAGCTTCACAGTGCATACTCAGCAACACCCTAAAGCCTTCTTGCCAGTCGAAAGAGGCACCAAATCCCATGTCTGATTCAGATCAAGGGCAAGCATCTCATCAACCATAATATCGGTCCACCCTTTATGAGACAAGGCATCCGAAAGAGACTTGGACAGAGCATGAGTCGAGCGAGGAGATAAATGCTCGATACGTTGAAGATAAGTGAGATGTAGCCACACGGTGAGCATAGGATGAGAAGTGCAGCTCCGGATGCCTTTCCGTAACGCAATAGGCAGATCAAGGTCAATCTCCGGCGGAGCTTGAGACTCAGGAAGGGCAGCAACAAGCGGCTGAGGTTGAGGAGCTGTACGGGCCCGACGAGCATATACCCTGGTAACCGGTGGTGTGGGACCCAACAGTGGGGAATCAGGAGTAGGAGTTGGTTCAATATGAACGGTATGTGTGACTTCCAACACCGGAGGTAGAGAATCAACCACTTCAGAAGAGATGGATGAAAAATATGAGAAATCCAACAGGAAATCGGTGTCTATGTCTACAGTAGTGAAAGATGTAGAAAAGTATGGAATGGACTCATGAAAAGTCACGTCAGATAAAACGACGATGCAAAACAGGACTATAGTAGCAATATCCTTGTGAGTCCTAGAATACCCATAGAAGGTGCATTTAACTGCCTTGGGATCGAGTTTTGAACTACTTGGTTGTAGATCATGGACAAAATAAATACATCCAAAAACCCACGAAGGGTAGGAAAAGGGAACCTCCGATGGAAAAAGTAAGCAATGAGAAATCTGTCCATCAAGAACAAAAGAGGGTATCCGATTGATTAAGTAACTAGCGGTAAGAACTGCAGCTCCAAAAAAATTTAGGCACTCGCATATGAAACAAAAGGGTGCGAGTGATCTCTAACAAATATTTATTCTTTCTTTCTACAACCCCATTTTGTTGGGGGTATAAGGGCAAGAAAATTCGTGAATAATGTCAAGTTGGTCCATATATGTCCTAAAAGATGTAAAATATTCCTTAGCATTATCATTCCTCAAAGTACTCCAAATTGAGTTTTAACCTCAGAACAAAAATTTTGAAAATGAGAACACTTCGGTTCTAGATTTCATCAAATAAAGCCATGTGACACGGCAAAAATCATCAATAAAGATCACAAAGTAGCGAAAGCCCTCTTGGGCAACGGGGCATGACTCCCAAACATCAAAATGTACCAAATCAAAAGGTTTTTCAGCTCTATTATTACTACGAGATGGATAGCTAGAGCGATGATGTTTGCCCAGCTCAAGGACTCGCACTCTAAACTAGATAAATGACCAAGAGAGGGAACAATCCTCTTCAAGATCTGTAAAGAGGAATGACCAAAACGGCGATGGGCATCGAAAGGAGATGTGGATGCTGTTGGGCAGGCTATGAGGCATGGATGCTGTTGGGCAGGCTATGGGGCATGGATGCTCATAAGATGGTACAACCCATCAACTACAGTTCCTGTGCCAATGATCTGCCTCGTCCCAAGCTCCTGAAAGAATACATCCACCAGAAAAGAAAATTACGTCACAATTCAAATCTCTAGTTAACTGGCTTATAGAAAGTAAATTGAAAGGAAAACCATGCAAATATAAGACAGTGGAAAGAGCTAGTTATGATGTGGCAAGAATAAACCCCACATCCTCTATGGCTGAGGTGGTGTCATTCGCTAGGATCACTAGGGCATACCCAGACTGTAGTCTATATGAAGACAATATGCATCTCTCCTGTCATATGATCGGTCCCACCGGTATCGATCACCCAAGGATGACGTACAAACGTCGAAGTAATAAAGGCTGTATGGTTACCTCTCGTAAGACCCAAAGTGGTCACGGTGGAAGCACAAGGTGTAGTCGATCCAGTCTAGCTACTAGAAACAGACGAGTTAACAAGAAACCTCAATCGAGTAATCTCCTCCTCCAAGGCTCTGGTGGAACTCTCAGATGATGTTGAATCTGTCAAAGTGATGGAGAATGCAAGAGAGGCGGTCCAACATGTGCACGAGTAGTGGGACGAGAAGAATGAGGGGGTCGAGGAGGCCTCATTCAATTTCCAGCAGGTGTTGCGAATATGTTCCTCCTGATGACAATAATCGCAAAAACGGAGCTCTCCACGGCATATGCCTCCCAAACGACCTGCTCCTCTCCTTGTGAAAGATAAGATGCAGGAGAAATATCTGGCCTAATAAATGCACTGTGTTCGCCAGATGCCGACCCCTGCTCATCAGTGATCTTGGGCGGAGCGTATGATAAGTAGTGGTAAGGGTGATATCCATCTTCCCAAGTAAGGCCGGACGTACTGATTGATATTCGGGTTGTAGTCCCCTAATAAAAATGAACACCAGTAGAGCCTCACTTCGCATCCTCATGTCCATAACATCGTTAGTGATAAGGAACAGCTCCGAGACAAGCTAAGCAAGACGTGAAAACTCTGAGTAGTACCGATGCAACAACCGAGTTCCTTATTGAATTTTGTACAACTGATGTGCTAAATCACACGCCTTCGAGGGGCTCTGTTGTGAAGAATAGAGCTCGTAAAGCTTAAACAAAATAGTCTTCA
The DNA here is from genome assembly GCA_030015575.1 of Agapanthus africanus. Lineage (NCBI taxonomy): Eukaryota > Viridiplantae > Streptophyta > Magnoliopsida > Asparagales > Amaryllidaceae > Agapanthus > Agapanthus africanus. Next base: position 887,557,194 of record JASDDO010000019.1, on the reverse strand, counting down.
CAGATCCTAAATAAACAAGACCGTCCATAATGTGTCGCTCTATCGAACTAAGTATGAGATGACTCAGCTTTGCATCATCGGCCCCTCAAACATCGGTAACAGTGTCAGGAGGAGGTTTCGTCACATGATCAACCTTCCTCCTCTTTACATAGCGCTCAACCATGAATTTCCAACTATGAAAATTACTATCATCAAGTTTGAAATCCACCATCTTGGTGGCAACGTTGGTTGAAGAGATCAACTTCCCTTCTTTAATCTCCATCTCCATACTCATTAACAAGAGTCACACTGACTCAATCAAACTCAACTACAATCAAAAATACCAACCAACCAAATGATCTCCGGCTACTCCAAATAATGCCAATAATCCCAAATAAACTCAATCGAATCGAGATACAAACTCCGATGAATATGAAACCTCGACAACACAATCGATACACCAAATTATAACAAAAACTGATGAAAACATCTGGAAAATCACAATAAAATACCTCCAATCCTTTATTGCTTTGAGCAGTAGACTAGAAATCCCCTTAAAATTGATCGATGCACTGGAGATTCATGGATTCTCCAAGAACAAAGGCATAAGAACGAAGGCACAAGAACGAAGCCAACAACGAGGTCAATCAAGGCACAAGAGGCAGATCAAAGCAGCTCGAGGTCGATACCAGTCGAGGACGAGTCGAATGTTGATGAAAGAGGGGTCAGGAGTCGAGATCGAGGTAGGAGGGATCTAGGTATTGATCAAGGCTGCCATGAAGAAATCGATCATCTTCATGGGTCACAGCAGCCATCGAGGATCTCGGATGAGTTTCAGAGGATGTCGATAGATCGAGGAGCTCCGGCGAGGTTAGGCGACGGCGGTGGTGAAGGCAGGCGAAGGCGGTAGCAGACGGTTACGAATCGATGGTGGTGAGGTTGGCATTGGCGGTGCTGAATTAGGGCTAGGTTTTTTTTAATTTGGAAAATGTGTGGCTGAGATTTGATTAAGGGGATGAATGGCTCTGATATCATATTATTATTTAGAGGAGAGGGAGATTTATGAAAGAGAAAGTGTTTAGGGAAATGTCATGGGTGAATTAACTAAGGCCTAATTCCCTTCTTTATAAGGCAAAGCCATTATGCGAATACATCAATGATATTTATTTAATTACATAAAACTCCGTGTATGATATGGGTTATTCTTAACACCAACTTTTTCAACATTCGAGTAACTTAATCAGCAAAATAATATGATTATCATCAACTCATTAGCCCTTCCAAGATAAATAAAATTTTGGGTTTTACTATGGATAATACATGTCTAGACTGTATTAGTACTAAACATGCACAATGCAATATAAGAATGAAAGATGGGAAAACTGCCTTTCTTTGAGAAGCAATGATGCACTTTCAATCAAATTGAATAGACTTATTTTATGCTCGCATATGCATGTTGTCTCCACATGACATGGCTTCACTTCACAAGCTTTCAATCAAAGTAAAACTTTCCACCACCATAAATGTAGCCTTCAAGATGTTGGCGGGGGCAAAGATTTTCAAATTTCCCCCTATAAATATGACTGGAAAGCAATAGGTTATGCTCATAAGAAAAGATAAGTAATTTCTTCTCATGTTACGTTTTCTGGAGTAAAAAAGTAGTTCTTATATGGCCACCTTTATGGAATATGTTTCATTTCTCTCTTAGCGATATTTGTGTGTTGAACATAATTCCATAGAGAAAATATACCATATTTTGCCGTTCTTTTAGATTTCCCCCAAGTCAATGAGAATTTGGTGGATGCTAATTGGTGTTCAGGACTGTGATAAACCCTCTCTTGTCATAGTTTTTTGAACCAGGTATTTGGCTCTTATTTGGAGAGGGTTGACGTCAAGTCAACAGCTAGTCGTAAGACTTTGTCAGTAAAACACGCTTTGCTTCATAGACAACCATATTCGGATGGTAAAAGACTTAAATGATGATGACAGTATGGCCACCTTACTATTAGAATAATCTTTTTTTTTAAAAATCACAGGATTTTGATTAAGTTTATGATCAATTAATGGAATAAATTTCCCAGAAATGAGATTAAGTTTATGATTCATTAATAGAATCGGTGAAAAAAAACTGACAGAGACATTGTCAGGTCCTAAAGAAAGTAAGAACTTCCCTACGTACTTAATCCATGAGTTTTCCCTCATTAGAAGTATTACTGTAAATAACAGTTGTCTACAACAATAGCAGGTGTTATAAAATAGGGTAAATTGTCACAAAAAAAAAACCAAGCACTTTTTTCTGTTGTCAAAACGCCCGGCCTCGAAATGTTAGTCAAACCCCATAGAAAAGTTTTTAGTTGTCAAGAAACCTCTTACCTCCTTACATGTGTGATATCTAATAGTTGTTTGCTATATCTAGTTTCCTGCGATATCTAAGCAGTATCCAGCGATATCTAAACAGCTACATGTGATATCTAAATAGATTGTATGAATTGGTTTGATATAGCAGGCTACTATATAGATATTGCAGGAAAAATTTCCCGAGGGTTTTGACTACTGTTTCGAGGCTAGGGGGTTTTGACAGTAGAAAAAAGTGCTTGGGGTTTTTGACAATTTACCCTATAAAATATGACCCAATCTAAACACTTTGCAAACTCACTGTTAGGATCACTTTTCACTTTCCTCTCCAGCTTTATCTGTATTTATAGAATTAGATGTCATTATTGACGATCATTTTTTACAAGATATATTCAAAAGAACACAGATCAAGAACAATATTCTCTTAACAGTTTTCGTAAAATTTCTACTGTATGCAAGAGGTAAAATCAGAGTCAGCACAGCCCATTACCTTAGTCAAGATCGACTATTGTGATTTCTGATCTGAATCAGCATGAATAAGGTTCATGCAATGCCTGACCCATCTATCCATTGTCCATTGACTTCCAGTTTTCAATTTTACCGAATGACAGAAGAAAAACTGTAGCAAGTGATTGATCAAATTATCAGCCTCATGTTTCAAATATAAGGTTTATAATCAACACCAGAACAAATGGCTTAACAAATATAAGTACATGAACAACCATCAGAGCATTCAACAACTATAAATGTTTAATTGTTGCATATATAGCATAAGTTTTTGAATCATGGTTACCCATTTTCAGATATACTCACAAGAGGTGGGAGAGTTGTTAGGGCAGAACTATGACAAAAAAAGTGTTAATTCGTGGATCAAGGTATGAAACCAACACAAAGGAATAAGACACCGCCATATTTCTTAAGGAGAGGGGTGGATCCTACATGGATTCAACCATATAACTCAAAGGAAAATGGCAATAAATAAAACCCACAAATAAAACCAAGTGTTAAACAAGCAGGTAGGCCGGATGCAAGTGGTTCATCATCCTCACAGGGTTTGTAGCCATGACAGCCATTTGAGACGACAAACTTCAACCTCTCATTCCTTTCTTCAGTTATCCCTTTGCGAGATTCAGCCACTTGAATGAGTTGTGTTGGCTCAAGAACTTCTGTCTAATCAGAAGCAGGCTGGGTTCTTCTGAACCAAATTCTAAAGTCGAGCCTCTAGCATGAACCTTTTCTCATTGGAAACTCATTTCTGTAAGAGATACGAAACAAACGACGAGTTTGTTTTGAGGATAAAATGAACAATTTAGATGGTTTGAGCATGTGCAGCGGGATCGATAAGTGTGTCAATTAGGAGTGTGACAAAATTGCAGTTAATGGAATAATGACAGCTAGAAGCAGGACTGATCGATCATAAGGGGAAGAAGTTCAAAATATGATACGGATGTCATGGTTGTTAATTTCATAAAGGAATAGAGGAGATGGTCCTTACCAGAAAATGGAAGACCACAATTCATGTAGCCGACCCCAAGAGTTTGGGATAAAGGTAGTGTTTTCGTCATTGTCATCGCTGTTGTCATTGGTAATCTCCACACACAGACAGTTCCATGTCATTGCAGCTATGAGAAGCAAAAGTTTCATGACTCCTCACTAACAATCTGATCTTCTTAATCATTTTGTATCTTAGGTGGCCTTATTATGAAGGAAGACGGTCTGTGGAAATTCCCTATTTTGTATATGCTTAGATAGAGTGTGATGAATGGAACTGTGTGACTTGGTACAAGATCTATGTCCAACATTTTATGATGATTGGCTTCTCAATGGAATGCATAATTAGTAAGACAGCTAAATATAGTCGGCAAATAATCAAAGTGCAAAGATAAAATAAAATAGAATACATGGTGGATGCCAGGTGGCATTGTGTTTATATAGTTTAGATCCAATGTTCAAGGTTTTAAACCAACCTAACATGCAGAAATTTGAATTTACTTCAGGAAAAGTTAGTTAAATCTTTCTACTAAAAAATATAAGTCCTATGGTAGGGATTTGTCGGAACAATGACCTAATTTTCAACTTATAAAAATAGAGGGACCTCATCATTAACATACATGAATGTCGAAAACTAAAGTTCTCTATAATGCACAAATAGCAACATTGCAATTCCACAAACAAGTTGTGACTCATCAATACATTTTTGTGGTTATTTTTCTTTATTAATTGAATCAACAGTACATTGCATGCAAATATACACGTCAACCAAATGGGGAGTATAGCAGTTATCATTAGATCACGTCATCTAATCTATTGAAAAAAAACTGCTGCATGGGAACTAATAATTAGCAACCTATCTATATACATAATGTAAAGATATAGAAGGGTGGCAGATTTTCTCTATTTCCCAAATTGCCCCTGCTCAATTATTTGCTTCAGCAAATGCAATTATGAGCATACAACAATACATATTTTGTCTACGAAAATTCAATCTATATATGCTCCTTTTCATGTTTCAAACGCAATAGTCATGAATAAGGACAATAATTTATGTCAAACTATGCGCAGTGAAGTGAAAGAACATGGCAAACAAACAAATGAATTTAATGTGCAGTGAAGCAAGCAAAGAATTTCAACAAGCATACTATTTGTTGATGTAAAAATGACCTTCAATTTCATGTTTCAACCACCATAGTCATCAATAAGGACAATATTTTTTGTCAAGCCACAGTCATCAATAAGGACAATAATTTATGTCAAGCTATGTGTAGTGAAGTGAAAGAACATCGCAAACAAACAAATGAATTTAATATGCAGTGAAGCAAGCATAGAATTTCAACAAGCATACTATTTGTTGATGTAAAAATGACCTTCACTGCAACATGTGATTCCGGTATGTCCTGTGCTGCATTTAAGCTATTGGGTGACTTTACTCAACCTCCTACAGCAACTACTAATTTTTCATCCTTATAAATAGCTTGTGGATCCTTGCATCGACCACAACAATCTGTCTAAGAAGATGTCAGTTAATGGAGAGACGGAGAGATTGTAAGTTATTGTTCTTATCATGTACATTTATTTGTATATCAACAAAATTACATTACTTATGTTTTCAAGTTCTAACAATACTCTAAAATCTCAACAATTACTGGATGAGCTATCATTTTTCTTGCCATTATGAATTGGTGTATTCTGCCAGTCTCGCCAGTGTGGATGGATGGTGAAACACGACCAACAGGTAGTGTGCCTACGGACGAGCGGAAGACGGCAAAGTGGGAGGTCAATGTCAGATGGCCGATGAGCATGGGACGGCGAGGCGACGACCAGGTTGAGATAGGCAGGCGGAGACAGTTGTGGCAAATTGTGTTAGGTGGGAATAATTGGGGATAATTTTGTGATATGCAGTGACCTGGGTGGGAATAAGATTCTCATAATTTAGGGCATTAGATTGCCATGCTAATCTTATATTCCCGGAAATATTTTTTGCATCAAAACAAGCTTGGTAATATTTCATGAGAATTTAGGACCACCACTTACCAAGTGCATCCTAAAGGGGTTATTAACTATTGCTTTGCATGAATTCTCTATTCGAACTAACGATTAGATTCTTAAATCATATTTAGAATAGAAATATATCTAATAATCTTTTCAACTGTTTTGCATGATTAAGTATGATTTATCTGACTTTGGAATTAAAGCATAAAGTACAAATAGAATTCAAATTCACTTTGAAATAGTTTTCATCATCCCATGGCCCTTAATTTATGCTTTTCCATGCGTAGCGTGGGTGCATTGCTAGTGCTTTTAATATCAGAAGAATATAAGCATTGTAGGGAAAATATTAATTAATTCAGAAGAAGAAAGAGGGGGAAACGTTCTCGCAAAACAGAATCAATCGATTCATCATAAGGGGTCTGGCATGTACTTCATGCACAATCCATACAAGATAAAGTAATGATGCAATAAGTGAAAAAAAAATAACGTGAAATTAAATAAAATTAGTCATGAAAATGGGTGTTACTAAAGTGAAAACCCTAGAGTTTGAATGTTGTGATTGAACAGATGTTCAAGTGATAAGACACAATTGCGTATGCGAGTAATGTTGAGAAGATGAATAAAACTATCTACTGGTGTTGACGATGGGAAGATCAAATACCTTGAAGGCTCTACATTCGTATTGACGCTTGGTTGATCTCCGGATTCACGATCAGAATGGAAAGAGAATTTCCAACATGATCATCATGTGTTTGCTGGAATTTCGAAAAGACGAACTTTATTAAAGCAAAACAAAGGCTTATAACTCGACCAGCCAGGGGCAGCGGCTACCGGTCCTATGGAGCTGTCTTTTGGATATGAAGAAAGTGAGAGGAACTTGTGATCTATACAATGGGGCTAACAAAGGCATGGTGAACAGAAGGGATGAACCCATGAATTGTGAGAAGAGTGTTTTTATTTAATAAAACTATTTGTTTTTTAAGCTGATAAAAAACAGTCATAAGGAATCAACTGCAATCCAAAGATTTAGAAATTATCGTCTTTTCAAATTGATAATAACACTATCAAAAATTCCATTCTAGGCAGAAAATTAATTCTCTCTCTTTAGAAGTGAGAAGCTACACTTTAAAAACATGAGAAGTTTGAAAATTCTCAAACAACCTATATAATTTCAAACATCAACTTTGTAAATCTTCATGACCAATCCGTTCTATAATAAAAGTAGAGAACCGCTCTCTTCAACATCTTATTAAATAAATTATGGTATCGATGAAAAGCAGTCTTAGTTATTAGCAGTGTTTTAAAAGGCAGAGGTGTGAGGCGAAGTGTTCGACCCTCGGCTAGACGAGGCGTCAGGACACAAGACGTGAGGCGTAAGCTTCACGATTTTTGTATTTTTATTAATTATAAATATAAATAAATAGAGAAAATTCAGAATATAAAATAATATTATGGTCTTGCTTCACTCGTATGCCAAAACAAAAATGCCCTTGACATAATAAATTATGGTTGATGGCTAATATTTAATAATAATATAGTTTTATAGTGTAGTTTTAATTTTTAAATTATCAATGACTACTAAATCTTTATTTACTTGTGTAGGGACAGAGAAGAAGAAAGATTGAAATGTTATGTGCTGCCTTATTAACCCAATAACCTATACCTTTGTAACTCTCTTATTACAACACCACAAAGAAAAAAAAAACCTAATGTTTTCTCGAGTGGGTTCTTTGCACCACCAACAATGGAAGAACGAAGCTTTTTTTTCTCACAGCACTTTCGATCCTCGCCTTCTAGCCTCGATCTCGCTGCCAACTTACGCGGCACCTTCGATTCTCGCCTTCCAGTCTCGATCTCGCTACCAACTTGCAATCTAGAAGACAAAATCCACGATCCAAATTAGAATTTAAGTTTTTTTCTGTTTTTTTTTTCAAACAAAAGAAGCGTACACTTCACGATTGAAACGTACACTTCGTCTATCTCAATAGAGCCTCACGAATGAAACGTACGCTTCAAGGACAGGTTTCGCCTCTCCTCTGCGCACAGGGTAAAACTCTAGCCATTCGTCCTGAGGCGCGCCTCAAAAACGCCTTCAGAAACACTAGTTATTAGCAAAGGACCTAACAAGAACATTTAAAAATAATTGTTACAGTACGAACATACTCATATAACCATAATAATCACAAAGGTTAATAACATTTGAATGCGTCACAGATAACTTTATATTAGCAACTACACTAATTTAAGTATGCACTTAATATCGTACCTGTCACGTGCCTAAAACTATCTTGAAGTAATTGCAGCATCCACCAGGTCACAAAACCCTGAAATGCACTGTATTGCAACCTCATGATTAGCCTCTTTCTTTTTCCACCTGCTATGGTTCTTTTGTCATCAACTTCACCTGCACAAACAAAGACACTTGACATCTTGATTGATTGTCATCTTGAGCGCCTAGTTTTTTGGCTCATATACAAGTTTGTTTGTCCAAGCAGCGCAAATTCATAGATCTCCTTATGATTATCATTAACATATTCAAGTACATAAGCAAACCATAATGCTACAATAATAATCAAAAGGCAAAGAGAGAAGATGATTACATGAATTGGCTTATACGACCTTCATGCGGAGAGCCATAGAACGACCTCTATGCCTCTTCATTCAAACCATCAATTCACATAATGACCTCATTTAGAGATATTGTATACATCAAAGGATAAGATTGCAGAGTGTTTTTCATCACCCATTGAGATGGATGCTCTCATGCGTCAGGCGTGTACAGATTCTCCCTGCCTATTATAGGCAGGGATTTATTGATCGTGGGATTCTAATCTCAAGCTGTCACGGACAAAACTGCTGTTAATTATCTCTCGTTTTGACACGAGAACTCCTCCGATTATCAGGTCATATATATCATGCGAACTCATTCTGAAATATGTATGCATGTGCGAACTGGTGTTTGCTTTGGACATAGCGGGGGCCTCGCAGAGTTTACGGGGGTCCCCACTGCCCAGTTAGTGAGCTGCGGGTCAAAGGGTCTAGCAGCCCCTTGCGGGGCTCGAGACAGCGTCCCTAAACAAAAAAAAATTCTGGGGTGCGAGTGTATGGAGGGGAGAAAGAGAAAAGCGGATATTCCCGTGGGGTTTTCGGAGCGGGTATCTCGTAGATGTCCGGAGCAAGCATCTCCCTGAGATATCCGAGCGGGCATAATAGCGGAAAATCCCCTCGCGAGGATGTCCGTGTCATAGATCCTCTTCGGGATCCCCGCCAATGGGTAGAGACGACACGGTGATGAAGGTCGAAGCTTTTCATCGTGTTCCCTGTTCCCTGTTCGAAATGCTTGCTCTGGGTTCATTTGCTTGGATTCTATGTTTGCTTGGGGTAGGCTTTCACCCGAAGAGATCTTCTCTTATTCTTCAAGTTTGGTGAGAAAAGCTTGCTCCTTTGTTGGGTTTTGGATTTAGTCTTGGATCTTGACCTTTGAGGGATGGAGTTTTCTTCAAGAGACGGGTTCTTTTTTTTGATGGATTCTTTTGGAGAAGAAAGAGTAAAGAAGATGAGAGAGGCCTAAAAGGAACGCTTTTTTCCTTTGGATCTCTCTTGAGAAAGAAGAAGAAAGATCTTACCTCAAGAGACAATAGAGGTATAAAACCCTAGAGATTGAGAGAATGAAAGTTGTCGACTTGTTATGCATTTCTTCATATGATGGGGTTTAAATACCCCTTACATGTTTGCACTTAAGCCCTTGAGCTTTACAAATTGGCTATTTGCCCACTTTTCTTCCATATTCCAACTTATTTACATAAACTTATTTATTACATTTTTTTCTCTTCCAAGCATAGAGCAGGTCCCATGCTTGAGCTTCGGCAGGCTTGCGCCGGGTTTGAGCCCACTTGACTTGAGCTTGGGCCTGGACCCACTTGATTTGGGTTCAGACTTAGGCTCACCTTTTGGGCTTTGGCTTTGATTTTTTTTATTTTGACAGAGATGTAATTTTCGACCACAACAAAAATGTTCTTATAATGGTTACTTTTCCGTAATAAATAATGACTCGTTATCTTATCCAAATAGAACTTGTTTACTTATCCTTACCCTTTACCAATCAACAAATGAATAAGTCAAACTAAATAACCATAAACATCAAGTAATTTCAATCATTAGTTGTTAAATGGATCTTGCATGCATTATATCTTTAGGTTTATCAACAAGGAGACAATAATACATACAAAGGCAAATATAAATGATGACCTTAACTAAGTAGTACATCTATAGGCATAATTAAAATACGAAAGTAAAATTAAGTAAAATTAATAATATAGCGTTTATTGAACTGTTAATGCAGTTTCCTTGTATTGGAGACTTCCTGTAATATCCAATTTACAAGTGTCAAACTATGCAGTTTCCTTGTATTGGAGACTTCCTGTAATATCCAATTTACAAGTGTCAAACTATGCAGCTTCCAATGAACATCAACCAACAGTTGGTTTAATATATGGGAAAATGGCATTTTCTGTTATAATCAACATATAGATATGATCAGTATTGGCTGATCTCCTAAGCATACGGATTTATAGAATAATATAGAACACGTTTCAATAAAGGAAATTATTCACAAGTGTAGCATGTATTAGTTTCTCAGGCATGCACTAGCATATGCTTAACGAAGAAATATAACAAAATTTGTTAATGCCTACAAGTTATACCTGGAAGCCATGGATTAGCATATGCTTAACGAAGAAACATAACAAAATTTGTTAATGCTTAATAGTTATACCTAGAAGGCATGGATAAATTACAATGCCTACAGAAAAGTAAAGGCAAAAGATATGTATGAAGCAAGGCTTGCTTTAAGTGCTTTAAGTAATATGGTACTTGCATTGTTGCGCCTCGTATATCTGATCGCTCCTTGGTAACATTAATACAACATCATCATAACAACCTCTCCTCACCGTCGGTAAGCATGTACATGCAGAGGTGGATCCGAGGAGGAGGCATGCAGCGGTGGTAAAGTTGATGTAGAATTCCAATTTGACATTCAAGGTAGAAATAGGTCCACCGTTCATAGTGTGGTGTACATACGAGTGAGAAAAAAGATGAATCAACTCCTATTTTTCAGGCTTTTTTCTCTTATGTCAAATCTCAGCCGCATGTGTATCATTCTATGGATAGTGGATAACCGGATTCTATCTTATAATGTCTAATGGAGATTCTATATGAACTTTAGACAGCAATGGCTATGCAAACCAACCTAAGGTTTGGGTTTCTATATTTATAATGGTCTATTAATGTTTTTGAATAAACCAATTATCTTACCAAATTAACCATACATCAGCAAGAAAATTTGTTTCTAAGGAAAATTTTGAATAAATTGTTTATAAAATTTGATTTGTTCGAAATAGAAGTTGGTTGCTATTAAAACTTAGTGACAAGCCAATAACTCTGAAGGTACGTGGCGTCTTGGAATCTTGATATATGCACCCGTTTCTTCTCATCTAGCATAAACAACAAGTAATAGTCACCTACCTAATATAAGATATAAATCAATTTCAATTAGCAGACAACTTATGCTTGGAGATATAACTCCTCATAGAACTACCTATCTTTCTGTATTCTATAATTTGAGCATTACAAAAAACATAATAACAAGATAAATATATCGATGTGACGATTTAAGAAGTGCCAGTTACTTCAGTGAATGGATTAAATTATTTTTGTATATAATATAAATATCATGAATGTACTTGGCCCATCCAAGAAAAAAATTATAAGTTTGCCCCCTATAATGTCTAGACTCATCATTAATATAGGCACTTTGCAAAATGAGATTGAAAGATGGACAAACTTCAAATGTTGCCTCGTAAAGCAATGGTACATTTTTAATCAAATTGAATGGACTTATTTAATGCTGACAATATATATGTCGTCTCAACAAGATATGGCCGCACCTGTGGATAAGGATCATTTCCGTGTAAGAACGTCCTAGTATCACACACGCACGCGCACACACCCACACGCATGTGCGCGCACACAATTCAATGTTAGTCAACTATGAGGGGAAAGCAATAGGTTATGCATATAAGAAAAAGAGAAGTGTTCTTTTTCCCATCGGGGTGAGAAAACAGATTTAGGTTTTTTTTCGAGAATGACCGTCTTATCATTACAATTCAACTCATGGAGATGTAACTAAGTTTAATGATCAATTAGAGTTACCCCTCGTTGAAAAGATAACAATAATTAAAGTCGTCTACAGAAATAGCATGTAATATGAAATAAGATCCACTGTATAAATTTTGAGAAACTCACTAGGACTGCTTTTCACTTTCCTCTCTCGTTCAATTTGTGTTTATAGCATTAAGAATTGTCACTATTGATGATCACTTTTCACATGGAATGAATATACAAAAAAAACACAAATAACAATACAGAACGACAATGTTTTCACAGTAGTAATAAAATTACAACCATTTACACTTACAGGAGTTAAAATCAGAGCAAATCCCTCAAACATAACTTATGATCAACTTATGCGATTTCATCAGTATGAATCTTGGGTTAACGCCCATCGATCCTTCGTTTTCCAGTTTTCAATTTTACCAAATGATAGAAGCCAAAACTTTAGCAAGTGGTTGATTAAATTATCACCCTCTTTTGTCAAATATAAGGTTTGTAATTAGAACCAGATGATATGCAACATAACAGAAGCGTTAACAAATACAAGTACATGAACAAACAACCAGAAGTTCACACAACAATTATCCAAGGTTTAAATGTTTACATATATAGCATAAGTATTCTTATCATATTAATCCACTGTCAAGTAAACTCTCGCGAGATGGGAGGGTTGTTAGGACATAAGAACTATGACAAATAAGGTTGTAGATCAAAGTATGCAACCAATACATAGGAATGAGAGAGAAACCCTATTTCTAAAGTGAAGGAGGTGGGTTCAGATATGGGTTCAATCTTATAACAAAAACAAAAAATGGGCATCAAGAAACCCGCAACTAAAAGCAAGTATTGAACAAGCAAGTCAACCTGGTTCCTTACGCAAATGGTTCGCCGTTCTTATAGGGTTTGAAGACACATCACATTCATTTGGAACGACACACTTTCACCTTTAATTTGCTCAATAAGCCTTTCTTCAGTTCTGCATTTGAGCCCTTTGGGAGATTCTTCCACTTGCTTAAGTTGTGTTAGCTCGAGAACTTTCTCCTCCTTGAAGCAGAATAGGTTCATGTGAACCAAATCTTTAAGCCGGGCCTCTAGAATTAACCTTCACACTTTGACACACTCTTTTTGTAAGGGCTGGGAAACAAAAGAGGGATTCCGTTGAGGATAAAATGACAGAGGAGCAATTGAGATGGCTTGAGCATGTGCAATGGAGATCTATTAGTGCGTAAATCAGGAGCGTAACAAAATTATAGTTTGTGGAATAAGGACTAGAGGTAGGACTAAACGAACATGAGGTGGCTGGTGGAAAGGCAATGATAGGGACGTGATGGTTGTTAGTTTAATCAAGGAGATAGTCGATACCGGACAAAGGAAGAAAATGATTAATGTAGCCGACCTCTAAAGTTTGGGATAGAAGAACCTTGTCATTATCGCCATTGTTGTTGTTGGTAGTCTCCATACAGCGAGACAGCTTCACGCCACTGCCGCACTTTGAGAAGCACATCTTTCATGTCTACGCGCAAGCAATCCAAAGTTAACCCTTTTACTATCTTAGGCGATCTTATACTCAAGGAAGATGGTATGGTGGAAAAAGACTATCGTTTTGCTTAAATAGATAGAGAAGCTAGAAATGGTATGAGTTGCATGAAATTTATGTCCTGTTAATAATGGCGATTAGCTTCCGTCTGTTGTTGCATAATTGGTAAGACACAGCTGAACATCCTTGGAAAAAATTAATGAGCAAAGAATAAAAACAGAATACACTGCGGATGCTGGGTGGCCTCGGGTTTGTATGGTATATATTTAATGTAATCCAACCTAATATGCGGAAATTTGAATGTACTTCAATTAAAGTTTGCTAAATTTATATCCAAAAAAATCTAAGTGTATACAGCAAGGATTTGTCAAAACACTGACCTGAATTTGGATTTCTAAATATATCATCATTAATATGGACTCGCCAATGTAAAAAAATAAAAAATAAAAAATAAAAAAATTTATGCACGAACGGTACATTTTTGTGGTAATTTTTCCCTGTTGAGTCAATTCGCTATGACATTGTTACACACCCATATACATCTACGTTGTCGGTCTAGTATATACACCATGAATGATTATAGTTAAATTATATTCGTTAGAAACCGGGTTTAGTGACAGATGATTCGGCTGTTAGTGATGGAACATCCCAATTAGACAATAATCAACTTTTTCCGTTCCCGTTCAATAATGCAACAATTATTATCTCCTATTAGACAATTAACAACCTATGTTTTCAACATCAAAATATTATGAGCATTGCAGGAAAAAAATTCAATAAATTGGGAAGAAAAATGAAAGGAAAAGTATTCTCACCCATCAGGATCAGTCGTTTCATCATGGGGGTATGGCATGTCCTTCATCTACAATCTAATCAAAGCAAAAGGAATGATACGATAAGTGCAAAAAACTGAAGGAAAATTGAATAAGATTGTTCATGACAAATGAGTGGGACTGAAACCCTAGAGTGTGATAATGTTGCATTTGATTTAGAGAAGCGGAAATTTCATGCGATTACCTTTGAAGACTCTGCATTGGAGCTGACGATTGGCTGATCGAGCAAATTTGGGATTTTTATTGGTCTCTAGGGCTGCCATCACAATGGAAAGAACTTTCCCACAACAAAATTTTTAGGGATTTAGCACTAATCAGAAGCTAAACAGGTATTTGGGCCATTTTTAAAACTATTTATGGATTTAGCATATTTGAATCATATTTGTTACATTTCAGAAAATAAAATATTGTTTTTGAATTTAAATAAATAAAATAATTAATTTTATAAATATTATAAAATATGGAGATTGGTTTTAAATGAAATGGTATAATTATATACCGATAGTTGGAAAAATATTTGGAAATCAAAATAAAGTATTGATTTTGAAGGTATTTATTGGATTTGGGTATTTTATACATAATTATGTAACTAATTATGTGTAAGTTTATATTAAACCCGATAGTGCATTACTAATCATGTTTAAGCCAAATCCATTTTTATTTAGCTTTATTGACCATGATACATTGTATCCTTATTTATGCATGGTTTCATTTCAAATTGTTTCTGGCCATTTGTGGGGGTTTTCAAGAAAATGAGATAATAAAGGAAAAGAAAAAGGGAAATAAAAGAAAAGAATAAATATTATGAGTGAGGTGACTTGTGTCATGACTAAGTGAAAGAGAGAGAGAGTAAGAAGTTTCTAGTGAACCCTCACTTCCATCTCTCCATTTCCTCATCTCCATCTTCATCTCCTCTCCCTCCACCTCCTCTACCATCCCAAATCATCTCCAAATTCACACTAAAATCCCTTGCTCTCTTCACAAAAGTCATTCCAAACCTCACTACAAACCCCTTAGTAGAATCAAAATTGGACTTTGAGCATTTGGACCAACCCTAGAATTTTCTCTAGTTGCTTCCATGAGGTAAATGCTACACTATTAGTTAAGTTATTTTTTCCCCTCACCTTCTATAGTAGCTTAGAGTGGATTAAGTGTGGAATAGTGATCTTTAAATTTTCCAATATGAGGTTTAGGTGGAGATTATGAGTTGTAATGTTGTAATTGAGTGTAATTAGTGACCACAATCTTTGTAGTGTTAGTTTCTTGGACCAAAACAGAAAGTAAAACCCAAGACTTGAGTTAGAAATATTTCAAATGTCGGTGTTGTGGATATTTTGTGGACAACAGGGAATCTGGAGCAACTTGGGAACCTTATGAGAAAATCTAACAACTCCACTGACCTAGTTAGACCACTAGAACACCACAGAGAGACGGGCCCAAAATACTCCTATATAACCGGCGACACCGGGAAATTTGATCATTTTGTATTGCCCATGTCAAAGGATGGTGTTGTGGTTTTGCCTGTAGTTCATACACCTTGTAACCTAGCCTCTATATTGTCTGTTTAGTCCCAAATTACCTGAGTCAAATTCTGGAGCTATTTTCCTTAGTTGATGTTTTGAGTTTTGTGGTTTTGGTAACTTGAGCTTCGGCATTTGTGTTTTGTCTCGGTCGATTGATATTTGTACGTCAACAACGAAAGTTGTCTGATTGTTCTTGCACGCGTAGACCATAGGTTCTAACCTATGTGCGTTTCACGTGCCGCTTTAGTTTTCGTGTTTGATTCGTGTTTACGATATAACGTGTTGAAAACTGTAGGTACCCAACGTGAACTTCGTACGACAAGGGAGAGCATAGCGTCAACGACTTCGGCAAGCGAGGATCGAGGTGAGCAGATGTATATCTACGGGGGAAGTCGGGTAGATGGCGTATAGCACCCCCGCAACCGTAGCTTAGGGTTATATATATATATATATATATATATATATATATATTTATGTTGACGTGAGTTTCGAATACTTAGCAAGTAGAATCCTAGAAGACTATAGGATAGTTTATGTGTAGTTGTAGCAACCTATATCCTTAGCCTTTTACCTTTGCCGTGAACCTTAGGTGATATGTTGCACACACACGCACATACACGTGGTTTACATTGATGTGTGTACATGCGTATGTGTGTGTGTGTGTCTATTCACACACACACACACGTGTGAGATGAGAATAGTATATTCTATGGATATGAGTCGATATGATCGGGCACACACACATGTGAGATGAGAATAGTATATTCTATGGATATGAGTCGATATGATCGGGCATGATACCGTGAGATGTTTGATAGGTGTTTGAGTCGAGACACCGTACATGATATGATAAAATAAAGGATCGTTGGGCGATATAATTTCTATCATGCGATAACATGTGACTTGATGATATATTAGAATGTACGAGACTTTAGATCCGTACCCCTGATCATGATATTGTACGATGATGATACCGTACGAATGATGATATTATGTATGATTTTGACCCGTACCCTCGATTTTAAGGATGTCGTACGATAGATATTACCATACGAGACATATGAGATGATTGATCCGCACTCTTGACTCAAGAATGCCGTACTATGTATTATACAGTACGTGATGCTATGAGGCTGGATCGCCGACTACTAGGTATATCGACTCGGAATATTATAGATTTTTTATCACTATCGACTAGGTTATTAGTTTAGTCTTTAGTTGCGTAGATATAGGTTAACTTAGGCTCGAGTCATACCTATTTTCAAAACCGACGAATCGTAGGCTTTTTCAAAGAATAATACGAGGGGAGCTACGAATTTTCGAAAGACATCTCTTTTCTCAAAACACCGTAGTCCCTGCTTTTCTAAAAACAACAATTTGTGCTATTTAAACACGATAAACGGTATGGCTCGTATATAGTTTTATATAGCTTATTGTTGCTTTTGCTGTTTACTTTCTATTATGATCTAGTCTGTTAGGACACCAGCACCATTACTGATGATGCGTATGTTCCACGTACACTTGCTTACCGGCTCACACACATCATCATCGGTAATTGCCATGTCACACACACTGTAGGCACCGTTATTACCTTGTATATACTGATTGTTGTAGCTAAGTACCATTTCTGATATCATACGCTAATTATAACATTGCACTTGTATTTAGATGCCGCATGCATTGTTTACCTATATTCTAATTTTATACTGCAGTTTTACTTTATGCCGATATACATTATCCATTATTAGCTCGTGATTTTGAGATTTCGATTTTCATGAGATTTTGAAGTTTGGAGAAAACCACAAAGGAATTTTATAAACTTATTATCTTTTCAAAATAGAAATTGCGATTTTTTCGTGATATGATATGTGTGGCGTCCACCATGAGTTTTCTCAGTTCTTGAGCCACGTGTGTACACATACCCGATTCGAGGAGAGAGATGTCGTCTGCGGGTACATGGTGGACCCGGTAAGGTACCCCGGGGCAAGAAGGTCTTATAGTGAGAAGTTGAGCGTGGCAGGGGAGCACTACCTACCGGTGATATTTGACGCGGCGAACATCCGGAAGATACCGACCGTAGTCGTGTGATCAGATGATTTGGGCCGATCCAGACTGACGGAGCCCAAGATATATTGTATTATGTGTCGCTGATGGACACGGATTTTATGATATTTTCGAGTGTTGATGTTTGGCACTCAGGTTTATCATGATTTCTGTATGTCGATGCTGTACATACCCATTGATGATGCATTCATGCATAGCATATATAATATGTAGTTACTCTGTGACACGGACACGAGTACTTGACCTTATACATCCGCTTATATTGATTACTCATACTGTTACTCACTGTTACTGTGTTATTACTATTATTGTATTGTACCGTATGACCTAGGAGATGGTCGTACATCCGGTTTCCACTCGCTGATGTATTCTACTCACGAGTTGGCAACCCACTCCCGTTGTGCCACAGTTTCTTGCAGGTTTTTCCGTACAGGTTCCGTTGCGGCTTGCTGGCACACCACTTCCTTCAAGGTGTTTGCTTTGATAGATGGGACACATTGCATCGTGACCACTATTATTACTTGTATATTTTATTTCAGTTGTATCTAGTTAAAGCTCCATCAACCAGACTATGTATATTTAGTAGACTTAGAAGCCACGGTTTGTTATTCTTTCGGCCTTAGAGTCGCGCTAATGTATTTACTGTTTTCTGGTTTTTCTTGATGATGTTTAGTTTTCTTGCTGTGTTTTGATTCTCGCCCTTCGGCGTTGTATATTTATTATCTGCGTGGTTGTTCCCGCCTTTCGACGAAGAGCTACCTCCCGCTTGGGGATGCCTTATATATATTATTGTTGTATTCGTTTTTGGGTTAAAAATTACAAAGGAGGTGCTGCCCAAATTTTCAATGATGAAAATGTTTTCAAGTTAGATACAAACATTGTGTTTTCGTATACTATCACTTATATATCTTAAAGAAAGAACTTGTTTTCATTTTACCGTTGTTTCAAAACTTCACCTCTACTATTTTCCTTAAAAGGTTTAGATTTTTGGGCTTTTGGCTTACTTGAATTAGGTGGGGTCTTATAGGCTTCACATGATTCAAGTGCCAGTCACGTGCCTATTTTGGGTCGTGATAAAGTTGGTATCAGAGTGTTAGGGTTAACCTTGGTTCGAGTCTGGGTTTGACTATGCGGAGTCTAGGGTGTATATTTATATTCGGAACCTAGGCTTGACCTTACAGAACCTAGACTTGGCCGACGGGGTATTAGACCCGAACTTTCGTCGCGTAGGTTGACCTTGGTTGATGGAGTAGGTGACTTAAGTAGAGTGACGTACCGTGTGTATGTTCCGCGGTATACTTAGGATACGCTACTCTGCTTAAGAAGCCTTAGGATGCACATTTCTTATGTATTGTATTCAATTCATTCCTATGATCTATCCTCATCGATATCGGATTGTGGTTTCCATTACCGTGGTTACACGAGCAGAGAAAGCTGCAGATAGAGTTGTGGTCAGCACGAGCTCATCACGAACGAGGACTGACCAGGATGTTTTCCGTTGACACGAGCGTTTTAATATATCGTTTACTATGTTTTCTCGTTGACGCGAGCGTTCGAGATCTACACCAGATGATAGGGCCATTGCTAGAGGCCAGCCATATTGCGAAGATTATTACGGTACCGTCTACTCCAGATGATTGAGGCGTTGTCTACCGTGCGGACAGATGAGCCAGCTGTTGATTGAATTGATATGATATCACCTCCAGACTTCAGAAGCTAATGCAGCAGGAGTTTATACATGGGGATATGATAGAAGATCGCTAGTCACCCTTGGATAAATGACTGGGACATGTTGTTCGTTTGGATGCTCCAATGCGAGATCATCAAATCGACTAACTTCAGCTAGAAGAAGATCCCACACATACGTGTTGTGAGTCGATCGAGAAAGGATAAGCGAAGGCGCATCACTCCGATGATTTGGACGAGTTCCCGAGAATGTAATTGGCCAGATGCGTACTACAGGATATTGAGATGCCAAGTTCGTAGCTTCAGAAAGGAGACTCTAGATATAAGTATAGCCGTTTGGAGCGCAGTCCACACAGTTACGAAGAGATGATTCCGAATTGATCCACATTGAAGAAAAGCGGAGCAAGAGATTCGTACGAGATCTTGACGAAATGACGTTCCACTCCGTTTACATCATAGACTGGATGCCTATGTAGAGGCGTTGAATGCAGCCATAATTCTAGAGAAAAGTCATGAAGAGAATGCAGCTGTCCCGGAACAAGAAATGGATTTAGTAAAGGGTGATAACTTCGGGGCAGTCCGGCAGGGACGAGATTTGGGAGAGACCCCGACAGGATCTTTCTGGAATATTACACGAGAAGACTTGAACCCAGGATCGGTCGTATCACGCATACTCAGTGGGCCAGAGATGAGAACCTAAGGGCAGAAGGCGCCAGACTGTGAACAGGAGGAAAGTAGATACTTGCTCTGCTAGTTTTGGATGCACCGACACCCTTCGATATTGAAGGAGGGGCACATCGACGACAGTATTTATGATTTGCGATTTGGTGATTCGGATATCACGTTTCCGTTGTTCTGGATTTTCGGTATATTGAAGATTCGTTTTATGATTGATATTTCCTAGGTGCACCGCAGTTACACTTGATTTGTATTCTCATGTATCAGTTGTGCTGATTTTCGTTTTGCGCATACCCACTGCACTTGATTTTGATTTCATGCACACAGCGTGCACATGATTTAACTTATGCATTCGGTATAGTTATATGAGTGTTCAGTATTGATATGGTTTTGTGTGTATAGATGCACATGTTTATGAGTTTACATACTACGGTATACTTGATTTGATTTGGTGTATGTCGTATACCGTTGATTTCAGTTTTGATATTCGATATTCATTTTGTGCATCCTAGTGCACGGGATTATGTTTTCGTACACCTTGTGCACTTGATTGAAATTCTTGCACACACTTGGCGCATTAGATGCGATTTTGTGCATACCAGATGCACTAAATTGAGATTCTTCGTACATATCAGATGCAGCTGATATTGTTGTCGTGCACACCCGTTGCACTCGACATCTGTTTTCGTGCACAACTGCTGCACTTAGATTTTGTTTCTGTGCACATGTATGGCACCTGTCCTGATTTTTAATTTCCGTGCGCACCAGACGCACGTGGCATTTTTATATACTTTATTGAGATTGATTTTATTTCCAGCATCATGTTTTATGATATATACTACATGGTTAGTAGTTGAGCAGGACTAGTCTGAGGACAGTATCTGAACAAATTTTGCATGCATCGATATTTACGGCAGGGATTTTCAAAAGAGCTATAGTCTCAATATTTTCCTACGAGTCCTGGACGACATAAAACTTTACAAAGAAAAGACCCTTCTAAAATTTGTTTCAAAAAGGCGGGACGTATTTGTTAAACAAAAGATAAGTATATATATATATATAGCTATTTCCTTATTATGAAACGCCCGCTACTCGTGCCGTAACTTGCGCATCGCACGGCGATTTGAAAAGAGTTTAGCATGCACTATTGTTCAGATGTTTTCACGGTTTCACGAGATGCATATTATACATACGATATAATCTTAATTATATTATATGTAATTTTCGTAATGGTTTTTGACCCTAGGGTTTTCACAGTAATTCCTATGATGGCGTGACGCTGCACGGAGTTCCGATTCTGAGTTTTGCACTTGTTCTTAAGCGCATGCATTGCGTTATGATATTCTCTATGTATTTGTGATTTCGGAGCCCCGACGACTTGATTGTTTTGATAAAATGTTTTACTAATTGGGGGAGTTTAAATTTAAATTCGGGGACCGAATTTATTTATGGGGGAAGATTGTAACATTTCAGAAATTAAAATATTATTTTTGAATTTAAATAAATAAAATAATTAATTTTATAAATATTATAAAATATGGAGATTGGTGTAGGGTGTTTTTCGTCACCCCATTGAGATAGGAATACGCGCGCGCTTGTCAGGCGTACTACAGATTCCCCCTGCATAAGGTAGGCCGGGGTTTATTGATTATGGGGATCCGAATTTCCGGCAGCCGCGGACTAAGCTGCCGTTAATTACCCCTCGCCTTTGGGGCGAGGGAACCTCCGATTAACCGGTTAAACTGGTCATGCGAACTCAATGTGCAGTGTACGTGTGTGTTGTTTTGGAAGAGGGGTTTAGATATATCAGGAGCCACGCAGAGTTTTCACGGGGGTCCCGCTACCCGGATAGCGGGCTGGGGGTCAAGGGGGCTAGCAGCCCTCTTACGGGGTGCGGGGCAGTGCCCCAGCCCAAAAAATTTTTTTGGGAGGGAGAGTGTTGTAGAGTATGTGTACATATGTATACATATGTATATATATACATGTATATATATATATAAAAGGGGGAAAAGACGTCCAAAGAATACGTGGGGCCAGCGCTTTGAGCGCAAAAGTGCTAGCGCACCACGAGTCGGCATGTGGGCGCTTCGCGCTTGAGCGTTGGGCGCTTGAGCGCAATCGCACCACATGTAGGCACGTGGGCGCTTCGCGCTTGAGCGCAGGGCGCTGGAGCGCAAGCGCGCCACGTGTCGGCACGTGGGCGCTTCGCGCATGAGCGCAGGGCGCTGGAGCGCAAGCGCGCCACGTGTCGGCACGTGGGCGCTTCGCGCTTGAGCGCAGGGAGCTCGAGCGCCAGTGCGCCACGTGTCGGCACGTGGGTGGTTGGCGCTTGAGCGCTTGGGCGCCGGCAAGGAAAATGGGGCTTTTAGTCCCAGAACCAGAAGCTATGCTTCAGAAAGAAAATATTTATTATATATATATATATATATGTATATATATGGAGTTAAACTCCTAGGATGTTTTGAAGCTGATGAAAGGCTTCTCCCCTTGAGCCCTAGTTCTTCCCCAAAGTGAGGTTTCTGGAGATGAGTCTCCTTCTTCTTCCTTTGTTTAGCCGGATCTTGAAGATCAAGAGATGTGAGATTTTAAAGATCTCTTCTTTTTAAGATCTAATGACAGATCCAAGTTCCCCTTTATGGGTTTTGTGGTGAAAAACTATTTAGTTTTAGAAAAGGAAGAGTAAAACTCTTGATTTAATTCAAAAGAAAGAAGAAGGTTTGGAACCCTCAGAAAGGGGAAAGAGGCACAAACCCTAGGTTTTTGAGAGAATGGAAAAGTATCTGTTTTATTTATCATCATTTTGCCTTATATAGGCTTACATATTTACATATAGCCCCTTAGGCTTTGCAAAATGGCATTTTGCCCATCCCATGGCTCATGTGCCATTTCTTTTTTGCACATAAGCCATGGGCTTACAAGATATTGGCTTTATGCCCATTTTGCATACATTCATGTATAAAAAAAATTACATAAAATTTATTTATTACATGATCTTGTTGTTGGCATGGGGAGGCTGGCCGCGGGCTCGACTTGGGCATGCGCCCGCTTCACCTGGGCTTGGGCCCACCTAGCTTGGGGGTTGACCTTGACTTTGACTCGGTCAACCGGGGTATAAATTTTTACCCCAACAAATTGCCCCCCATCAATAAATGCACACAGCATATATGGGTCGTGTGCATGAAATTGATGGATCTTCTTTTGCGTGGAGGCGACTTGCTTTGGTTCCCACTTTTTGGGATGTACTGCCCTTTTTACGACATGAACGGTCGATTTTGCCCTTTTTACGACTTGGACGGTCGGCGCTTGACGCGTCTCCGAGACGGAGTGTCCATGGTAGACGTTTCCCTGACCCGGGGCGATTTGGTTCCCGATTTGTGGGAAGCCTGCACTGCCCGTTTTGCGACATGGACGGTCGACTCTCTGATTCGGAGCAATTTGGTTCCCAATTTATGGGAAGCCTGCACTGCCCTTTTTGCGACATGGACGGTCGACGCTCGACGCGTCTCCGAGACGGAGTGTCCGTGGTAGACGTTTCCCTGGCCCGGAGTGATCTGGTTCCTGCTTTGTAGGAAGCCTGCACTGCCCTTTTTGCGACATGGATGGTCGACGCTTGACGCATCTCCGAGACGGAGTGTCCGTGGTAGACGTTTCCCTGGCCCGAAGTGATGTGGTTCCTGCTTTGTAGGAATCCCGTACTGCCCTTTTTGCGACATGGACGGTCGACGCTCTGATTCGGAGCGATTTGGTTCCCGATTTGTGGGAAGCCTGCACTGCCCGTTTTACGACATGGACGGTTGACGCTCTGATCCGGAGCGATTTGGTTCCCGATTTGTGGGAAGCCTGCACTGCCCATTTTGCGACATGGACGGTCGGCGCTCTGATCCGGAGCGATTTGGTTCCCGATTTGTAGGAAACCTGCACTGCCTATTTTGCGACATGGACGGTCGACGCTCTGATCCGGAGCGATTTGGTTCCCGATTTTTAGGAATCCCGTACTGCCCTTTTTGCGATATGGACGGTCGACGCTTGATGCGTCTCCAAGACGGAGTGTCCGTGGTAGACGTTTCTCTGGCCCGGAGTGATCTGGTTCCTACTTTGTAGGAAGCCCGCGCTGCCCTTTTTGCGACATGGACGGTCGACGCTCTGATCTGGAGCAATTTGGTTCCTGATTTTTAGGAATCCCGTACTGCCCTTTTTGCGGCATGGACGGTTGACGCTTGATGCGTCTCTAAGACGGAGTGTCCGTGGTAGACGTTTCTCTGACTCGGAGTGATCTGGTTCCTGCTTTGTAGGAAGCCTGCACTGCCCTTTTTGCGACATGGACGGTCGACGCTCTGACCTGGAGCGATTTGGTTCCCAATTTGTGGGAAGCCTGCCCTGCCCTTTTTGCGACATGGACGGTCGACGCTCTGATCCGGAGCGATTTGGTTCCCGATTTGTGGGAAGCCTGCATTGCCCTTTTTGCGACATGGACGGTCGATGCTGCCCTTTTAGCGACTTGGACGGTCGGTTCTGCCCTTTTAGCGACGTGGACGGTCGATGCTTGACGTGTCTCCGAGACGGAGTGTCCGTGGTAGACTTTTCTCTGGCCCAGAGTGATCTGGTTCCTGCTTCGTAGGAAGCCTGCACTGCCCTTTTTGCGACATGGACGGTCGACGCTTTGATCCGGAGTGATTTGGTTTCCTGCTTTGTAGGAAGCCTGCACTGCCCTTTTTGCGACATGGACGGTAGACGCTATGATCTGGAGCGATTTGGTTCCCTGATTTGTAGGAAGCCTGCACTGCCCGTTTTGCGACATGGACGGTCGACGCTCTGATCCGGAGCGATTTGGTTCCCGATTTGTGGGAAGCCTGCACTGCCCGTTTTGCGACGTGGACGGTCGACGCTCTGATCCGGAGCGATTTGGTTCCCGCTTTTTAGGAAGCCTGCACTGCCCTTTTTACGACATGGACGGTCGACGCTCTGATCCGGAGCGATTTGGCTCCCGATTTATGGGAAGCCTGCACTGCCCGTTTTGCGACGTGGACGGTCGGTGCTTGATTTGACTTGCTCTACTCCTTGCAGTATCAGGGGTGAACTTGACTTCCTCCGCTTCTTGCGGTGTCGAGATTGGATTCTGACTTGCTCCGCTTTCTGCGGTGTCGGAGTTGAAGTTGACTTGTTGATTGTGATTTGGGTTGACGTTAGCATCGCTATACTGGAATATGGTACCAGGAGCAAATCATCATCTGTCATCAGAGGATTTGGAGATTGTTTTTTTTTATCGGCATCTGCATTGCTGCACTGGAATAATGCCAGGAGCAACTCATCATTTGCCCCGGGAGGATCTGGGAATTTTGGTCTTGTTTGGCATCTGCATTGCTGCACTGGAATAATGCCAGGAGCAACTCATCATTTGCCCCGGAAGGATTTAGGAATTGGTGGTTTAGGAGACAGGTTTAGATCCCTATCACCTAAGGCTTTTCAATTTTATGGGCCGTAGGGGTCCCATAAAAGCATTTTCTCCCTATGAGTCGACAGGATCTCGTAGGTGCATTTTCTCCTTAGGAGTCGTGGGGACTCTTAAGTGTGTTACTCCTTTGTGAGTTGTAAGGATCTCATGCGGGAATTTTCTCCTCACAAAGTCGAGAGGACTTTGCGAGTGCATTTCATTTCTTTTTTACGAGTTCGCGCCCTTTCGGGTTTTCACAAACTCGTCGGCAGTCCTGCTGTTTTTACTCATGGAGCCCTTTCGAGTTTTCATCCGTGCCCATTTTGCTTGTGGACATACCATTTTTTATTTATTTATTTATTTATATATATTCTTTTTTTATTTGATTTTTTTTTAATTTTATTTTTGATGGGACTTCGAATGTGGTCTCACCGGTAAGACTTGGGAGAGATTGGGATCGTTTTACGCCCGTGGATTGTGTACGGTTTTGCAGGATGTATAATCCAGACCGTAGGGCTGGAAAAATTTTGGGACTTTGTTGGCGTCTGCAATATGGTGCTAGGAGCGACTCATCATTCGCCGCTTAGGGATTGGGATTGGAATTTGGTTGGCGTCTGCATCGCTGCACTGGAATATGGTACCAGGAGCGACTCATCATTCGCCACTTGGGGATTGGGGAGTGATGGCTTAGGAGACAGGTTTAGATATCACCTAAGGCTTTTCAATTTTATGGGCCGTGAGGGTCCCATAAAAGCATTTTCTCCCTACGGGTCGTAAGGATCCCGTAGGTGTATTTTCTCCTTAGGAGTCGTGAGGACTCCTAAGTGTGTTTTTCCTTTGTGAGTCGTAAGAATCCCACGAAGGTTTGTTCTCCTCATGTATCGTGAGGACACACGAGTGGGTCTTCTCAATGGAGCATAATTCCAAAGGCGGAGACCAACCGCGTAACTGGTGACTACGGTAGGGCATGAGTATGATGAGAATTATTTGAGCCCGTGGATTGTATACGGTAGTCAATTTGAGGACTGGCCATAGGGCTGGAAGAATTTGGGGAAATTGGATTTTTGTTGGCGTCTGCATCGCTGCACTGGAATATGGTACCAGGAGCGACTCATCATTCGCCGCTTTTTTTGTTTTGTTTTTTTTTGTTGTTTTTTTTACCGCGATTGCTCTATCATTTCAGCTTTTCTTATCGCGAAGGTCGCGATTGCCCTATCATTTCGGCTTTTATTCGCGATTGCCCCATCATTTCGGCTTTATTTTCATTTTTATTTTTACTCGCTGATTTTTATTGCGAGTTGCCCCATCATTTCGGCTTTTCTTTTTTGTATTTATTTATTTACACATTCTTTTTTTTTATTTACATATTTTTTTTACATTTCCAGTTTAACGACTTAGAGGTCGATTATTCCCAGTTTAATGACATGGTGGTCAGCTGCTTCTAGTTTAACGACTTAGAGGTCATCTGTTTCCAGTTTAAAGATTTAGGGGTCTATCATTCCCAGTTTAACGACGTGGTGGTCCTCTTTGCTTATCCCAGCTCCTTGAACTTTGATCTTGGCAGAGCTGTGTTGATGACCTAGCTCTGTGGCTTGCCGATACACCCGAGGATTGTGAGGTTTTTCCAAGCTTGTATTGGTCCTCTGCCCAATCTTTGAAAACACGGCGGTTTTCAATGGCATGACTTATCACCCTGTGATAGGGGCAGTATACGGGATTGCCGGTCATATTCATTTCATGTGGCCTCTTCGGAATAGGCAATTGCAGGCCATTGTTCAAGGCTTCCTCGAATATATTGCGGACCTCATCCCTCCTGAAGGAGTACACCTTCTTCTTTCTCTCCATCAGAGTAGGTGCCCTCACTGATGCCTATCCCTGAGGCCGATCAGTCTTTGGTTCGCCCTGCACATGTCTGGGAAGGTTAGGTTCCCGAAAGGCTTCGGTCTCCATTTGCATGAAATCGACGGTCGTAGCTTGACTGTTTGCTAACACGCCTTTAGACAGTTCTATCTCTCCCGTCTTGTATTTCCTTTCGACCCAATTTTTGAAGACGAAGCAGTCCTCAATGGAATGACCTATCACCCTGTGATAGGGGCAATATTTTAGGTCGTCGGTCATATTCTCTTTTTGCGGTCTTTTTGATTCTGGCAGTTGTAGACCGTTTCTTAAGGCGTCTCTGAATATCTTGTGGACTTTTTCCCTTTTGAAGGAATAGACTTTTTCCAGTTTCTCTTTCAGAGCCGATTCCCCCCCGGCGTATGTATCGGAAGGACTGGAGGTTGATTGCGGCCGTTTTTCGTGAAGGCGCTCCGCTCTTAAGTTGAAGGGGATATCAGTTGGCTGCCTTCGGATATCAACCCCTAGCTCATGAACTAACATTTGATTCTGCTGTAATTGCAATCGGGCGACTTGGTTCATGAGATTTGCCACGACGTTTGCCAGCTCGTCGACTTTGGAATGGACCTCGGCCATCTTCTCGTCCCTTTCCTGAAGCTGCCTCTGGAGCCATCGGAATAACGCTTGTTCTGTAGTTCCGGCTATGACAACCGGGTCATCTTTATTGCCTGAGCTCAATTCCGCAGGAACCACGGGCTCCTCTGGCTTATCGGCCTGAGCGGGCTCTTCATCACTTAGATCGAGTCGATGCTGGGTAGCGTCAATCATATCATCACCACGGCTGTGAAGAAGAGGAGGATTCGTTTCTTCATGTCCGACCATGTAGATAGTGCAAACCACATACCCAGCCATCTCTTTATCTTTGGCGGCCGATTTCGCGGAGCGGTCCGGGCTTTGGAAATTCATAAGTTTTAACATGGCCAGAGCCCTAGCCCTTTTGTTGGCTCTGTATCTGAGCCTCTTCTGCCTCAGCTTCTCTGCCTTGAGCGCTTGGCAGGCTTCTGCTCTTCGGGAAGCCGCCATAGGCTGAGTGATGGGGAGGCTTGAGAAGACACCCCATCGAGCAATTGTCAGAGGCGCCGCTGGGACTTGCCCGAGATGCCTTGTTGTTTTGTTGGTGTTGATGGCTTTGCCCCCAGCTGAGGCCAAGGAAAGTCGTTCAGACACCGACTTGCGTTTGGGTTCGGGCGCCCTCTAGATCACTACATTTGGTCTCCTGCCTTTTGAGACCGGTCTGTCTGTTGCTGGAGCTTGAGGAGCCGGGATGGCGTTAGCTGACACGAATAGGATAGAGCCGAATGGTAGCGGCGGCTCTTCCCATTATCGTCCGAGACTTGCCGGGAGGACCGTCCTGGAGTCCATCTTCATCGTGTATGAGATGGGAGCAGAGTTCATCTTTGGAGACATTGTTGGAAAGTGATTGCTTGAAAACCTGCATGAAAGAGCATTATTTTAGTATAAATACAGATATATACATTGATTGAGTTAGCATGAACGTTTAACCCGAAATATGGGAGAGAGATAAGTCCCATCGGGCGTGCCAGAATCTATAGGGTGTTTTTCGTCACCCCATTGAGATGGGAATACGCGCGCGCTTGTCAGGCGTACTACAGATTCCCCCTGCCTAAGGTAGGCCGGGGTTTATTGATTGTGGGGATCCGAATCTCCGGTAGCCGCGGACTAAGCTGCCGTTAATTACCCCTCGCCTTTGGGGCGAGGGAACCTCCGATTAACGGGTTAAACTGGTCATGCGAACTCAATGTGCAGTGTACGTGTGTGTTGTTTTGGAAGGGGGTTTGGATATATCAGGAGCCACGCAGAGTTTTCACGGGGGTCCCGCTACCTGGATAGCGGGCTGGGGGTCAAGGGGGCTAGCAGCCCCCTTACGGGGTGCGGGGCAGCGCCCCGGCCCAAAAAATTTTTTGGGGAGGGAGAGTGTTGTAGAATATGTGTATGTGTACATATGTATACATATGTATATATATATACATGTATATATATATATATATATAAAAGGGGGGAAAAGACATCCAAAGGATGCGTGGGGCCAGCGCTTTGAGCGCAAGAGCGCTAGCGCGCCACGTGTCGGCACGTGGGCGCTTTGCGCTTGAGCGCAGGACGCTGGAGCGCAAGCGCACCACGTGTCGGCACGTGGGCGCTTCGTGTTTGAGCGCAGGACGCTGGAGCGCAAGCGCGCCACGTGTCGGCATGTGGGCATTTCGCGCTGGGCGCTGGAGGGCAAGCGCGCCACGTGTCGGCACGTGGGCGCTTCTCGCTTGAGCGCAGGGAGCTCGAGTGCCAGCGCACCACGTGTCAGCACGTGGGTGCTTGGCGCTTGAGCGATTGGGCGCCGGCGAGGAAAATGGGGCTTTTAGTCCCAGAACCAGAAGCTATGCTTCAGAAAGGAAATATTTATTATATATATATATATATATGTATATATATGGAGTTAAACTCCTAGGATATTTTGAAGCTGATGAAGGGCTTCTCCCCTTGAGCCCTAGTTCTTCCCCAAAGTGAGGTTTCTGGAGATGAGTCTCCTTCTTCTTCTTTTGTTTAGCCGGATCTTGAAGATCAAGAGATGTGAGATTTTAAAGATCTCTTCTTTTTAAGATCTGATGACAGATCCAAGTTCCCCTTTATGGGTTTTATGGTGAAAAACTATTTAGTTTTGGAAAAGGTTGAGTAAAACTCTTGATTTAATTCAAAAGAAAGAAGAAGCTTTGGAACCCTCAGAAAGGGGAAAGAGGCACAAACCCTAGGTTTTTGAGAGAATGGAAAAGTATCTTTTTTATTCATCATCATTTTGCCTTATATAGGCTTACATATTTACATGAGCCATGGGATGGGCAAAATGGCATTTTGCCCATCCCATGGCTCATGTGCCATTTCTTTTTTGCACATAAGCCATAGGCTTACAAGATATTGGCTTTATGCCCATTTTGCATATATTTATGTATAAAAAAATTACATAAAAATTATTTATTACATGATCTTGTTGTTGGCATGGGGAGGCTGGCCGCGGGCTCGACTTGGGCATGGGCCCGCTTCATCTGGGCTTGGGCCCACCTAGCTTGGGGGTTGACCTTGACTTTGACTCGGTCAACCGGGGTGTAAATTTTTACCCCAACAATTGGTTTTAAATGAAATGGTATAATTATATACCGATAGTTTGAAAAATACTTGGAAATCAAAATGAAGTATTGATTTTGAAGGTATTTATTGGGTTTGAGTATTTTATACATAATCATGTAACTATTATGTGCAAGTTTATATTAAACCCGATTAGTGCACTATTAATCATGTTTAAGCCAAATCCATTTTTATTTAGCTTTGTTAACCATGACACATTGTATCCTTATTTATGCATGGTTTCATTTCAAATTGTTTCTTGCCATTTGTGGGGTTTTTCAAGAAAATGAGATAATAAAGGAAATGGAAAAGGAAAATAAAATAAAAGAATAAATATTATGAGTGAGGTGACTTGTGTCATGGCTAGGTGAAAGAGAGGGGGGGGGGAAAGAATATTCTAGTGAACTCTCAAGCTTTCTTCATCTCTCCATTTCCTCACCTTCATCTTCATCTCCTCTCCCTCCACCTCCTCTACCACCCCAAATCATCTCCAAATTCACACTAAAATCCTATCCCCCCTTCACAAAAATCATTCCAAACCTCACTACAAACCCCTTGGTGGAATCGAAATGGGACTTTGAGCATTTGGACCAACCCTAGAATTTTCTCTAGTTGCTTCCATGAGGTAAATCCTACACTATTAGTTAATTTATTTTTTCCCCTCGCCTCCTATAGTAGCTTAGAGTGGATCAAGTGTGGATTAGTGATCTTTAAATTTTCCAAGATGAGGTTTAGAAGGAGATTATGAGTTGTGATGGTGTAATTGAGT
The DNA here is from genome assembly GCA_030015575.1 of Agapanthus africanus. Taxonomy (NCBI): domain Eukaryota; kingdom Viridiplantae; phylum Streptophyta; class Magnoliopsida; order Asparagales; family Amaryllidaceae; genus Agapanthus; species Agapanthus africanus. Next base: position 887,525,651 of record JASDDO010000019.1, on the reverse strand, counting down.
GTAATTAGTGACCACAACCTTTGTAGTGTTAATTTCTTGGACCAAAATATTAAGTAAAACTCAAGACTTGAGTTAGAAATATTTCAAATGTCGGTTTTGTGGATATTTTGTGGACTACAGGGAATCTGGAGCAACTTGGGAACCTTGTGAGAAAATCTAACAACTCCACTGATCTAGTTAGACTACTAGAAGACCACCATAGAGAGACGAGCCCAAAATACCCCTATATAACCGGCGGCACCGGAAAATTTGATCATCTCGCCGGGCCCATGTCAGAGGATGGTGTTGTAGTTTTGCCTGTAGTTCATACACCTTATAACCTAGCCTCTATATTGTTTGTTTAGTCCCAAATTACCTGAGTCAAATTCTGGAGCGATTTTCCTTAGTTGTTGTTTTGAGTTTTGTGGTTTTAGTAACTTGAGCTTTGGTATTTGTGTTTTGTCTCGATTGATTGATGTTTGTATTGTTGGATATAGTGCCCTCAAAGTCAATTATTGGATCGCAGGTACGTGATTGCAATGATTGAGGGAGGACCTATACCGGTATGACAGTCTTACTCGAGATGATAGTATGCTATCTGGTTTGCCTTTATCATTGTTTACAGCTTTAGGTGACTGTTCACTATTATACGTTGATAGAGCCCTTAGGATCCTGCTTGACTACCAACAGGATGATGGCAATCATATATGTGAGAGTTGGGTAGTCCATAAGCACATCCTTAAAAGTGGTCCCAAGTCGTGGGAGTTTCGAGATAGGGCATCGATACTCCGGAGTAGACTAGTGTATACAGTCGAGACCTCGACGAGGGGCGGTGGCCGGTCTCACAAGCCACTGGTGTCAGTTGGATCACCTAAGATGTATACAGATACTGATTGGGTTATGAGTACACCGGACAGGACTCGCCGGAAACCTGCTAGTTGGTATTATACCTAGCGTCAAATAGCAGTTCCCTGGTGACATGTGTACAGGTTAGTTCATCGACCTGAGGTCGTCATTTGTCTCATGTGAGTTCCCACTGTGCTTTGATTACTAACCTACCATGGCTCAAAGGAGTCATGCAAACAGGTTTTAGTTGGGTACAGTCCCGAGCCACATGGAGGCAAGTGAGCGGATCGGCAGGGGATTCGTCTCTCCCGGTATTGGGGGTGAGATCGCGTTGTGTCTAGGAGAGCCATTACACAAAGCTCTCGGCCGAGGCACGAGATTTACTGGTAGGTACTCCAGTAATATCTCAAGGTGTTCTGGGCTACACTCTGACACGACTTATACCGCTATTGGGGGTCTGACGTTACCAGCCCGCTAGGCCCGATATGCGATACTCATAGACGAACGGACCGGACTGTATGTATATTGTCACTGATAGGCTCAGTAGGGTTCCAGGATGAGTTCGCTCATCGGCTTCCCTTGAGGTCAGTACATGGGCAGCCGTTACGCACAGCTAGTGCCGCTGACGTGTTTGTGGTTAAACCCACTGCCGAGGTACTGACGAGTTTTTAGAGTCCCCCACAGATAGTTTCCCAAGTTCGGGCGAAACGTTGTAGAGGCCGTATGGTTTTATGGCAGGGTTCGAAATTGCACGTGCATTTTGCACGTGTCATATTTCGGACAGATAATACTGGTGGGCTTTGGTTTAAGCCGGATCCATGTATTATATTGAGTCGGAATATTTTAGTCTCTCGTATTCATATTCGGTCGGAATACGGATACAAGTATGTATATACAGGTGAGGGGTATTTTCGTAATCCGTTACGAGAATACTTTAGAAGATGCATTTATTTTGGTTAATCATTTTGGTTTAAATGATTATTAGTTTTGGAAAGGGTGACTCATCATTCATGACACATTTCTTCTGGCATGTTCATTAGTGACTCATGCTAATGAGTCACTAAGTGAGTCATGATAGAATTAATGAGTTTTGTTTTGGGCGGGATATTTTAGGGTTGAGTTGGAGATATTTTGGTAAGAGTTTTTCTTTATTTCTCTAACTTTAAACCTTAGATATATCACACACAAAAAAAGAGGGCAGCCAAGGGGTTAATTTTTATATGCTTGGTTTTTGCTCTCTTGAGATAGTTTCATGAGTTCACCATTTCCAACTCTTTGCATCTTCTTCAACCTCCACCCTAACCCTCTCATGCGATGAGAACCCTAGGGTGTTTGAGACAAAGTATTCTACTCGTTCTCTACTTCATCTTGGTCATCTCTTTTAGCAGACTTGATGACCGAGTTGCCTCGGTATAGAGGCGGGAGCCCGTTTAAAGATCCATTGACGTGGTGCCACCTCGATGAGGAGATAGGAGATCGGAGTTGCCGCGAGGAGCGTGGGATGATAGCTAAAGACCGAAGGACTCGGATCGATCGGTATAGCCTTTCTATCTCTTTACAGTTTGTTAGTTTAGTGTTAATGGCAAGATCCGGGTTATAGTATGCGATAGCGCCAGTTATAAAAGTTTTTGTTCCGCGTTTGGCGTCAGAATGACGGCCGGGGCGCTACCGTAGATTTACATGTATGTCAACGACGAGGGTTGTTTGGTTGTTCTTGCACGCGTAGACCATAGGTTCTAACCTATGTGCGTGTCACGTGCCGCTTTAGTTTTCGTGTTTGATTCGTGTTTACGATATAACGTGTTGAAAACTGTAGGTGCCCCGTGTGGACTTCATACGACAAGGGAGAGCATGGCGTCAACGACTTCGGCAAGCGAGAATCGAGGTGAGTAGATGTATATTTACGGGGGAATTTGAGTAGATGATTGATCCGCACTCTTGACTCGAGAATGCCGTACTATGTATTATACAGTACGTGACGCTATGAGGCTGGATCGCCGACTACTAGCTATATCGACTCGGAATATTGTAGATTTCTTATCACCATCGACTAGGTTATTAGTTTAGTCTTTAGTTGCGTAGATATAGGTTAACTTAGGCTCGAGTCATACCTATTTTCAAAACCGACGAATCGTAGGCTTTTTCAAAGAATAATACGAGGGGAGCTACGAATTTTCAAAAGACATCTCTTTTCTCAAAACACCGTAGTCCCTGCTTTTCTAAAAACAACAATTTGTGCTATTTAAACACGATAAACGGTATGGCTCGTATATAGTTTTATATAGCTTATTGTTGCTTTTGCTGTTTACTTTCTATTATGATCTCGTCTGTTAGGACACCAGCACCATTACTGATGATGCGTATGTTCCACGTACACTTGCTTACCGGCTCACACACATCATCATCGGTAATTGCCATGTCACACACACTGTAGGCGCCGTTATTACCTTGTATATACTGATTGTTGTAGCTAAGTACCATTTCTGATATCATACGCTAATTATAACATTGCACTTGTATTTAGATGCCGCATGCATTGTTTACCTATATTCTAATTTTATACTGCAGTTGGACTTTATGCCGATATACATTATCCATTATTAGCTCGTGATTTTGAGATTTCGATTTTCATGAGATTTTGGGATTTGGGGAAACCACAAAGGAATTTTATAAACTTATTATCTTTTTAAAATAGAAATTGCGGTTTTCTTATGATATGATATGTGTGGCGTCCACTATGAGTTTTCTCAGTTCTTGAACCACGTGTGTACACATACCTGATTCGAGGAAAGAGACGCCGTCTGCGGGTACATGGTGGACCCGGTAAGGTACCCCGGAGCAAGAAGGTCTTATAGTGAGAAGTTGAGCCTGGCAGGGGAGCACTACCTACAGGTGATATTTGACGCGGCGGACATCCGGAGGATACCGACCGTAGTCGTGTGATCAGATAATTTGGGCCGATTCGGACTGACGGAGCCCGAGATATATTGTATTATGTGTCGCTGATGGACACGGATTTTATAATATTTTCGAGTGTCGATATTTGGCACTCAGGTTTATCATGATTTCTGTATGTCGATGCTGTACATACCCATTGATGATGCATTCATGCATAGCATACTGTGTTGTTACTGTGTTATTACTATTATTGTATTGTACTGTATGACCTAGGAGATGGTCGTACATTCGGTTTCTACTCGCTGATGTCTTCTACTCATGAGTTGGCAACTCACCCCCGTTGTGCCACAGTTTCTTGCTAGTTTTGCCATATAAGTTCCGTTGCGGCTTGCTGGCACACCACTTCCTTCAGGGTGTTTGCTTTGATAGGTGGGACACATTGCATCATGACCACTATTATTACTTGTATATTTTATTTCAGTTGTATCTAGTTAAAGCTCCATCAACCAAACTAAGTATATTTAGTAGACTTAGAAGCCACGGTTTGTTATTCTTTCGGGCTTAGAGTCGCGCTCATGTATTTATTGTTTTCTGGTTTTTCTTGATGATGTTTAGTTTTCTTGCTGTGTTTTGGTTCTCGTCCATCGGCGTTGTATATTTATTATCTGCGTAGTTGTTCTCGCCTTTCAGCGAAAAGCTAGCTCCCGCTTGGGGATACCTTATATATATTATTGCTGTATTCGTTTTTGGGTTAAAAATTACAAAGGATGTGCTGCCCAAATTTTCAATGACGAAAATGTTTTCAAGTTAGATACAAACATTGTATTTTCGTATACTATCACTTATATATCTTAAAGAAAAAATTTGTTTTCATTATACCGTTGTTTCAAAACTTCACCTCCACTATTTTCCCTAAAAGGTTTAGTTTTCTGGGCTTTTGGCTGTTGGGGTCAAAAATTACACCCCGGTTGACCAAGTCAAAATCAAAGTCAACCCAAAGCCAAGTGGGCCCAAGCTCAGGTCGAAGGGACCAGCCCCATGACAAAAAGAATAAAGCCATAAATTGGTTTAATATAATTCTTTTTTTTATATATATGTAAAGAAATAAATGTATGTAAAATAAGCAAAAAGCCAAATTTTGTAAACCTCATGGCTTATGTGCAAAAAGAGATAAGCACATAAGCTATGGGTGGCATAAGTGCCATTTGGCAAAGCCCAAGGGGCTATATATAAAGTGTGTAGCCTATAAAGGCAATATGATGAAAAATCAATGATAACTTTTTTCTCTCTAAAAAAAAAATTAGGGTGTGTGCTTCCTTCTCGTTCCTCAAGGTTCTAAAACCTTCTTCCCCTTTTTGAATTAAATAAGAGTTTAACTCTTCTTTTTCCAAAAATAAACAGTTTTTCACCATCAAACCCTCGAAGGGGAACTCAGATCTTCCATCAGATCTCAAAAAGGGGATATTTTTAAACCTCACCCCCCTTTTTCTCCAAGATCCGGCCAACAGAAGAGGAGGAAGAAGGATACCCACCTCCAAAAATCCCACTTTGGGGAAGATCCAGGGCCAAAAGGGGGAAGAAAGGGGTCCCCTTCGGTCATTTCCAAAGATTTCTAGGAGTTTAACTCTTTTCAAGATCTGTTGGAGTTTAACTCCATAAACAAAACCCTTTTAGGAGTTTAACTCTAAATCTACACATAATCCCTGTTAGGAGTTCAACTCTAAAGACCTTTGGGAGTTCAACTCCCAGCCCAGGGGCTATGCCCCTTTTCCACTGGTGTTTCTAGCAGTCGCGTGCCGCGCACGTGACCCATAGGCCCCCAGCGGTCGCGTGCCGCGCACGTGACCCATGGCCTCTCAGCGGGCGCGTGCAAGGCACGTGACCCGTGGTCGCTCAGCGCCCATGTACGCCTCATGTGACCCGTGGGCGCCCGGCGCTCAGCGGTCGCGTGTAGGGCACGTGACCTGCGGACGCTATGCGCCCACGCGCCTGGCACGTGACCCGCAGGCGCCAAACGCCCACGTGCCAGGCACGTGACCCGTGGGCGTCTAGCGCCCACATGCCATGCACGCGTCTTTAAGATGCTCCTCACCCCTCATTTTCCATGCACTCAACACCCAAAACACGTCCCCCATTGGAAAAAAATTTCTAACGGGGTGCTGCCCCGCACCCCGCATCCCGCAAGGGGACTGCTAGCCCTGCCCACTATCCGGGTAGCGGGACCCCCGTAAACTCTGCGAGGGCCCCGATATATCCAAAACCCTTTCAAAACACAACACACGCACACGGCACATTGAGCTCGCATGATCAGTTTGACCCGTCAATCGGAGGTTCCCTCGCTACAAAGGCGAAGGGTAATTAACGGCAGCTTAGTCCGCGGCCGCCGGAGATTCGGATACCCACAATCAATAAACCCCCGCCTACCCTAGGCAGGGAGAATCTGTAGTACGCCTGACAAGTGCATGCGTATTCCCATCTCAATGGGGTGACGAAAAACACTCTACAGATTTTGGCACACCCGGTGGGACATTTCTCTCCTCCCATATCTCTGGTCAAGTGTTCATGCGAACTCATTTAGCATATATACCGATGTTTGTACTGAAGTAGTTTTCTTTTCGTGCAGCAATCAACTTTCAACGACGATATCTCCTAAGATGAATTCAGCTTTTGACGCGACCCCGATCTCGTACGTAGTCAAGAGCAATGACCGCGTGGTTCTCCCTGCCAGTCTCAGCCGGCAATGGGAGGAGCCACCCCGTCAATTTGGTTCCGTCATCATCTACCATGCTGGAAGCGCTCATTTGGCGGAGGTCCCGACAAACTAAGCAGCCAAATCGACCTCAAGGGGCAGGAGGCCGAATGTTGTGATCGCCAAAGCATCCCACCCCAAATGCAAATCCGTATTCGAACGTCTCTTCACTGTTCTAACTGGGGGCAAAGCCGTCAACACCAATGGGGCCACAAAGCAGCTCTAGCAAGTGCAGACGTTGCCCTTGACGATCGAGCGAGCGGGAATATTCTCTGGACTCTCTGTCAGTCGGTCTATGACGTCGTCCCGAAGGGCCGAAGCCTGCCAAGTGCTCAAAACAGAAAGGTTGAGAAAGAAGCGGCTCAGGTATCGAGCCAACAAAAGGGCCAGGACTTCGGCCAAGTGGAATCTTGTAAGGTTCCAAGAGCAGGGTCACCCCGCGACGACGGCTGAGTCGGCCGTAAAAGTCAGCAATTCTTTCGAACCCCTTAAATGGGTTCAGAAAAACGCTATGACCGCTAGAATCAAGGAGACAACAGTCCGAACGATGCTACAAAGAGACGTGTTCCAGCCCCAACAGAGAAAGCATGACATTGTCTCTTCAAGAGTCTATTAGGCGCTTTGTGCTGCGTGAAAGTAGCGGGGCAAATACAGAAAAGAAGAGCCGACACTACTCAAGAAGTCGGTCAGGCCGGCCATTTTTAATCAATTGCCCGTTACCAAAATAGAAGGGCCAAGATGGTTGTCCACAAAATCAGCCAGCAATAATGAAAGGACGGTCGGATATGTTATCCACACTGTCTATATGGCGGGCACGCGCCCCAGCGACAACCTCCGCAGCAAAAGCAAGGATAGGGCCACCACATCCCAAGCCTAATCTGGCTTGAATGTGGTTGCCACTTCCTAAGATCATCCGCCTCCGCTGGATAATGAAAATCCTTTCGATGAGGCCGATAGGCAGAAAGACCCCTCAGTCCATATGGAGTCAAGCTCAGACAGCGAGGAAGAGCCGACATTCCGCCCCAGGACTGCTGAGCAAGAGTTGCTTCAAGAGCTTCGAAAACAGCTCAAGAGCAAAGATAAAGAGATGGCTAAGCTCTATTCGAAAATTGACGACCTAACGAACGTTGTGATGCAGCTAACGGCTCAAATTTTTCGAGCGCCTCCCAATCAAGCACAAGTCTCTACTCATGAGCCGGGTGATGACAACCCGAAGCAGCCGATGCCTGTCCCTTTGGGTCCAAGATTGGTCGAGCTGCACGAAAGCCGGCCACATTCCGCTTCTGGGGACGCCTTGGCCCCAGATAGCACTATCCTGCTAACATAAGATCGGATAATGGATTTGGTCACCAGCAAGGTTAAAACATTGGTGGCCGAAGCCGAAGCTCAGAAAGAAATTGGCAGTAGTAGACGGCCATTTCCCGCACAGTACGATCTGATCGAGTTCCCGATTGGATACGTCATTCCTAAGTTCGGAAGATTTGACGGGACGGGAAACGCAAATCAGCACGTCGCACACTTTAAAACGTCATGCGGAAATACAGGGGGTAATGATGCACCCCTTCTTCATCAGTTTGTCAACAGCCTGACTGGTGTCGCTTTCGACTGGTACGCGAGTATACCAGATGGGTCCGTCGCTACTTTCGCCCAAATGGAGTCTCTGTTTCGGCAAAGATTCATGAGTGTTAGTGACAAAATCTCCATTGTTGACCTCGTGAGAACCAAGTCGGGAAAAAACGAAAGCAGCACAGACTTTATTGCCCGATGGTGCAACCTCACTGTCAAGTGTGAACCGCCGCTAGAGCAGGACCAGTCCGTCAGCCTCCTCATTGGGAACCTTAGCAATTGGATGGTCCCATTCTTCTGTACAGCAGGCCTCAAGACATTTCAGGAGCTGACCAAGAAAGTCCAAATGCTAGAACGCTCAAAGCAAGAGTCTACCCCGGACTCTCAGAGAATCAAGACCTGGAAGAGCAAGAGGGACGACAACCGTAGAAGCGAGAATTCCAGCAATACTAATGTCTTCAATGCGTCCGACAATGAAGACAAGCGAAAAGCAAGCGAGTCCAAAACCAACCGGTCTTGAAAGCCAGTGCTGGGAAGAGAAGGGCCTTCCCTTAAGGAGAAAAAGAACAAGATTTACTCTTTCAGAAGGGACAAGGTGCGCAAGATATTCAAAGACGCCTTGAGCAACGGTCTACAACTGCCAGAGTCGAACAGACCTCACGAAGAAAAAATGACCGACAATCTTCTATATTGCCCGTACCACCGAGTAGTGAGCCATGCGATCGAGGATTGCTATATCTTCAAAGACTGGGTCGAGAAGCAGTACAAGACTGGAGAGATCGAGCTGTCCAAGAGTGTGTTGGTGCACAATCAAGTCGCAACCACCAACTTTATACAGACAGAAACTGAAGCCTTCTGGGAGCAGACAGCTGAACTCGCTGCCCTGAGAAATGAAACTGACTCACAATAGGCTCCGTGGAGTACGCACATATCTAATAAGACGAAGAAGATGATAAAGCTACTTCGGAAAGAGCCCAGAACAGAATGGGAAGGGCAGAAGAAGCCCACCATTCTAGCTGCCAATTCAGCTCAATCAGGCTCAAAATCCAAAAAGCTCAAGAAGAAGAAAAGTGCAGCTCGACGTGAAAAAGAGTCTACAAGGAGATCGACCATTCAAAAATATATTGATTCCCTCGAAGACTATGAACAAGAGGAAAGGACTCTAATCAATTGAAGGAGTTCTTCCCTCTAGAAGCAACTGAGATTCTGGAGGAGCTAGAAGAAGACTCCAATGAAGAGATCCCTATAGTGACCTGCTATACCATCCACCTTGGTAGCGACTCTGAGGAAGAGCTATGTTTTCCTGAAGAGGATGAGGAGCTCGCCACAAAGGCCAACCAAATCCAGCTCAGAAGCGGTAGGACTCTACCGCCAAATCAGGGCAACACCCTAAAGGAAAGGAAAAACAAGTCGTTAATGAAGAAGATGGCAGAGAGCCGGCTCATGAAAACTCAAGTCCTACCTCAGTGAACTACAATGTCTTGGCCCATCTCTGGAAGCTTCCGTCTCTCCTGGGCATCTACGATGCCTTGGTCCTATCTAAGGAGCTTAGGGATGTTCTCATTCACGCTTTACAAAACCCCGAGCGGTACCAGGCTCCCTTTGCGGAAATTAATATGAAAGAAGCCCAGTACGCTCTGCATGCTGCCGCAGTCATGTTTAAGGACGAAGACTTACTACTGCGAACGGCTGAGCATAATCGGCCGCTTTACGTGACTGGGTATAGTGACGGAGATCGAATTAATCGCATATTGATTGATCCAGGATCCTCAGTAAACATCATGAACTTGTGGACTCTAAAGAGTTTGCCAATGGATGTCTGACACCTGTCAAAGGAAAGGATTGTCATTCAAGACTTCAATCAAAATTGCCAGCAAGTTCTGGGGTCTATAGCTCTGCCAATCAAATTTGGGGATCTGCAAACTGAAGATAAGACATACGTGATCGACGCTGATACGTCTTATAAAATTCTCTTAGGGTGGCCGTGGCTCCAAAATTACGGTATTTTTCCGTCAACTCTCCATAAATTCATGAAGTATACTAAAAATGGCGAAGAAAGACGCATTGACGGAGACATCCAACCGTTCGATGTGCATGAAGTCCGATATGAAGATTCTCGGTATTTTGTGAACCCTTAAAATGTTAAGCCACAACTGACCGAGGACAGAGTGGCCCCAAAACTCAAAGGCAAATCTGAGCCGGCTGTCACTTTCAAAAGAAAAAAAACCCCAAGCGCGTCCGCGTTTCGGCAGTGACACTGATGAGTCCGACGCTGGAAGTCCGTCCTTCCGTAAAACTCGCCCTCATTTTGGTAGCGATATGGACGAATCTGATACTGAAGGCCCATCCGACAGCAAAATCCGCCCTCGTTTAGGCAGCGACACTGAAGAGTCGGAAGAAGAGGATCCGCCTTGCAACAGCTGTGCAGACCGGGCCCCCACATAACGAGCAAAACTACACGAGACCTTAGAAATTGCAGAATGGTCCTTAGCCGTCATAAGGGTGCCGGAGCAGATGTGCAAAGAGCTCGATGCATTGTCAGTCTCCATTGTGGACCAGCTGAATACTTCTACGTTCCTGAGAGAAAGAGTGGGCAGAAGGGCATCCTGTTTTATGGGTCAAATCTTGTCGTGCACCCGGACGATTTGTCTGTCACGTGCCTTCCCTATGAAAGAGGCATAAGATGTTGGTTATATGTATGCCCTAGAGGCCATTACTGTACATTGGATGTATATTGTAGTGGATGCTGGGACATATATAGGGAGGACTTTCTTGCTCGACATGATAGTATGCTATCTGGTTGAACTTTACCTTAACGTGTATACGGATTGTCTCTCTGTTACATGTTGGTAAAGCCCTTAGGATGTGTACTTGACTACCTGGACTATGATGCGGATCATACTAGTGGGGACATGGTAGTTCATAAGTACATCCTTCAAAGTCCCTAGTCGTGGGTGTATCGAGACGGGGCATCGATATACCACAGTAGACTAGCGTATACCTTCTCGACCCATACAGATGGGCGATGGATGATCCCATATCCATTGGTGTTTGACATCAGAGATGATATACGGGTGCTCAGTGGAGACTGGGTACACTGGACGGACTCGCCGAGAACTCCCAGATGGTATTATACCTTACGTCAGATGGCAGTTCTCTGGTGACACTGGTACAGAGTAGTCTGTTGACCCGAGATCGTCATAGAGTCTTGTGTGGTTCCCACTGTGCTTTGATTTCCATCTTACCACGTCCAAGAGGGCGTGCAAAACGGTGGCTTTTGGGTACAGTCCCAAATCACATGGAGGCAATGAGCGATAGGAGGGGATTCGTCTCTCCCGGTATAGGGAGTTGATGCTGCGCTGTGTTCGATTGGCTATAACCGGAAATCCCTGGCCAGGGTTGCTGAGATTTACTGGTAAGTGTTACCAGTAGTTTCTCGAACTGTTATAGACCTCATATCGACATGACTTATCGAGCTATTGGGGTCTGACGTTTACCACCGCTAGGCGAGATATGCGACATATCAGACGATCAGACCGGACTGTACGGTAAGTGTTACTGGTTGGATTCACAGGAGTGTGAGCGGGCTTGCTCGTCGATCTTCTGATCGCTCAATACCCGGGTGGCCGTTACGTTTAGCAGACCGCTTGCGGCTTGTGGGTGTTTGATATGATCAACACCTGCTGCCGGCGTATTGACGAGTCTTTAGAGTCCTACACAGAGGTTTCCTGGCTCAAGCGAAACGAAATAGGAGCGCATATGAGATATGTGCGGGACCGAGAATAATGCGTATATGTGATACCGTATTCTATTCTCGCGATGAATGTATCGAATGGTTATATGCGATATAACCTAGTTATCGAATCGAGGGTTGATTCGATAAGCCGATACATTGGATACTAGTCGGTTATATGCGATATGACCGGATCGTTAAATCAAGTGTTGATTTGATGATTTAATGCATAATTATATATTTGATATATTACTTTGCATTAACTAGTATTGGTTCACTATAAATGGATTTTCTCACTTTATGTGCACATTGTATATGTGATATACTTTTGTACACTAGTTTGTATCATGTTTGATGATGCATGCTCATTAGGGTTTGTGTAAAGATTAAACCATGGTTGTGTAATGGTTAAGGGTTTTCATTTTCTTTATTTATTTATTTATTTTATTCATTTTGGAAATGAGAGAAAATGGTGGCTTTCTTTGTTTGACATTGAAGCTTCATGAAGGTTTGACTAAGTGACCATTTTGTCTCATGCTTAACCCTAACCATTCCCACGAACCATGATTTATTCTCTACACTTGACCATGCTTTGATTATGATAAGTATTCTTTTAAATTTCTTTTTGGAATTAACTTATCATAACATTTTTCATCTTCTTCTTCTTCTTCTTCAAGAAGAAGCTTGCCTCCTTCAATGGCAACTTGAGAAAATGAGTGAGAAATCCAAATCTAAAGTGAACCCACTTCCTATTTCTTCATCCTCTACCTCTTGCCAAGTAGTATAGGGTGTTTCCTTCACAAGTTATCATGGCTTGGTGTAGGTGGAGCTTGATCTAGTGATGCCTCGACGTAGATCATCTTCGGCATCGTCGTCGATGACCTAGCCCGCTCTTTCTCCGATGAAGCCGATGCTAGAGCCCGGGATCCGTTTTGGACAGCGAGGAGACATCATCACGAAGCTATGGAGGTGGAGCACCGGATCTACAAAGGTTGTATTTCCGTATACCACTTAGTTAAGTTGTTAACTAGGTTCTTTTTCGCCTAAATTTCTAGCCAACGATCCGTATCTAGGGTTTCTCGGCACTGCAAAATTTGAAATTGGCATGGTTGATGCCACGTGAGACCTCTTGGGAGTGCCCAGGAACCCTACAGTGGTATCAGAGCCTAGCTAGAGCCTTAGGCGATGCGTAGACAGAGTTTGAAGTCCGATCGAACCAAAACCCTAACCCGAAACATGCTCTCTGGACTTTTTCTAAAAACTGGGATTTTTCCACATTAAAAATGCTTAAAAAATTCAGCAGGGAAATCTAAGAATCACGGTGCAAAATTTTACTCATGAACAGTCGAAACCGCGGCGGAACCGCGGCAGAAGCCTAGCTTCTGCGGCGGTTCCGCGGCCAATTGATGACGTCAGCTTCCCGTTTTTGCACAGTAATTCTTCTTTTCTGGTGCTGGATTTTCTGGGAATTTTTAATATTTATTCCAGAGTTGAATTTTCTGGGGTTGTTTTGGGGATTCGATGATTTGATCGGAGTATCAGATTTTGTCTATGTGCTTTCCGGATAATTTTTGAATATGTTAAAAAGTTCGACCGGATATAAATACCCAATTTTTCCCCTGCCGGAAAATTTTCAAGTGTTGGATTTTTCCGTGGTTTAAAGACGTTCTAAGTAGTGCAAGTAACGCGATGGACTCTCTAGAAGACAACAAACCTTAACTCGATTATGTGACCGTCTTGAACTGCCTTTTGAACCTTCGGGTTTGGGGCAGTACGGCGTGCCACATGTGAGGCGTTGGCTTGACCCTTCTACGGCTGGACCGTTGGTACTGAGGCACGAAGTGAATGTCTTTGAACTTATTTCATGAGTTGATCCATATCGGGAAACCTTGGGTGTTCGAATGTTCGATCGGAAAGTTTAACATTTTCTATTTATCCGGAATGTGATACAATAATTGGAATTCACAATAAGTTATGAGATAACTGAATGAATGTTATAAACATAGCAGTTTAGTCTCACTTGATCGGTTGCCACGGAATTTTGATGCGATCAAAAGTCCGTCGCAATCACGTAGCGTACGCGGATACTCGCCGGGTAAACTTAATAGACAGCCTCGCTCCATAGCCCCGACCAAGTGACTGTAGGAGAACCCCGTCGCCGAAAGCATCCGTTCGGGTGCTCGCGGCAGCGGTGTTCCGCCTTGGTGCACTTCGTCGACGGTATCGGGGGTGCAGCCGTCTATTGAAGTTTGCGACGAGTATTCGATCAGGATGTCGGGAATCTTGTTGAATTGCCCGACTTGATATTGAAAAGAGTTTTCGATAAATGAGACTAAAATGCGGGGTTTATAATTGTTAGGCGTGCGATGTCTAAGTAATTCATTTGATTAGGCATGCGATGTCTAAGGAGATTGCGGATTCCAACTGTTGTAGTTTTACACTTTCTTTTCTGTGACCGTAAGTGTAATATGTGATATCGCCGGTTTCGTTGCTATATGTCAACGACAATTGGGATGCGCATATTTACTTACGTTGATGACATGCGATGTTATGTGTTGCTGGATATGTTATATTGGATCGTCGTGTTGAATAGCCGGGGTTTTTTTATGTGAGATGAGTGTTTTTCATTTTCATTCATGTAAAAACTTGTATGTAATATTCTTTTATTGGGGCACTTCCTGGTTGCGGAAGATGTCACCGTTTGTATATTATTTACTTTTCCGCACTAGGATAGACCCAAGGAGGGGAGCACAAGTAACCGGGTTCTGGAGTCCAGTGGGAGACCAACTCGAGGAGTCGAGTCCGGGTCTCCTAACTCTAGAATTGGTACGGTTGCTTGTCGCTCTCGTAGGGGTCTAGGGGTGTGGGTTTGGCTATTCATCACGACCGTGGAATCCGTGTTTTATACTGGCTCGTATTGAAAACACGGACGTCCTAGTATATCCAATATTTCATATGATTCTTCTGCTGCGATATCTGTGATGTGATCATGTGATATGTTCTGTGATGGATACTGTATATAGTATATATGATATATTATATAGGCGTTACTTATGTTTTACACCCGCGCTAGCCCTGCCCCGCTCTGCCGTTAGTTACCTAACCTAACGGTGCACGAGGGGACATCGAGGCGAATGCGGATGGCATAAGTGTACGTCGTATTTATCTGTGATGTTTAGGTATTTAAATGATGGGACTTCATTAATATGATTAATGAAATAAAAGAAACCTAAGATGTTGTAGAATCGAATTTCAAAAATAAAAACAGGTAGCTACAGTTCTTGCTTTGCATAGCGGTATATGAGATATATCCTGCACCTTATTCGATGAGGAAAGGACCGAGATCCCTTCACCGGGAGTGACTCCTTTAGCAATAACTGGCAGATGCTACACACTCGGTTTGTCTTTTGATTGCTTTTAAGAGTTTTTGCTTTGCACAGTGATATATATGATATATCCCGCACCTCATTCGACGAGGAAAGGACCGACGATCCCTTCACCGGGAGTGACTCCTTTAGCAAAACTAGAAAAGCCTCAAAAGCACTCCATTTTAAAATCATTTGATTCTACAACGATATCAAGTTCATTACGCAATAGGTTTTCAGAAAAACCTGTCGTAGCCCTCCGTCATTTCAGATATGTACTAGTTAGTATTCGTGCTGCGGTAGTTTGGCATTCGTCAAGGCGTAGTGTACGGTAGCTAACTACTATTTATCTGCTTGAGCATATGATGCGATTGGATTAGGGTATTCGTACGGCGTTGTTTGGCATTCGTCAAGGGTCGTGCGGGTGGGTTTAATTCGATCAAGAAATGTATGGGTTGAACTTGACTAGTGGACTATGGGTTGTTTGGCATTCGTCAAGGTCATAGAACACTAGGGGCAAAATATTATCGGGAGTTTCAAGTGTTGAAATTTGCAATGAGATTGCATACCTTCTATGAGATAGTTGGATCCCGATACCCGCTGCGAGTAAGAGTTACTCCTGGGAGAGTTTTACACATTACAATTAGCCGATCTAGTAGGTGTCTAGAAAGGTGTCAACGGGATTACGCCTCTGGGAAAACGAGGTTTATATTAATTAGATTCGTGCGAAAGCACGGGGGACCTCCCTCAAAGTATCGACACTGGCCTGGCTGAAAGATTGGCGAACTTGTAGTGTGTAATTAATCCCGGCTAGTCTTTCCTTTTAGGGTTTGAAGGAAGATTTGATGAAAAGCAGTGGGAGCCATCCTGATTAGATAAAATAATAACCAATCTATTCTTGCTAGAGCGCACGCTGAGTGTTTTCTTCTCTCTCTCTCCAGGTAGCGACCATATCACGCCTTAATCAAGATAATAATACGGCAGTATTGACCGAACCCGCTTGTTATACTGAGCTGGGGAACGTTGGTCTCGCTCCAACTTATAATTGTTGTAAGACAGAGCAGGAAATTGGGGAATACCAGATTTCCCGTGCCGCCCAAACGAAGAGATTGCATGCTGATGCATCATCTTCGGGTGTGTTCATTACAAGAGAACTGTTTCTCAGTATCCTTTACGTCTTGGGTATGTGATACCAGATCAGGATCCCAGATATGTAATCTGTTACATAGGGCTACAGAAAGGTAGAAAAACTGAGAACGGGTGATAAGTTTCATGAGGCAGAAAACGGGGCAAGAGTTGCAGCCAAGTCTGTTGGTCACTGTCACCCTGTATTACCAATACATTGGTTCTGAACGAATGTTATTAGATACCGAACCTGATATACAAAATCATATCACTCTCTTTATTAGTAAAGAAATGATAAAATTTTGTATTGTTGGATAATGTTTTGAACATTTCCTATATCAAAAGTTGATCGGTTCAGGCACGTTATCTAAAAGCATTGATTGTTCTAAATCAAACTACAGTTCTTTAGTATACGGAACACACACAAGAGGAAGAGTTCAGAAATGAACGAATCCTACTTGAGGCATTGTAGACTAGGTCATATCAATGTGACCCGACTAGCTAGAGTTACATAAAGATGCATATTTAAATTAGTTTGAATTTACATCTTGTGAAACTCGCCAGTCATGTCACACAGATAAGATGACCACAACTCTGTTTATTGGTAACAGAGAAAGAGTTGGTAAACTCTTGGGACGATACATGTTGATGTCTGTAGGTCCCCTGGCTACACATGCCAACACCGGTTCTTTGTACTTCATTACATTTTCTGATGATCTCTTTAGATTCAGACATATGTTCCTGTTGAAACACAAGTCCGAACCTTTTGAGATATTCACAGAATATAAGATAGAAGTAGAGAACCAAAATACGGGTATAAGTATTATGTCCTTTGATGTGATCAAGGAGGAGAATACTTGAGCACGGAATTCCTGGACAATTCTAAAGGAGAATGAGATTCTCTCTCAGCATTACTCCTCCGAATACACCATAGCACGATGGTATATCGGGGCGGAGCAATAGCACCCTATGTGATAAGGTGTGCTCTATGATGAGTACTACTGAGTTACCCATTTCCTTTTGGGAGTTATGCACTTGAGAAGCTGCATACCTATTGAATAGGGTTCAAATCAAATCAGTTGCCTACCATTTCATATGTGATATGATAAGGGAAGAGCCCATATCTTAAGTTAGTTAAGATTTGGGGTTGTCCAGCCTATGTCTGAAAAGCAAAATCCGGACAAGCTCGAGGCAAGGTCTGTAATGTAGAACTGGAAAGGTTCCAGCTATACAAACTACAGCAGATGATTTGATAAAACCAAAGGATTCAATAGTTACCAACGAACCTCAGCCTCTCCGCCGATCTAGTAGGGTTTCTCACCCACCTGAGAGATACTTCTGTTTCTCTATGACAGTGGGAGCGAGGATTGCATCATGAGATGATGACCCAACTAATTTCGAGCTGGCCATCAGGAGTGGGACTCTGTAAGAATGGATGGATGCTTAGCGATCTGAGATGGAATCCATGTACACCAACAAAGTATGAACTTTGGTTGCTATATCTGAAGGGTTAAATCCCCATCAGGAGCAAGTATATCTTGAGAAGATTACTTGGTGTAAATGGAAAAGTTGAGACTTTCAAAGCTAGACTTGTGAAAGGTTTTTCGTCATCGACCAGGCGTGGATAATGATGAAACCTTTTCCAGTGGCTATGCTTAAGTCCATTCAGATCCTACTTGCCACGGCTACATACCATGACTACGATATCTGGCGGTTGGGTGCCATGACTACTTTTCTAAATAATGATTTAGAAAAGAACGTCTATAAGAACACAGCCAGAGGGCTTCGTTGACAGTGGGAGCAGCGGAAACGTGTGCAAGATGTTTTATGTGATAAAGCAGGCATCGCGGAGTTGGAACATCTGTTTTGATGGATAAGTCAAACAGTTTGACATCATCAAAATGGTAGATGAACCTTGTATAAACAAAAAGGTAGTAGGGAGTATGGTGGTGATCCTCGTAGAGTACGTGGATGTCATGCTCTTGATAAGAAAGGAGTTTCCTATGCTACGCTCGGTCAATCTCCGTTTATCACAATGATTCTCCATATAGGATAAAAGTGATACCTCCTAAATCCTGGGTTTTGGATCTATGAGATAGATCTAATTGGATGTTAGGATTCTCACTAATTGTAGTGAGATGGTATCAACCGGTCCTGGGGAGAATCACTGGAAGGGTTCCAGGGTGATAATGACGACTGAATGTCAGTCACAGGCATTGTCTTTACCCTCAGTAAAGGGACGGTATGTTGGAAGGGTTCCAAGCTAAATACCGTGGCATACTAGACGATAAAGGCAGGATACATCGCTACTTAAGATGCTACCAAAGATGCTGTTTGGGTATATAGTGGTTCATGAGATGAACTAGGTTCCAACCATTGTGAGACAATGGAGTTGTGGCTTATGCCAAGGAACGCCGGTCCCATCAGTGATCCATACATATTCTAAGGCAGTGTCACCTGATCATGGAGATGGTTGATCTCCAAGGAGATCGAGGTTAGGAGAGTAGACTCAGAGGACAACACAGCGGATCCACTCACAAAGGCCTGTTCCCAGAGAGAGATTTTTATGGGATGGTTGAGTATGAGATACTACAACCACTGCTATCAGATGGCCCTAGTGCAAGTGGGAGATTGTTGGTTATATGTATACCCTAGAGGCCATTACTGTACATTGGATGTATATTGTAGTGGATGCCGGGACATATATAGGGAGGACTTTCTTGCTCGACATGATAGTATGCTATCTGGTTGAACTTTACCTTAACGTGTATACGGATTGTCTCTCTGTTACATGTTGGTAAAGTCCTTAGGATGTGTACTTGACTACCTGGACTATGATGCGGATCATACTAGTGGGGACATGGTAGTCCATAAGTACATCCTTCAAAGTCCCTAGTCATGGGTGTATCGAGACGGGGCATCGATATACCAGAGTAGACTAGCGTATACCTTCTCGACCCATACAGATGGGCGATGGATGATCCCATATCCATTGGTGTTTGACATCAGAGATGATATACGGGTGCTCAGTGGAGACTGGGTACACTGGACGGACTCGCCGAGAACTCCCAGATGGTATTATACCTTACGTCAGATGGCAGTTCTCTGGTGACACTGGTACAGAGTAGTCTGTTGACCCGAGATCGTCATAGAGTCTTGTGTGGTTCCCACTGTGCTTTGATTTCCACCTTACCACGTCCAAGAGGGCATGCAAAACGGTGGCTTTTGGTTACAGTCCCGAATCACATGGAGGCAATGAGCGATAGGAGGGGATTCGTCTCTCCCGGTATAAGGAGTTGATGCTGCACTGTGTTCGATTGGCTATAACCGGAAATCCCTGGCCAGGGTTGCTGAGATTTACTGGTAAGTGTTACCAGTAGTTTCTCGAACTGTTATAGACCTCATATCGACATGACTTATCGAGCTATTGGGGTCTGACGTTTACCACCCCTAGGCGAGATATGCGACATATCAGACGATCAGACCGGACTGTACGGTAAGTGTTACTGGTTGGATTCACAGGAGTGTGAGCGGGCTTGCTCGTCGATCTTCTGATCGCTCAATACCCGGGTGGCCGTTACGTTTAGCAGACCGCTTGCGGCTTGTGGGTGTTTGATATGATCAACACCTTCTGCCGGCGTATTGACGAGTCTTTAGAGTCCTACACAGAGGTTTCCTGGCTCAAGCGAAACGAAATAGGAGCGCATATGAGATATGTGTGGGACCGAGAATAATGCGTGTATGTGATACCGTATTCTATTCTCGCGATGAATGTATCGAATGGTTATATGCGATATAACCTAGTTATCGAATCGAGGGTTGATTCGATAAGCCGATACATTGGATACTAGTCGGTTATATGCGATATGACCGGATCGTTAAATCAAGTGTTGATTTGATGATTTAATGCATAATTATATATTTGATATATTACTTTGCATTAACTAGTATTGGTTCACTATAAATGGATTTTCTCACTTTATGTGCACATTGTATATGTGATATACTTTTGTATACTAGTTTGTATCATGTTTGATGATGCATGCTCATTAGGGTTTGTGTAAAGATTAAACCATGGTTGTGTAATGGTTAAGGGTTTTCATTTTCTTTATTTATTTATTTATTTTATTCATTTTGGAAATGAGAGAAAATGGTGGCTTTCTTTGTTTGACATTGAAGCTTCATGAAGGTTTGACTAAGTGACCATTTTGTCTCATGCTTAACCCTAACCATTCCCACGAACCATGATTTATTCTCTACACTTGACCATGCTTTGATTATGATAAGTATTCTTTTAAATTTCTTTTTGGAATTAACTTATCATAACATTTTTCATCATCTTCTTCTTCTTCTTCAAGAAGAAGCTTGCCTACTTCAATGGCAACTTGAGAAAATGAGTGAGAAATCCAAATCTAAAGTGAACCCACTTCCTATTTCTTCATCCTCTACCTCTTGCCAAGTAGTATAGGGTGTTTCCTTCATAAGTTATCATGGCTTTGTGAAGGTGGAGCTTGATCTAGTGATGCCTCGACGTAGATCATCTTCGGCATCGTCGTCGATGACCTAGCCCGCTCTTTCTCCGATGAAGCCGATGCTAGAGCCCGGGATCCGTTTTGGACAGCGAGGAGACATCATCACGGAGCTATGGAGGTGGAGCACCGGATCTACAAAGGTTGTATTTCCGTATACCACTTAGTTAAGTTGTTAACTAGGTTCTTTTTCGCCTAAGTTTCTAGCCAACGATCCGTATCTAGGGTTTCTCGGCACCGCAAAATTTGAAATTGGCATGGTTGATGCCACGTGAGACCTCTTGGGAGTGCCCAGGAACCCTACATAAGAGCCGTCCTAAACCCCAGATATTATGCGCCCGAGATGCGGGAATATTTTAAAAAGTGTGGATGTCGGTTATATCAAACGGACTCCGAAGCGAAGTTTTATGAGGGGCTGTGGCACCCACCTTAGGTCTGAGCACTCATCGATGGACGAATCCCAGATAGACGGGGCATATGTTTCATTCAACCTGACATCAAGGCATGTTACATGATTCATATTGGTGAATCCAGCGAAGAGACAAATGATGAAGACGAGCAAGTCAAGCCAGAAGAGGCCTCTCAAGAGTTCGAAGATGGCGGACAAGCAACCTTCGACGAGCTAACCAAGGTTGATTTAGGAACGCCCGATAACCCAAGGCCGACCTACATCAGCTCACTCTTGTCAGAGGAAATGAAAGAGTAGATAATCGCCCTGCTGCATGAGTTCGCCGACTGCTTCGCGTGGACGTACAAAGAAGTGCCTGGCCTATCCCCTGATGTGGACATGCATAAGCTGGCTATATCTTCTAATGCCAAGCTTGTCAAACAAGCTCCTCGAAGAATGAGAAGGGAGCTGGTGTTCAGATCATAATATTGCATTTTTCATTCCCCTTTTCTTATCCTTTTTATAAATAAACAGGTACTCTTGACGCACGTTTGTTGCATATTACAGGATACAGGTTTCTGGAGCAAATACAGTGAAAAAGACACAAAACAACAGAAAAAGGGACTTTTGACCAACTATTGGACGGATCCTAGTCAAGCCTAGACGAAGAACAGTACAAGGTCCAAAAATGTCAAGTGAACGGTCAAAAGATACGAACAAGTTTTCACTGAAGATCTGGAGAAGACCCAGAAGCCCAACAGAGAAAATACATATAAAGATACAGAGCCCAAGAACCCCTGAAGAAAGCCCAAAAGTTTGGCGGCCCAAGACCACCAAAGGGCCGCGGATCCGTGGCCCAAGCCAACAATTGCCGCGGATCCGCGGCCATTATGTGCCCGTGTCGGTGCATTTTTTCTGTGCCGGTGCGTCGGTGTGGGTGTTGGGATTTTCAGTGGGCAAATCTGTAATTGCGCATGTGCGAGACTCTGAAACCCTAATTCTCCTGTTTGCTTATAAATTGTAATCTAAAATTGTAAAACCCGATGCCTCTTTTCAATCAATAAAAGTGAGATTTGTTGGAGAATTCAGAGCATCATCTTTTCTTGTAAGTTTTTAAATTCCTGCCTTAGTATAATTATTCTACTTGCCCTAGTTATCCATTGTTTGCTGTAGTTCACTAGTTAGCTTTTTTTAATCTGTCGTAAGGTAACTCTTTAAAACATAAACATAAAAAATGTCTCGTTGTAATAATTCCCTAATGAGCGAGTAAAATCCTCGCTCGTTAGGGTTAGGAACAAGGGAGGGAATGAGAGATGGATGTCTCTCATCTCCTTCAATGCCAACATATTTTTTTTAAAAACGAAATCTTCATGCATGCATATATGATCCGCCCCCTACGGCACCCTACCTACAAGGTAACGGTGAACCGTAGTATAAAAGGCCGGACATATATTACGTCCATGAAGATCACAACAATTAATAGGAAAGGACGGACAAGGATCTAGAGGAAGAAACTTTGTTTCTTCCCGATCATCCTAATCCCCTTTGCTAATAATTGTTGTGATTTTTCTAAAAAGCTTAAATCACGGCATTGAAAGAGGTGAAAACATTGATCTAAACACTCCTACCTTCGACCTAACCCTAACGAGTCCTTTCATATCACATAAATTTGTCTTTAATTCAATCGATACAAACCAAACAACAATTTGAATCAACTCGTTATAACACAAAAACAGAAACTCACACATCCCTGCGGATCGACCCGTACTCACCGGCTAGCTGCGAAGCGACGCCGTTTCTGATTACTGTAAACTACAAATTTTTCACCTAAATCAAATGGCGCCGTTGCCGGGGATGGCGTAATTTTCTCTTTTTGTATGATTTCGGGTTGATAAAAATTTTGAAAAATTATAAAAATCAGAAAATACAAAATACAAAAATATTCTTTTCATTATCTTTATCTGTTTGAAGGGTTTCTCGTTTGAATCTTGCAGGAACAACAAAGACTTTTGGATCTGGAATTTTACAGAGGGTCAAAACAGAAAAGGGAGCATCACAGCAGAGAAGAAAGTTCACAACAGAGCAGTAGAAATTTTTTCAGGAGCTGATCCCACTACAAAGCCGCGGTTCCGCCGCATAGTAGTGCCCCATACCGCGGTTCCGCCGCAGATTGGCCTCTTCAGCTCCTCAATTTTGCATGGTTAGTTTCCTCATTCTCCCCTCTGCAACCTCCATATCTCCACTGTAAAATTTTCTGCAGGTTTCTTTGCGCTAAAAATTCTCCTTCCCCCCTTCTAAATAACAGATTTGCTGCAGGTTTCTTTGCGCCGCGCTAAAATTGATTGCAAGTGAATTTTTGTTTTGCATAATTTAATTGGACTTAAGGGGCTATTTGACCAAACTCAGATTGGGTGGGGATTTCATCACCCTTCCCAGGACCCCAGAAAACACCTAAAGCATTTTGCATCGACCACCTTTAATTAAAAAAAGATTAGACTCAGACCTAAGGACAGCGAGCTCAATAGGAAAAGGACTAGGGTAGGCATCGGCCGTTTATCCTAACCGACATTGCGGTGTCTAGGCTAGTGGTTATTAATTAGGCCCACTATAGTGGTGGTTCCTTCCCACTTACCTGGCCGTATTTGTCCGTGAAGAGGCGGTTTGAGGTCTATTTCTAGCCCTAGTTAGGAGCTGTCTAGTAGACCTAGGCGACCCTAGATCTAGGCCTGATTTTGCATGTGTGGTTGATACAGTTGTGTCACGAGTCCTTTTTTCAAAAACCTCTTTGCAAAACTCCCACATAAAACATTAAAAAAAAGAGAAAACAAATAAAACTTTTCAAAACTTGCAACTTGTCGCAAAAAGAAAACCTGCAAATTCACCACACCACTTTCCCTCACTGACGTTATCTTACCCCCACATTCTGTTTTTCTTTTTTTTTCTGACTGCACTATCCCTTTTAGTATATGTCACTTTGGACTAGGGATACAGACGCCCGATTAGTCCGCGTTTCGTTGGTACCGACCAACGAACCCTTCGACACCGAAGTCGAAAATCCGTCCACTTTCTTACCTTCACCTTCAACTTTTTTCACCGAAGGTATGTCGGATTCAACCCCAATAATACCTTGCCGACGGGAATGATTCCGCCTCCACCAGGTGCTAATAACCCGAACCAGCCTCCTGTTGAAGCGCCCGCACGAGTTGCGCTCCAGGACCTCTTTTACCCCATCCGCACTTCTTTACCCACCTGTCTTTCACCCCCACCGGCAAATGGGGACAATTTTAAGATTAAACCACATTTCATCAATATGCTGCCGAAATTTCATGGTTTGGAAACTGAAGACGCATATATCTTTATTAATAAATTCCAAAATGTGTGCGCTATGATGAAAACGACCCAATTGAGTGATGACGCTATAAGGCTAAGGGTCATTCCTTTCACCTTATGTGACCTAGCCGAGAAGTGGCTATATAGCACCGCATCACATTCTATTAGGAATTGGGATGAGTTTGTGAAGGCTTTTCTAAAAAAGTTTTATCCTCACCATAAAACTGCCAGAATCCGCAATGAAATAATTCAATTCTCACAACTTCCGTCTGAACCATTTTGGAAGTGCTTCGAGAGATTCAAGGACCTATTAGTTCAATGCCCTCATCATGGGATAGAAAGTTGGCAACTTTGCCAAACATTATACGAGGGATTGAACTCGGCAACGAAGCAGTTGCTAGAAACCATCTGTCAAGGTCATTTTCTCTCTAAGTCTAGTGATGAAGCGTGGCAGTTTCTCGAGGATCTTAGTGAGCAGACAATACAGTGGGAGAGTACCAAGACCACATCATCTTCTAGTGGTCAATCTAGGGCAGGCATACATCAAGTAGAGATGTCGATTGCCATGAAGGCCGAGATGGCCGCTCTTACGAAAAAGCTAGAAGCGATCGAGACCAAAATCTCATCACCTTCTCCTGCCCCTGCTATGCCCCCACGAACTGTCTGTGCTTGTTGTGCGGATCCTTCGCACCTGACCGAAGAGTGTCCTTATAATGCATCTACACAAGGACAGGATCAAGTCAATGCTGCATTTCAGCAACGACAAAGAAACGATCCGTACTCTTCGACGTATAATCCGGGGTGGAGGAGTCACCCAAATTTCGCTTGGAACCAAAATCAACAATTCCAAGGAAATAATAATAATTTTCAAAGACCTCCTCCTCCACAACAACAACAACAACAAGCACCCTCGCAAACTCAATATCAACCGCAACAATTTCAACAACCTTACCCTAATCAGGTGAACAATTTTGTGCCGAACAATGCTTACCAGCCAAACAATTATGTTCAACCTAATAATGATAAGGTTAGCTCGCTCGAAAGAAGTCTAGATGCGTTCCTTAAGCAATCTACACAGTCTACAGCAAGACTTGAGACTTCTATTCAATCTTTAGTGCAAAATAGTGCCTCACACGATCAAAGCATCAAATCTATTGAGGCACAAATTGCACAACTCAATGCAGCTTTGAGCGAGCGTGAAAAAGGAAAACTCCCGTCTCAACCGTTGCCCAACCCCGGTCACGCACATGCTGCACACAATCAGCAAAATCATAATGTGAATGCTGTGACCACGTTGAGATCGGGAAAAGTGTTGCGAAACAATGTGGGCATTAACAATAACTCCCCTGCCGGTGGGCCTTCTTCATCTTCTTCACCATCTTCTTCTTCTTTAGAGCCTATTCTCCACCCTTCACATGGCTCTACCTCTTCTAGCTTGAACGGACCCATTTCTCACAACACGAACACATCTACACGAGGTACCGTTCCAACTCGACAATCTGATCCACAAAAATTGGACTCAACCACTTTTCAAAATGTTCCTTTTCCTAATCGGTTGAGATCCAATAAACCAACTCCTCAAATGGAGAATATTGTCGAGTTGTTCAAACATGTTAGCATAAACATCCCTCTTTTGGATGCAATTCAGCAAGTTCCTTCATATGCCAAAATTTTAAAGGACTTGTGCACCAAAAAGAGGAAGTCGCAAGTGCCAAAGAAAGTTTTTGTGGCTAGTGCTATTAGCGATGCTCTTGTAAATTGCTTACCCCCAAAGCAAAAGGACCCCGGGTGTCCTACCATTTCGATAACAATTGGGGACAAGAACATCAATAGAGCACTATTAGATCTTGGCGCTAGCGTCAATTTGCTACCCTATTCTGTGTACGAGCAATTGGGCGTTGGAGAGCTTAAGCCCACTCACTGTACTCTCCAAATGGCTGACCGGTCAATAACCCATCCTAGGGGAGAGCTGGAGGATGTGTTAATAAGAGTAGGGGATTTCATTTTCCCCGTTGACTTTATTGTGATGGACACACAACCTGTCGCTAACCCCCGGAACCAAATTCCGGTTATACTAGGTCGACCATTTTTGGCAACTTCCAACGTAGTGATCAATTGTCGTAATGGTTCAATGAACCTATCTTTCGGCAATATGACAATTGAGCTCAATATTTTCAAGTTAGGAAGTCAGCCTGCTGAGCCCAATGCTAGCGTACTTGATGTTTGCTCGATCAATGAGATCGCGGAGGAGGACTGTGAGTTCGAGAATTTTTTGTTCGACCACAGCAATATTAACGCCACCAGTGCGTTCCTCCTAGAATCCGACACAGCTTTCACGGCGGATAACGATTTTGAATGTTTTACATTCGTTGACGACTTTGAAGACTCATCACCTGAATTGGAGTCTTTTGCTTTTTCGGATAAGTTAGTTGAACCGTTCGACACTGTTGCGTACACTCGGTTTGAACCTTTGATGGAATCATTCGAGTTTGAAACAACTACCCCATTGTTGCCATTTATTGTTTCACCTCCTAAACTCGAATTAAAGCTTTTGCCGACACACCTAAAATATGCATATCTAGGTGATAATGAGACCTTACCTGTCATTATATCAGCTTCTCTAGCTCTTGAGCAAGAGAAGGCTCTCTTGACGGTCTTACTTAATAATCGGCAAGCTTTCGGCTGGTCTATGGCGGACATTAAGGGGATTAGTCCCCTCATAGTCGAACATCATATACACTTAATGGATGATGCCAAGCCAGCACGAGATCCACAAAGGCGCCTCAACCCCATCATGAAAGAGGCTGTTAAGAAGGAAATTGTCAAATGTCTGGATAGCGGTATCATTTACCCTATCTCGGATAGCCAATGGGTTAGCCCAATCCACGCCGTGCCCAAGAAATCGGGCATTACGGTCATTACAAACGAGGCAAATGTGTTGATTCCCACTCGCACCCAAACTGGGTGGCGAGTCTGCATAGACTATAGGAAACTCAATGCCGCAACAAGGAAGGACCACTTTCCCTTACCTTTCATTGACCAAATGCTCGAGCGATTGGCAGGGCACGAATTCTATTGCTTTCTCGATGGCTATTCCGGTTACAATCAAGTCCCCAACGCCAAAGAGGATCAAGACAAGACAACATTCACTTGTCCCTTTGGCACTTTTGCTTATCGTCGCATGCCCTTTGGGTTATGCAACGCACCCGCTACATTTCAGCGGTGTATGATGGGGATCTTTTCAGACATGGTTGAAAAGTTCTTGGAGATTTTTATGGATGATTTCTCCATCTTTGGCGACTCCTTCGACGAGTGTTTACGCCATCTTGACGCTGTTCTTACCCGCTGCAGGGATAAGAACCTAACATTGAATTGGGAGAAGTGCCATTTCATGGTGCGAGAGGGCATCGTCTTAGGACATGTCATCTCGCAAAACGGCATCGAGGTTGATAGGGCTAAAATCGAAGTGATTTCTAACCTACCTCCCCCAAAATGCGTCAAAGATATTAGAGCCTTCCTTGGCCACGCTGGTTTCTACAGACGGTTTATCAAGGACTTTAGCAAGATTGCTAGACCCTTGACTCTCTTACTGGCCAAGGACACGACCTTCGCTTTCGACTCCACATGCACCGAAGCATTCGAGTCTTTAAAACATTCACTCATCACTGCGCCCATCCTCTCATCTCCCGACTGGACGCAACCTTTTGAAATCATGTGCGACGCATCAGACTTTGCTATTGGCGCTGTTCTTGGACAGCACATTAATAAGATGCCGCACGTAATTTATTATGCTAGCCGAACACTAAATGAGGCCCAACTTAATTACACAACAACAGAGAAAGAATTTTTAGCTGTTGTGTTTGCACTCGAAAAATTTCGGCCTTATTTAATCGGCTCTCCAGTCGTTGTTTATACTGATCATTCGGCTCTTCGCCACCTTTTTGCGAAGAAGGATGCTAAGTCAAGGCTAATACGTTGGATCCTTTTATTGCAAGAGTTTGACCTTGTCATTAAGGACAAAAAGGGATGTGAAAACGTAGTAGCTGATCACCTATCACGACTTCCTTCTTCGCCCACGCTCGATCTTCCAATCACTGACGTTTTTCCCGATGAGCAACTCTTGACCATTTCTTGCGAACCTTGGTTCGCCGATATTGTAAACTATTTAGCCATCGGCCTGATTCCTAATGATTGGTCGAAACAGGATAAGCTTCGATTTTTGTCCCAAGTAAAGCATTTTTACTGGGATGAACCCTATCTTTTTAAATACTGTTCCGACCAAATCATTCGTCGGTGTGTGCCCGAGAGTGAGGTCAAGAGCGTGCTGTCTTTCTACCACGATCAAGCATGTGGCGGGCACTTTGGCCCAAAGAAGACAGCCGAAAAAATTTTGCAGTGTGGTTTCTATTGGCCACGACTCTTCAAGGATGCATTTGAATACTGCAAAACTTGCTCCCGGTGCCAACACTTGGGCCGGATTTCGCGGAGAAACGAAATGCCACTCCAACCCATTTTGGTAGTGGACATTTTTGATGTTTGGGGTATAGACTTCATGGGACCATTTCCTAACTCTTTTGGAAATGTGTATATTCTGTTGGCGGTTGACTACGTTTCTAAGTGGGTCGAGGCTGTGCCTAGCCGAACGAACGATAATAAAGTTGTCGTTCGATTCCTTAAAGAACACATATTTTCTCGATTCGGGCACCCTCGGGCGATAATAAGTGATAATGGTTCTCACTTCTGCAATAGGACTTTCGAGTCCTTAATGCGTAAATACTCTATCACCCACAAATTGTCAACGTCGTATCACCCCCAAACATGTGGGCAAGCCGAGGTTTCAAATCGGCAAATAAAGCAAATTTTGGAGAAAACGGTTTCCAAAAACCGTAAGGATTGGTCACTTAAATTGATAGATGCACTATGGGCTTTCCGTACTGCATATAAGACCGATCTTGGTATGTCTCCATACCGGCTTGTGTACGGGAAGGCTTGCCACCTCCCAGTGGAGATCGAGCATAGAGCATTTTGGGCTATCAAAGAGCTGAATTTGTCTTTAGGAGATGCGGGCAGCAACAGAAAGCTGCAATTGAATGAGTTGGAGGAGCTGAGGGATGAGGCATATGATAATGCCAAAACTGCTAAGAACCGAGCTAAGGTGTTCCACGATAAACACCTTTTACGAAAAACTTTTGAACCTGGTCAACAGGTTCTACTTTATGACACTCGGTTACATTTTCATCCTGGTAAGCTCAGGTCCAGATGGAGAGGACCTTTTGTAGTCCGCACCGTTTATCCGCACGGTGCGGTTGATCTTGAGAACCCTGAAGACGGTACCTTATTCAAGGTAAATGGGCATCGACTGAAACCGTTCTTCACAGCGGATCCTTCGGAGGAGCTCCTGTTTTTGCAGGAGCCGATTTACACTGATTGATCTTCCTCCGCTTTCACCCCCAAACTTCGTTTCCCGAAGACACTATTTCAAATAAGTTTGGGGGTGTGTATATCATTTGTATGTATATTTCCAAAATACCATAAAAAAATAAAAAATAAAAAAATCAATAAAAAAAAATAATAAATAATAATAATTTTTGGACCTAATTGCAAATTTGCAGATTACAAGCTGTTTTTACAAATAAAACCCTTGTCTTAAAGGGTGTTTTGTGTAAATCACCCTCCCATCCCCTATTTAAAGGACCCGACCCCCCCTCTGTGTTTACCCTAAAAAATTTCCTCCTCATAAACCCTAGCCTCCGCCCCTGCCCTCTGCAGAAATTTCCAGACGCGCCGCCACCAGATCGCCGCGGAACCGCCGCATCCGCCGCCTCCCGCCGCGCATCCGCCGCCGTCCTGCTTCTTCACCCCCTGATTTTTCAGGGGAGGTAAATCTGACCCTTTTGTCTCTGTTTTTGCATATATTTTCTCTGTAAAATCGTGATGGAACACAAAATGCAATATGAAAGGGATTGCTCCCCTGTTTTCGCACACGAGATTTACGGTACATATTTCCCACACGAAATCGCACAAAGGGGCTGGAATTTCCTCCTCTATAATCATGGATCTGCATTTGCTCTCCCTAACCTAGTTGCCCAATTTTACGAATCCATGGAAGATAATAGCCTAGACAACTTAGGTTACATTAAACTGAATTGGGGAAATAATGAAATTCGCATCGATAGGGACATGATACACGAGGTTACACTCATACCACGTGTACCTGCACATGAACACCCACTTCGCTTTGAAGATTATATGCCATTAATGGGTAATGACTGTGCACGAGAACCGCGTAAGGGGATCCAAGCACGGACCCTTTTCGCAAATGTTTTAACTGTGTGCCGGTGGGCACAAAACAATATTTTTGGAAGTTCTCACAACACGACCTTTTTCACCCCTTCGTTACATGTCGTCCACACTTTAATGACGAAAAATCCTAGGTTCGACATGTGCACGGTTTTGCTGCAATCCATAGGTACGGGTAAACGAGGTAGTGTATATCCATGTCCCATGCTCGTTACCCAACTCTGTCGTTATTTCCTCCCACCCGAGGAATTTGACTCAATTATGATAGACGATGTCCCGGTTCGACCACTGTTAGAGGGCGTCTCGTCGTCCTACTCTAGACTTACGGATATTTGGACACGAACAGAACCGGCAGAGAATGTACCTGCACACACCCCTAGCTCGAGCTCGACTTCGAGCGGGGAAGAGCTAACTCCCCAGGAGCATGCGCGATTAATGCGAAGAACAGTAAGAAGAATAGACTCTTTGAGAGATGAGTTTCGGGCAACTGCACGAGAGCACGACCGTCGGTTGACGGAAATTGAGTGGGGGATCCAAACACTTTTGGCTAGAGGGGAGAGATCACGTTCACGCTCACGAGCGCGACGTGGGGCCGGGCAGTGAGGGCACTGCTTTGCTCAAGTTTGGGAGTATTAGAGGGTGATGTATATAGTTATCCTTCGCATTGCATATATCTTTGTTTTCCTTTTGCATATTTAATTTCTGCATTGCATCTTTATATAAAAATCATAAAAATTTGAAAAAAAAAAAAATAAAATTAGAAAACTGAAAAACCCATAAAAATTGAGAAAATTCCAAAAATTATAAAAATTATTCAATTTTGGTTAATTGACTTGAGTTGATAAAAAGGTTAACTAGCTAGGAAAAACTAGATCTTAGACTTAGTAAATTAAAAACCCTAAAAATAACCTTGCTTAAAGTTTAACGGTAGAAAGTGTATGTCTTTGTAGGTTATTTAGGAATAGGCAAATTTTGGGTTCACTTCGTGGGTTAAGCCAAAACGAGGGAAGAGTATTAATGCTCTTATTAAAGTATAAGTTCGAAAGATAGTTCCTAGCTTGAGTTTAGATTCTGAAAACATGTACCCTACAAAATGCACAATCACGCACCTTGAAACTTGGATTAGTAGAAGAGACCTTGAATTACTCTTGTCTAAAGTCCTTAGCACAATGAAAATAAAAAGAAAAAAAGGGATGAATAAAAAAAATGGACACTGGTTTTTGTGATTACTTAGGGCTAGAAAATTAATTAGCGAGGGTGCTTCATCACCTAGTGCCTTAGACCAACTGGTTTGGGAGTCACTGCTAAAAGCCTTGGGTGTTGCAAAATTAGGAAATACGCTTTAAAGGCCTAACGCATCTTGTAATCGGCTGTTGGTACCTCAAGAAGTATTAACGGTCGTATGAAGGATGTGTAAGCGAAAGTTAAGTGCTTTGGACAATGGACGAGAGTACGATTGCTTGATTTGAATTTCCAAGTGTAGGGGTGAAAATTACACACACGTGGGGATATGTGATTAGAGTTTAGATAAGAGAAAGGAATGAAAAATACAACTTGTATCTTTAATAGAGTTGATAGAAATTCCTAAGTGGAGATGAAACTCTAGAAGAAAAACTTAAGAAATGCTGAATTCTAAGTAATTCTATAGAACATGTACAATCTTAAGTTACATAATAAGGAAGTGTGAAGAATATGGGTGGATAATTTGCGGGGCGATGATAATAGAATTCCTTATTAGAAAACCTGATTGGAAAACAAAAGTCGAAAAACCAAGTTGATAGGATTTTGTGGGTGTAATCCGGTGAAAACCCTCAGGAGACAACACTCCTCCTACTAGGGACACCTAGAGGTTTAACGGCTTGTTGCACATGCTCAGTGCAATCGCGTTTCCCTGCGAAAGTGTGGCTAGGTTAGAATCTAAACTCATAAGTTTGCTCGAGGACGAGCAAAAGGTAAGTTTGGGGGTATTTGTTCAGATCATAATATTGCATTTTTCATTCCCCTTTTCTTATCCTTTTTATAAATAAACAGGTACTCTTGACGCACGTTTGTTGCATATTACAGGATACAGGTTTCTGGAGCAAATACAGTGAAAAAGACACAAAACAACAGAAAAAGGGACTTTTGACCAACTATTGGACGGATCCTAGTCAAGCCTAGACGAAGAACAGTACAAGGTCCAAAAATGTCAAGTGAACGGTCAAAAGATACGAACAAGTTTTCACTGAAGATCTGGAGAAGACCCAGAAGCTCAACAGAGAAAATACATATAAAGATACAGAGCCCAAGAACCCCTGAAGAAAGCCCAAAAGTTTGGCGGCCCAAGACCACCAAAGGGCCGCGGATCCGCGGCCCAAGCCAACAATTGCCGCGGATCCGCGGCCATTATGTGCCCGTGTCGGTGCATTTTTTCTGTGCCGGTGCGTCGGTGTGGGTGTTGGGATTTTCAGTGGGCAAATCTGTAATTGCGCATGTGCGAGACTCTGAAACCCTAATTCTCCTGTTTGCTTATAAATTGTAATCTAAAATTGTAAAACCCGATGCCTCTTTTCAATCAATAAAAGTGAGATTTGTTGGAGAATTCAGAGCATCATCTTTTCTTGTAAGTTTTTAAATTCCTGCCTTAGTATAATTATTCTACTTGCCCTAGTTATCCATTGTTTGCTGTAGTTCACTAGTTAGCTTTTTTTAATCTGTCGTAAGGTAACTCTTTAAAACATAAACATAAAAAATGTCTCGTTGTAATAATTCCCTAATGAGCGAGTAAAATTCTCGCTCGTTAGGGTTAGGAACAAGGGAGGGAATGAGAGATGGATGTCTCTCATCTCCTTCAATGCCAACATATTTTTTTTAAAAACGAAATCTTCATGCATGCATATATGATCCGCCTCCTACGGCACCCTACCTACAAGGTAACGGTGAACCGTAGTATAAAAGGCCGGACATATATGACGTCCATGAAGATCACAGCAATTAATAGGAAAGGACGGACAAGGATCTAGAGGAAGAAACTTTGTTTCTTCCCGATCATCCTAATCCCCTTTGCTAATAATTGTTGTGATTTTTCTAAAAAGCTTAAATCACGGCATTGAAAGAGGTGAAAACATTGATCTAAACACTCCTACCTTCGACCTAACCCTAACGAGTCCTTTCATATCACATAAATTTGTCTTTAATTCAATCGATACAAACCAAACAACAATTTGAATCAACTCGTTATAACACAAAAACAGAAGCTCACACATCCCTGCGGATCGACCCGTACTCACCGGCTAGCTGCGAAGCGACGCCGTTTCTGATTACGGTAAACTACAAATTTTTCACCTAAATCAGCTGGAAGTAAAGGTCATCAAGGAAACTAAGAAACTTATCGATGCTGGCTTCATCAGGGAAGAGAAGTACGTGGACTGGATCGCATGTATTGTCCCAGTAAAGAAGAAAAATGGGCAGATCCGAGTTTGTGTCGATTTCAGGGACCTTAACAAGCCACGCCCTAAAGATTTCCCACTTCCGGTCATAGAAATGATTGTCGATGACACCTCAAATTACTAGCTGTTCACCTTCATGGACGGTTCGTCTGGGTACAATCAGATAAAAATGTCGCCTGAGGATGAGAAGCATACAACATTTCGAACCCCGATCGGCATATATTGTTACAAAGTGATGCCGTTCGGACTGAAGAACGCAGGTGCTACATATCAAAGGGCAATGACCAATATCTTTGATGACCTAATCCATAAAGTCGTCGAATGCTATGTTGATGATCTGGTCGTCAAGACTAAAGCAAGGCCGATCACATCCAAGATCTTAGGACCGTTCTCACTAGACTGAGGGAATACGATTTGAAGATGAATCCTCTGAAGTGTGCTTTTGGCATGTCATCGGGAAAATTCCCGGGCTTTATAGTCCGACATCGGGGGATCGAAGTTGACCCATCCAAGATAAGGGCCGTAATGGAGATGCCCCCTCCAAAGAGTCTGACGCAGCTAAGATCTTTTCAAGGCAAGTTTGCTTATATACGAAGGTTTATCTCAAATTTATCGGGGAGATGTAGGCCTTTCTCAAAGCTCATGAAGAAAGGAGCTCTTTTTGTCTGGGATGCCGAATGTCAAGAAGCGTTCGAAAGCATCAAACAGTACCTGTTGCACCCTCCAGTGCTTGCTTCCCCTATTCTAAATAAACCGCTGATTCTCTATACTGCCGTGCTAGATGAGTCACTCGGTGCGCTCTTTGCCCAGAACAACGAGGAGGGAAAAGAAAATGCTCTCTACTACCTCAGTCGAACTTTAGTCGGGGCGAAACACAACTATTCCCCGATCGAAAAGCAATGCCTGGCTCTGATATTCGCTGTGAAGAAGCTGAGGCACTATCTTCTCGCTCATCGGGTTATGCTGATCTCCAAGGTCGACCCACTCAAACACTTGATGACCAAAGCAAGCCTAGCCGGTAGAATGGCGAGATGGGCTGTCATGCTGAACCCTCGAAGGGGAACTCAGATCTTCCATCAGATCTCAAAAAGGGGAGATTTTTAAACCTCACCCCCCTTTTTCTTCAAGATCCGGCCAACAGAAAAGGAGGAAGAAGGATACCCACCTCCAAAAATCCCATTTTGGGGAAGATCCAGGGCCAAAGGGGGGAAGAAAGGGGTCCCTTTCGGTCATTTCCAAAGATTTCAAGGAGTTTAACTCCGTTCAAGATCTGTTGGAGTTTAACTCCATAAACAAAACCCTTTTAGGAGTTTAACTCCAAATCTACACATAATCCCTGTTAGGAGCTCAACTCCAAAGACCCTTGGGAGTTCAACTCCCAGCCCAGGGGTTATGACCCTTTTCCGCTGGTGTTTCCATTAGTCGCGTGCCACACACTGACCCATGGGCGCCCAGCGGTCGCGTGCCATGCACGTGACCCATGGGCGCCCAGCGGTCGCGTGCATGGCACGTGACCCGTGGTCGCTCAGCGTCCACGTGCGCCTCACGTGACCCGCGGGCGCCCAGCGCTCAGCGATCGTGTGCTGCGCACGTGACCCGCGGGCGCCTAGCGCTTAGCAGTCGCGTGCAGGGCACGTGACCCACAGGCGCCAAGCGCCCATGCGCCTGGCTCATGACTCGCGGGTGCTATGCGCCAGGTACGTGACCCACGGGCGCCAAGCGCCCACGCGCCAGGCACGCGTCTTTAAGACGCTCCTCACCCCTCATTTTCCATGCACTCCATACCCAAAACATGTCCCCCATTGGAAAAAATTTTCTAACGGGGCGCTGCCCCGCACCCCGCAAGGGGATGCTAGCCTCTTTGACCCCCATCCCGCTATCCGGGTAGCGGGACCCTCGTAAACTCTGCGAGGCCCCCGATATATCCAAAACCCTTTCAAAACACAACATAAGCATACGGCACATTGAGCTCGCATGATCAGTTTGACCTGTCAATCGGAGGTTCCCTCGCTCCAAAGGCGAGGGATAATTAATGACAGCTTAGTCCGTAGCCGCCGGAGATTCGGATACCTACAATTAATAAACCCTCTCCTACCCTAGGCAGGGGAATCTATAGTACGCCTGAAAAGCACATACGTATTCCCATCTCAATGGGGTGGCTAAAAACACCCTACATTTGTGTAACACCCGAGCCCAATAATACTAGTTATATTACAAGTTGAGGGTTATATATTGCTCTTTTCCAATTTTCCTAATTTTCTGATGTTTATGGCTAGATTATAACCGGTTAAGTCATTTTGGCACATAACAAATTTTAACTCCTAAAATGAAATTTAAGATGTCCATGTTGGCCTACTCGTCGCCACTAGTCGCGTGGTAGCGTCCGCGTGTCGAGATTCCGTCCCGTTCGGCTAAACGGGCACGTTGGGACGACTACGCGCGCGTGCAAGTGTCCGACTTGGGGGCATGCATTTTAATCACTAAACACCTCTTTTCAAAATTTGGAACCCGCTTAAAATCTTATAATTTGAATTTGGAACATTTGGACGCAACCCGGGCGCGATTTGGAAATGTTTCATTTCGCGCCAAAAAGGGCCCGTTTCAATTTAATATTTAAAACTAATATTATGTACGAATGTTAATTACTAACCGTAAATCCCTCACAAATTCAACTAAATCCTTCTCATAATTTTTCCCCGGCCAATCACGAGCTCCTATTGAGCTCGTGGGCCCCCTCCTTTCCATCTCTCTCTCTGCCTCTCTCCTCTTTCCCTCTCCCCCTCAATCTCCTTCAAATCTCTCTCTCTCTCTCTAATCTCTCTCTCTCTCTTCCTCTATTTATTCTCTCGCATGCAGCCGCCTTCATCCCCACGCGACCACGAGAAACCCCCACGCAAACCCTAACCCTAGCTCACGCAGTCTCACCGCCGGTCTCCTCGCGACCTCGCCGTCGCCGCCCTCACCACCACGACCTCCACCGCACCCACCTACCCTCTTCCCCCCGTTCTCCCGCTCCTCCCCGCGCCTGCAACCCATTCCCGACCTCGCCTCCACCCGCGCAAACCTCGCCGTCGACGCCACGCATCGTCGTCGACGACCCCGCGACCCCCTTTCACCCTACTCGACCCGACCTCGTCGTCGTTTCCCTCCTCCCCTCGCCGGAACAGTAAACCCTAGCCTTCATCCTTCGCCTGCACCTCCCCTGTTCGCCGGAGAAACGCGCCGGCGACATCGTCGACGCCACCTCCGACCACCTCCCTGTTCCCTCGACCACCAGAGCCGACCCCCTCTCCTCCAGCTCGCCGCAGCACCCTATTCCGCGCACCCCGAAGCCTCCACCCTTGCTGCAGCCGCCGCCGTCGCTTCGCCGGCGATCCAGTGCCGTCGAGCCATCGTGTTTGCACCCTGTTTCTTCGCGGTGAGTTTTCCTTGTGCTTCCTCTTGGTACAATCCCTCCGCTGGTCCGTATTTTGGATGCGTAGTTTATGTTTGCTAACTTTGTTGTTTCTGTTTGCTGCCGGATCCGACCATGCCGTCTTGGCGAACCCGACGCTACAGCGAAGCCCCTAGTCCGTGTGATCCCGTTGTTCGCTGTTGGGACCTGATCCGTGGCCCGTGCTAGCTTATCGCGTTTTCTGCCGACATCGCATCCGTGTTTCCGTCTGCTGACCGTCGAGGCAAGTATCTGAATACTTGCTTGAACATGCTAGCGTGCGAGATCTAGTCTTGCCACGCAATTTAATTCAAACTATTTAATACCGTAACTTAGATATGGCATTTGATATCGTAATATTGCTGTTGTCCTCATAATGGAATCGTACAACCGTTCCTCGTAATTCATTAACCCACATCAATCCATGCTTTAACTAAATAAAACGACTGAATTCTATCTGCTTGAACTGTTAAACCATTCTTGAGACAATCATTACATTTAGTATAATTTCTTGTAGTTCCTTAATTTATAACTGTGAATATTGCTTTACCTTGTGGCTATTACACCCTTAAGATGATTGAACCTGTTATTAAGAGAATATAAACATCACTGTGGTTATATGGAAGATTGTGGTTAATTACTGTTTCCTGCTGTTATTCATTATTGATTGCATACTTGTTGCGAGCACTTACCCGATTGCACGACATTTTGGCCTGACCCTGATACACCTGACTTATACATACATACCGACTCATCCTGTTGTACCATGACATTACTTGTTTTATGATTTCATGCCTAGTGCCGACAAACCTAACCATTCCTGCTGTCGATCCAGACAGACCTACTTTTACTCGACCTTGTGTTGGCATTAGTCCTTGACTACTGAATACCTGACCTGACATACATAGTTTGGGGGTATGGGGAAATCAAAGGTGAAACCGACTTGTAACTCAACAGTTCGATACATTGTTCTGATCAGTCTTACGGGCTTGGCCAGCTCCGGAGTGTTGATGCTGACATCACTCATCTATCCTACTACCTTTTACTGCTTAGCGGCACGTCTCGGATTCAGCCCCGAGGATCATGACCGTGGTCCCGGGCACGCACGGGATACTATTGAGTTACATCGACGATTCATCAATTGGTTTCAAAGACTATAGAGTAGAAAACCTGATAGGACAGTTTAGTCACCACTGCACATTACCCTGTTTACTACTTCTTATTGCTGCTTTATTCATGTTCATGCTTGCATTGCTTATTACCATGTTTATGCTATATACTTGATATCATGACGCGCTGACGTCTGGGTTTTGCATGGCCCAGATTCCGTACCCTTGTCGTCAACCGAGCAGGAGTACTTCAGCCAGCCGGCTGAGCTGTGAGTTCTTTAGAGTTTAGTTTATTTATGTCATTTCATTTCCAGATGTGAGCCCGCATTATGGGACATACTGTTTATTCATTGTATTGGATCATTAGCTTCCGCACTTTTGTTTATTGATTCTTGTTATTATGGATTTGGACATGTATTAGATTAGCTTATTATCTTGTTCTTGATATCTTTACAACCGTAATGTGACTGTGGATGGATACTTCCTACCCACAGGTAGCATGGTTGGCTATGTCACGTGCCCAAACTTGCGTACTCTGGGAAGCGGGGCGTGACAATTGGCTTACTTGAATTAGGTGGGGTCCTATAGACTTCATATGATTCAAGTGCCAGTCACGTTCCTATTCCGGGTCGTGACAATATCGATGACACATATGCGCCACATAAGATGCCCAGTTTCGAAAGTACCAAGTCAAATTCTGCACTTGCAAAGTGCGGAATTTAACTTGGCCCAGTTGTGGCGAAGTTTTATTCCGCATTTTGCAAGTGTGAAATTCGACTTGCCCTATCCAGAGCAACTGAGTGTGGCCAAGACTTATTCCGCACTTGCAAAGTGTAGAATTCGACTTGGCATCTCCCAGAGAGCGTCGTATCTATTGGCCAAGTATATTCCGCATTTGCAAAGTGTGGAATATACTGGCACACTCACATTCGTGTGGCCCCACCTTCTTTCCCCTTTAATACATTATGCTATCTCTTTCTCATATATCTCTCTCTCCTCTCGATCTCTCTCACTCTCACTCTCCTCTCGATCCCGATCTCTCCCTCCTCTCGATCTCTCTCTCCCTCCTCCTCCTCATCTGAACCCGAACCCTATCCTCCAGCATCGATCTCGAGCCTCCCTCCTCCTCTTCCTTCAAAGCTCCCAGCTGTAGCCAATCCCTTCCTCGTCGAGACTGAACCCTCATTCTCCAAAATAAGTTTTAATTTTAAATAAATTTGTTTAAAATTATAGTTATTTTTTTGCTTTTAATTAGTGGGTTTTGGGTAAGGGTATTATAGGGTAATTTATGGTATGTTAGTGTTAAGGTTAGGGTAATTTAGGGTATTTTAGGGATTAGGGTTAGGGTTAGGGTAATATGGGGTACTTATAGGGTTAAGGCTAGGGTCAAGGTAATTTAGGTTTTTTTAATGTTAAGGTTAGATTATTTTGGGGGATAGAGTTAGGATAATTTAGTGTTTTTGTGAGGGTTAGGGTTGGTGTATTTTGGGGGTTAGGTAAAGTTCATAAGCACTGGATTTAAATTAAAAATAGATTATTGAATGTTGTTGTTGTGAATATTGTAGAGTGTATAAGTCCGTTTCTTGAGTTTTCGATAATTTCACAATTATTATTAATATTAGGTACGATAGCAAATGAGGATACTGTGTTGATTTGTCATTATAACGGAAGCTTAAACATTGAAGCGAGTGGAAGGCCGAACTACGTTGGTGGAAAAAGTAAAATAATGAGAGTTAATAAATCATGCTCACATAATGAGTTGAAGCGAAAGATTTATGCAACCACACGGAAAAATCCGAGAGGTTATAAGATCGAATTGATATGCAAGGTTCCGATTACAAGTCAGGACTACACAAGCGTTGAAGTAGTCGATGACGAGGATACAAGCATGATACTTAGCTTGTATCCGGAAAATCCATTAATACAAGCGTTGGTGGTGAAAGAAGCTGTATAATCGCATCAAGAAGATGTACAATCACCTCAAGAAGCAGCACAATCACGTCAAGCTTATGAACCACATGGGGAATTTACATGAATGCTCAATACAGCTATGTGCAGTCCTGAAGAGCCAAACGTGCATGATGACACATTCAATTCCATGCAAGTTTCATTCCATGGTACGCAAGTTGACACGGATATGATTAAACGTGATTGGAATTTGTATGGTCAATCAACATCAAATCCGTACAATACGGATTTCACAATGGGGATGGCTGGAGTGAATAGGTAACATATTATTATTTACCGCCGAAAACGGAGACAAAACCGGGATAGATCGTCTAGCCTGAATTTGGGGTCGGATGCTGTTTGGATTTATCCTGTTAGTTATATGTATGACCTAGAGGCCATTACTGTATATACGATGTATATTGTAATGGATGCTTGGACATATATAGGGAGGACTTTCTTGCTCGACATGATAATATGCTATCTGGTTGTACTTTATCTTAACATGTACTCTGATTGTCTTTATGTTACATGTTGATAAAGCCCTTAGGATATGTACGCGACTACTGGGACTATGATGAGATCATACTAGTGGGGCCACGGTAGTCGACGAGTACATCCTATAACTGTTCCTAGTCGAGGGTGTATCGAGACAGGGCATCGATGCACCAGAGTAGACTAGCGTATACGCATCTTGACCCATATGATGGGCGATGGATGATCCCATATCCATCGGTGTTTGACATCAAGGATGGTGTACGGGTGCTCAGTAGAGACTGGGTGCACTGGACGGATTCGCCGAGAACTCCCAGATAGTATTATACCTCACGTCAGATGGCAGTTCTTCGGTGACACTGGTACAGAGTAGTCTGTTGACTCGAGATCGTCATAGAGTCTTGTGTGATTCCCACTGTGCTTTGATTTCCATCATACCACGTCCAAGAGGGCGTGCAAAAAGGTGGCTTTTGGGTACAGTCCCGAATCACATGGAGGCAATGAGCGATAGGAGGGGATTCGTTTCTCCCGGTATAGGGAGTTGATGTTGCGCTGTGTTCGATTGGCTATAACTGGAAATCCCTGACCAGGGTTGCTGAGATTTACTGCTAAATGTTATCAGTAGTTTCTCGAACTGTTATAGACCTCATATCGACACGTCTTATCAAGCTACTGGGGTCTGACGTTTACCACCCCTAGGCGAGATATGCAACATATCAGACGACGAGACCGGACTGTACGGGAGTGTTACTGATTGGATTCGCAGGAGAATGTACAGGCTTGCTTGTTGATCTTCTGATCGCTCAATACATGGGTGGCTGTTACGTTTAGCTGACCGCTTGCAGCTTGTGAGTGTTTGATATGATCATCACCTACTACCGGCGTATTGACGATTCTTTAGAGTCCTACACAGAGGTTTCTTGGCTCAGGCAAAACGGAGTAGGGGCACATATGTGATATGTGCAGGACCGAGAATATTACGAGTATGTGATACCGTATTAGATTCTCACGATATGAGATATCGGCCGGGTATATGTGATATAGCCGGGTCATCGGATCAAGTGTTGATTCGATGAACTGATACAGATTATATTAGTCGGTTATTTGTGAAATAGCAGGATTATCGGATCAAATGTTGATTCAATAATTTAATGTATAATTATATATTTGATATATTAAATTACATTAACTAATATAAGCTCACTAAAAGGTTCTTTTTCTCACTCAGGTAATACATTGATATATATGCGATATATGTTAATTGTATTATTTTATTTTTGTTACAATAAATATTATATATGTGATATATAATATTGTAACATGATATGGTTATTAATGCAACATGTTTAGTGGAGATTAAACATGGTTAGGTTTTGATTTGGGTTAATCATTTCTAGAAGTTTCTAGAAGCTTTGCTTTTGTTTCTTGTAAAGATATTATGCATAGATATTTGTTTAACCCAACCCAACCCTTTAACCATGATTCAATCTCTACAAGGGTTAGTTCTTCTTACCTTATACCATGGTTGCATTTCTAACCTCACACATGAGTTATTCATTATTCATCGCAAAAGGAATTGGATATTCTTCTTCTTTTTCTTCCTTGAAAAAGCTTTCTAGCTTTTTTCTAAGTGATGATTATGAGTGAGTAATTGAAAACAAAAGAGAGCTAAAATCCTACTTCATCATCCTCATCTATCCTTGCCATTTAGATGAGAGTGTTCACTTCATTTGAGAGTGAGAGCTTGTGTTAATGAAACTTCAAGGTAGATCATCTTTGTTATCGAAAATCGGAAGCAAGTTTGCATCATTCTCTTCGTGGAGCCTCTCTAGAGTCCGGATGCACGATGATCGCAGCGAAGGGACCTCAACATGGAGATTTAGAAGTGAAGGACAGGATCTACAAAGGTTGTAATCCCTCTCACTTAGTGTTAAAATGTTTAACATGCTTGTTTTCGCCTAATCTCTAGTTTAAAGATCT
Source organism: Agapanthus africanus (assembly GCA_030015575.1). Lineage (NCBI taxonomy): Eukaryota > Viridiplantae > Streptophyta > Magnoliopsida > Asparagales > Amaryllidaceae > Agapanthus > Agapanthus africanus. Next base: position 887,482,451 of record JASDDO010000019.1, on the reverse strand, counting down.
CGTTTAGGGTTGTTCGGCACGGCTAAATTTTAAATCGGGCATGGTTGATACCTTGTAGAACCTTGTTAGAGTGCCAGTAACCCTACAGTGGTATCAGAGCCAAGCTAGAGCTTTAGGCGAAGTCTAGACGAAGTTTAAAGTCCGATCGAACTCCGAATACCTGTAAAACCCTAGTTTCTGGAATTTTTTTCAAAAGTTGACATTTTTCATATTAAAAATGCTCAGAAAATTCAGCAGATAATTTTATGGGGAACTATGAAAAACGACCCCCTAAATCAACTATTGCGCCGTGGAACCGCGGCCAAACCAAGGCATTGGCGGCGGTTCCGCGGCAAATACTGTAGATTGAGGGATAGTTTTTGTACAGTTACATCCGTAGGTAATTCTGCTTAGTTCTGGGAATTTTTATTTTACTCAAGTGTTGAGTTTTCTGTGTTGTATTGGGCACTCGTTGATTCGATCGGATAATTTAACTTCGTTTATTTTTGTCCGGGTAATTTTTAGAACGTGTTAAAAAGTTCGAACGGATATCAATAACTCATTTTTTCCCCTACCGAAAAATTTCCAAGCGTTGGATTTTTCCGTAGTTTAAGAACGTTTTAAGTCGTGCAAGTAACGCGGTGGACCCTCTAGAAGACAACAAATCTTAACTCAATTATGTGACCGTCTTGAACTGCCTTTAAACCTTAGGGTTTGGGGCAGTACGGCGTGCCACATGTGAGGCGTTGGCTTGACCCTTCTACGGCTGGACCATTGGTACTGTGGTATGTGATGGATGTTTATAAACTAATTTCAAGAGTTGAGAATTATTTGGGAAAACTTGGGTGTTTGATTATTCGATCGGAAAGTTTAACATTGTCTATTTATCTGGAATGTGTTACAATATTTGAAATCCACAAGTAGTTATGAGATAACTAATTTGAATGTTATAAATCTAGCAGTTCAGTCTCAGATGATCGGTTGCCACGGGATTTTGATGCGATCAAAAGTCCGTCGCAATCACGTAGCGTACGGGGATACTCGCCGGGTAAACTTAATAGACAGCCACGCCCCATAGCCCCGACTAAGTGACTGTAGGAGAACCCCGTCGCCAAAAACATCCGTTCGGGTGCTCGCGGCAGCGGTGTTCCGCCTTAGTGCACTTCGTCGACGGCGTCTGGGGGTGCGGCCGTCTACTAAAGTTTGCGACGAGTATTCGATCAGGATGTCTGGAATCTTGTTGAATTGCCCGACTTGATATTGAAAAGAGTTTTCGATAATGAGACTAAAATGCGGGGTTTATAATTGTTAGGCATGCGATATCTAAGGAATTCATTTGGTTAGGCATGCGATGTCTAAAGAGGTTGCGGATTCCAACTGTTGTAGTTTTACACTTTCTTTTCTGTGACCGTAAGTGTAGTATGTAGTTGTATCGCCGGTTTTCGTTGCTATACATCGACGACAATCGGTGTATGCATACTTACTTACGTTGATGATATGTGATGTTATGTGTTGCTGTGATATGTTATATTGGATGGTCATGTTTGAATAGCCGGGGGTTTTATGTGAGATGAGGTTTTTTATTTTCATTCATGTAAAATTCATTGTATGTAATATTCTTTTATTGGGGAACTTCCGGGCTGAGGATGATGTCACCATTGTATATTATTTATTTTTCCGCATTAGGTAGACCCATGGCGGGGAGCACAAGTAATCGGGTTCTGGGGTCCAGTAGGAGACCATCTCGAGGAGTCGAGACCGGGTCTCCTAACCCTAGAATTGGCAGTGTTACTTGCCGCTCTCGTAGGGGTCTAGGGATGTGGGTTTGGCTATTCATCGCGACCGTGGAATCCGTGTTTTATACAGGCTCGTATTAAAAACACGGACCTCCTAGTATATCCAATATTTCATATATGTTCTTCTTCTGCAATGTTCTGTGATGAGATCATATTACTGCCTGAGACGAATGTTTATATTATATATATATGAGATATATATTATAAATTGTTGATTTCGTTTCGTATCTAATGCTTGTGAAGCATAATAAAATGGGACTTCATTAATGAGATTAAAGAAATAAAAGAAATCTAAAGATGTTGTAGAAACTTGTTTAAAAACTGGTAGCTCTAGTTCTTGCTTTGCATAGCGGTGTTCCTTGTAGAACATCCAGCACCTTATTCGATAAGGAAAGAGTCGAGATCCCTTCACCGGGAGTGACTTCTTTAGCAATAACTGGTAGATGCTACAAACTCGGTTTGTCTTTTGATTGCTTCTATAGTTCTTGCTTTGCATAGCGGTATTTCCGAAATATCCTGCACCTTATTCGATGAGGAAAGAGCCGACGATCCCTTCACCGGAAGTGACCTCTTTAGCAAAACTAGAAAAGGCCTAAAAAACATTCCATTTAAAATCACTCAATTCTACAACGATATCAAGTTCATTACACAATAGGTTTTCTTAAAAATCTGTCGTAGCCCGCCGTCATTTCAGATAAGTACTTCATAGTATTCGTGCTGCGTTTGTTGGCTTTCGTCAAAGCATAGTGTGCGGTAGCTATTTATGCTTATCTGCATAAGCATATAATGCGATTGAGTTAGGGTAGTCGTGCGACTTTGTTGGCTTTCGTCAAGGGCCGTGCGGGTGGGTTTAATTCAATCAGGAAATGATGGGTTAGACTTGACTAGTAGCCTATGATTTGTTGGCTTTCATCAAGGTCATAGGATGCTAGGGGCAAAATTTTATTGGGAATTTCAAGTGTTGAAATTTGCAATGAGATTGCATACCTTCTATGAGATAGTTGGATCCCGATACCCGCTGCGAGTAAGAGTTACTCCTGAGAGAGTTTTACACATTACAATTAGCCGATCAAGTAGGTGTCTAGAAAGGTGTCAACGGGGTTATGCCTCTGGGAAAACGAGGTTTACTTTAATTAGGTCCGTGCGAAAGCACGGGGAACCTCCCTCAAAGTACCGACACTAGCCTGGCTGAAAGATTGGAGAACTTGTAGCGTGTAATTAATCCCGGCTAGTCTTTCCTTTTAGGGTTTGAAGGAAGATTTGACTAAAACAGTGGGAGACATCCTGATTAGATATATTAGATAACTAATCTAATCTTGCAAGAGCATACGCTGAGTATTTTCTTCTCTCTCTCCAGGTAGCGACCATATCACGCCTTAATCAAGATAATAATACGGATGTATTGACCGAACCCGCTTGTTATACTGAGCTGGGGAACGTTGGTCCCGCTCCAACTTATAATTGTTATAAGACAGAGCAGGAAATTGGGGATTACCAGAATTCCCGTGTCGCCTAAACGAAGAAAGTGCATGCTGATGCATCTTCTTCGGGTGTGTTCATTACACAGAACTGTTTCTCATTATCCTTTACGTCCTGGGTATTTGATACCGGATCAGGATCCCATATATGTAATTTGTTACATGGGCTACAGATAGGTAGAGAACTGAGAACGGGTGATAAATTTCATGAGATAGAAACGGTGCAAGTGTTGCAGCCAAGTCTGTTGGTAGTTATCACCCTGTATTAACAAATACATTGATTCTGAACGAATGTTATTAGATACCGAACCTGATATACAACATCATATCAATCTCTTTATTAGTAAAGAAGGATATAATTTTGTATTGTTGGATAATGTTTTGAACATTTCCTATATCAAGAGTTGATCGGTTCAGGCACGTTATCTAAAAGCATTGACGTTCTAAATCAAACTATAGTTCTTAGTATACAGAACACACACGAGAGGAAGAGATCAGAAATGAACGAATTCTTCTTGAGGCATTGTAGACTAGGTCATATCAATGTGACCCGACTAGCTAAGTTACATTTAGATGCATATTTAAATTTGTTTGAATTTACATCTTGTGAAACTTGCCGGTCATGTCACAAAGATACGTTGACCATAGCTCTGTTTATTGGAAACAGAGAAAGAGTTAGTGAACTCTTGGGATTGATACATGCTGATGTATGAAGGTCCCCTGTCTACATATGCCAAGACCGGTTCTTTGTACTTCATTACATTCTCTGATGATCTCTCAAGATTCAGACATATGTTCCTGTTGAAACACAAGTCCGAAGCTTTTGAGATATTCACAGAATATAAGTTAGAAGTAAAGAACCAAAAACGGGTATAAGTATTATGTCCTTTGATGTGATCAAGGAGGAGAATACTTGAGCGCGGAGATTCCTGGACTATTCTAAAGGAGAATGAGATTCTCTCTCAGCATCACTCCTCCGTATACACCATAGCACGATGGTATATCGGGGCGGAGCAATAGCACCCTATGTGATATGGTGTGCTCTATGATGAGTACTACTGAGTTTCCTATTTCCTTTTGGGAGTTATGCACTTGAGAAGTTGCATACCTATTGAATAGGGTTCAAATCAAATCAGTTGCCTACCACTTCATATGTGATATGGAAAGGGAAGAGCCCATATTTTAAGTTTGTTAAGATTTAGGGTTGTCCTGCCTATGTCTAAAAGTATAATCCGGACAAGCTCGAGGCAAAGTCAGTTCTGTAGAACTTTGTTGGATATCCCAAGCATTCACAAGGGAATATCTTCTACCAAACCGAGGAACAAAAGATATTTTGTTTCTCAACATGCCACATTTGTGAAAGGGAATTTCTTGTGGAAAAATTAGTGGTCATGAGGTAGAACTGGAAGGGGTTCCAGCTATACAAAACTGCAGCTGATGATTTGGTTGAACCAAAGGATTCAGTAGTTTCCAACGAACCTCAGCCTCTCCGCCGATCTAGTAAGGTTCCTCACCTACTTGAGAGATACTTCGGTTTCTCTATGACAGTAGGAGCGAGGATTGCATCATGAGATGATGACCCAACTAGTTTCGAGCTGGCCATCAGGACTGGGACTTTGTAAGAATGGCTGGATGCTTAGTGATCTGAGATGGAATCCTTATACACCAACAAAGTATGGACTTTGGTTGCTTTATCTGAAGGGTTAAATCTCCATCAGGAGCAAGTATATCTTGCGAAGATTACTTGGTGTACATGGAAAAGTTGAGACTTTCAAAGCTATGCTTAAGTCCATCCAGATCCTACTTGCCACTGCTACATACCATGACTACGATATCTAGTGGTTGGGTGTCATGACTGCTTTTCTAAATGATGTTTTGGAAGAGAGCATCTATAAGTACACAGCCAGAGGGCTTCGTAGACAGTGGGAGCAGCGAAAACGTGTGCAAGATGTTTTATGCGATAAAACAAGTATCGCGGAGTTGGAATGTCTGTTTTGATGTGATAGTCAAAGAGTTTGACTTCATCAAAATGGTAGATGAACCTTGTATATACAAAAAGGTAGTAGAGAGTATGGTGGTGATCTTCGTAGAGTACGTGGATGACATACTCTTGATAGGGAAGGAGTTTCCTATGCTACGCTCGGTCAATCTCCGCTTATCACAAGGATTCTCCATAGAGGATCAAAGCGATACCTCCTGAATCCTGGGATTTGGATCTATGAGATAGATCTAATTGGATATTAGGATACTCACTAGTTGTAGTGAGATGGTATCCATCGATCCTGGGAAGAATCACTGGAAAAGTTCCAGGGTGATAAGGACGACTGAATGTCAGTCGCAGGCATTGTCTTTACCCTCAGTAGAGGGACGGTATGTTGGAAGAGTTCCAAGCTAGATACAGTGACTTACTAGACGATTAAAGGCAAGATACATCGTTACCAAGGATGCTACCAAAGAGGCAGTCTGGATATATAAGTTCATGAGATGAACTTCGTTCCAACCATTGTGTGACAATGGAGTTATGACTTTGGCCTAGGAAGCCCCGTCCCATCAGAAATCCAGATATAATTCTTAGGCAGTATCACCTGATCATGGAGATGGTTGATCTCCAGGAAGATCGAGGTTAAGAGAGTAGACACAGAGGACAACAGTGCGGATCCACTCACAAAGGCCTTTTTCCCAGTAGAGAATTTTATGGGATGGTTGAGTATGAGATACTTCAACCACAGCTAATTGTTGGGTATATGATACCACAACAGATGACCCTAGTGCAAGTGGGAGATTGTTAGTTATATGTATGCCCTAGAGGCCATTACTGTACGTACGATGTATATTGTAATGGATGCTTGGACATATATAGGGAGGACATTCTTGCTCGACATGATAGTATGCTATCTGGTTGTACTTTATCTTAACATGTACTCTGATTGTCTCTATGTTACATGTTGATAAAGCCCTTAGGATATGTACTCGACTACTGGGACTATGATGAGATCATACTAGTGGGGCCACGGTAGTCGACGAGTACATCCTATAACTGTTCCTAGTCGAGGGTGTATCGAGACAGGGCATCGATGCACCAGAGTAGACTAGCGTATACGCATCTTGACCCATATGATGGGTGATGGATGATCCCATATCCATCGGTGTTTGACATCAAGGATGGTGTACGGGTGCTCAGTAGAGACTGGGTACACTGGACGGACTCGCCGAGAACTCCCAAACGGTATTATACCTCACGTCAGACGGCAGTTCTCCGGTGACACTGGTACAGAGTAGTCTATTGACCCGAGATTGTCATAGAGTCTTGTGTGATTCCCACTGTGCTTTGATTTCCATCATACCACGTCCAAGAGGGCGTGCAAAAAGGTGGCTTTTGGGTACAGTCCCGAATCACATGGAGGCAATGAGCGATAGGAGGGGATTCGTCTCTCCCGGTATAGGGAGTTGATGTTGCGCTGTGTTCGATTGGCTATAACTGGAAATCCCTGGCCAGGGTTGCTGAGATTTACTGGTAAGTGTTATCAGTAGTTTCTTAAACTGTTATAGACCTCATATCGACACGACTTATCAAGCTACTGGGGTCTGACGTTTACCACCCCTAGGCGAGATATGCGACATATCAGACGACGAGACCGAACTGTACGGGAGTGTTACTGATTGGACTCACAGGAGAATGTACAGGCTTGCTTGTTGATCTTCTGATCGCTCAATACCTGGGTGGCTGTTACGTTTAGCTGACCGCTTGCAGCTTGTGGGTGTTTGATATGATCATCACCTACTACCGGCGTATTGACGATTCTTTAGAGTCCTACACAGAGGTTTTTTGGCTCAGGCAAAACGGAGTAAGGGCACATATGTGATATGTGCAGGACCGAGAATATTACGAGTATGTGATACCGTATTAGATTCTCACGATATGAGATATCGGCCGGGTATATGTGATATAGCCGGGTCATCGGATCAAGTGTTGATTCGATGAACTGATACAGATTATATTAGTCGGTTATTTGTGAAATAGCCAGATTATCGGATCAAGTGTTGATTCAATAATTTAATGTATAATTATATATTTGATATATTAAATTACATTAACTAATATAAGCTCACTAAAAGATTCTTTTTCTCACTCAGGTAATACATTGATATATATGCGATATATGTTAATTGTATTATTTTATTTTTGTTACAATAAATATTATATATGTGATATATAATATTGTAACATGATATGGTTATTAATGCAACATGTTTAGTGGAGATTAAACATGGTTAGGTTTTGATTTGGGTTAATCATTTCTAGAAGTTTCTAGAAGCTTTGCTTTTGTTTCTTGTAAAGATATTATGCATAGATATTTGTTTAACCTAACCCAACCCTTTAACCATGATTCAATCTCTACAAGGGTTAGTTCTTCTCACCTTATACCATGGTTGCATTTCTAACCTCACACATGAGTTATTCATTATTCATCACAAAAAGAATTGGATATTCTTCTTTTTCTTCTTCCTTGAAAAAGCTTTCTAGATTTTTTCTAAGTGATGATTATGAGTGAGTAATTGAAAACAAAAGAGAGCTAAAATCCTACTTCATCATCCTCATCTATCCTTGCCATTTAGATGAGGGTGTTCACTTCATTTGAGAGTGAGAGCTTGTGTTAATGAAACTTCAAGGTAGATCATCTTTGTTATCGAAAATCGGAAGCAAGTTTGCATCATTCTTTTCGTGGAGCCTCTCTAGAGTCCGGATGCACGATGATCGCAGCGAAGGGACCTCAACACGGAGCTTTAGAAGTGAAGGACAGGATCTACAAAGGTTGTAATCTCTCTCACTTAGTGTTAAAGTGTTTAACATACTTGTTTTCGCCTAATCTCTAGTTTAAAGATCTCGTTTAGGGTTGTTCGGCACGGCTAAATTTTAAATCGGGCATGATTGATGCCTTGTAGAACCTTGTTAGAGTGCCTAGTAATCCTACATATTCCACCTCTCCGAAGATACCAAGTTGATTTATGGCACCGTGTATCGGAGGTTTGGACGGATGCAGCCATTGTAGCAGACTTCGTTAGATTCCCCTTCGTTTGCGAGGGGTTTTTGATTTTTGGGACGCTCTTCCCTGCAGGCGCAAGCCCCTGCAGTTAATTACATTACCGCATCGCGGTAACTATTTTCTCTTGCTCCAGACGTTCACTTCGTGTCGTGTGTATTTGTTTTATTTTTGGTTGCCCGTGGATTGTATACGGAAACTAATTTATGTGGTCGCCCATAGGGCGTGGATTAGTCCAAATCCATATATCTTAGATTTGGGTTTAGGTTGATTTAAGGATCGTTAATCTCGTTTGAGATTAAGATCAACTTAAATTTTTGTTAAGAATACGTTAGTCCAATTTGAGACTAAGATATACTTAACAGGGTTTTAGGATCATTCAGATCCAATAAAAGAGCATTTGGGCTCCATTATTTTAATTTAAGGACGTTACGGTCCATTATTAGTTTAAGAACGTTTCGGTCCGTAGATCACCATTTTTGAGGCGAGGGTTTTAGTTTGAGCACATTACGGTCCGTAGTAGTTTGAGGACATTACGGTCCGCAGATCACCATGTTTGAGGTGAGGGTTTTAGTTTGAGGAAGTTACGGTCCGTAGTAGTTTGAGGACATTACGGTCTACAGATCACCATTTTTGAGGTGAGGGTTTTAGTTAGAGGACGTTATGGTCCTGTCACGACCCAAATGTACGGAACGTGATTGGCACTTAAATTACGCAACGTATAGAGGCGTAACGTAATCTAAGTAAGCCAAAACCCAGAAATCTAAAACCGTTAAATAAATAGAGCGAAGGAAAACTTGTTTTAAAGAAAGTGATTTTAACAAAATAAGGTCGCATTAAACATTTTAAAAGCATCAAATTTTTCCGAAAATTTCGGCAGAGTCTCCTTTGTAAATATCATATCACGACTACGGTCAGTACCCTACAGATATCCGCCGCGCCAAACTATCTCGGGCTCCGTCAGTCCGGATTGGCCCATATCATCATATCACGACTACGGTCCGTATCCTACAGATATCCGCTGTGCCAAATATCTCGGGCTTCGTCAGTCCGGATCGGCCCATATCATCATATCACGACTACTGTCGGTATCCTACAGATATCCGCCGTGCCAAACTATCTCGGGTTCCGTCAGTCCGGATCGGCCCATATCATCATATCACGACTACGGTCGGTATCCTACAGATATTCGCCGTGCCAAGCTATCTCAGGCTCCGTCAGTCCGGATCGGCCTATATCATCATATCACGAGAAAAACCGCAACTTGTAATTTAAAAGATAATAAGTTTATAAAATTCTTGTGGTTTCCCCCAGAATCCAGAAATCTCATAAATACTGAAATCCCCAAGAAAAATCACAATATATAAACATGGCGGTAATAATGGATGTCCAAGATATCAATAACATGCAATGCGATGTATGGCTAGAAAACTATATATGAATGATGATGCGATGAGGCAGATGACTAACAATCTACATATAATACATGATGTAATGCACCGATATTGATTTAAGCAAGTTCTATAGTATTCGTGACATAGCAATTACCAATGGCGTGTGTGTTCGCATGAATAGTGCACGTGCGGCATGAACCAGTGGTAATGGTGCAAGTGTCCTAAGGAATAACATCGTAATTAAGAATATGAATATGCTATGATATGGATGATTTGAGACTACGCATATAGATGCAATAACTACTCATTATTCCTAATTATCCGGCGCCTCGCGCCATCTAGACGATCCCTCCATAGATGTGTACATCTACTCACTGGGACGCCTCGGCTAATCTGCTCTAATCACAGCCTTTCCTTTCCGCGCCACGTCTAACGTCTCTACAACCGATTCTAGAATTACACAATGCAACACATAAGGCTAGATACTCTGAGAAGACACATAGATAAACGATACGAAAGAATTAACGTCCACAAGTTAGACTTGTGTGCACTTGGTGCATAAAACGCGCACGACATCACCACAACCACAACTAGGGGTCGCTATGCGTAGCAATTCCCAAACCTAGAACCCAATCGTACCAATCGCGCATTCACATCACATTACATATCTTAGAAATTAGGTTGTAGATCATTTCAACCTCAAACTTAAATAAAATCTATTTATTCTAAAAACCTAGTGAGCAACAATTAACCATTTTGGTGCAAAACTAGATGTTTTAGAAAATCTGGTGGCCACAATTTACACTTAATATTTTAATTAAGCCACACAAATATTAACTAAATTTTAATATCACCTTTTTATACACTAATCATGAAATTAGCTTGTATGAACATTTAATCAGGACAATTAAAAGTAAAGATTAGCAAGTTAACAACTAGATTAGATTTTGCAAGGTCTTTAGATGTTAAACTACACATTGCTACCATAATCAAGTGATATAAGCTTTAATTTAATCTCAAACCCTTCTCTTTAAAACTTCTAACTTTCAATTAAAACTATATTAGCACTTAATTAAAATTAGATTAGAACAAGTATGAACAAAGTAACAATTTGAGTAAGGTTATACCTCAAAGATTTTGGAGAATCTAACATGCTAGCTTAGCCACCCAAAATGCTATCTTTCATCAAGATCCAAGCTAGTTTAGGCAAAGGAAAAATATTGTGATAATTAACTAGAATTTAGTGTAGGATTTGTGGATTTTTGTGAGTTTTTATGGGATTTTAGCATGAAAAGGAGATGGAGATAAAGGGGCTGCTGCTGCTGCCCTTGTTGCTGGAACAAGGCCGAGCCCAAGTGGGGAAGGGGGTGTGAGTGATTGAGTGGTGGAAAGATAAAGCAACAAGCACCCATACCTCATTAATAAGGCACCATACCTCTTTTCTATATTCTTTTTCTTTTTTTTCCTACTAAATTCTAGAACCATGCTACATGTAGAAATGCAAGTTAACAAAATGTGATTAGGTGTCATGGTTACTTAAACTTGTAATTAACCCATATTAATTTGTAATTATCACTAATTTAGTGTATAAGTGTATGATTAAAATAATAATTAAAAATAAATAATTAAGGAAAATATTTAAGTAAACTAGCAATTAATAGGTGACTAATTAAATACCAATACTAATAATTACATAGTTAAAATAGGTATATTTAAGTCTATATGGAAAAATAATTATATCTTGGTTTTTATGGAAAACACGTATTATCACTAATTATCATATAATTATCCTAAATGAATTTTCAAAACGTTACAGGTCCGTAGTAGTTTGAGGACATTACGGTCCGCAGATCACCATTTTTGAAGTGAGGGTTTTAGTTTAAGGACGTTACGGTCCGTAGTAGTTTGAGGACATTACGGTCCGCAGATCACCATTTTTGACGTGAGGGTTTTAGTTTGAGGACGTTACGGTCTGTAGTAGTTTGAGAACATTACGGTCCGCAGATCACCATTTTTGAGGTGAGGGATTTAGTTTAAGGACGTTACGGTCCGTAGTAGTTTGAGGACATTACGGTCCGCAGATTACCATTTTTGAGGTGAGGGTTTTAGTTTGAGTACGTTACGGTCCATAGGTCACCATTGTCTGCCCGTATATTTGTTATGTGACGGGATGCATGGTGATGATGTGGGATACACCTATTTAGGGTGTGGTTTGGTTTAAGGTGTGCACGTCAACTTAGGAAGTGCATCTAAAAACAGTTGGTTGTCGGGATCCGCCACCTCTCTGAAGACGCTGAGGAATTACAACGACATGCATCAGAGGTATGGAGAGATGTACCCTTGAACCAATTCCCGTGTCTGAAGGAAGAGATCATGGTGGACCATCTAAGAATTATTAACCATTTTTTTGGGGGGGCATAAGATTAACTTAGGAAATATAGGATGAACATCATTTTGGATGTCATGAGTCATATTTGGGAAGCAATGAATCTATGGGCTCAGTTGATTTGAATTAGGGATCTAGCCAACTTGGGCTTAACCCACTTTTATTTGAAGGAGGTGCTGAGCACTGGTTTGGGCTCAGTTCCTCTTTTTCTTGCAAAAAGTGCTGAGCACTCATGTGAGTTCTGACGCTCACACTTTACTCTCTCTTTTCTTTTGTCTTTATATGGAGTGCTGAGCACTCTTTATGGCGCCCACGTGTTAAACACGTGAGGTGCTAAGTGCTGCCTGGTGAGTATCAAACACTTTATGTTCTATGGCGCCCACATGAGAGTCACGTGAGGCGCTGGGCGCCAGCCACTGAGTGCTAAGCACTCCTTATTTTGTAGCGCCCATGTGAGGGATACGTGGGGCGCTGGACGCCAGCCACTGACTGCTAAGCACTCCTTATTTCTTTCCTATTTTTTTTAATGATCCATAGGATCTTTTTCTACTTTTATTTTACTTAAAATTTCCAAGAAGAGTGTTCTTCTTCCTCGAGAATTTAATTATCTGTTCTTTCGAAGCTTTCTCTCTTTCTTTTTTTTTTCCTCAAAGCTTATGGGAGGGGGTTCCTCTCTCTCAGACTTGAAGTCTTAGGTCCTTTATATAGTAGAGGCAACTATGTTGATTAGTTGAAGAAATCTCTCATTGAGAGATCCTAATTGATTTGGGGATTTTACCCACCGTTGGATCTTTGATCCAAGAACTTCTGTTTTGTAGAACACATTTTTCTTGTTTTTAACAAGATTAAGGAAATATTTTTCCATACCGAATTTATTCTGTAGCTCGGTGATTCTTTAATCACCATTGGATTTTTAATCCAATGGTACTCTATTTTACAGAGAGTAATCTTTCTTGTTTAGAAAGATTTGAGGAATATTTCCTCAACAGAATTTAATTATGCATTCTGATGATTTATCATCTCTGTTGGATCTTTGATCCAACAGCTCTGTTTAACAGAGAGTAGAATTTAATTCTACCAGGCGCCAGCGCTCACGTGCTGTATACGTGCGGCGCCAATAAGAGTTTTTAACTCTGGCGCTGGCGCCCTCATGGCAAACTATAACATTTCAGAAAAATAAAATATTATTTTTGGGAATTTATATAATTAAAATAATAAATATTATGAATATTTTAATGATGTGGTATAATTATATACCGATAGTTTGGAAAATATGAGAAAATTAAATTGAATGGTGATTTTGGAGAATTTATGTGAATTAAGCAAATTATAAATTCTTTATGATTAATTATATTATATTGTAATGCTAATCGCGATTAAATAGTACTAATCGTGCATTAAACTTGATTTATGTACATAACATGCACCATGTCATATTACACATTATTACATTTTTCTAAAATGGTTTTTCTCTTTCAAGCTTGGTTTTTGTTTTTAAATGAAATGAAAAGGTTAAAGAAAAGAGAAGAAAAGAGAAGGAAAAAGAAAAGGAAAAAGAAAGAATTGGGGTATGGGCAAGAGAGAGAGGGTGATGGGTTCCTTGAACCATGACACATTGTCTCCACCTTGTTCCCTTCATCATTTTCCCCCTCTTCTCATCTCCCATGGCTGCCCTCTTGTCTCCACCCCTTCCCACACCTCACTTCACCCCCCAAAATACATCAAAATATCATCCCCCCTTCACTAAAAACATGCACAAGCTCACTACAAGCATTTTGGACCAAGAAAAATTGGATTTTGAGCTCTATGGGATTCTAGGGTTTGCCAAATGAGGTAATTCTTTCACAATAAGTGTGGTATTTGTTTTCCTTTAGCCTCTAAATTAGTTTAGAATCCATTAAGTGTAGTTTTGTGAGCTTTGAAAATTCATAGATGTGGATTAGGGATTCTTGAGTAGTAAGGATGCAATTGAGGTGTAATTGGTGACCTTAAACCCTCCATGGTGTTAGAAACCCAGACTAAACCTGAACTGAAAACTTGAAACCCAAACCTGAAACTTTCAAATGTCGGTTTGTGTATGATTTGGTGCTTACAGGGAATTTGGGGTGACTCGGGAATTTTATGAGAAAAACAAACAACACCACTAATCTAAATGGACCACTACGAGACCACCCTATGAAAACGAACCCAATCCAAGCTAGTAAAACCGAGCAGGCCGGAAATTAGGGGCATATGGCCGGCCACATTGTGGAATTTGGTGCCCAGGTTGCTTCTGTAGTTCATATACCTCCTATACAACACCCCAGTACTGTTTGTTCATCCCTATTTCACCTGAAACCAAATCTGGAACCATTTTTCTAGGTTTGCTATTTTGTTTTGTGACTTTCATGACTTGAAGTTTTGATTTTGTGTTTTGTATCGGCCACTTGATATTTGTACGTCGATATCGGGTGTTATTTGGCTCTTTTGCATGAGTAGACCATAGGTTTTAACCTATGTGCGATTCGTGTGTCGTTTTGGTTTTGAATTGGATTTTAATGCGACACGATATGTTATGATATGTAGGTACCTCCACGTGAACTTTGGGATGACACGCAAGAGCATGGCGATATCGAATTCGGCAAGTAAGGATCAAAATGAGTAGATATATATCTACGGGGGAAGTCGGGTGGATGGCGTATAGCACCCCCGCAAGTTCGTAGCACTTGATGCATTTTGATACACACACACACGTGTTGTTATGAGATGCGCATACTTAGCTAGTAATGCTTTAGATGACTTTGGGTTAGTGTTAGCGTATTTGGAAGATAGCGTCGTTAGTGATTTTCTTAGTCACGAACCCTAGATTAAGGTTTACATACACGCGCGCGCGCACACGCATACATTTATTTTCTTGTGCGTATATGGGGATATATACACACACACACACACATATATGTATGTGAGTATGTGTGTGTGTGTGTATATATATATATATATGTATACATATACATGTATGATGAAAATAGTATAAGATATTTGGAGATGAGTCGATGTGATTAGGCAGGATGCCGTGAGATCGGTGATATGATTTGGGTCGTGTTATGAGATACGACATATTCTATTTGCGGATTTATTGGGCGATGTGTTTTCATACACACGCGGATATATGTTAGATGGTATCGGTATGTACTAGAGTTAGATCAGTACTCTGTTCATGATATATTGATTATGATACAATATGGATATTGAGATATAAGTGATAGGCGACCCGTACCCCGATTTTGGGATGCCGTATGATGGATTTACCGTACGAGATATAAATATGATGATTGATCTGCACTCATGATTAAGGATGTCGTATTATGTTTGATCGTATGTGACGCTATTGAGGCGGGATCACCGACTACTATTTATATATATCGACTCAGACTTAGGTGATTTTCCTAACCCTTTTGATTAGTCTCTTATCTTGTCCTGTAGTTACTTAGTAGATGATAGACTGGGCTCGAGTCATACTTATTTCCAAAACCAACGAATCGTGAATATTTTAAAGACAGGCCAAGGGGTACTACGGATATTTCAAAGGACGTATCTTTCTTAAAAGCACCGTAGCCCCTATTTTCTAAAATCCAAGATTCGTGCGATTTCAGACACCAAAAACTGTATGACTCGTATATAGGAACGCATATTTTCTTATTGTTGCGTTATTGCTCATTTTCCATATATTCATGTAGTTATCATTGCATTGCATGCTTAATGTGTACTTTAGTGATTATGATCCGTGCTGTCAGGACACTAGCACCATTACCGATGATGCGTATGCTCCACGTACACTTGATTGCCGACTCACACACATCATCATCGGTAATTGCTATGTCACGTACACTTTAGAGAATATTACTTCGTTGATATCGCTTGCTAGCTGATAGTTCCGATATATCATTACTGTGCTAGTTTAGATATTGCATTTATTATGGTGATATTTCATGCATATTTATATATTCATTTGCCATGCGATATTATGGGTCAGTCCGGATTGCCGGAGCCCGGTATTTACTATTATTGACTATTCATTTTAAGATTTTGGATTTTTCCATGAGATTTCTGAATTTGGAGAAACCGCAACATTTTATAAACTCATATTTTATTTCAAAAGATAAAAAGTGCGGTTTTCTCGTGATATGATATGAGATACGTCCACCATGAGTTTTCTCGGCTCTTGAGCGATATCATACACCCGATTCGAGGAGGAGGAGGAACCATCTGCGGGTGCATGGTGGACCCGGTGCGGTACCCCGGGGCAAGATGGTCACAGATGATGGCGTTGATCCTGGCAAGGGAGCACTACCGACCGATTATTTGTGACGCGGCGGATATCCGGAGGATACCGACGTAGTCGTGAGATTTGAAGAGGGGACAGTCCGGATAGCCGGAGCCCAGGAGCCAGTCCGGATAGCCGGAGCCCGAGATATTGAGACTTTGAGGTATTGAGATTTTATGATATGGGCCAGTCCGGATAGCCGGAGCCCGAGATATTGGATATTTGGATATATGTTTTGTGTTGATGCTTGACACGGATTTTATGCTGCTTTCAGTGTTGATACCTCGATTTAATTATACAGAAATCTCACTATTTTAAGAAAACAGTTTTCTCATTCATGATGTATTCTGTTTTCATTTCGATGCATTCATACATCATATATATGATATGTTGCTATCTGAGGCACTGATACGAGCACGTGGTTTTACACTTATGTGTAGATGGTTCAGGATATATATATTATCGTATGAGTCATACATACGATTTCTGCTCGGTGATGTTTTCTACTCACGAGTTAGCAACTCACCCCCATTGTGCCACAGTTTCTTACAGGTCTTGCCGTACAGGTTTCCTTGGAGGCTTTGCTGGCACACTGCTTCTTTCCGGGTGATTGCTTTGGTAGGTGGGTTCACTCGCATCGTGACCACCATTGTACTTTATATTTCAGTTGTATCTAGTAACTCTATCAACCAGACTTGTATATTTCTGATAGACTTAGAAGACCAGATGTATATTCTTTCGACCATAGAGTCACGCGCTATATTATTATGGTTTTCTTGATGATATTGGTTTCCTTTTGAGTTTTGATCCTCACCCTTCGGCGTTGTATATTATATTGCTTGCGTGGTTTTGTCTGCCAATTGGCGAAGAGCTAGCTCCCGCTTGGGGATGCCTTTATTCATATTATTCATATTGTACCTATTGGATATAGTGCCCTCAGAGTCAATTATTGGGTCACAGGCACGTGAGTGCAATGATTGAGGGAGGACCTATGCCGGTAGGACAGTCTTGCTCGAGATGATAGTATGCTATCTGGTTTATCTTTATCATCGTGTACTGCTTTAGGTGACCTTACATGTCACTATTGCACGTTGATAGAGCCCCTAGGATTCTTGCTTGACTACCAGCAGTTTGAGGGCGATCATATACGTGGGAGCTGGGGTCTATAAGCACATCCTTAAAAGGTCCCTAGTCGTGGGAGTTTCGAGACAGGGCATCGATACTCCAGAGTAGACTAGTGTATACAGTCGAGACCCCGACGAGGGGCGGTGGCCGGTCTCACAAGCCACTGGTGTCAGTTGGTTCACCTAAGATGTATACAGGTGCTCATTGGGTTATGAGTACACCGGACAGGACTCGCCGGGAACCTGCTGGTTGGGATTATACCAGACGTCAGATAGCAGTTCCCAGGTGACATGTGTACAGGTTAGTTCATCGACCTGAGATCGTCATTTGTCTCGTGTGAGTTCCCACTATGCTTTGATTACTACCCTACCACGCTCAAAGGAGACGTGCAAACAGGTTTTAGTTGGGTACAGTCCCGAGCCATATGGAGGCAGTGAGAGGATCTGCAGGGGTTCGTCTCTCCCGGTATTGGGGGTGAGGTCGCGCTGTGTCTAGGAGAGCCATTACACAAAGCCCTCGGCCGAGGCAGGAGATTTACTGGTAGGTATTCCAGTAGTATCTCAGGGTGTTCTAGGCTACACTCCGACACGACTTGTACCGCTTTTGGGGGTCTGACTTTTACCAACCCCCTAGGCCCGCCATGCGATGCTCATAGACGAACTGGCC
Source organism: Agapanthus africanus (assembly GCA_030015575.1). Lineage (NCBI taxonomy): Eukaryota > Viridiplantae > Streptophyta > Magnoliopsida > Asparagales > Amaryllidaceae > Agapanthus > Agapanthus africanus. The sequence continues at coordinate 887,464,282 of JASDDO010000019.1, read as the reverse complement.
GGACTGTACGGATATTGTCACTAACAGGCTTAGTAGGGTGTCAGCATGAGTTCGCTCACAGACGTCCCTTTTGGTCAATACCTGGTAGCCCGTTACGTATAGGCTAATACCTCCGACGTGCTAGTGGTTAAATCCACAACCAAGGTGTTGACGAGTCTTTAGAGTCCCCCACAGACCGTTTTCTCAAGTTTCGGGCGAAACGCTGTAGAGGCCGTATGGAGATATGGCAGGGTTTGATCAGATACGTGCGGTATTGCACGGATCGTGATCGGACGGATTTTACTAGCGGGCTTTGGTTTAAGCCGGATCCTAGTATTTAGACAGTGTAGATTTTGTCTCTTTGCATTTGTATTCAGTGGGAATACAAATGCGGGTATGTATATACAGTCGCGGGGTTTTCCTGTAATTTATTACGGGATCAGTTTTCTGAAGTTGCCAGTTTGCATTCCGTTCCGGCTGGTTTTCCTTTGTTCCTTCACGGCCGGACTTTTGTGATGGAGGGGGTTATTTGCAAGTTTGCAAATAACTTATTGTGGAGGGGGTTTCTTGCATTTTGTGGCTTCATGATGGTTCATGCATCATGGGATCCTTTTCTAGTCACTTCCTTTGCATTTATGAGATTGGATTTGATGAAAAATGGTATGACCATTTTAATTGAGGTTTATCATTCATTTTCTTTCCTTGCATTATTGGTTTTTTCCCTCCACCATCTCTTTAGGGGCCGGCCACAATTTGAGAGAGAGAGGGTTTTTCATTTTTGATGTGTGGCATTTTCCTCATCTCATTTCTTTGCTAGAATGAGAGCACCATTATTTCTCTAAAGTTCTTCTCTCATTCCTCCATGGCAACTTCAATCACCCCATTGAAGCAAAAATTCTACACTACAACTGCAGTACCCTTGGACGCGTCGGCTTGCCAACTTCGCGCCCGAGTTCTCTCGGTCCAGAGGTGGGAGCCCGTAAAAGAAATCGGCTACGTGGTGTCCTTTCCGACGAGGAGGTGACGAACGGAGATTCCGTGAGGAGATCGGAGTGGAGGCGAAGACCGAAGGACACGGATCGCTTGGTATAGCTTCTCTACCCTTTCTCGTATTTGCTAGTGTTAGGTTAATGGCCCGATCCGGGTTTTTAGTGCGCGGTGGTGCCGGTTTGCAAGTTTCGCAAAGTTTTTCGTTTTCGCGTTTCCGGCGTCGGATCGACGGCTGGGGCGCCGCCGTGCACCTACATTGGTATCAGAGCCAGGCCATTAACCTAATCTAGCTTGCTCTAGTATGTTTAGAACACGATCGAACAAAAATCCCAAAAACCGTATTTTCCAGTGCATCTGTTCTCTGTCAAAATTTTTTTAGATCCAAAATTTTTTCAGGTTGTTGCAGAAACACATGCAGGAAATTATAAGCATACTGTGAAAATTTGGTAGTATGACGTCATCTTTCCACCGCGGAACCGTGGCCAAACCTATGCTTGGGCCGCGGTTCCGCCGCCACTTTGAGTGTTCACTGTGCCAAATTTTTACAGTGGGCTTTTGACTAGGAAATGGGGGTTTTGGGATATTCTGTTTGGGCCCAGATTTTCTGCAAGTGCTACAGTAGTGCTTGGGGCCTGCTTCGGTAAATTTGTTCGATCGGAAATTTTAAACATGTTAGTTCACAGTATTTACATTATATCTGCGACCGTGAATGTCATTTGATCGGTAAATCCTGTCTAACTGCTATAGCCCTTTTAGACGGATTTGCGAACGTGACATTCACGTTGATGTTCTGTGTTGTGCTGTGATGTTGCGTATTGGTCGCGGGGGATAGCCTGGATGCAATATTAGTACAATTTTGTTTTATATGTACATTTGATATTGCGGGGCGAGCGTGCGACATGTGGACTGCCGTCACTGCCTGTTTGTATTATTCTTTTGGGACATGACCGGGTCGAGGTCGATGTACCCGTTGTATGTATATTTTACTTTCTGTACTAGGATTATCCCGCGGAGGGGTGCACGGATAGCCGGGTTCTAGAGGGCAACAAGCCCGCATCTCATGGCGTTGAGATGGAGGGGGCTTCACTCTAGAATTGGCGGGCTATTCGCCGCACTCGTAGGGGGTACAGGTTGACCCAGGAGGGGTGCCCAAGTTACCGGATTCCGTGAAGTGCTGGATGGTCCATTCACGTTGCTGAAGGGGGCTGCCTCGCTTCAGGTTTTGGCGGGTAACTTGCCGCGCCCGTAGGGATCTAAGATTTCATTGCACAGGCTATCCATACGACCAGGGGAACGTCGGGTTTCAATAGCGGCTCTATGAAACCCGGGGATCCCAGATATCTGTATTGTTCTGTGATGCTGGTTATATTTCTGTGATACTGCATTTTATCACGCCTTGAGCGAATATTATATATTGATATATATATACTAGTAGATGTTGTATATGTTTTGCATCCGCGCTAGTCCAGTCCCCGCTCTGTCGTTAGTTAAGTAACCTAACGGGTGATGACGGGACCCAGTGGCGAATGCGGATGGCATATACGTACATCATTATTTTCGTTCTTTGTGGCGTGATCAATTGATGGGACTGCGTTGATTCGGATCAATGCAAGATAAACAAACCTATTCTGATGTTGTTGGAACATTTTTTAAAAAGCTGTTATTGCAAGGGCGTTCTCTTTTGTTTTGCACAGTGGTATTCAGTTAGAATATCCTGCTCCTCAGTCGACGAGGCAAGGGCCGAGATCCCTTCACTGGGAGTGACCCCTTGGACAGAAGTTTGCGTCAGGGCAATAACTTCACTATAGCCGATTACTTTTGCTTTGCATCATGGTATTCAGTTGGAATATCCTGCACCTCATCCTACGGGAAAAGAGCCGAGATCTCTTCACCGGGAGTGACCTCTTTAGCAAAAGTTCTCGTCACTATATTTTTTATAAAAGCTATCCGTTCCTTCAACGATATCAAGTTCATTACGTTAAAGGTTTTCGCCAGAAACCATTCGTAGCCCTCCGTCGTTTCATATGGATAGTCAATAGTATTCAAGCTGTGTTTGTTGGCCATAGTCAAGGCACAGTGTTTGGTAGCTATTGGGTGTTCATATGCAGCACAGATAGATGCGTTGGTTTGGGACAGTCGTATAGCCTTGTTGGCCCTAGTCAAGGGCTTGTACGGGTGGGTTCAAATTAACCTGGACAATGACGGGTAGAACTTGACATGTGACTTATGATATGTTGTCCTTCGTCAAGGTCATAAGAGCATGGGGCAAAAATCACATCAGGAGTTTCTAAAGAAACTGAAACTTGCCAGATATGCGCATACCTTCTGGAGTGTGATAACGTGAGCGGATTCCGTCACGTTATCATGCGATGATAGTTGGATCCCGATTCCCACTGATGAGTTGGTTTACTCCTTGGGTGATCCCGACTAATTCTTCTTTCGGGTTTGGAGAAGAATTTGAGATTACAGTGGGAGGTTTCCTGATTAGATAAAGTGATAACCATTCTGATCTAGGTTAGAGTGCACGCTGAGTGTTTCTTTTCTCTCTCTCTTTGGCAGCGACAATTGACCCGACCCTAGACTATGACTCAGAGACCAAAATTAACCGAACCTTCTTATAACACCGGCTTTTGGATTGTCAGAGTTGCATACCTCATTGCCACTCCTACTTTTACCCTTTTCTCCAGGACACCTCGTATTACTACGAACGTCCACTTCCATTGGATAAACCATCGTATGGTTATATACGAACTCGAAGGAATATATTCGAGGATGGTTTCCGGTTCTGGAGAAAACGAATAGGACTATTCAGTTGTCTTTTCCTTTTACCTTCTCTTAGGTTGCGAGTACTCCTTGGTTTAGGAGATAGTACACCTATTACGTAAATTAGATAGTCTTCTTCCAAACCATAGGCAGGTGCCGACCGGTAGGGAATGAAGAAAACCAATTAGCCTAACGATGGTGTACAGAAGGTATTATGTTAAGACAAATAAAGGGATTAGTAAGAGGGCAAAGTAAATTGCGACTGATATTCACGACCAAACCAAGTATTTCATTACCACTCGCACTTCACCTTTGTATTTCTCCAGAACACTCCGTATCACTACGAAGGTCCACAGTTTATTGGATACTCCATCGTATGGTTATATACGAACTCGAAAGGAACTTGTTCCAGTTCGGGGATGGATTTTGGTTCAGGAGAAATAGGAATAAGGTTTATTCGGTTGTCTTTTATCTTCACCTTCTCTCGCATTGCGAGTGCTCCTAGGATTAGGACAGTACACCCATTATGCTTATTGGATAGTCTTCTTCCAAACCATAGGTTGGTGCCGAACGGTAGGGAAGGAAGAAAACCATTTAGCTTAAGAGGGTGTACAGAAGGTAATGACTAAAGACATATAAAGGGATTTGGAAAGGTGGCAAAGATTTATACGGTTACAGTTGTGAATCTGGATAATAGAAGAGGCATTAATAGGAATACCAGGATACCCCATCGAAACATTTTAATATTTCAGTTTCACTGTGTCTGTTAAAAGAAAACCGATTTCCCAATTAGACACTTGCTCCAGGGTATGTATTTATCAGGTATGATTCTCACATCTGTATGGTTTTACAGATGATGAGTGGGAGTAAGTTATTGGGAATTAGGTGATCATCCTCATTATATCGGAATTCGTTGTAATTGGTGATACTTGAGGAAATTGCCTGGGTTGTTTGCCGGACGGCAAATATTTGGTTTTGAATATCCGTTGTTATGCACCAATTTCAAATTGATATATCTGTACGTCTATTTTTATAGAGTGAGATATACCTTTTTGAAATTATGTCTATGACATTTACCTATATCAGTGGATAGTTAGGTAAGGAGTATTAAACAGCGGTGTAATTCTTCTTAACCATAAGTACAGCTTTCAACCTACGACACACAGTGAATGAGTTATTAGACTCATGGGAGAAATCCAAGAAGCCCGCGAAGCTTGGAAACGAGCACACGAACTTGCAGAAGCAAATCGACGCGCTGGAAGAATACAATCAAAAGGTGTGAACTCCTATCACGCTGCAAGAGTTCCTCAACCACATCTTTCAAGAGGAAGATGATGGAGAGAGCTCGTCGGATGAATCCGAAGGATATGTGGCGAGTTGTAACGTAATCTCCCACTCGTTTACCGATGATGGGAAAACTCCTGGCACTAAGAAGCTGGAGGCAGAGCCTGTACCAGAGCGTGCATGGCCAACAGACGAAATGATCGACGCTTTTCTAGACGAGATTCGTCTAAAATGTAAAGCGGACCAGGAGCGTGAGATGGCCACATCGGACGGAGCCAAATGCGGGCGGCTGAACGAAAGAGTTGAACTACCAGAGCGAAAGGCATCCGAAGTAAACAAGAAGATATTCAAGACGAGAAAAAGGTTTGCCAAAGCCATGTCACTGGGGATGAAGCTACCGCCCTCGGAAGGAAACACACATGATGGGGTGGAGAGGCACCCTGATTATTGCGCATATCACCGGAAAATATCACACCCCACAGAGGAGTGCGACGCCTTTAAGATATGGTGGCAAGGATATGTTGCTCGTCGGCAACATGTTAAGCGCATGAAACGCAAGATCCGTCGGGAGCGAAGAAGTACCATCGATGGGCACAACAAAACTACTGGCAACTGTTACATGGTAAACGCTAGGGGGTCCCAAGTTCTCACCTTTGGGAGCGACTCTGATGAAGAAATCTCTCTGGGCCCTCTCTTCAAAGAATCCGTTTTAGGGAAAGAGGAGGAATCGGAGATCTGCGAGAACATTCAGCTGCGCAATCGCACACTCCCGGAAAAGAATCTCGGGCCCGTAAGTAGAAAGGATAAGGGAAAGGAAAAGGTCACTGAAGATATCACTTTAGATGACCAAGCCATGAGAGAGTTGGCTGCTAAAGACCCTCCTAGGAAGGGTAAGGTGGACTATAACATCCTCGCGCACCTAAGGAAGCTACCTTCTCAGCTTAGCATTCTCGATGCCCTCCTATTATCAAAAGAAGCGCGAGACTCACTAATTAAGGCGTTACAAGAACCTGAGCAATTCCAAGCCTTCCTCGCCACTGAAAAGATGAAGGATGAACTGGAGGAAGTGCATACGGCCGACGTCACGTTCGGTGAAGAAGACCTCCTTCTCGGGACGTGCGACCACAACCGTCCCCTATATGTCTCCGGATACTGCCATGATATCAAGATAGGAAAGATTCTGGTGGATAATGGATCCTCCGTCAATCTCCTTAATGTTCGGGTGTTGAAGGAAATCTGCATGAGCGTGCAACACCTCGCTCGTGACAAGATTACTATCTCCGGTTTCGATTCACAATCGTCACGGACTCTCGGATCTGTGATACTAACATTACGCTTTGGACTTCTCGTCACAGACATCAGATTCCATGTCATTGACGCCAAGACCTGCTACAACGCCTTGCTCGGTCGTCCTTGGTTACACGAATACAACATCATCCCTTCTACACAACATCAGTGTATGAAGTACTTTAAGGATGGTTTCGAGTATACCGTAACAGGTGAGTTAAACCCATTTTCCGTGAACGAAGTCCGCAAATACGAAGATGCGAAGTACTTTTTGCCAGATTTCGAGGATACAGAAAGGTGTCGCAATCCGGGGAACAAAACCGCCGCCACCATCCCTATTTTCGGGAGCGATACCGAAGAAGAAGAAGAGATAGTTTATGCAGGGCCATCTCAACGCAACAACCCGAGGACGCCCGCCCCCATGTTAGTCTTCGGAAGTGATTCAGAAGATGAAGTTAATGCTGTATTCTCCAATCGGCTGTCAATACAAGCACCCCCTGGCGATGACCATAGTTTGCAAATCACCATGGTACCGCGAGAACACTACAAGGATCTCGACACGCTTCAGGCTCACAATGTGCAGGACCTGCAAACATTTTACGTCCCTCCCAGGCAAAGGGGTGAGAAGGTGATCCTATTCTACCGATCCTCAGAGTCGAAAATAGAGAAAGAGATCTGGCATGGAGCGGATGCTACACTTGACAGGCTCCAACCCATCCGTCTGCCCAGATACTATACAAATGGATTAAAGAAGCTACTGAAGCGCCAAGGAGTACCCTTAGAACAGACCGTTCGGCAGGCGCGGTTCTACAACAGGATTTGGGATGTCCCCGGGACTCAATGCAAATTGCCCAACGGGAAGATGGAAACACTCGGGCTTGGATACGCAAGAGCCGGAAAACGGGAACGGGCTCACAGCAGCTACGCTATATATACCTTTGATGAAGAGGAGGACGCCCTGTCAGGAGATGCCAACCCCCCATCAAAACTAGACCCCGCGATTAAAGCGCCGAGTCCGTCGTTTGAAGAACGAATGGGCAAGCCTATCAGGAAAATGGGTCAGAAAGCTCGGGAAGACCACAACCGCGAAATGGCCATCTACAAGAAGGCCAGGACGCAACGTCTATTTCAACGTGCTGCAAAAGACAAAGACGCTTATCCTCGTCAATCCGTTGTACGAAAGGCCCGACGCAGAGACGGAAATAAATCAAGAAGCGGCTCGGGTTTGTCCCTCATGAAGAAGATGAGTCGAGCGTACTCCTTCCCCCGAGACAAGACGGAGAGGTTACTCAACCTCGCTATAAAACATCAAATGATCACGCTTCCAGAGTCTAGACATCCTGAGCAAGCTAACAAGGCTTCTCGTCTGAGCTATTGCTCTTATCACCGAGCCATAGGACATCCTACCGAAGACTGCTTCACCGTCAAGAACTGGGTCGAGGACCAGTACCAACAGGGCAGATTCGCTTTATCCGACGGCTGGAGGGTAACGCCGCCACAAAAGCATGAACCCAAAGTCGCAAGAGCAGAACCGGATCCACCTCAGTCCTGGGAGCGGATTCGCACCTGTTATACGATTACGATATTAAAAGAAGAGTCCGAGAACATGGATGACCTTCCCCGGTGCTTTGAGAACAGCGATGATGAGGTGATCTCGGAATTTCCGCTCGCTCCGAAAGAACTGGAAGATGGTATACATACTACTGCAGATAACCTCAAAAAGATTGAGTTGGGATCGGCAGACGACCCGCAACCGACATTTGTCAGCGAGCTGTTATCCGAAGAGAGGGTGGCTGCGTTAAAGGACGTGCTTCTACGGCATAAAGACTACTTCGCGTGGAACTACTCCGAGATGCCAGGATTAGATCCGGAGATTGCTGTGGATAGATTAGCAATATCCCCAGATATCAAGCCAGTCAAGCAGGCGCCAAGAAGGATGCGACTCGAGCTTGAGATGAGCATCAACGCCGAAGTCAAGAAGCTGATCGATTCTGGATTTATCCAAGAAGTCCAATATCCCGACTGGATCGCTAATATCGTCCCGGTAATGAAGAAGAATGGGACGGTACGCATATGCGTGGATTTCAGGGATCTCAATAAAGCATGTCCAAAGGATGATTTCCCAGTACCAGTAACCGAGCTAATGATAGATAACACGTCCACTCACGAGGTTTTCTCCTTTATGGATGGTTCGTCAGGATACAATCAGATAAAGATGCATCCCGAAGACCAGAAGCACACCGCTTTCCGCACCCCTTTGGGTATATTTTGCTACAGGGTTATGCCCTTTAGTCTAAAGAACGCTGGCGCTACCTATCAAAGGGCCATGACAAAGATCTTTGATGACCTCATACACGACGTCGTCGAGTGCTATATCGATGACCTCGTAGTAAAGAGTATGTCATACGAAGATCATTTAAAGCATCTGGAGACTGTATTTCGACGCCTTCGGCAATATAATTTGAAAATGAATCCCCTCAAATGCGCGTTTGGAGTCTCCTCGGGCAAATTCCTGGGATTCATCGTTCGACACCGAGGTATTGAAATAGATCCGTCAAAGATTAAGGCGATCATGGAAATGCCTCCACCAAGAACCCTCAAGCAGTTGCGGTCTCTTCAAGGGAAGCTCGCATACATCCGGCGGTTTATCGCTAATCTTTCGGGCAAATGCCGTCCTTACAGCCACCTGATGAAGAAGGGAACTCCATTCTCTTGGGATCACAAATGTCAAGGTGCACTAGACGAGATCAAGCAGTACCTGCAGAACCCTCCGGTGTTGGCCGCGCCGGTCAAGGGAAAACCCCTCATTCTTTATACGACCGCCCTCGAAGGTTCCTTAGGCGCATTATGGGCACAAGAGAACGATCAGGGGAAAGAAAGAGCACTTTACTACTTAAGTAGAGTGCTGCTGGGGGCAGAAAGCAACTATTCCCCCATTGAAAAGCACTGCCTGGCGTTGATCTTCGCAATAACAAAGCTTAGACATTACGCATTAGCACATGAAGTCCGTCTTATTTCGAAGGTGGACCCTCTCAAATATTTGATGTCGAAAGCCATATTGACGGGACGACTCGCTAAGTGGGCCCTGCTCTTGATGGAGTTCTCGATAACGTATCAACCTCTCAAGGCAGTGAAAGGCCAGGCCATTGCCGAAGTCCTCGCCGAGCACCCGATACCGGCCGATTCTCCTCTGAACTGTGATTTGCCGGACGAGCATGCGTTTGATGCGATTAGCAGCGGAAGCACCCGATGGGAACTCTATTTCGATGGAGTGTCCTCCATAAAGAAACAGAAACAAGGTATCCCAATGATCAAATCAGGGATAGGCCTCATCTTTGCAACTCCACAAGGAGGGATAATGCGCTTCGCCTTCTCCTTAACAGAGCCGAGGATAAACAATGAAGCTGAATACGAAGCTCTGATAGCAGGCCTCGAGATCGCCATCGACATGGGAATTGAAGACCTCCTTATATACGGGGATTCTCAGCTGGTCGTTAGTCAGGTAAATGGTGACTACCAAACGTGCAAACCGGAGTTGGTGAAGTACGGCGAAAGGGTGCAACAACTATTGACCCAAATTCCCTCCTATACTTTGGAGAACATACCGCGCGCGGAAAACAGCAAAGCAGACGCGTTGGCTAAACTTGCTAAAGAACTGGCTGACGAGAACCTCGATGACGTCAGAATCGTGGTATAAAGCCGTCGAGTGCTCGCCCCGGCAGAAATGTCTCCGGAATTATGCGAAGAAAAGGGAGCGACTGAGCAGACGACCCTACAAATAAAAGACCATGAGAAGGCCGAAGACTGGAGGGAAGTCTTCATAGACTACTTTAAGTCCCACCGAACGCCCAAAGAAGCGTCCTCAAGACATCAGCTCATGAAACGAGCTCTATCTTTCGCTCTCGTCAACGATATTCTATACAAAAGATCGTTTGATTCTCTATGGCTGAGATGCTTAGGACCTGACGAAGCAGAAAGAGTCATTCAGGAAGTGCATGACGGACTTTGCGGTTCTCACCAAGCAGGCCCAAAGATGAAGTTAAAAATTAAACGGATGGGTTACTACTGGCCCACGATGATCCAGGACTGCCTCGAGTATGCGAAGCAATGCCACTCATGCCAGATTCATGGAGACTTCATCCACCAACATCCGAATCCACTGCACCCAACGGTGGCTAGTTGGCCATTCGAAATGTGGGGGACTGACATAGTCGGCCCCATTGAGCCAGCATCATCCCGGGGACACCGTTTTATCCTGGCGACAACTGATTACTTCTCCAAATGGGCAGAAGCGGTACCACTGAGGGAAGTGAAGATGGAGAATATCCTCCATTTCTTCAAGACGCACGTCATCTATCGGTTCGGAACTCCACGGCGGGTTATCTCCGATAATGGGCCGGCCTACCGAAGCCATAAGATTAGCCGCTTCGCACAGCAGCCCAATATAGACTGGAGATATTCTTCGGTTTATAATCCACGAGCTAACGGTCTGGCCGAGGCCTTCAATAAGACCTTGACGAAGATCATAAAAAAGACCGTTTCCAGGAATAAGAGAGACTGGCACGAAAGGCTGCAAGAAGCCCTTTGGGCTTATCGAACTACATTCAAGACGGCCACAAACACAACGCCGTACGCGTTGGTATTTGGGACGGAAGCAGTGCTCCCCCTCGAGATAGAGTTACCCTCTCTACGAATAGCAGTCCATCACGAGCTGACGAACGAAGAAAATGCTCACCTTCGGCTTGAGGAGCTTGATGCCCTCGACAAAACCCGGCTCATAGCGCAACAACATCTAGAGGCCTACAAAGCAAAGATGACGCGCTCGTACGAAAGATTGACCAGGCCGAGGACATTCCGCCAAGGCAAACTCGTACTAGTGGTCAAAAGACCTATGATCCCCAATCGTGCCAAGCGGGGAAAATTTGAGCCAAATTATGAAGGCCCGTACATCATAGACAAGGTCTACCAGGGTGGAGCCTACTTACTCATGGACATGCACGGTGAAAGGCCTTTCAGGCCAATAAACGGCCGCTTCTTAAAGAAATACTACGCTTAATAAGCCACAGCCTGGGTCAATGATAGATGACGACGACTATGTCCGCTCACTATCTTCCTAGGCTCAAACTTTACAAGCAGCAGCCGGCCTTCCCATAACGACGGACCGAAACGTCCTTAAACTAACGACGGACCGAAACGTCCTTAAACTAACGACGGACCGAAACGTCCCTAAAACTACTACCGCAACATCTTTAGGCTGACGAGATAAAAAAAAAGAAAAATAAAAAAAATAAAAAAATATATATATGAAAAAGAATAAAAAAAAGAGACGGTATGTCCATAAGCAAAATGGGCACGGATGAAAACCCGAAAGGGCTCCGTGAGTAAAAACAGCAGGACTACCGGCGAGTGCTCGTGAAAACCCGAAAGGGCGCGACCTTGTAAAAAAAAAAAGTGAAAAAGAATAAAAAAAAACGGTATGTCCATAAGCAAAATGGGCACGGATAAAAACCCGAAAGGGCTCCGTGAGTAAAAACAGCAGGACTACCGGCGAGTGTTTGTGAAAACCCGAAAGGGCACAACCTCGTTAAAAGACACTTGTAGGGTCCTCTCGACCTTGTAAGGAGAAACCACCTGCGTGAGATCCTTACGACTCACAAAGGAGCAACACACTTAGGGATCCTCACGATTCCTAAGGAGAAAATACACTTACGAGATCCTCACGACTCGTAAGGAGAATTCTCTTATGGGACCCTCACGGCTCATGAGATTTGAAAGTCTTAAGTTACAGAAACCTAAACCTGTTCTTAAGCAAATCCTCCACAACCTTCGATATTGCCCTACAAGAGGCTCAATATTGACCCTTGTATACAATCCACGGGCGCGAATAAACATTCCCCTAACTAAGTCCCATCCGAGACTAGGGATATGTTTGCATGGTAAACAACCCTTGTAAATCCTCTCGACTTACAAGGAGAAAACCCTCCCGTAGGATCCTTACGACTTACAGAGGAACAATGCACTTAGGAACCCTCACGATTCCTAGGGAGAAAATACACCTATAAGATCCTCACGACTTGTAGGGAGAAATACCTTTGTGAGACCCTTACGGCTCATGAAGTCAAAAGCCTTAGTCGACAGGACCTTAACCATGTTTGCTAAGCCACCTTTGTTCAACATCGACAGAGGTAAATGATGATTCGCTCCTGGCAACATCCCAGTTGCAGCGGTGCTGATGCCGAAATCGGTGTCCGAAATCCAAGCTTGCAGCAAAAAAGCTAGCAAGCCACACATGCCTACAAAATAGCCGAAATGATGGGGCAACTTGCATTAAAAAGCAGCAAGTAAAAATGTATGCATATAAAAAATAGCCGAAATGATGGGGCAACTCGCAATAAAAAGCAGCGAGTAAAAAGAAAAATAGCCGAAATGATTGGGCACCGCGAAAAATAGCCGAAATGATTGGGCAATCGCGATTTTCGCGATATAAAAAGCTGAAATGATAGAGCATCGCGGGAAAAGAAATAAAATAAAAATAAAATATATGCCCTACAGGTGATGCTACATCAATCCCTGTATACAATCCAGGGGCGCAAACAAAGAAGGAGTCGCACTCTTCCTCCCCAGGTTTCATTAGAAGAAGAAGCCGAATCTCGACGGGCCACAAATAACCTAGAGATCATCTCAACACGCGTCTCGTAACAACGAACACAACTTCAAGCTAAGCGGAACAGCGGCAACTCCCAGTTCCATGGCTCGGTGGTATACATATCGCCAACAGTCAAACCTCCATCCCGTGAAATGCGGATACAATCAGCAAAATTCCTGGTCACGTGGAACGCGGATAATGTCACTCTTTGACCCCGTGGAAAACGTCCAGAGCAGATCCTGGTCCTCGCAGAGCACGGCAGTGAACCCGTGTGAAGCATCCAGAGCGGAGCCTAGTCCTCGCCGAGCACGGCAGTGAACCCGTGTGAAGCATCTAGTGCAAAATTCCTGGTCACGTGGAACGCGGATAATGTCACTCTTTGACCCCGTGGAAAACGTCCAGAGCGGAGCCTAGTCCTCGCCTAACGCGGCAGTGAACCCGTGTGAAGCATCTAGTGCAAAATTCCTGGTCACGTGGAACGCGGATAACGTCACTCTTTGACCCCGTGGAAAACGTCCAGAGCGGAGCCTAGTCCTCGCCTAACGCGGCAGTGAACCCGTGTGAAGCATCTAGTGCAAAATTCCTGGTCACGTGGAACGCGGATAATGTCACTCTTTGACCCCGTGGAAAACGTCCAGAGCGGAGCCTAGTCCTCGCCTAACGCGGCAGTGAACCCGTGTGAAGCATCTAGTGCAAAATTCCTGGTCACGTGGAACGCGGATAATGTCACTCTTTGACCCCGTGGAAAACGTCCAGAGCGGAGTCTAGTCCTCGCCTAACGCGGCAGTGAACCCGTGTGAAGCATCTAGTGCAAAATTCCTGGTCACGTGGAACGCGGATAATGTCACTCTTTGACCCCGTGGAAAACGTCCAGAGCGGAGCCTGGTCCTCGCCAAGCATGGCAGTGAACCCGTGCGAAGCATCCAGAGCGGAGCCTAGTCCTCGCCGAGCACGGCAGTGAACCCGTGTGAAGCATCTAGTGCAAAATTCCTGGTTACGTGGAACGCGGATAATGTCACTCTTTGACCCCGTGAAAAACGTCCAGAGCGGAGCCTGGTCCTCGCCAAGCACGGCAGTGAACCCGTGTGAAGCATCCAGAGCAAATACCGGACTGTGGAGTCCTTAAAATCCACGGACTATGATGTCCTTAACCTCGACCGTGATGTCTTAAAACTAACGATCAACCACCCCGATTTCCTACAGATTTTGCCTTGGTTTAAGGGTACATCTCTTCACTCCTTTGATGCCCGGCGTTGTAATTCCTCAACGTCTTCAAAGAGGTGACGGGTCCCTGCAACCAAACACCAGACTGTGGAGTCCTTAAATCCACGGACTATGAGGTCTTTAACCTTAACCGTGATGTCTTAAAACTAACAGCGGACTGTGGAGTCCTTAAATCCACGGACTATGAGGTCCTTAACCTTGACCGTGACGTCTTTAAACTACGATACCTTAATAGACCCCTGACTCCGTGAAACACGGATAAGGGTGATCACATCCGGCACTTGCAGGCCCTCACGACCTGTAAGGAAGAAAAACTCTCTTGTGAGATCCTTACGACTCTCAAGGGAAAACTCGCTTAAGGATCCTCACGATCTCTAAGAAGAACTTACACCTATGGGATCCTCTCGACCTGTAGGGAGAAAAACTCTTTATGAGACCCTCGTGGCTCGTAAAATGCAAAAGTCTTAGGAAGCAGATCTTAACCCGGAATCCTAAGCCATCGCTGTCCTGCAAGAAGATCGAGGTAGAATATCCGCAGAATACATTCAATAAAAAGGGGGACACACCATTTAGAAGAAAAATGTATCTTCTATTCATAAACCAAAACGGGTACAAAGTACAATTCATGAAAGAAACAAAAAGAAAATACCCTCATCCATGAGTATGTATAAAAAGGAAGGAAAAGATACAAATGTTTCAGGCCGGCGGGCGATTCAGCAACTTGGTCAGCTCATCCTGCTTTTGTTGGACCACGGCTTCATGACGCAAGATCTCCAAAAGACGAGCCTTCGCTTGAGCTTGCTGAGCCTGATACGAAGCGAGCCGGGCTTCAAGCTCTTTCTCAGTGGCCTTATGAGCCTCGACCCTCTCACGAGTGAACGTGGCAGCTTTATCGAGAGCCACAACCTTATGTTCGCTACGTATCGCTCTATCAGGCCACTTAAGCTCGCTTTCGTAACCACAGCCTTGGAAACAAGACATTGACAAGACCATATAAATGGGCTTCCAGTTGACGGGAATAATCGATCTAAAACGCGCTCACATCGCCTGATGTGAAAGGCAACAAGAAAAGTTTCCGACATATTTCAAGCATGCGTTCGCAATCATATGAGTATTCAAAAAGGAAATAATAATAATAATAGCATTTGCAATCACATGAACGTTCATAATACCCGAAAAGGTCTGATGCGCAGGAAAGTGATGGTAGCATTTGCAGTTAAAGAAAGTTCTCATGAGAAGAATACAAAGTTTATTTATGCAAGCGGAAACATACATACTAGCACCAAGCCTACATGGAATCTCGGCATAAAGCGTAAAAAAAAGAGGGACTAATTTAAAAGTATTCTACGCTAACGGAAAAGGTCACCAAACATGGGATCAACGGCACAAGGGTTAATGAAACAGAGGACAAAATTCTCCATCTCTCTCTCTGCTTTCTCCAGCACGTCAAAGCGACGGTTCTCACGAGGAGTCGCTCCCCATCGATTGGCGCCGTGTTCGTCCGCGAAAGCAAACATAATAGCTCGCCGGGCCTTGATCTGGCTCAGCAGATAAATTGAGCAATCCTTCAAAGCCTGAGTAATCAGGCACGCTTCATGAAAACCCTCGAGCTTTTCTTCTGCCGCGTCGAGCATCGCCAGAGTCATCTCCGCCGGGTGAGGAGGGATGTCGGCAAGCACGGCCTCGAGAATCATCCGGAGCCAGAGAGAACCTATCGGGAGGGGGGACCCCCTACGGATCGAGAGTTCATGCATGGCTGAGTCGCATTCGTTGTCGGTAAGGAGGGGATCCACCAACCGAGCAGCAAAGCGGGGGACCATTTCCTCAATAGGAACTTCCCATGGCTGTCGACGAGCATGAGGGCGATTGCAGGCCATGGCGCTCGTTTATTTCTCAAGACAAGTTACTCCTAAAAAAAAATAATAATAATATAAATCTCTTTGTGAGAGGAAAAGGGAAGCTATAGCCTCATATATAAGGAAATGCATTAAGTGCTGTGCGCGGAAAATCTTGCATGGTGAAACTATTTCCAAGGCCCAAAAAAGGAAAGGCATCGAAAATCAAGGAGATGGAACTATTTCCAAGGCCTTTTTTCTGCGTCTAATATTGTGCGCTGAAAATAGGGCATGAGAAGATTTTGTGAACAACCACATCAAGGGACCCCACGTGCAGACCACGGGAGGCCTAAACCTGATGTACACTAAAAAAATGGAGTAGCACCCTGCATATTGAAAGCACCAACAACAACAGTAGCAAAATGATAAAATCCCAGAGAAAAGACATGCAAACATAGAAAGACATAATAACAATTGTCACTCATACTTCAAGGGGTTCATACAAAATACAGAGGACACATTTACAATGGTAAAACTTCAGATGCGGGACATGAGTTGAGAAACTCAAAATTAACTGTATTCAAGATTTTCCAAGCGTTTCGAACCTCCCGTGTATGCTTCCTCTCACGATCACAAGCATCGGGGTCTTCACGAATGTCCT
This sequence comes from Agapanthus africanus, assembly GCA_030015575.1. Lineage (NCBI taxonomy): Eukaryota > Viridiplantae > Streptophyta > Magnoliopsida > Asparagales > Amaryllidaceae > Agapanthus > Agapanthus africanus. The sequence continues at coordinate 887,447,613 of JASDDO010000019.1, read as the reverse complement.
CCACCCTCCGATAGGCGGCAAGTATGGCCGACTGCTGGAACATCTGATGCAGGAGATCAATAAGATTATCTCGCCTTCTCCTTGAGATCAAGTGCATCAGATACACCGAGTGTATTTATCCTCGGCGGCGTCCAATGCCCCAAGCGGCACACCAGCACAGAATAGAGGGAGAGCCTCCCTGATCGCCAGCACGATCAGCCTCAGAAGAGAAGAGCGACGGGGGAGTAGCCGATGGTTGTACTCATCAAAGCGGCTCATAATCTCGGCACATTGAGCATCGGTGAACTCCTGGTTCTGACTGCGGCCCAGTGCACGAATATTCCCATAGGAAATGATCTCGTCAAGACCATACAGATGGGCATCCATGATACCTGAAATAAAGGTCGTGAGATTCATTACAAAACCACCATTTCATTAATTGCAGAAGAACAACCTCAGGCCAAGAGACCCCAGGAAGCCTCTGTGTGAAGAAAGCGAGTTCTTCATTGGAATTAAAATTCCTTATTAAGAAAAGGGAATTAAATTCCCAGAAACATTTTGGATGGAAATTAAATTCCATGGAGTTGAAACGCCATCATCATCTCCCCAAAGATCATCTAAACCCTAAAAGATCTACAGTTTGAAAGTTAAGCGGTTCTTATAGGAAAACATGAAGAGAAAAGGGTAAAAACCCTTGTTTTGGATTTAAAATCCAGAGGAATGTGAAGGTCCATCGTTTGTCCAAGAACATTACCTGAAGAAAAGAAATCTTTGCGAACAGAGTTAAACTCTGAAAATTGTTTCAAGGCAGAGAACTAAGCTCTGGAAGAAGAGAATTAAATTCTCAGAAAAAGTTCTCAGAAGAAGAAGATGAGCAAAGTGAAGGCTCCTATGAAGAGACAGAGGTATTTATAGAAGGCAATGGAAACGTTTCATCTCCCCAGATCCCTAAAGGAATCCAACGGTCGCAAGAGGTGACAGCGTTGCACTCACGTGCTGACATGTGAGAACAACGCTGTGGGGGCATTTGTTTCCTGATTTAAAATCAGGAAAGCTTAAGGAAAAAGCTTGAGAAAAGGGTCACGTGCTTACACGTGACCAGCAGTCACGTGTTGGCACGTGACACCCAAAAGTACCGGCCAAACAAGTTCAGCTTCCTGACTACATCAAAGAAAAAAGGGCTTAAGAAAGGGTCACGTGTTCCCACGTGACCAGGGTCACGTGTTGCCACGTGACATTTTAAAGCGGATTCAAAGGCACATCGGTTCCCTGATCAAGTCAAGGAAAAAGAGCCCAGACCAGGGTCACGTGCTCACACGTGACCAGGGGTCACGTGATGGCACGTGACGGTTAAGCAACAACCAGAAGACAGCGCAAAAAAGAAAGAAGAAGGCTCATTCCAAAGGGGGTCACGTGCCCACACGTGACCATGGGTCACGTGGTCACACGTGACCGGCTTTCAAAGCCCATTTTGTCAACAGAATTAAATTCTGAAAGAGATTCAAATCTTTCCAAAGGAAAGCGACTATCTGGAACCAATCGAATTAAAGATTCAGAGGTGATGAAATATCATCTATCTATGGAAAAATCTCGAGTTTGGAAAGATTTCCCCTTTAAATCTAACCGAAACAACAAAGGAGAATCCCGGGACTTGAAATCCAATGGTGAATAAAATTCACCTAATAATCCAAAGGTCCAAAACGAATGATGGATGCAAATCAAATCTCTCAATGAAGATTCGTCAAAAACTAATTGACTCGGCTGCTTCTCCTATAAATAGGAGCCAAGAGACACAAAAAGATATATACACGCAGAGGGAAGAAAGGGAGAGAGAGCCTTGATACTTCGAGGAACTTGGATCTTCTGCAAAAGAAAACCCTAGGTAAGAAAGGGAAGGCTCCTTGAAGGAAAAGAGAATTTAATTCTCAACAGAGTTTAACTCTGATATATAAAACAGAAGAACATATTTCTTCTCTCTTTGATAGAGGATCTGCAAAGTGCACATCTCCCCTTGAGGTTGAGAATTTAATTCTCAATGGGTCGAGATCCTGCCATGCAGATCCAAAACATAGAGAGGGAATTGAAGCACGAGAATTTAATTCTCACAGAACTATAGGAATTTAATTCCTTTGAAATAAAACCAGGTCTTGACCCTGTGTTATGGGAATTTAATTCCTTCAGAACAAAAAGAAACAGGGTTTAACCCTAATTAAAGAACCTAGTTCTGTTGAAACAGCGGGGATTTAATTCCCTTGATCATAATTTGACAAGAGAGTGGGAATTTAATTCCTTAAAAGCTTTTATTAGGGTTTAACCCTATTTGGTTCTTCACATGAATGAGGAATTTAATTCCTGCAGAAAATTCAGAGTCCAACTCTATTCAGAATATAAACCTTTAAGAGAAAGTAGGAATTTAATTCCTCTGAAATTACTGTCAGGGTTTAACCCTACGAGGAATTTAATTCCTGGAAAAGATTAACCGATCCTCTAAACAATATACATAGAGGCAGGGTCACGTGTCACCACGTGACCCCCCCAGAAGATCTACAGAAAACCCCTTTGAGGCAGCACCCCACGTGACCCACGTGACCCTTGACAGAAGCTTTAATACACAGGCATTTGAATGCCCATCACGTGATGGCACGTGATGCTCTGAAAGACGCGATAATCTCAGCAGAATAAATGAAGGGAGGGCGCTCTCACGTGCTGCCACGTGACCCCTCTTGCCTTAGTGTTTAACACTAAATTGAAACTCTCGAACCCAGTGTTAAAACACTGTTGGGCCTTAGTGTTCAACACTAATCAACAGTCTGTTTGCAGTGTTCAACACTGATCTGTTTTAGTGTTTAACACTAATTTGAAAAGCCTTGTTGCTGGTGTTTAACACCGATTATCTTTTAGTGTTAAACACTAACTTGTCAACCTCATTCCCAGTGTTCAACACTGATTGCTCTGTAGTGTTTAACACTAGGCTTTGGCCCAATTGGCTAAATGGATGGAGGCAAAGCCTCTCCTGATTGGACTTAGCCCAAGATGGCCATAAGTCCTCAATTTGTGATTAACTGGGCCAATGGGCTTATAACATAATTAATCGGTCTTGATCCCAGATTGGGTCAAGGACTATTTAATCCACTCCGGTTCTAGGGTACATCTCTTCACTCCTTTGATATTTGGCATTGTAATCCCTCAATGTCTTCAAAGAGGTGACGGGTCCCGACGACCACACATTGATATGGACTGCGGGGTCCTTAAACCCGCGTCTAATGCAAAATTCCTGGTTACGTGGAACGCGGATAATGTCACTCTTTGACCCCGTGGAAAACGTCCAGAGCGGAGCCTGGTCCTCGCAGAGCACGGCAACGAACCCGTGTGAAGCATCCAGAGCACATACCGGACTGTGGGGTCCTTAAACCCATGGACTACGACGTCCTTAACCTTGACCGAGATGTCTTAAAACTAACAATGGACTGTGGGGTCCTTAAACCCATGAACTACGACGTCCTTAACCTTGACCGAGATGTCTTAAAACTAACAATGGACCGCAACGTCCTTAAACTACCCATGGACCGCAACGTCCTTAAACTAGAACAATAGAGCCCGTAAGCTCTTTTGTCGGATCTAAACGGTCCCGTTTAAGTTGATCTTAGCCTCAAAGATGGCTAACGTATCCTTAAACCTTCAAACAGACTGGACTATGAATCCCCCCAATTAACTCTGGCTCGAGGGTACATCTCTGAACTCCTCTGACATCTGTCGTTGTAATCCTTCAACGTCGTCAGAGAGGTGATGGGTCCCGACGGCCATACATACGATGGACCACTAGGTCCCTAAACTGGAACAATAGAGCCCAAACGCTCCTTTGTCGGATCTAAACGATCCCGTTAAGTTGATCTTAGTCACAAAGTTAGACTAACGTATCCTTAACAAACGTTTGAGTCGATCTCAGCCTCGAGTACGGCTGACGTATCCTCAAACCAAACCCCCAAACCCAAATCTAAGATAATACGGATTTGGACTAGTCCACGCCCTACGGGCGACGACATAACTCAGTCTCCGTAAACAATCCACGGGCAACAAAATACAAAACAAACACCCACGACACGAAGTGACCATCTGGAGAAGGAGAAAGTTGTTACCGCAATGCGGTAGCGTAATTAACTGCAGGGGCTTGCGCCTGCAGGGAAGAGCGTCCCCACAATCAAAAACCCCTCAAACGAGGGGGAATCTGACGAAGTCTGCTACATCGGACGCATCCGTGTAAACCTTCGATGCATGGTGCCATAAATCAACTTGGTATCTTCGGAGAGGTGGACGGATAGCACCAATTAGCATCTGCCCCGAATCTCAGGCGAGGCACACCACGTCTCGGCCGCCGTTCGGAGGGGAACACCCCATTTCTTGTTTGTGTAGCTTGTGTGTTAATTAGCTCGATTAGTGTTAAATTAGCTAATTTAGTGCTAGATTATGGTGTTTAAGTGGAATTTTGGGAAATTGTTGATTGTGTTAGCTACCCTAGTTTATTTAAGTGCTAATAGGGCCACTTCAACTGAGAAATCCCCAGATTGCACTAAAATACCATAGGGTTTGTGATTCGTGCTAAATTGTCGTTTTTAAGCGATATCTGTGACTTTTGTAATCTGCTATGGACCCGGACCTTACAGAGAAAAATTGAGAAAAACTGGGGCATGATACCTAGGTTTAGATCACACCACAAGAGTACGAACCCACCATTCCCAATGCAGGCCGCCAATTAATTCAGATTGGCCGCAAATTGCGGCCAGGAAGGGGACTGGGGTGTTGGGGTTTTATGTGGGGTTTCCTGCTGTGTTGTCTAGGTCTTTGGCATGTCTAGTTTTGTGATATCTTACCTGTAGGAAAATCTGGGGTCATATATCGCTTTTGATGTTCGTTGTGTTTGCGCGATACGCGCGATACGTGAGTGGGTTCTATGATCCAGCGTATCGCGGCGTGTCGCGATGGTTTTAGACGCATGCACACACGATTCAGCGTATCGTGCACACGCGGGTTTAGTTCGCGACGCGAGTTTCTCGTTTCGATTCGATATCGCGTTTCGCGGAATATTTGGCTTATATGTGATTTCCATGTCTTATTTGCAGGTTTGCAGACAGGGACTACGGACACAGCTACAGGGGGAGCAGATGGTAGGATTCACGTAGCGTGGGGTGTAGGTGAGTAGATTTAACATCTACAGGGGAATCGCCCGCATGGCGTTATGCGTCTGGGCTAGGATTCAATTACCTGTCGCGCATTCTACGTCATTGTTAGAATTGCGCCTTTATTTTATTTCCTTAATATAGTTGTACTGTGACTAGCAGCTGTAGGACACTGCACACATTATTGACGGTTCATGTTGCACGAGCACGGATTGTATGCTACACACACACACCGTCAATAATTGCCATGTCACACACAACCCCTTATATAGATTCTATTGCCTATCATACTTGATATCTATCTTATCGTATACCTGTAGTGTATCTTACCTTTAGTGATAGGTACATATACACTTTGCGATACAGCTACAGGTATACCATGCACATATTTTAGTTATACCGGGAGGGAATTTCCTACATATGTTACTTATACCCAGGGGGTATACGACATCAGTTCTTATAGGTAGATACCTATACTTGGCTGTACCTTATTGATTTTGCATACATCTGGTTCAGCTATATACTTTTGTTTACCTGCTCGCATTCAGATATATCGCATATATTCATTCCTGGATTTGCGCATTGTTTATTTGGATTTTATATGATGTTTTCGGGATTTGGGAACCGCGGGGGTTCATGAAATTATGCATACATTGAACAACCCGGTTTCCTTGATATGATATTTGCGCGTCCACCATGAGTTTTATCGGTGCTGATTATATACTCCATACGAGGTGTGGTTGCCGTATGAGAGTACATGGTGGGGCCCGGTATGGTTCCCCTCGGCAAGAAGATCGATGGGTTTGCCGATTGAGCCTGGAGGCGGGCGAGTACCTACCGGTGACTGGTTGGACCTGGCAGTTGTCCGGAGGATACTGGCCAGAGTCGAGAGATGGATGCGGGATGATCTGTACTGCCGGGGCCGAGGGCCGACACCGCAGACGGACCCCGTGGGCCGATCCGGACTGACGGAGCCCGATATACGAGGATTTCTGTGTCGATGCTTGGCAAACTGTTTTCATGATATTTCTTTTAATACCTTTGTATATATAACAGGGGATTTAGCCGTTGTTATATATACCTTTACACCAATATTAGTGGAATAGGACGCTAATTTATGTGTATTGCCCCCATCATATTTATTTCTGTATATATATATGTTTAGGATGTTAGAGATTATTTGAGATTTGACTTGGGTTATTAGGTGATTCATTGAGATTGGATATTGGATATGAAAGATATGGTCGATTTGTACATTCGAGATATAGGGGAGCTATTCGATATTGTACTTGAGATGATGTGAGATCTATGTGATGTGAGAGCCCAGTTTGGGGGCCGATTTGATGTTTGGGATGTAAGTGTCTTGATGGATTGTGATCCTACCACGATGTCAGGTTTCCGTGGAAAATGACATATTCCACCCTATACCACACCCTTACCTACCTTATGCTCAGATTCATATATTGGTAGTACTTGTAGTATACCCTTATGATAGTCGCATATCTACTTTCTCATATCCCTATTGCATGGTTATTGCATATTATTGTCATGTTATTACTGCTTTACATATGGATTGTACCTGTTACTGTACTTCCCTTATTTTAGCCTTTGCATGACATGTTATTACTGTAATCACATATCTTAGATTCATGCTGTACGTGCATTCCTGCGATTACTTGCATATGTTATCTACTATTCACGAGTTGGCAACTCACCCCCGTTGTGCCACAGGTGTTTCAGGTTGTTCCCCAGAGTAGTCGAGGCAGACTATTCTTCTATTCAGCTATCCAGCTATCACCTTTTGCTACAGATACCGCTTCAGCTCATAGTACCATTTTGCTTAGGTGGGTTAGATGTTTATCTGTATTTCATATTGTATATTCGTTGTATTTTGTACTCTCCATCTACTATTGTATTATTGACTTAGAAACTTGGTGAGGACGTTAGTGTGTATTCTTGTGTATTTGATGTCTTTTATATACAGCTTTATCTCTATTGTTCATTTCTTCGCTACGGCGTCGTATACTTGTGATGAGTTTGTTTTCCGCCTTTGGGCTGCGTTTTACAAAAAGGGGGTGTTGCTAAAATTTTAAAGAAAGAAAGTAAGACTTTTTAAAGAATTTGGGTTATGCTTTCAAATGTTTCAAAAACTTGCATTATCTTTTCCGTATTTTCATGGTTTAGATTTTTGGGTTTGGCTTTCTTTTACTACGTTGCGTCTTTAGGCGTTGCGTAGTATTAGGGCCGTCACGGGCCAATTTTGGGTCGTGACATAGAGCCTTGGAATCTTGAAAATTCAGAAGGAAGAATTTGATTCTCTGCAAAAGAAAAACCCTAGGTAAGAAAATAGAGGCTTCAAAAGTGAATTTAATTCTCAAAAGAGTTTAACTCTTATATAAAGAAAAGAACTTAGTTCTTTCTCTGGTTGAAGATCTGCAAAGTGCACATCTCCCCATGAATTGAGAATTTAATTCTCATTGGGTTGAGATCCTATCATGCATATCTAAAACACAGAGGAGGAACTGAGTTTTGAGAATTTAATTCTCACAGAATTATAGGAATTTAATTCCTTTGAGATAAAGTTAGGGTTTAACCCTATATTATAGGAATTTAATTTCTTAAAAATGGATAGAACCAGGGTTTAACCCTAATTGAGAACTTAATTCTCTCAAACTCACAGGGATTTAATTCCCTTAAAAAAGGAATTAGGGCTTCATCCCATACCAGAATTTAATTCTTTACAGAAAAGAAATTAGGGTTTAACCCTATCTAAGAATATAATTCTTCAGAAGAAAACAGGAATTTAATTCCTATAAAGTTTATTGCTAGGGTTTAACCCTATGAAGAATTTAATTCTTAAAAGATGAACAGATCATTAAAATATGCAAAGAACCAGAGTCACGTGTTACCACGTGACCCCTGTAAAGATCCACAGAAAAGAGCTTTGAGGCAACGCCTCACGTGCCCCACGTGACCTCTGAAGCACACAGAGAAAAAGGCAAGAGAAACAGAAAAGTGCTCTAGGGCGCCCTCACGTGTCACCACGTGACCCCTAATGAGCATTATAACAGACCAGAGCATAAGCCTCCATCACGTGCTCACACGTGATGGTCGTCAGAATTAAAGTGTTAAACACTGATCCGCAGAATAAAATAAGGGGAATCAGGGCGCTCTCACGTGTCCACACGTGACCCCTCTCTCCTTAGTGTTTAACACTAATCTGAAAACTTTGTTCCCAGTGTTTAACACTGATTTTCTTAGTGTTTAACACTAATTTGAAAACTTTGTTTCCAGTGTTTAACACTGATTTGCTTTAGTGTTTAACACTAATTTGAAATCTCTGTTTCCAGTGTTTAACACTGATTTGCTTTAGTGTTTAACACTAATTTGAAAGCCCTGTTGCTAATGTTTAACACTGATTATCTTTTAGTGTTTAACACTAACTTGCTAATCTTATTTCCAGTGTTCAACATTGTTACTCTTTAGTGTTTAACACTAGCTTTAGCCCAATTGGCTAAGTTTCTAGAGGCAAAGCCTCTCCTTCAATGAACCAACAGAGGGCCAATATTCTAAACATGATTGGACTTAGCCTAAGAATGCCATAAGTCCTCAATTTAAACTTAACTGAGCCAATGGGCTCATAATATAATTAATTGGTCTTGGTTCCAAATTGGGCCAAAGATTATTTAATCTACCTTGGTTCAAGGGTATATCTCTTCACTCCTTTGATACTTGGCGTTGTAATTCCTCAACGTCTTCAAAGAGGTGACGGATCCCGATGACCACACATTGATATGGACCGTGGGGTCCTTAAACTCATGGACTATGAGGTCCTTAACCTTGACCGTGATGTCTTAAAACTAATGCCGGACTGTGGAGTCCTTAAAATCCACGGACTATGATGTCCTTAACCTTGACCGGGATGTCTTAAAACTAACAACGGACTATGATGTCCTTAACCTTGACCGTGATGTCTTAAAACTAACGCCGGACTGTGGAGTCCTTAAATCCACGGACTATGATGTCCTTAACCTTGACCGCAACGTCTTAAAACTAATATTCGACCGCAATGTCCTTAAACTACCTATTGACCGCAATGTCACTAAACTAAACAACAGAGCCCCCCTGATTGAATGATTTAGCGTGCTTGCGCTTTCTAAAAGATAGATCAAAAATATTTGTAACCGCAATCAAGAACGGCGTCGCATGAAGCTAGCCGGTGAGTACGGGTCGGTCCACAGGGATTTTGTGAGTTTCCGATTCGCGCTTACGAGTTAATTCCGAAGGGTGTTCGGATTAATTATTAAATCTAAAAATCTAATTAACCTAGGGCAATTATCTAGATCTATTCTTGCTAGGGCTAGATTTAGGGATGATTTGGAAATGTAATTAAATTTCACCGCTTTCAGTACCCGAATGAAGATCTATGAGGAGTTATGGTAATTATCAATAAAGTGGATTGGATCCGTTCGGGAAGGTGTTCCTTCCTCTAGGTTCTTGTCCTTCCTTTAGAGATCCTTACCCTAACCTCCATGGAAAACATCACACCCGGGCCTTTATACTACGGTATCACCGCTACCTCGAGGGATAGAGTGCCGTAGGGAGCGGTATGTGCATGTATGCATGGAGTCCTATTGTAAATATTTGGTGGGTAAGAAAGGGATGAGAGATCTCATCTCTCAAAATCCTTCCCCAAAGCTAACTCTAAACAAGTTCCTAGGGCATGAAATTAAATCTACCTAGGGCAAGGAATTTAAATCTACACTAAGGCAAGAAATTAAATTACTTACAGATGCATCCCTCCAATCATCCATGCAGGGTTGTCAGATCTGAATTTCTGAATGGAGAAAAAACACCGATGCTCTCCAAAAGATTTCTAAATTTTATTCATTAAAGGGAGGCATAAGAAATTACAATGAGTAGAGTTCCTATTTATAGAGAATAGGAAACCCTAGGTTACAATTGATTTGCATGTCTACATTTACCAAAATATCCTTAGGAAGACCTAGTCAAAGTAGCCTTCAAGCTTTGGTAAAATTTTATATCTCTGTTTTTTTAAAGAAAGTAATGGGCCTTGGATCTTTGGGCTTCCTTATTATTTGGTTCTTTATTAAAATAGCTTCTATGTTTCTTCCAGATCTCCAGTGAATAATTGCGGTGGACTTTTAATCGTTCGCTTTGTAATCTTGGACCTTGCATTGCCTTGTACTTTGTGAATTTTATCTTTGATGTCGGCTTAATCAAGAGTCTTCTGTTTGTTGGTCAAAGTCCACTTTTGTATCGTCTTTTCATCGTTTTCATTGTTTTCGCTCCAAGAACCTGTAACCTGTAATATGTAGCAGACATGCGTCAAAAGCACCTGTTTATTTATAAAAAGAATAAGAATGGGGAATATAATAATGCAATATTATGATATGAACAAATACCCCCAAACTTATCTTTTGCTCGTCCTCGAGCAAACTTATTTTTATTCACTAAAATCCTAACCGCACTTTCGCAGGGAAACGCGATTGCACTGAGCACGTGCAACAAGCCGTTAAACCTCTAGGTGTCCCTAGTAGGAGGAGTGTTGTCTCCTGAGGGTTTTCAGCGGATACTACCCACAAAATCCTATCAATTTGGCTTTTTGACTTTTATTCTCCAATTAGGTTTTCTAACAAGGAATTCTATTATCTTTTGACTCGCAAATTATCCATCCATATTCTTCACACTTCCTCATCATCTAACTCAAGATTATATATGTTATGTAGACCTACTTAGCTTTCGGCATCTCTTAAGTTTTCCTTCTAAAGTTCCATCTCCACTTAGGAATTTCTATCAACTCTATTAAAGATACAAGTTCTATTCTTCATTCTTTTCTCTTATCTAAACTCTAATCACATATCCCCACGTGTGTGTAAATATCACCCCTACACTTGGAAATTCAAATCAAGCAATCGTACTCTCGTCCATTGTCCAAAGCACTTATTAATTTGTGAATTTTTAATTAAATTTCGCTTACACACCCTTCATGCGACCGTTAATACTTCTTGAGGTACCAACGACCGATTACAAGATGCGTTTGCACTTTAAAGCGTACTTCCTAGTCTTGTAACACCCAAGGCTTTAGCAGTGACTCCCAAACCAGTTGGTCTAAGGCACTAGGTGATGAAGCACCCTCGCTAAATATTTTTCTATTTTTACAGCCTTAAGTAATCACAAAAACCAGTGTCCATTTTTTCTTTATTCACTTTTTTTTCTTTTTATTTTCATTGTACTAAGGACTTTAGATAAGAGCATTTCAAGGTCTCTTCTACTAATCCAAGTTTCAAGGTGCGTGATTGTGCATTTTGTAGGGTATATGTTTTCAGAATCTAGACTTAAGCTAGGAATTATTTTTCAAACTTATACTCTAATAAAAGTTTTAATACTTTTCCTTCGTTTCGATTTAGCCCAAGAAGTGAACCCAAAATTTGCCTATTTCCAAATAATCTACAAAGACATATACTTTCTATCGTTAAATTCTAAGGAAGGTTATTTTTAGGGTTTTTAATTTACCAAGTCTAAGATCTAGTTGTTCCTAGCCAGTTAACCTATTTGTCAAACTCTAGTCAAATAAGCCAAAATTGAATAATTTTTATAATTTTCGAAATTTTCCAATTTTTATGGTTTTTCAAATAAATATGCAAATGCAAAAATATGTACAAATGAATGCGAAGGAAGAAGACGTACCGAGCATGCCCCCAAACTTGAACTTGACAGTATCCTCACTGTCATACTAAACCTAGAGGGTCAAAATACCGATACTCCCCTGTTTATTTATTTACAATTTTTTTTATTTTATTGTTTTGAAATTTTTTTGTCATTTTTTTATAGAAAAAGAAAACAAAAAATATATATACATATATACAAAGGTTCCCCCCAAACTTAAGCTTGGCCTTACACAAGCCAAAGGTTAGCACCAACCATTCAAAGATCTTATCGTGGTAGTGGTATAGTTGGTGCGAGAATGGGGTGTGGATGAAAGAAATGAGAAACACACGAGACCGTGTGGAAAGAAGAATGGCAGAATATGGTCTCGGTGGGGGAGAAGAAGGGCGGAAAGGAGAAAGAAGAGTCGCGCGATCTTGAGGGTGTAAATCGAGTGAATAAATTAGCGCAATTTGTGATGACCGATGTGTTAAAAGCGATTGCGCTAACCTATCAACCCGTCGTGAAATGGGGTCAAATCCCTCAAGATTCGCGAGAAAACATGGGTACGCCGAACTTGGTATTTGAGATGAAAGCGTAACGATCACTTGCACGGTCGGAACAATAGGAAGGATGAAAGGGAGTGAATTAGGGATAGTCTTATTCTCACCGTAGTAAACTGTGTCGAACTGGAAAGATTCCATTAATGGTTCGAAACGACTGTAAGCAACCGAGTCTGATGGATTAACTAACTCATCTGAAAATGCAAAAGACTCAAACTCGGGCGGTGAGACTTCAACATCGTCCGAAAAAGTGAAACACTCGTACGTGTCATCGGCTGTGAGAACTGTGTTAGATTCAAAGGAAAAGTTTTCAAGCTCACAGTCGTCAAGCGTGAAATGAGGAGTGGTCGGAACGATGGAAAAGAGGGAGGGTGATTTAGGTAAAGGTTCAAGAGGATGAATTGGAAAATCCGACACATCAAAGAAAAATGGTTCAACCTCAATATGATCCTCACTACTCTCCTCAATATTATCCTCATAATTCTCCTCAATATTTAACTCATCCATGCCATTATCATCAAAATCAAGACGCATATGAGATTCGGGAGAAAGATTTAATAACTCGGGATGATGATTTGAACATAAAATTTCAATTAAATCGACAGGTTCATCATCCGAAATATTCCCGGCGTCTATATCCTCAATCAAGTGAAAATCAATTTCTTTAGACACCTCCTCAAAAGCATGGATGTTTATCAATGTAGGTTCTAGAGTGGAAGTGTAAAGATCATACGGATAAGGTGCTGTTTCACTCGAAAGGGGTTCCTCACAATTTGGCAAATCAAACACTACAAAATCACACAACTCGTTTTTATGTTGAACAGGTGAACTATTTAGGGCAATCGATGGAAAACCGGAGTTGTGGGTTTCAATTGGGTAAGGGTAGGTTTGATTTGGAAATGTGTAGAACTCACTCGCTCCTCTCAAATTCTCACTCTGTCCAACCGCCTCCTCATACATTGAAAAATTTGGAGCTAGTTGGAGACTAGCTACCGTTTCACTAGGTTGCATAAGGGTGGCCACGGACGCTTCCACATTTCTAACCATTTTGTTTGTTGCTGTGATATATGCCTCCAACGCCTCTTCCAAACTAGACTTGTATGATAAGGGGGTTTCGGTAAAAGATTCGAAATTGTGTGGATATGTGAAACTCCCTAATGGCTGTGTAGAAACATTGTCTAGTGACGGTGGAAAAGTCGGGTAGGATTGGTAGGAAGTGGGTGATTGGGCAGGGGTAGGGTCAACATATGGATAAAAAGGTGAATAGTCGTGTTGATCCCTAGAACTGGATGAGTGGAGAGGGGTGAAAGATTGGCTGCGAGATTGAGCAATATGCTCAGCAATGGACATCGGCTTAGGAGAGACAGTAGGACTTGAAAAAGTGGTATCAACATATGGAGGTGGTAAAGGTTGACTTGGTTGACACAAAGTGGGTTGAAAAGTCAAACTGTTTCCCCTAGACGCCTCTATTTGATCTTTCAAAAATATTTTAGACAAGGAAGGATCGTCTTTAAATTGATCGAACAAATTGCCGAACGACGCAAAATTAGGTTCGGGATACCAAAGTTCGGCAAGTGATTTGTTATGTGGGGTATCCATGTTAGAAGAAAAGGAGAAAGAAAGAAAGTTTGTTGGTGCAAGGATTTCCGAGCGACAAAAGTTGCAAGTCTTTTTTTTTTTTTTAATTTCCTTTTTCCCTTTTCTCTTTATTTGAGACTATTTGCAGGAAAAAAAAATTCGATAAAGGGCTTAGACACAAATGTAATCAACCAGAAATGCACAATCAGACCTAGATCTAGGGTCACCTAGGTCAGCTAGACAGCTCCTAACTGTTCCAAAGGGCTAGAAATAGGACCTCAAACCGTCTCTTCACCGCCAATTGTGGCCAGGTAAGTGGGAAGGAACCACCACTACAGTGGGCCTAATTAATAACCACTAGCCTAGACACCGCAATGTCAGTTAGGATAAACGGTCGATGCCTATACTAGTCCTTTTCCTATTGAGCTCGATGTCCTTAGGTCTGAGTCTAATATTTTTTAATTAATTGTGGTCAATGCACATGCTTTAGGTGTTTTCTGGGGTCCTGGGAAGGGTGATGAAATCCCCACCCAATTTGAATTGGTCAAAAGCCCCTTAAAGTCAGTTTTAAAGATATGCAAAACAGAAAAATCACTTCCAATCAAATCTTTTTTTGTGTGAATTTCAAAGTTTGCAAGTTTTCTAATTAAAACTTTCCTTTTTTCTCTTGCTCTTAATTTGGAAAGATATTTTTAGCAAAAAGATTAAGGATATGCAAAGCAGAAAAGATCACTTGAAATCAATTATTATTTTAAGAATATCACAAAGAATCTTTATTTGGAAAAAAAAATTTGTTGCAAAATGATATTCGAGAAAAGATATGAAACAAAAAAAAAATACTTGCAATCAATTTCTATTTTAAACGAGGCACAAAAATCCTGCACAAGATTGTTATTTGGAAAGAGAAAGATTTTTAAAGCGCAAAGAATCCTGCAGGAGATTTTTCAGAAGATATATCAAAGATTTGCAGAGGAGGAGATTCGAAGACTTACAGTTTTTTTTTTAATTGCGCGTCTGCTACTGCTTCTTTTTTTTTTTTTTTTTGCTGCTGCACCAGATCGCGCGGTTGACTTGTTGACTCGGTCCTCTAAATTTTTTTCTGTTCCTCTGTTGTTGCAATCTTCTGTTGATAGGATCGTCTATTTGCTGTTTCGCTTTCTGTAGATTTCCAGATCCGAATTTGTGCGTAGATCCTGCAAAATTCACACAAAGATACCCTTTCCAAAAATAACAGATGATATATTTTTATATTTTTTTTTTGTGATTTTTCAGATTTTTATGATTTTTTTAATTTTATGATTAACCCGAAATCGCGAAAAGAAAATTCTACGCCATCCCCGGCAACGGCGCCATTTGATTGAATGATTTAGCGTGCTTGCGCTTTCTAAAAGATAGATCAAAAATATTTGTAACCGCAATCAAGAACGGCGTCGCATGAACCTAGCCGGTGAGTACGGGTCGGTCCACAGGGATTTTGTGAGTTTCCAATTCGCGCTTACGAGTTAATTCCGAAGGGTGTTCGGATTAATTATTAAATCTAAAAATCTAATTAACCTAGGGCAATTATCTAGATCTATTCTTGCTAGGGCTAGATTTAGGGATGATTTGGAAATGTAATTAAATCTCACCGCTTTCAGTACCCGAATGAAGATCTATGAGGAGTTATGGTAATTATCAATAAAGTGGATTAGATCCGTTCGGGAAGGTGTTCCTTCCTCTAGGTTCTTGTCCTTCCTTTAGAGATCCTTACCCTAACCTCCATGGAAAACATCACACCCGGGCCTTTATACTACGGTATCACCGCTACCTCGAGGGATAGAGTGCCGTAGGGAGCGGTATGTGCATGTATGCATGGAGTCCTATTGTAAATATTTGGTGGGTAAGAAAGGGATGAGAGATCTCATCTCTCAAAATCCTTCCCCAAAGCTAACTCTAAACAAGTTCCTAGGGCATGAAATTAAATCTACCTAGGGCAAGGAATTTAAATCTACACTAAGGCAAGAATTTAAATTACTTACAGATGCATCCCTCCAATCATCCATGCAGAGTTGTCAGATCTGAATTTCTGAATGGAGAAAAACACCGATGCTCTCCAAAAGATTTCTAAATTTTATTCATTAAAGGGAGGCATAAGAAATTACAATGAGTAGAGTTCCTATTTATAGAGAATAGGAAACCCTAGGTTACAATTGATTTGCATGTCTACATTTACCAAAATATCCTTAGGAAGACCTAGTCAAAGTAGACTTCAAGCTTTGGTAAAATTTTATGTCTCTGTTTTTTTAAAGAAAGTAATGGGCCTTGGATCTTTGGGCTTCCTTATTATTTGGTTCTTTATTAAAATAGCTTCTATGTTTCTTCTAGATCTCCAGTGAATAATTGCGGTGGACTTTTAATCGTTCGCTTTGTAATCTTGGACCTTGCATTGCCTTGTACTTTGTGAATTTTATCTTTGATGTCGGCTTAATCAAGAGTCTTCTGTTTGTTGGTCAAAGTCCACTTTTGTATCGTCTTTTCATCGTTTTCACTGTTTTCGCTCCAAGAACCTGTAACCTGTAATATGTAGCAGACATGCGTCAAAAGCACCTGTTTATTTATAAAAAGAATAAGAATGGGGAATATAATAATGCAATATTATGATATGAACACCCCCCTTAATTGCTCTCTTGATTGGATCTAAACGATCCCGTTAAGTCGATCTTAGTCTAAAACGAGACTAACGTATCCTTAACAAACGTTTAAGTTGATCTTAGTCTCAAATGAGGCTAACGTATTCTTAAACCCAAACCCCCAAACCCAAATCTAAGATAATACGGATTTAGACTAGTCCACGCCCTACGGGCGACGACATAACTCAGTCTCCGTATACAATCCACGGGCAACCAAACACAAAATAAAAACACACGATACGAAGTGATCATCTGGAGAAGGAGAAAGCTGTTACCGCAATGCGGTAGTGTAATTAACTGCAGGGGCTTACGCCTGCAGGGAAGAGCGTCCCCAAAATCAAAAACCCCTCAAGCGATGGGGAATCTGACGAAGTCTGCTACATTGGACGCATCCGTTTAAACCTTCGATACATAGTGCCATAAATCAATTTGGCATCTTCGGAGAGGTAGACGGATAGCACCAATTATCATCTGCCCCGAATTTCAGGCAAGACGTCAGTCGTGCCGTCTTTCGGAGGGAAACAGTCCCACCAGCGGCAAAAAAAAACGGTATGTCCACAAGCAAAACGGGCACGGATGAAAATCCGAAAGGGCTCCGTGAGTAAAAATAGCAGGACTACCGGCGAGTTTGTGAAAACCCGAAAGGGCGCAAACTCGTGAAAAGAGATGAAATACACTCGCAAAGTCCTCTCGACCTTGTGAGGAGAAAATCCCTGCGTGAGATCCTTACGACTCACAAAGGAGCAACACACTTAGGAATCCCCACGATTCCTAAGGAGAAAATACACCTGCGAGATCCTCTCGACTCGTAGGGAGAAAATGCTTTTATGGGACCCTTACGGCTCATAAAGTTGAAAAGTATTAGGTGACATGGACCTAAACCTGTCTCCTAAGCTATCGCTCCCCAACGGGAATTGGCAAATGATGAGTCGCTCCTGGCATTATGCTTCAGTGTTAGCGGTGCTGATGCTGACCCAAAAACCAAATCCCAAGTCCTCCCGGGGCAAATGATGAGTTGCTCCTGGCATTATTCCAGTGCAGCAATGCTGATGCCGACCCAAAAACCAAATCCCATGTTCTTCCGGGGAAAATGATGAGTTGCTCCTGGCATTATTCTAGTGCAGCAGTGCTGATGCCAAACAAGATCAAAATTCCAAGTCCCCAAACGGCGAATGATGAGTCGCTCCTGGTACCATATTCCAGTGTAGCGATGCAGACGCCAACCAAAATCCAATTTCTCAAAATTCTCCCAGCCCTACGGTTAGTCCCTAAATTGACTACCGTATACAATCCACGGGCTCAAATAATTCTCATCACACTCATGCCCCACTGCAATCACCAGTTACGCGGCTGGTCTCCGCCTTTGGAATTATGCTCCATTGAGAGGACCCACTCATGTGTCCTCACGATACATGTGGAGAACAAACCTTTGTGGGATCCTTACGACTCATAAAGGAAAAACACACTTAGGAGTCCTTACGACTCTTAAGGAGAAAGTGCACCTATGAGATCCTTTCGACTCGTAGGGAGAAAATGCTTTTATGAGACCCTCACGGCTCATAAAATTGTAAAGCCTTAGGTGATAGGGACCTTGACCTGTCTCCTAAGCCACTGCTTCCCAACAGGAAAAAGCAAATGATGAATTGCTCCTGGCACATGTGCTTCAGTGTTAGCAACGTTGATGCCTACCCTAACCCCAAAATTCCAAACTCCAATCCAATAGACCCCTAAGTCTTTAAACTGGGAACAGATGACCTCTAAGTCGTTAAACTGGGAACAGATGACCCCTAAGTCGTTAAACTGGGAACGGAGGAAATTCCCTCGAGGCAAATGATGATTCGCTCCTGGTACCATATTCCAGTGTAGCAATGCTGATGCCAAACCAAAACCAAAATCCCCAAATCCTGTCATGACAAATGATGATTCGCTCCTGGTACCATATTCCAGCGTAGCGATGCTGATGTCAACCCAAATCATATCAAGTCAGCAAAACAACCAATGACCTCCCTGGCAGAATCAAATTCCACCTCGAAAACAAGTCAACTTCATCCCTGACGCCGCAAGAAGCGGGGCAAATCAAATCCAGAACCGACCGTCCACGTCGCTAAAATGGCAGCACCGACCGTCCACGTCGCTAAAATGGCAGCACCGACCGTCCACGTCGCTAAAATGGCAGCATCGACCGTCCAAGTCGCAAAAAGGGCAGAACTGACCGTCCAAGTTGCAAAAAGGGCAGAACCGACCGTCCATGTCGCTAAAATGGCAGAACCGACCGTCCATGTCGCTAAAATGGCAGCATCGAACCTCCAAGTCACAAAAAGGGAAGCACCGACCGTCTACGTCGCTAAAATGGCAGCATCGACCGTCCAAGTCGCAAAAAGGGCAGAATCGACCGTCCAAGTCGCAAAAAGGGCAGAACCGACCGTCCAAGTCGCAAAAAGGGAAGAACCGACCGTCCACGTCGCTAAAATGGCAGAACCGACCGTCCACGTCGCTAAAATGGCAGCATCGACCGTCCAAGTCATAAAAAGGGCAGTACCGACCGTCTACGTCGCTAAAATGGCAGCATCGACCGTCCAAGTCGCAAAAAAGGCAGAACCGACCGTCTAAGTCGCAAAAAGGGCAGAACCGACCGTCCAAGTCGCAAAAAGGGCAGAACCGACCGTCCACGTCGCTAAAATGGCAGAACCAACCGTCCACGTCGCTAAAATGGCAGAACCGACCGTCCAAGTCGCAAAAAGGGAAGCATCGACCGTCCAAGTCACAAAAAGGGCAGCATCGACCGTCCAAGTCGCAAAAAGGGCAGAATCGACCGTCCACGTCGCTAAAATGGCAGCACCGACCGTCCAAGTCGCTAAAAGGGCAGCACCGACCGTCCAAGTCGCTAAAAGGGCAGCACCGATCGTCCAAGTCGTAAAAAGGGCAGTGCCAGCTTCCCAAAAGGTGGGAACCGAATCAAGTCGCCTCCACATGAATGAAGATCCATCAATTTTATGCACATGACCCACATATGTAGTGTGCATTTATTGATGGAGGACAATTTGTTCGGGTAAAAATTTACACCCCGGTTGACCAAGTCAAAATCAAAGTCAACCCCAAGCTAAGTGGGCCCAAGCCCAGATCCAGTGGGCCTATGCCCGGGTTGAGCCCGAACATGAAGCGGCCGGCCACCCCCATGCCAAGATAAAAATTTTGTAATAAATAATTTTGTTGTATTTCTTTTATTTTATTTTATGAATAAATGTAAGAAAAATAGGCATAAAGCCAAATTTTTGTAAAGCCCATGGCTTATGTGCAAAAAAGAAATGGCACATGAGCCATGGGATAGGCAAAATGCCATTTTGTGAAGCCCAAGGGGCTATGTGTAAAGTGTATGGCCTATAAAGGCAAAAGATAATGAAATATCTCAACAACTTTTTCTCTCTCCAAAGAGCAAATCTATATCTGAGATCTTTCTACTTCTTCAAGGTTCTAAAACCTTCTTCTTTCTTGAATTAAAATCAAGAGTTTTACTCTTTTTTTTATAAAACTAAATAGTTTTTCACTACAAAACCCACAAAGGGGAACTCAGATCTTCTATCAGATCTCAAAAAGAAGAGATTTTTAAAATCTCACACTTCTTGATTTTCAAGATCCGGCCAACAGAGGAAGAAGAAGGAGACCCATCTCCAGAAACCCCACTTTGGAGAAGAACTAGGGCTCAAAGGGAGAAGCCCTTCATCAGCTTCAAAACAGCTTAGGAGTTTCACTCCACCCTAATTTCTCTTTCGAGAGTTTCTGGGGCTAAAAGCCTCTTTTTCTCGCCGGCGCTCAAGCACCCGAGCGCCTTGCGCTAGAGCACCCGGCGCTCAAGCGCCCAGCGCCCACGTGCCGACATGTGGCGCGCTAGCGCTCGAGCGCTCCGCGCTTAAGCGCCCAGCGCTCAAGCGCCCAGCGCTCAAGCGCCAAGCGCCCACGTGTCGACACGTGGCACGCAAGCGCTCGGGCGCAAACCGCCCGAGCGCAAAGCGCCCAGCGCTCAAGCGCAAAGTGCCCACGTGCCGACACGTGGCGTGCTAGCGCTCAAGCACCCATCGCTCAAGCGCAAAGCGCCCACGTGGCGACACGTGGCGCGCTAGCGCTCGAGCGCCGCTAGCGCCTAGCGCTCAAGTGCCCTGCGCTCAAGCGCAAAGCGTCCACATACCGACACGTGGTGCGCTAGCGCTCGCGCGCCAAGCGCTCGCGCGCCAAGCGCTCAAGCGCCCTGAGCTCAAGCGCCTAGCACCCACGTGTCGGATACGTGGTGCGCTAGCGCCTAAGCGCACAGCGCTTAAGGCGCTGGACCCACGCTTCCTTTGGGCGCTTTTTCCCTTTTTTTTATATGTATAAATGCATATATATGTATAGATACACACACACTCCACAACACTGTCCCCCTCAAAAAAAATTTGGGCCGGGGCGCTGCCCCGCACCCCGCAAGGGGGCTGCTATCCCCATTGACCCTCATCCCGCTATCCGGGTAGCGGGACCCCCGTAAAAACTCTGCGTAGTCCCCGATATATCCAAAACCCTTTCAAAACACAACACTGCACATTGAGTTTGCATGACCAGTTTAACCTGTCAATCAGAGCTTCCCTCGCTCCAAAGGCGAGGGGTAATTAACGGCAGCTTAGTTCGCGGCTGCCGGAGATTCGGATCCCCATAATCATTAAACCCCGGCCTATCCTAGGCAGAGGGAATCTGTAATGCGCTTGGACATATATAGGGAGGACTTTCTTGCTCTACATGATAGTATGCTATCTGGTTGTACTTTATCTTAACATGTACTCTGATTGTCTCTATGTTACATGTTGTTAAAGCCCTTAGGATATGTACTCGACTACTGGGACTATGATGAGATCATACTAGTAGGGCCACGGTAGTCGGCGAGTACATCCTATAACTATTCTTAGTCGAGGGTGTATCGAGACAGGGTATCGATACACCAGAGTAGACTAGCGTATACGCATCTTGACCCATATGATGGGCGATGGATGATCCCATATCCATCGGTGTTTAACATCAGGGATGGTGTACGGGTGCTCAGTAGAGACTGGGTACACTGGACGGACTCGCCGAGAACTCCCAGATGGTATTATACCTTACGTCAGATGGCAGTTCTCCGGTGACATTGGTACAGAGTAGTCTGTTGACCCGAGATCATCATAGAGACTTGTGTGATTCCCACTATGCTTTGATTTCCATCATACCACGTCCAAGAGGGCGTGCAAAAAGGTGGCTTTTGGGTACAGTCTCGAATCACATGGAGGCAATGAGCGATAGGAGGGGATTCGTCTTTCCCGGTATAGGGAGTTGATGTTGTGCTGTGTTCGATTGGCTATAACTGGAAATCTCTGGTCAGGGTTGCTGAGATTTACTGGTAAGTGTTATCAGTAGTTTCTCGAACTGTTATAGACCTTATATCGACACGGTTTATCAAGCTACTGGGGTCTGACGTTTACCACCCCTAGGCGAGATATGCGACATATCAGACGACGAGACCGGACTGTACGGGAGTGTTACTGATTGGATTTACAGGAGAATGTACAGGCTTACTTGTTGATCTTCTGAGCGCTCAATACCTGGGTGGCTGTTACGTTTAGCTGACCGCTTGCAGCTTGTGGGTGTTTGATATGATCATCATCTACTGCCGGCGTATTGACGATTCTTTAAAGTCTTACACAGAGGTTTCTTGACTCAGGCAAAACGAAGTAGGAGCACATATGTGATATGTGCGGGACCGAAGATAATGCGATATGAGATACCGTAT
Source organism: Agapanthus africanus (assembly GCA_030015575.1). NCBI lineage: Eukaryota > Viridiplantae > Streptophyta > Magnoliopsida > Asparagales > Amaryllidaceae > Agapanthus > Agapanthus africanus. Next base: position 887,425,193 of record JASDDO010000019.1, on the reverse strand, counting down.
TCTATTCTCGCGATATTTGTTATCAGTCGAGTCATCGGATCAAGTGTTGATTCGATGAATCGGTACGGATAAATATTAGTCGGTTATATGCGATATAGCCGGATTGTCGGATCAAGTGTTGATTCGATAATTTAATGTATAATAATATATATGAAATATTAAATTACATTAACTAATATTAGCTCACTAAAAGATTCTTTTTCTCACTTGGGTAATACATTGATATATATGCGATATATGTTAAATGTATTATTTTATTTTGTTACAATAAATATTATATATGTGATATATAATATTGTAACATGATATGATAACTAATGCAACATGATTAGTGAAGATTAAACAAGATTAGGGTTTGATTTGGGTTAATGTTTTCTAGAAGTTTCTAGAAGGTTTTTTTTTTGTTTTTGCAAAGATATTTTCAAATGACTCATGTTTTAACCCAACCCAAACCCTAGCCCTAGTTAATTCTCTAGATGGGTTTAGTTGACCATGGTTGCATTATTCATCATATTTATCTTTTCATTATTCATCACAAATGTTTTCTAATCATTATTCATCTTCTTCTTACTTGAGTTCTTCATGAAAAGTTTTCTTGCTTTGATTTTGTGATGAAAAATGAGTGAGAAAAAGATTATAAATGAGAGCAAAAATCCTACTTCATCATCCTCGTCTACCCTTGCCCTTTAGATGAGAGTGTTTACTTCATTTAGTGAGTGTTAGCTTGTGTTAATGAAAATTTAAGGTAGATCATCTTTGTTATCGAAGATCGGAAGCAAGACTGCATCTTTCTCTTCGTAGAGCCTCTCGAGAGTCCGGAACACGATGATTGCAGCGAAGGGACCTCAACACGGAGCTTAAGAAGTGAAGGACCGGATTTACAAAGGTTGTAATCCCTCTCATTTAGTGTTAAAGTGTTTAACATGCTTAGTTTCGCATAAACTCTAGTTTAAAGATCCGGCTTTGGGTTGTTCGGCATGGCTAATTTTTAAATCGGGCATGGTTGATACCTCGTAGACCCTTGTGCGTGTGCCTAGTAACCCTATAATGCCTTGGCATCTTAATAGCCTTTTCAATCCCTCTGTGTAATATCTGGGCAGACAGATTGGTTGAAGCCTGTCAAACGCGATTTTGGCACCATGCCGGACTTCCTTTTCCACTTTAGTATTCGTAGATTGGTAGAAGAGAATCGCCTTTTCACCTCTTCGCCTAGGAAGAACGTAGAAGGTATGCAGCTCTTGCATCCCGTATGTATCGAGCGCATCAAGTTACCTGTAATGCCGCTGCGGAATCATGGTAATTTGTAAACTCTGATCAGCTCTAGTGAAGGTCTGCATTGATGGGCGGATGGAGAATACTGCGTTGGTCTCGTCCTCAGAGTCACTGCCGAGAACCAAAATAGCGGTAGATGGTCCGTGCCTGTTGCCTTGGGATTGCCCTGAGTAGACTATCTCTTCATCTTTCTCGGTATCGCTCCCAAAGACCGGGATAGTGGAGACAACTTTTTGTTTATCCTCCGGTTTATGACATCTTTCCGTGTCTTCGAATTCTGGCAGGAAGTACTTGGCGTCTTCATATTTGCGGACTTCATTTACGGAGAATGTGTTTAGCTCCCCTGCAACTGTGTACTCGAGGCCGTCTTTGAAGTACCTCATACACTGGTGTTGTGTAGAAGGGATGACGTTGTACTCGTATAACTAAGGCCGACCGAGCAGAGCTTTGTAGCAATTCTTAGCATCGGTGACATGAAATTTGATGTCAGTGACGAGAATCCCAAAGTGTAATGTCAATATCACGGACCCAAGCGTTCGTGATGACTGTGAGTCGAAGTCGGAGATAGTAATTTTGTCCTAGGCCAGGTGCTGAACGTTCATGCAAATCTCCTTCAACACCTTCACGTTGAGAAGGTTGACGGAGGACCCGTTATCAACCAGGATCTTCCCTATCTTAATGTCGTGGCAGTACCCGGTGACATATAAAGGATGGTTGTGTTCGCACGTTCCAAGAAGGAGATCTTCATCACCAAATATGATGTCGGCTGTATGAACTTCTGCCAACTCGTCTTTCATATTTTCTTCCGCAAAGAAAGCTTGGAACTGATCAGGCTCTTGTAGTGCCTTGATCAGAGAATCTCGTGCCTCTTTAGATAGGAGGAGAGCATCCAGTATGCTCAGTTGTGAGGGTATCTTCCTTAGATGTGTCAGGACATTGTAATCTACCTTGTTTTTCTTAGGCGGGTCCTTGGCCGCAAGCTCTTTGATGACTCTATCATCGAGGGCAATTTCCTCAGGAACTTTTTCCTTCCCCTTATCTTTTTTGCTCGAACCTTCGTTTGTGGGCCCGAGGTTCTTTTCAGGCAACGTACGGTACACAGCTGAATGTTCTCACCGTTATTCTCATCTTCTTCTTTTCCAGGAGTGGATTCTTTGAAGAGAGGGCCGAGAGTTATTTCTCCCTCAGAATCACTCCCGAATGTAAGAACTTGAGATTTTCCTCTTATCGAACTGGTATCAACCATATGACAGTTTCCAGCCGTTCCCTCATGCTCGTCTGTCGCGCTCCTTTGTTGTCTACGGGTCTTGCACTTCATTCGTTTGAAGTGTTGCTGGTGAGCAACGTATCCTTGCCACCACTTCTTGAAGGCATTACACTCTTCGGTGGGGTGTGTGGCCCTCCGATGGTATAAGCAGTAGTTCGTATATACATTCACTTCGTCGAGGCACGTACTCCTGGGAATGTTCTCTATGAGAGGAGGCAGCTTCATTCCCATTGACAGGGCTTTGGAGAACTGCTTCTCTGCTTTGATCCTGCCCTTGTTTGTAGCAGGTGTGATTTGGCTTGGGTGGAGTATTTTACAACTCATCCTTACCACAGCTTCTTCATCCCGACACTGATGCTTGGCCCTTTCGTATATGGCCGTTTCACGTTCTCAGCCAGCTTTGCTCTTTTGAAGGGCTTCGCTCAGTGGCCTGTTAATTGGGTCTTCTGGCAGCTCTGGAGATTTTGACACCAATCCTGCCCCCAGTTCCTCTGCATTTCTTTCCGATGCCGAGGGAGTTTCTTCGTCTTTTAACGACGAGTGAGAGACCATGTGGCAACTCGCTACATAATTCTCGGGTTCTTCTGACGAGTCATTTCCCTCATCAATGTCACAGTCTCCATTCTCTAGTATGTGGTTGAGAAACTCTTCGAGTATGACTGGGGCCCGTGCCTTTTGGTCGTATTCCTCCAGTGCGCCGATGTATTTTTGTAGGTCCGTACGATTGTCATCGGGCTGCACGGGTTTCTTGGTCTACTTCTTTTTCTTCGAAGATTTCAAAGGCTTGACCTAAAGGTCTTGCCCATCGTTAGTAGTTTTCGATGTTGGGCGCGGTTTAAGCTTTCCCTCAATGATCTCGGGTTCCAGCGAGCTTTTCCACCTGATCGTCGGACATGCTTGATGGTCCTTCAGCATTCTTTTAGCTTTAGCTGAAAGGACAACTTCCCACGGAGCTTCTTCTACAAACGAGCATGATGCCCCCGGCGTGTCCACCTTTTTAGGAGCGTGCTTCTGCGGTGGGTTCACCCTCCAGTTTTCAGACAGTGCAAACTTCCCTTGTTAGTATTGGTCCTCGAACCAGTTTTTGAAGATGTAGCGATTCTCAATTGGGTGGCCCACTACCCTTTGGTAGGAGCAGTAGTTGGGACTGTTGGCGTCACCAGGCTGCAGTGGACGTCTCGGATTCGGCAGAGTGATAAGTTTGTTGCGCATTGCCAGTTCGAACAGTCTCCTTATTTTATCACGGGAAAACGAGTAAGGTCGTCCTAGCTTCTCCTCGAGGGATTGGCGCAGGCGCATGTTGCTTTGGCGAACAACCAGTTTCAAGTTTCTCGGCTGTTGTTGAGTGTTGGAAACGAAGGCCGCTTTCCCTTTCCCCTTTTCATTCCGATGATCAGTTTTTGAAGAGGAAGGCCTGTGACCCATCTGGTCTATTTGGGTCAGCTTGTCAATTAAGGCCTGGAAGGTTTTCGGCTTGAAGAATATCATAAATTGGGATACAGTCGTCTGAGGATCGAAAATCCCTATGAATATGCCCACGCAGGAGCTTCTTCGATGCGTTGCTCGCATTTCGACCATAGGTTCCGCCACCGAATTGCATATTGGACCCAGCTCTCTCCTGGCTTCACCCTGGCGTTAATTAATGTCGTGATCGGGGTGCGTTCGCTTGCGCTCGCAAACCGTTGTGTGAATAGAAGCTCTATTTCCATGAACAATTTGACGGAGTCATTTGGGAGCTCCGAGTACCATTCAAACGTCGTCTCTGACAAGCTGCCAACGAACTTGCGAAGCAGCAATTTGTCATCGCCTCCAGTATTGCTGCATAACGCTCTGAACTGGGCGACGTGCTGATATGGATTGCCTGTCCCCTTGTATACGTGGAACATGGGGATCGTATATCCCGGCGGGTACTTGATTTGATCGTACCAGCCTAGGTAAGGTCGCCCAGTTCTAACGACTTGGCCAGCCATTTCGCTTGCCTGATGAGCTCGTATTTGCTGAGCTATGTAGTCATCGAGGGCAGCTTTGGAGATCATTTCCTCCCTGGCTGTCGACAAAGATGGAAGAGAGTTTGATGTTTCCCCTCTGTCGTCCTTGATAATTATCGGCGGGTCTTCTGCTGGAGGTTCTGGTTGGATCATCATTCCAACCATGTCTTGGAATAGGAGTGTCATCTGTTTTATATTATCTGCTTGTTCCACGGCCTCCTTATCCTTTCTTTCTAGCACCATTCGCAGGAACTCCGTATCGATCTCCTGCTCCTGACACTGTTCAGACGCTGCTTTCAGGCTTTCTTTTTGCCCGGTGAGTGCTGCCATTTTTGTCAGCATCTTCTGGAGCTTTTGTTGTTGCTCCTGAGCCTTTGTCAATGACCGAGTTTGCGGTCGATGACCCACTGAAGTATGGCTTTCCTCTTTTTTTATATATATGTAAATAAATAAATGTATGTATGTAAAATAAGCAAAAAGCCAAAATTTTGTAAAACTCATGGCTTATGTGACAAAAGAGATAAGCACATAAGGTATAGGGTGGCATAAGTGCCATCTGGTAAAGCCCAAGGGGCTATATGTAAAGTGTGTAGCCTATAAAGGCAACATGATGAAAAATCAATGATAACTTTTTTCTCTCAAAAAAAATTAGGGTCCGTGCCTCCTTCTCCTTCCTCAAGATTCTAAAACCTTCTTCCCCCTTTTGAATTAAATCAAGAGTTTAACTCTTAATTTTCCAAAAATAAACAGTTTTTCACCATCAAGCTCTCGAAGGGGAACTCAGATCATCCATTAGATCTCAAAAAGGGGAGATTTTTAAACCTCACCCCCATTTTTTCCAAGATCCGGCCAACAGAAGAGGAGGAAGAAGGATACTCACCTCCAAAAATCCCACTTTGGGGAAGATCCAGGGCCAAAGGGGGGAAGAAAGGGGTCCCCTTCGGTCATTTCCAAAGATTTCTAGGAGTTTAACTCTGTTCAAGATCTGTTGGAGTTTAACTGCATAAACAAAACCCTTTTAGGATTTTAACTCCAAATCTACACATAATCCCTGTTAGGAGTTCAACTCCAAAGACCCTTGGGAGTTCAACTCCCAGCCCAGGGGCTAAGCCCCTTTTCCGATGGTTTTTCCAGCAGTCGTATGTCGCGCACGTGACCCACGAGTGCCCAGCGGTCCCGTGCAGGGCACGTGACCCGTGGTCGCTCAGTGCCCACAGGCGCCTCACGTGACCCGCGGGCGCCCAGCGCTCAGCGGTCGCGTGCCGCGCACGTGACTCGCGGGTGCCCAGCGCTTAGCGGTCACGTGCAGGGCACGTGACCCACGGGTGCCAAGCGCCCACGCGCCTGGCACGTGACCCGCGGGCGCCAAGCGCCTACGTGCCATGCACACGTCTAGCGCCCACGTGCCATGCACGTGTCTTTAAGACGCTCCTCACCCCTCATTTTCCATACACTCCACACCCAAAACACGTCCCTCATTGTAAAAATTTTTCTAACGGGCCGCTGCCCCGCACCCCGCAAGGAGACTGCTATCCTCCTTGACCCCCAGCCTGCTATCCGGGTAGCGGGACACCCGTAAACTCTGCGAGGCCCTCGATATATCCAAAACCCTTTCAAAACACAATACACGCACACGGCACATTGAGCTCGCATGATCAGTTTGACCCGTCAATCGGAGGTTCCCTTGCTCCAAAGACAAGGGGTAATTAACGGCATCTTAGTTCGCGGCCGCCGGAGATTCGGATACCCACAATCAATAAACCCCCGACTACTCTAGGCAGGGGGAATCTGTAGTACACCTGACAAGCGCGTGCGTATTCCCATTTCAATGGGGTGACGAAAAACACCCTACATTGGCTTACTTGAATTAGGTGGAGTCCTATAAGCTTCACATGATTCAAGTGTCAGTCACGTTCCTATTCCGGGTCGTGACAATATCGATGACACGTATGCGCCACGTAAGATGCCCAGTTTCGAAAGTACCAAGTCAAATTCTGCACTTGCAAAGTGCGGAATTGAACTTGGCCCAGTTGTGGCGAAGTTTTATTCCGCATTTTGCAAGTGCGAAATTCGACTTGCCCTATCCAGAGCAACTGAGTATGGACAAGACTTATTCCGCACTTGCAAAGTGTGGAATTCGACTTGGCCTCTCCCACAGAGCATCATCTCTATTGGTCAAGTATATTCCATATTTTCAAAGTGCGGAATATACTGGCACACTTACATTCACGTGGCCCCATCCTATTTCCCCTTTAATACATTATGATATCTCTCTCTCTCATATATATCTCTCTCACTCGATCTCTCTCACTCTCACTCTCCTCTCGATCCCGGTCTTTCCCTCCTCTCGATCTCTCTCTCCCTCCTCCTCCTCATCCGAACCCGAGCCCCATCCTCCAGCGTCGATCTCGAGCCTCCCTCCTCCTCTTCCTTCAAAGCTCCCAGCTATAGCCAATCCCTTCCTCGTCGAGACTGAACCCTCATTCTCCAAAATGAGTTTTAATTTTAAATAAATTTGTTTAAAATTATTGTTATTTTTTTGCTTTTAGTTAGTGGGTTTTAGGTAAGGGTATTGTAGGGTAATTTATGGTATGTTAGTGTTAGGGTTAAGGTAATTTAGGGTATTTTGGGGATTAGGGTTAGGGTAATATAGGGTACTTATAAGGTTAAGGCTAGGGTCAGGGTAATTTAGGTTTTTTCTAATGTTAAGGTTAGGTTATTTTGGGGGATAGAGTTAGGATAATTTAGTGTTTTTGTGAGGGTTAGGGTTGGTGTATTTTGGGGGTTAAGTAAAGTTCATAAGCACTGGATTTAAATTAAAATAGAGTATTGAATGTTGTTGTTGTGAATATTGTAGAGTGTATAAGTCTGTTTCTTGAATTTTCGATAATTTCACAATTATTATTAATATTAGGTACGATGGCAAATGAGGATGCTGTGTTGATTTGTCATTATAACGGAAGCTTAAACATTGAAGCGAGTGGAAGGCCGAACTACGTTGGTGGAAGAAGTAAAATAATGAGAGTTAATAAATTGTGCTCACATAATGAGTTGAAGCGAAAGATTTATGCAACCACACGGAAAAATCCGAGAGATTATAAGATCGAATTGATATGCAAGGTTCCAATCACAAGTCAGGACTATACAAGCGTTGAAGTAGTTGATGATGAGGATACAAGCATGATACTTAGCTTGTATCCGGAAAATCCATCAATACAAGCGTTGGTGGTGAAAGAAGCTGTATAATCGCATCAAGAAGATGTAAAATCACCTCAAGAAGCAGCACAATCACATCAAGCTTATGAACCACATGTTGAATTTACATGAATGCTCAATACAGCTATGTGCAGTCCTGGAGAGCCGAACGTGCATGATGACACATTCAATTCCATGCAAGTTTCATTCCATGTCATGCAGGTTGACACGGATATGATAAACCATGATTGGAATTTGTATGGTCAATCAACGTCAAATCCGTACAATACGAATTTCACAATGGGAATGGCTGGAGCGAATAGGTAACATACTATTATTTACCGCCGAAAACGGAGACGAAACCGGGATGGATCGTCTAGCCTGAATTTGGGGGCATATGCTATTTGGATTTATCCATCCACCTCTCTGAAGACGCCAAGTTGATTTATGGAACATGTATCGAAGGTTTGGATGGATGCGGCCGTTTTAGCAGACTTCGTCAGATTCCCCCTCGTTTGCGAGGGGTTTTTGATTGTGGGGACGCTCTTCCCTGCAGGTGCAAGACCCTGAAGTTAATTACATTACTGCATCGCGGTAACCACTTTCTTTTGCTCCAGAAGTTCACTTCGTGTCGTGTGTGTTTGTTTTATTTTTGTTGCCCGTGGATTGTATACGGAAACTAATTTATGTTGTCGCCCGTAGGGCATAGATTAGTCCAAATCCGTATATCTTAGATTTGGGTGTAGGTTGATTTAAGGATCGTTAATCTCGTTTGAGATTAAGATCAACTTAAATTTTTGTTAAGAATACGTTAGTCCAATTTGAGACTAAGATCTACTTAACGGGGTTTTAGGATCATTCAGATCCAACAAAAGAGCATTTAGGCTCCATTGTTTTAATTTAAAGATGTTACGGTCCGTTGTTAGTTTAAGGACGTTTCGGTCCGTAGTAGTTTGAAGACATTATGGTCCGCAGATCACCATTTTTGAAGTGAGGGTTTTAGTTTGAAGACGTTATGGTCTGTAGTAGTTTGAGGACATTACGGTCCACAGATCACCATTTTTGAGGTGAGGGTTTTAGTTTAAGGACGTTACGGTCCGTAGTAGTTTAAGGACTTTACGGTCCGTAGATCACCATTTTTGGGGTGAAGGTTTTAGTTTGAGGACGTTACGGTCCGTAGGTCACCATTTTATGCCCGTGTATTTGTTACGTGACGGGATGCATGGCGATGATATGGGATACACCTATTTAGGGTGTGGTTTGGTTTATGGTGTGCACGCAACTTAGGAAGTGCACCCAAAAACAGTTGGTTGTCAGGACCCGCCACCTCTCTGAAGACGCTGAGGAATTACAATGACATGCATTAGAGGTATGGAGAGATGTACCCTTGAACCAATTCCCGTGTCTGAAGGAAGAGATCATGGTGGACCATCTAAGAATCATTAGCCATTATTTTTGGGGGACTAAGATTAACTTAGGAAATATGGGATGAACATCATTTTGGATGTCATGAGTCATGTTTGGGAAGCAATGAATCCATGGGCTCAGTTGATCTAAATTAGGGATCTAGCCAACTTAGGCTTGACCCACTTTTATTTGAAAGAAGTGCTGAGCACTGGTTTGGGCTCGGTCCCTCTTTTTCTTGCAAAAAGTGCTGAGCACTCATGTGAGTTCTGATGCTCACACTTTACTCTCTCTTTTCTTTTGTCTTTATATAGAGTGCTGAGCACTCTTTATGGCGCCCACGTGTTAAACACGTGAGGCGCTAAGCGCTGCCTGGTGAGTGTCAAACACTTTATGTTCTGTGGTGCCCACATGAGGGTCGCGTGAGGCGCTGGGCGCCAGCCACTGAGTGCTAAGGACTCCTTATTTTGTAGCGCCCATGTGAGGGACACGTGGGGCGCTGGGCGCCAGCCACTGAGTGCTAAGCACTCCTTATTTGTAGCGCCCACGTGAGGGGCATGTGAGGCGCTGGGCACCAGCCACTGAGTGCTAAGCATTCCTTATTTCTTTCCTCTTTTTTTAATGATCCATGGGATCTTTTTCTACTTTTATTTTACCTAAAATTTCCAAGAAGAGAGTTCTTCCTCGAGAATTTAATTCTCTGTTCTTTCGAAGCTCTCTCTCTTTCTTTTTTTTTCTCAAAGCTTATGGGGGGTTCCTCTCTCTCAGACTTGAAGTCTTGGGTCCTTTATATAGTAGAGGCAAGTCTGTTGATTAGTTGAAGAAATCTCTCATTGAGAGATCCTAATTGATTTCGGGATTTTACCCACCGTTAGATCTTTGATCCAAGGACTTCTGTTTTGTAGAAGATATTTTTCTTGTTTTTAACATGATTAGGGAAATATTTTCCCATACAGAATTTATTCTGTAGCTCAGTGATTCTTTAATCACCATTGGATTTTTAATCCAACGGTATTTTGTTTTACAGAGAGTAATCTTTCTTGTTTAGAAAGATTTAAGGAATATTTTCTCAACAGAATTTAATTTTGTATTCTGATGATTTATCATCTCCGTTGGATCTTTGATCCAACGGCTCTGTTTAACAGAGAGTAGAATTTAATTCTACCAGGCGCTGGCGCTCACGTGCTGTGCACGTGCGGCGCCAATAAGAGTTTTTAACTCTGGCGCTGGCGTCCTCGTGGCAAACACGTGAGGCACTGCCTTTTGAGTTTTGAACAGAGCTTTGCTCTTTTATTTGGGAAATAACTATATTAAATAAAACTGACGACACTCATCTTATATCGAATCATGGTTAATTGATAATTGATATTTGTATCCTTCTATGTCGTGTAGGTTTTCATTTTTTGCATCGGAGTATATGCGGACACAAAGTTCAATGCAGGGAGAGTTTGGTGATGGTGCATCTTTAGGATTTGGAACACCTTACCCACGACCATCTTCCTCACATCATGTTAAAGAAAGAGATGATCCCGAAAACGACAGAGATGGTGATAATGTAGATTCCGATCGTGAAGGAGATGATGACATGCAAGAAAACAGTATGCAGTACGCAGACCAAGATGAAATGGACGATCAGTGGGTGCATCAAGTATATTCTAACAACGAATATGTTGAGTTCGAAGAGCCACGTCCTGATGAGGCGATTGATGATGCCATGGTAGAATGTAACATTTTAGGACATTGGTACAGTATAACAATAGTATCAGTGTATTTTTGCTCAATTAAATCTATTTTTAATTTGGAGTTTAATATTTTCCAAATATAATATTATGGTTATGGTTATCTAGCTTGGTAAATATATGATAATTAGATTTAAAGATTTGTGTGCTAATTTATTAGTATCTTATTTATATAATTCATGTAATATTTTGTTAGTGTTAAGTTTTGTTTGTATCTTAATTAATATGTATACAATATATAGTCTAGATTATTTTAACCATAGATATATTGTAATTTAATATTCGTTATGATAAGATCTTTAAAACCCCTTTTAAATCTTGTAAACTTATATTAAAAGGTTTGTGCAAGTTAACTTTATATATATATATATATATATATATATATATATATATATATTATTAGGATATATATTAGTATGATAGCTTGAGAGAAAAAATATGATAAGATAGTGTAAGATTCTTTTAGAATCTTTTAACTATATATATACATACATTTTTCCCTAAACCCATATAATTATATATATAAATATTCTTATACTATCATAATTCAAATAATATTCTATCACTAACTTCTTTAACTAATATATATATATAGTGGATTTATAAGCTTGGTTGTTGGGTTGTTTGGATGAGAGAGAGAGAGAGAGAGAGACGTCGGGGGGGATGTGATTGGAGAAAAAAAGAGTGATATATATTTCTCTCTAATCACATTTCTCTCTCCCCCCCCCCCCCTCTCACGTTTCTCTCTCTCTCATCCAAACAACCCAACAACCAAGCTTATAAATCCACACCACACACACACACACACACATCATCGTCCTCTTCCTCATATCTTTTCTTTAACCTAATTGAGCCTACATCTGAGCCGAGCCGTGTAGCCGAGTATCAAAGTTTGGATTTTTGCTTCGCGGCGTCGTGTTGTTCCTTGATCATTGTCATTGAGGCAAGTATCGAATACTTGCTTTACATGCTATACAGTAAAGAATCAGGCTTGTCGTAATATCTACTATTATTATAGCTAGATATATTTTACCAAGTTATATAAATTATTGTTACGACATGAGTATTAACATGGTAGTTTATTTATATTAACATAGTGACTATAGTATGGATAGTATAACAAAACGATTTTACATTTCATTTAGTTATTGTAATGGTAAAATATATAGATGATAATTATACATTGTTCACAAAAAAGGTTATATATATATATATATATATATATATATATATATATATATATATATATATATATACATATAGATATACATACATACATATATATATATATATATATATATATAGATATACATACATACATATATATATATATATATATATATCGAATTTGTGAGACCTAGAAGCATAAAATATTCATATTATTCAATATTGATAAAATAAACTAATATTGTATATTAACCGTTCACATTATAGATTAATGATAATATTGAAAACTGATCTTATTTGTTTGCCTAAGCTAGTTTGAAACATGATATTCAAATTTGATATTGAACTTATAATACTAGTACACTGCTTGTTTATCTAAACCCACGATAATTCTAATCATGCTAGTATATTGATTGTTTCATGAACACATGCTTGAACCTGTTATCTCATTATCGTTATCGTCACGTGCCAGTACTTATACTTGCCATGTAATATTTACCCATGCCAACAACCACTGATATTGACTTGATTGACCAGACCTGTTGTCCTGATGGACGCAACATGTAGCTGATTGTTCCTGTGTTGGAATTAGGTAGATATTATATTGATACCTGACTTGAACATGAAACCTAGGGAAAGGGGGAAATTAAGAATATAACTGAAACGTAACTCAAGAGAATATTATTGTTGACGTGATTCCGGGAGTGAACGGAATAATCATTATTGATTGTACTGTGGTCCCGTAAGGAAAGAACGAGATATATTGTACCGTGGTCTCGTGGGAAATAAACGGGATATATACTGTTGAGTTACGATGAGAATTATATTAATTAGTTTCAAATACCTTTAAGATAGAGAACCTAGACACATGAACCCATAGGATACACGTGACATGATTGACTCCATATATCTTCCTTGTTACATTACATGTTATTGTTATTGCTTATCGTTTATACTCATGGCATCTAGTTCTTGCACCTAGTTGTTAGTTATATGTATGCCCTAGAGGCCACTACTGTACATGCGATGTATATTGTACTGGATGCTTGGACATATATAGGGAGGACTTTCTTGCTCGACATGATAGTATGCTATCTGGTTGCACTTTATCTTAATATGTACACTTATTGTCTCTCTATTACATGTTGATAAAGCTCTTAGGATGAGTACTTGACTACCAAGATTATGATGCAGATCATACTAGTGGGGACATAGGTAGTCGGTAAGTACATCCTTCAAAGGTTCCTAGTCGTGGGAGTATCGATACAAGGCATCGATACTCCAAAGTAGACTAGCGTATACGCTTCTCGACCCATGTGATGGGCGATGGATGATCCCATATCCATTGGTGTTTGACATCAGAGAAGGTATACGGGTGCTCAATTGAGACTGGGTACACTGAACGGACTCGCCGAAAACTCCTAAATGGTATTATACCTATCGTCGGGTAGCAGTTCTCTGGTGACACTTGTACAGGTTAGTCTGTAGACCCGAGATCGTCATAGAGTCTTATGTGATTCCCACTGTGCTTTGATTTCCACCATACCACGGTCAAGAGATCGTGCAAAAAGATGGGTTTTGGGTACAATCCCGAGTCACATGAAGGCAATGAGCGATAGGAGGGGTTTTGTCTCTCCCGGTATTGGGAGTTGATGTTGCGCTATGTCCGATTGGCCATAACAGGAAATCTCTGGCCAGGGTTGCTGAGATTTACTGGTAAGTGTTATCAGTAGTTTCTCGAACCGTTATGGACCTTGCATCGGCATGACTTATCAGGCTATTGGGGTTCGACGTTATACCACATCCAGGCTGTGATATGCGACATATCAGACGAAGAGACCGGACTGTACAGTAGTGTTACTGATTGGATTTGCAGGAGTATGAGCAGGCTTGCTTGTTGATCTTCTGATCGCTCAATACCCGGGTGGCCGTTACGTTTAGCAGACTACTTGCGGCTTGTGGGTGTTTGATATGATCATCACCTACTGTCGGCGTATTAACGAGTCTTTAAAGTCCTACACAGAGGTTTCCTGGTTCATGCGAAACGGAGTAGGAGCACATATGTGATATGTGCGGGACCGAGATTAATGCGACTATGTGATACCGCATTCTATGCTCGCGATATGTGACATTCGTCGGTTATATGTGATATAGCCAAATTATCGGATCAAGTGTTGATTCGATAAGTTGTTACATTTGATATTAGTCGGTTATATGTAATATAGCTTGATTATTAAATCAAGTGTTGATTTAATAATTTAATGTATGATTATATATTTGATATATTACATTACATTAACTAATATTAGCTCACTTAAGTATTACTTTTTCTCACTTGATGATACATTGATATATATGTGATATATGTTAATTGTATTATTTACTTTTTGTACACAAAATATATATGTGATATATATTGTTGTGTCATGCTAGGTTACACTTGCAACATGTATGTATAAGACTCACACCATGCTATGGTTAAGTTAGGGTTTATATTTATTTCAAGCAAATTCAAAATTGTGGAGATATTTGTCATGGTTCAAAGCTTGTAGAAGCTTGTGGTCTTTATTGACTTAGTCCACTCCTTTGTCTTGCTTAAGATATTTATTAACCCAACCCTTAACCTCAGACTATAGTTTATTCTCTACATGAGTTAGGCATGATACTAACTCACCATGGTTGCAATTCTAACCTCACTCTCTCATTCATTTTCTTCATCACATCTTCTTCTTCCTCATGAAAAGAGTTTTCTAAGGTTTGAAAAGGTGATGAAATATTGTGAGAAAATTAAATCTAAAGTGAGCTCACTTCCTACTTCATCATCCTCTACTATTAGCCATATTGTTTAGGGTGTTTGCTTCACTAATCTCACCATTAATGAAGAGGTAGCATGAGCTAGTGTCTCCTCGACGTAGATCATCTTCGGCCTCGAGGATTTCGATGCAAGCTTGTTCATATCTTCATGGGAGCCTTTCTAGAGTCCGGGAGTTTGTGATCGCAGCGAATAGACTACTATACTGAGCTATTGAAGTGAAGGACCGGTCTACAAAGGTTGTATTCCTTGTTCACTTTAGTTGTAAAGTGTTTACATATCGTTTCGTCGGATTTTCTGGTATCGATTCTAGGGTTAGGGTTAGCTAGAACGGCAAAAAATTTAAAATATGGCATGGATGATGCCTCCCGAAACCTTTCTGCCATGCTAGACAACCCTACAGCGGTATCAGAGACATGCTAGAAAATTAGACGATATTTGCTAGGATTACGAAACCGAAACAACTCCGAAACACCCGATATAAAATCTAGTTTCTGTCGAATTTTTAAAGGTGTCTAAAAAATTTTTAAACTGCAGAATATTGTATGAGATATAACATCAACCCCATGAAAATTTGAGGGGGTTTTGTGCAAAAGTGGCCGGCGACATAGGGCTAAAATCCGGTTTTCTGGGGTCATTTGTGGAGTTTTGGCTTCAAATTTTCAGGGTGTTCCAGTGTCTGGGTTTTAGGGTTTCAGGTGTTGTTTGTTTTTGCTAAATCTTCATGTGATATTAACTTTCTGCAAAAGTAACTCGGAGTGTTTCGTAATCGTAATTATAACATGTATTCGGGTTATTTAGACGATGTTAAAAAGTTCGAACGGATATCAATAACCCAATTTTTCCTCCACTGGAAATTTTTTCAATAGTTGGATTTTTTCCGAGTTTAAAATTTTCAGAAAATCTTGCAAGCGATTCTGTGGACCCTCTAGAAGAACGAAACCATAACTTGATTATGTGACCGTCAGAACCGCCATGAAACCCTAGGGTTTGTGGTAGTTCAGCGGTGCCACATGTGAGGCATTGGTTGACCCTTCCACGGCTGGTTCATAGGAGCTGTGGCAGTTTCTGGATACTTTTTGAACTCCGCTCAAGTGTTGAGCTTGTTGGGAAATTTTGGGTGCTTGCTTATTCGATCGAAAAGTTTAATTTCGTTTAGCTATCTGTGATTGTGATACAATATTTGGAATCCACAAATAGTTATGAGATAACTAGTTTGAATTTTATAAATTTAGCAGTTTAGTCTCATTTGATCGGTTGCCACAGAATTTTTATGTGGATCAAAAGTCCGTCGCAATTACGTAGTGTACGCGGATACTCGCCGGGTAACCTTACTAGATAGCTAAGCCCCAAATCCCCGACCAAGTGACCGTAGGAGAGCCCCGTCGCCAAAAACATCCGTTCGGGTGCTCGGGGACGCGGTGTTCCGTCTTGGTGCACTTCGTCGACGGCATCGGGGGGTGCGGCCGTCTACTTAAGTTTCCGACGAGCATTCGATCAGGTTATCGGGAATCTTGTTGAATTACCCGACAGGTTATTGGAAAGTGTTTTCAATATCGAGACTAAAATGCGGGGTTTATAATTGTTAGGTATGTGATGTCTAAGAAATTCTTTTGGTTGGGCATGAAATCCAAAGTATGTGATACGTTGGGTTTATGATGTCTGAGGTGGTTGCGGATTCCAACTGTTGTAGTTTTTCACTTTCTTTTCTGCGACCGTAAGTGTAATATGTGGTGTATCGCCGGTTTCGGTGCTATATGTCAACGACAATTGGGATACGCATATTTACTTACGTTGATGACATGTGATGTTATGTGTTGCTGTGATATATTATATTGGATCGCCGTGTTTTGAATAGCCGGGGGTTTTTATGTAAGATGAGAATTTTTCATTTACATTCAAGTAAAAGCTTGTATATAATATTAATTTATTGGGGCACTTCCAGGTTGAGGATGATGTCATCATTAATGTATATTATTTACTTTTCCGCATTAGGATAGATCCAAGGCGGGGAGCACAAGTAACCGGGTTCTAGGGTCCAGTGGGAGACCATCTCGAGGAGTCGAGACCGGGTCTCCTAACTCTAGAATTGGCAGGGTTGTTTGTCGCTCTCGTAGGGGTCTAGGGATGTGGGTTTGGCTATTCCTCACGACCGTTGAATCCGCGTTTTTACTGACTTAAATAAAACACGGAATTCCTAGTATATCCAATATTTCATATGTGATTCTTCTGCTGCTGATATTCTTTGATGTGATCACTTGATATGTTCTGAGATGAATGCCTATATTATATATATGAGATATAATTAATATTGCTGCTTTCGTTTCATATGTGATGCTTAGGAAGCATAATTTGATGGGAATTCATTAATGAGATTAATGAAATAAAAGAAACCTAAAGATATTGTAGAAACTTGTTTTAAAAACTGGTAGCTCTAGTTCTTGCTTTGCATAGTGGTATTCCTTGAAGAATATTCAGCACCTTATTCGATAAGGAAAGAACCGAGATCCCTTCACCGGGAGTGACCTCTTTAGCGAAACTAGTAGATACTACAACCCACTCGGTTTGTTTTTTGATTGCTTATATAGTTTTAGCTTTGCATAGTGGTATTTGTGAAATATCATGCACCTCATTCGATGAGGAAAGAGCCGAGATCCCTTCACCGGGAGTGACCTCTTTAGCGAAACTAGTAAAAGCCTCAAAAAACACTCCTTTTCAAAATCACTCGATTCTACGACAATATCAAGTTCATTACGCAAAAGGTTTTCTTAAAAACCTGTCGTAACCCTCCGTCATTTTAGAAAGTAGAGTACTTAGTATTCGTTCTACGTTTGTTGACCATAGTTAAGGCGTAGTGTGTGGTAGCTAAGTGATGTCTTCCTACACAGCATATGATGCGATTAATTAGGACAGTCATATGACTTTGTTGACCATAGTTAAGGGTCATGTGGGTGAGTCTAATTAATCAGGAAATAACGGGTAGAACTTGACTGGTGCTTATGATTTGTTGACCATAATTAGGGTCATAAGTCACTAGGGGTAAAATATTATTGGGAATTTCAAGTGTTGAAATTTGCAATGAGATTGCATACCTTCTATGAGATAGTTGGATCCCGATACCCACTGCGAGTAAGATTTACTCCTGGGAGAGTTTTACACATCACAATTAGCCGATCAAGTAGGTGTCTAGAAAGGTGTTAACGGGGTTACGCCCTTGGGAAAACCAGGTTTATTTTAATTAGGTCCGTGCGAAAGCACGGGGGACCTCCCTCAAAGTACCGACACTGGCCTGGCCGAAAGATTGGCGAACTTGTAGGGTGTAATTAATCCCGGCTAGTCTTACCTTTTAGGGTTTGAAGATAAATTTGACTAAAACAGTGGGAGCCATCCTGATTAGATAAAATAATAACCAATCTAATCTTGCAAGAGCGCACGCAGAGTGTTTTCTTCTCTCTCTATCCTGGTAGCGACCATGTCACGCCTTAATCAAGTTAATATATAAATGCATTGACCGAACCTGCTTATTATACTGAACTAGGGAACGTTGGTTCCGCTCAATCTTATAATTGTTATAAGTCCGAGCAGGAAATAGAGGAATATCCGGATTTCCACGCGACCCAATTGAAGAAAGTGCATGTTGATGCATATTCTTCAGATGTGTTCATTACCAAGAACTGTTTCTCAGTATCCTCTACATACTGGGTATGTAATACCGGATAAGGATCCCACATATGTAATCTGTTACATGGTCTACAGAAAGGTACATAACTGAGAATGGGTGATATGTCTCTAAGTGTTAGAGAATGGTGCAATTGTTGCAGCCAAGTCTGTTGGCAAATATCACCTTGTATTAATACATTAATTCTGAACAAATATTATTACATACCAAACCTGATATACAACATTACATCATGTTCTTTACTGAGTTAAAGAATGATATAATTCTGTATTGGAAGATAATGTTGTGAACATTTTCTCGAATCAAGAGTTGATTGGATCAGGCACGTTATGAAATGGCATATACGTTCTAAATCAAACCACAATTCAAAGTATATAGAACACACACAAGGGGACTAGTTCAGAAATGTACGAATCCTTCTTGTGGCATTGTAGACTAGGCCATATCAAAGTGACACGACCAGTTAAGTTACATAAAGATGAATATAAGAATCTGTTCGAATTTTCATCTTATGCTACTTGTCAGTCTTGTCTCAAAAGTAAAATGACCAATACTCCGTTAACTGGAAACAGAGAAAGAGTTAGTGAACTCTTGGGACGGATACACGCTGATGTATACGGTCCTATGTCTATAAATGCCAAGGTAGGTTCTTCGTACTTCGTTATATTCATCGACTATCTCTCAGGATTCGGACATATGTTCCTGTTGAAACATAAGTCTGAAACTTTTGAGAAATTCAAAGGAATATAAGCCTAAAGTTGAGAACCAGATGGGTAGAAGTATTAAATCCTTCGAGGAGATCGAGGAGAAGAATACAAGTCATGGAGTTCCTGAATTTTCTAAAAGGAGAATGCTATTCTCTCTCAGCTTTCTCCTTCGGATACACCACAGCACAAGGTGTATTGGGGTGTAGGTATCGCACCCTATGAGATATGGCGCGCTCTATAATGAGTACTGTTGAGTTACCTGTTTCCTTTTGGTGTTATGCACTTGAGAAGCTGCATACCCATTGAATGGGGTTTCGTCCAAATCAGGGCTTATCACTACATATGAGATATGGTGTGGGAAGAGATCATGTCTTAAACGAGTTAAGATATGCGGTTGTCCGGCCTATATTGAAAGGCAGAATCCGGACAAGCTCGAGGCAAGATCAGTTCTGTACAAGTTTGTTAGGATATCCCAAACATTCGCGAGGGAATATCTTCTACCACTCTGAGGAGCAAAAGGTGTTTTGTTTCTCAGCATGCCACCTTTTTAGAAAAGGAATTTCTTCTGAAGAAATTAGTGGTCATGAGGTAGAACTGGAAGAGTTCCATCTAGAGAAACTAACAACTGATGATTTGGTAGAATCAAAGGATTCAATAGTCTCCAACGAACCTCAGCCTCTCCGCGAATCTGGTAGGGTTCCTCATCCACTTGAGAGATACTACGGTATTCTTGGTGACAGTGGGAGCGAGGATTGCATCATGGTTGATGATGGCCCAATTAGGTTCAGGCAGGCCATCACGAGTGGGGACTCTGTGAAATGGCTGGATACAATGCGATCAAAGATAGAATCTATGTACACCAAGAAAGTATGACTTTGAATGTTGCACCTGAAGGAGTAAACCCATTGGGAGCAAATGGATCTTGAGAAGATTCTTGGTGTAAATGGAAAAGTTGAGACTTTCAAAGCTATGCTTAAGTCCATCAGGATCAATGCACGCATCGCGGAGTTGGAACATCTGTTTTGATGTGGTAGTTAAAGAGTTTGACTTCATCAAAAAGGTAGATGAACCTTGTATACAAGAAGGTAGTAGAGAATAAGGTTGTCTTCCACGTATTGTACATAGATAACACACTCTTGATAGGAAATGGTTTCCTATGCTACACTACGTCAAGCTCCTCTTATCACGAGGATTCTCAATAAAAGATCTGGATGATACCTACTACATCTTATGGATTATGATCTGTGCTGATAGATTTAAAATGGATGTTGGGAGTGTCCTAAAACCAGGTACATTAACACTATACTAAAGGGGTTTAGTATGAAAGATTCTAAGCATGGTGGTTCGCCTACTTACTCAGGAATCACTCTCTCCAAAAAGACGTCTTCCGAGACTGATTTGGAAAGAGCTCGCCTGCAAGGGATACCCTATGCTTCGGCAGTAGGCTCTACCATGTATGCGATGTTATGTACCATACCAGATATAGATGACTTACTAGGTGTAGTGATCAGGAATCAATCGGATCTTGAGAGAATCATTGGACAGCTGTAGAGGACATTCTTAAGTACTTGAGAAGCACTAAATGAATGTTCTTGGTTCGAGCTTCCAGAGTGATAAGGTGGACTGAAAGTCAGTCACAGGCATTGTCTTTACCCTCAGTGGAGGGACGGTATGTTGGAAGAGTTCCAAGCTAGATATCGAGACATACTAGACGATAAAGGCTGAATACATTGCTACCAATGATGTTGCCAAAGTGGTTGCCTGAGCATTTCTTATTCATGAGATGAACAAGGTTCCTACCATTGAGCGTCCAATAACTGTTATTGTGACAACAATGGAGTTGTGGCTTTGGCCTAGGAACCAAGGTCCCATCAACATTCCAGACATATTCTGAGGCAAGTATCACCTGATCAGGGAGATGGTTGATCTCCAAGGGACCGAGATAAGGAGAGTAGATACAAAGGATAACACAGCGGATCCACTCACAAAGGCCTTACCCCTAGAGAGACTTCTATGGGATGGTTGAGTATGGGATACTATAACCACTGCTATATTGTTGGGTATTGGATTCTACAACAGATGGCCTTAGTGCAAGTGGGAGATTATTAGTTATATGTATTCCCTAGAGGACATTACTGTACATGCGATGTATATTGTAGTGGATGCTTGGACATATATAGGGAGGACTTTCTTGCTTGACATGATAGTATGCTATCTGGTTGCACTTTATCTTAACATGTACACTTATTGTTTCTGTATTACATATTGATAAAGCTCTTAGGATGAGTACTTGACTATCAGGATTATGATGCAGATCATACTGGTGGGGACATATGTAGTCGGTAAGTACATCCTTCAAAGGTTCCTAGTCGTAGGAGTATCGAAACAGGGCATCGATACTCCAGAGTAGACTAGCGTATACACTTCTCGACCCATGTGATGGGCGATGGATGATCTCATATCCATTGGTGTTTGACATCAGAGAAGGTATACGGGTGCTCGGTGGAGACTGGGTACACTGAACGGACTCGCCGAGAACTCCTAGATGGTATTATACCTATCGTCGGATAGCAGTTCTCTGGTGACACTGGTACAGGTTAGTCTGTAGACCCGAGATCGTCATAGAGTCTTGTGTGATTCCCACTGTGCTTTGATTTCCACCATACCACGGTCAAGAGATCGTGCAAAAAGGTAGTTTTTGGGTACAGTCCCGAGTCACATGGAGGCAATGAGCGATAGGAGGGATTTCGTCTCTTCCGGTATAGGGAGTTGATGTTGCGCTATGTCCGATTGGCCATAACAGGAAATCCCTGGCCAGGGTTGCTGAGATTTACTAGTAAGTGTTATCAGTAGTTTTTCGAACCGTTATGGACCTTGCATCGGCATGACTTATTAGGCTATTGGGGTCTGACGTTATACTACCCCTAGCTGTGATATGCGATATATCAGACGAAAAGATGGACTGTACGGTAGTGTTACTGATTTGATTCGCAGGAGTATGAGCAGGCTTGCTTATTGATCTTCTGATCGCTCAACACCCGGGTGGCTGTTACGTTTAGCAGACCGCTTGCGGCTTGTGGGTGTTTGATATGATCATCACCTACTGCTGGCGTATTGACGAGTCTTTAGAGTCCTACAAAGAGGTTTTCTGGTTCATGCAAAACGGAGTAGGAGCACATATGTGATACGTGCGGGACCGAGATTAATGCGAGTATGTGATACCGCATTCTATGCTCGCGATATGTGACATTCGTCGGTTATATGTGATATAGCCAAGTTATCGGATCAAGTGTTGATTCGATAAATTGTTACATTTGATATTAATCGGTTATATGTAATATAGCTGGATTATTAAATCAAGTGTTGATTTAATAATTTAATGTATGATTATATATTTGATATATTATATTACATTAACTAATATTAGCTCACTTAAGTATTACTTTTTCTCACCTGATGATATATTGATATATATGTGATATATGTTAATTGTATTATTTTATTTTTGTACAAAAAATATATATGTGATATATATTGTTGTGCCATGCTAGGTTACACTTGCAACACGTATGTATGAGACTCACACCATGCTAGGGTTAAGTTAGGGTTTATATTTATTCAAGCAAATTCAAAATTGTGGAGATAGTTGTTATGGTTCAAAGCTTGTAGAACCTTGTGGTCTTCATTGACTTAGTCCACTCCTTTGTCATGCTTAAGATATTTGTTAACCCAACTCTTAACCTTAGACTTTGGTTTATTCTATACATGAGTTAGGCATGACAATAACTCACCATGGTTGCAATTCTAACCTCACTCTCTCATTCATTTTCTTCATCACATCTTTTTCTTCTTCATGAAAAGAGTTTTCTAGGGTTTGAAAAGGTGATGAAATATTGTGAGAAAATTAGATCTAAAGTGAGCCCACTTCCTACTTCATCATTCTCTACTATTAACCATTTAGTCTAGGGTGTTTGTTTCACTAATCTCACCATTAGTGAAGAGGTAGCATGAGCTAGTGTCTCCTCGACATAGATCATTTTCGGCCTCGAAGACTTTGATGCAAGCTTGTTCATATCTTCATGGGAGCCTTTCTAGAGTCCGAAAGTTCGTGATCGCAACGAAGGGACTACTACACGGAACTATTGAAGTGAAAGACCGGTCTACAAAGGTTATATTTTTTGTTCACTTTAGTTGTAAAGTGTTTACATATCGTTTCTTCGGATTTTCTAGTATCGATTCTAGGGTTAGGGTTAGCTAAAACGACAAAAAATTTAAAATATGGCATGGATGATGCCTCCCGAAACCTTGCTGCTATGCTAGACAATCCTACACTAGTATATACTATATTTCACACTGGTTATATTATTATGATATTATTTATGACGCGCCGACATATGTGTTTTGCATGGTCTAGATCCTTTGACTTTAGCAGAAAATGATCGTGAGTACTTTGAGAAGCTTGCTGATCAGTGAGGAGCATCCCGCTGAGATAGTTGTTATAGTTTAGCTTTATTTTCGAGTATTGCACGATGTAGGTTTATTTTGTGAACTTGAAATGGGTAGGATTTGGATATTTGTTTCTTTATTTCTTTGGATCGTATTGCTTCCGCTATTATTGCATATTATTATTTATTGTGGTTATTGGACATGTGATAAATAGATTTATTATTATATTGTTCTTGATTACTGATTGATAGCCGTAATGTTATTATGGAAGGATATTTTATTACCGTAAGTAGCATGGTTGGTTTTGTTACGTTCCTGTATTTAAGTATATTGGGAAGCAGAGCGTGACATAGAAGCTTATGCTACCGAGGATATGATCATCGACGACACACGTTGGGCGACACGAACGGACGATAATACCGGATTTCAAGCCGGATAGATGTTTGTTGGAATGTCAAAAAGACTGTATTCTTTGGGTAAATTACACTAAAAATACCCTTCACTAAAATCCTTCAAGTTTTTTATTACAGCAAAATACCTCAAACTGTGGTTTTCAAATAGATTTTTCTCACTAAAATACCCTCAAATCTAGCATTTAAGATATTTTGCTGTAACTAAAATTTTATTAGGTATTTTAGTGAAAACCGACAATAGTTAAGAGTATTTCAATGTAATTTACCCTATTTTTTAATGTAATAAACAAGGCTGGGGTCCATGGTGGTTGTTGTGTGACCCAGCCCACGGTGGATCATGTCCCAACTTAACTTAGGGCTCCACTCCTATCTTTTCCCCTTGCATGTACAGTTATGTGGCCTCGGTCTACCGTAACTCCATATAACTCTTTTCTTATGGAGTTTCATTTTTTGTGGATATAATAAAAGTCTGGATGAATTGGGAACACCGCTTTTCACTGCTTTAGAAGCCATTAGATTTCCATCATAGACCTTCCAAAACCATGAGTCCTTTTTTGTTTTCAGCCGTATGAGCTGTTGGATTTGCTACAGAGCGGGAAAAAACATGATAGGGATTTGGATACGTGCTGAATAATGTGATTACATTTGACTGAAGAATGGTGAAGAGACCAATCAGTGAGTTGTAGAAAATGTGTTTCTTTAATAAGAATTTGTATTTTTTAATTTGATAAGAAAAAAACAACTATAAAGGATCAGCTAAAATAAAACTTTTGAAATTATAATCTTCTTAAACCTCATGACACGATCCAATATTCCAGTATTTGATAATAAATAAATAAATAAGATGATTTCAACCATTCTCTCATAAATTTTTTGAAAAAGCAGCTCCTTAACATCTCATGAAGCCTGAAAACTGGCAAAATCTTGTACATTCTCAAGGGTTTTCTTAATATACAACCCTCTTATATATTCTCAAGGGTTTTCTTAATGTACAACCCTCAAAGATGAGTTATTTTGAAAAACAACTCCCAAAGATCAATAATCTAAGAAACAGCCCTCTAAGATTTTAAATTAACTAAAACATAGTTAACTTCAATGAAAACTATTAGCACTAGCCGCGAGTCCAGGATGTAAAGAGTTACCCTCCAACGGCTAGTAACAACCACGTACATAGCCAAGCTATCTTCACACTTTCTCATCTTCACATCTCCCTTGCAAGGTAAGGCTTTTACATGGATTCCTTATCAAAGATAGGAATTTGGGATGGATTTCGGGGATGCGGGACAATTGAGACATTTAATATGTAAAAGGTAGCCATAGTAATTCCTGACCTAGGGTCGAAGACGGATGATTATAACAAAGGGTTATTTTTAGATAACAGTGGATATTTGGAGACCGTTTATAAACAAAATTATCTTTGAAGGTTGTTTTTCAAAATAGGTGATCTTTGAGGGACATGTATAAAATAGAACCTATTTTCAAAACATCATGTCATCAACTTTGCAATATCATTTATGGAACCAATCGATTTTATAATTAAACTGAAGCAACCAAAATTTATATAGAAGAGTATTTATGAGTTTGTTTGTTTGTGCGCCCCCCCCCCCCCCCCCCGCCCCCTCCCCACCCTCTTTTCTCTTTTCCTGGAAATAAAAGAATTTTTGTTGGATGATAATATGTTTTATCCTCTATTAAAAAAATTTCTTGGACTTGGAAGAGAGAAAATAAATGAAACAGCAACTTTACTTATCTAATAAAATTGATTGAAAAGAAAAAAATTGACATTTCAGTTAAGGAAACATAGAACCATCAATAACGAACTTCGTGAAAATTAAACTTCACCACAGTACATTGATGCAAAAAATTGCGGTATCCATGAAATGTAAATATCAATCGATATATTCAGAGAAAAGGCCATGTTTAGCTGGAGAAAAATGCAGCAACGCAACAGCAAGATTCATGTAAGTTGTATTAATATCATCCACAATATCATCCACAATATGTCATAAAGCGGCAATGGAAAGAAAAACTAGCAATCTATCAACAGCATCCCAACTGCAGCTTTTAAACGAGCAAATCGATACAAAACATAATAGATTTTAAGATTTTAAGTTACAACGCTATTATAGCAAACATAAGAGGCATTCTAGAACACAAATTTCAAAAGGTAGAATAGAGGGCCATCATGCTGAAAATTTTCGAGGTTCAGATCAGGAGCTCCTCAATTGCATCCTGGATATCACGAGGGGGGGCGGGGGGGGGGGGATGTAAATTTAATTATAAATAAATAATTACGATAGCAGCTAACTTCAATGCTTAATTGTACAAATGGAATAATGCCTAACTCATAATAAAGTAAAACTTAAGGAACTTTTATTTTTCGAACAGCAAGCATGAGCTAAACATATGATTGGGATAAAAGTCTTACCAGTTGTTTGTTGTTTTTTAGCAAGCATGCACAAAACAGTAGGAGCGTAGAGTCCACAAAAAGGATTCAGGGTAGAATATGCGAGATGAATATAATTAACCAAGTCCCAAAAATGGAAATTTCAATTGGATAAATAAAATACTAAATAATAACATAAAGAAGAGGTTTTTAACCTTTACATATCCTATAAGAATAAGTACAAATACAAAGCAATTAAATAGGTCTAACGGAAACTTACTCTCAACGATAATTTTTGCATTACAAATAGATTTAACGAAATATAGTATATTCTAAAATCACTGTTTCTGTAGGGAAAAAAGTACCAGATTCAGTATCATAAGCGTTCCACTATTGGAATGAAATCTATTATAAGATCTATGTACATCCTCACTGAAATGAAACATGAAAAGAAAATAGCCATTTTGCATACCTTGTCTGCCACTTGGGCCTGATATATTAATCGGGTTGGCTGCAAATTAGAAACCATCAACTGATCAGATACAAAATTATAATAAGATTTATGTTAGAAAGACGGATCTGATAAGATGAAAAGCATTATGAAAATGAGTTTTTAAACTGAAGAGAATAATCAGTGCATGCTATCAAAAGAAGAAGAAATTATGAATTTACCACCACTTGATGATTTATTGATCATTTCTTTAACCCCATACAGCGATTGCTCCATCTCTTTAAGCTCTGCCAGACTGAGATTCTCAAGATTCTCCGCCTTTCGAACTTGTTGGTTCATTTCCACAAGCGCTTTCAATCTATCTCCAAGCATGGCTCTCTTTTTCTTCGCGGCGTCAAGTTGGTCTGAAAATCTCATGCATCGGTTGTTCAACTGCTGAACGGCACTCAACCGTTGAGCCTCATCTGGACCGACAGAACGGTGACCCGACCCATCGGTCAAGAACCGATCTACGACTTGGTTCACTGCAGGGCTACCAAATGAGTAAGGGCGTCCTGCAGGAGAGTCGACTACAATGGCCACCCCAGCACCACAAAGGATAGCAAGCTCGCTGGCTTTCGAGAAAATCCCTGCCTTGCGTTTTGAGAAACACACGTGTCGTGCATCCTCATTTTCAAGCTTCTTCATCTCGATCTTTTGTTTACCCTTGGTGGTTTTTTTCTCTCTCACCATGGTGGCTATGGGAAGAAAATGGTGACAAGCTACTTTGGGGTTAAATAGAGAAGAGAGGAGAATGAATTTAATGTCTGACGCGATTTATGATTTATTTGGCAGGCTTCTTCATTAATTTGTTAAGAGGTTTATTTCTATTGGTTGGCAATGTTTGGATAAGTGTAGGACCAATGTTTGATGTTAAGAAATAAGTTGTCATTTTGTGGAATTCAACGAACATGAAATGCTTTCCATATGTGACATCCAACTATTATCTACAAGGACCAATCTTATATTCTGTTTGATATTATCTCAAAAGAAATTATCATTTTTCTTCTCCTTATCTCTATGTAAAATAATAATGAGAATTTGTTTGTATTTACATTTTCTTTAATAGTTATTTGCGTTTGCAATGTCTTGACTGGGAAAGGTTTGTGGTTGTTGAGCTTATATACAAATTAAGCAATTGAAAATTTTAGCTATTAAACAAGTAGTTAATTACTAAGTTTGCACTTCAAACCTATAGCTAGGAATCATATATTATAAAATGTCCAGAATGGGTGTTTCAATAAGATAGAACTATGCATTTTCTTTTCGAGTGAGGGATTAGGGTGTAATTATTAAATTACAATAGGCTTAATTCCAAAAAAACCCAAACCTTTTAGCTTAAATAGTTTTAAAATACACAAACTACCACAAAACTTTCAAAATACATGACAAAAACTTTCAAAAATTACGAGAAACCCCAAAAAAAAACAGGTGCCACATTAATAATAAATAGCACAAAACTGCATTCCATTGGGGTTTCTTGTAATTTTGAAACTATTTGGAGGTTTCTCGTATTTTAGCTAAAAGGTTTGGGTTTTTTTGGAATTAAGCCATTACAATAAGTTTGCTTAGAGAATAATGAAAGATATTAAGATGGCAGATAAGGCTTACGAAAAAGACTCTGTATCCACAGTGATACAAAAGTAACCATACAACGTAGATTATGAATTTTTTTCTTTCTCAGACACACACACACAATTAATTGTTCCATCTCATGCTTAAAATGGCATTCGCAGGATCATACACTAGATGCCATGTGATAGCTATATTGCAATCAAACCAAAACTGTTTTTAACTGTTCCGTTATTTGAGCTAACCTCTCGCTACCACACAAAAATGTTACACGCACAAATAGATGGCACTAAGGAATACGAAACCACCCACCACGAACTGTTCTACAAGGACATTGTTTGGTGTGGCCGGATATGAACTCCTGATCTAGCCTCCACAATCTAATTCCGTTGTTCAGAAAAGACTTGGTTTTGTTAGATCCGACCACAACTTCTATGGATTTAGTCCCTCAAGTCTTCTACCACAGAACTGGCACTTCTTGTCCAATATAACCTCTTTCTCTTTTGATCTAGGCTCCTTATAAATGGATTGCACTCTTCTTTCTCAAAAATATCGTAGCTCGATTGCATCCCAGATAACTTGGTCGAACCACCATATCTTTACCCAAGTAGCCTTCTTGTGGTTGGATCGCACTTCTTTTGGTTAAATATTGCTATACATGATCAAAACTGACTACTTATATTACAGATCTATCCCCTACACCGGCGGAGAGATCTAACTTATCTTGGTATGTCTCTTCAAATGTGTTGGTAGGGATCAGAAGGGGAAAAGAGGCGGAGGGAAGGGGAGTACGAAGATCACAGAGTACAAATATAGGTCCATAGATTATTAATTCTTAATAATATTACATATTTTGGATTTAGTGGTGTTATCGGCCTACTTTAAGAAGTCATTTATTCCACAAGTAAATGCAACTTATTTGGTTAGTGTAGTTAAATTCACAGGGACCGATATTGGTTGTTAATATGGTTAATGTAATTTTCTCCACTAATATATAATTAATACATTATAATCATCACCAAGATCCATTATTCCATATAGACATCTAATTATAATAAGCTATGATATCAATGAAAAGCATACTCAGTAGTTACTTTCGAAGTTATTAATTGTAGCCAGGCGCCTATAATAAGAACATGAGTAGATAATAATTGCTGCAGTAAAAATGTACACATGCAAACATAATCATTACTGTCATAGATAGCAATTGAATGCACAAATTACATTACATGATTATAACAGCTCATACTAATTTAAGTATGCACTTAATATTGTACCTGTCACGTGCCTAAAATCGTTTTAACGTAACTGTAGCAGCCACAAAGTCATAAATTGCTGATCCGCATATGCACTTTTTGCAACCATATGCTTGACCTCTCTTTTGCCACGAAAAGCATGAGTCTAAGTTATTAATTGAATAGCAAAGAACCAAAAACAAACATCATTTGATACAAATCGTTTCGGTAAAAATGAACTCATATAATTATGATATCGATTAAAAGCATACTTAGTAGTTGAGTTGTAATTAATTGAATAGCAAAAAACCTATAACCAGAACATCATTTGATAAGAATTGTTACAGTAAGAATGTGCTCACATAAGCATGATCGTTGCAACGGTCAATAGCAATTGAATGCATTACACATTACTTGATAAAAACAACTCGTGCTAATTTAAGTATGTACTTAATATTGTACCTGTCACGTGCCTAAAATTATCTTCAAATAACTGTGGCATCCACCAAGACACAGAACTGCTGACCGCATATTCACTGTTTTGCAACCCTATGCTTGCTCTCTTCTGCCACAAAGTAAAGATTCTAAGTCATGAACTTCACCTCAAACGGTGCAACAAGACACTTGACATCTTGATTGATTGTCTTTCTAAGCACTCAGTTTGTTGGCTCTCATACAGGTTCGTTGCCGCAAGCAACACAACTGAACGGATCTCCTTATGATCATCAATACATCAATAACATATGCAAGTAAGGAAAAAAAACCACAATGCCAAGAATATTTTGAATGTTTTGTGCAAGAAGAAAAACAAAGGGAGAAGACAGGTTTACATGGTTCGGAATATACCAACTCCATGGGGAGATCCAAAGACTGACACTATGCCTCCTCCTTCCTCTGAAAAACCTCACATGAAACAAAAACTCTATACATATTACAGGATAAGATGTTCTCATTACTAAATAGGTTTTGCTTTTCCTTATCAAATTAGGACCTTATCCTCGTCAACAAATGAATAATTTAAACCAAATCAAAACAAGGAAAAACATTAAGAAATTTGGACGTCAACTTTTCATCAGAAACTTTGCGGTCATTATGTATTAATGACTCTTGCAAGCACTATATATACAAGAGTGAAGGGTAGTTCCAAAAAGGAGACAAGAATCCTTATCAATGGTGACCAACAAATTTCTGTAAGTAGATATATCAGCTGAAGTAGATCTTTCATTTATTATACTAGTTCACAGTTATATGGCATATAATTAATGGTTTATAACAAATAATAGATTACAATTATCAAGGAGTATGTTTGTACGCATAATTAAAAAACGAGAAGTAACACACACACACACACACAGAGAGAGGCAATGTTTATTGAGCTGCTAATGCAGTTTCACTTGTATTGGAGACTTTGTAGCATCTAATTTATGAGTTTCAGACCGTGCAACTTCCAATGACCATAAACCAACATTTGGCTTAATATATTTCAAAATGGCATGTCTATTATAATCAACATATTGAGATGATTAATAATTGGCTAATCTCTTGATCATAAGGATTTACATAATAATATAGAAGTATTTCAAAAAATAAAATTATTCACAAGTGTGGCATGTATACTTCCTCCGGCATACTCTTGCATATGCTTAATTATAGTATATAACTAATTTGGTAATGCTTAAAAAAAAATTATATCCACAGGGCATGGATGAATAGAAATACCTAAAGGAAAGTGAAAACAGACATGTCACTATGAAGTATGTAGCAAGAGCTTGCTTTAAATATTCCTATACCGGCATTGTTGCACTTCATATAATTGAGCCTCTCCTAGGTAACATGTAATGCAACAACATCACAAAACTTTTAGCATGATCTATACACATTTACATGCAGGGGTGCAGCAAAGGGTAGGCTTGCAAGGGCGGTAAAGTTCATAACTTCATATAGATTCCCCATTTGACATTATAAGGTAAAAGAGGGTTATCTATCGTTCATAACGTGATATACAGAGGGCTGAGATGCAAGAAAAAATCACTCCTAATTGTGGAGACCTTTTCTCTCTCTTGTCAAATCACTTAACCCAGCAGGGTATTTATAACCCAACATAAGTTTTGGATTTCTATATATGCAAAGGTATATTACTCTTTTCAATTGAACTAATTATCTTAAGAAATCAGTCATGCATGAGCCTGGATATATGCTTTTAAGGAAATATTTAAATAAATCTTTCATAATGTTTGATCATCTGACACAGAAGTTAGATGTCATTGAAACTTAGTGACAAATCAATAACTCTGAACTCATATGGTATCTTAGAATCTTGATATATGCACTCAATTTTTTTTCCATCCAGCCAAAACAAAAAATAATGGCCACCTACATAATATAAGATAGTTATTAATTCTAGTTAATGGACAACTTGCGTATGAAGAAATCACTGCCAATACATTATCCCCATTTTGCTCCGGAGTGAAACAATTACCAACTTTATCAACATTCGGTAAATAGGTAAGTTATTATAGTAAATAAAATGATTATCATGAAAGTACTTGGCCCTCCCAAGAAAAAAAAATTGGGTTTGCCCCCAACAGTACAAGTCTAGACTTTAATTGATCTTAAATATGCACATTGCAGCATGAGAATGAAAGATTGGGGAACTTCAGGCTTTTCCTTGTAAAGCAATGATGCATTTTCAATCAAATTGAATGCGCTTGTTTTATGCTGAAAATGTATATGTTGTCTCTGCATGTCATTGGCTGCACTTGACAAGCATTAAAATCAAAGTAGAGCTTTCCACCAGCATAACATGTATGCCTTCAGGATGTTGACAAGTTAAAGCCAATAATTTTCTAAGAAAAGGTAAGTATTTATTTTTCCCTTCTGGTGAGAAAATAAGTGAGGATTTTTGGAGTTGAACAATAGTTTTTGTGTGGCCACCTTATCATTAGAATAATATTATATAAGTCATGTAACAGAGATCCGATTAAGTTTTCTGAATTTAATGAAGTCGATGTAAAAAAATGGTATCGACATCAGTCAGGTCCGAAATAAAGTAACATTGTCCTTATGATACTTCATACATGAGTAACCCCTCCTTGAAAAGATTATAACAAATAACAGTTGTCTATAGCAACAGCAGGTGTAAAAAAAAGATTCAATTTAGAAAGTTGGAGAAAATTCATTATAACGATCGCTTTTTTACTTTCCCTCTAGTTCTATTTTCATTTATAGTATTAGAAAAATGTCATCATTGATGATCGCTTGTCAGTAGAAAAATAAATCCAAAACAACACAGAATAATAATAGTGAACAGTGATGTATTTTAAAATTAATACTTAAATTACTACCATTAGCACAGCCCAAAAACTTATTTAAGATCAAATACTGTGATTTCTGATCTGGATCAGTGTGAGTCTTGGGTTCATGCAAATGCCTGACCCACCTTCCATTGTCCAATGTCCATAGACTTCCATTTCTCAATTTTACCAAATGATATATGCCAAAATTTAAGCAAATGATTGATCAAATTATCAAACATGTGTCAAGTATAAGGTTTATAATCAAAACCAGAACAAATGCAACATAGCAGATGGCTTCACGAGTGTAAGTACATGAACCATAAGATCATACAACAATTCTAAAAGGTTTAATTGTTACATATATGGCATAACTTTTTGAATCATGATAAACCATTCTCAGATATACACTCCCAAGAGGTGGGAGAGTTAGGACATAAAAGTATAAAACTATGACAAAGGTCGTAGATCAAGGTATGCAACCAACATAAATCGGGAAGATACTAAGCCTATTTCTTAACGAGAAGGGGTGGGCCCTACATGGGTTCAACTTTGTAACTCTAACAAAAATGGCCATTAATGAAACCCACAGCTAAAAGCAAGTCGACCTGGTTCCATATGCAAATGAAATCGGTTCATTTATCATCATCATATGGTTTGTGGCCAAGACAGATCCATTTGGAATGACATACTTTCGCCTTTACATATCGCTAACCCTTCCTTCGGTTCTCCATTTGAACCCTTTGGGAGATTCTTCAACTTGCATAAATTGTGTTAGCTCCAGAACTTCCATCTTATAGGAAGCAAGCTGGTTTCTTCTGAACCACAGAATGAAAGAAATGATTCATGTAGCCGACCCCAAAAGTTTGGACAGAGAAATTATTGTTGTCGTCTGTTGGGATTAAAATTAACACTCCATTGCCAAAATTAAATGTCAAAAAATCAAAGTCAAAAAGTCAAAGTCAACGCCCAGACAAGTTGACTCAAGTCCAACCAACCCGGGCCTAAGCCCAAGCAAATGGGTACACGCCCAAACCGCCTCAAGCCCAAGCGAAGCAGGCCGGCTATCGAAAAAGAAGAAAGAGAAAGAAATTTATAATAAATAAATTTTGTAAGCAAATAAGTGTGAAATTGTAATACAAATAGGCATAAAGCCAAAATTATGTAAACCTCACGACTTATGTGCAAAAAAAATGAGCACATGGGCATGGAAGAAACAAAAAGCAATTATGTAAAACCCAAGGGCTAAGTTGCAAATTGTAATGGGTATTTAAACCCAACCATAACAAGAAATATTAAGTTTTTCTCATTCCTACAAAAGTACTAGGATTTGTGTATCCCTCTTCTCTCTCTCTTCTTCTTCTTCAAATAAATCAAGATGAAAAAATCTCTTTTTCTTAAAATAACTAACAAAAACACATAGATTCATTGAAAGAGAGCTTCTTCCCTCCATCAAATCCCATAAAGGAGAGCTTTTGGGCCTCCTCCTTTATCTTCCTCCTTAAATCCAAAGAAAAGAGGAAGAATCAAAAGGAACACATATCTCAAAACACTATTACTTTAGGATCCAAGATGTAAAAGAGAGAAAAGGAGCCTCTTTTATCTCATCGAAGATCCCAATATTCACTTCTCAAAAATCAAGAGAGCTCTTTTGAACAAATTAGAGAAAAAGTTAATGGTGACCCCACCAAAGTGAAGGCGTTTGGGCTTCTCTCTTTGGGAAACTTTCGAGAATGCGGATTTCGATCCATACTCCTCTCTTCAACGCGGATTCCATCTGTGCTTCATCCACATACGCTGGAAAATATGGACTCCGTTCTATATTTCTCCCAAATAAACGATAAAACGACAAAATCTAGTGGTTATGCCGTCGAAATTTCATCGAAATCCGCACTTAGTCTCTTTAGAAAACTAAGCTAAAAGATAATAATAAAATAACATATAACAAAAATAATAAACTAGAAAAATCAACCCGCCGCAGAGGCACCCTGTTGGGGTCAAAAATTACACTCCGGTTGACCAAGTCAAAGTCAAAGTCAAAGTCAACCCCAAGCCAAGTGGGCTCATTCCCGAGTCGAGCCCGAACATGAAGCGGCCGGCCTCCCCCATGCCAAAATAAAAATTTTGTAATAAATAATTTTGATGTAATTGTTTATGCATAAATGTGAGAAAAACGGGCATAAAGCCAATTTTTTGTAAAACCCATGGCTCATGTGCAAAACAAATGAGCACATGAGGTATGAGATGGGCAAAATGCCATTTTGTAAAACCCAAGGGGCTATGTGTAATCTTGTAAGCCTATAAAAAGCAACATGATGATGAAATGAAGGAGAGAGAAGTCATTCCCCATCAAATCTATAGGGTTTGTGCCTCCATCCTCACTCTCTTCTTCCTCTTCCTTTTCCAATTAAATCAAGAGCTTAGCTCTCCTTTTTTTTTAAAACTAAATAAAGTTTTACCATAAACCCACTGAAGGAGAGTTTAACTCTCACATCCGATCGAAGAAAAAAAGGGTTTTGCCTTTGGAGTTCAACTCCACAATAAAAATTCTTTCGAAGTTTAACTCCATTTAAATTCTTTTGGAGTTTAACTCCACAAATAAAAATTCTTTTGGAGTTTTACTCCACAAATAAAAATTCTTTTGGAGTTTAATTTCATATAAAAACTTTTGGGAGTTTTACTCCAAATAAAATTATTTTGGGAGTTTAAACTCCAAATAAAATGTTTTGGAGTTTTAACTCCTTCCACAAAAAAAAAAAAAATTTGGTGCCCACGTGGAGGCTCCCACCAAGTGGGAGCCCTTGCTCCCTCTCACGTGAGGGAGAGGGAGCTCCCACCAGATGGGAGCTTTTCCCCACTCACGTGAGGGGGAGGCTCCCACTTAGTGGGAGCCCTTGCTCCCTCTCACGTGAGGGAGAGGGAGCTCCCTCCAGATGGGAGCTTTTCCCCACTCACGTGAGGGGGAGGCTCCCACCTCACATGAGTGGGGGCTTCCCCTCTCTCTAATTTTTTTATTTTAAAAAAGGAGAAATAAATAAAATAAAATATAAATAATAATTTTTTAAAAAAAATGTGTTTCTTTAAATATTATATATATATATATATATATATCCTTATTTTACAAAGGGAACAAAATAATGAACACGTCCCTATTGTTATGTATAAAAAAACACGCACCAATACTTCATATTGAGTTCGTATGACTGGTTTTATCTGTCAATCGAAGGTTCTCTCGCTCCAAAAATGAGGGGTAATTAACGACAGCTTAATCCACGGCCGCCGGAGATTCGGATCCACACAATCAATAAATCCCGGCCTGCCCTAGACAGGAGGAATCTGTACATGCCTAACAACCGCGCGTATTCCCATCTCAATGGAGTGATGAAAAACACCCTACAGATTCTGGCACGCCCGGTGGGACTGATCTCTCCTCGCATATTTTGGGTTAAACATCCATACAAACTCAATCAACATATACATTGATTGTCTGTACTGAAATCATGCTTCTATTTGCAGGTTAACGACTTTCGACTGCAATCTTCGAACGCAACAAAATGTCTTTAAGGGCAAGCTCAGCTCTCATCTCCTACAGGATGAAGATGGACGCTAGGACGGTCCTTCCGGATAGTCTCGGGCGACAGTGAAAGGAGCCGCCGCTACCATTCGGCTCTATTCTGTTCATGCCAACAACGCCATCCCAGCTCCTCAAGCTCCAGTAACAGATACACCGGTCTCGAAAGGCAGGAGGCCAAACGTAGTGATCTCGAGGGCACTACTGTCTATATGCAAGTCGGTGTTTGAACAACCTTCCTCGGCCCCAGCTGGGGGCAAGGCCATCAACACCAATAAAACAATAAGACGTCTCGGCCAAGCTCCAGTGGTGCCCCTGATAACTGCTCAATCAGGTATCTTCTTTAAGCTCCCCGTTAATCGACTCACGATGGCTTCCTGGATGACGGATGCCCGTCAAGCCCTCAAAATCGAGAAGCTAAGGCGGAAAAGGCTTAAATATAGAGCCAACAAAAGGGCTAAGGCTCATGCTAGGCTGAACTTCATGAGATTCTAAGAACAGGGTTACCCCGCCAAAGATAAAAAGATGGCTGGATATGTGATCTACACTGTCTACACGGTGGGCACACATAGCAAGAGCAAGGATGTGGTTGCCACATCTCAAATCCAATCTAGTGTGAATGTGGCTGCCACTTCTCAAGACCAGTATCTTCTGGAAGGTAATGAAAACCCTTCCAGTGAGGCTGATAAGCAGAGAAATCCCTTGGTTCATGAGGAGTCGGGCTGATAAAACGAAAAGGAGCCAATCTTCCGTCCCAAGAATACAGAGCAGAAACTTCTCCAAGAGCTCCGAAAACAGCTCAGAAGTAAAGACAAGGAGATGGCCAAACTTTACTCCAAAATTGACGACTTGACGAATGTCATGATGCAGCTCACGGCCCGACTTGCCTCTCAGCCGCCCAATCAAGTGCAGGGTTCTGCTCATGAACCGGAAAACGGTGTCCTGAGGCAGCCGACGCCTATTCCTTCAAATCCAAAGGTGGGCGGACCGTACGAAAGTCAGTCGCATCCTATCTCGGGAAATATCTTGGCTACCGATGACAGTAGCCCGCTAACTCAAAATCAAATCATAGATTTGGTTGCCAACAAAGTCAAAATATTGGTAGCCGAAGCCTAAGCGCAAAAAGATATCAGCAGCAGTGGGAGACCATATCCTGCTCAGTATGATCTGGTAGAATTTCCTAGCGGCTATGTCATCCCAAGTTCGGAAGATTTGATGGGACGAGAAATGCGAATCAGCACATCACCCATTTTAAAGCCTCATGCGGGAATATTGGGGGCAATGATGCGTTTCTCCTCCACCAGTTCGTTAATAGCTTAACCGATGTCGCTTTCGACTGGTACGCGAGCATACCGAACGGCTCCGTTACTACTTTCGTCCAAATAGAATCTCTGTTCCGACAAAGGTTCATGAGTGTCAGCGATAAAATCACCATTGCCGACCTCGTACGGACCAAGCCAAAGAACAATGAAAGCAGCACGGATTTTATAACCCGATGGCGCAATCTCTCCGTTAAGTATGAACCGCCGATAGAACAGGACCAATCTGTCAGCTTCCTCGTCGGAAATCTCAACAATTGGATGGCCCCGTTTCTATGCACCGCGGGTCTCAAAACATTCCAAGAGCTGACCAGGAAAGTCTAGATGTTGGAGTGCTCAAAGCAGGAGTCCTCCTTTGATTTCCAAAATAACAATAGGTCCTGGAGAAACCGAAAGGACGATAATCGTAAAGGCGGAAGTTCCGACGATACTGAATCTTTCAACACTTCGGCTAACCGAAATAAGCGAGGGATGAGCGGGCCTAATGCCAACCAGCCTCGGAAGCCAGTGTTCGGAGAAAGAGAAGAAGCTCTACTGAAAGAGAAGCTGGATAATGTCTATTCCTTCAGTAGGGACAATCCGTAAAAAATTCAAAAACGCCCTAAGAAACGGTCTACAATTACCAGAATCAAAAAGACCGTAAAAAGCGAATATGACCGACGACCCCAAATACTGCCCCTATCACAGAGTGATAGGTCATGCCATTGAAGACTGGTTCGTCTTCAAAAATTTGGTCGGAAAGCAATATAAGGCAGGAGGTATAGAACTGTCTAAAGGCGTGTTAACAAACAGTCAAACAGCGTCCGCTAATTTCATACAAATGATGGCCGAAGTCCTTCGTGAACCTGATTCTCTCAGACATCTGCCTTTCTTTGAAAAGAGCGGACCAAGACAACAAGCCAAAGGCCCAACGAGCAGCATTGTCGATGAAGAAGCAATAGACGGGTACACAACCCATACGGTCTACATGATGGAGCTCGAAGGAACAGGTCCTCCTACGTCTTATAGCCATGACAATGATACAGTTGTTGCCATCCAACACCGTCTTGATCCAAATGATGAAGAGCTCGCTCATGTAATTAAGCCAAAAGAGCCCGTGGTTCCTGCAGAATCGAGCCCAAGCTCCAACAGCCGAACACCACGTCGTTAAACTAGGAACAATCGACCTCTAAGTCGTTAAATTGGAGATGTAAAAATGTGTAAATAAATAAATAAAATAAAATAATTTTTTTTATAAAAAAAGCCGAAATGATGGGGCAACTCGCAATAAAAATCAGCGAATAAAATAAAAATGAAAATAAACAGCCGAAATGATGGGGCAACCGCGGATAAATAGCCGAAATAATAGGGCAATCGCGACCTTCGCGATAAAAAAAGCTGAAATGATAGCAATCGTGGTGTAAAAAAGATGGCGAATGATGAGTTGCTCCTGGTACCATATTTCAGTACAGCGATGCACACGCCAACCAAATTCCAAATTCCTAAATTCCTAGCGGCGAATGACGAGTCGCTTCTGGTACCATATTCCAGTGCAGCGATGCAGACGCCAACCAAAATTTCAAATCTCTGAATATCCCAACGACGAATGATGAGTCAATCCTGATACCATATTCCAGTGCAGCGATACAGACGCCAATAAAATCCCAAAATTCTCCCAGCCCTACGGTTGGTCCCCAAACTGGCCACCGTATACAATCCACGGGCTCAAATAATTCTCATCATACCCATACCCCACCGCAATCACCAGTCACGCGGCCGGTCTCCGCTCTCGGAATTATGCTCCATTTGGGAAGACTCACGCATGTGTCCTCACGATGCATGAGCAGAAAAAATTAAAGGATCCTCACGACTTGTAAGAAAACACCTTCATAGGATCCTTATGACTCACAAAGGAAAAACACAAGTGGGAGTCCCCACGACCCCTAAAGAGAAAGTACACCTACGAGATCCTTTCGACTCATAGGGAGAATACTTTTATGGGACCCTTATGGCTCATAAAATTAAAAAGTCTTAGGTGATAGGGACCTAAACCTATCTCCTCAGTCATCGCTCCCCAACAAGCAAAGGCAAATAATGAATTTCTCCTGGCACCTGTGCTTCAGTGTTAGCAATGCTGATACCGGCCCTTACCCCAAAATTCCAAGCTTCCGATCCAATAGAACCTTAAGTCTTTAAACTGGAAACAGATGACCCCTAAGTCGTTAAACTGGCAACGAGGGAGATCCCCTCATGGCAAATAATGATTCGCTCCCGGTACCATATTCCAGTGTAAGCGGTGCTGATGCCAAACCAAAACCAAAATCCCCAAATCCACTCATGGCAAATGATGATTCGCTCCCGGTACCATATTCCAGCGTAGCGATGCTGATGTCAACCCAAATCAAAACAACCTCTGCGGCGGAATCATGCTTCGTCCCAGAATGTACCCCGTGTTGAAATCATGTTTCGCTTCGGGATATCGACCTTCCTTGCCGGAATTATGCTCCGCCTCGGAATCAAGTCAACCAGCGACACTCTATGCCGGGGATAAGTCGACCAGCGACACTCCGTACCGGGGACAAGTCGAACAGCCAGCGACACTCCGTGCCGGGGACAAGTCGACCAGCGACACTCCGTGCCGGGGACAAGTCGGACAGCCAGTGACACTCCATGCCGGGGATAAGTCGAACAACCAGCAACACTCCGCGCCGAGGACAAGTCGACCAGCGACACTCCGCGCCGGGGACAAGTCGACCAGCGACCTTCCTGTAGGAATCATGCTCCGCCTCAAAATCAGGTCAACCAGCGACACTCCGTGTCAGGGACAAGTTGACCAGCGACACTCCATGCCGGGGACAAATCGAACAGCCAGCGACACTCCACGCCGAGGACAAGTTGACTGGCGACACTCCGTGCCGGGGACAAGTTGACCAGTGACCTCCCTGTCGGAATCATGCTCCGCCTCGGAATCAGGTCAACCAGCGACACTCCGTGGCCGAGACAAGTCGACCAGCGACACTTCATGCCGGGGACAAATCGACCAGCCAGCGACACTCTGTGCCGGGGACAAGTCGAACAGCGGCACTCTATGCCGGGAAAACGTCAGCCAGCGACACTCCGTGCCGTGGACAAGTCGACCAGCGACACTCCGTGCCGGGGATAAGTCGAACAGCCAGCGACACTCAGTGCCGGGGACAAGTCGACCAGCGACACTCCGTGCCGGGGATAAGTCGAACAGCCAGCGACACTCAGTGTCGGGGACAAGTCGACCAGCGACACTCCGTGCCGGGGACAATTCGAACGACCAGCGACACTCTGTGCCGAGGACAAGTCGACCAACGACACTCCGTGCCGAGGACATGTCGAACAACCAGCGACACTCCATGCCGGGGAAACGTCGACCAGCGACACTCCGTGTCGGGAATACGTCATACACCGACATTCCGTCTTGGGGACAAGTCAAGTATCGACCGTCCATGTCATAAAAAGGGCGGTGCCAGCTTCCCAAAAGCGGAAACCAAATCAAGTTGCCTCCACATGAAAGAAGATCCATCAATTTCATGCACACGACCCACATGTGTGGTGTGCATTTATTGATGGGGGCATTTTGTTGGGGTAAAAAATTACACCCCGGTTGACCAAGTCAAAGTCAAAGTCAATCCCAAGCCAAGTGGGTCCAAGCCCAGGTCAAGTGGGCTCATGCCCGAGTTGAGCCCGAACATGAAGCGACCGGCCTTTTCCATGCCAAAATAAAAATTTTATAATAAATAATTTTGATGTAATTGTTTATGCATAAATATGAGAAAAATGTGCATAAAGTCAAATTTTTGTAAAACTCATGACTCATGTGCAAAAAAAATAAGCACATGATGCATGAGATGGGCAAAATGCCATTTTGTAAAGCCCAAGGGGCTATGTGTAATCTTGTAAGCCTATAAAAGGCAACATGATGATGAAATGAAGAAGAGAATTCATTCCTCATCAAATCTCCAGGGTTTGTGCCTCCATCCTCACTCTCTCAAGTTCTTCCTCTTCCTTTTTCATTTTCCAATTAAATCAAGAGCTTAGCTCTTTTTTTAAAAAATAAATAAAGTTTTACCATAAACCCACTGAAGGAGAGTTTAACTCTCACATCCGATCGAAGAAAAAAAGGAGTTTTGTCTTTGGAATTCAACTCCACAATAAAAAAAAAATTGGAGTTCAACTCCATAATAAAAATTCTTTCGGAATTCAACTCCACAATAAAAATTCTTTCGAAGTTCAACTCTATTTAAATTCTTTTAAAGTTTAACTCCATATAAAAACTTTTGGGAGTTTTACATGAATAAAATTGCTTTGGGAGTTTAAACTCCAAATAAAATGTTTTGGAGTTTTAACTCCTTCCACAAAAAAAAATTTTGGAGCCCGTCTCATGTGAGCGGGAGGCTCCCACCAAGTGAGAGCCCTTGCTCTCTCTCACGTGAGGGAGAGGGAGCTCCCACCATATGGGAGCTTTTCCCCACTCACGTGAGGGCCTCTTTCCTACCTCACATGAGTGGGGGGCTTCCCCTCTCTCTAATTTTTTTATTTAAAAAAAAGAGAAATAAATAAAATAAAATATAAATAATAAATTTTTTTAAAATGTGTTATTTTAAATATTTTTGTATAGAATATATATATATATATATATATATCGTTATTTTACAAATGGAACAAAATAATGAACACGTCCCTATTGTTATGTATAAAAAA
Source organism: Agapanthus africanus (assembly GCA_030015575.1). Lineage (NCBI taxonomy): Eukaryota > Viridiplantae > Streptophyta > Magnoliopsida > Asparagales > Amaryllidaceae > Agapanthus > Agapanthus africanus. The sequence goes on along the minus strand of JASDDO010000019.1, from coordinate 887,382,528 downwards.
AACACGTACTGATACTTCACATTGAGTTCGTATGACCGGTTTTACCCGTCAATCGGAAGTTATCTCGCTCCAAAAGCGAGGGGTAATTAACGACAGCTTAGTCCGCGGCTGCCGGAGATTCGGATCTCCACAATCAATAAATCCCGGCCTGCCATAGGCAGGGGGAATCTGTACATGCTTAACAAGCACGCGCATTCCCATCTCAATGGGGTGACGAAAAACACCTTACACACCCCTTCCTCCAAACGCTGTTGGGCACCCAAAAAGGGGTACCCGCTCTGCTAAAAGGGAGCCTGCCCCCTCCCTAAAGGGGAGTCGGCCCCCTCCCCATAGCCACCCCTTCAATGGGGGGAGCCGACCATGGGGCCCGGGTTCCCCTCTCCAGGAGCACCCAGGCCTCTTTCCTTTATAAAAAGATCTAAATAAAAAAATAATAATATAATGATATAATAAATAAACAAAAAAATGAATGAACAAATATGCATTCTTTCTTTTCAAACATAAACACATTTCATATTGAGTTCGCATGATTGTAAGATCCGTTAATCGGATATTCTCTCGTCTCAAAGCGAGAGATAATTAACGACAGTTTTGTCCGGAGCTGCCGGATATTAGAATTCTCGTAATCAACAAACCCCCGTCCAGCATCATGTGGGGGGTTGTACAACGCTTGACAAGTGAGCGCATCCATCCCAATGGGTGACGAAAAACACTCTACATCGTCGTCGTTGTTGCCGCTGGCAATCTCCATACATCAAGACAGCCACACAACATCACGGCGATTTAAGAAACCACATATTTCATGACTCTTTGCTAGCAATGCAATCTTAATACTATCTTACGTGGTCTTATTCTCAAGGAAGATGGTATGCTGGAAAAACCTATTTCACCTATGCTTAAATAGAAAGTGAAGAAGAAAATGGTATGAGTTCGCACGAAATTTATGTCCTGTTAATAATGGTTATTAGCTTCCATCTGTTGTTGCACAATTGGTAGCATCAAATAATCAATGCACAAAGATTAAAAAGGAATATATGACGGATGTTGGGTGGCTTCAGAGTTGTATAATTTAGATCCAATGCAATCCAACCAAACACGCGGAAATTTGAATATACTTCAATAAAAGTTCGCTAAATTCGTATTCAAAAAAAAATCCAAGTGTATACAGTAGGGATTTATCAACAGACCTAATTTTGGATTTATAGAATAGAGGTACAATGTCATTACAATATAACCATGAATGTCAAAAAATCTCTATAATGCACCAGCAGTACATTTTTGTGGTTATTTTTCTCTATTGAGTCTATAACCTAATTATCCACCCATTCCATCCATTTACATCTAGGTTGTCGCTCTAGTATATACAATATGAATGATTATTTATAGTTTATATGTGTGTGCGTGTGTGTTAGAAACTGGTTTAAGTTACAACTGATTCGGCTGTTAGTGATCGAACATCCCAAAATATTCAATTCTGTCCGTCAATTCAATACTGCAACATTTTTTTATATCCTGTTTAAACACAAAGCAGTTTAATTGATTCGTTATTGCATCTGATCTCATGATTCTACTCAAGTACTTAAATCCTATAAATGCGCACATTGCATGTCAAATACACACGCGAATCAAAATAAAGAGTAGATCGTGCCATCTTCTTTTCTTCAACAATCCATGAGAAATATGTCCGACAATTTACAGAAGGGGAAAAGCCGTATCCGATTGTAATGAAGTCCTTAAATGCTTCTCCATTTTAGATATTTAGAAAAAAAGACACCCATATCTTCATTTTTTTCTAAAACAGCTTCATGGGAGCTTATATTTAACTACCTATATTATCAAACATCATAAGAATATGAACATTGTAGGACAACATATTTAATAATTCAGAAGAAAAATGAGAAAGAAATTGTTCTCACTCATCAGGCTCGGTCCTTTCATTATAGAGGTCTGACCTGCACTTCATCTGCAATCCAAATGATATGATAAATGTAAATAATAATAAAATGGTAGAGTAAAATTAAATTCGATTGATCATGAAAATGAGTGAGACTCAAACCCTAGACTGTGAGAATGGAGCAATTGAACAGATATTTAAGGGATAAAGCAGCAATGGCGCATCTGCAGCACGGTGAATCACTAAAAAGGAGATTTTTCATGCGATTAAGGTTGCAAAAATAATAAGAAATTTGATATTGGAGTTGATGATGATAAGATCGATTACCTTATAGACTCTATATTCGGGTTGACGCTTGGCTGATCGAGAGGCTGAAGAGTGCCTGATGTTATCAAATAATAGTATTGGTGCTCTTATTGTCTTCTGGCCACGAATCATATTTGTAAAGCACATATGATACACCAAAACCAAAGACCTCATGTTTTACACAAATCTCGGCCGTTCATCTTGATTTTAAATGAATCTGTACCGTTAAGGATAATAGCATAGATGCTGTAATCCTCATGATAGCAGCTATTCCGGATCCGGGGGTTGGAGGCTGCGATCAGAATGGAAAAGGAATTCCTCGTATGATCTCCATGTGTTTGGTGGAATGCTGAAAAGGCCTATTTTGCCATACTAGGCTGGCTTTAAGCATCCTCGGTATGGTTTTGGAAAAAAAATATATGTTTATTTTGGACGACACCCCCCCCCCCCCACACACACACACACAACACATACGTATCCAGATGACCAATGAATTTGTCTCGAAAGTATTAATTGTTATCACTTTCCCTCTTGGGGTTTAGTATTGTTTGACAGACAGGTCTTGAGAAACATGTTTGTTGACTATACGATATGGTTTAGTATTGTTTGACAAACAGGTCTTGAGAAAAATGATCGAAAGTATTATTTTTTGAGAATTTTCTAAGGATGTCTCAATTAATCAATATCAACCGTTTTTTTAATAACCGGTATCATTCATCTTGATCTTCATTATCTAATAGATGTATACACCAATTTTCATATGTTTTCAATATTTTTTGCTCTTATGTTGAGTGGTTACAAAATTAACGGTTCGTTGACAAACATAGGAAATCTTACATTTTTAGATTAGCAAACAAAAGCATCTAAAGCGAAAAGAAAAAGGGATTTGAATTTGGGGGCTCCGGAGGAGAGGATGGCAATGATCGATTGATTAGAGGAGATGGATCCCTTTGCAACATATAGGTCACTTACTCTGCCCTACACCCCCGACCTGTCCAGATATTTCTCAATGAGATGATCTTCCATTCTTGTCACAATCTTCGCACTTGACGCGGTCGCGTGCGAGAAATCTTTCGTTTCTCTCTAACAACCGGGTCGGGTTCAAATTATTGGGTCAAAAGACCACAACAACTTACATCTCCTACTTGGGTGAAATGGTCAAATGCTTTCCAAGCATACTCCCATTGTTTGTGAGACGTGACTCAAGATATAACTATACATATTCCCACTATCCGTGAGATATGTGCAATTTTCACCCTTCGTGAAAACCGGATACAACCATTATCCATGGTTGTCTCTTTCATATTCGACTTAGACATTTCTAAGTGTCATCAAACCAACAAGTTTGATGAACATTTCTTCTGGAATGCCTTTCGTCAAGGGATCAGCAATCATGTCGCCAGTAGGAATGTAAGTTATTTTGACTTCTTTCTTTTTCACTATATCACGAATATAGTGATATTGTACTTCCATATGTCTTCCTTTAGAACTATTTGCACCATTGTGAATCAAGCTGATGGCTGTTTAATTATCACAGTAAATCTCAATTGGTCTATCCACCAAAAGTGCTCTAGGAATCGTCTAATCCAGACTGTATAAGTAGCGACCATACTACAGGCTATGTACTCAGCTCCTTATGTGTACCTTCCTATACACCCTTATTTCTTACTACCTCAAGAAATAGCTACACCTCTAAATATGAACAAATGTCCTAAAGTGGACTTTCCGTCATCTTTGTATTTTCCAAAATCAGTATCGGAGTAACCAAGAAGCTCAAGCGAGTTTTATTGATAAACCAACTTATGGTGCACGGTACCCTTTAAATACTTTAAAATCCTTTTAACAGCTTTCCAATGTGCTGAACTAGGATTACCTTGGTGTCTACTAACTAGACTCACCGGGTATACCAAGTCTGGTCTAGTACACAATATTGCATATATCAAGCTTCCAACAGTTTAAGCATATGGGGCATTAAGTTGTTTCTGCTCTTCTTCAGGACATTGTTCTTTATACAACCGCTTTTCCATAACCAATAGTGTGGATGCCGGATTGCAATTCTGCACCCCAAATTTTCTAAGTATTGTGTGCAAATACCTTTCTTGGTTTAAACTTAATATTCTAGACCTTTTATCCCTAAGGATCTGTATACCAAGAACATAGAATGCATTTCCCATGTCCTTCATCTCAAATTCACTAGTAAGTGCTGATTTGATCTTATTCAACACTTCTATGTCATTTCCAGCGAGCAAAATATCATCCACGTATAAGGATAATATTGAAAAGCTGCTCCCACTCTTTAAGACATACACACAATTTGTTGACATCCGTGTCACACGATCCTCAGTTTCGACGATTTAGTTCAAAACTTTATTTAAACGAATTTATAAGTTACTAATGACGTTTCCAAGTTTTTGACTTGAGTACAACATGCACGATATGTCAAATATCAAGCAAGATTGCATATAATGTGATACGCACTCAAAACAATAATATGACATGAAGACTTGACGCAAGCGATAACGTGATGCAAGCCTAATCAAGATATAATGACGTCTCAATGTAACTATTTAAGGAAATGAAGATCAAAGAAGAACCAAAATAAAGATTGAAATTACGAGCGATATATATGTATTTAGTAATGATCTCATAAGATTAAAAACTCCATTCCAACACATTCCTAATTTTCATGACGTCATCATCTCCTTTAAAGACGTCTAATCTATCCGTTGGAATTCAAACTGCAAAGTTTCAAAATCAAATATATACCCATGTCATAGCACAGACGTCTGTACCAGACGTCTGTATCATAATATTTTGAACACCTGACGTCACCTGTTCATATCAGATTTTTGCATTTTTATACCGCCCAATTTTTATCACATTGCTTATCGGTAGGTACTCTTGAGCCGTATTTGCTAGTTAATTGCAGGATACAGGTTCTCAGCTCTAAACATTGAAATTCATGGAAAAGCACGACAAATTCCGGATTACTGCCAACCATAGATAAAACACGGGTCTCCGCCCTCTATCCGTATGTTGCCGCACACCAGTTTAAGGGACAAAATGGCAAATCAATGTCATTTTCATGCACAAAGCTCAATGTCAACACAAGATCCAACATATCTACACGGAGCTCGAGAAAATCATGGCAAAAGATCCACATCAAATCACCTTTTGACCTGCTGCAAATCTGGAAGAAATGTGGAGAGATTATGAGAAACAAAGTGTACCAAATTGATGTAAATATCGACACAGAGAAGCACAAAAAATTGGAGGAGCCAATTCCTCTATAGGGCCGCGGTTCCGCGGCATAAGCACGCTTAGGCCGGGGTATTTTGGTAATTTTGTCTTATGGCAGATTGTTGCCCTAGATTTCCAGTTCCCTACCTATAAATAGCCCAGAACATTGCCAAGCCAAGGGTGCTTCTTCTTGTATTTAGATTTTAGGATATATGTTGTTGTTCTTCTTTCTCTTCTCATCTCTTCTCCATTAAAAACTTGTAGTGAGCTTTTGTGAGTGGAGGATGAATAAAGGAGTTCTTTTTGTTACCATCCTTGTCTTGTTATTTTGTTAATTATAATTGCTTGTATTTTTCATTTTCTAATCTAGTTGTTGTTATTTGTTGTTTGTTTCTTTCTTGTTCTCTTTTTCTTTATCCTTAAACAACAATGATGCTTAAGCTTGATTCTCACCAAAGTGAGGTCTCAATTAGCTAGTTGTAATCTTCTAACCTCTTTCTTTCTATCTTCCTCCTTTGTTTTATTTTCCTTTTTTCTTGTAATGGGTGAGTAGTTTTCTCACTTGTTGAGGTAGGATAAGGAAAGTTTGAGAGAAGGAAATCTCTCTCACTCTTTTCTTGCCCAACATCTTAATTCAGACTCCCGTTAATTGAACCACAATCAGCTCCCTACGGCACCCTATCTTACATGATAGCGGTGATTCCTTAGTGAGACCGGTTGTGGTTGAATTAACCGGAGGTTAAGGCTAAGAGCCAAGAACGGACGGACAAGCACCAAAAGGAAGAACTTAAGCGTTGGAAAGCCTAGCTTATACTCGCAAGTTCCTTCCTAGTCGTGCTAATCCCCGTTGTTGCCGATTACCGTAACACCGATATTAAGAGTGGCAACGAAAGAAGTGAGCGACTCCTAACTCAAACTAACCTAATCCTAACCCTAACAAGCTCTCTTTATATATCATTTTAGCACATAGTTAATCTAAAAACAAACCTGGACATTTGGACTTAACTCGTTAAAGCACATAGAAAAAGATTCCCATCTCCCTGCAGACGACCCATACTCAACCGGCTAGTTACAAGCGAAACCGTCTTGATTGTGGTAATAAACTTGAACACGCAAAAACTCTACCAATCATCACCCCCTGGCGTCTTCTTCACAAATTCCAAAAATCTCAAATACTGGATAATATTCGGTGACGCCTATACAGATGTCACTTGAACAAATTTTTGTTATACAGACGTCTTCCTACTGATGTCTGTATAAGGAATTTGATTTGTGGTCAGACGTCTCCACTGACGTCGGCACGAACAGTTTCCCTTAGAAATTTAAATTTCAAATTTCAAATCGAATAGACACTTACGCCATATTTGTTCCTAACTTCCTCTAAACGGTCATTAACTACTTTATGATAGTTTTTGGCAGCTATTGGGAATTAGAATAACTTCCCATTTGATTCCTATAAATACCCTATGAGATCAAACACTTTTCTCAAGAAAAACGAAGAAGACATTCATTGCAAATCCATTGAGAAATCATCTTGTTCTTCTCGTGCTTAACTTGTCCAAATCCTTTCCATTTCCTCAGTGCCATAAACCTGTTCAAATCTATCAAAATAATCCTTGTGCCAAACCGGAAATAAACTTTGAGATCAATAGGATTGTGAGTGAGTGAAATCGCTTGTAATAAAATCTATTTGTAACCCAGGAGAAGGGGTGCTTCTACTTTCACTTGAATTGTGGATTCGGAATGGAAAAAGAGATCTTCCTAGAAAGACATGGATTAGAGAGGAAAGCGTCGCTTTTCCAGAGAATCATGGACTGGAGAGGAAGAAGGCTTGTTTCCTAAGAAATCTCAAGTTCCAATCATTGATCCTTGTGAAGAGAGGTTGTTGTTATTCACATTCCTGTGAAGTGGGATTTATGTACTTCACAAACATAGTGCAGAAATCCTGAGAAGGAGTCTCAGACGGGGACTAGCCACAGGAGCGTGGTGAACCTTAGTCAACAATTCTCTATATTTGCATTGCTCTAACTCTTCTTCTTTTCAGTTCCTATGACTGTTTGCCATTTTAAGTTTCTTTGTTTAAACTTGTTTAAATTTTTTTCACAAAAACTTAATAATCACCTTAGAAATAGTATTTAGTTTTAAAATTTGCCATAGGATGTATAAAAGCCTTATTCCCAGGTTGCTCGATTTTAAAATATTAACATCTTGAGTTTACAGATCCATAATGGTAAATCAATTAGAGGGTCAATCCAGCACACGACCTCCGCTTTTTAATAACACAAACTTTTAATTTTAGAAAACTAAAATGAGAACATTTTTACATTGTATAGATTTTAGACAATACTATTTTTTTATAAAAAAATATTAGTCTTAGAAGAAGAATCTCATATAAATACACTTAATTTAATAGGAACTTAAATTTTTTTTTAAAGATAATATACTTCTTAAATTTACTGACACTAAGGACAATTTTGACGTTATGCTAGAAACTTGTATTAATTATTATAAATGTCAAGATATAGGTTTTCTACTATTATGTTATTTTTTTAACCCTGTGCTTTTTAATTACTTTGTCATTTTGAACCTCATGCTATTATGGTTATTATTCTGAAATGGTTCATCATACTTAAAAACTGTTCATTTTATATTCCCTTATCATTTTGAACCTCATGCTATTATGGTTATTATTCTGAAATGGTTCATCATACTTAAATACTGTTCATTTTATATTCCCTTATCATGTCTTATTTTGTTTTTCCATGAACTTAAAATTTCCATATTCATGTTGTTTTCATACCCCTTGCTTTATTTTTAAAAAAAATTGGTATTTTTCCAAAAGGGGGAGAAAAGATTCATGAATATCCGTACTTATGCTTGAATGGACATTAAAATTCGACTTAGATTACTCGACTTCATGAAGCGATTCTTAAAAAATAGTATCAATGGTATAGGACACTGATATGAGTTCAAAGATTTTTTTAGCTGAGCATGAATTGAGAGAGAGAGTATTTAAATCGAATTTATATTTTTTATATATCATGAATTCTTTCGAATTTATATTTTTTATATATCATGAATTCTTTAAATAAAGTTTTGCTAAATATCAAAAAGAGATAGATTGTTGACATCCGGGTCACACGATCCTCAGTTTCGATGATTTAGTTTAAAATCTTATTTAAACGAATTTATAAGTTGCTAATGACGTTTCCAAGTTTTTGTCTTGAGTACAGTATGCACGATATGTTAAAAATCAAGCAAGATTGCCTACAATGTGATACACACTCAAACGGTAATATGGCATGAAAACTTGACGCAAGCGATAATGTGATGCAAGTCTAATCAAGACACAATGACGTCTCAACATAACTATTCAAGGAAATGAACATCGAAGAAGAACCAAAATGAAAATTGAAGTTATGAGCGATATATATGTATTTAGAAATGATCTCATAAATTTGGAAACTCCATTCCAACACATTCCTAATTTCCATGACGTCATCATCTCCTTTAAAGATATCTAACTTATCCGTTGGAATTCAAACTGCAATGTTTCAAAGTTAGATATACACGCATGCCATAGCATAGACGTCTGTACCAAACGTCGGTATCATAATATTTTGAACACCTGACGTCACCCTCTGACGTCTCCTTTAAAAATTCTACAAATCTCAAATACTGGATAATGTTCAGTGACGCCTATACAGACGTCACCTGAACAAATATTTGTTATACCGACGTCTCCCTACTGACGTCTATATAAAGAATTTGATCTATGGGCAGATGTCTCTACTGAAGTCATCATGTACAGTTTCCCTCAGAAATTTGAATTTCGATTTTCGAATCGAATGGACACTTGTGCCAAATTTGTTCCTAATTTCCTCTAAACGGTCATTAACTACTTTATGACAGTTTTTGGCAGTTATTGGGAGTTAAAATAACTTCACATTTGATTCCTATAAATACCCTATGAGATCAAACACTTTTCTTAAGAAAAAAAGAAGAAGACATTCATTGCAAATCCATTGAGAAATCTTCTTGTTCTTCTCGTGCTTAATTTGTCCAAATCCTTTCCATTTCCTCAATGCCATAAACCTGTTCAAATCTCTCAAAACATTTCATGTACCAAACCGGAAATAATCTTTGAGATCAATAAAATTGTGAGTGAGCGAAATTGTTTGTAATAAAAGCGTGTTCCCAATAAAAAAGCTAAGCTCTGTTAAAGTTTAATGAGGCAGCGCCTCACGTGCCCCCCCCGAGGGCGCCAGCACCAGCGCCAACCTCTTAGGATTAAATTCTATTGTGGCGCCGCACGTGAAGCACACGCGGACGCCAATGTGTAAAGCACATGAGTGCCTATCATATATAAGAACTAGATTCTTAAGTGGCGCCCACATGCACAACGCGTGAGTACCGACGCCCAAGTTAAAATTAGTAGAATTAAATTCTATAGGGGACATTTCCCAAAAAACTAGGATACTCTCTGTTAAACAGAGCCGTTGGATCAAAAATCCAATGGAGATAATAAATCATTAAAATATAGAATTAAATTCTATTAGGAGATAATATCTCCCAAATCTTTCTAAGTGAGAAGGATACTCTAGGATGGATCAAAAATCCAATAATAGAATAAAATTCTATTTTGGGAATATATTTCCTCAATCTTTACAAACAAAAAAGATTACTCTCTCTAAAATAGAGAGCCCTTGGATTAAAAATACAATGATGATTAAAAATCAGCGTTTTACAGAATAAAATGCTGAACATGGGAAAATATTTGCCCAATCTTGTTAATAACAAGAAAACATATTCTGTAAAACAGAAATTCTTGGATCAAAGATCCAACGGTGGATAAAATTCCCCAAGTAATTTTTGAGACTAATAAAATCAATTGGAATCTCGCAATGAGAGATTTTCTCAAATTAATTAACAAACTTGCCTCTACTATATAAAAAACCTGAGACTTCAAGTCTCATATAGAGAGAACCCCCAATAAGTTTCTGCACAAATACAAAAAGGCTCTAAAACACAACAGAGAATTTAATTCTCAAGAGAGAATAAGATCCTCCTCCTCTCAAATCTTAGGTAAAGAATCCACAGAGATAAAACATCTCCTTCACCTATCATGTCATATCTAAGGGTTTAACCTTTTCAAGAACTTAGTTCTTTCTCTGGATATGAGATCCACAAAACAAGTCTCCCACAAGTTAAGAATTTAATTCTCATCGGGAAGATCTTGTTCTTGAGAATCAAAGATTCAGAAAAGAACCACGGAAAAGAAAAAGAAGCTATCCTATAGAAATTTAATTTCTCTGAAAATAGGGTTTAACCCTAAAAGAAACTCAGTTCATATAAAAGAAAAAAATATAAGAACTTAGTTCTTGAAGAAAACATATCCCAGATCTTCAAAACAAAGATCTTGGTGATCATTAATGGTCAAAATGCCATTAACAGAGATTCAAACTCTGAAAAAGAAAAGAACTTAGCGCTTCACGTGCTTCCCACGTGGGCGCCCTCAACAGCGCCCAGCGCCTCACATGAAAAACACGCCGACGCCCAAAATAGAGGGCCGGCGCCTAACGTGAAATACACGTGAGCGTTGAATAAAAAGTGCTTAGCACTTCTTATACGGACAAAACGGCTAAGTGCTTAGCACTGATTGGGTAGCGCCTAGCGCCTCACGTGAAACACACGTGGGCGCCTAACAAAATAAAAGGGATAGAGCCGCACGTGCTTCTCACGTGGACGCCATATAAAAAGTGCTTAGCACTATATATAGTCAAAATGACTGAGTGTTTAGCACTGATTGGGCAACGCCCATAACTGAAGGCTTCACATTATACCCATGTGAGTGCCAGAGCCCAAATAAGTATTTAGTACTTTTGAACAAAAAAAAGACTGAGCAGACTAAGCCCAAATTGGTTTAGTCTCTCTAAAAAAGTTTTCTTGCAGCTGAACTCAAATGCTCTGTTGTTGGATCTTAAATCAAAATGATCCATAAAATTTTTCTAAGTTGATCTTAGTCTCAAATAAGACTAACGTATCCTTAGCTAAAATAAATTGAGCCCAAATGCTCATATATTTAAGTTGATGTTAATCTCAAACTAGATTGACGGTCCTTAAAATAAAACAAACCCAAATCTAAAATATACGGATTTAGACTAATCCGCACTCTACGGGCGACGACATAAACTAGTTTTCGTATACAATCCACGGGCAACCTTAACAAACAAAATAACACACGATGCGAAGTGAACTGCTGAAGAACGAGAAAGTGGTTATCGCAACGCGATAACGTAATTAACTGGAAGGGCTTGCGCCTGCAGGGAACAACGTCCCCACAATAAAAAAACCCCTCACAAATGAGGGGGAATCAGATAAAGTCATGCTACAACGGCCGCGTCTGTCCAAACCTTCGATATATGGTGCCATAAATCAACTTGGTATCTTCGGAGAGGTGGATAGATAAGTCCAAATAGCATCTGCCCCCAAATTCAGGATAGACGTCCCAACGTCTTGGTTCGGTGTTTCAGCGGTGAACAGATTCTGGCACGACCGGTGGGACCTTTTCTTCTTTCCACTCCACATTTTGTGTGTCGTGTTTCGTGAACAAAATCGCGGTTCGTTCTGGTTTCCCTTGGATTCGAGGTACTAAAACCTGGTGTCTTGCTCCTGTACAGAAAATCAATGGCTTCTCAATGCATTGCATGCAACAGCAACTCTCGCTCCACCCCAACTGGAGGAGTGACCTACGGGCCCAGCACGGCTTCTATTTTCTCAATGTCAATAGGGCAAGTTACACAAGCCACTACTGAATTGTTCTTTGGGACCATACTCCCACCTTTGAGTTTCGGTGTGTCACAACCCGGAATTTGGCACGTGACCGACACTTAAATCACGCAACGTCTAAAAGCGTAACGTAATTCAAGTAAGTTGAAGCCCAGAAATCTAAATCCGTTTGCGAAAAATAGTGGAGGTGCAGTTTTAAAATAAAGGTATAATGAAATCAAGTTCTTCTTTAAATGCATAATTAATGACATGTGAAAATACAAGTGGATTATATACTATAATTGGAAACATTTTTCGTCCTTTAAAAATTTGGGCAGCACCTCCTTTGTATATTTTGATCCAAAACCACATACATGCAATAAAAGGCATCCCCAAACGGGAGCTAGCTCTTCGCCAATTGGAGGAATCACAACCACGCAATAAGAATATATATGATGCCATACGGCGAAGATCAACCACAGAGAGAATAATAAATAGCAAGACATCATCAGCTCAAAAATAGCGAACACACACCCATCTTGCTCTAAGTCTCGCAAATACACAAGTCTGTCTAGGTTTACCAATATACAAAGTCTAGTTTTTTATTGATGGAGTTTATCAAGATACAATAGGAATAAAAGGTACAAGAGTGGTCATGATCCAATGTGTATCCTACCTACCAAAGCAAAACATCCTGAAGGAAGCTGTGTTCCAGCGATACCGCTACTGGACCAAGCGGTCGAACCCGAAAGAAAACTGTGGCACAACGGGGGTGAGTTGCCAACTCGTGAGTAAAAAATATTAGCAGGTAGAAATCGAATAAACACGATCTCTAAGTCATACTGTATCATGAAGGTAATACTATGGTATCTTGGGTGACCATATATACATATGTATCAACTGTTAGTTATATGTATGCCCTAGAGGCCAGTATTGTACAGATGATGTATATTATATTGGATGCTTGGACATATATAGAAATGACTTTCTTGCTCGATATGATAGTATGCTATCTGGTTGCTCTTTATCTTAATATGTATACTAGTCTCTTTAAACTGTGTTATAGTTACATGTTGGTAAAGCCCTTAGGTTGTGTACTTGACTACCTAGACTATGATGCAGATCATACTAGTGGGGACATGGTAGTCCATAAGTACATCCTTCAAGGTCCCTAGTCGTAGGTGTATCGAGACGGGGCATCGATATACCAGTGTAGACTAGCGTATACGCTTCTCGACCCATGAGATGGGCGATGGATGATCCCATATCCATTGGTGTTTGACATCAGAGATGGTATACGGGTGCTCAGTGGAGACTGGGTACACTGGACGGACTCGCCGAGAACTCCCAGATGGTATTATACCTCACGTCAGATGGCAGTTCTCAGGTGACACTTGTGCAGGTTAGTCTGTAGACCCGAGATCGTCATAGAGTCTTGTGTGATTCCCACTGTGATTTGATCTCCACCTTACCACGTCTATGAGGGCGTGCAAAACGGTGGTTTTTGGGTACAGTCCCGAGTCACATGGAGGCAATGAGCGATAGGAGGGGTTTCGTCTCTCCCGGTATTGGGGGTTGATGTTGCGCTGTGGTCGATTGGCCATAACAGGGAAGTCCCTGGCCAGGGATGATTCAGAGATTTGCTGGTAAGTGTTACCAGTAGTTTCTCGACCCGTTATGAGCCTCACATCGGCACGACTTATCGGTTATTGGGGTCTGACGTTTACCACCCCTAGACTTGATATGCGACATATCAGACGAGGAGACTGGACTGTACGGGAAGTGTTGCCGGTTGGCTCGACGGGAGTTGTAGCAGGTTCGCTTGTTATTTTCTGATCGCTCAATACCCGGGTGGCCGTTACGTTTAGCTGACCGCTTGCGGCTTGGGGGTGCTTGATATGATCATCACCCACTGCCGGCGTATTGACGAGTCTTAGAGTCCCACAAAGGAGTTACCTAATCCAGGCGAAACGTTGTGGTGCGCGTATGCGATATGTGCATGGACCCGATTAAAATGCGAGTATAGGATACCGTATATTGATCGGGCGGCTTGCTTTTGGTTAGGGTCATATATGATATGACCGGATTGATAAATCAAGTGTTGATTTATCATTTAACCATTAGTTTCTCACTAGAAATCCTTTCTCATACTTGATGGATATATGCATGCATGTATGTTCTCTTTTTAGATTCATGCACATATGGATGTACATTCACACATACATACATACATACATCCTTCATGGTTGTATATACATGGAAATGGTGGCAATATAAGACTCACACCATGGTTTTAAATATGGATTTTATTACATTTGATTTAAAACAAAAAGGAAAAAGAAAATGGTTATGATTGTTTTGTTTCTACACTCTTCTTTTGACCTAACCATTCTCACCCACCTTTTAACCTTGGGTAAACTTTCCTTTTGTGTTTTAACTCAAGTTTAATAATATATTCATTGTTTAAACCATGGTTTGAGATGAGAACAAGAAAATATATATTGATATATTTTCTTTTTCCTTGAACAAGGGTTATTCTTTTCCCTCTTGTTAAAAATATAGCCATCATCTTCTTCTTCCTCTCTCATTTGCTCACTAGATTTTTGTAGTGAGCAATATATTCATCAAGTTAGGATTTTGAAGTGAGAAAGAGAACCACAACACCATTCTACACAAGTCTAGCCCACTTGTTTGGAGTGTTAGCTTCATTTTGTTCTCTTGACCGGGTGAGGTTGCTGGCTTGGACAAAGCGGACTCCGGGTGGATCATCGGTGACCTAGAGGAGTTCAAGCGGAGCTTTTTCAAACCCCAAGTAGCCGAGGAGTCTAGCATAGGGAGCTACAAAGGTTGTACTCTCTAAACCCTAGCTTTTCTTTCATATGATGATGTGAAAAATTTAGAAACCCTAATTTTCTAGGAACGATCCGATGTTTGTTAACTTAGCACCCAAAAGACTCCACCTTTGGTACATGTGATGCTTCCAAACCCTTCATGAGGTGCTAGGTAAACCTTTCATTAGTATCAGAGCCGACCTAGAACATTAGGCGACAATTTTACGAAGTTAAAACTCCGATCGAACCGAAATACGACCTTTTAGAATGCTCTTTGAACATTTTTTAAAATCTGGTTATTTTCAGAATTAAAAATATGCAAAAAATTCAGTAGGTAAATATAAGAGTTACTGTGAAAAACGAGACCATGAACAGTAAATCTGAGCGCGGAACCGCGGCAATAGCCTGCTTAGGCCGCGGTTCCGCGGCCGTTCTGTTGAATCATGGTCTGATTTTTGTACAGTAACTCATGACTCTGCTTTTTTATTTTTTTGGAGTATTTTTAATCTGAATTTAGTTTTGTAAATTCTGGAGATGGTTTTGGACTTGTCGATTCGATCGGAATTTTGATTTCGTGACTTTTCCGGATAAATTAGAATGTATTGAAGTGTTTGAACGAGTATCATTTGCTCACTTTTCACGGGGTTTAAAATCTTTCGGAAATACGTGCAAGTTTGTTTGTGGTGGACCCTCTAGAAGACAACAAACCTTAACTCGATTATGTGACCGTCTTGAACTGCCTTTTGAACCTTAGGGTTTGGGGCAGTACGGCGTGCCACATGTGAGGCGTTGGTTGACCCTTCTACGGCTGGACCGCTACCACTGTGTCACACTCCGGGTTTTTTGAACTCCGCTCAAGTGTTGAGCTTTAGCGAATCTTGGGTATTTGATCGTTCATTCGAAAACTTTAATACCGTCTATTTATCTGGAATGTGATGCAATATCTGGAATTCATATAGTTGGACATGAAATACGAAGTATGTGATATTTCGCATTTACGATGTCTAAAGAGAATGTGGATTCCAAATATTGCAGTTTTACATTTTCTTTTCTGTGACCGTAAGTGTAGTATGTCGATATCGCCGGTTTCGTTGCTATACATCAACGACAATTGGGGTACGCATACTTACTTACGTTGATGATATATGAGATATTATGTGTTGCTGAGATATGATGTGCAGGATTGTCGCGATTGAATAGCCGGGTTTTTTTATGTGAGATGAGAGTTTTATATTTTCATTCATGTAAATTCAAATGTAATGTAATATTCTTTTATTTGGGGCACTTCCGGGTTGAGGTCGATGCCACCTGTGTTGTATATTATTTACTTTTCCGCATTAGGATGGACCCAAGGAGGGGAGTACAGGTGACCGGGTTCTGGGGTTCAGTTGGAGGCCATCTCGAGGAGTCGAGACCGAGTCTCCTAAACTCCAGAATTGGTAGGGTCGCTTGCCGCTCTCGTAGGGGTCCAGGGTGTGGGCTTGGCTATTCATCGCGACTGTGGAATCCGTATTTTCTATTGTTGGCTAAATACTAAATACGGACGTCCTAGTATATCCCACATTATATCTATGTTTCTGCTGCGATATCTATGATGTGATCATTAGATATGTTCTGTGATGGATACATTATATAGTATATATGATATATTATATATAGACGTTACTTATGTTTTGCACCCGCACTAGCCCTACCCTGCTCTGTCGTTAGTTACCTAACCTAACGGTGCACGAGGGGACATCGAGGCGAATGCGGATGGCATAAGTGTACGTCGTATTTATCTGTGATGTTTAGGTGACTTAAATGATGGGACTTCATTAATGTGATTAATGAAAGAAAAGAAACCTAAAAGATGTTGTAGAATCAAATTTTAAATAAAAGGGTAGCTACAGTTTTGCTTTGCATAGCGGTATATATGATATACCCTGCACCTTATTCGATGAGGAAAGAGCCGAGATTCCTTCACCGGGAGTGACCTCTTTAGCGAAACTGGCAGATGCTACAACACTCGGTTTGACTTTTGACTGCTTTTGGAGTTTTGCTTTGCATAGTGATATATATGATATATCCCGCACCTTATTCGATGAGCAAAGAGCTGAGATCCCTTCACCGGGAGTGACCTCTTTAGCAAAACTAGTAAAAGCCTCAAAATCACTCCATTTCAAAATTCACTAGATTCTACAACTATATCAAGTTCATTACGCTCATGGTTTTTCTGAAAAAACCGGCGTAGCCCTCCGTCATTTCAGATAGATATTATTTAGTATTCGTGCTATGTTTGTTGACTTAGTCAAGGCGTAGTGTACGGTAGCTAAATAATGTTTATCTGTTACAACATGAGATGTGATTGGATTAGGACATTCGCACGGCCTTGTTGACTCAGTCAAGGGTCATACGGGTGGGTTTAATTCAATCGAGAAATGTACGGGTTGAACTTGACTTGCGATTTATGGTTTGTTGACTTAGTCAAGGTCATAGATTGTTAGGGGCAAAAGCATTATCGGGAATTTCAAGAGTTGAAATTTGCAATGAGATTGCATACCTTCTATGAGATAGTTGGATCCCGATACCCACTGCGAGTAATTGTTACTCCTGGGAAAGTTTTACACAGGACAATTAGCCGATCAAGTAGGTGTCTAGAAAGGTGTCAACGGGGTTACGCCTCTGGGAAAATGAGGTTTACTTTAATTAGGTCCGTGCGAAAGCACGGGGAACCTCCCTCAAAGTACCGACACTGGCCTGGCTGAAAGATCGACGAAGTTGTAGGGTGTAATTAATCCCGGCTAGTCTTTCCTTTTAGGGTTTGAAGGAAGATTTGATAAAAACCAGTGGGAGCCATCCTGATTAGATAAGATAATAACCAATCTGATCTTGCAAGAGCATACACTAAAGTGTTTTCTTCTCTCTCTCTCCAGGTAGCGACCATGTCATGCCTTAATAAAGATAATAATATGGATGTATTGACCGAACCCGCATGTTATACTGTGCAGGGGAACGTTGGACCCGTTCTATCTTATAAGTGTTATAAGACTGAACAGGAAACAGGAGAATGTCTGGATTCTCACGCCGCCCAAACGGAGGACAGGCATGTTGATGCACCTTCTTCAGGTGTGTTTGTCATTGAGAACTGTTTTTCAGTTCACCCTACGTCCTGGGTATTAGATACCGGATCAGGATCCCACGTATGTAAACAATTACATGGGCTACGGAAAGGTAGAGAACTGGGAAAGGGTGATCATTCCGTTCAAGTAGGGAATGGTGCAAGTGTTGCAGCTAAAGCAGTTGGCGAATATCACCTTTTATTACCAAGTCGTAATACACTGGTTCTGAATGAGTGCTATTATATACCGAACCTGATGTGCAACATTATATCAGTTTCTTTACTGAGTAAAGAAACTGATATAATGTTGCACATCAGGTTCGGTATATAATAGCACTCATTCAGAACCAGTGTATTACGACTTGGTAATAAAAGGTGATATTCGCCAACTGCTTTAGCTGCAACACTTTATATCAGTTTCTTTACTGAGTAAAGAAGGATATAATTTTGTAGTACAGGATAATGTTATGAACATCTTCCTAGATCAAAAGTTGATTGCATCAGGCTCGTTACATAATGGCATATTCATTCTCAATCAAAATACAGTCCTCAATTTACAAAACACACACAAGAGGAAGAGTTCAGAACTGAACGAATCCTTCTTATGGCACTGTAGACTTGGCCATATCAATGAAACACGGCTGGCTAAGTTGCATAAGAATGGATATTTGAATTCATTCGAATTATCATCTTATGACACTTTCCATTCATGACTCAAAGGAAAGATGACCAAAACTCCGTTTAGTGGACACAGAGAAAGAGTTACTGAAATCTTAGGACTGATATATAGTGATGTATGCGGTCCTATGTCTACACACGCCAGAAACGGTTCTTCCTACTTCATTACATTCACTGATGATCTCTCTAGATACGGGCATGTGTTTCTGTTGAAACACAAGTCTGAAGCTTTTGAGAAATTCAGAGAATATAAGCACGAAGTAGAGAACCAAATGGGCAAAAGTATTAAGATTCTTCGATCTGATCGAGGAGGTGAATACTTAAGCATTGAATTCCTAGATTATCTAAAAGAGAATGGGATTCTCTCTCAGCTTACTCCTCCTTATACACCACAGCACAACGGTGTATCGGAACGAACGAATCGCACCCTATTAGATATGGTGCGCTCAATGATGAGCAATGCTGAGTTACCTATTTCCTTTTGGGGGTATGCGCTTGAGACAGCCATATACCTATTGAATCTGGTTCCGTCTAAATCTGTACCTACCACACCATATGAGATATGGAGTGGGAAGAGACCATATTTTAAACGAATTAAGATATGGGGTTGTCCGGCTTATGTCAAAAAGCAAAATCCGGACAAACTCGAGGCACGATCAGTTCTTTGCAAGTTTGTGGGATATCCAAAGAATTATCAAGGATATTTTTTCTACCAAGCTGAGGAACAAAGAGTGTTTGTTGCTCAACATGCCACCTTTTTGGAAAGGGAATTTCTTGCAAAAGAAATTAGTGGTAAAGAGGTAGAGCTGGAAGAGGTTCCAACACCACAAACTACAACTGATGATTTAGTAGAACCAGAGGATTCAGTAATACCCGACGAACCCCAGCCTCTCCGCCGATCTAGTAGGGTTTCTCGTCCACATGAGAGATACTACGGTTTTCTCATTGACGGTGGAAGCGAGGATTGCATCATGGAGGATGATGACCCAACTAGCTTCGAGCAGGCCATCACGAGTAGGGACTCAGTGAAATGGCTGGATGCAATGCGGTCCGAGATGGAATCCATGTACACCAACAAAGTATGGACTTTGGAAGTTGCTCCTGAAGGGGTAAAACCCATTGGGAGCAAGTGGATCTTCAAGAAAAAACTTGGTGTAGATGGGAAAGTGGAGACTTTCAAACCTAGACTTGTTGCAAAGGGTTTTCGTCAAAGACCAGGTATGGACTATGACGAAACCTTTTCTCCAGTGGCTATGCTTAAATCCATCCGGATCATACTTGCCATCGCTGCATATCATGATTACGAAATCTGGCAAATGGATGTTAAGACCGCCTTTCTAAACGGTGATTTAGAAGAGTGCGTGTACATGACTCAGCCAGAGGGCTTCGTAGATAGTGGGAGCAGCGGGAAGGTGTGCAAGCTACTTAAATCCATTTATGGATTAAAGCAAGCATCGCGGAGTTAGAACATCTGCTTTGACGTCGTTATCAAAGAGTTTAATCTCGTCAAAACCCAGATGAACCTTATATCTACAAGAAGGTGGCAGAGAGTAAGGTTGTCTTCCTCGTATTGTACGTGGACGACATACTCTTGATAGGAAATGATATTCCTATGCTGCAATCGGTCAAGCTCTTCTTATCACAAAGATTCTCAATGAAAGATCTTGGTGATGCCTCCTGCATATTGGGAATTAGGATCTATAGAGATAGATCCAAACGGATATTGGGATTGTCCCAATCCAGGTACATTGACACCATACTAAAGAGGTTTAGTATGGAAGAATCCAAGCGTGGGAATTTGACCACGATCTCTGGAGTCACTCTCTCCAAAGAGATGTCTCCCTAGACTGATTTGGAGAGAGCTCGCATGCAAAGGATACCCTATGCTTCGGCTGTAGGCTCTATCATGTATGCGATGCTATGTACCAGACCCGATGTAGCATACTCACTAAGTGTAGTGAGTAGGTATCAAGCTGATCCTGGAGAGAGTCACTGGACGGCTGTGAAGAGCATTCTCAAGTACTTACGAAGGACTAAAGAGATGCTCTTGGTGTATGGTAATGGAGAACTCCAAGTAGAGTCCTTTACCGATTCGAGCTTCCAGAGTGATAAGGACGACTCTAATTCGCAGTCGGGATTTGTCTTTACCCTTTACGGAGGGGCGGTTAGCTGGAAGAGTTCCAAGCAGGAAACCGTGGCAGACTCGACGACAGAGGCTGAATGCATCGCTGCCAACGATGCTGCCAAAGAGGCTGTCTGGATCAAGAAGTTCATTACTGAACTTAGAGTGGTTCCATCCATTGAGCATCCAATACCTATGTATTACGATAACAATGGAGCAGTGGCTTTGGCCAAGGAACCCAGGTCCTATCAGCGATCTAGGCATATTCTGAGGCGGTATCACCTGATCCGGGAGATAATTGATCGCCGGGAGATCGAGGTCAGGAGGGTTGACACGAAGAATAACACAGCGGATCCACTCACGAAGGCCATTCCCCAGATACAGTTTGAGAGACTCTTCGGGATGCTCGGTATGCGATACTACAGTAGCTGGCCCTAGTGCAAGTGGGAGATTGTTAGTTATATGTATGCCCTAGAGGACAGTATTGTACAGATGATGTATATTATATTGGATGCTTGGACATATATAGAGATGACTTTCTTGCTCGATATGATAGTATGCTATCTGGTTGCTCTTTATCTTAACATGTATACTAGTCTCTTTAAACTGTCTTATAGTTACATGTTGGTAAAGCCCTTAGGTTGTGTACTTGACTACCTAGACTATGATGCAGATCATACTAGTGGGGACATGGTAGTCCATAAGTACATCCTTCAAGGTCCTTAGTCATAGGTGTATCGAGATGGGGCATCGATATACCAGTGTAGACTAGCGTATACCTTCTCGACCCATGAGATGGGCGATGGATGATCCCATATCCATTGGTGTTTGACATCAGAGATGGTATACGGGTGCTCAGTGGAGACTGGGTACACTGGACGGACTCGCCGAGAACTCCCAGATGGTATTATACCTCACGTCAGATGGCAGCTCTCAGGTGACACTTGTACAGGTTAGTCTGTAGACCCGAGATCATCATAGAGTCTTGTGTGATTCCCACTGTGCTTTGATCTCCACCTTACCACGTCCATGAGGGCGTGCAAAACGGTGGTTTTTGGGTACAGTCCCGAGTCACATGGAGGCAATGAGCGATAGGAGGGGTTTCGTCTCTTCCGGTATTGGGGGTTGATGTTGCGCTGTGGTCGATTGGCCGTAACAGGGAAGTCCCTGGCCAGAGCTGATTCAGAGCTTTGCTGGTAAGTGTTACCAGTAGTTTCTCGACCCGTTATGAGCCTCACATCGGCACGACTTATCGGTTATTGGGGTCTGACGTTTACCACTCCTAGACTTGATATGCGACATATCAGACGAAGAGACTGGGCTGTACGGGAAGTGTTGCCGGTTGGCTCGACGGGAGTTGTAGCAGGTTCGCTTGTTATCTTCTGATCGCTCAATACCCGGGTGGCCGTTACGTTTAGCTGACCGTTTGCGGCTTGGGGGTGCTTGATATGATCATCACCCACTGCCGGCGTATTGACGAGTCTTAGAGTCCCACAAAGGAGTTACCTAATCCAGGCGAAACGTTGTGGTGCGCATATGCGATATGCGCATGGACCCGATTAAAATACGAGTATAGGATACCGTATATTGATCGGGCGGCTTGCTTTTGGTTAGGGTCATATGTGATATGACCGGATTGATAAATCAAGTGTTGATTTATCATTTAACCATTAGTTTCTCACTAGAAATCCTTTTTCATACTTGATGGATATATGCATGCATGTATGTTCTCTTTTTAGATTCATGTACATATGGATGTACATTCACACATACATACATACATACATACATCCTTCATGGTTGTATATACATGGAAATGGTGGCAATATAAGACTCACACCATGGTTTTAAATATGGATTTTATTACATTTGATTTAAAACAAAAAGGAAAAAGAAAATGGTTATGATTGTTTTGTTTCTACACTCTTCTTTTGACCTAACCATTCTCACCCACCTTTTAACCTTGGGTAAACTTTCCTTTTATGTTTTAACTCAAGTTTAATAATATATTCATTGTTTAAACCATGGTTTGAGATGAGAACAAGAAAATATATATTGATATATTTTCTTTTTCCTTGAACAAGGGTTATTCTTTTCACTCTTGTTAAAAATATAGCCATCATCTTCTTCTTCCTCTCTCATTTGCTCACTAGATTTTTGTAGTGAGCAATATATTCATCAAGTTAGAATTTTGATGTGAGAAAGAGAACCACAACACCATTCTACACAAGTCTAGCCCACTTGTTTGGAGTGTTAGCTTCATTTCGTTCTCTTGACCGGGTGAGGTTGCTGGCTTGGATAAAGCGGACTCCGGGTGGATCATCGGTGACCTAGAGGAGTTCAAGTGGAGCTTTTTCAAACCCCAAGTAGCCGAGGAGTCTAGCGTAAGGAGCTACAAAGGTTGTACTCTCTAAACCCTAGCTTTTCTTTCATATGATGATGTGAAAAATTTAGAAACCCTAATTTTCTAGGAACGATCCGATGTTTGTTAACTTAGCACCCTAAAGACTCCACCTTTGGTATATGTGATGCTTCCAAACCCTTCATGAGGTGCTAGGTAAACCTTTCATCAACAATAGAATCAATGCCAATAACAACATGTAAAATCCAATCATCTGAATCATATGACTTTACGTATGTAAACACCAACCAGCGTGTGTCCATCAACGACACATCAATATCATGGAACCTGAGTGTCTAACATCGACACTCGAAACATCATGAAACCCGTGTCTAGAATCAACACGTAAATCCTCATATTTCAGGCGCCGCATTCTCAGATCGGCCCTCATATCCATCTTACGACTCCGGTCGGTATCCTCCGGATAACCACCGGGTCCAAACTATCACCGGTAAGTAGTACATCCCTTGCCAGGCTCATCGTCTACTCCACGATCTTCTTTCCCCGGGGTACCTTACCGGGCCCACTATGTACCCGTAGACGGTTTAGCCAACTCCTTGAATCGGGTATCCTCATAACTCAGAACTGAGAAAACTCAAGGTGGACACGAAATATCAAATCAAGAGAAACCACATTTTCTTTTAAACCTGTCACGCCCCGCTTCCTAGTGTACGGGTAAGGAGACACGATGAGGCCCGCTACGTATTTACTCAGAAGTAAAAACGCTAAGCGTAACTAAGCAATATAATGTAGATATACACAAGAAGACATGAAATGTAAAGGAACTTCAACTTTTATTTATCGAACATTTCTTTACAATATAACTGAAAAGTAATACAATGATGAAAGCAATGCCTAAACAATGGCATGAACACGAAAGTAAAGTATATACAAGAGTCTAAAGCTCGGGGTCCTCACTGAACTGATCCAAGTCCTCCGAACCGGGTTCTATCTCCAGTGAGTCGGATCCACCTGACAGCATTCCAAAGAAAGAAAAGAGAACGAATGTCGTCGGCGAACAATCGCTTGGTAAGTCCTAAAGAAAAGTAGGAATAGAATAGATAGATGAATAGACAGATATAAGAATATAACTGGTGTATTGTGAGTTTGTTATGTTAACGCAGTTGTTTGTAGCTTGGTACAGAATATGCCAGTGTATACGAGAGGAGTCCAACTATTCTGTAGACTAAGGTATACGGAGCACAAGGAACCGTTAAGCCACGGAACAACAGCAATGGATATTCCGGTTAGGTGTATTAAAGTGACCATCTCGTGCCACTTCTAACACATTCCGTACCAGTCTACCTCTTTAAAACCCCGTAATGTATTTTGTATTGATTTGTATTGTTTTGTTTAATAGATGTACGGCTTGCCGAAACCATGATATCATGTAAACGGAATGGATATAAATGGATAGTCATGTAATCAGAGTATATCCATGGTTCGGTTTAGTCGAGTCATGTTGATATAAATTGAATTCTTGTATAAATGGATTCATGTTGAATTGGAGTTATACTTGAATCAAATTCAAGGAATGATTGATTGATTGATTTCAGATTAGACTGAGACTCTGCCTGAGTCAGGCACTTAAACAGAATTGAAGTCCTGAATTAGTTTTGATGTTATCGGTAACTGCTGCACATGGACGGCAGAATTTGTGTCTTTTTTCAAGATAATTACCGTATTGATAACACCGTTTTTAGGTTTTCTACCTTAGATAGGCAAGCACCCATATTCTCCGGCTCCTTGAGACTTAAGAGAACTGGTCCCGAACCTATATTTACTAGGGTCCTTATTGTAAATTAATATAATTTGAAAGGGTTTTATGAAAAATAGTTTTGATATATTTTCAAAATAAACCTTAAGTATTTATTTATCGTCTTTAGGGTTTTCATAGTTGTAATTTTTATAAAATGAAATATTCTAGTGGATATAAACCTAACTTTGAATAGTATATGGTATTTTCTTATAATTTGATTTATGATGGTATTTTCATGATCTTTTGTGTCTCTTCTGATTTAAAAAAACATGGAATATATATAATATATTTAAAGTAGATATTTTGATAATATATATATATAATAGAATTTATTTATTAATAGAAATCACATTTTTCTTAAAATTGTAATACAAATTCCATCGAGTTCGTATGCTCCGTGAGGAGGTCTGCATCTCACCTTACTAGTCCGATGGATGTGCGATAACCCGCACCAACCAAGTCGGATTCCTCAAAATGGGTTGTAAAGAATTAATCGTATGGAATTTAAATAAGACAATTTTAAATAATTCGGTTTTGTAATATTTTAGGGTATTTTATTGTAACCTTGTAATTATCCCACAAATAAAGTTCTAAAGGCCATCGTGCTATGTCAAGGATGAATGTTGTGATGAGGTAGGTCATTACCTCGTGAGTTTTCTAAAAGTAATATGAGCCAAATTATAAAGTAATGTCGTATGTAAACTAGATGGTATTTTACCGTAAAAGTTAAATAAAAGTTGTTTAATATTTTATTTTGAATTGAAACTTGTTCCAAATGTTATTTAATGGTTAATAAAAAATATATAAAAAGATGGTAAATTTGTTATTAAGAAAAATTGCGTTTTTAGATGAAATTAGAATCGGAAGTCGGAATAACTCCGCTTCCGACGAGTTTTGAAATGAGAGAGTTTTAGATTAGAATGAGATGGAGGGAGAGGGGACTTACTAATTGAAAAAAGAGATAAGAGGTAGATGGAACTTTTGAAAGTGTCGCGGAGTCGTTTCGTCATCGGATTTGTCCCGAAATGTCGCTAGAACTTTGCCTTAAGCTAATTCCACTTGTACAACTTTTGGACTTAGAAATTTTTTGAGAGTTTTAGCAATGGATTTCTGAATGAGGAGGGCCAAAGTGTAGGGTTGTGTTTATAGGAGAAATTATGGTTTAGGGTAATGAAGAAGGAATTATAAATATGTATTAAAATGGATTAAATGGGGGATTTATCATTCTCTAGATAAATGCAGAGAAATCAAACATGGGGGTAGTGGGGTAGTCCAAGGGGTGCTAAGGAAAAAAGTTGGGGGCATTACCTACGGAGAAAACCGGCGGTGCCGTTCTGGGGCATCATCTCGCCGGTCAAGTGAAGGGGGATGGGTCTTGGATGTTGGCCACGTGTCAGGGTCTGCTTAATTATCATTTTCCACATGTTTGTTTTATGAGACTTTTCATTTTACGTGTTTTGCACGTGTAAACTTTTGGGCTTCCAAAAAGTTTAAAAGAAAAATCAGCAAAAATAATATGTGGCTGGGGGGATTTGAACACAGGGGCTATATCACAGCGGTGCAAAGCTTTACCAATGAGATACAAGTGCTTTCTTGCTGTTCAAAAGAAATTTAAATACTTATAGAATACACAGGATTGCAAATACTCCATTTGCACATTAACTTTTAAATAAACTTTATGTACATTAAAACAAAGTCGTTATATTCTACCCTCCTTACCAAAGTTTCGTCCTTGAAATTTATAATTATTTTAAGGACTAATTTACAAACAAGTGAGGGTATCTTGCACGCATATCGTCTTCTCTTTCCCACATTGATTCTTCTAGTGTGTATTTTCTCCACATCACCTGGACCAAGTTTACTTCGTTGTTCTGAAGTGACTTCATCTTTCTATCCAGGATTTTAATGGATTATTGCTCAAAAGATAGATCCGTCTGTACAGTGAGCTCGGAGTGATCAAGAATGTGACCGGGGTCACTCAAATACCTTCTGAATTGGGATATGTGGAACACATTGTGCACTCCTTCCAATGAGGGTGGAAGTGCCAAGCGATAAGCCACTTCTCCGACTCGTTCTAGTATGTCGAATGGTCCAATGTACCTTGGACTTAGCTTACCCCGCCTTCCAAAGCGAATCACTCCACGGTTTGGTGAGATCTTAAAAAAGACATGATCTTCCGGTTGGAACTCCAAGTGACGGCGCTTTGCATCAGCCCAGTGCTTTTTTCGGCCTTGGGCTATGCGCATTCTTTCCCTGATAGTGCGAACCACATCCACTGTTGCTACTATCATCTCAGCTCCAAGGAGTTCTCTATCTCCAATGTCGTCCCAACTTAATGGTGAATGACACTTCCTTCCATATAGAGCTACAAAGGGTGCC
This sequence comes from Agapanthus africanus, assembly GCA_030015575.1. Taxonomy (NCBI): domain Eukaryota; kingdom Viridiplantae; phylum Streptophyta; class Magnoliopsida; order Asparagales; family Amaryllidaceae; genus Agapanthus; species Agapanthus africanus. Next base: position 887,355,050 of record JASDDO010000019.1, on the reverse strand, counting down.
ATTCCAATACTTGCTTCGTAGCCGTTGTTGTATGAAAACTCCATAACATGTAGGTGATCTTCCCACGATCCTCCGAAGTCTAGCATACAATCTCTTAGCATGTTTTCTAAGATCTGAATCGTTCACTCAGACTGTCCATCTGTTTATGGATGGTAAGCTGTGCTAAAGTTCAGACTTATTCCCAAGCTAGCTTGCAGGCTCTACCAAAATTGCGATCGAAATCTGGTTTCACGATCGGAGACAATGCAAACCGGTACTCCATGTAATCTCACGATCTCCTACATGAGTTCATGGGTATCAGAGATAGTACATATTGAAGAGTTAAATCTTACTTAGATTCATACTTACTTTCATGTACTTCTTTGCTAATGTCTCTTTGTAGATTGGCCAACTCAAAAAGGAATAAAGTGAGATGACTTTGTGAGTCGATCCATAATAACCCATATCGCATCGTTACCTTTCGTGCTGCGAGAAAAAGCAGTCACAAAGTCCATGGTGATGTGTTGCCACTTCCATTCTGGGATAGGTAATGGTTGAAGTAAACCAACAGTTCTGTGATGTTCAGCTTTTACTTGCCGACACACCAAACATTTAGCGACGCTTCTGGCTACTTCACATTTCATTCCATGCCACCAGTAATGTTGCCGCAGATCTTTGTAAATCTTTGTACCACCAGGGTGTACTGAATAGGGAGAGCTATGAGCTTCTTTCATCAATTCTTCTCGAACAGAACCTTGTGGTACACACAATGTACTGCCGTATCTCAAAGATCCGTCTTCATGGATGATAAAGTCTGTTCTAAGTCCACTTTCTAATTGTTCTCTGATATTTTGCAACTTGGCATCACTTACTTGAGCTGCTTTGATCTGATTGACAATTGTAGACTGAACTTATAAGCTCATCAAACTTGAAGCGTTACCTGGCATGATCACTTCTATCTCCATCTGATGCAAATTTTGTTGAAGATTCCACTGTGCAGTGAGATTCATTAATAGTGGTTGGCGACTAAGTGCATCAGGAACTACATTCACCTTCTTTGGATGATATTGTAGGTTGATGTCGAAGTCTGCCATAAGTTCTAACCATTTTCTCTGCCGCATATTCAACTCTTTTTGAGTAAACACATATTTGAGACTCTAGATCATGAATCTTCAAGAAGATAATGGAGCCAAATCTTGAGAGCAAAGATAACGGCTGCCAACTCTAGATCATGTGTCGAATAGTTCAGCTCATGAATCTTCGGCTGTCTTGATGCATAAGGTACAACTTTACCGTGCTGATGTAGAACACATCCTAATCCCTTACCGGATACATCGCAATGCACTTCAAAACCTCTAGATTGGTCTGGTATAACGAGAATAGGTGTTGATGTCAATCTTGACTTAAGTTCTACGAAAGCTTGTTCGCATGCTTCTGACCACACGAATTCTTCATCTTTATACGTGAGCTTGGTCAGGGGTGTTGCAATCTTCGAAAATCCTTCAATGAATCTTCTGTAATATCCTGCTAAACCCAAGAAACTTTGAATGTGCTTCACTGACTTTAGTGTCGGCCATTCGCTTACTGCTGATATCTTAGCTGGATCTATAGAGATTCCATCTCCTAATACAATATGTCCGAGAAAACCGACCTGATCTAGCCAAAACTCGCACTTGCTGTACTTGGTATAGAGTTGATGCTGTCGTAAAGTCTCCAGGACAATTCGTAGGTGCTCGGCATGTTCTTTCCGACTCTTAGAATACACTAGGATGTCGTCGATGGAGATGACAACAAATCTGTCTAAGCACTCTAGAAAAACTTGATTTATTAGGTTCATGAATATAGCTGGTGCGTTGGTCACTCCAAATGGCATCATAAGAAAATCATAATGACCATAGCGAGTCCTGAATGTCGTCTTCGGAATATCAGACTCTTTGACCTTCACCTAATGATATCCCGAACGAAGATCTAACTTAGAGAAAATGCAAGACCCACTTAGCTGATTGAACAGATCGTCGATGCGTGGAAGTGGATACTTGTTCTTTATAGTTACTTCATTCAGATCTGTATAATCAATGCACATTTGATATGTACCTTCCTTCTTCTTCACAAGCAGAACTGGCGATCCCCAACTTGAAGTGCTGGGACGAATCCATCTTTTCTTCAATAATTCGACCAATTGAGTTCGGATCTCTTTCAAACCTTTGGGACTCAATCAATACGGAACTTTGATCACCGGTTGTGCTCTAAGTACTAAATCAATACTGAATTCAAGAGCTCGATCGGGAGGCAAACCTGATATGTCTTTAGGAAATACATCGTCGAACTCTCGAACTACCTCTGGCTTCGATCCTTCCTCTGCTTAAAGTGTTGCAATTACTGCCTTCTTCGGTTTTGTTTTATATATGATTGGCTCTAGGGTACGGTCTCCGCTTTTGAAATAAAAGACCAGATGCTCTGGAATCACGAACACTACCCACCTTTGATGACAGTCAATGGTAGCATAAAATGTTCCTAACCAATCCATAGCTAAAATGACATCGAAATTCGGTATGTCCAGCACCTTGAAGTCATCATAGAATTCTCTGCTGCAGACGACCACTGGACACAGGTCGTATACCATCATTTCATTTAGAATGTCGTTCCCTAAACTGACATTCCAGCTGGATACAAGTGGTTTGAGTGGAATTACATAAGTTCGGACGAACCGTTGCAACATAAAGCAATGAGATGCTCCAGTATCGAATAGTACTAGTGCAGGAAGTGAGGATACTAAGATCGTACCTAAGTTATGTGGGATAGGTTTTAGGTATAAGAAAAAGATATATGGGTATGTATAAAGATTGAAAGAAAGCTTGAAAGAAAAGAGTTACTAGTGATGACTTGGCCAGTGGCTTCAGCTTCTTCTACAGTCATTATGAAAGCCTGTCATCTCGGTACATTCCTCCTTGCTGGAAGAGCATTCCTCTGTCCGTTCCTATGTACTTGAGGTAAATTCCTTTGTGCTTGATGGAACTGACGAGGAGGAGATGCAGTCGGCCCACGAGGAGGTGGAGCTGGGAGAGTAAGACGTGGAGCAGGTGCCTGGATAGCTGGCCGCTGCGGATAGGTAATTGCTGGCATGAGTGCAGCATTTGGATTGAGTCTATGAGGAAAAGACCCAATATCATGTGTGGCTGAGCCGCAGACTAAGCAAAAGGCGATTAGCACACCTGCAATCCTTCTCCAGGTGTCCATCCCTCCTGCAGTAGGTGCAAAAGGCTGGACTGGGCCGGTTGATTGGTACTCGCGGTCTCCTGGGTACAAAAGGTGGCCTTGAAGAGGCTCCTCCTGCCATCTGAGTGGCAGGGCGCTTCACTTCGGCAGATCAGGGTCTGCCCTTCATCTTTACTACCGCCTCATATTGACGGGCAGCTTTCACATCCAGTTCGTGGGTTGGGGAATCCCCTGTAGCTAAAGTAGCTGGGATCTCCGGATCTAACCCTTGCTGAAATCGTCTGGACCTGATCTCAGTAGTCGGAATGAGATGTGTCGCGAACCTGTTAAGGTATTGTTGTTAGTTATATGTATGCCCTGCAGGCTATTATTATACATGTGATATATATTATAGTGGATGCTTGGACATATATAGGGAGGACTTTCTTGCTCGACATGATAGAATGCTATCTGGTTGCTCTTTATCTTAACATGTACACTTATTGTCTCTCTATTACATGTTGATAAAGCCCTTAGGATGAGTACTTGACTACCAGGATTATGATGTAGATCATACTAGTGGGGCAGTGGTAGTCGGTAAGTACATCCTTCAAATGTTCTTAGTCATGGGAGTATCGAGACGGGGCATCAATATTCCAGAGTAGACTAGCGTATACGCTTCTTGACCCATATGATGGGCGATGGATGATCCCACATCCATTGGTGTTTGACATCAGAGAAGGTATACGGGTGCTCAGTGGAAACTGGGTACACCGAACAGACTCGCTGAGAACTCCTAGATGGTATTATACCTATCGTCAGATAGCAGTTCTCTGGTGACACTAGTACATGTTAGTCTGTCGATCCGAGATCGTCATAGAGTCTTATGTGATTCCCACTGTGCTTTGATTTCCACCTTACCACGTTTAAGAGATCGTGCAAAACGATGATTTTTGGGTACGGTCCTGAGTCACATGGAGGCAATGAGCGATAGGAGGGGATTTCGTTTCTCCCGGTATTGGGGGTTGATGTTGCGCTATGCTCGATTGGCCATAACAGGAAATCCCTGGCCAGGGTTGCTGAGATCTACTGGTAAGTGTTATCAGTAGTTTCTCGGACCGTTATGAGCCTCACATCGGCATGACTTATCAGGCTATTGGGGTCTGACGTTTACCACCCCCAGGCTATGATATGCGACATATCAGACGAAGAGACCGGACTGTACGGTAGTGTTACTTATTGGATTCGCAAGAGTATGAGCAGGATTGTTTGTTAATTTTCTGATCGCTCAATACCTGGGTGGCCATTACGTTTAGCAGACCGCTTACGGCTTGTGGGTGACTGATATGATCACCACCTGCTGCCGGTATATTGACGAGTCTTTAGAGTCGTATACAAAGGTTTCCTGGCTCAAGCGAAATGAAGTAGGAGCACATATGTGATATGTGCGGGACCGAGATTAATACGTGTATGTGATACCGTATTCTATTCTCGCGATATGTGATATCGGTCGGTTTTATGTGTTATAGCCGGGCTGTCGAATCAAGTGCTGATTCGATAAGTTGATACATATGATATTAGCCGGTTGTATATGATATAGCCGGATTATTAAATCAAGTGTTGATTTAATAATTTAATGTATAATTATATATTTGATATATTAACTTGCATTAACTAATATTAGCTCACTTAAGAATTCTTTTTCTCACTTGTGCATTTAGTATATATGCGATATATATTAATGTACATTTTTGTGTGTCATGCTAGATGATACATGTGACATGGGTGTATGAGACTCACACCATGCTTAACATAATCAAGGGTTTTATTTTTTAAATGTAATTCAAAATTGGGTGGAAATTAGTCATGGTTGTTGCTTAGTGGAAGCTTGTAGAATCATTGACTAAGTCCACCAATTTTGTTTTACTTAAGATATTTATTAACCCAAAAATTATGATTAGCCATGGTTTAGTCTCTACATAAATTAATATATGATATTAACTCACCCATGGTTGCCATTCTACACAAGACTTTTTCGATGGTTGCTTTTGTTTATCTCCTTCCTTAAGCTTTCTAGCTTTTGGGAGGTGAAGAAAATGAGTGAGAAAAATATTTCTAAAATGAGCAAAAATCATACCTCATCATTCTCTACTAGACTATCTATTTAGTTTAGGGTGTTAGCTTCATTAATTCCATATTAGTGAAGAGGGAGCCTAAGTTAGTGTCTTCTCGACGTAGATCATCTTCGGCCTCGAAGACTTCAAGAAAACTTGTTCATTTCACCTTGTGGAGCCTTACTAGAGTCCGGGAGATCACTACTTGGAGCGAAGGGACTATTACATGGAGCTTATGAAGTGAAGGACCGGTCTACAAAGGTTGTATTCCTTATTCACTTAGATATAAAGATGTTTACATTCTAGTTTCGTCTAATTTTCTAGTTAAGATTCTAGGTCAGGGTTCTTTAGCGCGCCAAAAATTTTAAAACGGCATGGTCGATGCCTCCCGAAACCCAGCAGCGACCCTACGAAACCCTACACTTGTGTTAGCTGTGTAGTATGTGATATAAGAAAATCGAATATTTGAGACATATCTTTACTTGCTCAACACAGTGAACTCGGCATCATACTCATCCACCGATTTGCTCCATATAGAACCTTGTTGTAAGTGGATGAATTGCTGCTCCATGTCGAATCGGACAGTCTCAGGAAAATACTTCGCGTCGAACATATCCCAAATAGTTTTCCATTCGATAGGATGGGCAAGACGGCTTTCTTCCGCCTTCCACCATACTCGGGCGTTGTCGGTGAGTTGCAGCTTTGCAACCCGTACCCAAGCGATCTTTGGCACTTATGTTGCTGCTAGATTGTCCTCAAGGCTCTGATCGCATTCTTCAGCTTCCAAAGGGCTCTCTTTCCTAGAAAATTGCTTCGGGTGCAACGCCCGGAATTGCTTCACTCCGGGTGCTTCCGCTTCTGGACAGTTCAATAAGATAGTAGTCTGCTGCTGCTGTCCTTCCAGGAGGCTTCAGATTGGCTTAAGAAATACCGTTTGCTCGTTGATTGGAGATACAATGGTAGGCGTAAGTGGAAGAGGTGGTGGTGTGTTGTTGAAATTTGTGTTGGTATTGTTTGGAGAATCCATAACCTTGAAAGAAAAAATAGGGTTAGGATAGATTCAAAGAATATAAAATTATAAGATTCAAGGAATATGAAATGTAAAAAATGTTTTTAGTTGCTGATTCTTATGTTATATTGCTTAGGACTTCATGAAGAATTGACCTGCATGTCCATACAGAACTGACCTGCATGGGCCGCCAACAAAACCTGTCACGCCCCGCTTCCCAGTGTACGGGTAAGGAGACACGACGGGGCCGGCTATGTATTTACTCAGAAGTAAACACGATAAGCGTAACTAAGCAATATAATGTAGATATACACAAGAAGACATGAAATGTAAAGGAACTTCAACTTTTATTTATCGAACATTTCTTTATAATACATCTGAAAAGTAATACAATGATGAAAGCAATACCTAAACAATGGCATGAACATGAAAGTAAAGTATATACAAGAGTCTAAAGCTCGGGGTCCTCACTGAACTGATCCAAGTCCTCTGAACCGGGCTCTATCTTCAGTGAGTCGGATCCACCTGACAACATTCCAAAGAAAGAAAAGAGAAGGAATGTCGTCAGCGAACAATCGCTCGGTAAGTCCCAAAGAAAAGTAAGAATAGAATAGACAGATGAATAGACAGATATGAGAATATAACTGGTGTATTGTGAGTTTGTTATGTTAACGCAGTTGTTTGTAGTTTGGTACAGAATATGCCAGTGTATACGAGAGGAGTCCAACTATTCTGTGGACTAAGGTATACGGAGCACAAGGAACCGTTAAGCCACGGAACAACAGCAATGGATATTCAGGTTAGGTGTATTAAAGTGACCATCTCGTGCCACTTCTAACACATTCCGTACCAGTCTACCCTTTAAAACCCCGTAATGTATTTTGTATTGATTTGTATTGTTTTGTTTAATAGATGAACGGCTTGCCGAAATCATGATATCATGTAAACGGAATGGATATAAATGGATAGTCATGTAATCAGAGTATATCTATGGTTCGGTTTAGTCGAGTCATGTTGATATAGATTGAATTCTGGTATAAATGGATTCATGTTGAATTGGAGTTATACTTGAATCAAATTCAAGGATAGATTGATTGATTTCAGATTTGACCGAGACTCTGCCTGAGTCAGGCACTTAAACAAAATTGAAGTCCTGAATTAGTTTTGATGTTATCGGTAACGGCTACACATGGACGACAGGATTTGTGTCTTTTTCCAAGACAATTACCATATTGATAATACCGTTTTTAGGTTGTCTACCTTAGATAGGAAAGCACCCATATTCTCCGGCTTCATGAGGCTCAAGAGAACTGGTCCCGCTTAAACCTATATTTACTAGGGTCCTTATTATAAATTAATATAACTTGAGGGGGTTTTATGAAAAATAGTTTTGATATATTTTCAAAATAAACTTCAAGTATTTATTTATTGTCTTTAGGGTTTTCATAGTTGTAATTTTTATAAAATGAAATATTCTAGTGGATATAAACCTAACTTTTAATAATATATGGTATTATCTTGTAATTTGACTTGTGATGGTATTTTTATGATCTTTTGTGACTCTTCTGATTTAAAAAAAATAAGGAATATATATAATATATTTAAAGTAGATTTTTTGATTATATATATATATTTATAAAAAATAGAATTTATTTATTAATAGAAATCACGTTTTTCTTAAAATTGTAATACAATTTCCATCGAGTTCGTATGCTCCTTGAGGAGGTCTGCATCTCGCCCTACAAGTCCGATGGATGTGCGATAACCCGCACCAACCAAGTCAAATCCCCCAAAATGGGTTGTAAGGACTTAATTGTATGGAATTTAAACAAGACAATTTTAAAGAATACGGTTTTGTAATAGTTTAGGGTATTTTATTGTAACTGTTAGTTATATGTATGCCCTAGAGGCCATTACTGTACATACGATGTATATTGTAGTGGATGCTAGGACATATATAAGGAGGACTTTCTTGCTCGACATGATAGTATGCTATCTGGTTGTACTTTATCTTAACATGTACTCTGATTGTCTCTATGTTACATGTTGATAAAGCCCTTAGGATATGTACTCGACTACTGGGACTATGATGAGATCATACTAGTGGGGCCACGGTAGTCGACGAGTACATCCTATAACTATTCTTAGTCGAGGGTGTATCGAGACAGGGCATCGATACACCAGAGTAGACTAGCGTATACGCATCTTGACCCATATGATGGGCGATGGATGATCCCATATCCATCGGTGTTTGACATTAAGGATGGTGTACGGGTGCTCAGTGGAGACTGGGTACACTGGACGGACTCGCCGAGAACTCCCAGATGGTATTATACCTTACGTCAGATGGCAGTTCTCCGGTGACACTGGTACAGAGTAGTCTGTTGACCCGAGATCGTCATAGAGTCTTGTGTGATTCCCACTGTGCTTTGATTTCCATCATACCACGTCCAAGAGGGCGTGCAAAAATGTGGCTTTTGGGTACAGTCCCGAATCACATGGAAGCAATGAGCGATAGGAGGGGATTCGTCTCTCCCGGTATAGGGAGTTGATGTTGCGATGTGTTCGATTGGCTATAACCGGAAATCCCTGGCCAGGGTTGCTGAGATTTACTGGTAAGTGTTATCAGTAGTTTCTCGAAATGTTATAGACCTCATATCGACACGACTTATCGAGCTACTGGGTCTGACGTTTACCACCCCTAGGCGAGATATGCAACATATCAGACGACGAGACCGGACTTTACGGGAGTGTTACTGTTTGGATTCATAGAAGAATGTACAGGCTTGCTTGTTGATCTTCTGAGCGCTCAATACCTGGGTGGCTGTTACGTTTAGCTGACCGCTTGCAGCTTGTGGGTGTTTGATATGATCATCACCTACTGCCAGCGTATTGACGATTCTTTAGAGTCCTACACAGAGGTTTCTTGGCTCAGGCAAAACGGAGTAGGAGCACATATGTGATATGTGCGGGACCGAGGATAATGCGGTATATGATACCGTATTGGATTCTCGCGATATGAGATATCGGCCGGGTATATGTGATATAGCCGGGTCATCGTATTAGTCGGTTATATGCAATATAGCCGGATTGTCGGATCAAGTGTTGATTCGATAATTTAATGTATAATAATATATATGATATATTAAATTACATTAACTAATATTTGCTCACTAAAAGATTCATTTTCTCACGGGATAATACATTGATATATATGCGATATATGTTAATTGTATTATTTTCTATTGTTACAAAATATATTGTATATGTGATATATAATATTGTAACATGTTAGGGTTATAAATTTAACATTGGATTAGGGTTTAAACTTGGTTAGGGTTTGGATTAGGGTTGGCTTTTGCATGAAGCTTCATGAAGCTTTGACTTTGTGGTTGCTTGATATTATTTGTGAGATATTATGTTAACCCAATCCAAACCATTAACCCTAGTTAACTCTCTACAAGGGTTAACTCTTTCATCCTTAACCCTTGGTTAGATTTGTAACCACTATAATAATTCATTGTTCATCACAAAAGGATTAAGATTATCTTCTTCATTCTTCTTCTTCATGCTTGAGTTCTTTGATGAAAAAGCTTTCTTTTGTGATGAAAGTGAGTGAGAAAAAGATGATAAATGAGAGCAAAAATCCTACTTCATCACCCTCATCTATCCTTGCCATTTAGATGAGGGTGTTCACTTCATATTATGAGTGTTAGCTTGTGTTATCGAAACTTCAAGGTAGATCATCTTGGTATCGAAGATCGGAAGCAAAGGTTGCATCATTCTCTTCGTAAAGCCTCTCGAGAGTCCACAACACGATGATCACAGCGAAAGGACCTCAACACGGAGCTTAAGAAGTGAAGGACCGGATCTACAAAGGTTGTAATCCCTCTCACTTAGTGTTAAAGCGTTTAACATGCTCGTTTTCGCCTAAACCCTAGTTTAAAGATCCGGTTTCGGGTTGTTCGGCACGGCTAAAATTTTAATCGAGCATGGTTGATGTCTCGTAGACCCTTGTGCGCATGCCTAGCAACCCTACAGTAACCTTGTAATTATCCCACAAATAAAGTTCCAAAGGACATCATGCAATGTCGTATTTCCTTAATTGTGGTATTTTTCCTGATTTATTGTGTTTTGGGTGCGAATATTATTTTAACATTTGTATTGCATCCGACCAGACCCGCTAGCTTGAAACCGTTTTGATTCATATTTATGAATTATCCTGACTTATTACGTAGACTGGTGCATTTTCATGTTTAGTGCATACTGGCATTTTATCTGGCATTTGCATTTTTTACAATATAACATTTTAAATCACATAAAATATTTTAAAAATATATTGCATGGCCTGCATGATACCCCTGACCCGGTGGTAGCATCCGCGCATCTTGTTCTCGTCCTGTTCAGTGAAACGGACTTGTTTGGATGGCTACGCGCACGTGCGTGCATCCGTTCTTGGGGGTATGTATTTTCGTTACCCGGAAATTCAACTTTAATTTTGGTCGACATGTATATTTTTCGTATTTTAAAACTGAATTTTAGACCCGACCCGGGAATGTTTTGGACTATATTTGTATTTACCAGAATATCAAATTTTATTTATACAATATTAATTTTATAAATTGATACAAATTAAAATTTAGTTAACTAATAAAAGATTTTTTTTAAAAATTTGAATCTAAACTAATTTCCTAATAAACTAACTACCCCTTTTTCTCTCTCTCCCCTCTGCATATATATATTTTTATATATTTTATTTATTTAATTTTTTTTTCTTTATTTAATACACAGCCTCTTCTTCTTACTTCTTCATCTTTCTTCTTTCTTTTTCTTGATCTTGTTTCTTGATTCCGGTGATCACCGCCGGAACCGTGCTCGTCGCTGATGATCCGAGTGATCCAGTGAACGTACCTGACTTGCGTGATCACCCTCGTGCGTTGTTTGGAATCGTTCCGTGTACCGTGCGCGCGTCGCGACATTTCGCCGACGAAGGACGTTCCGTACACATCCGTTCTTGTTCCGTCTAGACAAGTTAATCTTGCTACATGCTATATAACTCATTATATACCTATTTAAATAAATATCACACCTGTATTTTAAATCAAGTATCGCATGTTTCATATTACAGCCTATCGACGTTCCGTCTACATTTGTATAGTGCATTTCAGATCTAGGGCATGCAAACCAATCTTAATTACATGCTACATTACTTTAGACGCATCTATTTTAACAAATGGAATACCTGTATTTAAAATCATGCACCCCATGTTTAGTTTTATAACTTTTCGATGTTCCGTTTGCATCCATTCATATCATTTCAGATCTAGCTTATGAAAACTTATCTTGTTACATACTATACTATCATATACTGTATCAAATTGAATAGTTACATTTCATATTGCTTAGTTATGGTTCCGCACTTATTAGTTTATCATTTTACGATTATGTGATACCCGTTTGCATCCATATCATTTAAAATATATACCGTCGTAATATTTCTTATTATTATCTTTAATTAGTTTATAATCTGCATTTTATAATATTATACATTTGAAAATATTATAGTTTACGCATGAAACGTCGTCGCAAAGCGAATACGACAAATCTGAAATTTACGGTACACCTTACACTATAAAATTCATTATAAATCATAGACAAATCTTTAGTTCGTTACGAAGCTAACTTAGGATAATATAACTCTATGAAATATTTACTTGCAAAATAAATTGTTTAGATGACGTAAAATGCAAATGAAAATGTCTCTAAACTGCTGTCCAGGGAAATTCCAGCAGCAAACTTTCAATTTCGAATGTTCATAACTTTTTGTAGGGACAACCTGAGATTCTTATACTTATAAAAATGAAAACCTTATTGAATTATCTTTGTTTTGGTATAAGACACGTCCCTTTTGGAGAACGTTTTTTATTTTTAAGCTATTTTACAAATCAGGGAGACGCTGAATTTCTGAACGGAACTTTCTTGTGCATGGTTAATCAATACCACTTTTATAGTTATTAATCGGTTTGAATATGTTATCCATGTTAATATTATTATATCAATATCTATTTAATAAATAATAGTGTTTGTGTTTTAATATTCAGCAAATTTTACCGATTTATAGTTTTATAGTATCCCTCTGTATCCGTACGGTTTATTACATATCTAGTTGCACACCGAGACCATATTATTTCATGTTACTGTTGTATTAGTGCACCATGCTTGATAATTGTGCATCCTACGTAGTCATGATGTAACCCCTGACAAAATATTTGTGCATCCATGCTTTACCGTGCATCCGTACTTGCTACAGTTTTAGTATGAGCATCCGCTTGACACATGTGCACTACCTGTCATGACCTGATATACCACTGCTTGACTTGATACCTGATACACCACTACTTGACATGACTTGATACATGTACACTACCTGACATGACCTGATATATCACTACTTGACCTGTTACCTGATCCTGTTTCTAATGCCGACAAGCCTGACATGTTGTCCCGACGGACATTTCCTGTTGTCTATTCAGACAAACCTGTACCTGCTTGATCCTGTGTTGGCATTAGCTCCAGATTTATCAATACTTGATTTGAACACATAACTTGGGGGTATGGGGAAATCAATGATGAAACTGACTTGTAACTCGACAGTTCGATGCCTTTACTGATCATTCTTACGGGCTAGGCCAGCCCCGGGGTGATGCTGCTAACATCACTCATCGTTACATACTACCCTTTTACTGCCTAGCGGCACGTCTCGAATTCAGCCCGAGAATCTTCACCGTGATCCCGGGCACGCACGGTATACTATCGAGTTACATCGATGATTAATCAAATTGATTTCAAAGACTTGAGAGTAGTTAACATAGTAGACCATCACTACACATTACCCTCACCGTCCTCACTTATGTCATTGTTATACCTGTTTTACCATTTATACTCATACCTGCATATCTTGTTACCACTGATTATATTATTATTGATGTTATGACGCACTGACGTCTGGGTTTTGCATGGCCCAGATCCTCTACCTTTGTCGTAGGCTGATCAGGAGTACTTCCGCTGTTAGACCGAGCAGTGAGGATCCAGTTGGTATCCAGTTTTACTTTCCAGGTGTTTTGTTTATTGGATCTATTGCTTCCGCATATTATATTATTTCTTGACTCGTTTATTCTGGCTCATGGACATGTACTAGATAGTTTATTTACTTTCCTGTTCTTGATATCTCTACAGCCGTAATGTGACTGTGGAGGGATTTTTCCTATCCACAGGTAGCATGGTTGGCTCTGTCACGCGTCGATCTTAGCGCACTCTGGGAAGCGGGGCATGACAGGGTTTGTTTGGTATCAGAGCCATAGGATTTAGGTTAATCGGTTTTGATTCTTTTGTAGTTGGGTATTGGACCCAATACATGAATTCGAAAGCCTGTAATTAGGAGCATGTCCTGCCACATTGTTGTCGTAATTCTTGAATCATATCTTTCTCTTGATCCTTGTCTTGACGATATGCAAACAACTTTGCATCTCGGATTGAAACCTTTTGGTTCCCCATTGTTTCTCCTATCCTATTTCTTTGATTCTGATACTAGGATTTGGGCGACTTGAACGGAGTTATGTGATTGTAACTATGAACTGCAGTATGGTTACAATGCGGTACTCTATTTAAGTAACTTGGAGTCTTGGTCTTGATTCATTTCCTTGTTCCATGGTCGTTTTATTACCTTGGTTCTCTCGGTTTCATTGCTTACCAGTTCATGTTTTGCAGATTTCTTGGTGATTGATATCGGTAGCTATGATGTTGTCTTGGGAATGAACTTTCTCGGCACTTTCCACGCTCATATTGATTGTAGGGCAAAGAAAGTGATTTTCCAGATTCCCGGACATCCAGAGTTTGTTGTTGTTGGAGGTAGCAGTTCTGTCGGGCCAGTCGAGTTTAGGGCTAGGCCGACAAACAATATTTCGTCGATGGAAGTTGACAAGGAGGAAGCGCCAGCTGTAGTTCGAGAGTTCATGGACGTGTTCGAGGACATCTCGGGTTTACCGCCAAAACGAGATGTGGAGTTCGCGATCGATCTTGTTCCTGGTGCAGCGCCAATCTCAAAGGCGTACTATCCGATGACACCAGTGGAGTTGGAAGAAGTAAAGAAGCAGGTTACCGAATTGCCAGAGAAGGGTTGAATTCACAGCAGCAATTCACCTTGGGGAGCTCCAGTTCTTCTAGTAAAGAAGAAAGATGGCACAAGGAGGATGTGCATCGATTATCGAGAATTAAACCGCGTGACTATTAAGAACAAGTACCCGATCCCTCGCATTGGCGAATTGTTCGAGCAACTTAGTGGTGCGAGGGTATTCTCGAAGCTGGATTTGCGGTCCGGATATCATCAGGTCCGAGTTAAATCAGAAGATATTTGCAAGACTGCGTTCCGAACTCGATATGGACATTAAAAGTATTTAGTGATGCCATTCGGGGTCACGAATGCACCGGCGATATTTATGGACTTGATGAACCGAATCTTTTCACCGTTCTTAGACCAGTTTATAGTGGTGTTCATCGATGATATTCTGGTCTACTCGAGGAGCATTGAAGAGCATGCGGAATACTTGAAGATCGCACTGCAGACATTGAGGCAAGAAAAATTATATGCAAAGATGGGCAAGTGCAATTTTTGGCTTGAAGAAGTGAAGTTTTTGGGGCACGTCGTATCCGGATATGGAATCGCCGTTGATCCCGAGAAGATTGCAGTAGTTCAAAATTGGCTGATTCCGAAGAACGTAGCAGAGATCAGAAGTTTTCTTGGACTTGCCGGCTATTACAGAAGGTTCGTGGAGAATTTTGCTCGTTTGGCTGAGCGTTTGACCAAGCTTACGCACAAGGAAGTATCATTTGTGTGGACGGATAAGTGTGCGTCAGCTTTTGAGGCGTTGAAGCAGAGATTGATAACCGCTCTTATTTTGACCGTACCACACAGTTCCGGAGGATTGGTGATTCACAGCGACGCATCTGGGAAAGGATTGGGATGTGTTTTGATACAGCATGGGAAGGTTATAGCCTACGCATCGAGACAGTTGAAGACCCATGAGAAGAATTACCCAACTCATGATTTGGAGCTAGCAGCTGTGATTTTTGCTTTAAAGATTTGGAGACACTACTTATTGGGCGAAAAGGTCGAAGTATTCACCGATCACAAAAGCCTGAAATATGTGTTCACACAGAAGGAGCTTAATATGAGGCAGCGTAGATGGCTGGTGCTGATGGCTGACTACTACGATCTTGATCTTAAGTACCATCCGGGGAAAGTTAATGTTGTGCCGGATGCGCTTAGTCGGTTGCCAGCAATTCAGATGTTGACTGCACAGAAGGGGCTTATGGAAGACTTTCGGAGATTCAAGTTGGAGATCGTGCTACCGCATTCTTCAGGACAGTTGATGCAGCTGTAAGTACAGTCGTCATTGATCGAGAGTATTAAAGCAGCGCACTCGAAGGACCCAAGATTGCAAAGGTTTCGAGAACAGGTTGAAGCTGGACTTCGAACGGACTTGTTAATTCATGAAGATGGTTCGCTACGATATGGTAGCCATTTGTGTATGCCAAAAGGAGATATTCGTGAAGAAGTTATGAAGGAAGTACACAGTTCCGTGTATTCCGTACATCTAGGAGGCACGAAGATGTACCGTGATCTATGGCAACATTTCTGGTGGAGAGGCATGAAAAGAAAGATTGCTCGCTTTGTAGCAAAGTGCTTGGTGTGTCAGCAAGTCCAGGCTGAACATCAAAGGGTAGCTGGTTTATTGCAACCACTTCCGATTCCTCAATGGAAGTGGGAACATATAACCATGGATTTCATGACAGCTTTACCGTGGAGGCCAAAGAGCAACAATGCAGTTTGGGTGATTATTGATCAATTGACCAAGGCAGCTCACTTCATACGGTTTCGAGTTGGTCAGTCAATGGAAGCGTTAGCAGAACTGTACATGCAGGAGATTGTGAGATTGCATGGAGTACCTGTGAGCATCGTGTCTGACCGTGACACCCGATTCTTATCACACTTCTGGAGGAGCTTACAGGAAAGTTTGGGGACTCGATTGAAGTTTAGCACAGCTTATCATCCTCAAACAGATGGCCAGTCAGAGAGAACGATCCAAACTCTTGAAGACATGTCGAGAGCTTGCATGTTAGACTTCAAGGGTTCATGGGAGGATCATCTACACTTGGTGGAGTTTTTGTACAACAACAGTTTTCAGGCGACTATTCAGATGGCTCCATTCGAAGTATTGTATGGTCGCAAGTGTCGCTCACATGTTTGTTGGGACGATGTTGGAGAACGAAGATTATTGGGACTGGATTTGATTGTGCAAACCGTAGAGAAAGTTAATACTATCCGGAATCATATGAAGGCAGAGCAAGATCGGCAGAAGAGTTGGGCCGATATATCGAGAAGACCTCTAGAGTTCACTGTTGGTGATCTAGTATTCTTGAAGATATCACCGACTAGAGGAGTGATTCGTTTTGGGAGTCGAGGAATGCTTAGTCCTCGATTCGTTGGGCCTTTCGAGATTTTGGAGCGTGTTGGAGAAGTGGCTTATCGATTGGCATTACCACAATCTTTGGCTAATGTTAATGACGTGTTTCATGTATCTCAATTCCGTAAATATGTTCGAGATGAAACACACATGCTGGATCATTCGGAGTTGACTGTACGAGAAGATTTAACCTTTGAGGAACGACCAATGTCGATTGTGGATCGAAGGGAAAATGTTCTTAAGAACAAGGTTATCCCTCTCGTACTTGTTTCTTGGGGAAATCGCTCGCATGGAGAATCAACTTGGGACCGAGAAGATGAAATCCGGCAAAAGTTTCCACATCTATTCTTGTAGTTTCTTGATTGTCTATCCTTTCTTGTTCTTGGAATTTCGAGGACGAAATTCTTTTGTAGTTGGGTATAATGTAACAACCTAGTTCATTTATACCAATTCTAGCTCTCGTATTTCCTTAATTGTGGTATTTTTCCTGATTTATTGTGTTTTGGGTGCGAATAGTATTTTAACATTTGTATTGCATCCGACCCGACCTGCTTGCTTGAAACCGTTTTGATTCATATTTATGAATTATCCTGACTTATTACGTAGACTGGTGCATTTTCATGTTTAGTGCATACTGGCATTTTATCTGGCATTTGAATTTTTTACAATATAACATTTTAAATCACATAAAATATTTTAAAAATACATTGTATGGCCGGCATGATACCCCTGACTCGGGCATCCGCACATCTTGTTCTCGTCCTGTTCAGTGAAACGGACTTGTTTGGATGGCTACGCGCACGTGCATGCATCCGTTCTTGGTGGAATGCATTTTCGTTACCCGGACATTCAATATTAATTTTGGTCGACATGTATATTTTTCGTATTTTAAATCTGAATTTTAGACCCGACCCGGGTATATTTTGGACTATGTTTGTATTTACCAGAATATCAAATTTTATTTATATAATATTAATTTTATAAATTGATACAAATTAAAGTTTAGTTAACTAATAAAAGATTTTTTTTTTAAATTTGAATCTAAACTAATTTCCTAACAAACTAACTACCCCTTTCTCTCTCTTTCCCCTCTGCATATATATATTTTTATATATTTTATTTATTTAATTTTTCTTTCCTTATTTAATACACAGCCTCTTCTTCTTACTTTTTCTTCTTTCTTCTTTCTTTTTCTTGATCTTGTTTCTTGATTCCGGTGATCACCACCGGAGCCGTGCTCGTCGCTGACGATCCGAGTGATCCAGTGAACGTACCTGACTTGCGTGATCACCCTCGTGCGTTGTTTGGAATCGTTCCGTGTACCGTGCGCGCGTCGCGACATTTCGCCGACGAAGGACGTTCCGTACACATCCGTTCTTGTTCCGTCTAGGCAAGTTAATCTTGCTACATGCTATATAACTCATTATATACCTATTTAAATAAATATCACACTTGTATTTTAAATCAAGTATCGCATGTTTCATATTACAGCCTTTCGACGTTCCGTCTACATTTGTATAGTGCATTTCAGATCTAGGGCATGCAAACCAATCTTAATTACATGCTACATTACTTTAGACGCATCTATTTTAACAAATGGAATACCTGTATTTAAAATCATGCACCCCGTGTTTAGTTTTATAACTTTTCGATGTTCCGTTTACATCCATTCATATCATTTCAGATCTAGGTCATGAAAACTTATCTTGTTACATACTATACTATCATATACTGCATCAAATTGAATAGTTACATTTCATATTGCTTAGTTATAGGTTCCGCACTTGTTAGTTTATCATTTTACGATTATGT
Source organism: Agapanthus africanus (assembly GCA_030015575.1). NCBI lineage: Eukaryota > Viridiplantae > Streptophyta > Magnoliopsida > Asparagales > Amaryllidaceae > Agapanthus > Agapanthus africanus. The sequence goes on along the minus strand of JASDDO010000019.1, from coordinate 887,336,418 downwards.
GATACCCGTTTGCATCCATATCATTTAAAATATATACCGTCGTAATATTTCTTATTATTATCTTTAATTAGTTTATAATCTGCATTTTATAATGTTATACATTTGAAAATATTATAGTTTACGCATTAAACGTCGTCGCAAAGCGGATACGACAAATCTGAAATTTACAGTACACCTTACACTATAAAATTCATTATAAATCATAGACAAATCATTAGTATACGTTCTTTAGTTCGTTACGAAGCTAACTTAGGATAATATAACTCTATGAAATATTTACTTGGAAAATAAATTGTTTTGATAACGTAAAATGCAAATGAAAATGTCTCTAAACTGCTGTCCAGAGAAATTCCAGCAGCAAACTTTCAATTTCGAATGTTCATAACTTTTTGTAGGGACAACCTGAGATTCTTATACTTATAAAAATGAAAATCTTATTGAATTATCTTTGTTTTGGTATAAGACACGTCCCTTTTGGAGAACGTTTTTTATTTTAAAGCTATTTTACAAATCAGGGTGACGCTGAATTTCTGAACGGAACTTTCTTGTGCATGGTTAATCAATACCACTTTTATAGTTATTAATCGGTTTGAATATGTTATTCATGTTAATATTATTATATCAATATTTATTTAATAAATAATAGTGTTTGTGTTTTAATATTCAGCAAATTTTACCGATTTACAGTTTTATAGTATCCGTCTGTATCCGTACGGTTTATTACATATCTAGTTGCACACCGAGACCATATTATTTCATATTACTGTTGTATTAGTGCATCATGCTTGATAATTGTGCATCCTACGTAGTCATGATGTAACCCCTGACAAAATATTTGTGCATCCATGCTTTACCGTGCATCCGTACTTGCTACAGTTTTAGTATGAGCATCCGCTTGACACATATGCACTACCTGTCATGACCTGATATACCACTGCTTGACTTGATACCTGATAAACCACTACTTAACATGACTTGATACATGTACACTACCTGACATGACCTGATATATCACTACTTGACATGTTACCTGATCCTGTTTCTAATGCCGACAAGCCTGACATGTTGTCCCGACGGACATTTCCTGTTGTCTATTCAGACAAACCTGTACCTTCTTGATCCTGTGTTGGCATTAGCTCCAGATTTATCAATACCTGATTTGAACACATAACTTGGGGGTATGGGGAAATCAATGATGAAACTGACTTGTAACTCGACAGTTCGATGCCTTTACTGATCAGTCTTACGGGCTAGGCCAGCCCCGGGGTGATGCTGCTGACATCACTCATCGTTACATACTACCCTTTTACTGCCTAGCGGCACATCTCGGATTCAGCCCGAGAATCTTCACCATGATCCCGGGCACGCACGCGATACTATTGAGTTACATCGATGATTCATCAAATTGATTTCAAAGACTTGAGAGTAGTTAACACAGTAGACCAGTTTAGATTACTCACTACACATTACCCTCACTGTCCTCACTTATGTCATTGTTATACCTGTTTCTTGTTACCCCTGATAATATTATTATTGATGTTATGACGCACTGACGTCTGGGTTTTGCATGGCCCAGATCCTCTACCTTTGTCGCAGGCTGATCAGGAGTACTTCCGCTGTTAGACCGAGCAGTGAGGATCCAGTTGGTATCCAGTTTTACTTTCCAGGTGTTTTGTTTATTAGATCTATTGCTTCCTCATATTATATTATTTCTTGACTCGTTTATTCTGGCTCATGGACATGTACTAGATAGTTTATTTACTTTCCTGTTCTTGATATCTCTACAGCCGTAATGTGACTGTGGAGGGATTTTTCCTATCCACAGGTAGCATGGTTGGCTCTGTCACGCGTCGATCTTAGCGCACTCTGGGAAGCGGGGCGTGACAGGGTTTGTTTGGTATCAGAGCCATAGGATTTAGGTTAATCGGTTTTGATTCTTTTGTAGTTGGGTATTGGACCCAATACATGAATTCGAAAGCCCGTAATTAGGAGCATGTCCTGCCACATTGTTGTCATAATTCTTGAATCATATCTTTCTCTTGATCCTTGTCTTGACGATATGCAAACAACTTTGCATCTTGGATTGAAACCTTTTGGTTCCCCATTGTTTCTCCTATCCTATTCCTTTGATTCTGATACTAGGATTTGGGCGACTTGAACGGAGTTATGTGATTGTAACTATGAACTGTAGTATGGTTACAATGCGGTACTCTATTTAAGTAACTTGGAGTCCTGGTCTTGATTCATTTCCTTGTTCCATGGTCGTTTTATTACCTTGGTTCTCTCGGTTTCATTGCTTACCAGTTCATGTTTTGCAGATTTCTTGGTGATTGATATCGGCAGCTATGATGTTGTCTTGGGAATGAACTTTCTCGGCACTTTCCACGCTCATATTGATTGTAGGGCAAAGAAAGTGATTTTCCAGATTCCCGGACATCCAGAGTTTGTTGTTGTTGGAGGTAGCAGTTCTGTCGGGCCAGTCGAGTTTAGGGCTAGGCCGACAAACAATGTTCTTTCGTCGATGGAAGTTGACAAGGAGGAAGCGCCAGCTGTAGTTCGAGAGTTCATGGACGTGTTCGAGGACATCTCGGGTTTACCGCCAAAACGAGATGTGGAGTTCGTGATCGATCTTGCTCCTGGTGCAGCGCCAATCTCAAAGGCGTACTATCCGATGACACCAGTGGAGTTGGAAGAAGTAAAGAAGCAGGTTACCGAATTGCCAGAGAAGGGTTGAATTCACAGCAGCAATTCACCATGGGGAGCTCCAGTTCTTCTAGTAAAGAAGAAAGATGGCACAAGGAGGATGTGCATCGATTATCGAGAATTAAACCGCGTGACTATTAAGAACAAGTACCCGATCCCTCGCATTGGCGAATTGTTCGAGCAACTTAGTGGTGCGAGGGTATTCTCGAAGCTGGATTTGCGGTCCGGATATCATCAGGTCCGAGTTAAATCAGAAGATATTTGCAAGACTGTGTTCCGAACTCGATATGGATATTACAAGTATTTAGTGATGCCATTCGGAGTCACGAATGCACCGGCGATATTTATGGACTTGATGAACCGAATCTTTTCACCGTTCTTAGAGCAGTTTATAGTGGTGTTCATCGATGATATTCTGGTCTACTCGAGGAGCATTGAAGAGCATGCGTAATACTTGAAGATCGCACTGCAGACATTGAGGCAAGAAAAATTATATGCAAAGATGAGCAAGTGCAATTTTTGGCTTGAAGAAGTGAAGTTTTTGGGGCACGTCGTATCCAGATATGGAATCGCCGTTGATCCCGAGAAGATTGCAGTAGTTCAAAATTGGCTGATTCCGAAGAACGTAGCAGAGATCAGAAGTTTTCTTGGACTTGCCGGCTATTACAGAAGGTTCGTGGAGAATTTTGCTCGTTTGGCTGAGCCTTTGACCAAGCTTACGCACAAGGAAGTATCATTTGTGTGGACGGATAAGTGTGCGTCAGCTTTTGAGGCGTTGAAGCAGAGATTGATAACCGCTCTTATTTTGACCGTACCACACAGTTCCGGAGGATTGGTGATTCACAGCGACGCATCTGGGAAAGGATTGGGATGTGTTTTGATACAGCATGGGAAGGTTATAGCCTACGCATCGAGACAGTTGAAGACCCATGAGAAGAATTACCCAACTCATGATTTGGAGCTAGCAGCTGTGATTTTTGCTTTAAAGATTTGGAGACACTACTTATTGGGCGAAAAGGTCGAAGTATTCACCGATCACAAAAGCCTGAAATATGTGTTCACACAGAAGGAGCTTAATATGAGGCAGCGTAGATGGCTGGTGCTGATGGCTGACTACTACGATCTTGATCTTAAGTACCATCCGAGGAAAGTTAATGTTGTGCCGGATGTGCTTAGTCGGTTGCCAGCAATTCAGATGTTGACTGCACAGAAGGGGCTTATGGAAGACTTTCGGAGATTCAAGTTGGAGATCGTGCTACCGCATTCTTCAGGACAGTTGATGCAGCTGCAAGTACAGTCGTCATTGATCGAGAGTATTAAAGCAGCGCACTCGAAGGACCCAAGATTGCAAAGGTTTCGAGAACAGGTTGAAGCTGGACTTCGAACGGACTTGTTAATTCATGAAGATGGTTCGCTGCGATATGGTAGCCGTTTGTGTGTGCCAAAAGGAGATATTCGTGAAGAAGTTATGAAGGAAGTACACAGTTCCGTGTATTCCGTACATCTAGGAGGCACGAAGATGTACCGTGATCTATGGCAACATTTCTGGTGGGGAGGCATGAAAAGAGAGATTGGTCGCTTTGTAGCAAAGTGCTTGGTGTGTCAGCAAGTCAAGGCTGAATATTAAAGGGTAGCTGGTTTATTGCAACCACTTCCGATTCCTCAATGGAAATGGGAACATATAACCATGGATTTCGTGACAGCTTTACCGCGGAGTCCAAAGAGCAACAATGCAGTTTGGGTGATTGTTGATCGATTGACCAAGGCAGCTCACTTCATACGGTTTCGAGTTGGTCAGTCAATGAAAGCGTTAGCAGAACTGTACATGCAGGAGATTGTGAGATTGCATGGAATACCTGTGAGCATCGTGTCCGACCGTGACACCCGATTCTTATCACACTTCTGGAGGAGCTTACAGGAAAGTTTGGGGACTCGATTGACGTTTAGCACAGCTTATCGTCCTCAAAAAGATGGCCAGTCAGAGAGAACGATCCAAACTCTTGAAGACATGATGAGAGCTTGCATGTTAGACTTCAAGGGTTCATGGGAGGATCATCTACACTTGGTGGAGTTTTTGTACAACAACAGTTTTCAGGCGACTATTCAGATGGCTCCATTCGAAGTATTGTATGGTCGCAAGTGTCGCTCACATGTTTGTTGGGACGATGTTGGAGAACGAAGATTATTGGGACTGGATTTGATTGTGCAAACCGTAGAGAAAGTTAATACTATCCGGAATCATATGAAGGCAGCGCAAGATCGGCAGAAGAGTTGGGCCGATACATCGAGAAGACCTCTAGAGTTCACTGTTGGTGATCTAGTATTCTTGAAGATATCACCGACTAGAGGAGTGATTCGTTTTGGGAGTCGAGGAATGCTTAGTCCTCGATTTGTTGGGCCTTTCGAGATTTTAGAGCGTGTTGGAGAAGTGGCTTATCGATTGGCATTACCACAATCTTTGGCGAATGTTAATGACGCGTTTCATGTATCTCAACTCCGTAAATATGTTCGAGATGAAACACACATGCTGGATCATTCGGAGTTGACAGTACGAGAAGATTTAACCTTTGAGGAATGACCAATGCCGATTGTGGATCGAGGGGAAAAGGTTCTTAAGAACAAGGTTATCCCTCTCGTACTTGTTTCTTGGGGAAATCGCTCGCATGGAGAATCAACTTGGGAACGTGAAGATGAAATCCGGCAGAAGTTTCCACATCTATTCTTGTAGTTTCTTGATTGTCTATCCTTTCTTGTTCTTGGAATTTTGAGGACGAAATTCTTTTGTAGTTGGGTATAATGTAACAACCTAGTTCATTTATACCAATTCTAGCTCTCGTATTTCCTTAATTGTGGTATTTTTCCTGATTTATTGTGTTTTGGGTGCGAATAGTATTTTAACATTTGTATTGCATCCGACCCGACCCGCTTGCTTGAAACCGTTTTGATTCATATTTATGAATTATCCTGACTTATTATGTAGACTGGTGCATTTTCATGTTTAGTGCATACTGGCATTTTATCTTGCATTTGAATTTTTTACAATATAACATTTTAAATCACATAAAATATTTTTAAAATACATTGCATGGCCTGCATGATACCCCTGACTCGGGCATCCGCGCATCTTGTTCTCGTCCTGTTCAGTGAAACGGACTTGTTTGGATGGCTACGCGCACGTGCATGCATCCGTTCTTGGTGGTATGCATTTTCGTTATCCGGACATTCAACTTTAATTTTGGTCGACATGTATATTTTTCGTATTTTAAAACTGAATTTTAGACCCGACCCGGGTATATTTTGGACTTTGTTTGTATTTACCAGAATATCAAATTTTATTTATATAATATTAATTTTATAAATTGATACAAATTAAAGTTTAGTTAACTAATAAAAGATTTTTTTTTAAAATTTGAATCTAAACTAATTTCCTAACAAACTAACTACCCCTTTCTCTCTCTCCCCCATCTGCATATATATATTTTTATATATTTTATTTATTTAATTTTTCTTTCCTTATTTAATACACAGCCTCTTCTTCTTACTTTTTCTTGATCTTGTTTCTTGATTCCGGTGATCACCGCCGGAGCTGTGCTCGTCGCTGACGATCCGAGTGGTCCAGTGAACGTACCTGACTTGCGTGATCACCCTCGTACGTTGTTTGGAATCGTTCCGTGTACCGTGCGTGCATCGCGACATTTCGCCGACGAAGGACGTTCCGTACACATCCGTTCTTGTTCCGTCTAGACAAGTTAATCTTGCTACATGCTATATAACTCATTATATACCTATTTAAATAAATATCACACTTGTATTTTAAATCAAGTATCGCATGTTTCATATTACAGCCTTTCGACGTTCTGTCTACATTTGTATAATGCATTTCAGATCTAGGGCATGCAAACCAATCTTAATTACATGCTACATTACTTTAGACGCATCTATTTTAACAAATGGAATACCTGTATTTAAAATCATGCACCCCGTGTTTAGTTTTATAACTTTTCGATGTTCCGTTTGCATCCATTCATATCATTTCAGATCTAGGTCATGAAAACTTATCTTGTTACATACTATACTATCATATACTGCATCAAATTGAATAGTTACATTTCATATTGCTTAGTTATAGGTCCGCACTTGTTAGTTTATCATTTTACGATTATGTGATACCCGTTTGCATCCATATCATTTAAAATATATATCGTCGTAATATTCTTATTATTATCTTTAATTAGTTTATAATCTGCATTTTATAATATTATACATTTGAAAATATTATAGTTTACGCAAGAAACGTCGTCGCAAAGCGGATACGACAAATTTGAAATTTACGGTACACCTTACACTATAAAATTCATTATAAATCATAGACAAATCATTAGTATACGTTCTTTAGTTCGTTACGAAGCTAACTTAGGATAATATAACTCTATGAAATATTTACTTGGAAAATAAATTGTTTAGATAACGTAAAACGCAAATGAAAATGTCTCTAAACTGCTGTCCAGGAAAATTCCAGCAGCAAAATTTCAACTTCGAATGTTCATAACTTTTTGTAGGGACAGCCTGAGATTCTTATACTTATAAAAATGAAAATCTTATTGAATTATCTTTATTTTGGTATAAGACACGTCCCTTTTGGAGAACGTTTTTTTATTTTTAAGCTATTTTACAAATCAGGGTGACGCTGAATTTCTGAACGGAACTTTCTTGTGCATGGTTAATCAATACCACTTTTATAGTTATTAATCGGTTTGAATATGTTATCCATGTTAATATTATTATATCAATATCTATTTAATAAATAATAGTGTTTGTGTTTTAATATTCAGCAAATTTTACCGATTTACAGTTTTATAGTATCCGTCTGTATCCGTACGGTTTATTACATATCTAGTTGCACACCGAGACCATATTATTTCATGTTACTGTTGTATTAGTGCACCATGCTTGATAATTGTTCATCCTACGTAGTCATGATGTAAACCCTGACAAAATATTTGTGCATCCATGCTTTACCGTGCATCCGTACTTGCTACAGTTTTAGTATGAGCATCCGCTTGACACATGTGCACTACCTGTCATGACCTGATATACCACTGCTTGACTTGATACCTGATACACCACTACTTGACATGACTTGATACATGTACACTACCTGAAATGACCTGATATATCACTACTTGACATGTTACCTGATCCTGTTTCTAATGCCGACAATCCTGACATGTTGTCCCGACGGACATTTCCTGTTGTCTATTCAGACAAACCTGTACCTGCTTGATCCTGTGTTGGCATTAGCTCCAGATTTATCAATACCTGATTTGAACACATAACTTGGGGGTATGGGGAAATCAATGATGAAACTGACTTGTAACTCGACAGTTCGATGCCTTTACTGATCAGTCTTACGGGCTAGGCCAGCCCCGGAGTGATGCTGCTGACATCACTCATCGTTACATACTACCCTTTTACTGCCTAGCGGCACGTCTCGGATTCAGCCCGAGAATCTTCACCGTGATCCCGGGCACGCACGGGATACTATTGAGTTACATCGATGATTCATCAAATTGATTTCAAAGACTTGAGAGTTGTTAACACAGTAGACCAGTTTAGATTACTCACTACACATTACCCTCACTGTCCTCACTTATGTCATTGTTATACCTGTTTTACCATTTATACTTATACCTGCATATCTTGTTACCCCTGATTATATTATTATTGATGTTATGATGCACTGACGTATGGGTTTTGCATGACCCAGATCCTCTACCTTTGTCGCAGGCTGATCAGGAGTACTTCCGCTGTTAGACCGAGCAGTGAGGATCCAGTTGGTATCCAGTTTTACTTTCCAGGTGTTTTGTTTATTGGATCTATTGCTTCCGCATATTATATTATTTCTTGACTCGTTTATTCTGGCTCATGGACATGTATTAGATAGTTTATTTACTTTCCTGTTCTTGATATCTCTACAGCTGTAATGTGACTGTGGAGGGATTTTTCCTATCCACAGGTAGCATGGTTGGCTCTGTCACGCGTCGATCTTAGCGCACTCTGGGAAGCGGGGCGTGACGGTTTTCTAAAGGTAATATGAGCCAAATTATAAAGTAATGTCGTATGTAAAGTAGATAGTATTTTACCATAAAAGTTAAATAAAGGTTGTTTAACATTATATTTTGAATTGAAACTTGTTCCAAATGTTATTTAATGGTTAATAAACAATATATTAAAAGATGGTAAATTTGTTATTAAGAAAAATTAGGCTTTTGGATGAAATTAGAATCGGAAGTCGGAATAACTCCGCTTCCGATGAGTTTTGAAATGAAAGAGTTTTATATTAGAATGAGATGGGGGGGAGAGGGGACTTACTGATTGAAAGAAGAAGGAAGAGATAGAGGGAACTTTCGAAAGCGTCGTGGAGTTGTTTCGTCGCCGGATTTGTCCCGTAACGTCGCCGGAATTTTACCTTGAGCTAATTCCACTTGTACAACTTTTAGACTTAGAATTTTTTTGAGAGTTTTGGCAATGAATTTCTGAACGAGGAGGGCCAAAGTGTAGGGTTGTATTTATAGGAGAAATTATGGTTGAGGGTAATGAAGAAGGAATTAAAAACATGTATTAAAATGGATTAAAGAGGGGATTTTTCATTCTTTGGATAAATGCAGAGAAATCAAACAGCATGGGGGTAGTGGGGGTAGGTCAAAGGATGCTAAGGAAAAATGTTGGGGGCATTACCTACGGAGAAAACCGTCGGTGTCGGTTTGGGGCATCATCTCGCCGGTCAAGTGAAGCGGGATGGGTCTTGGATCTTGGCCACTCGTCAGGGTCTGTTTAGTTATCATTTTTCATATGTTTTTTTTATGAGACTTTTCATTTTTACGTGTTTTGCACGTGTAAACTTTTGGGCTTCCAAAAAGTTTAAAAGAAAATTCAGCAAAAATAATATGTGATTGGGGGGATTTGAACACAGGGGCTATGTCACAGCAGTGCAAGGCTTTACCAATAAGCTACAAGTGTTTTCTTGCTGTTCAAAAGCAATTTAAATACTTATAGCATACACAGGATTGCAAATACTCCATTTGAACATTAACTTTTAAACAAACTTTCTGTACATTAAAACAGAGTCGTTACAAAAACAATTCATAATTTCCTTTGAAATATAATCGCGGTTCTCAAATACAGAGATCTCATGAAAACATCATCTTAATGCATGTAACCATAAAATACGACATATGCAAACATAGAACAATAATGTCAGCACATCAAGTATATCATGCAAGTATGTCATGTGATAGTACTGAACAATGATTGTACTTTACAGTTAAGAATAATATAATGATATAACAATTCTACTGTGTAAGTGGCATAGCAATTACCGATGATGAATGCGTGAGCCGGCAAATCTGTGTAAGTGTAACATGCGCATCATTGGTAATTATGCAGGTGTACTAGTAGACGATCATATAACGGTAAATACCGGGAACATAGTACGTATGTCACGAGGGATAATCCAATATAAACCTGAACAATAATAAGGTATGTAACTACTCATGAACCATACGGTCAGTTTAAATGATACGAATCGTAGTTTTGAAAGTGGGGGCTACGGTGTTTTTGAGGAAAAGACACCACTTGAAAATCCGTAGCGTCCCTTGAGCTTTCCATTTAAAAGTGCATACGATTCGTCAGTTTTGGAAATAAGTATGGTTCAGGTGAAGTCTTTAGGTCGGCGATCCAGCCTTATAGTATCAGACGTGGCAATATTCTCGAACGTCATCCTCAAATCACAAGCGCGGATCAATCATCCAGTATATCTTATCACGTACGGTAATCCATCGTATGGTGTCATCAAATACAATCAGGATCCTATCGTCCTATTCATCAACAAATGTATGGATCTAAGGTTTCGTACTTCATATCACCTTTCATTCTCATCCATATATATAACATCAATATCATGTCATATCCTTATCATCATATCTATCTCAATCTCACATCATCGCTATATTAATCTCATAACATATCTTGGCATACATATTTGTGTATTCATATCGCCTTACATCCTCATATCAAGCATATTCGCTCATATCATCTTATATCAATATTTCCATTAAAATGGTTGCGGGGGTGTTGTACGCCATCCACCCGAATTTTCCTGTAGATATAGATCCACTCACATGCTAAACTCATTACTTAGCCGAAGTCGATAAGCTTCTTGATCTCCTTCGTCGTCTCGGAAGTCCATGCAAAGGTACCTATAAATCAACACACGTCGTAGCGTTATTAAAACCAAGTCCGAAAACCGATACGGCAACGAAGTGCTCATAGGTTAGTAATTGGTCTCATGAAAAAGTGTTTTTGTAAATATAACCGCAATCAAGACGGTGTCGCTAGTAGCTAGCCGCGATGAGTACGGGTCGTCCGCAGGGAAACGTGAACTCTTTTCTTGCTTTAGACGAGTTGATGAAAGATATTTGACCGTTTGTCGTTCTAATTTGAAACAGCTATAAAATTTATACAGAAAAGGCTTGTAGGGTTCATAGGACTTGGTAGTAATGGATGAATAATTAAAACTGACTTCTTTTATCTTTTAATAGTTTTAAACTAGATCGATAGTGATGAATGTAGATTAAGGTTTTTGGAAGAAACTAGGGTTTCACCACTATTAACCCTTGTCTTTGAATTGATCTCTATTCATGTGTAGCCCTTAATAAAACAAGTGTTAAACAAATATCAAATCGTGGTCGTGACTATCAATAAATTGGTAGCGCGCCCGATAATGAGGTTAATATTTATTTTGCTAAAGTTTATAGACTTTAAAATGTATAAAAGAAGTTAAAAATTTTTCTCATCTATTGTTCTATCCTATCCTACGAACCCTAGCAAGCTAGGAATTACTCGCTCATGGTTGGAGATTTAGAAGAAAGGTTGAAGAATGAAATCATAATGTAAGTGCAGATTGTAAGTACATAAATTAAATGCAGAAAGTAAATGCGAAAAGAAATAAACTAAGATCTACCTTTATTAATTAACTATTACATTTACAAATTCTTTGAAAGTAGAGTACAAGAACCCTAATTGCTGAAGATCTCTTTCTTGTTGGAAGTAGATGACTAGCTGATGATCACTTGGATGCGTGGATCGCTTGGACCTCTTGAACTCTTCGGTGATGATTTTGAATGTGAAGCTCTCGGTCCTATATATAATCCCAGAAACTAGAAACCCTAGATGCCGTAAGTGAATATATGCTGTTGAAATCAAATCCCCAAAATATCACATCCTAAGGTTACAAATGAGCCACAGAACCGTTGCATATTGCCTTGTTTGACCGCGGTTCCGCGGCGGTTTGGTGGCTTCAGTTTTTGGGATTTTTTCTGGTATTTTATCTTGATATTTGGAGATCCTCTCGATGTTTAGATTCTGAAAATAATGCTCTGAGTCTATGCCGTTGCTAGATCTCTCGATTTGCTTCTAAATTTTGGCAGATTCGGTTTCAATATCCCGATTTGCCTCGGATCTCTTGCTTGGATTCCAGACCTGAGCTAATATCTGTACAATATCTCAATTCATAGTGTTAGTAGTATTTGGTATTTTTGATATATTATCCTAACCATTTTATATGATATTAAATCTTAAGAATATTGATTAGAAATATTTGATATGATATGCATATTTTAATTACTAATATTTCATATAAATATCGTGTACATGTATTTTCCCTCATTATGTTAATTATAATGTAGAAACATATGATAATAAATTTTTTACATATAAACCCTCATATGTTCTATAATTACAATATACACCTTTTAGTACTTAATAATAGTGGGGAAAATCTTCATTCAAATGTGCAATATTTTAGACTAATCAGTTAGAACCTATAGCCTACGCATGCAAGAACAACCAAATAACCCTCGTCGTTGACGTACAAACGTCCGACTACTAAATCCAAACTCAAATACCAAAACCAAGTTTATAGCAATCGGAAATCTGAAATCAGCAACCTAGGAAAACACTCCTAGATTCTACCCAACGTCAAATCAAGACATTTTGCATATATGGTGGTCTACATATTAGATAAGGGACCCATGATCCAAAAATCAACAACATCCACTACAGCGTGGTCGCAATTTACGGCCACCAAGAATAAATCTGCGGCCAGGTTTGGGGTGTGGGGCCTCGGGTTTCAAGGGTATATTTCTAGTTGCTTGCTCGTCTCACTGTGATGGAAACTTATTTTATAGGGCTCTCGGGTCATACCAGATTCCATATAACCATCACAAACTGTCAAAAACTCGATGTCGGGAAAATTCTAAATTCGTGTATGGGGTTTCTAGTCTTCTAGTTCAGCCGGAAAATCATCACTAAGGGTTTGTAAACACTCACCAAACCTGAATTGCATCTCTATAAGCCCGTTCATCCACTGAATATCAACCTAGAAATTTCCAAGATCACTAATCTCACTAAAACAAACACTAAACATAACTATGAGGTGAAGGAACAAATTACAAGATGAGAAGTGAGAGTTATACCTCTTGGAAGAAACTCAAGAAAAACCCTAGATGGTTGGAAGTCTTTAAAATAAAAACTTAAGTTTGCTATGGGGTGTAGGATGAGGTGGAGGTCATTTTTAATGAAGGGGTTATGGGGTTTTGAGGTGGTTTTGGGGTGGTTTCATGGAGGTGGAGGAGGTGGAGGATGAGGTGAAGAAGAAAGATGAAGGATGAAAGAAGTGAAGAAAATGAAATGAAGAAAATATTGAAGGATGGTGAAGGATGGGAGCCATCCCTCTCTCTCTTTCTCACTCCCACTCTCTCTCTCTCTCGCCCATGCCCCTTGTCATCATTATGTCCCCTCATGTCTTCTCTTTTCTTTTTCTCTTTATCCTTTTCCCTCTTTTATATAAAAAGAACCAAATACCACAAACACAAATGGAACAACATGCAAAAAAATACAACATGTCATGGTACACTAGCTATGGCTATTAAGAAGTTGGATTTGGCCTAATCATAATTAGTAGTGCACTAATCAAGTTTAATTTAAACTTGCATATAAATAATTGCATGATTATTTTATAAAATGTCCAAATCCAATAAATACCTTTATAATAAATAATACATATTAATCTCTAATTATTTTCTAATTATTGATATATAATTATACCATTTTACGAAAACCCAAATTCTCAATCGAATAGTTTTCGTGAAATTTATTATTTTATTATTTAAATTCCAAAAATAATATTTTATATTTCTGAAATGTTACAATCTTCCCCCTTTAAATAAATTCGGTCCCCGAATTTAAATTTAAACCCCCAAATACTAAATTTTTTTAAAAATCAGTTCAAATCAACAGGGCTCTGAAATCATGGAATACTCAAGAATATCACAACGCATTGAGTGCGCATGAAAACGAATGCGAAACTCAAAATTGAACTCCGTCAAGCGTCACGCAATCACTAGAGTTATAATGGAGATACAAATATCAAAATCCACTGCTGAAATCCAATATACTATAGTCAAAATCATAATACGTATATAGTACGCATCCTTGTAAAACCATCTTAAAAACTGAATAAAACACATGCAAAATCTTTTCTGAACTGCCGTGTGATGCATAACTCACGGTACAAGTGGTGGACGCTCATTTATAAAAAAAATAGATATATATCTATATATGTTTTGCTCAAAATATACGTCCCGTCTTTTTGAAATATCCCAAAAGGCTTTCCTTCGTAAAAGTTGGTGTCACTCCTGGACACGTAGGAAATAGAGAGACTATAGCTTCTTTTTGAAAACCACTTGGTAATCTTTTATGCATGCGAAAATACTCAAGTACTGTCCTCAGACCAGTCCTGCTCGGCTACTATATAATATAGTAATTAACATGAAAATATGATGCTCATGAGTAAAAATCAGCCTCAAAAGGCGTATCCAACATCACGTGTGTCTGGTGCGCACGGAAATCCAAGTCCAAAATAAGTGCCACGAATGTGCACAGAAGCAAAAACTAAGTGCAATGGGTGTGCACAAGAGCATCTGTCAAGTGTAACGGGTGTGCACGACAACAATATCAAGTGCATCTAGAGTGCACAATAATCTCAACCAAGTGCAACTAACATGCATGAATAAAAATCTCAATCAAGTGCACCTGGTGTGCACGAAATCACATCACATGCGCCCAGTGTACGTGAAAATCTAAATCAAGTGCGTTGGTCCGCACAAAACATCTAGTGCAGTAGAGTGCATGATAACGAGCGTCAAGTGTAGACGGAGCACTAAAATATAATTCTAGTGCAGCAAATGCACAAAAACAAATATCTAGTGCACTAGGTGCCCGAAAACTCTTCAATGTCTCAAATGCGTACAAAACAACACCGAGCGTACCAAGCTGTATAAAATCATAAACGTATACAACTACGAGCAAAAAATCCGTACCGACGCACTGCAAGCATATGTGAGCTATCCCGAGTGCATAAGTTAAGTCGAGTGCATATAACATGCACGAAATCAAATCGACGGTATCGAAATCCACGGAATCATAAACGTGTCCAACCAAGGCACAAAATAGATATCAAGTGCAACAGATATGCACAAATCGTAAACTAATGTAATGGTGTATAAAATATAAATCCAGTAGGTGCAGCCATGGTGCACGAAAATAAATATCACGAAACCAAATCATCAAAACTCAAGTCCAAGAGATGAAAGTGTGATACTCGGATCAAAAAATGCAATTCGCAATAAATGACATTAAGGTACACCTCCTCCAATGTCGAAAAATGCTGGTGCACCCAAAACTGGCATAGTAAGAACATCCACTTTACCACTGCTCACGGTCTGGCGTCCTCTGTCTCTGGGTCCTTGTTTTCTTCTGTGGATCACCAATCCCACAATTGTTATGTTCATCGGCCTGGTTAGGTGGAATAACGGAAACGGTCTCGCTCTGTTACTCCTTTGATCATCGCTTAGCCAATTAACATGACCACTCGTAATGTAGCACGTCACTGATGACGGCATCGGGCCCTTTGAATACGCGTGATACAACTGATCCAGGGTGCAAGTACTTATCGCTATGGCATCCTGGAATAACCTTTTTATGGTCTCTTCCGATCTTACCTATGCTGAACTATATGGAGGTTGGCACTCTTTACTTAATCCTTTTCTCATATCCGGACAGCTGCGTCCTCAGCACGACTTTCCTTAGGAATTGGCCGTATCCAACACCTCTGCATACAATCAATCCTCTGGCATCAACGGGGAGTAACAACAGCTCGTAAATATCTCGCACGAACCTCTTGTCCACTTTGACGTTATATCTTGCTGGCTGTGTACGGCAATTCATTCTCGGCTACAGTTAATCCGGAGTCTCTCACACGGACTCGAAGTTACGAACTCGGGTATTTTCACCACTCTGTGAAAGGTATCTAGCCGATTACATATTCGGGAACTCGTCCAATTTATTGGAGGAATACGCTTTATTCGTCTATTCTTGATCAACTCACAACGCATCTGGGTTAGGTCCTTCTATCCGAAGTTAGTCAATTTACTAATCTCGCATCGAAGCATCCAACGAACAATGTCCTTTCTTGATCGATTTACTCTATATCTGAGTAAGATCCTTCAAACTGGAATTCTTCAATTTAACTGAGCCTGCGTCGGTATCCAATTAGACGAATCATCTCAGTCACTCTATTCAAGATGGACTAGCTATCTTCTATCACATCTCTTCCTGTAAACACCTGTGGTTTCAGCTCATAAACTCTGGAGGCTACATCCCATCAATCACGGAAACAGCTGGGTCATCTGTCTGCACGTTAGAAAAGATCGCAATCCCTGGGGTAGGCTGTACATCAACAGTCATCATACCATAGCAGCCTCTATCAATGGCCCGATCATCCAGTACAGATCCGAACACTCGCCTCAACGAGAGATCTCCACACAAACAATACACCGATACGTTCCTATGTCACCAGAAGAAAATTATGGTCAGTCCTCGTCCGTGACGTGCTCGCTCTGACCGTATCTTGAGCAGCAGGTCTATCTGCTCTCATAGCCACGGTGACAGGAATCTCAAGCAAGTATCGATGAAGATAGATCAAAGAATGTGTGGAATCAATAGGCCTGAAATGGAAATATGATCATAGGAAAGAATGAAATCAATAGGAGTATGATCATAGGAATGAATAGAATCACGGATCTTAAGAAACGTACATCCTAAGGTCACTTAAGCGGAGCAGCGTGTCGTAAGTATGCCGCGGAACATACACATAGTACGTCATTCTACTCAAGCTACCTACTCCATCAACCAAGGTCAACCTATAAGATGAAAACTCGGGTCCCCAAAACCCCCCCTTAGTCAAGTTTAAGTTCCGTAAGGTCAAGCCTAAACTCGAATAAAGGTTAAACCTAACGCTCTGATATCAACTTTGTCAAGACCTAGAATTTGACATGTGATCGGCACTTAAATCACGCAATGTATAAAGGCGTAACGTAATTCAAGTAAGCCGAAGCCCAGAAATCTAAACCTTTTTGCGGAAAATAGTGGATGTGCAGTTTTAAAATAAAAGTACAATGAAATCAAGTTCTTCTTTAAATGCATAATTAAAGATATGTGAAAATACAAGTGGATTATATACTATAATTGAAAATATTTTTCGTCCTTTAAAAATTTGGGCAGCACCTCCCTTATATATTTTGATCCAAAACCATATACATGCAATAAAAGGCATCCCCAAGCGGGAGCTAGCTCTTCGCCAATTGGCGGAATCACAACCACGCATTAAGCATATATCCCTACGACGAAGATCAACCACAGAGAGAATAATAAATAGAAAGATATCATCAACTCAAAAATAGCGAACACACACCCATCTCGCTCTAAGTCTCGCAAATACACAAGTTTGTCTAGGTCTACTAATATACAAAGTGTAGTTTCTGATTGATGGAGTTTATCTAGATACAATAGGAATAAAAGGTACAAGAGTGGTCACGATCCAATGTGTGTCCCACTCACAACTCGGAATTTGGCACGTGACCGGCACTTAAATCACGCAACTTCTAAAGGCGTAACGTAATTCAAGTAAGCCGAAGCCCAGAAATCTAAATCTTTTTTGCGGAAAATAGTGGAGGTGCAGTTTTAAAATAAAGATATAATGAAATCAAGTTCTTCTTTAAATGAATAATTAATGATATGTGAAAATACAAGTGGATTACATACTATAGTTGAAAACATTTTTCGTCCTTTAAAAATTTGGGCAGCACATCCCTTGTTTATTTTGATCCAAAACCACATACATGCAATAAAAGGTATCCTTAAGCGGGGGCTGGCTCTTCACCAATTGGCGGAATCAAAACCCCGCAATAAGCATATATACGATGCCCTACGGCGAAGATCAACCACATAGAGAATAATAAATAGCAAGACATCATCAGCTCAAAAATAGCGAACACACACCCATCTCGCTCTAAGTCTCGCAAATACACAAGTCTGTCTAGGTCTACCAATATACAAAGTCTAGTTTCTGATTGATGGAGTTTATCTAGATACAATAGGAATAAAAGGTACAAGAGTGGTCACGATCCAATATATGTCCCACCTACCAAAGCAAAACACCCTGAAGGAAGCTGTGTGCCAGCGATACCGCTACTGGTCCAAGCGGTCGAACCTGCAAGAAAACTGTGGCACAACTGGGGTGAGTTGCCAACTCATGAGTAGAAAATATCAGCAGATAGAAATCGAATAAACAGCGATCCCTAGGTCATACTGTATCATAAAGGTAATACTATGGTATCTAGGGTGGCCATATATGCATATGTATCAACAATAGAGTCAATGCCAATAACAACATATAAAATCCAATCATCTGAATCATATGCTTTTACGTATGTAAATATCAACCAACGTGTGTCCATCAACGACACATCAATATCATGGAACCTGAGTGTCCAACACCGACACTAGAAACATCTTGAAAGTCGTATCCAACATCGACACGTAAATCCTCATATCTCAGGTGCCGCATCCTTAGATTGGCCCTCATATCCATTTTACGACTCCAGTCGATATCCTCCGGATAACCGCCGGGTCCAAACTATCACCGATAGGTAGTAAATCCCCTGCCAGGCTCATCGTCTACTCCACGATCTTCTTGCCCTAGGGCATCTTACCGGGCCCACCATGTAAACCGCAGACGGTTCAGCCAACTCCTCAGATCGGATATCCTCATAACTTGAAAATCTGTAGCATCCCTTGAGGTTTCCATTTAAAAGTGCATATGATTCATCAGTTTTGGAAATAAGTATGGTTCAGGTGAAGTCTTTACATCGACGATCCAGCCTCATAGTATCAGTTGTGGCAATATCCTCGAACGTCATCCTCAAATCACGAGCGCGAATCAATCATCCGGTATATCTTATCGCGTACGGTAATCCATCATATAGTGTCATCAAACAGAATCAGGATCCTATCGTCCTATTCATCAACAAAAGTATGGATCAAAGGTCTCGTACTTCATATCACCTTTCATTCGCATCCTTATATATAACATCAATCTCATGTCATATCCATAATCATCCTCATATCATATCTATCTCAATCTCACATCATCGCTATATTAATCTCATAACATATCTTGGCACACGTATTTGTGTATTCATATCGCCTCACATTCTCATATCAAGCATATCCGCTTATATCATCTTATATCGATATTTCCATTAAAATGGTTGCGGGGGTGCTATACGCCATCCACCCGACTTCCTCGTAGATATAGATTTACTCACCTGCTAAACTCCTTGCTTATCCGAAGTCGATGAGATTCTTGAGATCCTTCGTCCTTTCAGAAGTCCATGCAAGGTACCTACAAATCAACACACGTCGTAGCGTTATTAAAACCAAGCCCGAAAACCGATACGACACACGAAGTGTTTATAGGTTAGAACCTATAGCCTACGCATGCAAGAACAACTAAATAACCCTCATCGTTGACGTACAAACGTCCGACGACTAAATCCAAACTCAAATACCAAAACTAAGTTTATAGAAATCGGAAACCCGAAATCAACAACCTAGACTCCCAGATTCTACCTTAGGTCAAATCAAGACATTTTGCATATAGGGTTGGTCTACATATCAGATAAGCGACCTATGATCCAAAAATCAACAACATCCACTACAGTGTGGCCGCAATTTGCGACCACCAAGAATACATCTGCGGCCAGGTTTGGGGTGTGGGGGCTCGGGTTTCAAGGTTAGATTCCTAGTCGCTTGCTTGTCTCACTGTGATGGGAACTTATTTTATGGGGTTCTCGGGTCATACCAGATTCCATATAACCATCACAAACTGTTAAAAACTCAATGTCGGGAAAATTCTAAGTTCGTGTATTGGGTTTCTAGTCTTCTAGTTCGGCCGGAAAATCATCACTAAGGGTTTGTAAACACTCACTAAACCTCAATTGCATCTATACAAGTCCATTCATCCACTAAACATCAACCAAGAAATTTCCAAGATCATTAATCTCACTAAAACAAACATTAAACATAACTATGAGGTGAAGGAACAAATTACAAGATGAGAAGTGAGAGTTATACCTCTTTGAAGAAACTCAAGAAAAACCCTAGATGGTTGGAAGTCTTCAAAATCAAAACTTGAGCTTGCTATGGGGTGTATGATGAGGTGGTGGTCATTTTTAATGAAGGGGGTGCGGGGTATTGAGATGGTTTTGGAATGGTTTCATGGAGGTAGAGGAGGTGGAGGATGAGGTGAAGAAGAAAGATGAAGGATGAGGGAAGTGAAGAAAATGAAATAAAGAAAATAATGAAGGACGGTGAAGGATGGGAGCCATCCCCCCCTCTCTTTATCACTCTCTCTCTAGCCCATGCCCCTTGTCATCATTATGTCCCCTCATGTCTTCTCTTTTCTTTTTCTCTTTATCTTTTCCCATCTCTCATATAAAAAGAACCAAATACCACAAACACAAATGAAACAACATGCAACAAAATGCAACATGTCA
The DNA here is from genome assembly GCA_030015575.1 of Agapanthus africanus. NCBI lineage: Eukaryota > Viridiplantae > Streptophyta > Magnoliopsida > Asparagales > Amaryllidaceae > Agapanthus > Agapanthus africanus. Next base: position 887,315,698 of record JASDDO010000019.1, on the reverse strand, counting down.
TGGTGCACTAGCCATGGCTATTAAGAAGTTTGATTTGGCCTAATCATGATTAGTAGTGCACTAATCAAGTTTAATTTAAACTTGCATATAAATAATTGCATGATTATTTTATAAAATGTCCAAATCCAATAAATACCTTTTTAATAAATAATACATATTAATCTCCAATTATTTTCCAAATATTGGTATATAATTATACCATACCTCAATTCGCAATCGAATAGTTTTCGTGAAATATATTATATTATTATTTAAATTCCAAAATAAATATATTATATTTCTGAAATGTTACATGGTGCGCCAGCGCCGCAAGAAGAAGCTCCTAAAAGGTCGGTCTTCGATCGATTGGTAACCACAATGGTCCCTCTCATCGGTCCGTCCAAATCTGGCATCTCAGTCTTCAACAGGCTGAGAAAAAGTACAAACGGGCTTGTAAAGAAGCTCGTGATACCTGAAGGAGCTATCCCAAAATGGATAGCCCTCCTAATTCCTTCTATAGGCGAAGCCGTCAAAGATGCTTCCCTCACCAGACGGTCGGTTTTCGAAAGGTTGGTCGCTTCTCCTCAAACTTTAATAAGGACTTTAGTCTTCAATTGGCTGACACCGATTGAAGCTTCTCTACAAAACCAGAGTCATGATAAAGCCGCTTCCAAAACTGAGGCGGTCCCTTCTGCGAGGCACGCTTGACACCGCCACTGACGCCGAGTAAGACAAGCTGGGGACAATCCCCCTCTGGACTCACCCCACCAGCTTCAATTGTGGAAGCCGACGCTACTGTTCCAACCGGGAACAACTTTGATCTGCTCAGGAGGGTACGTAAGAACTCTTCGATGGCGGTGCTGAAGAAATCACCTCTGCCAGTAGAGGTCTCTGTGCAGGCAAAGCCGGAGCGGCTTCATCAGCGGCTCTCCTCGCAAATCCATAGGGTCTGGCGGAAATTCCAAGACTCTGTGATTGAAAAAAATTACTCTCGTCGACCTAAGAAATCCAAGGGCCGACAAGAAAAAGATCACTCCTCCACCATGTGACGGGGGACTTATCCTAAACAGGTGCCTATCACAATGGATCCTTCAACTCCAATCTCTCATAAAAGAACGAGGCTGGAGAAAACTCTACCGCCCGCGGCAAATTCCAAAGGCGATAGACCTAAACGCCCCAAGGCCGAAGGCATGACAATACATATGGTCTATATGGCTTTGGGAAAAGAAGAAAGCCGTGCTTCGGTGAGTCGCCGACCGCAAACTCGATCGCTGACAAAGGCTCAGGAGCAATAACAAAAGATCTAGAAAATGCTGACCAAAATGGCAGCACTTACAGGACAGAAAGAAAGTCCAGATAAAGAAGCTGAACAGTGCCAAGAGCAGGAGACCGATACAGAGTTTTTGCGAAGGATGCTCGAGAGAAAGGACAAGAGAGCCGCTGAGCAAGCTGCTAACATAGAGCAGATGACTCTCTTGTTCCAAGACATGGTTGGAATGATGATTCATCCAGAACCCCCGGCCGAAGATCCGCCGATAATCGTTGAGGATAACAGAGGGAAAACATCAAACCCTCTTCCGGTCTTATCAGCGGCCAAAGAAGAAACGATCTCCAAGGCTCCCTTGATGACTATATTGCTCAACAAATAAGAGCTCATCAAGTTAATGAGGTCACTGGCCAAATTGTCATAACCGGACGACCGTATCCAGGCTGGTATGATCAAATCAAATACCCGCCGGGATATACGATCCCCAAATTCCATGTATACAAAGGGACAGGCAACCCCCACCAGCACATCACGCAGTTCAGAGCTCTATGCGGCAACATTGGAGGCGATGGCAAACTGTTGCTTCGCCAGTTCGTTGGCAGCCTGTCAGAAACAGCCTTTGAATGGTACTCGGAGCTCCCAAATGACTCCATAAAAACATTCACATAGATGAAACTGCTGTTCACACAGCGTTTCGCTAGCGCAAGCGAGCGCACTCCAATTACGGCATTAGTCAATGCTAAGGTAAAGCTGGGAGAAACCTGGGTCCAATACGTGATCCAGTTGAGGAACCTATGGTCTAAGTGCGAACAGCGTATTGAAGAATCTCCCGCCGTGGGAATGTTCATCGGGATCCTTGATCCTCAAACGACTTTGTCCCAGTTCATGACATTCTTCAAACCAACCACCTTCCAGGTTTTGATAGATAAACTGGCCCAAATTGATCAGATGGGCCATGGGCCTTCCTCCTCAAATAAGGACCCTCGAAATAACAAGGGTAAAGGGAAAGCAGCCTTCGTTGCTAACATGCAACAACAGCCGAGTGGCCCAAAATCCGCTGCTTGTGTAACATCCTAGTTCATTTATACCAGTTCCATTTTAGGTATTTCTTTATTTATGGATATTTCTTGATTTATTGTGTTTTGGGTGCGAGTAAATGTAATTGGTATCCGTGTTTGCATCCGACCCGACCTGCATACTTGAAACCCGTCTTGATTCCTGTTTATAGTTTATCCCTGCTAGTGCGAAGGATCCGTGCACTTTCATGTTCTATATCATGTATACCTACATTATATTTAGCATCTGCATTTTTTTAATAATAAAATTATAATCAAATAAAATATTTTAAAAATATCTAGCATGGCCTGCATGATACCCCTGACCCTGTGGTAGCATCCGTACATCATGTTCTCGTCCCGTTCAGTGAAACAGACTCGTTTGGATAGCTACGTGAACGCTACGTGTATCCGTTCTTGGGGGTATGCATTTTCGTTACTCGGCTATCCTATTTTGGCTTTGGTTAACACATATGTTATTCGTATTTTCAAACCATAATTTTAAACCCGACCCAGACGTGTTTTGGAGAAATTTTATATTAGCTAGAAAACTCAAAGTTACTTAATAAAATATTCTTTTAAAAAATTAATTGTTTATACATTATATATAAATCTTTTAAACTAAAATATATTACCAAATATATTTTTATTCAAATCCTAACTAAACCTCACAGCCTCTCTCTCTCTCTCTCTATCCTATCTCTCTCTCAAAATCTCAACTCTCTCTCTCTTCCACTATATATATATATTCTTTTAAACCTAATAATATAATATAGCCCACAGTCTCTCTCATCCTTCTCCTTCTTTCATTCTCGTTCTCGCCTTCGTGAACTCCAAAACCCATCGCCCCGCGCTCGCTCTTCGCCGCCAATCACCTCGTAGGCCTCGTCAATACTTTCCCGACCTCCTCACCATCATCCTCTCCCCTCCTCGACCACCTCCTCTCCGGTGCAACCACTGCAGCCCCGACCATGAACCTACTGCAACCCCACGCACCCATCTACGTCAACTTCGCCCCTCGCCGGTGATCTCCCTCATCGACCTCGTCACCACCCTCATCACCTTTCCTCCTCCTCACCAACACCTCCAAGCCAACCCGAACTCCTCTTCCCTGCACATAACCGAACCCTGCAACCCCGCCTGAACCCTCACCGGAGCTCCGATCACCCCGTCAGCCTCACCTCACCACCACCTTCTCTCCTATCCTCCCCCTGCAAGCTGACGACCCCCTGCTCTTCCCTGCATTAAACCCGACCCCAACAGCCTCGCCGTGAAAACCTCGCCAGAAAACCCACGACCCGTCGTCGTCATCCCCTCGCATTCTTCTCTACCCCAGAACCCAAACCCAGAGCCACACCAAACCCCAGCCCTTCCATTTCTTCTTCTTCTGCTTTTCTTCTCTTGCTTTCTTGGATTCACGTTTCTCGGTCATCGCCGGAGCCGTGCCCGTTGCCGACGATCCGGGCGACCCAGTGGACATTCCCAGCCAACGTGGTCACATTCTTGCTTTTCCTGGTTCTGTTCTGTACGTGCGCGTGTGCATCACGACATTTACCGATGGCCCTCGTGGCGTATGTACTCGGCCCGTATTGAGATCCGATCAGGAAAGTTTATCTTGCTACATGCTATACTAATATATTTATATTCATATGAATAAAAGTATTACAGGTCGTTTAATTATCCATCATATGTTACAGTTTTACAATACCCGTTCTCATCCGTACAATTTATTACATATCTAGTCGCATGCAATTTTATCTCGCTACAGGCTATGCAACGTATTTTACATCTATAGGTATAGAATTATTGCATGTTTATGGAATTTCACATCTATGTTACAGTTTTACCCTTTTTCTGATATCCGTTCGTATCCATGTTATTATTATATATCTAGTTGCATGCCATGTCATATTATATCATGTTACCGTTATGTTAGCACCCCATGCTTGATAATGTGCATCATGCGTAGTGATGGAGTTGTAGATGTAATCCCTGATAGATATCTATGCATCCGTGTTTTACTGTGCATCCGTACTTTTATCGTATATCTGTATTTACTACAGTTTTATTTGGGCATCCGTGTGATATTTATGCACCACATGACATGAACCGATACACCACTGCTTGACCTGTTACTTGATCCTGTTACTAATGCTGGCAATCCTGACTTATTGTCCCGACGGACATATCATGTTTTCTATTCAGACAAAACCTGTACCTGCTTGATCCTGTGTTGGCATTAGCTCCAGATTTATCAATACCTGAATTGAACACATAACCTTGGGGGTAAGGGGAAATCAATGATGAAACATGACTTGTAACTCAACAGTTCGACGCTTATACTGATCAGTTTTACGGGCTAGGCCAGCCCCGGGCTGCTGCTGCTGACATCATTCATCTGTACATGTTTCCTGTTTAACGCCTAGCGGCATGTCTCGGATTTCAGCCCGAGAATCTGGACCGTGGTCCCGGGCACGCACGAGATACTATTGAGTTACATCGACGATTCATTAAATTGATTTCAAAGACTTGAGAGTAATTAACTCGGTAGCATAGATTACTCACCGCATGCACATACACTTCACTGTTCCATATTCGTGTTACTGTTATACACTTATTACTGTTCATACTCATGCCTACATATCTTGTTACCTCCTGATTATATTTTATTGTTTAATATTATGAAGCACTGACGTCCGTGTTTTGCATGGCCCAGATCCTCTGTCTCTTTCGCAGGCTGATCAGCAGTATTTCCGCCGTCAGGCCGAGCAGTGAGGATCCTGTTAGTATCTAGTTTAGTTTAGTTTTATTGCTGTACTTTCATTTCATGATTTGAGCCCGTATTTGGGACGTACTTTCTAGATGTTATTATTTATTGGATTTATTGCTTCCGCATATTATTTCTTGACTCGTTTATTCTGGCATATGGACATGTACTAGATAGTTTATTTTTATTTTACTGTTCTTGATATCTTATAGATAGCCGTAATGTGACTGTGGAGGGATGTTTCCTAGCCACAGGTAGCATGGTTGGCTATGTCACGGGCCGATCTTAGCGCACTTTGGAAAGCGGGGCGTGACAGGGTTTGTTTGGTATCAAAGCCATAGGATTTAGGTTAATCAAGTTTGTTTCTTTTGTAGTTGGGTATTGGACCCAATACACGAGTCAGAAAACCCGTAATTAGGAACATGTCTTGCCACTTTACCATATTGCCATTCTTGAATCTTATCTTTCTCTTAGCCCTTTAACTTGACGAGATGGAATGACTTTGCATCTCGGCTTGAAATCCTTTTGATTCCTTATTGTTTCTCCCTACCTATTCTTTTGATTCTGATAGTAGGATTTAGGCGACTTGAACAGAGTTATGTGATTGTAACTATGAACTGCAGTATGGTTATAATGTGGTACTCTATTTAAGTAACTTGGAGTCCTAGTCTTGATTCACTTCCTTGTTTTATGGTCATTATATTACCCTGCTTCTCTTACCAGTCTATGTTTTATTGCAAGCTTGAATCTTGTTTATCATGCTGATCCTCTTCTGTGTCTTGGTTTCAGGATCATGGCGGACAGGAATCTGCGGTCGTACCAGAGACGTGTTGATGATGCCGCATTGCTTGGAGTAATTCTTGGGATGCTGGAGAACCAGAAGCGGCAAAACGAGCTGAATCAGCGGCAAGCCGAAGCTTTTCAGGAAAGTTTGCGGGCAGTCCAGCAGTCCGTAAACTCTATTGCAGCCAAACCAGTACAGTGTGTGGGTACCGTGGCGGATTTCAGGAGACTTGGTCCTGTTAGTTATATGTATGCCCTAGAGGCCATTACTGTGCATTGGATGTATATAGTAGTGGATGCTGGGACATATATAGGTAGGACTTTCTTGCTCGACATGATAGTACGCTATCTGGTTGCTCTTTATCTTAACGTGTATACTTTCTGTCTCTCTGTTACATGTTGATAAAGCCCTTAGGATGTGTACTCGACTTCCAGGACTGTGATGCAGATCATACTAGTGGGGCTTGGATAGTCCATGAGTACATCCTTCAATGTTCCTAGTCGAGGGAATATCGAGACGGGGCATCGATATTCCAGAGTAGACTAGCGTATATCTTCTCGACCCATGCGATGGGCGATGGATGATCCCATATCCATTGGTGTTTGACATCAGAGATGGTATACGGGTGCTCAATGGAGACTGGGTACACTAAACGGACTCGCCGAGAACTCCCAGATGGTATTATACCTCACGTCAGATGGCAGTTCTCTGGTGACACTGGTACAGCTTAGTCTGTTGACCCGAGATCGTCATAGAGTCTTGTGTGTCTCCCACTGTGCTTTGATTTCCACCCTACCACGGCTCTACTGAGTCGTGCAAACAGGTGGTTTTTGGGTATAGTCCCGATTCACATGGAGGCAATGAGCGATAGGAGGGGATTCGTCTCTCCTGGTATTGGGGGTTGATGTTGTGCTATGCTCGACTGGCCATAACAGGAAATCCCTGGCCAGGGTTGCAGTGATATACTGGTAAGAGTTATCAGTAGTTTCACGAATGTTATGGACCTCACGTCGGCATGACTTATCAAGCTACTGGGGTCTGACGTTTACCACCCCTAGGCGAGATATGCGACATATCAGACGAACAGACCGGACTATACGGTAACTGTTACTGGTTGGATTCACAGGAGTGTGAGCGGGCTTGCTCGTCGATCTTCTGATCGCTCAATACCCGGGTGGCCGTTACGTTTAGCAGACCGCTTGCGGCTTGTGGGTGTTTGATATGATCATCATCTGCTGCCGGCGTATTGACGAGTCTTTAGAGTCCTACACAGAGGTTTCCTGGCTCAAGCGAAACGAAATAGGAGCGCATATGAGATATGTGTGGGACCGAGAATAATGTGTGTATGTGATACCGTATTTCATTCTCGCGATGAATGTGTCGAATGGTTGTATGCGATATAACCTAGTTATCGAATCAAGGATTGATTCGATAAGCCGATACATTGGATACTGGTCGGTTATATGCGACATGACCGGATCATTGAATCAAGTGTTGATTTAATGATTTAATGCATAATTATATATTTGATATATTACTTTGCATTAACTAGTATTGGTTCACTTTAAATGGATTTACTCACTTGATTTGCACATTGTATATGTGATATATTTTTTGTGCACATGATTGTATCATGTTTGATGATACATTCTTGCTTGGTTTTGTGTAAAGAATTAAACCATGGTTAGTTAGTGGTTAGGGTTTCTTTTCTTTTACTTATTCATTTATCTATTTATTTATTTTTAATTTTCATTTAGAAAAGATAAAGAGAAAAGAATGGTTGCTAGTTTTGTTTTTATTTGAAGCTTCTTGAAGCTTTGAACAAGTCCACCATTCTTGTCTCTTCTCCAACCCTAACCACTCATCTAACCTTAGTTAAATCTCTACACTAAACCATGGTTGAAGAAATGATAAGTATTCTTTTTTATTTTCTTTTTGAATAACTTATGATATCATCTTCTTCTTCTTCATCTTCTTCTTCCATGAAGAAAAGCTTGCTACATCAATGGCAAGTGATGAAAACAAGTGAGAAATCCAATTCTAAAGTGAACCCACTTCCTATTTCTTCATCCTCTACCTCTTGCCAAGTAGTATAGGGTGTTTTCTTCACAAGTTTCATGACTTGGTGAAGTCGGAGTTTGATCTTGTGATGCCTCGACGTAGATCATCTTTGGCATCGAAGCTGACGATCAAGCCCGCCCATTTCTTCGATGAAGCCGATGCTAGAGTTCGGGATCCGACTTGGACAGCGGAGGGACATCGTCGCGGAGCCTAGGACGTGGAGGACCGGATCTACAAAGGTTGTAGCTCCTTCCTTTTAGTTAAATTCATTTACATGCTCGCATAGCCTATAAATCTAGTTAACGATCCGTATTAGGGTTTGTAGGCACCCGTAAAATTTGAATTAGCCATGTTTGATGCCTTGTGAGACTCCATTTGTGTGCCTAGGAACCCTACAGTGGTATCAGAGCCTAGCTAGAGCCTTAGGCGATGCCCAGACGGAGTTAGAATTCCGATCGGACCGAAACCCTAACCCTAAACATGCTCTCTGGACAATTTTGTAAAATGTGGATTTTTCTATATTAAAAATATGCAGAAAAATCAGCAGGGAATCCTAAGAATTACTGTGCAACATGTGTCCATGATTCGACAAGAGTGCGGCGGAACCGCGGCAGAAGCAAGACTTCTGCGGCGGTTCCGCGGCCGTATTATCACAGTGCCCAATACTTTTTGCACAGTAACTCCTATTTTCTGGTACTGGATTTTCTGGGAATTTTTAATATTTATTCAAGAGTTGAATTTTCTGGGTTGTATTGGGGACTCGGTGTTTCGATCGGATTGTCTAATTTTGTCTGTGTGCTTTTCCGGATATTTTTGAATATGTTAAAAAGTTCGACCGGATATAAATACCCACTTTTTCTCCTGCCGGGAAATTTCCAATCGTTGGATTTTTCCGTAGTTTAACGACGTTCTAAGTAGTGCAAGTAACACGATGGTCCCTCTAGAAGACAACAAACCTTAACTCGATTATGTGACCGTCTTGAACTGCCCTTTGAACCTTAGGGTTTGGGGCAGTACGGCGTGCCACATGTGAGGCGTTGGCTTGACCCTTCTACGGCTGGACCGTTGGTACTGAGGCACAAACTGAATGTTGTTAGACTTATTTCATGTGTTGGATTGTATCGGGAAAACTTGGGTGTTCGATTATTCGATCGGAAAGTTTAACATTTTCTATTTATCCGGAATGTGATACAATACTTGGAATTCGCAAATAGTTATGAGATGACTGGATGAATGTTATAAACATAGCAGTTTAGTCTCACTTGATCGGTTGCCACGGAATTTTGATGTGATTAAAAGTCCGTCGCAATCACGTAGTGTACGCGGATACTCGCCTGGTAAACTTAATAGACAGCCTCACCCCATAGCCCCGACCAAGTGACTGTAGGAGAACCCTGTCGCCGAAAGCATCCGTTCGGGTGCTCGCGGTAGCGGTGTTCCGCCTTGGTGCACTTTGTCGACGGCGTCGGGGGTGCGGCCGTCTACTGAAGTTTGCGACGAGCATTCGATCAGAATGTCGGGAATCTTGTTGAATTGCCCGACTTGATATTGAAAAGTGTTTTCGATTTTGAGACTAAAATGCGGGGTCTATAATTGTTAGGCATGTGATGTCTAAGTAATTCATTTGGTCAGGCATGCGATGTCTGAGGTGGTTGCGGATTCCAACTGTTGTAGTTTTACACTTTCTTTTCTGTGACCGTAAGTGTAATATGTGATGTCGCCGGTTTCGTTGCTATATGTCAACGACAATTGGGATACGCATGTTTACTTACGTTGATGACATGTGATGTTATGTGTTGCTGGATATGTTATATTGGATCGTCGTGTTTGAATAGCCGGGGTTTTTTATGTGAGATGAGTGTTTTTCCATTTTTATTCATGTAAAAACTTGTATGTAATATTCTTTTATTGGGGCACTTCCAGGTTGCGGAAGTTGTCACCGTTGATGTATATTATTTACTTTTCCGCATTAGGATAGACCCAAGGAGGGGAGCATAAGTAACCGGGTTCTGGGGTCCAGTGGGAGACCAACTCGAGGAGTCGAGTCCGGGTCTCCTAACCCTAGAATTGGTAGGGTTGCTTGCCGCTCTCATAGGGGTCTAGGGGTGTGGGTTTGGCTATTCATCACGACCGTGGAATCCGTGTTTTATACTGGCTCGTATTGAAAACACGGACGTCCTAGTATATCCAATATTTCATATGATATTCTTCTGCTGCAATATCTGTGATGTGATCATGTGATTCTCTGTGATAGATATAATATATAGTATATATGATATATTATATAGACGTTGCTTATGTTTTTCACCCGCACTAGCCCTGCCTCGCTCTGCCGTTAGTTACCTAACCTAACGGTGCAGAAGGGACATCGAGGCGAATGCGGATGGCATAAGCGTACGTTATATTTATCTGTGATGATTAGGTGGAACTAAATGATGGGATATTCATTAATGAGATTAATGAAAGAAAATAAACCTAATTGATGTTGTGGAATCGAATTTCAAAATAAAACAGGTAGCTACAATTCTTGCTTTGCATCGTGGTGTTCCTTGTAGAACATCCTGCACCTTATTCGATAGGGAAAGGACCGAGATCCCTTCACCGGGAGTGACTCCTTTAGCAATAACTGGCAGATGCTACACACTCGGTTTGTCTTTTGATAGCTCCTATAGTTTTCGCTTTGCACAGTGATATATATGATATATCCCGCACCTCATTCGACGAGGAAAGGGCCGACGATCCCTTCACCGGGAGTGACCCCTTTAGCAAAACTAGAAAAGCCTCAAAAACATTCCATTTAAGAATCATTTGATTCCGCAACGAGATCAAGTTCAAAGCGTTAAAGGTTTTCATAAAAACCATTCGCAACCCTCCGTCATTTTAGGAAGTAGAGTACTTAGTATTCGTGTTGTGTTTGTTGACCATAGTCAAGGCACAGTGTACGGTAGCTAAGTGATGTCTTCTTACACCGCATATGATGCGATTAGTTAGGACAGTCGCGTGACTTTGTTGACCTTAGTTAAGGGTCATGTGGGTGGGTCTAATTAATCACGAAATGACGGGTAGAACTTGACTAGTACTTATGATTTGTTGACCATAGTTAAGGTCATAGGTGCTAGGGGTAAAAATCTTTATCGGGAATTTCAAGTGTTGAAATTTGCAATGAGATTGCATACCTTCTATATGATAGTTGGATCCCGATACCCACTGCGAGTAATTGTTACTCCTGGGAGAGTTTTGCACTTTACAATTAGCCGATCAAGTAGGTGTCTAGAAAGGTGTCAACGGGGTTACACCTCTGGGAAAGCGAGGTTTACAGTAATTAGGTCCGTGCGAAAGCACGGGGAAGCTCCCTCAAAGTACCGACACTGGCCTGGCTGAAAGATTGGCGAACTTGTAGAGTGTAATTAATCCCGGCTAGTCTTTCCTTTTAAGGTTTGAAGGAAGATTTGATAAAAACAGTGGGAGCCATCCTGATTAGATAAAATATATAACTAATCTAATCTTGCAAGAGCGCACGCAGAGTGTTTTCTTTTCTCTCTCTCCAGGTAGCGACCATATCACGCCTTAATCAAGATAATAATATGGATGTATTGACCGAACCCGCTTGTTATACTGAGCTGGGGAACGTTGGTCCCGCTCCAACTTATAATTGTTATAAGACAGAGTAGGAAATAGGGGAATACCAGAATTCCTATGCCGCCCAAACGAAGAAAGTGCATATGATGCATCTCCTTCGGGTATGTTTATTACAAATAACTGTTTCTCAGTATTCTCTGCATCCTGAGTATTGGATACCGGATCAGGATCCCAGATATGTAATCTGTTACATAGGGCTACAAAAAGGTAGAAAAACTGAGAACGGGTGATAAGTTTCATGAGACAGAAAACGGGGCAAGTGTTGCAGCCAAGTCTGTTGGTCACTGTCACCCTGTATTACCAATACATTGATTCTGAACAAATGCTATTAGATACCGAACCTGATATACAAAATCATATCAGTCTCTTTATTAGTAAAGAAATGATAAAATTTTGTATTGATGGATAATGTTTTGAACATTTCCTATATCAAAAGTTGATCGGTTCAGGCACGTTATCTAAAAGCATTGACGTTCTGAATCAAACTACAGTTCTTTAGTATACAGAACATACACAAGAGGAAGAGTTCAGAAATGAACGGATCCTTCTTAAGGTATTGTAGACTAGGTCACATCAATGCGACCCGACTGGCTGAAGTTACATTTTAGATGCATATTTAAATTAGTTTGAATTTACATCTTGTGAAACTTTCCAGTCATGTCACAAAGATTAGATGACCATAGCTCCGTTTATTGGAAACAGAGAAAGAGTTAATGAACTCTTGGGACTGATACATGATGATGTATGTAAGGTCTCCTGTCTACACATGCCAGGACTGGTTCTTTATACTTCATTATATTCTCTGATAATCTCTCAAGATTCAGTCATATGTTTCTGTTGAAACGTAAGTCCGAAGCTTTTGAGTTATTCACAGAATATAAGTCAGAAATAGAGAACCAAAACTGGGTATAAGTATTATGTCCTATGATGAGATCAGGGAAGAGAATACTTGTGCATAGAATTCCTGGACTATTCTAAAGAAGAATGAGATTCTCTCTCAGTGTTACTCCTCTGAATACACCATAGCACAACGGTGTATCGGGGTGGAGCAATCGCACAATATTAGATATGGTGTGCTCTATGATGAGTATTACTGAGTTACCTATTTCCTGTTTGGGGTTGTGCACTTGAGAAGCTGCATACCTATTGAATAGGGTTCGAATCAGATCACTGCCTACCACTCCATATGAGATATGGTATGGGAAGAGCCTATCTCTTAAGTAAGTTAAGATTTAGGATTGTCCGGCCTATGTCTAAAGCAAAATCCGGACAAGATCGAGGCAGGATCAGTTCTGTAGAACTGGAAAGGTTCCAGCTATACAAAACTGCAGTTGTTGATTTGACAGAACCAAAGGATTCTATAGTTCCCGACGAACCTCAGCCTCTCCACTGATCTAGCAGGGTTCCTCACCTGCTTGAGAGATACTTCGGTTTCTCGATGACAGTGGGAGCGAGGATTGCATCATGAGATGATGACCCAACCAGTTTCGAGCAGGCCATCAAGAGTAGGGACTCTGTAAGAATGGCTGGATGCTTAGCAATCTGAGATGGAATCCATATACACCAGCAAAGTATGGACTTTGGTTGCAATATCTGAAGGGTTAAATCCCCATCAGGAGCAAGTATACCTTGAGAAGATTACTTGGTGTAAATGGAAAGGTTGTGACTTTCAAAGCTAGACTTATTAAAGGTTTTCGTCATCGACCAAGAGTGGAAAATGATGAAACCTTTTCCAGGGACTATGCTTAAGTCCATCCAGATTCTACTTACCATTGCTACATACCATGACTGCGATATCTGGTGGTTGGGTGTCATGACTGCTTTTCTAAATACTGATTTAGAATAGAAAGTCTATAAGTACACAGCCAGAGGGTTTCGTAAACAGTGGGAGCAGCGGAAACATGTGTAAGTTGCTTTACAGGATAAAGCAGGCATCGCGGAGTTGGAACATCTGTTTTGATGTGGTAGTCAAAGAGTTTGACTTCATCAAAATGGTAGATGAACCTTGTATGTACAAAAGGATAGTATGGAGTATGGTAATGATCCTCGTGGAATACGTGGATGACATACTCTTGATAGGAAAAGAGTTTCCTATGCTACGATCGGTCGATCTCCTCTTATCACATAGATTCTCCATATAGGATCAAAGTGATACCTTCTAAATCCTGAAATTTGGATCTATGAGATAGATCTAAAGGGATGTCAGGGTTCGCACTATCTGTAATAAGATTGTATCAATTGATCCTGGGGAGAATCAATGGAAAGGTTCCAGGGTGATAAGCATGACTGAATGTCAGTCGCAGGCATTGTCTTTACCCTCAGTAGAGGGACGGTATGTTGGAAGAGTTCCAAGCTAGATATCGTGGCAAACTAGACGATAAAGGCTGGTAACATCGCTATTATAGATACTACCAAAGAGGAAGTTTGGGTGTATATTGGTTCATAAGATGAACTAGGTTCCTACCATTGTATGACAATTGAAGTGTGGCTTTGGCCCAGGAACCCTGGTCCCATCAGTGACCCAGACATATTCTGAGGCAGCATCACCTAATCATGGAGATAGTTGATCTCCAGGTTGATCGAGGTTAGGAGAGTAGATTCAGAGGACAACACGGCGGATCCACTCATGAAGGCCTTTTCCCAAAGAGAGACTTTAAGGGGATGGTTGAGTATGTGATACTGCAACCACTGCTACAGATGGCCCTAGTGCAAGTGGGAGATTGTTAGTTATATGTATGCCCTAGAGGCCATTACTGTGCATTGGATGTATATAGTAGTGGATGCTGGGACATATATAGGTAGGACTTTCTTGTTCGACATGATAGTACGCTATCTGGTTGCTCTTTATCTTAACGTGTATACTTTCTGTCTCTCTGTTACATGTTGATAAAGCCCTTAGGATGTGTACTCGACTTCCAGGACTGTGATGCAGATCATACTAGTGGGGCTTGGATAGTCCATGAGTACATCCTTCAATGTTCCTAGTCGAGGGAATATCGAGACGGGGCATCGATATTCCAGAGTAGACTAGCGTATATCTTCTCGACCCATGCGATGGGCGATGGATGATCCCATATCCATTGGTGTTTGACATCAGAGATGGTATACGGGTGCTCAATGGAGACTGGGTACACTGAACGGACTCGCCGAGAACTCCCAGATGGTATTATACCTCACGTCAGATGGCAGTTCTCTGGTGACACTGGTACAGCTTAGTCTGTTGACCCGAGATCGTCATAGAGTCTTGTGTGTCTCCCACTGTGCTTTGATTTCCACCCTACCACGGCTCTACTGAGTCGTGCAAACAGGTGGTTTTTGGGTACAGTCCCGATTCACATGGAGGCAATGAGCGATAGGAGGGGATTCGTCTCTCCCGGTATTGGGGGTTGATGTTGTGCTATGCTCGACTGGCCATAACAGGAAATCCCTGGCCAGGGTTGCAGTGATATACTGGTAAGAGTTATCAGTAGTTTCACGAATGTTATGGACCTCACGTCGGCATGACTTATCAAGCTACTGGGGTCTGACGTTTACCACCCCTAGGCGAGATATGCGACATATCAGACGAACAGACCGGACTATACGGTAACTGTTACTGGTTGGATTCACAGGAGTGTGAGCGGGCTTGCTCGTCGATCTTCTGATCGCTCAATACCCGGGTGGCCGTTACGTTTAGCAGACCACTTGCGGCTTGTGGGTGTTTGATATGATCATCATCTGCTGCCGGCGTATTGACGAGTTTTTAGAGTCCTACACAGAGGTTTCCTGGCTCAAGCGAAACGAAATAGGAGCGCATATGAGATATGTGTGGGACCGAGAATAATGTGTGTATGTGATACCGTATTTCATTCTCGCGATGAATGTGTCGAATGGTTGTATGCGATATAACCTAGTTATCGAATCAAGGATTGATTCGATAAGCCGATACATTGGATACTGGTCGGTTATATGCGACATGACCGGATCATTGAATCAAGTGTTGATTTAATGATTTAATGCATAATTATATATTTAATATATTACTTTGCATTAACTAGTATTGGTTCACTTTAAATGGATTTACTCACTTGATTTGCACATTGTATATGTGATATATTTTTTGTGCACATGATTGTATCATGTTTGATGATACATTCTTGCTTGGTTTTGTGTAAAGAATTAAACCATGGTTAGTTAGTGGTTAGGGTTTCTTTTCTTTTACTTATTCATTTATCTATTTATTTATTTTTAATTTTCATTTAGAAAAGATAAAGAGAAAAGAATGGTTGCTAGTTTTGTTTTTATTTGAAGCTTCTTGAAGCTTTGAACAAGTCCACCATTCTTGTCTCTTCTCCAACCCTAACCACTCATCTAACCTTAGTTAAATCTCTACACTAAACCATGGTTGAAGAAATGATAAGTATTCTTTTTTATTTTCTTTTTGAATAACTTATGATATCATCTTCTTCTTCTTCATCTTCTTCTTCCATGAAGAAAAGCTTGCTACATCAATGGCAAGTGATGAAAACAAGTGAGAAATCCAATTCTAAAGTGAACCCACTTCCTATTTCTTCATCCTCTACCTCTTGCCAAGTAGTATAGGGTGTTTTCTTCACAAGTTTCATGACTTGGTGAAGTCGGAGTTTGATCTTGTGATGCCTCGACGTAGATCATCTTTGGCATCGAAGCCGACGATCAAGCCCGCCCATTTCTTCGATGAAGCCGATGCTAGAGTTCGGGATCCGACTTGGACAGCGGAGGGACATCGTCGCGGAGCCTAGGACGTGGAGGACCGGATCTACAAAGGTTGTAGCTCCTTCCTTTTAGTTAAATTCATTTACATGCTCGCATAGCCTATAAATCTAGTTAACGATCCATATTAGGGTTTGTAGGCACCCGTAAAATTTGAATTAGCCATGTTTGATGCCTTGTGAGACTCCATTTGTGTGCCTAGGAACCCTACAGGTCCGTCCACTTTCACTGGTTTGGAGGAGCCGTTGCCAGCGGAGCAGTGGCTAGTCGATACAGAAAATCTGCTCATTGCAGCATTGATTCCGGAAGACCAGAGAGTGGATGTTGTACCCATTCAATTGGTGGACTATGCCCACGAGTGGTAGCTCATGGAAGAGACCCGTTTGCCCAAGCCGATCAGTTGGGCAACTTTCTTGCAGAGTTTCTTGGAGATTTCTTTCCACAGACTGTACGGGAAGAAATAGAAGAAAGATTTATGGGTCTGAAGCAGAATGGCGGATCCGTGGATGCGCATGCAGCTGAGTGGACACGGCTCAGTCGATTCATTGGATCTTTGGTTGCCAACGAGGCTGATAGGGCACGAAGGTTCATGCACAGTTTGGATGTAGAAATCCAGAGGCACATTATATCTTTGGGATTGACCACTTTCTCGCAAGTTCTCAAGGCAGCCAGAGAACAGCAGAGCCTATTGATGAAGACCAAGGGTACACAGCAGCAGGCAGTCGTGGTATAGAAGCCGGCGTTTATGCCGAACCGAGCTCCTTTACGCAGAAGTATCCCGGTGGACAGACGTAGCATTATACCGATGAAGAAGCCAGTCATGCCCGAGATAAAGGGAAGGCTGTTTTGTGGTTACTGCCATCTGCCCGGACACGTGCAGAAGAATTGTCGAAGGATGCTTGGACTTTGTTTGGTTTGCGGGTCAGCTGATCATACTGTCAGTGTTTTTCCGTTGAAGCTTCGTTTGAAGGATGATGCTCATGAGTCACCGCAGAGGCAGATTTAGGGGCAGAAGCAATTAACTCAGGGACCTAATCAAGCTCGAGCCTTTACTCTGACGGCCGAAGAGGCCAGGGCTTCAGATGAAGTTGTTTCAGGTATCCTACTTGTTCATGGTTTTTCTGCATTAGCATTATTCGATTCTGGTGCATCCCATTGTTTTATGTCGTCCAAGTTTATTGCTGCACATTCGATTTCTTACACGACCCTGTCTTGTTGTTGGGACATACACACTGAGAACGGGAAAATCATATCTAATAGTGAGTGCAAGGATTGTTCGGTTATTATCTGCGGACGGGAGTTATTTGCAGATTTCTTGGTGATCGATACCGGCAGTTATGATGTTGTCTTGGGAATGGATTTTCTCGGCACGTTCCACACCTACATTGATTTTAGGGCAAAGAAAGTGATTTTCCAGATTACCGGACATCCGGAGTTTGTATTTGCTGGAGGTAGCAGTTCTGTCGGGCCAGTCGAGTTTAGGGCTAGGCCGACAAACACCGTTCTTTCGTCGATGGAAGTTGATAAGGAGGAAGCGCCAGCTGTAGTTCGAGAGTTCATAGACGTGTTCGAGGACATCTCGGGTTTACCACCAAAATGAGATGTGGAGTTCGCGATCGATCTTGCTCCTGGTGCAACGCCAATCTCAAAGGTATATTATCCGATGGCACCAGTGGAGTTGGAAGAAGTAAAGAAGAGGGTTACCGAATTGCTAGAGAAGGGTTGGATTCGCGGCAGCAATTCATCCTGGGGAGCTCCAGCTTTTCTAGTCAAGAAGAAAGATGGCACAAGGAGGATGTGCATCGATTATCGAGAATTAAACCGGGTGACTATTAAGAACAAGTACCCGATCTCTCACATAGGCGAATTGTTCGAGCAACTCAGTGGAGCGAGGGTATTCTCGAAGCTGGATTTGTGATCCGGATATCATCAAGTTCGAGTTAAATCAGAGGATATTTGCAAGACTGCGTTCTGAACTCGATATGGACATTACGAGTATTTAGTGATGCCATTCGGAGTCACAAATGCACCGACGATATTTATGGACTTGATGAACCAAATCTTTTCTCCGTTCTTGGACCAGTTTATAGTGGTGTTCATCGATGATATTTTGGTCTACTCGAGGAGCCTAGAAGAGCATGCAGAACACTTGAGGATCGCACGACAGCCATTGAGGCATGAAAGATTGTATGCAAAGATGAGCAAGTGCGAGTTTTGGCTTGAAGAAGTAAAGTTTTTGGGGCATGTCGTATCCGGAGATGGAATCGCTGTTGACCCTGAGAAGATTGCAGCAGTTCAAGATTGGCCGATTCCAAGGAATGTAGCGAAGATCAGAAGTTTTCTAGGACTTGCAGGATACTACAGAAGATTCGTGGAGAATTTTGCTCGATTGGTTGAGCCTTTGACCAAGCTTACACGGAAGGAGGTACCGTTCGTATGGACGAATAGTTATGCGTCATCTTTTGAGGCGTTGAAGCAAAGGTTGATAACCGCTCCTATTTTGACCGTACCAGGCGGTTCCGGAGGATTGGTGATTCACAGCGACGCATCTGGGAAAGGTTTGGGATGTATTTTGATGCAGCATGGGATAGTTATAGCCTATGCATCGAGACAGTTGAATACCCATGAGAAGAATTACCCAACTCATGATTTGGAGCTAGCAGCTGTGATTTTCACTTTGAAGATTTGGAGACACTACTTATTGGGCGAAAGGGTCGAAGTATTCACCGATCATAAAAGCCTAAAATATGCGTTCACGCAGAAAGAGCTTAACATGAGGCAGCGTAGATGGTTGGAGCTGATGGCTGACTATGATCTTGATCTCAAGTACCATCCCGGGAAAGTTAATGTAGTACCGGATGCGCTTAGTCGGTTGCCAGCAATTCGGATGTTGACTGCACAGAAAGAACTTATCGAAGAGTTTCGTAGATTCGAGTTGGAAATCGTGTTACCGCATTCTTCAGGACAGTTGATGCAACTGCAAGTACAATCGTCGTTGATCGAGAGTATTAAAGCAGCGCAATCACAAGATCCAAGGTTGCAGAAGTTTCGAGGACAGGTTGAAGCGGGGCTTCGAACGGACTTGTTGAATCATAAAGATGGTTCGTTGCGATATGGTAGCCATTTGTGTGTGCCGAAAGGAGATATTCGTGAAGAAGTTATGAAGGAGGCACACAGTTCCGCATATTTCGTACATCCAGGAGGCACGAAGATGTACCGTGATCTACGACAACATTTCTGGTGGGAAGGCATGAAAAGGAAGATCGCTCGCTTTGTAGAAAAGTGCTTGGTGTGTCAGTAAGTTAAGGCTGAACATCAAAGGGTAGCTGGTTTATTGCAACCACTTCCGATTCCTCAATGGAAGTGGGATCATATAACCATGGATTTCATGACAGCTTTACCGCGGAGTCCAAAGGGCAACAGTGCAGTCTGGGTGATCGTTGATCGATTGACTAAGGCAGCTCATTTCATACCATTTCGAGTTGCTCAGTCAACAGAATCGTTAGCAGAGCGGTACATGCAGGAGATTGTGAGATTGCATGGTGTACCTGTAAGCATCGTTTCCGATCGTGTTACCCGATTCTTATCGCACTTCTAGAGGAATTTACAGGAAAGTTTGGGAACGCAATTGAAGTTTAGCACTGCTTATCATCCCCAGACAGATGGCCAGTCGGAGAGAACGATCCAAAATCTTGAAGACATGTTGAGAGCTTACATATTGGACTTCAAGGGTTCGTGGGAGGATCATCTACACTTGGTGGAGTTTTCTTACAATAACAGCTTTCAGGCGACTATTCAGATGGCTCCATTCGAAGCGTTATATGGTCGCAAGTGTCGCTTACCCGTCCTTTGGGACGATATTGGAGAGCGAAGATTGTTGGGACCGGATTTGATCATGCAAACAATAGAGAAGGTTAATACTATCCGGAATCATATGAGGGCAACACAGGATCGGCAGAAGAGTTGGACAGATACATCGAGAAGATCTATAGAGTTCGCTGTTGGTGATCTTATATTCTTGAAGATATCACCGACTAGAGGAGTGATTCGTTTTGGGAGTCGAGGCAAGCTTAGTCCTCGATTCGTGGGGCCTTTCTAGATTATTGAGCGTATTGGAGAAGTGGCTTATCGATTGGCGCTACCACTATTTTTGGCGAGTGTTCATGACGTGTTTCATGTATCTCAACTCCGTAAGTATGTTCGAGATGAGACGCACGTACTAGATCATTTGGAGCTGACTGTAAGGGAGGACTTGACCTATGAAGACGATGTCGATAGATGATCGAAGAGAAAAAGGTCCTCAAGAACAAGGTTATACCTCTAGTACTTGTTTCATGGGGGAATCGCTCGCACGGAGAATCGACTTGGGAACGAGAAGATGAGATTCGACAGAAGTTTCCATACCTCTTTTCCTAGATTCATGCTTGTTTTTCTTTTCTTCTTCTGGGAATTTCAAGGACGAAATTCTTTTGTAGTTGGGTATAATGTAACACCCTATTTCATTTATACCAGTTCCATTTTAGGTATTTTTTAATTTATGGATATTCTTGATTTTTTGTGTTTTGGGTGCGAGTAAATGTAATTGGTATCCGTGTTTGCATCCGACTCGACCCGCATACTTGAAACCCGTCTTGATTTCTGTTTATGGTTTATCCCTGCTAGTGCGGAGGATCCATGCACTTTCATGTTCTATATCCTGTATACCTGCATTATATCTGGCATCTGCATTTTTTTAATAATAAAATTATAATCAAATAAAATATTTTAAAAATATCTAGCATGGCCTGCATGATACCCCTGACCCTGTGGTAGCATCCGTACATCGTGTTCTCGTCCTGTTCAGTGAAACATACTCATTTGGATAGCTACGTGTATCCATTCTTGGGGGTATGCATTTTCGTTACTCGGCTATCCTATTTTGGTTTTGGTTAACACGTATGTTATCCATATTTTCAAACCATAATTTTAGACCCGACCCGGACGTGTTTTGGAGAAATTTTATATTAGCTAGAAAACTCAAAGTTACTTAATAAAATATTCTTTTAAAAAATTAACTGTTATACGTTATATATAAATCTTTTAAACTAAAAAATATTACCAAATATATTTTTATTCAAATCCTAATTAAACCTCACAGCCTCTCACTCTCTCTCTATCCCATCTCTCTCTCAAAATCTCAACTGTCTCTCTCCTCCACTATATATAAATATTCATTTAAACCTAATAATATAATATAACCCACAGTCTCTCTCTTCCTTCTCCTTCTTTCGTTCTCGTTCTCGCCTTCGTGAACTCTAAAACCCATCGCCCTGCACTCGCTCTTCGCCTCCAATCACCTCATAGGCCTCGTCACCACCTTCCCGACCTCCTCACCATCATCCTCTCCCCTCCTCGACCACCTCCTCTCCCGTGCAACCGTTGCAGCCCCGACCACGAACCTACTGCAACCCCATGCACCCATCTCCATCAACTTCGCCCCTCGCCGGCGATCTCCCTCGTCGACCTCGTCACCACCCTCATCACCTTTCCTCTTCCTTACCAACACCCCTAAGCCAACCCCGAGCACCTCTTCCCTGCACATAACCGAACCCTGCAACCCCGCCTGAACCCTCACCGGAGCTATGATCACCCCGTCAACCTCACCTCACCACCACCCTCTCTCCTCTCTCCTATCCTCCCTCTGCAAGCCCACGACCCCCTGCTCTTCCCTGCATTAAACCCGACCCCAATAGCCTCTCCACAACCCACTGTCTTGCCGTGAAAACCTCGTCGGAAAACCCACGACCCATCGTCGTCATCCCCTCGCCTTCTTCTCTACCCCAGAACCCAAACCCAGAGCCACACCAAACCCTAGCCCTTCCTTTTCTTCTTTCTCTGCTTTTCTTCTCTTGCTTTCTTGGATTCGCGTTTCCCGGTCATCGCCGGAGCTATGCCCGTTGCCGACGATCCGGGCGACCCAGTGGACATTCCCAGCCAGCGTGGTCACATTCTTGCTTTTCCTGGTTCTGTTCTGTACGTGCGCGCGTTGATCACGACATTTACCGACGTCACACGCAGCATACGCACCTGGCCCGTATTGAGATCCGATCAGGCAAGTTTATGTTGCTACATGCTATACTAATATATTTATATTCATATGAATAAAATTATTACAGGTCATTTAATTATGCATCATATGTTACAGTTTTACAATACCCGTTCGCATCCGTACAATTTATTACATATCTAGTCGCATGCAATTTTATCTCGCTACAGGCTATGCAACATATTTTACATCTATAGGTATAGAATTATTACATGTTTATGGCATTTTACATCCATGTTACAGTTTTACCGTTTTTCCACCTTACCACATTCAAGAGGACGTGCAAAACAGTGTTTTTGGGTACAGTCCCGAGTCACATGGAGGCAATGAGCGATAGGAGGGGTTTCGTCTCTCCCGGTATTGGGAGTTGATGTTGTGCCGTGCTCAATCGGTCAAGCTCTTCTTATCACATAGATTCTCAATGAAAGATCTAGGTGATGCCTCCTACATCTTGGGGATTACGATCTATAGAGATAAATCTAAAAGGATACTGGGATTGTCCCAATCCAGGTACATTGACACCATACTAAAGAGGTTTAGTATGGAAGAATCCAAGCATGGGTTTTTACCCATGATCTCAGGACTCACTCTTTCCAAAAAGATGTCTCCCAAGACTGATTTGGAGAGAGCTCACATGCAAGGGATACCCTATGCTTCGGCAGTAGGCTCTATCATGTACGCGATGCTATGTACCAGACCCGATGTAGCATACTCACTAAGTGTAATGAGTAGGTATCAAGCAGATCCAGGAGAGAGTCACTGGACAGCTGTGAAGAGCATTCTCAAGTACTTGAGAAGGACTAAAGAGATGCTCTTGGTGTATGGTAACGGAGAACTCCAAGTCAAGTACTTTACCGATTCGAGCTTCCAGAGTGATAAGGATGACTCTAAGTCGCACTCAGGATTTGTCTTTATCCTCAATGGAGGGGCGGTATGCTGGAAAAGTTCCAAGAAGGAAACCGTGGCAGACTCGACAATGGAGGCTGAATACATCGCTGCCAACGATGCTGACAAAGAGGCTGTCTAGATGAAGAAGTTCATAACTGAACTTGGAGTGGTTCCATCCATTGAGTATCCAATACCTTTGTATTGCGATAACAATGGAGCGGTGGCTTTGGCCAAGGAACCAAGGTCCCATCAGCGATCCAGGCATATTCTGAGGCGGTATCACCTGATCCGGGAGATAGTTGATCGTCGGGAGATCGAGGTCAGGAGAGTTGACACGAAGAATAACAGTGCGGATCCACTCACGAAGGCCATTCCACAGATACAGTTCGAGAGACTCTTCGGGATGCTGGGTATGCGATACTACAGCAGCTGACCCTAGTGCAAGTGGGAGATTGTTAGTTGTATGTATGCCCTAGAGCCCATTATTGTACATATGATGTATATTATAGTGGATACTTGGACATATATAGAGAGTACTTTCTTGCTCGACATGATAGTATGCTATCTGGTTGTTCTTTATCTTAACATGTATACTTATCTCTTGATACTGTCTTATGGTTATATGTTGGTAAAGCCCTTAGGATTTGTACCTGACTACCAGGATTATGATGCAGATCATACTAGTGGGGCCATGGTAGTCCATAAGTTCATCCTTTAATGTTCCTAGTCGTGGCTGTATCGAGATGGGCCATCGATATACCAGAGTAGACTAGCGTATACGCTTCTCGACCCATGTGATGGGTGATGAATGATGCCATATCCATTGGTGTTTGACATCAGAGATGGTATACGGGTGCTCAGTGGAGACTGGGTACACTGGACGGAATCGCTGAGAACTCCTAATTGGTATTATACCTATCGTCAGATAGTAGTTCTCTGGTTACACTGGTACAGGTTAGTCTGTAGACCCGAGATCGTCATAAATTCTTTTGTGATTCCCACTGTGCTTTGATTTCCACCTTACCACGTTCAAGAGGACGTACAAAACGGTGGTTTTTGGGTACAATCTCGAGTCACATGGAGGCAATGAGCAATAGGAGGGGTTTCGTCTCTCCCGGTATTGGGATTTGATGTTGCGCTGTGCTCGATTGGCCATAACAGGGAAGTCCCTGGCCAGGGCTGATTTAGAGATTTACTGGTAAGTGTTACCAATAGTTTCTCGACCCGTTATGAGCCTCATATCGGCATGACGTATCGGTTATTGGGGTCTGACGTTTACCACCCTTAGACTTGATATGTGACATCTTAGACGAAGAGACCGGACTGTACGGTAGTGTTACTGACAGGCTTTACAGGAGCTAGAGCGGGCTTGCTTGTTGATCTTCTGATCGCTCAATATCCGGATAGCCGTTGCGTCCAGCTAGTACCGCTGACGGCTTGTGGGTGTTTGATGTGATCATCACCTACTGACGACGTATTGACGAGTCTTTAGAGTCCTACATAGAGATTTTACTGGCTCAGGAAAAACGAAGTAGGAGCACATATATGATATGTGCGGGACCGAGAATAATGTGAGTATGTGATACCGTATTCTATTCTCGCGATATTTGTATCGGTAGGTTATATGTGATATAGCCGGGTTATCGAATCAAGTGTTGATTCGATAAGATGGTACATATGATATTAGTCGGCTATATGTGATATAACCGGATTATTAAATCAAGTGTTGATTTGATAATTTGGTGTATAATTGTATATTTGATATACTAGTTTACATTAACTAATATTAGCTCACTTAAGCATTTATTTTTCTCACATGTGCACACTTAATATATATGTGATATATATTAATTGTGTTATTTTTGTGTCATGCTTGTTGATACACACTATATGGGTGTATGAGACTTACACCATACTAGTTATAATGTGGGGTTTAATTATTTAAAGTAAATCCAAATTAGTGGATAAATGGTCACATGCATGAAGCTTGTAGATGCTTGTGGATGCATTGACTTGGTCCACTAATTTTGTTTTACTTAAGATATTTATTAACCTAACCCTTACAATTTAGCCATGGTTATGTCTCTACATGAGTTAGCTATATGATAGAAACTCACCCATGGTTGATTCTCTCACTTCATTAGTTCATTCTCATTTCTTTGCTTCATCTTCTTCAACCTTGAGAAAAAGCTCACTATATTTTTGCAAAGTGAGAAAATATTGTGAGAAAAATAAAACTAAAGTGAGCCCACTTCCTACTTCATCATCATATCCTAGATTAGAACTTTAGTATAGGGTTTTAGCTTCATAAATCTCTCATTAGTGAATTAGTAGCTTGAGTTAGTGTCTCCTCGACGTAGATCATCTTCAGCCTCGAAGATTTCAAGCAAGATAGTTCCTTTCGCCTTGGGAAGCCATGCAAGAGTCCGGGAGTTCCATGATCGCTGTGAAGGGACCACTACAAGGAGCAAATGAAGTGAAGGACCGGTCTAAAAAGGTTGTATTCCGTTATCACTTAGAACTAAAGATGTTTACTTTCTAGTTTAGCTCCTAAAACTCTAGTTAGATCCTTGGTTAGGATTGTTTGGCACTCTAAATTTTTTAATATAGCATGTTTGATACCTTGTGAAACCTTGTGGTTGTGTCAAAAAACTCTACAGTGGTATCAGAGCCTTCCTAGAGCATTAGGAGTCGTCTAGGAGAAGTTAGAAGTTTGAACAAACTCCAAAAACCCGAAATAGCCCACTTTCTGGAAATTTTTCAAAATGTTGGAATTTTTCACATTAAAAATCCTCAGAAAATCATGCAGGTAAAACTATGGACCCTCTAGAAGAACGACACCCTAACTCGATAACATGACCGCGAAACCGCGGCCAAACCATGGGTTTGGCCGTGGTTTCACGGCGCCATGTGTGAGGCTTGGGTCGATACTTCTACGGTTGGTCCGTAGCTACTGGGGCATGCTTCTGGGTATTTTTGATATTGCTCAAATGTTGAGTTTTCTGGGGAAATTTTGGGAATTCGTTGATTCGATCGAAAGGTTTAACATCGTCTAGCTATCTGCAATGTGATACAATATGTGGAATTCATATAGTCAGGCATGAAATCCGTAATATGTGATATTTCGGGTTTATGATGTCTAAGGTTATTATGGATTCCAAATGTTGTAGTTTGATATTTTCTTTTCTGCGACCGTAAGTGTAATAAGTGGTGTATCACCGTTTTCGTTGCTATATGTCAACGACAATTGGGATACGCATATTTACTTACGTTGATGACATGTGATGTTATGTGTTGCTGTGATATGTTATATTGGATCGTCGCGTTTTGAATAGCCGGGGGGTTTTATGTGAGATGAGGGTTTTTATTTTCATTCATGTAAAGTTCAATGTATGTAATATTCTTTTATTGGGGCACTTCCGGGTTGAGGATGATGTCACCATTGTTGTATATTATTTACTTTTCCGCATTAGGATATACCCAAGGAAGGAAGCATAAGTAACCGGGTTCTAGAGTCCAGTGGGAGACCAACTCGAGGAGTCGAGTTCGGGTCTCCTAACTCTAGAATTGGTAGGGTTTCTTGCCGTTCTCGTAGGGGTCTAGGGATGTGGGTTTGGCTATTCATCGCTACCGTAGAATCCGTGTTTTATGCAGGCTTAAAATAAAATACGGACCTCCTAGTATATCCAATATTTCATATATTTCTTTTGTTGCTTTGTGATGTGATCACTGTGGATTCTGAGACGAATGGATATACATTATATATGAGATATATAGTAGACGTTGCTTATGTTTTGCACCCGTGCTAGTCCCGTCCTGGTATGCCGTTAGTTAAGTAACCTAACGGTGCATAACGGGACATTGTGGCGAATGCGGATGGCATAAGCGTACGTTGTATTTTCGTTTCATCTGTGATGCTTAGGAAGCTTAAATGATGGGACTTCATTA
This sequence comes from Agapanthus africanus, assembly GCA_030015575.1. NCBI lineage: Eukaryota > Viridiplantae > Streptophyta > Magnoliopsida > Asparagales > Amaryllidaceae > Agapanthus > Agapanthus africanus. The sequence continues at coordinate 887,288,494 of JASDDO010000019.1, read as the reverse complement.
ATGAGATTAATGAAAAGAAAGAAACCTAAAAGATGTTATGGAATCAAATTTTCAAAAAGGGTAGCTACAGTATTTGCTTTGCATAGTGATATATATGATATATCCTGCACCTTATTCGATAAGGAAAGAGCCGAGATCTCTTCACCGGGAGTGATCTCTTTAGCAATAAACTGGCAGATGCTACAACACACGGTTTGTCTTTTGATTGCTTTTGGAGTATTTGCTTTGCATAGTGATATATGTGATATATCCTGCACCTTATTCGATAAGGAAAGAGCCGAGATCCCTTCACCGGGAGTGGCCTCTTTAACGAAACTAGGAAAAGCCTCAAAAACACTCCTTTTCAAAATCACTCGATTCTACAACGATATCAAGTTCATTACGCAAAAGGTTTTCTGAAAAACCTGTCGCAGCCCTCCGTCATTTCATATAAGCAGTATTTAGTATTCGTGCTGCGTTTGTTGACCTTGTCAAGGCGTAGTGTGCGGTAGCTATTTAGTGCTTATCTGCTAGCATATGATGCGATTGGATTAGGGTAGTCGTGCGGCCTTGTTGACCTTGTCAAGGGTCGTGCGGATGGGTTTAATTCAATCAGGAAATGACGGGTTGAACTTGACTTGTGGTCTATGGTTTGTTGACCTTGTCAAGGTCATAGATCGTTTGGGGCAAAATATTATCGGGAATTTCAAGTGTTGAAATTTGCAATGAGATTGCATACCTTCTATGAGATAGTTGGATCCCGATACCCACTGCGAGTAAGAGTTACTCCTGGAAGAGTTTTACATAAGACAATTAGCTGATCAAGTAGGTGTATAGAAAGGTGTTTACGGGGTTATGCTTCTGGGAAAACGATTTTTATTTTAATTAGGTCTGTGCGAAAGCACAGGGAACCTCCCTCAAAGTACCAACACTGGCCTGGTTGAAAGATTGGCGAAGTTGTAGGGTGTAATTAATCCCGGCTAGTCTTTCCTTTCAGGGTTTGAATGAAGATTTGATAAAAACAGTGGAAGCCATCCTGATTAGATAAAATAATAACCAATCTGATCTTACAAGAGCATATGCTAAAGTGTTTTCTTCTCTCTCTCTCCAGGTAGAGACCATGCCACGTCTTAATCAAGATAATAATATGGATGTATTGACCGAACCCGCATGTTATACTGTGCTGGGGAACGTTGGTTCCATTCTTTCTTATAATTGTTATAAGACTGAAAAGGATATAGGGGAGTCCCAGGATTCCCATGCTACCCGATTGAAGAAAGTACATGTTGATGCATTTTCTTCAGGTGTGTTCGTTATGGAGAACTGTTTCTCCCTTTGCTCTACGTCCTGGGTATTGGATACCGGGTCAGGATCCCATATATGTAATATGTTACATGGGCTAAGGAAAGGTAGAGAACTGGAAGAAGGTGATAAAGACATAAGAGTTGGAAATGGTGCAATTGTTGCAGCTAAATCCGTCGGGGAATATCACCTTGTATTACCAAGTGGTAATACGTTGATTCTGAACGAATGCTATTACATGCCGAACCTGATATGCAACATTATATCACTTTCTCTATTAAGTAAAAAGGGATATAATTTTGTATTACAGGATAATATTATGAACATTTTCCTGAACCAAAAGTTGGTTGGATCAGGCACGTTGTGCAATGGCATTTATATTCTAAATCAATCAACAGTTCTGAGCATAACAAACACACACAAGAAGAAGAGTTCAGAGATGAACGAATCCTTCTTGTGGCATTGTAGACTAGGTCATATAAATGCGACACGACTCGCTAAGTTTCATAAAGATGGTTATTTGAATTCGTTCGAATTTTCAACTTATGACACTTGCCAGTCATGTCTCAAAGGCAAGATGACCAAAACTCCGTTTACAGGACACGGAGAAAGAGCAAGTGAGCTCTTGGGACTGATACATAGTGATGTCTGTGGTCCTATGTCTACACATGCCAGGGATGGTTTCTCGTACTTCATTACATTCACTGACGATCTCTCTAGATTTGGACATGTGTTCCTGATGAATCACAAGTCTGAAGCTTTTGAGAAATTTAGAGAATATAAGTCTGAAGTCGAGCACTAAACGGGTAAAAGTATTAAAATCCTTCGATCTGATCGAGGAGGTGAATACTTGATCAATGAATTCCTGGAATACCTAAAAGAGAACGGGATTCTCTCTCAGCTAACTCCTCCATATACACCACAGCACAACGGTGTATTGGAACGGAGGAATCGCACCCTATTGGATATGGTGCGCTCTATGATGAGCACTGCTGAGTTACCTATTTCCTTTTGGGGTTATGCGCTTGAGATAGCAACATACCTATTGAATCAAGTTCCATCTAAATCTGTACCTACCACACCATATGAGATATGGAGTGGGAAGAGACCATATCTTAAACGAGTTAAGATATGGGGTTGTCCGGCCTATGTCAAAAAGCAAAATCCAGACAAACTCGAGGCACGATCAGTTCTTTACAAGTTTGTGGGATATCCAAAGAATTCATATGGATATTTTTTCAACCACAGTGAGGAACAAAAGGTGTTTGTTGCTCAACATGCCACCTTTTTAGAAAAGGAATTTCTTGTAAAAGAAATTAATGGCAAAGAGGTAGAACTGGAAGAAGTTCCGGCTACACAAACTAAAACTGAAGATTTAGTAGAACCAGAGGAATCGGTAGTTCCCAACGAACCCCCGCCTCTCCGCCGATCTAGTAGGGTTCCTCGTCCACCTGAGATATACTACGGTTTTCTCATTGATGGTGGAAGCGAGGATTGCATCATGGAGGATGATGACCCAACTAGCTTCGAGCAGGCTATCACGAGTGGGGACACGGTGAGGTAGCTGGATGCAATGCGGTCCGAGATGGAATCCATGTACACCAACAAAGTATGGACTTTGGAAGATTCTCCTGAAGGGGTAAAACCCATTGGGAGCAAGTGGATCTTCAAGAAAAAACATGGTGTAGATGGGAAAGTGGAGACTTTCAAAGCTAGACTTGTTGCAAAGGGTTTTCGTTAACGACCAGGTGTGGATTATGACGAAACCTTTTCTCCAGTGGCTATGCTTAAATCCATCCGGATCATGCTTGCCATTGCTGCATACCATGACTATGAAATCTGGCAAATGGATGTTAAGACCGCCTTTCTGAATGGTGATTTGGAAGAGTGCGTGTACATGACTCAGCCAGAGGGCTTCGTAGACAGTGGGAGCAGCGGAAAGGTGTGCAAGCTGCTTAAATCAATCTACGGGTTAAAGCAAGCATCGCGGAGTTGGAACATTTGTTTTGATGTCGTTATCAAAGAGTTTGATTTCGTCAAAAACATAGATAAACCTAGTGTATACAAGAAGGTGGCAGAGAGTAAGGTTGTCTTCCTCGTATTGTACGTGGATGACATACTCTTGATAAGAAATGACATTCCTATGCTGCAATCGGTCAAGCTCTTCTTATCACATAGATTCTCAATGAAAGATCTAGGTGATGCCTCCTACATCTTGGGGATTAAGATCTATAAAGATAGATCTAAAAGGATACTGGGATTGTCCCAATCCAGGTACATTGACACCATACTAAAGAGGTTTAGTATGGAAGAATCCAAACGTGGGTTTTTACCCATGATCTCAGGACTCACTCTTTCCAAAAAGATGTCTCCCAAGATTGATTTGGAGAGAGCTCGCATGCAAGGGATACCCTATGCTTCGGCAGTAGGCTCTATCATGTACGCGATGCTATGTATCAGACCCGATGTAGCATACTCACTAAGTGTAGTGAGTAGGTATCTAGCAGATCCAGGAGAGAGTCACTGGACAGCTGTGAAGAGCATTCTCAAGTACTTGAGAAGGACTAAAGAGATGCTCTTGGTGTATGGTAACGGAGAACTCCAAGTCAAGTACTTTACCGATTCGAGCTTCCAGAGTGATAAGGACGACTCTAAGTCGCACTCGGGATTTGTCTTTATCCTCAATGGAGGGGCGGTATGCTGGAAGAGTTCCAAGCAGGAAACCGTAGCAGACTCGACAATGGATGCTGAATACATCGCTGCCAACGATGCTGCCAAAGAAGCTGTCTGGATGAAGAAGTTCATAACTGAACTTGGAGTGGTTCCATCCATTGAGTATCCAATACCTTTGTATTGCGATAACAATGGAGCGGTGGCTTTGGCCAAGGAACCAAGGTCCCATCAGCGATCCAGGCATATTCTGAGGCGGTATCACCTGATCCGGGAGATAGTTGATCGTCGGGAGATCGAGGTCAGGAGAGTTGACACGAAGAATAACAGTGCGGATCCACTCACGAAGGCCATTCCACAGATACAGTTCGAGAGACTCTTCGGGATGCTGGGTATGCGATACTACAGCAGCTGACCCTAGTGCAAGTGGGAGATTGTTAGTTGTATGTATGCCCTAGAGCCCATTATTGTACATATGATGTATATTATAGTGGATGCTTGGACATATATAGAGAGTACTTTCTTGCTCGACATGATAGTATGCTATCTGGTTGTTCTTTATCTTAACATGTATACTTGTCTCTTGATACTGTCTTATGGTTATATGTTGGTAAAGCCCTTAGGATTTGTACTACTACCAGGATTATGATGCAGATCATACTAGTAGGGCCATGGTAGTCCATAAGTTCATCCTTTAATGTTCCTAGTCATGGCTGTATCGAGATGGGCCATCGATCTACCAGAGTAGACTAGCGTATACGCTTCTCGACCCATGTGATGGGTGATGGATGATGCTATATCCATTGGTGTTTGACATCAGAGATGGTATACGGGTGCTCAGTGGAGACTGGGTACACTGGACGGAATCGCTGAGAACTCCTAATTGGTATTATACCTATCGTCAGATAGCAGTTCTCTGGTTACATTGGTACAGGTTAGTCTGCAGACCCGAGATCGTCATAAATTCTTGTGTGATTCCCACTGTGCTTTGATTTCCACCTTACCACGTTCAAGAGGACGTGCAAAACGGTGGTTTTTGGGTACAGTCTCGAGTCACATGGAGGCAATGAGCAATAGGAGGGGTTTCGTCTCTCTCGGTATTGGGATTTGATGTTGCGCTGTGCTCGATTGGCCATAACAGGGAAGTTCCTGGCCAGGGCTGATTTAGAGATTTACTGGTAAGTGTTACCAATAGTTTCTACACCCGTTATGAGCCTCATATCGGCATGACGTATCGGTTATTGGGGTCTGACGTTTACCACCCTTAGACTTGATATGTGACATCTTAGACGAAGAGACCGGACTGTACGGTAGTGTTACTGATAGGCTTTACAGGAGCTAGAGCGGGCTTGCTTGTTGATCTTCTGATCGCTCAATATCCGGGTAGCCGTTGCGTCCAGCTAGTACCGCTGACGGCTTATTGGTGTTTGATGTGATCATCACCTACTGACGACGTATTGATGAGTCTTTAGAGTCCTACATAGAGATTTTACTGGCTCAGGAAAAACGAAGTAGGAGCACATATATGATATGTGCGGGACCGAGAATAATGCGAGTATGTGATACCGTATTCTATTCTCGCGATATTTGTATCGGTAGGTTATATGTGATATAGCCGGGTTATCGAATCAAGTGTTGATTCGATAAGATGGTACATATGATATTAGTCGGCTATATGTGATATAACCGGATTATTAAATCAAGTGTTGATTTGATAATTTGGTGTATAATTGTATATTTGATATACTAGTTTACATTAACTAATATTAGCTCACTTAAGCATTTATTTTTCTCACATGTGCACACTTAATATATATGTGATATATATTAATTGTGTTATTTTTGTGTCATGCTTGTTGATACACACTATATGGGTGTATGAGACTTACACCATACTAGTTATAATGTGGGGTTTAATTATTTAAAGTAAATCCAAATTAGTGGATAAATGGTCACATGTATGAAGCTTGTAGAAGCTTGTGGATGCATTGACTTGGTCCACTAATTTTGTTTTACTTAAGATATTTATTAACCTAACCCTTATAATTTAGTCATGGTTATATCTCTACATGAGTTAGCTATATGATAGAAACTCAACCATGGTTGATTCTCTCACCTCATTAGTTCATTCTCATTTCTTTGCTTCATCTTCTTCAACCTTGAGAAAAAGCTCACTATATATTTGCAAAGTGAGAAAATATTGTGGGAAAAATAAAACTAAAGTGAGCCTACTTCCTACTTCATCATCCTATACTAGATTAGCACTTTAGTATAGGGTGTTAGCTTCACAAATATCTCATTAGTGAATTAGTAGCTTGAGTTAGTGTCTTCTCGACGTAGATCATCTTCGGCCTCGAAGATTTCAAGCAAGATCATTCCTTTTGCCTTAGGAAGCCATGCAAGTAAGTAAAGGGGAAGAATTAAAATGCAAGTAAGTAAAAGAAGAGAGATACTAAGAACCCAAAGTGCAAAATGAAAGCTTTATTATGTCCAAGTGATACAAACCTTGAGTTCAATAACCAAAACTTAAATTTACAAGCTCAATGAAGAGGTTGCAAGATCAAGAGAAGGTAAATAACTCAAGGGGAACTAGCTATGTACAAGAACGAAAAGAAAACAAAAGTGTATCTAGTGTAAAGAAAATGAGAAAATGTGAGAGTATGTGAGACTCCATCCCTTGCTCACTGATCTGTATTCATAGGCTCAAAATAAAATTAAATAAGTAATAAAAATAGGATGATGTGACTGCAAGGGATAGCTAGAACAAAAATGGGACTTATTGGGCATAGTGGGTGATTGATCTCAAATTCCGAATGATTGATTTGAAAAGTGTTATCACAATAAAAGAATTTATAACCGCAATCAATAATGGTGTCGATGTAGTTCGTTAATGAGTAAAGGTCGTCCACTGAGATTCGTGTATTTATTCGTTCTTACTTTAATTGAGCCGAAAGAAAATAGTAAAGAAAATTCAAGAAAATGAGACTTCAAGATTTAATTGAGTTTGTCATTTCAAGAAAATCAAGAAAGAGATTAAGATTTAGTAATCAAGAAAGTGTCCAATATCAATTTTAGTTATCAAGAAAATTGAAGAATAGCTTATAGGATTCAATAGGAATTAGTAGTAATGATGAATACTAAAAATGACACATCTTATCTATTGATGAATTATAGCTAGAACGATGGCGATGAATAAAGATTAGGGATCTATTGAAGAAACTAGGGTTTATCCTTCACTATCCCTTGTCTTTTCATTGATCACCATTCAAATCTAGCCTTTAGCAAAGAAAATCATCACTCATTTAATCCCAAATTGCAACGAAATTATCAAGAACGGTGATCTCGTACCAAATTTGGTCGTTGACGATTCTTTTTCCTAAAGTTCATAATTCTCATAAGACTTAAGAAGCATATAGGATTTTATCACCATTTGATCTACTGAATTCCTTCGAATCCTTAGCAAGCGGAGATTTACTCACGCATCATGAAAATAAAAGAATCAAGAATTAGAAATTTCATAATGCAAGAATGTAAAGAAAGCGAGAATTAACAATTGATCACCTTTATTAATCAACTTCTAATTACACACTCCTTTAATCCGAGGTTACAATAGTTGCTCTCGATTGCTCCCTTGAAGATGTAACTATTCGTCGAATTTTGCTTCGCTCGATCTCCGTGAGACTTGGACCTGTCAAGGATTTCGTGCTCTTGATGACGATCGGCTTTGCGTAAAGGATCTTGAATGTCGTCGCTCGATGTTGTTCTCAACGATTCTTGATTTGGAATTGAATTGGATTTGGTTTTGGTTTGTGTACTAGAGATTGACTACCATCAACAACCAATTAATGTAGGCTTAGATCCCTTTTTATAACCCCTAATCAAGCTTTCCAACAAGCTAGATTGTTACAAAGAAACCTATAGAACAAGCTAGATTGTTACAAAGAAGCTTTCCTAAAAACCTAGGTTGTTACAAATAAGCTTTCCTAACAAGCTAGGTTGTTACAAAGAAACTTCTAGAACAAGCTAGGTTGTTACAAAGAAACTTTCTTAACAAGCTAGGTTGTTACAAAGAACATTTCCTAACAAGCTTGGTTATTATAAAGAACCTTCTATAACAAGCTAGGTTGTTACAAAGAAGCTTTCCTAACAAGCTAGGTTGTTACAAAGAAACTTCTAGAACAGGCTAGGTTGTTACAAAGAAATTTCTAGAACAAGCTAAATTGTTACAAGGAAACTTTCCTAACAAACTAGGTTGTTACAAAGAAGTTTCTAGAACAAACTAGGTTGTTACAAAGAAACTTTCCTAATAAGCTAGGTTGTTACAAAGAAGGTTCTAGAACAAGCTAGGTTGTTATAAGGAAACTTTCCTAACAAACTAGGTTATTACAAAGAAGTTTCTAGAACAAGTTAGGTTGTTACAAAGAAGCTTGTGTCTTCTCCTGTTGGTATCTGGGTCTTTAATTGATGTCTGGAATTTTCTTCTCTCTACTGAATCTCTGCCATATTTTAACTCTTTGATTTCCTGTATTTTTATCGGAGAATTTGCGATTCCGATATCTGATCTGGGCTAATTTCCTGTACAAGATCTCAGTGAAGAATGTTAGAGATATACAATATTATGCGTGAAATAATAAACACACAATTTCCTTCCAAAATGTTGATTATAATGTATAACATGTAGTAATTGATATTTTCCAGATGAACTTGTAATCCGTGTTATATTTATAACAAACACCCTTAGATGTTTAGAAAAGTGAGAAAATTGTTATGTTAAAGATTGCAATTATTTTGACTGAACAGTGGGTCCGGCGAGATCGGTTTTATTAAGCATGTCGCCGGGTCAATTCCGAGCAAGTGGGCTCGTGTTGGTGTGGTGGTCTTGTGTTCTCTCAACAACTCCACTGGTATTGTTTGATTTCTTTGTAGAATCCTGGGTTGTATTCAGTAGATTGGAGGGAAACTTGATGCTTTTTAAATCACATCAAAACTTTTAGAATTTATCACACATCACTTCTCATGTGCCCACTTGTGCCATGGGCAGCCGCACCATGGTCCATGTGCCAAAGAGCATGTGCACAGTTGTATGTGTTGGACCAAAATGTGTGTACACTAGTTTATTTGCAAAAACTCTTTGGATATCGATCGGTTTGCAGTTTCGGTTGCAGTGTCGGCTCATAAATATTATGTCCGTGATTTTGAGTGTGTTTTCAGTATTTTGTCACGGATATCTGTAATCTGTAATTACTGAGCAGACACTGGTTAATAGTACTGATTAATAACAAAATAGATAATGAATGAGTGGTATTAAAATGAAGTTTCCTGTGATAAACAAATACCCTCAAACTTATCTTTTGCTCGTCCCGAGCAAAACAAAAAATCCTAGCCTCACTTTCGCAGGGAACGCGATTGCACTGAGCTCGTGCAACAAACCGTTAAACCTCTAGGTGTCCCTAGTAGGATGGGTGTTGTCTCCTGAGGGTTTTCAGCGGATTACACCCACAAAATCCCGTCAAGCTAGTTTCATAAGTTAACATCGATTCTACTCCTACAGTAGTATCTAGGTTAGAAATTCTATTATCCTAAGTTAGAAATATTCAACCCTTATATTTCACGCCTCTAATTTATTTAAACTCTACGTTTTACAATTTAGAAAGATCTCGGTTTCTCTTGACCTTTCCTTCTAAAGTGCGGTCTCCAATCAGGGATTTTTATTAATTTTACGGAAAACATAAGTCTTATTTTTTATTCCTATCTTTCCTCCAAATATCAATTGTATACCCCTACGTGTGTGGATAGTTTCACCCTTACACTTAAGAATTCAATTCAAGCTATAGTACCCTTGCCCTAATACCTAATACTACTTCTTTTCGTTAATGATAGACGGTTTTGCTCACACCTTTCATGCGACTATTAATGCTTCTTGGGGCACTAACAGCCGATTACTGAATGTGTAAGCTTAAAGCTTAAATAGCAGTTTCTAGGTCTTGACTTTATTTATTATTATTTTTTTCTTTTTTTTCTTTTTCAAGACCGGATATATTTTTCAATGATGCTCTTTTGGTGGTTAGGTTTAAATACTGTTTTTTCTTTCATACTAAGTTTTCATAATAGAGTATTTCTAGGTATCCTCTACTATCCCAAGTTTCAAGGTGCGTGTATGTGCAGTTTGTAGGGTATATACTTTCTAAATTTGGACTTAAGAATAGAAACTATTTTTCAGACTTATCCTTCAGAAAAGCTTTCAATGCTTTCCTTTCATCTCGACTTAACTCAAGAACTGAACTCAAGATTACCTACTTCTATAAAAAAAACTGTAAGGATATATAATTACCAAGGTTAAACAGAAGGAGTGTTATTTTTAGGGTCTTCAATTCCTAAGCCTAGGATTTAGTTATTTCTAACGTATTAACTAAACTTTCAGAATAAAAATCTAAATTGCCCTATTAGCTAACTTGACGACAAAGTTTTTATATTTTTGTAATTTTTTTTTATTTTTATGGGTTTTTAAATAAGAATGCAAATGCAAAATATACAAAGGAATACGAAGGTAGAAAGCTTACCGAGCACACCCCAAATTTAAACTTGACAGTGCCCTCACTTTCAGGCTACATCAAGAGGGTCAAAATTGTCGGCGCTCCTCTTTTTTTTTGTTTTTTTTATATACAAAAAAAGCAAACCAAAAATATATATACACAAAAAGGTCCCCCCCAAACATAAGTCAAACAGTATTTCCACTGTTTAGGCGTTAAAGTTCAGAGTTAGGGGGAAGAGAACAATATCAATCTATACAAGGCCTTACATAGGCCAAAAGTGAGCACCAACCATTCAAAATTTTTATCGGGATAAAGCCCGGGCTGGTGAAAGAATGCGGAGAGGAAAGAAATGGAGAATACGCGAGACCGTATGGGGATGGAAAAGGTGTACGGTCTCGGTGGAGGAGAAGAATGGTGGAAGGGAAAAAGAAATGGAATACGAACTTGAGGGTGGAAATGGAGTAAATAAATCAGCACAATTTGTAATGACCGATCTGTGAAAAGCAATTATACTAATCTATTAACCCGTCGAGAAATAGGGTCAAACCTCTCGTGATTCGTGAGAAAACATGGGTAGACCGAACTTGATAAACCAGACACTGGAAATGAAAGTGATACGGTGTCTTGCAAGGTCGGAACGATGAAAACGATGGAGGGGAGTGATCGAGGAATGGTATCGGTTAAAAGTTCAGGAGAATGTGCACAGTCAATGGAAGAGATAGGATGAATTGGAAAATCCGGCTCATCAAGTAAAACTGATTCATCCTCAATTCTATCCTTAAGATTCTCCTCAAAATTTAGCTTATCCATGCATTTATCATCAATATCTAGACGCATATGAAGTTCGGAAAAAACAGTTAATGACTCAGGATAATATCCACACGGAAGTGAAAGGACATGATTAATTGGTAGGAAAAACTCATCCAAAGCTGTGTGTTCACCATCTAAAATATTCCCAGCGTCGATATCCTCAATCAAGTGAAAATCAATATTCTCAGACACCTCATCAAAAGCATGGATTTCAATCAATTCAAGTTCTAGAGTGGAGGTGTAGAGGTCAAAAGGGTTGGGATTGGTTTCACTTGGAATAGAACCTTCACAATCGGGTAAATCAAACACTACAAAGTCGCACAACTCATTAAACATTCTATCTTCAATTTGTGAATCATTTGGGACACTAGATAGACTTTTAAAACTGGAGTTGTGGAATTCAATTTGCAATGCGTAGTTTTGATTTGGAAGGGTGTACTGCTCACTCTCACCACTCAAGTTCTCAACCTGTCCTATCGTTTCATCATACATTGGAGAATTTGGAGCTAGTTGGAAACTAGCTACCGGTTCGTTAGGTTGTATGAGGGCGGCCATGGACGCATTCAAATCCATCATCTGTTGGCATGACGCTACCCGAAAATCTTCCAATGACTGTTCCAGACTAGACATGGGTCGTGAAGGGGTTTCAGTAAAAGATTCAAACTCGTTTGGATACTGAAAACTCCCATAAGACTGTTCATAAACAATGTCTACGGAAGGTGTAAAAGTCGGGTAGGACCGGTAGGAATCGAATGGTTGGATAGGAGTAGGATCAACATTTGGATAAGAAGGTGAATGGAATTGTTGATCCAAAAAATTGGTAGTGGTGAAAAGAGTGAAAGATCGGCTACGGGATTGTTCAATACGTTCAGCAATAGATATAGGTCTTGGAGTTACAATAGGACTCTCAAAAGGGGTATCAACATAAGAAGGTGGGGAAGGTTGAAATGGTTGATACAAGGTGGATTGCGGGGTCCAATTGCTTGTCCTAGTCGCGTCTATCCGATCTTTCAAAGAAATTTTGGGCATGGATGGATCGTTCGAAGTTCGACCAAAACAAGAACCGTATGAAGTAATATCTGGCTGTGGGTACCAAAGTTCGGCAAGAGTTGGTCTATGTGGGGGTACCCATGATATGAAGAGAAAGAAGAAAAGGAGAGGAAAAAGAATGTGAGTTTTTTTATATGTTAGTTATCAACAAAAGTATAAAATATACACACAAAAAAATAATCACGACATAATACCACACAACTAATCGGTCTAGGGTTCACCTAGGTCAACTAGACCTGCTCAAGAACTTGATTGGCGAAGTAAAAATGTGTCGAGAAATGGGCTCAAGATATACTGATCACGAGGCCAGGTAAGTGCAGAGATAAGGGGAAGTTTTCCAATGCTTTCGCGAAGTTTCTTAATTAGATAACCCTTTCTCTTTCGGCGGTTCCGCCGTGAACACTTTCCTAGACACCCTGTGAACGATATACCATTAAGAGGTGTTCTAAACATAGTTAACTTCTCCTAATGAGCACGAAATCCTTAAAAGTTTAAAGTCTAGTTTCATTTAAAATTTGTGCGGGTAAACGTTATGCTCAATTTCGTGATTTGTGGGCCACGGAAAAGGTGATGAAATCCTTTACCGTATGTTGTGGGGTCCCTTGCCCTTAAGTCCGTATTAATAGATGCAATGCGCAAATCAATGAAAAAGTTATTCAAAATATCAAACAACCGTTTTTTATGTTTAGGCACGGCACTGCAACAAATACGGGTTAGTCACTTTTGGCATTTGACAGCGAACTTGCAAAGAATCTTGCAAAGATAATATATTGGATGTGTCGGATTTGAGAAGAAGGTGTTAGAAAATACGTACCGATAAGTTTTCGGGTTAAGAAACCCTCGTTGAATTGAATCCGGCTAGCTTGAAAAGTCGCTTGCGCGGGTCAAACTACCCGGATCTTTGGCACTGTACTTCGCAATCACCTTAACTTTGAATGTACACTTTGCTTCACACGATCGTAGTTCGCAAATCCGTAAAAATCTGTAAATGTCGGAAAACGGATATTTAGTGCGAAAAAACGATATGAATGCCCAAACTCCTGCACACACAAAATTATAAAAATCAAACAATAAAAATGGGAAAATAATAGAACACTGGAGCAGAGAGAAAACTTTTGGAGCAAAAGGAGAAAAGAAGACCGGCGATGCCGGATTTTTGGTGAATCTCGCCGGGTTAAGTTTTGAGTTTGGGCTCCAAACTTTTTCTGGTGTCTAAGTGTTCTATTAGTGTCTCAATGTTATTGTTTAACTTTTCTGTTTAGTCACAGAGTGCTAGTAGGTCAAAAATCCAGAGAGCAAAAGGTTAGATTTGTCAAATTTTTTTGTTTTGGTTTTGAATTTTTTTTTGATTTTTTTAGTTTGTTTTTAGAATGGTGTTAGAATTATAAACAGGATATACAGAGATTAACCCGAAATAACAAGAATAAAAACGTTATTGTCTCCTCGGCAACGGTGCCATTTGATTGCACGCTTTTGGCGTGTCGCGTTTTAAAGTTCTAAAGTTAACCGCAATCAGGACGATGTCGCGTGTAGCTAGCCATGATGACCACGGGTCATCTGCAGGGAGATGGTGCATTTTAAGTTCTTATTATCACGAGTTAATGCACGTGGCGGAATGGTTCGATTCTAACCTAAGCGTATAATGCAAGTATAAGTTGTTAGGATTAGATATGTTAGTGTAAGTTAATGAATTCCGTACTCAATCCTTTGTGCCGAACTTAACCATTGACGCTAGAGCAATCGGCAACAACATGGATTAGGGTGCTTAAGCACAGTATTAGTGAAATCAGGCTTATTGACCCTTGTCCGTCCGTTCTTGTCTCTTGGTTTTTGCCTCCGGCCAAACCGAACGCAATCGGTCGCGGTTAGAGATCACCGATACCTTGGTAGGGTAGGGTGCCTAACGGAGCGCTTGCATAGGGTTTGGACGGAGTTCAATTGGAAAATATCGGACAAAGGAAATGAGAAATGAAAACCTTAACTTACATAACCATTCTTTTTCCTAACAACACCATATTCAAAACCATCACAACAATAAAGAAAAAGCAAAAGAAATGATACAAAGAAAAGAATAAAATAACATTGCAAGTAAGTAAATGGTAAGGTAATAAAAGAGCAAGTAAGTAAAGAGCAAGAATTAAAATGCAAGTAAAAGAAGAGAGATACTAAGAACCCAAAGCGCAAAATGAAAGCTTTATTATGTCCAAGTGATACAAACCTTGAGTTCAATAACCAAAACTTAAACTTGCAAGCTCAATGAAAATGTTGCAAGATCAAGTGAAGGCAAAGAACTCAAGGGGGACTAGCTATGTACAAGAACAAAAAGAAAACAAAAGTGTATCTAGTGTAAAGAAAATGAGAAAATGTGAGAGTATGTGAGACCCCATCCCTTGCTCACTGATCTGTATTTATAGGCTCAAAATAAAATTAAACAAGTAATAAAAATAGGATGATATGACTGCAAGAGATAGCTAGAACAAAAATGGGACTTATTGGGCATGGTGGGTCCGGCGAGATCGGTTTTATTGAGCATGTCGCCGGGTCAATTCCGAGCAAGTGGGCTCGTGATGGTGTGGTAGTCTTGTGTTCTCTAGACAACTCCACTGGTATTGTTTGATTTCTTTGTGGAATCCTGGGTTGTATTCTGTAGATTAGACGGAAACTTGATGCATTTTAAATCACATCAAAACTTTTAGCATTTATCACACATCATTTCTCATGTGCCCACTTGTGCCATTGGCAGCCCCACCATAGTCCATGTACCAAAGAGCATGTGCACACTTGTATGTGTTGGACCAAAATATGTGTACACTAGTTTATTTGAAAAAACTCTTTGGATATCGATCGGTTTGCAGTTCCGGTTGCAGTGTCGTCTCACAAATGTTATATCCGTGATTTTGAGTGTGTTTCCAGTATTTTATCATGGATACCTATAATTTGTAATTACTGAGCAGACACTGGTTAATAGTACCGATTAATAACAAAACAGATAATGAACGAGTGGTATTAAAATGCAGTTTCCTGTAATAAACAGCCGCGGAACATACACACGCTACGTCACTCTGCTTAAGTCACCTACTCCATCTACCAAGGGTCATCCTAC
Organism: Agapanthus africanus; assembly: GCA_030015575.1. NCBI lineage: Eukaryota > Viridiplantae > Streptophyta > Magnoliopsida > Asparagales > Amaryllidaceae > Agapanthus > Agapanthus africanus. Next base: position 887,273,047 of record JASDDO010000019.1, on the reverse strand, counting down.
ACTCAGAAAGGTAAAACCTTACGCTCTGATACCAACTTTGTCACGATCCGAAAATGTGGAACGTGACTGACACTTAAATTACGCAACATCTAGAGGTGTAACGTAATCTAAGTAAGCCAAAGCCCAGCAATCTAAACCATTTAAAGAAAATAGAGTGAAGGAAAACTTGTTTAAAAGTTAAGTTAATATAGAAAATCACTTCGAAAGTCTTTATAATAAGCTTAAGTTTTTATAAAAAAATCGGCAGAGTTTCCTTTGTAAATACTGGTCCCAAACGGGTACAAACATGAATATATACAAGTAATGAACAAAAGCATCCCCAAGCGGGAGTTAGCTCTTTGCCGAACGGCGGAATCATAACCACATGTAAGATATATCATCCAAGAATGAAACCAACATTTAAAGCAAGAAAACGGAAACCAAATATAAGTCGGCTCACACGAGCTCGACACCAGATACCAAAAATACAAATCTCACGGTCTCACTGTCTAGTCCAATATACATGGGTAGATGGAGTATGCTAGATACAAAATAAGTATACATGGTGGAATCAAAGAATATCCTCCAAACCCACCTATAAGCAAGTCGATGCAAAGGAAGCACAAGAAGAAATATGCCCGTCGCTACTGTGCTGACGGGTCGGACCTGCAAGATACTATGACACAACGGGGGTGAGTTTCCAACTCATGAGTAGTAAGTAACATCTAATAAGGCTATTGTAAGCATGCACGCAAATGCGTCACAAACTATATATACAATTATGATGCGATTCACTGGTATGAATGCGACATGAATGAATAATCAAACACGAAATCTGGATATATCTGGCATGAGAAAATCTGTGCTCTTATCTTAGTAAAACTTTTGTATAATAAAACTGGAGTATCATCAGTGAAATCGACAGAAAATCCGTGTCAAGTATCGACACAATATCTTCAATATCCCGAGCTCCGTCAGTCCAGATCGGCCCATATCATCAATCTCAAGACTAGGGATGGTATCCTCCGGATATCCGCCGCGCCAACTAATCACCGGTAGGTCGTCCTCCCTTGCCAGGCTCATCGTTTACAACTCGAGCTTCTTGCCCTAGGGTACCATACCGGGTCCACCATATACCCGAGACGGTTCATCCTACTCCTTGAATCGGGTCTCGAAAACCAACTCAAATTAGGAAAACTCATGGTGGAAACCATACACATCATATCACGAGAAATCCGCAACTTGCATTCTTTTAAAATGATAATAGGTTTATAAAATTCTTGCGGTTTTCCCCAAAATCCAGAAATCTCATAAATACTGAAATCTCCAAGAAGAATCACAATATATGAATATGTCGGTAATGATGGATGTCTATGATATCGATAATATGCAATGCAATGTTTGGCTATAAAACTATGTATGAATGATGATGCAATGAGGTATATATGACTGCCAATACTACGTATCCATCCTGATGAAATGAATATACAACTACAAGTTCCATATCACATATGATGCAAATGCTCCGATACTGATTTAAGCAAGTTCTATAGTGTTCGTGATATAGCAATTACCAATGGCGTGTGTGTTTGCATAAATAGTGCATGTGCGGGCATGAACCAATGGTAATGGTGCAAGTGCCCTAGGTAGCAATATCATATGTAAGAGGATGCAATACCATGATATGAATGATTTGGAGACTACGCATATAAATACAAAAACTACTAGTAATCCTAACTATCGGGCGCCTTGTGCCATCCAGACGATCCCCCCATAGATGTGTACTTCTACTCACCGGAATGCCTCGGCTAATCTGATCCAATCACAGCCTTTCCTTTCCTTGCCACGTTCGACGCCGATCCTAGAATCGTACAGATAGTGTATATGAGGTCAGATATTTAGATAGACACGGACACAAACGATACAAAGCAACCAACGCACACTAGCAAGACGTGCATGCACTTGGTGCACAAAACGCGCGCGCAACACCGCCACAAACCACAACTAAGGGTTGCTATGCGTAGGAAACACCACAACTAGAATTTAATCACACTAATCACGCATTCACATCGCACTAGAATTTAGGAAAATAGGTCGTAGATCATCACAACCTCAAACTTAATTAAAACCTTTTCTTTAATAAAAACCTAGGTAGCAACATTAAGCCATTTAGTGCAAAACTAGATGGATTAGCAAGTCTAGTAGCCACTAATCACACATGAATATTCTAATCAAGCCATGCAACACTTAATTAAATATAATCTCACTTAAACACACACTAACATTTTAATTGCATGAACTTCTAATTAAAATAATTAAAAGCTCTAGCAAAGTAATCAACTAGATTAGATTTGTAAAACCACTAGATAATAAATTACACTTAGCTAACTTAATTAAGTGGTACAAATCCTAACTTTAACCCAAACCCTTCTCTTTAAAACTAAATCATGCAATAAAACTATTTTAACACCTAAATAAAATTATATTAAAGCCATTAATCAACAAAGTAACCATTAGGTTAAGATTTATACCTCAAAAATTTGGAGATCTAACTTGCTAACTTGGCCACCCAAAATACTATCTTGCTTCAAGATCCAAGCTCAGTTTAGGCCAAAGAATTTTAGTGAAGATTTAACTAGAGATTAGTGTTGTATTTGTGGATTTTCTTGTGAGAAAATAAGGGTTTTTGTAAAGAGGAGAAGAAGAAAATGGAGGAGGGGGCCTGCCGATTTCGACCAGCCAAGAATAGGAGAAGGGGAGAGTGAGGTGAGAGAGAGAGAGAGGTTACCATACCCCCCCCCCCAACACACACACACCAACATTTAATGCACCATGCTCTTTAGTTTTATTTATTTTCTTTTAATTTTATTTTCTAGTTTTCCTCTTAGAATTATCTAGAACCATGGAGAACATTTTAGAAAGAAAGAATATGTTACAAAATAGGTGTTAAGTTGTCATGGTGCACTAATATGTAATTAACCCTTGCTAATTTGTAATTATCACTAATTAAATATGCAGGTGCATGATTTAAATAATATTTAAAATAAATACTTAAGGAAAATAATTAAATAAACTAGTAATTAAATAAGTAACTAACAAAACACCCATAGATAAACCATTACATAATTAAAATAGGTATAATTGTGTTTATGTGGAAGAATAATTATAATTAGGTTTTACGGAAAACACAAGTTGTATTACTAATTATTGGACAATTAACCTAAACGATTTTTAAAACGTTACACTCTCGCAACCCGAGAGAAGGTAAAGAGAAGAGACGACCGATTAATACAATCCAAATTCTCCAGAACCAGTGGCCATTCTCGACTGAAATAATTTCTTCGAGTTCATATATAACTATATGATGGCCGTTCCAAGCAATATGGATCATCGTAGTGATATAGAGTGTTCTGGAGAAATGCAAAGGGAAAGTAGGAGTAGCAGGAAAATATACGACTTTGTTATGAATCATGACAATCCAAAGCCAAAGTGTATAAGAAGGTTCAGTTAATTTGGTTTATGAGTTTTAGTTTAGTAATGGGTCGCTGTAACCAGTGAGAGAAAAGAAATACTCAGCGTGCACTCTATCAAGATTAGATTGGTTATCACTTTATCTAATCAGGATGGCTCCCACTATTTCCTCGAATACTCCTTCAAACCCTAAAAGGAGAACTGGTTGGGATCATATATACATTACAAGTCCGCAAATCGTCCAGCCAGGTCAGTGTTGGTACTCCGAGGGAGGTGTAAAGACCCTGAATTTTCTGTACAAAATTTTTCTTTTTAAAGTACAGAAAGGAGTTCCTTAGCCTGAGCACAATTTAAAAGTTATTCTTGTTTAGAACAGTAAGAAACAACTTGCAGCTCACTGGTAAAGCTTTTGCACTGCTGTGACGTAGCCCCTTTATTCGAATCCCATCAGCCACATATTATTTTTCCTGATTTTTAAAAACTTTTTGGAAGCCCAAAAGTTTACATGTACAATGCACATAAAATGAAAAGTCTGAAGAAATCAAATATGTACAAATTAGAGTTAACAGCGACATGGACACGTGGCTTCAATCTAACCCCCAAACTCAAACAAACAACCGGGGAGATCAAGCTTGGGGCCGGCGCCGACGGGTGAACCATAGGGAAAAGTCCCCGTGTCTTGCACACAAGACCTTTGGCCTACCCCCATTACTCCTGCACTGTTTGTTTTCTCTGCAATTTAACAGAGAATTCAATTTTCCAATTAATCAAATTTCTAATGCATTTTAATTCATTCTTTCAATTCCAAAACCCTAATTCCACACTATAAATACAACCCCATACCCTATCCCCTCCTCATTTTGAAATCCCTAGCCAAAATTATAAATTTTTTCTAAGTACGAGTGGAGTAGAAGTGGAGTTAGCCCAAGGTCAACTTCCGGTGAGGATCTACGCAAGTTCCGGCGACGCCACAGTGACTACACAATCTTCTTCTACCTTATAGTCACCTTTCTAGCTAGTAAGTCCCACCCCCTTCTTCTCTTTCTACCTGAAAAGTCTCTTTTTATAAAATATGTCGGTAAGTGGAGTTATACCGACAATTGATTCTAAAATCTTTGAAATTATAATTTTTCTTAAGAATTGCTCATTCATATTCCTATACAATACTTGTTAATCATAAAACTAAAGTTTAGAACAACTTTCACCCTAAATCATCATGCTAAACAACTTTAAATTGAGTTTTACCTTTAAATACCATGAACTTTGTATCAACCATATTTATTTGTTTTGCTTGCTATTACCTTTAAAAAAACATCATGGGGTAATGACCTACCCTTCACAACACACATGATTCTCTACCACAATTCTCTTTGCAACATAATTTTTGTGGCGAGCAATACATTCATCAAAATACCTTGAACTATAAAAACCCGGTTTTCTTTTAAATAGTATTATTAAACTCTTTGTGATTATGCCTCTACAATACATTTTGAGAAACCCGCTATTGGATGGTGTGGATTATCGCATATCCTCGGGCTAGTAGAGCGAGATGCAGACCTTCTCACGGAGCATCAGGTCTCGAAAGAATTTTAATACAATTTTTAAGAAAAACGAGATTTTCTATTTAATAATAAAATTAATTTTTATAAATATATAAATATTATCAAAACACATATTTTCAAGAAATAATAAAATTCCATGGTTTCTAAAAAGATAAAAGAATGACAAGTTTCACCAAAATACCCTCAAGTTATCCAAAAGACAAGTTTTACACTTAAATATCATGAACTATTCAAGCTAAGTTAATATTCACCAAAATACCTCAAATCTTAAAAGTTACATCCATGAAAACCCTAAATACGATAAATAATTACTCGAGGTTTATTTAGAAAGTATATAAAATATTTTTCATAAAACCCTCTCGAGTTATATAAAATTACAATTAAGGACTTTAGTAAATATGGGTTTAAGCGGGATCGATTCTCTTGAGCCTCAGGAAGCCGGAGAAAGTGAGTGCTTGCCTATTTAAGGTAGAAAAACTAATAGAGTTATTGTCTTGGAAAAATACACAAATTCTGCCGTCCATGTGCAGCAGTTAGCGATAATTCCTAAACCTAATTCAGGATCCAAATCTGTTTTAAAGTGTCTGACTCAAGTCTGAGTCTAAGTCTAATATGAATCCAATCCAAACATGAATCCAAATCTAATATGGATCCAACATGTATACTTGAACCCGAACCTGAATACCAGAACAATATCAACATGACTTGACTTGACTGAACCATGGCTATGACTAGACTTGACTACATGACTACATGATACATCTTGAAACCGTTTACATGAACAACTTATATTCATGGTCTCGGCAAGTCTGATAACTACAATTTATACAATATACTTTACGGGGTTTTAAAGGGGTAGACTGGTATGGAATGTGTTAAAAGTGGAACGATGATAGACACTAAAAGACACCTACATGTACATCCTGTGCCGTTGTCCCGTGGGTTTTGACGGGGCCTTGTACTTTCCTGTTCCCATAATCCACGGGATAGTTGGACTCCTCTCGTATACACTGATACATTCTATACCAAGGTACAAACAACTACGTTAGTATAACAAACATATACTTGTACCAATTACCAGATTTATTCCCTTTACTTGATCTATTCCTATTTCTCTTTTGGGACTTACCGAGCGCTAGTTCCCTGACGACATTCATGTTTCTTTCTTTTTTTGGAATGTTCGTGAGGAGGACCCGACTCTTAGGAGATCAAGCCCAGCCAGGAGGACTTGGATTAGTTCACAGAAGAGCCAGCCTTTTAGCTTTTACTTGTACTTACCTTTTCTTTTGTATGCCACTGTTTATGCATTGCTTTTATCTTTGTATATTTCCTTTTCAAATCAGTTGTAATGTAAAGAATGAATATTAATAAAAGTTGCTATTTTTTTATTACATCTCTTGTCATTCTTGTGCATTTATTTATATTGCTTATTTACGCTTAACGTATTTAATTCTGAATAAATACGTTGCGGCCCGTCACGTCTCCTTCTCCGTACACTGGGAAGCGGGGCGTGACAGGTTTTTGTTGGCGGCCCATGTAGGCCGGTTTTGCATAGAATCCTAAGCAATATATATCACAAGAATTATAAGATTCAGCAACTATACATTCTTTACATTTCAAATTCCTTGAATCTATCCTAATCTTTCTTTTCTATCAAGGTTATGGATCCTTCTAACAACACGAGCACCAATATGAACGGCAACACTCCACCACCTACACTACCATCCATTACCGTTGAGAACTTACTGATAAGATCAATGGCGTCCGTTGAAGCAACCAGGAGTCTAGTTGAGGGACAGTAGGAGCAGGCTGCTCTCCTTCACCAAGGACTAGTTCGCACTAAGGCAGCTTTGAGAGCAGCTCAAGGTTATATCAAGAAGAAGGAAAGGACACCGCCAGCAAAGACCTGCTATTATTATAAGAAACTCGGACATGAAGTAAAGAACTGCAGGCGAGCTAATGATCTTTGTATGATTTGCGGACCGCCTGAACACACTCTAAAGGCTTGCTCAAAGTACGGAGCAAATACAAACCCCATGCCAAGACTGACTATACAAACTCCTACTACTGCACCACCTTCGCGAGGACCACTTTTACCTCGTCGGTCTGAAATGTACAAGCAGGCACAGAGAAAAGTGCCCAGAGGCCAGACATCCACTGAAAGTGTGTCTTATCACCACCACTAGATTTTTATCGGCATCAAGCATACAATTTTAAAAATTTTGGGGTGCTAAGCGACACTAACCTAGAATCTTAAATAGAGTATTAGGGTTTAATGCATGATATAAAAAGAACTACACTAAGTGAAAGAGATAACAACCTTTGTAGACCAAGTCCTTCACTTCTATAGCTCCGGTTAGTAGTCCCTACGACTCCTCTTAGCTCCACTTGAAGAAATGCACGAGCTTGCTTCGTGATTTTCGAGGCCGAAGATGATCCACCTTAAAACTTCTCTAGTTTAAGCTACCTCTTCACTAATCTATCATTAGTGAAGGAAACAATCTATACATAATAGCTAATTGAGTGTAGGTTGATGAAGTAGGTGTTTTAGCTCACTAAGAATTCTCTAAAGCCCTAGGGTTCACAACTCATGTGAGGGTTAAGGCTTGGAGGAGGAGGAAGAAGAAGAAAATGGAGAGAGCTTGAAAATGAGCTTGTATGCAAGCAAGTGAAGAATGGCTCATATTATCATTTCACTTATTGAAGCATCAAATATATCAAATAATATATTGCAACCATGCTTCTATAGTGAAAGCAAATGAACAAAGTAATGTAAAAGCCATGCTTCACCCATACTACAAATATCTCCCTATTTTCCATCTCATTTTTCTATTTTCTCAAAATAGAAAAAACCATGCTTCATAACACACACACACACACACACACACACACACACACACACACACACATATATATATCACACACACACACACATATATTAATATATATATATATATATATATATATATATATATCACACACACACACATATATATTAATATATATAAAGAGAAGAAAATAATTAGTGAGTAATAATATTACTTAATATATAATTATATCAAATATAAACATATATCAAATTATTAAATCAACACTTGATTTAATAATCCGGTTATATCATATATAACCGACTAATGTCATTTATCTGTATATCATATTATCAAATCAACACTTGATTCAATAATCCGGTTATATCACATATAACCTGACCGATATCAAATCTCGCTAGATTAGAATACGGTATCACATATTCGTATTTAATCAGGCTCCTGCACATATCAGCATATGTGCCCTACTTCGTTTCGCTTGAACTAGGAAAGCTCTGTGTGAGACTCTAAAGACTCGTCAATACGCCAACAGTATGTAATGATCACATCAGTTACCTACAAGCCGTCAGCGGTATTAGCTGGATGTAACGGCTATCCAGGTATTGAGCGAATAGAAGATCAACAAGCAAGCTTGTCCAAACTCCTATGAAGCCTATAAGTAACACTTACCGTACAGTTCGTTCTATTCGTCTGATATGCCGCATATCGAGTCTAGGGGTGGAATCGTCAGACCCTAGTAACTTGATAACTCATGCCGATGTGTGGCTCATAACGGTTCGAGAAACTATCGATAACACTTACCAGTAAATCTTATCAGCCCTGGTCAGGGACTTACTGTTATAGCCAATCGAGTATAGCGCAACATCAACTCTCAATACCGGAAGAGACGAAACCCTTCCTATCGCTCACTGCCTCCATGTGACTCGGGACTATACGCAAAATGCACCTATTTGAATGACTCCTTTGAGCCATGGTAGGGAGGAAATCAAAGCAAAGTGGGAACCATACAAGACACTATGACGATCTTGGGTCTACAGACTAACCTTTACCAGTGTTACCAAAGAACTACTATCTGACGATAGGTATAGTACCAACTAGGAGTTCTCGGCGAGTCCTATTCGGTGTACTCATTCTCTAATGAGCACCTATGTACAATCTTTGATGTCAAACACCAAAGCTATAGGATCAATCATCACCCCCTACAGAGTCAAGAAACATACACACTAGTCTACTCTGGAATATCGATGCAATGTCTTGATATCCCCTCGACTAGGAACTATTAAAGGATGTGCTTGTGGAATATCTAGGCCCCAATAGTATGATCTGCATCATAGTCCTGGTAGTCAAGTCCACATCCTAAGAACTTTATCAACATGTATCAGAGAGACAGTATAATAATATAAGTATACATGTTATGATAAAGAGCAACCAGATAGCATACTATCATGTCGAGCAAGAAAGTCCTCTATATATATATCCAAGCATCTACTATATCATACAATAATGGCCCCTAGGGCATACATATTCCTAATAATCTCCCAAAAGGTCTCTCGAACTGCTTCTGGGGGAGGGCTTTCGTGAGTGGATCCGTTGTGTTGTCCTTCATGTCAACTCTCCTGATCTCGATCTCCCGGCGATCTACTATCTTCCGGATCAGGTGATGCCGCCTAAGAATATGTCTGGATCGCTGATGGGACCGGGGTTCCTTAGCCAAAACCATAGCTCCATTGTTATCACAATACAAAGGTATTGGATGCTCAATGGATAGAACTACACCAAGTTCAGCTATGAACTTCTTCATCCAGACAGCCTTTTTGGCAGCATCGTTGGCAGCGATGTATTCAGCCTCCATCGTTGAGTCTGCTACGGTATCTTGCTTGGAACTCTTCCAACATACCGCCCCTCCATTAAGGGTGAAGATAAAACCCAAAACCGACTTACTGTCGTCCTTATCACTCTGGAAGCTTGAATCGGTAAAGGACTCCACTTGGAGTTCTCCGTTATCATACACCAAGAACATATTTTTAGTCCTTCTCAAGTACTTAAGAATGTTCTTCACAGCTGTCCAGTACTTTTTCCCAGGATCTGATTGATACCAACTCACTACACCTAGTGCGTAAGCTACATCCGGTCTGATAGACCCAACTGCAAAAGTATAGGGTATCACTGTCATGCGAGCCCTCTCAAAATCAGTCTTGGGAGACATCTCTTTGGAGAGAGTGATTCCTGAACAAGCGGGTAAATTACCACGCTTCTTCCATCCTAAACCTCTTTAGTATGGTGTCTATGTACCTGGATTGGGACAATCCCAACATCCGCTTAGATCTATCTCTATAGATCTTTATCCCCAGGATGTATGAGGCATCACCTAGATCTTTCATGGAGAACTTTTGTGATAAGAAGAGCTTGACCGAGTGTAGCATAGGAACATCATTTCCTATCAAGAGTACGTTATCCACGTACAATACGAGGAAGACAATCTTACTCTCTACAACCTTTTTATATATACAAAGTTCATCTACGTTTTTGATGAAGTCAAACTCTTTGACCGCCACATCAAAACAGATGTTCCAGCTCCGCGATGCCTACTTTAATCTGTAGATTGATTTAAGTAGCTTGCACACCTTTCTGCTGCTCCCACTTTCTACGAAGCCCTCTGGATGTGTCATATACACGCTCTCTTCTAAATCACCATTTAGAAAAGCGGTCTTGACATCCATCTGCCAGATTTCGTAGTCATGGTATGCAGCAATGGCAGGTAGGATCCTGATGGACTTAAGCATAGCCACTGGAGAAAAGGTTTCATCATAATCGACACCTGGTCGTTGACGAAAACCTTTTGCAACGAGTCTAGCTTTGAAGGTCTTAACCTTTTTATCTACACCAATTTTCTTCTTAAAGATCCACTTGCTCCCCATGAGTTTTACCCCTTCAGGAGCAACTTCCAAAGTCCATACTTTGTTGGTGTACATGGATACCATCTCAGATCGCATAGCATCCAGCCATTTCACAGAGTCCCCACTTGTAATGGCCTATTAAAAACTAGTTGGGTCATCATCTTCCATGATACAATCATCGCTCCCACCGTCTATGAGAAAACCGTAGTATCTCTCAGGTGGATGAGTAACCCTACTAGATCTGTGGAGTGGCTGAGGTTCGTCGGGGACTACTAAATCCTCCGGTTCCACCAAACCATCAGCTGTAGTTTGTGTAGCCGGAACTTCTTCCAGCTCTACCTCATTACCACTAATTTTTTTACAAGAAATTCCTTTTCTAAAAAGATGGCATGTTGAGCAACAAACATCTTTTGTTCCTCACTATGGTAGAATAGATATCCATGAGAATTATTTGGATATCCCACAAACTTGCAAAGAACTGATCATGCTTCGAGTTTGTCCGGATTTTGTTTTTTAACATAGGCCGGACAACCCCATATCTTAACACATTTAAGATATGGTCTCTTTCCACTCCATATCTCATATGGTGTTTTAGGCACAAATTTTGACAGAACTTGATTCAATAGGTATGCAGCTGTCTCAAGTGCATAACTCCAAAAGGAAATAGGTAACTCTGCATTACTCATCATAGAGCGCACCATATCTAATAGGGTACGATTTCTCCGCTCCGACACTCCATTGTGTTGTGGTGTATACGGAGGAGTAAGCTGAGAGAGAATCCTATTCTCTTTTAAATAGTCTCGAAATTCCGTGCTCAAGTATTCTTCTCCCCGATCAGATCGAAGGATTTTAATACTTTTACCCGTTTAGTTCTCTACTTCGTACTTATATTCCTTAAATTTCTCAAAATCTTCAGATTTGTGTTTCAACAAGAACACACATGTTCGAATCTTAAGAGATCATCGGTGAATGTAATAAAGTATGAGGAATCATTCCTGGCATGTGTAGACATAGGACCGCATACATCACTATGTATCAGTCCCAAGAGTTCAGTAGCTCTTCTCCATGTCCAGTAAAACGGAATTTTGGTCATCTTTCCTTTGAGACATGACTCGCAAGTTTCATAAGATGTAAATTCGAACCGATTCAAATATCCATTTTTATGTAACTTATCTAGTCTTGTCGCATTAATATGACCAAGTCTACAATGCCACAAGAAGGCTTCATTCATTTCAGAACAAAGGTCCCATCAGAAGTCCAGAAAAATCTTGAAGCGGTTCCACCTGATCAGGGAGATCGTTGATTGCCGGGAGATCGAGGTGCGGAGAGTAGAGATTAAGAACAACACTGCAGATCCACTCACAAAGTCCATCCCTCAGAAACAGTTCGAGAGGCAAATCGAGATGATAGGTATGCGATATTCCAATACATGGCCTTAGTGCAAATGGGAGATTGTTAGTGATATATGCCCTAGAGACCATTATTGTATCATACTGGAGTGTATATTACATATTGGAAGCTTGGGATATTCATAGTTATAATAACAATATTGCTCAAAATGGTAGTATGCTACTTGGTTTGATTCTATCTCAATAGATGCATATGTTTCTTTTAGCATATCGTTTATACATATTGGTAGAGCCCTTAGGATCTTTGCTTGACTACCAGCGTTGTGATGGCAGTCACACTAGTGGGGGCTAGGCAGTCTATAAGCACACCCTTATACAGGTCCTTAGTCGTAGGTTTATTGAGATGGGGCATCGATACTCCAGAGTAGACTAGTGTATACGTTTCTCATCCCAGCAGGGGAGATGGTCTGCACTACAGCCATTAGTACGTCGTACTAGAAATAATATACAGGTGCTCATTAGGTTATGAGTTACACTGTACGGACTCGTAGGGAACTGCTGGTTGGTATTATACCTATCGTCAGATAGCAGTTCCTAGGTGACATGAGTACAACTTAGTTCATTGAATTGACATCATTACTTCGTCTCGAGTGTGTTCCCACTGTTCTTAGATTACTACCCTACCATGGCACAAAGGAGTCGTGCCAATAGGTAGTAAATGGGTGTAGTCCCGAAGCACTTAGAGGCAGTAGCGGTTAGATAGGATTCATCTCTCCCGGTATTGGGGGTTGATATCGCGCTGTGTTCGGAAAGCCATTGCTCAAAGTCTCTGGCCAAGGCAAGCGAGATTTACTAGTAGGTACTCTAGTAGTTTCTCAGGGTGTATTGGGCTATACTCCGGCACGACTTATTGCGCTGTTAGGGGTCTGACGTTTACCATCCCCCTAGACTCGATATGCGAGTATCTTAGACGAACAGAACAGACTGTACTGAGATTGTCACAGATAGGCTCAATAGGAGATCAGATGAGTTTGCTCATTGGGTATCTTATCGACGGATACTTGGGTAGCCGTTACGTGCAACTAGTACCGCTGACGTGCTTGTGGTTAAACTCACTGCCAGCGTACTATTGAGCCTTTAGAGTCCTACACAGAGGGTTTCCCTGCTTCGGGTGAAACGATGTAGAGGCTGTATGGTTTTATGGCAGTGTTCGATCATATACGTATACTGGCAACACGGATCATGTTCGGACGGATAATACTAGTGGACTTTGGTTTAAGCCGGATCCTAGCATTATATTGTTGGATTATTTTCGTCTCTTGGTATTCGTATTTTTCGGAATACGAATAAGGGAATGTATATACGGTGAGGGGTATTCTTGTAATTTTACAAGAGTGCTTCTAGAAGAAGACACCTTATGTTTTGTTTAATCCATTTTGTTAAATGGATAATGAGGTGGAGGTATGAAGTGTAATTTTGGACTTGATTGAAGCATGGCTACTTAGTGACTCATTGTTTTGATGACTATTGAAGCATGGTTGATTCATTGATGAATTATTATATGCTTCATTATCACCAACCTTAGCCATTATACACACTCATTCTTATCACTACACTCTCTCTCTTCCAAGCTTCTCTTCTTCTTCCTCAACCCTAAAAGCTCTCATGTGTTGAGAAACTTAGGGTTCTTGAGACAAATTAATCCATAATCACTCTCTATATTATCTAGGCTATCTAGTTTATAGAACCAGGTACCCTAGTTATCTCGGTTTAAAGGTTGGAGCTTGAAGTACATTCTCTCGGATGGATCATCTTTGATGCGAGGAGACCGACGTTGCAAGCTTGATCCGTACACTTCGAGGAGATAAAGAAGAGGACAAGAAGACCCGAAGGACTAGTACACGGAGGTATAAAACTCTTACCAGGTAGTTAAACCTCCATGTAGTAATAGCTAGTTAAGGTTCGTAAAGATCCTGGAGTTCAAGTCGGTGTTGCGAGCATTGTTAAAATCGTTTTTTGTATATTCCGCTTCTCCACAAGTGCGTGGGGTGCGCGACATCGAATTATAGTGGTATCAGAGCCTACTAAACCTTAACTAGCTAGTTAGCAAGTAGTTAGAACTTCGATCGTCGGAAAAATCCCGAAATCACAATTTTAAACCATGCTTGCTGTCGTTTTTGAAAACTGAGCAAAAAATTATTTCAGTGGCCTTAAATATACGAGCAGGGTTTTTTAAGAACACAGAAGAAAAATGAGAAAGTAACTCACCAAGACCACCGCGGAAGCACAGCAGAACAGTGTGTTTTGCCGCGGTTCCGCGGCCGAGTCGAGGCTAAGTTGCTTTGATTTTCTTCTGTGGGTCTATATTGTGGAATTGTGATTTCTGGAATTTATGGTTTCTATCTAGAATGGTTTGTATACTGGTTTTTGCATGGGGTAGACACGGCTTTGTTTATCGATCGAAATTCTATGTTACTTGGCTAGGGTTTTCTGTGTTTGTATATGTGTTGTGAAACGTCGACTAATCGCTATACATCAATTAATCGGGGTTGCACATATTAGTATCTTTGTGATAGTTTGTGTATATAGAGTATTGGATCGTCATAGATGAATAGCCGGGGGATGTGAGAAGAGCGTTTTTCTTTCATTCATGTATATTTGTAATGTGATGTAATATTATTTTACGGGGAACATCCGGGTTGATATTGTAGCCACTGTTGGGGTCAAAATTTGCACCCCAGTTGACCGGGTTAAAGTCAAGGTCAACCCCAAGTAACCGGGCCCAAGCCCAAGCAAGTGGGCCCATGCCCAAGTCGAGCCCCGCGGCCGGCCTCCCCCATGCCGAAATAAAAAATCATGTAATAAATAATTTTGATGTAATTTTTTATATATAAATGTAAGAAAATGGGTATAAAGCCAAATTTTTGTAAAGCCCATGGCTTATGTGCAAAAGAAATGAGCACATGAGACATGAGATGGGCAAAATGACATTTTGTAAAGCCCAAGGGGATATATGTAAATGTGTAAGCCTATATAAGGCAACATGATAATGAAATAAAAGGAACTTTTCATTCCCCTCAAAATCTAGGATTTTTTGTGCCTCCTTCTCCTTCCTCAAGGTTCTAAACCTTCTTCCCCTTTTCAATAAAATCAAGAGTTTTACTCTTCTTTTTCCAGAAATAAATAGTTTTTCTCCACAAAACCCACAAAGGGGAACTCAGATCTTCCATCAGATCTCAAAAAGGGAAGATTTTTAAATCTCATTCCATTTTCTCTAAGATCCGGCCAACAGAGAGGAGGAAGAAGGAGACCAATCTCTAAAGACCCCATTTTGGGAAAGATCCAAGGCTCAGGGGAGAAGAAAGTGGTCCCCTTTTAAGCATTTACAAGGATTTCTTAGAGTTTAACTCCACAAATCAAAGCTTCTGGGATTTTAACTCCATATAAAAAAGTCTCTCTTTCTAGGAGTTCAACTCCAAAAGTCAATCGGGAATACAACTCCCTGCACAGGGCCTAAACCCCTTTTTCCTGCTGGCGTCCGGCGCCCGCGTGCTAGGCACGCGAGGCGCTGGCGCCCGGCGCCCGCATGCCACGCGCGTGAGGCGTTAGCGTCCGGCGCCCGGCGCCCACGTGCCGGGCATATGAGGCACCCGGCGCCCGCGTGCCGGGCACGTGAGGTGCGAGCGCCTGGCACCCAGCACTCGCGTGCCAGGCACGTGAGGCGCGGGTGCCCAGGGCCCGCGCGCCGGCGCTAAACGCCTGCGTGCCGCGCACGTAAGGCGCTGGCGTCTAGCGCCTGCGTGCTGTGCACGTGAGGCGGTGGCCCCCACGCATCCATTGGATGCTTTTTCCCCTTTTTACCTATATGTATATATGTGCATATATATAGATACACACACTCCACAACATTGTCCCCGTTAGAAACTCTGCGGAGCCCCCGATATATCCAATTCCCCTCCAAAACACAACACTACACATTGAGTTCGCATGACCGGCTTGACCCGTCAATCGGAGGTTCCCTCGCTCCAAAGGCGAGCGGTAATTAACGACAGCTTAGTCCGTGGCTGCCGAAGATTCGGATCTCCACAATCAATAAACCCCGGCCTACCCTAGGCAGGGGGAATCTGTAATGCGCCTGACAAGCGACGCATACTTCCATCTCAATGGGGTGACGAAAAACACCTTACAGATTCTGCCACGCCCGGTGGGACCTATCTCTCCTCCCATATTTCTGGTTAATCGTTCATGCGAACTCAATAAATATACATATCAATTGTCTGTACTGAAATCATGTTTCTTTATGGGGGTTAACAAATTTCAAATTGCAATCTCCGGACGCAACAAAATGTCTCTAAAGATTAGCTCAGCTCTCGACACAGCTCCCATCTTCTACATGATGAAGATGGACGCTAGGACGGTCCTCCCGGCCAGTCTCGAGCGATAATGGGAGGAGCCGCCGCTACCATTTGTCTCTATTCCGTTCATGTCAACTAACGCCATCCCTGCTCTTCAAGCCCTGGTGATGGATAAACCAGCTTCAAAAGTGAAAAGGCCGAATGTCATGGTCGCGAGGGCACCTCAGCCCAAGCACAAATCCGTTTCTGAACGACCCTCCATTGCTCCAGCTGGGGGCAAGGCCATCAACACCAACAAAGCAACGAGACGTCTTGGGCAAGCTCCAGTGGTACCCCTGACAACTGCTCAATTGGGTATCTTCTCAAAGCTCCCCGTTAATCGTCTCACGATGGCTTCCTGGATGACAGACGCCCGCCAAGCCCTCAATATCGAGAAGCTAAGACAGAAAAGGCTCAGATATAGAGCCAACAAAAGGGATAGGACTCATACTAGGCTAAACTTCATGAGGATCCAAGAACAGCTTCTCTGAGCGAGGGCACCTCAGCCCAAGCACAAATCCGTTTCTGAACGACCCTCCATTGCTCCAGCTGGGGGCAAGGCCATCAACACCAACAAAGCAACGAGGCATCTCGGGAAAGCTCCAGCGGTACCCCTGACAACTGCTCAATTGGGTATCTTCTCTAAGCTCCCCATTAATCGGCTCACGATGGCATCCTAGATGACGGACACCGCCAAGCCCTCAATATCGAGAAGCTAAGACAGAAAAGGCTCAGATATAGAGCCAACAAAAGGTATAGGACTCATGCTAGGCTAAACTTCATGAGGATCCAAGAACAGGGTTACCCCGCCAAAGATGAAGAGACGGCTGGATATGTGGTCCACACTATCTACATGGTGGGCATACGCAGCAAGAGCAAGGATGGGGCTACTACATCTCAAATCCAATCTGGTGTGAATATGGCTGCCACATTCCAAGACCAGCCTCCTCTGGAAGGTAATGAAGACCCTTCCAGTGAGGCTGATAAGCAGAGAGAGCCCTCGGTTCATGAGGAGTCGGGCTCGAAAAGTGAAGATGAGCCAACTTTCCATCCTAAGACCGCAGAGCAGCAACTTCTCCAGGAGCTCCAAAAGAAGCTCAGAAACAAAGACAAGGAGATGGCCAAGCTCTACTCAAAAATTTACGACTTGACAAACGTCGTCTTACAACTCACGGCCCAGCTTTCTTCTCAGCTGCCCAATCAAGCGCAGGGCTCTGCTCATGAACCGGGAAACGGTGTCCCGAGGCAGCCGATGCCTAATCCCTTAAATCCAAAGGTAGGCGGACCGCATGAAAGCCAGTCGCATCCGATCTCAGCAAATGTCTTGGCTACCGATGACAGCAGTCTGCTAACTCAAGATCAAATCATGGATTCGGTTGCCAACAAAGTCAAAATATTGGTAGCCTAAGCCGAAGCGCAAAAAGATATCAGCAGCAGTGGGAGATCATATCCTGCTCAGTATGATTTGGTAGAATTTCCTAGCGGCTATGTCATCCCCAAATTCGAAAGATTTGATGGGATGGGAAATGCGAATCAGCACATCATTTATTTTAAAGCCTCATACGGGAATACTGGGGGCAATGATGCGCTTCTCCTCCGCCAGTTCATTAATAGCCTGACCGATGTCTCTTTCGACTGATACGCGAGCATACCGGATGGTCCGTCACAACTTTTGTCCAAATGGAATCTCTGTTTCGACAGAGGTTCATGAGCGTCAGTGATAAGATCACCATTGCCGACCTCGTAAGGACCAAGCCAAAGAACAATAAAACCAGCACGGATTTTATAACCCGATGGCGCAATCTCTCCGTCAAATGTGAACCGCCGATGGAGCAGGACCAATCTGTCAGTCTCCTCGTCAAAAATCTCAACAATTGGATGGCCCCGTTTTTATGCACCGCGGGTCTCAAAACATTCCAAGAACTGACTAGGAAAGTCCAGATGTTGGAGCGCTCAAAGCAGGAGTCCTCCTCTGATTACCAAAATAACAATAGGTTCTGGAGAAACCGAAAGGACGATAATTGCAAAGGAGGAAATTCCGACAATGTTGAATTTTTTAACACTTCGGCTAATCGAAATAAGCGAGGGATGAGCAGGCCTAATGCCAACCAGTCTCGGAAGCCAGTGTTCGGAGAGGGAAGAGAATCTCCACTGAAAGAGAAGCTGGATCAGGTCTATTCCTTCAAAAGGGACAAAGTCCACAAGATATTCAAGGATGCCCTAAGAAACGGTCTACAATTGCCGGAATTAAAAAGACCGCAGGAAGTGAATATGACCGACGACCCCAAATATTTCCCCTATCACAGAGTGATAAGTCATGCAATTGAGGACTATTTCGTCTTCAAAGATTGGGTCGAAAAACAATATAAGGCGGGAGAAATCTCGTTGTCCCCTGGCGTGTTAGCGAACAAACAAGCTGCGACCGCCAATTTCATACAAATGGAAACCGAAGCCTTTTGGGAATCTGCTAATCTATCGACCACCACATCGTTAAACTGGGGGACAACTGACCACCACGTCGTTAAACTAGAAACAATCGACCTCTAAGTCGTTAAACTGGGGATGTAAAAATGTGTAAATAAAACAAAAATAAAAAAATAAAAAAATAAAAAGCCGAAATGATTGGGCAACTCGCAATAAAAAGCAGCGAGTAAAAAGAAAAATAAAGCCGAAATGATGGGGCAACTGCGAATAAATAGCTGAAATGATAGGGCAATCATGACCTTCGCGATAAGAAAAGCTAAAATGATAGAGCAATCGCGGTAAAAAAAACTCCTCCAAATGGTGAATGATGAGTCGCTCCTGGTACCATATTCCGGTGCAGTGATGCAGACACAAACCAAATTCCAAATTTCCAAATGGCGAAGGATGAATCGCTCCTGATACCATATTCCACTGTAGTGATGCAGACGCCAACCAAAATTTCAAATTTCTGAATGTCCCTAATGGTGAATGATGAGTCGCTCCTGGTACCATATTCCAGTGCAGCAATGCAGACACCAACAAAGTCCCAAAATTCTCCCAACCCTACGGTTAGTCCCCAAATTGACTCCCGTATACAATCCACGGGCTCAAATAATTCTCATCATACCCATACCCCACCGCGATCATCAGTCCAGCGGCCGGTCATCGTCCTTGGAATTATGCTCCATTTGGAAAGACCTACTCATGTGTTCTCATGATGCATGAGGAGAACAAAACTTATGGGATCCTCACGACTCATAAAAAAACACCTTTGTAGGATCCTTACGACTCACGAAGAAAAATCACACTTGGGAGTCCCCACGACTCCTGAGGAGAAAGTACACCTACGAGATCCTTTCAACTCGTAGGGAGAATGCTTTTATGAGACCCTTACGGCTCATAAAATTGAAAAGCCTTAGGTGATAGGGACCTAAACCTGTCTCCTAATCCATCGCTCCCCAATAGGAAAAAGCAAATGATGAATTGCTCCTGGCACTTGTGCTTCAGTGTTAGCAATGCTGATGCTGACCCATACCCCAAACTTCCAAACTTCCGATCCAATAGACCCTTAAGTCGTTAAACTGGGAACAATAGACCCCTAAGTCTTTAAACTGGAAACAGATGACCTCTAAGTCATTAAACTGAAAACAGAAGACCCCATAAGTCTTTAAACTGGGAACAGATGACCTCTAAGTCATTAAACTGGAAACAAAAGACCCCTAAGTCTTTAAACTGGAAACAGATGACCCCCAAGTCGTTAAACTGGGAACGAGGGAAATCTCCTCATGGAAAATGATGATTCTCTCTTGGTACCATATTCCAGTGAAGCGATGCTGATGCTAAACCAAAACCAAAATCCCTAAATCCTCTCATAGAAAATGATGATTCGCTCCTGGTATCATATTCCAGTATAGCGATGGTAATGTCAACACAAATCAATTCAAACCAACAACCCCTGCGATCATGCTTCGTCTCAGAATGTACCCCGTGTCGAAATCATGCTTCGTCTCGAAGTATCTACCTTCCCTGTCGGAATTATGCTTCGCCCGGGAATCGGCCTCTACATCAAAACCAGTGACACTCCATGCCGGGGATAAGTCAACCAGCGACCTCCCAGTCAAAATTATGCTTCGACTCGGAATCAAGTCAACCAGCGACCTCCCTGTCGGAATTATGCTTCGACTCGGAATCAAGTCAACCAGCGACCTCCCTGTCGGAATTATGCTCCTCATCAGAATTATGCTCCTCCCTGGAATCAATTCAAAAAGCGACCTCCTCGTCGAAATTGTGCTCCGCCCTGGAATCAAGTCAACAAGCGACCTCCTCGTTGGAATTATGCTCCACCCTGGAATCAAGTTAACAAGCGACCTCCTTGTCGGAATTATGCTCCATCCTGGAATCAAGTCAACCAACGACCTCCCTGTCGGAATTATGCTTCGACTCGGAATCAAGTCAACCAACGACCTCCCCGTTGGAATTAAGCTCCGCCTCGGAATCAAGTCGACTAACAAGCTCTGCGTCGAAATCATGCTTCGTGTCAGATTGTACCCCGTGTCGAAATCATGCTTCGCCTCGGAGTATCTTCTTTCCCTGTCGGAATTATGCTTCTTCTGGGAATCAACCTCTGCATCGAAATTATACTTCGGTCAGAATGTCTGCCGCCCGTCGGAATAATGCTCCGACCCCTTTGGAATCATGCTCCGCTCATCGGAATCATGTTCAAATCCCTCGAATCATGCCTCTACTCGTCGGAATTATGCTCCGATCCTCGGAATTATGCTCCGATCCCCTGGAATCATGCTCCCCGAGGGATGCTCCGCCCCCGGAATGATGTTCCACCTCGAAATCCAGCTTCAAGATCCATCAATTTCATGCACACAACTCATATGCGTGGTATGCATTTATTGATGGGGGGCACTTTGTTGGGGTCAAAATTTGCACCACAGTTGATCGGGTCAAAGTCAAGGCCAACCCCAAGTAACCGGGCCCATGCCCAAGTCGAGCCCTACAGCCGGCCTCCCCCATGCCGAAATAAAAAAATCATGTAATAAATAATTTTGATATAATTTTTTATGCATGAATGTAAGAAAATGGGCATAAACCCAAATTTCTGTAAAGCCCATGGCTTATGTGCAAAAGAAATGAGCACATGAGACATGAGATGGGCAAAATGCCATTTTGTAAAGCCCAATAGGCTATATGAAAATGTGTAAGCCTATATAAGGCCACATGATAATGAAATAAAAAGAACTTTTCATTCCTCTCAAAATCTAGGGTTTTTGTGCCTCCTTCTCCTTCCTCAAAGTTCTAAACCTTCTTTCCCTTTTCAATTAAATCAAGAGTTTTACTCTTCTTTTCCGGAAATAAATAGTTTTTCACCACAAAAGCCACAAAGGGAAACTCAGATCTTCCATCGGATCTTAAAAATAGGAGATTTTTAAATCTCATCCCATTTTCTCCAAGATCCGGCCAACAGAGAGGAGGAATAAGGAGACCCATCTCCAAAGACCCTATTTTGGGAAAGATCCAAGGCTCAGGGGAGAAGAAAGGGGTCCCCTTTTGAGCATTTACAAGGATTTCTTGGAGTTTAACTCCACAAATCAAAACTTCTGGGAGTTTAACTCCATATAA
The DNA here is from genome assembly GCA_030015575.1 of Agapanthus africanus. NCBI lineage: Eukaryota > Viridiplantae > Streptophyta > Magnoliopsida > Asparagales > Amaryllidaceae > Agapanthus > Agapanthus africanus. The sequence continues at coordinate 887,250,972 of JASDDO010000019.1, read as the reverse complement.
AAAAGGCTTTCTTTCTAGGAGTTCAACTCCAAAAGTCAATCAGGAATACAACACCCTGTGCAGGGGCTAAACCCTTTTTCCTGCTGGCGTCCGGCGCCCGCGTGCCGGGCAAGTTAGGCGCCCAGTACGCGTGCCGGGCACGTGAGGCGCTGGCGCCCAGCGCCCGTGTGCCTGGCACATGAGGCGCTGGCGCCCAGCGCCCGCGTGCCGCGCACGTAAGGCGCTGGCCCCCACGCGTCCTTTGGACGCTTTTCCCCTTTTTACCTATATGTATATATGTGTATATATATATAGATACACACATACTCCACAACACTGTCCCCGTTAGGAAAAACTTCTAACGGGGCGCTGCCCCGCACCTCACAAGGGGACTGCTAGCCCCCTTGACCCCCAGCCTACTATCCGGTTAGCAGGACCCCCGTAAAAACTCTGCGGGGCCCCCGATATATCCAATTCCCCTCCAAAACACAACACTGCACATTGAGTTCGCATGTCTTGCTTGACCCGTCAATCGGAGGTTCCCTCGCTCCAGAAGCGGTGGGTAATTAACGGCAACTTATTCCGCGGCTGTCGGAGATTCAGATCCCCACAATCAATAAACCCCGGCCTACCCTAGGCAAGGGGAATCTGTAATGTGCCTGATAAGCGACGTGTACTCCCATCTCAATAGGGTGACGAAAAACACCCTACAGCCACTGTTGTATTATTTCATTTACTGTTTCTTGCACCTAGGATAAACCCAAGGTGGGGTGCACAAACTATCGGGTTCTTGAAGTGCCGAGTGGCCTACTCATCTCATTGTGGGAGGTTGTTTCACTTCGGGAATTTGGTGGGTAGTTTGCCGCACCCGTAGGGGTCTAGGGTGGGGTTTGGCTATTCATCATGACCGTGGAACCCGTCTTACGTTCTGGGCTAAATTGAAATACGGAATTCCTAGTATAAATATATTCATTTTTTATCTGGGATGCATATTATTGCATGATACGAATGGACATATATATATATATATATATATATATATATATATATAATAAACGTTGCTTATGTTTTGCACCCGCGCTAGTCCAGCCCCCGCTCTGCTGTTAGTTAAGTAACCTAACGGTGCATGACGAGGCCCGTGGCGAATGAGGGTGGCATAAACGTACGTTGTATTTTCGTTTATTTTCTGTAATGATAGGATTAAATGATGGGACCGCATTAACATTGATTAATGCAAGGAAAACAAACCAAAGATTAAATCATTGGAACAGTTTCAAAACCACTCGGTTTTCTTGAAAAACAACTTTTAAATGCGGAGCCTAAACCACTCCTTTTAAAAGCTGTCATGGTTCCTTCGACTATATCAAGTTCATTACGTTCACGGTTTCGCCAAAACCATTCGTAGCCCTCCGTCATTTTAGATGGGTATTCAGTAGTATTCAAGCTATGTATTTTGACCTTCGTCAAGGCATAGTGATTGGTAGCTGCTGGGTATTCATCTGTAGTATAGATAGATGTGTTAGTTTGGGACAGTCGTACTACTATTTTGTTAGTGTGATATGCCTTAGAGGCCATTATTGTATAGTACTAGTTTGTATATTACATTTTGGAAGCTTGGGATATATACACGGATTGACATTCTTGCTCAATATGGTAGTATGCTACTTGGTTTGTATATATCTTAATATGTGTATGTGTTTCTTTTTAACATATCGCTAATACATATTGATGGAGCCCTTAGGATCTTTGCTTGACTACCAGCGTTGTGATGGCAGTCACACTAGTGGGGGCTGGGTAGTCTATAAGCACATCCTTATACTGGTCCCTGGTCGTAGGATTATTGAGACAGGGCATCGATACTCTAGAGTAGACTAGTGTATACGCTTCTCATCCCAGGAAGGGAGATGGTCTGTCCTACAGCCATCGGTACGCCTACTAGAGATAGTATGCAGGTGCTCGTCAGGTTACGAGTACACTGGACAGGACTCGCAGGGAACTGTTGGTTGGTATTATACCTATCGTCAGTTATCAGTTCCCAGATGACATGAGTACAGCTTAGTCCGTTGACTTGACACTGTCACTTCATCTCGAATGTGTTCCCACTGTTCTTAGATTACTACCCTACCACGGCTCTATTGAGTCGTGCAAAAAGGTAGTAGTTGGGTGCAGTCCCGAAGCACTTGGAGGCAGTGATGGTTAGACAGGATTCGTCTCTCCCGGTATTGGGAGTTGATATCGCGCTGTGTCTAGGAGAGCCATTACACAAAGTCCCTGGCCAGGGCAAGCGAGATTTACTGGTAGCGTTTTCAGTAGTTTCTCAGGGTGTTCTGGGCTACACTCCGACACGACTTGTACCGCTATTAGGGGATTGACGTTTACCGCCCTCCTAGGCCTGACATGCGATACTCTTAGACGAACAGACCGGACTGTACGGAGATTGTCACATTTAGGCTCAGTAGGAGTTCGGATGGGTTCACCTCATCGGTCTTCTTATCGACATCTACCTAGGGACCGTTATGTACAGCTAGTACCGCTTGCGGCCTGTGGTTAAACCCACTGCCAGCGTAGTGTCGAGTCTTTAGAGTCCCACATAGAGGGTTGTTCACCTTTGGGCGAAACAAAGTAGAGGTCGTATGGTTTTACGACAGGGTTCGTTCGCATACGCGCACTTGTGCACGTTTGGTGTCCGGGCAGTTATTACTAGTGGTATTTGGTTTAAGCCATATCCCAGTATTTGTTTTGAGATTGGTCTTGTCTCATTGTATTCGTGTTTCTTCGAAACACGAATGCGGGTACGTACGTACAGTTGACAGAGGCGGAGAGGGAGACACCTCATTAGGGTTTTTGACCATTGACTTGATCAAAACCCTAATGAGAATGAGAAATGTGATTAATAATATTAATTAAGTATAATTGTATCATGGTTAGAATTGGTTTGACCATTTGACTTGTTGACTTACTTTGACCTAGATATTTTTCTTTTTGTATTTGTTAAGCATAAGATGCTTCTTGAAGCATGCTTAACATTAAATATGAAATGATAGTGGTCAAATCAATTCACCATCACAATTTTCTTAATTATTATTATTATTATCACATATTTATCATATGAGAGCAAGGTTCATTTCATTCTCTCATTCTCTTTCTCTCTCATAGTTAGCTCTCCCTCTTCCTCTCTCAAAGCTTAAGTGTTTCATGTGTTGAAAATCATAAGCTTTTAAGACTAAACCACAAAAACAATTCTCTACTCACTCTAGGGTTCTTAGTGTAGCAAGCCAAGCACTCTAGTTACTTCATTGTTGAGGTAGGAGCTCAAGGTAGAGGCCTTCGGGTGGATTGATCTTTGACCTAGAGAAGACAACAAGGAGGAGCCATCTACATCACTCCAAGGAGCTAGCAATAAGGAGGACCACAACAAGAAGAGAAGGAGTTCAAGAACTAGGTATAACCATCTAACCTAGTAGCTAAAACTCCGTATTAGTTTGTTAGTTTTAGTTTAGCAAAGATCCTTCATGATTATTCTATGTTTCCTTTGAGAAAAATTTGATTTTTACCTATTCCGCCTTCCCGTTAAGCACCGGGTTGGGTAACATAGACTTACAGCTTTTTTGGTCTTTGTCAAGAGTATGTACGGGTGGGTTCAAATTAACCTGGATAATGACGGGTAGAACTTGACTTGCGACTTATGATATGTTGGCCTTCGTCAAGATCATAAGATCTTAGGGCAAAAATCCACATCGGGAGTTTCTAAGGAAATAGAAACTTGCTTGTGTTGCATACCATTTAGAGTGTGATGATTTTGGTAGGATTCCTTCAAAGTTGTCACGCGATGATATTTGGATCTCGATCCTACTGTGAGTATCCGCTACTCTTTGGAAGATTTTTTACTAAACGATCAATGCTATAAACCAAGTAGGTGTCTAGAACGTTCTTAGCGGGGCTACGCCTCCAGGGAAAAGAGGTTATGTAATTAAGGAACTTCGTAAAAGCGTTGGAAAACCTCCCGAAGTACCAACACTAGCCTGGCCGAAAAATTAAGCAAGAATTGTAAGAGTGAGATTAATCCAGACTAATTCTTCTTTTATAGTTTGAGAAAGGATTCAAGGAACAGTGGGAGTCATCATGTTTAGATAAACTAATAACCAATCTAAACTTGCAAGAGCATCATGCTAAGTGTTTCTTCTCTCTCTCCTAATTGCAGCGACTATTATGACCGGGCTTAGGTTACTGCTAGATAATAAATTGACTGGGCTAAACTATTATGATTGGCTAAGGAATGTCCACATGGCTATTACCTATGACAAGCTGGGCTACCTCCTTACTACCAAAGCCCCCGCCGTCCTAGGTCCAGATTCCACCGTCGCGGATGTTGATATCCGTAAGACATGGGAAAAAGACAATGCGAGAGCCAAGTGCCTCGTGTTAGCCTCAATGGATTATGAAAACCAGAGGTGGCACGAGAAGATGGACTTAGTCTCCATCTTCCTCTATATCAAGGATTTATATGGAGAGCAATCTCGTATCGCACGATATGAGACCTCAAAGATATTGTTTCAGGAGAGATTGGCAGTCGGGTCATATGTAGGGGACAACGTCCTTACGATGATTAGCTATATTGAAGAGCTCGTGGACCTTGGGACCACGTTGGAGAATGAGTTATATACTGAAATGATTCTACAGTCCCTCCCTACTACTTACGCCCAGTTTATCTTGAATTTCAACATTCAAGGAAAGGAAGTTTAACTTCCAGGACATCTCAACATGTTGAGGAGCGCTGAGAGCACCCTGCAGAAATCTAGGGAGACACCCGCTCTACTTATTGGGGAATCTTCCTTTTCTAGATCCAAGATGAAAGCCAAGGGAGAGAAGAAGAAGGCCTCCGCCAAGCCGATAGGCAATGTCCGTAAGGTAGAAGGAAAGGGCAGGGAAAAAGTTTTGGGGCTAACAGTAGGGAAGGAGGAATTTTTCTATTGTCACGGGAAAGGACATTGGCAAAAGGACTGCAGGGCTTGGAAAGCCAGAAATAGGGATTCGAAGCACGTTGTGGCTTCGGCTTCAGGTGTATTTATGATTGAAAACTATCTGTCAATTAACTCTACTTCCTGTGTATTAGATACCGGATCAGGATCTCATATCTGTTGTTACGCCCCGCTTCCCAAAAGAAGGTGAAGGGTGACGTGGCATGGTCTGCAACCTAACTGTATTGAAGGTGGTATATTCAATACAGTTACGTTAAGCGTATGGATATCTATAACATGCAGAATGTGTACTAAAACAAAATAATAAAAAGCGAAAGGCATTTATTTCCATTAACCAAACTTTATTACATCCCAAAGGAAAGAGTAAAATAAATTAAATAGTTTAATTATATCGAAGAAGAAGCAAAGCCCTAAACAAGTGGGCAAAAAATAAAACTAGCTAATCTTCTGTCGTCAAGTCTGCATAATCTTTATTAGTTGGCTCCACACCTTGATCCTCGTCACAATACTCATTCTCATCTGACAGACATTCCAAAGATAGAGCGAGAAAAGGAAAGTCCGTCAGCGAGTTATACTCGGGTAGTTTGCCTCATAAAGAAGTAAAGGAATAGAAATGAGCAAGCAAATAAAAGTATGATGCATATGTGCAGATATGATATATATGGGTATGAGGGTATGAGGTGTATACAAATAAGACATGTTGACGGAGGTACATATGAATATGAATGTTTGTATGAGGTATATGTTAATAAGGGTATGTCGTATTAGGTATATAGGAATATGAGTATGTTTATATGAGGTATAAGTGAAGGTAAAAGTTCGCATTAGTTTGTAAAACAAGGGTCCGGATATTCGTGATTATTCCGTTGTGGCAACGGAACAACAACTGGGGAAGTGAAATATACCGTTTCACTTCCCGGGATCATGATCGAGTAGTAGAGGAGTCCGAGTTCCGCATCTCCTTTCCAAATCAAACTACTAATCCTCGTTATTCAGTGTAAAGGTTTTTACGAATTAGAATTAGTGCGTATGCATCTAGGTATGAAATTTCCACATTATATTTTATCCACATTTTGGATTATTCGCCCTCAAAGTAGGATTAGTATTCGTTCGAATATCGGGTTAGTATTTGTCCGCATATTGGACCATTCACCCCCAAAGTAGGGTTAGTATTCGCCCGAATATCGGGTTAGTAGTCGTCCACACATTGGACTGTTCACCCTGCCTGTAGAGATCCTCATTTATAAGTATCCCATACCTAGGTTCGCGCATTCTAACCCTAACTATATCATGTGTTATGTATGTCATAAACTTGTGTTCAAAAAGTAGATCTCATTTGACATGGCTTTCCACAACCACTCATTTTATCTTGTTATCTTTTAAAATTTGTAAGGCGCTTCATATCATTTTATGGAATGCTTAGCTAATAAAGATAATAGCGTTTAATAATATCTATTGTTTATAAGAAAAAACATAATTTTTAGAGTATTTATTATTTTGGAAACCCATGGTATTTTAATGAGAAAATATCCTTTTAATGAAAGATTATGGTATTTATTTGAAATTATCTTTTAATAAACTTTTAGGTATTCTTTTTGAACAATATCATATATAAAAGTTATGGTTTTATTTGGAGGTAACATTTTAGAAATACGTCTGTGTTGGCAACTGCTGCACATCGGCTGCAGGATTTGTGTCCTTTTCAGGGACGATTGCCTATCAACCACGAGGTATTTACGTAAAACATTACCCTATTTAATTAGGGTATTTTATTAAAAGTGATATTCTTCAAGAAAAACTCCGCGTTGACAACCGCTGCACATAAACGACAGAATTTGTGTTCTATTCAGGGATGATTGTCTAGTAATCACGGGGTGTTTCATGCGAAATATTACCCTATTAGGGTATCTTATTAAATCTTAGTAAATAAACTAAGAAAAACTTTATATAAAAATATTCCCTCTAAGTGGAAGGAGGTTAAGTTGAAACCATAGAATAATTATTTAAATTAGTATTACCCCCTTTCAAAACGTAATGGGATTTTAACAAAACTAGGTTAATTGGTGAATAAAAGTGCAAGTAAAACATATCGTTTTAGGGCGTCTAAAGTATTTATTTCAAAACATCTTATCTCATATGGGTATTTAAAATACATACAACATTTTAATAAAATGAGGGTATATTGTGGAAGTAACCTATTTCGAGATCTTATTGGTAACATGGGTAAATAGGTGTACATACAGGGTGGATTCATACCCCATGGGTTAGAACATCAAGAATATCATATTCCATGTAGGATGAGGATGCAATATTCATGCATATGAAGGTAATTAATTAAACAATTTAGAACATAGGTCAAATTTTATTATTATGAGGTACCACAATAGGCATGCAAAAATATTTTTAACATCATTTTAATATAAGGTGGGGGATTAGAACTTGAAACTAAGATCATTAGAAGAAAAAAAGTGACAGACAAGTGGAGAGAGGCGGATCCTACCTTTGGTTTGAGTTGGATGTTGATGGGTCGAAAACGTAGACTTGCACTACGATCTAAATAACTCCGCCCTCAGATTTTTCCTCGATATTTGGGTGGAACCACGGTGTCGGCTTCATCGAAACGAAGGCCTGGGTACTTTTTTCAGAATTTTCGGAGTTCAGTGGTATGAGAAATCAGTGTTTGAAGGTTTCTATTTATAGGGTCTTTCTCCAACAATAAAATCCAAAAATCTGTAAAAATCCTCTCAAAATTCGCGCCCCCAACCATTAGCTGATGATTGCCGTCGCCGCCTGCCTTTCCTAGCCGTTGGATCTTGATCCAACGGCCTTTGAGTCACCGTCGCACGCGCCACGCGGCCGCGAAGGATCACGCGGTTTTGCGTAGTTGAGCGCTGCTAGCAATCCTGGGCCGTTGGTTTCAAGATCCAACGGTCCGGGTTAAGGAAAGGTTTTAAAAAAAATTTTATATAAAAAGAAAATTTAACTCTTTATATTTTTAAAAATCGAATTTTGTTTAAAAAATATTGATAAAAATGTTGAAAAATATGAGAAAAATCCCAGAAAATATATTGTATTATTATCTTCAGTTAACAAATTATTTTTGGGCTAAAACTAAATAATATTCCCATATCTATTATTTTTTGTTAGTTATAATAACTAGTAAAAATCTATTTTATTCTCGAAAAATATTTTAATTATGAAATAGTTATTTTGAGTTATAAAAAAATACGTATATTATTTTGGCATTACAAAATTCCCTTAAAACGTTTTTAGCCCAGAAACATATAAATAGATTTTTTTTGAAAATTCCTTTAATTGTATTTCAATACTTTTACAATTTCTCGTATCACTAAAATAAAATCATTAAGATAAAATATTTTTCCATCAAGCAAATTTCGCAGTTAAATACTCAGTACTAAATAAAAGACTTTTTATTAGAAAAACATGGTCGTTACATTTGTAATTTATTATAGGCTCTGAGAAACCGTAGAGTTATCAAGGCAGGTGATATGACTCTCAGGGTTGCTAACGGAATGAGCGTGGATGCTGTATCCGTAGGGGAATATCACCTAAGATTAACAAGTGGGCAGATTTTGATTTTGCGTAACTGTTTATGTGTACCTACTCTGACTTGTAATATCATTTCTGTAACTTTACCTTCTAAAGAAACTTATGATTTTACATTTGTACGCGATGTGGTCCACATCCACCTTAATCAAAATTTGATTGGGTCAGGGACACTAGATAACGGTATATTCGTATTAAATCAAGCTCAGATTTTCAATGTCCAGAACACACTTAAAAGAAAGTCTCCAGAATTAAATCAGGCCTTCTTATGGCATTGTAGGCTGGATCACATCAATGAAATATGGTTGACAAAGTTACATAAAGAGAGATATTTGAATCCGTTCGAATATCAGTCCTATGCAACTTGTCAATCATGTCTCAAAAGAAAGATGACAAAGACTCCGTTCACTGGATACAGGGTAAGAGCAAGCGAGCTCTTGGAACTCATACACAGCGATGTGTGTGGTCCAATGTCTACACATGCAAAAAGTGGTTATTCCTATTTCATTACTTTTACGGATGATTTCTCAAGGTATGGACATGTATTCTTGATGAAACATAAATCCGAGGCCTTTGAGAAATTCTAGGAATACAAGAATGAAGTGAAAAAACAAACCGGCCAAAGTATCAAGACACTTAGATCTGATTGAGGTGGTGAATACTTAAATGCCGAGTTCCTGTATTACTTAAAAGAGAATGGAATTCTCTCTCAGCTTGCTCCTCCACACACACCTCAACACAACGGCGTATCGGAAAGGCGGAATCGTACCCTATTGGATATGGTACGTTCCATGATGAGTAACGCAGAGTTGCCGTGATCCTTCTGGGGTTATGTACTAGAATCAGCTGCATATCTTTTGAACAAGGTTCATATTAAGTCAGTGCCTACCACAACATATCAAATGTGGAGTGGGAAGAAACTCTATCTTGAGTACCTTAAGATATGGGGATATCCAGCTTCTGTAAAAAAGCAGCATGCGGACAAACTCGAGACACACTCAGTACTGTGTAAGTTTGTGGGATACCCAAAGAACTCCATGGGGTATCTTTTCTATTACGTGGAGAAACAAAAGTTCTTTGTTTCTCGGCATGCCCACTTTTTGGAAACTCAATTTTTAGAAAAAGACATAAGTGGGAGCTGTAAGTCCATGTCGCGCACCCCGCGTGTCCGCGGGGAGGCGGAATTTGCAAAAAATGATTTTTCAAAGCTTGCAACAAGGACTTGAACTCCAGGATCGATGCTACACCTTAGCTAACAAAATACTGTGTGAGGTTTAACTACTCGGATGAAAGATATACCTCACGAAACCAAGTCCTTCGGGTCTTTTAGTCGATGTCCTCCTCGTCATCGTAGGCTCCGAGGATCGTAACAGATCGTAGCTTCCTCTCGGCTTTCTCGAGTCAAAGACGATCCACCCGAGAGTCTATAGTCCGAGCTCCAACCTCAAATCCGAGGTAATTAGGGCAACTAGCTTGCCAAACTAAAAGGCTTAGGTGATGTAGAGAGTGAAGATGAATTAGTTTGTCTCTTGGAACCCTAGTTTACTCAACTCATGAGACTTTTAGGGTTGTGAGGAAGAAGAAGGAGACTTGAAGAAAAGAGAGTGGAGTTATGAACATTGAAAAAGAGCTTGGCTGCCCTTGATAGAATAATGAAGCAAGTATGATAATTGAGGAGATATAATATCTCACACAAATATCTCATGAGCTTCCCAAAATATCCAATGATGAGTCATGAGCATGAGTCACCAAGCTGCCATGCTAGGTTCAATGTAAAACTCCACCTCATTTCTCTACCTAATTTGTTTAATCCAATAAAGAATTAAACCCTAATTAGGTTTCCACTTCTAGAAGCTTTCCAGAGCTAATTACTAGAATTCCCATCATCTGTATATACATACCCGTATCCGCATTCCGAAGAATACGAATACAAAGAGACGAAACAAATCCATCAATATAATACTAGGATCCGGCTTAAACCAAAGCCCACTAGTATTATCCGCCCGATCATCATACGCGCACAAGTGCACGTACGTGATCGTAGCCCTGCCGTAAAACCATACGGCCTCTACATTTTTTGCCTGATGTAGGGAAACTCTCTGTGTGGGACTCTAAAGACTCGACAGTACACTGGCAGTAGGTTTAACCACAAGCCGCAAGCGGTACTAACTGCACGTAACGGCTACCCAGGTATCTGTCGATGAGAAGGCCGATGAGCAAACTCATCCGAACTCCTACTGAGCCTCTATGTGACAATCTCCGTACAGTCTGGTCTGTTCGTCTAAGAGTATCGCATATCGGGCCTAGGGGCGGTAATCGTCAGACCCCTAATAGCGCAATAAGTCGTACCGGAGTGTAGCCTAAAACACCCTAAGAAACTACTGGAATACCTACCAATAAACTCGCTTGCCCTGGCCAGGGACTTTGTGTAATGGCTCTCCAAACACAGCGCGATATCAACCCCCAATATAGGGAGAGACGAATCCTATCTAACCGCCACTGTCTCCAAGTGCTTCGGGACTGCACCCAATTACTACCTGTTTGCATGACTCCTTTGAGCCATAGTAAGGTAGTAATCAAAGTACAGTAGGAACACACTCGAGGCAAAGTAGCAGTGTCAAGTCGACGGGCTAAGCTGTACTCATGTCACCTGGGAACTGCTACCCAACGACAGGTATAATACCCACCAACAGTTCCCGATGAGTCCTGTCCAGTGTACCCATAACCTAATGAGCACCTGCATACTATCTCCAGTATGACGTACTAATGGCTGTGGGATGGACCATCTCCCCTGCTGGGATGAGAAGCGTATACACTAGTCTACTCCGTAGTATCGATACCCTGTCTCGATAATCCTACGACTAGGGATCTGTATAGGATGTGCTTATAGACTACCCAGCCCCCACTAGTGTGACTGCCATCACAACGCTGGTAATCAAGCAAAGATCCTAAGGGCTCTACCAATATGTTTAAGCGATATGCTAAAAGAAACACATGCAAATATTGAGGTAGAAACAAACCAAGTAGCATACTACCATTTTGAGCAAGACTGTCAATACAACTGTGAATATTCCAAGTTTCCATTAAGTAATAAACAAACCAGTATGATACAGTAATAGCCTCTAGGGCATATATCACTAACAGGAGCGTAATAGAACTGGAAGAAATTCCAGAACCATAAGTTATTACTGAAAGCGTGGTGGAACCAGAAGTTTCGAAATAACCGGACATCCCCACGCCACTCTGCAGGACTAAGGCGGTCGCATCCGTCCGAGAGATACTACGGTTTTCTCATAGACGGAGATAGAGAGGATTGCATCATCAACGATGATAAGCCAACTAGCTTCCAGCAAACCATTCAGAGCAGAAAATCGGTAAAATAGATGGATACAATGCGGACCGAAATGGAGTCCATGTACACCAACAAAGTATGGACTTTGGACATTGCTCCAGAAGAGGTAAAACCCGTAGGCTGCAAATGGATCTTCAGAAAGAAGATTGGTATAGATGGACAGGTTGAAACCTATAAGGCTAGACTTGTTGCAAAAGGTTTTCGTCAAAGACTTGGTTTGGACTATGATGAAACCTTTTCTCCAGTGCCTATGCTCAAATCCATTCGGTTCCTTCTTGCCATTGTTGCCTTCCACAATTATGAAATTTGGCAGATGGACGTAAAGACCGCTTTTCTGTGTGGAAATTTGGAAGAGTGTGTTTATATGGATCAGCCGGAGGGTTTTATAGAGAGTGGGAGCAGCAGAAGAGTGTGCAAGTTGCTTAAGTCCATTTATAGATTAAAACAGGCATCGCGGAGTTGGAACATCTGTTTTGATAAGACGGTCAAGGAATTTGACTTTATCAAAAATCCAAATAAACCATGCATCTATAGTAAAATTGTAGCGAAAACTGTGGTATTCCCCGTCTTGTACGTGGATGGTATTCTCTTGATAGGAAATGACATTCCTATGCTACAATCAGTCATTGGATTTTTGTCACAAAGGTTCTCCATGAAAAACCTGCGTGATGCCTCCTACATTCTGGGGATCCAGATCTATCGTGATAGGTCTAAATGGATGTTGGGACTTTCACGGTCAAGATACATCAACACCATACTGAAAATATTTAGTATGGAAAATTCAAAGCACGGTAATCTACCGGCTTGTCACAGAATCACCCTCTCCAAAGAGATGTCTCCCAAGACTGATTTGGAAAGGGATCGCATGACTATTATACCCTACGTTTCTGTGATAGGATTTATAATGTATACGATGTTGTGTACCAGACTATATGTAGCTTACGCACTGAGCGTTGTAAGCAGGTATCAGTCAAACCCAGGGGAGAAGCACTAGACAGCAGTGAAGAACATCCTTAAGTACCTGAGAAGGACTAAGGAGATGTTCTTGGTGTACAGCGGAAAAGACCTCCAGATCGAGGCCTTTGCTGACTCCAGCTTCCAAAGTGACAAGGATGACTCCAAGTCTATGTCGGGTTATGTCTTTACCCTTAATGAAGGGGCGGTCTGTTGGAAGAGCTCCAAGCAGGACACCGTTGCTGACTCGACGATGGAAGCGGAGTATATCGCTGCATGTGACACCGTGAAAGAAGCAGTCTGTATCAGGAAGTTCATTACAGAGCTTCAGGTGGTTCCGTCCATTGTTGATCTAATACCGCTGTATTGTGATAATAACGGCGCTATATCTTTAGCGAAGGAACCAAGGTCCCATCAGAAGTCCAGACACATCTTAAGGCGATTCCACCTGATCAGGGAGATCGTTGATTGCCGGAAGATCGAGATGCGGAGAGTAGAGACAGAGAACAACACTGCAGATCCACTCATAAAGTCCATCCCTTAGAAACAGTTCGAGAGGCTAATCGAGATGATAGGTCTGCGATAATCCAATACATGGCCTTAGTGCAAGTGGGAGATTGTTAGTGAAAAATGCCCTAGAGGCCATTATTGTATCATACTGGATTGTAAATTACATATTAGAAGCTTGGGATATTCACAGTTATAATAACAGTCTTGCTCAAAATGGTAGTTTGCTATTTGGTTTGATTGTACCTCAATATGTGCATATGTTTCTTTTAGCATATCGCTTATACATATTGGTAGAGCCCTTAGGATCTTTGCTTGACTACCAATTTTATGATGGCAGTCACACTAGTGGGGCTGGATAGTCTATAAGCATATCCTTATACAGGTCCCTAGTCGTAGGATTATCGAGACGGGGCATCGATACTCCAGAGTAGACTAGTGTATACGTTTCTCATCCCTGCATGGGAAATGGTCTGTCCCACAGCCGTTAGTACATCATACTGGAGATAGTATACAGGTGCTCATTGGGTTATGAGTTACACTGGACGGACTCGTAGGGAACTGCTGGTTGGTATTATACCTATCGTTAGGTAGAAGTTCCCAGGTGATATGAGTACATCTTAGTTCGTTGACTTGACATCGCTACTTCATCTCGAGTATGTTTCCATTGTTCTTAGATTACTACACTACCACAGCTCAAAGGAGTCGTGCAAACATATATTAGTTGGGTGCAGTCCCGAAGCACTTGGAGGCAGTAGCGGTTTGATAGGATTCGTCTCTCCCGGTATTGGGGTTGATATCGCGCTGTGTTCGGAAAGCCATTACACAAAGTCCCTGACCAGGGCAAGCAAGATTTACTGGTAGGTATTCTAGTAGTTTCTCAGGGTGTATTGGGCTATACTCTGGCACGAATTATTACGCTGTTAAGGGTCTGACGTTTACCATCCCCCTATGCCCGATATGCGAGTATCTTAGATGAACAGACCGGACTGTATGGAGATTGTCATAGATAGGCTCAGTAGGAGTTTGGATGAGTTTGCTCATCAGCCTTCTTATCGACAGATACCTGGGTAGCCGTTACATGCAGTTAGTACCGCTGACGTGCTTGTGGTTAAACCCACTGCCAGCATACTGTCGAGCCTTTAGAGTCCCACACAGAGGGTTTCCCTGCTTCGGACAAAACGATGTAGAGACTGTATGGTTTTACGGCAGGGTTCGATCATATACGTGTACTGGTTACACGAATCATGTTCGGACAGATAATACTAGTGGGCTTTGGTTTAAGCCGGATCCTAGTATTATATTGTTAGATTATTTTCGTCTCTTGGTATTCGTATTTTTCGGAATACGAATACGGGAATGTATATACGGTGAGGGGTATTCTTGTAATTTTACAAGAGTGCTTCTAGAAGAAGACAACTTATTTTTGGTTTAATCCATTTTGTTAAATGGATAATGAGGTGGAGGTATGAAGTGTAATTTTGGACTTGATTGAAGCATGGCTACTTGGTGACTCATTGTTTTGATGACTATTGAAGTACGGTTGATTCATTGATGAATTATTATATGCTTCATTATCATCAACCTTAACCATTCTACACACTCATTCTTATCACTACACTCTCTCTCCTCCAAGCTTCTCTTCTTCTTCCTCAACCCTAAAAACTCTCATGTGTTGAGAAACCGAGGGTTCTTGAGACAAATTAATCTATAATCACTCTCTACATTATCTAGGCTATCTAATTTAGCGAACTAGGTACCCTAGTTACCTTGTTTTAGAGGTTGGAGCTTGAAGTAAATACTCTCGGTTGGATCATCTTTGACGCGAGGAGACCGACGTTGCAAGCTTGATCCGTACACTTCGAGGAGATAAAGAAGAGGACAAGAAGACCCGAAGGACTAGTACACGAAGGTATAAAACTCTTACCAAGTAGTTAAACCTCAATGTAGTTATAGCTAATTAAGGTTCCATAAAGATCCTGTAGTTCAAATCGGTGTTGCGAGCTTTGTTAAAATCGTTTTTTGTATATTCCGCCTCCCCACAAATGCGTGGGGTGCACGACATCTACTTATAATTTATATATATTAACTAATATTATTGCTCACTAAAGATTCTCTTCTCTTTATATATATGTGTGTGTGATATATATATATATATATATATATATATATGAATTTCTAAATTGTATCATGGTTGATAATACATAGAATTGGGATTATGAGAATCACATATGAAGTGAGATGAGTGGATAGTGATTTAATTAATGAATTAAAAAGAAAAGAAAATGAGTCATTTTATTGAGATGCTTGTAGAAGCCTTGAGAAACCATGACTCATCATTTCTCTTTTGGAATTATTCATTGATATTTATCACTATCTCATCTCATCTAATCACTTCACCTCATGGTTCATTCTCTCATCCATGGTTCATCCTTATCTCTTCTTGATTTTTCTCCTCTAGGGTTTTTCTTGAGTTGGAAAAAGAAAAGAGAAAATATTTCTAGTGGGCAAAATTTCCACTTCATCAACCGATACTATCATAGCTCTTTACTATAGGTTATTTGCTTCACTAATATTTTGATTAATGAAGTGTGAGCTTGAGTTGGAGAGACTTCAAGGTGGATCATCTTCGACTTCGAAGACTACAAGTAAGATTGTTCCTTTCTCAAATGGAGTCAAAAAAGAGTTCTAGGGACTACTACTTGGAGCTTTAGAAGTGAAGGACCGGTCTACAAAGGTTGTAAACTTCCATCACTTAATTTAGAACTTGTTTTCTTGCTACAAAACCCTAATTCTCTAGTTAGATTCTAGGTTAGTATGCTTTAGACCTCTAGATTTTTTTAAATTGTATACTTGATTCATTTTGAAACCTAGTAGAGGTGCTAAGACATAATTTCAACAACTCACCCCCGTTGTGACTTAGTTCCTTACATGAGAGATCGCGTGGATGCATAGCGGAGTTACGGACACATATCTTGGATTTTGTCGCATATTTCGCTGGGTGGGTTACATGTTTAATAATCGCCCCTTTGTATATTCTATATTTTGTATCTAGTGTCACTCCATCAAGACTGTGTATATTCTTGGACCTATAACGAGTGGAGACTTATGTATATTTTGGGTCGATTTGAGTAGAATCGACTGGTTATGTTGTTTGTGCATTTTTCACTTAGTATGGTGGTGATTCTTCGCTTTTGAGCGTCATATATACATTGCGTGGGTTGTTTTCGCCGATTGGCGTTAATGTTGCTCCCAAGTAGGGGATGCTGTTAGAATATTTATTATGTACTTGTTTTTCCTAAAATTTACAAAGGAGGTGCTGTCGAAATTTTAAGTACGAAAACAATTTTTACCCCATTTCAAAACTACTCGACATATGCTTCAGTTTAAACTATCATTGCAAATAAAAAAAATTAAGATTTCATATCAATTACTTCTTTTAAAACATCACCTCCTTAATTCCTTACAAAGGGTTTAGATCTTGGTTTCTAGCTTACTTGGATTGCATTGACATCTTTAGACGTCACATAATCTAAGTGTCGGTCACGTGCAAAATTCGCGTCGTGACAGGGGTCCCGGATTTTCACTGTAAGGTTACTTAACTTACAGCACGGCGGGGTCAGGGCTAGCATAGATACAAAACATATAGAATCATCTACTAAATATAATATATATATATATATTAACATCGTAGGTAGATAACAGTCATCACAAGCAAATAATAATCATCGCAGGCATGCGAACAACAATTGGAATAGCTGATAAACCAGGAGCTCCGCGTTTCATTTGAGCCGAAAATGAGATGAGGCGTTCCCCGGTCATGTGGATAGCTTATACAAAGTCGATCCTAGACCCCTACGAGTGTGGAAAGCCACATGCCAATTCAGGAAACTGGGGAACACGCCCTCAAAGACATGAGTTGGTCACCCATCGCTTTCTAGAATCCGGTAACTTGTGCACCCCTCCGCGGGTCGAATCCTATAACCCCTACAAATGTGGCTAGAAAACCGCCAATTCTAGAGCGAAGCGGCCTGGTCCCAACTCCATGAGATGGCCACCCGCTGAGCTCTAGAACCCGGCTACTTGAACACTTTTCCTGGGTTAATCCTAGTACAGAAATGAAATATATACAACGGTGACATCGACCGCATCCTGGTCGAGACCTAATAAAAGAATATACATAATACAGAAATGGCGGCCACAAGTTGGAGCTTGTCTCGAACAAATGAATACAACAATGTAAATCAAAACTGTACATCTAAATCGCACAAGGGGCTATCCGACACGACAATCCGACTAAACTATAAACAAGATATATATATATATATATATATATATAGAGAGAGAGAGAGAGAGAAGCAATAGAAGCAAGTGTGCAATCCTATCTAATTGAGCATATAGCAATTGGAAGACATTCAACAACACATATCCTCATGTAAACAAAGTCATGGCATTAGAATTCAACACACAAATAGCACACATCCCAAATATACTAAGGGTTAAACACCAAGTGCACTAAACATCCAAAAAACCAAGTTTTAAGCCAATCCTGTTAAGAATATGTATGCCCTAGAGGCCATTATTGTATGATATAGTAGATGCTTAGACATATATATAGAAGACTTTCTTGCTCGACATGATAGTATGATATCTGGTTGCTCTTTATCTTAACATGTACACTAGTATTATTATATTGTCTCTCTGATACATGTTGATAAAGCCCTTAGGATGTTTTCTTGACTACCAGGACTATGATGCAGATCATACTACTGGGACTTGTGTAGTCCACAAGAACATCCTTTAACAGTTCCTAGTCGAGAGAGTATCGAGACAGGACATCGATATTCCAGAGTAGACTAGTGTGTACGTTTCTTGACCCTATAGGGGCGATGGTTGTGTTAGGTTATCCTTGCACCTAGTCTAGGGTTTGGTAGCATCACTCATGCCGTGCAAAGCTAACCAACTATGAATCTTGCTAGAATTTCTAGGGTAACAAATTTGTATCACATACAAATAAGAAAAGAGATAGGGATTACAACCTTTATAGTCCGTTCCTTCGCTTCATAAGCTCCATGTTGAGGTCCCTTTGCTGAGATCAACATGAACTCCGACTCTCGAGTGGCTCCATGAGGTAAATGAGACACCTTGCTTGTAGTCTTCATGATCCAAGATGATCTACCTTGAAGAATCTCTAACTCAAGCTTACACTTCACTAATCAACTTATTAGAGAAGTGAACACCCTAATCTAAGTGGCTAGAATAGATGCGGATGATGAAGTAGGAATTTTTCTCTCTTTTGTTTTCTATTTCTCACACTTATTCATCACAAATCTAAAACCAAGTGAAGCTTTTTCATAAAGGAAGAAGAAGAAGAAGAATGAGCTAAACCTTTTGTGATGAATAATGAATTATTGTTATGGTTACAAATCCAACCATGGGTTAAGTATGAAGGAGTTAACCCTTGTAGAGAATTAACTAGAGTTAATGGTTTGGATTGGATTAAAAAATATCTTCACAAAATATCAAGCTAAAGACAAAGTCAAAGGTTCGTGAAGCTTCATGGAAGCTTCATGCAAAAGCTAACCCTAATCCAAACCCTAACCAAGTTTAAACCCTAATCTTTTGTTAAATTTGTAACCCTGACATATTACAATATTATATATCACATATACAATATATTTTGTAACAAAAGAAAATAATACAATTAACATATATCGCATATATATCAATGTATTATCCCGTGAGAAAATGAATCAATAAAGCGAGCATATATTAGTTAACGTAACGTAATATATCTAATATATAATTATACATTAAATTATCGAATCAACACTTGATCCGATAACCCGGCTATATTATATATAACCGACTAATATAACATATACCAATTCATCGAATCAACACTTGATCCGATGACCCGGCTATATCACATATACCCGGCCGATATTACATATCGCGAGAATAGAATACGGTATCTCATATCGTATTATTCTCGGTCCCGCACATATCACATATGTGCTCCTACTCCGTTTTGCCTGAGCCAGGAAACCTCTGTGTAGGACTCTAAAGAATCGTCAATACACCGGCAGTAGGTAATGATCATATTAAACACCCACAAGCTGCAAGCGGTCAGCTAAACGTAACAGCCACCCAGGTATTGAGCGATCAGAAGATCAACAAGCAAGCCTGTGCATTCTCCTGTGAATCCAGTCAGTAACATTACTGTACAGTACAGTCTCTTCGTCTGATATGTCGCATATCCAGTCTTGGGGTGGTAAACATCAGACCCCAGTAACTGATAAGTCGTGTCGATGTGAGGCTCATAACGGGTCGAGAAACTACTGATAACTCTTACCAGCAGCACTCCATATTAGCCCTGGCCAGGGACTTCCAGTTATAGCCAATCGAACACAGCACAACATCAACTCCCTATACCGGAAGAGACGAAACCCCTCCTATCGCTCATTGCCTCCATGTGATTCGGGACTGTACCCAAAAGCCACCGTTTTTCACGCCCTCTTGGATGTGGTAAGGTGGAAATCAAAGCACAGTGGGAATCATACAAGACTCTATGACGATCTCGGGTCTACAGACTAACCTGTACCAGTGTCACCGGAGAACTGCTATCTGACGATAGGTATAATACCATCTAGGAGTTCTCGGCGAGTCCGTTCAGTATACCCAGTCTCCACTGATCACCCGTATACCATCTTTGATGTCAAACACCGATGGATATGGGATCATCCATCGCCCATCATATGGGTCAAGATGCGTATACGCTAGTCTACTCTGGTGTATCGATGCCCTGTCTCGATACACCCTCGACTAGGAACAGTTATAGGATGTACTCGTTGACTACCATGGCCCCACTAATATGATCTGCATCATAGACCCAGTAGTCGAGTACGTATCCTAAGGGCTTTATCAACATGTGAGAGCAAGACAGTAAACCAATACAAGTCAACATGTTAAGACAAAGTGAAACCAAATAGCATACTATCATGTCGAGCAAGAAAGTTCTCTCTATATATATCCAAGCATCCACTATAATATACATCATATGTACAACAATGGCCTCTAGAGCATATATATAACTAATAACCTCCCACTTGCACTAAGGCCAGCTGTTGTAGTATCTCATACCCAACATCTTGAAGAGTTTCTCAAACTGTATCTGGGGATGGCCTTTGTGAGTGGATCCGCAGTGTTGTCCTTCGTGTCAACTCTCCTGACCTTGATCTCGCGGCGATCAACTATCTCCCGGATCAGGTGATACCGCCTCAGAATATGTCTGGACTTCTGATGGGACCTGGGTTCCTTGGCCAAAGCCACAGCTCCATTGTTATCACAATACAAAGGTATTAGATGCACAATGAACGGAACCACACCAAGTTCAGTGATGAACTTCTTCATCCAGACAGCCTCTTTGGCAGCATCGTTGGCAGCGATGTATTCAGCCTCCATCATCGAGTCTGCCACGGTTTCTTGCTTGGAACTCTTCCAACAAACCTCCCCTCCATTTAGGGTAAAGACAAATCCCGAGTGCGACTTAGAGTCGTCCTTATCACTTTGGAAGCTCGAATCGGTAAAGGACTCCACCTGGAGTTCTCCGTTACCATACATCAAGAACATCTCTTTAGTCCTTCTCAAGTACTTGAGAATGTTCTTCACAGCTGTCCAGTGACTCTCTCCAGGATCTGCTTGATACCTACTCACTACACTTAGTAAGTATGCTACATCGGGTCTGGTACATAGCATCGCGTACATGATAGAGCCTACTGCCGAAGCATAGAGTATCCCTTACATGCGAGCTCTCTCCAAATCAGTCTTGGGAGACATCTCTTTGGAGAGAGTGAGTCCAGAGATCGTGGGTTGGTTCCCATGCTTGGATTCTTCCATACTAAACCTCTTTAGTATGGTGTCAATGTACCTGGATTGGGACAATCCCAGTATCCGTTTAGATCTATCTCTATAGATCTTGATTCCCAAAATGCAGGAGGCATCACCTAGATCTTTCATTGAGAATCGATGTGATAAGAAGAGCTTGACCGAGTGCAGCATAGGAACATCATTTTCTATCAAGAGTATGTCATCCACGTACAATACGAGGAAGACAACCTTACTCTCTGCAACCTTCTTGTAAATACAAGGTTCATCTACGTTCTTGATGAAGTCAAACTCTTTGACTACAACATCAAAGCAGATGTTCCAACTACGCGATGCCTGCTTCAATCCGTAGATGGATTTAAGCAGCTTGCACACCTTTCCGCTGCTCCCACTATCTGCGAAGCTCTCTGGCTGAGTCATGTACACGCACTCCTCTAAATCACCATTTAGAAAGGCGGTCTTAATATCCATCTGCCAGATTTCGTAGTCGTGGTATGAAGCAATGGCAAGTAAGATCCGGATGGACTTAAGCATAGCCACTGGAGAAAAGGTTTCGTCATAATCCACACCTGGTCGTTAACGAAAACCCTCTGCAACAAGTCTAGCTTTGTAAGTCTCAACTTTTCCATCTACACCAAGTTTCTTATTAAAGATCCACTTGCTCCCAATGAGTTTTACCCCTTCAGGAGAAACTTCCAAAGTCCATACTTTGTTGGTGTACTTGGATTCCATCTCAGATCGCATTGCATCCAGCCACTTCACAGAGTCACCACTCGTGATGGCCTGCTCGAAGCTAGTTGGGTCATCATCTTCCATGATGCAATCCTCGCTTCCACCGTCAATGAGAAAACCGTAGTATCTCTCAGGTGGATGAGGAACCCTGCTAGATCGGCGGAAAGGGTGGGGTTCGTCGGGAACTACTGAATCCTCTGGTTCCACCAAATCTTCTGTCATAGTTTGTGTTGCTGGAACTTCTTCTAGTTCTACCTCATTACTGCTAATTTCCTTTGCAAGAAATTCCTTTTCCAAAAAGGTTGCATGTTGAGAAATAAACACCTTTTGTTCCTCACTTAGGTAGAATAGATATACATACGAATTGCTTGGATATCCCACAAACTTGCAAAGAATTGATCTTGCCTCGAGCTTGTCCGGATTTTGCTTTTTAACATAGGCCGGACAACCCCATATCTTACTCGTTTAAGAGATGGTCTCTTCCCATTCCATATTTCATATGGAGTGGTAGGCACTGATTTGGTTGGAACTCTATTCAATAGGTATATGGCTGTCTCAAGCGCATACCCCCAGAAGGAAATAGGTAACTCAGCATTGCTCATCATAGAGCGAACCATATCTAATAGGGTGCGATTCCTCTGCTCCGATATACCATTGTGGTGTGGTGTATAAGGAGGAGTAAGCTGAGAGCGAATCCCATTCTCTTTTAGATAATCTAGGAACTCATTGCTCAAGTATTCTCCTCCTCGATCAGATCGAAGGATCTTAATACTTTTGCCCGTTTGGTTCTCTACTTCGTTCTTATATTCTCTGAATTTCTTAAAAGCTTCAGACTTTTGTTTCAACAGGAACACATGTCCGTATCTTGAGAGATCGTCAATGAATGTAATGAAGTAGGAAGAACCGTTCCTGGCATGTGTAGACATGGGACCACATACATCACTATGTATCAGCTCTAAGAGTTCTGTAACTCTTTCTCCGTGTCCACTAAACGGAGTTTTGGTCATCTTGCCTTTGAGACATGACTGGCAAATGTCATAAGATAAAAATTCGAACGGATTCAAATATCCATCCTTATGTAACTTAGCTAGCCGTGTCGCATTGATGTGACCTAGTCTACAATGCCACAAGAAGGATTCATTCATTTCTGAACTCTTCCTCTTGTGTGTGTTTTATACATTAAGTACTGTAGTTTGGTTGAGAACGTATATGCCATTATTTAACGATCCTGATCCAATCAACTTTTGATTTAGGAATATGTTTATAACATTATCCTGTACTACAAAATTATATCCTTCTTTACTCAATAAAGAAACTGATATAAGATTGCATATCAGGGTCGGAATGTAATAGCATTCGTTCAGAACCAATGTATTACCATTTGGTAACACAAGGTGATATTCGCCAGCTGCTTTGGCTGCAACATTTGCACCATTCCCTACTATTACGAAATGATCACCCTCTCCCAGTTCCCTACCTTTACGTAGCCCATGTAACATATTACATATATGGGATCCCGATCCGGTCTAATACTCAGGACGTAGAGTGAACTGAGAAACAGTTCTCTATAACTAACACGCCTGAAGAAGATGCATCAACATGCTTATTCTTCGCTTGGGTGGCATGAGAATCCAGATATTCTACTATTCCCTGCTCGGACTTATAACAATTATAAGTTGGAGCGGGACCAACGTTCCCCTGCTCAGTATAATAAGCGGGTTCAGTCAATACATCCATATTATTATCTTGATTAAGGCCTGAGATGGTCGCTACCTGGAGAGAGAGAGAAGAAAACACTTTAGCGTATGCTCTTGCAAGTTTAGATTGGTTATTATCTTCTCTAATCATGATGGCTCCCACTGCTTTTTATCAAATCTTCCTTAAAACCCTAAAAGGTAAGATTAACTGGGATTAATTACACCTTACAAGTTCGCCAATCTTTCGGCCAGGCTAGTGTTGGTACTTTGAGGGAGGTTCCCCGTGCTTTCGTACGGACCTAATTAAAATAAATCTCGTTTTCCCATAGGTATAACCCCGTTAACACCTTTCTAGACACCTACTTGATCGGCTAATTGTCCTGTGTAAAATTATCCCAGGAGTAACTCTTACTCGCAGTGGGTATCAAGATCCATCTATCTCATAGAAGGTATGCAGTCTCATTGCAAATTTCAACACTTGAAATTCCCGATAATGCTTTTGCCCCTAGCAACTCATGACCTTGGCTAGGGTCAACAAATCATAAGTGCTAGCCAAGTTCAACCCGTCATTTCCCGATTGAATTAAACCCACCCGTACGACCCTTGGTTAAGGTCAACAAAGTCGTATGACTACACTAACTCAATCACATCTCATGTTTTAGCAGATAAATACTAATTAGCTGCCGTACACTACGCCTTGGCTAAGGTCAACAAACATAGCACGAATACTAATTAGTCTCTATCTAAAATGACGGAGGGCTACGCAGGTTTTTCAGAAAAACCATGAGCATAATGAACTTGATATCATTGTAGAAACAGGTGATTTTGAAAAGGAGTGTTTTTTTAGGTTTTTTCTAGTTTATCTAAAGAGGTCACTCCCGGTGAAGGGATCTCGGCTCTTTCCTCATCGAATAAGGTGCAGGGTATATCATATATACCGCGGTGCAAAGCGAGAACTATAGAAGCAGTCAAAAACTAAACCGTGAGTTTGTAGCATCTGCCAGTTTTGCTAAAGAGGTCACTCCCGGTGAAGGGATCTCGGCCCTTTCCTCATCAAATAAGGTGCAGGGTATATCATATATACCACTAAGCAAAGCAAAAACTGTAGCTACCCTTTTTGAAAATTTGATTCTACAACATCTTTTAGGTTTCTTTTCTTTTATTAATCTCATTAATAAATCCCATCATTTATGCTTCCTAAGCATCACAGAAGAAACGAAAATACAGCGTACGCTTATGCCATCCGCATTCGCCACAATCTTCCGTTATGCACCGTTAGGTTACTTAACTAACGGCATACCGGGTGTAAAGCATAAGCAACGTTTATTATATATCATATATACAATAATAAAGCATTCGTCCCACGCATATAATATGATCACATCATAGTATATCAGCAGCAGAAGAAACATATGAAATATTGGATATACTAGGAGGTTCGTATTTTATATCGAGCCTGTATAAAACACGGATTCCACAGTCGTGATGAATAGCCAAACACACATCCTTAGACCCCTACGAGAGCGGCAAGTAACACTGCCAATTCTAGGGTTAGGAGACCCGGTCTCGACTCCTCGAGATGGCCTCCCACTGGACCCTAGAACCCGGTTACTTGTGCTCCCCTCCTTGGGTCTACCTAATGCGGAAAAGTAAATAATATACAACGGTGACATCAACCTCAACCCAGAAGTGCCCCAATAAAAGAATATTACATACAAAGAATTTTACATGAATGAAAATAAAAACCCTCATCTCACATAAAACCCACGACTATTCAAAACACGATGATCCAATATAACATATCACAGCAACACATAATATCTCATATCATCAACGTAAGCAAGCATGCGTATCCCGATTGTCGTTGATACATAGAAACGAAGCCGGCAATACCCCACATACTATGCTTACGGTCACAGAAAAAAAATGTAAAACTACAACATTTGGAATCCACAATCGACTTAGACATCGTAAACCCGAAATATCACATATTACGGATTTCATGCCTAACTATATGAATTCCACATATTGTATCACATTACAGAATATCATGACGATGTTTAACGTTTCGATCGAATCAACATACACGCACAAATTACCCCCGTGAGCTCAACACTTGAGCAAAGTCAAAACACTCAAAAACCGTGCCACAGTGTCCATGGTCCAGCCGTAGGAGTTAACCAACGCCTCACCTATGACACCACGGAACTACGGCAAACCCGAAGGTTCGAACGCGGTTCCGTGGGCACAGAATCGAGTTAAGGTTATTATGTCTTCTACGGGGTCCATAGGAGTACTTGCACGACTTTACGAGTACAATCAACTTCGGAAAATTACAACACTTGGAAATTTCAGCAGGGTACAAAATGTGGTGTGCGAAGTTCGATCGAACTGCTAAAAATAGTCAAGGTTATTAATACAGTGTTAAAATATACGACTACGAAGCACTATGAATTAGCCCCAGGTCAAACCAATCATCACATGAAAATTGGGCTAAATAAACAATACTAGAAAACCCAAATTGAAACCAAAAGACCACAAATAGAATACAGAGGCCAGAGGAATAACTGGGGCCAACCTGGACGGAATTTGGCCTTAGGTGGCCGGTTCAAAACCGATCCCCCACCCCCGTATTTCACCCATGTTCATATATTTGTCCATACTACATTCTGCAGTCGTTTGAAAAAATTTTAGGGGACTTTTACAAAATTTCCAGAGAGCAAGAATGGGGTTTCCTAATACCATATTTCGAAGTGATTTTCATTTTCGTAATTGTTATAACACCGTATCTAGAATTCTAGTTAGGCTCTGATACCACTGTTGGGTTACCCTTGCACCTAGTATAGGGTTTGGTAGCATCACTCATGCCATTTTAAAATTTAGAGAGGCGCAAGGCTAACCAACCATGAATCTTGCTAGAATTTCTAGGGTAACAAATTTGTATCACATACAAATAAGAAAAGAGATAGGGATTACAACCTTTGTAGTCCGTTCCTTCGCTTCATAAGCTCCATATTGAGGTCCCTTCGCTGCGATCAACATGAACTCTGACTCTCGAGTGGCTCCATGAGGTAAATGAGACACCTTGCTTGTAGTCTTCATGATCCAAGATGATCTACCTTGAAGAATCTCTAACCCAAGCTTACACTTCACCAATCAACTTATTAGAGAAGTGAACACCCTAATCTAAGTGGCTAGAATAGATGAGGATGATGAAGTTGGAATTTCTCTCTCTTTTGTTTTCTATTTCTCACACTTATTCATCACAAATCTAAAACCAAGTGAAGCTTTTTCACAAAGGAAGAAGAAGAAGAAGAATGAGCTAAACCTTTTGTGATGAATAATGAATTATTGTTATGGTTACAAATCCAACCATGGGTTAAGTATGAAGGAGTTAACCCTTGTAGAGAATTAACTAGAGTTAATGGTTTGGATTGAGTTAAAAAATATCTTCACAAAAGCTAAAGACAAAGTCAAAGCTTCATGAAGCTTTATGGAAGATTCATGCAAAAGCTAACCCTAATCCAAACCCTAACCAAGTTTAAACCCTAATCCTTTGTTAAATTTGTAACCCTAACATGTTACAATATTATATATCACACATACAATATATTTTGTAACAAAAAAAATAATACAATTAACATATATCGCATATATATCAATGTATTATCCCGTGAGAAAATGAATCAATAAAGCGAGCTTATATTAGTTAACGTAACGTAATATATCAAATATATAATTATACATTAAATTATCGAATCAACACTTGATCCGATAACCCGGCTATATTACATATAACCGACTAATATAATCTGTACCAATTCATCGAATCAACACTTGATCCGATGACCCGGCTATATCACATATACCCGGCCGATATCACATATCGCGAGAATAGAATACGGTATCTCATATCGTATTATTCTCGGTCCCGCACATATCACATATGTGCTCCTACTCCGTTTTGCCTGAGCCAGGAAACCTCTGTGTAGGACTCTAAAGAATCGTCAATACGCCGGCAGTAGGTGATGATCATATTAAACACCCACAAGCTGCAAGCGGTCAGCTAAACGTAACAGCCACCCAGGTATTGAGCGATCGGAAGATCAACAAGCAAGCCTGTACATTCTCCTGTGAATCCAGTCAGTAACACTACCGTACAGTCTGGTCTCTTCGTGTGATATGTCGCATATCCAGTCTAGGGGTGGTAAACGTCAGACCCCAGTAACCGATAAGTCGTGTCGATGTGAGGCTCATAACGGGTCGAGAAACTACTGATAACTCTTACCAGCAGTACTCCATATCAGCCCTGGCCAGGGACTTCCAGTTATAGCCAATCGAACACAGCACAACATCAACTCCCTATACCGGGAGAGACGAAACCCCTCCTATCGCTCATTGCCTCCATGTGATTCGGGACTGTACCCAAAAGCCACCATTTTGCACGCCTTCTTGGACGTGGTAAGGTGGAAATCAAAGCACAGTTGGAATCACACAAGACTCTATGACGATCTCGGGTCTACAGACTAACCTGTACCAGTGTCACCGGAGAACTGCTATCTGACGATAGGTATAGTACCATCTAGGAGTTCTCGGCGAGTCCGTTCAGTGTACCCAGTCTCCACTGAGCACCCGTACACCATCTTTGATGTCAAACACCGATGGATATGGGATCATCCATCGCCCATCATATGGGTCAAGATGCGTATACGCTAGTCTACTCTGGTGTATCGATGCCCTGTCTCGATACACCCTCGACTAGGAACAGTTATAGGATGTACTCGTTGACTACCATGGCCCCACTAGTATGATCTGCATCATAGTCCCAGTAGTCGAGTACATATCCTAAGGGCTTTATCAACATGTGAGAGCAAGACAGTAAACCAATACAAGTCAACTTGTTAAGACAAAGTGAAACCAAATAGCATACTATCATGTCAAGCAAGAAAGTCCTCTCTATATATATCCAAGAATCCACTATAATATACATCATATGTACAATAATGGCCTCTAGGGCATATATATAACTAACAGGTTGATCCCATAACTTTGGTGTTTGACATCAAAGATTGTACACAGGTGCTCATTAGAGAATGGGTACACCGAACAGGACTCGCCGAGAACTCCTAGTTGGTACTATACTTATCGTCAGATAGCTGTTCTCTGATGACACTGGTATAGGTTAGTCTGTAGACCCGAGATCGTCATAGTGTCTTGTGTAGTTTCCATCGTGCTTTGATTTCCTCCCTACCACGGCTCAAAGGAGTCATGCAAACAGGTGCATTTTGGGTACAGTCCCGAGTCACATGGAGGCAGTGAGCGATAAGAGGGGTTTCGTCTCTCCCGGTATTGGGAATTGATATTGCGGTATGCTCGATTGGCTATAATAGTAAGTCCCTGGCAATAGCTGATGAGATTTACTGGTAAGTGTTATCAGTAGTTTCTCGAACCGTTATGAGCCACACATCGGCTTGAGTTATCAAGTTACTGGGGTCTGACGATTCCACCCCTAGACTCGATATGCGACATATCAGACAAAGAGACCGGACTGTACGGTAAGTGTTACTTATAGGCTTCATAGGAGTTTGGAAAAGCTTGCTTGTTGATCTTCTATTTGCTCAATACCTGGGTAACCGTTACGTCCAGCTAGTACCGCTGACGTCTTGTAGGTAACTGATGTGATCATTACCTACTGTTGGCGTATTGACGAGTCTTTAGAGCCTCACACAGAGCTTTCCTAGTTCAAGAGAAATGAAGTAGGGCACATATGCTAATATGTGCAGGGGTCTGATTGAATACGAGTATGAGATACCATATTCTAATCTGGCGGTTATCTGTTATCGGTCAGGTTATATGTGATATAACCGGATTATCGAATCAAATACTGATTTGATAATGTGGTATACAGATAAATGATATTAGTAGGTTATATATGATATAACTGGATTATTGAATCAAGTGTTGATTTAATAATATGATATATATTTATATTTGATATAATTATATATTAACTAATATTATTGCTCACTAATTATTTACTTAATATATATATTAATATATATATTTGATATGTGTGTGTGTGTGTGTGTGTATTAAAATGAAGCATGGCATTTTCTATTTTTGGAAATTAGAAATGATGAGGTGGAAAATGGGGAGACTTTGGAGGAATGGATGTAGCATGGCTTGTGTATTTTTTTATTCATTTACTTCACACTATTGAAGCATGGTGAAAATTATTTATTGATGAGAATTGTATGCTTCTAAGTGAAGTAAAATGAAAAGCCATTCTACACAATGGGATTCACACTTGTTCCTTTTTCTTGACATGAGCTCATTTGCTCTCTAGCTCTCCTTCCTCCTCACCATCATCTCCAAGCTCAATCTCTCACATGAGTTGTGAAATCTTGAGCTTGTGAGAACCCTAGTGAGTTTAGAACCCCTACTTCACCATCCTACACTTGATTAGCAATTAAGTGTAGTGTGTTTTCTTCACTAAAGAGTTTAGTGAAGAGGTAGCTTGGATTAGCGGAGCTTCGGGTGGATCATCTTCGGCACGAAGATTGCAAAGGAAGCTCGATCCAACTTCAAGTGGAGCCTAGTGGAGTCGCGTGGACTACTACACGAAGCTTTTGAAGAGAAGGACACGGTCTACAAAGGTTGTAGCCTCATTCTCTTTATGTAGTTTTCTTGATATCAAGCTAAAACCGTAATCATCTAGTTTAGATTCTAGATTAGTGTTAATTAGCACCCCATAAATTTTTAAAATGGCATGCTTGATGCTAGTAAAACCAAGTGGTGGTGGTAATAAACACTTTCAAATCCGGGAGTCTGAATCAAAACGAAACGCGCGCAAACCTTCGCAGAAAGTTCAAACACAAAATTAACGACCAATTGGGGGGTCTAGGGGGTACCAACCCCTAAGGCCACCACGACGTGGCCCGAGGGTAGGGCAGACCCAAGACAATCCATTGGGGTAGTCTCAGGTCACCACCCCAAGAACACCTCGTGGCAGTCTGGGAGAGTGGGCCCAACCCTTTGTTAGTGATATATGCCCTAGAGGCCATTATTGTATAGTACTGGATTGTATATTACATTTTGGAAGCTTGGGATATTCATAGATATAATAACAGTCTTAGTTAAAATAGTAGTATGCTACTTAGTTTGACTTTACCTCAATATGTGTATATGTTTCTTTTAGCATATCGCTAATACATATTGGTAGATCCCTTAGGATCTTTGCTTGACTACCAGCGTTGTGATAGCAGTCACACTAGTGGGGGATGGGTAGTCTATAAGCACATCTTTATACATGTCCCTAGTCGTAGGATTATCGAGACAAGATATCGATACTCCAGAGTAGACTAGTGTATACTCTTCTCATCCCAGCAGGGGAGATGGTCTGTCCCACAGCCATTGGTATGTCGTACCGGAGATAGTATACAGATGCTCATTGGGTTATGAGTTACACTGGACGGACTCGTTAGGAACTGCTGGTTGGTATTATACTTATCATCAGGTAGCAGTTCCCAGGTGGTATGAGTACAGGTAAATCCATTGACTTGATATCACTATTCGTCTCGAGTGTGTTCTCACTGTACTTAAATTACTACCCTACCACGGCTCAAAGGAGTCATGCAAGCAGGTAGTAGTTGGGTGCAGTCTCGAAGCACTTGGAGGCAGTAGCGGTTAGATAGTATTCGTCTCTCCCGGTATTTGTAACATTTCAGAAAAATAAAATATTATTTTTGGAAATTGAATAAATAAAATATTAAATTTTATGGATATTATAAAAGTATGGAGATTGGTTTTAATGAAGTAGCATGATTATATCCTTATAGTTTGGAAAATAATTAGAAAATTAATATGAATTGTTGATTTTGAAAGTTTTTAGTTGATTTGGACATTTTATAAATTATTATATAATTATTTGTATACAAGTTTAATACTAAACTCAATTAATACTTCACTAATTATGCATTAATCCCATATATGTATCATGGCATAAAACATAACATGTTGCAAACACTTGTTACATATTTTTGAACCATGCTTCATTTGCTTTTACTTGGTTTTTGTTTTGTTTTTAAATAAAAAGGAAAAGGTAAAAGAAAAGAAAAGAAAAGAGAAGATATTTTGTGAGAGTGAAACACTTAGGTATGGGCAAGAGAGGGGGGGTTTTCTCACCATGACTCCTTCCATGTTTCTCATCTTCATCTTCTTCATTCTTCTCCTCCTCCCTCCACCTCCTCTACCATCCACAAACACCCTCAAATCCACACCAAAACATCATACCATCTTCACAAAAATCTTTCCCCACATCACTACAAATCCCATGGTAGGATCAAGTTAAGGTTGTGAGCACTTTGGCCACCTTAGATGATTCTTGAGTTGCTTTCAAGAGTTAAATCCTACACTTTTAGTTAAGTAATTAGCTTTCCTACCCTCCTATAATAGTTTAGAGTTAAACTAATGTAGTTTAGTGTTCTTGGAGAATTCCAAGATGATGGTTAGGGGTTATTATGACTTGTGAAGGTGTAATTGAGGTGTAATTAGTGACCACAACCCCTGTAGTGTTAGAATTATGGACTAAACCTGAGACTAAAACCCCAAACCATGAACTTGGAAATCTCCGATATCGGTTTTTGTGGAATTTGTGATGAG
This sequence comes from Agapanthus africanus, assembly GCA_030015575.1. NCBI lineage: Eukaryota > Viridiplantae > Streptophyta > Magnoliopsida > Asparagales > Amaryllidaceae > Agapanthus > Agapanthus africanus. Next base: position 887,218,657 of record JASDDO010000019.1, on the reverse strand, counting down.
ATTTTGAGATCCTCTATAACTTGGGAGCTCTGAAAAATAATTAGCAATCACAGTGAGACGTGCAGGTGATTATGAGAATACCCTAGAGACCCGAGACCCCAAGTCAACTATTTAGCCGCAAATAAACTACTTTTGGCCATAAATTGCGGCCTGGGAATGATGTATAGGGTTCGTGCTTGGTCCATGGCTTCTTTATCAGATATTTAGACCTATCATATATGCAAAATGTCCTAATTTCACATAGGGAAAAATCTGGAGGTGTTTTCCCAAGTTACTGTTTTCGTTTTGCAACTTTTAATGACATGAGTTTTGGTATTTGGGTTTTCACTCGGTCGTTTGACGTTTGTACGTCGACGCCGAGAGTTGTTTGGCTATTCTTGCATACGTAGATCATAGGCTCTAACCTATATATGTATCATTTGTCGTATCGGTTTTCGGACTCGGTTTTGATGTCAATATGACGTATTTGAACTGTAGGTACCTTCGTGGATTTCGGGACGACAAGGGAGAGAAAGGCGTTCATCGACTTCGGCTAAAGCGAGGATCGAAGGTGAGTAGATGTATATCTGCGGAGGAAGTCGGGTGGATGGCGTATAGCACCCCCGCAACCGTAGAATAGGATATTTATATGTGTTATATATATATATATATATAAATGCGAGATATGGATACTTAGCAAATAGGGTTTTAGGAGACTGTAGGATTAGAATAAGTGTACTCGTAGGATGGTATACCCTTAGCCATAATTCCTTTTAGTCGTGAACCTTGGTTATATGTTGCCACACACACGTAAACACACACTTGGTATGATATGTGTGTGTATATATAGATGTGTATGTGTGTGTCTATAAATACACACACACACACACACACACACACATACATACATACATGTAAGATGGGGATAGTATATGCTATATGGATATGGGTCGATATGATCGGATAAGATGTCGAGAGATTATGATGTATGTTTGAGTTGAAACATCGTATATGATACGATATACTAAAGGATCGTTAGGCGATATACTCATAGCATGCGATAACATGTGACTTGATGAAATAATAAAATGTACACGACCTTAGATCCGTACCTTTGATTAGGATATCATACGATGGACGATACCGTACGAATTATGATATATATGATATTTGACCCGTACCCTCAATTTGAGGATGTCGTATGATGGATTTTACCGTACGAGATATATATATGATGATTGATCCGCACTGTTGACTCGAGAATACCATACGATGGACTATACCGTACATGATGCTATGAGGCTGGATCGCCGACTACTAGATATATCGACTTGGGAATGTTATAGATTTCTTATCACTTTCGACTCAGTTTTTAGCTTAGTATTTTTAATTACTTACGTAGATGTTAGAATAGAATTAGAGTCATACCTATTTTCAAAACTAACGAATCGTGGGTATTTTCAAAGAGCAACCAGAGGGACGCTACGGATTTTCAAAAGATATCTTTTTTCTCAAAAACATCGTAGCCCCTACTTTTCTAAAAACAACGATTCGTGCTATTTTCAATACGATAACTGTATAGCTTGTATATAGATTTATATATCTTATTGTTGTTTTTACTTCACTTTCCCGCTATGCTCATATTGTTCTCATTGCAGTTATATATACATGTTCTTTTCATTAGCTGTTATGATCTCATCTGCTAAGACACATGCACCATTACCGATGATGCGTATGTTGCACGTACACTTGCTTGCAGGCTCACACACATCATCATCGGTAATTTCTATGCCACGTACACATTAGGGAACCGTTACTTCATTCGTATAAGCTGATAAATTGTAGCTTAGCAGTATTGTTAGCATTCTTGGTCTCACATGCTAGTTTAGACTTTACATTTCTTACTTAGATGTCACATGCATTATATAGACATATTCTGGTTATGCACTGTAGATTGGCTCTATGCCGGTATTCATTTTCTCATTATCGACTCATGATTATAAGATTTTGGTTTCTCATGAGATTTCTGGATTTGGGAAACCGCATGTGAATTTGAAAACTTATGCTCAATTCAAAAGAAAAGTGCAATTTTTCGTGATATGATATATGGCATCCACCATGAGATTTCCCGGTTCTTAGCATATATATTTACCCGATTCGAGGAGCGAGGAGACACCGTCTGTGGGTACATGGTGGACCCGGTAGGGTATCCTAGGACAAGAAGATCGTATAGAGAGACGTTGAGCCCGACAGGGGAGCACTATCGACCAGTGATAGTTTGGCATGGAGGATATATGGAGGATAGAGATCGTAGTCGTGAGATCAGATGATATGGGGCCGATCCGGACAGACGAAGCCCGGGTTATAAGGATGATGTGTCGCTGTTGGACACGGTTTTCATGATGTTTTCGAGTGTCGATGCTGGACACTCAGGTTTTATCATGATTTTAGTGTGTCATTGCTGGATATACATTGGCTGATGCATTTATACATAATACATATGACATGTTATCACTTTATGACACGGACACGAGTACTTTGGTATTATACTTATGCTTATACTGTTATTCTTGTTATTTACTCGATGTCGTTATATTATTATATTACTGTATAACCAAAGAGATAGTCATACATTCGGTTTCTACTCGGTGATATCTTCTACTCACAAGTTGGCAACTCACCCCCGTTGTGCCATAATTTTCTTACAGGTTTGACCGCACAGATCCAGTAGCGGCTTGCTGGCACACCGTTTTCTTCAGGGTGATTGCTTTGATAGGTGGGATACACTTGCATCATGACCACCATTGTACTTGTATATTTCATTCATTTGTATCTGGTTAAAAAGCTCCATCAACCAGACCTTATATATTCGTAAACTTAGAACCTTTATTGTATATTCTTTCGGCCTTAGAGTCACGCTCATGTATTTATTATTGTTTCTGGTTTTCTTGATGATGCTTAGTTTCTTTGCTTTCTTTCTGTGTTTTGATCCTCGCCTTCGGCGTTGTATATTTATATTATTGCGTGGTTGTTTCCGCCAATTGGCGAAGAGCTAGCTCCCGCTTGGGGATGCCTATTATTATTATCGCTTGTATTGCTTTCGGATTACGATTTACAAAGGAGGTGCTGCCCAAATTTCAAACGACGAAAATGTTTTCAAGATAGATTATGAAACATTGTATTTCCTATGATATTACTTATGTTTTAAAGAAAGAACCTGATTTTATTAAACCTTTATTTCAAAAACTTCACCTCCACTATTTTCCCTAAAAGGTTTAGATTTCTAGGCTTTTGGCTTACTTGAATTAGGTGAGGTCATATAGACTTCACGTGATTCGAGTGCCAGTCATGTGCCTTTTCCGGGTCATGACAAAGTTGGTATCAGAGCATTAGGTTTAACCTTGGTTCTAGTCTAGGTTTGACTATGTGGAGTCTAAGATGTATATATATTTCGGAACCTAGGCTTGACCTTACGGAACTTAGACTTGGCCGAGAAGGTATTAGACCCTAACTTTCATCTCGTAGGTTAACCTCGGTTGATAGAGTAGGTAACTTAAGTATAGTGACGTACCGTGCGTATGTTCCGCGGTATACTTACGATACGCTACTTTGCTTAACTAGCCTTAGGATGTACATTTCTTATGCATGATATTTCTATTCGTTCTCATGATCTATCCTCATCGATATCGGATTGCGGTTTCTGTTACCTTGGCTACACGAGCAGAGAGAGTTGTGGCTAGAAATGCACTCTTAGCGAGCCCGTCAAGGACGAGGACTGACCGGGATGTATTCCGGTGACGTACGAATGCATTGATTTATTGTTTTACTAAGATTTCTCGTTGACGTGAACGTTCAGATCTGCACCAGATGATCGGGCAATTGCTAGAGGCCAGCCAGATTATGAAGACTATTAAGGTACCGTCTACTCCCGATGATTGAGGCGTTGTGTATCGTGCGGATAGATGAGCCAGCTATTGCTGAGTTTGACAAGATATCGCCCCCAGACATCTGAAGCTAATGCGGCATGAGTTTATATACAGGGTATGATAGAAGATCGCTAGTCACCTTTGGATAAGTGAATAGGACAGTTTGTTCGTTTGGATGCTCCGATGCAAGGTCATCAACTTGACTAGCTTCAGCTAGAAGATGACCTCATACAAACGTGTTGTGAGTCGATCGAGAAAGGACGAGCGAAAGCGCATTACTCCGATGACTTGGACGAACGTAATTGGCCAGATGCCTTCTAAAGGGTATTGGAAATTCCGAGTTCATAGCTTCGGAGAGACTATGGATATGACTACATCCAATTGGAGCACAATCTACACAGCTATGAAGAGATGATTCTGAATTGGTCCATATCGAAGGCAAGTGGAGTAAGAAGTTTGTGCGAGATCTTAACGAGTTGTTATTCCACTCCGTTGATGTCAGAGGTTTTCTACGTATGCAGAGGTGTTGGATGAAGCCACATTTCCACGAGAAAGTCATGATGAGAATGCAGCTGTCTCGGAACAAGAAACGAATTATGTAAAGGGTGATAACTTCTGGGCAGTCTGACAAAGATGAGATTGGAAAGAGACCCTGACAGGATCTTTTGGGAGTACTTCACGATAAAGACTTAGACCAGCATCGAGTGTATCGCGCACACTCAGTGGGCCAGAGGCTGCCATCTGTGACCATGATAATTGGTCAGGAGATCTTCAGAGAAGCGCTCGTACAGGACGGTTTCCGTCATTACTCTGAATCGGGATGTCGAGCCAAGGAGTCATGTAACTGGTAATCCGCAGAGAAAAATAAGAATCTAAAAGTATAAGACGCCAGACCGTGGACAGGAGGCAAGTAGATATCTTGCTCTGCCAGTCTTGGACACACCGGCACCTTTCGATATTGAAGGAGGGGCACCTCGACGGCAGTTATTGTGGATTTCGTCTCGGTGATTCATATATCACGTTTTCATCGTTTTGATGTCGGTATTTTGAGGATTTAGTTTCATAATTGATATTTCCTATGTGCACCACAATGGCACTTGATTCGTATTTTAATGTATCAGTTGTGCTGATTTCGTTTTCGTGCATCCCCATTTGCACTTGATTTTGATTTCGTACACTTCGAGATACTTGATTTTGATTTCGTGCATATAGTATGCATGTAATTTGACTTATGCTTTCGGTGTATTTTACACCCACTTTCAGTACTTTGATAAGATTTTGTGCATGCAGATGCACATGTTCATGAGTTTATATACCGCGGTATACTTGATTTGATTTGATGTATGTTGTATACCATTTATTTCGATTTTGATACTCGATATTTGTTTTCGTGCACCCTAGTGCAGTGGATTTATGTTTTCGTGCACCCTGTGCACTTGATTAAGATTCTTGCGCATACTTGGCGCACTTGATGTGATTTTATGCACACCATATGCACTTAATCGAGATTCTTCGTGCATATTAAATGCACCCGGTATTGTTGTCAGACACACCCGTTGCACACGACATATGCTTTCGTGAACACCCGTTGCACTTAGTTTTGTTTCTGTGCACATTTTTGGCACCTGTATTTGATTTCGATTTCCATGCACACCAGACGAACGTGGCTTTTTTATGTACACTATTGAGATTGATTCCTTTCGAGCATCATGTTTTCATGATATTTACTATATGGTGTAATAACCGAGCATGACTAGTCTGGGGACTGTACCTGAATATTTCTGCATGCATTGATATTTACCGAGAGGATTTTTAAAGAGAGCTATAGTCTCAATATTTTTCCTACGTGTCCATGATGACACGAAACGTTGCGAAGAAACCCCTTCTAAATTATTTTCAAAAGGCGGGACGTATATGTTAAACAGAGGATATATATATATATAGCTATTTTCTTTAAAATGCATGTCCGCTACTTATGTCGTGATGTGTGCATCGCACGGCATTTGAAAAAAGAATTTTACTTGCACCTTTTTTCAGTGGTTTTGACGACTTCACAACGATGCATACTATATATATAATATAGTCCTAACTACATTATACTTGATCTTGACAATGGATTTTGAAACTGGTATTTTCGCATTAACTCCCATGATGGCATGACGCTTGACGAAGTTTCAATTGTGAGTTTTGCACTCTTTTCATGCGCATGTATGGCGCTATGATATGTTTTATGTATTCGTGATTTCGAAGCCCCGTTAACTTGATCAATTTACGAAAATGTTTTTATAATTGGAGGGTTTTAATTTAAATTCGAGGACCGAATTTTTTTAAGGGGGAAAGATTGTAACATTACAGAAAAATAAAATATTATTTTTGGAAATTAAATAAATAAAATATTAAATTTTATGGATATTATAAAAGTATGGAGATTTGCTTTAATGAAGAAGCATGATTATATCCTTATAGTTTAGAAAATAATTAGAAAATTAATATGAATTATTGATTTTGAAAGTGTTTAGTTGATTTGGAAATTTTATAAATTATTATACAATTATTTGTATACAAGTTTAATACTAAACTCGATTAATATTTCACTAATTATGCATTAATCTCATATATGTATCATGGCATGCAACATAACATGTTGCAAATACTTGTTACATATTTTTGAACCATGCTTCATTTGCATTTACATGATTTTTGTTTTGTTTTTAAACAAAAAGGGGGAAATAAAAGAAAAGAAAAGAGAAGATATTTTGTGAGAGTAGGACACTTAAGTATGGGCAAGAGAGAGGGGGGCGTTTTTCTCACCATGGCTCCTTCTATGTTTCTCATCTTCATCTTCTTCATTCTTCTCCTCCTCCCTCCGCCTCCTCTACCACCCATAAACACCCCCAAATCCACACCAAAACACCATACCACCTTCACAAAAATCTTTCCCCACATCACTAGAAACCCCATGGTTGGATCAAGTTAAGGTTGTGAGAACTTTAGCCACCTTAGAAGATTCTTAAGTTGCTTCCAAGAGGTAAATTCTGCACTTTTAGTTAAGTAATTAGCTTTCCTACCCTTCTATAATAGTTTAGAGTTAAACTAATGTAGTTTAGTGTTCTTGGAGAATTCCAAGATGAAGGTTAGGGGATATTATGACTTGTGAAGGTATAATTGAGGTGTAATTAGTGACCAAAACCTCTGTAGTGTTAGAATTATGGACTAAACCTGAAACTAAAACCCCAAACCATGAACTTGGAAATCTCCGATATCAGTTTTTGTGGAATTTGTGATGAGATTTTGAGATCTGCTATAACTTAGGAGCTCTGAAAAATAATTAGCAATCACAGTGAGACGTGCAGGTGATTATGAGAATACCCTAGAGACCTGAGACCCCAAGTCAACTATTTAGCCGCAAATACACTACTTTTGGCCGCAAATTGCGGCCTGGGAATGTTGGATTCATGCTTGGTTCATGGCTTCTTTATCAGATATTTAGACCTATCCTATATGCAAAATGTCCCAATTTCACATAGGGCAAAATCTGGAGGTGTTTTCCCAAGTTACTGTTTTCCTTTTCCGACTTTTAATGACTTGAGTTTTGGTATTTAGGTTTGACTCGGTCGTTTGACGTTTGTACGTCGACGTCGAGAGTTGTTTAGCTATGTATGTCTCGTTTGTCGTATCGGTTTTCGGACTCGATTTTGATGTCAATATGACGTATTTGAACTTTAGGTACCTTCGCGTGGATTTCGGGACGATAAGGGAGAGCAAGGCGTTCATCGACTGCGGCTAAAGCGAGGATCGAAGGTGAGTAAATGTATATCTACGGGAAAAGTCGGGTGAATGGCGTATAGCCCCCCTGCAACCGTAGAATAGGAAATTTATATGTATTATATATATGTTAATGCGAGATATGGATACTTAGCAAATAGGGTTTTAGGAGACCGTAGGATTAGAATAAGCATACTCGTCGGATGGTATACCCTTAGCCATAATTCTTTTTAGTCGTGAGCCTTGGTTACATGTTGTCACACACACGCAAACACACACTTGGTATGATATGTGTGTATATGTATATGTGTGTGTGTGTGTGTTTATAAATATATATATATATATATATATATATATGTATGTATGTATATATGTATGTATGTATGTATACACACACACACACACATGTAAGATGAGGATAGTATATGCTATATGGATACTCGTTAAGTCAAGTGCAAAAGGGACTCAAAATAATTTGATATGATCGGAAAAGATGTTAAGAGATTATGATATATGTTTGAGTTAAAACATCGTATATGATACGATATACTAAAGGATCGTTCGGCGATATACTCATAACATGCAATAACATGTGACTTGATGAAATAATAGAATGTATGTGACCTTAGATCCGTACCTTTGATTAGGATATCATACGACGGATGATTTCGTACGAATTATGATATATACGATATTTGACTCGTACCCTCGATTTGAGGATGCCGTAAGATGGATTTTACCGTACGAGATATATATATATATATATAATGATTGATCTGCACCCTTGACTCGAGAATGCCGTACGATGGACTATACCGTACGTGATACTATGAGGCTGGATCGCCGACTACTAGATATATTGACTCGGAAATGTTATAAATTTCTTATCACTTTCGACTTGGTTTGTAGCTTAGTCTTTTTAATTACTTAAGTAGATATTAGAATAGAATTACTGTCATACTTATTTTCAAAAATAACGAATTGTAGGTATTTTCATAGAGCAACCCGAGAGACGCTGTGGATTTTCAAAAGATATCTCTTTTCTCAAAAACACTGTAGCCCCTACTTTTCTAAAAACAACGATTCGTGATATTTTTAATATAATAACTGTATGGCTCGTACATAGATTTATATATCTTATTGTTATTTTTACTGTTCACTTTCCCACTATGCTCATATTGTTCTCATTGCAGTTATATATACATGTTCTTTTCATTAACTGTTATGATCTCGTCTGCTAGGACACATGCACCATTACCGATGATGCGTATGTTGCACGTACACTTACTTGCCGGCTCAGTCACATCATCATCGGTAATCGCCATGCCACGTACATATTAGGGAACCGTTACTTCATTCGTATAAGCTAATAAATTGTAGCTTAGTAGTATTGTTAGCATTCTTGCTCTCACATGCTAGTTTAGACTTTGCATTTCTTACTTAGATGTCACATGCATTATATATACATATTCTGATTATGCACTGTAGATTGGCTTTATGCAGGTATTCATTTTCTCATTATCAACTCATGATTATGAGATTTCAGTTTCTCATGATATTTCTAGATTTGGGAAACCGCATGTGAATTTGAAAACTTATGCTCAATTTAAAAGAAAAGTGCGGTTTCTCGTGATATGATGTGTGGCGTCCACCATGAGATATCCCAGTTCTTAGCATATATATTTACCCGATTCGAGGAGCGAGGAGACACCGTCTGTGGGTACATGGTGGACCCAATGCGGTATCCTGGGGCAAGAAGATCGTATAGAGAGACGTTGAGCCCGACAAGGGAGCACTACCGACCAGTGATAGTTTAGCACGGTGGATATCCGGAGGATACCGACCGTAGTCATGAAATCAGATGATATGGGGCCGATCCGGACAGACGGAGCCCGAGTTATAAGTATGATGTGTCGCTGTTGGACACGGTTTTCATGATATTTTCGAGTGTCGATACTGGGCACTCAGGTTTTATCATTAATTTAGTGTGTCGTTGCTGGACACACATTGGCTGATGCATTTATACATAATACATATGACATGTTATCACTTTATGACACGGACACGAGTACTTTGGTATTATACTTATGCTTATATTGTTATTCTTGTTATTTACTCGATATGGCTATATTATTATATTACTGTATGACCTAAGAGATGGTCATACATTCGGTTTCTACTCGGTGATATTTTCTACTCACAAGTTGGCAACTCACCCCCGTTGTGCCACAGTTTTCTTGCAGGTTTGACCGCACAGATCCAGTAGCGACTTGCTGGCACATCGTTTTCTTCAGGGTGATTCCATTGATAGGTGGGATACATTTGCATCGTGACCACTATTGTACTTGTATATTTCATTCAGTTGTATCTAGTTAAAAAAGCTCCATCAACCAGATCTTGTATATTCATAAACTTAGAACCTTTATTGTATATTCTATCGGTCTTAGAGTCACGCTCATGTATTTATTATTGTTTCTGGTTTTCTTGATGATGCTTAGTTTCTTTGCTTTCTTTCCGTGTTTTGATTCTCGCCTTCGACGTTGTATATTTATATTATTGCATGGTTGTTTCCGCCAATTGGCGAAGAGCTAGCTCCGGCTTGGGGATGCCTATTATTATTATCGCTTGTATTGCTTTCGGATTAAGATTTACAAAGGAGGTGCTGCCCAAATTTCAAACGACGAAAATGTTTTCGAGATAGATTACGAAACATTATATTTCCTATGATATTGCTTATGTTTTAAAGAAAGAACATGATTTTATTAAATCTTTATTTCAAAAACTTCACCTCCACTATTTTCCCTAAAAGGTTTAGATTTCTGGGCTTTTGGCTTACTTGAATTAGGTGAGGTCCTATAGACTTCACATGATTCGAGTGCCAGTCACGTGCCTTTTCCGGGCCGTGACAGTATTGAAGGTTGATATCGCGCTGTGTTCGGAAAGCCATTATAAAATTTCTCTGGCCAGGGCAAGTGAGATTTACTGGTAGGTACTCCAGTAGTTTCTCAGAGTATATTGGGCTCTACCCGGCATGACTTATTGCGCTATTAGGGGTCTAACGGTTACCATCACCCTTGGTACGATATGCGAGTATCTTAGACGAATAGACTGGACTGTACGGTGATTGTCACAGATAGGCTCGGTAGGAGTTCGGATAGTTTGCTCATCGGCCTTCTTATCGACAGATGACTGGGTAGCCGTTACGTGCAGCTAGTACCGCCGATGGACTTATAGTTAAACCCATTGCCAGCATACTGTCGAGTCTTTAGAGTTCCACACAGAGAGTTTCCCTGCTTCGGGCGAAACGATGTAGAGCCCGTATGGTTTTACGGCAGGGTTCCGATCACATACGTGCACTGGCTGCATGGATGTAGTTCAGACGGATAATACTGGTGGGATTTGGTTTAAGCCGGATTCTAGTGTTATATTATTAGATTATTATATCTCATTGTATTCATATTTTTCGGAATACGAATACGGGTATGTATATACGGTGAGGGCATTCTTGTAATTTCATTAGAGATGCTTCTAGAAGGGGACACCTCATTATTTGGTTTATCTATTTTTGGAAATAAATTAATAAGGTGGAAAATGGAGATATTTGTGGCATGGAGTGAAGCATGGCTCATGGTTTATTTTATTGGTTCGGACTCACTATTCAAGCATGGTTGATATTTTCAATTGGAAAATATTGCATGCTTGAGTGAGATGAGTGTAAGAGTCATTCTTCACTTGTCTTAACTCTAGCTCATTTGTTCTTTTACAATCTCTCTCCATTTTTCTCTCCTTCTTCCTCAAGACCTAAAACCTTCACATGTGTTGTGAATCATTAGGTCTATTGAGATTAAATACTCCACTGGACCCTCTATATCTTTTAAGCTACCTAGCTTAGCAAACTATGTACCTTAGTTATCTCAGTTTAGAGGTTGGATCTTGAAGTATAGACTCTCGGGTGGATCATCTTCGACACGAGGAGGCCGACGATCAAGCGCGATCCGGATCTTCGAGGAGCTCAAGAAGAGGAGGAGGAGAAGAAGACACAAAGGACTTGTAAATAAGGAGGTATAAATACTAACATAGTAGTTAGAACACCTAGTAGAATAGCTAGTTAAGGTTTCAGTAAAGATCCTGGAGTTAAAGTCGGTGTTGCGAAGTAAGAAAATCGTTTTTTGTAAATTCTGCCTCACCACGAACCCGCGGAGTGCGCGACATTGACTTACAGTGGCATCAGAGCCTACTCTTAATTAGCTAGTTAGCATGTGATTAGAACTTCGATCGACGGAAAAATACCCGAAATTAAATTTCCGAGATATGCTTGTTGTCAATTTTTTAAAACTTTTCAAAAAACTATTTCAGTGACCTTAAAAATACATGCAGGAATTTCTAAGACCTAGAAAAAAATCTCAGCAACTAACTCATCAACTTTGCGGTGGAACCGCCGCCAAATAGGTCATTTGATTGAGGAACCGCCGACGAATTGTGGCCGAGTTGCTCCCAATTTTTTCTGTGGTTTTTGTTCTTGGAATTATGATTTTTGGTATATTTGGTTTTTACCCAGATTGTTTGTGTACTGGTTTGTGCATGGAGTAAACACGGATAAGTATTATCGATCGAAATTCTAAGTTCTTAGCTAATATATGATTATGTGATTATATATGTGTTGCTAAACGTCTGCTAATCGCTATATATCGATTAGTGGGGATTGCACATATCTGTATTGTGATGGTTTGTATATATGAAGTATTGGATCGTCGTGGATGAATAGTCGGGGGATGTGAGAAGAGTGTTTTCTTTTCTTTCATTCGTGTAAATTTGTAAATTGATATAATATTATTTTTGCGGGGCACATCCGGGTTGAATTTGTAGCCACCGTTGTATTATTTCATTTACTTTTTCTTGCACCTAAGATAGACCCAAGGTGGGGTGCACAAACTACCGGGTTCTTGAAGTGCCGCGTAGCCTACTCATTTTATTGAGGGAAGTTGCTTCACTTCAGGAATTTGGCGGGTAGTTTGCCGCACCCATAGAGGTCTATGGTAGGGTTTGGCTATTCATCACGACCGTGGAATCCGTTTTTCGTTCTAGGCTAAAACGAAACACGGAATTCCTAGTATATCCAATATATTCATCTGTGATCTGTGATCTAGAATGCCTATTATTGTTTTCTTTGCATTAATCAATATTAATGCGGTCCCATCATTTAACCCTATCATTGCAGAAAAGAAACGAAAATAGAATGTACGCTTATGTCATCCGCATTCGACACGGGGCCCCGTCATACACCGTTAGGTTACTTAACTAACGGCAGAGCGGGGGCTGGACTAGCGCGGGTGAAAAATATACGCAACGTTTATTATAAACATTGCGTATGTTTTTCACCCGCGCTAGTCCAGCCCCCGCTCTGCCGTTAGTTAAGTAACCTAACGGTGTATGACGGGGCCCCGTGTCGAATGCGGATGACATAAGCGTACATTCTATTTTCGTTTCTTTTCTGCAATGATAGGGTTAAATGATGGGACCGCATTAATATTGATTAATGCAAAGAAAACAAACCAAAGTTTAAATCGTTGGAACAATTTCAAAACCACTCGGTTTTCTTGAAAAACAACTTTTAAATGCGAAGCCTAAACTACTCCTTTTAAAAGCTATCGTGGTTCCTTCGACTATATTAAATTCATTACGTTCACGGTTTTGCCAAAACCATCCATAGCCATCCGTTATTTCAGATGGGTATTCAGTAGTATTCAAGCTATGTATTTTGACCTTCGCCAAGGCATAGTGATTGGTAGCTGCTGGGTATTCATCTGTAGCATAGATAGATGCATTAATTTGGGACAATCATATAGCTATTTTGGCCTTCATCAAGGGTTTGTACGGATGGGTTCAAATTAACCTGGATAATGATGGGTAGAACTTGACTTGCATCTTATGATATGTTGGCCTTCGTCAAGGTCATATGCATATGGGGCAAAAATCCACATTGGGAGTTTCAAAGGAAAATTAAACTTGCTAGTTTTGCATACCATTTGGAGTGTAATGATTTTGGTAGGATTCCTTCAAGTTTGTCACACGATGATATTTAGATCCCGATCCTACTGTGAGTATCCGCTACTCTTCGGGAGATTTTTTCACCAAACAATCAATGCTATAAACTAAGTAGGTGCCTAGAACGGTGTTAGCGGGGCTACGCTTCCAGGGAAAAGAGGCTATGTAATTAAGGAACTTCGCGAAAGCGCTGGAAAACCTCCCTCAAATTACCAACACTAGCATGGCCGAAAGGTTAAGAAAGAATTGTAGGGTGAGATTAATCCTGACTAATTCTTCTTTTATGGTTTGAAGGAGGATTCGAGGAACTGTGGAAGCCATCCTGTTCAGATAAACTAATAACCAATATAAATTTGCAAGAGTATTATACCGAGTGTTTCTTCTCTCTCCTAATTGCAGTAACCAAAATGACCAGGCTTAAGTTACTGCTAGATAAAAATAAATTGACTGGGCCAAACTATAAAGATTGGCTAAGGAATGTCCAGATGGCCATTATCTATGACAAGCTGGGCTACCTCCTTACTACCAAATCCCCCGCCGTCCAAGGTCCAGATTCCACCGTCGCGGATGTTGAAATCCGTAATACATGGGAAATAGACAGTGCGAGAGCCAAGTGCCTCGTGTTGGCCTCAATGGATAATGAACACCATAGGCGGCACGAGAAGATAGACTTAGCTTCCATCTTCCCCCATACCAAAGATTTATATGGAGAGAAATCTCGTATCGCAAGATATGAGACATCGAAGAAATTGTTTCAGGAGAGCTTGGCTATCGGGTCATCTGTAGGGGACCACGTCCTTAAGATGATTAGCTATATTGAAGAGCTCGCGGACCTTGGGACCACGTTGGAGAACGAGTTATATACTGACTTGATTCTACAGTCCCTCCATTCTACCTACGCCCAGTTTATCTTGAATTTCAACATTCAAAAGAAGAAAGTTTCGCTTCCAGAACTCCTCAACATGTTGAGGAGTGCTGAGGGCACCCTATAGAAATCCAGGGAAATACCCGCTCTGCTTATTGGGGAATCTTCTTTTTCTATATCTAAGGCGAAAGCCAAGGAGAAGAAAAAGAAGGCATCCACCAAGCCGAAAGGCGGTGTCAGTAAGGTAGAGGGAATGGGCAGGGCAAAAGTTTCAGGGCTGACAGTAGAGAAGGAGGAATGTTTCTATTATCACGGGAAAGGGTATTGGAAGAAGGACCGCATGGCTTAGAAATCCAGAAACCAGGATTCGAAGCACGTTATGGCTTCGGCTTCAGGTGTGTTTATGATTGAAAACTGTCTATCAATTAACTCTACTTCCTGGGTACAATATACCGGATCAGGATTTCATATCTGTAATTCATTACAGGCTCTGCAAAACCGTAGAGTTATAAAGGATGGTGATATGACTCTCAGGATTGCTAACAGAATGAGCGTGGATGCTGTATCCGTAGGGGAAAATCACCTAGGATTGACAAGTGTGCAGATTTTGATTTTGCATAACTGTTTATGTGTACCTAGTTTGGCATGTAATATCATATCTGTATCTTTACTATCTAAAAAAGGTTATGATTTTACATTTATAAGCGATGCCGTCCACATCCACCTTAATCAAGATTTGATTGGGTCAGGTATACTAGATAACGGTATATATGTATTAAATTAAGCTCAGGTTTTCAATGTCCAGAACACACTTAAAAGAAAGTCTCCAGAATTAGCATTGTAGACTGGGTCACATCAATGAAACACTGTTGACGAAGTTACATAAAGAGGGATATTTGAATCCGTTTGAATATCAGTCTTATGCAACTTTTCAATCATGTCTCATAGGAAAGATGATAAAGACTTCGTTCACTAGACACGGGGTAAGAGCCAGCGAGCTCTTGTGACTCATACACAGCGACGTGTGTGGTCCAATGTTTACACATGCAAGAAGTGGTTATTCCTACTTCATTACTTTTACGGATCATTTCTCAAGGTATGGATATATATTCTTAATGAAACATAAATTTGAGGCCTTTGAGAAATTCCAGGAATATAAGAATGAAGTAGAAAAACAAACAGGCAAAAGTATTAAGACACTTAGATCTGATCGAGGTGGTGAATACTTAAGTGCCAAATTCCTGGATTACTTAAAAGAGAATGGAATTCTCTCTCAGCTTACTCCTCCATACACACCTCAACACAACGGTGTATCGGAAAGGCGGAACCGAACCTTATTGGATATGGTACGTTCCATGATGAGTATCGCTGAGTTACCGCGATCCTTCTGGGATTATGCACTAGAATCAGCTGCATATCTTTTGAACAAGGTTCCTACTAACTCAGTGCCTACCACACCATATAAAATGTGGAGTGGGAAGAAATCCTATCTTAAGTATCTTAAGATATGGTAATGTCCAGCTTTTGTAAAAACACAGCATGCGGACAAGCTCGAAGCACGCTCAGTACTGTGTAAGTTTGTGGGATACCTAAATAACTCCAGGGGGTATCTTTTCTATTACGCGGAGGAACAAAAGGTCTTTGTTTCTCGGCATGCCCACTTTTTGGAAACTCAATTTCTTGAAAAAGAAATAAGTAGGAACACAATAGAACTGGAAGAAATTCCAGAACCATAAGCTATTACTTAAAGCATAGAGGAACCAGAAGTTTCTAAAGAACCGGACATCCCCGCGCCACTCCGCAAGACTAATAGGCAGTCTCATCCGCTCGAGAGATACTATGGTTTTCTCATAGACGGGGATAGAGAGGATTGTATCATCAACGATGATGAGCCAACTAGTTTCCAGCAAGCCATCAGGAGCAGAGACTCGGTAAAATGGCTGGATGCAATGCGGATCGAAATGGAGTCCATGTACACTAACAAAGTATAGACTTTGGACATTGCACCAGAAGGGGTAAAACCCATAGGCTGCAAATGGATCTTCAGAAATAAGATTGGTATAGATGGACAGGTTGAAACCTATAAGGCTAGACTTGTTGCAAAAGGTTTTCGTCAAAGATCTGGTTTGGACTATGATGAAACCTTTTCTCCGGTGGTTATGCTCAAATCGATTCGGATCCTTTTTGACATTGCTGCCTTCCACGATTATGAAATTTGGCGGATGGATGTAAAGACCGCTTTTCTAAATGGAAATTTGAAAGATTGTGTTTATATGGATCAGCCAGAGAGTTTCATAAAGAGTGGGAGCAGCAGAAGAGTGTGAAAGTTGCTTAAATCCATTTATGGATTAAAGCAGGAATCACGGAATTGGAACATCTGTTTCGATGACACGGTCATAGAATTCGACTTTATCAAAAATTCAGATGAACCATGCATTTATAGTAAAATTATAGCGAGAACTGTAGTATTCCTCGTCTTGTACATGGATGACATTCTCCTGATAGGAAATGGCATTCCTATGCTACAATCAGTCAAAGGATTCTTGTCACAAAGGTTTTCCATGAAGGACCAGGGTGGTGCCTCCTACATTCTAGGGATCCAAATCTATCGTGATAGATCTAAAAGGATATTGGGATTTTCATAGTCAAGGTATATCGACACCATACTGAAAAGATTTAGTATGGAAGATTCAAAGCGCGGTAATCTACCGGCTTATCACGGAATCATCATCTCCAAAGAGATGTCTCCCAAGACTGATTTGGAAAGGGACCACATGACTATTATACCCTACGCTTCTGCGGTAGGCTCTATAATGTATGCGATGTTGTGTACCAGACCAGATGTAGCTTACGCACTGAGCATTGTAAGCAGGTATCATTCAAACCCAGGGGAGAAGCACTAGACAGCAATTAAGAACATTCTCAAGTATCTGAGAAGGACTAAGGAGATGTTCTTGGTGTACGGCAATGAAGACCTCCAGATCGAGGCCTTCGCCGATTCCAGCTTCCAGAGTGACAAGGATGACTCCAGGTCTATGTCGGGTTATGTGTTTACCCTCAATGGAAGGGTGATATGTTGAAAGAGCTCCAAGCAGGACACCGTTGCTGATTCGACAATAGAAGCAGAGTATATCGCTGCATGTGACGCCACGAAAGAAGCAGTCTGGATGAAGAAGTTCATTACAGAACTTCGGGTGGTTCTGTCAATTGTTGATCCAATACCTATGTATTCTGACAACAACGTGTCTATAGCTTTAGTGAAGGAACTAAGGTCCCATCAGAAGTCCAGACATATCTTGAGGCAGTACCACCTGATCAGGGAGATCGTTGATTGCCGGGAGATCGAGGTGCGGAGAGTAGAGACAGAGAACAATACTGCAGATCCACTCACAAAGGCCATCCCTCAGACACTGTTCGAGAGGCTAATCAAGATGATAGGTCTGCGATATACCAATACATGGCCTTAGTGCAAGTGGGAGATTTTTAGTGATATATGCCCTAAAGGCTATTATTGTATAGTACTGGATTATATATTACATTTTGGAAGCTTGGGATATTCACATATATAATAACAGTCTTGCTCAAAATGGTGGTATGCTATTTGGTTTGATTCTACCTCAATATATGTATGTATTTCTTTTAGCATATCGCTAATACATATTGGTAGAGCCCTTAGGATCTTTGCTTGACTACTAGCGTAGTGATGGCAGTCACACTAGTGGAGGTTAGGTAGTCTATAAGCACATCCTTATACAGGTCCCTAGTCATAGGATTATCGAGACAGGGCATCGATACTCCAGAGTAGACTAGTGTATACGCTTCTCATCCCAGCAGGGGAGATGGTATGTCCCACAGCCATTGGTATGTCGTACCGGAGATAGTATACAGGTGCTCATTGGGTTATGAATTACACTAGACAGACTCATTGGGAACTGGTGGTTGGTATTATACCTATCAATAGGTAGCAATTCCCGGGTGGCATAAGTACAAGTTAGTCCGTTGACTTGACATCACTATTCATCTCGAGTGTGTTCCCACTGTACTTAGATTACTACCCTACCACGGCTCAAAAGAGTCATGCAAACAGGTAGTGGTTGGGTGCATTCCCGAAGCACTTGGAGGCAGTAGCGGTTAGATGGGATTCATCTCTCCTGGTATTGGGGGTTGATATCGCGCTGTGTTCGGAAAGCCATTACACAAAGTCCCTGGCCAGAGCAAGCGAGATTTACTAGCAGTTACTCCAGTAGTTTCTCAGGGTATATTGGGCTCTAACCCGACACGACTTATTGCTCTATTAGGGGTCTGACGGTTACCATCCCCTAGGCCCGATATATGAGTATTTTAGACGAACAGACCGGACTGTATGGAGATTGTCACAGATAGGCTCAGTAGAAGTTCGGATGAGTTTGCTCATCGGCCTTCTTATCGACAGATACCTGAGTAGCCATTACGTGCAGCTAGTACCGCTGACGGACTTATGGTTAAACTCATTGCCAGCGTACTGACGAGTCTTTAGAGTCCCATACAGAGGGTTTCCCTGCTTCGGGCGAAATGATGTAGAGACAGTATGGTTTTACGGCAGGGTTCCGATCACATACGTGCACTGGCTTCACAGATGTAGTTCGGACGGATAATACTAGTGGGCTTTGGTTTAAGCCGAATTCTAGTATTATATTATTGGATTATTATTATCTCATTATATTTTTATTTTTCGGAATACGAATACGGATATGTATATACGGTGAGGGCATTCTTGTAATTTCACAAGAGATACTTCTAGAAGGGGACACCTAATTATTTGGTTTATCTAGTTTTGGAAATAGATTAATGAGGTGGAAAATGGAGATATTTGTGGTATGGAGTGAAGCATGGCTCATGGTTTATTTTATTGGTTTGGACTCACTATTCAAGCATAGTTGATATTTTCAACTGGAAAATATTGCATGCTTGAGTCAGATGAGTGTAGGAGCCATTCTTCACTTGCCTTGACTCTAGCTCATTTGTTCTTTTACATTCTCTCTCCATTTTTCTCTCCTTCTTAAAAACCTAAAACCTTCACATGTGTTGTGAATCATTGGGTCTATTGAGATTAAATACTCCATTAGACTCTCTACATCTTCTAAACTACCTAGCTTAGCAAACTATGTATCTTAGTTATCTCAGTTTAGAGGTTGGAGCTTGAAGTATAGACTCTCGGGTGGATCATGTTCGATACGAGGAGACCGACGATCAAGCGCGATCCGGATCTTCGAAGAGCTCAAGAAGAGGAGGAGGAGGAGAAGACCCGAAGGACTTGTAAACAAGGAGGTATAAATACTAACATAGTAGTTATAACCTCCTAGTAGAATAGCTAGTTAAGATTTCTGTAAAGATCCTGGAGTTAAAGTCGGTGTTGCGAAGTAAGAGAATCATTTTTTGTAAATTCCGCCTCTCCGCGAACCCGCTGGGTGCGCGACATTGATTTACACCCTTCGGCCTCCCCGAGGAGTGGTCCAAACCATGAGCCCGCGGGGTGCTGATTGAAACGAATTTCTCGTTGTGTCGGTTTAGAAAATTAATAGAAATCACAACCAAAAATATTTTGACCGCAATCAATAACGGTGTCGAATGTAGCGCGTTAGTAAGTGCAGATCGTCCACAGGGAAAGTGTAATCATTCGTGTTTTGATTTAGATGAGTTGAAACTTTAAAAAAAATAAAAGAAACAATTCATGATTTGTAAATTGAATTTTAAGAATTAGAAAAATCTAGATCTAATAACAAGAAAACATTAAAATCAAGAAATGTCAATTGATGATTTCCAATCCAAATATCAAGAATCGAAGTGAGGCTCGTAGGAATCGATCGGATCTATAGATGTGATGAAATCTAGCGATTACGTATTCTTATCCTTCGATGAATTGATACTAGATCGATGATGATCAACGAGAATTAGGGATTTCTTGTGAAACTAGGGTTTCATCATTTATCCCTTATTCCTTCGTCGATATCATTCACGTTCTAGCCTCTAGTAAATTCAAGAATCGGTCGTGGATCCCTAATTTCAAGTGATCACAATCAAGAAAGTATCGCAACGAAACTAAGTCGTCGATTCTTCAATTTGCTAGGGTTTACAAAACTCGTAGGACTTAAGAATCGTTTTAAGATTTGTTACATCATCATTCTATTGATCATCTCGACTCCTTTACGAGCGGAGTTTTACTCAAAAATCACAACAAGAACCACAATCACAAATTGAGATCGAATCATGATGCAAGAATTTAAAGAAAGCAAGATTAAAGAATTTCACTTTTTATTTATATCAACAATTCCGTTACAAATCGCTCAAGAACTACAAGAGGAAGAACTCGATCGTCAATTTGGCTTCGCTCGTCTTCTTGAGTCGCGGATCGGCTTGGATCACTTGCTCGATTGAAGATCGGCTCCGCTCCTAAAAGGTTGAAGGCTTCTTGCTTGAATGGTACTCGGGATCTTGAATTTGGTTTTGGATTTTGGGATTAGGGCTACAAGATGTGTCACTCAACTTGTAGGAGGATTTGGGAGAGATGAAGAACCAATCATGAACTACATCTACCCTTAGATCTAGGCTCCTTTTTATAGACCTCAAAACCCTAGATCTAGAATTCAAATTTAAATTTCCGTCCAAAAGTTTGTTAGCTAGAGAGGCTTCTAGAAGTAGTTAGTTGGAGGGAGCTTCTAGAACTAGTTTGTTAGGAGCTTAATCAAGATTAGCTTAATTTAATGATCTTCGCTGATCTGGCAGAAGCTTCGAGAGTTCTGTAGAAATTGCCATAGCTTTCTGAGGTGTAGGAACTGAGGGAAGTAATCTGCAGTAAAAATGGGCTGATGATGTGGCAATACTGCCACGGATCCGCGGCATAAGCCTGCTTAGGCCGCTGATCCGCGGCCCAATAGGAGGCTTAGTGCTTCAACATCTCTGGTAATTCTTGTACTGACTTCAGGTGTACTTCATGATATGTTGATTCCCAAAATTCCTTCTAGATCATTGCCAGATCTCAGATCTTTGAGTTGGCGTATTTTTTATCAGCAATTTGACAATTTTGGCTCGGTTCCTGGAATTTCCTGCACAGACTTCGAAACAAGTGTTGCGCAATATAGGGATGATGCGATGCCATGATAAACAGTTAATTTCCTTAATAAATGTCGGTTTTAGAATATAACACATGTAATCTGGTATTTCAGGGATGTTTTTCTAATATGTGAAATATGCAAACCGAACACCTCTAGATAAATGCAAAAGATAGGGAAATTGACGTGTTAAAAATACATTATTTTCGACTGATCAAATTTCCCCAAACTTATTTTCGGTCGTCTCGAGCGAACTGTTTTATTCAAAAGAGAAGGAGAAAATAAAGAAAGAGAAAAACTATCTAGCACACTTTCGTAAGCAACATGATTGCACTGAGCACGTGCAACAAGCCTTTAAACCTCTAGGTGTCCCTAGTAGGAGGAGTGTTGTCTCCTGAGGGTTTTCAGCGGATTGCACCCACAAAATCCAATAATAAAAGGAAGATCATGAATATTACATTTAAAGAAAAGAATTGTAAAAGAAAAACTTTGAAAATTAGGGTTTTCAACTAAGCTAGTGTTTCGGTTGTCATGAGCCCTATCTTAATAGTCATGAAAAGATGTTAGAAATCACATCATCCCTCAATAAAACATCGTCTTTATTCTTCATTCCTATCTTTCTTCCATACATCGATCATATCACCCTACGTGTGTGTAATAAACATCCCTACACCCGGAGAATTCAATTCAAGCTATCATACTCTTGCCCATCAGCCTCGGTACTTTTTAATTAATGAATATTTAGATGAATTTGCTCACACACTTTCATGCGACCATTAATACTTCTTGAGGTACTAACCGACCGATTACTCATGTGCTTGCTTATTTGGTGTTTTTCCTCGTCTTGCACCACCTAAGACTTAGCAGTGACTCCCAGACCAGTTGGCCTTAGGGCACTAGGTGAAGAGGCACCCTCGCTATATTTTTTTATTGCTACCTTGGCGATAACAAAACCAGTGTCCATTTTTTTTTCACCATTTTATATTTTCTTCATTATTTTTTTTCTTCATACATCGGCTTTTAGACAAGAGCATTTCAAGATATCCTCTACTATCCCGGGCTTCAAGACGTGTGTAAGTGCGAATAGTAGGGTATCAACGTTCAAAATGTTTGGCTTGCAGAATAGAAACTATTTTTCAGACTTATTTTATCCTCAGATTAGTGACTTCTTTCATCTTACTAACCCTTGGGACAATGGCTCATAACTACTTATTACTAGTTCGTATAAGAAAACTTCTAATTTTCTTGGTTTTCTTAAATTTTTCTAATCTTTTGGATGTAATTTTTCACTATCTAAACTTTTATTATCTTATTTATGTACAAAAATATTTTTATATTTTGAAATATTTTTTAAATTTTTATAGGTTTTCAAAATGTTTTGTGCTTATGCAAAGTATGATGCAAATGATGCAAAAATAAGCACAAACCTCCCCCAAACTTGTTTTCAACAGTGTCCTCAATGTTGACATCTGCTAAATCTCGAAAAACCTGTAAGCTTGGTTGGAATTTATTAGTGGGGGCAAAATATTTAAGTGAAGATCCTCCCCCAAACTTATTTTTGGCTCATCATTTTGTAATAAAAAAAATCTTTTCAAGAGCCAGAAAAAAAAATGCCCCCCCCCCAAACTTGAGTTATGCAATGTTAATCTTTTGAAAATCACATGAGGGGGTCAAAAATCATTGGTCGATGCCAAGCTTTACAAAGACCGAAGGTTAACACCAACCATTCAAAATTTTTATCAATGCAGTGCTCGGGTTGGTGGAAGAAGAAGTGGGGAAAGGGTAAGTGGTGAAATAGACTGTGTGTGCGTCTCATTTTGGAGAGACGATGCAGTGAATGTGATGGATTACTCGCATTCTTTTTACAGTTCAAAAGAAAGGGTGGAGGTTCAATTTCATTGATTGGGAGATGATTCATCTCAACACCCGTGTCATTTAAAAATGCGAGTTCATCAGCGAAGATTTCCTCAAAAGTTCCATCAATATCCCGATGAATAATGTCATCACAAAGTGCGAGGTGATCTTCAGACTCTAAAAGCAGTTCATAATCAGTGTTAGTTGTTGACCCGGACATCTCGGTGGAAAAATCTGTATGTGTATGATACATAGTTGGGTCAAACAATAACGTATGAAAAGAGTCAAGATCAGTATCATGAGGATCATCAAATTCGCTGCTGTCGATATCCATTAAGTCGACAGAACAGACCTGAGCAGTAGGTTCGGAGGGTACACTTCCCAACTTGTAAATGTTCAGCTCAATTGACCTATTCCCGAAGGATAGGGTCATAGAACCATTACGACAGTTGATGATAGCATTGGAAGTGGCCAAAAAGGGGCGACCTAAAATCACCGGAATTTGATTCCATGGGTTTGCTATAGGCTGTGTATCAATTACAATAAAATCCACAGGAAATACAAATTCCCCGATTTTTATTTACACATCCTCCAGTTCACCCCTAGGTTTGGTGATTGATCGGTCAGCCATCTGGAGAGTTATGCTCGAGGGATTTAACACTCCGATACCTAGTTGCTCATAAACCGAATATGAAAATAAGTTAACACTAGCGCCAAGGTCAAGTAGAGCACGGTTGATGTGTTTTCCCCGATAGAAATAGAAATAGTAGGACAGCCAGGGTCCTTACGTTTCCTCGATACTTGTTGGGGGAAAGCCGTGTCTACAGTCTTTGCCATGAATATCTTCTTGGGCACTTGAGTCTTCCTCTTCCTAGTGCACAAGTTCTTAAGAGTTTTCGCATAGGACGGAACTTGTTAGATTGCATCTAGAAGAGGGATGTTGATGTTAACTTGCTTAAACATGTCCATAATCTTCTCCATATGTGGACTTGATTTGTTAGCCCTTAACCGATTAGGATAAGGTGCTTTAGCAATAAGCGCTGGGTCCATCATAAGAGAAGGAAGTGTGTGTGGACCCGATCCCAAAATAGAAGTGGGGATCGTCCGTGGAGAACTAGAAGAGGTGAGCTGAGGTGGCGAGCCTTGTGGGAAACGGAGAATAGGCCCGCAAGAAGGTGGTGGGGTAGAAGAACTGGGGTTAGAATTAGAAGTGGAAGTGGAAGGAAAGGTCTCAGCCGGGGTATCATTGATAGATCTATCAGTATCATCAAACTCTTCCCCAACGTGATTGTCAAGCACTCTTCCAGATCTCAACGTGATTGCACTCACATGATGTGAATAGCCAGGATTGGGTAAAGGTTGAGCTGGAAGTTTCCTTTTCTCTCTTGCACTCATTTCGGCTTTTAGTTGTGCAATTTGTGCTTCCATCGATTTGATATTCTCATTTTGAGAGACAATGATCTTCATCACATTCTCGACGGAAGATTGCAAACTTGCTGTCCCCTGGATGGATTGTTTCATGAAAGTATCCAAGGTTTGTGCTAGTGCAGAGGTATTATCTGTATCGGTCAATTGCAAAGAGTTTTCATGTGGTGCAAAAGTATTGGCCGGATTTTGGAAGTTTTGTGATTGGTAGGGGTGCTGACTCAATTAAAATGGTTGCTGTTGTGGTGGAGGGACCCTTTGGAAATTGTTTTGGGTTGGAACCGTATTTTGAGATTGTGATTGGTTCCAAGCAAAGTTAGGGTAATTCCTCCAACCCTGATTATATGTGGAAGAAAAAGGATCGTTTCTAGGTCTTTGAAATGCGGCATTGGTATGCTCATGATCTTGAAACGGAGAATTTCGTGGACATTCTTCCGTCAAGTGAGAAGGATCAGAACAGCATCCACATACAGTTTTGGAGAGTGACATTTGATTTAGGGTGGCAGCTAAAAATTTGTTTTCCATAGCGTCGAATTTCTTATCTAAAGCTGAAATTTCAGCTCTAACTCCTATGGAAATATCATTGCCATCCCTAGACGATTGACTCACACCCTCCCACTGTAAAGATTTTTCAGCGAAATCTTCTAGGAATTTCCAAGCTTCCCCGTCATCTTTGGTCATGAAGTTGCCTTGACACATGGATTCAAGGGTCTGTCTTGTGTTAGGATTAATGCCCTCATAAATGATTCTGCACAGTTCCTATCTAAGGATTCCGTGATGTGGACATTGGACTAACAGATCCTTGAAGCGTTCAAGACATTTTGAAAATGGTTCATTTGGAAGCTGGGTGAATTGATATATTTCGCTACGGACTCGAGCTGTCTTTTGGTGTGGGTAGAATTTCTTAAGGAATGCTTTGACGAATTCTCCCCAGTTTGAGATGGAATGTACGGTAGTGTTATACAGCCACTTCTCATCTATATCACACAAGGTAAATGGGAGAAGACGTAGACGCATAGCATCCATAGAAAGCTGTGAGGTACCCATCATTGCGCATATATTTTCAAATTTGATGATAAAGGCATATGCGTCTTCAGACTCGAGACCGTGAAATTTTGGTAGAAGGTTGATGTATTGGGGTTTAATTTCAAAATTTTCCCCGTTGGCTGGTGGAATGGAAAGACAGGTGGAAAGGGGACCTCGTGTAGGATAGCGCCTCTCCTGGAGAGATATGCGGGGTGAATTCTACACACCAACGGACGGCGGCAGAGTAGTGGAAAAGAAGTTCGATGGAGACGGATTCATCGATGTGGGTGTGGTGGTGGGTAAAAAAGAAGTAAATGTAGAAATACCGACTTTTGGGTCGATCGGGGAAACGCGAACAAGACGGGCACTAGAAACCCGTGTCCAGCCTATCTTGCACTAAAAAGGGTTAGTACAAGTGGCAGCGTGACTTATAATTAGGGGAAATGAATGAATGCGATGTTTGTTTGTTTTTAAAAAAATGATACGGATTTTTTGAAAAAATGATGCGATCACAACAAATGCAACAAGCAAAACCCTAATTCTAGGGGTCACCTAGGTCAAAGCTCTAGACCGCTCCTAACTGCCAAAAGACAAGTCGCAGGATCAATCCTCCACTGCCTCTTTGTCTCTCCTGTGGCCAGGTAAGTGGGAGGTTCTCCACTACGTAAGTAGTGGGCCTAATTAAGTAACCACTAGCCTTCGAAACACTTGCCTTAGACACCATAAAAGAAACGCGGATAAGCAATGAATTACTCACGGCCTTCTCTTGTCCTAAGTGAGCGCGATGGTCCTTAAAGTCATCCCTAGATATTTTTTAATTAATGAGGGTAATGCGGATGCAAGTTTGTGATTTTTGGGGCTTAGGAAGGGTAATGAACTCCCCACCTAATCTGGATTTGGTCTTTGCCCCTTAATTTCCGTATTAATATGCAAACAACCAAAAATCAAAAACACGCACAATTTATTTTGCTTTTGCGGCGCTGCGATTTATTTGCATATAAACCTGTAGTAAATTGTTAATTGGAGCAGATTTAGGAGAAGATAAGAAAGTCAAGAGAGTTACCAAAAATTTTGGAACAGTGATTCTACTGTAGCACCGCGGTTCCGCCGCGGGAGTCACCTAATGTCGCGGTTCCGCCGCGGATTATCCTCTTCACTGCACAAAAATTTCACAACAGGCTCTTGTTCACTTACACAGCTCTCTGGAATGCTCTGAAATTTTTTTCCACGGCTCCACAAATTCCAGATTTCCTCGCAACAAATCACAACAACACGTTTAGGGTTTGTGAGAATTTAGATCTAAAAATATAGATGGAATAAACTTTTCAACTCAAATTTCAAAAACGAACAATTAGCGCACTATCTCCGGCAACGGCGCCATTTGATTGGAACGATTTCGGATTGTGTAGTTGGAAAATGTATAGAAATCACAACCAAAAATATTTTGACCGCAATCAATAACGGTGTCGAATGTAGCGCGTTAGTAAGTGCGGATCGTCTACAGGGAAAATGTAATCGTTCGTGTTTCGATTTAGATGAGTCGAAAATTTAAAGAAAAGAAAACAAACAACAATTCATGATTTAAAGATTTGAAGTTCAAGAATTAGAAAAATCTAGTCTAAATCAAGAAACGATAAAATTAAGAATTGAGAATTTGTGATGATTTCCAAACCAACAATCAAGAATCGAAATGAGGCTCGTAAGAATCGATCGGATCTATAGATGTGATGAAATCTAGCGATTACGTATTCTTATCCATCGATGAATTGATACTAGATCGATGATGATCGACGAGAATTAAGGATTTCTTGTGAAACTAGGGTTTCGTCATTTATCCCTTATTCCTTCGTCGATATCATTCACATTCTAGCCTGTAGTAAATTCAAGAATCGATCGTGGATCCCTAAATTCGAGCGATCACTATCAAGAAAGCATCGCAACGAAACTAGGTCGTTGATTCTTCAATTTGCTAGGGTTTACAAAACTCGTAGAACTTAAGAATCGTTTTAAGATTTATTACATCATCATTCTATTGATCGTCTCGACTCCTTTACGAGCGGAGTTTTACTCAAACATCACAACAAGAACCACAATCACAAATTGAGATCGAATCATGATGCAAGAATTTAAAGAAAGCAAGATTAAAGAATTTCACCTTTTATTTATATCAACAATTCCGTTACAAATCGCTCAAGAACTACAAGAGGAAGAACTCAATCGTCGATTTGGCTTCGCTCGTCTTCTTGAGTCGCGGATCGGCTTGGATCACTTGCTCGATTGAAGATCGGCTCCGCTCCTAAAAGGTTGAAGGCTTCTCGCTTGAATGGTACTCGGGATCTTGATCTTGGATTGGAATTAGGGTTAGGGTTTTGAGGCACAAGTCGTGTCACTCAATTTGTGGGTGGAAGAAGATGGAGAATTTCTTGAACTACCTCTACCCTTAGATTTAGGCTTCTTTTTATAGACCTCAAAACCCTAGATCTAGAATTCAAATTTGAATTTCCTTCCAAAAGTTTGTTAGCTAGAGAGGCTTCTAGAAGTAGTTAGTTGGAGGGAGCTTCTAGAACTAGTTTGTTAGGAGCTTAATCAAGATTAGCTTAATTTAATGATCCTCGCTGATCTGGCAGAAGCTTCGAGAGTTCTGTAGAAATTGCCATAGCTTTCTGAGGTGTAGGAACTGAGGGAAGTAATCTGCAGTAAAAATAGGCTGATGATGTGGCAATACTGCCGCGGATCCGCGGCATAAGCCTGCTTAGGCCGCTGATCCGCGGCCCAATAGGAAGCTTAGTGCTTCAGCATCTCTGGTAATTCTTGTACTGACTTCAGGTGTACTTCATGATATGTTGATTCCCAAAATTCCTTCTAGATCATTGCCAGATCTCAGATCTTTGAGTTGGCGTATTTTTTATCAGCAATTTGACAATTTTGGCTCGGTTCCTGGAATTTCCTGTACAGACTTCGAAACAAGTGTTGCGCAATATAGGGATGATGCGATACCATGATAAACAGTCAATTTCCCTAATAAATGTCGGTTTTAGAGTATAACACATGTAATCTGGTATTTCAGGGATATTTTGCTAATATGTGAAATATGCAAACCGAACACCTCTAGATGAATGCAAAAGATAGGGAAATTGACGTGTTAAAAATACATTATTTTCGACTGATCAGGTGCACAAACATCTCAAAACTCAGAAATTTGGGACTGTTTTTTTTTACAGTTTTTAACGCCAGAAAAACCGCGAATTCTAACATCCTAACTAACTAGTTTAGAGTGTTTGGGGGCTCTGATACCAATGTAATTTTTTAGTGCCCTCGCCGTGGTAACCGCGGCCGATACAAAACCGAAAAACAAAAATTATCGGGAGGGCAATAGAAACTAAGCCCTAGTGATCTATCCAAACACTAAAACTAGAAAATGAGCATGCAATGGTTAGGGAATACAACCTTTGGCGCGTGTCCACCCAATCGTGGAAGACCTCTCCAAACTTCTCGTAAGCCGTCGGGAATAGACTTAAATGGCAACTGCCCTTGCCGAAGATGATCCACCCGAGAGAACCGATCCAAACTCCGGCTTCACCCTGTGAAGCAACCGACACTCCAAACTCGTTAGGAATGGAGAGTGTAGATGTAGGAATATTTCACTATCATTTTCTCTCTAATATGAATGTCGAGAAAGCATCATAAGATGAAGGAGGAGGAGGTGAAGAAACTTGGCCATCTCAAGAATGAGCAAGTGTTAGCATGAAGAGAATGAATGAAGTGAAGGAATGGCTTTTCAATTTTTCTCACCATACAAATAAAATATCAACTCCAATTTTGTAATAAACAAATGAAAGCCCATTCCTCTCTTCATGTCACCAACCATGCTCCTTTACAACTCATCCACCACCTCATTTTTGATTTTATTTTTAGAGAAAAATCAACAAATGAGGTGTCCATCTTCTAGAAAAAATTCTGTATAAATACAGAATACAACTCGGTATACGTATCGAAATACATATACGTGTATCCGTATAAAAATATAAATAGCCAAGAGAGAGAAAATAAATAGTGAACAATAATACTAGACTACATATATTGATATATATATATATATACATATATTATTAAATCAAAACCTGATTTAATAATCCGGCTTAATCCTAAGCCGCTAGTATTATCAACCGTCCGATTAAATTCCGTGTAGCATGTACACGTATTTAATCGGACCCTTGTATGTACCAACATACGTCATTTACATCATATCACCTGAACCGAAAAAACCCTGTGTGGGACTCTAAAGACTCGACAATATGCTGGCAGTGATTTACTGGATAAATCCAAAAACCATAAGCATGTCAGCGGCACTAGCTGTACGTAATGGCTACCCAGGTATATGCCGAAAGGGATGTCGACAATTAAGCCCGTCCGTACCCTACTAAGCCTGAATATGACAATCTCCATACAGTCTGGTCTCTCTTTCTAAGAGTATCGCATACCGGGTCTAGAGGATGGATAACGTCGGACCCCTAATAACCCGATAAGTCGTGTTAGAGTCAAGATAATCACCAACCGAGAAACTACTGATCTTTTATCGGTAAATCTCATCCACTGTGGCTACGGATTTAAGGTGATATCCAACCGAACACGACGCGACATCGACTTCTAATATCAAAAGAGACGAATCCTCAACAATAGTTCACTGCCTCTATGTGGTTCGGGACTGTACCC
Source organism: Agapanthus africanus (assembly GCA_030015575.1). Lineage (NCBI taxonomy): Eukaryota > Viridiplantae > Streptophyta > Magnoliopsida > Asparagales > Amaryllidaceae > Agapanthus > Agapanthus africanus. The sequence continues at coordinate 887,187,971 of JASDDO010000019.1, read as the reverse complement.
TACTAAAACCTATTTGCACGTCTCTTTTGAGCCGTGGTAAGGTAGTAATAAAAGTACAATGGGAAATCACATGAGATAAATGACTATCTCAGATCAAAAGACCAACATGTACTCATGTCATAAGAGAACTTCCGTCTGACGATAGATATAATATCATCTAGAAGTTCTCGGTGAGCCCGTCAGGTGTACTCACCTCCAGTGAGGACATGTATACTATCTTAGGTGACACAACACCAATGGCTTATGAGATCGGCCACCGCTCCTCGTCGGGGTCTCGAAACATATACATTAGTCTACTCCGGAATATCGATGCCCAGTATCAATACTCTATCGATTAAGGATATTTAAGGATGTGCTTGTGGACTACCCAGCTCTCACATATATGATCGCCATCATAATACTGATAGTCAAGCAATAATCCTACGGGCTTTATCATTATGTATTAGCGATACGTAATAATAAGTAAAACGTATACACATCAATGATAAAGACAAACCAGATAGCATACTATCATTTTGAGTAAGACTGTTCTACCTGTATAGGTCCTCCCTCAATTATCATAATCATGTTCCTGCAATTATAATAATTGCCTTGAGGATACTATATCCAACAGTTTACTTGCCCTTTGGCCTTCTGGGAATGACTTTCTAGTCATTTTCCCAGTCAAGCAATGTTCACAGGGTAATGTCCTTACTCCTGTCAGATTAGGTAACAAGCCCATCTTGATTATCTGATATATCCTATTATTACCAGGATGTTCTAATCTCATATGCCAAAGATCAAAATTAGATAAAAAAAAACAGAAATAATAATTCAAATCGGAATTCTTATTATATAAATCAGGTTTTACAACAGAAAGAAAAAATAATTCTTGTTCGGGTACAAACCTGCCCATAGCAATAACTTTCTTATCTTTCCCAATAAAAACCCTATTGTTGTAAAACCTAACTTCAAAACCCTTTTTCAGTAAAGCGATAACAAAGATCAAATTACTTTTTATGCCAGGTGTATAAAACATCCTTGAAAACCAAGATGCTGTCCCCCAAAGTCCATGTAACATTTCAGAAAATAAAATATTATTTTTAGGAATTTAAATAATTAAAATAATAAATTTCATAAATATTATTAAAAATGTGAGAATTGGTTTTAAATGATATGATATAACTATATACCGATAACTTGGAAAATTAATATGATTATTGATTTTGAAGGTGTTAAGTCGATTTGTGTATTTCATAATTTATTATACAACTAATTATATGTAAGTTAATGCTAAACTTGATTTATATTTCACTAATTATATACTAATCTTGTTTATGCATGTGACATGCAATATAACATGTTGCAAAACCTAGCTCATAATTATTGATAACCATGGCTCTCTTTTCTTTAAAAATGATTTTGGCTTTTTCTATAAAAATAAAATAAGAAAAGAAAAATGGGAGATATTTGTGGGGGAGGGGGGGACAAGTAGGTATGGGCTAAGTGAGAGAAAAGGGAGAGAGGGGGGGTGCATGGCTACTAGACATTTCCTCCTTCATTCTTCTTTCATCATTTTCTTCACCTCACTCTCCTCCTCCACTTCCTCCACCTCTACTACCACCCTCCAACACCTTCCAAAACACCACCAAATACCATGCCATCTTCACAAAAATCATTCCTTACCTCATTCTAAATCCCATAGGTAGATCAAGTTGGGACTTTGAAGACTTTGGGCAACTCAAGAAAATCCTTGAGTTGCCAAATGAGGTAAACCCTACACTTCTAGTTAGATTTTTAGTGTTTCTAATATCCTATAGTAGTTTGGAATTAATTAAGTATAGTTTTGTGATCTTTGAAAATTCCAAGTTGAGGTTTAGAGAATAGAATGAGTTGTGAGAGTGTAATTGAGTGTAATTAGTGACCGCAACCCCTCTAGTGTCATCCTGGACCAACCGAATATAGTTAAACCCAAAACTTGAGCTAGAATTGATCCGATGTCGGTTTTCTTGGATTTGTGATGCATACAGAGAATCTGGAGTAACCTGGATTATTTATGAGAAAAACAAACAACTCTGGTAACCTAGATAGACCACTAGACACCCATGAAGTTCGAGACCAAAAACCTTCTTCTGGGCTGGCGACACCGGTAGAAATAGCTTCCTCGCCAGGCCATTGTTAGGGTCTGGTGTTGGGCTATGACCTATAATACACACACCCTATTACATAGCTCCTGTAATGTTAATTTGATCCCTATTTACTTTAGTAAGAATCTGGGAGCATTTTGGGTTGGAACTTACTATGTTTTCCGAGTTCTAAAACATGGGTTTTGGTATTTGAATGTGGATTTGGACGTTTATACGTCAACGACGAGGGTTTTATGATTGTTTTCACATGCGTAGGCCATAGGTTCTAACCTATGTGTGTCCCGTGTGCCGTTTTGGTTTTCATATTCGACTCTTGTTACGATATGACGCATTTGAAATTGTAGGTACCTCGCGTGGACTTGATACGACAAAGGAAGAGCATGGCGGCATCGACTTCGGCAAGCGAGGATCAAGATGAGTATATGTATATCTATGGGGAAAGTCGGGTGGATGGCGTATAGCACCCTTGCAAATTCATAGTTTAGGATGCATATATTATGTATATGTGTGTTAATGTGGAGTACGGATACTTAGCAAATAGGGCTTTCTAGGAGACCATAGGTTAGATTATGCATACTTGAAAGAAGATTACACTTAGTTTATTTTTTAGTCGCGAAACCGTAGTATATAGGTTGTCACACACGCACGCACGCACACATGAGATATGATATATGGGTGTACATGTGTGTGTGTGTGTGTGTGTATACACGTATAAGATGTGGATACAAGATGTTAAATGGATATGAGTCGATATAATCGGGCATGATGCCGTGAGATTATGATATGTGTTTTGAGTCGAGGCACTGTTATGATATGATATAATAAAGGATCGTTGGGCGGTATGTGTGTGTGTGTGTGTGTGACTTGATGAAAGGTAGATTGTACGAGACCTTAGATCCGTACCCCAGATCTTGATATTGTACGATGATTAATACCGTACGAATGATGATTTATATATGATATTTAACTTGTACCCTCAATTTTGGGGATGTCGTACGATGGATATTACCGTACGAAATACATATGATGATTGATCCACACTCTTGACTCAAGAATGTCGTACGATGTATTATACCGTACATGATGCTATGAGGCTGGATCGCCGACTACTAGATATATCGACTCAGATACGTATAGTCTTCCATTACTTTGACCCAGGTTTTATTTTAGCCTTTTAGTTAGTTTCTTAATTTAGTAAGTAGACGTTAGAATATAGTTCGAGTCATACTTATTTTTAAAACTAGCGAATCATCGGTATTTTCAAATGGGCAACCGAGGGATGCTACGGATTTTCAAACTGATGTTTCTTTTCTCAAAAACACCGTAGCCTCCACTTTTCTAAAAAAAACGATTCATGTTATTTTCAACACTATCACTGTATGGCTCGTATATAGATTTATATTTTATAGTGTTGCATTTATTGCCTTTTTCCTATCATTCATTGCTTTGTAGATTTAATTGTGTTTTTACTGGCTGTTATGATCTCGCCTGCTAGGACACCTACACCATTACCGATGATGTGCATGTTGCACGTACACTTGCTTACCGGCTCACACACATCATCATCGGTAATTGCCATGTCACGTACACTTTAGAAAGCGTTACTTCATTGATATAACCTGCTAGCTGGTAGTTTAAACATATTGTTAGTATGCTTTCTCTCATATGCTAGTTTAAATATTGCATTCCTTACTTAGATATCCCATCCATTCATATATTCATTCCGTTATGCACTATTGTAGGGCTTTATGCCGATATTCACTGCTCATTGACTCATGATTTTGAGATTCCGGATTTTTGATGGGATTTCTGGATTTGGGAAACCGCATGCGAACTTTATAAACTTATGATTATTTTTAAAGAGAATGATGTGGTTTTCCTTGATATGATATTTCGTGTCCACCATGATATTTTCTCGGTTCTGAGTTTGGTTTTCAAGACCCGATTCGAGAAGTAGGATGAACTGTCTGCGGGTACACGGTGGACCCGGTAAGGTACCCCGGGGCAATAAGCTTGAGTTGTAGACGATGAGCCTGGCAGGGGAGCACTACCTACCGGTGATAGTTTGGACCCGGCGGTTATCCGGAGGATACCGACCGGAGTCATGAGATGGATATAAGGGCCGATCAGAGAATACGGCGCCTGAGATCCGAGGATTTGCGTGTCGATGCTGGACATAGGTTTCATGATGTTTGGGTGTGGATGTTGGACACTCCAGTTTTTTTATGATTTTTTGTGTGTCATTGCTGGACACACCCACCTGATGATGCATTCGTACATGATTCACATTTTATGACATGGACATAAGTACCTTGGTATCACTTTTATGCTACTGTTACCCTTGCTTTTATTCGATGTCAGTGTATTATTATTATTATTGTACTGTGACCCAGGAGATCGTCATACATGCGATTTCTTCTTGGTGATGTCTTCTACTCACGAGTGACAACTCACTCATGTTGTGCCACAGTTTCTTGCAGGTTTAGTCGTATAAGTTCCGTAGCGGCTTGCTGGCACTTCACTTTCTTCCGGATGATTGCTGGATAGGTGGGATACATTTGCTTCGTGACCACCAGTATATATTTGAATATTTATTTCAGTTGTATCTAGTTAGGCTCCATCAACCAAACTTGTATATTTAGTAGACTTAGATAACCACAATTTGTATATTTTTTCGGCCTTAGTGTCGCGCTTATGTATTTATTGTTATTTATGGTTTTCTTAATGATGCTTAGTTTTCTCGCTTTCTTTCTGAGTTTTGTTCCTCGCCCTCGGCGTTGTATACTCATATTATCTTGCGTGGTTGTTTCCGCCAATTGGCGAAGAGCTAGCTCCCATTTGGGGATGCTTATATTTATTATTGCTTATACCATTTTCGGGTTAAAAATTACAAGGAGGTGCTGCCCAAATTTTAAATAACGAAAACGTTTTCAAGATTAATACAAGATTTTGTTTTCATATATTATTACTAATATATTTTAAGGAAAGAAACTTAATTTCATCGTACCATTCTTTCAAAACTGCACCCCCACTATTTTTTCCCTAAAAATGTTTAGATTTCTGGGCTTTTGGCTTACTTGAATTAGGTGAGGTGCTATAGACTTCACGTAATTCAAGTGCCAGCCACGTGCCTTTTCCGGGCCGTGACATCCAATCTGTATGAACCTTTTCCGGGTCGTGACATCCAATCTGTATGAACCAATACCTTCTACGTCCAGATAGGTATTGTTCCCCATGCAGATTGTATGTTCTCCCTTCTTAAGCTCCTAGAAGTCAATGATCCCTTCCTTCATCTTTGCAATATGTCGGGTCGCTTCTGAATCAATCTACCATCCAACAATATCGGTAGTTGCAGCATTGCACTCGATTGCACCGATGAATTCTCGCTTGCCGGATCCTCCTTGTTCTGTGCGTTTGGAATAGCCCTTGTTCTTGGCCTGTGGACAGTTGGTTTTGAAGTGGCCAACTTCCTACAGATACTCCAGGAAGCCCTTTCTTGATGTGAGTGTATTGCTGGTTAGGTCTTTTGAAGGATGGCTTGGAGGGTCCAATGTAATGAATCCTTTGTGTTTCTTGCGCCTTCCGATACTGCACAACATTTATTTCTTCCTGTTGCACAAAGTTCACATCTGAACCTCTCCTCCTGACTAGTAGGTCTTGTTTCATTGCTAACTGGACTGGCAAGTTAGTAACGCGCTTAATGATTCCATTCAATCTAAGTGTCGTGGCAACCATATCTAGTGAAGGCGACAAGCTACCTAAAATAGTCGCCACTTGCAGTTTTTCTGGAATTTTTAATCCTGTAGAAATTAGGACCTTAGCCATGACAATCATTTTGTCCACATGTTCAGTGATATTATCACCTTCTTGCATGCGGCATGAATTAAATTTATGCATTAAGAGTTGTATGTTCACTTCAGAAGTAGTGTCATATTTTTTCTTAATTACATACCACATATCTTTTGCAGTATTATAGTTTTCAAATACTTTAATAAGACTATCTTTCATGAACATAACCATCATGCTTTTAGTATTTTTGTCATTGAGTTACCAATGATCAAACTCTCTTTTCTGAATGTCAGTGGGATGATCATTGAGAGTTGGAACGGCGATTTCAAGGACACTATCTAGATTTTCATGAATTAGTCCATATTTAATCTTTCTATGCCACATGTCGTAATTGGTACCATTAAGACGTTCTATTTTTGTTAGTTCAGAAATAATGAGTTTACTAGCCATATCGATTAAGTACAAAGGGAGAAGCTAGGACACAGAGATGGGTTCGGGGTTGCAACCGCGTCGGGATGGGGTTGATCTCGTCGGAGATGGAGCCGAGTTCGTCGGAGATGAGGCTGAATCGTTGTTGGAGACGACGTCACAGTGGGAGTTCCAGCCAGGACCAGGACTCGTTGGCGGTGGTGGTAGATGATCTCGGAGAAAGCTAGGGCCGAAGTCATTGCTGGAGTAGCTAAGGCCGGAGAGGATCATTTGATACCAGTGAAAAGAAGAGAGGATTTGAATTTGGGGGCTCAGGAGGAGAGAATGTTGATGATCAATTGATTAGAGGAGAGGGATCCCCTTACAATATATAGACCACTTCCTCTGTCCTATGCCTTCCGAACTATCCAAATATTTCTCAACGAGACGATCTTCCGCTCTCGCTACGATCTTCGCGCTTGACGCAATCACGAGCGAGAAATCTCTCGTTTCTCTCTAACAACTGGTCGGGTTCAAATTATTGGGCTATAAGCCCACAACAACTTACATGAACATGAAAATTGGTATATGCATGCACTAAGCCATGAAGAACAAGATGAACAGCGTCGATCATCCGAAAAATAGTCGATGTTAATTTATTAAGATGTTCCCGGAAATTTTTCTTGATCTCAGGACCATATAACACTTAAAAATAGAGAGCAAATAAACATATTGGTTTAAAACTTTGCGTAACCCCAGTCGTTTGGAGTTTAAAAAAAATGGTTTCGAACTCTAGAAACTTTTTGATACTGTAGTAGTTTGGAAAACCTGTTTTGATTGCCAAAGCATGCCGCCATGGTTCTACGGATGCAGGAGAAATGGAGAACCACCCAAAATATGAAAGTGCTAAAGAAAACTAAATATATTTATGGGAGAGTGCTTTATCCTCAACACAAAATACAATAAAATATTTTAGTTTTAAGATTTGTTAAACAGCAAAATGTGAGTCATATTATTCTCCTATTAGTAAGATTTGAAAACAAATCATTCTCATATCTTAACCATCGGATAAGATGTGTGCTAACAATTATGAAAAGAATCTTTTATGTTTCTCATTAATAACATCATTGATATCACACATCCCAAAGCAAATCTAACGGTTAAGAAATAAATAAAATTTATTTTCAAATCCTACCGATAAAAGCATAATCATGCTCAACCAAATATTGTAGATCAATTACAACAAGGCTTTTAAAACCATCTACAGCATTTCAGTCATTAGCCAAAAATAATACTCCAGCATTTCCCTATTTCCAAAAGAAGAGAATGTAAAAAATTTCTTCTGGTTTTTGTTTATAACCGGCTATGATTAGCATAAACAAATGAACAGAAACTTCGCTGACATATTTATTCCTTGAAGATGCACATTGGTCAAGCAGTTGCTCAAGCCACAAGACTAAAGTAGGAAAGAACCAATCAGTACATCAAAAGGCTAAGACATGTTGCACGAGCAAGGCACAAACTGAAACAGCCAAGACTTGATGCAAGATCTATCAATAATATCTCCGACACAAGATCAGCAAATCCCAAAACAAATTCCAAATACAGCTCTTTAAAGCAAATCAATACCAATCATAATAGATTTTAAGTTGTCTTCGTCGTCACTCTCATAGCAGACATAAGTGGCATTCTACAATACAAAATGAAAAATAGTTGGAAAAAGCAAAGCGAAAGAAAGACAAAATCTCGATATCAGTCCAAGCCTTGAGGTCCTTGATGCCGAAGGGTTTCCAACATTCAGATTAGGAGCTTCTCAATGGCATCCTGAATATCACATGGGAGAAAAGCAGATTAAGTTAAAAAAAAAAATGAAACTAAACAAGGCGAGCAAAACCAAGAGGGGGGCATACCTTGAGTTGCTGAATCTGGCTTTTTAATTGGCTGCCTTCATTGCTAGTCACTGAGCAGGATATCACAGGCCTTGTAACTCCGCAAGCTCGACCAAGTGCTTGCTTGGATGGAACAAAGACATAGGGCACATTCTGGAGCAATCATAATATTAGCAGTTAGAAATATGTGAAGGTCGATTACTTAGTGAGATGTTATCATTATTATATTTTTACAGTTCTAGGCTAACCAAAAAAAATATACTAGGACGATAGGTATTACCGTCATATTTAAATATGAAGAATTTGAAATTGAAATATTTACAGTGCTCTAAAAGGTAATCAAGGCTGTTAGGGTTTTTCCCTTTCTCTCCTTTTCTATCTCTCTTTAAATCTGTTTCCCTTCCTCGCCTACTTCTCTGGTATCCCTTATTTTCATCATTAACTATTCTAGAAACTTTTTTCCTTCTGAAAGACACATTTGCTATTCATATAAAAAGATCCATAGCAGGCAAATTATATCCCAGTATCAGATTAACTTCTATGCAACTTTCCTATCCAAAATCTACTAACTTTTGTGTAGGTCAAAATTTATACACTAAGCCATATAGGAATCATAACTGTGTGAAAAAATTATGTTGTTATCGTTGTGAAGACTTACAATTGTTCCTTGATTAATCTCAGAGTAATGGACTCTACATTGGTTACATCTTTAGTATCCCCCCCCCCCTCCCTCTTTTATCTCCTTTCCTCTTTCTCCAGTCCTTTGACCGTTTTGCTCTACTACTATTGACCATTTTACTATAAACAAGATTTAAAGAAAACTCCAATTCCAAAAGTCAATTTCAATTGTATTTTGCTCTATTGCAAGGTATATATACACAGAGCAAATAAGCATGAAACTAAGCAAAAGCATGAATATCTGGATCATCACTCCGATATCATATGCTCTAATAGCTTGACATGTCACATATTACGCTGGATATACAATTAGATTAAAAAAAAGCAATTATCAAAAAGATTACAAACAAAATTTATCTTAAAAAACTGCCTTTAATTTGACATACAGTCATGGTTTTTTACACTGTCCTCTGATTTAAAGCCATTATAAAATCACTTCAAATGTTGACAAGAAAACTCCTATGATAATGGCAAACAAATTAGTAAAATCCTATAATTTTGGACAGGGGAACCAACAGATCATGCATTTGAGATTCCCATATGAAATAAGGGTCCCCACACAAAATCGGTTGAATGAAGCAACTGTTTCCTTTCTCATAATATACATGTAAACCGCATAATGTCAAGCAGTTAGCTTTTGACAGCTAAATCTGTAAAACTCATTAAAGTTATTTAGACAGCTACGACAAAGAAATACTTCTGTCCAAAAAATTGAATGCCTGACAAAATCCAACAGAGCTAGGGACGAAAATTAAAGTCCGTAGGCAAGTTTGTTAAACTCAAGCTGCTGAAGTGCTGATATAATATCTACTGTACGAAAGAGAATCAGTTATTAGCATCTCCAACTAATTCTGACTCAAAGGTTCTCCAATTTGCCAACAAATTACAAAATTTACTCAAGATTTCCTCGTGTTTAACTTCGTATTACTATCAACTTCCTCCAAAATGAGATGCAAAAAGAAAAGAAAGAATAGTTTCACAATAAAAAGTACCTTAAATCAAGTTTCTCAAGAGATAGCAAGGTAACACGGACAGATACCCAAATCAGACACTGCCTTACTGTGAATAAAGCATACTAAAGCACAAGGAAAGGCCAAGTTTTCTACTTGGCTAAATATTCAATTGATTCTCGAGAATCAAGATGTGACAACTTTAGAAACCACAATTGGACAAGATAACTTTCACAAGGGAACTATAGATGCACTGCGCTTATTAAGAACTAACTAACGATCACAGATAGTTGATTGAAACCCAGCATGCCTTTCAGGCATGTTTAGGTTTCCTACATAATACCATCCCTTTTGCTACTCTTAGAAAGCAACACCCTCAAGAAATGACGAATACTAGCAATGACGTAACCCAAGACGAATACTAGCAAGTAAACCTCAAGAAATGACGAATACTATCAAGTAAACATCAACCCTTTTGGGGCAATTTCGTGGGTCCCTTGGGTGCGTGTGTGTGTTCTATGTTGTGCACAAGTGTGTTGTGTGCATGGGTTAGGCTTTCAGGCCAGTTCAAAAAAGAAAATTCCAAATTGGAATTGCATAAAGATCGCAAAAGTTAACTACAGACGCTAACTTTACCATATTTGGTATTTACTTTGGAGCTGTGATAACTTCAGTTATCTAAACTCTAATCTGAACCAAAGTTTATTTTTAAGTGAAGTTTGGGGCTTGCAAGCTAGAGTTTGCATCACCACTATTTCCATTTAAAAATTAAACTTCAGTTATCTTAACTCCATAACTAAGAAGGGCCTAAAACATAAATAGAAGTTCAACCCGCTTTACATTTCAAATCACATGTAATCAAAGACTGCATATCACCAATCCTCACAATATAAAGTAACAATAACATATAGTCTCAAAGCAAATTAGCTACCAATCAATTTTCATGGTACTTAACACTCTAGGACAAAAGCTAGCTTTTTCCCCTCTATTTACATGTTTCAGTAAGATTGATACCTTGTCTTCAGCGAGCAAAGGAAGATGGAGAAGGATCTCAAGTGGATCCGTATCCGCCGCCATGACAATAAACTCCGAGATTCCTCTGTTCAAAGTCTTCGTCGCTGAAATTTTTTTATTCAAAAAAAAAAAATTTAAAAAGAAGCAAACTTGTTAATTCCTAAAGATTCAAATACCAATTGCAAAGAGATTCCAACTGTAGATACCTTCATTTGCGCCCTTTTTGAGCTGCTTGTAATTAGCGGCTTGTTGAATAAGATCCAGTATCGTGATCGTTAGCTGAGCGTCCGCCAAAGGATACGCCTTTGGATTTACAGCAACTTCAGAACCCTGAAAAAAGGCATCAAAAAGAGAATTTTAATCGAGAAATCTGTGAAGAGCAAGAAATCGAAGAGGAGAAGAAAAGAAACCCTACATTTACCATTTGTTTGATGAAGCAGGATGAGATTAAACGAGGGGATTCTAAGAAAAAAGGCGCCGCTTTTGTTGTGGTTTCTTCTGAAAGAGGGGAGCAGCCTTCTGTTATATAAACCTTAGGGTTTTAATCGGCTAATAATGTATTTGGTATGTGATATGTTGGTCCTTGAGATTTCTCTGGGTTATACTTGACCAGCAGCACATGGCAAGTATGGGGTTGAAGTCGGGTTGGGTTTGACCTAGCAAACCCATTGATTGTTATAAAAAAGTGAGTCTTTTATCGTTTTCAATACCGCAATCAACACGGTATCGAATCAGCTAACCGTGGTGAGTACAGAGCGTCCACTGAGAGACTGCAACCTTATTTTTAGTGTTTTAGACAAGTTGATTAAGAAAATGTTGGATTTTGTTTTTATTCTAAAAATGAGATAGAAATAAAAATGAGAAAAAAATGTTTATTAGGGTTTTAGGATTAGGTAGGTAAGGAATGATGATTAAAAAAAATAAATCTTTTTATCTTTTAATTGTTTATTGCTAGAGGAATAGGAATGAATGTGGATTTAGAGGGGTACTAGAGATTCCCCCTATCGATCCATGTCCTTCCATTGATCCATATTAAACTCTAGCCTCCAATAAAATAAGTATTAACCTATTCTCAAATCGGGGTCGCAAATATCATAAATTGATAGTGTGTCCAAATAGGGGGTTAATACTTACTTGATTGGAGTTTATAATAATTAAAATATAAGAAGAATATAAGAGATTTATCATCCCTTATACTACCCTTTCTTACAACCCTAACAAGTGAGAATCTACTCGCTCATTGAAATAAAATAGTAAAAGAATATGGAAAGGGATCTGATAACAAATACTAAACGCTAACCACTAGGGTCCTCACAAAAGCGAGAAACAAATATTGGATATCATTGCGAAGTAAGATGCAAATCAAAGAGAAATAGGAGAAGAGTTTATTTTGAGAAAGTCAGTTCTTAGATCCCTCGCTATTGCGAGGAGATTCTTTTTAACATCATCGCTTTGAAAACATTAAAAGATGAAAAAAAATTCAGAAAACAACATCTATATAATAAAATTCCAAGTGCGGTAAATGAATGTGGAGAATAAAATTGCATAAATGAAAAAGAGACAAAAATAAAAATGAACCACTCTATCTTTTATTTGATCAAACTTGAGCTTCATTACACTTTTTTAATGGCTAATGAAAAGAGGTACAATTCAAAACAAAATAATAAAAAAAAAACCTAAAACCTTAAAACCCTAGATGCCTCTTTGTTGGGTGCTCTCGCTGCTGTTTATAGGCATTGAAATCTGAAACCCTAGCGTCGAAATCGTTGTACACAAAAATACTATACTACCCCCGAAACCCTAATTCATGTGGCGTTGAAGAGGCAGCAGATCCACGGTCGTTGATTAGTTTTGGCGGCGGTTTCGCGGTCGATTTTTGAGTTTGGGCTTCAAAACTTTTTGTGTTGCGTTCTCGCTATTTTAGATGGTTTCTGAGCATATAATATCTTGATTTTGCTGACACTGAAATTTGCAGGGTTGACTAAGTTGATTTTGAGGTTTTATCTCTAAAGTTCGTCGTCCTCTCCAAACATGTTTCCTGCACTTATGTAACAAACTTGGATTAAAAGCACCAATGTTATAGGCAATATTATAAAGAATGGATGGTATTAAAATGCAATTTTATGATGTAAACAAATTCCCCCAAAGTTATCTTTTGCTCGTCCCGAGCAAAATATTTTATTTTAAAGAGAAAGGAAATTCTAGCTCACTTCGTAGGTATCACGATTGCACTTAGCTCGTGCAATAACCCGTTCAACCTCTAGATGGGAGGAGTGTGGTCTCCTGAGGGTTTTCAGTGAATTATACCCAAAAATTTCCGTCAAGCTAGTTTCGTTGGTTAATCTCAACTCTAATCCTAAGATTTAGTATCCAAGTTAGAAACCCTATCATCCTAAATTAGAAACCTCCAACCCTTATTTTTCACACCTCACATTTCATTTAACTTAAGCCCATATATTTTTTTACGTGTTTGTGCAAATAGTGTCGTTTTGTTTCAAAATTTTCGATAAAAAAGTCTCCATGTCTTCAATAAAAACCAGGAATAAGTTTCAAAAGTATCTCACGAGCTTATAAAGTCCTAAGTTTTCTTTAGTTTTCATTCTACAGCTTGGTCTCAAATCTGGAATTTTTATTGTCTTTAACAATGAAACACCCTAGTACGTTTATACAATATTAATGGGTATTTTAAGACTTTCCGTATAATTCTTTTATTTTATTCATATGGTTTGCGAGTGATGCGAATAAGTAACAGTGGTTACGCTATCCGACCCGACTCGCATGTTTGGAACCTAGTATGGTGCTAGATATATTTGATACTTATCAATAAAGTGTATCTACGTGAATCTAGTATAACATGTGCATCATATATTTAAAATCTTTATATATCTATTTATAGCCACAAGTATGAATAAATTATATTTTTTTGCTAACTGACATCGCATGGCTTACCACCCGATATCTTATTTCGCTTTTATTTATTATGTTCAAATCCCAAATATCAAATAACTAAATATTTACTAAATTATTATATATTTATTTAAATTCTTTTTTAAATCTTATTAGGGGTATATGTATTTCATATTATATTATCGCATTATGGCTTAAATCTTTACGTATCTATGTTTTTTCTTTAAATTATATTTTGACGGGATTCTGGTAAAGTTTGGTGTAATTTGATATTACGTCTAAACTCCATATTTTATATATATATATATATATATATATATATATATTATGTGTATATACATAAACAGTTTTATATATTTTATTTTATTTTTTTATATCAAACTCTCCCCCCCCCCCCCGTCTCTGTCTCTCTCCTCTCGTTCTCTCTTTCCCCGAGCCCTAATCCATGCCGACACCACCACCAATCTTCCTCCTCTCACTGTCGACGCCAACTCTCCTCCTTCGTTCTCGCCCGAACCCCGAACACCACCACCGCCAGCATCATCATCTTCTTCTCCTCCTCTTTCTTCACACTCGAGCTCATGCCCGAGGCTGCCATCATTTTTCTCAACTCGCCTCCGACCACCTTCATCCCAATCTCAACACTCGCATTTCTTCATTTCTTCGTCATCGCCCAACACCTTCGAACCTTGCTAATGGCCTCGTACCTTCTTCTTCGTCTGTGAGCCCTCACCGTCGGCCAACCAATCATGTCATGCCACGCTTTCCAAAATATGTAAACACGGTACGCGACAGAGCCAACCATGCTACCTATGGTTAAGAATAATCCATCCATGGTCATATTACGGCTGTCAAGGTGATACCAAGAACAGTAATCTAGCTAACACATATCCATCTGCCACAATAAATAAAATGAAGAAATATATATAGCGGAAACGAATCAAGATCCAATAAACAATAGTATCTGAATCACGTCCCATATGGGCTCACATCAATAAAAATAACACTACGAAATTAAATAAACTAAGTATCTCTAAACTAAACATCTAGCTCCTCATTGCTCAGCTTGCTTACTAAAATACTCCTGATCTGCCTGCGATAATGTCAAAGGAACTGAGCCATGCAAAACCCAGACGTCAATACTTCATAATATCAAAATAATAGTAATAACCAGGATAAGATGATATGATTAAACAAGAATGTTAATAATAAACACGGGTATAATTAGTGAGCTATATATATGTGATGTGTATCCTAAAGTCTGTGCTTCTAGGTTATCTATTCTACAAGTCTTTGAAATCAATTAATGTAATTCTCATCGTAACTCAATAGTATATATCCCGTTCAAACCCCCACGGGGCCACGGCACAATATATCCCATTCATACCCCCATGGGACCACGGCACAATAAACAATGGTTATTCCGTTCATACCCGGAATCACGGCAAACAATGATAATATTCTCTTGAGTTACATTTCGGTTACATTCTTGATTTCCCCCTTTTCCCCAGATTTCGTGTTCAAGTCAGGTATTAATAGAGTGTCTACCTAATGCCAATACAGGAACAATCAGATACATGTTATGTTTATCTAGACAACATGTCACGTCCATCAGGACAACAAGTCAGGATTGTCGGCATTAGCAATAATAAGATCCAAGTAACAAGTCTGGTAGTGTATCGTGAACATGTCATGCAATGTATATTAATCAAAATATATACCAAATGTGAAACTGTAACCAATATCTAGACATGGTAAATACAACTAATACCGGGCTGCATATGTATCCATCTGTAATAACCGTTATACGTCAATTACCATATATATTGCAATCTAGATAAAAATAATGAACTTATATTGTAGTATAATTATATTGTGATGATCTGGTATGCAACTAAATAAACCATTATCGGTACGGATACAAACGGATACTATAAAATGTAGATCGCTACTACTTGCTGAATATTAAAACATATGTACTATAGTCAAGCATATAAATATCGATATAATCAAAATAGTATGTTGAAAGTTTAGAACTTGCCTGATCGAATCTCACGTTGAGATACGGATGTCACGTTCCAATACCGAAATAAAGTCATGGCGCAAAACATACGCACATAGGACTTGACCTGGCTGCGTGACGTGGTGACTGGGCTAGACGAAGATGGTGACTGGGTCGTCTGGATCGTCGGCGACGTGCGTAACTCCGGCGAGACGATCGGAAAAGAACAAAAGAAAGAAGAAGAAGAAGAAGAAGAAGAGGAAGAACAGAAGAAACAGAAAAGAAGATGGTTGTTGGGGTTGCTGGGGTTCTGAGGATAGAAGAAAGATGGTGGCGACGAGGTGACGGGAATGAGGCGAAGTCATCAGCGGCAAGGTCGACTAGACGAGGGGGTTTGAAGGTGATCGGGGAATGAGTAGTAGAAGGAGAAGAGGGTGTGGTATGGTGTTGCTGGGGAGATGAGGAGGAAGTTGACGGGGTGATGGTGGTGGTCGGGTTTCGACGACGATAGGATACGAGGGGTGATAAGTTCTGGCTTGCAGTCTGGTGTTAGGTGGTCATCGGGATTCTTCAGTCGAGGTCTCTGGAATGGGGAAGAGGAGGAGGTGAGGACGAAGACAAGGATGGGATGATGGTGAACGGCGACAGGGGCGGCGATGAGAGGGTGACGAGGGAGTGGGTTAGGGCTCGGGGTTGGCGACGAGAAGAAGAGGGAAGAAAACGAGGAAGAGAGAGGGAGGGCTTTAATATAATTATTGTATTAATATATATATATATATATATATATATAGAGAGAGAGAGAGAGAGAAGAGGTGGGGACGAGGGATATTGAGATATATATATATATATATTTATTTATTTAAAATTAATAATTAATATACTATATATATATATAACTGTTTATATATATTTATTAGTTATAATAGTATATAATATATATATATATATATATTATAGGATTTTACAGATGATATTAGATTTCTCCGAATAGTACCCGTCTCCCTTCAAAAATCTAGTTTTTAAATATGAAGAATATATGTAAGAATTTACCATAATGCAATATTCTGTACTTAAAAACATATACCCCAAAATACAGATCTACGTAAATATACGTAACGATAAAATAATCGATTTGTCTAACCCTCAGAATACGAACATGATATATGGGCTCCACTACACTATATGGGGTCCACTACACTATATGGGGTACTATGGCATGCAAAACTAGATAAGAAAATATATTGTTTGATTTTATATTTTATTATAAAAGATATGCGAATTCTAAAATATATTAAATATGTATATATATTCTAGATTTGCATGGATACACTGTACTGGCTAATATTTGATGTATTCTCGAACCGTGTTGGGTTTTAAACATGCGGGTCGGATCGGATAATAACCACCGCTACTAATTGCATCATTCGTGCCCTAATAGCAACAATAGTAAAGAATTTTGCCGCAAAATTTGAAATACCCAAGATATATAATATAAATGTAATAGGGTGTCACATTATACCCAACTACAAAAGAATTTCGTTCTCAAAATTCCCGGAACAAGAAAAAAAATAAGAAAACACGGATCTAAGAAAAGAGGTGTGGAAACTTCTGTCGAATCTCGTCTTCACGTTCCCAAGTAAATTCTCCATGCGAACGATTCCCTCATAAAATGATTACTAGTGGGATAACTTTATTCTTGACCTTTTCTCGTCGATCCACAATCTCCATTGGTCGCTCTTCATACGTTAAATCTTCCCTTACTGTCAATTCCGAGTGATCTAGGAAGTGCGTTTCATCTCGGACATACTTGCGGGGTTGAGATACATGAAACAGTTATGAACACCCGCTAAGGATGGTGGTAAAGACAATCGATAAGCTGCATCTCCAACACACTCGATAATATCGAAAGGCCCTACGAATCGAGAACTAAGCTTATCTTGACTACCAAATCGGATCACTCCTCTGGTCGGTGATATTTTCAAGAATACAAGATCACCAACTGCGAACTCCAGAGGTCTTCTTCCGATATCAGTTCAACTTTTATGCCGATCTTGTGCCACCTTCATATGGTTTCGGTCACGTTAACTTTCTCCACCATTTGCACAATAAAATCCGGTCCCAATAATCTTCTTTCTCCAATATCGTCCCAACAAACAGGCGAGCGACACTTACGACCATATAATATTTCGAATGGAGCCATTTGTATAGTCGCCTGAAAACTGTTATTATAAGAAAACTTCACCAAGTGCAAATGATCCTCCCATGAACCCTTGAAGTCTAACATGCATGCTCTCAACATATCTTCAAGAGTTTGGATCATTCTTTCTGACTGGCCATGTGTCTAAGGATGATAGGATGTGCTAAATTCAAGCGAGTTCCTAAACTTTCCTATAGACTCCTCCAAAATTGTGATAGAAATCGAGTATCACGATCCAAATGATACTTACGGGTACTCCATGCAATCTCACAATCTCCTGCATGTATCGCTCTGCCAAAACCTCCGTCGACTGACCAACTCGAAACGGTATAAAATGAGCCGCCTTGGTCAATCGATCGACAATGACCCAAACTGCATTATTGCCCTTTGGACTCTATAGTAAAGCTGTCACGAAATCCATAGTTATATGTTCCCATTTCCATTAAGGAATCGGAAGTGGTTGCAACAAACCAGCTACCCTTTGATATTCAGCTTTGACTTGCTGACACACCAAGCACTTCGATACTTAGCGATCAATCTCCCTTTTCATGCCTTCTCACCAGAAATGTTGTCGCATATTTCTGTACATCTTCGTGCTTCCCGGATGCACTGAATACGTGGAACTATGAACCTCCTTCATGACTTCTTCACGAACATCTCCCTTGGGCATACACAAACGGCTCCCATATCGTAACGAACTATTTTCATGAATTAACAAATCTGATCGAAGTCCCGCTTCTACTTGTTCTCAAAACTTTTGCAATCTTAGATCATGCGACTGTGCTGCTTTAATGTTATCGATCAAGGATGACTGTACCTGCAACTGCATCAACTGTCCCAAAGAATTTGGTAATACAATCTTCAATTCGAATCTCTGAAGATCATCTATAATCTTTTTTGTGCAGTCAACATCTGTATCGCTGGCAACCGACTTAGAGCATCCGGCACTATGTTAACTTTCTCTGGATGGTATCTTAGATCAAGATCATAGTCAGCCATCAGCTCTAACTATCTACGCTATCTCATGTTGAGCTCTTTCTGTGTGAATACATACTTTAAGCTCTTGTGATCGATAAATACTTCTACCCTTTCTCCTAATAAGTAGTGTTTCCAAATTTTCAGAGTGAAAATCGCTGCTGCTAACTCCAGATCATGAGTTGAGCAGTTCTCCTCATGGGTTTTCAATTGTCTTGACGCATAAGCTATGACCTTCCCATACTGCATTAGAATACATCCCAAGTCTTTCCCAGATGCGTCGTTGTGAATAATCAGCCCTCCGGAACCGTCTGGCATTGTCAGAATAGGAGCGGTGGTCAATTTTTACTTCAACGTGTCAAAGATGATGCACATTTCTTGGTCCATACGAACGGTATCACCTTTCATGTTAGCTTGGTCAATGGTTCTGCAATTCGAGCAAAGTTCTCCATAAACCTTCTACAGCATCCGGCAAGCCCAAGAAAACTTCTGATCTCCCCTACGTTCTTTGGAATTGGCCAAATTATGAATAGCTGCAATCTTTTCAGTGTCAACGGCGATTCCATATCGGGATACAACATGACCCAAGAACTTTACTTTTTCGAGCCAAAACTCGCACTTACTCATCTTAGCATATAACTTCTCTTGTCTCAACGTTTGCAGTGCGATCCTCAAGTGTTCTTCACGCTCTTCTTCTCTCCTCGAATAGACAAGAATATCATCAATAAACACCACCACGAACTAGTCCAGCTACGGTGAAAAGATTCGGTCCATCAAGTCCATAAATATTGTCGGTGCGTTAGTAACTCCAAATGGCATCACTAAGTACTCGTAATGCCCATATCGAGTTCAGAACGCTGTCTTACAAATATCTTCCGATTTCACCCGAACGTGATGATACCCAGATCGCAAATCCAACTTCGAGAATACCCTCACGCCATTGAGTTGATCGAATAATTCGCCGATGCGAGCGATTGGATACTTATTCTTAATAGTCACCAGATTTAATTCTCGATAATCAATGCATATCCTCCGCGTGCCATCCTTCTTCTTAACTAGAAGAACTGGAGCTCCCCATGGTGAACCGTTGCTGCGAATCCAACCCTTCTCTAGCAATTCGGCAACTTGTTTCTTTAGCTCTTCCAGTTCCATCGGCGCCATTGGATAATAAGCTTTTGAAATCGGCGCTGCTCCAGGAATGAGATCAATCGCGAACTCCACATATCGTTTTGGCGGTAAATCCGAGATGTCTTCGAACACATCCGTAAAATCCCGAACTACTTCTGGTGCTTCTTCCTTGTCTACTTCTATCGACGAAAGAACGGCTCTTGTCGTCCTAGCCCTAAATTCGATTGGTCTGACAGATCTGCTACCTCCTAAAAATATGAACTCCGGATGTGTGGAAATCTGGAAAATCACTTTCTTTGCCCTCCAATTAATGTGAGAATGGAAAATGCTAAGAAAATCCATCCCCAAGATAACATCATAGCTGTCGGTATCAATCACCAAGAAATCCACGAATGACTCCCGTCCGCAAATAACAATCACGCAACCCGTGCACTCACTGCTAGATACAATTCTCTCATTCCCAGTGTGCATGTCCCAGCAACTAGACAGGGCCGTGTGTGGAATAGAGTGTGCACTAATAAACTTGGACGGCATGAAGCAATGGGATACACCTGAATCGAATAATGCCAATGCTGAAAAATTATAAACAAGTAGGATACCTGAAACAACATCGTCTGAAGTTTTGGCCTCCTCGGCCATCAAGGTGAAGGCCCGTGCTTAATTAGGCCTCTGAGTAATCTGCTTCTGCTGTGCTCTCGGAGTATCACCCTTCAACTGAACTCTCAATGGACAAGTATTAATTCGATGATCAACAGCTCTGCAAATCATACGCTGCCCAAGCCTCATTCGGCACTCCCTCCGGAAATGATCCGGTCGTTGGTAGTAATCACAAATCACATCCTTCTTCGGCGTTGAAACAGAGGCCCTTTTCATAGGTATTGTCCCTTATTTATTTATCGGAATGCTTCTACGTACATGAGCTCTAGTTCGAGCATACAGAGTCTTCCGCACCACAATAGCTTATTGTTGAGTACCATTTACTCTTACTGATAAACTCTGTTGTTCTCTAGCCGTCTTGAGAATTTGGGAGAAGGTGGTCAATCCCAACGATATGATGTGTCTCTGAATCTCCACATCCAAGCTATGCATAAACTGTCTTACCCTATCTGCCTTGTTGGCAGCCAAGGGCCCCGCAAATCGACTGAGCCGGGTCCACACAGCCGCATATGCATCAACGGATCTGCCATTCTGCTTCAAGCTAATGAACTTCTCTTCCATTTCCTCTCGAGCAGACTGCGGAAAGAACTACTCCAAGAAACTTCGTGAAAAAAGTTGCCTAACTGATCGGCTTGGTCAGACGGGTCTCCTCTACAAGCCACCACTCGCGAGCGTAATCCACCAATTGGATGCGTACTACATCCACCCTTTTCTCATCTGGAATTTACGCGGCAACGAGCAGGTTCTCTGTATCAACTAGCCACTGCTCTGCTGGTAATGGCTCCTCCAATCCTGTAAATATGGATGAACGAGCTTTCTAAAGTCCGCCACGGTGCCCTCATGCTGTGTTAGCCTGGGTGCTACTTCAACTACGGACCGCTGGATCGTCCGCAGACCCTCCTGGAAAACCTCAGCTTGCCGCTGATTTAGCTCAGTTTGCCGCTTCTGGTTTTCAAGCATACAACGTATAACTCTAAGAAATGCAGCGTTATTTACACGCCTCTGGTATGACCGTAAATCTCTATCCGCTATGATTCTGAAGTCAAGACACTGAAGTGGATAGTAACAGTAAACATGATTCAATAAACAAGATAGCTATAGATTCAAGACTGGCAAGATAGTAATGTGGCAGGACATATTCCTAATTCCGGGTTTCCTGGTTCATGTATTGGGTTCAATACCCAACTACAAAAGAACCAAACCCGACTAAGCCTAAATCCTATGGCTCTGATACCAAACAAACCATGTCACGCCCCGCTTCCCAAAATACGTAAACACAGTACACAACAGAGCCAACCATGCTACTTATGGCTAGGAATAATCCCTCCATAGTCATATTACGGCTGTCAAGGTGATACCAAGAACAGTAAAATCTAGCTAACACATGTCCATCTACCACAATAAATAAAATCAAGAAATGTATATAGCGGAAATGGATCAAGATCCAATAAACAATAGTATCTGAATCACGTCCCATATGGGCTCACATCAATAAAAATAACACTACGGAACTAAATAAACTAAGCATCTCTAAACTAAACATCTAGCTTCTCATTGCTCGGCTTGCTTGCTAAAATACTCCTGATCTGCCTGCGATAATGTCAAAGAAACTGGACCATGCAAAACCCAGACGTCGGTATGTCATAATATCAAAATAATAGTAATAACCAGGATAGGATGATATAATTAAACAAGAATGTTAATAATAAACACGGGTATAATTAGTGAGCTATATATATGTGATGTGTATCCTAACGTCTGTGCTTCTAGGTTATCTATTCTATAAGTCTTTGAAATCAATTAATGTAATTCTCATCGTAACTCAACAGTATATATTCCATTCAAACCCCCACGGGACCACGACACAATATATCCCATTCATACTCCCACAGGACCACGGCATAATAAACAATGGTTATTCTGTTCACGCCCGGAATCATGGCAAACAATAATAATATCCTCTTGAGTTGCGTTTCGGTTACATTCTTGGTTTCCCCTTTTCCCCTAGGTTTCGTGTTCAAGTCAGGTATTAATAGAATGTCTACCTAATGCCAATACAGGAACAATCATGTACATGTTATGTCTATCTAGACAACAGATCATATCCATCAGGACAACAAGTCAGGATTGTCGGCATTAACAATAATAAGATCCAAGTAATAAGTCTGGCAATGTATCGTGAACATGTCATGCAATGTATATTAACCAAAATATATACCAAATATGAAACTGTAACCAATATCTAGACATGGTAAACACAACTAATGCCGGGATGCATATGTATCTATCTGTAATAACCTTTATACGTTCATTACCATGTATACTGCAATCTAGATAAAAATACCGAACTTATATTGTAGTATGATAATATTGTGATGATCCGGTATGCAACTAGATAAACCATTATCGGTACGGATACAGACGGATACTATAAAATGTAAATCACTACTACTTACTGAATATTAAAACGTATGTACTATAGTCAAGCATTTAAATATCGATATAATCAAAATAGCATGTTGTAAGTTTAGAACTTTCCTGGTCGGATCTCACATCGAGATACGGATGTCATGTCGAGATACGGATGTCACGTTCCGATACCGAAATAAATTCACGACGTAAAACTTACGCACAGGAGACATGACCTGGCGGCGTGACGTGGTGACTAGGCTAGACGACGGTGACTGGGTCGTCGGCGACGTGCGCAACTCCGGCGAGACGATCGGAAAAGAACAGAAGAAAGAAGAAGAAAAAGAAAAGAAGATGGTTGTTCAGGTTGCTAGGGTTCTGAGGACAGAAGAAAGATGGTGACGACGAGGTGATGGGGACGAGGCGAAGTCGTCGGCGGCGAGGTCGACTGGACGAGAGGGTTTGAAGGGGGTCGAGGAATGGGTAGTAGAAGAAGAAGAGGGTGTGGTGTAGTGTTGCTAAGGAGACAAGGAGGAAGGTGGCGGGGTGATGGTGGTGGTCGGGTTCCGGCGATGAGGTGGGACACGAGGGGTGATGGGTTCTGGCTTGGGGTCTGGGGCTGGGTAGTCATTGGGATTCTTCAGTCGAGGTCTCGGGAATGGGGTGGAGGAGGAAGTAAGGACGAGGATGAGATGAAGGTGAACGGCGATAGGGGCGGCGGAGAGAGGACGACGAGGGCATGGGTTAGGGCTCAGGGTTGGCGATGAGAAGACGAAGGAAGAAAAAATGAGGGAGGGAGAAAGAGGGTTTTAATATAATTATTATATAGAGAGAGGGGGGAGGGAAGAGGTGGGGACGGGGACAGAAAGAGAGATATATATTTATTTTTATTTAAAATTAATAATTAATTACTATATATATATAAATGTTTATATATATTTATTAGTTATAATAATATATATTATATATATTATAGGATTTTACAGATAATACCAAATTTCTTCGAATATTACCCGTCTTCCTTCAAAAATCTAGTTTTTAAATATGAAGAATATACATAAGAATTTAAACCATAATGCAATATCCTGTACTTAAAAACATATACCCCCAAATACAGATCTACATAAATATACGTAACGATCAAATAATCAGTCTGTCTAACCCTTAGAATACGAACATGATATATGGGCTCCACCACACGATATGGGGTACTATGGCATGCAAAGCTAGATAAGAAAATATATTGTTTGATTTTATATTGTATTATAATAGATACGTGAATTCTAAAATATATTATATATGTATATATATTCTAGATTTGCATGGATACACTGTACTAGCAAATATTTGATGTAATCTCGAACCATGTTGTGTTTCAAACATGCGGATCGGGTCGGATAATAACCATCGCTACTAATTGCATCATTCTCACCCTAATAATAACAATAGTAAAGAATTTTGCCGCAAAATTTGAAATATCCAAGATATATAGTATAAATGTACTAGGGTGTTACACATCACTGTCCCCATCTCCTTCTTCCTTTGTCAAAACCCGAGCGCCTCAACCCCAACTCCTTCCCCTCGTTCTCCAAAGCACCCGAGCAATCGACTTCAACCAAACGCCCAGATCCTTCCATCATCATCACCATCTCTTTCTTCTCCACCGAGACCCTACTCGACTTCACTTTGCCGCCGCCATCACCGGCCCTTCATCCCCATCAAGACCCTTGCCTGCACCAACCGAGACACACCCGAGCCCCATCTCTAGCAAGCCCAGACCACCTTCGACCCATCTTATGTTCCTTCGCTGAGCACTTAACCCCACTCCATCACCTGCAACACCAACCGAGATCCCTCATCACCTCCTGTCGTCGTCTCCATCGTTGTCGTTATCACCACCGCGGCCACCAAACCAGACACCTATCACCATGCCACCACCGTGCCGCCACCATGTTGCCACCATGCCATCACCATGCTATCCCTATGCTCGTATCGTGCCATGCCCTGCTCCTGTGCAACGCCATGCCCGCTTCGTGCCTAGCTCATACCCACTTGCATGCCACCTTCGCATCAGCCCCGTGTCACCACAATACTTAGTACCGTGTTGTGCCACTCCACACACCGTGTCGTGTCGTGTCGCGTCATGCCACTGCACATCTTCATCATTATTGATACCTTTGTCTTCTTGATTCTCTGTGTAGCGACAGTCGATCAATCTATTGACGTCGTCACCTACACATCAACCGTCGAGCCGAGCACATTGTTGGATAGTACGTCGCATCGTGTTGTGTCGTCATCGTTCCGAGACCGATCGAGGAAAGTTCATAACTTGCCGCATGCTATTTACTTATATCTTCATATATACATATATATTCTTATATTGTCGTCACTATACAGTTTATATGGATAACTGTTTTTTACTAATTATTGCAAATTGAAAATACAATCAGATCTTTTCATAAAATAGTACACACCGTTCTTTGAAATATCAAATTACAGTTTAAAAACACGACATGAACCTATATACACTATGGTAACCCTATATGTACTTATAATGTTGATATAAAATTAATCCATATTTCATCATGTATTAATACTATCACAGTGTTGATGTTATGCAAATTACTAATACAAACTATTCTAGTAGATACCGTTTAATTTATAATAATTAACGCTCATAAAATAAATATGGTCAGATATTCATATTTAAATAAGTAATATTGAATATGTTCATCCCGTTATAGCTACATAACCATGACAGTTATACTATTGGTTTTATTGTGATTGGTTACCCAATCAAATATTTATCATGTTTAATACACACTACCTGAAATGTGTATTACACGTTATCTTGCCTTTACTATACCTGTTACTTGGATTTTTTACCAATGCCAACAATCCTGACTTGTAGTCTGTCACGCCCCGCTTTCCAATAGACGGAAATGGCGATGTGGCAAGCCCGCGACGTATTTATTTTGAGAAGGTCATTTCTCGGAATAAATAAGCTAGCGCAATGGAGCAATATAAAATGACAATAAATAAACATAAGATTTAAACTTCAACAACTTTATTTACATTCAACTTGAAGCATTTTACAATACATGAGTTCAATTGAAAGGAAATACAATACAAAAAGAGAAATGCCTAAACAGGTGGCATACATAAACTGAGAAAAATAGCTAGTCTAGTCCTGAGTCGTGATCTGGTTTTGCTCCTCCTCGGTGATGTCCACCTCCTCAGTCTCCACAGTATCCGACGAACATTCCAAAAAAAAGATAGGTAGAATGCCCGTCAGCGAACTTTCGCTCTGTAAGTCCCCAAGAATTGGGTGTGCAGTATAAAGTATAATGATAAAAATATATACCATGAATTAATAGACTGGGAGATATGATATTTAAACATGTCATTTACTGTAAGCATGGCATTTCTATTTAATATGCAGTTATATATATATATATATATATATATATATATATATATATATATATATATATCATAGCAAAATAATATGATCATAGTATAGTATGGCCGTGTAATATAGGTATAGTGGACATGAAGTGAATGTAAGTGTCCTAAAAGGTATTTACATGGGTCAACTAATGTAACGTAAGTTCAAGGACGAATGTTAACCAATTTCAATAGTGTTCTCGAACCCAACATGTTATAATCCACGGGCCCGAATCAAGTGTTAGTAACGGGATTTCAACTCAGTGTTGAAATATTCCAAACTCAACAGACTATTATTCAGGAGCAAGGAAACACGGGCCCTCATGATAGCTTGCTTGTGTTAGTGAACATGGATTCATGATCTAGGAGGACTCCTGAGATTTCGTTGGATTTACACACGAACTACCCTAACACCCCATGTATTCTACGTTACAGTTAAAATTACCAGTCTTGCTCGAATTCATGAATACATCAAGTGGCAAGATTGAGTTCATGTCAATATCACGTATTCATGTCAAGTGTTTATGTATTCATGTCAAGTTGTATTCATGGTTCGAGTCAAGTCAGTCTCAATAGTAACCATTGTGTTCTGGTATTCATGTTAAGTTCAAGTCAAAATATACATGTTTGAATTTGATGTTGATTTCGAGTGTTCAAGTTCATGATTAAGTATTCGTGTTTGATTTTGGATTCAGGTTTGAATTTGGACTCAGACTGAGTCAGATACTTGTACTGATTTAACTCTTGAATTCTTAGGATCGGGAGTCATCGGCAACTGCTGCACATGGATGACAGGATTTGTATTTTTTTCAAGACAATTGCCATTGATAACACCGTTAAGTAGTCTACCTTAATATGCAAGCACTCACTTTCTCCGATTCTCTGGAACTCGAGAGAATTGATCCCGCTTAAACCCATATTTACTAGAATCTTTAAAATATTGTTTTTATATATCTCGAGGGGGTTTGATGAAAAATATTTTAATATAGTCAAAAAGTAAATCTCGAGGGTGATTTGTATTACTTAGGGTTTTCATGAGCATGGATTTTAAGTATTGGGGTATTTTAATGATAAACACTTAGCATTTGAAAGTTCATGGTATTTTATTGAAACCTTGTCCTTTTTGGTATCTTAATGGCATTTTATTGGCATTTTTTAATCTTTCGTTTTTAGAAAAAAATATAGGTTTATTATATTTTGAAAATATGGATCTGTAATTTTTTATAATTTTAAAAATTAATTTTGATTTAGAAATTCGTTTTTCTTAAAAAACCGTATTTATATCCTTTCGAGATCGAATGCTCCGTGAGGAGATCTGCATCTCGCTCTACTATCCTTAGGATGTGCGATAATCCGTACCATTCATTAGCGGGTCCCCTAAAAAGGGTTGTAGATGCATAATTGCAAAGGAGTATGAAATACCATTTTAAAAGAAATCCGGTTTTAAATTATGTGGTATTTTATTGTAAATATTAACTTCGAACCAAAAATACATACGATTAGGCATCATGCTATGAAACCAAGTGTGCGTGTGGGGTAGGTCGTTACCCCGTAAAGTTTTTCTAAAGTATTGTTTAAACGATTAGTCGAAAATGTGTGATAACAAAGTTTAAGGTATTTTAATGTAAAAGTTTAATTAGAGTTGTTTCACATGAGATTCTTGGGTAAAATTGATTCTAAACATTGGTATTAAGATTACAAGAGAAATGGAAAAATTGGTTTGACCAAATGATAAAAGAAAATGGAGTTATAGGTTTTAGAAAAGATGATATTGGTAATAACTCCACTTTTACCGATATTTGATTTAGAATGAGTATCAATGAAAAGGAGGAGAATTGGGAGGTACTTGCGGTTTGAATATGTCAAGAAGGGGTTAAGGGAGAGGAGGGATGCTTTGGGGCACATCGGGAGCTCCGAAATTGGCTTCGATCTTCGCCGGAACCAACTTGCTCGCTAACTCCACTTTACTCCACTTGTACCTAAAAACTTTTGAGAGAGTTTTAGCTAGAATTTTCAGAATGGTGAAAATCTAAGGCATGAGGTGGTATTTATTGTGGAGAATTAGGATTTGAGAATTAAAATTTGGATTAAAAAGCATTAAAATGATGTTAAATTGTGAAATGAAAGGTCTCTGTTTGATTGCAGAAAAATCAAATAGTGCAGATGAGTTAGGGGTAGCTGAAGAGTCATGTGTGCAGAGCCCAGGCTTCATTAGCCTCATCTCAGTCATCCCCGTCGGTCTTTTAGCAACTTCCGCCGGTCGATCTTGAGGCATTTGCCTCGAGATTCATGCCATTTGATCAACCCTTTGTTTACTCCAATTTACACATGTTTGATTTTTCTGAACTTTTCATTTCCTGTGTATTGCATGTGAAATCCTTTGTGCTTCTAAAAAGTTAAAAAAAATCAGAAAAATAATTGTGTTTGTTAGAAATCGACACAGGGACTACATCACAGCAGTGCACGGGCTTTACCAGTGAGCTACAAGTTGCTTCTTATTTTTATTTAATAAAAGTAACTTATAACTCATATACAGGCTGTCAAACTCTTTTCTTGTATATTAACAGAAAATTTCCGTACAGAGATTTCAGAGTCGTTACATTCTACCCTTCTTATAAAAAATTCCGTCCTCGAAATTTATACAAGGATATTGTAACAGATTCAAGAAAAAATTGATTAAAGCAGTGGTGAAGGAACAACTGATATTGTACCCAAAGTGCAGGAAAATGTTTGGGTAGATGAAAGAATGAAAGGATGCAAGAATTTGACAAGGCCGGAAAAAAATGGGAGAAGATTTACCGGTGTTATCTTGACCTATAGTTTCGGCCTCTATGGCCGCCAAAGTGAAAGCCTAACGTCTCTACACATTTCTCTGTGCATGCTAGTACATCGATGGCTGACGAGATAAAGGTGGTCCGTGTGGTGGTGGTGCAGGAAGGGCTAATCGAATAGGTAGATCTTGAATAGCTGGTCTAGTTGCGGGGGCTGGGCCAGTTCGATTGTGTGGGCAAGTTTCTATAGTGTGTGAGGGTGATCCACATATCAAATAAAGACCATTTGCTTGACGGCAATCCTTGACTTGGTGTCCGGTCCTCTTACAATAGATACAGAAGTTTGGTTCAGTCTCGGAAAATGATCCTCCTGGCCTCATAGTTGGCGCTGTGAGAGTTGGCCTAGAAGAGCCTCCTCCAGTAATCTGGTTGGCAAGACGTTTCATACCGAACGACCGTGGCCTTCCCTTCTTCTTAATGACAGCTTCATAGCGATGGGCTAACTTCAAAGCTGCTTCATGTGTTAGGTATTCTCCCGTTGCTAGGGCAACCTGTATCTCAGGGTCTAATTCTTGCTGGAAGCGCCTGGCTCTGATTTCTGCAGTAGGAATTGTTGGATATAGTGCCCTCAAGTCAATTATTGTAATCGCAGGCAGGTGATTATGATGATTGAGGGGAGGACCTATACGGGTATAACAGACTTACTCGAGATGATAGTATGCTATCTGGTTTGTCTCTATCATCATGTATATGCATTATGTGATAGTACAAATCACTATTACATGTTGATAGAGCCCATAGGATTCTTTCTTGACTACCAGCATTATGATGGTGATCATATACGTGGAAGCTGGGTGGTCTATAAGCACATCCTTAAATGTCCCTAGTCGAGGGAATATCGAGACCGGGCATCGATACTCCGGAGTGGACTAGTGTATACTTTTCGAGACCCTGACGAGGGGCGGTGGCCGGTCTCACAAGCCATTGGTGTCAAGTAGTCACCTAAGATAGTATACATGTGCTCATTGGGTTATGAGTTACACTGGACGGACTCGTTGGAAACATGCTAGATGGTATTATACATATTGTCAGATAGAAGTTCTCAGGTGACATGAGTACATGTTAGTCTTTTGTCTTGAGATCGTCATTTGTTTCATGTGAATTCCCACTGTGCTTTGATTACTACCCTACCATGGCTCAAAGGAGTCATGCAAATAGGTTTTAGTTGGGTACAGTCCCGAGCTACATGGAGGCAGTGAGCGGATCGTCGGGGATTCGTCTCTCCCGGTATTGGGGGTTGATGTCATGATGTGCACGGGTGGCCATCACCAGAAATCCTTGGCCAAGGTGGACGAGAATTACTGATTTGAATCAGTAGTTTCTCAGTGGGTGATGGGCTTCATACCGACACGAAATATCGCGTTATTAAGGGTATGACTTTATCCACCCCCAAGACCAGATATGCGATACTCTTAGACGAACAGACTGGGCTGTATGGAGATTGTCACAGACAGGCTCGGTAGGAGTTCGGAAGAGTTTACTCATCGGCCTTCCTTCCACTCAATACCTGGGTAGCCCTTACGTACTGCTAGTGCCACTGACGTGCATGTGGTTAAACCCATTGCCAGTGTATTGACGAGTCTTTAGAGTCCCACACAGAGGGTTTTTCCGGTTCAGGCGATATGATGTAGATAATGTATATTGGTACATACGGGTGTCCGATTACATATGTGTACAGGATACGCAGACTTTAATCGGACGGTTGATGGTACTAGCAGTTTAGGATTAAACCGGATTATTAAATAAAGTTTTGATTTAATAATTTATATATATATATAGTATATGTATTCTAGTATTATTGTTCACTATTCATTTTCTCTCTTGGCTATTTGTGTTTTTATATGAATACGCGTATATGTATTTCGATACGTATACCGAATTGTATTCCGTATTTATACGGAATATCTTCTAAAAGATGGAAACCTCATTATATGATTTTCTTTTTAGAAAATCATTTGGAAATGCGGTGGAGGGTGAGGTGGCATGAGCATGGTTGGAGGTATGTAAAGAGGTATGGCCTTTGATTGTTTATTTGTAAAAATGTGTGAGATATTTTTTTGCATGGTTGAAAAATGAGGAGCCATTCTTTCTACATGCCATTTCACTCTTGATTCATTCATACTCTCTTGAATCTTCATGCTTGAGAGCTGTTTTCCACTTAGCTCATGTTCTTTCTTGGGTTGCTCATTCCTTGGTTTTCCTCACCTCCTCCTCCTCCTTCTTTGGTTGCTCACTTAAGCATAAGAAATGAGAGAAAAAGATAGTAAAAAATTGCTACATTCCCACTTTCCATTGCTAACGACCTTGGAGCGTCGGTTGCTTTGCTGGGCGAAACTGGAGCATGCATCGTTTTCGACCCAATGCTTTATTTCTGTCCTAATTGATCCTGATTCAACATTAGATGCTAATTAAGCCTGAAAAGGCTTAATGAACGGCTTTTTTCTTTCAATCGTCGTTGCGTTGTTTTCCCTCAGGTGGATCATCTTCGGCATAGGAGGGCCGGCTTGCAACCGCAATCCGAAGCACTTGAAGAAAGCTTGAGGATGTGAGTATTCTATACATAGTAGATAAGTTTAGCTCACTAGGTTTTTGTATATAAGTTCTAGCTATTTAGTTCGATTCTTAGTTTGGGAATTTTGGCAAACTAGAAAAATTTTGAAATGCATGTTGCCATCGTCGAAAACTAGATTGCTAGTGTGCCTAGGTTCCCAACAGTGGTATCAGAGCCAAGCTAAAAGCTAGACTTGTTTGCACTAGTTTAGAGTTTCGATCGACGGAATTTTCCAAATCGTATTTCCAAAATTGTTGCTTGCTGTTCGATTTTCAAAGTTGTACAAAAAAAATTTCTGGTTGTATTAAAATTATGTGCAGGCAAAACTAGAGGTAAGAAAAAAATTTGGGCACCTAATCCTAAAAAACGACCACGAAACAGAAGCAAAATGGCACATTTGGCGGCTGAACCGCGGCCCTTTTTAGGCTATAGTGCCCCAAATTTTTTCTGGGGCTCTAGTTAATGGAAATATAAATTTTGGGACATTTGGTTTTGGTCCAAATTTGTTTGTGTACCAGTTTGTACTTTGGGGGCCAATGCGGAAAGTTTTAATCGATTAAAATTTTAAATTTGTGTTTTTCTGAGCATTTGTTTCTGCGACGATGAATATCATAGCGCGGTATAATCCGACCGGTTGCTGTATGCACAATAAAACGGGTTTACGAACATGATATTCGCGTTGATGTTTTGTGTTGCTCTGTGATTATGGTTATGTTGGATTTGTCGTGATGGATAGCTCGGTGTACGTAGTATTAGATGCAGTTCTCTGTGATATAATGTATATTCATATTGCTTGGCGAACGTCCGACATGTAGACTGCCTTCATCGCGGCTTGTATTATTCTTTGGGGCGCGTCCAGGTTGCGGACGTAGTCACCGTTGTATATTATGTTTTTCATTATATGCACCAGGATTACCCCGCGGCGGGGTACTCAAGTAGCCGGGTTCTAGAGGGCAACGGACCTCTATCTCATGGCGTTGAGACCAGGGTGCTTTACTCTAGAATTGGCGGGATATTCGCCGCACTCGTAAGGGGTATAGGATTGACCCGAGGAGGGGTACCCAAGTCACCGGATTTCGGAAGTGCTGGGTGGCCCACTCACTTCATTCATTGGGGTTGCCGCGCTTTTGGGATTGGCGGGTGGCTTGCCGCACTCGTAAAGGTCTAGAGTCTGCTACTACGAGCTATCCACACGACCGGGAAATTGCATTTCAATTTGGCTCCATTGAAATGTACTTTTCCTTGTTTATCCGCATTTCCATATTGTGTTTGTTTCTGTTGTGATTCTGCTATGATGCTGCTTATATCATGCTTAGGACGAATGTTATATATATATATATTTATTTATATATACTAGTAGATGTTCTATATGTTTTGTATCCGCGCTAGTCCAGCTCTACTCTGCCGTTAGTTATGTAACCTAACGGTGCATGACGGGGCCCTGTGACGAATGCGGATGGCATCTACGTACATTGTATTTTCGTTCTTTTCTGGTGTGATATGGATTAATTAATTTTGATTAATTCAAAGAAAAATAAACCTAAATGATGTTGTTGGAACCAATTTTTGAAAACTGTTATTACAGACGTTTCTTTTTGCTTTGAACAGCGGTATTCGATCATGAATATCCAGCACCTCATTCGATGAGGCAAGAGCAGAGATCCCTTTATAGGGAGTGACCTTTTGGGCAAAAATTTGCATTTTTGTAATAACTTCTCTATAGTTGTATTCTTTTGCTTTGCATAGTGGTGTTCGTTCAGGAACATCCAGCACCTCATTCTAGGAGGCAAGAGCCTAGATCTCTTCACGGGGAGTGACCTCTTGAGTAAAAGTTTATGATACTGTATATTACTCGGTTTTCTTCAAAACCACTAGTTTTTAAAAGCGGATCCTAAACCACTCATTTTCAAAACTATTCAGTTCCTTCAACGATATCAAGTTCATTACGTTAAAGGTTTTTCGCCAAAAACCAGCCGTAGCCCTCCGTCATTTCAGATAGGTATCTACTAGTATTCATGCTATATGTTTTGACCTTCGCCAAAGCATAGTGATTGGTAGCTAGTGGGTGCTTATCTGTAGCATAGATAGATGCATTAATCTAGGACATGCGTACAGCTGTTTTGACCTTCACCAAGGGCTTGTACGAATGGGTCTAGATTAATCTGGATAATGACGGGTTGAACTTGACTTGCGACTTATGATGTTTTGACCTTCGTCGAGGTTATAAGCGCTCAGGGTAAAAACCACATCGGGAGTTTCAAATATACAGTAAACTTGCCAGGCATGCGCATACCTTCTGGAGTGTGGTGACTTGAGTGGCTTCCATCAAGTTATCATGCGATGATAGTTGGATCCCGATTCCCACTGATGAGTAGGTGTTACTCCTCAGATGATTTTCAGAAGATCCCGACTAATTCTCCTTTTAGGGTTTGAAGGAAAATTCGAGGAAACAGTGGGAGCCATCCTGATTAGATAAAGTGATTAACCAATCTGATTTAGGTTAGAGTGCACGGTGAGTATTTATTTTCTTTCTCTCTTTGGCAGCGACGATGACCTGACCTTAAACTAAAACACATGAACCATGTTAACCGAGCTTTCTTACACACTTTGGCTTTGGATTGTCATTATTCACGACGAAGTCGCATATATCCCTGCCACTCCTACTTTCCCTTTGCATTTCTCCAGAGCACTCCGTATCACTACGAAGATCCATATTTCTTGGATATGCTATCGTATAGTTACATACGAACTCGAAGAAACTTTTTTCTGTGCGAGGATGGATTCCGGTTCTTGTCACGACCCGAAATAGTAGCTCGTGACCAGCACTTGAATCACGCAACGTCTAAAGGCGTAACGAAATTCAAGTAAGCCGAAACCCAGAAATCTAAACCTTTTTAAGAAAATAAAGGAGGTGAGGTTTTGGAATAAAGGTATATGAAATCAATTTTTCTTAATGCATAAAAAAGGAACATGAATGATGTAAGTGAAATTTACTAGTTTGAAAACATGTTTCGTCTTTTAAAAATTTTGGCAGCACCTCCTTTGTATATTTTGATCCAAAACCATAAATACATAATAAGAATAATGGCATCCCCAAGCGGGAGCTAGCTCTTCGCCAAACGGCGGATCACAACCACGCAAGACAATATAAATAAGTATACGACGCCAAACGGCGAAGTTCACCACAAAAAATAAATAAATGAATAAGCAAGACATATAACTCACAAGTAGCGGAAAACCCCTCGCTCTAAGTCTCGCAACCACAATCCAACTAAGTCTCATTACTTATACAATTTACAAGTTTTGATTGATGGAGTTAACTAGATACAATATGAAATGTAGATACAAAAGTGGGAATGATACAAATGTCCCACCTACCAATGCAAAACACCCGAATGCGACTATGTGCCAGCGAAACCGCTACTGATCCAAGCGGTCAACCTGCAAGAACTGTGGCACAACGGGGGTGAGTTCCCAACTCGTGAGTAGAAAAATATCAACAGATAAAAATCGAATAAACAAAGACTCCTAGGTCAACTATATCATAAAGGTAATACTATGATATCTAGGGTGACCGGGTCTGTATGTGCCAACAAGGTAGTCAATGCCTATAGCATGTGTATAACATCCAACAGTATAATCAATGCATGTATGCAAGTAGGTCTAGTCCGCCCATATAATCAAAGTATGTATGCATGTGGATCTCGTCCACTCATATAATCAAGGTATGTATGCATGTGGATCTCGTCTACTCATAAAATCAATGTATGTATGCATGTGGATCTTGTCCACTCATATAATCAATGTACGTATGCATGTGGATCTCGTCCACTCATATAATCAATGTATGTATGCGTGTGGATCTCGTCCACGTGTCAACCACTGACACAACAACATCATGCATGTAAATATTATAAAAGCATATGCATGAAAATGTGAGGATATAAATCAATATGTGTCCCTCGCGACACCTCAAAATCATGGAACCTGAGTGTCCAGCATTGACACTCGAAACATCATGAAAACCGTGCCAAGCATCGACACGTAAATCTTCATATATCTCAGGCGACGCATCCTCAGATCGGCCCTCAGGAGCCGCACACCCTGGTCGGCCCTCATATCCATCTCGCTACTCCGGTCGGTATCCTCCAGATAACCGCCGGGTCTAAATACTATCACCGGTAGGTAGTGCTCCCCTGCCGGGCTCACCGTCTAACATATACGAGTCTTCTTTGCCCCGGGGTACCTCACCGGGTCCACCATGTACCCGCAGACGGTGCCTACCGTTCCTTGAATCGGATTTCACATGCCACTCTCAGAACCGGGAAAACACATGGTGGACACACTGAAATATCATATCAAGAGAAACCGTGTTTTTAAAATAATACATGCTTTCTTTTGAAATAGCCACGGTTCTCAAATCCAGAAATCTCATGAAAACAGCATATCTCAATGCGTAAAAGCGTAAAGCATGATGTATGCGACATATAACAGAAATGTAAGCATATCAATATATCATGCAATCTGGAACAGTGATATGACATATTAAGGGAAAACCGCTCTTTTAAATGACTCCAGTTTTTAAAATATATCCTGCGGTTCCCAATCTCCCAATAAAACCAGTGATCTATGTAGGTACAATATGTATATGCGCAAGTATAGATATACCAATGTATGTGTGCACCAATATGGATATACAAATGTATATATATGCGCAAGTATGTTATACAAATGTACAATTTGTATATTGATATATACAAATATATCAATGTATATGTGCAAGCAGGTTATGCGAAGAATCATATCATGATGCAGCAATCCTACTGTGTAGTGACATGGCAATTATCGATGATGAAGTGTGTGAGCCTACAGTCTGTGTGCGTGTAACATACGCATCATCGATAATGGTACAGGTGTACTATCACAGGTACATGCAATGCAATGATAATATCATGAATGCAGCATAAGGCAAATCATCAGCTAAAAGCTATAAGGTATACGTAACTATCATATGTCTGAGTCGGTGAATCTATCAGTCAGCATCTAGCCTCACAGCATCACATACGGTATACTCCATCATACGGCATCCTCTAGTCAAGGGTATGGATCAACATCAAGTCAAACTCATCACGCACGGAAAATTATCGTGCGGCGGCATTAAACCAATAGGGATCCTATCATCCTATACGACAAATGAGGGTACGACCTAATATCACGTATGGCCTATCATCCATGATTCACAACATTCTATATATGTATATATATCTATGTACCTATGTCCTGATTCACATCCGCAATAATCTCATATCAGGAGACCGGCAGGGTATAAATCATCTCGATCGACCCGCATCCGTATACCATCATACCATCAATCATCATATTATCATATCATCATACCATCATGTCATCATATCTGTCTTATATCCTTTCATCACATTAATATCTCACATCATGTCGAGTTTACATAACATTCTATCTCTACTATAAATATAGGTATCTAATCTAGTATACACACATCCGAACCATACAATCAGGTTTTTAAAGAAGCGAATCGTAGTTTTGAAAATAGGGGCTACGGTGTTTTTAAGGAAAAGATATCATTTGAAATTCCATAACGTCCCTAAAGGTGTCTGTTTAAAAGATGCATATGATTCTTTAGTTTAGAAAATATGTATGGTTCGGATGACACATCTATGTCGACTATCTAGTCCTATAATATCCTAAACGGCAATATCGACGAACGTCATCCTCAACTTCCGTCATCCTATAATAGTCGTAACATATCTCTTCTAACTATCCTCTAGTTTCTAATATGGTTTCATAGCTATCTTCATTCTAACCCGAGTTTCCTAGTTTAGGTTTCCTAACCATATTCTATAAATCAGTTTTCTATCAAAACATTGCGGGGGTGATATACGCCATCCACCCGACTTCCCCCGTGGATATAGATCCACTCACCTTGCTTCTTGCTTGCCGAAGTCGATGACGCCATGCTCCGTCGCCTCGGAATCCACGCGAAGGTAGCTACAATAATAAACAATCGCAATGCGCATTAAAATCAAGGCGGAAAAACCAAAACGGCACACGTTTCGCTCATAGGTCAAAACATATAGCTTTGCGTGCAAAACACGACAATTAACCCTGGTCGCTGACGTCCAAACGCCACACGACGGAAACACAATATCAAATACCAAAATCAAGTCAAAACGAAGTCGTAAAACAATGCATCAACTCATGGAAATGGTCCCAGATTCTATCCTAAGCCAAATTGGTCAATTCTGCATATATGGAGGGCCTAATTTACATATAAAGGGACCCTAGAACAAATACGTATCAATTCTGACCTACCCTGGCCGCAAATTGCGGCCAAATTGAATTTATTTGTGTCCTGGGTACAAGGGATGGGTCTCAGGTCTTGGTGGTAGCTTCCTAGGTTCCTGCACGACTCCCAGTAATTGCAAAATCATTTCTAGTGTCCCCGGGTTGCTCCAGATTCCAAAATACCCTCACAATTCACACATTTATCCGATGTCGGGGTTTCTAAATCCGTGTTTTGGGGTTTCTAAGCTCTGGTCCAGGTCATTAAACAGCCCCCAAGTCTAGTTAACAGCCACAACATCACCAATTTCAAACAAACATTCAACCCTTTACTAGGATTTCCCAAAGTTCACTAAACTTCACAATTTCACATCTCAACACATATGAATACTAAAGTAAATGAAAAACTACCCAATTGGTGAATGGATTACCTCATATAGCACCCATGAATCCCTAAGGTCATCGAAATCTGAATTTTTTTGGTCCCATGTGTAGAGGTTGAAGAGGGGATTAATTTTTGTGAAGAGTGTGTAGGGTTTTGGGGCTTATTAGGAGATAGATCTAGGGATGGAAGGGGAGGGTTGTGAGATTGAGGAGATGAAGGAGAGAAGATGAAAAAAAAGATGGGGAAGGAAGTGGCAGCAGCAGCCCCCCCTCTCTCTCACAAATTCACACACACACACTCTCTCTCTTTCTCACATAATCTACCTAACCTAATCATTTTGTCCCCTTTGACTTTTTCTTTTTCTTTTCCTTTTTCTTTTCTCTTCACCAATAACCCAAATGAAATGAAACATGTCATGGTGTACTAACCACGAAAAACTGTAGAAATGCGGATTTGGCTTAATCGCGATTAGCAGTGCACTAATCGAGTTTTTATCAAAATTGCATATAATAAACTTTTAAAAATGCCAAATTATTTAAATATATTTTTAAATGAATAAATCATTTTAATTTCTATTTATTTCACAATTATTAGTATAAATTTATACCCTTTTTCGAAAACCCCAATTTCACAAATCGGGCAGTTTTCGGGAAATATATTATTTTAATATTAAATTTCCAAAAATAATATTTTATATTTTCTGAAATGTTACAGTCTTCCCCCTTAAATAAATTCGGTCCTCGAATTTAAATTTAAACCCCCAAAATCTAAAACATTTCAATAATCGGCTCAAAACAATGGGGCTCCGAAATTATGGAAAACACGGAAATAACACAGCACATCGCGTCAAGTGCTCATGAAAACGAGTAAAAACTCAAAATCGAACTACGTCAAGCGTTACGCAAATCATTTGATTTGCACGCATATCCTCGGAGTTATATGAAGATGCAGTTCTCGAAATCCACTACTGAAATCCAATATACACTAGTCAAATACTATAATACGTATATAGTACGCATCTTTGAAAACTCCAAAATCTGAATAAAATACATGCAAAATCTTTTCTAAATCGCTGTGGGAATGCGTAACTCACGGCATAACTGACGGACGCTCATTTTAAAATAATAATATATGTCCATATATATTTTGCTAAATATACGTTCCATCGTTTTGAAAATATCCCAAAAGGTTCTCCTTTATAAACGTTCGTGTCGCTCACGGACACGTAGGAAATAGCGAGACTATAGCTCCTTTTGAAAACCCTTTTGGTAATCTTTTAATGCGTGCAAAGTACTCAGGTACTGTCCTCGGATCAGTCCTGTTTGGCCACTACACAATATAGTGCTAAACAAGTGCTCAAAAGCAAAATCAGCCTCAAAAGGCGTATCCAATAATCACATGCGTCTGGTGCGCATGGAAATCAAATCCAAATACAGGTGCCACAATAAGCACAAAACAAAACTAATGTGCAACGGGTGTGCACAAAAGCATCTGTCCACTACAACGGTGTGCATGACAACAATATCAAGTGCATCTAAAATACACTAAAATCTCAATCCAATGCATCCGGTGTGCACAGAATCGCATCTCATATCATGCGCCCAACATGCGTGAAAATCCAAATCAGTGCATATGTCACGCACGAATGAAATCGCATCCAATATGCATGGAAGAAATCTAAATCAAGAGCATCTGACATGCACAAGTAGAATCTCACTCAAGTGCACCCGATGCGCACAAAATCCAAAATCAAGCGCCCAATATGCGCAAAAATCCAACCAAAGCGCGTCGGGTCCGTAAAAGCATATAGTGCAGTAGCATGCATGAAAACGAACGACAAGTGCCAACGCGCACGAAAATATAACTCTGGTAAAATGAATGCTCAAGGGTATAAATCGGGTGCAACCAAGGTACGGAGTATAATCCAGTGCGACAAACGCATAGATACCCGCCCGGTGCAACAAATGCAAGAAATGCAATCTAGTGTAACCAATGTGCGAAATACGAATCTGGTGCAGCAAATGCACGAAATAAAAATCAATAACTCAAACACATAAGAAGCAACACCTAGTATACCAAGATGTATAAAATCGTAAACGTAGGCAACTGCGTGCACAAAATACAAATCAATGCACTGCAAGCACATATAAGCTATACCGAGCGCAAAATCAAATCGAGTGCGTACCACACTCACAAAATCAAATCAATATCCATGGAATCATAAACACATGCTACGTAGGTACAAAATTGACCTCCAATGCAATAGGCATGCACGAATCGCAAATCAACACAACGGTGTATGAAATACATATCCGGTGCGATAACTATGCGCAAAAATGTAAGTACTCAGTAAGTGCAGCCATGGTGCATGAAATCAATATCAGGAAACTCATCATCAAAACTCAAATCCAAGCGATATAAGCGTGATACTCGGATCATAAACGCAAATTGCAACAAAGGACATCTAGGTACACCTCCAACAATGTCGAAAATAAATCGGTACACCTAAAAACTGGCAGGGCAAGAACATCCGTTCGCCTCCCGCTCACGGCCTAGCGTCCTCTGTCTCTGGGTCCTTATCTTCTCTGTGGATTACCAATACCGTAATCCATCGGCTCATCGGTCCTGTCAGGTGTGCTAACGGGAACGATTCCACTCTAGCACATCTCTGGTCATCTCTCGGTCAATCATCATGACCACTCGTAAGGCAGCACGTCACCGGCGTCGGCCTCTGTCTCTCTGAATACACGTGACACATCTGATCCTGGGTGCAATTCTCATTGCAGCAGTGTCCCGGAAGGAATCCTGCTCAAGTTCTCTTCCGATCTTGCATATACCAAACTGTACGGAGGCTGGTACTCTTACATAATCCTTTCTCGTTTTCTGAACATCTGCGTTCTCAACATACATTGCCTCGGAAACTGGCCGTATCCCAATGCCTCTATAAGCATATCAGGTCTCTAGTCTTGACGGGGAGTAATGACAGCTCGTGTAACGTTTCAAAATAATAAAATATTAATTTTGGGAATTTTTATAATTTAATATTATTTTAATGAATATTTTAATATTCCGGTATAATTAAATACAAATTAATGGGAAAAATTATGGAAAATTCTAAAAGGTATTTTATGGAATTATGCCATTTTAAAGTTTTTATGATTAGTTATATTCTAATTTGGTGCTAATCGCGATTAAAAATCGCTAATCGGATTTTTAGCAATTTTGTGCAAAACATGCACATATCTTTTTCTACACTTGTGTTACATTTTTTCTTGCCATGGTTTTACTTTGGGGTTACTATTCTTGTAAGAAAGGAAAAGAAAAGAAAAGGGTTTTGAATAAAGAATTTGTAGTAGGTAGGAGTGTGAGAGAAGGAGGGGGTTGTGTTTGACCAAGAACCATTCTCCCATTATTTCTCTCCCCTCATCTCCTCTTCCCCTTCCTCATTTGCTGCTGCTGCTGTTGCTCTTCTCCCTCCCCTCTTCAAGCTCCAAATCACCATGAAAACAACACCAAAACGCCACTCTCATTTCATTAAAAGTGTGCACGAGCTCGAGATCTACACTTTGGACCAAGGATGATAGGATTTTGGCCACTAGGGGCAACTCAAGAAAATTCTTGAGTTGCCAAATGAGGTAATTACTGAATCATTAGTTTAGTTTTAGCATTTCTTATACCCCATGTTTAGCTTAGAACCGATATTATGTGTTTTGGTGGACTTAAGGAAAACCTAATTAGGGTTTGAGGAAAAATTGAGTTGTGAAGTGAAACTAAGACTTGTTGTGACCTTAGAATCTTGGTGTGATGTTATATTGGACCCTAACCTGAAGCTTTAACCCAGAATACGGATTTATGAGACGATGTCGGGAAAAACTGCAATTCTGGGATTGTATTTGGGAATCTGCTATCACCCGAGACATCCTGAAATAAAATTGATTGGACAGTGAGATGTGCAGGCACCCTAGAACCATCATACAAGACCCTAGCCCCTAACTCCTCTTCCCGGCCGCAAATTTATTCCCTCTGGCCGCAAATTGCGGCCAGACCTGCACCAAATTGGGTCGTTTTGGTTCTGTAGCTCCTACATGTGTAGACTAGACCCCTGGCATGTATAGATTTGTCTAATTTGACCTAGGGTGAAATCTGGAGCCTATTTCCTAAGTTGCTGTTTTGGATTCGTGCTTCCGTATTTCCGTATTGTGAATTCTGAGTTTGTGTATGGTGTTTTACCTCGACTACTTGGCATTTATACGACGATATCGAGGGTTGTTGATGGTTTTGGAAGCGTTGTCCATAGGTTCTAACCTACAGATCATAGCGTATCGTTTTGGGTTTCGTATGCCGTTTTAGTCTTGAATGGTTTTGATACGCATTTGCGATACGTTAATGTGTAGGTACCCCATAAAGACTTCGGGACGACAAGCAAAAGCGTGGTGACGTCGACAGATAAAGACGCAAGGTAAGTAGATTTATATCTACGAGGAGAAGTCGGGTGGATGGCGTATAGCACCCCCGCAGCCCGTGGTGATGTATACGAATACGTATACACATGTATATTTATTATGTGTTGTTTAAGATTATTGATGGTAATAATGGAATTATTGATGATAAGGATGTATTGGTTTAGTATAGTGCGGAACCCAGAGTAGTGGTTGCACCCACACATACACATACACATATACTTGCATACATTCTTTCTTTTATCTGTGCGCATTTGGAGGTGTGTGTATCTATACATGGGTATGGGACTATGTGTTCATATACGGGATTTGAGTATGATACGTGGGATTGAGATGAGTCGATGAGGTTTGATTGAGGCCGTGAGATTCGGCGATATGACAGAGTTCGTATTTGAGATGCGACATGATGGTTTTAGCGGGCCTTTGGGCATGTGTTTTACCCCGCATTCATATTTATATAGATGGTATCGATGGTACTAGACTTAGACTTGTACCCTAGACTATGTGATATGATGGTAGTGATACCTGATATGTGATGAGATGAATGTGATATTGACCCGTACCCAGCTATTGGGATGCCGTACGACGATTTGCCGTACGAGCTTTATATTGATGTTAGATCCGCACTCATGACTCGAGGATGTTAGATGATATACCGTAGCGTACGTGATACTATTGAGGCGAGATCACCGTCTATTGTATATATTTATATGTATATCGACTCAGATTTAGGTGGTTTCCATACCCCTCCCGATTGACTTGAT
The DNA here is from genome assembly GCA_030015575.1 of Agapanthus africanus. Lineage (NCBI taxonomy): Eukaryota > Viridiplantae > Streptophyta > Magnoliopsida > Asparagales > Amaryllidaceae > Agapanthus > Agapanthus africanus. The sequence continues at coordinate 887,144,086 of JASDDO010000019.1, read as the reverse complement.
AGTTGGGTGCGTAGTTCGCATAGTAGGTGCTAGACTAGACCCGAGTCATACCTATTTCAAAACTAACGAATCGGGGATATTTTAAACATAGGCAAAAGGGATTCTACGGATATTTTCAAATGTAGCATCTGTTCTTAAAACACTGTAGCCCTTATTTTACCAAAAACCCCGATTCGTCTTATTTCAAAAGGCAAAGCTGCATGATATAGTTATTGAGGTAGATTCTTTACTGTTGCGTCGATTATTCGATTGCGCATATTCATATTATTTGCATCGCATTACTTATGCTTATTGCTATATTACCATCGTGCTGTTAGGATACCAGCACCATTATCGATGATGCGTATGTTGTACACTATTTGTCGGCTCACACACATCATCATCGATAATTGCCATGCCACTACACAGTAGTACTGTTGCATTCCTGATATGATCCTTGTATGGCATATTGTATACTTATACCTGTACACATACATAGATGATTCTGACTTGATTAGAGATTTGAGGACCGCAAGATATTCTTTAAAATTGATTCATTTTAAAAAGAGCGGTTTCCCTCGACGTATGCACATTACTATTCCATGTGGCATGACATACTGATATGCTTACCTTTCTTTACATGTCACATACATCACGTTTGATTATACGCATTGAGATATGTTGTTTCTATGATATTTCTGGATTTGGGAACCGCGGGTATTTCAAAAGAGAATATGTAATTTTTTTAAAAACCCGGTTACCCTTGATATGATATTTCAGTACGTCCACCATGTGTTTTCTCGGTGCTGAGAGCGACATGTGAAACCCGATTCGAGGAGGCGGATGAGGCCGATTGCGGGTACATGGTGGACCCGGTATGGTACCCCGGGGCGAGAACGGTTTCGCCGTGTAGTAGACGATGAGCCTGGCAGAGGGACTACTACCTACCGGTGATTGGTTGGACCCGGCGGTCATCCGGAGGATACCGACCAGAGTTGATAAATGGATATGGGCGTATTGCTGGGGCCGAGGGCTGATTCCGCAGATGGAGCCCGTGGGCTGGTCTTGACTGACGGAGCCCGTTATATGAGGATTTACGTGCCGATGCTGGGCACAGTTTTCATGATGTTTTCGAGTGTCGATGCTGGATACTCCGGTTCCATGATTTGACGTGTCGCGAGGGACACAGGTGGTTTATATCCTCATATTTCCATGCATATGTTGATGATATTTACATGCATGATGGTTATTGTCATTGGGTGACGAGTGGACGGTATCCACGTACATGAAAATTCGATTACATTGATCATACCTCACATTTATGATATGCTATTACCTGAGGCACTGGCACGAGCATTTGGCACTACACTCATGTATAGAGATTACATTGCTACTTTAGTATGCTTCAGACTTGTTCATATTGAGGTTTATCTATATCTGATCGTATTGACATTGACCTAGGATGGGTCATACATTCGATTTCTACCTGTAGATATTTTCTATTCACGAGTTGGCAACTCACCCCCCGTTGTGCTACAGTTCTTGCAGGTTTTTGCCGTACAGATTCCATAGCGGCATTTCTGGCACACTGTTTACATATGGGTGACTTGCTTGGGTAGGTGGGTTCTCTTGTATCAGAACCGCCATTGTTCTTATATTATTCATTGTATCTAGAAATTCCATCAACCAAAACTTGTATATTGTTTTCAGACTTAGAAAAGCAATGATGTATTATTTCGACCTTAGAGTCGCGCTTGTAGTATTACGGTTTTCTGGCTGTTTTGAGTTTCTTTTTGAGTTTTGATCCTCGCCCTTTGGCGTTGTATATTATATTGCTTGCATGGTTGTGACCGTCGATTGACGAAGAGCTAGCTCCCACTTGGGGATGCCTTTTTCCTTGCATATATATATTCTTGTTGTACCCCGTTTGGGGCAAGTTTTTACAAAGGAAACTCTGCCGAAATTTTCAGAAAAGACTACACATTTTTAAAATGCATTTCGGCTTAGTTATTTGAAAACTTTGATTTCAAACATGCTTTCTTTACTTATTAAAAACCAGTTCCTTTATTTACTCCTTAAATGGTTTTAGATTTCTGGGATTTTGGCTTACTTGGATCAGATGGAGTCCTATAGACTTCATAAGATTCAAGGGCCAGTCACGTGCTCTTTCGGGTCGTGACAAAGTTAGTATCAGAGCGCTAGGTTAATCTTGGTTCGAGTCTAAGTTTGACTTTGCGGAGCCTAGGGCGTTTATATATATACGGAACTTAGGCTTGACCTTACGGAACTTAGACTTAGTCGAGGGGGTATTATACCCGAACTTTCGTCGCATAGGATGACCCTTGGTTAATGGAGTAGATAGCTTGAGTAGAGTGACGTACCGTACGTATGTTCCACGGCATATTTACGCCATGCCACTCCGCTTATGAAACCTTAGGATGTACATTTCCTTGCACAGTATTATATTCATTCCTATGATCTATCCTCATCGATATTGGTTCTGATTTTGCTGCCACGATTGCACGGGCAGACTGAGCTACGGCTCGAGTTGCGTCAGCATGAGCTCGTCGTGGACGAGGACTGACCAGGGCGTGATTCCAGAGACATACGATTGTATATAGAGGTGTCGTCTTATTGTGTTTTCGCGCCATGAGCGTTGGACTGATCGCTTTTACGAGATTTCTCGGGCGTACCAATCGGTACCAGAGGATTGAGCCACTGATAGAGGCCAGCCAGGATGTGATGACCATTGATTGGTCGCTTATTCATGATGATTGAGGCGCTGTTCAGCGTACGGACGGATGAGCCAGTTGTTGCTGCGAATGACGAGATATCGCCCCAGATGTTGGAGTTACTGCAGCTTGAGCATATACTTAGAGATATGATGGCGAGTCGCTAGTCACCGAGGATGAATGACTAGGACATGTGGTTCGTTCGCTTACCCCGATGCGAGGTCATCAGGTAGATTGATTCCAGCTAGAGACGACTTCTCGCAGATTCGTTGAGAGTCGATTGAGACGATCGAATGTCAGGAACCCATTTTCTAAGTTTAAAGTATTCGGAAAGACATGCAAGCGATTCTATGGACCCTCTAGAAGAATGAAACCCTAACTCGACATAATGACCGTGGGAAAGCCTTTGAACCTTAGGGTTTGCGGCAGTTCCGCGGCGCCATTAGTGAGGCTTAGGTTTGCCCTTCTACGGCTGGACCACCGATACTGTGGTATGTACTCGATACTATTAAACTGTACCCAAGGTGTTGAGCTCTTGGGGGATTATGAGGTTCTGACGAGTCGATCGGATGGTTCGACGTCTTTCGGATATTGTGATGGGACACTGCTTGGGAGACTCCAGATACGAGCATAGCCATTGGAGCGTAGTCCATGCAGCCACGAGTAGACGAGTCCGAATCAGTCAACATTGGAACAGGTGGAGTAAAGAGTTCGCATGAGATTTTGACGAGATGACGTTCTACTCCGCTGACATCAGAGATGCGATATACACGCTGAGGACGTGTTTGGCTAGATATCTTCTACTGAGTGATGAAGATACCGAGTTCGTGATTTCGAGTCCGTGTGAGGGACTTCGGATGGACCGTGACCGAGGACATTGCAGTGCGCAGACAGAGACGCGACGTCGAAATGGACGATGATACAAACAAGTAGGACAAGAAGTTCGTGCGAGATGCAGACGAGCTATTACGATTCCCCGTTAAGATTAAAGGTCGGATATGCGTACAAAGGCGCTGGGATGCGACCAGCCTCCGTACAGTTTGGCTTAGGCGAGATCAGAAGAGACCTTGAGTAGGATTCCTTCCAGTACACAGCTGCAATAAGATTTGCACTAGGAGCCGATGTGTGATGTGCATTCAGAGGACCAGAGGTCGGCGCCAGAGATGTGCTGCTTTACGAGTGGTCGTGAGGATTGACTGAGAGATGACCAGAGAAGTGCCAGAACGGAATCGTTCCCGTTAGCACACCTGACAGGACGATGAGCCGATGGACTGCGAGATTGGTAATCCACAGGGAAGATAAGGAACCAGAGGCAGAGGACGCCAGCTGCGAGCAAGAGGCAAGTAGATATATTGCGCCGCCAGCATTGGATGTACCGGCACCTTCTCGACTTTGAAGGAGGATATACCGACGACGGTATTTGTGATTTATGATTTGTGATTTTGTGATTTGACTATCACGTATCCTTCACTTTGGATTTCGGTATTTTGGGCGATCTATTTGCATGATTTAGTCTTGATGACTGAGTTCCATGATATTCGATTTTGTGCACCATGGTTGCACTTACTGGTATTTATACCTTGCGTATAGTTATTATTCTTGAGGTATTGATTGTGATTTCATGCCTACTTTATGCCGGTGATTTGATCTACGCTTCCAGCAAAGTTTTCATGTACTTTTAGTGTTTTGATTTGATTTGTGCACGCTGATACACGCGGTTGTGAGATTTTCCATTGCGGTACATCTGATTTTGATTGAGCCGCATTATATCGTCGATTTTGACCCTGATATTGATGATTGATTCCTGCACTCCGTGCTTTTGATTGGACTTACGCATGTTCGGCGTTTGCTATTGGATTTCGGGATTCCGTGCATGTTGAGTGCGCAGGGTTTAGACTTTCATTCGTGCACGATGGTTGCACCGATTTGGATTTTCGCGCATGTTGGGCGCATGTTTTGAGATACGATTTTGGTGTACACCAGATGCACTAAATCGAGATTCTTCGTGCATGTCAGATGCACCTGATTTGGCTATCAGGCACACACGTTGCCTATGACAGATAATTCGTGCACACCCGTTGCACCTAGATGTTGTTTTGTGCACCTGTATGGCACATATATGGATTTTGATTTCAGTGCGCACCAGACGCATAGGGTGGTGTTATGTGCATTTTTGGGATTTATTCCTTATGGAGCAGTACATTTTTATGATATTTGATATTCGTTTTGTACTGAGCAGGACTAGTCAGAGGACAGTACCTGGATATATTTTTGCATGCATTGATAGTTATCAAAGGGATTTCCAAAAAGCGAGCTATAGTCTCAGCATATATATACCTACGTGTCCGATATGACACGAAACGTTTTAAAAACAAGGAAACCCTTCTAAATTATTTTCAAAACGGCGGAACGTACATAGTAAACAAAAGTTATATACATATATGGTTATTTTCTTATGAAAAACGTCCGCCACTGTGCAGTGTTATGCGCATCGCACAGCGACTTAAAAAGATTTGGCATGTATTTACATCAGCTATTCACATGTATAGATTGGATGTCTACATGTATAGTTCTGATCTATATCATATTGGTTTTGTATTGGATTTGACATTTGTGTCTTTACCATGACTCCGATGATTTGCGGGATGCTTGGCGGAGTTTTGCTTTTGAGTTATCTGCTCATTACTCATGCGCATGTATTGCGCTATGATGTTTTATGTATTGATGATTCGGAGCCCCGACGACTTGGAATTTGTATCGAAAATATTTTAGTATTTGGGAGTTTAAATTTAAATTTGGAGACCGAATTTCTTTAGGGGGGGGGTAGATTGTAACGTTTCACAACAACAACAACTGAGCCTTTTATCCCAAGCATATGGGGTAGGCTACATGAACCAACATGAGAATCACGCCGGGTCCAGCACATGAATCCTCTATCCCCACTCACTTCTATCAAACAATATACCTTCATTGAGTCCTTTGGCAACCATATCGTTTCGTATCACCTCTCTCCATGTTTTCTTCGGTCTCCCTTTTGCCCTTTTGCCATTACCCATATCGAGAGTATCTATTCGTCGAACCGGTGCTTCCATAGGTCTGCGTCGCACATGACCAAACCATCTAAGCCGGTTTTCCCGCATCTTCTCCTCCACGGGTGCTACACCAACTTTTGCACGAATATCCTCATTTCGCACCTTGTCTTTTCTAGTGTTACCGCACATCCAACGAAGCATGCGCATCTCCGCTACCTGCATCTTCTGTGTATGATGCTTCTTAGGAGCCCAGCATTCTGTACCATATAATAAGGCAGGCCGAATAGCGCTCCGATAAAACTTCCCTTTCAATTTTAACGGAAAGTTACGATCACACAAAATCCCTGTTGCACTCCTCCATTTCAACCAACCAGCTTGGATCCTTTGATTAACATCACTATCGATCTCCCCATTCCTTTGGATGATGGAACCTAGATATCTAAACTGGTCGCTCGGTGATATCTCTTGCCCTTCCAATGTTATACCAATATGGTTTTGACTTCTCTGGCTACTAAATTTGCAGTGCATATATGCTGTCTTGGACCTGCTTAATCTGAATCCCCGAGATTCCAATGTTTGTCTCCATAATTCCAATTTGGCATTAACCCCTGCTTTCGTCTCATTTACTAGAACAATATCATCAGCGAATAGCATACACCAAGGGACCTCATCTTGGATAGTTCTAGTAAGCTCATCCATCACGATGGTAAACAGGAAAGGACTTAATGCAGATCCTTGATGTAAACCAATAGTAATCGGAAAATCACTTGTTAAGCCACCGCAAGTTCTGACATTTGCCACTACTCCGTCGTACATATCCTTGATTATGTCAATATACTTGACGGGGACCCCCTTTTTCATCATTGTCCCCCATAATACCTCTCTAGGTACCTTGTCGTACGCTTTTTTAAAATCAATAAATATCATATGCAAATCTCTTCTCCTCTCTCGAAAGCGCTCGACAAGTTGACGAAGCAAATGAATCGCCTCTGTCGTCGATTGTAACGTTTCAAAATAATAAAATATTAATTTTGGGAATTTTTATAATTTAATATTATTTTAATGAATATTTTAATATTCCGGTATAATTAAATACAAATTAATGGGAAAAATTATGGAAAATTCTAAAATAGAGTATTTTATGGAATTATGCCATTTTTAAGTTTTAATGATTAGTTATATGCTAATATGGTGCTAATCGCGATTAAAAATCGCTAATCGGATTTTTAGCAATTTTGTGCAAAACATGCACATATCTTTTTCTACACTTGTGTTATATTTTTTCTTGCCATGGTTTTACTTTGGGGTTACTATTCTTGTAAGAAAGGAAAAGAAAAGAAAAGGGTTTTGAATAAAGAATTTGTAGTAGGTAGGAGTGTGAGAGAAGGAGGGGTTGTGTTTGACCAAGAACCATTCTCCCATTATTTCTCCCCCCTCATCTCCTCTTCCCCTTCCTCATTTGCTGCTGCTGCTGCTGCTCTTCTCCCTCCCCTCTTCAAGATCCAAATCACCATGAAAACAACACCAAAACACCACTCTCATTTCATTAAAAGTGTGCACGAGCTCGAGATCTACACTTTGGACCAAGGATGATAGGATTTTGGCCATTAGAGGCAACTCAAGAAAATTCTTGAGTTGCCAAATGAGGTAATTACTGAATCATTAGTTTATTTTTAGCATTTCTTATACCCCCATGTTTAGCTTAGAACCGATATTATGTGTTTTGGTGGACTTAAGGAAAACCTAGTTAGGGTTTGAGGAAAAATTGAGTTGTGAAGTGAAACTAAGACTTGTTGTGACCTTAGAATCTTGGTGTGATGTTATATTGGACCCTAACCTAAAGCTTTAACCCAGAATACGGATTTATGAGACAAGGAAAAACTGCAATTCTGGGATTGTATTTGGGAATCTGCTATCACCCGAGACATCCTGAAATAAAATTGATTGGACAGTGAGATGTGCAGGCACCCTAGAACCATCACACAAGACCCTAGCCCCTAACTCTTCTTCCCGGCCACAAATTTATTCCCTCTGGCCGCAAATTGCGGCCAGACCAGCACCAAATTGGGTCGTTTTGGTTCTGTAGCTCCTACATGTGTAGACTAGACCCCTGGCATATATATATTTGTCTAATTTGACCTAGGGTGAAATCTGGAGCTTATTTCCTAAGTTGCTGTTTTGGATTCGTACTTCCGTATTTCCGTATTGTGAATTCTGAGTTTGCGTATGGTGTTTTACCTCGACTACTTGGCATTTATACGACGATATCGAGGGTTGTTGATGGTTTTGGAAGCGTTGTCCGTAGGTTCTAACCTATAGATCATAGCGTATCGTTTTGGGTTTCGTATGCCGTTTTAGTCTTGAATTGGTTTTGATACGCATTTGCGATACGTTAATGTTGTAGGGTTCCTAGGCACGCTAGTGAGGTCTCCCAAGCCATCAACCATGGCAATTTGAAAAATTATGGTGCCTACAAACCCTAAACTACGGATCGATAACTAGATGTCTAGGCGAACAACTAACTAGTTAACACTTAACTAAAAGTTTAACGGAAATACAACCTTTGTAGATCCGGTGCTCCACCTCCATAGCTCCGCAACGAGGTCCTCTCCGCTGTCCAAGTCAAATCCGGGCTCTAGGATCGGCTTCGTCGGAGAATGGGCAAGCTAGGTCGTCGATGTCCATGCCGAAGATGATCTACGTCGAGGCATCGCTAAATCAAGCTCCGACTTCACCAAGTCAAGAAACTTGTGAAGTAAACACTCTCTACTACTTGTCAAGAGGTAGAGGATGAAGAAATAGGAAGTGGGTTAACTTTAGAATTGGATTTCTCACTCAAAACATCAATCCACCATTGATGACCTCAAGCTTCTTCACTTGAAGCAAGGAAGAAGAAGAAGGAAATTGTTATGATAAGTTCAAAGAAAAAGAAAAGAATAATCCAATCTTTATCATAACTTAACCATGGTTATGTGTAGAGATTGAACTAGGGTTAAATCAAATGGTTAGGTTAAGCATGAGATAAGAATGGTGGACAAAGTCAAAGGTTCATGAATCTTCATGAAAAAACAAAGAAAGCCTCCATTCTTCTCATTTCATTTTCCAAAAAGAAAATAAATAAATAAATAAATAAATAGATATGAAAAACAAAACCCTAACCATTTGAATAACCATGGTTTAATCTTTACACAAACTCAAGTTAGCATGCATCATCAAACATGATACATACAAGTGCACAAAAACATATCGCATATGCAATGCGCACGAACCAAGTGAGAAAATCCGTCTAAAGTGAACCGATACTAGTTAATGCAAAGTAATATATCAAATATATAATTATACATTAAATCATTAAATCAACACTTGATTCAATGATCCGGTCATGCGCACATAACCGACTGGTATCATTAGTAACATCTTATCGAATCAACACTTGATCCGATAACCCGGCTATATCGCATATAACCGATCAATGTCACATCGCGAGAATCGAATACAGTATCACATACTCGTATTATTCTCGGTCCCGCACATATCTCATATGCGCTCCTATTTCGTTTTGCTTGAGCCAGGAAACCTCTGTGTAGGACTCTAAAGACTCGTCAATACGCCGGCAGCAGGCGATGATCATATCAAACACCCACAAGCCGCAAGCGGTCTGCTAAACGTAACGGCCACCCGGGTATTGAGCGATCTGAAGATCGACGAGCAAGCCCGCTCACACTCCAGTGAATCCGACCAGTAACACTACCGTACAGTCCGGTCTGATCGTCTGATATGTCGCATATCTCGCCTAGGGGTGGTAAACGTCAGACCCCAATAGCTCAATAAGTCGTGTCGATATGAGGTCTATAACTGTTCGAGAAACTACTGGTAACACTTACCAGTAAATCTCAGCAACCCTGGCCAGGGATTTCCTGTTATAGCCAATCGAACACAGCGCAACATCAACCCCCTATACCGGGAGAGACGAATCCCCTCCTATCGCTCATTGCCTCCATGTGACTCGGGACTGTACCCAAAAACCACCGTTTTGCATGCCCTCTTGGACGTGGTAAGATGGAAATCAAAGCACAGTGGGAACCACACAAGACTCTATGACGATCTCGGGTCAACAGACTACTCTGTACCAGTGTCACCAGAGAACTGCCATCTGACGTGAGGTATAATACCATCTGGGAGTTCTCGGCGAGTCCGTCCAGTGTACCCAGTCTCTACTGAGCACCCGTATATCATCTCTGATGTCAAACACCAATGGGTATGGGATCATCCATCGCCCATCTGTATGGGTCGAGAAGGTATACGCTAGTCTACTCTGGTATATCGATGCCCCGTCTCGATACACCCACGACTAGGGACATTGAAGGATGTACTTATGGACTACCCTGTCCCCACTAGTATGATCCGCATCATAGTCCAGGTAGTCAAGTACAAATCCTAAGGGCTTTACCAACATGTAACAGAGAGACAATCAGCATACACGTTAAGGTAAAGGGTAACCAGATAGCATACTATCATGTCGAGCAAGAAAGTCCTCCCTATATATGTCCCAGCATCCACTACAATATACATCCTATGTACAGTAATGGCCTCTAGGGCATACATATAACTAACAAATGTGTAGGTACCCCATGAAGACTTCGGGACGACAAGCAAAAGCGTGGTGACGTCGACAGATAAAGATGCAAGGTGAGTAGATTTATATTTACGGGGAGAAGTCGGGTGGATGGCATATAGCACCCCCGCAGTCCGTGGTGATGTATACGAATACGTATACACACGTATATTTATTATGTGTTGTTTAAGATTATTGATGGTAATAATGGAATTATTGATGATAAGGATGTATTGGTTTAGTATAGTGCGGAACCCAGAGTAGTGGTTGCACCCACACATACACGTACACATATACTTGCATACATTATTTCTTTTATCTGTGCGCATTTGGAGGTGTGTATATCTACACATGGGTATGGGACTATGTGTTCATATACAGGATTTGAGTAAGATACGTGGGATTGAGATGAGTCGATGAGGTTTGATTGAGGCCGTGAGATTCGGCGATATGACAGAGCTTGTATTTGAGATGCGACAAGATAGTTTTAGTGGGCCTTTGGGCATGTGTTTTACCCCGCATTCATATTTATATAGATGGTATCGATGGTATTAGACATAGACTTGTACCCTAGACTATGTGATATGATGGTAGTGATACCTGATATGTGATGAGATGAATGTGATATTGACCCATACCCAGCCATTGGGATGTCGTACGACGATTTACCGTACGAGCTTTATATTGATGTTAGATCCGCACTCATGACTCGAGGATGTTATATGATATACCGTAGCGTACGTGATGCTATTGAGGCGAGATCACCGACTATTGTATATATTTATATGTATATCGACTCAGATTTAGGTGGTTTTCATACCCCTCCCGATTGACTTGATAGTTGGGTGCGTAGTTCGCATAGTAGGCGTTAGACTAGACCCGAGTCATACCTATTTCAAAACTAACTAATCAGGGATATTTTAAAGATAGACAAAAGGGATTCTACGGATATTTTCAAATATAACATCTGTTCTTAAAACACAGTAGCCCTTATTTTACCAAAATCCCCGATTCGTCTTATTTCAAAAGGCAAGGCTGCATGATATAGTTATTGAGGTAGATTCTTTACTGTTGCGTCGATTATTTAATTGCGCATATTCAAATTATTTGTATCGCATTACTTGTGCTTATTGCTATATTATCATCGTGCTGTTAGGACATCAGCACCATTATCGATGATGCGTATGTTCCACGTACACTATTTGCCGGCTCACACACATCATCATCGATAATTGCCATGCCAGTACACAGTAGTATTGTTGCATTCCTGATATGATCCTTGCATGTCATATTGTACACTTATACCTGTACACATACATAAATGATTCTGACTTGATTAGAGATTTGAGGACCGCAAGATATTTTTTAAAACTGATTCATTTTAAAAAGAGCGGTTTCCCTCGACGTATGCACATTACTATTCCATGTCGCATGACTTACTGATATGCTTACCTTTCTTTACATGTCACATACATCATGTTTGATTATACGCATTGAGATATGTTGTTTCCATGATATTTCTGGATTTGTGAACCGCGGGTATTTCAAAAGAGAATATGTAATTATTTTAAAAACCTGGTTACCCTTGATATGATATTTCAGTGCGTCCACCATGTGTTTTCTCGGTGCTGAGAGCGACATGTGAAACCCGATTCGAGAAGGCGGATGAGGCCGATTGTGGGTACATGGTGGACCCGGTATGGTATCCCGGGGCGAGAACGGTTTCGCTGTGTAGTAGACGGTGAGCCTGGCAGAGGGACTACTACCTACCGGTGATTGGTTGGACCCGGTGGTTGGACCCGGCGGTCATCCGGAGGATACCGACCAGAGTCGATAGATGGATATAGGCGTACTGCTGGGGCCGAGGGCCGATTCCGCAGATGGAGCCCGTGGGCTGGTCCGGACTGACGGAGCCCGTTATATAAGGATTTACGTGTCGATACTGGGCACAGTTTTCATGATGTTTTCGAGTGTCGACGCTGGACACTCCGGTTCCATGATTTGACGTGCCGCGAGGGACACAGGTGGTTTATATCCTCCTATTTCCATGCATATGCTGATGATATTTACATGCATGATGGTTATTGTCATTGGGTGACTAGTGGACGGGATCCACTTACATGCAGATTCGATTACATTGATCATACCTCACATTTATGATATGCTATTACCTGAGGCACTGACATGAGCACTTGGCACTACACTCATGTATAGAGATTGCATTGCCACTTTAGCTTGCTTCAGACTTGTTCATATTGAGGTTTATCTATATCTGATCGTATTGACCTAGGATGGGTCATACATTCGATTTCTGCTTGTAGATATTTTCTATTCACGAGTTGGCAACTCACCCCCATTGTGCCACAGTTCTTGCAAGTTTTTGCCGTACAGATTCCATAGCGGCATTTCTGGCACACTGTTTACATATGGTGACTTGCTTGGGTAGGTGGGTTCTCTTGTATCAGAACCGCCATTGTTCCTATATTATTCGTTGTATCTAGAAATTCCATCAACCAAAACTTGTATATTGTTTTCAGACTTAGAAACGCAGTGATGTGTTATTTCGACCTTAGAGTCGCGCTTGTAGTATTACGGTTTTCTGGCTGTTTTGAGTTTTTTTTTAGTTTTGATCCTCGCCCTTTGGCGTTGTATATTATATTGCTTGCGTGGTTGTGACCGTCGATTGACGAAGAGCTAGCTCCCGCTTGGGGATACTTTTTTCCTTGCATATATATATGTTATTCTTGTTGTACCCCGTTTGGGGCCAGTTTTCACAAAGGAAACTCTGCCAAAATTTTCAGAAAAGACTACACATTTTTAAAATGCATTTCGGCTTAGTTATTTGAAAACTTTGATTTCAAACATGCTTTCTTTACTTATTAAAAACCAGTTCCTTTATTTACTCCTTGGTTTTAGATTTCTGGGCTTTTGGCTTATTTGGATCAGATGGAGTCCTATAGACTTTATAGGATTCAAGGGCCAGTCACGTGCTTTTTCGGGTCGTGACAGCTCATCAGCGTCTCACACGAACCTCTGGTTCCGCTTGTCTTTATCGTCGTCCACTATGACATCACGCTATGCTATCTGCGCACTGCAACTGTTCTCGGTCACGGTCAATCCGAAGTCTCTCACACGGACTCGAAGTCACGAACTCGGTATCTTCATCACTCTGTAGAAGATATTTGGCTGAACACGTTCTCGGGAACTCGTCCCAACCATCGGAGGAATACTCAATACTCGTCCGTCCTTGATCAACTCACAATGCATCAGGGCGAGGTCTTCTATCCGAAGCTAGTCAGCTTGCTGATCTCTTATCACATGGTATCCGGGCGGCGTCAAACTTTTCGATCGAGTCATCAAGGTCCTAAGATTTCCCGAAGGCTCAACACCTGAGCGCGGTCTAAAAATATCTGGTACATACCACAACACCTCTGGACCAGCCGTAGAAGGGCAAACCCTGGCCTCAATGATGGCACCGTTAAACTGCTGCAAACCCTAAGGTTCAAAGCGGTTCCATGGTCATCATGTCGAGTTAGGGTTTCATTCTTCTAGAGGGTCCACAGAATTACCTGCATGTTCTTCCGAACACTTTAAAGTTGGGAAAATGGGTTTTTGACACTCGTTCGAACTTTTTAGCTTCGCCTATACAACATGTGAATATTCTTCGCCCGCATGCTAAACAATGCCTCAATCCTCCAGGAAAGGCGATACATCGGCGGTCATCTCTGGATCGGTCTGCTCTAGGTCTGAGTAAGATTCTCTCCACACTGGAAATCTTCAACTCAACTGGGCCTACGTCAATGCATCAATCTGACGAATCACCTTCGTCTCTCAACTCGGGATAGACTGGCTATCATCTGTTGCATTTCTGCCTGGAAGCTCCGGCGATCTTAGCTCGTAAGCTCTAGAAGCGACATCCCGCTATCTCAGCAACAGCTGGGTCATCTGTCTGCACGGTAGGCGACATCATAATCTCTGAGGTAGGTTGTACATCAACAGTCCTCTCTTAACTGGCAGCTCTAACAGTGGCCCGATCATCCGGCATAAAACCAAACACTCGCCTCAACAAGAGGCCACAACACAAACACTACATCGAGACGTTCCCAAGTCACCAGAAAACACATGGCTGGCCCTCGTACCAGACGAGCTCGCCCCGACCGCAACACTAGCAGCAGCTCAAACTACACTCAAACTATGGTGACAGGAACCTCAATCGAGTATCGAAGAAAGCAGATCAACGGCATGAGAGGAAACGATAGATCCAGAATGGATACATGATCATAAGAAGGAACAACATCAATGAAAGTATGATCACGAAACTAATAGAATCGAGGATCTCAAATGGATGTATAATCATGGATACGAAGAGAATCACTGGTCTTAAAAACATGTACATCCTAAGGTTTCTTAAGTGGAGTATCATATCGTAAATATGCCGCGGAACATACGTACGGTACGTCACTCTACTCAAGCTACCTACTCCATCAATCAGGGTCAGCCTATGAAACGAAAGTTCAGGTCTAATAACCCCCGTCCAAGTCTAAGTTCCGTAAGGTCAAGCCAAGGTTCCGAAATACACACCCGCCCTAGACTCCGCATAGTCAAACATAGACTCGAACAAGGTTAAACATAGCGTTCTGATACCAACTTTGTCATGACCCGAAATAGTAACTCGTGACCAGCACTTGAATCACGCAACGTCTAAAGGCGTAACGGAATTCAAGTAAGCTGAAACCCAGAAATCTAAACATTTTTAAGAAAATAAAGGAGGTGAGGTTTTGGAATAAAGGTATATGAATTCAAGTTTTCTTAATGCATAGAAAAGGAACATGAATGATGCAAGTGAAATTTACTAGTTTGAAAACATATTTCGTCTTTTAAAAATTTTGGCAGCACCTCCTTTGTATATTTTGATCCAAAACCATAAATACATAATAAGAATAATGGCATCCCCAAGCGGGAGCTAGCTCTTCGCCAAACGGCGGATCACAACCATGCAAGACAATATAAATAAGTATACGACGCCAAACGGCGAAGTTCATCACAAAAAATAAATAAATGAATAAGCAAGACATATAACTCACAAGTAGCGGAAAACCCCTCGTTCTAAGTCTCGCAACCACAATCCCACTAAGTCTTATTACTTATACAATTTACAAGTTTTGATTGATGGAGTTAACTAGATACAATATGAAATGTAGATACAAAAGTGGGAATGATACAAATGTCCCACCTACCAATGCAAAACACCCGAATACGACTGTGTGCCAGCTAAGCCGCTACTGATCCAAGCGGTCAACCTGCAAGAACTGTGGCACAAGGGGGGTGAGTTGCCAACTCGTGAGTAGAAAAATATCAACAGATAGAAATCGAATAAACAACGACTCCTAGGTCAACTATATCATAAAAGTAATACTATGATATCTAGGGTGACCGGGTCTGTATATGTGCCAACAAGGTAGTCAATGCCTATAAGCATGTGTATAACATCCAACAGTATAGTCAATGCATGTATGCAAGTAGGCCTAGTCCGCCCATTGTTCCCCTCCGAAAGACGGCGCGACGCACGTCTTGCCTAAAATTCGGGGCAGATGCTAATTGGTGCTATCCGTCTACCTCTCCGAAGATGCCAAATTGATTTATGGCACCATGTATCGAAGGTTTAAACGGATGCGTTCGATATAGCAGACTTCGTCAGATTCCCCCTCGCTTGAGGGGTTTTTGATTGTGGGGACGCTCTTCCCTGCAGGCGCAAGCCCCTGCAGTTAATTACGCTACCGCATTGCGGTAACAACTTTCTCCTTCTCCAGATGGTCACTTCGTGTCGTGTGTGTTTGATTTGTGTTTGGTTGCCCGTGGATTATATACGGAGACTGAGTTATGTCGTCGCCCGTAGGGTGTGGACTAGTCCAAATCCGTATTATCTTAGATTTGGGTTTGGGGGTTTTGTTTAAGGATACGTTAGCCTCATTTGAGACTAAGATCAACCTAAACGTTTGTTAAGGATACATTAGTCTAGTTTTAGACTAAGATCAACTTAACGGGATCGTTTAGATCCGACAAGAGAGCGATTAGGGGAGCCCTGTTGTTTAGTTTAGTGGCATTGCGGTCAATAGGTAGTTTAAGGACACTGCAGTCCAATGTTAGTTTTAAGACATTGCGGTCAAGGTTAAGGACGTCATAGTCCGTGGATTTAAGGACGTCATAGTCCGTTGTTAGTTTTAAGACATTCCGGTCAAGGTTAAGGACCTCATAGTCTATGAGTTTAAGGACCCCACAGTCCGGCGTTAGTTTTAAGACATCTCGGTCAAGGTTAAGGACCTCATAGTCCGAGGGTTTAAGGACCCCACAGTCCGGCGTTAGTTTTAAGACATCCTGGTCAAGGTTAAGGACGTCATAGTCCGTTGTTAGTTTTAAAACATCACGGTCAAGGTTAAGGACCTCATAGTCCGAGGGTTTAAGGACCCCCCAGTCCGTATCAATGTGTGGTCATCGGGACCCGTCACCTCTTTGAAGACGTTGAGGAATTACAACGCTAAATATCAAAGGAGTGAAGAGATGTACCCTTAAACCAAGGTAGATTAAATGATCTTTGGCCCAATTTGGAACCAAGACCAATTAATTATATTATGAGCCCATTGGCCCAGTTAAGTTTGAATTGAGGACTTATGGCCTTCTTGGGCTAAGTCCAATCATGTTTAATATTGACCCTCTGTTGTTCTATTGAAGGAGAGGCTTTGCCTCTAGAAACTTAGCCAATTGGGCTAAAGCTAGTGTTAAACACTAAAGACCAACAGTGTTGAACACTGGGAATAAGATTAACAAGTTAGTGTTAAACACTAAAAGATAATCAGTGTTGAATACTAGCAACAGGGCTTTCAAATAAGTGTTAAACGCTAAAGCAAATCAGTGTTAAACACTGGAAATAGAGATTCCAAATTAGTGTCAAATACTAAATCAAATCAGTGTTAAACACTGGGAACAGAGTTTTCAAACTGGTGTTAAACACTAAGAAAATCAGTGTTAAACACTGCAGATAGAGTTTTCAAAATTAGTGTTAAACACTAAGGAAATCAGTGTTAAACACTTCAAATAGAGTTTTCCAAATTAGTGTTAAACACTAAGAAAATCAGTGTTAAACACTGGCTACAGAGGTTTCAATTTAGTGTTAAACACTAAGGCAAGAGGGGTCACGTGTGGACACGTGAGAGCTCCCTGATTCCCTCTATTTTGTTCTGTCAAAAGTATTGAATACTTTGAAGTATCACGTGCTGTCACGTGATGAGAATTTGGGCGTTTATCTGTTAGAGCTTCAGCCAAGGGGTCATATGGTAGCACGTGAGAGCGCCCTGCTTCCCTTTATTTTGTTCTACAGATAAGTGTTTAACACTTTTAATTTTGAAAGCCATCACGTGTGGGTACGTGATGGGGGCTCACGCTTTGATCTGTTAGAATGTTCCTTAGGGGTCACGCGTTGACACGTGAGGGCGCCCTAGAGCTCTTTTCTGTTTCTTTTGCCTTTTTCTCTGTGTGCTTTAGAGATCACGTGGGGCACGTGAGGCATTGCCTCAAAGTTCTTTTTTATGGATCTTTGCAGGAGTCACGTGGTAACACGTGAGGTGTTGCTTCAAAGTTCTTTTCTGTAGATCTTTGCAGGGGTCACATGATAGCACGTGACTCTGGTTCTTTGCATGTTTTAAAGATCTGTTCATCTTTTAAGAATTAAATTCTTGATAGAGATAAACCCTAACAATAAACTTTAGAGGAATTAAATTCCTGTGATTTTGAGGGAATTAGGTTCTCGATTAGGGTTAAACCCTAGTTCTGTCTATTCTGAAGGAATTAAATTCCTAGGGTTAAACCCTAATTTTATCTCAAAGGAATTAAATTCCTGTAATTCTGTGAGAATTAAATTCTCAAAACTCAGTTCCTCCTCTGTGTTTTAGATCTGCATGGCAGGATCTCAACCCAATGAGAATTAAATTCTCAGTTCATGAGGAGATATGCACTCTGCAGATCCTCAACCAAAGAAAGAACTAAGTTCCTTTCTTTATATAAGAGTTAAACTCTTTTGAGAATTAAATTCTCCTTTGAAGCCTCCCTTTTCTTTTCTTACCTAAGGTTTTCCTTTTGCAGAGAATCAAAGGCTCTCTCTATATATATATATATGTCAAAAAAAGGTCCAAAAGTCCTCCCTCTTCTATTCCTGGCTCCTATTTATAGGAGAAGGAAAAGAATCAATCTGTTTAGTAAATCTCTCATTGAGAGATTTGATTTGTTCATTGAGAGATTTGATTTATATTTATCATTAATCTGGGCCTTTAGATCGTTAGGTGAATTTTATTCACCATTGGATTTTAAATCCAAAGATATCTCTTTGTTATTTCGGTTAGATTTAGGGGGAAATCTTTCCAAGTCCAAGAATTTTCCATAAATTGGTGATATTTAATTACCTTTAGATTTTTAATCCAACGGTTTCAGATAATCCTTTTTCATTTTGGAAAGATTTGAAAAATCTTCCCTCAGAATTTAATTCTGTCAAAGAATAAGGCTTTTAAAGCCGGTCACGTATGGCCACGTGACCCCTGGTCACGTGTAGGCACATGACCCCTGGGATGGGCTTCCTTCTTCTGCGCTCTGTTCTCTGGCCGCTGCTTAACCATCATGTGCCAACACGTGACAACTGGTCACGTGTGAGCACATGATGCCTCTTCTGAAGCTTCTTCTTGGCTTTTAATTAGAGGACAAATATGCTCTGTGCCGCTGCTTAACCATCACGTGCCAACACGTGACCACTGGTCACGTGTGAGCACGTGATGCCTTTTCTGAATCTTTTCCTGATTTTTAATCAGGGAACAAATGCCCCCACAGCGTTGTTCTCATGTGTCTGCATGTGAGTGCAACGCTGTCACTTTCATGACCATCGAATCTGCTTTGGGAGTAGGGTAGATGAAACGTTTTCCATCCCCTCCTATAAGTGCCCATGTCTTTTCAGAAGCGCCTCCACTTTGCTCATCTTCCTCCTTGCATACTTTTCTTTCTGAGAATTTAATTCTCCTTTCCAGAGCTTAGTTCTCTGCCTTAAAAAATTTTCAGAGTTTAACTCTGTTCAAAAAGAACTCTTTTCTTCAGGTAATGCTCTTGAACGAACGATGAACTTTCATGTCCTTCTGGATTTTAAATCCATAGCAAGGGTTTCACCCCTTTTAACATGAACCCATTTTTCCTTCAAGTTTTTCAACCGAAATATGAAATCATTTAATCTTCACCAGTAAATCTCCTTAGGGTTCATCTGATCCTTTAGGGAGATGATGATGTTGGTTGCTTTTTTATGGAATTTAATTCCATCCCCAAGAAGCTTCGGCTCTGGAACAGAACTTTTATGGGAATTTAATTCCCTTTTTCAAAAAGAAATTTAATTCCTACGAAGAACTAAGTTCTTCCTAGAGAACTTCATGAGTTTTCCTTGCCCTGAGTTCTCTTTCTCAACTGGGAGGAAGAAGTTTGTAATGAATTTCCATGATCGTTATTTCAGGTATCATGGATGCCTATTTGTATGATCTTGATGAGATTATTTCTTACGGGAATATTCGTGCACTGGGCCACAGCCAGAACCAGGAGCTCACCAACGCTCAATGTGCTAAGATCATGAGCCTCTTTGACAAGTACAATGGTCGGCTACTCCCTCGCCGCTCTTCTCTTCTGAGACTCATCGTGCTGGCGATCTGGGAGGCGCTCCCTCTCTTTTGCACCGGCATGCTGCTCAGGGCCTTGGACGCCGCCCAGGGCCTTAGACGCCGCCGAGGATAAGGTACATACGGCGTACCTGATGAGCCTAATCTCGAAGAGGAGGCGAGACAACCTCATCAATCTCTTGCACCAAGCTTTTCAGCATTCGGCCATACTTGCTTCCTATCGAAGGGTAGAAGACATTCGTGAGGACCCCGACGCTTGTGACCGCGAAAGAAAACATACTCGGATGGTTCGAAATGCTTGGAGGATATTGGACAAAGCCACGTTTGAGTTCCTGAATCCATGCCCCGCGTCTGAGGTCTTGAGCCGTCATAATCGTTTCTTTTTTTAGTCTGTATGAACTTCATAAAGCATGAATGATAAGTTTTATTGTGCCTTTCTGTGTTTGCATGACTTTTCCGCGGAATTTTGTCATTTTTGCTATTGTTGCTGCTGATATGTTTAGTGTGTAAAGCACTATTTCACTTTTCAGTACACGTCAAGTTTGGTGCTCACGTGCTCCGCACGCGGGGTCCCTTTGATGGGGCTGTAAGTCCACGGTAGCGCCCCGGCCGTCTAACAGACGCCAAATGCGAAACAAAAACTTTTACAACTGGCGCTATCGCGTACTATAACCCGGATCTGCCATTAAAACTAAACTAACATATTGTAAAGAGGATAGAATTGTTATACCGAACGATCCGAGTCCTTCGGTCTTTAACCATCATCCCACGCTTTGTTGCGGCGGCTTCGATCTTCTGAAACTCCAATCTCGTCGTCCAGGTGGCACCACATCGACGGATCTTTAAACGGGCTTCCGCCTTTGAACTGAGGCAACTCGGTCGTCAAGTTTGCTAAAAGAGACGACCAAGATGTTGTAGAGAATGAGTAGAACACTTTGTCTCGTTACGTCCATAGGTATGGACGAACGGCTAATGAAGTTGCCTTTTGGATCGGGTGGAAACGTGAAATGAGTATCTATCAAATTTCCATACACTTAAACTCTCATCTTTTTCTCTTAAGCAACCATAACCCTCACCATAGGGTGGCCGGCCATATATAGAGAGGAAGGGGTGAGTGTAGGAACAAGGGAGGGTGACCATAAGCTATCATACTTATCATTTCATTAAAGAAAGAATGACTCACAAATGACACCAAGTATGAACACAATAAATGAAAAGGATGAATCATTAAGCAAGTCATCATAACATTAAATGAACACTTAATGTATCAATGACTCACTAGCTTAGTCATCATCCTAGTCACCATCTAGAAGTTTCTAGAACCTTCCACACTCATCAAGAAAAGATAAATCCGTATTTAACCGAATGTTAAATACGGGTGATAGAAAACTGGAAACTGGCAACTTCCAAATGTGATCCTGAAACGAATTCAGGATAACCCCGTAACAGTATAAACATACCCGCATTTGTATTATGACCAAATACAAATGCAACTGAAACAAAGATATTATATCTACACAGTATAATACTCGGATCCGGCTTAAACCAAAGCCTACCAGTATTATCTGCCCGAAAAATGACACGTGCGAAAACGCACGTGCTTTTTCCGAACCCTGCCATAATACCATACGGCATCTACACCGTTTCGCCCGAACTTGGGAAAGTGTCTGTGGGGGACTCTAATGACTCATCAACACATTGGCACTGGGTATAACCACTAGCATGTCAGAGGTACTAGCTGTACGTAACGGTTGCCTATGTATTGATTGGAAGGGAAGCTGACGAGCGAACTCATCTATAAACCCTACTGAGCCTGACAGTGACAATATCCGTACAGTCCGGAACATTCGTCTATGAGTATCGCATGTACGGCCTAGGAGGTCAGTAAACGTCAGACCCCCAATAGCAGTATAAGTCGTGTCAGAGAGCAGCCTAGAACACCCTGAGATACTACTGGTATACCTACCAGTATATCTCGATTACCCTGGCCAGGGATTTCGTGTAATGGCTCTCCTAAACACAGCGCGATCTCACCCCCAATACCGGGAGAGACGAATCCCCTGCCGATCCGCTCACTTGCCTCTAATGTGGCTCGAGACTGTACCCAAAATATACCTGTTTGCACGACTCCTTTGACCCGTGGTAGGGTATAAATCAAAGCACAGTGGGAACTCACACGAGACAAATGACGACCTCAGGTCGATGAACTAACCTGTACACATGTCACCAGGGAACTGCTATCTGACGATATGTATAATACCAACTAGCATGTTCCCGGCGAGTCCTGTCCGGTGTACTCATAACCCAATGAGCACCTGTATACATCTTAGGTGATCCAACTGACACCAGTGGCTTGTGAGACCGGCCACCGCCCCTCGTCGGGGTCTCGAATGTATACACTAGTCTACTCTGGAGTATCGATGCCCTGTCTCGAAACTCCCACGACTAGGGACACTTTAAGGATGTGCTTATAGACCCCAGCTCCCACATATATGATCGCTATCATACTGCTGGTAGTCAAGCAAGAATCCTATGGGCTTTATCAACATAGATATGATGATAAAGACAAACCAGATAGCAAACTATCATTTCGAGTAAGACTGTTTTATCGGTATAGGTCCTCCCTCACTCATTGCTATCACGTACCTGCGATCCAATAATTGACTTAGAGGGCACTATATCCAACAATCTTCCACTTGCACTTAAGGCTAATTATTGCGATGTCGCGTACTCACAGCTCGTGTGATACCGAACATCCAACTCCTCTACTAATCAGTTTCACAAAACTCGTTTGCAAAACTATTGTGTTCGAGAAATAGCCTCAGTGAGTGGATCCGCTTCGGTGTTTCTTTCTATGTCTCTCTAAATCTCAAGTTCGCGGAGAAAGCCATCTCCCGAATCGAGTAATACCTGTCTTAGAATATATCTGGATATCTTATGGGACCTAGTTCATAAATGAACTCCAAATCCAAACTTCTTAGACTGTATTAATCACTGAAACTAATCAGTGTCCAGCACCATGCCTCCCACAGTATCCTCTTGGACCACTTGTCCACAACACTGTCCTTTGTCGGGGGGAAAACTATAACTCTGACAATCACTCTGTCATCCATGTCATCTTCGAAGCCTGGAATAATAACCGTCTCCCGAAGGAGGCTGCCGTCATCAAATCCGTAGAACATGTACTTATGTTCTATAACCGCTTCTGTATATTTCTTCAGGATTGGATTAATATAATCTTATCACATCTAGTGCAAAAACGACATCTGGTGTGGTATTGTTAGTTATATGTATGCCCTAGAGGCCATTACTGTACATTGGATGTATATTGTAGTGGATGCTGGGACATATATAGATAGGACTTTCTTGCTCAATATGATAGTACGCTATCTGGTTGCTGTTTATCTTAACGTGTATACTTTCTGTCTCTCTGTTACATGTTGATAAAGCCCTTAGGATGTGTACTCGACTTCCAGGACTGTGATGCAGATCATACTAGTGGGGCCTGGATAGTCCATGAGTACATCCTTGAAATGTTCCTAGTCGAGGGAATATCGAGACAGGGCATCGATATTCCAGAGTAGACTAGCGTATATCTTCTCGACCCATGCGATGGGCGATGGATGATCCCATATCCATTGGTGTTTGACATCGAAAATGGTATGCGGGTGCTCAGTGGAGACTGGGTACACTGAACGGACTCGCCGAGAACTCCCAGATGGTATTATACCTCACGTCAGATGGCAGTTCTCTGGTGACACTGGTACAGCTTAGTCTGTTGACCCGAGATCGTCATAGAGTCTTGTGTGTCTCCCACTGTGCTTTGATTTCCACCCTACCACGGCTCTATTGAGTCGTGCAAACAGGTGGTTTTTTGGGCACAGTCCCGATTCACATGGAGGCAATGAGCGATAGGAGGGGATTCGTCTCTCCCGGTATTGGGGGTTGATGTTGCGCTATGCTCGACTGGCCATAACAGGAAATCCCTGGCCAGGGTTGCAGTGATATACTGGTAAGAGTTATCAGTAGTTTCACACATGTCATGGACTTCACGTCGGCATGACTTATCGAGCTATTGGGGTCTGACGTTTACCACCCCTAGGCGAGATATGCGACATATCAGACGAACAGACCGGACTATACGGTAAGTGTCACTGGATGGATTCACAGGAGTGTGAGCGGGCTTGCTCGTCGATCTTCTGATCGCTCAATACCCGGGTGGCCGTTACGTTTAGCAGACCGCTTGCGGCTTGTGGGTGTTTGATATGATCATCATCTGCTGCCGGCGTATTGACGAGTCTTTAGAGTCCTACACAGAGGTTTCCTGGCTCAAGCGAAACGAAATAGGAGCGCATATAAGATATGTGCGGGACCGAGAATAATGCGTGTATGTGATACCGTATTTCATTCTCGCGATGAATGTGTCGAATGGTTGTATGCGATATAACCTAGTTATCGAATCAAGGATTGACTCGATAAGCCGATTCATTGGATACTAGCCGGTTATATGCGACATGACCGGATCATTGAATCAAGTGTTGATTTAATGATTTAATGTATAATTATATATTTGATATATTACTTTGCATTAACTAGTATTGGTTCACTTTAAATGGATTTTCTCACTTGAAATGCACAAGTTGTATATGTGATATACTTTTGTGCACAAGATTGTATCATGTTTGATGATACATGCAAGCTAGGGTTAGTGTAAAGAATTAAACCATGGTTAAACTAATGGTTAGGGTTTTGTTTTTTCATTTAATTATTTATCTATTTATTTATCTTATTCATTTTGGAAAAGAGAGAGATGAATGGTGGCTTTATTTGTTTTTAGTTGAACATTCATGAAACTTTGACTAAGTCACCATTCTTGTCTCATGCTTAACCCTAACCATATGAACTAACCATAGTACATTCTCTACACTTAACCAAGGGTTAGTCAATGATAAGTATTGATTTATTTATCTAATTTATATAACTTATCATATTCTTCTTCTTCTTCATCATCTTCTTCTTCCATGAAGAAAGCTTGCTACATCAATGGTGATTGATGAAAAAGTGTGAGAAATCCAAATCTAAAGTCTACCCACTTCCTATTTCTTCATCCTCTACCTCTTGCCAAGTAGTATAGGGTGTTTCCTTCACAAGATTTCAAGGCTTGGTGAAGTTGGAGCTTGTTCTTGTGATGCCTCGACGTAGATCATCTTCGGCATTGAACCGACGACCAAGCCCGCCCATTCTTTGATGAAGCCGATGCTAGAGTCATGGGTTCAATTTGGACAGCGGAGGGAGATCATCGCGGAGCTTAGGAAGTGGTGGACCGGATCTACAAAGGTTGTATTTCCGTTTCTTTTAGTTAAAGTTGTTAACTATTTTCTTTTGTCGCCTAAACTTCTAGCCAACGATCCGTTCTAGGGTTTCTCGGCACCGTAATTTTTAGAAATTGGCATGGATGATGCCTTATGAGACCTCACTAGGGTGCCTAGGAACCTTTCACTTGACATCTCACGATTGACTCAATTGCCTAAGCAAGTGATCTACCAATCATGCACATCCCTCTCCCCTTTAGTCTGTAAGACACCTTTAGAGAGGGTGACTCCATCACCTACAGGTACACTACCATGCCAGGAGTCATTTATTCTAAAATACTATTAGAATACTGTCAAAGTACCCACATTGGGAAACTACCCAAATCTAGATCTAAAACCATAGATCTTGTATCCAGAATGTCAGATATTACATCCATATCCTTTGTGGAGAAACAATTGTGTGACGACCACAGTACAACTGATCGTAGTATAGGAATTTTACTTCCTACTCTGTGTATGTCATCCAAATACCAGGATATCACACCCTACTGCTTTCTCAACAGATCCATCCCCTATTCTGATGAAGTCAAACCCATGACTGTCACATCAAAAATAGATGATCTATCTCCGCTATATCTGCTTACGCCTATAAATAGACATAAGCTACTTGCCCACTATGCTTCCGCTGCTCCCACTGACTACGACAACCCTCTGGCAGAATAATATGTACGTACACTTCTAAAGCTAGTTTAGAACGACGCTATACTTATCCTCCTGCCGGGTCTCATTGTCTGGAACAACAGTAGTGTCAAGTCTGGGTAAACAAGAACCTCCCTGCCACCGTCCTTGAGGCTACCGGAGTACCTCTCGGGTGTCTGAGGTTACCCACCATATCTGCGGAGTGGCTATTGGAATGTCAAACTTGATTGAATATATAGGTCCTATTAGGTTTTCCGTAATCGTTTGCGGTTCTGGAATCACTTCCAGTTCTACCATACTCCCACTAATGTTTTCTGAAAAAAATCCATTTTACTAAAATTGTGGCGAGTCTAGAACAATATCACTATTGATCTGTCAGATGGTAAAAAAATCAACCCTCGTCAAAACTAGGGTTAACCCACAAACTGCCATTACAGAAACGTGCCTTGAGTTTTCCAGTGTCTGTTTTTAAGCATAAGCTGGACAACTCCCCTTACCTTAACATCGTTAAGATATGAAGCAATCTATATCCAATATAGAAACATAGGCACTTATTTAATTGGTACCAGATCCAAAAACATGCAGCTGTCTCCAGTGCATATCAACTTAATGGAGAGAGGCTAATCAGCATTACTCAACTTAGGAATCCATCCAATTATGAGTAACCTGAAAGAGAAACAAGTTTCTCAAAACCATTACTATCAACTGAATACCAATCACAAGAATCTACATCTTCGATTTCTTTGAAGAATCCCGATAATTGCGATACATAGTTCTCTACTTTATTCCTATACCCACAACTTCTCAATACTTAGACATTGTATTTCTACGAAACACTTGTCTATAAACTAGAGAAGTCACAAGTAAATAGAATATAGTACGAGGACCAGCCCCTTTGTCTTGATGGACACTGGACAACATACAATACTCTGTATAAGTCCGCTGAGTTGAATAACTCAAAACTTGTGCGTCGTAGGTTGAAAACTGTCCCCATGCGATTTCCTCAAATATCACCAATTACAATGAATTCTGATATAATGAGGATGATCACCTAATTCCCAATAACTTGCTCCCACTCAACATTTGTAAAACCATACAGATGTGAGAATCATACCTGGTAAATACATACCCTGGAGTAAGTATCTAATCGGGAAATCAGTTTTCAATTAACAATGCACAGTGTAACTGAAACATGAAAATGTTTCGAAGGGGTGTCCTGGTATTCTTAATAATGTCTCTTCCATAATCCAATTCATGACTTTTAACCGTATTTTTCCCTGCCATCTTTCCAATTTCCTTTATTTGTCTTTAGTCGTCACCTTTAGTACACCATCATTAGGCTAAGTGGTTTTCTTCCTTCCCTACCGTTCGGCACCAGCCTATGGTTTGGAAGAAGAATATCCAGTAAGCATAATAGGTGTACTCTCCTAATCTTAGGAGTACTCACAACTTGAGAGAAGGTGATGATAAAAGACAACTGAATAAACCTTATTCCTTTTTCTCCTGAACCAGAATCCATCCTCGAAAAAATATCCTTCGAGTTCGTATATAACCATACGATGGATTTATCCAATGGAATTGGATGTTCATAGTGATACGGGTTGTTTTGGAGAAATAAAGGTGAAGTAGGAGTGGCGATGAAATACGTGGTTTGGTCGTGAATGTTAGTAGTCGTAATTTACTTTGCCCTCTTTCTAATTCCTTTATTTGTCTTTACATATTACCTTCTGCACATCCTACTTAGGCTAATTGGTTTTCTTCATTCCCTACCTTTCGGCACCTGCCTATGGTTTGGAATAAAACTATCCAATAAGCGTAATAGGTGTACTCTCCTAAACCAAGGAGCCCTCGCAACCTGAGAGAAGGTGATAATAAAAGACAACTGAATAAACCAATTCTATTTCTCCTGAACCTGGATCCATCCTCGAAGAAATCCCTCCGAGTTCGTATATAACCATACGATGGATCTATCCAATGGAAGTGGATGTCCGTAGTGATACGAGTTGTTCTGAGAAATACAAAGGGTAAAAGAAGGAGCGGTAATGACTTATGCAACTCGGACAATCCAAAAGCAAGTATATTAAGAAGGTTCGGTCAACTTGGTCATTGAGTTATAGTCTAGGGTCGGTCAAAGGTCGCTGCCAAAGAAAGAGAGAGAAAAGAAACACTCTGCGTGCACTCAAAACTAGATCAGAATGGTTATCACTTTATCTAATTTAGGAAACCTTCCACTGTAATCTCAAATTCTCCTCCAAACCTGAAAGAAGAATTAGTCAGGATTACCTGAAGAGTAAACTAACTCATCAGTGGGAATCGGGATCCAACTCTCATCGCATGATAACGTGACGGTATCCACTCACGTTATTATACTCCAGAAGGTATGCCCAAGTTTGGCAAGTTTCCTGTATGTTTGAAACTCCCGATATAATTTTTATCCCATGCTCTTATGACCATGACGTAGGCCAACAAATCATAAGTCACATGTCAAGTTCTACCCGTCGTTGTCCTGATTAATTTAGGTCATCGTACATGCCCTTGACGTAGGCCAACAAGGTTGTACGTCTGTCCTAAACTAATGCATCTATCTATGCAACAAATGAATACCCAGCAGCTACCAAACACTATGCCTTGACGTAGGCCAACAAACATAGCTTGAATACTACTGACCATCCATAAGAAATGACGGAGGATTACGGCTGGTTTTTGGCGAAAAACCTTTAACGTAATGAACTTGATCTCGTTGAAGGAACCTGATAGCTTTTTATAAAAAATATAGTGGCAAAAAACCTTTTGCTAAAGAAGTCACTCCCGGTGAAGGGATCTCGGCTCTTTCCTCGTGGAATGAGGTGCAGGATATTCCAACTGAATACCGCGATGCAAAGCAACTTGTAATCGACTATATTGAAGTTATTACTCTGACGCAAATTTCTGCCCAAGGGGTCACTCCCGGTGAAGGGATCTCGACCCATGCCTCGTCGAATGAGGTGCAGGATATTCTAACTGAATACCGCTATGCAAAACAAAAGGAAACGTCTTTGTAATAACTCTTTTTAAAATTTGTTCCAACAACATCAAATATAGGTTTGTTTTATCCTCTCATTGATAAGAATCAATGCAGTCCCATCAATCAATCACACCAGAAAAGAACGAAAATAAGTACGTATATGCCATCCACATTCGTCACTGGGTCCCGTCATCACCCGTTAGGTTACTTAACTAACGACAGAGCGGGGGCTGGACTAGTGCGGGTGTAAAACATATACAACATCTAATAGTATATATACTAATATACAATAATCATTCCAGGCGTGATAATATGCAACATTACAGAAAAGTAATAAGCATCACAGAACAATACAGATAATCTGGGATCCCCGGGTTTCACAGAGCCGCTGCTGAAACCCGACGTTCCCCTGGTTGTGTGGATAGCATGTGCAATAAAACCTAGACCCCTACGGGTGCGGAAAGTTACCCGCCAAAACCTGAAGCGAGGTAGTCCCCACAACATAGTGAATGGAACACCCGGCACTTCACGGAATCCGGTAAATTGAGCACCACTCCTTGGGTCAACTTGTACCCCCTACGAGTGCGGCGAACAGTCTGCCAATTCTAGAGTGAGGTCCTTTTGCCTCTCAAAGCCATGAGATACGGACCCGTTTCCCTCCAGAACCCGGCTATCCGTGCACTCCTTCGCGGGATAAACCTAGTAGAGAAATAAAAATATGTACAACGGGTACATCGACCTCAACCTGGTCGTGCCCCAAAAGAATATTATACAACAGGCAGTGACGGCAGTCCACATGTTGGACGCTCGTCCCGCAATATCATATGTACAAATAAATCCAAACTGCACTATCATTGCACCCTGCTATCCACCACGATAAATCCGCAACATCACAACACAACACAGAACATTAACGCAAATGTCACGTTCGCAAACCCGTCTAAAAGAACTATAGCAATCAGACGTGGTTTACCGATCAAATGACATTCCCGGTCGGAGATATAAAGTAAGTACTGTAAACTAACACGTTTAAATTTCGATCGACAAAATTTCCCGCAGTGGGCCCCACGTACATCTGCTGTACAGTAATAAAATCTGGGCCCAAAAGAACAGTACCAGAAACCACAATTCCCTGTGAAGAAGCCCCTGTACAATTTTGGAGCACTGTTCCCACTAAACCGCCGCGGATGCGCGGTCAAACCCTAGGTTTGACCGCGGATCCACGGTGGTTCTATGGGATCACGTGACCAAATTTGTACGGATTGCTTAAAAAAGCCTGCTTGTTTTTCTATGATATGCAAAATAATTTTTAGAACAGTTTAAAAATCAGCAGAAACCTTTTGTACAGAAAAATGTAGTTTCGGAAATTCCGTTCGATCGATCTTTTAAACGCGTTAGCACAAGTTAGTATAGCTTAATGGTAAGGCTCTGATACCACTGTAAGTCCACGGTAGCGCCCCGGCCGTCTAACAGACGCCAAATGCGGAACAAAAACTTTTACAACTGGGGCTATCGCGTACTATAACCCGGATCCGCCATTAAAGCTAAACTAACATATTGTAAAGAGGATAGAATTGTTATACCGAACGATCCGAGTCCTTCGGTCTTTAACCATCATCCCACGCTTTGTTGCGACGGCTTCGATCTTCTGAAACTCCAGTCTCGTCGTCCAGGTGGCACCACGTCGACGGATCTTTAAACGGGCTCTCGCTTCTGAACCGAAGCAACTCGGTCGTCAAGTTTGCTAAAAGAGACGACCAAGATGTTGTAGAGAATGAGTAGAACACTTTGTCTCGTTACGTCCATAGATATGGACAAACGGCTAATGAAGTTGCCTTTTGGATCGGGTGGAAACGTGAAATGAGTATCTATCAAATTTCCATACACTTAAACTCTCATCTTTTTCTCTTAAGCAACCATAACCCTCACCATAGGGTGGCCGGCCATATATAGAGAGGAAGGGGGTGAGTGTAGGAACAAGGGAGGGTGACCATAAGCTATCATACTTATCATTTCATTAAAGAAAGAATGGCTCACAAATGACACCAAGTATGAACACAATAAATGAAAAGAATGAATCATTAAGCAAGTCATCATAACATTAAATGAACACTTAATGTATCAATGACTCACTAGCTTAGTCATCATCCTAGTCACCATCTAGAAGTTTCTAGAACCTTCCACACTCATCAAGAAAAGATAAATCCGTATTTAACCGAATGTTAAATACGGGTGATAGAAAACTGGAAACTGGCAACTTCTAAAAGTGATCCTTAAACGAATTTTAGGATAACCCCGTAACAGTATAAACATACCCGCATTTGTATTACGACCGAATACAAATGCAACTGAGACAAAGATATTATATCTACACAGTATAATACTAGGATCCGGCTTAAACCAAAGCCTACCAGTATTATCTGCCCGAAAAATGACACATGCGAAAACGCACGTGCTTTTTCCGAACCCTGCCATAATACCATACGGCATCTACAACGTTTTGCCCGAACTTGGGAAAGTGTCTGTGGGGGACTCTAATGACTCATCAACACATTGGCACTGGGTATAACCACTAGCACGTCAGAGGTACTAGCTGTATGTAACGGTTTCCTATGTATTGATTGGAAGGGAAGCTGACGAGCGAACTCATCTATAAACCCTACTGAGCCTGACAGTGACAATATCCGTACAGTCCGGAACATTCGTCTATGAGTATCGCATGTACGGCCTAGGGGGTCGGTAAACGTCGGACCCCCAATAGCAGTATAAGTCGTGTCAGAGAGCAGCCCAGAACACCCTGAGATACTACTGGTATACCTACCAGTATATCTCGATTACCCTGGCCAGGGATTTCGTGTAATAGCTCTCCTAAACACAGCGCGATCTCACCCCCAATACTGGGAAAGACGAATCCCCTGCCGATCCGCTCACTTGCCTCCAATGTGGCTCGGGACTGTACCCAAAATATACCTGTTTGCACGACTCCTTTGACCCGTGGTAGGGTATAAATCAAAGCACAGTGGGAACTCACATGAGACAAATGACGACCTCAGGTCGATGAACTAACCTGTATACATGTCACCAAAGAACTGCTATCTGACGATATGTATAATACCAACTAGCATGTTCCTGGCGAGTCCTGTCCGGTGTACTCATAACCCAATGAGCACCTGTATACATCTTAGGTGATCCAACTGACACCAGTGGCTTGTGAGACCGGCCACCGCCCCTCGTCGGGGTCTCGAATGTTTACACTAGTCTACTCTGGAGTATCGATGACCTGTCTCGAAACTCCCACGACTAGGGACACTTTAAGGATGTGCTTATAGACCCCAGCTCCCACATATATGATCGCCATCATACTGCTGGTAGTCAAGCAAGAATCTTATGGGCTTTATCAACATAGATATGATGATAAAGACAAACCAGATAGCAAACTATCATTTCGAGTAAGACTGTTTTATCGGTATAGGTCCTCCCTCAATCATTACAATCACGTACCTGCGATCCAATAATTGACTTAGAGGGCACTATATCCAACAGGGGCTGTTTAATTTTTCATGCCATATTCTCTGTGTACAGCATTTAATGCTAAAAAGGAGCCTAGAAAATAGTCACATCTCCTTGATTTCCAATGCTTTCTCTTTTTAGGCCTCGGAAATAGTCCCACCATGCAATATTCCCCATGCGCAGCACTTAATGCCCCTAACCTGAGGCCATGGCCTTCGTTTCTCTTCACAGAGAAATTTATTCTCAATTTAGTGTGATTTATTTCGAGGAAACAACTGAGTGCCATGGCCTGCAACCGCCCCCATGCCCGTCGACAGCCGTGGGAAGTGCCTATCGAGGAAATGATTCCTCGCTATGCCGCACGATTGGTGGATCCCCTCCTTACCGACGACGAATGCGACTCGGCGACATATGAACTCTCGATCCGTAGGGGGTCCCCTCTCCCAATGGGCTCCCTCTGGCTCCGGATGATTCTTGCTGCTGTGCTTACCGACATCCCTCCTCACCCGGCAGAGATGACCCTGGCGATGCTTGACGCGGCTGAAGAAAAGCTCGAGGGTTTTCATGAAGCGTGCCTGATTACTCAGGCTTTGAAAGATTGCTCGATTCACCTGTTGAGCCAAATAAGAGCCCGGCGGGCTATCATGTCTGCTTTTGCGAACGAACATGGCGCCAATTGGTGGGGAGTGACTCCTCGCGAGAACCGTCGCTTCGATGTGTTGGAGAAAGCAGAGAGAGAGATGGAGAATTTTGTTCTTTGTTTTGTTAACCCTTGTGCCACGGATCCCGTGTTCGGTGACGTTTTCCCGCTAGCGTAGTATATTCACATTAGTTTTCGCATGCTTTATGTTGAATTTTTATGTGTGCTGGGTACTCATATAATCAAAGTATGTATGCATGTGGATCTCGTCCACTCATATAATCAAGGTATGTATGCATGTGGATCTCGTCCACTCATATAATCAATGTATGTATGCATGTGGATCTCGTCCACGTGTCAACCACTGACACAACAACATCGTGCATGTAAATATCATAAAATCATATGCATGAAAATATGAGAATATAAATCAACATGTGTCCCTCGCGACACCTCAAAATCATGGAACCTGAGTGTTCAGCAACGACACTCGAAACATCATGAAAACCGTGCCCATCATCGACACGTAAATCCTTATATATCTCAGGCGCCGCATCCTCAGATCGGCCATCAGGCGCCGCACACCCTGATCGGCCTTCATATCCATCTTGCTACTCCGGTCGGTATCCTCCGGATAACCGTCGGGTCTAAATTCTATCACCGGTAGATAGTGCTCCCCTGCCGGGCTCACCGTCTAACATATACGAGTCTTCTTGCCCCGGGGTACCTCACTGGGTTCACCATGTACCCACAGACGGTGCCTACCGCTCCTCGAATCGGGTTTCACATGCCACTCTCAGAACCGAGAAAACACATGGTGGACACACTGAAATATCATATCAAGAGAAACCGGGTTTTTAAAACAATATATGCTTTCTTTTGAAATAGCCACGGTTCTCAAATCCAGAAATCTCATGAAAACAGCATATCTCAATGCGTAAAAGCGTAAAGCATGATGTATGTGACATATAACAGAAATGTAAGCATATCAATATATCATGCAACCTGGAACAGTGATATGACATATTAAGGGAAAACCGCTCTTTTAAATGACTCCAGTTTTTAAAATATATCCTGCGGTTCCCAATCTCCCAATAAAACCAGTGATCTATGTAGGTACAATATGTATATGCGCAAGTATAGATGTACCGATGTATGTGTGCACCAATATGGTTATACAAATGTGTATATATGCGCAAGTATGAATATATCAATGTATATGTGCACCAATGTGGATATACAATGTGTATGTGCGCAAGTATGAATATATCAATGTATATGTGCACCAATGTGGATATACAATGTGTATGTGCGCAAGTATGAATATATCAATGTATATGTGCACCAATGTGGATATACAATGTGTATGTGCGCAAGTATGAATATATCAATGTATATGTGCACCAATGTGGATATACAATGTGTATGTGCGTAAGTATGAATATATCAATGTATATGTGCACCAATGTGGATATACAATGTGTATGTGTGCAAGTATGAATATATCAATGTATATATGCACCAATGTGGATATACAATGTGTATGTGCGCAAGTATGAATATATCAATGTATATGTGCACCAATGTGGATATACAATGTGTATGTGCGCAAGTATGAATATATCAATGTATATGTGCACCAATATGGATATACAACGTGTATGCGCGCAAGTATGAATATATCAATATATATGTGCAAGCAGGTTATGCGAAGAATCATATCATGATGCAGCAATCCTACTGTGTAGTGATATGGCAATTATCGATGATGAAGTGTGTGAGCCTACAGTCTGTGTGCGTGTAACATACACATCACCGATAATGGTGCAGGTATACTATCACAGGTACATGCAATGCAATGATAATATCATGAATGCAGCATAAAGCAAATCATCAGCTAAAAGCTATAAGGTATACGTAACTATCATATGTCTGAGTCGGTGAATCTATCAGTCGGCATCTAGCCTCACAGCATCACGTACGGTATAATCCATCGTACGGCATCCTCTAATCAAGGGTATGGATCAACATCAAGTCAAACTCATCACGCACGAAAAATCATCGTGCAGCGGCATTAAACCAATAAGGATCCTATCATCCTATACGACAAATGAAGGTACGACCTAATATCACGTACGGCCTATCATCCATGATTCACAACATTCTATATATGTATATATATCAATGTACCGGTTCACATCCGCAATAATCTCATATCAGGGGACCGGCAGGGTATAAATCATCTCGATCGACCTGCATCCGTATACCATCATACCATCAATCATCATATCATTATATCATCATACCATCATGTCATCATATCCGTCTTATATCCTTTCGTCACATTAATATCTCGCATCATGTCGATGTAGGGTGTTTTTCATCACCCCATTGAGATGGGAATACGCGCGCACTTGTCAGGTTTATACTACAGATTCCCCCTGCCTAGGACAGGCCGGGGTTTATTGATTGTGGGGATCCGAATCTCCGGCAGCCGCGGACTAAGCTGCCGTTAATTACCCCTCGCCTTTGGGGCGAGAGAACCTCCGATTAACGGGTTAAACTGGTCATGCGAACTCAATGTGCCGTGTGCGTGTGTTGTGTATAAAAGAGGGTTTTGGATATATCGGGAGCCACGCAGAGTTTTTACGGGGGTCCCGCTACCCGGATAGCGGGCTGGGGGTCAAGGGGGCTAGCAGCCCCCTTACGGGGTGCGGGGCAGCACCCCGTTAGAAATTTTTTCTAACAGGAACAGTGTCGTGGAGTACGCGTGTGTGCAAATATGTATACATATGTATATGTATATGTATGTACATAAAAAGAGGGGGAAAGGCATCTAAGGGATGCATGGGGCCAGCGCCTTGAGCACTGTGCGCTTAGGTGCTGTACGCTCAGGCACAAGCGCGCCACATGTCGACACGTGGGCGCTTTGCGCATGAGCGCTGAATGCTCGAGCGCAAGCGCGCCACGTGTCGGCACGTGGTGCTTTGCGCTTGAGCATAAGGCACTGGAGTGCAAGCGCGCCACGTGTCGACACGTGGCGCTTTGCGCTTGAGCTCAGAGCGCCGGAGCGCAACCGCGCCATGTGTCGGCATGCGGGCGTCTTGCGCTCGGGCGCAGTCCGCGGGAGCGCAACCGCGCCATGTGTCGGCATGCGGGCGTCTTGCGCTCGGGCACAGTCCGCTGGAGCGCAAACGCGCCACGTGTCGGCACGTGGGCGCCTTGCGCTCGGGCGCAGTCCGCGGGAGCGCAAGCGCGCCACGTGTCGGCATGTGGGCGCCTTGCGCTTGAGCACAGTGCGCTTGAGCGCAAGCGCGCCACGTGTCGGTACGTAGGTGCCTTGCGCTCGAGCGCAAGGGCGCTGGAGCGTAAACGCGCCACGTGTCGGCATGTGGGCGCCTTGCACTCGAGCGCTAGCGCGCTACGTGTCGGCATGTAGGCGCTCGGCGCTTGGGCACCGGCGAGGAAAAGAAGGCTTTTAGCCCCAGAAACCAGAAGTTATGCTTCAGAAAGGAAATTTTTATTCTATATATATATATGTATATATATGTGGAGTTACACTCCTAGGATGTGTTGAAGCTGATTAAGGGGGTTCTTCCTCTTCCTCCTGTGGTTTGGCCAGATCTTGAAGATCAAGAGATGTGGGATCTAAAAATCTCTTCTTTTGAGATCTAATGACAGATCCAAGCTCCTCTTGGTGGGTTTTATGGTGAAAAACTATTTAGTTTTGGAAAAGGAAGAGTAAAACTCTTGATTTAATTCGAAAGAAAGAAAAGGGTTTGAAACCTTCAGAAAAGGGAAAGATGTACAAACCCTAGATTTTTGAGAGAATGGAAAAAATATTTTTTCTTATTCATCATCATGTTGCCTTATATAGGCTTACATATTTACATATAGCCCCTTGGGCTTTACAAAAATGGCATTTTAGCCATCCCATGACTCATGTGCCATTTCATTTTTGCACATAAGCCACGGGCTTACAAAATATTGGCTTTATGCCCATTTTGTTTACATTCATGCATAAACAATTACATAAAAAAAATTTATTACATGATTTTGTTGTTGGCATGGGGAGGCTGGCCGCGGGCTTAGCTTGGGCATGGGCCCGCTTGACGTGGGCTTGGGCCCACCTGGCTTGGGGTTGACCTTGACTTTGACTCGGTCAACCGGGGTGCAAATTTTTACCCCAACAAATTGCCCCCCATCAATAAATGCACACAGCATATATGGGTCGTGTGCATGAAATTGATGGATCTTCCTTTGTGTAGAGGCGAGTTGTTTTGGTTCCCACTTTTGGGGATGCATTACCCTTTTTACGACATGGACGGTCGATGCTTGACACGTCTCCGAGACGGATTGTCTGTGGTAGACGTTTCCCTGGCCCGGAGTGATTTGGTAGACGTGCCCCCGGCGCGGAGTGTCTGTTGTCGACGTGCCCCCGTCACGGAGTGTCTGCTTGACGTTTCCCCGGCACGGAGTGTCGTTGTTGGACGTTTCCCTGATGCGGAGTGTCTATGTTGGACGTTTCCCCGATGCAGAGTGTCGCTGGTTGACGTGTCCCCGGCACGGAGGGTCTGCTTGACGTGTCCCCGGCACAGAGGGTCTGCTTGACGTTTCCCCGGCACGGAGTGTCGCTGTTGGACGTTTCCCTGATGCGGAGTGTCTGTGTTGGACGTTTCCCCGATGCAGAGTGTCGCTGGTTGACATGCCCCCGGCACGGAGTGTCTGCTTGATGTTTCCCCGGCACGGAGTGTCCCTGATCGACTTTTTCCCGGCGCGGAGTGTCACTGGTTGACTTTTCCCCGGCACGGAGTGTCGCTGATCGACTTTTCCCCGGCGCGGAGTGTCGCTGGTCGACTTTTCCCCGGTGCGGAGTGTCGGGTCGACTTTTCCCCGGCACGGAGTGTCGCTGATCGACTTTTCCCCGGCGCGGAGTGTCGCGGGTTGACTTTTCCCCGGCACGGAGTGTCGCTGATCGACTTTTACCCGGCGCGGAGTGTCGCTGGTTGACTTTTCCACGGCACGGAGTGTCGCTGATCGACTTTTCCCCGGCACGGAGTGTCGGGTTGACTTTTCCCCGGCATGGAGTGTCGCTGATCGACTTTTTCCCGGCGCAGAATGTCGCTGGTTGACATTTCCCCGGCACGGAGTGTCGCTGATCGACTTTTCCCCGGCGCAGAGTGTCGCGGGTTCACTTTTCCTCGGTACGGAGTGTCGCTGATCGAATTTTCCCCGGCGCGGAGTGTCGCTAGTTGACTTTTCCCCGGCATGGAGTGTCGCTGATCGACTTTTTCCCGGCGCGGAGTGTCGGGTTAACTTTTCCCCGGCACGGAGTGTCGCTGATCGACTTTTCCCCGGCGCGGAGCGTCGGGGGTTGACTTTCCCCGGCACGGAGTGTCGCTGATCGACTTTTCCCCTACGCGGAGTGTCGCTGGTTGACTTTTCCCCGGCACGGAGTGTCGCAGATCGACTTTTCCCCGGCGCGGAGTGTCGGGTTGACTTTTCCCCGGCGCGGAGTGTCGCTGATCGACTTTTCCCCGGCGCGGAGTGTCACGGGTTGACTTTTCCCCGACACGGAGTGTCGCTGATCGACTTTTCCCCGGCACGGAGTGTCGCTAGTTGACTTTTCCCCGACACGGAGTGTCGCTGATCGACTTTTCCCCGGCGCGGAGTGTCGAGTTGACTTTTCCCCGGCACGGAGTGTCGCTGATCGACTTTTCCTCGGCGCGGAGTGTCGCGGGTTGACTTTTCCCCGGCACGGAGTGTCGCTGATCGACTTTTCCCCGGCGCGGAGTGTCGCCGGTTGACTTTTCCCCGGCACGGAGTGTCGCTGATCGACTTTCCCCGGCGCGGAGTGTCGCGGGTTGTCTTTTCCCCGGCACGGAGTGTCGTTGATCGACTTTTCCCCGCCGCGGAGTGTCGCTGGTTGACTTTTCCCGGCACGGAGTGTCGCTGATCGACTTTTTCCCGGCACGGAGTGTCGCTGGTTGACTTTTCCCCGGCACGGAGTGTCGCTGATCGACTTTTCCCCGGCGCGAAGTGTCGCGGGTTGACTTTTCCCCGGCACGGAGTGTCGCTGATCGACTTTTCCCCGGCACGGAGTGTCGCTGATCGACTTTTCCTCGGCGCAGAATGTCGGGGGTTGACTTTTCCCCGGCACGGAGTGTCGCTGATCGACTTTTCCCCGGCGCGGAGTGTCGGGTTGACTTTTCCCCGGCACGGAGTGTCCCTGATCGACTTTTCCCCGGTGCGGAGTGTCGCGGGTTGACTTTTCCCCGGTACGGAGTGTCGCTGATCGACTTTTCCCCGGCGCGGAGTATCGCTGGTTGAATTTTCCCCGGCACGGAGTGTCGCTGATCGACTTTTCCCCGGCGCGGAGTGTCGGATTGACTTTTCCCCGGCACGGAGTGTCGCTGATCGACTTTTCCTCGGCGCGGAGTGTCGCGGGTTGACTTTTCCCCGGCATGGAGTGTCGCTGATCGACCTTTCCCCGGCGCAGAGTGTCGGTGGTTGACTTTTCCCCGGCACGGAGTGTCGCTGATCGACTTTTCACCGGCACGGAGTGTCGGGTTGACTTTTCCCTGGCACGGAGTGTCGCTGATCGACTTTTCCCCGGCGCGGAGGGCCGCGGGTTGACTTTTCCCCGGCACGGAGTGTTGCTGATCGACTTTTCCCCGGCGCGGAGTGTCGCTGGTTGACTTTTCCCCGGCACGGAGTGTCGCTGATCGACTTTTCCCCGGCGTGGAGTGTCGCTGGTTGACTTTTCCCCGGCACGGAGTGTCGCTGATCGACTTTTCCCCGGCGCGAAGTGTCGGGTTGACTTTTTCCCGGCACAGAGTATCGCTGATCGACTTTTCCCTGGCGCGGAGTGTCACTTGTTGACGCAGAGGTCGATGTTGGAATTGGTTGGTTTGATTTGTTTGATTTGAGTCGACATCAGCATCGCTACACTGGAATATGGTACTAGGAGTGAATCATCATCCGTCTTTGAGAGGATTTGGGAATTGGGGTTTTTGTTTGGCATCTGCATTGCTGCACTGGAATAATGCCAGGAGCAACTTATCATTTTCCCCGAGAGGATTTGAGAAGTGTTTTTTTTGTTTGGCATCTGCATTGCTGCACTGGAATAATGCCAGGAGCAACTCATCATTTGCCCCGAGAGGATTTGGGAATTGGTTTTTTTTGTTTGGCATCTGCATTGCAGCACTGGAATAATTCCAGGAGCAACTCATCATTTGCCCCGGAAGGATTTAGGAATTGGTGGTTTAAGAGACAGGTTTAGATCCCTATCACCTAAGGCCTTTCAATTTTATGGGCCGTAAGGGTCCCACAAAAGCATTTTCTCCCTACGAGTCGAAAGGATCTCGTAAGTGTATTTTCTCCTTAGGAGTCATGGGGACTCCTAAGTGTGTTGCTCCTTTGTGAGTCGTAAGGATCTCACGCGGGAATTTTCTCCTCACAAAGTCGAGAGGACTTTGCGAGTGCATTTCATATCTTTTTTTTACGAGTTTGCGCCCTTTCGGGTTTTCACAAACTCGCCGGCAGTCCTGCTGTTTTTACTCACGGAGCCCTTTCGGGTTTTCATCCGTGCCCATTTTGCTTGTGGACATACCTTTTTTTTTGATGGGACTTTGAATGTGGTCTCGCCGGTAGGACTTGGGAGTGACTCGGATTGTTTTACGCCCGTGGATTGTATACGGTTTTGCAGGATGTATGATCCAGACCGTAGGGCCAAAAACATTTTGGGTCTTTGCTGGCGTCTGCATCGCTGCACTGGAATATGGTACCAGGAGAGACTCATCATTCGCCGTTGGGATTTAGAATTTGGCTGGTGTCTGCATCGCTACGCTGTGATATGGTACCAAGAGCGACTCATCATTCGCCACTTAGGGGTATGGGATTTAGAATTTGGTTGGCGTCTGCATCGCTACACTGGAATATGGTACCAGGAGCGACTCATCATTCGCCATTGGGGTATGGGATTTGGAAAGCGATGGCTTAGGAGACAGGTTTAGATCCCTATCACCTAAGACTTTTCAATTTTATAGACCGTGAGGGTCCCATAAAAGCATTTTCTCCCTACGAGTCGTAAGGATCACGCAGGTGTATTTTCTCCTTAGGAGTCGTGGGGACTCCTAAGTGTGTTTTTCCTTCGTGAGTCGTAAGGATCCCACAAAGGTTTGTTCTTCTCATGTATCGTGAGGACACATGAGTGGGTCCTCTCAATGGAGCATAATTCTAAAGGCGGAGACCAGCCGCGTAACTGGTGGTTGTGGTGGGGCATGGGTATGACGAGAATTATTTGAGCCCGTGGATTGTATACGGTAGTCAATTTGGGGACTAACCGTAGGGCTGGGAGAATCTTGAAAAATTGGATTTTGGTTGGCGTCTGCATCGCTGCACTGGAATATGGTACCAGGAGCGACTTATCATTCGCCGTTGTTTTTTTTTACCGCGATTACTCTATCATTTCAGCTTTTCTTATCGCGAAGATCGCCATTGCCCTATCATTTCGGCTTTTATTCGCGGTTGCCCAATCATTTCGGTTTTATTTTCATCTTTATTTTACTCGCTGATTTTTATTGCGGGTTGCCCCATCATTTCGGCTTTTCTTTATTTCTCTTTTATTTACACATTTTTTTTGTTTATTTACATATATACTTATTTTTTTTTACATTCCCAGTTTAACGACTTAGAGGTCGGTTGTTCCCAGTTTAACGACATGGTGGTCGTTTGTTCCCAGCTTAACGATGTGGTGGTTATTTGTTCCCAGTTTAACGACGTGGTGGTCATCGGGTGTTCCCAGTTTAACGACGTGGTGGACATTTTTGCTTATCCCAGCTCCTTGAACTTTGATCTTGGCGGAGCTGTGTTGATGACCTAGCTCTGTGGCTTGCCGATACATCCGAGGATTGTGAGGTTTTTCCAAGCTTATATTGGTTCTCTGCCCAATCTTTGAAAATATAGCAGTCTTCGATGGTATGACCCACCACTCTATGATATGGGCAGTATATGGGATTGCCGGTCATGTTCATTTCCTGTGGCCTCTTTGGAACAGGCAGTTGCAGACCGTTGTTCAAGGCGTCCATGAATATTTTGCGGACTTCATCCCTCCTGAAGGAGTATACCTTCTTCTTTCTCTCCATTGGAGTAGGTGCCTTTACTGATGCTGGTCCTCGAGGCACATGTCTGGGAGGATTAGGTTCCCGAAAAGCTTCGGTCTCCATTTGCATGAAATCGGCGGTCGTAGCTTGACTGTTTGCTAACGCGCCTTTAGACAGTTCTATCTCTCCCGTCTTGTATTGCCTTTCGACCCAATCTTTGAAGACGAAGCAGTCCTCAATAGCATGACCTATCACCCTGTGATAGGGGCAATATTGTGGGTCGTCGGTCATATTCGCTTCTTGCGGTCTCTTTGATTCCGGCAGTTGTAGACCGTTTCTTAGGGCGTCCGTGAATATCTTGTGGACTTTTTCCCTTTTGAAGGAATAAACCTTTTCCAGCTTCTCTTTCAGAGGTGATTCCCCCTCGGCGTATGTATCGGAGCGACTGCAGGATGATTGCGGTCGTTTTTCACGAAGGCGCTCCGTTGTTAGGTTGAAGGGGATATCAGTTGGCTGCCTCCGGGTATCAATCCCTGGCTCATGAACCAAAATTTGATTCTGCTGTAATTGCAATCAGGCGACTTGGGTCGCGAGATCTGCCATGACGTTTGCCAGCTCGTCGACTTTGGAATAGACCTCGGCCATCTTCTTATCCCTGTCCTGAAATTGCCTTTGAAGCCATTGGACTAATGCTTGTTCTGTAGTTCCGGCTATGACAACCGGGTAATCTTTATTACCTGAGATCAATTCTGCAGGAACCATGGCTCCTCTGGCTTATCGCCCTGAGTGGGCACTTCATCATTTAGATTGAGCCGATGCTAGGTAGCATCAACCATATCATCACCATGGCTGTGAAGAAGAGGAGGGTTCGTTTCTTCATATCCGGCCATGTAGACAGTGTGGATAACACATTCAGCCATTCTTTCATCACTGGCAGCTGGTTTCGCGGAGCGGTCCAGACTTTGGAAATTCATAAATTTTAACATGGCCAGAGCCCTAGCCCTTTTGTTGGCTCTATATCTGAGCCGCTTATGCCTCAGCTTCTCTGCCTTAAGCGCTTGGCAGGCTTCTGCTCTTCGGGAAGCCGCCATAGGCCGAGCGATGGGGATGCTTGAGAAGACATCTGTCCACATGTCCGTCGAAGGTATCGCCTGGGATTGCGCACGACGTCTGGCAACTTCTTTTGTTCCGATGGCTTTGCCCCCAGTTGGGGCCATGGAAAGCCGTCCAGACACCAATTTGCGTTTGGGTTGGGGTGCCCTCGAGATTACCACATTCGATCTCCTGCCTTTCGAGACCGGTCTGTCTGTTGCTGGAGCTTGAGGAGCCGGGATGGCGTTAGCTGACATGAACAGGATAGAGCTGAATGGTAGCAGCTCCTCCTCCCATTGTCGCCCAAGACTGGCCGGAAGGACCGTCCTGGAGTCCATCTTCATCGTGTAGGAGACGGGAGTCGTGCTGAGAGCTGAGATCGTCCTTGGAGACATTGTTGGAGAGTGATTTCTTGAAAACCTGCATGAAAAAGCATTATTTTAGTTTAAATATAGGTATGCATATTGATTGAGTTTGCATGAACGTTTAACCCGAATATGGGAGGAGAGATTGGTCCCACCGGGCGTGCCGGAATCTGTAGGGTGTTTTTCGTCA
The DNA here is from genome assembly GCA_030015575.1 of Agapanthus africanus. Taxonomy (NCBI): domain Eukaryota; kingdom Viridiplantae; phylum Streptophyta; class Magnoliopsida; order Asparagales; family Amaryllidaceae; genus Agapanthus; species Agapanthus africanus. The sequence continues at coordinate 887,100,117 of JASDDO010000019.1, read as the reverse complement.
CCCCATTGAGATGGGAATACGCGCGCGCTTGTCAGGCGTATACTACAGATTCCCCCTGCCTAGGGTAGGCCGGGGTTTATTGATTGTGGGGATCCTAATCTCCGGCAGCCGCGAACTAAGCTGCCGTTAATTACCCCTCACCTTTGGGGCGAGGGAACCTCCGATTAACGGGTTAAACTGGTCATGCGAACTCAATATGCCGTGTGCATGTGTTGTGTTTTAAAAGGGGGTTTTGGATATATCGGGAGCCACGTAGAGTTTTTACGGGGGTCCCGCTACCCGGATAGCGGGCTGGGGGTCAAGGGGGCTAGCAACCCCCTTGCGGGGTGCGGGGCAGCGCCCCATTAGAAATTTTTTCTAACAAGGACTGTGTCGTGGAGTACGCGTCTGTGCAGATATGTATACATATGTATATGTATATGTATGTACATAAAAAGAGGGGGAAAAGGCATCCAAGGGATGCGTGGGGCCAGCACCTTGAGCGCTGTGCGCTTAGGTGCTGTACACTCAGACGCAAGCGCGCCACGTGTCGACATGTGGGCGCTTTGCGCATGAGCGCTGGGCGCTCGAGCGCAAGCGCGCCACGTGTCGGCACGTGGCGCTTTGCGCTTGAGCGCAAGGCGCTGGAGCGCAAGCGCGCCACGTGTCGGCACGTGGGCGCTTTGCGCTCGAGCGCAAGCGCGCCACGTGTCGGCACGTGGGCGCTTTGCGCTCGAGCGCAAGGGTACTAGAGCGCAAAAGCGCCACGTGTCGGCACGTGGGCGCTTTGCGCTCGAGCGCTAGCGCGCCACATGTTGGCACGTGGGCGCTCGGCGCTTGAGCGCTTGGGCTCCGGCGAGGAAAAGAATGCTTTTAGCCCCAGAAACCAGAAGCTATGCTTCAGAAAGGAAATTTTTATTCTATATATATATGTATATATATGGAGTTAAACTCCTAGGATGTGTTGAAGCTGATTAAGGGGTTCTTCTTCTTCCTCCTGCGGTTTGGCCAGATCTTGAAGATCAAGAGATGTGAGATCTAAAAATCTCTTCTTTTGAGATCTAATGACAGATCCAAGCTCCCCTTGGTGGGTTTTATGGTGAAAAACTATTTATTTTTGGAAAAGGAAGAGTAAAACTCTTGATTTAATTCAAAAGAAAGAAAAGGGTTTGAAACCTTCAGAAAAGGGAAAGATGTACAAACCCTAGATTTTTGAGAGAATGGAAAAAATATTTTTTCTTATTCATCATCATGTTGCCTTATATAGGCTTACATATTTACATATAGCCCCTTGGGCTTTACAAAAATTGCATTTTAGCCATCCTATGGCTCATGTGCCATTTCATTTTTGCACATAAGCCATGGGCTTACAAAATATTGGCTTTATGCCCATTTTGTTTACATTCATGCATAAATAATTACATAAAAATTATTTATTACATGATTTTATTGTTGGCATGGGGAGGCTGGCCGTGGGCTTGGCTTGGGTATGGGCCCGCTTGACGTGGGCTTGGGCCCACCTGGCTTGGGGTTGACCTTGACTTTGACTCGGTCAACCGGGGTGCAAATTTTTACCCCAACAGTCGAGTTTACATAACATTCTATCTATACTATAAATATAGGTATCTAATCTAGCATACACACATCCGAACCATACAATCAGGTTTTTAAAGAAGCGAATCGTAGTTTTGAAAATAGGGGCTACGGTGTTTTTAAGGAAAAGATATCATTTGAAATTCCGTAACGTCCCTAAAGGTATCTGTTTAAAAGATGCATATGATTCTTTAGTTTAAAAAATATGTATGGTTCGGATGACACATCTACGTCGACTATCTAGTCCTATAATATCCTAAACGGCAATATCGACGAACGTCATCCTCAACTTCCGTCATCCTATAATAGTCGTAACATATCTCTTCTAACTATCCTCTAGTTTCTAATATGGTTTCATAGCTATCTTCATTCTAACCCTAGTTTCCTAGTCTAGGTTTCCTAACCATATTCTATAAATCAGTTTTCCATCAAAACATTGCGGGGGTGCTATACGCCATCCACCCAACTTCCCCGTGGATATAGATCCACTCACCTTGCTTCTTGCTTGCCGAAGTCGATGATGCCATGCTCCGTCTCCTCGGAATCCACGCGAAGGTACCTACAATAATAAACAATCGCAATGCGCATTAAAATCAAGACGGAAAAACCAAAACGGCACATGTTTCGCTCATAGGTCAAAACCTATAGCTTTGCGTGCAAAACACGACAATCAACCCTGGTCGCTGACGTCCAAACGCCACACGACGGTAACACAATACCAAATACCAAAATCAAGTCAAAACGAAGTCGTAAAACAATGCATCAACTCATGGAAATGGTCCCAGATTTTATCCTAAGCCAAATTGGTCAATTCTGCATATATGGAGGGCCTAATTTACATCTAAAAGGACCCCAGAACAAATACGGATCAATTCTGACCTACCGTGGCCGCAAATTGCGGCCAGATTGAATTTATCTGTGGCCTGGGTGCAGGGGATGGGTCTCAGGTCTTGGTGGTAGCTTCCTAGGTGCCTGCACGACTCCCAGTAATTGCAAAATCATTTCTAGTGTCCCCGGGTTGCTCCAGATTCCAAAATACCCTCACAATTCACACATTTATCCGATGTCGGGGTTTCTAAATTCGTGTTTTGGGGTTTCTAAGATCTGGTCCAGGTCATTAAACAGCCCCCAAGTCTAGTTAACAGCTACAACATCACCAATTTCAAACAAACACTCAACCCTTTACTAGGGTTTCCCAAAGTTCACTAAACTTCACAATTTCACATCTCAACACATATGAATACTAAAGTAAATGAAAAACTACCCAATTAGTGAAGGGATTACCTCATATAGCATCCATGAATCCCTAAGATCATCGAAATCTGAATTTTTTTGGTCCCATGTGTAGAGGTTGAAGAGGGGATTAATTTTTGTGAAGAGTGTGTAGGGTTTTAGGGCTTATTAGGAGATAGATCTAGGGATGGAAGGGGAGGGTTGTGAGCTTGAGGAGATGAAGGAGAGAAAATGAAAAAAAAGATGGGGATGGAAGTGGCAGCAGCAGCCCCCCTCTCTCTCTCTCACAAATTCACACACTCTCTCTCTCTCACATAATCTACCTAACCTAATCATTTTGTCCCCTTTGACTTTTTCTTTTTCTTTTCCTTTTTCTTTTCTCTTCACCAATAACCCAAATGAAATGAAATATGTAACAAAATGAAACATGTCATGGTGTACTAACCACGAAAAACTGTAGAAATGCGGATTTGGTTTAATCGCGATTAGCAGTGCACTAATCGGGTTTTTATCAAAATTGCATATAATAAACTTTTAAAAATGCCAAATCCTTTAAATATATTTTTAAATGAATAAATCATTTTAATTTCTATTTATTTCATAATTATTGGTATATATTTATACCCTTTTTCGAAAACCCCAATTTCACAAATCGGGCAGATTTCGGGAAATATATTATTTTAATATTAAATTCGCAAAAATAATATTTTATATTTTCTGAAATGTTACAGTTCTGGAGAAATAGAATTGGATTATTCGGTTGTATTTTCTCTTTACCTTCTCTCAGGTTGCAAGTGCTCCTAATACTAGGAGAGTACACCTATTATGCTTATTGGATAGTCTTCTTCCAAACCTTAGGCAGGTGCCAAAAGATAAGGAAAGTAGAAAATCGATAAGCCTAAGTGTGGTGTACAGAAGGTAATAAGTAAAGACATATAAAGGGATTAGAGAGAGGGCAAAGGAAATTACGACTACTATCATTCACGACGGAGCCGCGTATATCCCTGACACTCCTACTTCCCCTTTGCATTTCTCCAGAACACTCAGTATCACTACGAAGATCCATATTGCTCGGGTATGCCATCGTATAGTGACATACAAACTCTGTAACAACCGAGTCCAGTTATACAAATTCCAGTTACCATATGTGTGGTGTGTGGTATTTATTTCATTTAGCATGCTTTGACAGTTACTATTTATAATTTACCCCGACATTACATATGTTTGCATATAATAATTAAGTTACTTAAAATAGTTTAAATATACTTGTCATGGCCTGCTTGGTATCCCTAACCCTGTGGTAGTGTCCTTGCATCGTGTTCTCGTCCCGTTCAGTGAAACGGACGTGTTTGGACGACTACGCGCACGTACGTGCGTCCGTTCTTGGGGGTATACTTTTTCAGTACAAAATCCTTCATTTCAAATTTTGGAACTTGCTAATATTTTTCATATTTCAAATTCAAATGTTTGGACCCGACCCGGGCGCTTTTCTGAATTATTTTACATCCCGTCAAGATCCAATTGTTGGAATTATTTTAATTTTAACTTCTAATGATTTAAGTATTCTGAATTCACCTAACCAATTTTCACCAGCTAAGATTTATGGTAGGGAAATATTTTATTTTTATGGAAATCTTTTACTCTTCTCTTTCCAGCCAATAAAATCATTCTTATGATATTAAAATCTTTATAAATCCTTTTAAAACGAATTCTCTAACTCCCGAACCAATTAAAAACCTTCCATTCTTTTACTGGGTACCATTCTCTCCCTCCATTCTCTCTCTTTTTCTCAACCAATAGAACAATTCTTTAAAATCTTTTTTTCAACCCATTTCTTAGGTTATCAGCCAATCAGAGGTCCTCTTTGTTTACCGGGACCCACCGTCTCTCTCTCTCTATTCCCTTTCTCTTTCTCTCTCTCGGTTACGCAGCACTCTCTCTCTTTTCTTTTTCTCTCTCGTTTCGCACTCTTTCTCTCAGATCTCGCGAGCACTGTGCTCTTCTCGATTCCGCTCACCGCTCCTGCATCTCGTCACCTCCCTCTTGCGTTTTCTTTCTTCTTCTCTTTAAGAAACCCCGAGCCCACGTAAACCCATGCCTACGACTACACCCTAACCCTAGCCGCCTCCTTCTTCATGACCTCTTCTCAACCCTCGTCTCTTTTGTTCTCTCCTTCTCCTCACCGTCATCACTTTCTTCTTCTTCTTCTTCTCCCTCGTCCGTGCCATCCACACCTTCACCTGCCTTCAAGAAACCCACTTGCACCGTCTCAGCCCATCGCCGCCGACCACCCTCGCCATCACCGTATCTTCTTCTTCTTCTCTCTCTCCTCTGTTCCTCTTCCTCTCTCATGAACCCTGCACACTCCAGTACCCGAAACCCTAGCTTAACCCAACCAAACCCTAGCTGCAGAACCCCATTGCCGGAGCTCCGTTCACCGCAGTTGACCCCTCGCATCACCCCTCTGCAACCACACGACACGTCTACGGTAAGCTCTCTCATGTTTCCCTTTTTCCAATCCTTTTCTCCATTCTTTCTCTTCTTCTTTATGCCTTACTTCTTTTATTAACCGTTCATCTGTGGCCGGAATCCGGTTGTACCGAGGACGATCACGACGACCTAGCAAGCGTCCCTAACCTGTGTGATCCACCTGTACGTTGTTTCGATTCGTTCCGTACACCGTGCGCGCGTCGCGACGTTTCCCGCCGATGCGAGACGTTTCGTTTTCCGTATCGCGATCCGTCGAGGCAAGTGAAACTTGCTACATGCTATTTAATCTATTTTTATACTTATTTGAATGCATAATCAACCTGTAGCTTAATCTAAAACCATAGTCTCCATTTTCTTAACATCCCGATGACCCGACATATCATTTTGATTTATAGCCCGGGACATACCATGTTGCATTTAGTGTTACTATACAAAGTATCCACATTCATACTCAAATCATATAACCATTATTTGCATAGCCATAGTACTCTTTTATATGGTATACCCTATTGGACGACCGTTTGCATACTCCTAACCTAGTTTACATTCGATTGCATCTTTGATTATTTTGGTACATATTAACACAATTTTAATATTTATATTTGCTATACTGCATTTATGTAATGTGGGAACCATCCCGTAAACTCAAACTGATAACCGTACATCTAAATAGTTTAAACTGCACCTATTTACATATCATATTACATGTGTCAGTCTCTTGTTCTGATAATAACCATGCTTGTTTATTTGTAACCATGATTTTGCTAGTTGATTATGAGCACCCACAGGATATCTTGTACACCCTGACATGACTTGCTACACACATATTACTTGACCCGACATGATACCGTACACTACTTGACTTGACCTGATATACCATGGCTTGACCTGTTACCCAATCTTGTGTCTAATGCCAACAAATCTGCCATGTAGTCCTCACGGACCGTTCCTGTTGTCTATCCAGACAAACCTGCTCTTACCTGATCCTGTGTTGGCATTAGTTCTTGATTACGGAATTGTTGGGGTAAAAATTTACACCCCGGTTGACCAAGTCAAAGTCAAGGTCAACCCCAAGCCAGGTGGGTCCAAGCCCAGGTCAAGCGGGCCCATGCCCAAGTCGAGCCCGCGGCCAGCCTCCTTATGCCAACAACAAAATCATGTAATAAATAATTTTTATGTAATTGTTTATGCATGAATGTAAACAAAATGAGCATAAAGCCAATATTTTGTAAGCCCATGGCTTATGTGTAAAAATGAAATGACACATGAGCCATGAGATGGCTAAAATGCCATTTTTGTAAAGCTCAAGGGGCTATATGTAAATATGTAAGCCTATAAAAGGCAACATGATGATGAATAAAGTAACACTTTTCATTCCCCCAAAAACTAGGGTTCTTTGTGCCTCCTGCTCCTTCTCCAAGGTTCTAAACCTTCTCATTTCTTTTAAATTAAATCAAGGGTTTTACTCTTTCTTTTCCAAAAACTAAGTAGCTTTCCACCACAAAACCCACAAAGGGGAACTCAGATCTCCCATCAGATCTAAAAAAGGAGTGATTTTTAAAATCTCCTACTTCTTGATCTTCAAGATCCGGCCAAACAACAGGAGGAAGAAGAAGAAACCCCCTTCATCAGCTTCAAAACATCCTAGGAGTTTAACTACATATATATATATATAATAAATATTTCCTTTTTTTTTGAAGCATAGCTTCTGGTCCTAGGCTAAAAGCCTCCTTTTCTCGCCGGCGCTCAAGCGCAGAGCGCCCGCGTTCCGACACGTGGTGCGCTTGCGCCCAAGCACTCAACGCTCGAGCGCAATGCGCCCACGTGCCGACACGTGGCGCGTTTGCACTACAGCGCCCTGCGCTCAAGCGCAAAGCGCCTACGTGCCGACACGTGGCGCGTTTGCGCTCAAAGCGCAAACGCTCGAGCGCAAGTCGCCCCGGTGCCGACACGTGGCGCGCTGGCGCTCGAGCGCAAGTCACCCCCGTGCCAACACGTAGCGAGCTTGCGCTCAGGAACAAGTCGCCCCCGTGCCGACATGTGGCACGCTTACGCTCAAGCGCCCAGCGCTCAAGCGCATGTCGCTCCCATGCCGACACGTGGCGCGCCTGCGCTCGAGCGTCAGGCGCTGAAGCGCAAAGCGCCCACGTACCGACGCGTGGCGTGCTTGCGCTCAAGCGCCCAGCGCTCAAGCGCAGAGCGCCCACTTACCGACACGTGGCACTCTAGCGCCTGAGCGCACAGCACCTAAGCGCACAGCGCTCGAGGCGCTGGCCCTCACGCATCTTTTGGATGTCTTTTCCCCTTTTTTTTATACATATATATATATATATACATATGCATACATATGTACACATACACATACTCCACGACACTGCCCCTGTTAGAAAAAAATTTCTAACGGGGCGCTGCCCCGCACCCCGCAAAGGGGCTGCTAGCCCCCTTGACCCGCAGCCTGCTATCCGGGTAGCGGGACCCCCGTAAAAACTCTGCGTGGCTCCCGATATATCCAAACCCCCCTTTCAAAACACAACACACGTACACTGCACATTGAGTTCGCATGACCAGTTTAACCCGTCAATCGGAGGTTCCCTCGCTCCAAAGGCGGGGGGTAATTAACGGCAGCTTAGTTCGCGGCTGCCGGAGATTCGGATCCCCACAATCATTAAACCCCGACCTACCCCAGGCAGGGGGAATCTGTAGTACGCTTGACAAGTGCGTGCGTATTCCCATCTCAACGGGGTGACGAAAAACACCCTACAGATTCTGGCACGCCCGGTGGGACCGATCTCTCCTCACATATTTCGGGTTAAGCGTTCATGCGAACTCAATCAGTATACATACATGTATTTATACTAAAAATAATGCTTTTTCATGCAGATTTTCAAGCAATCACCTTCCGACGATGTCTTCGATGATGAACTCAGCTCCCATCTCTTACACAATGAAGATAGACTTCAGGACGGTCCTTCCGGCCAATCTCGGGCGACAATGGGAGGAGCCGCTGCTACCATTCGGCTCTATTATGTTCATACCTGTTGGCGCCGTCCTAGCTTCTCAAGCCCCGGTGGCAGACAAACCGGTCTCGAAAGGCAGGAGACCAAATGTGGTAGTCACGAGGGCACCTCAGCCCAAGCGCAAGTCTGTTTCCGAACGACTCTCCATGGCCCCAGCTGGGGGCAAGGCCATCAACACCAACAAAGCTAACGCTTCCCGAGCAAGCTCCAGCGGTGCCCTTGACCACTTCTCGCTCGAGTGTCTTCTCTAAGCTCCCCTCTGATCAACTCACAATGGCTTCCCGGATAGCGGATGCCCGCCAAGCCTTCAAAATCGAGAAGCTGAGGGAGAAAAGGCTCAGATATAGAGCCAACAAAAGGGCTAGGGCTCCTGCCAGGCTAAACTTCATGAGGTTCGAAGAACAGGGTTACCCCGCCGAAGACGAGGAAATGGCTGGGTATATGGTCCACACTGTCTACATGGTGGGCACGCGCAGCAAGAGGAAAGACGGGGCCACCACATCTCAAATCCAATCTATCTTGAATGTGGTTTCCGCTTCCCAAGAACAGCCGCCTCCGCTAGATGATGAAAACCCTCTAGATGAGGATGATAGGCAGAAAGACCCTTCGATCCATGAGGAGTCGGGCTCGGAAAGCGAAGAAGAGCCAACTTTCCAGCCTAAGAATGCGGAGCAACAACTTCTCCAAGAGCTCCGAAAACAGCTCAGAAGCAAAGACAAAGAGATGGCCAAGCTCTACTAAAAAATCGACGACTTGACAAATGTCGTCTTACGGATTACGGCCCAACTTGCCTCTCAGCCGCCCAATCAAGCACAGGGCTCTGCTCGTGAACCGGGAAACGGTGTCCCAATGCAACCGACGCCTATTCCCTCAAATCCAAAAGTGGGCGAACCGCATGAAAATCAGTCGCATCCTATCTCGGGAAATGTCTTGGCTACCGATGACAGTAGCCCGCTAACTCAAGATCAAATCATGGATTTGGTTGCCAGCAAAGTCAAAACACTGGTAGCCGAAGCGCAAAAAGATATCAGCAGTAGTGGGAGACCATATCCTGCTCAGTATGATCTGGTATAATTTCCTAGCGGCTATGTCATCCCAAAATTCGGAAGATTCGATGGGACGGGAAATGCGAATCAGCACATCGCCCACTTCAAAGCCTCATGTGGGAACACTGGGGGCAACGATGCGCTTCTCCTCTGCCAGTTCGTTAATAGCTTGACAGATGTTGCTTTCGACTGGTACGCGAGCATACCGGATGACTCCATTACTACTTTTGTCCAAATGGAATCTTTGTTTCGACAAAGGTTCATGAGCGTCAGCGATAAGATCACCATTGCTGAGCTCGTAAGGACCAAGCCCAAGAACAACGAAAGCAGCACGGATTTTATAACCCGATGGCGCAATCTCTCCGTCAAATGCGAACCGCCGATAGAGCAGGACCAATCTGTCAGTCTCCTCGTCGGAAATCTCAACAATTGGATGACCCCATTTCTATGCACCGCGGGTCTCAAAACATTCCAAGAGCTGACCAGGAAAGTTCAGATGCTGGAGCGCTCAAAACAGGAGTCCTCCTCGGATTCCCAAAATAACAATAGGTCCTGGAGAAACCGAAAGGACGATAATCGCAAAGGCGGAAACTCCGATGATTCTGAATCTTTCAACACTTCGGCTAACCGAAATAAGCAAGGGATGAGTGGGCCTAGCGCCAACCAGCCTCGGAAGCCAATGTTTGGAGAGGGAAGAGAATCTCCACTGAAAGAGAAGCTAGATAAGGTCTATTCCTTCAGAAGGGACAAAATCCATAAAATATTCAAAGACGCCCTGAAGAACGGTCTATAACTGCCAGAGTCAAAAAGACCGCAAGAAGCGAATAGGACCGACGACCCCAAATACTGCCCCTATCACAAAGTGATAGGTCATGCCATTGAGGACTGCTTCGTCTTCAAGGATTGGGTCGAAAAGCAATATCAGGCAGGAGAGATAAAGCTGTCTAAAAGCGTGTTAACAAACAGTCCAGCTGCGACCGCCAATTTCATACAAACGGAGACCGAACTTCTTCGTGAAACTGATTCTCTCAGATGTCTGCCTTTCTCCGAAAACAATCGACCACCACGTCATTAAACTGGGAATAATCGACCACCACGTCATTAAACTGGGAACAATCGACCTCTAAGTCGTTAAACTGGGAATGCAAAAAAAATGTAAATATACAAAAAAAATGTGTAAATCAAAGAAAAATAAAGAAAAGCCGAAATGATGGGGCAACTCGCAATAAAAATCAGCCAGTAAAAATAAAAATGAAAATAAATCCGAAATGATAGGGCAATCGCGATCTTCGTGATAAGAAAAGCTGAAATGATAGAGCAATCGCGGTAAAACAAAAAAAAACAAAAACAAAGAAAAAGGGCGAATGATGAGTCGCTCCTGGTACCATATTCCAGTGCAGCGATGCAGACGCCGACAAAAATTCAAATTTCCAAAATTCTCCCAGCCCTACGGTTAGTCCCCAAATTAACTACCGTATACAATCCACGGGCTCAAATAATTCTCATCACACTCGTGCCCCACCGCAATCACCAGTTACGCGGCTGGTCTCCGCCTTTGGAATTATGCTCCATTGAGAAGACCCACTCATGTGTCCTCACGATATATGAGGAGAACAAACCTTTGTGGGATCCCTACGACTCATAAAGGGAAAACACACTTGGGGGTCCTCACGACTCCTAAGGAGAAAATACACCTGCGAGATCCTTACGACTCGCAGGGAGAAAATGCTTTTATGGGACCCTCATGGCCCATAAAATTGAAAAGCCTTAGGCGATAGGGATCTAAACCAGTCTCTTAAGCTATCGCTCCCCAATCCCCAAGTGGCGAATGATGAGTCGCTCCTGGTACCATATTCCAGTGTAGCGATGCAGACGCCAACCAAATTCCAAATCCCATACCCCAATGGCGAATGATGAGTCGCTCCTGGTACCATATTCCAGTGTAGCGATGCAGACGCCAACCAAATTCCAAATCCCATACCCCAATGGCGAATGATGAGTCGCTCCTGGTACCATATTCCAGTGCAGCGATATTGTACAGATGATGTATATTATATTGGATGCTTGGACATATATAGAGATGACTTTCTTGCTCGATATGATAGTATGCTATCTGGTTACTCTTTATCTTAACATGTATACTAGTCTCTTTAAACTGTCTTATAGTTACATGTTGGTAAAGCCCTTAGGATGTGTACTTGACTACCTGGACTATGATGCAGATCATACTAGTGGGGACATGGTAGTCCATAAGTACATCCTTCAAGGTCCCTAGTCGTGGGTGTATCGAGACGGGGCATCGATATACCAGTGTAGACTAGCGTATACGCTTCTCGACCCATGAGATGGGCGATGGATGATCCCATATCCATTGGTGTTTGACATCAGAGATGGTATACGGGTGCTCAGTGAAGACTGGGTACACTGGACGGACTCGCCGAGAACTCCCAGATGGTATTATACCTCACGTCAGATGGCAGTTCTCAGGTGACACTTGTGCAGGTTAGTCTGTAGACCCGAGATCGTCATAGAGTCTTGTGTGATTCCCACTGTTCTTTGATCTCCACCTTACCACGTCCATGAGGGCGTGCAAAACGGTGGTCTTTGGGCACAGTCCCGAGTCACATGGAGGCAATGAGCGATAGGAGGGGTTTCGTCTCTCCCGGTATTGGGGGTTGATGTTGCGCTGTGCTCGATTAGCCGTAACAGGGAAGTCCCTGGCCAGGGCTGATCAGAGATTTGCTGGTAAGTGTTACCAGTAGTTTCTCGACCCATTATGAGCCTCACATTGGCATGACTTATCGGTTATTGGGGTCTGACGTTTACCACCCCTAGGCGAGATATGCGACATATCAGACGAACAGACCGGACTGTATGGTAAGTGTTACTGGTTGGATTCACAGGAGTGTGAGCGGGTTAGCTCGTTGATCTTCTGATCGTTCAATACCCGGGTGGCCGTTACGTTTAGCAGACCGCTTGCGGCTTATGGATGCTTGATATGATCATCATCTGCTACCGGCGTATTGACGAGTCTTTAGAGTCCTACACAGAGGTTTCCTGGCTCAAGCAAAACGAAATAGGAGCGCATATGAGATATGTGTGGGACCGAGAATAATGCGTGTATGTGATACCGTATTTCATTCTCGCGATGAATGTTTCGATTGGTTATATGCGATATAACCTAGTTATCGAATCGTAGATTGATTCGATAAGTCGATACATTGGATACTAGTCGGTTATGTGCGACATGACCGGATCATTGAATCAAGTGTTGATTTAATGATTTAATGTATAATTATATATTTGATATATTACTTTGCATTAACTAGTATTGGTTCACTTTAAAAGGATTTTCTCACTTGTAGTTCACAAGTTGTATATGTGATATACTTTTGTGCACTACAATGTATCACATTTGATGATGCATGTAAATTGGTTTTGTGTTAAGACTTAAACCATGGTTATGATAATAGTTAGGGTTTTGATTTATTTACTTATTTATTTATCTATTCTTTCTTGATAAATAAATAAAAGAAAACAAAATGGTTTCATTCTAACATGAAGCTTGTTGAAGCTTCAAGAAGGTTTGACTAATGTGACCATTTTGTCTTCATACTTAACCCTAACCATTCCAAAATAACTATGGTCTATTCTCTACACTTAACCAAGGTTAGAAGATGATAAGTATTCATTTTTATTATTCTTTTAACAATACTTATCATATTCTATCTTCTTCTTCCTCTTGATCTTCAAAGAAAAAGCTTAAGTCCATTAATGGCAACTTGAGCTAAAGTGTGAGAAATCCGATTCTAAAGTGAACCCACCTCCTATTTCTTCACCCTCTACCTCTTGCCAAGTAGTATAGGGTGTTTTATTCACAAGTTTCACAACTTGATGGAGTTGGAGCTTGAACTTGTGATGCCTCGACGTAGATCATCTTCGGCACGAAGACGACGACCTAGCCCGCCCATTTCTCCGATCAAGCCGACGATTGAGTCCGGGATTCAAGATGGACAGCGAGAGGACGTCTACGTGGAGCTAAGGAAGTGGAGAACCGGATCTACAAAGGTTGTAGCTTCTCACTTTTAGTTAAGTCGTTAACAAGTTTCACTTTTCGCCTAAAATTCTAGTCGACGATCCGTATTAGGGTTTCTCGGCACTCATAAAATTTGAAATTGGCATGGTTGATGCCTGGTGAGACCTCTATAGTGTGCCTAGGAACCCTTCAGCTCCCCGAGGGATGCTCCGATCCCCGGGAATCATGCTCCCCGAGGGATACTCCGATCCTTGGAATCATGCTCCGCTCATCGGAATGATGCTCCGATCCACGGGAATCATGCTCCCCGGGATGATGCTTCGCCTCCGGAATGATGTTCCACCTCGAAGTTCAGCTTCAAGATCCATCAATTTCATGCACACAACTCAAATGTGCGGTGTGCATTTATTGATAGGGGGCACTTTGTTGGGGCAAAAATTTACACCCCGGTTGACCAAGTCAAAGTCAAGGTCAACCCCAAGCCAGGTGGGACCAAGCCCAGGTCAAGCGGGCCCATGCCCAAGTCGAGCCCACGGCCAGCCTCCTCATGCCAACAACAAAATCATGTAATAAATAATTTTTAGGTAATTGTTTATGCATGAATGTAAACAAAATGGGCATAAAGCCAATATTTTGTAAGCCCATGGCTTATGTGCAAAAATGAAATGACACATGAGCCATGGGATGGCTAAAATGCCATTTTTGTAAAGCCCAAGGGGCTATATGTAAATATGTAAGCCTATAAAAGGCAACATGATGATGAATAAAGTAACACTTTTCATTCCCCCAAAAACTAGGGTTCTTTGTGCCTCCTGCTCCTTCTCCAAGGTTCTAAACCTTCTCATTTCTTGTAAATTAAATCAAGGGTTTTACTCTTTCTTTTCAAAAAACTAAGTAGCTTTCCACCACAAAACCCACAAAGGGGAACTCAGATCTCCCATCAGATCTCAAAAAGGAGTGATTTTTAAAATCTCCTACTTCTTGATCTTCAAGATCCGGCCAAACAACAGGAGGAAGAAGAAGAAACCCCCTTCATCAGCTTCAAAACATCCTAGGAGTTTAACTACATATATATATATATAATAAATATTTCCTTTTTTTTTGAAGCATAGCTTCTGGTCCTAGGCTAAAAGCCTCATTTTCTCGCCGGCGCTCAAGCGCAGAGCGCCCGCGTTCCGACACGTGGTGCGCTTGCGCCCAAGCACTCAACGCTCGAGCGCAATGCGCCCACGTGCCGACACGTGGCGCGTTTGCACTACAGCGCCCTGCGCTCAAGCGCAAAGCGCCTACGTGCCGACACGTGGCGCGTTTGCGCTCAAAGCGCAAACGCTCGAGCGCAAGTCGCCCCGGTGCCGACACGTGGCGCGCTGGCGCTCGAGCGCAAGTCACCCCCGTGCCAACACGTAGCGAGCTTGCGCTCAGGAACAAGTCGCCCCCGTGCCGACATGTGGCACGCTTACGCTCAAGCGCCCAGCGCTCAAGCGCATGTCGCTCCCATGCCGACACGTGGCGCGCCTGCGCTCGAGCGTCAGGCGCTGAAGCGCAAAGCGCCCACGTACCGACGCGTGGCGTGCTTGCGCTCAAGCGCCCAGCACTCAAGCGCAGAGCGCCCACTTACCGACACGTGGCACTCTAGCGCCTGAGCGCACAGCACCTAAGCGCACAGCGCTCGAGGCGCTGGCCCTCACGCATCTTTTGGATGTCTTTTCCCCTTTTTTTTATACATATATATATATATACATATGCATACATATGTACACATACACATACTCCACGACACTGGTTCTAGGCTAAAAGCCTCCTTTTCTCGCCGGTGCTCAAGCGCAGAGCGCCCGCGTGCCGACACGTGGCGCGCTTGCGCCCCAGCGCTCGAGCGCACAGCGCCCACGTGCCGACACGTGGAGCGTTTGCACTACAGCGCCCTGCGCTCAAGCGCAAAGCGTCCACGTGCCAACACATGGCGTGTTTGCGCTCAAAGCGCAAGCGCTCGAGCACAAGTCGCCCCGGTGCTGACACGTGGCGCGCTTGCGCTCGAGCGCAAGTCACCCCGTGCCGACACATGGCGAGCTTGCGCTCAAGCGCAAGTGCTCAGGCGCAAGTCGCCCCCGTGCCGACACGTGGCACACTTGCGCTCAAGCGCCCAGCGCTCAAGCGCATGTCGCTCCCGTGCCGATACGTGGCGCGCTTGCGCTCGAGCGTCAGCCGCTAAAGCGCAAAGCGCCCACGTACCGACGCGTGGCGCGTTTGCGCTCAAGCGCCCAGCGCACAAGCACAGAGCGCCCACGTGCCGACACGTGGCACTCTAGCGCCTGAGCGCACAACACCTAAGCGCACAGCGCTCGAGGCGCTTGCCCTCACGCATCCTTTGGATGTCTTTTTCCCTTTTTTTATACATATATATATATATATACATATGTACACATACACATACTCCATGACACTGCCCCTGTTAGAAAAAAATTTCTAACGGGGCGCCGCCCTGCACCCCGCAAGGGGGCTGCTAGCTCCCTTGACCCCCAGCCCGCTATCCGGGTAGCGGGACCCCCGTAAAAACTCTGTGTGGCTTCCGATATATCCAAACCCCCCTTTCAAAATACAACACACGTACACTGCACATTGAGTTCGCATGACCAGTTTAACCCGTCAATCGGAGGTTCCCTCGCTCCAAAGGCGAGGGGTAATTAACGACAGCTTAGTTCACGGCTGCCGGAGATTCGGATCCCCACAATCATTAAACCCCGACCTACCCCAGGCAGGGGGAATCTGTAGTACGCCTGACAAGCGCGCGTGTATTCCCATCTCAACGGGGTGACGAAAAACACCCTACAGGAATACCTGACTTGACATACATAACTTGGGGGTATGGGGAAATTAATGATGAAATCCTGACTTGTAACTCAACAGTTGCTCGCTTATACTGATCAGTTTTTGGGGGTAGGTCCGCTTCATGACGATGCTGCTGACATCGTTGGTCTGTATCCTTTTCCCTTTTGTGCCTTGCGGCACGTCTCGGTTTCAGCCCAAGAGTCTTAGACCGTGGTCCCGGGCATGCACGGGATACTATTGACTTACATCGATGATTCATCAAATTGATTTCAAAGACTTGAGAGTAGATAACCAACAGAACAGTTTAGTTTACTCATTGCACACTACCCTTCACTGCCCTGATTTATATTACTGTTACACCTGCTTTATCATTCATGATTATATTTGCATTGCCTGTTACCCTGTTTATACTTTATTGCTTGATGACATGACGCGCTGACGTCTGGGTTTTTCATGGCCCAGATTCCGTACCTTTGCTGCAGTCCGAGCAGGAGTACTTCAGCCAGCAGGTTGAGCAGTGAGGGTTTAGTAGTAGTTAGTTCTTTACTTTTCTGCATTTTATTCCTGATGTGAGCCCGCATTATGGGACATACATTCCAGTTATTTTTTATTGGATCTTTTGCTTCCGCATTTTTATTATTCTTGACTCATGTTACCTTGGCTTATGAACATGTATTAGATAGTTATATTTTGTTCTTGATATCCCTACAGCCGCAATGTGACTGTGGATGGACACTTCCTACCCACAGGTAGCATGGTTGGCTATGTCATATGCCCATCTTAGCGTACTCTGGGAAGCGGGGCGTGACATGGTTCTTTTGGTATCAGAGCCATAGGTTAGTCAGGTTGATTCTTTTGTAGTTGGGTATTGGACCCAATACACGAATCAGAATACCGTGATTAGGAAACATGTCCTGCCACCTTACCGCCTTACCATTCTTGAATCTTGACCTCTTCCTGATTCTATTTTGCGATATGCAAACCTCCTTTGCATATCGACTCGAAAACCTGGTTTCCTTTGTTTATCTCTAGAGCTTAGGCGACTTGAGTGGAGTTATGTGATTGTAACTATGATATCGCGGCATAGTTACAATGCAGTACTCTATTTAAGTAACTTGGAGTTCTAGCCTTGACTCATATCCTTGATCTATATGTTGTATCTGTTATCGTACTAATACTCTTTGGTGTTTGGTTGCAGTATCATGGAAGCCAGGAATCTACAATCGTACCAGGGGTGTATGGATGACGCTACTTTGCTTGGAGTAATTCGTAACTTGCTTAAGGACCCCAAGCAGCGGACCGAGCTGAAGCCGGCGTTTGCACTAAACCAAACGGTCGTACGTAGAAATGTTCCGGTGAACCGACGCAGTGTGGCACCAATGAAGAAAACAATCGTTGCAGGTCAGAGAGGGAGCGTGATCTGTGACTTTTGCCATTTGCCTGAGCATGTGCGAAGGGAGTGTCAGAGAAAGCGTGGACTCTGTTTGGTTTGTGGATCGGCGGATCACACTATCCGTGTTTGTCCGTCGAAACTTCATAAGGAAGAGAATGTTCGGAGGCCAATGTTACCCAAGAAAAGGGGAAGGAGGTTGTGCGACTTCTGCCAACGACCAGGTCACTATCGAAGAGTTTGTCGTAAGAGGCTTGGACTTTGTTTGATTTGTGGATCAGGGGATCGCACCATTGATAATTGTCCGTCAAGGCTAAGATTGAAGGAGGATACTCGGGAGCCACCGCATGAGCAGCTTTCAGATCAGGAGCAGTTAATTCGGGGAGCTAATCAGGCTCAGGCTTTCCCCCTGATGGCTGAAGAGGCTAAAACTTCAGCGGAAGTCGTTTCAGGTACCCTATTTGTTCATGGTTTTCTCGCATTAGCGTTATTCAATTCTAGTGCATCCCATCGATTTATGTCGTCCAAGTTTATTGCTGTTCACTCGATGACTTTCACGACCCTGTTGATTTTTTTTGCGACATACATACTGGGATTGGGGAAAATCATAACTAGTAGAGGGTGTAAGGTTGGTTTTGTCGTGATTTGCGGACGGGAGCAATTGCAGAGGTCTTGGAAGTTGTTACTGGTAGTATTGATGTAGTCTTGGGAATAAAATCTTTCGGCACTTTCCACGCTCACTTTGAGTGTAGAGTGAAGAAAGCGAATTTCCAGATTCCCGGACACCCATAGGTTGTCTGAAAGAAGCAGTTCTGTCGGGCCAGTCGAAGTTAGGGCTAGGCCGATAATTTGCGATCTTTCGTCGATGAAGGTTGCTAAAGATGAAGCGCTAGCTGTTGTTCGAGATTTTATGGACGTGTTTAAAGACATATCAGGTTTACCGCCGAGGCGAGACGTAGAGTTCGCGATCGATCTTGTTTCTGGTGCAGCGCCGGTTTCCAAAGCATATTATCCAGTGGCACTAGTGGAATTGGAAGAAATTAAGAAGCAGGTTACTAAATTATTTAAGAAGGGTTGGATTCGAAGCAGTGACTCACCTTGGGAGCTCCAGTTTTTCTAGTCAAGAAGAAAGATGGCATAAGAAGGATGTGCATCGACTATCGAGAATTAAACCGGGTGACTATTAAGAACAAGTACCCGATCTCTCGAATTGGTGAATTATTTGAGCAGCTTTGTGGCGCGAGGATATTCTCGAAGCTGGATTTGCTATCCGGATATCATCAGGTCCGAGTGAAAACAGAGGATATTTACAAGACGGCGTTCCGAATTCGGTATGGACCTTACGAGTACTTAGTGATATCCTTCGGAGTAACGAATGCACCGGCGATATTCATGGACTTGATGAACCGAATCTTGGACCAGTTTATAGTGGTGTTCAGTAAGGATATTCTGGTCTACTTGAAGAGTATTAAAGGGCATGCGGCACATTTGAAGACCGCACTGCAGACGTTGAGACAAGAGCAATTATATGCAAGGATGGGCAAGTGCGAGTTTTGACTTGAAGAAGTAAAGTTTGGGGCGAATCGTAGCTGGGGATGGAATCGCCAATTATCTAGGGAAGATTTTTGCAGCTCAAGACTGGCCGTTTCTAAAGAACGTTGTAGAGATCAGAAGTTTTCTTGAGCTGGCAGGATACTATAGAAGGTTCGTGGGGAATTTTGCTCGTTTGGCTGAGATTTGACCAAGCTTATGCGCAAGGAGGTACCGTTTGAATGGACAGATAAGTGTGCGTCAACTTTTAAGGCGATGAAGTAGAGGTTTTCACTGATCATAAAAGCTTGAAATATATGTTCACGCAGAAGGAGCTTAGTGTGAGACAACGTAGATGGTTGGAGCTGATGGCTGACTACAAGCTTGATCTTAAGTACCATCCGGGGAAAGTTATTGTCGTGCCGGATGCGCTCAGTCGGCTACCAGCAATTCAGACTGCACAGAAAGAACTCATTGAAGACTTTCGAAGATTTGATTTGGAGGTGGTGCTACCGCATTCTTCGAGACAGTTGATGCAGCTACAGGTACATTCGTCGTTGATCGAGAATATTAAAGCAGCGCAATCGCAGGACCCTAGATTGCAAAAGTTTCGAGAACAGGTTGAAGCTAGATTTCGAACAGATTTACTGATCCATGAAGATGGTTCGTAGAGATATGGAAGCCGATTGTGTGTGCCAAAGGGAGATATTCACGAAGAAATTATGAAGGGGGTACACAATTCAGCATATTCCGTACATCCTGGTGGCACGAAGATGTACCGAGTTATACAGCAGCATTTCTGGTGGGAAGGAATGAAACGGGAGATTGCCCGCTTGTAGCAAAGTGCTTGGTGTGTCAGCAAGTAAGGCTGAACATCAAAGGGTTGCTGGTTTATTGCAACCACTTCCGATTCCTCAGTAGAAGTGGGAACAGATAACCATGGACTTCGTGACAGCTCTACCGCGAAGTCCAAAAAGCAACAATGCAGTATGGGTGATTGTTGATCGTTTGACCAAGGCAGCTCATTTCATTCCTTTTCGGGTTGGTCAATCAACGGAAACTTTGGCAAAACGGTGCATGCAGGAGATTGTAATATTGCATAGAGTACTAGAGAGCATCGTGTCCGACCGTGACACTCGGTTTTTATCACACTTCTGGAGGAGCTTACCGGAAAGTTGGGGACTCGATTGAAGTTTAGCACAACTTATCATACTCAGACAGATGGCCAGTCGGAGAACGAACAGATGGCCAGTCGGAGAACGATCCAAGCTCTTGAAGATATGTTGAGAGCATGCATGTTGGACTTCAAGGGTTCTTAGGAGGATCATCTACATTTGGTGGAGTTTTCTTACAACAACAGCTTCCAGGCGACAATTCAGATGGCTCCATTCGAAGCTTTGTATGGTCGCAAGTGTCGTTCACCGGTTTGTTGGGACGATATCGGTGAACGAAGATTGTTGGGACCAGATTTGGTTGTGCTGACAGTTGGGAAGTTAATGCAATTCGGAATCATATGAAAGCAGCTCAAGACAGACAGAAGAGTTGGGCAGATACGTCGAGAATACCTCTAGAGTTCGCCGTGGGTGATTTGGTATTCTTGAAGATATCACCGACTAGAGGGGTGATTCGTTTTGGAAGTCGAGAAAAGCTCAGTTCTCGATTCGTTGAACCCTTTGAGATCTTGGAAGCGGGATGATGAAATCCGGCAGAAGTTTCCCCATCTTTTCATGTAGTTATTAGTTGTTTATCCTTTTGTGTTCTTAGAATTTCGAGGACGAAATTCTTTTGAAGTTGGGTATAATGTAACAACCGAGTCCAGTTATACAAATTCCAGTTACCGTATATGTGGTGTGTGGTATTTATTTCATTAGCATGCTTTGACAGTTACTATTTATAGTTTACCCCGACATTACATATGTTTGCATATAATAATTAAGTTACTTAAAACAGTTTAAAAATACTTGTCATGGCCTGCTTGGTATCCCTAACCCTGTGGTAGCGTCCTTGCATCGTGTTCTCGTCCCGTTCAGTGAAACGGACGTGTTTAGACGACTACGTGCACGTACGTGCGTCCGTTCTTGGGGGTATACTTTTTCAGTACAAAATCCTTCATTTCAAATTTTGGAACTTGCTAATATTTTTCATATTTCAAATTCAACTGTTTGGATCCGACCCGGGCGCTTTTTTGAATTATTTTACATCCCGCCAAGATTCAATTGTTCGAATTATTTTAATTTTAACTTCTAATGATTTAAGTATTCTGAATTCACCTAACCAATTTTCACCAGCTAAGATTTATGGTAGGGAAATATTTTATTTTGATGGAAATCTTTTACTCTTCTCTTTCCAGCCAATAAAATCATTCTTATGATATTAAAATCTTTATAAATCCTTTTAAAACGAATTCTCTAACTCCCGAACCAATTAAAAACCTTCCATTCTTTTACTGGGTACCATTCTCTCCCTCCATTCTCTCTCTTTTTCTCAACCAATATAACAATTCTTTAAAATCTTTTTTCCAACCCATTTCTTAGGTTATCAGCCAATCAGAGCTCCTCTTTGTTTACCGGGCCCCACCGTCTCTCTCTCTCTATGCCCTTTTCTCTTTCTCTCTCGGTTACGCAGCACTCTCTCTCTCTCTCTTCTTTTTCTCTCTCCTCTCGCACTTTTTCTCTCAGATCTCGTGAGCACTGTGCTCTTCTCGATTCCGCTCACCGCTCCTGCATCTCGTCACCTCCCTCTTA
Source organism: Agapanthus africanus (assembly GCA_030015575.1). Lineage (NCBI taxonomy): Eukaryota > Viridiplantae > Streptophyta > Magnoliopsida > Asparagales > Amaryllidaceae > Agapanthus > Agapanthus africanus. The sequence continues at coordinate 887,078,233 of JASDDO010000019.1, read as the reverse complement.
CGTTTTCTTTCTTCTTCTCTTTAAGAAACCCCGAGCCCACGTAAACCCATGCCTACGACTACACCCTAACCCTAGCCGCCTCCTTCTTCACGACCTCGTCTCAACCCTCGTCTCCCTTGTTCTCTCCTTCTCCTCACCGTCATCACCTTCTTCTTCTTCTTCTCCCTCGTCCGTGCCATCCACACCTTCACCTGCCTTCAAGAAACCCACTTGCACCGTCTCAGCCCATCGCCGCCGACCACCCTCGCCATCGCCGTATCTTCTTCCTCTTCTCTCTCTCCTCTGTTCCTCTTCCTTTCTCGTGAACCCTGCACACTCCCGTACCCGAAACCCTAGCTTAACCCAACCAAACCCTAGCTGCAGAACCCCATTGCCGGAGCTCCGTTCACCGCAGTTGACCCCTCGCATCACCCCTCTGCAACCACACGACGCGTCTACGGTAAGCTCTCTCATGTTTCCCTTTTTCCAATCATTTTCTCCATTCTTTCTCTTCTTCTTTATGCCTTACTTCTTTTATTAACTGTTCATCTGTGGCAAGAATCCGGTTGTAACGACGACGATCCCGACGACCCAGCAAGCGTCCCTAACCTGTGTGATCCACATGTACGTTGTTTCGATTCGTTCCGTACACCGTGCGCGCGTCGCGACGTTTCCCGCCGACGCGAGACGTTCCGTTTTCCGTATCGCGATCCGTAGTGAAACTTGCTACATGCTATTTAATCTATTTTTATACTTATTTGAATGCACAATCAACCTGTAGCTTAAATCTAAAACCATAGTCTCCATTTTCTTAACATCCCGATGACCCGACATATCATTTTGATTTATAGCCCGGGACATACCATGTTGCATTTAGTGTTACTATACAAAGTATCCACATTCATACTCAAATCATATAACCATTATTTGCATAGCCATAGTACTCTTTTATATGGTATACCCTGTTGGACGACCGTTCGCATACTCCTAACCTGGTTTACATTCGATTGCATCTTTGATTATTTTGGTACATATTAACACGATTTTAATATTTATATTTGCTATACTGCATTTATGTAATGTGGGAACCATCCCGTAAACTCAAACTGATAACCGTACATCTAAGTAGTTTAAACCGCACCTATTTACATATCATATTACATGTGCCGGTCTCTTGTTCTGATAATAACCATGCTTGTTTATTTGTAACCATGATTTTGCTAGTTGATTATAAGCACCCACAGGATATCTTGTACACCCTGACATGACTTGCTACACACATATTACTTGACCCGACATGATACCGTACACTACTTGACTTGACCTGATGTACCATGGCTTGACATGTTACCCAATCTTGTGTCTAATGCCAACAAACCTGACATGTAGTCCTCATGGACCGTTCCTGTTGTCTATCCAGACAAACCTGCTCTTACTTGATCCTGTATTGGCATTAGTTCTTGATTACGGAATACCTGACTTGACATACATAACTTGGGGGTATGGGGAAATCAATGATGAAATTCTGACTTGTAACTCGACAGTTGCTCGCTTATACTGATCAGTTTTTGAGGCTAGGCCCGCCTCGTGACGATGCTGCTGACATCGTTGGTCTGTATCCTTTTCCCTTTTGTGCCTTGCGACACGTCTCGGTTTCAGCCTGAGAGTCTTAAACCGTGGTCCTGGGCATGCACGGGATACTATTGAGTTACATCGATGATTCATCAAATTGATTTCAAAGACTTGAGAGTAGATAACCAACAGAACAGTTTAGTTTACTCATTGCACACTACCCTTCACTGCCCTGATTTATATTACTGTTACACCTGCTTTATCATTCATGATTATATTTGCATTGCCTGTTACCCTGTTTATACTTTATTACTTGATGACATGACGCGCTGACGTCTGGGTTTTGCATGGCCCAGATTCCGTACCTTTGCTATAGTCCGAGCAGGAGTACTTCAGCCAGCAGGTTGAGCAATGAGGGTTCAGTAGTAGTTAGTTCTTTACTTTTCTGCATTTTATTCCTGATGTGAGCCCGCATCATGGGACATACATTCCAGTTATTTTGTATTGGATCTTTTGCTTCCGCATTTTTATTATTCTTGACTCATGTTACCTTGGCTTATGGACATGTATTAGATAGTTATATTTTGTTCTTGATATCTCTACAGCCGCAATGTGACTGTGGATGGATACTTCCTACCAACAGGTTGCATGGTTGGCTATGTCATGTGCCCATCTTAGTATACTCTGGGAAGCGGGGCGTGACAAACTCGAAGAAACTTGTTTCAGTTCGAGAATGGTTTCCGGTTCTGGAGAAATTGAATAGGATTATTCGGTTGTCTTTTCTCTTTATCTTCTCTCAGGTTGCAAGGGCTCCTGGTATTAGGAGAGTACACCTATTACGCTTATTGGATAGTCTTCTTCCAAACCTTAGGCTGGTGCCGAAACGCAGGGAAAGAAGAAAACCAATTAGCATAAGTATGGTGTACAGAAGGTAAGAAGTAAAGACATATAAAGGGATTGGAGTGAGGGAAAGGAAATATACGGCTGCTGTCATGAATCTGGAGAGTGGAAGAGGCATTACTAGGAATACCCGGCCATCCCTTCGAAACATTTTTCATGTTTCAGTTTTACTGTGTAGTGTTAGTTGAAAACTGTTTTCCCAATTAGATTTTGATTCTAGAGTATGTATTTACCAGACTTGATTCTCACATCTGTATGGCACTACAGATGCTGAGTGGGAGTAAGATATTGGGAATTGGGTGATTAGATCCTCAATATCTGAATTCTTTGTAATTGGTGACATTTGAGGAAATCATCTGGGTTTTGCCTAACGGCAAATTTTTGGTTTTGAATATCCGTTGTTATGCACCAATTTCAAACTGATATATCTGTACGTTTATTTATAAAGTGAGATATAATTTTTTAAAATTATATTTATGACATTTATCTATATCAGTCGATGGTTAGGTAAGGTGCATTCAACAACGGTGTAATTCTTCTTAACCATAGCACAGTTTTCAACCTACGACGCACAGGGATTGAGTTATCAAACTCAGTGGACTTATACAAAGTATTGTATATTGTTCGATGTCCATTAGGATAAAGGGGTTGGTACTCGTACTATATTCTGTTTACTTATGACTTCTCTAGTTTTAGACAAGTATTTCTTTGAAATACAAGGTCTAAATTTTTAGAAGTTATAGGTATAAGAATAAAGTAGAGAACCATATGTTACAAGTATCAGGATTCTTCGAGGTGATCGAATATGTAGATACTTATGCTAGGTATTTCGTCGTAAATAATAAATTTGAGAACTTGCTTCTCTTTCAGGTTACTCATACGTGGGTGCGTTTCTTGATGAGTAATGCTGCTTGGCCTGCTTCTATTTTATCGATATGGACTGGAAACAGGTGCTTGATTTTTGAATCTAGTTAAAATTAAATTAGTTCCTTTGTTCCTATATTGGATATAAAATGAACTCATATCTTAACAATGTTAAGATATATAGAGTTGTTCGGCTTATGCTTAAAACCAGAATCCGAATAAACCTAAGGCACGTTTCAGTAATGGCGGTTTGTGGGTTATCTTAGGCTTTGACGAGAGTTAATATTCTACCATTTGGAGGATCAATAGTTATATTGTTCTTGACATGCCACCCGTTTTGATAAAATGAATTCTTTTCAGAAAACATTAGTGGGAGTATGGTAGAACTGGAAATGATTCCAGAACCACAAACGATTACTGAAAATTTAGTAGAACCTAAAAATTCAATTGGATTTGACAATCTATTAGCCTCTCCGCAGATTTGGTGGGTAGCCTTAGCCACCCGAGAGGTACTTTGGTCCCCTCAAAGATGGTGACAGGGAGGTTTTGATGACCCAAGCTTGCCACTACTGATGTCCTAGACTATGAGATCTGGCAGGTGGATGACTATAACGTTGTTCTAAATTAGCTTTAGAAGTGCATGCGTATATGACTCTGCCAGAAGGTTGTTGTAGTCAGTGGAAGCAGGAGAAGTGTGGTGGGCAAGTAGCTTATGTCTATTTATAGACTAAAGCAAGTATAGCGGAAATAGATCATCTATTTTTGATGTGACAGTCATAGAGTTTGACTTCATCCGAATAACAGATGGACCGGTAAGAAGGAAGTAGAGAGTGATGTCCTGGTATTTGGATAATATGCTCTTGATAGAAAGTGGTCTTTCTATACGACGATCGGTTATATTGTGATTGTCACAAGGTGTTTCTCCACATAGGATCAAGATAAAATATCAGGGATTCTGGTGACTAGATCTATGGTTTTAGATCTGGATTTGGGAAGTGTCCCAATTTGGGTATTTTGACACTATTCTAAAGTGCTTTAGAATGGACGACTTCCGGCGTGGTGGTGTACCCGCAGGTGATGGAGTCACCCTCTCTAAAGAGATGTCTTCTAGACTGATGAGGAGAGAGATTTGCATGATTGACATATCTCTTGCTTAGGCAATTGAGTCAATCATGAGATGTCAAGTACCACACCAGATATTGTTTTTGCACTGGCTGCAATAAGCATATATTAATTTAATCCTGGAAAAATATTGGGAAACAGTTATGACCATATGAGGATGTTCTTGGTATATGGAAAAGGCAGCCTTCTTCAGGAGGCGGTTATCATTTAAGGCTTCTAAGGTGACCTGGATGACAGAGTGACTGTCAGAGTTAAAGTTTACCCTCTTCTGAGGTGCAGTATGTTAAACAGGTGGTCCAAGCGGATACTAAGGAAGGCATGGTGCAGGATACTGATTAAATTCAGTGGAAGTCTAAGAAGTTTGTTGGATTTGGATTTCATTTGTGAACTGGGTCTCATCAGATACCCAGACAAATTCTAAGGCAGGTATCACTCATTTCGGGAGATGGTCTTTCTCCGTGAAATTAAGATATATAGAGAGATAAAGTTAGAAACATTGGAGCGGGTCCACTCACTGAGGCTATTTCTCGAACGCGGTAGTTTCACAAACGCGCTTTGCGACACTGATTAGTAGAGAAGTTGGGTGTTCGGTATCACACGGGCTGTGAGTATGCGACACCGCAATAATTAGCCTTAAGTGCAAGTGGGAGATTGTTGGATATAGTGCCCTCAAATCAATTATTGTAATCGTAGGCATGTGATTATGATGATTGAGAGAGGACCTATACGGATAGAGCAGTCTTACTCGAGATGATAGTATGCTATCTAGTTTGTCTCTATCATCATGTACAAGTATTATGTAGTATTACAGATCACTATTACATGTTGATAGAGTCCATAGAATTCTTGCTTTACTACCAACATTATGAGGGCGATCATATACGTGGGAGCTTGGTGGTCTATAAGCACATCTTTAATGTCCCTAGTCGAGGGAGTATCGAGACTGGGCATCGATACTCCAGAGTAGAAGAGTGTATACTTTTTGAGACCCCGGCGAGGGGCGGTGGCCGGTATCACAACCCATTGGTGTCAGTCAGTCACCTAAGATAGTATACATGTGCTCATTGGGTTATGAGTTACACTGGACGGACTCGTTGGGCACATGCTAGATAGTATTATACCTATTGTCAGATATCTCAGGTGACATGAGTACAGGTTAGTCTGTCGACTTGAGATCGTCATTTTCCTCGTGTGAGTTCCTACTATGCTTTGATTACTACCCTACCACGGCTCAAAGGAGTTGTACAAACAGGTTTTAGTTGGGTACAGTCTCGAGCCACATGGAGGCAGTGAGCGGATCGTCGGGGATTCATCTCTCCCAGTATTGGGGGTTGATGTCGCGTTGTGCACGGGTGGCCATCACCAGAAATGCTTGGCCAAGGTGGACGAGAATTACTGATTTGGATCAGTAGTTTCTCGGTGGGCGATGGGCTTCACACCAACACGAAATATCGCGTTATTAGGGGTCTAACTTTATCCACCCCTAGACCCGATATGCGATACTCTTAGACGAATAGACTTGACTGTACATAGATTGTCACAGACATGCTCAGTAGGAGTTCGGATGAGTTTTCTCGTCGGCCTTCCTTTCGCTCAATACCTAGGTAACCGTTACGTACAGCTAGTGTCGTTGTCGTGCCTGTGATTAAACCCACTGCCAGTGTATTGACAAGTCTTTAGAGTCCCACACAGAAGGTTTTTCGGTTCAGGCGATATGATGTAGATGATGTATGTTGGTACATACAGGCATCCGATTAAATATGTGTACAGGATACGCAGACTTTAATCGGACGGTTGATAGTACTAGCGGCTTAGGATTAAATCGGATTATTAAATAAAGTTTTGATTTAATAATTTATATATATATATATATATATATATATATATTTAGTATATGTATTCTAGTATTATCGTTCACTATTCATTTTCTCTCTTGGCTATTCATATTTTTATACGAATACGCGTATATGTATTTCGATACGTATATCGGGTTGTATTCCGTATTTATACGGAATATCTTCTAGAAGATGGACACCTCATTATATGATTTTCTTTTTAGAAAATCATTTGGAAATGAGGTGGAGGGTGAGGTGGCATGAGCATGATTGGAGGTATGTAGAGAGGTATGGTCTTTGATTGTTTATTTGTAAAAATGTGTGAGATATTTTTTTGCATGGTTGAAAAATGAGAAGCCATTCTTTCTACATGTCATTGCACTCTTGATTCATTCATACTCTCTTGACTCTTCATGCTTGAGAGCTTTTCTACACTTAGCTCATTTTCTTTCTTGAGTTGCTCATGTCTTGGTTTTCCTCACCTCTTCCTCCTCCTTCTTTGGTTGCTCACTTAAGCATAAGAAATGAGAGAAAAAGATAGTGAAAAAATCCTACATCCCCACTCTCCATTGCTAGCAATCTTGGAGCGTCGGTTGCTTCACTAAGCGAACCTGGAGCCTGCATCGTTTCCTTCAGGTGGATCATTTTCGGCATAGGAGGACCGGCTTGCAACCGCAATCCGAAGCACTTGAAGAAAGGTTGAGGATGTGAGTATTCTATACATAGTAGATAAGTTTAGCTCACTAGGCTTTTGTATACAAGTTCTAGCTATTTAGTTTGATTCTTGGTTTGGGAATTTTGGCATGTAGGGTTCCTAGGCACACTAATGAAGTCTCACAAGGCATCAACCATGCCAATTTCAAATTTTACGGGTGCCGAAAAACCCTAATACGGATCGTTAACTAGAAATTTAGGCGAAACATTAAACTAGTTAACAATTTAACTAAGTGAACGGAAATACAACCTTTGTAGATCCGGTCCTCCACCTCCATAGCTCCGTGATGAAGTCCCCTCGCTGTCCATATCGGCATCCAAGACTCTCACGGTGGTTTCATCGGAGAAAAGACCGGGCTAGGTCGTCGACTACGATGCCGAAGATGATCTACGTCGAGGCATCACTAGATCAAGCTCCAACTTCACCAAGTCAAGAAACTTGTGAAGGAAACACCCTATACTACTTGGCAAGAGGTAGAGGATGAAGAAATAGGAGGTGGGTTCACTTTAGAATTGGATTTCTCACCCTTTTTCATCAATCACCATTGATGGAATCTAGTTTTTCTTCTTGAAGAAGAAGAAGAAGAAGAAGATAATGTTATGATAAGAATATCAAAAATAGAAAAGAAAATGAATTCTTATCATAATTTTAACCATGGTAAAGTATAGAGAATTGATTAAGGTTAGATGAATGGTTAGGGTTAAGCATGAAGACAAAATGGTCACTTTAGTCAAACCTTCATGAAGCTTCATCAAGCTTCATCTTGAAAGCAACCATTTTCTCCTTTTCTTTTGTCAAACAAAATAAATAAATAAATAAGTAAGATAAGCAAAACCCTAATCATTAACTTAACCATGGTTTAATCTTTACACTTAACCAAGTTAACATGTATCATCAAACATGATATAATCAAGTGCACAAAAGTATATCACATATACAACTTGTGCAAAGCAAGTGAGAAAATCCATTTAAAGTGAACTAATACTAGTTAATGCAAAGTAATATATCAAATATATAATTATGCATTAAATCATTAAATCAACACTTGATTCAATGATCCGGTCATGTCGCACATAACCGACTAGTATCCAATGTATCGACTTATCGAATCAATCTTCGATTCGATAACTAGGTTATATCGCATACAACCATTCGACACATTCATCGCGAGAATGAAATACGGTATCACATACACGCATTATTCTCGGTCCTGCACATATCTCATATGCGCTCCTATTTTGTTTCGCTTGAGCCAGGAAACCTCTGTGTAGGACTCTAAAGACTCGTCAATACGCCGGTAGCAGGTGATGATCATATCAAACACCCACAAGCCGCAAGCGGTCTGCTAAACGTAACGGCCACCCGGGTATTGAGCGATCAGAAGATCGACGAGCAAGCCCACTCACACTCCTGTGAATCCAACTAGTAACACTTACCGTACAGTCCGGTCTCGTCGTCTGATATGTCGCATATCTCGCCTAGGGGTGGTAAACGTCAGACCCCAATAGCTCGATAAGTCATGCCGACATGAGGTCCATAACATGTGTGAAACTACCGATAACACTTACCAGTAGATCACTGCAACCCTGGCCAGGGATTTCCTGTTATGTCCAGTCGAGCATAGCGCAACATCAACCCCCAATACCGGGAGAGACGAATCCCCTCCTATCGCTCATTGCCTCCATGTGATTCGGGACTGTACCCAAAAACCACAGTTTTTCACGCCCTCTTGGATGTGGTAAGGTGGAAATCAAAGCACAGTGGGAATCACACAAGACTCTATGACGATCTCGGGTCAACAGACTACTCTGTACCAGTGTCACCAGAGAACTGCCATCTAACATAAGGTATAATACCATCTGGGAGTTCTCGGCGAGTCCGTCCAGTGTACCCAGTCTCCACTGAGCACCCGTATATCATCTCTGATGTCAAACACCAATGGATATGGGATCATCCATCGCCCATCTGTATGGGTCGAGAAGGTATACGCTAGTCTACTCTGGTATATCGATACCCCGTCTCGATACACCCACGACTAGGGACCTTGAAGGATGTACTTATAGACTACCATGTCCCCACTAGTATGATCCGCATCATAGTCCAGGTAGTCAAGTACACATCCTAAGGGCTTTACCAACATGTAACAGAGAGACAATCAGTGTACACGTTAAGGTAAAGAGTAACCAGATAGCATACTATCATGTCGAGCAAGAAAGTCCTCCCTATATATGTCCCAGCATCCACTACAATATACATCCTATGTACAGTAATGGCCTCTAGGGCATACATATAACTAACAATCTCCCACTTGCACTAGTGTAACATTTTCAAAAATATAAAATATTAATTTTGGGAATTTTTATAATTTAATATTATTTTATTGATTATTTTAATATTAAATCTATAATTAAATGCAAATAAATAGGAAAAATTTGAGAAAAATTATGGAAAATTCTAAAATAGGGTAAATTAGTGAATTATTACATTTTTAAGTTTTGTGATTAGTTTGACACTAATTTAGTGCTAATCGCGATTAAAACCGCTAATCGGGTTTTTTGGCAATTTTGTGCAAAACTTGCACATATCATTTTTATCACACTTGTGCATTTTTCTTTCATGTTATTGGAGCTACTATTCTTGTGAGAAGGGTTTTGGGGGAAAAGAAAAAGAAAAAAGAGAGAAGAAATCGGTATGGTGAGAGAGAGAGAGTAGGTGAGGACTTTGACTAAAAACCTTAGCCTTTTCTCATCACTCTCCTCCTCATTTCTCTCCCTCTCCCACCATTTGCTGCTGCTGCTCCTGCACCCCCCTTTCCCTCCCTTTTCAACTCCTCACTTCACCTCAAAAACAACCTCAAAACCACATGTCCATTTCATTAAAGTTGTGCAAAATCCCTAGATCTACACATGGAGTTAAAGAAGCAAGGATTTTGGCCACTAGGGGCAACTCAAGAATTTTCTTGAGTTGCTAATGGAGGTAATTTCTGAACCATTAGTTTAGCTATAGCATTTCCCTTACCCCATGTTTAGTTTAGAATTGAAATTGTGTGATATTATGGACTTGGTGAAAACCTAGTTAGGGTTTGAGTGGAACTTGTGTTGTATTATGAAATTGAGCTCAGTAGAGGTCTTACCAACACCCTAGTGTATGAATTGGAACCCCAAACCTGAAGCTAAAACCAGAATACGGATTTTAGAAACCAATATCGGGGAAAATCTGGAATCTGTCACTGTGATTGAGAATCTGCTAACACCCCGAGACTCCTAAAATAATATTGAGTGGACAGTGAGATGTGCAGGCACTAATGAACCATCACCCCAAACCCTAGCTCCCAACTCCACACTGAGGCCGCCGAAATCTCCATTCTGGCCGCAATTTGCGGCCAGACCAGTGAGGAATCTCCTCGTTTTCTATGCACAGCCCCAGTTCCTGTAGTGTTGACCCAGGATACTTCTAGTTTTGACAGATTCTATCTAGGGTAAAATCTGGGACATATATCCTAAGTTGCTATTTTGGATTCGTGTTTCCGTATTCCGTATTTTTGATTCTGAAATGGTGGAATGTGTTTTGCCTCGACTATTTGGCGTTTATACGACGATATAGAGGATTTATTGATGGTTTTGAAGGCGTGCCATAGGTTCTCACCTATAGGCCCCCTTATCGTATCGTTTTGGATTTCATGCGCCGTTTTAGCTTGGATTTGGTTTTAATGCGCATATACGATATTTGATGTGTAGGTACCCATGAAGACTTCGGGACGACAAGCAAATGCGTGGTGACGTCCGCAAATGATGATGCAAGGTGAGTAGATTATATCTACAGGGGGAAGTCAGGTGGATGGCGTATAGCACCCCCGCAGTCCGTAGATAGATTACTATGTAGTTTATTGTGATAATAGGTGTATTATGGATAGTATAGGGTTAGAAGTGACTAGTGTAGTTCATAGTCGCGAACCCTAGGATAGAATTACACCTACACACACCCTTGCTTATTACTTGTACTTGCACGGTGTTTGATGATAGGGGATGACTTTGGAGATGAGTCGATGATGTGGGCTTGGTGCCGTGAGATCGGTGATTTGATACGATTCATATGTGGGATATGACTTGTGATTCTTTCCTGCGGGCTTGGGATATGTGTTTACCCCCGCATGCATACTTTATTGATGGTATCGATTTGTATTAGACATAGAGTAGTACCCCCAGATTATATGATCTGATGATAGTGATACCTGTTATGTGACGAGATAGTGAGATGTTGACCTGTACCCAGCTCTTGGGGATGCCGTACGATGATTTACCGTACGAGCCGATATTGATGATAGATCCGCACTCATAACTCGAGGATTCTTACGATATGACATTGAGGCGGGATCACCGACTATATATCTATATATATATACATTGACTCAGATTTAGGTGGTTTCCACACCTACCCCTCCTGATCGACCTTATACTTAGATGTAGTTTGCATAGTAGATACTTCACTGTGGTGTTGACTATTAGATTCTGCATTTTCATGCTATTCGCACTGCTGGCATATGTTCATTGCTATATTATTATCATGCTGATAGGACACCAGCACCATTATCGATGATGCGTATGTTTCACATACACTATTTTGCCGGCTCACACACTTCATCATCGATAATTGCCATGCCACTGCACTGTAGTACTGTTGCATTCATGATATGATTCTTGCTTGGCATATTGTACACATGTACCTGTACACAATCATAGATGATTCATTCTAAAGGGGCGGTTTCCCTCGACATCTGCACATTACTATTCCATGTTGCATGATTTCCGATATGATTACCTTTCTTTACATGTCGCATACATCATGGATTGATTGCATAGCACATCGCATTGGATTTATTCTTGATGTGGATTTTCATGTGATTTCTGATTTTGAGGACCGTGGGATTATTTAAGAAAAGATGCTTTATTATGAAAAAACCCGGTTCCCTTGATATGATATTTGGGGCGTCGCCCCATGTTTTCTCGGTGCTAGAGGCATGTATTGAGAGAGGGATGACCCGGACTGACGGATTCCCGATATATACTCAGAGAGAGGGATGACCCGGACTGACGGATTCTCGATATATACTCAGAGAGAGGGATGACCCGGACTGACGGATTCCCGATATATACTCAGAGAGAGGGATGACCCGGACTGACGGATTCCCGATATATACTCTGAGAGAGGGCTGACCCGGAATGACGGATGCCCGATGTATTGAGAGAGGGATGACCCGGACTGACGGATTCCCGATATATATACTTTGAGAGAGGGCTGACCCGGAATGACGGATGCCCGATACAGGAGGATTTACGTGTCGATGCAAGTAATGGTTTCATGATGTTTTTCCATGATTTTGTTTATATCCTCACATTGCATACATGATGCTTATTGTCATTGGGTGACGGGTGGACGGGTTCCACATATACACAGACATGGATCATATACAGACTGGATTTACACTGATCATACTTCATTTGTATATATAACAGGGTACGAGGGCGCTGTTATATATACCCTTACACCAATATTAGTGGTATGGGACGCTAATATATGTGTATTGATATCATTGATATTTCATCATATTTACTTCATGCAGACATACCTTATACTGATGGCATGTTATTACCTGAGTACCTGGCACTACATACATGATTAGATGTTACCTTGCCACCTTATTACACTCAGATGTACTCTTGTGGATTATATTACTGATCGTTGACTTAGGTTTATGTCTTGCATTCGGTTTCTGCTTGTAGATGTTTCTATTCACGAGTTGGCAACTCACCCCCGTTGTGCCACAGTTCTTGCAGGTTCTGCCGTACAGGTTTCATTGCGGCATTTCTGGCACACTACTTTCTTGCGGGTGGTTTGCTTTTGGTAGGTGGATTCTTTCGCATCAAGAACCACCATTGTATCTACTTTATTCATTGTATCTAGAATTTCCATCAACCAAAACTTGTATATTGTTTCAGACCTAGACTAGTGATGTATTATTCGACCATAGAGTCGCGCTTAGTAGTATTGCGGTTTTCTTGTTGCTTGAGCTTTCTTTTGGTTTTGATCCTCGCCACTAGGCGTTGTATATTATATCATTGCGTGGTTGTGACCGTCGATTGACGAAGAGCTAGCTCCCGCTTGGGGATGCCTTTATCATTGCATATATATATTGTTATCCTTGTTGTACCCCATTCGGGGCCAATTTTACAAAAGAAACTCTGCCGAAAATTTTAGAAAAGACTGTACCGTTTTAAATTGCATATTCGGCTTAGTTATTTAAAAACCTTGATTTCCAACATGTTTTTCTTCACTCCTTTAAACAAATTTCTTCACTTATTCTTAAAATGGTTTTAGATTTCTGGGCTTTTGGCTTACTTGGATTAGATGGAGTCCTATAGACTTCATATGGTTCAAGGGCCAGTCACGTGCTCTTTCGGTTCGTGACAAAGTTGGTATCAGAGCGCTAGGTTGACCTTGGTTCGAGTCTAAGTTTGACTATGTGGAGCCTAGGGAGATATATATATACGGAACTTAGGCTTGACCTTACGGAACTTAGACTTGGTCGAGGGGGTATTAGACCCGAACTTTCGTCGTATTAGGATGACCCTTGGTTGATGCAATAGGTGACTAAAGTAGAGTGACGTACCGTTGGTATGTTCCGCGGCATACTTACGACACGCCACTCCGCTTAAGGAACCTTAGGATGTACCTACTTTCGAGATCAGTGATTCTCTTCATATCCTGGATTATACATCCGTTTGAGATCCCCGATTCTATTAGTTTCATGATCATACCTTCATTGATGCTGTTCCTTCCTATGATCATGTATCCATTTTGGATCTGTTGTTTCCTTTCTTGCCATTGATGTGCTCTTTTGATACTCGATTGAGGTTCCTGTCACCATGTTTGAGCGCAGTTTGGGCTGCTGCTAGGGTTACGGCCGGTGTGAGCTCGTCTGGTACGAGGGCCGACCATTGTGTTTTCGGGTGACATGAGAATGTCTCAAGTTAGTATTGGTGATTTTGACCTCTAGTGGAGGCGAGTGCTTGGTCTTGCACCGGGTGATCGGGCCATTGTTAGAGCTGCCAGTCGAGAGAGGACGGTTGATGTACAGCATACCTCAGAGATTGTGATGTCGCCTACCGTGCAGACAGATGGACCAGCTATTGCTGAGATTGACAGGATGTTGCCTTCGGAGCTTACGAGCTGAGATTGCCGGAGATTTCAGGCAGGTATGAGACAGATGTGAGCTAGTCTACCCGGTTTGAGAAACGAAGGTGATTCGTCCGATTTTGCGCCGGAGCGGGCCCAGATGAGTTGAAGATTTCCAGTGTGGAGAGTCTTACTCAGATCTAGAGCAGGTTGATTCAGAGATGACCGCTTGTGTATTGCCTTTCCTGGAGGATTGAGGCGCTGTTCGGCGTACAGGCGAATGAGCCAGTTGCTGCTGCAAATGATGAGATATCGCCCAGATGGTTGGAGCTACTGCAGCATAAGCATGTTCTTGGAGACGTGATAGTGAGTCGCTAGTCACCTGAGGATAAATGACTAGGACATATGGTTCGTTCGGTTACCGATGCGAGGTCATCAGATAGATTGTTTCCGGCTAGAGACGACTTCACGCAGGTTCGTTGAGAGTCGATAGAGACGATCGAATGTCAGGAGCCCATTTTCCAAGTTTAAAGTATACGGAAAGACATGCAGGTGATTCTATGGACCCTCTAGAAGAATGAAACCCTAACTCGACTTAATGACCGTGTGAAAGCCTTTGAACCTTCGGGTTTGCGGCGGTTCCTCGGCGCCATTAGTGAGGCTTGGGTTTGCCCTTCTACGGCTGGACCACCGACGCTGTGGCATGTACTCGATACTATTAAACTGTGCCCGAGATGTGAGCTCTTGGGGGATTATGAGGATCTGACGAGTCGATCGGATGGTTCGACATCTTTCGGATATCGTGATGGGACACTGCTTGGGAGACTCCAGATGCGAGCGTAGCCGTCGGAGCGCAGTTCGTGTAGCCACGATGAGTTAAGTCCGAATCAGTCGACATTTGAGCAGAGTGAAGAAAAGAGTTCGTACGAGATTTCGACGAGATGACGTCCCACTCCGCCGACATCAGAGATGTGATATGCACCCAGAGGCGTGGTATATGGATATATCTTCCAGAAAGAAGCGCGATAAGTATGCAGCCGTTCCGGAATAAGCTTTAGCTTCAGCATTGGATGATGACTTCCGGGCAATTCGGCAGGAATGAGATTTGAGAAAGGAACCTCGACAGGACCTTTCTGGAGTACGATACGAAGAGACCTTGAGCAGGATTCTTCCAGGACATTGCTGCAATGATGTTTGCACCCAGGATCAGATGTGTGACGTGCTTTCAGAGAGCCAGAGGCCGACGCCAGTGATATGCTACCTTACGAGTAGTCGTGAGGTTTGACCGAGAGATGACCAGAGAAGTGCCCGAACGGAATCGTTCCCGTTAGCACACCTGACAGGGCCGATGAGCCGATTAACCGCGAGATAGGAAATCCGCAAAGAAGATAAGGACCCAGAGTCAGAGGACGCCAGACCGTGAACAAGAGGCAAGTAGATATCCTGCGCTGCTAGCAGTGGATGCACCGACTCCTTCTCGACCTTGGAGGAGGAACTACCGACGACGGTATCTATGATTTGTGATTTTGTGATTCGATTATCACGTATCCGTCATTTTGGATTTCGGTATTTTGGGCGTTCTGTTTGCATGATTTAGTTTTGATGATTGAGTTTCATGATATTGGTTTCATGCACCCACTGGATATTTATATATTTGCGCAGAGTTATTACATTTGAGATATTGATTGAGATTTCATGCCTACCGTATGCAGTGATTTGATTTGCACTTCCAGCGTGGTTTTCATGCACCTTAAGTGTTTTGATATACGATTTTGGTGCACGCCAGATGCACTAAATCGGGATTCTTCGTGCATGTCACATGCACCTGATTTTTTTCTGTCAGGCACACACGTTGCCTACGACAGATGTTTCGTGCACACCAGTTGCACCTAGATGTTGTTTTGTATACCTGTTTGACACATTTATGGATTTTGATTCCTTGCGCACCAGACGCATAGGATATTCTTATAGATGCATTTTGGGATTGATTTCTAGTAGAGCAGTACCTTTTATGATATTCTCTCTGTATTGATATTTTCGGAGCCCCGACAAATTGGATTATTACTGAAAATGTTTTAGTATTGGGGGTTTAAATTTAAATTCGGGGACCGAATTTCTTTAAGGGGGGTAGATTGTAACATTTTCAAAAATATAAAATATTAATTTTGGGAATTTTTATAATTTAATATTATTTTATTGATTATTTTAATATTAAATCTATAATTAAATGCAAATAAATAGGAAAAATTTGAGAAAAATTATGGAAAATTCTAAAATAGGGTAAATTAGTGAATTATGACATTTTTAAGTTTTGTGATTAGTTTGACACTAATTTAGTGCTAATCGCGATTAAAACCGCTAATCGGGTTTTTTGGCAATTTTATGCAAAACTTGCACATATCATTTTTATCACACTTGTGCATTTTTCTTTCATGTTATTGGAGCTACTATTCTTGTGAGAAGGGTTTTGGGGGAAAAGAAAAAGAAAAAAGAGAAAAGAAATAGGTATGGTGAGAGAGAGAGAGTAGGTGAGGACTTTGACTAAAAACCTTAGCCTTTTCTCATCACTCTCCTCCTCATTTCTCTCCCTCTCCCACCATTTGCTGCTGCTGCTCCTGCACCCCCCTTTCCCTCCCTTTTCAACTCCTCACTTCACCTCAAAAACAACCTCAAAACCACATGTCCATTTCATTAAAGTTGTGCAAAATCCCTAGATCTACACATGGAGCTAAAGAAGCAAGGATTTTGGCCACTAGGGGCAACTCAAGAATTTTCTTGAGTTGCTAATGGAGGTAATTTCTGAACCATTAGTTTAGCTATAGCATTTCCCTTACCCCATGTTTAGTTTAGAATTGAAATTGTGTGATATTATGGACTTGGTGAAAACCTAGTTAGGGTTTGAGTGGAACTTGTGTTGTATTATGAAATTGAGCTCAGTAGAGGTCTTACCAACACCCTAGTGTATGAATTGGAACCCCAAACCTGAAGCTAAAACCAGAATACAGATTTTAGAAACCAATATCGGGGAAAATCTGGAATCTGTCACTGTGATTGAGAATCTGCTAACACCCCGAGACTCCTAAAATAATATTGAGTGGACAGTGAGATGTGCAGGCACTAATGAACCATCACCCCAAACCCTAGCTCCCAACTCCACACTGAGGCCGCCGAAATCTCCATTCTGGCCGCAATTTGCGGCCAGACCAGTGAGGAATCTCCTCGTTTTCTGTGCACAGCCCCAGTTCCTGTAGTGTTGACCCAGGATACTTCTAGTTTTGACAGATTCTATCTAGGGTAAAATCTGGGACATATATCCTAAGTTGCTATTTTGGATTCGTGTTTCCGTATTCCGTATTTTTGATTCTGAAATGGTGGAATGTGTTTTGCCTCGACTATTTGGCGTTTATACGACGATATAGAGGATTTATTGATGGTTTTGAAGGCGTGCCATAGGTTCTCACCTATAGGCCCCCTTATCGTATCGTTTTGGATTTCATGCGCCGTTTTAGCTTGGATTTGGTTTTAATGCGCATATACGATATTTGATGTGTAGGTACCCATGAAGACTTCGGGACGACAAGCAAATGCGTGGTGACGTCCGCAAATGATGATGCAAGGTGAGTAGATTATATCTACAGGGGGAAGTCGGGTGGATGGCGTATAGCACCCCCGCAGTCCGTAGATAGATTACTATGTAGTTTATTGTGATAATAGGTGTATTATGGATAGTATAGGGTTAGAAGTGACTAGTGTAGTTCATAGTCGCGAACCCTAGGATAGAATTACACCTACACACACCCTTGCTTATTACTTGTACTTGCACGGTGTTTGATGATAGGGGATGACTTTGGAGATGAGTCGATGATGTGGGCTTGGTGCCGTGAGATCGGTGATTTGATACGATTCATATATGGGATATGACTTGTGATTCTTTCCTGCGGGCTTGGGATATGTGTTTACCCCCGCATGCATACTTTATTGATGGTATCGATTTGTATTAGACATAGAGTAGTACCCCCAGATTATATGATCTGATGATAGTGATACCTGTTATGTGACGAGATAGTGAGATGTTGACCTGTACCCAGCTCTTGGGGATGCCGTACGATGATTTACCGTACGAGCCGATATTGATGATAGATCCGCACTCATAACTCGAGGATTCTTACGATATGACATTGAGGCGGGATCACCGACTATATATCTATATATATATACATTGACTCAGATTTAGGTGGTTTCCACACCTACCCCTCCTGATCGACCTTATACTTAGATGTAGTTTGCATAGTAGATACTTCACTGTGGTGTTGACTATTAGATTCTGCATTTTCATGCTATTCGCACTGCTGGCATATGTTCATTGCTATATTATTATCATGCTGATAGGACACCAGCACCATTATCGATGATGCGTATGTTTCACATACACTATTTTGCCGGCTCACACACTTCATCATCGATAATTGCCATGCCACTGCACTGTAGTACTGTTGCATTCATGATATGATTCTTGCTTGGCATATTGTACACATGTACCTGTACACAATCATAGATGATTCATTCTAAAGGGGCGGTTTCCCTCGACATCTGCACATTACTATTCCATGTTGCATGATTTCCGATATGATTACCTTTCTTTACATGTCGCATACATCATGGATTGATTGCATAGCACATCGCATTGGATTTATTCTTGATGTGGATTTTCATATGATTTCTGATTTTGAGGACCGTGGGATTATTTAAGAAAAGATGCTTTATTATGAAAAAACCCGGTTCCCTTGATATGATATTTGGGGCGTCGCCCCATGTTTTCTCGGTGCTAGAGGCATGTATTGAGAGAGGGATGACCCGGACTGACGGATTCCCGATATATACTCAGAGAGAGGGATGACCCGGACTGACGGATTCCCGATATATACTCAGAGAGAGGGATGACCCGGACTGACGGATTCCCGATATATACTCTGAGAGAGGGCTGACCCGGAATGACGGATGCCCGATGTATTGAGAGAGGGATGACCCGGACTGACGGATTCCCGATATATATACTTTGAGAGAGGGCTGACCCGGAATGACGGATGCCCGATACAGGAGGATTTACGTGTCGATGCAAGTAATGGTTTCATGATGTTTTTCCATGATTTTGTTTATATCCTCACATTGCATACATGATGCTTATTGTCATTGGGTGACGGGTGGACGGGTTCCACATATACACAGACATGGATCATATACAGACTGGATTTACACTGATCATACTTCATTTGTATATATAACAGGGTATGAGGGCGCTGTTATATATACCCTTACACCAATATTAGTGGTATGGGACGCTAATATATGTGTATTGATATCATTGATATTTCATCATATTTACTTCATGCAGACATACCTTATACCGATGGCATGTTATTACCTGAGTACCTGGCACTACATACATGATTAGATGTTACCTTGCCACCTTATTACACTCAGATGTACTCTTGTGGATTATATTACTGATCGTTGACTTAGGTTTATGTCTTGCATTCGGTTTCTGCTTGTAGATGTTTCTATTCACGAGTTGGCAACTCACCCCCGTTGTGCCACAGTTCTTGCAGGTTCTGCCGTACAGGTTTCATTGCGGCATTTCTGGCACACTACTTTCTTGCGGGTGGTTTGCTTTTGGTAGGTGGATTCTTTCGCATCAAGAACCACCATTGTATCTACTTTATTCATTGTATCTAGAATTTCCATCAACCAAAACTTGTATATTGTTTCAGACCTAGACTAGTGATGTATTATTCGACCATAGAGTCGCGCTTAGTAGTATTGCGGTTTTCTTGTTGCTTGAGCTTTCTTTTGGTTTTGATCCTCGCCATTAGGCGTTGTATATTATATCATTGCGTGGTTGTGACCGTCGATTGACGAAGAGCTAGCTCCCGCTTGGGGATGCCTTTATCATTGCATATATATATTGTTATCCTTGTTGTACCCCATTCGGGGCCAATTTTACAAAAGAAACTCTGCCGAAAATTTTAGAAAAGACTGTACCGTTTTAAATTGCATATTCGGCTTAGTTATTTAAAAACCTTGATTTCCAACATGTTTTTCTTCACTCCTTTAAACAAATTTCTTCACTTATTCTTAAAATGGTTTTAGATTTCTGGGCTTTTGGCTTACTTGGATTAGATGGAGTCCTATAGACTTCATATGGTTCAAGGGCCAGTCACGTGCTCTTTCGGGTCGTGACAACTAGGGCCATCTGATAGCAGTGGTTGTAGTATCTCATACTCAACCATCCCATAAAAGTCTCTCTCTGGGAATAGGCCTTCGTGAGTGGATCCGCCGTGTTGTCCTCTGAGTCTACTCTCCTGACCTTGATCCTCTGGAGATCAATCATCTCTACGATCAGGTGACACTGCCTTAGAATATGTCTGGATCACTGATGGGACGGGCGTTCCTTGGCATAATCCATAACTCCATTGTCACACAATGGGAGGAACGAAGTTCATCTCATGAACTAATATACACCCAGACTGCCTCTTTGGTAGCATCTTAAGTAGCGATGTATCCAGCCTTTATCGTCTAGTATACCACGGTATCTAGCTTGGAACTTTTCCAACATACCATCCTTTTACTAAGGGTAAAGACAATGCCTGTGACTGACATTCAGTCGTCTTTATCACCCTGGGACCCTTCCAGAGATTCTCCCCTGGATCGATTGATACCATCTCACTACATGTAGTGAGTATCCTAACATCCAATTACATCTATCTCATAGATGAAACTCAGGATTTAGGAGATATCACTTTGATCCTATATAGAGAATCCTTGTGATAAGCGGAGATCGACCGAGCGTAGCATAGGAAACTCCTTCCCTATCAAGAGTATGTCATCCACGTACTCTACGAGGATCACCACCATACTCTCTACTACCTTTTTGTATATACAAGGTTCATCTACCATTTTGATGAAGTCAAACTCTTTGACTACCACATCAAAACAGATGTTCCAACTCCGCGATGCCTGCTTTATCCTATAAAGCATCTTGCACACGTTTCCGCTGCTCCCACTGTCTACGAAGCCCTCTGGCTGTGTACTTATAGACGCTCTCTTCCAAAACATCATTTAGAAAAGCAGTCATGACACCCAACCACCAGATATCGTAGTCATGGTATGTAGTCGTGGCAAGTAGGATCTGGATGGACTTAAGCATAGATCTTTAGAAAAAGTTTCATCATGATCCACACCTGGTCAATGATGCAAACCTTTACCAAGTCTAGCTTTGAAAGTCTTAACTTTTCCATGTACACCAAGTAATCTTCTCAAGATTTACTTGCTCCTGATGGGGATTTAACCCTTCAAATGTAGCAACTAAAGTCCATACTTTGTTGGTGTATAAGGATTCCATCTCAGATCACTAAACATCCAGCCATTCTTACAGAGTCCCACTCCTGATGGCCAGCTCGAAATTAGTTGGGTCATCATCTCATGATGCAATCCTCGCTCCCACTGTCATAGAGGAACCGAAGTATCTCTCAGGTGGGTGAGGAACCCTACTAGATCGGCGGAGAGGCTGAGATTCGTTGGTTACTATTGAATCCTTTAGTTCTACCAAATCATCAGCTGCAGTTCGTATAGCTGGAACATTTCCAGTTCTACATAACAGATCTTGCCTCGAGCTTGTCCGGATTTTGCCTTTAGACATAGCCCGGACAACCCCAAATCTTAACCAACTTAAGATATGGGCTCTTCCCGTTCCATATCACATATGAAGCGGTAGGCAACTGATTAGAACCCTATTCAATAGGTATGCAACTTCTCAAGTGCATAACTCCCAAAATGAAATAGGTAACTCAGTAGTACTCATCATAGAGCACCCCTTATCATATAGGGTGTATCTGCTCCGCCCCGATACACCGACGTGCTGTGGCATATACGGAGGAGTAATGCTGAGTGAGAATGTTATTCTCCTTTAGAATAGTCCAGGATTTCCGTGCTCAAGTATTCTCCTCCTTGATTTCATCAAAGCTCATAATACTTTTACCCGTATATTGGTTCTCTACTTCTAACTTATATTCTGTGAATATCTCAAAAGGTTCGGACTTATGTTTCAACAGGAACATATGTCTGAATCTTGAGAGATTATCAGAGAATGTAACGAAGTACAAAGAACCGGTCCTGGCATATGTAGACAGGGGACCTTACATACATTAACATGTATCATTCCCAAGAGTTTACTAACTCTTTCTCTGTTTCCAATAAACAGAGCTATGGTCATCTAATCTTTGTGACATGACTGGAAAGTTTCACAAGATGTAAATTCAAACTGATTTAAATATGCATCTAAATGTAACTTCAGCCAGTCGGGTCGCATTGATATGACCTAGTCTACAATGCCTCAAGAAGGATCCGTTCATTTCTAAACTATTCCTCTTGTGTGTGTTCCATATACTAAGAACTGTAGTTTGATTTAGAACGTCAATGCTTTTAGATAACGTGCCTGAACCGATCAACTTTTGATATAGGAAATGTTCAAAACATTATCCAACAATACAAAATTTTATCATTTCTTTACTAATAAAGAGAGTGATATGATTTTGTATATCAGGTTCGGTATCTAATAGCATTTGTTCAGAATCAATGTATTGGTAATACAGGGTGACAGTGACCAACAGACTTGGCTGCAACACTTGTCCCGTTTTCTGCCCCATGAAACTTATCACCCGTTCTCAGTTTTTCTACCCTTTTGTAGCCCTATGTAACAGATTACATATCTGGGATCCTGATCCGGTATCATATACCCAGGATGCGGAGGATACTGAGAAACAGTTCTTTGTAATGAACACACCCGAAGATGATGCATCAGCATGCACTCTCTTCGTTTGGGCGGCACGGGAATTCTGGTAATCCCCAATTTCCTGCTCTGTCTTATAACAATTATAAGTTGGAGCGGGACCAACATTCCCTAGCTCAGTATAACAAGCGGGTTCGGGCAATATCCGTATTATTATCTTGATTAAGGCGTGATATGGTCGCTACCTGGAGAGAGAGAGAAGAAAACACTCAGCGTGCACTCTTGCAAGAATAGATTGGTTTTTATTTTATCTAATCAGGATGGCTCCCACTGCTTTTTATCAAATCTTCCTTCAAATCTTAAAAGGAAAGACTAGCCGAGATTAATTACACACTACAAGGTCGCCAATCTTTCAGCCAAGCCAGTGTCGGTACTTTGAGGGAGGTCCCCCGTGCTTTCGCACGAACCTAATTAATGTAAATCTCGTTTTCACAGAGGCGTAACCTCGTTAACACCTTTCTAGACACCTACTTGATCGGCTAATTGTAATGTGTAAAACTCTTCCAGGAGTAATAATTACTCGCAGTGGGTATCGGGATCCAACTATCTCATAGAAGGGATGCAATCTCATTGCAAATTTCAACACTTGAAATTCCCGATAATATTTTGCCCCTAGTGTTCTATGACCTTGACGAATGCCAAACAACCCATAGTCCACTAGTCAAGTTCAACCCGTACATTTCTTGATTGAATTAAACTCACCCGCACGACCCTTGACGAATGCCAAACAACGCCGTACGAATACCCTAATCCAATCTGCATCATATGCATAAGCAGATAAATACTAGTTAGCTACCGTATACTACGCCTTGACGAATGCCAAACTACCGTAGCACGAATACTAAGTAGTACTTATCTGAAATGACGGAAGGCTACGCAGGTTTTCAGAAAACTATGAGCGTAATGAACTTGATATCGTTGTAGAATCAAATGAAGTTTTGAAATGGAGTGATTTTGAAGCTTTTCCAGTTTTGCTAAAGGGGTCACTCCCGGTGAAGGGATCGTCGGCCCTTTCCTCGTCGAATGAGGTGCAGGATATATCACATATACCGCTGTGCAAAGCAGAAACTATAGAAGCAATCAAAAGTCAAACCGAGTGTGTAGCATCTGTCAGTTATTACTAAAGGAGTCACTCCCGGTGAAGGGATCTCGGTCCTTTCCTCATCGAATAAGGTGCAGGATATATCACATATACCGCTGTGCAAAGCAAGAACTGTAGCTACCTGTTTTATTTTGAAATTCGATTCTACAACATCATAGGTTTCTTTTCTTTCATTAATCACATTAATGAAGTCCCATCATTTAAGTACCTAAACATCACAGATAAATACGACGTACACTTATGCCATCCGCATTCGCCTCGATGTCCCCTCGTGCACCGTTAGGTTAGGTAACTAACGGCAGAGCGGGGCAGGGCTAGCGCGGCTGTAAAACATAAGTAACGCCTATATAATATATCATATATACTATATATAGTATCTATCACAGAACATCACATGATCACATCACAGATATCGCAGCAGAAGGAACATATGAAATATTGGATATACTAGGACGTCCGTGTTTTCAATACGAGCCAGTATAAAACACAGATTCCACGGTCGTGATGAATAGCCAAACCCACACCCCTAGACCCCTACGAGAGCGGCAAGCAACCCTACCAATTCTAGGGTTAGGAGACCCGGACTCGACTCCTCTAGATGGTCTCCCACTGGACTCCAGAACCCGGTTACTTGTGCTCCCCTCCTTGGGTCTATCCTAGTACGGAAAAGTAAATAATATACAACGGGTGACATCTTCCGCAACCTGGAAGTGCCCCAATAAAAGAATATTACATACAAGTTTTTACATGAATGAAAATGAAAAACGCTCATCTCACATAAAAAACCCCGGCTATTCTAACACGACGATCCAATATAACATATCCAGCAACACATAACATCACATGTCATCAACGTAAGTAAATATGCGCATCCCAATTGTCGTTGACATATAGCAACGAAACCGGCGATATCACATATTACACTTACGGTCACAGAAAAGAAAGTGTAAAACTACAACAGTTGGAATCCGCAACCTCTTTAGACATCGCATGCCTAATCAAATGAAATACTTAGACATCGCATGCCTAACAATTATAAACCCCGTATTTTAGTCTCATTATCGAAAACTCTTTTCAATATCAGGTCGAGCAATTCAACAAGATTCCCGACATACTGATCGAATGCTCGTCGCAAACTTTAGTAGGCGGCTGCACCCCCGACGCCGTCGATGAAGTGCACCAAGGCGGAACACCGCTGCCGCGAGCACCCGAACGGATGCTTTCGGCGACGGGGTTCTCCTATAGTCACTTGATCGGGGCTATGGGGCGAAGCTGTCTATTAAGTTTACCCGGCGAGTATCCGCGTACGCTACGTGATTGCGACGGATTTTTGATCACATCAAAATTCCGTGGCAACCGACCAAGTGAGACTAAAGTGCTGTGTTTATAACATTCATTCAGTCATCTCATAACTAGTTGTGAATTCCAAGTATTGTATCAAATTCCGGATAAATGGAAAATGTTAAACTTTCCGATCGAACAATCAAACACCCAAGTTTTCCCGATACAGTCCAACACATGAAATAAGTCTAACAACATTCAGTTCGTGCCCCAGTACCAACGGTCCAGCCGTAGAAGGGTCAAGCCAACGCCTCACATGTGGCACGCCGTACTGCCCCAAACCCTAAGGTTCAAAAGGCAGTTCAAGACGGTCACATAATCGAGTTAAGGTTTGTTGTCTTCTAGAGGGACCATCGCGTTACTTGCACTACTTAGAACGTCGTTAAACTACAGAAATATCCAACAATTGGAAATTTCCCGGCAGGGGAAAAAGTGGGTATTTATATTCGGTCGAACTTTTTAACATATTCTAAAAATTATCCGGAAGCCACATAGACAAAATCTGATAATCCGATGGAATCATCGAACTCCCAAAACACCCCAGAAAACTCAACTCTTGAGTGATATTTAAAAATACCCAGAGAACTCAGCACTGAATAAAGGAAGTTACTGTGCAAAATTGGGTGGGTGACGTCATCATACGACCGCGGAACCGCCGCAGAAGCCAGGCTTATGCCGCGGTTCCGCCGCACTTTGGAGGAATCATGGACACGTGTTGCACAGTAATTCTTAAGATTCCCTGCTGATTTTTCTGCATATTTTTAATTTGGAAAAAACCCAGTTTTTAGAAAAAGTCCAGAGAGCAATTTGGGATTAGGGTTTCGGTTCGTTCGGATTTCAAACTCCGTCTATGCATCACCTAAGGCTCTAGCTAGGCTCTGATACCACTGTAGGGTTCATAGGCACACTAATGAAGTCTCACAAGGCATCAACCATGCCAATTTCAAATTTTACGGGTGCAGAGAAACCCTAATACGGATCGTTAACTAGAAATTTAGGCGAAACATTAAACTAGTTAACAATTTAACTAAGTGAACGGAAATACAACCTTTGTAGATCCGGTCCTCCACCTCCATAGCTCCGTGATGAAGTCCCCTCGCTGTCCATATCGGCATCCAAGACTCTCACGGTGGTTTCATCGGAGAAAAGACCGGGCTAGGTCGTCGACAACGATGCCGAAGATGATCCACGTCGAGGCATCACTAGATCAAGCTCCAACTTCACCAAGTCAAGAAACTTGTGAAGGAAACACCCTATACTACTTGGCAAGAGGTAGAGGATGAAGAAATAGAAGGTGGGTTCACTTTAGAATTGGATTTCTCACCCTTTTTCATCAATCACCATTGATGGAATCTAGTTTTTCTTCTTGAAGAAGAAGAAGAAGAAGATAATGTTATGATAAGAATATCAAAAATAGAAAAGAAAATGAATTCTTATCATAATTTTAACCATAGTAAAGTGTAGAGAATTGACTAAGGTTAGATGAATGGTTAGGGTTAAGCATGAAGACAAAATGGTCACTTTAGTCAAACCTTCATGAAGCTTCATCAAGCTTCATCTTGAAAGCAACCATTTTCTCCTTTTCTTTTGTCAAACAAAATAAATAAATAAATAAGTAAGATAAGCAAAACCCTAATCATTAACTTAACCATGGTTTAATCTTTACACTTAACCAAGTTAACATGTATCATCAAACATGATACAATCAAGTGCACAAAAGTATATCACATATACAACTTGTGCAAAGCAAGTGAGAAAATTCATTTAAAGTGAACTAATACTAGTTAATGCAAAGTAATATATCAAATATATAATTATGCATTAAATCATTAAATCAACACTTGATTCAATGATCCGGTCATGTCGCACATAACCGACTAGTATCCAATGTATCGACTTATCGAATCAATCTTCGATTCGATAACTAGGTTATATCGCATACAACCATTCGACACATTCATCGCGAGAATGAAATACGGTATCACATACACGCATTATTCTCGGACCCGCACATATCTCATATGCGCTCCTATTTCGTTTCGCTTGAGCCAGGAAACCTCTGTGTAGGACTCTAAAGACTCGTCAATACGCCGGTAGCAGGTGATGATCATATCAAACACCCACAAGCCGCAAGCGGTCTGCTAAACGTAACGGACACCCGGGTATTGAGCGATCAGAAGATCGACGAGCAAGCCCGCTCACACTCCTGTGAATCCAACTAGTAACACTTACCGTACAGTCCGGTCTCGTCGTCTGATATGTCGCATATCTCGCCTAGGGGTGGTAAACGTCAGACCCCAATAGCTCGATAAGTCATGCCGACATGAGGTCCATAACATGTGTGAAACTACTGATAACATTTACCAGTAGATCACTGCAACCCTGGCCAGGGATTTCCTGTTATGGCCAGTCGAGCATAGCGCAACATCAACCCCCAATACCGGGAGAGACGAATCCCCTCCTATCGCTCATTGCCTCCAGTGATTCGGGACTGTACCCAAAAACCACCGTTTTGCACGCCCTCTTGGACGTGGTAAGGTGGAAATCAAAGCACAGTGGGAATCACACAAGACTCTATGACGATCTCGGGTCAACAGACTACTCTGTACCAGTGTCACCAGAGAACTGCCATCTAACGTAAGGTATAATACCATCTGGGAGTTCTCGGAGAGTTCGTCCAGTGTACCCAGTCTCCACTGAGCACCCGTATATCATCTCTGATGTCAAACACCAATGGATATGGGATCATCCATCGCCCATCTGTATGGGTCGAGAAGGTATACGCTAGTCTACTCTGGTATATCGATGCCCCGTCTCGATACACCCACGACTAGGGACCTTGAAGGATGTACTTATAGACTACCATGTCCCCACTAGTATGATCTGCATCATAGTCCAGGTAGTCAAGTACACATCCTAAGGGCTTTACCAACATGTAACAGAGAGACAATCAGTGTACACGTTAAGGTAAAGAGTAACCAGATTGCATACTATCATGTCGAGCAAGAAAGTCCTCCCTATATATGTCCCAGCATCCACTACAATATACATCCTATGTACAGTAATGGCCTCTAGGGCATACATATAACTAACATGGCAAACTAGAAAAATTTTGAAATGCATGTTGCCATCGTCGAAAACTAGATTGCTCGTGTGCCTAGGTTCCCAGCAGGAATTAGATGGGCGGCGAATCGACCGAGCATGGTGAACTCTGCATCATACTCATCCACCAACTTATCCCACATGGATCCTTGTTCCAAGTGAATAAACTTCTGTTCCATCTCGAAGTGCGCGGTTTCTGGAAAATACTTGGCTTCAAAGAGATCACGGAAAGTCTTTCACTCGATCGGCTGCTCAAGACGGCTCTCCTCGGCCTTCCACCAAACTCTGGCATTGTCAGTAAGCTAGAGTTTTGCTATTCTGACCCAAACCACCTCTGGAACTTGGGCTGCGGCTAGGTCGTCTTCTATGCTCTGAGCCCATTCTTCGGCTTCAAGCGGTTTCTCTTTCCCTGAGAAGTTCTTCGGGTGTAATACTCGAAATTGCTTCACTCCCGGTACTTCTACTTCAGAGCGGGTGAAACTCTATTGAAGGAGAGCAGTCTGCTCTTGCAAAACCGTGCTTTGAGCCTGTCGGCCCTCAAGTAGGCTTTTTATAGCCTCCAAAAGTATCGTCTATTCTGTGAGTGGAGCGGCTATGGTAGGTGAAGGTGGTAGAATGGTAAGGGTAGGTTGTGGTAGTGTACTTCCATTGACATTGGTGTTAGGGTTGTTGAGAGAATCCATCACCATAGATAGAGGAGAAAGATTAAGATAGATTCAACGGAAATGGAATTGCAAGGAATGTAAAGTTGTTAAATTTCATATTTCTTGTGATATACTGCTTAAGACTTCATACAGAACGGACCTGCATTGGCTACCAACAAAACCTGTCATGCCCCGCTTCCCAATAGACGGAAATGGTGATGTGGCAAGCCCACGACGTATTTATTTTGAGAAGGTCATTTTCCGGAATAAATAAGCTAAGCGTAATGGAGAAATATAAAATGATAAGAAATAAACATGAGATCTAAACTTCAAAAACTTTATTTACATTCAACTTGAAGCATTTTACAATACATGAGTTCAACTGAAAGGAAATACAATACAAGAAGAGAAATGCCTAAACAGGTGGCATACATAAACTGAGAAAAATAGCTAGTCTAGTCCTGAGTCGTGATCTGGTTTTGCTCCTCCTCGGTGATGTCCGCCTTCTCAATCTCCACAGTATCTGACGAACATTCCAAGAAAAAAGATGGATAGAATGCCCGTCAGCGAACTTTCGCTCTGTAAGTCCCCAAGAATTGGGTATGCGGTATAAAGTATAATGATAAAAATATATACCATGAATTAATGGACTATGAGATATGATATTTAAACATGTCATTTACTGTAAGCATGGCATTTTTTATTTAATATGCAGTTATATATATATATATATATAATAGCAAAATAATATGATCATAGTATAGTATGGCCGTGTAGTGTGAGTATAGTGGACATGAAGTGAATGTAAGTGTCCTAAAAGGTCTTTACATGGGTCAACTAATGTAACGTAAGTTCAAGGGTGAATGTCAACCAATTTCAAGAGTGTTCTCGAACCCAACATGCTATAATCCAGGGGTAAGGAACCACGGACCCGAATCAAGTGTTAGTAACGGGATTTCAACCTAGTGTTGAAGTATTCCAAACTCAACATGTTATAATCCAGAAGTAAGGAAACACGAGCCCTCATGATTGCTTGCTTGTGTTAGTAAACATGGATTCATGATCTAGGAGGACTCCTGAGATTTCGTTGGATTTACACATGAACTACCCTAACACCCCGTGTATTCTACGTTACAGTTAAAATTACCAGTCTTGCTCAAATCCATGAATACATCAAGTGGCAAGATGAGTTAGGGGTAGCTGAAGAGTTATGTGTGCAGAACTCGGGCTTCATTGGCCACATCTTAGCCGTTTCCGCCGGTCTTTTGGCAACTTCCACCGGTCGATCTTAAGGCATTTGCCTCGAGATTCGTTCCATTTGATGAACCTTTTGTTTACTCCGTTTTCCACATGTTTGGTTTTTCTGAACTTTTCATTTCCCGTGTATTGCATGTGAAATCTTTTGGGCTTCCAAAAAGTTAAAAAGAAAAATCAGAAAAATAATTGTGTCTGATAGGAATCGAACACAGGGGCTACGTCATGGCATTGCAAGGGCTTTACCAATGACCTACAAGTTGCTTCTTGCTTTTATTTAATAAAAGTAACTTATAACTCATACATAGGCTGTCAAACTTTTTTCTTGTATATTAACAGAAAATTTCCGTACAGAGATTTCAGAGTCGTTACATAGTCCTGATGGACGTGACTTGTTGTCTAGATAGCCATAAATCGTACCTGCCTGTTCCTGTCTTGGTTTTAGGTAGATGTCGTTAATACCTGACTTGAACATGAAACCTGAGGGAAAAAGGAAATCAATAATGAAACCCGACTTGTAACTTATTAGTTCACAACTTTCAGAGACTGATCAGTCGATACGGGCTTTGGGCCCCGGATTGATGATGCTGACATCATTCGTCTATACTTGACCTTGTTTTACTGCTTAGCGCCACGTCTCGGATTCAGCCCCGACGGTCTTGACCGTGGTCCCGAGCACGCACGGAATTCTATTGAGTTACATCGACGATTCTATTAATTGATTTTAAATACCATTAGGATGGATAATTTAGAAACACAGATTTTAGGATACACGTGACATATCTATAGGCCACGGTTGTAACACCTATGATTGTTGGTTATACTCATACCTTACTTTATATGTGACATCTTGTATAGCACACTGTTATAGTTATTATTATTATTATCATGATATTTATGACGCACTGACGTCTGGGTATTGTATGGCCCAGATATTTGACTTAGCATGTGAGTACTCCGACAGGATCACCAATCAGTGAAGACCACCTCATTGATATAGCTCTTATGCTGGTTAGTTATTTCTTAGATCTTTATTCCTTCCGTTATTTTTCTAGTTATTGTTCTTGTGGCTATTGGACATGCGATAGATAGATTTAGTAGTGTAACGGCCCTAGTATTACTATACCTTCATATTTTCTTTCTTTAGTAAAATATTGTATTTATTTATTGGTAGTATTTTTCCGTAAATTTTGTTTTCTATTAAATACATTATTTTATTATTCTATCTATTTTTCCCAAACCCATTTCTTTAAACTAAATTTTAACCTATTTCAAATTAAACGCAATACATAACCCGGCTCAAAACCCAAATCCAATCTCATTTTCATTTTCTTTTATAAAACTATGAGCCCAAAAGCCCACTTTCTTTTCAAACAACGATATATATTTAATTCTAATTAAATATATGCATGAACAATCTTATAGCTTATTGATTAAGACCTTATATTGTTATTCCATAAATCACATGTTCAAATCTCTATTCTTGCAATTATTTTTTTTTATCAATTTTTATTCTTCTCATAACCTACAAATGAGACCTTTCATTTCATTTTCTTTTTAACTCCCAAAATAATTAGAATGGTTATGAGCCATAATTTATTAGAATAATAGCGGCCATAAACTTTTTTATATCTCACTCCTCTCTCTTTTCATCATCACATATTTCTATCATTTCACATATCCCTCTTCATCTAGATTCTCCGAAGAAGAATATGAAAAAATTCTCAAGAAAGTCTCGCTAGAAACGCGAGGCTATCAGCGGATAGACAAGTCCGGTGACAATACCGGCTTATGTATGTAAGTTTTTTCTCTCTTTCCGTCCCTCCATCTCTTTCTCTTTCTCTTTCTCTTTTTTATATTACCATGAAAAACTTCTCTTGTCGTATCATAGTCCCTAAATAATTAATTAAATGGAGACATATATAAATAATGAACACACACAAACATACACACATATATAGTTTGTAAAACCTTTTTCATTACTCTCAATCCATACGTTAAGATTTCATAATAACCAATTAATATTGCATCATTTGTTTTTGTATTTTAAATTACTTTATTTAAATTTTGTATAAAAAAATGAAGTTACGAATAAATACCGTGGTTTTCTCATTTCTCACATATGACATATCAATACCTTTACTTTTAAAATAATTTTTAGAAAGTAATTTTTACTTCAGGAAATTTACATATGATAGAATATATTTATTTTGTACATGCTGTAAAAATTTCAGATCGAATCGCTTAATGGTTTAAGAATTATATCGTTTTTATTCACTGTTCGTAAAATAGAAAACTACAGTTATCGGTCAATTTCTAGGACATATAACTTCGACTACCGATGTCCAAATTGAGCAAACTCAAGTGTTTTTGATATCTACATCAAAAAATCTAGATTTTATTAGTCTTAAGTTATTACTGAAAATTGACTTAAAATATAGAAAACTGCGTTACAATATTAAGCGACGAATCTGGACAGAATATGTCCTAATTCGCATACTGTTTTTAAATTAGACATAACTCAAACTACCGATATTCGTTCGTGACAAACTTTAGATGTGTAGATGCACAATTGATAGAACTATAATTTTCTTTACACTAGATTACTTAGAAATGCATGAAACAACCCGATATAGGTTTTGCAATACAACATATAATTGCTGTCCAAAAATTTAAATTTCTGTTTTAAACGCTGATATTAGAACGATTATAACTAGAGTTTCAGAAATCCAAATCGCGTGAATCTTGGTGTTTTGGATAAGTAGATCGAAATACCTACAATTTTTTAATAATCTTCGTAATTTGAAACTTGATATAAATTAACTCAAACCGCGTTTTAAAAATATGTGACGGTGCTGAACAGATTCTGATCTGTTTTGCGCGACGATACGAAAATAGATATAACTCCCAAACCGATAGTCTTATTTAGGCGATAATGAAAATCACGCGTACAAAACACTTAAAGACATATTTCTGTTTATATTCCACATTCGTTCGAATTGATTAATTAGTCGTACATAATATTTCTTTACAGCATTGTTTATGGTAGTTACACGAATAATGTACTCGCCTCATTTTATGCTATTCGAACATGTATACCGTGTTTTCCCTGATCTCTTAATTATCGCATGTACATGAATAAATAATTAGTTATTATATGTTTGATATAAACCTATTGTACTTGACTCGACTTGACCCGAACCATGAATACGTAATGACTTGACATGAATACATGAACCATTAACTTGAATACTTGAACTTGACTCGATACTTGAACTGCACTCTCTTATGTATTCATGGATTTGGACAAGACTTGTAGCTTAATCACAGACTAGTATACACAGGGTGTTGGGGTAGTTTGAATATGAATCCAACGGAATCTCATGAGTCCCATTATAACAAATAATGTTGCTGTGGTATCGGGCTGAAACGGTACAAATAACGTTGCTGTGGTACTGGGCTGAAACGATACATCACGAATTCATGAATAAGGGCTTGTGTTTCCAAGCACCTGGATGATAGCCTGTTGGGTTTGGAATACTTCAAGAACAATTGAAGTCCCGCTATTTTGGGCCCGTGATTCTTTGCCCTTGGACGATAGCCTTGGGTTTGAGAATACTCTTGAGATTGGTTGACATTCACACTTGAACTCACGTTAGTTAATTTTACCCTTTTAAAGACCTTTTAGGACACTTACATTCAATTTATATTCACTATACCTACACTCCACGGCCATGCTATACTTGTTTGCTATGCTCATGCTATATTTCCATGCTGTTATAGTTAACATACACATTACCATGTACGCTATTATACTTGTTTACATGTTCATGATTTATATCCATGCTATAACATATATCATATTACACCCTGCATTTCATTTATATACATCACACCATCCTTTTGGGGACTTACCGAGCGTTAGTTCACTGACGGGCAT
This sequence comes from Agapanthus africanus, assembly GCA_030015575.1. NCBI lineage: Eukaryota > Viridiplantae > Streptophyta > Magnoliopsida > Asparagales > Amaryllidaceae > Agapanthus > Agapanthus africanus. The sequence goes on along the minus strand of JASDDO010000019.1, from coordinate 887,043,845 downwards.
TCCACCCACTTCTTTTTATTCTTGGAATGCTCGTCAGGTGACATTGAGATAAAGAAGATAGAAGTGGTCGAAAAGAAGTACAACCAATTCGCATCACAAACAAACGTATAATTTCATTCAGCTTTTCATTTTATTTCACCTTATTTATGTATGCTTCCTTGTTAAGGCTTACCATGTAAAATATTTTGTATTCAGATATTTTGTCTACTATAAATCGTGAATGCAATAAATCAGAGTTGGATTTTATTTTTTTTGTTTGTTCTTGGTACTTTATGTTACTTATAGACGCTTAACATATTTATTTCGAGAAACGGCCTTCTCATATAAATACGTTGCAGGCTTGCCGCGTTATCGTTTCCATCTACTGGGAAGCGGGGCATGACAAGTAGTTTATTGTTCTTAGTTATTGATTGACAGCCTTAATGTGACTACGGAATGGTGTTTTCTTATCGTAGGTAGCATGGCTGGCTTTGTTACTGTCACGTCACGACCCGAATGTGGCACGTGACCGACACTTAAATCACGTGACATCAAAAGGCGTCGACGCGGTCCAAGTAAGCCGAAACCCGGAATCTAAACCCTTTTTGAAAATATTAGAGGTGATGTTTAAAATAGTCATCAGATGGGATCGATTTAAAATAAACATTTAAATCTAACTAAGTATGTTTGAAAAGCATCTATGACGTTTTGACATCACTTCCTTTATAAATTTTGAATAAAACCCGATACAGACATAATAGTAAAAACAACATCCCAATAGGAGCTAACGTCCAAGCCCATACGGCAGAGCAACCAAGCAAATAATATACGATGCCCAACGGCGAAGAAAAGAAAAGCGAAACAAACCAACAAGTATAAAAGAGTCGACTCCAACGAGTGCGACGCCTACAACACACAAACTCTAAGTCTCATTTCTAAGTCCATAATATACAAGTTCTAAGTCGATGGAGTTTTACTAGATATAAGAATATATAAATATACAAGTGTAGGTACGAACAATAGTAGCCCACATACCAAAGCAATCACCGAGAAGAAGGGCGTGACGCAATCCGCCAATAATCCGAGTGGTATAACCTGCAAGAAACTGTGTCACAACGAGGGTAAGTTGCCAACTCAGTGAATAAAAGTACATCACAAGGTAGAAATCGAAATGCACAACGATACCTAGGTCATAAGTATAATACTATCATATCCTGTACTAATATATATATATATATATGATATGCATAAGTATCATAAATGCAACACAATCCATCACCTGAACCCAAAATATATATGTAAAACCCCTTCTTTAAAATAGCCGCGGAATACAGATGTCACGGCATAAAACCAGACGTGATAGTATGGAAGTAAAATAGGTATCTTATTTAAGATATACGTCTTGCTGTTTTAGTAAAGTGTGATAAGAGGTTTACGGTTTAAAAGATCCCAGTGGCATACTAGACATGTCAAATAATGAGACTATAGCAAGTTTTAGGATTCCTTTTTATATGCACCAACTGGTAAAAAGGTATTTAGGCACTGTCCCCCGTATCAGTCCTGATCGGCTACAATAATGCACAATTATAATCGTATCCCTCATATGATAGTAACATATTAATATATGGATGTCCAGTATCGACACCCGAAATCAGAAATCTCTCGTGTCCATCACCGACACGCAAATCCTCAAATCTCTCGTTTCCATCACCGACACCTAAATGCAGATATCGTCGAAACCATCTCAACAGACTATCCCTGGCCCTGATCAGTATCCTCTGGATATCCGCCGTGCTCAACTCTAGCTCTGGCCTGTATCCCCTCATATCCATCTCCGGTATCGAGTGTTCTCGCTGGGCTCTCCGCCTCTAATACGGCTTTCCTACCCCTCGGTCTCGACCGGGTCAACCATGTATCTGTCTGTTTACTCCCCTACTCAGCCCGGATAAGTAGCAAGTCTGTAACCGTATATCTCCCCCACTCGGTTCAGAATAAAAACAATCGGAAAATATCAAGCTCATGGTGGACGTCAACTCATCGTATCTAGAAACATCAAGTAAAGAATAAGGATACTTGCATAGATCATTCTGATGATATATTATATATACATATATAACAGCGTCCCATACCACCGATATATATCATCGAAAGTAAAACATCCTGAAAACTCATAAGAATTGAATACGAATACCCATGATACTGGTATTCGCAATACTCAACAAGTAATAAAGGTAAAATACGTAAATAAAGTCATACATGCAACAAACGTAACAATTCTACTGTGTCATGGCAATACTAATGATGTGTAGTATAGCATACATGTCTGTACTCATGCAGCATGGCAATTATTAGTATTTGTGCAAGTGTTCTATAAGTGTATAAAGTAGAAAGTAATTCTACCCATATCCGTAGCGTATAATAAAATCAGATTTTCCGGATATAGGGAATCAATATGCCTAGTATCGGCATTACATACACATCGCGTGGTATAGCGGTCCTACAGTGGCATGATAGTACCAATGAGGTGTAGTGTAACATATACATCTGTGCTCGTGCAACATAGTACTCACTGGTAATTGTGCAGTGTTCTATCATTGTGCTCATATAACGGAAACATATCATCGATAAGTGTATCGTGAACATGTAAAGTAAACTTAAGCGTTTAGTGTAAATATTAAATGTAACTACTTGCTATGAGCTATACCATTATCTTTGAAAATGGAACGAAACGTTGGTTTTGAAATAAGAAAACTGCCTTAAGTTAAAAATAGATATTTGTTTTGGAAATTAGTATCGCATCTTCGTCATTTATCATTTAAAAAGAGAAACGAATCGTTGGTTTTAAAAGAGTATAGCTCACACCCACATAACCTTCTAAATTAGAATAATTCATGACTCCACGAGTCCAAAAGAAACTTGGCCGTATTCGGCACGCCAATCTCATCATCACAAGTACGGCATGATCCTTCATACAATATCCACACTATCACAATATCCATATCGTTCGGATCTATTGTCACGTACGTATCACCAAAACCATGTATTAAACTATATGCACATGAATAGTATACTAGATGCAACATAACGTCAATAACATTAACTTAATTTATAATTAACAACTAACTAGATAGCATAACTATCCTAGTTAAATGGTTGCGGGGGTACTATACGCCATTCACCCGACTTCCCTCGTAGATATAAATTTACTCACCAACTTGTCGAGCTTGTTGAATCCACGATTGCTATGTCCGTCATCTAGGTCTCGAAAACCTTCGCGATCGTACCTATAATCGTAATTAAATCACATCGATATAAATATCATATCAAAAACAAAAAATAATGAGCTACGCAACCGTAGGTTAGAATCTACAGCTTACTTACTCTAAAAACGATAAGATATCCATGTTGTTAACGTATGAACGCCAACAATTCAGTAATGGCACAAAAATACGAAAAACCGTATCGAAATGTAGGAAACTTTAACAAAACCCTTACTAGAATACTCCTAGATTTCACTGTATGAATATTGGGTTAAATCAAACAATACTATAGATCATAAAATAGCTAAATATATCTACTGAAAAAAATCAACACAAAATACCTCAAAAGGCCCGACGACGCCGGTCAAAAGGAGATTCTCGCCGGATGAACCTAGGAGATAGGGGCTCGAGCTTTAGGTATAGTCTTCTAGCGGTCTCATAATATTATGGTCTTATTAGTTTTTCTAGTGGTTACACCATTCAAATATACACTCTCAAATATCATAAAAAGTTCAAGTTCTAGACAGCTATCAAACAGAATTAAAATGGTATAGAAGGTAAGATATACCTATGGAGATGATTCACAAGGGAACACCAGTTCAAGAAGAATATGTGGAAGCTCCTAGGTGTTGTATTGGCTCAAGCTTGAGGTTGTGAACAACTTTGATGAAGGAAATCGTAGCTTTTCTCTTTACGGTGGTGAACACTTAGAACTTTTAGTGTTGGAGCTTGAAAAGAGTATGTTTGTTCAGTTTGAGAAAGCTAAAATAATTTCTAAGTGTTGTGTGTAGAGAAAGGTTGAGAAAGCTAAAAAAATCGGCACGCCAATCTCATCATCACAAGTATGGCATGATCCCTTGTATAATATCCACACCATCACAATATCCATATCGTACGGATCTATTGTCACGTACGAATCACCAAAACCATATATTAAACTATATGCACATGAATAGTATACTAGATGCAAAATAACGTCAATAACATTAACTTAATTTATCATTAACAACTAACTAGATAGCATAACTATTCTAGTTAAATGGTTGCGGGGGTGCTATACGCCATCCACCGGACTTCCCCCGTAGATATAAATCTACTCACTAACTTGTCGAGCTTGTTGAATCCACGATTGCTGTGTCTGTCATCTCTGTATCGGAAACCTTCGCGATCGTACCTATAATCGTAATTAAATTATATCGATATAAATATCATATCAAAAACCAAAACAACGAGGTACACACCCGTAGGTTAGAACCTACAGCTTACTTACTCTAAAAACGATAAGATATCCCTATTGTTAATGTATGAACGCCAACAATTCAGTGATGGCACAGAAATACGAAAAACCGTATCGAAATGTTGGAAACTTTAACAAAACCCTTACTAGAATACTCCCAGATTTCACTGTATGAATATTGGGACAAATCAAACAATATTATAGATCATAAAATAGCCAAATACATCTACTAAACAAAAATCAACACAAAATCCCTCAAGGGGCCCGGCGACGCCGGTCAAAAGGGGATTCACGCCGGATGAACCTAGGAGATAGGGGCTCGGGCTTTAGGTATAGTCTTCTAGTGGTCTCATAATACTATGGTCTTGTTAGTTTTTCTAGTGGTTACACCAAGTGGTTCCAGATTCAAATTTACACTCTCAAATATCACAAAAAGTTCAAGTTCTAGATACTGCACACTACAAATAGCTATCAAACAGAATTAAAATGGTATAGAAGGTAAGATATACCTATGGAGATGATTCACAAGGGAACCCCAGTTCAAGAAGAATATGTGGAAGCTCCTAGGTGTTGTATTGGCTCAAGCTTGAGGTTGTGAACAACTTTGATGAAGGAAATCATGGCTTTTCTCTTTACGGTGGTGAACATTTAGAACTTTTGGTGTTAGAGCTTGAAAAGAGTATGTTTGTTCAATTTAAGAAAGCTAAAACAATTTCTAAGTGTTGTGTGTAGAGAAAGCATGAGGTGTTAACTATGAAGGGTGAGGTGGAGAGTGGTAAGGTGGTGGTGTAAAGTGAGAAGGAGAAGGTGGAGGGAGGAGGCTGAGTGTGTGGTGTGGGGATTGTGAGAGTTTAACCTTGCATATCATAAACCCATCCTCACTCTTAAATAAAGAATTAAAAACAAAAGAAAAACTCTTTTTCTTTAATTAAAACCCGTCATATTACAAATCTAAATCCATGTTTAAAAAGAAATGAAATACTTATTCTAACACTTAAATATCATTATCTTAATGTAAAATCTCATGTCATGTTAAAATAATTAAAATATCATTTTTTATGATATCACACTTTTCTTCATATTTACCAAAATAATCACATTTTTGTGGATATAAATCCGATAACAAAATTCATATGCGATATCATTTTTGTAAACTCATTATATTCATATTTAAAATTATAAATTAATATTTATAATTTTCCAAAATGTTACAATATCCCCCTTAAAGGAATTCGGTCCCTGTTCCCCTCCGAATGGCGGCCAAGACATGGACTGTCTGGCCTGAGATTCGGGGCAGATGCTAATTGGTGCTATCCGTCCACCTCTCCGAAGATGCCAAGTTGATTTATGGCACCGTGTATCGAAGGTTTAAACGGATGCGACCAATGTAGCAGACTTCGTCAGATTCCCCCTCGTTTGAGGGGGTTTTGATTGTGGGGACGCTCTTCCCTGCAGGCGCAAGCCCCTGCAGTTAATTACGCTACCGCATCGCGGTAACAACTTTCTCCTTCTCCAGCTGGTCACTTCGTGTCGTGGGTGTTTGTTTTGTGTTTGGTTGCCCGTGGATTGTATACGGAGACTAAGTTATGTTGTCGCCCGTAGGACGTGGATTAGTCCAAATCCGTATTTTCTTAGATTTGGGTTTGAGGTTTTGGTTTGAGAATACGTTAGCCATATTTGAGACTAAGATCAACTCAAACGTTTGTTAAGGATACGTTAGTCTAATTTGAGACTAAGATCAACTTAACAGGATCGTTTAGATCCGACAAAAGAGCGTTTGGGCTCTATTGTTCCAGTTTAGGGACATAGTGGTCCATTAAATGTATGGCCGCCGGGACCCGTCATCTCTCTGACGACGTTGAAGGATTACAACGACAGGTGTCAGAGGAGTTCGGAGATGTACCCTTGAACCAAAGTCGATTGGGGATCTATAGTCCAATTTGGGACTAAAGTCTGTTTGAAGGTTTAAGGATACGTTAGCCATATTTGAGGCTAAGATCAACTTAAACGTTTGTTAAGGATACGTTAGTCCAGTTTGAGACTAAGATCAACTTAACGGGATCGTTTAGATCCGACAAAAGAGCGTTTAGGCTCTATTGTTCCAGTTTAGGGACATGGTGGTCCATTGCCAGTTTAGGGACATGGTGGTCAATGTTCCAGTTTAGGGACATAGTGGTCCATTGGTAGTTTAAGGACATTGCGGTCCATAGGTAGTTTAAGGACGCATAAGTCCATGGGTTTAAGGACCCCACAGTCCATATAGGTGTGTTTAAGGACGCATTAGTCCGTTAGTTTAAGGACGCATAAGTCCGCGGGTTTAAGGACCCCACAGTCCGTATCTTGGTTTAAGGACGCATAAGTCCATGAGTTTAAGGACCCCACAGTCCGTGTTTTGTGTGGTTGTCGGGACCCATCACCTCTCTGAAGACGTTGAAGGATTACAACGACAAATATCAGAGGAGTTCAGAGATGTACCCTTGAACCAATGAGTTAGTTGAAAAAGCAGATGTGCTCAGTTCAAGATGATTTGAGGACTTATGGCCAGTTTGGACTAAGTCCAATTATGTTTGAAATATTGGCCCGTTGTTGGCTCATTGAAGGAGAGGCTTTGCCTCTAGAAACTTAGCCAATTGGGCTAAAGCTAGTGTTAAACACTAGAAACCAACAGTGTTGAACACTGGAATTATGATTAGCAAGTTAGTGTTTAACACTAAAAGATAATTAGTGTTAAACACTGGGAACAGAGTTTTCACATTAATGTTAAACACTAAAGCAAATCAGTGTTAAACACCGGGAACAGAGTTTTCACATTAGTGTTAATCACTAAGAAAATCAGTGTTAAACACTGCAAATAGAGTTTTCCAAATTAGTGTTAAACACTAAGAAAATCAGTGTTAAACACTGCAGATAGAGTGTTAAACACTAAGGAGGGAGGGGTCACGTGCGGACACGTGAGAGCGCCTTGATTTCCCTCATTTTATTCTGCAGGTAAGTGTTTAACACTTTTAATTCTGACGGCCATCACGTGTGAGCACGTGATGGAGGCCCCCGCTCTGGTCTGTTAGAATGCTCATTAGGGGTCACATGGTGACACGTGAGGGCGCCCTAAATGTGAAGCCAGATCTCCTTTGTTTTATCCTCAAATCTGCGAATAAGTGTTAAACACTTTTCATCTTTATTTTAGAGCATCACGTGTTGGCACGTGATGGGGGTTTATGCATCGAATATTACAGCACTTGCTGAGGGGTCACGTGGAGACACGTGAAAGCGCCCAAAGCTTCTTTTCTTTTGTTTTGCCATTAAGTGTTAAACACTTTCATTTTTATTTTAAAGCATCACGTGTTGGCACGTGATGGGGATCTGTGCGCCAATTGTTAAAGCATTTGCTGAGGGGTCACGTGATAACACGTGAGAGCGCCCAAAGCTTTCATTTCCTTTGCTTTTTCTTTCTGCGTTTTGGGAGTCACGTGGGAGCACGTGAGGTGATGCTTCAAAGTTCTTTGCAGGGGATCTTTTCAAGGGTCACGTGGAGGCACGTGACCCTAGTTCTTTTCATGAACAGAGATCTTTTAAGAATTGAATTCTTTATAGGGTTAAATCCTAATTATGATTTTGGAAGAATTAAATTCCTATCGTGAAAGAATTAAATTCTTATTTAGGATGAAACCTTGATTTCTTTTCAAAGGAATTAAATTCCCAGATATGTAAAAGAATTAAATTCTTGATTAGGGTTAAACCCTAGTTTCATTTTAGGAGGAATTAAATTCCTGTGAGTTTGGGAGAATTAAATTCTCAAAACTCAATTCCTCCTCTGTGTTTTAGATCTGCATGGCAGGATCTCAACCCAATGAGAATTAAATTCTCAATTCATGGGGAGATGTGCACTTTGCAGATCCTCAACCAGAGAAAAAACTAAGTTCTTTTCTTTAAATAAGAGTTAAACTCTTTTGAGAATTAAATTCTCTTTTGAAGCCTCTCTTTTCTTACCTAGTGTTTTTCTTTTGCAGAGAATTAAATTCTCCTCTCTCTGTTTTTCTTTTTCTCTTGAGAATTAAATTCTCCTCCCTCTGTTTTTCTCTCAAAAAAGTAAATCCCTCCTCTTCTCTTCTTGGCTCCTATTTATAGGAGAAGGAAGAGAATCAATTTGTTTAGCAAATCTCTCATTGAGAGATTTGATTTGTATGTTGAGAGATTTGATTTATATTTATCATTAATCTGGGCCTTTAGATCATTCAGTGAATTTTATTCACCGTGGATTTTAAATCCAAAAGATATTCTATTTGTTATTCTGGTGAGATTTTCAGGAAAATCTTTCCTTGTCCAAGATTTTTTCATAAATTGATGATTTTTAATCACCCTTGGATCTTTAATCCAACGGTCCCCATAATCCTTTTCCATTTGGAAAGATTTAGAAGTTTTTAGAATTTTAATTCTATTTCGAAAGATTTAAATGATCTTTTTTTTAAGAATTTAATTCTGTTGAACAGCAAGGCTTTTACAGCCAGTCACGTGTTGCCACGTGACCCCCAATTGAGTCATTTTCTCAGTGTTTACTTACGCTTCAGTTGCAACCATCACGTGTCAACACGTGACCATTGGTCACGTGTGAGCACGTGATTCCTGATTTTTAATCAGGGAACAGATTTTAGAATTTAATTCTATTCATTATTTTAGAGGCCTTAAAAGTCCATCACGTGTCTGCACGTGACCCATGGTCACGTGCGAGCACGTAATGCCCCATTGGGGTATTTTCTGAGTTTTTATTATATTTTTTAACTCCTCCAGCGGGTTCTTAAAAGTCCATCACGTGTGGACACATAATTCCTCATAACTTTTGATCCCGGATGAATTACGAGGCCCATAATATATCAAATCGAAGGGTTTTTCGAGCCGCTTTCGATACCATCAGAATTTATCTATTTCTCATTCGGGAGTTTGTCAAAATACAGCCCGGAAGATACTGGTTCGCATTTTCTTAAGCATATCGCTGCCATTTGATACCTTGGACTCTTTTGCGCAGAAATTTTTGGTGGGAACAGTCCCCGAATTTAAATTAAACCCCCATCTTAAAACATTTTTCTCAATCCAATCAACTCAATTCAAAACAATTTGCCGGGGTCCAAATTTTAAAACATATAGTCCGCTCAATATAACGGAACTCCGAAATCCCGCATGAGCTAAGACGTAACATAACGCAACCGTGTGCGTGAAAACTCAAAAAGATATATAAAACTCACATAACTGTAACTCTAGCGGTTGCTATGAGAATTACACCAGTTATGGTGCTAAATTCCAATTACGAAAACCATTATATATGTCAAGTATACATTCCTTGCCACAGTCGTAGTGCAATATCGGTAGCACATGACCAAGTGAAAATATAGAAATCAAATCTATAATATATCCTATCAAGTGCAAAGCATGAAAACGAAATCAACCCTAACGGTTCTGCACGAAAATCCAAACCACATGCCATGGGTGTGCATGAAAACAAAATTAGCACCAAGTGCAACAGGTGTGCATGAAACAATATCCACTGCATCAACTGTGCATGGAGCAAATATCAAGTGCATCTAAAGTGCATAAAATCAATCTTAAGTGCATCGGGGTGCACAAAAAAAATCTCAAGTGCATCGGGGTGCATAAAATAAATCTCAAGTGTATCGGAATGCACAAAACAAATCTCAAGTGCATCGGGGTGCACAAAACAAATCTCAAGTGCATCAGGTGCAAAAAACATCAAAACGTGCAACTGGTGTGCATAAAATCATACCAAGTATACCTAGAGTGTGTGTGTATATATATATATATATAATCTCTTAATCATGTGCAACTGATATACATGAAAATATCATTCTAGTGCATCTGGTGTGCACAATACTCCAATCGAGTGCAGTCACCACGCACGAAAATCTCAAACAAGTGCACCTGGTGTGCACAAAACATCAATCAAAGTGCAATCACCGTGCACTGAAACCTCAAACAAGTGCACCTGGTGTGCACAAAACGTTTGTGTGACCCTTAAATCCTCAAAATACATATGTCAAAATAACGGACGTCGAGTTGTTCTTTCTTCAATGTTGAAAGCGATATATTTGGATCATAAAACCACAAATCGAAACAAATGATATCGAAGTATATCTTCTTCAATATCGAAAGGTATCTACACACCCGGAACTGGCATACGAGGATTACCACTTGCCTTCTGCCACGGTCTAGCGTTCTCTGTCTCTGAATTCTTGTCCTTTCTGCGGATCACTAACGCCATGGCCTCTAATACCCTCGACCGGTGAGGAGCAACGACGCAATCAGTCTAATGCTGATACTTCTCAAGACACTTCTTTGCCAAGCAGTCCAGTTCTCGCAATGCAACATGTCGACGACGATAATCTCTAACCTCTGCGTGCGCGCCAAACAACTGATCCTGGGTCTAATCTTACTTTTTATAGTATCCAGGAATGAACTCGTCAAGTCTCATGCCGATCTCATCTATCAAATCTGTCCAGAACTACACTCATTACTGAATCCACTTCCATTTCGAAACAACTGCAATCTCCTCAAGATTTTCCTCTGAAAGTGTGGTTATACACGCCTCTGTATACATCAATCTCCAATATCGAAGGGGAAGAACCACTGCGCTTTAAAGGTTCGCACCAATCTCCTGTTCCATTATTCTCCAATATCAGTCAAATAAGGAGCGTATCACGATAGTCACGCGAATTGCAAATCTTCATCATGATCAAGCCCGGAGTCTTACAAAACTCGAAATATGAATCCGAGATCTCTGACACTCTGAGGAAGAATCTGGCTAGGCTCACCTTCGCGAACTTGTCCCAATTCGTCGGACAATACGATCTCTCTCGAGCGACTTACATCAAGTTTGAGCAGAACCCATCAAAAGAAACTAATCAACTTCACCGATCTCGCATCGGAGCGCCACAACGGATTAAATATCCTAACCATCACTCATCTGAATGACTACGAATCCTCTACTCCATCTATACTCATAAACATCGGCCACCTTTAACTTCATGAATTCTGAAAGCAACATCTCGACAATCTCAACAACGATTGGTACCACTGTCTGAACAGTAGGCAACACCACGATCTTCGGAGTAGTATAAACATCAAGCCTCCAAGTTCGGCTAGTCTCCAGAAATGACCCGACCTTCTGATGTGGATCCCAAAGAAACTCGCTTCAACATTAGAAACCCAATCATATAAAGATAAACAACATGTCCCTATGTCACCGGAATGTCACCCTGGCCAGTCCTCGTCCCAGACAAGTCTGCCCTGGCCGTGTCTCTAATCGCAGCCCTCTCGGCTCACATAGACATGGAGACCGGAACAATCAACATGTATCGATATGGATAAATCAACAGAACGGATAGAAGAAAAAGATCTCAAGATATATATCCTGTAATATATAACATAATTTCAAAACCCAAATTCATAAATATACAGATTTGGACTGATCTGCGCCCTACGGGTGATGACATAAAATAGTCTCCGTATACAATCCACGGGCAACCCCATAAAAACAAAATAACACACGACATGAAGTGAACTACTGGACAGTAGAAAGCGGTTATCGCAACGCAATAACGTAATTAACCGCAAGGGCTTACGCCTGCAAGGAAAAGCGTCCCTACAATAAAAACCCCCTCACAAATGAGGGAGAATCTGATGAAGTCTGTTACATCGGTCGCATCTATCCAAACTTCTGATACACGGTGCCATAAATCAACTTGGTATTTTCGAAGAGGTGGATGGATATGTCTAAAATAACATCTTCCCCCAAATTCAGACAAGGCATTAAATCCTAGTTCATCTATGTTTTCGGTAGTAAACAGTTATTCCGAACTTCGTGGAGACTAGCCGGAGTCCAAGGAGAGATGACTAATGCGCTACAAAGGTTGTAGCACTCTAAACTTGCTATTTTTTTTTTGCAATTGCATCTATTTGGTGATCTTAGTTAGGTTTTGGTTCTATATTTAAAAAAATACAGTTTTCTATTTCTGTCGCGGTCCATGAATGTCACAACCCTAGAACCGAAACCCTACAATGGTATTAGAGCCTAATCAAATACTTGCAATTATAGTTTGTGGCAAATTGATTCAAAACGCCATGTTTTCTAAACCTTCTTTAAAATTGGTGGCTGTCCAAATTTTTAACCATGGAAACCATTGCATTTGTCGCTAATTCTCGCAACCCGGGGCTCACGGTTTGGATCGAGTGCTCCGTGGTGGCACGAGGGAGATCCAGGGGCTGCCCCGGGGGGCTTGGATGGGTCCCCCACTCCAAAGACCACCTCATAGTGGTCTCGGATGTACGGCTGGGACAGTAAGCGTGCGGCTGCACTCTTGCTGTCCCAGCAGCCAACCCATGGACACAATTTTATGGCCATGGGTTGAGGGCCCCACCTAATGCACCCCTAGGCCTTATAGGTCGTGCCTGAGGTCCCCTCGGGGTCTCGGGCATTTTTCAGGTCCTCTGGGAATCCTTTTACGCAAGAAATGAGATGATTTTCGGTGCCAGGATGATCTTGGAATTCAATCGTTTTGGAATTTCAAGTTTGCGCCGATGTGGGTTGTGAATTAGTTTGCCACGGATTCAAATTAACTTGACGAAGTGTTCATTGAATTGGTTTGAATGATATATGTTGATATATGATGTGTTTGGTTTGCTTGGTTTGTTCGGATTGTCGCGAAATGAATAGCCCCGTGCGGAATTGTGATGTTGCGATAAGTGTTATTTCCATTCACACTTGTTGCTATCTTGTATATTCATTTGTTCGGGATGAGCTCCAACTTGTGGCCGCCGTTTCCACTATATGTATATTCATTTTCATGGTGTAGCGGTTCACATGTGGCTGTAGTCACCACTTGATGTATTATTATTTATCGAGACACGATCAGGTTGCGATCGTTGTCGCCGTTGTATTAATACAGGTTTAGAATTACCCCGCGGAGAAGTGCACAGGCGGCCGAATTCTAGATTGCAGCGAGTGGCCATCTTAAGGAGTTGAGATCGGGTCGCTCGAGTCTAGAATTGGCGGGTTGCTTGTTGCGCTTGTAGGGGTATGTTATAGACTCGTGGAGGAGTGCTCAAGTCACCGAATTCGAGAAAGTGTCAGGTGGTCCCCTCATGTTGATGATGTTGGGTTGTCTCGTTTCCTGGGTTGCCTCATAGCTTGTCGTACTTGTAGGGTTCTGCTTTTGTCTGCGCATGGGCTATTCATGCGACCGGAGAATGTCACATTTCATTTGATGGCTCGAACAAAACACGGGATTCCTAGGTAATCCGATCATTCCTATTCTGTGATGTTCATTACTTACTTATGATATGTTTACCTGTCTGTGATGATATTTATCGCTTAGCTGTAATGATGATTATCTGCCTACGATAATATATATGATGATATATTGATATATATGATATATAGAGTATATATAAATAAATGTTATATACATTTCGCACCCGCGCTAGCCCTGCCCCCGCCCTGCCGTAAGTTAAATAATCTTATAGGGAAAACCCGGGGTCCCGTTGCGAATGCGAATGGCGTATATGTGCATTCTACTTTCTTTTCATACTTTTTCTGTAATTGTGTGAAGAGATGCTAGATAATGAGATTATCTAAATGTTGATATTGCATTGATTCGAATTATGCAAAGATAATAAATCTAAAACATATTGCTGAAACCAAATATTAGATATTAGTGTTATAGTCGATTCTTTTGTTTTGCATAGAGATATTCGGTTAGGAATATCCTGCACCCCATTCTACGAGGAAAGAGCCTAAATCCCTTCACAGGGAGTGACCTCTTTGGCAAAAGATTGTGTTGCTATAAGTTTGCAAATTGAATAGCCGTATCCTACTGCTTTGCACAGAGGTATTCAGTTATGAATATCCTGTACCTTATTCAATGAGGTAAGAGTCTTGATCCCTTCATGAGGAATCCACACTTAAGCAATAATTTACGTAACTATAAATTTGCAAAACCATTCGGTTCCTACGATGAGATTAAGTTCATTACGTTAAAGGTTTTTTTTAAAACCAGCCGTAGCTCTCTGTCATTTCAGGAAGTAGAGTACTTAGTATTCGTGCTACGTTTGTCCACCTCGTTGAGGCGTGGTGTACGGTAGCTAAGTGATGTCTTTATGTTTGCATATAATGCGATTGGCTAAGACAGTCGTACGACTATGTTGACCATAGTTAAGATTCATGTGGGTGGGTCTAAATTAATCATGAAATGACGGGTTGAACTTGACTAGCGTCTTATGATTTGTTGACCTCGTTAAGGTCATAAGCCGTTAGGGGTAAAAAGCAATATCGGGATTTTCAAGTGTTGAAACTTGCAACAAGATTGCATACCTTCTATGGTGTGGGATAACTTGTTGACCCCGTCAAGATTACCATTCCATGATAGTTTGGATCTCGATTCCCACTGTGACTAATAGTTACTCTCGGGAGATTTTCTATAAATGATCCTGGCTAGTTCTCTTTTTAGAATTTGAAAGAGAATTCGACAAAACAGTGGGAGATCGGATTAGATAAATTAATTAATCAATCTAATTTAGGATAGAGTGCATGACAATTGTTTCTTTTCTTTCTCTGGCGGCGCTCTACGATTGACCTTAAACTAAAAACTCGTAAACCTAGTTAACCGAACCTTTTTACAATCAACCGTTTTAGAATGTCATGATTGCCCTATTTTCACGACATAGTCACATATATTCGTACCCCTCCCATTTCCCCTTTTGCTTCCTCCGGAACACTCTGTATCTGATACAGAGATCCATATCACTTGGAAGACCATAGTATAGTTAGATTCGAACTCGAAGAAATTGTTTCAATCGAGAATGGCTGCAAGTTCTGGAGAAAGTGAATTGTATATGATACAATTCATCTGTCTCTCATCTCCATCTTATCTCAAGTTTGAGAGCACCTTAAATAAGGAAAATACACCAGTTACGCGATAGTCTTCTTCCAATCCTGGTGCTGGAGTTGAAAGGAAAGGTAAGAAGAAAACCAACCAGCATAAGTCTAGTAATCTAATTGCTAGTTTGCAAATTGTTAGTTTAAAATTGTAATAATTGTACAAATATTGCAAACTAGGTTTTTTAGAGACGGAGTATCATATCGTAAATATGTCGCAGAACATATGTACGGTACGTCACTCTACTTAGTACCTACTTCATCAAACAAGGTCATCCTATGTAACGAAAGTTCGGGTATAAGACCGCCAAAGTCAAGTCTAAGTTCTATAAGGTCAAATCTAGGTAACGAAGGTGTATGCCTAGACTTCATATAGTCAAACCTAGATTCGAACAAAGGTTAAACCAAATGCTCTGATACCAACTTTGTCACGACCCGAACGTGGCACGTGACCGGCACTTAAATCATGTGACATCTAAAGACGTCGACACGGTCCAAATAAGCCGAAACCCGGAATCTAAACCCTTTTTGAAAATATTGGAGGTGAGGTTTAAAATAGTCATCAAATGGGATCAGTTTAAAATAAACATTTAAGTCTAACTATGTATCTTTGAAAAAGCATTTATGACGTTTTGAAATTCGACAGCACCTTCTTTGTAAATTTTGAATAAAACCCGATAAAAACATAATAGTAAAAACAACATCCCAACGGGATCTAGCTTCCACGCCTATACGGCGGAGCAACCAAGCGAACAATATACGACGCCAACGGCGAAGAAAAGAAAAACGAAACAAACCAATAAGTATAAAAGAGTCGACTCCAACGAGTGCGACGCCCACAACACACAAACTCTAAGTCTCGCTTCTAAGTCCATAATATAGAAGTTCTAAGTCGATGGAGTTTTACTAGATACAAGAATATATCAATATACAAGTGTGGGTATGAACAACATCCCACCTACCAAAGCAATCACCAAGAAGAAGGGTGTGCCGCAATCCGCCGATAATCCGAGTGGTATAACCTGCAAGAAACTGTGGCACGACGGGGGTGAGTTGCCAACTCAGTGAATAAAAGTACATCACAAGGTAGAAATCAAAATGCACAATAATACCTAGGTCATAAGTATAGTACCATCATATCCTGTACTAATATATATATGATATGCATAAGTATCATAAATGCAACACTATCCATCACCTGAACCAAAAATATATATGTAAAACATCTTCTTTAAAATAGCCGCGGAATACATATGTCACGGCATAAAAGCAGACGTGATAGTATGAAGTATAATAGGTATCTTATTTAAGATATACGTCTTGCTGTTTTAGTAAAGAGTGATAAGAAGTTTACGGTTTAAAAGATCCCAATGTCATACTAGACATGTCAAAATAATGAGACTATAGCTCGTTTTAGGATTCCTTTTTATATGCACCAACTGGTAAAAAGGTATTTAGGCACTGTCCCCCGTATCAGTCCTGATCGGCTACAATAATGCACAACTATAACTGTATACCTCGTATGATAGCAACATATCAATATATGGATGTCCAGCATCGACACCCGAAATCAAAAATCCCTCGTGTCCATCACCGACACGTAAATCCTCAAATCTCTCGTGTCCATCATCGACACATAATGCAGATATCGTCGACACCATCTCAACAGACGATCGCCCCTCGATATCCCTGGCCCCGGTCAGTATCCCCTGAATATCCGCCGTGCTTAAGTCTAGCTTCGGCCAGTATCCCCTGGATATCTGCCATGCTCATATCCATCTCCGGTATCGAGTGTCCTCTCTAGGCTCCCCGCCTCTAATACGGCTTTCCTGCCCCTCGGTCTTGACCGGGTCCACCATGTATCCGTCTGTTTACTCCCCTACTCAGCCCGGATAAGTAGCAAGTCCGTAACCGTATATCTCCCCCACTTGGTTCGGAATAAAAACAATCGGAAAATATCAAGCTCATGGTGGACGTCAACTCATCGTATCCAGAAATATCAAGTAAAGAATAAGGATACTTGCATAGATCATTCTGATTATATATTATATATACATATATAACAGCGTCCCATACCACTGATATATATCATCGAAAGTAAAACATCCTGAAAACTCATAAGAATTGAATACGAATACCCATGGTACTGGTATTCGCAATACTCAACAGGTAATAAAGGTAAAGTACGTAAATAAAGTCATACATGCAACAAACGTAACAATTCTATAGTGTCATGGCAATACTAATGATGTGTAGTGTAACATACGCGTCTGTGCTCGTGCAGCATGGCAATCATTAGTATTTGTGCAAGCGTTTTATAAGTGTATAAACCAGAAAGTAATTCTACCCATATCCGTAATATATAATAAAATCAAATTTTCCGGATATAGGGAATCAATATGCCCAGTATCGGCATTAAATATACATCGTGTGGTATAGCGGTCCTACAGTGGTATGGTAGTACCAATGAGGTGTAGTGTAACATATACATCTGTACTCGTGCAACATAGTACTCACTGGTAATTGTGCAATGTTCTATTATTGCGTTGATATAACGGAAACATATCATCGATAAGTGTATCGCAAACATGTAAAGTAAACTTAAGCGTTTAGTGTAAATATTAAATGTAACTATTTACTATGAGTTATACCGTTATCTTTGAAAATAGAACGAAACATTGGTTTTGAAATAAGAAAGCTGCCTTACGTTAAAAATAGATATTCGTTTTGGAAATTAGTATCGCATCATCATCATTTATCATTTAAAAAGGGAAACGAATCGTTGGTTTTAAAAGAGTATAGCTCACACCCACATAACCTTCTAAATTAGAATAATTCATGACTCCACGAGTCCAAAAAAAACTTGGCCGTATTCGGCACGCCAATCTCATCATCACAAGTATAAAAGAGTCGACTCCAACGAGTGCAACGCCCACAACACACAAACTCTAAGTCTCGCTTCTAAGTCCATAATATACAAGTTCTAAGTCGATGGAGTTTTACTAGATACAAGAATATATCAATATACAAGTGTGGGTATGAACAACATCCCACCTACCAAAGCAATCACCAAGAAGAAGGGTGTTCCGCAATCCGCTGATAATCCGAGCGGTATAACCTGTAAGAAACTGTGGCACGACGGGGGTGGGTTGCCAACTCAGTGAATAAAAGTACATCACAAGGTAGAAATCAAAATGCACAATAATACCTAGGTCATAAGTATAGTACCATCACATCCTGTACTAATATATATATGATATGCATAAGTATCATAAATGCAACACTATCCATCACCTGAACCAAAAATATATATGTAAAACATCTTCTTTAAAATAGCCGCGGAATACATATGTCACGGCATAAAAGCAGACGTGATAGTATGAAGTATAATAGGTATCTTATTTAAGATATACGTCTTGCTGTTTTAGTAAAGAGTGATAAGAAGTTTACGGTTTAAAAGATCCCAGTGTCATACTAGACATGTCAAAATAATAAGACTATAGCTCGTTTTAGGATTCCTTTTTATATGCACCAACTGGTAAAAAGGTATTTAGGCACTGTCCCCCGTATCAGTCCTGATCGGCTACAATAATGCACAACTATAACTGTATACCTCGTATGATAGCAACATATCAATATATGGATGTCCAGCATCGACACCCGAAATCAAAAATCCCTCGTGTCCATCACCGACACGTAAATCCTCAAATCTCTCGTGTCCATCATCGACACATAATGCAGATATCGTCGACACCATCTCAACAGACGATCGCCCCTCGATATCCCTGGCCCCGGTCAGTATCCCCTGAATATCCGCCGTGCTTAAGTCTAGCTTCGGCCAGTATCCCCTGGATATCTGCCATGCTCATATCCATCTCCGGTATCGAGTGTCCTCTCTAGGCTCCCCGCCTCTAATACGGCTTTCCTGCCCCTCGGTCTTGACCGGGTCCACCATGTATCCGTCTGTTTACTCCCCTACTCAGCCCGGATAAGTAGCAAGTCCGTAACCGTATATCTCCCCCACTTGGTTCGGAATAAAAACAATCGGAAAATATCAAGCTCATGGTAGACGTCAACTCATCGTATCCAGAAATATCAAGTAAAGAATAAGGATACTTGCATAGATCATTCTGATTATATATTATATATACATATATAACAGCGTCCCATACCACTGATATATATCATCGAAAGTAAAACATCCTGAAAACTCATAAGAATTGAATACGAATACCCATGGTACTGGTATTCGCAATACTCAACAGGTAATAAAGGTAAAGTACGTAAATAAAGTCATACATGCAACAAACGTAACAATTCTATAGTGTCATGGCAATACTAATGATGTGTAGTGTAACATACGCGTCTGTGCTCGTGCAGCATGGCAATCATTAGTATTTGTGCAAGCATTTTATAAGTGTATAAACCAGAAAGTAATTCTACCCATATCCGTAATATATAATAAAATCAAATTTTCCGGATATAGGGAATCAATATGCCCAGTATCGGCATTAAATATACATCATGTGGTATAGCGGTCCTACAGTGGTATGGTAGTACCAATGAGGTGTAGTGTAACATATACATCTGTACTCGCGCAACATAGTACTCACTGGTAATTGTGCAATGTTCTATTATTGCGTTGATATAACGGAAACATAACATCGATAAGTGTATCGCAAACATGTAAAGTAAACTTAAGCGTTTAGTGTAAATATTAAATGTAACTATTTACTATGAGTTATACCGTTATTTTTGAAAATAGAACGAAACATTGGTTTTGAAATAAGAAAGCTGCCTTACGTTAAAAATAGATATTCGTTTTGGAAATTAGTATCGCATCATCATCATTTATCATTTAAAAAGGGAAACGAATCGTTGGTTTTAAAAGAGTATAGCTCACACCCACATAACCTTCTAAATTAGAATAATTCATGACTCCACGAGTCTAAAAAAAACTTGGCCGTATTCGGCACGCCAATCTCATCATCACAAGTACGGCATGATCCTTCGTACAATATCCACACTATCATAATATCCATATCGTACGGATCTATTGTCACGTACGTATCACCAAAACCATATATTAAACTATATGCACATGAATAGTATACTAGATGCAAAATAACGTCAATAACATTAACTTAATTTATAATTAACAACTAACTAGATAGCATAACTATCCTAGTTAAATGGTTGCGGGGGTACTATACGCCATTCACCCGACTTCCCTCGTAGATATAAATTTACTCACCAACTTGTCGAGCTTGTTGAATCCACGATTGCTATGTCCGTCATCTTTGTCTCGAAAACCTTCGCGATCGTACCTATAATCGTAATTAAATCACATCGATGTAAATATCATATCAAAAACATAAATAATGAGCTACGCAACCGTAGGTTAGAATCTACAGCTTACTTACTCCAAAAACGATAAGATATCCATGTTGTTAACGTATGAACGCCAACAATTCAGTGATGGCACAAAAATACAAAAAACCATATCGAAATGTAGGAAACTTTAACAAAACCCTTACTAGAATACTCCTAGATTTCATTGTATGAATATTGGGTCAAATCAAACAATACTATAGATCATAAAATAGCCAAATATATCTACTGAAAAAAAATCAACACAAAATACCTCAAAAGGCCCGGCGACGCCGGTCAAAAGGAGATTCTCGCTGGATGAACCTAGGAGATAGGAGCTCGAGCTTTAGGTATAGTCTTCTAGTGGTCTCATAATATTATGGTCTAATTAGTTTTTCTAGTGGTTACACCATTCAAATATACACTCTCAAATATCATAAAAAGTTCAAGTTCTAGACAGCTTTCAAACAGAATTAAAATGGTATAGAAGGTAAGATATACCTATGGAGATGATACACAAGGGAACACCAGTTCAAGAAGAATATGTGGAAGCTCCTAGGTGTTGTATTGGCTTAAGCTTGAGGTTGTGAACAACTTTGATGAAGGAAATCGTGGCTTTTCTCTTTACGGTGGTGAACACTTAGAACTTTTGATGTTGGAGCTTGAAAAGAGTATGTTTGTTCAGTTTGAGAAAGCTAAAATAATTTCTAAGTGTTGTGTGTAAAGAAAGATTGAGGTGTTAACTACGAAGGGTGAGGTGGAGAGTGGTAAGGTGGTGGTGTAAAGTGAGAAGGAGGAGGTGGAGGGAGGAGAGTGAGTGTGTGGTGTAGGGATTGTTAGAGTTTAACCTAGTATATCATAAACCCATCCTCACTCTTAAACAAAGAATTTAAAACAAAAGAAAAACTCTTTTTCTTTAATTAAAACCCTTCATATTACAAATCTAAATCGATGTTTGAAAAGAAATGAAATACTTATTCTAACACTTAAATATCATTATCTTAATGTAAAATCTCATGTCATGTTAAAATAATTAAAATATCATTTTTATGATATCACACACTTTTCTTCATATTTACTAAAATAATCACATTTTTGCGGATATAAATCCGATACCAAAATTCATATGTGATATCATTTTTGTAAACTCATTATATTCATATTTAAAATTATAAATTAATATTTATAATTTTCCAAAATGTCACAAACGTCCCGAAATTTTCGTATTTTGGGAAACGGCGCGTGACAAACAAAGACTTAGTCTTATTGTTCACTTCACCTCTCATCTGTTTTCGTTCATACACACCTTTGTGAACGTGCAACAGTTTTAGTCTTGTAATTTCAATTTAAACTTTCATATCCCCGTTAAATTCTCTTTTAAAAATTTTATATTTTGTTCTTGAAACTCGTCCTTAACCAAGATTATTCTTGTTCAAAGAATAGCGAGAACTTTTAATTTGGAGAGAACACTTTCTTGACTTGTTTTATTAGTCCTTCGAGGTTTCTTAACGAGTTTTGGTCAATGATTCCGAAAATAAATGGTTTTAGGACATAAGGTGTAAAGACAACCTAAAGACTTAATTGCCCAAGTCACCAAAGCCACAAAACAAAAACTTCTTTTATGCATAAGAATTCTTAGAAAGAAAACCAACGGAGATACTTCAAGTTAAGCTTTTCATCCCAAAATTAAAGACGTGTAAGTGTGGAAAGGTGTATAATCACTCCAATCAAGCTCAAGATGTGTTATTTTTCATACTTAGTTTTTATTAAAGATTCAATATTTTTCCTTCATATTAACTTCACCCATGAATCATGCTCAAAATTGCTTATTTCCAAACAATCTTGTTTGATCTTAAGAAAATTCACAAAGTTTTATGCTAGACATATCAAACTTGTCATTTAGTTCTCATAACATCACGACACGTGTGGTATGACGTAAAGACGTATATTTGCTATAGTGAAACTCAAGATGGGTTATTTTTCGGGTTTTCAAATTATATTTCTAGGATTTAGTTACTTCTAACCTATCAATCTGAACCGTCGGATCTTGAGTCTATGTTTCTCACTAGTTAACTTGACGGCAGATTTTTTTTATATTTTAGAAAATTTTCGGCCTGTGCATATCTGGTTTAGATTAGAATACATACCCGTCTGTCAAACTCGTGCTTAAACCCGCCCCGCCAAATATTGCATTTGTAAGTCCGATGCATCGAAATTATAACCCAGCCTACAACTGCATCATAAGGTTGGTCATGGTCATGGTCATTTAGGTTTCCTATTAAACAATCCAATCTTATGCCCACGTTAAAGCTAACCCAATCTTTATGTCTCTTTTGCTCCATTTTTAAACAAATTATGTCTCCTTGGAAAAACCATCAAATCCTTCCAACATAAATTATTCAAAGGTTTTTTTTCGAAATAGGGTATAATAATATTAAAATTATTAAAATAAAATTATTTATTTTATATTTAGCAATGTAGGACGGTTTCACACCCCCACCCGCACCCACAGTACAGAGAGTGGGTTCCAAGAACCCGCCCCCACCCTCTAAAGAAGAGGGCGGGTTCTAGAACCCGCCCTGTATTAATTTAAAAAATAAATAAATAAAAAACAGAATTTAAGAAATCTCGTTTTAAAAAAATTAATAAATAATAATATTGTTGTTTTTGTTACGGACGGTTGGCAATTGTTATTACAGTTCATATAGAATTACTATAAATATGAATCTTGTATACACTCCAATAACAAAATGAATCCGTCAAATTTATAATACAAAAACATTATCTGTTTATAAAAGTATACAATTATCACTTTCCCTTTCCCTTTCTCTTTTTCTTTCCCAATCCGAGGAGGCTTGACATAAGCCTATGCCTCTTGGGATGACTGGACAACCCTTCCGTTTCTTGGGTATATGGCGGCGGCGGCGACCGCTCTTCTGCTTCGTCTTGGACAGGCTGTTTTTTCGTAAATGCTGAATGTGGGACATGTGTCGGATATGTGCTGCCTCCCAACAACTGTATGTAGGATGAAAAATCCATCTCCCAACTGGGCTGTTGTTGTGAAGAACCTGTCCTGGTTTCATGCTGCTGCAGCTGAACAAAACCTGGCCCCCATGGCTGCGCAAAACCTGGCCCCCAAGACTGGTGTTGTTGCGCAAAACCTGACCCCCAAGACTGCTGTTGTTGCGCAAAACCTGACCCCTAAGACTGCTGTTGTTGTGCAAAACCTGTCCTCCAAAACTGTTGTTCCTCCGGTTTTTGCGCTTGTTCAGTATGCCAAGGTTGCTGCTGACAGTATGGTGTTCCGAACCACTGATCCCGCTGCTCTGGATCTCCCTGATGCTGCGGCTCTGGTTCCGGCTTATGCTGCGGCTCTGATGCCGGCTCATACTGCTGATCTGGTGCCGGCTCATGCTGCTGCTCTAGCGATGGCGATAAATATGGAAGCATATTATATGAACTGAATATACCACCGATATATGAGTCTACTGTTCCCCTCCGAAGGACGGCGCGACTGGACGTCTTGCCTGAAATTCGGGACAGATGCTAATTGGTGCTATCCGTCCACCTCTCCGAAGATGCCAAGTTGATTTATGGCACCATGTATCGAAGGTTTGAACGGATGCGTCCGATGTAGCAGACTTCGTCAGATTCCCCCTCGCTTGAGGGGTTTTTGATTGTGGGGACGCTCTTCCCTGCAGGCGCAAGCCCCTGCAGTTAATTACGCTACCGCATTGCGGTAACAACTTTCTTCTTCTCCAGATGGTCACTTCGTGTCGTGTGTGTTTGTTTTGTGTTTTGTTGCCCGTGGATTGTATACGGAGACTGAGTTATGCCGTCGCCCGTAGGGCGTGGACTAGTCCAAATCCGTATTATCTTAGATTTGGGTTTGGGGGTTTGGATTTAAGGATACGTTAGCATCGTTTGAGCCTAAGATCGACTTAAACGTTTGTTAAGGATACGTTAGTCTAGTTTTTAGACTAAGATCGACTTAACGGGATCGTTTAGATCCAACAAGAGAGCAATAAAAGGGGGCTCTGTTGTTTAGTTTAGTGACGTTGCGATCGGTAGGTAGTTTAAGGACATTGCGGTCCATGGGTAGTTTAAGGACATTGCGGTCCAATGTTAGTTTTAAGACATTGCGGTCAAGGTTAAGGACCTCATAGTCCATGGGTTTAGGGACTCCACAGTCCGTAGTTAGTTTTAAGACATCCCGGTCAAGGTTAAGGACCTCATAGTCCATGGGTTTAAGAACCCCACAGTCCGTTGTTAGTTTTAAGACATCTCGGTCAAGGTTAAGGACCTCATAGTCCATGAGTTTAAGGACCCCACAGTCCGTGTCAATGTGTGGTCATCGGGACCCGTCACCTCTTTGAAGACGTTGAGGAATTACAACGCCACGTATCGAAGGGGTGAAGAGATGTACCCTTGAACCGGGGTGGATTAAATAGTCTTCGGCCCAATTTGGAACCAAAGCTTATTAATCATATTATGAGCCTATTGGCTCAGTTAAGTCTGAATTAAGGACTTATGGCCATCTTGGGCTAAGTCCAATCATGTTATGGAATATTGGCTTCCTGTTGGTCCACTGAAGGAGAGGCTTTGCCTCTGTCCATTTAGCCAATTGGACTAACGTTAATTCAACAATGTTGAACACTGGGGTCAAGTTATTGTTTTAACACTAAAAGATAGTTGGTGTTAAACACCAGCAACAGGGGGTCCAAATTAGTGTTAAACACTAGAGCAAATCAGTGTCAAACACTAGCAGCAGAGGCTTCAAATTAGTGTTAAACACTAAGAAATTCAGTGTTAAACACTGCAAATAAAGTTCTTTGATTAGTGTTGAACACTAAGGCCAAACAGTGTTTTAACACTGGATTCAGGGGTTCCAATTTAGTGTTAAACACTAAGGCAAGAGGGGTCACGTGGTAGCACGTGAGGGCACCCTCTCTTCATTTGTTCTGCTGAGAATATCGCATCTTTTGGAGCATCACGTGCCATCACGTGACGGGCATTTAAATGCTTGTATGTTAAAGCCTCTGCCAAGGGTCACGTGGGTCACGTGAGGCACTGCCTCAAAGGGCCTTTTCTGTAGATCTTTTTTGGGGGTCACGTGGTGACACGTGACCCTGCCTCTATGTATGTTTTTTAGAAGATCTGTTAATCCCTTTCAAGAATTAAATTCCTCGTAGGGTTGAACCCTAACAATAGTTTTAGAGGAATTAAATTCTTATTTGAAGATTTATATTCTGGGATAGAGTTGAACTCTGAATTTTCTGTAGGAATTAAATTCCTCATATATGTGAAGAACTGAATTCTATCATAGGGTTAAACCCTAATAAAAGCTTTAAGGAATTAAATTCCCACTCTCTTTTTAGAGAATTATTCTGAGGAATGAGATTCTGTCATAGGGTGAAACCCTAATTTCTTCTTTCTTAAGGGAATTAAATTCCTGTTATTTTAACAGAACTAAGTTCTTAACTAGGGTTAAACCCTGATTCTGTTCATTCTGAAGGAATTGAATTCCCATAACATAGGGTTAAACCCTAATTTTATTTTAAAGGAATTAAATTCCTATAGTTCTGTGAGAATTAAATTCTCAAGCTTCCATTCCCTCTCTATGCTTTGGATCTGCATGGCAGGATCTCAACCCAATGAGAATTAAATTCTCAATTCAAGGGGAGATGTGCACTTTACAGATCCTCCACCAAAGAGAGAACTATGTTCTTCTGTTTTATATCAGAGTTAAACTCTGTTGAGAATTAAATTCTCTTTTCCTTTCAAAAAGCCTTCCCTTTCTTACCTAGGGTTTTCTTTTGCAGAAGATCCAAATTCCTCCAAAGTATCAAGGCTCTCTTCTTTTTTATGTATCGATCCCTTTCTGCATATCTCTCTGTGTGTCTCTTGGCTCCTATTTATAGGAGAAGCAGCCGAATCAATTAGTTTTGGTGAATCTTTCATTGAGAGATTTAATTTGTATTCACTATTCGTTTTGGACCTTTGGATTATTAGGCGAATTTTATTCACCATTGGATTTTAAATCCAGAGATTCTCCTTTGTTATTTCGGTTAGATTTTAAGGGGAAATCTTTCCAAGTTCAGGCTTTTTCCACAAATAGATGATATTTAATCACCTTTAAATTTTTAATTCAATCGGTTCCTTTGGAAAGATTTGAGAGGTCTTTTCTCATAATTTAATTATGTTAACAGATAGGCTTTGAAAGCCGGTCACGTGTGGCCACGTGACCCTTGGTCACATGTGGGCACGTGACCCCCTTGGAACGAGCCCTCTTCTTCTTTTTGCGCTCTGCCTTCGGGCCGCTGCTTAGCCGTCACGTGCCACCACGTGACAACTGGTCACGTGTGAGCATGTGACCCTCGTCTGGAGCCTTTTTCTTGATTTAACCGGAGAATGAGTCTGCTGCTTTTAAATGTCACGTGCCAACACGTGACCCCTGGTCACGTGTGAGCACGTGACCTCTTCTGAAGCCTTTTCCTTGATTTGATCAGGGAATCGATGTGCCTTTGAAGCCGCTTTTAAATGTCACGTGCCAACACGTGACCCTGGTCACGTGGGAGCACGTGACCCTTTCTGAAGCCTTTTTCTTTGATGTAGTCGGGAAGCTGAATCTGCCTTGCCGATGCTTTTAGATGTCACGTGCCAACACGTGACTGCTGGTCACGTGTGAGCACGTGACCCTTTTCTGAAGCCTCTTCCGTAGGCTTTCCTGATTTTAAATCAGGAAACATCTACATTAGAAAATAAAGCCTGGGTATCTGGACCAGCATCTGTCGGATATGGATCCTGTATCAATGATTGCATATGATGCAACCCACGAGCCTGTCGTTACATTAAAAATAAGATATAATTATTGACTCATACCGCCGGATGTTAAAAACTAATATAATTTAAAGAATTTAACTTACCATTTCTCGTTCCACGTGGTCTCTAAGCTCGTACTGCTGGATGTTTGGAAAGTCGTTAGGGGAAGCAGAAAGATATCTTACAGTGACACGCTTATACCATTGTAGATATGTTTCTGTAGCGTCGGTGGTTATTTAGTCACCTATTTGCTGTAAGGCAATATTACACTGCCTATCCTCCCATCTCAGCAAATATTGATGATGATGCTCCCTCCAATCACGCTCCGCCTTTCCTCCTCGCATGTCTCCCTTTATTGTCATAGGCGTAGGTGGCGGAATAGGAATATGTTGCAATCTACTGAACTGTCGCAACACCCGGTCCGGTAGGTGCATGACCACGATATTAATGCAGAGTAGTGGGTATCGAGCCGGCCAAACCGGCTCTCCTTCGATACAGATATCGGGTAATCCTTGGACGATCTGCTGTATAAGGCATCCACGTGAACTGCATAAATAACATAGTACAAAAATTGTAATGAAGCTAATTAAAAATTTTTAAACAAAGTTAATTACCTAAGGTATGGTTACCTGAGTTGCCTCCATGCGATCCAACTCATCTCTATAATACTTAACTACTCGACGAGGAGCCTTATAAGATTTCTTGCCACACCACCAAGAGCCGAGAGGCTTTCCAGGGGTATCCACGGCAGAAATATTAATGCGATCTGGTCTTCCCATACACATGTGCTCCCATGACCAAATCTATATATAAAGTGTCAGATGATAAGAGAAAGAACCAATATTACAATTTTGCAAATGTCTAGCTGTTAAAAATAAGGAATATACCTGAAGTAATGTAATGCAGCCACAAATTTTTTTCTTCGTAGGAGTACATGCCTTATCTAGTTCCTTGTAAAGATAGGCCAGGACCCCTGCTCCCAAAGCATACTGGCCACACACATCAAAATCCGTAAGAAACCCAAGGTATAAAGGATGGACATGCGTTGCCGATTGGTCCGGCATCAACCAAGAACCAATCATGTACAGAATGTAGGCACGTGCATGTCTATCCAAGATATCATCGGTTGCTTCATCAGGGATATTAGTAAATGTATCTTTTAGCCAGTTTAAACTGATCTTATACCCCTTAGTATAGCCTCCTGGTGCCTGAATTTTACAAATAATTGTTAATTAATATCACTGTAATATATTTAAACTTTTGATTAAAAAAACTGCGAATTATATCTGTCCGAGAGTAGATTCAGTATATGTATCCAAATATGGGTGCTCGGTATCTGGACCCACAATTTTACCTCCGACCAATCCAAGCCCATTCACCCGTAAACCAAGTAAGAGGCCAATATCCTGGAGTGTGATAGTGGCATCACCCCATCTAAGATGAAAAGTGTGAGTCTCTTTTCTCCAACGCTCAACAAGATAGATAACGAGACTGTGGTTGATTTGGATATAACGAAGCAATGAAGCTTCATAAAATCCGGCTCTTCAAATCCGCTCGATTATACGATAATCAATAACTTGCCACTTGTCAGAACTATGACTGACGACTGTAAGATTATCTCCACCCTGCAAAATTTAATCATATTATTTTCAACTATTAGAATTAAAAGAAACGGGGAATTAAAACAAATTTAATAAGTTTTGAATCTTTCCTCTCCGTGTAATATACTGAAAGATCTATGTTCGTTTTGATTTACGAGCAGTGATTTGTCGAATGGTTGATTCTCCATTGAAATTATTTTGATATTACAATTAATGAAAGATTGAGACAGTTGGTGGGTTTAGAAGGGAATTTGGATAGAGATAGTGAAATAAAGATAGTGAAAATCAGAGTGAAGAGGGCGGGGTTTTATAGGGAAAGGAGGACGTGTTCTAAGAACCCACCCTCATCTTTGCCCATAGAACGCTTTTATTTTTTCCTAGAACATTGTGTTGTCAAATCTCTTCTGTTTAAAAATTATGTGTTGTCATATTATTTTGCAAAGAAGAGGGCAGGTTCTTAGAACGCGCTCCCTTCAATAATTTTATACCAGCGGGTTCCAAGAACCCGCCCTCATCTCTTCTGTTTTTTCATAATGTCGTGTATTGTAAAATCTTTTGTTTTTTCTTAAATCATATTGTGTTGTCAAATCTCTTTTGTTTAAAAATTATGTGTTGTCATGTCATTTTGCAAAGAAGAGAGCGGGTTCTTAGAATGCACCCCCTTCAATAATTTTATACCAGCGGGTTCCAAGAACCCACCCTCATCTCTTCTGTTTTTTCATAATGTCGTGTGTTATCAAATCTTTTGTTTTTTTTATTAAATCATATTGTGTTGTCAAATCTCTTTTGTTTAAAAATTATGTGATGTCATATCATTTTGCGAAGAAGAGGGCAGGTTCTTAGAACGCACCCCCTTCAATAATTTTATGCCAGCGGGTTCCAAGTACCCGCCCTCATCTCTTCTGTTTTTTCATAATGTCATGTGTTGTCAAATCTTTTATTTTTTTAAAATCATATTGTGTTGTCAAATCTTACTTTTAAAAATTATGTGTTGCCATATCATTTTGCAACCCTTCAATAATTTTATGCCAGCGGGTTCCAAGAACCCGCCCTCATCTCTTCTGTTTTTTCATAATGTCGTGCGTTGTCAAATCTTTTGTTTTTTTTCTTAAATATATTGTGTTGTCAGATTTTACTTTTAAAAATTATGTGTTTTCATACCATACTTTTGTCTTTTTTAAAGTAATTTGTTATCAAATTTATTCTCTGAACCCAAGCAAATTTGCAAAGAAGAGGGCGGGCTCTTAGAATACGCCCCCTTAAATAATTTTATGAGCAGGTTCCTAAAACCTGCCCTCTAAATTAAAATTAAGGAATGTAAATAGCCCGTGACTCCCGTGACTCTGACCCATTGTATTGTCAAATCGAATTTGTCATACGGGAATAGCGGGTTACAAGAACCCGCCCTCTCATTTAAAAAGGAGATAGCGGATTCCTAAAACCCTCCCTTTAAATTAAAAATAAGGAATGTAAATAGCCCATGACTGTTGGGGTCGAAATTTACACCCCGGTTGATCAAGTCAAAATCAAAGTCAACCCCAAGCCAAGTGGGCCCAAACCCAGATCAAGTGGGTCTATGTCCGGGTCGAGCCCGAACATGAAGCGGCCGGCCCCCCATGCCAAAATAGAAATTTTGTAATAAATAATTTTGGTGTATTTATTTTATTTTATGAATAAATGTAAGAAAATGGGCATAAAGCCAAATTTTTGTAAAGCTCATGGCTTATGTGCAAAAAGAGATAGCACATGAGATATGGGATGGGCAAAATACCATTTTGTAAGGCCCAAGGGGCTATATGTAAAGTGTATAGCCTATAAAGGAAAAGATAATGAAAATATCTCAAGAACATTTTCTCTCTCCAAAAACGAATCCAGATCTGTGATCTTCTCTTTCCTCAAGGTTCTAAAACCTTATTCTTTCTTTTGAATTAAATCAAGAGTTTTACTCTTTCTTTTCCAAAACTAAATAGTTTTTCACCACAAAACCCACAAAAGGGAGCTTGGATCTTACATTAGATCTCAAAAAGGGGAGATTTTTAAATCTCACCCCTTTTCTCCAAGATCCGGCCAAACGACAGGAAGAAGAAGAAGGCCCATCTCCAAAAACCCCACTTTGAGGAAGATCCAAGGCTCAAGGGGAGAAGCCCCTTCATCGGCTTCAAAATATCCTAGGAGTTTAACTCCTCATACATATACATACATACATACATACATATATATATATATAAACACACACACACATAAAATAATAAGTGTTCCTTTCTGGGAGTACAACTCCCGTTGCAGGGACCAAGTCCCTTTTGCCTCCCGAGCACCAGCGCCCTTACGCTCGAAGCGCTCGCGCCCAAAGCGCTAGCGCCCATATGCCTGGCACGTGGGGCGTTAGCGCCCTTGCGCTCAAACCGCTAGCGCTCTTGTGCTCAAAGTGCTAGCGCCTAAAGCGCTAGCACCCGAGCGCCCGAGCGCCCACGTGCTTGGCACGTGAGGCGCTAGCGCCCTGGCGCTCAAAGCGCTAGCGCCCGAGCGTCCACGTTCCTGGCACGTGTAGCGCTAGCGCCCGAACGCTTTCTCCCACGCATCCTTTGGATGCCCTTTTCCCTTATGTGTGTGTGTGTGTCTATATATACACACACACACACACAAACACACACATACTTTACGACACCGTCCCTGTTAGAAAAAAAATTCTAACGGGACGCTGCCCCATACCCCATAAGGGGGCTGCTAGCTCCCTTGACCTCCAGCCCGCTCTCCGGGTAGCGGGACCCCCGTAAAAACTCTGCGGGGCCCCCGATATATCCAAAACCCCTTCAAAACACAACACTGCACATTGAGTTCGCATGACCAGTCCAACCCGTCAATCGGAGGTTCTTTTGCTCTAAATGCGAGGGGTAATTAACGGCAGCTTAGTCTGCGGCTGCCGGAGATTCGGATCCCCACAATCAATAAACCCCAGCCTACCCTAGACAGGGGGAATCTGTAATGCGCCTGACAAGCGTGCGCGTATTCCCATCTCGACGGGGTGACGAAAAACACCCTACAGATTCTAGCACACCTGGTGGGACCTTTCTCTCCTCCCATATCTCGGGTCAAGTGTTCATGCGAACTCATTTAACATATATGCTGATGTTTGTACTAAAATAATGTTTTTTTTCCGTGCAGCAATCAACTTTCAATGACAATGTCTTCCAAGACGAATTCAGCTTCTAACGCGACCCCGACCTCATACGTGGTCAAGATCAATGCTCGTGTGGTTCTCCCTGCAAGCCTCAGTCGACAGTGGGAGGAACTGCCTCGCCAGTTTGGTTCCATCATCATCTACCCTGCCGGAAGCTTTCATCTGGCAGAAATCTCGGCAAAGCAAGTGGACAAGCCGGTCTCAAGAGGAAAGAGGCCGAATGTTGTGATCGCTAAGGCACCACAACCGAAACTTAAGACGGTGTCTGAATGACTCTCTGGTGCTCCAGCTGGGGGCAAGACTTCCGGTACAAAGAGCAACATTAAACGTTGTAGACGAGCTCAGGCGATTGCTCCAACAAATGCACGATCGGGCGTCTTCTCTGGCCTCTCTATCAATCAGTCTACAGCGTCTTCCCAAAGAGCCGAAGTCTGCCAAGTGCTTAAAGCAGAAAAGTTAAGGCAGAAGCGGCTCAGGTACCGAGCCAACAAGAGGGCCAGGACTTCGGCCAAGTGGAGTCTTGTGAGGTTCCGAAAGCAGGGTTACTCCGCGACGACGGCTGACTCGGCCGTAAAAATCAGCAATTCTTTCGAATCTCTGAAGTGGGTTCAGAAAAATGCCATGACCGTCAGGATCAAGAAGACAGCGGTCCGAACATTGCTACAAAGAGACATGTCCTGGCCCCAACAGAAAAAATGTGACACTGTCTCTTCAAGAGTCTATCAGGCGCTCTGTGCCGCACGAAAACAGCGGGGCAAAACCAAAAAGGAAGCGTCAGCACCATTCAAGAATCCGGCCAGGCCAGCCGCCTTCAGTCGACTGCCCGTTACCAAAACAGGAAGGTCAAGATAGTGATCCGAGAAATCAGTCGCCGATAATTAAAAGACGGCTGGATATGTTATCCATACAGTCTATATGGCAGGCGGGCGGCCCAGCAACAACCTTCGCAGCAAAAGCAGGGATGGGGCCACCATATCTTAAACCCAATCTGGCTTGAATGTCGTTGCCGGTTCCCAAAAACAGCCGCCTCTGTCGGATGATGAAAATCCTCTCAATGTGGACGATAGGCAGAAGGACCCTTCGGTCCAGGCAGAATCAAGCTCGGACAGCGAGGAAGAGCCGACTTTCCGTCCCAGGACCGCGGAGCAAGAGCTGCTTCAAGAGCTTCGAAAACAGCTCAAGAGCAAAGATAAAGAGATGGCCAAGCTCTATTCGAAAATTGACGACCTAACGAACGTTGTGATGCAGCTTACGGCTCAAATTGCTTGAGCGCCTCCTAATCAAGCGCAACTCGTTACTCATGAGCCGGATGATGACAATCCGAAGCGGCCGATGCCTGTCCCTTTGGGTCTAAGATTCTTCGAGCCGCACGAAAGCTGGCCACATTCTGCTTCTGGGGACGCCTTGGCCCCAGATAACACCATCTCGCTAACACAAGATCGGATAATGGATTTGGTCACCAGCAAGGTTAAAACATTGGTGGCCGAAGCTGAAGCTCAGAAAGAAATCGGCAGTAGTGGACGGCCATATCCCGCACAGTACGATCTGATCGAGTTCCCGAGCGGCTACGTCATTCCTAAGTTCGGAAGATTTTACAGGACGGGAAATGCAAATCAGCACGTCGCCCACTTTAAAGCATCGTGCAGAAATACAGTGGGCAATGATGCGCTTCTTCTTCGTAAGTTTGTCAACAGCCTGACTGGTGTCGCTTTTGACTGGTACGCGAGTTTACCAGACGGGTCCGTCATTACCTTTGCCCAAATGGAGTCTCTGTTTCGGCAAAGGTTCATGAGTGTCAGTGATAAATTCTCCATTGCCGACCTTGTGAGGACCAAACCGGGGAAGAATGAAAGCAACACCGACTTTATCGCCCGATGGCGTAATCTCACAGTCAAGTGTGAACCGCCGCTGGATCAGGACCAGTCCGTTACCCTTCTCATTGGGAACCTCAGCAATTGGATGGTCCCGTTCTTATGTACAGTAGGCCTCAAGAAGTTTCAAGAGCTAACCAAGAAAGTCCAAATACTGAGCAATTGGATGGTCCCGTTCTTGTGTACAGCAGGCCTCAAGACGTTTCAAGAGCTAACCAAGAAAGTCTAACTACTGGAACGCTCGAAGCAAGAGTCTACTCCGGACTCTCGGAGAGACAAAACTTGGAAAAGCAAGCGGGGCGACAACCGTAGAAGCGGGAGTTCCAGCAGTACCAATGTCTTCAATGTGTCCGACAATGAAGAAAAGCGAAGGGGAGGCGAATCCAAAACCAATCGGTCTCGAAAGCCATTGCTGGGAGGAGATAGGCCTTCCCTAGAGGATAAAAAGAACAGGGTTTACTCTTTCAGGAGAGACAAGGTCCGAAAGATATTCAAAGATGCATTGAACAACGGTCTACAATTGCCAAAGTCGAAAAGACCTCAAGAAGCAAAAATGACTGACAAACCCCTGTATTGCCCGTACCACCGAGTAGTGAGCCATGCGATCGAGGATTGCTATATCTTCAAAGATTGGGTCGAGAAACAATACAAGGCTGGAGAGATCGAGTTGTCCAAAAGTGTGTTGGTGAACAATCAAGTTGCAACCTCTAACTTTATACAGACAGAAGCTGAAGCCTTCTGGGACAGACAGCCGAACTCGCTGCCCTGAGAAATGAAACCGACTCACCGCAACCTCCTTGGAGTAAGCACGTATCTAACAAGATGAAGAAGATACTAAAGTTACTTCGGAAAGAGCCCAGAACGAAATGGGAAGGGCAGAAGAAGCCTGCCGTACCAGCTGTCAATTCGGCTCCATCAAGCTCAAAATCCAAAAAGCTCAAGAAGAAGAGAAGTGCGGCTTGATGCGAAAAAGAGTCTGCAGGAGATCGACCATTCAAAAAAATATTGATTCCCTCGAAGACTATGAACAGAAGGAAAGAACTCTAGTTCAATTGAAAGAGTTCTTCCCTGTAGAAGCGGATGAGATTCTGGAGGAGTTAGAAAAAGACTCCAATGAATAGATCCCTATAGTAACCTGCTACTCCATCCATCTGGGCAGCGACTCTGAGGAGGAGCTTTGTTTTCCCGAAGAGGATGAAGAGCTCGCCACTAAGGCCAACCAAATCCAGCTCAGAAGCGGCAGGGCTTTACCGCCACATCAGGGAAGCACCCCAAAAGGAAAAGAAAGACAGGTGGCTAATGAGGAAGATGGCAGAGAGCCGGCTAATGAAAACTCAAGTCCTTACTCAGTGGACTACAATGTCTTGGCTCATCTCCGAAAGCTTCCGTCTCTCCTTAGCATCTACGATGCCTTGGTTCTATCTAAGGAGCTTAGAGATGTTCTCATTCATGCCCTACAAAACCCCGAGCGGTATCAGGCTCGCTTTGCAGAAATTAATATGAAAGAAGCCCAGTACACTTTGCATGCCGCCGGAGTCACGTTTAAGGACGAAGACTTGCTACTGGGAATGACTGAGCATAATCGGCCGCTTTACGTGACCGGGGACAGCGACGGAGATCGGATTAATCGCATATTGATTGATCCTGGGTCCTCAGTGAACATCATGAACTTGCGGAATCTGAAGAGTTTGTCAATGGACGTCCGACACCTGTCAAGGGAAAGGATTGTCATTCAAGGCTTCAATCAAAACTGCCAGCAAGTTCTGGGGTCTATAGCTTTGCCAATCAAATTCGGAGATCTGCAAACTGAAGCTAAGATATACATGATCGACGCTGACACGTCTTATAAAATTCTCTTGGGACGGCCGTGGCTCCACGATTACGGCATCGTTCCGTCAACTCTCCATCAATGCATGAAGTATATTAAAAATGGCGAAGAAAGACGCATTGAAGGAGACATCCAGCCGTTCGGTATGGATGAAGTCCGATATGAAAATTCTCGGTACTTCATGAACCACCAAAATGCTAAGCCACAACTGACTGAGGATAGAACGGCCTCAAGACTCAAAAGCAAATCTGAGCCGGCTATCACTTTCAAAAGCAAAAACGCCAAAGTGCGCCCGCGTTTCGGTAGCGACACTGATGAGTTCGACGTTGGAAGTCCGTCCTTTCATAAAACTCACCCTCATTTCGGTAGCGATACGGACGAATCCGATACTGAAGGCCCATCTAGCAGCAAAGTTCGCCCTCATCTGGGCAGCGACACTGAAGGGTCGGGAGAAGAGGACCTGCCGTGCAACAACTGTGCAGATTGGACCCCCATGCAACAAGCAAAACTACGAGAGACCTTCGAAATTGCAGAAGGGCCCCTAACCGTCACAAGGGTGCCGGAGTAGATGTGCAAAGAGCTCGATGTATTGTCAGTCTCTACCGTGGACCAGCTGAAAACTTTCTACGTTCCCGAGAGGAAAAGTGGACCGAAAGGCATCCTGTTTTATGGGGTCAAACCTCGTTGAGCACGCAGACGATTTGTCTGTCACGTGCCTTCCCTATGAGAGAGGCATAAGAGCCGTCCTCAATCCCAGATACTATGCACCCGAGATGCGGGAATATTTCAAGAGGTGCGGATGCCGGTTATATCAAACGGAGTCTGAAGCAAAGTTTTATGAAAGGCTATGGCATCCGCCCCAGGTCCGAGCACTCATCGATGGACGAATTCCAGATAGACGGGGCATAGGTTTCATTCAACCTGATTCCAAGGCATGCTACATGATCCATGTTGGTGAATCCAACGAAAGGTCAAATGATGATGACGAGCTAGCCGAGCCAGAAGAAGCTCCTCAAGAGCACGAAAATGGCGGACAAGCAACCTTTGACGAGCTAACCGAGATTGACTTAGGAACACCCGATAATCCAAGGTCGACCTACATCAGCTCACTCTTGTCAGAGGAAATGAAAGAACGGATAATTGCCCTGCTGCATGAGTTCGTCGACTGCTTCGCGTGGACATACAAAGAAATGCCTGGCCTTTCCCCCGAAGTGGCCGTGCATAAGCTGGCTATATCTCCTGATGCTAAGCCAGTCAAACAAGCTCCTCAAAGAATGAGAAGGGAATTGGAAGAAAAGATCATCGAGAAAACCAAGAAACTCATCGATGCCGGCTTCATCAGGGAGGAGAAATATGCGGACTGGATCGCATGCATAGTCCCAGTGAAGAAGAAAAATGGGCAGATCCGAGTTTGTGTCGCTTTCAGGGACCTCAACAAGGCATGTCCTAAAGACGACTTCCCGCTACCGGTCATGAAAATGATGGTCGATGACACCTCAAATTACGAGCTGTTCACCTTTATGGATGGCTCGTCTGGATATAATCAGATCAAGATGCCGCCTGAGGATGAGAAACACACAGCATTTCGAACCCCGATCGGAATATACTGCTACAAAGTGATGCCATTCGAATTGAAGAACGTAGGTGCTACATACCAAAGGGCAATGACCAATATCATTGATGACCTAATTCATAAAGTCGTCGAATGTTATGTTGATGATCTGGTCGTCAAGACTAAAGCCAAGGCCGATCATATCCAAGATCTTAGGACCGTTCTCACCAGACTGAGGGAGTACGATCTGAAAATGAATCCTCTGAAGTGCGCTTTTGGCGTGTCGTCTGGAA
The DNA here is from genome assembly GCA_030015575.1 of Agapanthus africanus. NCBI lineage: Eukaryota > Viridiplantae > Streptophyta > Magnoliopsida > Asparagales > Amaryllidaceae > Agapanthus > Agapanthus africanus. Next base: position 887,005,915 of record JASDDO010000019.1, on the reverse strand, counting down.
AATTTCTGGGCTTCATAGTCCGACATAGAGGGATCGAAGTTGACCCATCAAAGATAAAGGCTATCATGGAGATGCCCCCTCCGAAGAATTTGATGCAGCTAAGATCTTTTCGAGGCAAGCTTGCTTATATACGAAGGTTTATCTTAAATCTATCGGGGAGATGTAGGCCCTTCTCAAAGCTTATGAAGAAAGGAGCTCCTTTTTTCTGGGATGCCGAATGTCAAGAAGCATTCGAAAGCATCAAACAGTACTTGTTGCACCCTCTAGTGCTGGCCGCTCCCATTCCAAATAAACCGCTGATTCTCTATACTGTCGCGCTAGATGAGTCACTCGGTGCGCTCCTTGCCCAAAACAACGAGGATGGAAAAGAGAATGCCCTCTACTACCTCGGTCGGACTTTAGTTGGGGCGGAACACAACTATTCCCCGCTCGAAAAGCAATGCCTGGCTCTGATATTCGCTGTGAAGAAGCTGAGGCACTATCTGCTCGCTCATCGGATTATGTTGATCTCTAGGGTCGACCCGCTCAAACACTTAATGACCAAAACAAGCCTAGCCGGTAGAATGTTGAGATGGGCTGTCATGCTACTTGAGTTTGACATAGTTTATACTTCTCAGAAAGCAGTAAAAGGGCATGCTCTTGCAGAATTCCTTGCTGCTCATCCCGTATCAGAGGGGTCATCGCTTAATTGCGATCTACCCGATGAACAAATGCTGCACCTCGAGGATAGCGAGCTATATTGGGAGCTCTACTTCGATGGGGCCTCATCAATAAGGACCTCCAGCAAATCAAGCGTCCCGGAGATAAAAGCAGGGATAGGATTGGTGTTCATCATGCCATCGATGGGAACCCTATGACGTTCTTTTGCTCTCACCGAGCCTCGAACAAACAATGAAGCTAAGTATGAAGCTCTGATAGCTGGTCTGGAGCTCGCCATAGAAATGGAAATCCTTCGGCTACGGGTTTACGGTGACTCCCAGCTTGTCGTCAACCAAGTAAGCGGCGACTATAAGATATACAAACCCGAGTTAGCTCGGTACAGAAGCCGAGTGGTGGAACTCATGAAACGGTTCACTCACATTGAACTAATGAGAGTCCCTAAAGCGTTGAATGGAAAAGCTGACATACTCGCTCGCCTAGCTAAGGAGCTAGCCGATCCTGACATGGACGAAATTCTAATCACAGTCAGAAGCCGGCAAATTCTGCCTCCAGTCACTTTGCGTGAAGAAGAAAGCGTAGAACAAGAGAACAATCCTGCCGAAAAAACTTTGATCATTCAAGACGAGCCTAATTGGAGGGAACCCTTCATAGAGTACCTCCGATACGACAAACTGCCCGAAGAAAAATCTGCGAGGATTCAGCTGAAGAAGAGAGCTCTCCGATACATGTATGTAAATAATACTCTATACCGTAGATCATATGACCAACTCTGGCTCAGGTGCCTGTCATCGGCCGAAGCCTAAAAGGTTACGAAAGAAGTTCACTCAGGCGTCTGCGGGGCTCACCAGTCCGGCCCCAAAATGCGGCTTCAGATCAAACGGCTTGGATATTACTGGCCCACCATGATAAGGGATTACGAAGAGCATGCAAAGAAATGCCATATTTGCCGAATCCATGGTGATTTCATTCATAAGCATCCCAATCCGTTGCATCCTACGGTGGCGTCGTGGCCTTTCGAAGTTTGGGGCACCGACATAGTTGATCCAATTGATCCTCCGTCATCCAAAGGCCACCGGTTCATACTGGCTGCAACAGACTACTTCTCCAGATAGGCTGAAGCTGTCCTGCTAAAAGAAGTCAAAACATAAGATATTCTGACGTTCTTCCGGCATAATATTCTATACCGCTTCGGTATACCAAGAAGAATCATTTCTGACAACGGGCCTTCTTTCAAGAGCTTCAAACTCTCAAGATTCGCTACTCAACACAAGATAGACTGGAGATATCCCTCCATCTATAATCCAAGAGCCAATGGGCTAGTCGAAGCCTTCAATAAGACTCTATGCAAGCTCCTGAGGAAAAATGCTTCAGCCAAAAAGAGAGACTGGAATCTCAAGCTTCACGAGGCCTTGTGGGCATATCGTACCACGCACCGTACTCCAACTCAGTCGACTCCGTACTCATTGCTCTTCGGAGTGGAGGCGGTCCTCCCCCTTGAAGTCGAAGTTCCAAGCTTGAGAATGGCCGTTCAGCACGAGTTGATGAAGGAGGAAAACGTGCTCTTTCGGCTTGAAGAGCTCGACGCCCTCGAAGAAAAGAGGCTTGCAGTACAACAAAATCTGGAGTTGTACCGAGCCCGAATGTCACGGGCCTATGACAAGATGACTCGTCTCCGCGCTTTCAAGAAAGGCAAATTAGTGTTGGTCCTCAAAAGACCGATCATCCCCAATCGACATGCCAAGGGAAAATTCGAGCCAAACTGGGAAGGACCATACATCATCGAGAAAGTGTTCAACGGAGGATCCTACCAACTAATAAGTGCCGAGGGAGAAAGGCCTATGCCACCCATCAATAGCCGATATCTCAAGAAATACTACCCGTAAATGCTCCAAGTCACAGGCGAATTGAGCACACCGGCCCTACGGTCTGGATCATGCATCCTGCAAAACCATATACAATCCACGAGCGTAAACGACCCCTATCTCTAAAAAAAGGTATGTCCACAAGCAAAACGGGCACGGATGAAAACCCGAAAGGGCTCCGTGAGTAAAAACAGCAGGACTGCCGGCGAGTTTGTGAAATCCCGAAAGGGCGCAAACTCGTGAAAAGAGATAAAATACACTCACAAAGTCCTCTCGACCGTCTGAGGAGAAAATCCCTGCGTGAGATCCTTATGACTAACAAAGGAGCAACACACTTAGGAATCCCTACAATTCTAAAGGAGAACATACACCTGCGAAATCCTCTCGACTCGTAGGGAGAAAATGCTTTTATGAGACCCTTATGTCTCATAAAATTGAAAAGCCTTAGGTGATAGGGATCTAAACCTGTCTCCTGAGCCATCGCTCTCCAACGGGCAACGGCAAATGATGAGTCGCTCTTGGAATTTCGCTTTAGTGTTAGCGGTGCTGATGCCGACCAAAAACCCAAGTCCCAAGTCCTCCCGAGGCAGATGATGAGTTGCTCCTGGCATTATTCCAGTGCAGCAATGCTGATGCCAAACAAGATCCAAATTCCAAGTCCCCAAACAGCGAATGATGAGTCGCTCCTGGTACCATATTCCAGTGCAGCGATGCAGACGCCAACCAAAGTCCAATTTCTCAAAATTCTCCCAGCCCTACGGGTAGTCCCCCAAATTGACTACCGTATACAATCCACGGGTTCAAATAATTCTCGTCATACCCATGCCCCACCGCAACCACCAGTTACACAGCTTGTCTCCGCTCTTGGACTTATGCTCCATTTAAGAAGACCCACTTATGTGTCCTCACGATACATGAGGAGAACAAACTTACGGGATCCTCACGACTCGTAAGAAAACACCTTCATAGGATCCTTACTACTCACGAAGGAAAAACACACTTGGGAGTCCCCACGACTCCTAAGGGGAAAGCACACCTACGAGATCCTTTCAACTCGTAGGGAGAAAATGCTTTTATGGGACCCTTACGGCTCATAAAATTGAAAAGCCTTAGGTGATAGGGACCTAAACCTGTCTCCTAAGCCATCGCTCCCCAACAGGAAAAGGCAAATGATGAATTGCTCCTGACACATGTGCTTCAGTGTTAGCAACGCTGATGCCTACCCTAATCCCAAAATTCCAAACTCCAATCTAATAGACCTCTAAGTCGTTAAACTGGGAACAGATGACCTCTAAGTCGTTAAACTGGGAACAGATGACCCCTAAGTCTTTAAACTGGGAACGAGAGAAATCTCCTCATGGCAGATGATGATTCGCTCCTGGTACCATATTCCAGTGCAGCGGTGTTGATGTTAACCCAAATCACATCAAATCAGAAAAACAACCAATGACCTCCCTGGCAGAATCAAACTCCACCTCGGAAACAAGTCAACTTCATCCCTGACATCGCAAGGAGCGGAGCAAGTCAAATCCAGCACCGACCACGTCGCAAAAAGGGCAGCACCGACCGACCACGTCGCAAAAAGGGCAGCACCGACCGTCTACGTCGCAAAAAAGGCAGCACCGATTGTCCATGTCGCAAAAAGGGCAGCATCAACCGTCCAAGTCGCAAAAAGGGCAGCACCGACTGTCCACGTCGCAAAAAGGGCAGCACTGACCGTCCAAGTCACAAAAAGGACAGCACCGACCGTCCAAGTCTCAAAAAGGGCAGCACCGACAGTCCAAGTCACAAAAAGGGCAGCACCGACCGTCCAAGTCGCTAAAAGGGCAGCACCAACCGTCCAAGTTGCAAAAAGGGCAGAACCGACCGTCCAAGTCGCTAAAAGGGCAGCATCGACCGTCCACGTCTCTAAAAGGGCAGCAACGACCGTCCAAGTCGTAAAATGGGCAGAACCGACCGTCCAAGTCGCAAAATGGGCAGCACCGACCGTCCACGTCGCTAAAAGGGCAGCACCAACCGTCCAAGTCGCAAAAAGGGCAGAACCGACCGTCCAAGTTGCAAAAAGGGCAGCACCGACCGTCCAAGTCGCAAAAAGAGCAGCACCAACCGTCCAAGTAGCAAAAATGGCAGAACCGACCGTCCAAGTCGCTAAAAGGGCAGCACCGACCGTCCACGTCGCTAAAAGGGCAGCACCGACCGTCCAAATCGCAAAAAGGGCCGCACCGACCGTCCAAATCGCTAAAAGGGCAGCACCGACTGTCCACGTTGCTAAAAGGGCAGCATCGACCATCCATGTCGTAAAAAGGGCAATGCCAGCTTCCCAAAAAGCGGGAACCAAATCAAGTCGCCTCCACGTGAAAGAAGATCCATCAATTTCATGCACACGACCCACATATGCCGTGTGCATGTATTGATGGGGGCACTTTGTTGGGGTCGAAAACACCCCGGTTGACCAAGTCAAAATCAAAGTCAACCCAAGCCAAGTGGGCCCAAAACCAGATCAAGTGGGCCCATGCCCGGGTCGAGCCCGAACATGAAGCGGCCGGCCTCCCCCCATGCCAAAATAGAAATTTTGTAATAAATAATTTTTGTGTATTTATTTTATTTTATTTTATAAATAAATGTAAGAAAATGGGCATAAAGCCAAATTTTTGTAAAGCCCATGGCTTATGTGCAAAAAGAAATAGCACATGAGACATGGGATGGGCAAAATACCATTTTGTAAAGCCCAAGGGGCTATATGTAAAGTGTATAGCCTATGAAGGCAAAGATAATGAAAATATCTCAAGAACTTTTTCTCTCTCCAAAAACGAATCCAGATCTGTGATCTTCTCCTTCCTCAAGGTTCTAAAACCTTCTTCTTTCTTTTGAATTAAATCAAGAGTTTTACTCTTCCTTTTCCAAAACTAAATAGTTTTTCACCACAAAACCCACAAAGGGAAGCTTGGATCTTCCATTAGATCTCAAAAAGGGGAGATTTTTAAATCTCACCCCCTTTCTCCAAGATCCGGCCAAACGACAAGAAGAAGAAGGAGGCCCATCTCCAGAAACCCCACTTTGGGGAAGATCCAGGGCTCAAGGGGAGATGCCCCTTCATCAATTTCAAAATATTCTAGAAGTTTAACTCCTCATACACACACATACACACACAAAATAATAAGTGTTCCTTTCTGGGAGTACAACTCCCGTTGCAGGGACCAAGTCCCTTTTGTCTCCCGAGTGCCCCAAGCTCCAGCGCCCTTGCGCTCGAAGCGCTAGCGCCCGAACGTCCACATGCCTGGCACGTGGGGCGCTAGCGCCCAAAGCGCTAGCGCCCTTGCGCTCAAAGCACTAGCGATCTTGCGCTCAAGGTGCTAGCGCCCTGGCGCTCAAAACGCTAGCGCCCGAGCGCCCACGTGCCTGGCACGTGTGGCGCTAGCGCCCAAAATGCTAGCGCCCTAGCGCTCAAAGCGCTAGCGCCCAATGCCGCTAGCGCCTGAGCGCTTTCTCCCACGCATCCTTTGGATGCCCTTTTCCCTTATATGTGTGTGTGCACGCGCGCGCGCGCGCGTGTGTATATGTATATATACATATACAAACACACACACATACTCCATGACACTGTCCCTGTTAGAAAAAAAAATTCTAACGGGACGCTGCCCTGCACCCCGCAGGGGGCTGCTAGCCCCGTTGACCCCCAGCCCGCTATCCGGGTAGTGGGACCCCCGTAAAATCTTTGCGGGCCCCCCGATATATCCAAAACCCCTTCAAAACACAACACTGCACATTGAGTTCGCATGACCAGTTCAACCCGTCAATCGGAGGTTCTCTCGCTCCAAATGCGAGGGGTAATTAACGGCAGTTTAGTCCGCGGCTGCCGGAGATCCGGATCCCCACAATCAATAAACCCCAGCCTACCTTAGGCAGGGGGAATCTGTAATGTGCCTGACAAGCACGCGCGTATTCCCATCTCAATGGGGTGACGAAAAACACCCTACAGTGACTCTTAACCCAATAGGCCGTGACTCTGACCTATTGTCAAATAGAATTTGTAGCGGGTTACAAGAACCCGCCCTCACATTTAAAAAGAAAAGGGCGGGTTCTTGAAACATGCCCTCCTTAATATTTTAAATAATTTTAATTAATCGAAGACAAAGCCGTGACCCCTTTACTACCAAACACCTATAAAAAAAACCTCTCTCTCTCCTCCCTTTTGCTCTCCATTCCGCTCCAATTTGCATCTGCACTCTTTTCCCATTTGCTCTCCATTCTGCTCCGATTTGCATCTGCACCTCCTACAAAATCTTATCCTGCTCCGATTTGCATCTGCACCTCCTACAAAATCTCATCTGCACCCCTTCAAATGCATGTAAATTTATTTTAACGTTTATTTATTTTTCAATGAATATAATCATTATATAAGTAGTAAACGCTTTTTTTTATTGTTGGCTTGATATTGTTTGATACAGATAATGGCAAGTTCAAGTTTATTTGTTGTATGTAAATACGATGGACAGATTGGCACAAGTGCACAAGGTCCCGAGTATATGGACGGGTGCGCAAGAATTATGCGATTAGAACTATCAACGACTTATAATAAAATCGAGAATAAAGTGTTTAAAATCACGAAATATGATCCCCATGAAATTAAGCTTAAGTTAAGTTGTATATGGCCTATATTTAGTGGAAATGTATTGGTTGAAATTATACTGTATCAATATCTTCGATGATAGACTTCGGTCTGGAAAACACCTAACATTCTTTTGAACTTTTAGTTCAGAAGGAACAATTGGAAATATCAGATGTCGCTCCAATGGATAATTTTGATGGTAATGCTGGACGTAGTTCCTGAGGGTACGATCTCATAGTTAACGATGATACCGTTAGTCTCAGTGGATACGACTATACACAATATTATTCAAACCTTCAAACTCAAAGGTAAGCATTTTAGAAATCCACTTTTTGTAATACCAAAATAATAATATATTTTATGTATTAAATACAGATTTTCCTAATCGACTGCTGCAGTTGCATGCACCCCTGAAAAACAACAAGAATTACCATATACAACCTTTCAAAGGTAAATAAATCTGAAACAAGTGGTGATTATGTTTATATTCTTCGTACTACGAAAATATTAAGGAAAAATTATATAAGAACAATTTATATACTAAACACAGATTTTCCTATACCTCCGCATCATTCCAACACGATCCAAGTAACGCATTCCAAGCATGTCCATCCACATCTTTCCGGCCTTTTCATCCCGAACCATCCATATTACACCGACCTCAACCAGCATATATTGCACCTGAGCCTTATGTTACTACGGGTGACATTGATATGGGCGGCAGTGATGATGAAGAAACTGGTGAAGGTGGGAGGATAGCGTGGATTATGTCGCTAGATTGAATGAAGTAGCATTGATTGATGATATGACTGCGAATAATGATTTTGTCTAACTAGAAGATCCCGGCCTCGATCCGCTGGAAGATGATAGTTGGGTAGACTTAGCCATGACAGAAGTAAATACTGAACCCTATTTGGAAGCGACTGTAGCAAGCGAAGATTGCGTCACTATTGAAGATATGTTTCAGAAAAAAGGAGATTTTATTTTTAAGCTGAAGTCGTGGGTTATTCAAAAAATATTACATTTAAAACCGAAGAGTCAAATAAGATGTATTATACCGTGGTATGTACTTAAGCTCCTGAATGTAAGTGGAGATTGCATGCATGTTGTTCCAAAAGAGCCAAACCTTGGAAGGTCACGAAATACAACCAAGAACATATTTGCATCAATTCTATTATGTTAAAAGATCACATCAATTGCACTTCATCTTACATTTGTTCACTAATCATTACACTAATCCGTACAGATATTGCGATGACTCCCCGAGAGATACGGCTCTACGTCAGCGGAGAGCACAAAATTCAGATTTCGTATGTGAATGCATATGATGCTCGTAGAAAGACTTTATGCAAGATATTTGGGGATTGGGAAATCTCGTACAACTCACTATTCCCTTTTATGGAAGCCATGAAAGCATCAAATCCGGGGTCCGTATACCGGTTAAAAACCACAGAAACAGATGTCGATGGCTGTGTTAGGTTTCAAAGAATTTTCTGGTGCTTTGCTCCTTGTACTGCTGGTTTCACACACTGTCGGTCGGTATTGTGCATGGATGAGACGTATCTATATGCTAAGTACAGAGGTTGCATGTTAATTGCTACAGATGTTGATGCTAATAACGGTATATTTCCGTTAGGATTTTCTATTGTCGAGGATGAAAATATATCATCCTGGTCATGCTTTTTCCGTCAACTCAAAAGTATCCCATCTGTTATTGATAAAACAGATTTATGCATTATATCTGATAGACATCTAGGAATACTAGCTGCAATGAGAGCTGTATTTCCGACGACCCCACATAGGTTTTGCCTGCGGCACTTCAGGCAAAATTTTGATAGAAAATTTAAAAATTCAGATCTACATAAACTTATGTACAAAGCCGGTGAAGCGTCTGACCCTAATGTTCATGATATGTACATGACGAAAATTGGAAAGATGAGTCAAGCCGCGAAAGCGTGGTTAGATGAGTATCCAGTACACATGTAGTCACAAGCACATGATAATGGATGCAGATATCTACTAATGACCACTAATATGTCTGAAAGCTTCAACAGGTCCTTAAAGGTGTTAGAGGCTTGCCGATATAGGGGTTGATTGTTCGAACCTTTTTCAGAGTGAATACTTACTTTGTGCAAAAAAGGGAAAAGTCCTTGGCGATGGAGACTCCACTCACCGCGTATTACGAAGATATATTCCGGAAAAGAGAGTGCAGAGCACAATACTACAGATTTGAAAGGTTTGACACATCGGAGTTTCAAGTTACGGGAAGTAATGGGAATCAATATACCGTAAATTTTAGAGATGAAGGTCTCTCTTCGTGCACATGCGGTGTTTTCCAGCAACAACATTTACCTTGTGCCCACGCAATTGCTACTGCGAGCAGCATGTTAGTTATATGTATGCCCTAGAGGCCATTACTGTACATATGATGTATATTGTAGTGGATGCTTGGACATATATAGAGATGACTTTCTTGCTCGACATGATAGTATGCTATATGGTTGCTCTTTATCTTAACATGTACACTTATTGTCTCTCTATTACATGTTGATAAAGCCCTTAGGATTAGTACTTGACTACCAGGATTATGATGCAGATCATACTAGTGGGGACAGAGTAGTCGGTAAGTACATCCTTCAAATGTTCCTAGTCATGAGTGTATCGAGACAGGGCATCGATATACCAGAGTAGACTAGCGTATAGCTTCTCGACCCATACAGATGGGCGATGGATGATCCCATATCCATTGGTGTTTGACATCAGAGATAGTATACGGGTGTTCAGTGGAGACTGGGTACACTGGACGGACTCGCCGAGAACTCCCAGATGGTATTATACCTCACGTCAGATGGCAGTTCTCTGATGACACTGGTACAGATTAGTCTGTAGACCCGAGATCGTCATAGAGTCTTGTGTGATTCCCACTTTGCTTTGATTTTCACTTTACCACGTTCAAGAGAACGTGCAAAACGGTGGCTTTTGGGTACAGTCCCGAATCACATGGAGGCAGTGAGCGATAGGTGGGGTTTCGTCTCTCCCGGTATTGGGGGTTGATGTTGCGCTGTGCTCGATTGGCTATAACAGGAAGTCCTTAGCCAGGGCTGCTTCAGAGATATACTGGTAAGTGTTATCAGTAGTTTCTCGACTCATTATGAGCCTCACATCGGCATGACTTATCGAGTTGCCAGGGTTTGACGTTTACCACCCCTAGACGAGATATGTGACATATCAGACGAAGAGACCGGACAGTACTGTAGTGTTATTGATTGGATTCGCAGGAGCATGGACAGGCTTGCTTGTTGATCTTCTGATCGCTCAATACCCGGGTGGCCGTTACGTTTAGCAGACCGCTTACGGCTTGTGGGTGTTTGATATGATCATCACCTACTGCCGGAGCATTGACGAGTCTTTAGAGTCCTACACAGAGGTTTCCTGGCTCAAGCGAAACGGAGTAGGAGCACGTATGTGATATTGTAACATTTCAGAAAAATAAAATATTATTTTTGGGAATTTATATAATTAAAATAATAAATATTATGAATATTTTAATGAATTGATATAATTATATATCGATAAATTGGGAAATATTTGAAAATTCTACATATTTATTGATTTTGAGTGTATTAAGTTGATTTGGGTATTTCATAATTTACTTATGAAACTAATTGTATACTAAACTCGATTATTATTTCATTAATGGTGTATTAATTTGGTTTATGCGTGAGGCATGCAGCATAACATGTTGCATGAGACTTATTACATGTTAATTGTTATCACCTTGGCACCATTTTGTTTTAATTACTTTTGCTTTAAAAAAGAAAATGAAAAAGAAAGGAAAATAAAAGAAAAAAAAAGAAAAAAAATGAAATGAATGAAAGAGAGAGAGAGAACTCTAGAGTTTTCTCCAAGACTCTTTGACTTGGCTTTATCCCACTTCTTTTCTTCATCTCATTTTTCTCTCATCTCCCTCACCATGGTTGTCCTCTCACTCCCCCTCCTCTACTTCTTCATAACACCTTCAAAACTACATCAAAACCTTGCATTCACTTCACAAAAAAATGTGCACAAACTCACTACAAGCATGGGGGACCAAGAAAAATTGGATTTTGAGCTCTAGGGGATTCTAAGGTTTGCCAAATGAGGTAATTGTTTCATCATTAGAGTAGTATTTCATTTACCTTATCATTTAATTAAGTTTAGAATCGATTAAGTGTAGTTTAGCGATTTTTTGAAAATTCTTAGAAGAGGTTTTGGGAAATTCTTGAATTGAGATGGTGTAACTGAGTTTAGTGGTGACTACAAACCCCCAATGGTGTTAGAAACCCAGACCAAACCAGTGACAAACCCAAAATTTGAGTTAGATGTTGCAATGTCGGTTTTGTGTATAATTAGTGCCTACAGGGAATCTGGAGTGAACCGAGAACTTTTTAAGAAAATCAAACAATTTCAGAGACCTAGTTGGACCAACAGGGGACCATCACGAGAAGACGAACCCATTCTGAGCCTAGAGGGCCAGCGAGCTCGGAATTTGGCCATTGTGGCCGGCCAGACTGTGGGGTATCATGTTGAATTTGGTTCTGTAGCTTATACACCCCTTATACATCACCCCAGTACTGTTTGTTTAACTTAATTAGACCTGAACTAAAATCTGGAGCTAGTTTTCAAAGTTGCTGTTTTGGTTTCGTGATTTTCGATAACTTGGTTTTGGTATTCGAACCGTGGATTCGATCGTTGTACGTTCGTACGTCAATGACGAGGGATTTAGGATTGTTTTCGTATGCGTGGGCTATAGATTCTAACCTATAGGTACCCCGCGTGTCGTTTTGGTGTTGAATCGGATTTTAATGCGATACGATATGTTATGACATATAGGTACCTCCGCGTGAACTTTGGGACGATAAGCAAGAGCACGGCGGCATCGACTTCGGCAAGCACAGACCAAGATGAGTAGATGTATATCTACGGGGGAAGTCGGGTGAATGGCGTATAGCACCCCCGCAACTTCGTAGGATATGACGTGGTCTGGATATAATTATATATAGATATGTTGTTGCGAGATACGAGTACTTAGCAAGCAAGGTTTTAGGAGACCACAGATCGGAATTCGTGTAAGTTGGATGACAGTGCTTTTAGTCTAGTTCTTAGTAGCGAGACCATAGAGTATAGGTTCACACACACACACACACACACACTTATTTTCTTGTGTGTATATGTGTGTGTGTGTGTGTGTGTGAATAAGTATACACACACACATGAGTGATGGGGATGTTATATGATACTTGGGAATGAGTCGATATGGTTGGGAATGATGCCGTGAGATGTTTGATATATGATCGAGTTATGATATGAGATATATTATGGTATTATAGCGGATCGTTGAGCGATGAGGAAAAAATACACACACACACACATACACACACACACACGATAAAATGTGTGATGACATTAGAGTGTACGAGACTTAGATCAGTACCCAGATCATGATATTGTTTGACGATGATACCATATGAATGATGATGATATATATATATATATATATATATATATATATATATATATATGTATATGTATATGTATATATATATGTATATGTATGTGTATATGTATATATGTATATGTATATGTATATGTATGTATATATATATATATATATATGATAGTTGATCCGTACCCCAATTTTTGGATGTCGTACGATGGATTTTACCGTACGAGATATAGATATGATGATTGATCCGCACTCTTGACTCGAGGAAGTCGTACTACGTACGCTACGCTATTGAGGCTGGATCGCCGACTCCTAGAGATATCGACTCGGACTTTAGGTGGACTTTTCTTACCCTTTCGACCAGTTTCCTTAGTTAGTCTCTTGGTGGTTTAGGTAGATGCTTGTTTAGGATCGAGCCATACCTATTTTCAAAACCAACGAATCGTGAGCATTTTTTTCAAAAAGACAATTGGGGGATACTACGGATTTTCAAAGGATGTATCTTTTGTTCAAAACATCGTAACCCCTATTTTTCTAAAAACCACGATTCGTGCTATTTCAAACACCAAAGCGGTATGACTCGTATAATAGAAATATATATTCTTCGGTATTGCGGTTATTACTCATTCTCTGTTATATTCATGTTATTCTCATTTCACTGCATGTTTATACACATCTTTCCTTAACTGTTATGATTCCATCTGTTAGGACACCGGCACCATTACCGATGATGCGCATGTTCCACGTACACATATTTGCCGGCTCACACATATCATCATCTGTAATTGCCATGTCATGTACACTTTAGAACATATTATTTCATTGATATAATCGGCTAAATGCTAGTTACAACATAATATTTGTGTGATTGCCCTCATGTGTTAGCTTAGAGATTGCATTCTTTACTTAGATATTTCATGCATTCATATATTCATTTGGTTATATACTATTCTGGGGCTTTATGCCGATATTCATTGTTTACTTACTCCTGATTCTTGGATTTCGGATTTTCATGAGATTTCTGGATTTGGGGGAAAACCGCAAGATTTTATAAACCCATTCTCATATTTAAAATACCAGTTGCGGTTTTCTCGTGATGTATGTATCGTCCACCATGAGTTTTCATGATTGCTGTTAGATTTCGAGACCCAATTCGAGGAGTAGGATGAACCGTTTCGGGTACATGGTGGGCCCGGTAAGGTACCCTGGGGTAAGAAGCTTGAATTGTAGATGATGAGCCTGGCAGGGGCAGACTACCTACCGGTGATGTCTGGCGCGGCGGATATCCGGAGGATACTGTCATAGTCGTGAAATTTGATGATATGGGTCGATCTAGACTGACGGAGCCCGAGATTTTGAGACACTGAGATTTTCAGATATTGAGATATCGAGGTTTTTAGATACTGTGTCGATGCTTGATACGGACTTTCTGTCGATTTCACTGATGATGTTTCAGTTTTATTATACAAGTTTCACTGATGATTTCTTTATATCAGATTATTCAGATTTCGTTGTGGATTTCCTCATTCATGATGCATTCATACATCAGATATATGACTTGTTACTGTTGTGACACTGACACGAGCACTGAGTATTGTACTTATGCATAGATTTTTATCCTGCCACTACTAGATGTCTAATGTTATATTAAGTATATTATTATGACCTAGGAGATCGTCGTGCATGTGATTTCTACCCGCAGATGTCTCTACTCACGAGTTGGCAACTCATCCCCGTTGTGCCAAAATTTCTTGCAGGTTTAGATGTACAGGTTTCCTTGGCGGCTTGCCGGCACACCACCTCATTCAGGGTGATTGTTTGATAGGTTGGTTCACTTGTATCGGGACCGCCGTTATACTTTCATTTATTTCAGTTGTATCTCGTAAGATCCATCAACCAGACCTATATTATTTGATAGATTTAGAAAACCAGTTGTGTATTCTTTCGACCTTAGAGTCGTGTGCTTGTATTATTATGATTCTCTTCTTGTTTTCTTGATGATGTTGGTTTCTTTTTGAGTTTGATTCTCGCCCTTCAGCGTTGTATTTTATTGCTTGCTCCCGCTTGGGGATGCCTTTATTATTGCTTGTGTATATTATTCATGTTTGTACCCGTTTGGGGCCAGTTTTTACAAGGGAAACTCTGCCGAAAATTTTGAAAAAGACTTGATGTTTTTAAAAGTTTACTATGACTTTCAAAGTGATTTTCTATGTTAGCTTTAAACAGGTTTTCCTTCACTTTATTTTCTTAAATGGTTTAGATTTTTGGGTTTCGGCTTACTTAGATTACGTTACGCCTTTAGACGTTTCGTAATTTAAGTGTCGGTCACGTTCCGTACTTTCGGGTCGTGACAGATATGTGCAGGACCGAGATTAATACGATATGTGATACCGTATTCTATTCTCGCGATATGTGATATCAGTCGGTTATATATGATATAGCCGGGTTATCGGATCAAGTGTTGATTCGATATGTTAATTCATTTGATATTAGTCGGTTATATGTAAAATAGCCGGATTATTAAATCAAGAGTTGATTTAATAATTTAATATATAATTATATATATATGATATATTACATTACATTAACTAATATTAGCTCACTTAAGATTTCTTTTTCTCACATATGCTGCACTTTACATATATGTGATATATGTAGTGTTTTCTTTTAACACATAAATATATATGTGATATATATTCATGTGTCATGCTAGGTTACATATGCAACAAGGGCATATGAGACTAATACCATGTTAGGTTTAAAGTTAGGGTTTGATATTTATCATTTAAGTTATTACAAAATAGTGATGACTTAGTCAAGGTTTCAAGCTTGGATGAAGCTTGTAGAATATTGACCAAGTCCACTCTTTTGTCATTCCTTAAGATATTTTTTAACCCAAGCTTAACCCTTGACCTTAGTTAATTCTCTACATGAGTTAGGCATGGCATAAGAACTCACCATGGTTGCATTTCTAATCTTAGATTATTGTTCATCACTTCATCATCTTCTTCTTCCTCTTATTGAAGCTTTCTAGCTTCATGAAAAGTGATGAAAAATAGTGAGAAAATTAAATCTAAAATGAGTAAAATTCCTATTTCATCATTCTCTACTACTTACCATTTAGTATAGGATGTTTGTTTCACTGATTTCACAATTAGTGAAGGGGTAGCTTGGGTTAGTGTCTCCTCGACGTAGATCATTTTCGGCCTCGAAGGCTTCGATGCAAGCTTGTTCATTTCTTCATAGGAGCCTCTCAAGAGTCCAGGAGTTCATGATCGCAGCGAAGAGACTACTACATGGAGCTAGTGAAGTAAAGGACCGGTCTACAAAGGTTGTATTCCTTGTTCACTTGTATGCAAAGTTGTTTGTATTATATTTCGTCGGATTTTCTAATATACGATTCTAGGT
Organism: Agapanthus africanus; assembly: GCA_030015575.1. Classification (NCBI taxonomy): domain Eukaryota; kingdom Viridiplantae; phylum Streptophyta; class Magnoliopsida; order Asparagales; family Amaryllidaceae; genus Agapanthus; species Agapanthus africanus. The sequence continues at coordinate 886,989,891 of JASDDO010000019.1, read as the reverse complement.
TAGGGTTAGCTAGAACGGTAAATTTTGAAATTGGCACGGACGATACCTTCCGAAACCCTGCTGCCGTGCTAGACAACCCTGTACAGCATGCATAACTCACATTACAAATTTGCTTCCCGTTACTATACAGTTTCCAATTACCAAGACGCATACGATCCAAAATTTCATTCTATACCAGACAGTCGCTATTGGCACTATTATACTGGGAACAGACAAACACCGACTGTATTACCGCCAGACAAAAATATAGGACCCGGAAGACCTAAAGTGCGTCGAGATCGAATGACAATGGATGCTGATCCTCAGCAAAGGCACGACAGATGTAGCCTATGCAAACAACCAGGTCATTGTAGGACTAGATGTCCAGGACAGTCAACAGGGATGGGACCTTCGAGATCGTGACAAGTGCACTGGAGGAAAATCGGTTAGCGCTTGTAAAGAAACTTGTACAATTTACCTTTTAGTATGAGATAATATTTTTGTATTATAAATTTGACGGATTCATTTTGTTATTGGAGTGTATACAAGATTCATATTTATAGTAATTCTATATGAATTGTAATAACAATTGTCAACCGTCCGTAACAAAAACAACAATATTATTATTTATTAATTTTTTTAAAACGAGATTTCTTAAATTCTGTTTTTTATTTATTTATTTTTTTAAATTAATAAAGGGCGGGTTCCTAGAACCCGCCCTCTTCTTTAGAGGGTGGGTGCGGGTTCTTGGAACCCGCTCTCTGTACTGTGGGTGCGGATGGGGGTGTGAAACCGCTCTACTTTGCTAAATATAAAATAAATGATTTTATTTTAATAATTTTAATATTACTATACCCTATTTCGAAAAAAAAAACCCTTATTCAAATTATGTATGCTTGATTACTCTTAATCACACATCAATCATGTATTTTTTCTTTATCCTTATATGAATACCATACCTCTACTATTATAATTGGAAAACTGGGAAGACACTTGACAAGTCCAGATCAATCTGAATATAAATTTATAAGATCTAACAAATGTGGGCTTTGACATGTTGCAGTGAAATTCAACTCAGCATTGCTTTGGAGAACCATTTTTCTTGTTTGGTTTCTCTGATTCGAGGCACACTCTTTTGATTGAAATTGGTTCACTTCTGGATTTTCGTCATTTCTCTTCCATGTTGGAGCGAAGCCCCATCTATTTCTCCGTTGAAAAAGGATCGTGGGATAATTCTAAGGGAAACTTTAATCAAAATGGAATAAAATAATTATTCAGTACCTAAGTGTCAAATTTCCTGACCCTTTGAGGGAAAAATCTATGAAAAGCTTTTCGACATATATTACTGCTGGCATGTGGGGCAGGTAGAATTCTGGCTTGCCTTTTGTCCCCTGCCTAATCAAACAAGAAAAGGTCCTAGCTGGCAACGACACAGCGAGGCTACAGTGATGTATTTGTGTTTTCCCTTAGTTTTTTTGCAAACCAAACAGGCCCTCAAGGGAAAAGGGGTTTAATAAGTCTTAATAAACCCTCAGTATCATAACTACAATTAATTAAGGATCTTTATTGTCTTACATAGAATTTTTTAAAATATTTTAAATTTTTTTGTCTGAACATAAACTTACATGCAAAACGCTGCTGTTTTCTGTAAAACCCGGTCCGACTTAAACCCACACAAAACCCGTCATAAGATTGTTCATCCAATAAATTTGGGCGGTTTTTAGGTCCAGGCTTTAAATCTTATATCGGGTATAAAATTGCACGGACAGACTTAGATAAAGAGGTCTATACCGGGTCAAATTGCATCCTTTCTTTCTCATCTATATCTCACTCAACTCACTTTCTTTGAGCAAATGGCTCAATCTCTGTCCCATCTAAATCCTTGGATCCCAATTCCCCGTCACACAAAACCCTCAGGATTAGGGTTTCACTTCCCAATCGCCAATCGAAGCAAAAGTCGCCGCTTTTCGAGTAGGATCGCATGCGAGAAGATGGACGATGGGTTCTACATGAGGAGATGCGTGGAATTGGCGAGGACGGCGATTGGCTGCACGTCGCCGAATCCGATGGTGGGCTGCGTCATCGTCGACGGGGGCGGCGAGATTGTGGGCGAGGGCTTTCATCCTAAAGCTGGGCAGCCCCATGCTGAGGTAGTAATCCCACCCCTTTTGCTTATTGTTTGAGATTTTATCATGTTGAGCTTTTAATTGACCACATTCGGCATTTTGATGCTGGACTGAAATTAGCATGCGTATTTACTTGAATCAATCACTTGATGCTAAAGGAAAAAACTAAGAATATATCATACATGTTCAACTTGATTAGTAGTAAAAGCAAATTGTTTGTCGTACTTTCGGAGTATTGAGTGTCATCAGAGAATTGAAGATGTGACCGTATATTATTTTCCATGCAGTCCTAGATCTTCCAAAACCATGTTTTGCTCCCCCTGTTTAACCCATAAATCATTAGAAGCATGTTGTGATAATACGCCTTCTTGTGTCGCCTCCCTTTTACATAAATTTCTTCACTTGCTATCCAGATATTGCAATATTCAAGTTTGCTACTTTTAGTAGATAGCTAGTCTGGTTCATCCCTTCTTTTCCTGAATTCTCTCTATAGTGTCTGCAAAATCCATCCCATTGTGCCTGATTTTATAACCTTCAATCTTACATAACTGAAATCATATGTGCTTTAGCCCACATTTCTTTTTCCTGTGTCGACCCGGTTTAGTATCCTCGGATATCGTATCAGCAACTAGCATTAATCTTTCTGCTTGCCTTTTACAATAAAATTCAGATTTCCCATGCAATAGACTCACTATTCTGAAACTCCTCCCTTCTTCACCTTTTTTTAAGTGAAGATGAGCACTCAATTTGGTTTTACTCCATCATTTGTCTTGCTAGATCTCAAAGTTCTAAACTTTTTATGGTTACATAAATGGATGCTCATCGAATCTAGTATCTTTGTTTCCGTCCTAATGCTTTCTCCCCAAAGGCATCTTTCCAATTGTTTGTTTCCACCATAGCATCCTCTTGAGAATTATCCTGGTCCTGGAAGTCAATATCTCCGACCAATCACCATTGACCCATAATCACATAGGTCTATTTAGCTTTTACCCGCATTCCCTTCTCATATTTCTCCTCACCGCGTATGACTGTTGGTTGAAACCTCTTGGCTTAACTCCAGCATTGACTTCTCCTTCCCACATTTTCGATAAACCGATAGAATCCTCCTTGAATAATCCAAAGCTATTTAGCTTGCACTAAACCATTTCTTAACATTGGTTCACCAGTACGTTTTGGCTGCTTCTGGATACATCTCCTAGTCTCCTTTCCCTTCCTTACATCTTCCTATTTATGTTCCTTGTTAGTGCTTTTTATGGTTTTTAATTGTTAAGTGACTTTTAACCTCCCCCCCACCGGCGCGAACGCAAGGAATGGCCATGAATTTAGTATCAATAGGTTTATACCCTTCTAAAACATGATTGTGTCTAAACCATAAGTTCTGTCTAGCCCATTATATTATTCTATAAAATATTCCAAATGGCTACAGCCCTTTGGGACAAACTTCTTTACTTCCATCATTAATTTGTATGACTTCGAGATGTTACTATTGAGCATATAATTAGTCACTGGAGAAAATTGTTAACCATCCAAGTACTGGAACATGCATTCAAGGTGAGGTTGTCGCCATTGATTCAAACTTCTAGTTTGAATGTTTGAATGCATTTGAGACACAATTTGAAATCCGCAGGTGTTTGCACTAAGAAATGCTGGAAGGTTGGCAGAAAATGCAACAGCTTATGTGAGCCTTGAACCATGTAACCACTATGGGAGGACCCCTCCTTGCACTGAAGCATTAATTAGCGCAAAAGTGAAGCGGGTGGTCGTTGGAATGGTGGATCCAAATCCAATTGTAGCTTCAAGAGGTGTTGAAAGACTCAGAGCATCAGGAATAGATGTAACAGTAGGTGTAGAAGAGATATTGTGTCAGAAACTTGTTGAGGCATATATACATCGAATGCTTACAGGAAAGCCATTTGTGACTCTAAGGTAAGCCATCCAGCACTTGATTAAAAAAGAGAAGGAAAAAAGATTTCTTTCACAAACCAAGCACTAGTAGTAACCACTACATGAAAAACGGCTTTTAACTTTTTGATCAGTTCACGTGTGACCATGACTATCCTAACTCTAATACATGCTTTGTGTATTTTTGTCATCGCCAATTAGAGACTTATAGAACTGTTATATTCAAGAAGAGGCAACGTTGGAATTTACTTAAAATGTACATCAATTCCCTATCCAAGTTTCGACACCCATTAAAGTTTTAGACATGCCAAGTAGGTATGAGCATTGGTACAAACTATTATAGAAAAATCTGTTTCATACCAACCCGGTAAATTCTGCAGAAGCTGTCGGGTTGGTGATTGGCTACACAAGTCGAGACAAAGGTGCAAATCTCAGAGTTGTGCTTTTGTCCTTACCTTGTAGCCAATCACCAACCCGGTAGTTTACATGGAATCTACCGGGTGTTGACACAAGAAGAAAAATCTTTTTTTTGAAATCTCATTGTCCAGCTTATGTATAAGTTGTATGCATCCATTTAATGATAGGTATTTATTTGAGTAAAAAACATCGACTTCCAGAAGTGCTCAAATCGGGTATTTATGGATTTGAATATAGGTTGGATTCAAATACATATACAATCCAATACACTTGGCCAATTGAGGAAATTGAGCATTCATTTAAAAGCCTATTGAATCTAGTTTCCATAAAATCAAGCGGCAAGTCGTTTGGACTTCTCTAGAGAAAGTTATGGCCAATTTATTGAACCTTGCATAAGTAGATCCGAATTTCGGATACCCTAAACCGGGTATCCCTAAGTTGAATATTTTCATATCTCAAATATGGAAGCGGGTACCTCAAATGAGATACCCAACATCCCAATTAAATTCCCGAAAGATAAAGGGGGAGATTATTTTCTTCCACCATTTTCTTTTCAAAAAAGAAAGTAGTGGGAGGAGTTTTGATAACCATCCCATTCCTCTTAAATGGATAGAGGTATATATACCTCTTAAAAAAGAAAGAGAAAGGGGACTACATTTTTCTTGCTCTCATCTTTCTCTCTCGCTCTCTTGAAAGATGAAGAAGAAGAAATCAAGAAAGGAGAACTTGAACTTTCTTTGTAAAAACATAGGCCATCCTATGTATTCTACAAAATAATTGAAAAATAGAGGAAACTCTATTCCTCCACTTAGAAAATAGGGAAAACCTTATTCTTCTATATATATAAAAATATAAACTAGAAGTCTATGCTTCTTCATAAATAAAAACAAAAAATACAAAAGGGATCTCTGCCGAAATTTTCAAGAAAAGGGATTTTCAGGTGGAATCTGCCAGCCTAAACACATCGAAGGAAAATGTCCCTGACTCTCATCCGAGAACACCAAATTCGGAACTGTTCGAAGCTTATGAAAATTAACTCATTAAGTTTCGAAACGAGACCATATATGGCTATGAATAATGTCAAAATGAGTTTTAGATAACTCAAAAAAGAGTAACCGCATCAAACAGTTTTTCGGGTGGAATCTGCCAGCCTAGACATATCCGATGAAAACGTCCATAACTCACTTGAGAGCACCAAATCGCGATTTGTTTGAAGCGTATGAAAGATAATTCATTATGCTTCGAAACAAGACCATGTATGGACATGAAAACTTCAAAACTTAGACGTTTTAACGAACTTTGAATATAGACTAAAATTTTGTGTTCTTTTGAAAACACATTTGGACATTTAAAATGAATGTCCTCCACTTATCATCCAAGCGTTACGACCCTACCGAAGTGTCGGGACCCCACTCGAGAGGTATATCACCATAAAAATATATAAAAGAAACGAAATAAAAAAAAGAAAGATTGAGAGGAAGTAGGCTGCCCCATCGGGTGCCACCTCGGGTGCCCCCTATCAGGTGTCACCCAACCATCCAAGTGAGGCGGGTTCGAAAGGCCTATTTAGATCGCCCGAACCCACAAATGGGGAATTATGTTAGAACATAGAATAAAATTTTATGTTCTCTTCAAAACAAGGTTGGACATTTAAAATGAGGCGTTACCCTCTTTTTATCAAACAAGTGACGGGACCTTCAACCGAGAGGCGAGACCCCACTCAACATCGGGACACCACCCAATAACCGGGTCCCAATATGATGATCAGGCCCCCACCCGATGGTGGGGGCATCCCGATAAAAAACCCACCTGATAGTGAGGGCACCCGACAGGACCCCACCCGATAGGTCAGGTGCCCTATCCGATGATCAGGGCCCCACCTGACACCGGATGACCATTTTGCTATCAATCCCCTTAAATGTAAAACTTTTCCACTTTATCATGGTGTAGGCCCCATTATTTGTACCCGCCTATAAAATCTTAAGGTTTCGATCCTATAAATGGAAGTGCCTACTTGAAATTTGAATGATATTAACTTTTGATATTAAAACCCCTTTTTAGCATGGGTTTATTTATTTGACTATAGTGTAAGCCCTATTGGATGTCTCCACATATAAAATATTACGGTTTGGGTCTCATAAATGGAAGTGCCCACTATAACTTGACATGATATCAAACCCCGATCTTATAAAACATATTTGCATCTCTTATGACCCTTTTGTATAAGTTTGAAGTATAAAGAAATGTGTATTTATCAAAGTTGTACCCAGATCAATATAAATGAAATCTCCCGATGATTTCTTTTATAATCCTTTTCTTTTGCAAATACATATATATGTGATGTGATCTTTCCTTTAAATGATGTGATTTAAAGCAGCCTAACAAGGTATCCTGTCTAGATTAAGACATGAGACAACATGCTGTATTTAACGGTAAATGCTTGCGCTTATCGGAAGTCTCGAACCCAGGACCTTCTTGTCTAACTTTCAACCCTTAAACTTTGTTTTGTTTAAACTCTACCTTTCTATTAACGTTCGATCATTGGATGTCCTAAAGAGGGTAAACACCGGGTGTTAGATATAGGTGTCCTAAAGATAATTATTGTAATTGTATATGGACCTATATGGATAGAGCATTCTTGCTCGAGATGATAGTATGCTATCTGATTTGCTTTATCAATCACGTGTATATATTTTACTTGCTATTACGTATCGCTAATGCATCTTGATAAAACCCTTGGGATCTCTACTTGACTATCAGGATTATGATGTGATCATGCTAGTGGGGCCTGAGTAGTCTATAAGCACACTCATAAATGTTCCTAGTCGTGGGAGTGTCGAGACATGTCATCGGTACTCCAGAGTAGACTAGTATATACGTTTCTTAATCCCGACCGGGGCGATGGCGGGTTCCACAACTATTGATGGACACCGAAGATTATATACATATGCTCATTGGAAAATGAGTACACCGAACGGACCCGCCGAGAACTCTTAAAAGATATTATACCTATTGTCAGACAGCAGTTCTCAAGCGACAATGGTACATGATAGTTTTTTGACTTGAGATCGCCATAGTGTCGTGTGTGTGTTCCCACTATACTTTGATTACTATCCAACCACGGCTTTGAAGAGCCGTGCATACATGTTTTAGTTGGGTATAGTCCCGAAGCACATGTAGGCAGTGAGCGGTCAAGAGGGGATTCGTCTTTCCCGATATAGGGAGTCGATGTCACGCTGTGCATGATATGACCATACCCAGAAATTCATGGTCAGGATGGTTGAGATAAACTGATAAGTGTTATTAGTTTTATCTTAGATGGTTATGAGTTCGATATCTGCATGACTTATTGGGTTATTGGGTGTCTGACAGTTTCCTCCCCACGTCCAGTATGCGACACTCTTTGACGAAAAGACCGGACTGTACGGTAATTGTCACCGATAGGCTTTGTTGGATACGAATGAGTTTGCTCGTCGACCTACCTTTTGACCAATATCTGGGTAGCTGTTACATGCAGATAGCACCGCTGACGTTTTTGTGGGTTAACCCTATTAGGGATTGATCTGAAAGTGTTTCAGATTCAATCAGATATGATCCTAATTACCCTACTACCGGCATATTATCAAGTCTTTAGAATCCCAGGCCGAAAGTGCCCGCTCAAGTGAAACGTTGATGTGGATTAGTTTAGTACGTATAGTCGATACGCGTGAGAGTTTGATTAAATACGTGTGTGATACACGTATATTAATCGAACGTTTGAAAATACTAGCCGGTTTATTTATAAGTCGGATTATTAAGTCAAGTGTTGACTTAATATCCATATACAGGATATGGTGGCTAATATTGTGTATATGATACACTCTCATTAGTATAAGATACTAATGTGTGTGTATATTTACATGTATATGATATATATACTGTCATTTAGTGACAAGCATGTATGTGGGTGGTGGGGACCATTTGAGGAGATAAAGTCTCATTTCCTCTTCTCTTTTATATGGGATATATAAAGGAGAGAGAAAGGTTATGGCTAGAGTTTTATTCTCTCATAAGCTTCCTCTTATTTGTCCAAAAGAGAAAATAGAGGAGAGAGGTTATGGCTAGAGATTTATTCTCTCATTTTCTTCCTCCTATTTGTCCAAAAGAGAGAAAATGGAGACGAACCCAAAAGAGAGAAAAGAGAGCTTTCCGCATCAACCTTTATCTTTTATCTATTAGCAATTTATGAGAGCTAGTAGTTTCACAATAGAAGTGTTCTATAGTGAAGTGGGAGCTTGGATGTGTTGGTTTTAAGGTGGATCATCTTCGGCAATGAGATCGTTGATCAAGCTCGATCGCTACACCAAAGAGCCTAGCATGGGTCTTTAAGAGTGGACATGCTACAAAGGTTGTAGCTCCCTTTAATACCTAGAATAGCTCTCTTGTTGTTTTGCAATTGCCAGTATTTGGATGATTTTGGATGTATTGTTTAGAAATTTTTGTTCTATGTTCCGCCGCGGTCCGCAAATGTTGCGACCTTAGCACCGTACACTAACACCGGTTGGTAGGAAAAGTTCATCGTTTTATCATATTCAAGGGGAAGCATGTTAAACTAATATATCTCTTGGAGTTTGACATATTTTGAATTTCAAATGAAAATACCATATTTCAATCCTTTTTTTTTGTTTGGGGGGGGGGGGGTTGTTTGGGGGGTGCTTAAGTTGCCGATGACTCACAAGTCAACTACGTGGTCTTACTAATGAAATTGATGCTGTTTCACAAGTATTTCTCCAGCTAACACCTTATGATTTATAAATATTACTAATTTTGAGTTGTTCCTCTTCAAAACGATCATACACTAAATGACTTAATTTAGGGAAGTGGCATAGAAACATAATCCTGTTAACATTTCACATGTGTGCATCCATACATGCATCTACCACTGAAATTTTGAAACTTAACCTGTATTTAGTATGATTGTATCCATTTAGCCATCCTTGCGACTTAGTTTGTAATTCTTTATCCATTTAGCCATGCCACCTTTGTGTTTATGATGGCTATAAGCCCTGTAACATAGATATTCATCTTTGTTTTTGCATGAACATGAAGAATTAATTGGTAAACTGTGAGTCCCAAGTTATTCAAGGCTTCCAAGCAAGAAGTTGTAAAGAACGTAATATTTCCATTTTTATGATAAGATAGAAATGTACAGCGATAGTCTAGTCCATGTTTGAAAAAATAAAAGCACGAGAGAGAATTTCCCCCCTTAATCGGTAAGGCCCTCTTTGGATACAAACATGGTTTATTTTATGGTGGAGGTAGGAGGCCTGCAAACCATAGTTTGCAGGCCTCAAACTCCAAAAAATGGAGTTTAGTAAACTTTGATCAGATTGGAGATGAGATAACTGCATTTTAAGACTGAAAAATTGCAGTTAACTCAACTCCAAAATGTTTGCCAAACAAGCCAAAGTTAGCATTTTGGAGTTAACTTTTGCTAACTTTATGAAACCACAGTTTACTAAACTTAACTCCATTCCCAAACAGGCCCCGAACTGTGAGTCCCAAGCTATTCAAGGCTTCCAAGCAAGAAGTTGTAAAGAACGCATTATTTCTATTTTTATGATAAGATAGAAATGTACAGCGATAGTTTAGTCCATGATTGAAAAAATAAAAGCAAAAGGGAAAGAGACTTTCTTTTTTCTTTTTTCTTTTAGGGTGGGGCACCTAAATATTTTTGGGGAAGGAGACCACTGATAACATTGTGCTGAATGTTTCAAAATAGAAATAGATAATCTCGGTAGAGTTAGATGTTGGACTTCAGCATTAAGGGGTAGTCTGACCAGAGGTTATCTCCATTTCTCAGAAGCTTTGCATTTTTTAAGCGCTAAATAGTAAATACATTGAAATTTAATAAGTTGGGGGTAAGAAGAGATTTTGTTTATTGGCTAAGACCAAAGGATGAACTTTTCCTGTACGGCATATTCTTCCAGTGGTTTAAACGTAAAAGTAAAAAAGATGAGTGTAGTGTTATGTATATTTATTCAGGATGGCACTGTATATGTATATACCAGATGGCCATAAGTACTTATGTGATAAGTGCAAGTGATCAATGTAATCAGCCAATGATGGAAGATGAACTTGATCCTTAATTAGATATAGTTCTCAATTTCCTATAATTACATAGATTGTGTGATGTACAAAACTGATTATTGAACACACAACTGAAAAAAAATTTAACATGGTATATATTCAACAGGAATAATTGTGTATAGTAATTTAATATAGAGCATTCATGATAAAACTAGATATTCAAGATATAGATAATACAATTAGTGAAGATTAAACTAACTTTCATCATAGAGTTCTTAATTTTCAATTCTTTAGAAAATCAAATACAAGCATTTCTAAATGCAGGAATTCTAAAAGGCAATCCACATAAATTGAACCTTCAGATCATAATTCATCTGCTTTTAGATGCCGCTAAAAAAATTTGGCCTTGGGAACACTATAAAACATGGTTGAACCTATAAAGTCTACTAATTTCACCAAAATTAAGCAAATATACTCGAAACTAATGAAAATGTGAACTAACAACAGAAGGTGAATAACAAAGTTGACTCAACTAAATACTGAAAATAGCTCAGCCTTGATGTCCATGTTCTCTTGAAAAATGTATCAGTGTGGTCATTGAAGTGGCTTGTTGAGTTTCCTATTAAGGCACAAATAGGCAATGTGCCTACCACATGAAAATGGGAGAAAAGAAATCAGGTTGCTTCATGATGATTGTTTTATAATAACAAAAGATCAGAAAAGCAAGGCAACAATACATGCTATAAATTTTGACTTGAGTTAATGGCTTAACATGAGTATCCCTTGACTTGCATTGTGCTGCATCTGACTTCAATTTATTTTTTACAAGTAACCTGACATATGCTGTCAATTAAAGTTTCTGTATAAGGTTATATAATACAGTTATACCTTTGGTTCTTATTATGTGGCAATGATAGATTTGGAGTATGTTAGTCTTAATTTCAAAGTTTAAGGGCACTTGCTACTTGCTAGATATCTCGCTCTTCAATTTATTACTCTAACGCTGTATTCTTTACTGTTGGTTACAGGTACTCTCTTTCATTTGAAGGAAGGATCTTGAAGGATCTTGGAAAAGGAGCAGAAGAATCAGGTGGATACTACTCCCAATTGCTGCAAGAATATGATGGTATTATTAGTTGCAGCAATTTATTCACTGCATCACAAGAACCTGGAGCCAATCAACCCCTTCAAATTATAATAGCTACAGGCGAAAGTTCTTCATTATGCCTTCCTGCTTCCGTTGCCAAATCTTCGACTCGTATAATTGTTTTCGCAGGAAAACCCATAACTGTAGAGCCTAAGGTTGAGGGCGTGGAAGTAGTAGTTCTTGAAAAGATGAACCTGAGTTCAATTCTAGATTATTGCGGGACTAAAGGCTTGTGCAGCATCTTATTAGATATTAGAGAGGATTATGGATGTTTTGGCGATCTACTCGAAAACAGTCTTAATGAGAATTTGGTTCAAAAGGTCGTCATGGAGTTGTGCCCAGCACCGAATAGTAGCGAAGAGCCCTCCGTTTTGACATTCAGGAAGAAATCCCTGAGATTAAAGGATTTAATGACGAAGGTTATGAATGGGAGTGTTATAGTGGAAGGATACATCTCTTACTAGTCTAGCGGCTATTTTTAATGTTTGTCTATTTATTGTCTGTTATTGGCTAACGCTATATTTGTATGCTTAATTTCATGAGGGAGCAAGGCTATAATTTATGTTTTGTAAATCCAAATTTTTGAGGTTTGAGGATATGGAAACTAATCTCCATGCTAATTGATGCTCTCTTTGATGAATTTGTTATTAGGAGTACTATAGATCTATATGCCTTAAAAGATCATGAAAGATTCATCAATTTAGGAGCGCTGTTGTTATAATTGCTAGATTTCAAGCTCGAGTGCTGGATGTGTGATTAAGTAAATATAAATAAATTTAAGTTTTTCTAGTAATAATGTATTGAATTTTATATAAAAGCATTAGTGTGGAAAGTTCGAGTATAGCTACCATATTTTTCAAACCATATACATTATTCCTAACAAAGTTTTATAATTAATATTTCAGCAGTGATTTGAAGGAATATACATTTTAGTTTTTCAGCAATGATTTGAAGAAATTGATATTTCAACGATGTTACTTTATCTATATATATAAAATGTGTATTTCAAGGATAAGCTTGTGAAATAAATTCATGAGCGAGTGACGTGTGCGATTCAAAAAACAAACTATTTTATTTTATGATCATGTACACACTTTGAGCTTGATATTATTCATTATAGAAATTTAACTTTCTGAGAAGTAGCCCTTACAAATTACCTGGATTTCTTTTTAGTGTCTTAGCTTTCAATTTTGGCAAAAAGCTTGTAGTCATCTTTCACTTTTCCATTGACAGTCTCCTTGGTTACTTCTATACCCCTCCACGGCTCCATATCCATACTTCTCATGAAGATGATCGCTTTGGAGTGTAGTTTGCATTTCGCTTAACATGAGGTATGATCTTACTTGCAATCCAACTCTTTGTCACCACTTCGTTACCTACCTTGTTCACACCTATGCGTGAGTGTTAAGTCTCCATTCTTGTAATCTGGAAACTTATTCCATCTCTCATCACTGAACCTCTCGCTCTCCATAGACATTGATCAACCTTGCAAAGTGCCAAAAGTTTTGTTCTTTCATTTTTAGAGCAATCGATCTCAAAGTTGTCTAGGATTGCATGTTGCCTCAAAGCCATCCTTGGTGCTCTAATGTCTTTGAATTTCTTTCCTATCTCAATCTTGGGATTATCCTCATCAACATCCCAAATAGGCACTCTAGTTGACCCAGAAACATCATCTGCTTCATCAGCTTTTTCTTCTTCTTCTTCTTCTTCACTCGTGACCAATTCCAATAGCTATCTTGGTCACTTGCATCATCAGCTTCATCTTGAGCAAGTTCCTCATTCTCAATAGGAATCTCAACATTTGGATTATAGTCAAGATCATCTCCATTGTCGTCGTCATCGGATGCTTGACTATCATCATCATTCATCTCAGCATCATCAGCTTCATCATCTCCTTCATTATTTTCACCACTAGCAACCTTTTCCTTATCTCTTCTCTGCTGTCTTTAGTGGTGGGTTTGGGGGTACGGTTCGGTTGGGTTGGATTGGTAACAGGATATCTTGGGGGCTTTTCCTTTTTGGGTGTTCCAACGGGTTTTTATTGAAAATAGAGTGGATGGGATTAAAATTAGGAAAATTGGGCAATTTAAAATTTAATTATGAGAATAGAACGGTTTGGAACCACGTAGGCATGACCCCATGCCCTCTCAAAGAAGTTCAACCCGTCCTCACCACTAAAAAATGAAGCACGGGTTTTGAGAAACTAACCCCCCATCCCATCCCACCCCCACGCACCCTCTTGCCCCTCCCATCCCACCCCACGCAGCCCCCTCTCCTATGAAGGGCGGGTTTTAGGAATCCGCCCCCCTTCTATGGGGGAGGGCGGGTTCCTAAAACCTTGCCCTCCCCATCCCCAAGGTAGGACGGGTTATGGAACCCACCCTTAAAAAATTAAAAAATCAAAAAAATTTTAAAAACATTATTCTTGAATAAAAAAAATAATTCAAAAAAACAATTTCTAATTTACGTGGGTCCGGAATACCTAATTTGCGGGAGTAAATACAGGTTTTAAGAACCCGCACTTCCATTTATTCTGTGTATTCCAAGAACCCGCCCTTTGGAAGAAAAAAATTCTGACTTATCAATTCTCATCAAGACACGCAAATATTTGATAAGATTGCCAAATAAGGGTTGTTACCGTTTACTGACGTGGGGATAAGATCGACATATAAGGGTTGTTACTGTTTCTATAGAAGAAATCCAATACTTGGATTATACTATAAATATGAATAAGAAACACTTTATTAACAACATACAAGGAAGCAAAACAAACAATTTCTAAGTGGTTACTAAAGGATGAAAGATGTGAGGATGGAATGACTTGAAGTTTCTAAGCGGTTACTAACGTAATTTCTTAATACTTGAAGTCCATTCTATTGCCAATTTAAACCCACGACACTCGTTGAAGAGGGCATTATTTAGTATACCGCGGAAGCTCGAGGGAGGAAACGGGCCCATGCAGGAACATGCTCTTTTATCCCTCTCAGAACTGCATTCAATCCAACATTACAAACTGTATAGTATCTACTTCTTTAATATTATTGTATAACATTTAATTGATGTATGTGTCGTAGCACAAATTTGTAGCACTGTAGTAGAAAATCAGTATGTCGCAGAAGCCATTTCAGTTGAAAACGAGCAAATTCAAGTGTTATTATTTGCTACCCAATTTACATATTGCAATTTTAATGGTAGTTTACAGTAAATTAGTCTCCAACGAATAATGCAGAAAGATCATAATAAAATTAAAACTGTACAAGTTTCCTTACAAATAATAATTGATTTTCCTTCGGTTGCTTCTTCTTCACGATCTCAAAGGTCCTGCCCCTGATGACTGTCCTGTACATCTGGTCCTATAATGATCTGGTTGTTTACATAAGCTATATCTGTCGTGCCTTTGCTGAAAATCAGCATCCATTGTCATTCGATCTCGATGCACCTTAGGTCCTCCGGGTCCTATATTTTGTCCGGTGGCAATACCATCGGTATTTGTCGGTTCCCAATATAATAATTCCAATAACGATTGTCTGGTATATCATGAAATTTTAGATCGTATGCGTCTTGATAACTGAAAACCGTATAATAACGTGAAGCAAAACTGTAATGTGAATTATGCATGCTGCTCGCAGCAGCAATTGCATGGGCACACAGTAAATGTTATTGCTGAAAAACACCGCATGTGCATGAAAAGAGCCCTTCATCTTTAAAGTTAACGGTATATTGATTTTCATTGCTCATCGTAACTTGAAACTCCGCTGCATCAAACCTTTCAGATCTGTAGTATTGTGATATGCGATCTCTTTTCCGAAATATATCTTCATAATACGCGGTGAACGGAGTCTCCATCGCCAAAGACTTTTCCCTTTTTTTGCACTAAGTAAGTATTTACTCTGAAAAAGGTTCGAACAATCAACCCTGTATCGGTAAGCCTCTAATCCCCTTAAGGACATCATTGAAGCTTTCAGACATATTAGTGGTCATTAGTAGATATCTACATCTATTATCATATGCTTGTGTCTACATACATATTGGATACTTATCTAACTACGTTTTCGCTGCTTAATCCTGTTGGGGTCGAAAATTGCATCCCGGTTGACCAAGTCAAAGTCAAGGTCAACCCCAAGCCAAGTGGGCCCAAGTCCAGATCAAGTGGGCCTATGCCCAAGCCGAGTCCGAACATGAAACGGCCGGCCCCCCTCCTTGCCAAAATAAAAATCATGTAATAAATAAATTTTGATGTAATTTTTATGCATGAATGGGCATAAAGCCAAATTTTTGTAAAGCCCATGGCTTATGTGCAAAAAGAAATATCACATGAGACATGAGATGAGCAAAATGCCATTTTGTAAAGCCCAAGGGCTATGTGTAAATGTATAAGCCTATATAAGGCAATATGATGATGAATAAAGCAGATACTTTTCATTCTCCTCAAAAACTCTAGGGTTCTTTGTGCCTCCTTCTCCTTCCTCAAGGTTCTAAACCTTCTTCCCCTTTTTCAATTAAATCAAGAGTTTTACTCTTCCTTTTCCAAAACTAAATAGTTTTTCACCACAAAACCCATAAAGGAGAACTTAGATCTCCCATCAGATCTTAAAAATAAGAGATTTTTAAAATCACATACTTCTTGTTCTTCTTGATCCGGCCAACAGAGGAGGAAGGAGGAGACCCATCTCCAAAAATCCCATTTTGGGAAGATCCAGAGCCAAAGGGGGAAACAAAGAAGCCCCCTCTGATCATTTCTAAATATTTTTAGGAGTCTAACTCCATTCAAGATCCATTAGATTTCAACTCTACAAGTCAAATCGGGAGCATAACTCCCAGTGTAGGGACCAGGTCCCTTTCTGCTGCTGACGCCTAGCGCCTGCGTGCCAGGCACGTGGTGCGCTGGCGCTCTGGCGCACAGCGCCCGCATACCAGGCACGTGTGGCGCTGGCGCCTTCTCCCACGCATCCTTTGGATGCCCTTTCCCTTTATACACACACACACACAAATACTCCACCACACTGTTCCCGTTAGAAAATTTTTTTAAGGGGGCGCTGCCCTGCACCTCGCAAGAGGGCTGCTAGCCCCCTTGATCCCCAGCCGGCTATCCGGGCAACGGGACCCCCGTAAAAACTCTGCGGGCCCCCTGATATATCCAAAACCCCTTTAAAACACAACACTGCACATTGAGTTCGCATGACCAGTTTTACCCGTTAATCGGAGGTTCCCTCGCTCCAAAGGCGATGGGGTAATTAACGGCAGCTTAGTCAACGGCTGCCGGAGATTCGAATCCCCACGATCAATAAACCCCCGCCTACCCTAGGTAGGAGGAATCTGTAGTATGCCCGACAAGCGCGCGCGTAAATCCCATCTCAATGGGGTGACGAAAAACACCTTACAGATTCTGGTATGCCCGGTGGGACCAATCTCTCCTCCCATATTTCGGGTTAAGCATTCATGCAAACTCAATCAATATATATATCGATATTTATACTAAAATAATGCTCTTTCATGCAGGACTTCGAGCGATCAAGCCTCAACCATGTCTCCAAGGACCAGCTCAGCTCTCAACACGGCTCTCATCTCATACACGATGAAGATGGACTCCAAGACGGCCCTTCTGGCCAGTCTCGGGCGACAGTGGGAGGATCCACTGCTACCATTTGGCTATATTCTGTTCGTGCCAACTAACTCCATCCCTGCTCTTCAATCTCCGGTAACCAACAAACCGGCCTCGAAAGGCAAAAGGCCAAATGTGGTGATCTCGAGGGCGCCCCAACCTAAACGCGAGTCGGTGTCCAAACGGCTCTCCATGGCCCCAGCTGGGGGCAAAGCCGTCGGAACAAAAGAAGTTGCCAGACGTCGTGGGCAAGCCCAGGCGATACCTTCGACGGACACGTGGGCGGATGTTTTCTCAAGCCTCCCCATCACTCGGCCTATGGCGGCTTTCCGAAGAGCAGAAGCCTGCCAAGTGCTCAAGGCAGAGAAGCTGAGACAGAAGCGGCTTAGATATAGAGCCAACAAAAGGGCTAGGGCTCTGGCCATGTTAAAATTTATGAATTTCCAAAGCCCGGACCGTTCCGCGAAACCAGCTGTCAGTGATGAAAGAATGGCTGAATGTGTTATCCACACTGTCTACATGGTCGGACATGAAGAAACGAATCCTCCTATTCTTCACAGCCATGGTGATGATATGGTTGATACTACCCAGTATCGGCTCGATCTAAATGATGAAGAGCCTGCTCAGGCTGATAAGCCAGAGGAGCCCGTGGTTCCTGCGGAATTGAGCTCAGGCAATAAGGATGACCCGGTTGTCATATACGGAACTACAGAACAAGCATTATTCCAATGGCTTCAAAAGCAACTTCAGGACAGGGATGAGAAGATGGCCAAGGTCCATCCAAAATTTGACGAGTTGGCAAACGTCGTGGCAGATCTCGTGAACCAAGTCGCCTGATTGCAATTACAACATAATCAAATGTTGGTTTACGAGCTAGGGATTGATATCCGGAAGCAGCTAACCGATACTCCCTCCATCCCAGGAGCGGAACACTTTCACGAAAAATGGCCGCGACCAGCCTCCAGTCCCTCCGACACATACACCGAAGGGGAATTTCCTCTGAAAGAGAAATTGGATAAGGTCTATTCCTTCAAAAGGGACAAAGTCCACAAGATATTCAAGGACGCCCTAAGAAACGGTCTACAACTGCCAGAATCAAAGAGGCCGCAAGAAGCGAATATGACCGACGACCCAAAATATTGCCCCTATCACAGAGTGATAGGTCATGCCATTGAAGACTGTTTCGTCTTCAAAGATTGGGTCGAAAAGCAATACAAGACGGGAGAGATAGAACTGTCCAAAGGCGTGTTAGCAAACAATCAAGCTACGACCGCCGATTTCATACAGACCGGAGCCCCTCGGGAACCTGACTCTCTCAGAAATGTGCCATTATCTGAAAAGGGCAAACCAAAGGTTGATCGGCCTCAAGGATCAGCATCAGTAAGGGCACCTACTCTAATGAAGAGAAAGAAGAAGGTGTACTCCTTCAGGAGGGATGAGGTCCGCAATATATTCGAGGAAGCCTTGAACAACGATCTGCAACTGCCTATTCCGAAGAGGCCACATAAAATGAATATGACCGGCAATCCCGTATACTGCCCATACCATAAGGTGGTGAGTCATACCATTGAAGACTGCTGTGTTTTCAAAGATTGGGCAGAGGACCAATACAGGCTTGGAAAAACCTCATAGTCCTCGGATGTATCGGCAAGCCACAGAGCTACTGTCATCAACACAGCTCTGCCAAGATCAAAGTTCAAGGAGCTGGGATAGGAAAACTGACCAACAGCTGACCACCACATCGTTAAACTGGGAACGATAGACCTCTAAGTCTTTAAACTGGGAACAGCTGACCACCACGTCGTTAAACTCGGAACGATAGACCTCTAAGTCTTTAAACTGGGAACCGCTGACCACCACGTCGTTAAACTGGGAACGATAGACCCCTAAGTCTTTAAAATGGAAACAGATAGATCTCTAAGTCGTTAAACTGGGAACAAATGACCTCTACGTCATTAAACTGGGAATAATCGACCACCACGTCATTAAACTGGGAATAATTGACCTCTAAGTCGTTAAACTGGGGATGTAAAAATGTGTAAATAAAACAAAAAAATATTTTAAAATATATATATATATATATATATATATATATATATATATATATATAAAGCCGAAATGATGGGGCAACTCGCAATAAAAATCAGCGAGTAAAAATAAAAATGAAAATAAAGCCGAAATGATGGGGCAACCGCGAGATAGGGCAATCGCGACCTTCGCGATAAGAAAATCTGAAATGATAGAGCAATCGCGGTAAAAAAAACGGCGAATGATGAGTCGCTCCTGATATCATATTCCAGTGCAGCGATGTAGACGCCAACCAAAATCCAATTTCCTAAAATTCTCCCGGTCCTACGGTTGGTCCCCAAGTTGACCACCGTATACAATCCACGGGCTTAAATAATTCTTATCATACCCATGCCCCACCCCAACCACCAGTTACGCGGTTAGTCTCCGCCCTTGGAATTATAGTCCATTGGGAAGACCCACTCATGTGTCCTCACGATATATGAGGAGAACAAACCTTCGTGGGATCCTTACGACTCACAAAGTAAAAACACACTTGGGGGTCCTCACGACTCCTAAGGAGAAAATGCATTTACGGGATCCTTACGACTCGTAGGGAGAAAACGCTTTTATGGGACCCTTACGGCCCATAAAATTGAAAAGTCTTAGGTGATAGGGACCCAAACCTGTCTCCTAAGCCATCGCTCCCCAACGGGTAAAGGCAAATGATGAATTTCTCCTGGCATATGTGCTTCAGTGTTAGCAACGCTGATGTCGGATTCCAAATCGATCCAGTAGACCACTAGTCGTTAAACTGGAAACAGGGACCTCTAAGTCGTTAAACTGGAAACAGATGACCTCTAAGTCGTTAAACTGGAAACAGATGACCTCCACATCTTTAAACTGGAAACAGATGATCTCTAAGTCTTTAAACTGGAAACAGATGACCACCACGTCGTTAAACTGGAAACAGATGACCTCCAAGTCGTTAAACTGGAAACAGATGACCACCACGTTGTTAAACTGGAAACAGATGACCTCTAAGTCGTTAAACTGGAAACAGTAGACCTCTAAGTCTTTAAACTGGAAACAAATGACCACTAAGTCGTTAAACTGGAAATGGATGACCTCTAAGTCATTAAACTGGGAACAGATGACCTCTAAGTCATTAAACTGGGAACGAGAGAAATCCACTCATGTGTCCTCACGATACATGAGGAGAACAAACTTGCGAGATCCTTACGACTCGTAAGAAAACACCTTCGTGGGATCCTTATGACTCGTAGGGAGAAAATTCTTTTATGGCACCCTTATGGCCCATAAAATTAAAAAGCCTTAGGTGATAGCGGTGTAAACCTGTCTCCTAAGCCATCGCTTCCCAACGGGCAATGGCGAATGATGAGTCGCTCCTGGTACCATATTCCAGTACAGCGATGCAGACGCCAACAAAGTCCCAAAATTTTTCCGGCCCTACGGTCTGGATCATACATCCTGCAAAACCGTATACAATCTATGGGCGTAAACGATCCCAATCTCTCCCAATTCCTACCGGCGAGACCACATTCCAAAGTCCCACCGGCGGTGAAGATTTACAAAAAAAAAGGAAAAAAGGGGGAAAAAAAGAAAGGTATGTCCACAAGCAAAATGAGCACGGATGAAAACCCAAAAGGGCTCCGTGAGTAAAAACAGCAGGACTGCCGACGAGTTTGTGAAAACCCGAAAATGTGCAAACTCATGAAAAAGAGATGAAATGCACTCGCAAAGCCCTCTCGACTTTGTGAGAAGAAAATTCCCGCGTGAAGTCCTTACCACTCACAAAGGAGCAACACACTTAGGAGTCCCCATGACTCCTAAGGTGAAAATACACCTATGAGATCCTTTCGACTCGTAGGGAGAAAATGCTTTTATGGGACCCTTACGGCTCATAAAATTGAAAAGCCTTAGGTGATAGGGATCTAAACCTGTCTCCTAAGCCACCAATTCCCAAATCCTTCCAGGACAAATGAGGAGTTGCTCCTGGCATTATTCCAGTGCAGCAATGCAGATGCTGCCCAAAAAACCAATCCTCAAATCCTACCGGGGCAAATGATGAGTTGCTCCTGGCATTATTCCAGTGCAGCAATGCAGATGCCGACCAAAACCAAAGTCCCCAAATTCTCTCATGGCAAATGATGATTCGCTTCTGGTACCATATTCCAGTATAGCGATGCCGATGAATCACAATCAACAAGTTAACTTCAACTCCGACACCGAAGAAAGCAGAGCAAGTCAGAATCCAATCTCGACACCGCAAGAAGCGGAGCAAGTCAAGTTCACCCCTGACACTGCAAGAAGCAGAGCATGTCAAATCAGGGCGTCGACCGTCCATGTCGTAAAAAGGACAGTGCAGGCTTCCCACAAATCGGGAACCAAATCGCTCCAGGCCAGGGCGTCGACCGTCTATGTCGTAAAATGGGCAGTGCAGGCTTCCCACACATCGGGAACCAAATCGTTCTGGGCCAGGACGTCGACCGTCCATGTCGTAAAAAGGGCAGTGCAGGCTTCCCACAAATCGGGAACCAAATCGCTCCGGGCCAGGGAAAAGTCTACCACGGACACTCCGCCTCGGATACGCATCAAGCGTCGACCATCCATGTCGTAAAAAGGGCAGTGCAGGCTTCCCACAAATCGAGAACCAAATCGATCCAGGCCAGGGCGTCGACCGTCCATGTCGTAGAAAGGGCAGTGCAGGATACCCACAAATCGGGAACCAAATCGCTCCGGGCCAGGATGTCGACCGTCCATGTCGTAAAAAGGGCAGTGCAGGCTTCCCACAAATCAGGAACTAAATCGCTCTGGGCCAGGGAAAAGTCTACCACGGACACTCCGCCTCAGAGACACATTAAGCGTCGACCGTCCATGTCGTAAAAAAGGCAGTGCAGGCTTCCCACAAATTGGGAACCAAATCGCTCCGGGTCAGGGCGTCGACCGTCCATGTCGTAAAAAGGGCAGTGCAAGCTTCCCACAAATCGGGAACCAAATAGCTCCGGG
Source organism: Agapanthus africanus (assembly GCA_030015575.1). Taxonomy (NCBI): domain Eukaryota; kingdom Viridiplantae; phylum Streptophyta; class Magnoliopsida; order Asparagales; family Amaryllidaceae; genus Agapanthus; species Agapanthus africanus. The sequence goes on along the minus strand of JASDDO010000019.1, from coordinate 886,967,612 downwards.
CCAGGGCGTCGACCGTCCATGTCGTAAAAAGGGCAGTGCAGGCTTCCCACAAATCGGGAACCAGATCGCTCTGGGCCAGGGAAACGTCTACCACGGACACTCCGCCTTGGAGACGCAAACGTTGACCGTCCATGTCGTAAAAAGGGCAGTGCGGGCTTCCTACAAATCGGAAACCAAATCGCTCCGGATCAGGGCGTCGACCGTCCATGTCGTAAAAAGGGTAGTGCAAGCTTCCCACATATTGGGAACCAAATCGCTCCAGGTCAGAGCATCGACCGTCCATGTCGTAAAAAGGGCAGTGCAGGCTTCCCACAAATCGGGAACCAAATCGCTCCGGGCCAGGGAAAAATCTACCACGGACACTCAGCCTCGGAGATGCGTCAAGCATTGACCGTCTATGTCGTAAAAAGGGCAGTGCAGGATTCCTACAAAGAGGGAACCAAATCACTTCGAGACAGGGAAAAGTCTACCATGGATACTCCGTCTCAGAGACACGTCAAGCGTCGACCGTTCATGTCGTAAAAAGGGCAGTGCCGGCTTCCCAAAAAGCGGGAACCAAATTAAGTCGCCTCCACATGAAAGAAGATCCATCAATTTCATACACACGACCCAAATATGTGGTGTGCATTTATTGATGGGGGCACTTTGTTAGGGTCGAAAATTGCACCTCGGTTGACCAAGTCAAAGTCAAGGTCAACCCCAAACCAAGTGGGCCAAGCCCAGATCAAGTGGGCCAATGCCCAAGCCGAGTCCGAACATGAAGCGGCTGGCCCCCTCCTTGCCAAAATAAAAATCATGTAATAAATAAATTTTGATGTAATTTTTATGCATGAATGGGCACAAAGCCAAATTTTTGTAAAGCCCATGGCTTATGTGCAAAAAGAAATAGCACATGAGGTATGGGATGAGGAAAATGCCATTTTGTAAAGCCCAAGGGGCTATGTGTAAATGTGTAAGCCTATATAAGGCAACATAATGATGAATAAAGCAGATACTTTTCATTCTCCTCAAAAACTCTAGGGTTTTTTGTGCCTCCTTCTCCTTCCTCAAGGTTCTAAACCTTCTTCCCTTTTTTCAATTAAATCAAGAGTTTTACTCTTCCTTTTCCAAAATTAAATAGTTTTTCACCACAAAACCCACAAAGGGGAACTTAGATCTCCCATCAGATCTTAAAAATAAGATATTTTTAAAATCTCATACTTCTTGTTCTTCTTGATCCGGCCAACAGAGGAGGAAGGAGGAGACCCATCTTCAAAAATCCCATCTTGGGAAGATCCAGAACCAAAGGGAGAAACAAAGAAGCCCCCTCTGATCATTTCTAAATATTTTTAGGAGTCTAACTCTATTCAAGATCCATTGGAGTTCAACTCTACAAGTCAAATCAGGAGCACAACTCCCAGTGTAGGGATCGGGTCCCTTTCTGCTGCTGACGTCTAGCGCTCGCTGCCAGGCACGTGGTGCGCTGGCGCTCTGGCGCACAGCGCCCGCGTGCCAGGAACGTGGTGCGCTGGCGCACAGCGCCCGCGCGCCAGGCATGTGTGGCGCTGGAGCCTTCTCCCACGCATCCTTTGGATGCCCTTTCCCTTTACACACACACACACATACTCCACCACACAGTTCCCGTTAGAAAAAATTTCTAACGGGGCGCGGCCCCGCACCTCGCAAGGGGGTTGCTAGCCCCCTTGACCCCCAGCCCGCTATCCGGGTAGCGGGACCCCCGTACAAACTTTGCGGCCCCCCAGATATATCCAAAACCCCTTTAAAACACAACACTGCACATTGAGTTCGCATGACCAGTTTAACCCGTTAATCGGAGGTTTCTTCGCTCCAAAGGCGAGGGGGTAATTAACGGCAGCTTAGTCCGTGGCTGCCAGAGATTCGGATCCCCACGATCAATAAACCCCCGTCTACCCTAGGCAGGGGGAATCTGTAGTACGCCCGACAAGCGCGCGCATAAATCCCATCTCAATGGGGTGACGAAAAACACCCTACAAATCCATCTCTCCAATTTTCGTCGCTTGATCCATCTCTCCAATTTTTGCCATGTACATATCATGAACATTAGGGTCAGATGCTTCACCGGCTTTGTACATAAGCTTATGTAGATCTGAATTTTTAAATTTCTTATCAAAATTCCGTCTGAAGTGCCGCAAGCAAAAGCTATGTGGTGTTGTCGGAAATACAGCTCTCACAGCAACTAGTGTTCCAAGATATCTATCAGATATGATACATAAATCTGTTTTATCATTAACAGATAAGATATTTTTGAGTTGATGGAAAAACCATGACTAAGATGACGTATTTTCACCCTCTACAATAGAAAATCCTAAAGGAAATATACCGTTATTAGCATCAACACCTGTAGCAATTAATATGCAACCTCTGTACTTACCATACAGATACGTCCCATCCATGCATAATACCGCCCGACAGTGTGTGAAACCAGCAGCGCAAGGAGCAAAGCGCCAAAAAATTCTTTGAAACATGACACAGCCATCGACATCTGTTTCTATTGTTTTTAATTGGTATACGGACCCTGGATTTGATACTTTCATGGCTTCTATAAAAGAGACTAGCGAGTTGTCTGAGCTTTTACAATCCCCAAATATCTTGCATAAAGCCTTCCTACGAGCATCCCATTCCTTCACATATGAAATCTGAATTTTATGCTCTCCACTTACGTAGAGCCGTATCTCTTGAGGAGTCATCGCCATATCTGTACGGATAAGTGGCATGATAAGTGAGCAAATGTATGATAAAGTGCAATTCCTGTGATCTTTTAACATAATCGAATTGATACAAGTGGGTTTCTAGTTGTATTTCGTGACTTTCCAAGCTTTGACTCTTTTGGAACAACATGCATGCAATCTCCATTTATATTCAGGAGCTTCGTACATATCACGGTATGGTACATCTTATTTGACTCTTCGGTTTTAAATATAACATTTTTTTCAATACCCCACGACTTCAGTTTACAAATAAAATCTTCTTTTCCATAAACATATCTTCAACAGTTACACAATCTTCGCTTGCTACACTCGCTTCCAAATAAGGCTCAGCATTTACTTCTGCCATGGTTAAGTCTACCCAACTGTCATCTTCCAACAGATCGAGACCGGGATCTTCTAGTTTGACAAAATCATTATTCGCAGCCATGTCATCAATCAATGCTACATTATTCAATCCAGCGGCATAATTCACGCTATCCTACCCTTGATGATCTTCATCAGCTTCATCATTATCACTTTCACCCATATCATTGTCACCCATAGCAATATAAGGCTTGGGTGCAATATACGATGGTTGAGGTCGGTATATTGTGGATGGTTCGGGTTGAAAAGAGTGGAATGATGTGGATGGATATACTTGGAATGCGCTACTTGGATCGTGTTGAAATGATGCGGAAGGAAAAAATTGAAATGCAGGGGTTTGGGAAAATTTGCATTTAGTATATAAAATTTTGTTAACATTTTCGTATTACAAAAAAAAAAAAACATAATCACCACTTGTTTCAGATTGATTTACCCTTGGAATGTTGTATATAGTAATCCTTATTGTTTTTCATGTGTGCATGCTACTGCAGCAGTCGCTTGGGAAATCTGTATTTAATATATAAAATGTATTAGCATTTTGGTATTACAAAAAAAAAAATAAGTAAACTAATTATAAAATATTTACCCTTGAGTTTGAAAGTGTGAATAATCAAGTGTGAGGCTAAAGGTATTATCGTTAACCATGAGACCGTATCCCCGAGAACTACCTCTAGCATTACCATCAAAATAATTCATTGGGGCGACATCTGATACTTCCAACCGTTCCTTCTCAACTAAAAGTTTATAAGAATGCTTAGTGTTTTCCAAACCGAAATCTATCATCGAAAATGTTGTTGCATCGTCTATAATTTCAACCAATCCATTTTCACTAAACAGAGGCCATATACAACTTAACCTAATCTTAATTTCACGGGGATCGTATTTCGTGATTTTAAACACTTTATTCTTGAGTTCATTGTAAGTACTTGATAATCCTAATCGCAATCCTTGCACATCCGCTTATATACTCGGGACCTTATGCACTTGTCACAATCTGGCCATCGTATTTACATAGAATAAATAAACTTGAACTTGACATTATCTACATCAAACAATATCAACCCAACAATAAATATAAAACGTTAACAACGAAATAATGATTATATTCACTGAAAATTAAATAAACGGTAAATAAAATTTACATTTGTTTGTCAATCGGGAACTTTGATAGATAGATCTATAGGGATAGAGAGATCGAGTTCCTTTGAAGGGGTGAAGATGAGAGATTTAGGTTTTTTAGGAGGAGCAGATGCAAATTGGAGCAGAATGGGGAGCAAATGGGAGGAGGTAATGTTTTTGTAGGTATTTAGTCGTCTTTGGTCAAAAAAGAGATCACGCTTGATTTCAGAAAAAGTGTTCACAGATCTTGTTTTGAGATAAAGAGTCACGGGATTGCCTTGGGCCCAGAGAAAGGATTGAGCAGCAATAGGTCACAAGTCACATGATTGTCTTGTTTTGAGAGAAAAGGGGTCACGGGTTCATCTTGGGTTAAGTAAAAGGGGTCACGAGTCAAAGCGTGGCCAATTATTGGGCAGCCCATCAATAAGAGAAATTTTTGAAAATAGATTTTTAACAGTCTTTGTTTAGGAGGAGGGCGTGTTCCAAGAACCCTCCTTCTCCTTTTTAAATGAGAGAGAGGGTTCTTGGAACCCGCTCTCCCCTTCTAAAAGCCATATCCTTTTTAAAGGAGATTCCCTCTCCTGTCAGGTATTGACAAATCCCCTTTAAAATGGGGCCATCTCCTTTTTAAAGGAAATTCCATCTCCTTAAAAAAGGCGAGGGTGGATTCTTAGAACCCGTGTCCAAAAAATGGTTAGTGGAGAAAATAAAGGGATAGTGAAATTATTAAAACGAGGCAAGACATGGCCAATTAATGGACAGCTCATTAAAAATTGAAATTAGTTTTTTAACAGTTTTTTAGGAGCAGGGCGTGATCCAAGAACCCACCCTCTTCATTTTAAAAGAGAGGGTGGGTTCTTGGAACCCGCTCTCCCCTTTTAAAAGCCATCTCCTTTTTAAAGAAAATTCCATATCCTTTAAAAAGGGGAGGTCTTGGGAGTGACAAATCCTCTTTAAAAAGGGGCCATCTCCTTTTTAAAGAAGATTCCATCTCTTTTAAAAAGGTGAGGGTGGGTTTTTCGAACCCGCTTTCAATTAATGTCCCTAAGCTCCCTTTTCCTCTTTAAAAACCTCCTTCTTCCCGTTCCTCTCCCTTATCCATTTTCTCTCTGAACTCCATTCTATACTCACTGCCTTTCCCAATCTTTCAATTATTTGAGTTTGAAAAAAAAACACAATGGAGGATCAACCATTCGACAAATCACTTCTCGTAAATCAAAACGAGCATAGATCTTTCAGTATATTACACGGGGAGGATAGATTCGAAACTTATTAAATTTGTTTCAAATATTGCCCCATATATTTTAATTCAAATAGTTGAAAATAATATAAATAAATCTTATAGGGTGGAGATAATCTTACAGTCGTCAGTTATAGTTCTGGCAAATGGTAAGTTACTGATTATCGTATCATCGAGCGGATTCAAAGAGCCTGTTTTTATGAAGCTTCATTACTGCATCATATCCAACTCAACTACAGCCTCATTACCTCTCTTATTGAGCGTTGGAGAAGAGAGACTCACAATTTTCATCTTAGATGGGGCGAGCCCAATATCACACTCCAGAATGTTGCCCTTTTACTTGGTTTATGGATGAATGGACTGGGATTGGTTGGAGGTTCAATTGTGCGTCCGGAAACTGAGCACCCATATTGGGATACGTATTTTGAGTCTGCTCTCGGACATGTATAATTCATAGTTTCTTTAAATTAAAAGTTGAAGTATATTGCAATGATATTAATTAACGATTAGTTGTAAAATTCAGGTACCAGGAGGATCTATCAAGGGGTATAAAATCAGTTTAAGCTGTCTCAAAGATACATTTGCTAATATCCCTGATGAAACTACTGATGATGTCTTGGATAGACATGCATTTGCCTATATTCTATAAATGATTGGTTCTTGGTTGATGCCAGACCTGTCGGCAATGCATGTCCATCCTTTAAACCTTAGGTTTCTTAGGAATTTCGATGTGTGTGGCCAGTATACTTGGAGAGCAGGAGTCGTGGCATATCTTTATAAGGAACTGGATAAGGCATGTGCTCTTACGAAGAATAAAATTTGTGGTTGCATTACATTACTTCAGGTACATAATAATTTTGATATAAATATTTGAAAAATTATAATATTGGTTCTTTATGATATTATGACACTTTATATATAGATTTGGTCATGAGAGCACATGTATATTGGAAGACTAGATCATATTCGTATTTCTGGAGAGGGTGTCCCTGGAAAGCCTTTCGACTGTTGGTGGAATGGTAAGAAATCATATAAGGGTCATCATCGAGTGCTTAAGTATTATAGAGATGAGTTGGATCGAATAGAGGCAACTCAAGAACCCATTAATTAGGTAATTAAATTTATTTGAAAATTTTAATTAACATTATTTACAATTTTTGTACTATATTATTTACGCAGTTCACGTGAACATCTTATACAGTAGATCGTCTATAAGGATTACCTGGCATCTATATCGAAGGAGAGTCGGTTTGGCAGGCTCGATGCCCACTACTGTGCATTAATATCGTAGTCATGCACTTACCGGACCGAGTGTTGCGACAGTTTGGTAGATTGCAATATATTCCTGGCCCGCCTCTTGCGCCTATGACAATAAAGGGAGACACGCGAGAAGGAAAGACAGAGCGTGATTGGAGGGGGTATCATCATCAATATTTTCTGAGATGGGAAGATGAGCTTCGTAGTATTGCCTTACAGCAAATAGGTGACCATACACCCACCAGTGCTACAGAAACATACCTAAAATGATATAAGCGTGTCACCGTAAGATATCTTTCTGCTCCTCTTACCGACTTTCCGAACTTCCAGCAATACGATCCTAGAGGCCATGTGGAACGAGGAATAGTAAGTTAAATTTTTAAAATTAAATTAGTTTTTAACATTCAGCGGTATGAGTCTATAATTAATATTTTTTTATGTAACGACAGTCTTATGGGTTGCATCATATACAATCATTGATACAAGATCTATATCCGACTGATATTGGTCCAGATAGTCAGGCTTTATTTTCTACCGTAGACTTATATATTGGTGGCATATTCAGTTCATATACTTCCAAAGTTGTCGCTATTGCCAGAGCCGAACTATGAGCCGGAACCAGAGCCATAGCATGAGCCGGAACCAGAGCCGCAGCATCAGACGGATCCAGAGCCACATCATCAGTGGTTCAGAGCACCATACAGTCAGCAGTAACCCTGGCATAGTCAGTGGTATCGACAACTGTTGGAAGATAATGAATAAGCGCAACAATCGGAGCAACAACAGTCTTGGGAGGCAGGTTTTTTGTAACAACAACAGTCTTGTGGGGCAGATTTTGCGCAACAATAACAGTCTTGGGGGACAGGGTTTACGCAACCTTGGTGGGTAGGTTTTGTGCAACAACAGCAGCAAAAAACTAAGACAGATTCTTTACAACAATAGCTTAGTTGGGGGACGGATTTTGCGTCCTACATACAGTTGTTGGGAGGCAGCACATATCTGGAACCTGTCCCACATATAAGATTTGCGCAACAAAAACAGCCTGTCTAAGATGAAATTGAAGATGAAATAGAAGAGCAAGCGCAAGAACAAGCAGAAGAGCAGACACCACCTCCATATACATATGACACAGGGGGGTCGTCGAGTTAGCCCAAAAATCATAGGCTTATATCAAGCCTTCTCGGTTTGGGAAAGGGGAAGGGAAAGAGAAACTGTTAAGTGTATACTTTTAATTTGGATGTCAAAAATGTTAGATTCATGTGTTATTATTCGTTACCAAATTTTTACTTATTTTATATCAATTTATATATTAATTTGGGTTCGTCTTGTTTTTTGATAAATTTTCAAAATATTGATAAATGTTCAGAATATTGGATTTTGGAAAGAAATAAAAAAATGCGGTAAAAATTCGTTGTTGAGGGTGGTCAGGTTCTTGGAACCCGCCCCGGTACACAGAGGAGGGTGGGTTCTTGGATCCCGACTTTACTCTGGGTCCTGTTATTAGGAAGTACCATTCATCCAAAACTGGCTTAAAAATAGTATGATCCAAGCATTAGATTCCTTTTATAAAAACAGTAAAAAAAATTTGGGGCAAACTTGTTTTTTATATATTTTTTTGTCCTTTCTTGAAGGACGGGTTCTTGAAACCCATATTTACTTGACACAACTTAGTTATTCCGGGTCCACATGAAATTTTTTTGAATGATTTTCTTTATTTAATAATATTGTTTTTTTAATTTTTTTTAATTTTTAATTTTTAATATTTTTTATTTTGTAAGGAAGGGTTCCGGGAACCGCCCTTCACTGAGGAGGGGGGTTCATGGGGTGGGAGGGTAGGGTGGGATGGGGGGCAGGGCGGGTTCACCCGCCCTCCACTTTTTAGTGGTGAGGAACCCGCCCTCCTTTGATAAGAGCTTGGGGCTATGCCTTACGTAGCCCCAAACCGTCATATTCTCGTAATTAAATTTTCAAATACCCTATTTTACTAATTTTAATCCCTAACTGTCCTATTTTGAAAAAAAAACCGTGGAGAAATTGGGGTTGCCTGATTAAGAAGAACTACACAGACTTCCATACCATCCTTCCAATGTTCATACTTTGCAAGCATTTCTATATACTACTGATCATTTGTCAAATTGTTATGTCCCGCTTCCCAGTAGATAGAAACGGTGACGTGGCATGTCCGCAACATATTTACTAAGAAAATACGTTAAACGTAATTAAGCAATATAACAATGTGTAAGAAAACAAAAGTAATAAAATGAAACAACAAATTTATTTACATTCAACTTTACATACAACTATCTAAAATAAAAGATACAATGATAAAAGCAAATGCCTAAATAATGGCATACTAAAAGTAAATGCAGGCTGGGCGAAGCTAGCAGTCAGGCTGTGCTGCGAACTGGTCCAAGTCCTCCTGGCTCGGCTCTACGTCTTCAGAGTTTGGTCCTCCTGACGAACATTCCAAAGAAAGAAAACAGAGAGGAATGTCGTCAGCGAACTAGCGCTCGGTAAGTCTCAAAAAAAGTAAGAGAAGATAGTATATAATGTGAAAAGAAACCAAATGAGCAGAAGACAGGTAAAATTGTATACGATCATTCACCAGTATAGGATAATTATTCTAACGTGCTTATTTGTAGTTTGATAAAGAATGTATTCATGTATACGAGAGGAGTCCATCTTACCCCGTAGACTATGGTAACATATAGTACAAGGCCCCGTCATAACTCATGGGACAACGGCATGTGAATTCATGTAGGTGTCTTTTAAGTGACCCCCTGTGCCACGATATACGTTCCATACCAATCTTCCCCTTTAACCCCGCATATTGTATTGTATAGAATAAGATTATAGGTCTTGGCTGAATCCATGAATATAAAAATGTGCAAGTTTATTTTCAAGTTGTAATCATGTATTCAGATATTCATGTCAAGTTCATATCAAGCTATAACCATGATTCGGTCAAGTCGAGTCAAGTATACAAGTTTGAGTTTGATATTTGAATTTGAGTGTTCAGGTTCAGGATCAAGTATTCAAGTTCGTGTTTAATTTTGGATTCTGGTTTGAGTTTGGATTCAGATTGAGTCAGAAACTTGTGAACGGATTTAACTCTTGAATTTTCTTAGGTTCGGGAGTAATCGTCAATTGCTGCACATGGATGGCAGGATTTGTGTTCTTTTTCAAGACAATTGCCATTGAAAACTCCGTTAAGTTGTCTATCCTGAATAGGCAAGCACTTACTTTCTCCGGCTCCCCGAGGCTCAAGAGACATGATACCGCTTAAGCCTATATTAATCTATAGTCCTTAAAATATTATTTTGCATATCTCGAGGAGGATTTATGAAAATATACTTTAATATAGTTTAAAAATAAATCTCGAGGGTGATTTGTACCATTTAGGGTTTTCATGAACATGTATTTTAATTGTTATGGTATTTTGGTGATGAAACTTAGCCTTTTAAAAAAAATGCTATTTTATTGAAAACTAGCTCTTTTGGAAACTTTATGGCATTTTATTAAAATTCTAATATTTCATTTTAAAAAATATAGTTTCATAATATGTTTTTATTGAAAATACGGATTCATATCCTTTTATATAATTTTTCAAAAATTAGTTTTGTTTAGAAAAGTCGTATTTCTTAAAAAACTGTATTCTTATTTTCTTTCGAGACTAAATACTCCGTGAGGAGTTCTGCATCTCACTCTACTATCCCAAGGATGTGCGATAATCCGCAACATACATTAGCGGGTCTCCTAACGAGAGTTGTAGAGGCGTAGTTGCCAAGGATTACAAAATACCGATTAAAAGAAACTCGTTTTGAAAAGGTGTGGTATTTTAATGTAAAAGTTATTCTTTAAATTAGTCATGTGTTTAGAATACCGTGCTATGAAACCATAGCGTGCGTGTGGGGTAGGTCGTTACCATATGAAGTTTTCCTAAAGGTATTTAACAATTATTGAAATGAGGGTTATACTAAAGTTCATGGTATTTTAATGAAAAGTTAGTTATATGATTGTTTCACATAAAAATTTTGGTTAAACTTAAAGCTAAATGATTGTAAAAAAATTTACAAGTAATGTGAGAAAGTTATTTTGACCTATTTGGCTTTAAAGAGGGAAGTACAAAGGTTAAAACTACACATATCGGAGTTAACTCCACTTTTCCGATATGTTTTTAGAAGATGGTTTTGAGATGAAAGAGAAAGAGCGAAGATGGACTTACGGTTTTATAACTTCAAGAAAGGAATAAGGAAAAGAGAGGGGGCTCCGTGGCGTCGCGGAAGCTCCGGAAACGGCTTCGATCTTCGATGGAAGGAGCTTGTTTGCTAACTCCACTTGACTCCACTTGCACTTAAGAACTTTTGGGATGATTTTGATAGAAATTTTCAGAATAGAGGGGAGCTAGGGTATGAGGTTGTATTTATAGTGAAGAATTAGGGTTTGAGAATTAAAAATGTGGATTAAAAGAATTTAAATGGTGTTAAATGGTGAATTGAAAAGTCTCTGTTTGATTGCAGGAAAATCAAACAGTGCAGGGGAGTTAAAGGGACAAGAGTGCAAAGCACGGAGGCAATTGGGCAACATCCAACCGTCGGCGCCGGCCAATTGGGAAGAATGGGTTGTCGGATTTGATTGGTTTGCCTCGATATTTATGCCACATGTCAAGTTGTGTGTTTACTCCTCTTTGCGCATATTTGATTTTTCTGAAACTTTTCGTTTCTCCGTGAATTGCATATGCAATTCTTAGGCTTCCAAAAAATTAAAAAGAAAAATCTAAAATAGGTAATTGGGTATGATGGGAATCGAACACACAAGCTATGTCATAGCAGTATAGAGGCTTTACTAGTGAGCTACAAGTTATTTCTTTCTTTTATGAAACAAATCTAACTTATAACTCTTATACAGGCTGTAATACTCTTTACTGTGAAATAATAAGAAATTTCTGTACAGGAATTTTAGAGTCATTACACAAATCATTATACTGGCATGGATTTGAACCGGGTTCTGAATATGAAGTGATCAACACTTGGCCAGGCAAAACATCAATTTAAGAAATTATGTCTCTTTGAATAGACGCATGTAATTTGATCTATCTACATCCGCCCACAGAATTTTTTATTTACCTTCTTCATATCGCATTCTTGCTATCATGAGAACTTTTCTCCAAAATCCTCCATACATGAGCTTGATGGGAAGCTCAATGTCATATACATCCTACATATTTTAACCAATTTCCATGTTAGAAACAGGTTAACAAAAAGCCCCAAAAAATACTCAAAAACCCCTAGTTTGATCATTTTCCTACCCATAAATGAAATCGGTAGATAAAAAACACAAATTTCAAACCCTAAACACACAAATTATGTCCCTAAAACCTCAAAACCATAAATTTCTTCAAAAATAAAAATTAACTTAAAAGGGACATTCATACTTTGCAACTGCGAAACCCTAGATTTTCAAAGCCGCTGCTTATGATTCCAGCAATATTCTATATAAGCTTATTTCCCCCTTCAAATTTCGCTTCGATCAAGAGAAAGAAGAAGATGAAGAGATATAGAGGAAATGACAGTTTCTATAGAATGAAAACATGGGGTTTTAAGCAGGGTTGATGGGGGTCTTAATTTAAGCGATTATCTCTGGACGGAAAATTTGATCGGTTAAACGACGTCACTTAAATGTTTTGGGGGTAATAAGTAAATATCTTGTTCGGTGTGTTTTAGTAATTAGCTCAATTTTTTTTTATGTGTCTGTGTGGAGGGGAGGGGGAGGGTTTTGCGGGTGGGGAGGGGAAATTAGTACAAAACCCAAATTAATTAAAGGGGAGATTGTCAAAACCCTCCAAGCACTTTATTCCATTGTCAAAAACCTCGTGGCCTCGAAACTGTAGTCAAAACCTCCCCTAAAAAGTTTTTAGTTGTCAAAAAACCCCTTACCAGTGATATCTAGTAGTTTCATGTTATATCTAGTTTCCTGCGATATCTAAGCAGTAGACATCGATATCTAAGCAGTTGTGATGGAGGTCAGAATCTCCCTCAGATATTTTCTTCCGTCGATCTTGTGGCCAGTGGGGTGAATAGTTGAGATTTGTTATGGAAGGTTGATGTAATGATTTTAAAACCCCTGTACAGAATTATTTGTTTAAATATATAGAAAGTGGTATTTCAGCCTGCTGTAAAATTATAAGTTATTTTTGTTCAATAAAAGTAAGAAGTAACTTGTAGCTCACTGGTAAAGTCTCTACACTGCTGCGATATAGCCTGTGTGTTCGAATTCCATCAGACCCAATTATTTTTAAGGTTTTTCTTTTTAATTTTTCGGAAGCTCAAGAGTTGCACATGCAATTCACAGAGAAATGAAAAGTTTCAAAAAATCAAACAGGCGCAAAGAGGAGTAAACACCAAACTTGACATGTGACACGAGTCTCGAGGCAAGACCTCAAGATCCGACCGCCCGTTTTGCCTATATAGTCGGCACCGACGGTTGAGATGAGTCCAAATGACTCCATGCTTTGCACGCTCATCCCTTCGACTCCCCTCAACTCCCCTACACTGTTTGATTTTCCTGCAATCAAACGGAGACCATTCAATTCACCATTTAACACTAATTTAACTCTTTTAAACCAAATTTTTAATTCCCAAATCCTAATTCTTCACTATAAATAGCATCCCATCTCATAGCTCTTCTCCATTCTGAAAATTTTTATCAAAATTCTCCCAAAAGTTTCTAAGTGCAAGTGGAGTCAAGTGGAGTTAGCAACCAAGCTCGTTCGTCGAAAATCGAAGTCGTTTCCGGAGCTACCGCGACGCCACGGAGCCCCCTCTTTTTTCCTTACTCCTTTCTCGAAGTTATAAAGCGTTAAGTCTCCTCTTCTCTCTTCTTCTTTCATCTCAAACCATCTTCTAAAAACATATCGATAAAGTGGAGTTAACTCCGATATGTGTGATTTTAACCTTTATACTCCCTCTTTAAAGCAAAATAGGTCAAACTAACTTTCTCAAACTACTCATAAGTTTGTTTATAATCATTTAGTTTTGAGTTTAACCAAAATTTTCATGTGAAACAATCATATAACAAACTTTTCATTAAAATACTATGAACTTTAATATAACCTTTCTCGATAACTAGTTTATCTACCTTTAGGAAAACTTCACGAGGTAACGACCTACCCCACACGCACACTATGGTTTCATAGCACGGTATTCTAGATCTATGGTTCATTTAAAGAATAACATTTTCATTAAAATACCACACCTTTTCAAAACGGGTTTTTTAATCGGTATTTTTGTAATTCTTGGCAATTACGCCTCTACAACCTTCGTTAAGGGACCCACTAATGGATGGTGCAGATTATCACACAACGTTGGGCAGTAGAGCGAGATGCAGAACTCCTCACGGAGTATTCGGTCTCGAAAGAAAATAAAAATACGGTTTTTTAAGAAATACGAATTTCTAAATAAAACAAAATTTTGGAAAAATTATATAAAGCAATGAATTCATATTTTCAATAAAAATATATTATGAAACTATATTTTTAAAATGAAAGATTAAAATTTTAATAAAATACCATCATGTTTCTAAAAGAGCTAGTTTTCATAGAAATACCATAAACTTTTAAAAGCTAGGGTTTTATCATTAAAACACCCCAACAATTAAAATACATGTTCATGAAAACCCTAAATATTATAAATCACCTTCGAGGTTGTATTTTAAACTATATTAAAGTGTTTTTCATAAAAACCCCTTGAGATATACAAAACAATAATTTAAGGACTATAGAATTAATATAGGCTTAAGCGGTATCATTTCTCTTGAGCCTCGGGGAGCCGGAGTGAGTGCTTGCCTATTCAGGATAGATAACTTAACGGAGTTTTCAATGGCAATTGTCTTTGAAAAATATACAAATCCTGCCGTCCATGTGCAGCAGTTGCTGATTACTCCTGAACCTAAGAATTTTAAGAGCTAAATCCGTTCACAAGTTTCTGACTTCAATCTGAATCCAAACTCAAACTAGAATCCAAAATCAAACATGAACTTGAATACTTGATCATGAAACTGAATACTCGAATTCAAACATCAAACTTGTATACTTGACTCGACTTGACCGAACCATGGTTATAACTTGACATGAATACCTGAACACATGATTATATCTGGAACATGAACTTGTACATTTTATATCCATGGATTCGGCCAAGAATTGTAATCTTAATCTATACAATACAATACGCGGGGATAAAGGGGTAGATTGATACGAAACGTATATCGTGGCACAAGAGATCATTTTAAAAGACACCTACATAAATTCACATGCCGTTGTCCCATGGGTTGTGACGGGGCCTTGCACTACATGTTGCCATAGTCCACGGGGTAAGATGGACTCCTCTCGTATATATGAATATATTCTTTATCAAATTATAAATAACCACGTTAGAATAACTAGCTTATAATACTTTCTTATATATAACCTTGCATGTTCATATTCACTTGATTTCTATTCATTTTCATTCCTCATTGCTTATTTCTTTTGGGGACTTACCGAGCGCTAGTTCACTGATGACATTCCTCTCTATTTCTGTCTTTGAATGTTCGTCAGGAGGACCGGACTCTGAGGAGTTAGAGCCGAGCTCGGAGGACTTAGACCAGTTTGCTGCTCAGCCAGACTACTAGCTCCTTCCAGCCTGCATTTACTTTCAGTATGCCATTGTTTAGGCATTTGCTTTTATTATTGTAGCTTTTATTTTCAGACAGTTGTATGTAAAGTGAATGTAAATAAAATTGTTGTTTCATTTTATTACTCTTGTTATTCTTGCTCATGATTATATTGCTTAATTACGCTTAGCGTATTTTCATAGTAATACGTTGCGGGCTTACCACGTCACCGTTTTCGTCTACTGGGAAACGGGGCATGACAGGTTTTTTTGGCGGCCCATGCAGGTCAGTTTTGCATGAAGTCTTAAGCAATATATCACAAGAATTATAAGAATCAACAACTATACATTCCTTACATTTTAAATTTCTTGAATCTATCCTAACATTTTCTTTTCTATCAAGATGATGGATTTGTTTCCCCTCAATCAGGACAAAACTCTATTTCTAAAACTGAAAAGTAAAGTACTGCTTCATAAAAGAGTCTGAACACCAAAGGCAATTTATCCTCGCAAGAATCACATGCATTTAATAATAGCAAATTAAATCATGAGATGCACAAGCACAACAGAGAGCTAAAATAAAAAGAACACTTAATAGATAATAAAATACTTAATTAAAACATTTATTTATTATTACATTTAAAAGAGATCACCAAATGTGGGATCGAAAAGACAAGGGTTCGCAAAAATAAAAAAGAGATTCCCCAGCTCCCTTTTTGCCTTCTCCACCACGTCAAAGCGGCGATCCTCCCGAGAAGAAGACATCCAAAGATCGTCGCCACATTCTTTGGAAAAGGTGGCAATGACAACCCGGCGAGCCCGTATCTGGCTCAGCAGGTGGAAAGAGCAGTCCCTCAGGGCATTAGTGATCAAGAGCGCTTCGAAAAAGCTCTCGATCTTATCCTCGGCCACATCAAGCATTGCCGAGGACATCTCTGCCGGAGGAGGGGGAATGTCGGCGAGCACCGAGGCAAGGATCATCCGAAGCCAAATGGAGTCCGGGGGAAGAGGAGACCCCACACGAGTCGAAAGCTCATACATTGCAGCATCGCACTGCTCGTCCGAAAAAGAGGAGTCCACCAAGCTCGCAGCAAAACGGGGAACGATGTCTCGGATCGGCACTTCCCACGGTTGTCGGCGGGCGTGAGGACGGTTGCAAGCCATGATCGAAGAAGTTCTCTGAAGGTGAGAAAAGAAAAGGCTCGGCCTTGAGTTATATATAGACCCAAACACAGAAAATTCTGTGCACAGTGGAATTATTTCCAAGACACGGGAAATCGAAATTTCGGGGAAATACAAGTTGACTTGAAAAGAGGAGATGAAAAGATATCTCAAGTGAAGCAACGCTTCCGATTCCCCTAATCAGAGCAAAGCTCTGAAAATCTAATTTTTAATAAATGAAGCAACACTTCAGATCCTCTGTACTGCGCGCAAAGCGCCACGTGCCAGAAGTTGATGCGTCAACACAGCGCCCGAGGCAGTGCGTCCAATCAGAGCAAGGCTCTTTAAAACAAAAAGTAAAGGAAGCAACGTTTCAGTTGCGCAAGCGCTGCGCTGCGCGACACGTGTCATGCGCTGGGGCGTTTGTGCAAAACAGAATTGAAATTTTAAAGAAATCTTTTCTGTTCTTGTTAAAATAAGAAGATTTTCTTCTGAAAACAGAGGCCTTTGGATCAAAGATCCAACGGTGGGGAAAATTTCCCAAATCACTCAGAGAAAAATCTCCTTAACAAATTTAACTAATTTATGGGCACTATAAAAAGGACCCTAGACCTTAATTCAAAAGGGGAGGAACATTTTTCTGGAAAAAAGTCAAGAGCTTCAAACAGAGAGAACTCTGAGAAAATTTCAAGAAAAAGGTAAAAACCTTCACGAGAGAGAAGAAATTTCTTCTAATAGATCATTGATCTAAAAACCAGATCAATGATCTTTATATAAAAAACAGTGCTTTGCACTTCTTATGAACTACTGGTTCTTTAAAAACAAGAAGAAACAAAAATAGTGCTTTGCACTCTTATGAACCTTTGGTTCTTGAAATAAAAAGAAAAACTTGTTTTTCTTTGATCTAAATTAGATCAAGGAAACGAATAGTGCTCTGCACTTCTATGAACCATTGATTCTTGAATCTAAAAGATTCTTAGATCATAGTGCCTTGCACTTGCAAACTGCGCTGTTGCGCTCTTGGACTGGCGCAAGCCACCAGAGCGCGTCACGTGTCAGCAGCGCAGGCGCAGCGCATTAGTGCAGCACACTGCGCTTGCGCGACACGTGTCAGCACTACAAGCGCTTGCGCTCTCTGATTGGTGCAAAGCGCCTGATGAATGCAATGCATTTCCTAAAGGGGCAGAGCCCAATTGAGAGGTCCAATGGACCAAAATAAATGCTCTTCATTATAAGAAGGGAAGAGCCCAGTCAAAATGGGCATAAATGGCCTGAAGTAATGCTATGCATTATTTTAAAAAGGGGAAAGCCCAGACAAAGGCCAAATGCAAACAAAATGTGGACCTTTTTTTTTTAACTGGACTTAGCCCAATTTTGGCCGTAAGTCCTTAAAATAAATTAACTGAGCACGGCTGCTCCCTAAATCAATTTACGATCGGTTCGAGGGTACATCTTTGAACTCCTCTGACACCCATCATTGTAATCCTTTAACGACGTCAGAGAGGTGATGGGTCCCGACGACCACACATCAATTTGGACTGCGGGGTCCTTAAACTCGTGGACCGAAACGTCCTTAAACTAATGTTGGACCGAAACGTCCTTAAACTAATGATGGACCGGAACGTCCTTAAACTAATGTTGGACCGAAACGTCCTTAAACTAATATTGGACCGAAACGTCCTTAAACTAATGTTGGACCGAAACGTCCTTAAACTAATGTTGGACCACCACGTCTTTAAACTGGAACATGGACTGAAACGTCCTTAAACTAATGTCGGACCACCACGTCTCTAAACTGGAATATAGACCACCACGTCCCTAAACTGGAATACGGACTATCATATCCCTGAACTGGAATATGGACCACTACGTCCCTAAACTGGAACAATAGAGCCTCCAAATGCTCTTTTGCCGGATCTAAACGGTCCCGTTTAAGTTGATCTTAGCCCCAAACACGGCTAACGTATCCTTAAACATTCAAATGGACTATAAAACTCCAAATCAACTTTGGTTCAAGGGTACATCTCTGAACTTCTCTGACACCTATCGTTGTAATTCTTCAACGACGTCAGAGAGGTGACGAGTCCTGACGGCCATATAATAAATAGATCACCACGTTAAGTTGATCTTAGTCTCAAACAGGACTAACGTATCCTTAACGAACGTTTAAGTTGATCTTAGCCTCAATACGGCTAACGTATCCTTAAACTAAAAACACCAAACCCAAATCTAAGTAAATACGGATTTGGACTAATCCACGTCCTACGGGCGACGGCATTACTCAGTCTCCGTATACAATCCACGGGCAACCACAAACAAAACAAACACACATGACACGAAGTGAAATTCTGGAGAAGGAGAAAGTGGCTACCGCGATGCGGTAGCGTAATTAACTGCAGGGGCTTGCGCCTGCAGGGAAGAGCGTCCCCACAATCAAAAACCTCTCTAGCGAGGGGGAATCTGACGAAGTCTGCTACATCGGCCGCATCCATCTAAACCTCCGATACACGGTGTCATAAATCAACTTGGCATCTTCGGAGAGGTAGACGGATAAAATCATATAGCATCTGTCCCGAATCTCAGGCAAGACGTCCTAACGTCGTCTCCGCCGCCATTCGGAGGGGAACAGATTCTGGCACGCCCGGTGGGACCTTTTCCTCTTTCCACTCCACACTTCGTGTGTCGTCCTCGCGAGCCGATCGCGGTTTGTTAAATGGTTGCCTTCGGATTTCAAGTTACTAAGATTTGGTCTTTTGCCTGGCGCAGAACTCAAGATTCAATGGCCTTTAACTGCACCAACTGCTCAAAATGCCACCGCAACGGACGCTCCACCTCACCAGGAGGTGTAGCATATGGGCCCCAAGCGGCTTCCTTCCTCGCTCTCCCGGTAGACCAGGTGACCCAAGCCACCACTGGCCTGTTCTTCGGGACCATGATCCCACCTACAAGCTTCTCTACGCCAATACCTGCACCGGAAGTGAACAAAAAGTCGGTCTTCGACCGGCTCACTGCTACGACGACCCCGGTCAACGGGTCACCCACTGCCAAACCAACAGCTTCGGTTTTCGCCAGGCTGGATCCGAATTCTAAACTGGCTGTCCTAAAGAAGGCAATGACTGCTGCTCCAGAAGTCGTCAAGGCGGCTTCCCCTGTCAAAGAGTCAGTCTTTTCAAGACTGACGATTCCTGCTCCTGTCCCTGCTCGAAGATCTGTCTTCGACAGGTTGAATATCATCCCTCAAAAAACAACTTCAGTCTTTAAGAGGTTAACACCAGCGGCGCCTCATTCAGACAGGGGGCAAAAAGAAGCTGTCTCTATCTCCGAGCCAGTCCCAACGGCTCGTCGTGCTCTACGTCGCCATTGGCAACGAGTGAGAAAGGCAGGGGGCAACTCCCCCTCAGGGCTAACTCCACCGGCTCCAGTGGTGGAAGTCAACGCTGCTGTTCCAACTGGGAACAGCTTTGAAAAGCTGAGGAAGGTACGTAAGAATTCTCCAACCGCTACATTGAAAAGATCTCCTCCGCCCGCGGAGAGAGTTCCGGAAACAAAGCAAGAACAGCCCCCTCAACGGCTGTCCTAAAAAATATACAAAGTTTGGCGAAGGGTTCAAGACTCCGTGGTCGACCCAGATCACTCTCGTCAACAAAAGAAGACGAAGGTGCAAAAAGAAAAAGACCGTCCTATTAAACAGCAGAGGACAACAATCGCTAGGGTGCCCACTGCAACGGCCCCTTCAACTTCAACGGCCCACAAAAGAAGAAGGCCGGAGAAAACCCCCGCGCCGGCGACAAATATCAGAGGTGGTGAACCCAAATGCCCTAAGTCAGGGGGCATTGTAGTTCATACCGTCTACGTGGCGTCTGGTAAAGAAGACAGTCGCATATCTATGGGTCATCGACCGCTTACGCGATCAATGACCAAAGCGCAGGAGCAGCAACAGAAGCTCCAAGAGATGATGAACGCTATGGCCGCACTTACAGGGCCCAAAAAAAACCCTGAAACATTCTCGGATGAACGCTAGGAGGAAGAAACCGACGCCGAATTCCTTCGTCGGATATTTGAGAAGAAGGACAAAGAGGCTGCTGAATAAGCAGCCAACATACAGCGTATGGGCCTCCTCTTCCAAGACATGATAGGGATGATGATACAACAAGATCCTCCGGCTGAAGAACCCCCGATCGTCCTTGGAGACGATAGGGGAGAGACATCAAATCCTCCGCCAGCTCTGTCAACGGCTAAAGAGGATACAATCTCCAAAGCTGATTTGGACGAGTACATAGCCCAACAAATACGGGTTCATCATGCCACCGAAGCAGCCGGCCAGGTCGTAAAAACGGGGCGGCCATATCCAAGTTGGTACGACCAAATCAAGTACCCGCCAGGTTACACAATTCCCAAATTCCATGTCTACAAGGGAACGGGCAATCCTCACCAGCATGTTGTCCAGTTCAGGGCACTCTGTGGTAACACCGGCGGTGATGACAAGTAGTTGCTTTGCCAGTTTGTTGGAAGTTTATCAGATACGGCGTTCGAATGGTACTCTGAGCTCCCGAACGACTCTATCAAAACTTTCGCGGAGATGGAGCTGTTGTTTACTCAGCGTTTTGCAAGTGCCAGTGAACGTACCCCGATGACGGCACTGATTAACGCCAGGGTAAAGCCAGGCGAGACGTAGGTTCAGTACGCTATACTATGGCGGAACTTATGGTCGAAGTGCGAGCAGCGCATTGAAGAAGCTCCCGCGGTGGGTATGTTTGTGGGAACCCTTGATCCGCAAGCAACCATCTCACAATTTATGATGTTTTTCAAGCCGACTACCTTCCAGGCCTTGATTGACAAGCTAGCGCAAATGGATCAGATGGGCCATAAACCTCCTCTTCCAAAGCCGGACTCCCGAACTGACAAAGGGAAGGGAAAAGCGATCGTTGTGGCTAATGCTCAACAACAACTGAGCGACTTGAAACCGGTTGCTCGTTAAAATAATATGCGTCCGTACGTGGCCCTTGAGGAGAGGCTAGGACGCTCTTACTCCTTTCCCCGCGATAAAACGAGGAGGTTATTCGAGCTGGCGTTGCGCAACCGACTCATAAATCTGCCGGATCCGAAACGCCCGTTACAACCAAGTGACGTCAATGAGCCAAACTACTGTCCTTATCATCGAGTACTGGGTCATCCGATCGAGGATTGCTACGTTTTCAAAAATTAGCTTGAAAACCAGTACTGACAGGGAAAATTCGCGTTATCTGACAAATGGAAGGTGAATCCCCTGCAGCCCCATACCTCTAAGGGGACGAATACGCCGGGGGCAACATGCTCCGTCGTTGAAGAAGCTCCTTAGGAGGTTGTATTATCAGCCAAGACAAAGAGGATGCTAAACGATCTTCAGACATGCCCAGCGATTAGGTGGAAGAACCCGCTGGAACCGCAGATCATTGAAGGGATGTTGAAGCCACGTCCAACTCCAAGGATCGATGGTGGTAGCCCAAGCATTCATAACCAGCCGTTGAAATCTTTAAAGAAGAAGAAAAAGAAATCAAAGAAGCCCGTGATGCCTGGCGACAAGTGCTCGGACTTGCAAAAACAAATTGACGCGCTAGAAGAATACAACCAGAAGGCACGGACTCCCATTTCACTCCAAGAGTTTCTCAATCATATCTTTCAAGAAGAAGGTGATGGAGAAAGTTCGTCAGATGAATCTGAAGAATGCGTGGTGAGCTGTCATGTGATTTCCCATTCGTTCATGAACGATGAAAAAACTCCTTGTACCGAAGCGCTGGGGGCAGATCCTGAACCAAAAATTCTGGAGCAATCAGATGAAATGATTGACGCGTTCCTTAACGAAGCTCGATTGAAAAGTAAGGCTGACCGAGAACGCAAGACGGCTATATTTGAAAGGGCCAAGCGCCAGCGACTTGATGAAAGAGCTGAGACGATCCCGCTGGAGCAAAATACCTCCACCGTTGACAAAAGCCAATTCAAGATAAGGAAAAGGTTTGCTAAGGCCATATCAATGGGCATGAAGCTACCATCCTCTGAAGAAAACATCACCGGTGAATTGGAAATGCACCCCTCCTATTGCTTATATCATCAGAAGGTTTCGCACCCCACTCAAGAGTGCAAAGCTTTCGATAGATGGTGGCAAGGATACGTTGCTCATCGACAACACCTTAAATGGGAAAAGCGTAAAACTCGTCGGGAGCAAAGAAATATGACCGAAGAGCTTAAAAGAACTACCGGCGATTGTCGCGTGGTTAACACCAGCGGGTCACAAGTGCCTACATTCGGGAGCGATTCTGATGAGGAGCTAGAACTTGCCCCTCTCTTTAAAGAGTCCACTTCGGGAAAAGAAAAAGAGCCGAAGGTCTGCGAAAATATTCGGCTGCGGAATCGGACGCTGCCTGAAAAGAACCTCGGACCCTCAAACAGAAAAGATAAAGGGAAAGAAAAGGTCTCTGAAGATATCGTCTTCGATGACCAAGTTCTGGAGGAGATAAGCGCCAACAACCCGCCGAAGAAGAATAATGTGGATTACAACGTCTTAGCACATTTGAGGAAGCTGCCCTCACAGCTCAGTATTCTTGACGCCTTTTTGCTATCAAAAGAGGTGAGAGATTCGTTGATTAAGGCACTCCAAGATCCGGAACAATTCCAAGCATGCCTGGCCGAGGAAAAGATGAAGGATGAATTGGAGGAAGTGCACACGGCCGATGTCACTTTCGGCGACGAGGACCTTCTCCTTGGGACGTGCGAACACAATCGCCCCCTCTATGTCTCAGGATACTGCCATGATATTAAGATAGACAAAATCCTGATCGACAATGGATCCTCCGTTAATCTCCTCCACGTGCGGGTGTTAAAAGAAATCTGCATGAGCGTCCAGCATCTTGCTCATGACAAGATCACCATCTCCGGGTTCGACTCGAACTCTTGGGTCTGTGATACTGACGCTACGCTTCGGGCTACTCGTCACGGACATTAAGTTCCATGTCATAGACTCCAAGACATGCTACAACGCTTTGCTCGGCCAACCATGGTTACACGAGTACAATATCATCCCTTCTACACAACATCAGTGTATGAAGTATTTTAAGGATGGTTTCGAGTATACCGTGACGGGAGAACTAAACCCGTTCTCTGTGAACGAGGTCCGCAAATATGAAGATGCCAAATACTTCTTACCGGATTTCGAAGACACGGAGAAGTGTCACAAGTCGGAGAACAAAGCTAACGCCACCATCCCTGTCTTTAGCAGTGATACTGAAGAGGAAGAAGAGATAGTTTATTCGGGTCCGCCCCAACACAATAAGCCAGGACCGTCCACTCCTACGTTGGTCTTTGGTAGCGACTCGGAAGATGAGATCCATGTTGTATTCTCTGCTCGACCTTCAATACGAACGTCCGCTGACGAAGAGCAAAGTCTACAAGTCGCCATAGTGCCGCTTAAACACCATAAAGAACTGGATGCACTTAATATTTACAATGTAGAAGAGCTGCAAACGTTCTATATCCCTCCCAGGCGAGAAAGTGAGAAAGCGATTCTGTTCTATCGCTCTGAAGAAACCAAGGTGGAAAAAGAAATCTGGCATAGCACGGATCCTACGCTCGATAGGCTTCAGCCTATCCGTTTTCCCAGATATTATACGGAAGGTTTGAAAAAGCTGCTGAAACGCCAGGGGATATTCTTCAAGCAGACCGTTCAAAAAGCCAAGTTCTATGACAAAGTCTGGAACGTTCCCGGGACTCAACGCAAACTGCCTAATGGGAAAATGGAGACAATCGGGCTTGGATACATCCGGTCAAAGGAACGAGAGCTACTAAACAGCTGCTATGTCATGTATGACTTCAATGAAGAAGCAGATGCTCAATGGGAGGATGCTAATCCTGAGCCAGTGAAAGTTCCAGAGGTAAAAGAGCCCAGTCCGTCGTTCGAAGAACAAATGGACAAGCTTATAAGGGAAGCGGGTCAAAAAGTCCGAGACGACCATAACCGCGAAATGGTCATCTACGAGAAAGCCAAAACGCAATGCCTCCTCCAACAGGCCGTGAAAGATGAAAATGCCGCTCCTTGTCAACCTGTTATAAAGAAGGTTCGACGCAAAAGCAGAAATAAGTCGAAAGGCCAAAAAGGCGCTCAACAGCAACAAAGCAGGGCTAAGAAGCCATGCAAACGGGAGTCGAGCGTTATTGATATATCCCTCATGAAGAAAATGGGTCGAGCATACTCTTTCCCTCGGGATAAGACGAAGAAGATACTTGATCTTGCTCTAAAACATCAAATGCTTACACTGCCGGAGTCTAAACACTCCAAACAAGCGGGCGAAGTCTCACACCCGGACTATTGCTCTTACTATCGAGTAATAGGGCATCCTCTTGAAGACTGCTTCACCTTCAAGAATTGGGTTGAAGATCAGTATCAGCTTGGCAAGTTCGTTCTGTCCGACAACTGGAGGGTAGCGCCGCCACAGAAGCACGAACCCAAGGCCACGAAAGAAGAACCAGTTCCATATTGGGATTGGAAGCGAATACGTACTTGTCACGTGATAACGATATCAAAAGAAGAGCCCGAGGACATGGATGACCTTCCCTGGTGCTTCGAAAACAGCAAAGACGAGGTAATCTCAGAATTTCCACCAGCGCCAAAAGAGCTGGAAGATAGAATTCATACTACTGCAGATAACCTTAAGAAAATTGAGTTGGGAACGGAATGACCCGCGACCGACATTCATCAGCGAGCTGCTATCTGAAGAAAGGGTGGCTGCGTTAAAGGACGTGCTTCTACAGCATAGAGATTGCTTCGCGTGGAACTATTCCGAAATGCCGGGACTAGATCCAGAAATTTCTGTGCACAGATTGGCGATATCCCCGGACATCAAGCCAGTCAAACAGGTGCCGAGAAGAATGCGGCTCGAGCTTGAGATGAGCATCAATGCTGAGGTTAAGAAGCTGATCGATTCTGGCTTCATCCAGGAAGTTCAATACCCTGAATGGATCGCCAACATCGTCCCGATGATGAAGAAAAATGGGACAGTGCGCATATGCGTAGACTTCCGGGATCTTAATAAAGCTTGCCCGAAGGATGATTTCCCAGTGCCAGTCACCGAACTGATGATAGACAATACGTCCACTCATGAGGTTTTCTCCTTCATGGACGGCTCGTCAGGATATAATCAGATAAAAATGCATCCTGAAGACCAGAAGCACACAGCCTTCAGGACCCCTTTGGGAATATTTTGTTATAAGGTGATGCCCTTCGGTCTAAAGAACGCCGGTGCTACCTACCAAAGGGCCATGACGAAGATCTTCGATGACCTTATACACGAAATCGTCGAATGCTATATCGACGATCTTGTGGTTAAAAGCAAATCATACGAGGAACATCTCGAGCATTTGAAGATCGTATTTCAACGCCTTCGGCAATATAACTTGAAGATGAACCCTCTCAAGTGTGCATTCGGAGTTTCCTCGGGCAAATTCCTGGGATTCATCATCCGGCATCGAGGCATTGAGATAGATCCGTCAAAGATCAAGGCGATCATGAAAATGCCTCCGCCAAAGACCCTCAAACAGCTGCGATCTCTCCAAGGGAAGCTCGCGTATATACGGCGATTTATAGCTAACCTTTCAGGCAAGTGCCGTCCTTACAGCCACCTGATAAAGAAGGGAACCCCGTTCGTCTGGGACCAAAAATGCCAAAGCGCGCTAGACGAGATCAAGCAATACCTGCAGAGCCCGCCAGTGCTGGCTGCTCCGGTCAAAGGAAAGCCCCTCATTCTTTATACAACTGCTCTCGAAGGCTCCTTAGGCGCATTATGGGCACAAGAGAACGATCAAAGGAAAGAAAGAGCACTCTACTACTTAAGTCGAGTTCTGCTGGGGGCAGAAAGCAACTACTCCCCCATTGAAAAACATTGCCTGGCGTTGATCTTT
This sequence comes from Agapanthus africanus, assembly GCA_030015575.1. Lineage (NCBI taxonomy): Eukaryota > Viridiplantae > Streptophyta > Magnoliopsida > Asparagales > Amaryllidaceae > Agapanthus > Agapanthus africanus. The sequence goes on along the minus strand of JASDDO010000019.1, from coordinate 886,941,165 downwards.
GCGATAACAAAGCTTAGACACTATGCGTTGGCGCATGAAGTCCGTCTTATTTCAAAGGTGGACCCTCTTAAATATTTAATGTCAAAGACCGTATTGACAGGACGACTTGCTAAATGGGCACTGCTCTTGATGGAGTTCTCGATAACCTATCAGCCTCTCAAGGCAGTGAAAGGCCAGGCCATCGCCGACTTCCTCGCTGAGCATCCGATACACGCCGATTCTCCTCTGAATTGCGATCTTCCAGACGAACATGCGTTTGACGCGATCGACGGTGATAATACCCGATGGGAGCTTTATTTCGACGGTGCATCTTCCGTGAAGAAGCGCAAACAAAGTACCTCTGTAATCAAATCGGGGGTAGGACTCATTTTTGTAACTCCGCAAGCTGGGATAATGCGTTTTGCTTTCTCCTTAACAGAGCCGAGGACAAATAACGAAGCCGAATACGAAGGTTTGATAGCAGGCCTTGAGATCGCCATTGACATGGGAATTGAAAACCTCCTCATATATGGAGATTCCCAGCTAGTCGTTAGTCAAGTAAACGGCGATTACCAAACGTGCAAACCGGAGTTGGTGAAGTACGGGGAAAAGGTGCAACAACTGTTGGCCCAAATTCCCTCCTATACTTTGGAGAACATACCTGTAACATCTGAGTTTAGGGTTAGTGGTAATTAAGGGTTAATGTGGGGTTTTTTGGTAAAAAGTTTACCAAAACGGGATTCTAGTATTTTATCTGGGTTTATGGTTATTTTTGTGGAATTTTATCTCGACCACACACACTTGTGCACGTCAGATGGGATTAAGATTAGGGTTTGCCATATGTTTGAGCTTGTGGGTTAGCCATGTTAAGCAAACCATGGTAGTCTAACTTTCTTTTTATTTGGTGTTAATTGAGGAGTTTTAGTTTTAAATTGGATTAGGGTTGGGGTTGTCTTGAGATTAGAAGGGGAGATTATGGTGGGCCTTGATTTGTTTCACACTACCTTCTTTTCAAAATCCCATTTGCCTCTCAAACTCATCTCACATATACACACACACCAGCCTTTTTCTGCTGATTTCATCCACCCAGAATATCAGCATCAGCAACTGAAAATAACCCCATCATTATCACCAGCACAATTTCTGCCCAAATTCCAGCAACAATATCTGCATAGCATCAGCTCTCTAAACCCTATGCAGCTGCTACAGCCACCCTAACACCAGAAAACCAGCTTCAGCCTGCTACAAACAGCCCATCAGCCCCAAAACTTCAGCCATTTTCATCATTCCAGCTCTACTACATCCTTCTTCAGCAGCAGCAGTTGCACATCAGCCCCCCCACTTCAGCCACACTCACACACACACAACCATCCTCAAATAGCCTTGCTCTACCACAAAAACCAGCTTCAGCTCCAACTCAATTCAGCAGCAACATCAGCTGAAACAGCAACACTTTCAGCCCAAAACCCACACCACATCAGCCCCAACAACATACAACTCTTCCCTTAACACTTCCTCACCCCTTGCCACTAGCAACACCTGAAACCAACACAAAATAATACTACACCACACCAGGCAACAGCAACAGCAACTTTCAGCCAAACTGCATCAGCATCAGCAGTTGCAGCAACAGCTCTTGGGCCGCAGCAGCACTGCAGCACTCGCCTTCCCATTCTTCTTCTTCTCCTTGTTTGCAAGGTCCTTAGGAGGTATAAGTCCTAAACTCTCTCCACACTACTTAGATTATATGATTGTTAAACTAGTTTAGTGATAAATGGGATTTTAGTACTAGAACTTGTGTAGTGATGCTAGATCTAGTTGCCTTGGAGTGCTTGTAGCTTAATGAATCCTTTCAGGTGTTAATTAGTCTGTTTAGCCTTGTAGTGTCGTTAAAACCGGTTAGATAGCCCTAAATTGCTAAAATGATGATAATGTAGCATGATTAGTGGTTATTTCATACCTTAACGGTGATTTTGAGTGATTTAAGAGAATTTTGGAAAAAGTGGAAGTTGTGTTAGTTAGACTAGCTCTTTTAGGTTCCGTTGAGACCAGTTAACCAGAGGATTTCCCCGGATTTCACCAAGACACCCGATTTACCCGACTTGGCGTAATTTAGCAGTTTTATCGACTTTTTGGCCTCTGTTGGATCTGCTGTTGACCCGAGACCTTTAGAATAAAATTGTGAAGACAGTGGCATGGTGAGACTAGTTGAAACACACACACAGAGCACGGGGACCCAACTCCCCCTCACGGCCGCCGGTTTAATCGTTCTGGCCGCAAATTGCGGCCAGAGTAGGGGGTGGGGTGTGGGGATTTTGGGTGTAGGGTCCTTCTGGGTAGGTTAGTCTTTTAGTATCTGTAACCTTTTGTTTTGGGCCCAGAGTCAAAATCTGGAGCTATTAACGTGTTTCCGATGTTTTAAGTCTTGTGCGACACGCGCGTGATACGCGCGGTTCTGTGGCGCGCTGCACGACACAGCGTGTCAGTTTGGGTTCTGGTGGTTTGTGCGCGTCGCGTCGTGTCATATGCACGCGCGTTTAGTTTCACGCACGCGTATCCTTTTTTATCGATATATCGCATTTTGTAGGATTTTTCCTTATATGGTGACTTTTGTGAATTCTAGGTTCGCCGGCGGGAACGTCAAGCGCAGCGGAGAAAGGCAAGCAGGTGGTCGGACACACCTAGCGCAAGATCACGGGTGAGTAGATTTAACATCTACGGGGGACGATCGTTTGGATGGCGCGAGTCGCCCGATAGATATAGCAGACTTGATATTACTTGTGACATTGTGATAAAAATACTTGCATGATAATTTGCTGTAGTTAGTATCTATATGATGTTCCATATACGCAAATTCATTATAGGACACATGCACCATTACCAGGTTTTATATGCAGCACGAGCACTATTCATGTGGACACACACACACCCTGGTAATTGCCATGTCACGGCATTAGATAACCTTTAATTTGAAACATGTTAATTGCCTAGAAATGTGATATTGCAATAGGTATTTTAAAATGAAACCATAAGAATCACTATCCTCATGCATATGTATTATCACATCATCTGCTCATGCCTAGTATAAATCATACATTGCAAATTGATACCCTAAGCATTCGTAATCATCGACATATGCATTTATGATGATTTCATGAGATTTATGATATTTCTGGATTTTGGGGGAAAGCCGCAAGATTTCAAACTGATAATTGTTTATGAATATAAAAGTTGCGGTTTTCTAGTGATGTAAAGTGTCGTCCACCATGAGTTTTGCTGTGGTTTTCGAGACCCGTTTCGAGGAGGTGGATGAACCGTCTCGGGTACTTGGTGGGCCCGGTACGGTATCCCGGGGCAAGAAGATCGCAAGAGATGGCGTTGAGCCTGGCAGGGGACGGATTACCTACCGGTGACTTCATTTGGTACAGCGGATATCCAGAGGATACCGCTGTGACCGCTGGATTGAGATATTGATGTTTGACATAGATCAGCCGGATGGCTGGGGCCAGAGATACTTGACATGGATATTTGAGGTTTGGACGGTTTTTGAGGTGTCGTTGCTGGACACGGATTTTTTTGATTTTCTTGGATGTTATGCCGATGTTTAAAAAGGAAGTTCCAAAACAAAGGAAAGAATAATTCTCATACATACTTGATAGTACTTTCATGTGGCATACATACCTGTTATTACATCCATGTGACATATATACTTGCTAGTACATTGTTGGTGCATACATACCTGCTGGTACATGTAGCCATACATGTTTTAGAAATGCCAGGACACTTGTGTGCATGCATACGATAGCCTTAGTAGATGTTATTTATTACTCACGAGCTGGCAACTCACCCCCGTTGTGCCACAGCTTTTCTGCAGGTCCGTTCCGTCAGCACTAGAGCGGCGGATACTTTTGCTTCTTTTGCACTTTTTGCCTGGACTCGAGGCTTTTGCTCATAGGTGGGTTATTATCATTTTGTACCACCTTATATATTTGTTGTATCTAGAACACTCCATCTATTGCTACTATTATTTCAATTGTACCTGTTTTATTTGGATTACTGTATAATTGACCTAGAGGTGAGATTGTCAGACTTGGGGATTTATTTTATGTTATATCTGGGTCGAGCTCACTTGAGTCGACATGCTATTTCTTATGCTCCATGCTTATTTTTGCACCTTGTTATTTTTATTGCATGGGATTTGTGACCGCCTTGAGGCGAAGAGCTAGCTCCCGCTTGGCGAAGCCATTTTCATGTTATTCATTTGTATTCCTGTTATACTCGTTTGGAGCTTGTTTTACAAGGAAACTCTGTTGGAATTTTCGGAAAAAGAGAAAGTTATTTTAAAAAGGGAATTTGATGTGTAATGGAGTAAAATGCTTAAATAAATTGGTTTTCCTTCACTCTAAAATTTCAATTGGGGTTTGTATTCTGGGCTTCGGCTTACTTATTTTACGGATGCCTTGAGACGTTTCGTAACTTAAGTGCCGGTCGCGTTCCGTACTTTGCGGGTCGTGACAAAGTTGGTATCAGAGCGATAGGTTTCACCTTTCCGAGTGTAGGATGACCCTTAGTAGATGGAGTAAGTGACTTAAGCAGGGTAGCGTAGCGTACGTATGTCCGCGGCATACTTGCGATGCGGTACTCTGCCTAGGTTACTTTAGGATATACTTGCTTAGAATTCCTTCTTCATTCCATGTATCCTATGATTCTATTGCACCGTTCTTATTGTCCTGTTTCCTGTACCAGTCACTATGCCACAGAGGACTACTAGAGCACATAGGGCTGCCGCCCGAGACAAGATTCGAGCTGGCTCGTCCGAGACTAGGACTGAGCAGGGGGTATGCCTACGCCGCAGGGACAGACCGATCCACCTTCCCCAGGCCGTATGGATAGGCTTGAGACTGGTATGGATGAGCTGCGATAGATGATGGGGAGTATGCAGGAGCTACGTCAGATGGTAGGATCCCTAGTTGTAGCTGGTCGTGCACCGAGGCCGGAGGACGTACCTACTACATCCCAGACCACTATGATACCTGCTCCTACTACTACCGCCGTGACCATCCCGGTTTCACTACAGGAGTTCATGAGGCTGAGACCTCCAGTCTTTACGGGTACCGATGCAGCAGAGGACCCGCAGACGTTCCTTGACAGCTTGGCCAGGATCTGCCGTTCGCTGAGATGTTCCGATGATCGCTGGGTAGACCTTGCGAGTTTCAGACTAGAGGGACTCACACAGATATGGTGAGAGTCAGTTCTGAGAGGTCGAGCTGCAGGTCTACCGCCCATGACCTGGACCGAGTTCACAGCAGTTTTCCTTGCCCGTTTCCTCCCGGAGAGCGTTCGCGACGCCAGAGCTCATAGTTTCGAGGCCTTGATCAAGACACCTGGCATGACGGTGTCTGAGTATGACGTCCAGTTTACACACTTGTCCCGATATGCTCCGTACCTGGTAGATACCGAAGCAAAGAGGGTGAAGAGGTTCATACAGGGACTGGATGCCCAGCTTTATCTTGCCATTGGCGCCCAGCATTTCGATACCTATTCAGCAGCTATGGATACGGTGTTGCGGATGGAGACACGTATTTCAGCGACTTCGGCCGTTCTCGGGCCAAAGAGGATTCGTACCGGCACGCCAGATCAGGGACAGCATGCCAGATTCATTCCAAGAGATTGGACCGGCAGAGGGTTTGGACGAGGTCAGCTGTATGGGTCGTATACGCAGGGACAGCAGTCATCGCCAGGGTGCTTTAGGTGCGGGAGTCTGCACCATCGTATTAGAGATTGTCCAGTGAGGCGACAGGGAGCGGCGACAGTTCCGCATGTGACTCTACCTCCATCACCGCCCCCTCCTCAGAGAGCTCTACTACCTGCCGCAGGCGATACTCCACGCCAGTTAGGTGCACCCAGAGGCCGTGGACGCGGTGCACTGACCTAGAGAGGACGAGGAGGCAGAGGCCGAGGCCGAGGTCAGCCCGCTATAGGAGGATGTCAGGCCCGAGTTTTTGCATTGACACCACAGGATGCGCAGGCATCCAATGCCGTCGTTATTGGTACCTTATCTGTATGCTCTATTGATGCACACGTGTTGTTCGATCCCGGATCCACGCACTCATACGTTTCCACCCACTTCGTCGCGAGTTTGGGTAGAGAGTCCGGTTTGCTTGATCAGCCGCTTGTTGTGACCACTCCTGTGGGAGAGTCTTTTGTTGCTAGGCACGTGTTCCGATCCTGTACCGTTCGTATTGGCGAGCGAGAGCTGCCTTTCGACTTGATCCTTCTTGAGATGTTGGACTTCGACGTTCTTTTGGGCATGGATTGGTTAGCCACGTGCTATGCGTCAGTGGACTGCCGCGAGAAGACCGTTAGATTTTGTTTTCCCGGCGAGTCGGCTTTTGTTGTGCAGGGGGACCGTGGTGCCGCCCCTCACATTTTGATTTCTTCCCTTCGCGCTGATCAGCTGTTGAGGAAGGGATGTCGGGGATTTCTATCCTATGTATGCGATACTAGAGCTATGGATGTTCCCTTGGACCAGGTTCCGATTGCATGCGAGTTCCCCGATGTCTTTCCTGACGAGCTGCCAGGGCTGCCGCCTGAGCGCGATGTCGAGTTCTGTATTGATTTGATTCCCGGTTCGGGGCCTATTTTTATACCGCCTTATCGGATGGCCCCGGCGGAGCTTAGAGAGTTGAAGGTCCAGCTGCAAGATTTGTTAGATAAGGGACTTATTCGGCCCAGTGTTTCTCCATGGGGTGCTCCGGTCCTGTTTGTCAAGAAGAAGGACGGAAGCTTGCGCTTATGTATCGACTATCGCCAGCTGAACAAGGTTACCGTGCGAAACAGATATCCGTTGCCACGCATTGATGATTTGTTCGACCAGTTCCAGGGTGCGGGGTATTTTTCGAGGATCGACTTACGATCAGGATACCACCAGCTGCGAGTCCGACAGGAGGATATACCGAAGACAGCCTTCCGTACACGCTATGGCCACTACGAGTTTCTGGTGATGTCGTTCGGACTCACCAACGCCCCCGCAGCATTTATGGATTTGATGAACCATACCTTCAGGCCGTATCTGGACTTGTTCATCATCGTGTTCATCGACGATATTTTGGTGTACTCCCGGAGCCGAGAGGAGCACGAGCAGCACCTGCGGATTACGTTACAGACATGAGGGAGCACCAGCTGTTCGCAAAGTTCTCCAAGTGTGCATTCTGGCTGGACATCGTCGGATTCTTGGGTCACGTGATTACGAGAGATGGCATATGTGTGGACCCGAAGAAGATTGAGGCTGTTCAGCAGTGGCCCCGACCGACGTCGGTTACCGAGATCCGTAGTTTTCTAGGCCTGGCGGGCTACTACAGGTGATTCGTTCAGGACTTCTCCGGTATAGCTGCACCTTTGACCGGTTTGACCCGGAAGGGAGTTCCCTTCGTCTGGACGGAGGAGTGCGAGCGTAGTTTCCAGCAGCTACGGAGGTGTTTGACTACGGCGCCGGTATTATCATTGCCTTCAGGATCAGGAGGTTTCGTGGTTTACTGTGACGCTTCGCGGGTGGGGTTAGGTTGCGTGTTGATGCAGCACGACAGGGTGATCGCGTATGCTTCGCGGCAATTGAAGAAACACGAACAGAACTACCCCACTCATGATTTGGAGATGGCTGCAGTGGTCTTTGCACTGAAGATATGGCGACATTACCTATATGGCGAGTCGTGCTAAATATTCACAGACCACAAGAGCTTAAAATACACATTTCAGCAGCGAGACCTGAACCTCAGACAGCGTCGTTGGATGGAGTTGGTGAAAGACTATGACTGCGAGATCTTGTACCACCCGGGCAAGGCGAATGTGGTAGCGGATGCTTTGAGCAGGAGGCCCGGGGGTAGTCTATCCTATTTGCGCACAGTGCAGAGGTAGTCGTCAGCAGATTGGCAGATTTTATGCGACAGTCGAGTTGAGTTCGAGTTCACTCCGACAGGGAGACAGCTCGCGCATATTCATGCATGCCCACAGTTGCTTGACCGTATATATGAGGCACAGCGCAGAGATGACCGTTGCTCAGAGATCATGGCACAGATGGGACAGGGCAGATTTTCCGAGTTCGTGATTGATGATCAGGGGATTTTACGATTTGGATTTAGACTGTGCGTACCAGATGCTGATGGATTGCGGCGCGACATTCTTGAGGAGGCACATCGATCGGAGTATAGTGTCCACCCCGGTTCCACCAAGATGTACCAGGATATGAGAGAGACCTACTGGTGGGACGGAATGAAGAGGGACATCGCGTAGTTCGTATCAAGATGCCTTACTTGTCAGCAAGTCAAGGCCGAGCACCAGAGGCCCGCAGGAGAGCTACAGTCGTTACCCATTCCGGAGTGGAAATGGGAGCAGATTTCGATGGATTTCGTTGTGGGTCTACCCAGGACCAGTCGAGGGTATGACTCCATCTGGGTGATCGTAGATCGATTGACGAAAGCGGCTCACTTTCTGCCAGTGAAGACCACTTTCAGCTTCGCTCAGTATGCCTAGCTTTATATCGACGAGATCGTGCGGTTGCATGGCGTACCGACTTGTATCGTGTCAGATCGAGGCACCCAGTTTACTAGCCGACTATGGCAGAGGCTTCAGGAGGCATTAGGCACTCGGTTGAGTTTCAGCACAGCATTTCATTCGCAGACCGACGGACAGTCAGAGCGGACCATTCAGACTCTCGAGGACATGCTCAGAGCGTGTGTTTTGGACTTCGGCGGTAGCTGGGATCGTCATTTACCTCTAATTGAGTTCTCCTATAACAACAGCTTCCAGGATACTATTCGGATGGCACCTTTCGAGGCGTTGTATGGGAGGAGATGTAGATCACCCGTTTGTTGGACCGAGCTGAGCGAGAGCAGTATTTTCGGGCCGCAGATTATGCAGGAGACGACCGAGAAAGTACAGCTGATTCGAGACCGTATGAGGGCAGCTCAGAGCAGGCAGAAATCGTATGCAGACAGGCGCCGTCGCAGATTAGAGTTCGCTGTTGGCGACCATGTTTTTCTGAGGGTCTCTCCGATGAAGGGCGTGATGCGTTTTGGACGAAAGGGGAAGCTTAGCCCTAGATTCATAGGCCCCTTCGAGATCCTCGAGCGTGTCAGCGCTGTTGCATATCGTTTGGCTCTTCCACCTAGCTTTTCAGATGTTCATCCGTCTTCCATGTATCGATGCTACGCCGTTATTTGCATGACCCTTCCCACACGATTCAGCATCAGACAGTTCAGCTCGAGCCCGACCTTTCGTTCACCGTGCAGCCAGTCGAGATATTGGATCGGCAAGTGAAGAAACTTCGATCAAAAGTCCTGCCATCCGTGAAAGTTCTTTGGCGCAGCCCGAGCAGCGAGGAGATCACTTGGGAGGCCGAGGGAGAGATGCGGAAGAAATCCCCTCATCTTTTTGAAGGTACGCGTAGCTGCATATTTTAAAATTCGGGAACGAATTTTCTTAAGGGGGGAAGACTGTAACACCTGAGTTTAGGGTTAGTGGTAATTAAGGGTTAATGTGGGGTTTTTTGGTAAAAAGTTTACCAAAACGGGATTCTAGTATTTTATCTGGGTTTATGGTTATTTTTGTGGAATTTTATCTCGACCACACACACTTGTGCACGTCAGATGGGATTAAGATTAGGGTTTGCCATATGTTTGAGCTTGTGGGTTAGCCATGTTAAGCTAACCATGGTAGTCTAACTTCTTTTTATTTGGTGTTAATTGAGGAGTTTTAGTTTTAAATTGGATTAGGGTTGGGGTTGTCTTGAGATTAGAAGGGGAGATTATGGTGGGCCTTGATTTGTTTCACACTACCTTCTTTTCAAAATCCCATTTGCCTCTCAAACTCATTTCATATATACACACACACCAGCCTTTTTCTGCTGATTTCAGCCACCCAGAATATCAGCATCAGCAACTGAAAATAACCCCATCATTATCACCAGCACAATTTCTGCCCAAATTCCAGCAACAATATCTGCATAGCATCAGCTCTCTAAACCCTATGCAGCTGCAACAGCCACCCTAACACCAGAAAACCAGCTTCAGCCTGCTACAAACAGCCCATCATCCCCAAAACTTCAGCCATTTTCATCATTCCAGCTCTACTACATCCTTCTTCAGCAGCAGCAGCTGCACATCAGCCCCCCCACTTCAGCCACACTCACACACACACAACCATCCTCAAATAGCCTTGCTCTATCACAAAAACCAGCTTCAGCTCCAACTCAATTCAGCAGCAACATCAGCTGAAACAGCAACACTTTCAGCCCAAAACCCACACCACATCAGCCCCAACAACATACAACTCTTCCCTTAACACTTCCTCACCCCTTGCCACTAGCAACACCTGAAACCAACATAAAATAATACTACACCACACCAGGCAACAGCAACAGCAACTTTCAGCCAAACTGCATCAGCATCAGCAGTTGCAGCAACAGCTCTTGGGCCGCAGCAGCACTGCAGCACTCGCCTTCCCATTCTTCTTCTTCTCCTTGTTTGCAAGGTCCCTAGGAGGTATAAGTCCTAAACTCTCTCCACACTACTTAGATTATGTGATTGTTAAACTAGTCTAGTGATAAATGGGATTTTAGTACTAGAACTTGTGTAGTGATGCTAGATCTAGTTGCCTTGGAGTGCTTGTAGCTTAATGAATCCTTTCAGGTGTTAATTAGTCTGTTTAGCCTTGTAGTGTCGTTAAAACCGGTTAGATAGCCCTAAATTGTTAAAATGATGATAATGTAGCATGATTAGTGGTTATTTCATGCCTTAACGGTGATTTTGAGTGATTTAAGAGAATTTTGGCAAAAGTGGAAGTTGTGTTAGTTAGACTAGTCCTTTTAGGTTCTGTTGAGACCAGTTAACCAGAGGATTTCCCCGGATTTCACCAAGACACCCGATTTACCCGACTTGGCGTAATTTAGCAGTTTTATCGACTTTTTGGCCTCTGTTGGATCTGCTGTTGACCCGAGACCTTTAGAATAAAATTGTGAAGACAGTGGCATGGTGAGACTAGTTGAAACACACACACAGAGCACGGAGACCCAACTCCCCCTCACGGCCACCGTTTTAATCGTTCTGGCCGTAAATTGCGGCCAGAGTAGGGGGTGGGGTGTGGGGATTTTGGGAGTAGGGTCCTTCTGGGTAGTTTAGTCTTTTAGTATCTGTAACTTTTTATTTTGGGCCCAGAGTCAAAATCTGGAGCTATTAACGTGTTTCCGATGTTTTAAGTCTTGTGCGACACGCGCGTGATACGCGCGGTTCTGTGGCGCGCTGCGCGACACAGCGTGTCAGTTTGGGTTCTGGTGGTTTGTGCGCATCGCGTCGTGTCATATGCACGCGCGTTTAGTTTCACGCACGCGTATCCTTTTTTATCGATATATCGCATTTTGCAGGATTTTTCCTTATATGGTGACTTTTGTGAATTCTAGGTTCGCCGGCGGGAACGTCAAGCGCAGCGGAGAAAGGCAAGCAGGTGGTCGGACACACCTAGCGTAAGATCACGGGTGAGTAGATTTAACATCTACGGGGGACGATCGTTTGGATGGCGCGAGTTGCCCGATAGATATAGCAGACTTGATATTACTTGTGACATTGTGATAAAAATATTGCATGATAATTGTTGTAGTTAGTATCTATATGATGTTCCATATACGCAAATTCATTATAGGACACATGCACCATTACCAGGTTTTATATGCAGCACGAGCACTATTCATGTGGACACACACACACCCTGGTAATTGCCATGTCACGGCATTAGATAACCTTTAATTTGAAACATGTTAATTGCCTAGAAATGTGATATTGCAATAGGTATTTTAAAATGAAACCATAAGAATCACTATCCTCATGCATATGTATTATCACATCATCTGCTCATGCCTAGTATAAATCATACATTGCAAATTGATACCCTAAGCATTCATAATCATCGACATATGCATTTATGATGATTTCATGAGATTTATGATATTTCTGGATTTTGGGGGAAAGCCGCAAGATTTCAAACTGATAATTGTTTATGAATATAAAAGTTGCGGTTTTCTAGTGATGTAAAGTGTCGTCCACCATGAGTTTTGCTGTGGTTTTCAAGACCCGTTTCGAGGAGGTGGATGAACCGTCTCAGGTACATGGTGGGCCCGGTATGGTACCCCGGGGAAAGAAGATCGTAGGAGATGGCGTTGAGCCTGGCAGGGGACGGATTACCTACCGGTGACTTCATTTGGTACAACGGATATCCAGAGGATACCGACTGTAACCGCTGGATTGAGATATTGACGTTTGACATGGATCAGCCGGATGGCTGGGACCAGAGATACTTAACATGGATATTTGAGGTTTGGACGGTTTTTGAGGTGTCGTTGCTGGACACGGATTTTATTGATTTTCTTGGATGTTATGCTGATGTTTAAAAAGGAAGTTCCAAAACAAAGGAAAGAATAATTCTCATACATACTTGATAGTACTTTCATGTAGCATACATACCTGTTATTACATCCATGTGACATATATACTTGCTAGTACACTGTTGGTGCATACATACCTGCTGGTAGATGTAGCCATACCTGTTTTAGGAATGCCAGGACACTTGTGTGCATGCATACGATAGCCTTAGTAGATGTTATTTATTACTCACGAGCTGGCAACTCACCCCCGTTGTGCCACAGCTTTTCTGCAGGTCCATTCCGTCAGCACTAGAGCGGCGGATACTTTTGCTTCTTTTGCACTTTTTGCCTGGACTCGAGACTTTTGCTCATAGGTGGGTTATTATCATTTTGTACCACCTTATATATTTGTTGTATCTGGAACACTCCATCTACTGCTACTATTATTTCAATTGTACCTGTTTTATTTGGATTACTGTATAATTGACCTAGAGGTGAGATTGTCAGACTTGGGGATTTATTTTATGTTATATCTGGGGTCGAGCTTACTTGAGTCGACATGCTATTTTTTATGCTTCATGCTTATTTATGCACCTTGTTATTTTTATTGCGTGGGATTTGTGACCGCCTTGAGGCGAAGAGCTAGCTCCCGCTTGGGGAAGCCATTTTCATGTTATTCATTTGTATTCCTGTTATACTCGTTTGGAGCTTGTTTTACAAGGAAACTCTGTTGGAATTTTCGGAAAAAGAGAAAGTTATTTTAAAAAGGGAATTTGATGTGTAATGGAGTAAAATGCTTAAATAAATTGGTTTTCTTTCACTCTAAAATTTCAATTGGGGTTTGTATTCTGGGCTTCGGCTTACTTATTTTACGGACGTCTTGAGACGTTTCGTAACTTAAGTGCCGGTCGCGTTCCGTACTTTGCGGCTCATGACAATACCGCGCGCGGAAAACAGCAAAGCAGACGCATTGGCCAAACTTGCTAAAGAACTGGCTGACGAGAACCTCGATGACGTTAGAATCATGGTACAAAGCCGTCGGGTGCTTGCCCCAGCAGAAATATCTCCGGAATCATCCGAAGAAAAAGGAGCGAGTAAGCAGACGACCCTGCAAGTAAAAGATTGGGAAAATACCGAGGATTGGAGAGAAGTCTTCATAGATTACTTCAAGTCCCACCGAATGCCTGAAGAAGCGTCCACAAGACATCAGCTCATGAAACGAGCTCTGTCTTTCGCCTTCGTCAATGATACTCTGTACAAGAGGTCGTTTGATTCTCTGTGGCTGAGATGCTTAGGACCTGACGAAGCGAGAAGGGTCTTCCAGGAAGTTCATGACGGACTCTGCGGTTATCACCAAGCGGGCCCAAAGATGAAGTTGAAGATCAAACGGATGGGCTACTACTGGCCCACGATGATTCAGGACTGCCTCGAATATGTGAAGCAATGCCACTCATGCCAAATTCATGGGGACTTCATCCACTAGCATCCAAATCCACTCCATCCAACGGTGGCTAGCTGGCCGTTCGAGATGTGGGGAACTGACATAGTCGGCCCCATCGAACCAGCATCGTCTAGGGGACATCGTTTCATCCTGGCGATGACTGACTACTTCTCTAAATGGGCAGAAGCGGTACCACTGAGGGAAGTGAAGACGGAGAATATCCTCCATTTCTTCAAGACGCATGTCATATATCGGTTTGGAACTCCGCGACGGATCATCTCCGACAACGGGCCAGCTTACAGAAGCCATAAGATCAGTCGCTTCGCACAGCAGCATAATATTGACTGGAGATATTCTTTAGTTTACAATCCGCGAGCTAATGGTCTAGCTGAAGCCTTCAACAAGACCCTGACGAAAATCATGAAAAAGACGGTGTCCCGAAATAAGAGAGACTGGCACGAGAGACAGCAAGAGGCTCTTTGGACGTATCGAACTACGTTCAAGACGGCCATGAACACAACGCCGTACGTGTTGGTATTTAGGACAGAAGCAGTACTCCCCCTCGAGATAGAGTTACCCTCTCTACGAGTGGCAGTCCACTACGAGCTGACGGACGAAGAAAATGCTCACTTTCGGCTTGAGGAGCTTGATGCCCTCGATGAAACCCGGCTTATAGCGCAACAAAATCTGGAAGCCTATAAAGAAAAGATGACGCGCTCATATGAATGATTGACTCGGCCGAGGACATTCCGCCAAGGCAAGCTCGTGCTAGTGGTCAAAAGGCCTATGATTCCCAATCGCGCCAAGCGGGGAAAATTCGAGCCAAACTATGAAGGCCCGTACATCATAGACAAGGTCTACCAACGTGGAGCTTATCTACTCATGGATATGCACGGTGAAAGGCCTTACAGGCCAATAAATGGTCGATTCCTAAAGAAATACTACGCTTAGCGAGTTACTGCCTAGGTCAATGGTAGATGACGACGACTATGTCCGCTCGCTATCTTCCTAAGCTCAAACTTTATAAGCAGTAGTCAGCCGTTTCCTGGGCGGACCGAAACGTCCTTAAACTAATGGCGGACCGAAACGTCCTTAAACTAATAAAGGACCGAAACGTCTTTAAACTACTACCGCAGCATCCTTAGGCTGACGAGATAAAAAAAAAGAAAAAGAAAATAATAATAAAAAATGAATGAATAAAAAAAAATGGTATGTCCATAAACAAAAAGGGCACGGATGAAAACCCGAAAGGGCTCCGTGAGTAAAAACAGCAGGGCTACCGGCGAGTGTTCGTGAAAACCCGAAAGGGCGCGACCTCGTAAAAAAAAAGGTAAATAAAAATAAAAAGAATAAAAAAAAGGGGTATGTCCATAAGCAAAAAGGGCACGGATGAAAACCCGAAAGGGCTCCGTGAGTAAAAACAGCAGGACTACCGGCGAGTGTTTGTGAAAACCCGAAAGGGCGCAACCTCGTTAAAGGACACTTACAAGATCCTCTCGACCTTGTAGGGAGAAACCACCTGCGTGAGATCCTTATGACTCACAAAGGAGCAACACACTTAGGGATCCCCACGATTCCTAAGGAGAAAATACACTTACGAGATCCTCACAACTCGTAAGGAGAACTCTCTTATGGGACCCTCACGGCTCATAAGATTTGAAAGTCTTAAGTCACAGAAACCTAAACCCGTGCTTAAGCAACCCCCACAACCTTTAATTTATGCCCTACAAGTGGTTCAATACTGACCCTTGTATACAATCCACGGGCGCGAATAAACATTTCCCTAACCAAGTCTCATCCGTGACTGGGGATATGTACGCATGATGAACAACCCTTGTAAGTCCTCTCGACTTACAAGAAGAAAACCCTCTTGTAGGATCCTTACGACTTACAGAGGAACATACACTTAAGAATCCTCACGATTCCTAAGAAGAAAATACACCTACAAGATCCTCACGACTTGTAGGAAGAAATACCTTTGTGAGACCCTTACGGCTCATGAAGTCAAAAGCCATAGTCAACAGGACCTTAACCCTGGTCGCTAAGCCACCTTTGTTCGACATCGACAGAGGTAGATGATGATTCGCTCCTGGCAATATCCCAGTTGTAGCGGTGCTGATGCCGAAATCGGTGTTTAACTCCAGGTTTACGGCAGAAAGCCTGTAGGCTGCACATGCATACGAAATAGCCGAAATGATGGGGCAACTTGCAACAAAAAAAACAGCAAGTAAAATGTATGCATGAAAAATAGCCGAAATGATTGGGCAACTCGCAATAAAAAGCAGCGAGTGAAAATAAAATAAACGGCCGAAATGATTGGGCACCGCGAAAAATAGCCGAAATGATTGGGCAATCGCGACCTTCGCAATATAAAAGCTGAAATGATAGAGCATCGCGGAAATAAAACAAAAAAAAATGATGATGATAAAACTTTGGCCCTACGATTAAGATCACATCGATCCCTGTATACAATCCAAGGGCGTAAACAAACAAGAGGGAACTATACTTTCCCAACAGGCTCCGCCAGAAAACGAAGCCAAATCTCGACGGTTCATTCCAACTCCGAAGAAACTAGTGTCTTCAGCAAATATCTCAACTCAAGGAAACAAACACTCCTTGACGAGAGCCTCCTGATCCGCGTCAACTCGCAGAGCAACCAGTGCCTTCGTGGGAAATTCTCGACTCGTTTCAAACCCCAAGCGCTAGGGAAACAAATAATCCCTAGCAAACACCTCAACTCACGGATACAAACACTCCTTGACGAGAGCCTCCTGATTCACGTCGACTCGCAGAGCAACCAGTGCCTCCGTGGGAAATTCTTGACTCGTTTCAACACCAAGGAAACAAATAATCCTTGGCGCTAGGGAAACAAATAATCCCTAGCAAACACCTCAACTCACGGATACAAACACTCCTTGACGAGAGCCTTCTGATTCGCGTGGACTCGCAGAGCAACCAGTACCTCTGTGGGAAATTCTTGACTCGTTTCAACACCAAGGAAACAAATAATCCTTGGCGCTAGGGAGACAAATAATCCCTAGCAAACTCCTCAACTCAAGGAAACAAACACTCCTTGGCGAGAGCTTCCTGATTCGCGTCGACTCGCAGAGCAACCAGTGCCTCCGTAGGAAATTCTCGATCCGTTTCAACACCAAGGAAACAAATAATCCTTGGCGCTAGGAAAACAAATAATCCCTAGCAAACTCCTCAACTCACGGATACATACACTCATTGACGAGAGCCTCCTGATTCGCGTCGACTCACAGAGCAACCAGTGCCTCCGTGGGAAATTCTCGACTCGTTTCAACACCAAGGAAACAAATAATCCTTGGCGCTAGGGAAACAAATAATCCCTAGCAAACACCTCAACTCACGGATACAAACACTCCTTGACGAGAGCCTCCTGATTCGCGTCGAATCGCAGAGCAACCAGTGCCTCCGTGGGAAATTCTCGATCCGTTTCAACACCAAGGAAACAAATAATCCTTGGCGCTAGGGAAACAAATAATCCCTAGCAAAGTCCTCAAACTCAAGGAAGCAAACACTCCTTGACGAGAGCCTCCTGATTCGTGTCGGCTCGAAGAGAAACCAGCGTCTCCGCGGGAAAACTCCCGATCCATCTCAACTTACAAGATGAAGCCTCAGGCAGCAGGGACTAAAAAACTTGCTTCTTGAACAATGGGACCCTGCAAGTCGATCTGAACGGTCTTTTGCATACTATCCACGGGTCTCACTCTCCGAAGTCAAGTTTCGACAAGGAGGGAAACAACCGCTTACGAGTCCTCTCGACTCGTAAGAGGGAGAAATTCTCTTACAAGATTCTTACGACTTACAAGAGAAAACACACTTAGGAATCCTCACGATTCCTAAAGAGAAAAACCCACCTACGAGATCCTCTCGATCCGTAGGGAGAAAAGTTTCTATGAGACCCTCACGGCTCATAAAGTTGAAAAGTCTTAGGAGGCAGATCTGAACCTGCAGCCTAAGCCATCGCTATCCTATGAAGAAATCAAGAGGCCTACTCTATTATATGCTAATTGTGACGACATGCTGAGAAAGAAGAAAAGCAACAGAAAGAGCATCCGATTCACATTTGATCAAGCGTTCAAGACAGATTCATTCATGCATGGGCAAAGAGACTCAGGACAAAAGATATATAATAAAGACAAGCTGGGATAAAAAAAAAATTCCATTAATATTGCCCGAAGTTCTTACAGTCATAAAAACAATAAACGAAAGTTACAATGGAATAACCTCAGATCCAGGGCATGGATTGAGGAATTCAAAAGCGACCCTATCTATGACTTTCCAGGCCTCGCGGACCATCCTAGTGTGCTTTCTTTCGCGAGCACAAGCGTCAGGGTCCCCCTTGATGTCTTCCACCCTCCGATAAGCAGCAAGTATGGCGGACTGTTGAAAAACCTCGTGCAAGAGATCGATAAGACTGTCTCGCCGTCTCTTCGATATAAAGTTCAACAGGTACACTGAGTGCACCTTGTCCTCAGCGGCATCCAACGCCCTAAGCGGCACACCAGAACAGAATAGGGGAAGCGCTTCCCAGATGGCTCCCACAATAAGCTTAAGAAGGGAAGAACGTCGAGGAAGCAGTGGACCATTGTATGCGTCGAAGCGGCTCATTATTTCAGCACACTCCGCATTTGTGAACTCTCAATTTTGACAGCAGCCAAGTCGGCGTATGTCCCCATAAGAGATGATCTCATTAAGAGCATATATATGGGCGTCCATTGTTCCTGTGAAAGAAGATCAACAGAATTAGCAGACCGACCGATTAAGCGAATTCTTGTTAAAAAAAAAACGAGCACTGAGAGTTAAACTCCTCAAGAACAATGCTCTACGAATGGGAGTGACTATCAAAATCCTAATAAAGGAAATTAAAAAAAAAAGTCCCCCAAGACTCTGAGATCATTATTATTAAGAAATGAGATATGATATAATCCATTAAAACGCAAAATTCCATTTTTAATTTTCATTATCCATACTCAAACTCTTAAGAGTTCTTTTTTTTAGATCAAAGGGATCTATGTTTTGCCAAAGATGCAAGGTTCTGTTCATGGGTCAAGAAACCCTAAAATAGATTCTTGATAGCAAGGCTCTATTGGTGAGATCCCAAAGGGGTTTTTCTTTAGATCAAAACATCTATGAGAGCAAGGCTCTGTTAATTGAACTTAATTTAATTTAACTTAAAATTTTACCTAAGAGGGTGCTGGGTTCTGAACTCTGAAAGTTCTTAAAAAGAAATGAGAGCAAGGCTCTAAAAGTTCTTAAACAAGAGCAAGGCTCTGAGTTTCTGAAAATAAAATTTTTGGAAGATGATGATCATCTGTGAAGGACCAAAGGTCCTATTCATAGGCATCAAGTGCCCTTTCAACTTCCAAAAGCTACCGCAACGGTGGAGGGGTATTTGTTTACCCCAATCAGAGCAAAGCTCTATTCAAATTCCAAAGCGGGAGATGAAGCAACGCTTCATCTTCCCCCAATCAGAGCAAGGCTCTACTTTGAAAATCTAAGTTTAATAAATGAAGCAACGCTTCAGATCCTCTGCGCTACGCGCAACGCGCCACGTGGCAGGCGCAGACACATCAGCGCAGTGCCCAAAGCAGCACACCCAATCAGAGCAAACCTCTATTTAAAGCAAAAATTAAAGGCAGCAACGCTCTAATTGCACAAGTGATGCGTTGCGCGACACGTGTCTGTGCAGGCACAGCCGCGCAAGCGCCGCGCTGCGCGACACGTGTCTGCGCAGTTGCACAAGCACAGCTACGCAAGTACAGCTGCGCAAGCGCTGCGCGACACGTTTCTGAAAATGAAAATTTTAAAGATAATAATCATCTGTGCAGGACCAATGGTCCTATTTATAGGCATCAAGTGCCCTTTCAACTTCCAAAGGTTGCCACAACGGTTGGAATTCTGCCACCGTTGCGCTTGCGTTGGGAACCATGCAAGTGCAACGGCCGGGGGGGGCATTTGTTTCCCCTCAATCAGGACAAAACTCTATTTCTAAACTGAAAAGTAAAGCACTGCTTCATAAAAGAGTCAGAACACCAAAGGCAATTTATCCTCGCAAGAATCACATGCATTTAATAATAGCAAATTAAATCATGAGATGCACAAGCACAACAGAGAGCTAAAATAAAAAGAACACTTAACAGATAATAAAATATTTAATTAAAACATTTATTTATTATTACATTTAAAAGAGATCACCAAATGTGGGATCGGAAAGACAAGGGTTCGCAAAATTAAAAAAAGAGATTCCCCAGCTCCCTTTCTGCCTTCTCCACCACGTCAAAGCGGCAATCCTCCCGAGAAGAAGACATCCAAAGATCGTCACCACATTCTTTGGAAAAGGTGGCAATGACAACCCGGCGAGCCCGTATCTGGCTCAGCAGGTGGAAGGAGCAGTCCCTCAGGGCTTTAGTGATCAAGAGCGCTTCGAAAAATCTCTCGATCTTATCCTCGGCCACATCAAGCATTGCCGAGGACATCTCCGCCGGAGGAGGGGGAATGTCGGCGAGCACCGAGGCAAGGATCATCCGAAGCCAAATGGAGTCCGGGGGAAGAGGAGACCCCACACGAGTCGAAAGCTCGTACATTGCAGCATCGCACTGCTCGTCCGAAAAAGAGGAGTCCACCAAGCGCGCAGCAAAACGGGGAACGATGTCCCGGATCGGCACTTTCCACGGTTGTCGGCGGGCGTGAGGACGGTTGCAAGCCATGATCGAAGAAGTTCTCTAGGTGAGAAAAGAAAAGGCTCGGCCTTGAGTTATATATAGACCCAAACACAGAAAATTCTGTGCGCAGTGGAATTATTTCCAAGACCCGGGAAATCGAAATTTCGGGGAAATACAAGTTGACTTGAAAAGAGGAGACGAAAAGATATCTCAAGTGAAGCAACGCTTCCGATTCCCCTAATCAGAGCAAAGCTCTGAAAATCTAATTTTTAATAAATGAAGCAACGCTTCAGATCCTCTGCGCTGTGCGCAAAGCGCCACGTGCCAGAAGTTGATGCGTTAACACAGCGCCCGAGGCAGTGCGTCCAATCAGAGCAAGGCTCTTTAAAACAAAAAGTAAAGGAAGCAACGTTTCAGTTGCGCAAGCGCTGCGCTGCGCGACACGTGTCTGCGCAGCTGCGCAAGCACAGCTGCGCTAGCGCTGCGCGACACGTGTCTGCGCAGCTGCGCAAGCACAGCTGCCCAAGCGCAGCGCTGCGCGACACGTGTCATGCGCTGGGGCGTTTGCGCAAAACCGAATTGAAATTTTAAAGAAATTTTTTCTGTTTTTGTTAAAATAAGAAGATTTTCTTCTGTAAAACAGAGGCCTTTGGATCAAAGATCCAACGGTGGGAAAAATTCCCCAAATCACTCAGAGAAAGATCTCCTTAACAAATTTAACTAATTTATGGGCACTATAAAAAGGACCCCAGACCTCAATTCAAAAGGGGAGGAACATTTTTCTGGAAAAAAGTCAAGAGCTTCAAACAGAGAGAACTCTGAGAAAATTTCAAGAAAAAGCTAAAAACCTTCACGAGAGAGAAGAAATTTCTTCTAATAGATCATTGATCTAAAAACCAGATCAATGATCTTTATATAAAAAACAGTGCTTTGCACTTCTTATGAACCACTGGTTCTTTAAAAACAAGAAGAAACAAAAATAAAAAAAATAGTGCTTTGCACTCTTATGAACCTTTGGTTCTTGAAATAAAAAGAAAAACTTGTTTTTCTTTGATCTAAATTAGATCAATGAAACGAATAGTGCTCTGCACTTCTATGAACCATTGATTCTTGAATCTAAAAGATTCTTAGATCATAGTGCCTTGCACTTGCAAACTGCGCTGTTGCGCTCTTGGACTGGCGCAAGCCACCAGAGAGCGCCACGTGTCAGCAGCGCAGGCGCCGCGCATTAGCGCAGCACACTGCGCTTGCGCGACACGTGTCGGCACTATAAGCGCTTGCGCTCTCTGATTGGCGCAAAGCGCCTGATGAATGCAATGCATTTCCTAAAGGGCCAGAGCCCAATTGAGAGGTCTAATGGACCAAAATAAATGCTCTGCATTATAAAAAGGGCAGAGCCCAGTCAAAATGGGCATAAATGGCCTGAAGTAATGCTATGCATTATTTTAAAAAGGGGAAAGCCCAGACAAAGGCCAAATGCAAACAAAATGTGGACCTTTTTTTTAACTGGACTTAGCCCAATTTTGGCCGTAAGTCCTTAAACTAAATTGACTGAGCACGGCTGCTCCCTAAATCAATTTACGATCGGTTCGAAGGTACATCTCTGAACTCCTCTGACACCCATCGTTGAAATCCTTCAACGACGACAGAGAGGTGATGATTGATCTCAAAAACTATCTATTAACCGCAATCAAGAACGGCGTCGCATGAAGCTAGCCGGTGAATACGGGTCGGTCCACAGGGATGTGTAAATCTTCTTTAAGTTCTTACGAGTTAATTCCAAATGGTGTTTAGAAGTATAATTAAACCTAAAAATTGAAGTTGTATGATACTAGGATTAGAAACTTGCTAGGATTAGGTCCAGGGAAAATTTGGTAAACAAAGATCTACACCTCTTTCCAATGCCTTCAATTAAAGATATCATATTAGTGTTATGGTAAATCTTAATAAAGGGGATTAGGATGATTGGGAAGATGATTCTTCCTCTAGATCCTTGTCCTTCCTTTCTTAATCTTTACCCTAACCGCCATGGAAAACCTTAAAATCCGGGCCTTTAGACTACAGATCACCGTTACCTCGAGGGTAGAGTGCCGTAGGGAGCGGAATAAGAAGGTATGCATGGAGTTCTAATGTTCATAAAAGATTGGCAAAGAAAAAAGATGAGAGATCTTCATCTCTCAAATCCTTCCCTATTCCTAACCCTAACAAGCGAGGAGACTACTCGCTCATTAGGGAATTAAAATACATTTATCTAGGGCAGAGAATAAAAGATTAACTAGGGCAAGGAATTAAATTTATCTAGAGCAAGAATAGAAAATTAAGCTAAGGCAGAAAATAAAGAACTTACAACTTGATGCTCTCCAAAAGAATGCTGAAATTTATTAATAAAGGGAGGCATGAAAAGAATACAATGATTTGGGTTTCTATTTATAGGAGATAGAAACCCTAGGTTACAATTGATTCACATGTCTACATTTACCAAAAGATCCTTAGGAAGACCTAGTCAAAGTAGACTTCAAGCTTTGGTAAAATTTTATGTCTCTTTAAAAGAAAGTATTGGGCCTTGGATCTTTGGGCTTCCTTATTATTTGGTTCTTTATTAAAATAGCTTCTATGTTTCTTCCAGATCTCCAGTGAATAATTGCGGTGGACTTTTAACCGTTCGCTTTGTAATCTTGGACCTTGCATTGCCTTGTACTTTGTGAATTTTATCTTTGATGTCGGCTTAATCAAGAGTCTTCTGTTTGCTGGTCAAAGTCCACTTTTTCATCGTCTTTACATCGTTTTCACTGTTTTCTGTCTAAGAACCTGTAATCTGTAACATGTAGCAGACATGAGTCAAAAGCACATGTTTTCATTGTAAAATGCATAAGAATGAGGAATACAAAATGCAATATTATGTTATGAACAAATACCCCCAAACTTATCATTTGCTCGCCCTCGAGCAAACTTTTTATTTATTTTCGATAAAAATCTAACCTAGCCACACTTTCGCAGGGAAACGCGATTCACTGAGCACGTGCAACAAGCCGTTAAACCTCTAGGTGTCCCTAATAGGAGGAGTGTTGTCTCCTGAGGGTTTTCAGTGGATTGCACCCACAAAATCCTATCAATTCGGTTTTTCGACTTTTGTTCTCTAATTAGGTTTTCTAACAAGGAATTCTATTATCGTCGACCCGCAAATTATCCACCCATATTCTTCATACTTACTTATTATTTAACTTAAGATTATATATATCCTGTAGAATTACCTAGCTGTCGGCATTTCTTAAGTTTTTCTTCTAGGGTTCTATCTCCACTTAGGAATTTCTATCAACTCTATCAAAGATACAAGTTCTATTCTTCATTCCTTTCTCTTATCTAAACTCTAATCACATATCCCCACGTGTGTGTAAATATCACCCCTACACTTGGAAATTCAAATCAAGCAATCATACTCTCGTCCATTGTCTAAAGCACTTATTAATTGGTGAATTTTTACTTGAATTTCGTTTACACATCCTTCATGCGACCGTTAATACTTCTTGAGGTACCAACGACCGATTACAAGATGCGTTAGCATTTTAAAGCGTACTTCCTAGTTTTGCAATACCCAAGGCTTTTAGCAGTGACTCCCAAACCAGTTGGTCTAAGGCACTAGGTGATGAAGCACCCTCGCTAAATATTTTTTCTATTTTTTTAGCCTTAAGTAATCACAAAAACCAGTGTTCATTTTTTTTTCTTTATTCACACTTGTATTTTTTTTTCATTGTACTAAGGACTTTAGACAAGAGCATTTCAAGGTCTCCTCTACTATTCCAAGTTTTAAGGTGCGTGATTGTGCAAATTGTAGGGTATACGTTTTCAGAATCTAGACTTAAGTTAGGAATTATTTTTCAAACTTATACTCTAATAAAAATATCAATACTTTTCCTTTGTTTCGACTTAGCCCAAAAAGTTAACTCAAAATTTGCCTATTTCTAAATAAACTACAAAGACATACACTTTTTACCGTTAAACTTTAAGGAAGGTTATTTTTAAGGTTTTTAATTTACTAAGTATAAGATCTAGTTGTTCCAAGCCAGTTAACCTATTTGTCAAACTCTAGTCAAATAAGCCAAAATTGAATACAATAATTTTTATAATTTTTGAAAATTTTCAATTTTTATGGGTTTTCAAATAAGTATGCAAATGCAAAAATATGTACAAATGAATGCGAAGGAAGAAGACGTACCGAGCATACCCCCAAACTTGAACTTGACAGTGTCCTCACTGTCATGCTAAACCAAGAGGGTCAAAATACTGGCACTCCCCTGTTTATTTATTTATAATTTTTATATTTTTAATGTTTTGAAATTTTTTTTAATTTTTTTATAGAAAAGAAAACAAAAAATATATACATATATACAAAGATTCCCCCCAAACTTAAGCTTGGCCTTACACAAGCCAAAGGTTAGCACCAACCATTCAAAAATCTTATCATGGTAAAGGTATAGTCGGTGCACGAATGGGGTAGAAAGAAAAGAGATGAGAAGCACACGAGACCGTGTGGAAAAAAGAATGGAAGATGGTCTCGGCGGAGAAGAAGAATGGCGGAAAGAAGAAAGAAGTGGAGTACGATCTTGAGGATGTAAATTGAGTGAATAAATTAGCGCAATTTGTGATGACCGATGTGTTAAAAGCGATTGCGCTAAGCTATCAACCCATCGAGAAATAGGGTCAAATCCCTCAAGATTCGCAAGAAAACATGGGTACGCTGAACTTGGTTTAGGAGATGAAAGCGTAACGGTCATTTGTTCGGTCGGAACAATGGGAAAGACGAAAGGGAGTGAATTAGGGATAGTAACTTTCTCACCGTAGTAACCTGTTTCGAACTTGAAAGATTCCATTAATGGTTCGAAACTACTATAATCAACCGAGTCTGATGGCTCATCTGAAAATGTAAAGGACTCAAACTCGGGCGGTGAGTCATCAACATCGTCCGAAAAAGTGAAACACTCGTAGGTGTTATCGTCTGTGAGAATTGTGTCAGATTCAAAGGAAAAGGTTTCAAGCTCACAGTCTTCAAGCGTGGTCGGAACGATGGGAAGGAGGGAGAGTGATATAGCAGTTAAAGGTTCAGGAGGATGAATTGGAAAATCAGACACATCAAATAAAAATGATTCAACCTCAATATTATCCTCAAAACTCTCTTCAATATTATCTTTATAATTTTCCTCAAAATTCAACTCATCCATGCCATTATCATCAAATTCAAGACGCATATTAGATTCGGGAGAAACCTATAATAACTCGGGATGATGATTTGAACATAAAATCTCGATTGAATCGACAGGTTCATCATCCGAAATATTCCCGGCGTCTATATCCTCAATCAAGTGAAAAACAATTTCCTTAGACACCTCATCAAAAGCATGAATATCTATCGATTTAGGTTCTAGATGGGAGGTGGAAAGATCGAAAGGATTAGGTGCGGTTTCACTCGAAAGGGGTTCCTCACAATGTGGCAAATCAAACACTACAAAATCACACAACTCATTTTTATTTTCAACAGGTGTACTATTTAGGGCAATCGATGGAAAACAAGAGTTGTGGGCTTCAATTGGGTAGGAGTAGGTTTGATTTGGAAATCCTCTCACATTCTCACTCTGTCCAACCGCCTCCTTATATATTAAAAAATTTTGAGCTAGCGGGAAACTTGCTACCGGTTCATTAGGTTGCATAAGGACGGCCACGGACGATTCCACATTCCTAACCATTTTGTTTGTTGTTGCGATATACGCCTCCAACGACTCTTCCAAACTAGACTTCGGTGGTGAGGGGGTTTCGGTAAAAGATTTGAAATCGTAAGTTACTGCAAAACTCCCTAATGGCTGTGTGGAAACAGTGTCTAGTGAGGGTGGTAAGGTCGGGTAGGACTGGTAGGAAGTGGGTGGTAGGACAGGGGTAGGGTCAACATATGGATAACAAGGTGAATAATCATGTGGATCCCTAGAACTAGAAGAGTGGAGAGGGGTGAAAGATCGACTGCGAGATTGAGCAATATGCTCAGCAATGGACATCGGCCTAGGAGTTACAGCAGAACTTGAAAAAGTGGTGTCAACATATGTAGGTGGTAAAGATGGACTTGGTCGACACAAAGTGGGTTGAAAAGTCAAACTGTTTTTCCTAGACGGCTCTATTTGATCTTTCAACGAAATTTTTGGCAAGGAAGGATCGTCTTTAAATTGACCGAACAAATTGACATACGACGCAAAATTAGGTTCGGGATACCAAAGTTCGGCTAATGATTTATTGTGTGGGGTACCCATGTTAGAAGAAGAAAGGTGATAAGAAGGAAGGTTGGTGCAAAGATTTCTCAGCAACAAAATTTGCAAGTTTTTTTTTTTTAAAAAAATTTCCTTTTTCCTTTTTCTCTTTATTTGAGACTGTTTGCAGAAAAAAAATTCGATAAAGGGCTTACACACAAATGTAATCAACCAGAAATGCACAATCAGACCTAGATCTAGGGTCAGCTAGACAGCTCCTAACTGTTCCAAAGGGCTAGAAATAGGACCTCAAACCGTCTCTTCACCGCCAATTGCGGACAGGTAAGTGCCAGGTAAGTGGGAAGGAACCACACTGTGGGCCTAATTAAAAACCACTAGCTTTTGACACACTTGCCTAGTCACCGCAAAGACAAGTTAGGATAAACGGCCGATGCCTATACTAGTCCTCTGTCCTATTGAGCGCGACGTCCTTAGGGCTGAGTCTAGTATTTTTTAATTAAGATATGGTCAATGCAAATGCCTTATGTGATTTCTGGGGTCCTGGGAAGGGTGATGAAATCCCCACCCAATTTGAATTGGTCAAAAGCCCCTTAAAGTCAGTTTTAAAGATATGCAAAACAGAAAAATCACTTGCAATCAAATCTTTTTTTTGTGTGAATTTCAAAGTTTGCAAGTTTTCTAATTAAAACTTTCCTTTTTTCTCTTGCTCTTTATTTGGAAAGATATTTTTAGCAAAAAGATTAAGGATATGCAAATCAGAAAAGATCACTTGCAATCAATTATTATTTTAAGCATAGCGCAACGAATCCTGCATAAGATTTGTTATTTGGAAAGGAATATTTTTAAAACGCAAAGAAATCCTGCAGGCAAATTTACAGAAGATATATAAAAATTTGCAGAGGAGGAGAGAAAACTCACAGAGATTTGCAATGGCGGAAATCTGCACAAGATGTTTTTTTTTTTTTTTTTTTTTTTTTTACTGAACCGCAGAGCAAATCTGGCGAATTGAACAGACCAAACGGCCGCGGATCCGCCGCCTTAACCCTCCTTCGACCGCGGTTCCGCCGCGGGTTGGTCGGATCAGGAGGTATTTTTTTTTTTTTTGAACCAGATCACCGCGATTCTTCTTGTTGACTTAGTCCTCCAAATTTCTTCTGTTGTCTATTGTGATATTGCTCTGTTTGTTCAGATTTGATATTTGCTGTTCTGATCACTGTAGATTTCCAGATCCGAATTTCTTTGTAGATCCTGCAAAAAATTCTCACAAGAATACCCTTTCCAAAAATAACAGATGATATATTTTTTATATTTTTTTTTTTCCAGATTTTTATGATTTTTTAAATTTTATGATTAACCCGAAATCGCAAAAAGGAAATACTACGCCATCCCCGGCAACGGCGCCATTTGATTGATCTCAAAAACTATCTATTAACCGCAATCAAGAACGGTGTCGCATGAAACTAGCCGGTGAATACGGGTCGGTCCACAGGGATGTGTAAATCTTCTTTAAGTTCTTACGAGTTAATTCCAAATGGTGTTTAGAAGTATAATTAAACCTAAAAATTGAAGTTGTATGATACTAGGATTAGAAACTTGCTAGGATTAGGTCTAGGGAAAATTTGGTAAACAAAGATTTACACCTCTTTCCAATGCCTTCAATTAAAGATATCATATTAGTGTTATGGTAAATCTTAATAAAGGGGATTAGGATGATTGGGAAGATGATTCTTCCTCTATATCCTTGTCCTTCCTTTCTTAATCTTTACCCTAACCGCCATGGAAAACCTTAAAATCCGGGCCTTTAGACTACAGATCACCGTTACCTCGAGGGTAGAGTGCCGTAGGGAGCGGAATAAGAAGGTATGCATGGAGTTCTAATGTTCATAAAAGATTAGCAAAGAAAAGAGATGAGAGATCTTCATCTCTCAAATCCTTCCCTATTCCTAACCCTAACAAGCGAGGAGACTACTCGCTCATTAGGGAATTAAAATACATTTATCTAGGGCAGAGAATAAAAGATTAACTAGGGCAAGGAATTAAATTTATCTAGAGCAAGAATAGAAAATTAAGCTAAGGCAGAAAATAAAGAACTTACAACTTGATGCTCTCCAAAAGAATGCTGAAATTTATTAATGAAGGGAGGCATGAAAAGAATACAATGATTTGGGCTTCTATTTATAGGAGATAGAAACCCTAGGTTACAATTGATTCACATGTCTACATTTACCAAAAGATCTTTAGGAAGACCTAGTCAAAGTAGACTTCAAGCTTTGGTAAAATTTTATGTCTCTTTAAAAGAAAGTATTGGGCCTTGGATCTTTGGGCTTCCTTATTATTTGGTTCTTTATTAAAATAGCTTCTATGTTTCTTCCAGATCTCCAGTGAATAATTGCGGTGGACTTTTAACCGTTCGCTTTATAATCTTGGACCTTGCATTGCTTTGTACTTTGTGAATTTTATCTTTGATGTCGGCTTAATCAAGAGTCTTCTGTTTGCTGGTCAAAGTCCACTTTTTCATCGTCTTTACATCGTTTTCACCGTTTTCTGTTTAAGAACCTGTAACCTGTAACATGTAGCAGACATGCGTCAAAAGCACATGTTTTCATTGTAAAATACATAAGAATGGGGAATACAAAATGCAATATTATGTTATGAACAGGTGACGGGTCCCGACGACCACACATCAATTTGGACTGCGGGGTCCTTAAACTCGTAGACCGAAACGTCCTGAAACTAATGTTGGACCGAAACGTCCTTAAACTAATGATGGACCGAAACGTTCTCAAACTAATGTTGGACCGAAACGTCCTCAAACTAATGATGGACCGAAACGTCCTGAAACTAATGTTGGACCGAAACGTCCTTAGACTAATGTTGGACCGAAACGTCCTTAAACTAATGTTGGACCACCACGTCTTTAAACCGGAACATGGACCGAAACGTCCTTAAACTAATGTTGGACCACCACGTCCCTAAACTGGAATATAGACCACCACGTCCCTAAACTGGAATATAGACCACCACGTCCCTGAACTGGAATATGGACCACTACGTCCCTAAACTGGAACAATAGAGCCTCCAAATGCTCTTTTGCCGGATCTAAACGGTCCCGTTTAAGTTGATCTTCGCCCCAAACACGGCTAACGTATCCTTAAACATTCAAATGGACTATAAAACTCCAAATCAACTTTGGTTCAAGGGTACATCTCTGAACTTCTCTAACACCTATCGTTGTAATTCTTCAACGACGTCAGAGAGGTGACGAGTCCTGACGGCCATATAATAAATAGATCACCATGTTAAGTTGATCTTAGTCTCAAAAAGGACTAACGTATTCTTAACGAACGTTTAAGTTGATCTTAGCCTCAATACGGCTAACGTATCCTTAAACTAAAAACACCAAACCCAAATCTAAGTAAATACGGATTTGGACTAATCCACGTCCTACGGGCGACGACATTACTCAGTCTCCGTATACAATCCACGGGCAACCACAAACAAAACAAACACACACGACACGAAGTGAAATTCTGGAGAAGGAGAAAGTGGCTACCGCGATACGGTAGCGTAATTAACTGCAGGGGCTTGCGCCTGCAGGGAAGAGCGTCCCCACAATCAAAAACCTCTCTAGCGAGGGGGAATCTGACGAAGTCTGCTACATCGGCCGCATCCGTCTAAACCTCCGATACACGGTGTCATAAATCAACTTGGCATCTTCGGAGAGGTAGACGGATAAAACCATATAGCATCTGCCCCGAATTTCAGGCAAGACGTCCTAACGTCGTTTCTGCCGCCATTCGAAGGGGAACATGATTCTTCCAACAACACCAGTACCAACGTCAATGGAAACACACCACCACCTATCTTACCACCTTCCCCTACCGCTGCTGCTCCAATTAATGAACAGACGATACTTTTAGAAGCCATCAAAAGTTTTCTGGAGGGCTAGTAGCAGCAGATTGCTATTCTTATGAACCGCCCGGAAGTCGAAGCACCTGGAGTAAAGCAATTTCATGCGTTGCATCCAAGGAACTTTTCAGGGAAAGAGAGTCCTTTTGAGGCTGAAGAATGGGCCCAAAGTATCGAGGACAACCTTGCAGTAGCGCAGGTACCAGACATAGCTTGGGTTCATATGGCCAAACTCCAGCTCACCGACAATGCAAGAGTTTGGTGGAAAGCCAAGGAAAACCGTCTCACATAACCAATAGAGTGGAAAACATTTCGCGATCTATTCGATGCGAAGTTTTTCCCCGAGACTGCTCGCTTTGAGATGGAACAATAGTTCATACACCTACAACAAGGCTCTTTGTGGGTAAAATCAGTGGATGAATATGATGCTGAATTCATCATGCTTAGAAGGTAAAGAATTCATATCAAATTATGTTCCGTAAAATACATCACTATCCTGACATCAATATCTTATCAGGTTTGCAGCACATTTGATCCCGACCGATGAGATTCGGGCTAGAAGATTCCAACAGGGCTTAGACCCGGAGATTCAGGCGGCTATCCAACTCATGAACTCGCACTGAAGGCAGCATGCTGTTATGAAGCTGTGGTCAAGAAGAAGGGTAAGCCTCAAGCAGCCGGAATCAACGCCCTGCTATCCAGATGACGGGAGGAGCCTCTTCTAGGCCGACTTTTGCACCCAAGAGGCCAGGAGGATTGTTTAACCAGTCCAGTCCAGAATTCCGTTTCTACTGCAAGAGAACTGGACATTAGGCGAAGGACTGCAGGCGTGCAAATGGCCTGTGTTTGATTTGTTGGGCATCTACTCACGCTATAGGAGCATGCCCATATCATATTAACACAGCATCAGCACCCAGACCCGTAATTACAGCTCTGCAGAGGCCAGCCATTTAGGCACCTACACCCCGTCTAGCTCTTCCTACACCAACTCCACGTGGACTACCTGCATAGCCTCAGCGTCAATTCCATCAGGCACAGAGAAACGTGCCTCAAGAAAAGAGAAATGTGCTTCTGGTAAGGAGGAATGTACTGAGATGACAGGCTTTTACAGTGACAGTCAAGGAGGCTGAAGCCACATGACAAGTCATCACCGGAGAATTCTCCCATCCTTTCAACCTTTCAATTCTTATACATCGTTATACTTTCCCTATATCTAAACACGACCTCACACAACTTAGGTACTATACTAGTAGCCACCCTTCCTGCACTCGCACTTTTCAACACTGGAGCTTCACATTGCTTCATGTCACAACGATTCGTGAGAACACACACGATTCCCGTGAAGCCACTCATTTCAAGCTGGAATGTCAGTTCCGGGAATGGAGTCTTGAAGGAAACTTTGGGATCTGATCAGTGCCCAGTTGTAGTTTGCGGTCGAGAATTCTACGCAAATTTCAAAGTACTGGACATATCAAATTTCGATGTTGTGTTGGGAATGGATTTGCTGGGGGTATTTTATGCTACCATTGACTGCTGTTAAAGGAGGGTAGTATTCGAGATACCAAATCACCTAGTTTTATATTTCAAAAGTGGAGACAGAACCTTGGAGTCAGAAAGCTACCGTGCTAAACCGAAGAATGCAGAAGTGTTCCCTCTACCAGCTGAAGAAGCAAAACCTGAGGTAGTTCGAGAGTTCGAGGATGTGTTCCCTGAAGACATATTAGGTTTGCCTCCCGATTGAGCTCTTGAATTTAGTATTGATTTACAACCAGGTGCACAACCTGTAATCAAAGCTCCATACCGATTAAGTTTGGAGGGATTGAAGGAGATCCGTATTCAGTCGGACGAACTACTGAAGAAAGGTTGGATCCGACCCAGTGCTTCAAGTTGGGGATCTTCGGTGTTACTGGTGAAGAAGAAGGAAGGTTTCTACAGGATGTGTGTATATTATCGAGCTCTGAACGAAGTGATAATTAAGAACAAGTATCCACTACTGCGCATCGATGACCTTTTCGATTAGTTAAGTAGGTCTTGTGTCTTTTCAAAACTAGATCTTTGTTCGGGTTTCCATCAGGTGAAAGTCAAAGAGTCCGACATTCCAAAGACAGCGTTTAGAACCCGTTATGGCCATTATGAATATCTTGTAATGCCATTTGGAGTGACCAATACACCTGCCATCTTTATGAACCTGATGAACCAAGTTTTCCAAGAGTACTTGGACAAGTTTGTTATTATATTCATCAACGACATCTTAGTGTATTTAAAGAATCGAAAAGAGCACGCTGAGCATTTACAGATTGTCCTAGAGACATTACGACAACATCAGCTCTACGCCAAGTACAATAAGTATGAATTTTGGCTAGATCAAGTCGGATTTCTCGGACATATCATTTCAGGTGAAGGAATCTCTGTGGATCCAGCTATGGTGTCAGCTGTCAGTGAATGGCCGACACCAAAGACGGTGAAAGATATAAGAAGTTTCTTGGGCTTAGCAGGATACTGCAGACGATTCATTGATGGATTCTCAAAGATCGCAGCACCCCTGACCAAGCTCACACGTAAAGACAAAGCATTCGTGTGGTCAGAAGCATGTGAGAAGGATTTTGTAGAACTCAAATCGAGGTTAACCTCTACTGCTATCCTCGTAATACCGGATCAATCTGGTGGATTCTATGTGCATTATCATGCGTCCGGTAAAAAATTAGGATGTGTTCTACACCAGTATGGAAAAGTTGTGGCTTTTGCATCAAAACAGTTAAAGGTCTATGAGCGCAGCCATCCAACACATGATCTGGAATTGGCAGTAGTAGTTTTCGCACTCAAAATTTAACGCCACTATCTTTTGGGAGAATGAGTGGATATATACACTGACCTGAAGTATGTATTTACTCAGAAGGAACTCAACATGCGGCAGAGAAGATGACTAGAACTCATGGCGAATATTGACATCAACCTACAGTATCATCCTGGAAAGGTGAACGTAGTTCCCGATGCACTTAGTTGCCAGACATTAGCAACTAACCTCACCACTCAATGGAGACTACAACAAGAATTTCATGGATTGATGATTGAAGTAGTTGTACCAGGTAACGCTTTATTTTTGATGAACTTACAAGTACAGTCCACTCTTGTAAATCGGATTAAGGAAGCTCAAGCAAATGATGCCAAGCTACAAAAGATCAGACAACAAGTAGAAAGTGGACTACGAACTGATATCATCATCTACGAAGGTGGATCCTTGCGATATGGAAGTCGTTTATGTGTACCAGTCGGCTCTGTTCAAGAAGAGTTGATGAAAGAAGCTTACACTGCTCCATATTCGGTACATCCCGGCAGTACGAAGATGTACAAAGATCTACGACAACACTACTGGTGGCATAGAATGAAGCGTGAAGTAGCTAGAAATGTAGCAAAGTGTTCGGTGTGTCAGCAAGTGAAGGCTAAATATCACAGAATTGCTGGTCTACTTCAGCTGTTACCAATCCCAGAATAGAAATGGTAGCACATTACCATGGACTTTGTGACTGCTCTCCTTTGCAGCACGAAGGGTAACGACGTGATTTGGGTTATTGTGGACCGACTCACCAAGTCGGTTCACTTTAGTCTATTTTGAGTTGGCCACTCAACCGAGGCGTTAGCAAAGAAGTATATGGTGGTTAGTATAAATCTAAAGTAAGATTTAAACCTTCAAGATGTACCATATTTGATACCCATAAACTTATACAGGAGATCGTGATATTACATGGAATACCTGTTTGCATCGTCTTTGATCGTGATACGAGATTCCGATCAGAATTTTGGCAGAGTCTACAAGCCAGCCTGGGAACGAGTCTGAATTTTAGCACGACGTACCATCCACAAACAGAAGGACAGTCCGAACGAATAATTCAGATCTTGGAAGACATGCTGAGAGCTTGTATGTTAGACTTCAGAGGTTTGTGGGAAGATCACTTACACCTTATGGAGTTCTCATACAACAACAGCTACCAGGCAAGCATTGGGATGTCCCCATTCGCAGCACTCTACGGACGAAAGTGCCATTCCCCGCTGAGTTGGGACGACGTTAGAGATCGTGAACTTCTTGGACCAGAGATGATCGTGGAAACTGTGGACGTGGTTCGCACGATCAGGGTCAGGGAAAAGGTGCGCATAGCCCAAGACCGACAAAAACATTGGGCAGATGCAGAGCGTCGACACCTAAAGTTTCAACCAGGAGAGCATATGTTCCTGAAGATCTCTCCAAACCGAGGAGTGATACGTTTTGGAAAGAGGGGTAAATTAAGTCCAAGGTATATAGGACCATTCGACATACTGGAACGAGTTGGAGAAGTGGTATACTGCTTGACACTGCCACCCTCATTGAAAAGAGTGCACAACGTATTCCACATATCCCAGCTATGACGATATGTGAGCAACCCCGGTCATATACTTGATCACTCAGAGCTCACGGTACAAATTTACCTAACCTGCGAGTAAAAACCAGTTGGGATCCTAGACCAAAGGGTGAAGACAATACGGAACAAGGAGGTGAACTTGGTCCGAGTGATGTGGAGAAAAGGCTCACCAGGAGAATTGACATCGGAGCGAGAAGACAATATGCGTGCACGATACCCTCAGCTATTCGAAGATTAGTCCTTTATGTAAATTTCGATGGCGAAATTTTTATAAGGAGGGTAGAATGTAACGACTCTGAAACTCCTGTACAGAATTATTTGTTTAAATGTATAGAAAGAGGTATTTCAGCCCGCTGTAAAGTTATAAGTTATTTTTGTTCAATAAAAGTAAGAAGCAACTTGTAGCTCATTGGTAAAGCCTCTACATTGCTGCGACATAGCTTGTGTGTTCGAATTTCATCAGACCCAATTATTTTTAAGATTTTTTTTTAGTTTTTTGAAGCCCAAAAGTTGCACGTGCAATTCATGGAGAAACGAAAAGTTTCAGAAAAATCAAACAGGCGCTAAGAGGAGTAAACACCAAACTTGACATGTGGCACGAATCTCGAGGAAAGACCTCAAGATCCGACCGCCTGTTTTGCCTATATGGCCGGCGCCGACGGTTGAGATGAGTCTAAATGACTCCGTGCTTTGCACACTCGTCCCTTCGACTCCCATCAACTCCCCTGCACTGTTTGATTTTTCTGCAATTAAACATAGACCATTCAATTCACCATTTAACACCATTTTAAATTTTTTAATCAAAATTTTTAATTCCCAAACCCTAATTATTCATTATTAATAGCACCCCATCTCCTAGCTCTCCCCCATTCTGAAAATTTCTATTAAAAATCTCTCAAAAGTTCCTAAGTACAAGTGGAGTTAAGTGGATTTAGCAACCAAGCTCGTTTCATCGAATATCGAAGTCGTTTTCGGAGCTACTGCGACGCTATGGAGCCCCCTCTCATTTCCTTACTCCTTTCTCAAAGTTATAAAGCCGTAAGTCTCCTCTTCTCTCTTCTTCTTTCATCTCAAACCTGGTAAAGTGGAGTTAACTTTGATATGTGTGATTTTAACCTTTGTACTCCCTATATAAAGCAAAATAGGTCAAACCAATTTTCTTACACTACTCGTAACTTTGTTTATAATCATTTAGTTTTGAGTTTAACCAAAATTTTCATGTGAAACAATCATATAATGAACTTTTCATTAAAATACCATGAACTTTAGTATAACCTTTCTCGATAACTAGTTTATCTATCTTTATGAAAACTTCACGGGGTAACGACCTACCCCACATGCACACTATGGTTTCATATCACGGTATACTAGGTCTATGGTTCATTTAAAGAATAACATTTTCATTAAAATACCACACCTTTTCAAAACGGGTTTCTTTTAATCGGTATTTTTGTAATTCTTAGAAATTACGCTTTTACAGCCCTCGTTAGGGGACCCGCTAATGGATGGTAGGGATTATCGTAAATCCTTAGGACAATAGAGTGAGATGCAGAACTTCTCACGGAGTATTCGGTCTCGAAAGGAAATAAAAATATGGTTTTTAAGAAATACGAATTTCTAAATAAAAACTAAATTTTCGAAAAATTATATAAAGGTATGAATTTGTATTTTCAATAAAAACATATTATGAAACTATATTTTTAAAATGAAAGATTAAAGTTTTAATAAAATACCATCAAGTTTCCAAAAGAGCCAGTTTTCATAAAAATACTATAAACTTGTAAAAGCTAGGTTTTTATCATTAAAACACCCCAACTATTAAAATACATGCTCATGAAAACCCTAAATATTATAAATCACCCTCGAGGTTGTATTTTAAAGTATATTAAAGTATTTTTCATAAAAACCCCTCGAGATATACAAAACAATATTTTAAGGACTATAGAATTAATATAGGCTTAAGCGGTATCATTTCTCTTGAGCCTCGGGGAACCGAAGAAAGTGAGTACTTGCCTATTCAAGATAGACAAATTAACGGAGTTTTCAATGGCAATTGTCTTGGAAAAAGACACAAATCCTGTCGTTCATATGCAGCAGTTGCTGATTACTCCTGAACCTAAGAATTTCAAGAGCTAAATCCGTTTACAAGTTTCTGACTTCAATCTGAATCCAAACTCAAACTAGAATCCAAAATCAAACACGAATTTTACTACTTTATCATGAACCTGAATATTCAAATTCAAACATCAAACTTGTATACTTGACTCGACTTGACCGAACCATGGTTATAACTTGACATGAACTTGATATGAATACCTGAACACATGGTTATATCTGGAACATGAAACTGTACATTTTATATCCATGGATTCGGCCAAGACCTATAATCTTAATTTATACAATACAATAATCAGGGATAAAGGGGTAGATTGGTACGGAACGTAAATCGTGGCGCGAGAGGTCACTTTAAAAGACACCTACATGAATTCATGTGCCGTTGTCCCGTGGGTTATAACGGGGCCTTGTACTAAATGTTATCATAGTCCACATGGTAAGATGGACTCCTCTCGTATACATGAATACCTTATTTATTAAATTACAAATAACCACGTTAGAATAACTAGCTTATAATACTTTCTTATATATTACCTTGCCTGTTCATATTCCCTTGATTTCTATTCATTTTCATTCATCATTACTTATTTATTTTGGGGACTTACCGAGCGCTAGTTCACTGACGACATTCCTATCTGTTTCTTTTTTTGGAATGTTCGTCAGGAGGACCGGACTTTGAGGAGTTAGAGCCGAGCCCGGAGGATTTGGACCAGTTTGCTGCTCAGCCAGACTATTAGCTCCTTCCAGCCTGCACTTACTTTCAGCATGCCATTGTTTAGGCATTTGCTTTTATTATTGTAGCTTTTATTTTCAGACAGTTGTATGTAAAGTTGAATGTAAACAAAGTTGTTGTTTCATTTTATTACTCTTGTCATTCTTTCTCATGGTTATATTGCTTAATTACGCTTAACGTATTTTCATAGTAATACGTTGCGGGCTTGCCATGTCACCGTTTCCGTCTACTGGAAAACGGGGCGTGACAGTTGAGCGTGTGGATCTCAATAGATTTGTTGGTTGATAGGGACACCGAGCTACCTGGAAAGAAGTCCCGAGGTGGGAGACCACCGTAGGACCCTCCGACGATCAAGTAAGTTCCGGGAAATAATTGGGCAGAGTAGCGGCGTATTGGAATAAGTTCCCCTTACCTGAATTGTTTGGAAGAGGGGTTTATATAGGGGTCGCATTAGAGCGAGCTGGCGCGATATTCTCGCCGTCCGTTTTTGCCCCTGCATCATGTGCACGTTGATGGCGGGATACACCTATTAATGGCAAGATACGCTAGTGTGGGACGCAGGACGTGGAGCGGCTGAGATCTCGTCATGGTGAGATACATAGAGCCATTATGGGGGTGCTTGTGCACCATGCTCCCGGCCAAATATGGACGCCGAAGAATCTCAGCTATATGATAGCTCGAAGACGAGCAATGAAGCTTGGCAAAAGGAAGTTGAGGAAGCTCGGGCTTTGTGCTACCACTCCTGAGCTGGTCGGGGCGGCAAAGGGGCTGAGGAAGCTCAGCTCTTGTGATTGCTCGGAGACGAGCTGTTGGCTGATAGTTAGGCGAAGAGGGAACATACTCAAAGGAGGCCTCCAAAAGTTCATGTGCTACCTTGGAGGTGAGGCGCCGAGGAATGTCCCCATTGCATCATACCTATCCCGACTCCATATCCTCTAGGAATCTAGTGGGCTTCCGTGGACGACACGTTATCTGCTATGTGTCGGGATCTGGGGAATTCCCAATTATGAGTATCATCACTAGCCCCCTACTCTTATTCCGGCCTATTTATAAGTCAGGTCGAGAGTGGTCTGCATAGTTTTGTCCATTCATCTTAGTGCCGATGATTCCTTACGGTGGATTGTCCGGAAAAGACATGGCATTTTGCGGTTATGTCTCTTCAATCTTCGAGTCCACGTGGCATTTTACCATGCGCCTTAATTTTCGTGTGTATCCCTAATGACATCAGCGGATCACTGAGAATGCGATGCCATCATGGAGACGTCGCTTTGCTTGTTCGGGCCGTCATGGCAACATGTCGACCGTCGATTTCATGCCACGTGGCCGCAATTAGATGGTGGATTGTGAGACATCACTTCAGCCGATCGGATCCGCATGAGGGGATAGCGTCTAATGGTTGGCTACCGCATGGAGCCATCTAGATCATTGGGCGTGACGCTTCATTTTGGCGAGAGCGGATATGAGCCGCTGGATAGCCTTTACCAAGTGTATAAATATGGACGGCTTATCCCCAAAAACCACCTTTGCTTCGCTTGCCTTCTGTCGTCTGTGGATTGCTTGGTGCTCCCGATCTTAGGTCGGATCCTCAGTCTAAACCCTTCTTCAGTTTTTTCCTTTGAATTAGGTCAGATGTCTTCCTCTATGCTCTAGTAGATGTAGCTAGGGTAGAGTCAGGCAATGAAGCTTCTTCCTCTGAAGCCGAATCTAGTGAGTCTTCCTCGGCTTCTAATAGCCAAAAAAGTTCTTTTTCCTCTGTGTTGGGTTCACCCTGAAGGGGTGGCGATTCCCTTGTTCCCCATCGTCAAGGGGCCAAGAAGGCCCCTAAGGTGCATATCGAGAACACTAGTGACACTGTCTCGGTGGTGAACAAGTTGGACGAGCTTTCCGACATACAGACTTGTTTCCACATTTCCTCTGGCTACATGCTCTGTCTGTCCAAGGAGGGTGAATGGGCAGACTAGGTACACGATAATGAGATTGCCCTGTATTTGGAAACGTTCCGAGCATGGATGCTTCTGCCCTTTTTGCCTGAGATTTATGCAGTCCTTCATTGTTTTCAACTCGTCCCGGGCCAGCTAGCACTGAATTCGTGGAGGATTCTTCTCGGATTCCTGGTCTAACTTAAAATCGATCGGATCTTCTTTAATCTAAGGCTTCTCTTATTCTTTCTCTATTATAAGAACCATCCGAGTACCAGTTAGGATGAGTCGAGTTGTGTATACCTTTTTTAGATGCTCAAGGGTAGGGCGTCCGAGTCGGGGGCAGTGGTCGTCCTTTCTTCTATCCATGAGTGGATTAAGAAGTTCATCTTCATTGGTCCTCCGAAAGAAAAGGAGTAGTTGGTTCCTACCAAGTGGCATAGGGCAGATTGCCCGAAGGTTAAAGTGTCGAATGCCCTGGAGGCGGGGATTGTGTCCCGGTAAGAGCCGATCTAGCGCGTTGATGCCTTGCTTTCCGAGCAGGACCTGAGCTGGGCGGGACTCAGTCCCGTGTGCTTCATAGGAAAGTTAGGTCCCAGCCGACCAATTTATACTTGCTATATTTCACTGCTTTTGTTGCTAACCATTTTTATTTCTTCCTGCAGAGCCCATAGACCGGTCGAAGATAATGGCCGCCTTGGCCGCCAAGGTATAGGGTAGGAAGGACGGCAGTGGCGGCTCGTCCATTCCTGCGCCGAGTGGGACGCTTCACCAGGGGCCCTCAGTAAATACCGTCATCCCTCCGCCTACCCCCGAGGAGCGTAAGAGTGGAGTGCAGAAACAAGCCCGGGAACAGGTTCCCCAGGCGAGGCCGGAGGCGCCTTCCTCTACCGAGTCTTCAGCCAAGAGGCTCAAGAAGGTGGCTTCCCGGCCGCCTCCAGCCAGGATACACATGCAGGAGGGCGACTTCTGCCTCAAGCTACCGTCAGGGTTATCCGTGGCCGACAGCCTACTGTCGGATATGGAGAAAGCGGCGGGGGGCCAAAATATCTCGAGGCACCATAAAAGCCCAGGTCATAGCGAGAGCCCAGGAGGCCGTCCAGGTTGGTGATTTCTTCATAGATTTTTCAAGTAATTTTTCCTATGTTTAGTCTTTGACGAATGTTGTCTCCTTTTTTCTGCAGGTTCTTCGACACTGTGCCCTCCTGGCCGCCATGGAGGACGAAGAAGTTGCCCAGGCGATAAAAAAGGCCGGGGAGACATCTTCGCGTGAGGAAGAACTCCTCGCCATGCCGAAGGAGGTCGAGGATAATGCCGCCTCCTTCGAGTCACGGTTGGTCTCGGAGGGGGTGGAAGCCATGAGGCTGAAGGAGTCCCACCGGGCTTTGACTGAGTCCAACCGGGCCCTCCAGGCCCAGA
This sequence comes from Agapanthus africanus, assembly GCA_030015575.1. Taxonomy (NCBI): domain Eukaryota; kingdom Viridiplantae; phylum Streptophyta; class Magnoliopsida; order Asparagales; family Amaryllidaceae; genus Agapanthus; species Agapanthus africanus. The sequence continues at coordinate 886,899,907 of JASDDO010000019.1, read as the reverse complement.
TCGGAGAATTCAACGAGCACCTTGAGGACATGAGGAAGCAAAGGACTCGTTCAAGGGGGATGCTCGGGTGGCCAACGAGGCGGCGAAAATGGCCGAGGAGAAGGCAGAGAAGGCTGTAGAGGACTACAAGATATTGACCGGTTCTACATCGACCTCGCTGACTCTGTGTCCGTTGGGTGACATAACGCTCTTGACGCCGTTATGGAGATGGTTCCTGGGTTCAATGACCAGGAGCTCCATGCGAGGTACCCTCATCCGGAGGAAGGACCAGGCAGGCAGCGAGGAGGCCTTGGTCGAGAAGATGACTTGAAGCTGCCACTCTCCCCGCTCCCTTTCTTTTCCTTTATAAGCCTTCGGGAAATTTTGTAGCAATTTTGTAAAGCTGAGGGGCTCATAATACCTTGTACATAATTTTTAAATTAATGAAGTATTTTTGCTCGTCTGTAATGTTTCTGATTGGAAGATTCTCGCTTCTATTTTTATTCTTTCAAGTGTGGATAGACCGGTATCCTTCCTCACCCCGAAGAGGAGGTAATGTGAGTCGAGCGAACACTAGGTTTATTTTTCCAAGTGTGGATAGATCGGTGCCCCTCTTCACCCCGGAGACTGTCACGCCCCGCTTCCCGGTGTACGGCGAATGGGGACGCGACGAGGCCGCTAAGTATTTACCCAGAAGTAAATACGCTAAGCGTAACTAAGCAATATAAAATAAATATACACAAGAGACAAATGTAATGAACAACAACTTTATTTATTAACATTCTTTTGTACAATGCATGGAAAAGTAAGTACATCTGAATGAAAGCAATGCCTAAACAATGGCAGAACAGAAATGGAAAGTACTGAAATGAAATGTGTACAATGAATCTAAAGCTCTGGGTCGTAGGCTAGCTGATCCAAGTCCTCGTTGGTGGCTCGATCTCCTGAAAGTCCGAATCACCTGACAACATTCCAAAGAAGAAAGAGAAGGATTGTCGTCAGCGAACAATCGCTCGGTAAGTCCTAAAGATAAGGGAGAAGTAGAATAGACAGAGAGAGAATGTAGCTTTTAAAGTTGTATTATATGGTTAACGCTGTTGTTTGTAGCTTGGTACAGAAGAATGCCAGTGTATATGAGAGGAGTCTCAGTAGACCAGAGACTAAAGTGAAAGGAATGTACAAGGAACCGTTTATGTCACGGTACAACAACAACGGAATACAGGTTAGGTGTCTTAAATCTTGCAGTCTCGTGCCACTTCTAACACCTTCCGTACCAATCTACTCCTTAAACATCGCGATGTCTTGATTGTATTGTTTGTATTGTATTGTCTTGTAATTTGAATTGTATAGATGGATGACTTGCCGAAACCATGATATCAGTAAATGGATATAACTGGATAATCATGTAGATGGAGGTATATTCATGGTTCGATTTAGTCAATACAGATTGAATAGATTGAACAGATTGATTATATGGATTCATGGATTCATATTGAATTGTAGTTTTGTAATTGAATCATATTCAAGTCAGATTATTTATAATGAGACTCGGTCTAATTCAGACGATTAGAAAATAAATTGAAATCCTGAATTTAAGTTTTGTGTTATCGGTAACCGCTGCACATGGGCGGCAGGATTTGTGTCTTTTTCAAAGACGATTAGCGTGTTGATAACACCGTTTATTAAGTTGTCTACCTTAAATAGGCAAGCACCCATATCTCCGGCTCCCTAAGACTCAAGAGACTGGTCCCGCTTAAACCTATATTTATTATGGTCCTTATTATAATTTATAAAACTTGAGGGGGTTTTATGTAAAAATATTTTTGTATAGTTTTCAAAATACATCTCAGGTATTTTATTATCGTCTTTAAAGTTTTCATAAATGTAGGTTTTATCATTGTGACATTTCTAGTGAATAAAATCTATTTTCATAATATAAGGTATTTAATTGTAAAGTATTGAACTTGTATGGAATTGCATGTTATTTTCATGTAAAGTGATTCTTTTGATTTAGAAAAGTTGGAATATTTATACTATATCAAAAATAGATATTTTGATGCTATATATATATATATATATATATATATATATATATATAATTTATTTATTATTTTTCTAGAAATCTCATTTTCTTAAGATATTTGTATTTTTAAATTTTTTGAGACCGAATGCTCCTTGCGGAGGTCTGCATCCCGCACTACTAAGCCCGAGGATGTGCGATAATCCGCACCATCCCGAATGGATTCCCCAAAATGGGTTGTAGCGGCGCTTTGCAAAGATTTGTTTAAAATACATAATCTTATAGAAAAAGGTTTTAATAGTAAAAGGTATTTATATGTAAAATTGCATTTTCCCGTATTCTATGTTCCCGAAAGGCATCATGCTATATTGCATGTGAGTGTTGTGCGGAGGTAGGTCATTATCTCGTGATCTATTTAAAGGTATAGCAAGAAATATGATGTTTAATGTTAAAACTAAAGTATATGGTATTTTACTGAAAAAGTACGATAAAAATTGCAATATGAAATATTTTGCTATGAAACTTGTTCATGATATTTTGTTAATGTTTAATAGTCAAGATGTGAGGATTTGGTATGTTGTATTTAAGAAAATTGGAACTTTTTAAAGAAAATCGAATCTGAAGTCGGATTAACTCCGCTTCCGTCGGGTTTTAGAAATACGAGTTTTATGAATAGAAAGGAGAAGAGGGAGGAGGGACTTACTGGAATTTAGCTTAGAAAAGAGGAAGAGGGAGTGGAAGTAGGTTCCGGTGCGTCGTTTCGTCTCCGGGAGCTCCTAGGGTCGTCGTCGGAAGTTCGCCGGAGCTTCGCCCTTCGCTAACTCCACTTGTACACAAAAGTTCTAGGGATTTTTCTTGAGAGTTTGGACAGAGTTTGTGAGTGAGGGGTGTGTGATTTAGAGTGGTTTTTATGGGGTAATCTAGGGTTTAGGGTCGATGAAAGTTTGTATGAAAATTGTATTAAAAATTGTATTTAAAATAGAGTAAATAGGTGTTTTTATTGACTCTGTAAATGTGCAGGGTATTTAAAGTGTACAGGGGTTATAAGGAGGCAAAAAGACACAGAAGTCATGAAGGGAACTTGGCTATCCGACCGAGTAAACCCAGCGCCGCCGGCCGAGTCGCCGGCCTGGGTCGGCCGAGTCGGGTCGGGACTCGTCACCATGTGTCCCCCGCCTGTTGGTCTACCCCATGGACTCGTTTGTTTTATATATGACTTTTGGTTTTTACGAGTTATGCACGTGTAGGCTCTTGGGCTTCTAAAAATTTAAAAGAAAACTAATTAAAAAAATAATGTGGCTAATGGGATTTGAACTCTGGTGTTTTGGTTCAGCAGTGCAAGGTCTTACCAGTGAGCTACAAGCTCCTTCTTGCTATTAAAAAGCAAATCAAATACTTATAGTATTCACAGGAAATGTAAATACCCCAAGTATACATTAACTTTTAAACAAATTTTTGTACACTAAAATTGGAGTTGTTACAGTCTACCCTCCTTACAAAAATTTCGTCCTCGAAATTTACAAATTTTATTTTAAGGACTAGTTTACAAATAGGTGAGGATGTTTTGCACGCATCTCATCTTCCCTTTCCTAAGTCGATTCTCCTGGCGTGTCTTTTCTCTACATCACTCGAACCAAGTTGACTTTCTTGTTCCGAAGTGACTTCACTTTTCTATCCAGGATCTCAACAGGTTGTTGCTCACAAGATAAGTCGGGCTGTACAGTGAGCTCGGAATGATTGAGAATATGGCTGGGGTCACTCACATATCTTCTGAGTTGGGATATGTGGAACACATTGTGCACTCCTTCCAATGAGGGTGGAAGTGCCAAGCGGTATGCCACTTCACCGACTCATTCGATTATATCGAACGGTCTAATATATCTCGGACTTAGCTTACCCCGTCTTCCAAATCGAATCACTCCATGGTTTGGAGATATCTTTAAGAATACATGATCTCCTGGTTGAAACTCCAAGTGACGTCGCTTTGCATCATCCTAGTGCTTCTGTCGATCTTGGGCTATGTGCATCCTTTCTCTGATAGTACGAACTATATCAATAGTTGCTACTATCATCTCAGGTCCAAGTAGTTCTCTATCTCCGATGTCGTCCCAACTTAATGGTGATCGACACTTCCTTCCATAGAGCGTTGTAAAAGATGGCATTCCAATACTTGCTTGGTAGCTGTAACGCCCCATGCCCCAGTACAGATGGTATTGTCCGCTCTGGCTGAAACCGCATGGTTTTTCCCTTTAGAGCGAACCAGACCCGACCAGGGGCCACTTCCCAGGAGGTCACCCATCCCAAGACTTCCCTGGCCCGAGCACGCTTAATTACGGAGTTCTCAAGCTCCTGTAGTTCCGGTTCACTTAAAAGGCGCCTCTGTAATTGAGGGTGGTAGCATTATATTTATAATGCAGTTTGGTCCTCTTTCGGAATGTGCTTTAGGGACCCGATCCCATTGTTCTGAAATGGCTCCCTCACTCTGATCACCAAGTTGTCCGCAACAGACCGCATTGAGTGTAGACAGAGTAGATCACCATGATGTCTTAAAACCGCACTGCTATAGGGTATTACATTCCCCCCATCTAAGAACAATGGTTCGTCCTCGAACCACAGACCTTCTATTGAGTGACCTGCAGGGCCACCATAAATGTAATGCCCCATCCCCTAGTACAGATGGTATTGTTCTCTCTGGCTAAAACCGCACGGTTTTTCCCTTGAAAGCGAACCAGACCCGACTAGGGGCCACTTCCCAGGAGGTCATCCATCCCAAGACTTCCCTGGCCCGAGCACGCTTAACTACGGAGTTCTCAAGCTCCTGTAGTTCCGGTTTACTTAAAAGGCGCCTCTGTAATTGAGGGAGGTTGTATTATATTTATAATGCAGTTCGGTCCTCTTTCGGAATGTGCTTTAGGGACCCGATCCCATTTTTCTGAAATAGCTCCCTCACTCAGATCACCAAGATGTCCGCAACAGACCGTACTGAGTGTGGACAGAGCAGATCACCATGATGTCTTAAGACCGCACTGCTCTGGGGTATTACAGAGACGAGGCAACGTGAGTCAAGCGAATCACTAGGTTTATTCTTCCAAGTATATATAGACCGGTGCCCCTCCTTATCCCGAAGACGAGGTAATGCGAGTCGAGCGAACACTAGGTTTATTCTTCTAAGTGTAGATAGACTGGTGTCCTCTTAGAAACTCTAGGAACTCGGACTGAACTTTGCAAAGCTCGGTGATATCTTCTCTTTGGATTCGAGTGGAATTAGAGTTGGGTCAGTTATCGACCGTGGACAAGCTTTCTTTACTTACTCTATGTAGGAGTCTGCCTACTTCGAGTATGCGTGCGGGGAAGGGGTCTGCCTGCTGGTTTAATGCAAGGTCTTAGGACCCACCGTTTAGGCCGAGCATGAATCTATTCGTCATGAATGGGTATGCCTCGACGTCGAGCAGGAGTCTACCTTTGTGGGGACTTGGAATTCACTGTTTGGGCCAAACAGGAAGCTACTCGCCGTGAATTGGCTAGGCAGAAAGCTTCCCAGTGGCCTCGTGAGAGAGCTTCTGACACAAAGTTCGGGCCAAGCAGGAATCTACCCGCTTCGAGTTAGTCGGGCAGGAAGTTACCTGGCGGCCTCGTGAGAGGGCTTCTGATTCGCAGTTTGGACCGAGCAGGAACCTGCTCGCTGCGAATTGGCCGGGCAGGAAGCTACCCCCGGCCTCGTGAGAGGGCTTCTAATTCACTGTTTGGGCCGAGTAGGAACCTGCTCGCTGTGAATTGGCCGGGTAACAAGCTACGCGACGGCTTCATGAGAGGGTTTCTGATCCATGGGCCGAGCAGGAATTTGCTCGCTGCGAATTAGTCGGGTAGGAAGCTACCCGGCGGTCTCATGAGAGGGTTTCTGATCCACAGTTTGGGCTGAGTAGGAATCTGCTCGCTGCGAATTGGTCAGTGATTGGTTGTGAAAAAGTTGTGTCTTTGTGTGTCCTAATTACCGCAATAAATAACGGTGTCACAATAATTAACCGATAGTGAGTACGGGTCGTCCACAAGGAAATTGTGAACTATATTTCTTATGTTAGACGAGTTAATAAAGAAAGATGGGATTTTTATCGTTTTATACTAGAGAGATTTGGGGGTTTTATAAGAGAAGGGCTTGTAGGGTTTTTCGGATTGAGTAGTTAAAGGATGGAGTTTTAAATATAATTATTTTTATCTTTTAATTATTTAACTAGAAAAATAGCGATGAATGTGGATTAGGATTCTTGGAGGGATTAGGGTTTCCCTCTACCAACTCTTGTTCTTCCATTGACCCCTATTTATCTCAAGCCCTCAACAAAGCAAATATTAACGAATCTCAAATTATGGTTGTAACTATCATGAATTGGTAGCACGCCCGAATAAGAGGGTTAAGACTCATTTTGCTAAAGTTTATAAAAATTAAAATATAAAAAGAAATTAAGTGAATTTTTCATTCGTTATACTACCTTATCCTATAAACCCTAACAAGCGAGAATTTACTCGCTCATTGGGAAAAACGAAATAAACGAGGAAATGTGGAAGAATACGAAACCTATAAGTTAAACAAAAAAAGAAAAACGCGGAAAGTAAATGCAGAAAATAAATGCGGAAAGTAATGAGACAAAATTAAAAAAACTACATTTTATTGAAACTTTTATATTACAGAATTTGATTGCTGAAAAAACTAAAAGAACTAAAAAACCTACTAAATTGCTTGATAGATCTAGATCGATTGATAGATGGATAGATCATAATCCTAGATTGCTCTCTGTCATGACCCGCTTCCCAAAATACGTAAATATGGTACATGACAAAGCCAACCATGCTACCTAGGGCGAGGAAAGATCCTTCCATAGTCACATTACGGCTGTCAATTAGATATCAAGAACAGTAAACAACTAAATCTATCTATCACATGTTCAATAGCCACAAGAACAATAACTGGAAAAAGTAGCGAAAGCAATAAAGATCCAAGGAATAACTAACCCGCTTAAGAGCTATATCAATGAGGTGGTCCTCACTGATCGGCGATCCAGTCGAATACTCACTTGCTATGTCTAGTATCTAGGCTATGCAAAACCCAGACGTCAGTGCGTCATAAATATCAATATAATAGTGTAATCAGAACAGGATGCTATAAAATAGATATGAGTATAAACCATAATCACATGTGTAAAGCAGTGGGCATTAGGTATGTCACGTGTATCCTAAAGTTTGTGCTTCTAAGTTATCTATTATATAAGTCTTTGAAATCAATTAATGGAATCGTCGATGTAACTCAATAGTATCCCGTGCGTGCCCGAGACCACGGTAAATACACTCAGGGCTGAATCTGAGATGTGCCGCTAAGCAGTAAAAACAGGGTATCATGTACAGACGAATGATGTCAGCATCATCATTCCGGGTCCCGAAGCCCGTATCGACTGATCAGTTTCTGGAAAGTATCGAATTGTTGAGTTATAATTCAGATTTCATTATTGATTTCCCCTTACCCTCAGATTTTTTGTTCAAGTCAGGTATTAATGATATCTACTTAATGCCAACACAGGATCAAGCAGGTACAGGTCTTGTCTATCTAGACAACAAGTCATGTCCATCAGGACAACAAGTCAGGATTGTCGGCATTAGTAATAATCCAAGTAAAATGTCTGGTAATATGTAGTGGACATATCAGGCAGTGTGTATTAAACAGGATAAATACTTAACAGAAAATAGTAACCAGTTTATTAAAACATTGTGGGAATAACTAATGTATATTATCTATTTTGTAAGGTATAATTAATCTATTCATATATGTAACGACTCTGTTTATAATATACAAAATTTGTTTAAATTAAATTACTAAATGGGGTATTTGCAACCCTGTGTATGCTATAAGTATTTAATTTATTTTTAAACAACAAGAAAACACTTGTAGCTCATTGGTAAAGCCTTGCACTGCTGTGACATAGCTCCTGTGTTCAAATCCCATCAGCCATATACTATTTTTAATGATTTTTCTTTTAAACTTTTTGGAAGCCCAAAAGTTTACACGTGCAATACACGTAAAAATGAAAAGTCACTAAAATCAAACATGTGGAAAATGTTGTACACACAGACCTCGACACGTGGCATGCATCCAAGCCCCATCCTCTCTTGATCATCCGGCGAGGGATGTGTTTGGGCCAGCGCCGCCAGTCCAAACCGTAGCAAAAGCCACTATTTTTTTTACCCTAACTCCATGGCCTCCCCCACCACTCCTCTTCTATTTGAATTCCCTGCAAATATCTATAGAATTAAAATGAGCTTTAAAACCAAATATTAATGCATTTTAATTCTCATTTTTAATACCCTAAACCTTAATTCTATCCTATAAATACCACCCTACACCCCATCCTTCTCTATTATGAAATCCATTGTCAAAACTCTTAAATTTTTCCAAGTCCAAAAAGTTTTATAAATGGAGTTAGCTCAAGGTCAAGTTCCGGCGATGATTCGGGACAAATCCGGCGACACCGCGACTCCACGACGCCTTCAAACCTTCCTCCATCTCTTTTCTCTCTTCTCAACCAGTAAGTTCCCTCTGCACTCCTCTCTTTCTATTCTAAAACGATATTTATTAAAACTCGTCGGAAGCGGAGTTATTCCGACTTCCGATTCTAATTTCATTAAAAACCCAACTTTTCTTAACAACAAATTAACCATCTTTTTATATCTTGTTTAGCAACCATAAAAGAACATTTAGAACAAGTTTCAATTCAAAATAAAATGCTATGCAACTTGTATTACACTTTTTTGTTTAAATACCACAAACTTTACCTACGACATTACTTCATCATATTGCTCATATTACCTTTAGAAAACTCACGAGGTAATGACCTATCTCATCACAACACTCATCATGACATAGCACGATGGCTTTAAAACAATATTTTTGTGGTTATGACGAATGTACAGTTAAATACCATTAACTATCAAAACCATATTTTTTAAAATTGTTTTAATCATATTCCATACGATTATTTCCTTACAACCCATTTTGAGAAATCCGATTTGGTTGGTGCGGGTTATCGCGCATCCATCGGACTAGTAGAGGGAGATGCAGACCTCCTCACGGAGAATACGATCTCGATGGAATTTTTATTATTATAATTCTTAAGAAAACGTGATTTCTATTAATAAATAAATTCTATTTTTTAAATATATATATATGTGTGTGTGTGTAAATATTATCAAAATATCTATTTTAAATATATAATATATTCCATGTTTTCTAAATCAAAAGAAAAGAACCACAAAAGTTCACGAAAATACCATCAAGAAAACAATAAAAGTCAATTTACATGAAAATACCATATACAATTCAATTTAGGTTTATATCCACTAGAATATCTCATCTTATAAAAAATTACATCTATGAAAACCCTAAAGAAGATAAATAAATACTTGAGATTTATTTTGAAAATATATCAAAACTATTTTTCATAAAACCCTCTCAAGTTATATTAATTTACAATAAGGACCCTAGTAAATATAGGTTTAAGCGGGACCAATTCTCTTGAGCCTCAGGGAGCCGGAGAATGTGGGTGCTTGCCTAGTTAAGGTAGACAACTAAAAACGGGGTTATCAATACGGTAATTGTCTTTTAAAAAGACATGAATCCTGCCGTCCATGTGCAGCAATTACCGATAACTCCAAAACTAATTCAGGACTTCAATTCTGTTAAGTGTCTGATTCAGTCAGAGTCCCAGTCTAACCTGAAATCAATCCATCCATGAATACAATTCAAATATAACTTCAATACAACATGAATACCAGAATACAATCTATATCAACATGATTTGATTTGACCAAACCATGGATATACATTGACTTTTCTACATGACTATCCGTTATATATCCTTATCCGTTTACATGAACAACTGATATCATGGTTTCGGAAAGTCTTACATCTACAAATCACTACAAAACAACACAATAAACATTAAGGGTTTTTTAACGGGGTAGATTGGTACGGAATGTATTAGAAGCGGCACGAGACTGTAACCATAATACACCTAACATGAATATCCGAGCCGTTGTTCCGTGGCTTAATGGTTCCTTGTGATCCGTATACCTTAGTCCACTAGGAAAGTTAGATTCCTCTCGTATACACTGATGCATTCCGTACCAAGCTACAAACATCTACGTTAACGTAATAATCATACATTATACCAGATATATTCTATTTACCTGTTCAGTCTATTTCTATCTCTCTTTGGGACTTACCGAGTGATTGTTCGCTGACGACATTCCTTTTCTATTCTTTCTTTAGAATGTTTTCAGGAGGACCCGACTCTCTGGAGATCGAGCCCAGTTTAGAAGACTTGGAGCAGTTCTTAGAAGACCCAGAGCTTTAGTCACCTGTATATACTTTTACTTTAAATTCATGCCATTGTTTAGGCATTGCTTTCCCTATTGTATTTACTTTCCAGTTGTATTGTAAAGAATGTTTATTAAATAAAAAGTTGATGTTCTTTTACATCTCATATCTTTCTTGTGCACATTTACATTATATTGCTTATTTACGCTTAGCGTGTTTACTTCTGAGTAAATACGTTGCGTGCCTCGTCGCGTCTCCTTACCGTATACTGGGGAGTGAGGCGTGACAGGTTTTGTTGGCGGCCCATGCAGGTTAGTTCTGCATGGAACCCTACCATGCAGGGTCAGTTCTGCATGAAGTCCAAAGTAATATAACACAAGAATTATAAGACTCGGCAACTAAACATTCTTTACATTTTATATTCTTTGAATCTATCATAACCCTATTTTTCTTTCAAGGTTATGGATTCTCCCAACAACACGAGTACAAACGTTAACAACACACTACCACCTCTTCCACTTACGCTTATCGTTGTAGCTCCGATCAACGAGCAGACGGTACTGCTCGAGGTAATTAAGAGGCTTCTGGAGGGACAGCAGCAACAGACTGCCATACTAATGAACCGCCCAAAAGCGGAAGCATCTGGAGTGAAGCAATTCCGGGCATTGCATCCGAAGCAATTTTCTGGAAAAGAGAGCCCTTTGGAAGCTGAAGAATGGGCTCAATCAATTGAGGACGATCTGGCAGCAGCACAAGTGCTAGACATTGCTTGGGTAAGGGTTGTGAAGCTGCAACTTACTGATAACTCCCGTGTATGGTGGAAGGCGGAAGAAAGCCGTCTTGCTTAGACAATCGAATGGAAGACATTTCGCGACATGTTCGACGCGAAGTATTTTCGAGAGACTGCTCGATTTGACATGGAGAAACAATTCATCCACTTACAACAAGGCTCTATGTAGAGCAAATCTGTGGATGAGTATGATGCCAAGTTCACTAAGTTGAGCAGGTTCGCGTCACACCTCATACCGACTACTGAGATCAGGCCAGACGATTTTAGCAGGGGTTAAACCCGGAGATCCAAGCTGCTCCAGCTACAGGGGATTTCCCAACCTACGATTTGGCTCTGAAAGCTACCTGTCGATATGAGACAGTAGTGAAGAAGAAAGGCAGACCTCAATCTGCCGATATGAAGCGCCCTGCTACTCAGATAGCAGGAGGTGCCTCTTCCAGGCCACCTTTTGTACCCAGGAGACCGGGAGTACCTTTTAACCAGCCCAGTCTAGACTTTTGCACCTACTGCAGGAGGGATGGACACCTGGGGAAGGATTGCAGGCGTGCTAATCGCCTCTGCTTAGTCTGTGGCTCATCCACACATGATATTGGGTCTTGTCCTCGTCGACTCAATCCGAACTCTGCACCCAGACAATCAATCACTTACCCGTAGAGGCCAGCTATGCAGGCACCTGCCCCTCGTCTCGCTCTCTCTGCTCCACCTTTTCGTGGACCTACTGCACCTCCTCCTCGTCAGTTCCATCAAGCACAAAGGAACCCACTTCAAGGACAAAGGAACGGACAGAGGAATGCGCCTCCAGCAAAGAGGAATGTACCGAGGCGACATGCTTTCACAATGACTGTGGACGAAACTGAAGCCACTGGTCAAGTCATCACTGGTAACTCTTTTCTTTCAATTTTTCTCTCAATCTTTATACATATCAAAATATCTTTTTCTATACCTAAACCTATTCCACACAACTTAGGTACGATTTTAGTAGCCTCACTTCCTGCACTATCACTCTTTGATACTGGAGCATCTCATTGGTTTATATCGCAACAGTTCGTCCAAACTCGTGCAATTCCAGTCAAACCGCTCGTATCCAACTGGAATGTCAGTTTAGGGAACGGCATTCTAAGGGCAATAATAGGATACGACCTGTGTCTAGTGGTCGTCTGCAGCAGAGAATTCTATGCTGACTTCAAGGTGCGGGACATACCAAATTTCGATGTCGTTTTGAGTATGGATTGGCTAGGAACTTTCTACGCTATAATCGTCTGTCGTCAAAGCAGGGTAGTGTTTGAGATTTCAGACCATCCAGTTTTTTATTTCAAAAGTGGAGACCGTACCCTGGAGCCTAGTACCTACAAAGCAAAACCGAAGAAGGCAGTGATTGCAACTCTACAAACATGAGAAGTTAAGCCAGAGGTAGTTCGAGAGTTCGACGACGTATTTCCTGAAGACATATCAGTCAAAAATATTGCATTTTTAACACATCAATTTCCCTACTATTTGTAATCATCTAAAGGTGTTTGGTATAATTATAGCACATATTAGCAATTTTTCTACAAAATATCAAATAACACGTGTTATACATTATAACCGGCATTTTGAGGGAAATTGAGTGTTTATTATTACACGCATGATCTTTGTATATCAACACTTGTCTCGAGATTGTGTGCAGGAAATTCTCCAGGTAAAAGAGCCGGAATTGCTAAAAGTACCGGTAAAAATACATCAAGTCTTTGACCTGAGATTTGGCAGAAATCAAGAAAGAAACATAGGATTCCAGACATCAGATAAAGACCCTAAAACCCCACAGAAGAATTCCCTGGAAATTGCATGCAGCAACTCCACCACTTGGCCACGGATCCGCGGCCGAGTTGGCCTATCCGCCGCGGATCCGCGGTCTACTTAACACGTCATCAAATCAGATTTTATCCAGAAGCTTCATCTAACAACCATTGCTTCTAGAAGACTCTCAAAGACCACGTGGCTTCTTCCAGAAGGCTCTGCATAACAAACTCACTCTAGAATATTCCTTGCAACAACCTTATTCTAGAAGGCTCCCTCCAACAACTTTATTCTAGAAGGCTCTCTCCAACAACCTTATTCTAGAAGGCTCCACCAACAATCTCATTCTAGAATATTCCCTCTAACAACCTCATTCTAGAATATTCCTTCTAACAAACTCATTCTAGAAAGCTCTTTCTAATAACCTAGCTTTGGAAGGAAGATTCAAATGAGGAGGTTATAAAATGAGATCTAGATCTAGGGTTTTGAGGTTACACAATTAGGGTGAGTTAGTTACACATTTGGAGCCAAAATTAAAATTCAAGTTGAGTGACACAACTTGATACCAAAACCCTAGCCCAAATTCAAATCAAAAGCCAAATCAAGATCATTTTGAGAAGCAAATCAAGCAAGCAACCATCGATCCTTTATCCGCGAAGCCAATCTTCATCCAAGCAAGAGATCCACGACAATCCGCGACTCACGGAGATTGAGCGGAGCGAAATTCGACGGATCTAGTTACCTTTTCAAAAGGAGCGATCGAGAGCATCATCTTGTAACCTCGAATTGAGGGAATGTGTAATTAGTCGTCGATTGAATAAAGCTGATAATTGTAATTCTTGCTTTCTTTACATTCTTGCGTTATGAAACTTCTTGATTCTTGATTCATTAATTTTCATGATGTGTGAGTGAAATCTCCGCTTGTGGAGGATTCGAGAGAATTGATAGATCTAATGATGATCAAATCTTAATACTAATTTTAAGTCTTATGAGATTTGTGAACTCTAGGAAAAAGAATCATCAATGACCTAATTTGGATCGAGATCACATTCTTATGAATTTCGTTGCAAATTAGAAATCAAATGATTGATGATTTTCTTTGCTAGAGGTTAGATCCGAATGATCATGATTGAAAAGATAAGGGATAGAAGGAGAAACCCTAGTTTCTTCAATATATCCCTAATCTTCATTCATCATCATCAATCTAGTTATAAATTATCAATAGATAAGATTAGGAATTATTAGATTCATCATTAACTATTAACTCAATCGAATCCTACAAGCTATTCTTCATTATCTTGATAAATTAAAGTGATTGGGACATTTCTTGATTCTTGATTCTAGATCTCTATTTTCTTGATGTTTCTTAAAATCAAATCATACAAATCTTGAATCAACTTTCTTGAATTTTCTTTTAAATTTTCATTTCGACTCATCTAAAACAAGATCGATCAAAACACACATCTCAGTGGATGATCCATATTCATTAACGCGCTACATCGACACCGTTAATTGATTGCGGTATAAATTTCTTTGGTTGTGATTAAATCTTTTCCAAATACACACAAAGAATGATCAATCAAATGGCGCCGTTGCCGGGGATGTGTGCTATTTTGTTCGTTTTTGTTATTTGAGTTGAAAAATTATTATTCCATCAGAATTTTTTTTAGATCAAAATCGCATCAAATGCTTAACGATTTGTTGTGATTTTTGCGAGGGGTTATAGAATCATCGGAGCAAAAGAAAAAATATTCAGATCATTTCAGGATGTCCAGTAGAGTAAAAGTAGCATATGTACCAAATTTTGTGTAGAGATCTCGTCAACGCACTGCGGAACCGCGGCCCTAGCAAGCATTTCGCGGCGGATCCACGGTGAAATTGAAGCTTCAGAATTTCATTTCTCTGTGGTAACTTCTATACTTTCTTATCTCCTCCCTGCTCTGTTCATTAACCAATTTCCGCAGGATTCTTTGCAAAAAATCGCAGCGCCGCAAAAAAGAAAAATTGTTGCGTGTTTGATCTTGGTTGTTTGCATATTTTAATACGGAAATTAAGGGGCAAAGACCAAATTCAGATTAGGTAGGGAGTTCATTACCCTTCCTAAGCCCCAAAAATCACAAACTTGCATCCGCATCACCCTCATTAACTAAAAATGATCTAGACATGACTCTAAGCACCGTCGCGCTCACTTAGGACAGAAGGAGGTCGTGGGTAATCTATTGCTCATCCGCGTTTCTTTTGTGGTGTCTAAGGCAAGTGTGTCTAAGGCAAGTGGTTACTTAATTAGGCCCACTACTTACGCAGTGGAGAACCTCCCACTTACCTGGCACTTACCTGGCCACAGAAGGGGCAAAGTGGTAGTAGAGGATCTATCTTGCAACTTGTCTTCTGGAAGTCTAGGAACGGTCTAGAGCCTTGACCTAGCTGACCACTAGATCTAGGATGGTGTGTGCATTTTTTGTGATTTGATTTTTCAAAAAACGTATTTTTCGAAACAAACGCCAACCAACTTTTCCTCTAATTATCACCAACGCTGCCACTTATGCTACAACCGTTTAGCACATGTTAGGCTGGACACGAGATTCTATTTCTCGTCTTGTCCGCGTTTCTTTTATCGACCCCAGAGTCGGTAATTCTTCGTCTTCTTTCCCACCACCCACCACGACCGCGATGGACGGATTTCCATCAAACTTTAACACCACTCTGCCACCGCCCGCAGGTGCGCAGAATTCTCCACGCATTTCTCTCCAAGAGAGATGCTATCCTTCACGTGTTCCCCTTCCAACCTATCTTTCTATACTGCCAGCCAATCTGGACAATTTCGAAATTAAACCTCATTTCATCAAACTTTTACCCAAATTTCACGGTCTTGAGTCTGAAGACGCATACGTTTTTAATCCAAATTTGAAAATGTATGCGTAATGATTGGAACGTCACAACTGTTTTTGGATGCTCTGCGTTTACGTTTTCTCCCATTCACGTTGTGCGATTTAGCCGAGAAGTGGCTTTATAATACAACCGCACATTCTATTTCAAAATGGGATGAATTTGTTGCAGCATTCCTTAAGAAATTTTATCCCAATCATAAGACTAGCCGTGTTCGGAGCAAAATCTTCAAATTCACCCAACTTCCCAATGAACCATTTTGGAAATACTTTGAACGGTTCAAGGATCTTCTTTTACAATGCCCCCATTACGGAATCCCCAGATGGGATTTGTGTCAAGTTATCTATGAGGGTATTGATCTCACGACTAAACAGATGCTTGAAACCATGTGTCATTGCCAATTCCTATCTAAAGATGATGGTGAAGCTTGGAAATACCTAGAAGATTTAGCTCAAAACACATTACAATGGGAAAGTGTTAAACCACCATCGTCTAGGGATGATATCAATCAGCTCAATGTTTCCGTCACAATGAGAACCGAAATGGCCGCAATACAAAGGAAACTCGTCGCTATAGAAAACAGAATTTCTTCAGCCCCCCTAAACCATTACACACTTCCTAAAACCGTGTGTGGCTGCTGTTCAAATCCATTACATTTGACGGAAAAATGTCCTTTGAATGTATCGTTTCAAGGTCACACTAATGGTGCATTTCAGCAAAGACCTAGAAACGATCCTTCTTCTTCCTCATATAATCAAGATTGGAGGAATCACCCTGATCTTTCTTGGATCCAACACCAAACTCAATACACGGATCTAAACCAGAATAACTTTCAATGGGTCCCTCCACCACAACAGCAACCACCACAACTGAGTCAACACCCTTTTCAATCGCAACCTTTTCAAAACCCGGCCAACAATTTTGATCCGTTTTCTGCCGGTACCAATAACACCTTTGCACTTGAACAAACCATGAGTTTGCTTCTGAAAAATTCTATTCAAATGTTGGCTGATATTAAGTCTTCTATCGATGATATAAAGAAAACCACCGCCTCCCAAGGTGAGATTATTAAATCGATGGAAGTACAAATTGCACAATTAACAGCCGAAATAAGTGCTAGAGAGAAAGGGAATGTTCTATCTCAACCTCTACCTGATCCTGGACCTTCACATTACACTAATGTGAATGCACTTACCATGTTGAGATCTGGAAGAGTGCTAGACAATCATGTGGGTGAACAGATTGATGTTGAGGAATCAATTGAACCCTAGGCTTCCACTTCCACTTCCACTCCCACTTCCACTCCCACTTCTACTTCTTACCCTATTTCATCTAATTTACCTTCTTCTTCCGAGCCTATTCTCCGTTTTCCCAAAAGCTCGAACCCTCCACCCACTTCATCCTTTCCACCCCCACAACCTTCTCCACAAATGTGGGACCCAACACTTATTGATAGAGCTCCATTTCCGGAAAGGTTGAGGCCCAACAAACCCAATGCACAAATAGAGAAGCTTGTGGAAATGTTTAAGCAAGTTAACATCAACATCCCTCTCCTAAATGCTATACAACAAGTTCCGTCCTATGCTAAAATTCTTAAGAACTTATGCACTAGGAAGAGGAAGACTCAAGTGCCTAAAAAAGTTTTCATGTCGAGTACTGTAGACACGGCTTTTCCCCAACAATTACCAAGGAAACGTAAGGACCCTGGCCGTCCTACTATTTCTATTTCTATTGGGGATAAACACATTAACCGTGCTTTACTTGACCTTGGCGCTAGTGTTAACTTGCTTCCATATACAGTCTATGAGCAATTAGGTATCGGAGTGTTAAAGCCCTCACACATAACTCTCCAGATGGCCGACCGATCAATCACCAAACTTAGGGGTGAACTTGAGGATGTGTTGATAAAAATCGAGGAATTTGTATTCTCTGTGGACTTTATTGTTCTTGATACACAGCCTGTAGCGAACCCACGGAACCAAATTCCGGTGATTCTAGGTCGTCCCTTTTTGGCTACTTCCAACGCTGTAATCAACTGTAGAAACGGATCTATGAACCTATCTTTTGGGAATAGGTCAATTGAGCTCAATATTTACAGGTTGGGAAGTCAACCCTCCGATCCTCATGCTCGAGTATGTTCTGTCGAATTAATGGATGTCGACGGCAGCGAATTTGATCAGCCTCATGATACTGATCTAGACTCTTTTCATATGTTGTTGTTTGACCCAACTATGTATCATACACATACGGACTCTTCCACTGAGCTATCCGGGTCAACATCTAACACTGATTATGAACCGTTTTTGGAGTCTGAAGATCACCCCGCGCTTTTTGATGACATTATTCTTCGGGGTATCGATGAGAGTTTTGAGGAAATCTTCGCTGATGAACTCGCATTTTTAAAAGACACGGGTGTTGAGATGAATCACCCTCAATACAAAGAAATTGAACCTCCACTCCTTCTTCTGGGCTATAAACAGAATGCGAGTAATCCATCACAATCACTGTGTCGTCTCTCCAAAACGAGACGCAAACACATTCTATCCCACCACTTATCTTTTCCCCACCACTTCCTGGCTCCTTATAACATGTTCTTCCACCAACCGATGCACTACACTGATAAAATCTTCGAATGGTTGGCGTTGACTTTCGGCCTTTTCAAAGCTTGGCATTGACCAGTAATTTTTGACCCCCTCTTATGATTTTCAATTCACATTGTTTAACTCAAGTTTGGGGGAGGATTTTTCACTTTCACTTATTCTTGCCCCCATTAATAATGTCCTCCCAAGCTTACAGGTTTTTTGAGGTATAACAGAAGGCAACAGTGAGGACATTGTTGTAAACAAGTTTGGGGGAGGTTTGTGCTTATTTACGCATCACTTTACATCATACTTTGCATAAGCACAAAACATATAAAAAAAAAATTTAAAAAAAAATATTTTGTACATAAATAAGATAATAAAAGATTAGATAGTGAAAAATTACATCCAAAAGATTGGAAAAGTTTAAGAAAACCAAGAAAATTAGAAGTTTTCTTAAACGAAACCAGTAATAAGTAGTTATGAGCCGTTGTCCCAAGGGTTAGTAAGATGAAAGAAGTCACTAATCTGAGGATAAAAATAAGTCTGAAAAATAGTTCCTATTCTGGAAGCCAAACATTTAAACGTTGGTACCCAACTATACGCACTTACACACGTCTTGAAACTCGGGATAGTAGAGGATACCTTGAAATGCTCTAGCCTAAAAGCCAAAGTATGAAGGAAATAATAAATGGAAAAAATAATATAAAATGGTGAAGAAAAATGAACACTTGTTTTCTAATCACCAAGGCAGCATAAAAAAAATATAGCTAGGGTGCTTCATTACCTAGTGCCTTAGACCAACTGATTTGGGAGTCACTGCTAAGCTTTATGTGTTGCAAGACGAGGAAAATACTAATACACCTAATAAGCTGTAGGGTTCCTAGGCACACTAATGAGATTTCACAAGGCATCAACCATGCCAAATTCAAATTTTTCTTGTGCCTACAAACCCTAATACGGATCGTTAACTAGAATTTAGGCGAAACAAGCAACTAGTTAACAACTTAACTAAGAGTTGAACGGAAATACAACCTTTGTAGATTCGGTCCTCCACCTCCATAGCTCCGTGATGAAGTCCCCTCGCTGCGATCATCGGATCTCGGGCTCTAGCATCGGCTTCATCGGAGAAATGGGCGGGCTAGGTCGTCGACTTCGATGCCGAAGATGATCTACGTCGAGGCAACACAAGATCAAGCTCCAACTTCACCAAGCCATGAAACTTGTGAAGAAAACACCCTATACTACTTGGCAAGTGGTAGAGGATGAAGAAATAGGAAGTGGGTTCACTTTAGAATTGGATTTCTCACTCTTTTCATGAAATCACCATTGAAGGTTGCAAGCTCTCTTCTTCTTGAAGAAGAAGAAGAAGAAGAAAGAATATGATGAGTATTATTTTAAAATAGAAAACAAAATGATACTTATCATAATCTCAACCATGGTTTAGTGTAGAGAATTAACTAGGGTTTAGTTGAATGGTTAGGGTTAGGACATGAAGACAAAATGGTCACTTAGTCAAAGCTTCATGAAGCTTCAACAACAAAACAAACTAAGCCACCATTTCATTTTTGCCGAAAATGAATTAATGAATAAATAAATAAATGAATAAGTAAGTAAATCAAAACCCTAACCATTAACATAACAATGGTTTAATTCTTTACACAAACCCAAGTTTGCATGTATCATCAAACATGATACAAACAAGTGCACAAAAGTATATCACATATACAACTTGTGTACATCAAGTGAGAAAATCCAATTTAAGTGAACCAATACTAGTTAATGCAAAGTAATATATCAAATATATAATTATGCATTAAATCATTAAATCAATACTTGATTTAACGATCCGGTCATATCGCATATAACCGACTAATATCCAATGTATCGGCTTATCGAATCAATCCTCGATTCGATAACTAGGTTATATCGCATACAACCAATCGATACATTCATCGCGAGAATGGAATACGGTATCACATACACGCATTATTCTCGGTCCCGCACATATCTCATATGCGCTCCTATTTCGTTTCGCTTGAGCCAGGAAACCTCTGTGTAGGACTCTAAAGACTCGTCAATACGCCGGCAGCAGGTGATGATCATATCAAACACCCACAAGCCGCAAGCGGTCTGCTAAACGTAACGGCCACCCGGGTATTGAGCGATCAGAAGATCGACGAGCAAGCCCGCTCACACTCCTGTGAATCCAACCAGTAACACTTACCGTACAGTCCGGTCTCATCGTCTGATATGTCGCATATCTTGCCTAGGGGTGGTAAACGTCAGACCCCAATAGCTCAATAAGTCGTGCCGATATGAGGTCTATAACAGTTCGAGAAACTACAGGTAACACTTACCAGTAAATCTCAGCAACCCTGGCCAGGGATTTCCGGTTATAACCAATCGAACACAGCACAACATCAGCCCCCTATACCGGGAGAGACGAATCCCCTCCTATCGCTCATTGCCTCCATGTAATTCGGGACTGTACCCAAAAACCACCGTTTTGCACGCCCTCTTGGACGTGGTAAGGTGGAAATCAAAGCACAGTGGGAACCACACAAGACTCTATGACGATCTCGGGTCAACAGACTACTCTGTACCAGTGTCACCAGAGAACTGCCATCTGACGTAAGGTATAATACCATCTGGGAGTTCTCGGCGAGTCCGTCCAGTGTACCCAGTCTCCACTGAGCACCCGTATATCATCTCTGATGTCAAACACTAATGGATATGGGATCATCCATCGCCCATCTGTATGGGTCGAGAAGGTATACGCTAGCCTACTCTGGTATATCGATGCCCCGTCTCGATATACCCACGACTAGGGACCTTGAAGATGTACTTATGGACTACCATGTCCCCACTAGTATGATCCGCATCATAGTCCAGGTAGTCAAGTACACATCCTAAGGGCTTTACCAACATGTAACAGAGAGACAATCAGTGTACACGTTAAGGTAAAGAGCAACCAGATAGCATACTATCATGTCGAGCAAGAAAGTCCTCCCTATATATGTCCAAGCATCCACTACAATATACATCCTATGTATAGTAATGGCCTCTAGGGCATACATATAACTAACAATCTCACACTTGCACTAGGGCCATCTGATAGCAGTGGTTGTAGTATCTCATACTCAACCATCCCTTAAATGTCTCTCTCTGGGAAAAGGCCTTTGTGAGTGGATCCGCCGTATTGTCTTCTGAGTCTACTCTCCTAACCTCGATCCTCTTGGAGATCAACCATCTCCATGATCAGGTGATACTGCCTTAGAATATGTCTGGATCACTGATGGGATGGACGTTCCTTGGCATAAGCCACAACTCCATTGTCACACAATGGGAGGAACTAAGTTCATCTCATGAACAAATATACATCCAGACTGCCTCTTTGGTAGCATCTTAAGTAGCGATGTATCTTGCCTTTAATCGTCTAGTATGTCACGGTATCTAGCTTGGAACTCTTCCAACATACCGTCCCTCCATAGAGGGTAAAGACAATGCCTGTGACTGACATTCAGTCGTCCTTATCACCCTGGAACACTTCCAGTGATTCTCCCCAGGATCGATTGATACCATCTCACTATATCTAGTGAGAATCCTAACATCCATTTAGATATATCGTATAGATCCGAAACTCAGGATTAAGGAGGTATCATTTTGATCCTATATGGAGAATCATTGTGATAAGCGGAGATTGACCGAGCGTAGCATAGGAAACTCCTTTCTTATCAAGAGTATGTCATCCACGTACTCTACGAGGATCACCACCATACTCCCTACTACCTTTTTGTATATACAAGGTTCATCTACCATTTTGATGAAGTCAAACTTTTTGACTACGACATCAAAACAGACGTTCCAACTCCGCGATGCCTGCTTTATCATATAAAGCATCTTGTACACGTTTCCGCTGCTCCCACTGTCTACGAAGCCCTCTGACTGTGTACTTATAGACGCACTCTTCTAAAACACCATCTAGAAAAGCAGTCATGGCACCCAACCGCCAAATATCGTAGTCATGGTATGTAGCCGTGGCAAGTAGGATCTGGATGGACTTAAGCATAGCTCCTTAGAAAAGGTTTCATCATTATCCACGCCTGGTCGATGACGAAAACCTTTAACAAGTCTAGCTTTGAAAGTCTCAACTTTTCCATCTACACCAAGTAATCTTCTCAAGATATACTTGCTCCTGATGGGGATTTCACCCTTCAGATATAGCAACCAAAGTCCATACTTTGTTGGTGTACATGGATTCCATCTCATACCACTAAGCATCCAGCCATTCTTACAGAGTCTCACTCCTGATGGCCAGGTCGAAACTAGTTGGGTCATCATCTCATGATGCAATCCTCGCTCCCACTGTCATCGAGAAACCGAAGTATCTCTCAGGCGGATGAGGAACCCTACTAGATCGGCGGAGAGGCTGAGATTCGTTGGTATCTATTGAATCCTTTGGTTGTACCAAATCATTAGCTGCAGTTTGTATATCTGAAACATTTCCAGTTCTACATAACATATCTTGCCTCGAGCTTGTCTGAATTTTGCTTTTAGACATAGGCCGGACAACCCCAAATCTTAACTAGCTTAAGACATGGGCTCTTCCCATACCATATCTCATATGGAGTGGTAGGCTGTGATCTGATTCGAACCCTATTCAATAGGTATGCAGCTTCTCAAGCGCATAACTCCCAAAAGGAAACAGGTAACTCAGTATTACTGATCATAGAGCGCACCATATCGAATAGGGTGCAATTGCTCCGCCCCGATATACCATCGTGCTATGGTGTATACGGAGGAGTAATGCTGAGAGAGAATCTCATTCTCCTTTAGAATAGTCCAGGAATTCCGTGCTCAAGTATTCTCCTCCCTGATCGCATCAAAGGACATAATACTTATACCCGTATTGGTTCTCTACTTCTAACTTATATTCTTTGATATCTCAAAAGGTTCGGACTTGTGTTTCAGCAGGAACATATGACTGAATCTTGAGAGATCATCAGAGAATGTAATGAAGTACAAAGAACCGGTCCTGGCATGTGTAGACAGGGGACCTTTATACATCAACATGTATCATCCCAAGAGTTCACCAACTCTTTCTCTGTTTCCAATAAACAGAGCTGGTGTCATTATATCTTTGTGACATGACTGGCAAGTTTCACAAGATATAAATTCAAACTGATTTAAATATGCATCTACATGTAACTTCAGCTAGTCGGGTCACATTGATATGACCTAGTCTACAATGCCTCAAGAAGGATTCGTTCATTTCTGAACTCTTCCTCTTGTGTGTGTTCTGTATACTAAAAACTGTAGTTTGATTTAGAACATCAATGCTATTGGATAACGTGCCTGAACCGATCAACTTTTGATATAGGAAATGTTCAAAACATTATCCAACAATACAAAATTTTATCGTTTCTTTACTAATAAAGAGACAGATATGATTTTGTATATCAGGTTCGGTATCTAATAGCATTTGTTCAGAATCAATGTACTCAGGTAATACAGGGTGAAAGTGACCACCAGACCTGGCTGCAACACTTGCCCCGTTTTCTGTCTCATGAAACTTATCACCCGTTCTTAGTTCTCTACCTATCTGTAGCCCTATGTAACAGATTACATATCTGGGATCCTGATCCGGTATCAAATTCCCAGGACGCAGAGGATACTGAGAAATAGTTCTTTGTAACGAACACACCCGAAGATGATGCATCATATGCACTTTCTTCGTTTGGGCGGCACGGGAAATCTGGTATTCCCCAATTTCCTGCTCTGTCTTATAACAATTATAAGTTGGAGCGGGACCAACGTTCCCCAGCTCAGTATAACAAGCGGGTTCGGTCAATAATCCGTATTATTATCTTGATTAAGGCGTGATATGGTCGCTACCTGGAGAGAGAGAAGAAAACACTCAGCGTGCGCTCTTGCAAGATCAGATTGGTTATTATTTTATCTAATCAGGATGGCTCCCACTGTTTTTATCAAATCTTCCTTCAAACCCTAAAAGGAAAGACTAGCCGGGATTAATTACACACTACAAGTTCGCCAATCTTTCAGCCAGGCCAGTGTCGGTACTTTGAGGGAGGTCCCCCGTGCTTTCGCACGAACCTAATTAATGTAAACCTCGTTTTCCCAGAGGCGTAACCTCGTTAACACCTTTCTAGACACCTACTTGATCGGCTAATTGTAATGTGTAAAACTCTCCCAGGAGTAACAATTACTCGCAGTGGGTATCGGGATCCAACTATCTCATAGAAGGTATGCAATCTCATTGCAAATTTCAACACTTGAAATTCCCGATAATTTTGCCCCTAACGTGCTATGACCTTGACGAAAGCCAACAAACCATAGCCCGCTAGTCAAGTTCAACCCGTACATTTCTTGATTGAATTAAACCCACCCGCACGACCCTTGACGAAAGCCAACAAAGCCGCACGACTACCCTAATCCAATCGCATCGTATGCTGCAGATAAGCAGCATATAGCTACCGCACACTACACCTTGACGAAAGCCAACAAATGTAGCACGAATACTATATACAACTTATCTGAAATGACGGAGGGCTACGACAGGTTTTTCTGAAAACCTATTGCGTAATGAACTTGATATCGTTGTAGGATCAAATGATTTTAAAATGGAGTGTTTTTTAGGCTTTTCTAATTTTGCTAAAGGAGTCACTCCCGGTGAAGGGATCATCGGTCCTTTCCTCGTCGAATGAGGTGCGGGATATATCATATACATCACTGTGCAAAGCAAAAACTATAGAAGCAATCAAAAGACAAACCGAGGGTTATAGCATCGGCCAGT
This sequence comes from Agapanthus africanus, assembly GCA_030015575.1. NCBI lineage: Eukaryota > Viridiplantae > Streptophyta > Magnoliopsida > Asparagales > Amaryllidaceae > Agapanthus > Agapanthus africanus. The sequence goes on along the minus strand of JASDDO010000019.1, from coordinate 886,874,701 downwards.
TATTGCTAAAGGAGTCACTCCCGGTGAAGGGATCTCGGTCCTTTCCTTATCGAATAAGGTGCAGGATATATCATATATACCGCTGTGCAAAGCAAGAACTGTAGCTATCTGTTTTATTTTTGAAATTCGATTCTACAATATCTTTAGGTTTCTTTTACTTTCATTAATCACATTAATGAAGTCCCATCATTTAAGTACCTAAACATCACAGATAAATACGACGTACACTTATGCCATCCGCATTCGCCTCGATGTCCCCTCGTGCACCGTTAGGTTAGGTAACTAACGGCAGAGCGGGGCAGGGTTAGCGCGGGTGTAAAACATAAGTAACGCCTATATAATATATCATATATACTATATACTGTATCTATCACAGAACATCACATGATCACATCACAGATATCGCAGCAGAAGAAACATATGAAATATTGGATATACTAGGACGTCCGTGTTTTCAATACGAGCCAGTATAAAACACGGATTCCACGGTCGTGATGAATAGCCGATCCTACAACCGTAGACCCCTACGAGAGCGGCAAGCAACCCTACCAATTCTAGGGTTAGGAGACCCGGACTCGACTCCTCGAGTTGGTCTCCCACTGGACCCTAGAACCCGGTTACTTGTGCCCTCCTCCTTGGGTCTATCCTAGTGCGGAAAAGTAAATAATATACAAAGGGTGACATCTTCCGCAACCTGGAAGTGCCCCAATAAAAGAATATTACATACAAGTTTTTACATGAATGAAAATGAAAAACACTCATCTCACATAAAAAAAACCCCGGCTATTCAAACACGACGATCCAATATAACATATCCAGCAATACATAACATCACATGTCATCAACGTAAGTAAACATGCGTATCCCAATTGTCGTTGACATATAGCAACGAAACCGGCGATATCACATATTACACTTACGGTCACAGAAAAGAAAATGTAAAACTACAACAGTTGGAATCCGCAACCTGCTTAGACATCGCATGCCTAACCATCTGAATACCTTAGACATCACATGCCTAACAATTTTAAACCCCGCATTTTAGTCTCATTATCGAAAACTCTTTTCAATATCATGTCGGACAATTCAACAAGATTCCCGACATTCTGATCGGATGCTCGTCGCAAACTTTAGTAGACGGCCGCACCCCCGATACCGTCGACAAAGTGCACCAAGGTGGAACACCGCTACCGTGAGCACCCGGACGGATGCTTTCGGCGACGGGGTTCTCCTACAGTCACTTGGTCGGGGCTAAGGGGTGTAGCGGTCTATTAAGTTTACCCGGCGAGTATCCGCGTACGCTACGTGATTGCGACAGACTTTTGATCGCATCAAAATTCTATGGCAACCGATCAAGTGAGACTAAACTGCTGTGTTTATAACATTCATATCAGTTATCTCATAACTACTTGTGGATTCCAAATATTGTATCACATTCCGGATAAATAGAAAATGTCAAACTTTTCGATCGAACAATCGAACACCCATGTTTTCCCGAAACAGCTCAACACATGAAATAGTTTTAAAAACATCCAGTTCATGCCTCAGTACCAACGGTCCAGCCGTAGAAGGGTCAAGCCAACACCTCACATGTGGCACGCCGTACTGCCCTAAACCCGAAGGTTCAAAGGGCAGTTCAAGACGGTCACATAATCGAGTTAAGGTTTGTTGTCTTCTAGAGGGTCCATCGCGTTACTTGCACTACTTAGAACGTCTTTAAACCACGGAAAAATCCAACATTTGGAAATTTCCCTGCAGGGGAAAAAGTGGGTATTTCTATCCGGTCAAACTTTTTAACATGTTCTAAAATTTACCCGGAAAAACAATAACGAATTTAAAATTCCCGATCGAACTAACGATTACAAAACAAACCCCAGAATTCACAACACTTGTGTCAGATTAAAAATACCCATAAAATAGTAAACACAGATAAAGGAATTACTGTGCAAAGAACTGCCCCTAATACCCTTAGATTGCCGCGGAACCGCCGCTAATGGTGGGTCAACGCCGCGGTTCCGCGGCCATATGAAGGAATTGGGGGTTCGTTTTTCACCAGAATTCTTAACTTTCCCTGCTGAATTTTTCAGGTATTTTTAATTCTGGAAAAACCCAGATTTTAAAAAATGACCAGAGAGGGGTGTATTTTGTCGTATTTGAGTTCGATCGGGGTTTTAACTTCGTTAACGCATCGCCTAATGCTCTAGCTAGGCTCTGATACCACTGTAGGGTTCCTAGGCACACTAATGAGATCTCACAAGGCATCAACCATGCCAAATTCAAATTTTTCTTGTGCCTACAAACCCTAATACGGATCGTTAACTAGAATTTAGGCGAAACAAGCAACTAGTTAACAACTTAACTAAGAGTTGAACGGAAATACAACCTTTGTAGATCCGGTCCTCCACCTCCACAGCTCCGTGATGAAGTCCCCTCGCTGCGATCATCGGATCTCGGGCTCTAGCGTCGGCTTCGTCGGAGAAATGGGCGGGCTAGGTCGTCGACTTCGATGCCGAAGATGATCTACGTCGAGGCAACACAAGATCAAGCTCCAACTTCACCAAGCCATGAAACTTGTGAAGAAAACACCCTATACTACTTGGCAAGTGGTAGAGGATGAAGAAATAGGAAGTGGGTTCACTTTAGAATTGGATTTCTCACTCTTTTCATGAAATCACCATTGAAGGTTGCAAGCTCTCTTCTTCTTGAAGAAGAAGAAGAAGAAGAAAGAATATGATGAGTACTATTTTAAAATAGAAAACAAAATGATACTTATCATAATCTCAACCATGGTTTAGTGTAGAGAATTAACTAGGGTTTAGTTGAATGGTTAGGGTTAGGACATGAAGACAAAATGGTCACTTAGTCAAAGCTTCATGAAGCTTCAACAACAAAACAAACTAAGCCACCATTTCATTTTTGCCGAAAATGAATTAATGAATAAATAAATAAATGAATAAGTAAGTAAATCAAAACCCTAACCATTAACATAACAATGGTTTAATTCTTTACACAAACCCAAGTTTGCATGTATCATCAAACATGATACAAACAAGTGCACAAAAGTATATCACATATACAACTTGTGTACATCAAGTGAGAAAATCCAATTTAAGTGAACCAATACTAGTTAATGCAAAGTAATATATCAAATATATAATTATGCATTAAATCATTAAATCAATACTTGATTTAACGATCCGGTCATATCGCATATAACCGACTAATATCCAATGTATCGGCTTATCGAATCAATTCTCGATTCGATAACTAGGTTATATCGCATACAACCAATCGATACATTCATCGCGAGAATGGAATACGGTATCACATACACGCATTATTCTCGGTCCCGCACATATCTCATATTCGCTCCTATTTCGTTTCGCTTGAGCCAGGAAACCTCTGTGTAGGACTCTAAAGACTCGTCAATACGCCGGCAGCAGGTGATGATCATATCAAACACCCACAAGCCGCAAGCGGTCTGCTAAACGTAACGGCCACCCGGGTATTGAGCGATCAGAAGATCGACAAGCAAGCCCGCTCACACTCCTGTGAATCCAACCAGTAACACTTACCGTACAGTCCGGTCTCGTCGTCTGATATGTCGCATATCTCGCCTAGGGGTGGTAAACGTCAGACCCCCAATAGCTCGATAAGTCGTGTCGATATGAGGTCTATAACAGTTCGAGAAACTACAGGTAACACTTACCAGTAAATCTCAGCAACCCTGGCCAGGGATTTCCGGTTATAGCCAATCGAACACAGCGCAACATCAACCCCCTATACCGGGAGAGACGAATCCCCTCCTATCGCTCATTGCCTCCATGTGATTCGGGACTGTACCCAAAAACCACCGTTTTGCACGCCCTCTTGGACGTGGTAAGGTGGAAATCAAAGCACAGTGGGAACCACACAAGACTCTATGACGATCTCGGGTCAACAGACTACTCTGTACCAGTGTCACCAGAGAACTGCCATCTGACGTAAGGTATAATACCATCTGGGAGTTCTCGGCGAGTCCGTCCAGTGTACCCAATCTCCACTGAGCACCCGTATATCATCTCTGATTTCAAACACCAATGGATATGGGATCATCCATCGCCCATCTGTATGGGTCGAGAAGGTATACGCTAGCCTACTCTGGTATATCGATGCCCCGTCTCGATATACCCACGACTAGGGACCTTGAAGGATGTACTTATGGACTACCATGTCCCCACTAGTATGATCCGCGTCATAGTCCAGGTAGTCAAGTACACATCCTAAGGGTTTTACCAACATGTAACAGAGAGACAATCAGTGTACACGTTAAGGTAAAGAGCAACCAGATAGCATATTATCATGTCGAGCAAGAAAGTCCTCCGTATATATGTCCAAGCATCCACTACAATATACATCCTATGTATAGTAATGGCCTATAGGGCATACATATAACTAACATAAGCAAGCACATGAGTAATCGGTCGGTTAGTAACTCAAGAAGTATTAACGGTCGCATGAAAAATGTGTGAGCAAATCCATCTAAATATTCATCGACTAAAAAGTACTGAGGTAGATGGACAAGAGTATGATAGCTTGAATTGAATTCTCCGAGCGTAGGGATGTCTTTTACACACACGTAAGGGTATATGATCGATATTTGGAAGAAAGGTGTAACGCCCCACGCCCCAGTACAGATGGTATTGTCCGCTCTGGCCGAAACCGCACAGTTTTTCCCTTTAGAGCGAACCGGACCCGACCAGGGGCCACTTCCGGGAAGGTCACCCATCCCAAGACTTCCCTGGCCCGAGCACGCTTAACTATGGAGTTCTCAAGATCCTGTAGTTCCGGTTCACTTAAAAGACGCCTCTGTAATTGAAAGTGGTATCATTATATTTATAATGCAGTCCGGTCCTCTTTCGGAATGTGTTCCGAAAATTCCCCATTGTTCTACAGTGGGTCCCACGGACTCTAGAGGTGGCCCCCACAGATTCAAGAGGTGGCCCCTGCCCTCTTGGTATAACAATTGGCGTGGCACTTTGTTCTATGTGGCACTTTGCTCCGTGAACAAGAACCGGGTCCCGACATTCTCCCCACCTTTGAACAATGGTTCGTCCTCGAACCACAGACCTACTACTGAGGGACCTGCATGGGCCACCATAAATGTAACGCCCCACGCCCCAGTACAGATGGTATTGTCCGCTCTGGCCGAAACCGCATGGTTATTCCCTTTAGAGCAAACCGGACCCGACCAGGGGCCACTTCCCAGGAGGTATTGTCCGCTCTGGCCGAAACCGCACAGTTTTTCCCTTTAGAGCGAACCGGACCCGACCAGGGGCCACTTCCGGGAAGGTCACCCATCCCAAGACTTCCCTGGCCCGAGCATGCTTAACTATGGAGTTCTCAAGATCCTGTAGTTCCGGTTCACTTAAAAGACGCCTCTGTAATTGAAAGTGGTATCATTATATTTATAATGCAGTCCGGTCCTCTTTCGGAATGTGTTCCGAAAATTCCCCATTGTTCTACAGTGGGTCCCACGGACTCTAGAGGTGGCCCCCACAGATTCAAGAGGTGGCCCCTGCCCTCTTGGTATAACAATTGGCATGGCACTTTGTTCTATGTGGCACTTTGCTCCGTGAACAAGAACCGGGTCCCGACATTCTCCCCACCTTTGAACAATGGTTCGTCCTCGAACCACAGACCTATTACTGAGGGACCTGCATGGGCCACCATAAATGTAACGCCCCACGCCCCAGTACAGATGGTATTGTCCGCTCTGGCCGAAACCGCATGGTTATTCCCTTTAGAGCAAACCGGACCCGACCAGGGGCCACTTCCCAGGAGGTCACCCATCCCAAGACTTCCCTGGCCCGAGCACGCTTAACTACGGAGTTCTCAAGCTCCTGTAGTTTCGGTTCACTTAAAAGGCGCCTCTGTAATTGAAAGTGGTATCATTATATTTATAATGGAGTCCGGTCCTCTTTCGGAATGTGTTCCGAAGATTCCCCATTATTCTACAGTGGGTCCCACGGACTCTAGAGGTGGCCCCCACAGATTCAAGAGGTAGCCCCCGCCTTCTTGGTATGACAATTGGCGTGGCACTTTGTTCTGTGTAGCACTTTGCTCCGTGAACAAGAACCGGGTCCCGACATTTTTCTTAGACGGGTCCTTTGCAGCGAGCTCTTTGACCACTTCTTCATCAGGGCAATTTCCTCGGGAATTTTCCCTTTCCCTTTGTCCTTTTTGTCTGAACCTTTATTTGAAGATCTGAAGTTCTTCTCAGGTTGCGTACGGTTACGCAGCTGAATGGTTTCACAATTTTCTCCTCCTCTTCTTTTTTCGAGGGGGAATTTTCAAAGAGAGAGTCGAGAGGTGTTTCATCCTCAGAATCGCTTCCGAACGTGAGAACATGGGGTTTTTCCCTTTCCGAACTAGTACCAACCATGTGACAGTTGCCAGTCGTTTCTTCAAACGTGTTTGTCTCGCCATTTTGATGTCGACGAGCGCGAGCTTCACGCTTCTCCTTCTTGAAGTGTTTTCGATGAGCAACATACCCTTACCACCACTTCTTGAAGGCACCGCATTTCTCGATGGGGTAGGCGACCCTTCGATGATATAGATAATATTTTGGATGTGATTCTCCTCCATCGGAGTATGGGACTCTAGGAGTGTACTTCATGAGAGGTGGTAGCTTCATCCCCATTGATAGGGCTTTGGCGAACCACTTCTCAGTTTTGATCCTACTCTTATTTGTTACAGGTATGCTTTGGTTTGGTCGGAGCACTTTATGGCTCATCCTCACCGCAGCTTCTTTATTCGGACGCTGACGCTTAGCCTTTTCATATATGGTTGTCTCGCTTTCTTGGTCTTCTTTGCTTTTCTAAAAGGCTTCGTTTAAAAGTTTCTCAATCGGGTCTTCTTCTGGCAGTTTCAGAGATTTTAGCTCCAATTCTGCCTCCGGTTCCTCTATGTCTTTTTCTGACGCTAAGGGAGCTTCTTCTTCATATAACGACTACTGGGAAACCACGTGACAACTTACTACATAGTCTTCCACTTCTTCTGATGAGTTGTTTCCCTTATCATTGTCACTGTCTCCGTCCTTAAGAATATGCTTGAGGAATTATTCGAGCGTGACTGGTGTCTGCGCCTTCTGGTTATACTCCTCCATCACATCTATGTACTTTTGTAGATCTGTGCGCTTGTCGTCATACTCGGTAGGCTGCACAGGTTTCTTGGCCTTCTTCTTTTTCTTGGAAGACTTTAAAGGCTTGAATTGGGATCTTTTCCCTTTGTCAGTGGTTTTTGGCGTGGGACGAGATTTTAGCATCCCTTCGATTATTTTAGGTTCAAGTGGGCTTTTCCACCTGACTGCCGGAAATGCATGTAGATCCTTCAGCATTGTTTACCCAATAAGAGCAAAGCTCTGTTCAAATTCCAAGGCGGGAAATGAAGCAACGCTTCTGTTTCTCCCTATCAGAGCGAAACTCTACTTTGAAAATCAAATGTTAAAATAATTGAAGCAACGCTTCAGATTCCTTGCGCTGCGCGCAGCACGCCATGTGTCAAAAACAGACACGCCAGCGCAAGGAGCTTTGCGCCCAAGGCAGCGCGCCCAATCAGAGCAAGGCTCTATTTAAAACAAAATTAAAAGAAGCAACGCTTAAGATGCGCTGCGCTCTGCGCAGCGCGACACGTGTCAGCGCAGTTGCGCTGCGCTCTGCGCTGCGCGACACATGTCAGCGCAGTTACGCTAGAGCAGTTGCGCTGCGCTCAGCACTGCGCGACACGTGTCAGGCGCTGGTGCGTTTGCGCCAAACAGAATTAAAATTCCAGTAAGATCTTTCTATTCTTGTTAAAACAAGAAGATTGTCTTCTGTAAAACAGAAGCCTTTGGATCAAAGATCCAACGGTGGGGAAAATTCCCCAAATCACTCAGAGAACGATCTCTTTAACAAATTTAACAAATTAATGGGCGCTATATAAGGCCCCTAGACCCCAATTTCAAGAGAGAACAACACAGAGAATAGAGAAACTCAAGTAACAGAGAGAGAACTCTAAATAATTTGGAGAAAAACTCAAAAAAGAGAAGAAAAGGTAAACCCTTTGAATAAAAAAGAAGAATTTCTTCTGAATAGATCATTAATCTAAGAACAAGATCAACGATCTTCAAATAAAAAATAATAATAACAAAGGCATTGCCTTTTTTATGAACCAGTGGTTCTGGAAGCTTAAAGATTCTTTTCTTCGATCCAAAATTGGATCAAGAAAATAAAACAGTGCCCTGCACTTGCAAAATCTGCACTGTTGCGCTCTCGGGTTGGCGCAAGCCACCAGAGAGCGCCACGTGTCAGCCCCATAATGATTTGCGCTATGCACTTCTAAAAACAGAGCACTGCTCTCATTGGCGCAACTCACCAGAGCGCGACACGTGTCAGCAGCGCAACAGCGCAGCGCACTGTCGTAGCGCATTGCGCTTGCGCTCACCAGAGCGTGACACGTGTCACCTCCCCATGGACTTGCGCCTTACGCTCCTCAATTGGCGCAAAGCGCCTGACAAGCCACGTGGGGCACTGTCAGAACATTAAATGCACCGCATTAATTGAAGGGCAGAGCCCAATAAAGGAAAGTCTATCAGACCAAATAAAGTGCTATGCACTATTAAATGGGACAGAGCCCAAATCAAATAGGTCTTACAGGCCAAAATAAAATGCAATGCATTATTAAACAGGGGCAAAGCTCTAGCATAGGCCTAATAGGCCGAAGATAAATAAAATGTTGAACGTTCTCAACTGGACTTAGCCCAATTCTGGCCGTAAGTCCTTAAATTGAATTGACTGAGCACGGCTGCTCTCTTAAATCAATTTACACTAGGTTCAAGGGTACATCTCTGAACTCCTCTGACACCTATCGTTGTAATCCTTCAACAACGTCAGAGAGGTGACGGGTCCTGACGAGCATACATTCAATGGACCTCCATGTCCCTAAACTGGCAATGGACCACTATGTCCCTAAACTGGAACAATAGAGCCCCCAAATGCTCTCTTGTCGGATCTAAACGATCCCGTTTAAGTTGATCTTAGCCTCAAAAATGACTAACGTATCATTAAACCTTCAAACAGACTTTAGTCCCAAATTGGATTATAGATCTCTCAACCAACTTTGGTTCAAGGGTACATCTCTAAACTCCTCTGACATCTGTCGTTGTAATCCTTCAACGTCGTCAGAGAGGTGACGGGTCCCGATGGCCATACATTAACATGGACCCCCATGTCCCTAAACTGACAATGGACCACCATGTCCCTAAATTGGCAATCGACCGCAATGTCATTAAACTAAACAATAGAGCCAATTGCTCTCTTGTCGGATCTAAATGATCCTGTTAAGCTGATCTTAGTCTCAAACTAGACTAACGTATCCTTAACAAACGTTTGAGTTGATCTTAGCCTCAAATATGGCTAACGTATCCTCAAACCAAAACCCCAAACCCAAATCTAAGAAAATACGGATTTGGACTAATCCACGTCCTACGGACGAGGACATAAATTAGTCTCCGTATACAATCCACGGGCAACCACAAACAAAACAAACACCCACGATACAAAGTGAACATCTGGAGAAGGAGAAAGTTATTACCACGATGCGGTAGCGTAATTAACTGCAGGGGCTTGCGCTTGCAGGGAAGAGCGTCCCCACAATCAAAAAAACCCTCAAGCGAGGGGGAATCTGACGAAGTCTGCTACATCGGCCGCATCCGTTTAAACCTTCGATACATGGTGTCATAAATCAACTTGGCATCTTCGGGAAGGTGGACGGATAGCACCAATTAGCATCTGCCCCGACTCTCAGGCGAAGACGCCCATGTCTTGGCAACCGTTCGGAGGGGAACAGATTCTGGCACGCCCGGTGGGACCTATTCCTCTTTCCACTCCACACTTCATGTGTCGTGTTCGCGAACAAATCGCGGTTTGCTGTGGTCGCCTGTGGATTCGAGGTACTTAGATTTGGTGTCTTGCTCCATGCAGAAAACAGAAGATCAATGGCTTCAAACTGCACTACCGACAACTGCAACTCTCGTTCCGTCCCTGCTGGAGGAGTGACTTATGGGCCCCAAGCGGCCTCCCTTTTCAAAATACCAGTGGAGCAGGTAACTCAAGCCACCACTGGATTATTCTTCGGGACCATGCTTCCACCGATGAGCTTCAATGCCCCAATGACGTTGCAAGAAGCTCCAAAGAAGCCGGTCTTTGATCGACTTACCACTACCGTGGCCCCTCTCAACGGGTCGCCCAACTCCACTGCCTCGATTTTTAACAGACTAGGCCAGAGCTCCTACGGGCCCATGAAGAAACCTGCAATACCAGAAGGCGTTATCCCAAAGCAGATAACCAACCCTGCTCCCGTTCCAGGCGAAATCACCAAGGTTGCTTCCCCTACTCAGAAGTCTGCTTTTGATCGGTTGGCCATCCCCATTCAAAGGACGTCGGTCTTTAAAAGGCCGATAACAGCGAATTTTGACCAACACGGGGGGCATGAGGAGGTCACCCCTGCGGCTGAACCAACACCATCCCCGCGACATGCTCGCCATCGTCACTGGCGCCGAGTACGGAAGGTTGGAGGCAGCTCTTCCTCTGGATTTACTCCACCAGCTCCAACGGTGGGGATCGATGTTGCTTTTCCAACCGAGAACAGCTTTGAACTGCTCAATAAGGTGCGCAGAAACTCTCCTACTGCAGTGCTGAAGAGAACTCCTTCACCTATGGAGAATGCTCCAGAGAAAAAGCCGGAGCAACCTCCTCAACGGCTGTCCTCTAAGATTTACAAGGTCTGGCGACAGGTACAGGAGTCGGTGATTGATCAAGACTACCTCCACCGATAGAAAAAGATGAAGGTTCGGCAGGAGAAGGACTACCCTGTCAAGCCAGAAAAAGCAACAGCTGGCTGGGTGCCCACTGCAACGGCTCCCTCAACGTCAATCGCTCGAAAGGAAAGGAGGCCGCAAAAAGCCCCTGTGAACATGGCGAACCGTAAAAGCGCTGAGCACAAACGCCCTAAGCCTGGGGGCATGGTGGTCCATACTATTTATATGGCTTCCGGAAAGGAAGAAGGCCGTGCTTCGACTGGTCACCGACCGCTCACTCGATCCGTGACCAAAGCCCAGGAGCAACAACAGAAGCTTCAGGAAATGATGACTGCAATGGCCGCGCTTACCGAGCTAAAAGAAAGCCCAGAGGCATCATCAGAACAGCGTCACGTACAAGAAACCGACGCTGACTTCCTACGCAGAGTCCTCGAAAAGAAGGACAAAGAAGCCGCAGAACAGGCGGTTAACATAAAGCAAATGGCGCTCCTCTTCCAAGAGATGGTAGGGATGATGTTACAGCCAAACTCCCCAGCTGAAGACCCTCCGATCATTATTGAGGACGATAAAGAGGAGACATCTAATCCTCCGCCGGCTCTTTCAGCAGCCAAGGAGGAAACCATTTCCAAAGCTGCACTGGACGAATATATAGCTCAGCAGATACGGGTTCATCAGGCGACTGAGGCAGCCGGTCAGGTCGTAAAAACGGGGCGACCATATCCGAGCTGGTATGATCAGATCAAGTACCCGCCGGGCTATACAATACTGAAATTTCATGTCTATAAGGGGACGGGCAATCCCCACCAGCATGTTGCCCAGTTCAGGCGCTTTGCGGCAACACTGGCGGTGATGATAAATTGTTGCTTCGCCAGTTCGTCGGTAGCTTATCGGATACAGCATTCGAGTGGTATTCCGATCTCCCAAACGACTCTGTCAAGATATTTGCGGAGATGGAGCTGCTGTTTACCCAGCGTTTCGCAAGCGCCAGCGAACGCACCCCGATAACGGCATTGATTAATGCCAGGGTGAAGCCAGGCGAAACATGGGTTCAGTATGCGATACGGTGGCAGAACTTATAGTCAAAATGCGAACAACGCATTGAAGAGGCTCCAGCAGTAGGCATGTTTGTGGGAACCCTCGATCCGCAGGCGACAATATCCCAATTCATGATGTTCTTCAAGCCAACTACCTTCCAGGCCCTGATCGACAAGCTAGCTCAGATGGATCAGATGGGCCATAGACCTCCTCCTCCAAAGCCGGACTCTCGAAATGAGAAAGGGAAGGGAAAAGCAATTGTTGTCGCTAATGCTCAACAACAGCCGAGCAACTTGAAGCCGGTTGTCCGTCAAAATAATATGCGTCCGCGTGTACCCCTTGAGGAGAGGCTAGGACGTCCTTACTCGTTTCCTCAAGATAAAACGAGAAGATTGTTTGAGCTGGCACTGCGCAACCGACTCATAAACCTGCCAGAACCAAGACGTCCGTCGCAGCCAAACGACGTCAATGATCCCAATTATTGCCCCTATCACCGAGTATTGGGCCATCCGATCGAGGATTGCTGCGTCTTCAAAAATTGGATTGAAGACCAGTACCAACAGGGCAAGTTCGCGCTGTCCGAAAGGTGGAAGGTGAACCCACCGCAGCCTCACACTCTTAGAAAGGTGAATACGCCGGGGGCAACATGCTCCATCGTTGAAGAAGCTCCATGGGAGGTTGTGCTATCAGCCAAAACAAAGAGGATGCTGAACGATCTTCAAACATGCCCAGCGATCAGGTGGAAGAACCCGTTGGAACCTCAGATCATTGAAGGGATGTTGAAACTGCGCCCAACTCCAAAGATCGATGGTGGTGGCCCAAGCACTCACAACCAGCCGTCGAAATCTTCAAAGAAGAAGAAAAAGAAATCCAAGAAACCCGTGAAGCCTAGCGACAAGCGCACGGACTTACAAAAGCAAATTGACGCACTGGAGGAGTACAACTAGAAAGCACGAACTCCCATCACACTCCAGGAGTTCCTTAACCACGTCTTTCAAGAGGAAGATGAGGGAGAGAGTTCGTCGGATGAATCCGAGGAATACGTGGCGAACTGTCATATGATTTCCCAGCCTACAGAATCCACAAGATCAGTCGCTTCGCGCAACAGCATAATATAGACTGGAGGTATTCCTCAGTTTATAATTCGCGAGCTAACGGTCTAGCTGAGGCTTTCAACAAGACCTTGACGAAGATCATAAAGAAAACGGTGTCCCGAAATAAGAAGGACTGGCATGAGAGACTGCAAGAAGCTCTCTGGACGTATCGAACTACGTTCAAGACGGCCACGAACGCAACGCCATACGCGTTGGTATTCGGTACGAAAGCAGTACTCCCTCTCGAAATAGAGTTACCTTCTTTATGAGTGGCAGTCCACTACGAGCTGACGGACGAAGAAAATGCTCACTTTCGGCTTGAGGAGCTTGATGCCCTTGATGAAACGCGGCTCATAGCGCAACAAAATCTGGAGGCTTATAAAGCAAAGATGACGCGCTCATATGAAAGATTGACCCGGCCGAGGACATTTCTCCAAGGCGAACTCGTGCTAGTGGTCAAAAGGCCTATGATCCCCAATCGCGCCAAGAGGGGAAAATTCGAGCCGAACTATGAAGGCCAGTACATAATAGACAAGGTCTACCAGGGTGGAGCCTATCTACTCATGAATATGCACGTTGAAAGGCCTTTCAGGCCAATAAACGGTCGCTTCCTGAAGAAATATTACGCTTAATGAGCCACAGCCTAGGTCAATGATAGATGACGACGACTATGTTCGCTCGCTATCTTCCTAAGCCCGAACTCTATAAGTAGTAGCCGACCTTCTACACCACGGACCGAAACGTCCTTAAACTAATGACGGACCGAAACGTCCTTAAACTAATGACGGACCACTACGTCCTAAAACTAGCTGTTGACCGAGATGTCGATAAACTACGGTGAATTGAAACATCACAAAGCCGATAAAAAAATAAATAATAAAAATATAATAAAAAAAAAGGTATGTCCATAAGCAAAATGGGCACGGATGAAAACCCGAAAGGGCTCCGTGAGTAAAAACAGCAGGGCTACCGGCGAGTGTTCATGAAAACCCGAAAGGGCGCGACCTCGTTAGAAAAGTAAAAGAGAAGAATAAAAAAAAGAAAAGGAAAAAAAATAAATAATAAACGGTATGTCCATAAGCAAAATGGGCACGGATGAAAACCCGAAAGGGCTCCGTGAGTAAAAACAGCAGGACTACCGGCGAGTGTTTGGGAAAACCCGAAAGGGCGCAACCTCGTTAAAGGACACTTACAGGGTCCTCTCGACCTTGTAAGGAGAAACCACCCGCGTGAGATCCTTACGACTCATAAGGGAGCAACACACTTAGGGATCCCCACGATTCCTAAGGAGAAAATACACTTGCGAGATCCTCACGACTCGTAAGGAGAACTCTTTTATGGGACCCTCACGGCTCATAAGATTTGAAAGTTTTAAGTTACAGAGATCTAAACCTGTGCTTAAGCAACCCTCACAACCTTCGATATTGCCCTACAAGTGATTCAATTCTGACCCTTGTATACAATCCACGGGCGCGAATAAACATTTCCCTAACCAAGTCCCATCCGTGACTAGGGATATGTTCGCATGGTGAACAACCCTTGTAAGTCCTCTCGACTTACAAGGAGAAAGCCCTCTTGTAAGGTCCTTATGACTTGCAGAGGAACATACACTTAGGAATCCTCACGATTCCTAAGGAGAAAATACACCTACAAGATCCTCACGATTTGTAGGGAGAAATACCTTTGTGAGACCCTTACGGCTCATAAAGTCGAAAGCCTTAGTCGACAGGACCTTAACCCTGTTCGCTAAGCCACCTTTGTTCGACATCGACAGAAGCAAATGATGATTCGCTCCTGGCAATATCCCAGTTGTAGCGGTGCTGATGCCGAAATCAGTGTCTAATTTCAGGTTTACGGCGGAAAGCCGGTAGGCCGCGCATGCATACGAAATAGCCGAAATGATGGGGCAACTTGCAATAAAAAGCAGCAAGTAAAAACGTATGCACACCAAATAGCCGAAATGATTAGGAAACTCGCAATAAAAAGCAGCGAGTAAAAATAAAATAAACAGCCGAAATGATTGGGCAATCGCAACCTTCGCGATATAAAAGCTGAAATGATGGAGCGTCGCGGAAATAAAACAATAATAAAAAATATATGATGAAACTTTTGCCCTACAGGTGAGATCACATTGATCCCTGTATACAATCCAAGGGCACAAACAAAGAGGGAACCACACCTTCCCAACAGGCTCCGCCAGAAAGCGAAGCCAAATATCGACGGTTCACCAATAACCTAGAGACAACCGTGACATTCGTCTCGATACAGCAGACGCAGTGCCAGGAAACGAAGCGAAGATCAAATTCCTAGCTTCACGGTTTTGACGGTAACTTATATAAAACCTGAAAGACCGCCACAGATCAGTTCAACTTCTAGGGAAACCAGTGTCCGTGGCAAATACCTCAATTCAGGGAAACTAGCGTCCTTGATGAGAGCTTCCTGATTCGCGTCGGCCCGCAGAGAAACCAGTGTCTCCGCAGGAATACTCCGATTCGTTTTAACCCCGAGGAAACCAGTGTCTTCGGCAAAATACTTCGACTCGGGGAAACCAGTGTCCTTGACGAGAACATCTTGATTCGCGTCGACTCGCAGAGAAACTAGCGTCTTTGCAGGAATACATCGATTCGTTTCAACCCCAGGGAAACCAGTGTCCTTGGCAAATACCTCAATTCAGGGAAACTAGCGTCCTTGATGAGAGCTTCCTGATTCGCGTCGGCCCGCAGAGAAACCAGTGTCTCCGCAGGAATACTCCGATTCGTTTCAACCTCGAGGAAACCGGTGTCTTCGGCAAAATACTTCGACGCAGGGAAACCAGTGTCCTTGACGAGAACATCTTGATTCACGTCGACCCGCAGAGAAACTAGCGTCTTTGCAGGAATACATCGATTCGTTTCAACGACAGGGAAACCAGTGTCCTTGGCAAATACCTCAATTCAGGAAAACTAGCGTCCTTGATGAGGGCTTCCTGATTTGCGTCGGTCCGCAGAGAAACCAATGTCTCCACAGGAATACTCCGATTCGTTTCAACCCCGAGGAAACCAGTGTCTTCGGCAAAATACTTCGACTTAGGGAAACCAGTGTCCTTGATGAGAACATCTTGATTCGCGTCGTCCCGCAGAGAAACTAGCGTCTTTGCAGGAATACTTCGATTCGTTTCAACCCCAGGGAAACCAGTGTCCTTGGCAAATACCTCAATTCAAGGAAACTAGCGTCCTTGATGAGAGCTTCCTGATTCGCGTCGGCCCGCAGAGAAACCAGTGTCTCCGCAGGAATACTCCGATTCGTTTCAACCCCGAGGAAACCAGTATCTTCGGCAAAATACTTCAACTCAGGGAAACCAGTGTCCTTGACAAGAGCTGCTTGATTCGCGTCGACCCGCAGAGAAACTAGCGTCTTTGCAGAATACATCGATTCGTTTCAACCACAGGGAAACCAGTGTCCTTGGCAAATACCTCAATTCAGGGAAACTAGCGTCCTTGATGAGGGCTTCCTGATTCGCGTCGGCCCGAGAGAAACCAGTGTCCCCGTAAGAATACTCCGATTCGTTTCAACCCCGAGGAAACCAGTGTCTTCGGCAAAATACTTCGACTCAGGGAAACCAGTGTCCTTGACGAGAACATCTTGATTCGCGTCGACCCGCAGAGAAACTAGCGTCTTTGCAGGAATACATCGATTCAATTCAACCCCAGGAAAATCAGTGTCCTTGGCAACCTCCTCAACTCAGGGAAACTAGCGCCCTTGATGAGAGCTTCCTGATCTGTGTCGACCCGCAGAGAAACCAGTGTCTTTGCGGGAATACTTCGATTTGTTTCAACCTTGAGGAAACCAGCGTCCTCGGCAAAATACTTCAACTCAGGGAAATCAGTGTCCTTGACGAGAGCTGCTTGATTCGTCTCGACTCGTAAGGAAATTAGTGTCTTCACGAGGACTTCCCGATTCGTCTCAACTTGCAAGATAAAGCCTTAGGCGGCAGAGATTAAAAAACTTGTTTCCTAAGCACTGGGACCCTGCAAGCCGGCCTAAAACGGTCTCTTGTATACTATTCATGGGTCTCACTCTCCAAAGTCGAATCTCGACAAGGAGGGAAACAACCGCTTACGAGTCCTCTCGACTCGTAAGAGGGAAAATTCTCTTATAAGATCCTTACGACTTATAAGAGAAAATGCACTTAGGAATCCTCATGATTTCTTAGGAGAAAATGCACCTACGAGATCCTTTCGATCCGTAGGGAGAAAAGTCTTTGTGAGACCCTCACGGCTCATAAAGTTGAAAAGTCTTAGGCAGCAGATCTGAACCTGCGGCCTAAGCCATCGCTACCTCTTGAAGAAGCCAAGACAGGAGGCTCGCTCTATCATCTATAGACCATGTTTGCTAAGGTAGCACGCTGATAATAAAAGAAGGGAGAAAGCGACAGAAAGAACGTCCGATTTGCATCTGATTAAGCGTTTGAGACATACCCATTCATGCATGTGCAAAAGATTTAGTACGCGAAACAAGACAAGCTGAAATGAGAAATTTTCCATTCATATTGCAAAAGGTCCTTACAATTATAAAGAAATAAACAAAGACATTATCCAGATGATTACAACGGTAAAACCTCAAATCCCGGACATGAATTGAGGAACTCGAAAGTGACCTTGTCCAAGACTTTCCAAGCCTGGAGAACCATCCTAGTGTGCTTCCTTTCGCGAGCACGGGCGTCGGGATCTCCACTGAAGTCCTCCACCCTCCGATAGGCAGCAAGAATGGCGGACTGTTGAAAGGCCTGGTGCAAGAGATCGACAAGATTGTCTCGCCGTCTCTTCGAGATTAGGTTCATCAGGTACACCGAGTGCACCTTATCCTCGGCGATGTCCAATGCCCCAAGAGGCACACCAGTGCAGAACAAGGGAAGCGCTTCCCAGATTGCTCCCATGATAAGCTTTAAGAGAGAGGAACGCCGGGGAAGCAGTTGACCATTGTATGCGTCGAAGCGACTCATGATTTCAGCACACTCGGCGTTGGTGAACTCTCGATTCTGAGAACGGCCGAGTCGGCGGATGTCCCCGTAAGAGATAATCTCATCGAGATCGTACATATGGGCGTCCATTGTTTCTATAAAAGAGAATCAACAAAATTATCAGAAAGACTGATTAAGAAAAACGATATAATTCATCGAAGAATAAAATGCCATCTTTAAACTCCAAGATCCATGAAAAACTCCTAAGAGTTCTTCTGTATGATTTGGAAGGAGCAAAGCTCCATTGATGAATTAAGAAAATACAAGAAAAATCTTTTAAAGAGCACAGCTTTATAATGAAACCCTAATAGGGTTCTCTTTAGTTCTCTTTAAATCCCTTTAGACTTATAGAGCAAAGCTCTGCTAAGTGAAACCCTAAATGGGTTTTCTTTAGATCAGGGATCTATTGAGAGCAAGGCTCTTAAAATTAATTTAATCTAATCTAATTTTTACCTAAAAATTCTCTAGAGTTTGAACTCTTAAAAGTGCTTAAACAAAAGAGCAAGGCTCTGAATGAAAATCCTTATGAAGAGATGCAAAATCATCTAAGGGACCAAAGGTCCTATTTATAGGCATTAAGAGAGCCGTTTCAACTTCCAAAAGTTGGCGCAACGGTTGGAATTCTGCCACCGCTGCGCTCACGTTTGGGGCCACGTAAGCGCAACGGTGGGGGGGCATTTGTTTACCCAATAAGAGCAAAGCTCTGTTCAAATTCCAAGGCGGGAAATAAAGCAACGCTTCTGTTTCCCCCAATCAGAGCGAAGCTCTACTTTGAAAATCAAATGTTAAAATAATTGAAGCAACGCTTCAGATTCCTTGCGCTGCGCGCAGCAAGCCAAGTGTCAAAAGCAAACACGCCAGTGCAAGGAGCTTTGCGCCCAAGGCAGCGCGTCCAATCAGAGCAAGGCTCTATTTAAAACAAAATTAAAAGAAGCAACGCTTCAGATGCGCTGCTCTCTGCGCAGCGCGACACGTGTCAGCGCTGTTGCGCTAGCGCAGTTGCGCTGCGCTCTGCGCAGCGCGACACGTGTCAGCGCAGTTGCGCTAGCGCAGTTGCGCCGCGCTCTGCGCTGCGCGACACGTGTCAAGCGCTGGTGCGTTAGCGCAGTTGCAGAATTAAAATTCCAGTAAGATCTTTCTGTTCTTGTTAAAACAAGAAGATTGTCTTCTGTAAAACAGAAGCCTTTGGATCAAAAATCCAACGGTGGGGAAAATTCCCCAAATCACTTAGAGAATGATCTCTTTAACAAATTTAACAAATTAATAGGCACTATATAAAAGCCCCTAGACCCCAATTTCAAGAGAGAACAACACAGAGAATAGAAAAACTCAAGAAACAGAGAGAGAGCTCTAAAGAATTTGGAGAAAAACTCAAAAAAGAGAAGAAAAGGTAAACCCTTTGAATAAAAAAGAAGAATTTCTTCTGAATAGATCATTGATCTAAGAACAAGATCAAGGATCTTCAAATAAAAAATAATAATAACAAAGGCATTGCCTTTTTTATGAACCATTGGTTCTGGAATCTTAAAGATTCTTTTCTTCGATCCAAAATTGGATCAAGAAAATAAAACAGTGCCCTGCACTTGCAAAATCTGTACTGTTGCGCTCTCGGGTTGGCCCAAGCCACCAGAGAGCGCCACGTGTCAGCCCCATAATGATTTGCGCTATGCACTTCTAAAAACAGAGCACTGCTCTTATTGGCGCAACTCACCAGAGCGCGACACGTGTCAGCAGCGCAACAGCGCAGCGCACTGTCGTAGCGCATTGCGCTTGCGCTCACCAGAGCGTGACACGTGTCACCTCCCCATAGACTTGCGCCTTACGCTCCTCAATTGGCGCAAAGCGCCTGACAAGCCACGTGGGGCACTGTCAGAACATTAAATGCACCGCATTAATAAAAGGGCAGAGCCCAATAAAGGAAGGTCTATCAGACCAAATAAAGTGCTATGCACTATTAAATGGGACAGAGCCCAAATCAAATAGGCCTTACAGGCCAAAATAAAATGCAGTGCATTATTAAACAGGGACAAAACTCTAGCATAGGCCTAATAGGCCGAAGATAAATAAAATGTTGAACGTTCTCAACTGGACTTAGCCCAATTCTGGCCGTAAGTTCTCAAATTAAATTGACTGAGCACGGCTGCTCTCTTAAATCAATTTACACTTGGTTCAAGGGTACATCTCTGAACTCCTCTGACACCTATCGTTGTAATCCTTCAACGACGTCAGAGAGGTGACGGGTCCCAACGGCCATACATTCAATTGACCCCCATGTCCCTAAACTGGCAATGGACCACTATGTCCCTAAACTGGAACAATAGAGGCCCCAAATGCTCTCTTTTCGGATCTAAACGATCCCGTTTAAGTTGATCTTAGCCTCAAAAATGGCTAACGTATCCTTAAACCTTCAAACAGACTTTAGTCCTAAATTGGATTATAGATCCTTTAACCAACTTTGGTTTAAGGGTACATCTCTGAACTCCTCTGACATCTATCGTTGTAATCTTTCAACGTCGTCAGAGAGGTGACGGGTCCCGACGGCCATACATTAACATGGACCCCCATGTCCCTAAACTGACAATGGACCGACATGTCCCTAAACTGGCAATCGACCGCAATGTCATTAAACTAAACAATAGAGCCAATTGCTCTCTTGTCGGATCTAAATGATCCTGTTAAGCTGATCTTAGTCTCAAACTAGACTAACGTATCCTTAACAAACGTTTGAGTTGATCTTAACCTCAAATATGGCTAACGTATCCTCAAACCAAAACCCCAAACCCAAATCTAAGAAAATACGGATTTGGACTAATCCACGTCCTACGGCGACGACATGAATTAGTCTCCGTATACAATCCACGGGCAACCACAAACAAAACAAACACTCATGACACGAAGTGAACATCTGGAGAAGGAGAAAGTTGTTACCGCGATGCGGTAGCGTAATTAACTGCAGGGGCTTGCGCCTGCAGGGAAGAGCGTCCCCACAATCAAAAAACCCCTCAAGCGAGGGGGAATCTGACGAAGTCTGCTACATCGGCCGCATCCGTTTAAACCTTCGATACATGATGCCATAAATCAACTTGGCATCTTCAGGGAGGTGGACGGATAGCACCAATTAGCATCTGCCCCGAATCTCAGGCGAAGACGCCCATGTCTTGGCCGTCGTTCGGAGGGGAACAAGCATTCTTTTAGTTTTTGCTGAAAAAGCTACTTCCCACGGAGCTTCCTCCATAAGCGAGCATGATGCCCTCTACGCGTCCACCTTTTTGGAGCATGCTTTTGGGGCGGGTTTACCCTCCAGTTATCAGACAACATGAACTTTCTCTACCGGTACTGGTCTTCAACCCAATTTTTGAAGATGTAGCAATCCTCAATTGGGTGGCTCATTATTCTGTGATAGGAGCAGTAATTAGGGTTGTTGATGTCGCTGAGTTATGCTGGACGCCGTGGGTCTAGCAATGTGATGAGGTTATTACGCATCGCTGGTTCAAACAGTCTCCTCGTCTTGTCGCGAGGGAACGGGTAAGCACGTTCTAGCCTTTCTTCCAAGCACGGGCGCGAACTCACGTTGTTTTGGAAAGCAACCGGTTTTAGGCCTCCCGGTTGTTATTGCGTGTTGCAAACAAAAGCCGCTTTCCCTTTCCCCTTGTTATTTCAAGGGTCCTTATTCAAGGAGGAGGGGTCATGACCCATCTAATTCATTTGGGCCAGTTTGTCTATCAGTGCTTGAAAGGTTGTGGGTTTGAAGAATGTCATAAACTGCGACACAGTCAATTGAGGATCGAGGGTCCCGATGAACATGCCCACAGCTGGAGACTCTTCAATGCTATGTTCACACTTAGACCACAGGTTCCACCGCCGGATCGCGTATTGGACCCATGTTTCTACTGGCTTTATCCTGGCATTGATCAATGCCGTGATCGGAGTGCATTCACTTGCGCTGGCGAACCGTTGCATGAACAGCAGCTCCATTTCAGAAAAGGTTTTCACGGAGTCATTCGGGAGCTCTGAATACCATTCGAAAGCTGTCTCGAACAAACTCCCGACGAATTGGCGAAGCAAAAATTTGTCGTCGCCTCCAGTATTGCCGCATAGTACTCTGAATTGTGCGACATGCTGGTGGGGATTGCATGTTCCTTTGTATACGTGGAACTTCGGGATCGTAAATCTTTGCTGGTACTTGATTTGGTCATACCAGGCTGGATATGGTCGCCCGGTTTTGACGAGTTAGCCGGCGGCTTCATTTACCTGGTGAGCTCTGATTTGTTGCGCAATGTAGTTGTCCATGGCCGCTTTGGAAATTGTTTCCTCTTTGGCCGCTGATAAGGCCAGAGAAGGATTTGATATTTCTCCTCTGTCATCTTCGATAATTATCAACGGGTCTTCGGCCAGTGATTCCGATTAGATTATCATTCCAACCATATCTTAGAATAGAAGAGCCGTCTGCTTGATATTAGCAGCTTGCTCTGCAGCTTCTTTATCTTTTCTCTCCAGCACTCGTCGCAAGAACTCTGTATCGATTTCTTGCTCTTGGCGCTGTTCAGTTTCTTTGTCCGGACTTTCTTTTTGTCCGGTGAGTGCTGCCATTTTAGTCAGCATTGCTTAGAGCTTTTGTTGTTACTCCTGAGCCTTCATCAATGACCGAGTTTGCGGTCTGTGACTCGCCGAGGCACGGCTTTCTTCTTTTCCTGGGGCCATGTAGACCGTATATATTGTTATTCCCCCAGACTTGGGGCATTTAGAACTTTCGCAATTGGATTTTGTTGCTTGCGGTGGAATTTTCTCCGGCCTCATTCTTTTATGGGAGGTCGGAGCTGAAGGAGCCATTGTGAAAGATGTCTGTTTAGGAAGGGTCCCGCATTGTATGGCGGAAGAGCGGTCTTTCTCTTGTTGACCCTTGGATTTCTTGGGCCGACGAGAGTAATTTTTGTCAAGCACGGATTCTTAGACTTTTCGCCATACTCTATATATCTATGAAGAAATCCGTTGGCGAGACTGTTCTGGCTATCGCTGCATGGGGACCTCTGTTAGCGAAGGTGATTTCTTCAGTACCACCGTCGGAGAGTTCTTGCGGAATCTCCTGAGCAGATCAAAGTTGTTCCCAGTTGGAACAGCAACATCGGCCTCTACCATAGGAGCTAATGAGTTAAGCCCAGAGGGGGAGTTGCCCCCAGTCTGTCTTACTCGGCGCCAGTGGCGACATCGAGCATGCCTTGCTACAGGGACCACTTTAATATCAGAAGCGGCTTCATCATGCCCCCGGCTTTGCTGAGGAGCTTTAGTTGGCTTCAGCCTATTGAAGACCGACTTCCTTGATTGAGTTGGAGTAGGGTTGGCCAATCTTTGGAAGATCGATTGCCTGGGAAGGGAAGCCCTTTTGCTACTTCACCTGTAGTAGGAGAAGGGAAGGCTAGCCGTTTTGGGGTGGCTCCTTCAGGTATCATGGGTATCTTTACGGGCCCACTCAAGTTCTTCCCCAGCTTGTTGAAGACTGAGGCGTCAGATTTAGATGGCTTGATGATAGGAGTCGCCATGGTTGCCAACCGATCAAAGACCGACCCTCGAGGAGCTTCTTCTTATGGCACTGAAGCGCCAAAGTTCACGGGCGGGAGCATGGTCCCGAAGAAAAGTCCGGTAGTGACCTGAGTGACTTGTCCTACTGGCATGTGAAGATGGAGGCCGCGTTGGGTCCGTACATCACTACTTCAGCTAGGACGGAATGGGAGTCGCTGTTGCATGAGGTGTAATAGGAAGCCATTGATTTCTACACAGAAGCAAGACACCATGTTTAGTACCTTGAGTCCATGGGCAACCATAGTGAACCGCGATTTTGTTTGCGATCACGACACACGAAATGTGGAGCGGAAAGAGAAAGAGGTTCCACCAGGCGTGCCAGAATCTGTTTACCGCCGAAAATAGAGACGAACTGGGATCGATCGTCTTACGTGAATTTGGGGACAGATACTGTTTGGACATATCCATCCACCTCTCCGAAAATACCAAGTTGATTTATGGCATCGCATATCGGAGGTTTGGATAGATGCGACCGATATAGTAGACTTTATCAGATTCCCCCTTATTTGTGAGGGGTTTTTGATTGTGTGGACACTCTTCCCTGCAGGCGCAAGCCCCATGCAGTTAATTACGTTATTGTGTTGCGATAACCACTTTCTCCTGCTCCGGTAGTTCACTTCGTGTCGTGTATTTATTCTATTTATTTTGGTTGCCCGTGGATTGTTGATTGTTAAGGCTGTTTTGTACGTGCGTTTTAAAATTCAAGAATACCGCAATCAAGACGGTGTCGCTTGGTAGCTAGCCGGTTGAGTACGGGTCGGTCCACAGGGAAATGGTGTTCTTTCTTTATGTTCTAACGAGTTAAGTCCTATTTTTGGTAGGTTTTGTTTTTAGATCTAAGAATGAGATTAATTTAATTTAAAGTCTTGGTAGGGTTAGGATTAGGTTAGTTTGGAATAGGGATTCTACTCACTGCTTTTAATGCCCTAGTTAAGAATATAGGTATTAGGGTAATAGTCAACAAAGGGGATTAGCATGACTAGGAAGAAACTGAGTTTCTTCCTTTTGGTCCTTGTCCGTCCTTTCTTGACTCTTAGCCCTAACCTCCGGTTAATTCAACCACAACCGGTCTAACTAGAGAATCACCGCTATCTTTTAGGATAGGGTACCGTAGTGAACGGTGTGTGGTTAAATTAAATAGAGTCCTATTTTAAATATTATATGAGCAAAGAAAGAAGTGAGAGAGATTTTCTTCTCTCAAACCTTCCCTATCCTAACCCTAACAAGTAAGGAATTACTCACTCATTAGGAAAATTACGATAAAATTCATTTTTGTTTGTTTATAATAATAGGTGAACTAAAATGCAGAAAATAAAAGAACAGATAAAATAAATTGCTGGAATTAAAATTCAGATAAAAGAATGAGATAAAAGAATAACACTTACTTTATTGATACCTCTCAACAATGCATTACAACTTGAATAAAAATTTAATCTAAGCATTAAAAAGAGGCATGCCTAATTAGGCTTCTGGCTTTCCTATTTATAGATAGGAGAAACCCTGGGTTTTACATCTGATCCATACATGAAATTATAAGATTACCCTAGGAAAGCCGGGTCAAAGCACCGACACCCATCGATGCGTGCACCGACAAGTGCACTGCACGGCCGTGGTTCCGTGGCAGAAAGCCATGTTTGGCCGCGGTTCCGCGGCCAATTAGTGGGAACGCTGGCTCAAACTTCTAGGGTTGCTTCATGTTGCATTTTCCTTCTGTTTTCTTCACTTGGTTCCACAGAGTATCTTCTATTTTCTTTTAGGTTTCCACAGTGCAGAATGTTGTGGACTTTTTGCCGTAAGCTTCGCGTTGAAGTCTTTAATCCTGTGCTGCCCTTGTACTTTGTGCATTGAACTGTCTCATGATTTTTTATTTGTTCCTTTAACTGGTAGACGACATCATACGGATTCATCTATTGTTGGTCGTAGTCTCACATTTGTAGCGTCTTTTCATGAATTTCACTGTAATGTTCTGAGAACCTGTAACCTGCAACTATTTAGCAGATATGGATCAAAAGCACATATTTATTTGTAATATGATTAAGAATGGGCGATATAATAATGCAAAATTCTGATATGAACAAATACCCCTAAACTTATCTTTTGCTCGTCCCGAGCAAAACCAATTTTATTCTCGAAAAATCCTAACCTCGCTTTCATAGGGAATCGCGATTGCACTGAGCTCGTGCAACAAGCCGTTAAACCTCTAGGTGTCCTTAGTAGGAGAAGTGTTGTCTCCTGAGGGTTTTCAGCGGATACTACCCACAAAATCCGATCAATTTGGCCTTTTTACTCTCATTCTTCAATTCAGTATTCTAGTAAGAAATTCTATTATCTTTAACTTAGAAATCATCAACCCATATTTTTCACGCTTGCTTTTCATTTAACTTAAGATCGTATATGTTCTGCAAATTTATTAAGCTTTCAGCATCTTTTGAATTTTCCTTTTAAGGTTCCATCTCAACTTAGGAATTTTTATCATTTCTACTGAAGGTATAAGCCCTATGTTTCATTCCTATCTCTCATCCAAACCCTAATCATATACCCCTACATGTGTGTGATTATCACCCCTACACTTGGAAATTCAATTCAAGCTGTCATACTCTTGTCCATCGTCCAAAGTACTTTTAGTTTGTGAATTTTAGATGAAATAGCTCACCCATTCTTCATGCGATCGTTAATACTTCTTGAGGTACTAAATGTCCGATTACAAAATGTGCTCGCGCATTTAGGCGTAATTCCTCGATTTGTAATACCTAAGGCTTAGCAGTGACTCCCAAACCAGTTGGTCTAAGGCACTAGGTGATGAAGCACCCTTGCTATATATTTTTTATTTTATGCAGCCTTAAGTAATTACAAAACCATGTAGGGTGTTTTTCGTCACCCCATTGAGATGGGAATACACGCGCGCTTGTCAGGCGTACTACAGATTCCCCCTGCCTAGGGTAGGGCAGGGTTTAATAGCTGTGGGGATCCGAATCTCCGGCAGCCGCGGACTAAGCTGCCGTTAATTACCCCTCGCCTTTAGGGCGAGGGAACCTCCGATTAACGGGTTAAACTAGTCATGCGAACTCAATGTGCGGTGTGCGTGCGTTGTATTTTGAAAGGGGGTTTTGGATATATCGGGAGCCACGCAGAGTTTTTACGGGGGTCCCGCTACCCGGATAGCGGGCTGGGGGTCAAGGGGGCTAGCAGCCCCCTTGTGGGGTGCGGGGCAGCGCCCCGTTAGAAATTTTTTTCTAACAGGGACAGTGTCGTGGAGCACATGTGTGTGCAAATATGTATACATATGTATGTGTATATGTATGTACATAAAAAGAGGGGGGAAAGGCATCCAAGGGATGCGTGGGGGCAGCACCTTGGGCGCTGTGCGCCTAGGTGCTGTGCGCTCAGGCGCTAGAATGCCACGTGTTGGCACGTGGGCGCTCTGCGCTTGAGCGCTGGGCACTTGAGTGCAAGCCCGCCACGTGTCGGTACATGGGTGCTTTGCGCTTCAGCGCCTGACGCTCGAGCGCAAGTGCGCCACGTATCGGCACGGGAGCGACTTGCGCTTGAGCACTGGGCGCTAGAGCGCAAGCGCGCCATGTGTCGGCACGGGAGCGACTTCTGCCTGAGCGCTTACGCTTGAGAGCAAGCGCGCCACGTGTCGGCACCGGTGCGACTTACGCTCGAGCGCTTGCGCTTGAGTGCAAGCGCGCCACGTATCGGCATGTGGGCGTTTTGCGCTTGAGCGCAGGGCGCTGTAGTGCAAACACGCCACGTGTCGGCACGTGGGTGCTTTGCGCTCGAGCGCTGAGCGCTGGAGCGCAAGCGCGCCACGTGTCGGCACGCGGGCGCTCTGCGCTTGAGTGCCGGCGAGAAAAGGAGGCTTTTAGCCTAAGAAACAGAAGCTATGCTTCAGAAAGGAAATATTTGTTGTTATATATATATATATATATATATGGAGTTAAAACTCCTAGGGTGTTTTGAAGCTGATGAAGGGGGTTCTTCTTCTTCCTCCTGTTGTTTGGCCGGATCTTGAAGATCAAGAAGTAGGAGGTTTTAAAAATCACTCCTTTTTGAGATCTGATGGGAGATCTGAGTTCCCCTTTGTGGGTTTTGTGGTGGAAAACTACTTAGTTTTGGAAAAGAAAGGGTAAAACTCTTGATTTAATTTTTAAAAAATGAGAAGGTTTAGAACCTTGGAGAAGGAGAAGGAGGCACAAAAAACCTAGTTTTTAGGGGAATGAAATGTGTATGCTTTATTCATTATCATGTTGTCTTTTATAGGCTTACATATTTACATATAGCCCCTTGGGCTTTACAAAAAATGGCATTTTGCTCATCCCATGGCTCATGTGCCATTTCATTTTTGCACATAAGCCATGGGCTTACAAAATGTTGGCTTTATGCACATTTTTGCATGCATTCATGTATAAAAAATTACATAAAAATTATTTATTACATGATTTTGTTGTTGGCATGTAGGAGGCTGGCTGCGGGCTCAACTTGGGCATGGACTCACTTGACCTGGGTTTGGGCCCACCTAGCTTGGGGGTTGATCTTGACTTTGACTCGGTCAACCGGGGTGTAAATTTTTACCCCAACAAACCAGTGTTCATTTTTTTTTATTCACACTTGTACTTTTTATTTTCTCTTCCTTCATACTAAGAATTTTAGATAAGAGCATTTCAAGGTATCCTCTACTATTCCAAGTTTCAAGGTGTGTGTATGTGCTAATTGTAGGGTATATATTTTCAGAATTTAAACTTAAGCTTCAGAATTATTTTTCAGACTTACCCTTCAAATAAAAATTCAATACTCTTCCCTTATTTTAACTTAGCCCAAGAACTGAACTCAAAATTTGCCTATTTCTAAATAAACTACAAAGACATATATTTCTACCGTTAAATTTTAAGAAAGGTTATTTTTAGGGTTTTTAATTTACTAAGTTTAGGATCTAGTTTTCCCCTACTATTCAACCGTCATGTCGAACTTAAATCAAATATGGCCAAAATTGAATTTTTCAATTTTTATAATTTTTAAAATTTTTCAATTTTTTATTTGATTTTATTTTTTATATATTTTTTTAATTTTTTTAATTTTTATACTTTTTATAAAGATGCAATGCGGAATTAAATATGCAAAGAAAGAAAAAACAAATATGTACAAAAAATTAAAATATGCAATGCAATGATAACTATTTACAAACCACCTCCACCCCCAAACTTATCAAAAGCAGTGCCCTCACTGCTTATGGCATCGCCGTCCCCTCGAACGTGAATGGGAACGTTCTTCTCTTGCCAGTAGGGTGGTCATGCCATGCTCTATTTCTGTCACTCGCTGATCCAGGTTGGTCACCATCCCTATCAATATGTCTATCCCTCTAGTGGTTTTCCTAAGTAAACGTGCATGTGCTGCAGGGGTAAGCTCTTCCTCGCTCGTGGTTGAGCTGGAGTTGGGTGTCTTGGCGGGTACATCCTCGGCCGGCTCAGTGCGCGACCATACATCATTTAAGCGTGTGTAGGACGTGGATACGCCCTCAAGAAGAGGTCTAATAGGGATACCTCCATGCATATAAAACTCAAATTCCTCGACAGGGAGGAAATGGCGACACAGTTGTGTCACCAACATAGGACATGGATAATTTGCAGCCCTTTTGCCCGCACCAATTGAGTTAAGTAATACCGTGCACATATCATATCTGGTGTTCCTAGTCATCAAAGTGTGCACGATATGAAGGGATGGTGTGAAAAATGTCGTATTGTGCGAACTACCAAAAATATTATTTTGTGCCCAACGACACACAGTTAATACATTCGCAAAGAGGGTTCTAGCCTGGATGCCCTTGCGTGGCTCCCTCGAACAGTCATTACCCATTAAGGATAGGTAGTCCTCGAATTGGAGGGGTTGGTCATGAATAAGTAATCTAGGTATTAAGGTGATTTCATGGATGAAGTCCCTATCGATTATTATTTCCCTATCCCCCCAAATTAACTTAATGTAACCATGTTGTGAGAGGCAACCATCTTCCATGCACTCGTAAAATCGGGTGACGAGATCCGGAAGCGCAAAGGCATTCGGATGGTTAAACAGTAAAAAATTCCATCCGCACCTTCAGATCTCTTCACTGAAGTAACTTCCAAAGACCGTGTATGCAAAGATTTAGGAAAAGTCTCTCTCAAACTGCAGAGTTGATGCCAACACAGAGAGTAAAAATTAATTTTAATAGAGAGAGAAAGGAAGTGCAAACCTCCTCTGAAGATTTCAGAGGGAGACGACACAATATGGCAGCGGATGCACGATCAGAACCCTCCTATTGCGGCGGTTGAGCGGCGGTCTGGTGAGATCTCTCTGCAGTATTTTCAGCCGCGGCTAGGGTTTTGGAAGAGGAAAATATTAGGATTTGGTAAAATGCAGAGAAGGGTCGGGTTCTTTTTATAGGGGGTATTTTGGTTATTTGTCAAAAGGCCCTCTTAAAAAGAGGAATTTATTTGCAAATAAATTTTTTTTTATTAAAACTGAAAATTTACAAAAATGCCCCCAAAAATTTTGAAATTTTATTTTTAATTTTTTTTTATAATTACAAATTGTACATACCCCCAAACTTATTTGAAACAGTGTTTCCACTGTTTAAGAGGTGATGTTCAGGATTATGTGGGAAAAGAGAACAGTATCAATCTATACAAGGCCTTACACAGGCCAAAAGTGAGCACCAACCATTCAAATATTCTATCTCTGTAGTGTGTTGGTTGGTGAAAGAATGCAGAGAGGAAAGAAATGGAGAATACGCGAGACCGTATGGGAAGAAAGGTGGAATACGGTCTCGGTATATTAGGAGAAGAATGGCGGAAGAGAGAAAGAAGTGTAGTACGAACTTGAGGGTGTAAATTGAGTGAATAAATTAGCACAAATTGTGATGACCGATGTGTAAAAAGTGATTGTGCCAATCTATCAACCCGTCGAGAAATGGGGTTAAATCCCTCAAGATCCGTGAGAAAACATGGGTACATCGAACTTGGTAAACCAGACATTGAAAATGAAAGTGTAACGGTTTTTTGCAAGGTCGGAACGAGGATAGAGGGAAGTGATTGAGGAAGGGTATCGGTTAAAGATTCAGGAGGGTGTGCGCAGTCAATGAAAGGGACAGAATGAACTGGAAAATC
The DNA here is from genome assembly GCA_030015575.1 of Agapanthus africanus. Lineage (NCBI taxonomy): Eukaryota > Viridiplantae > Streptophyta > Magnoliopsida > Asparagales > Amaryllidaceae > Agapanthus > Agapanthus africanus. Next base: position 886,844,020 of record JASDDO010000019.1, on the reverse strand, counting down.
CGATTCCTCAAGTAAAACTGCTTCATCCTCAATAATTTCCTCAATACTCTCCTCAAAATTTAGCTTATCCATGCAATTTTCATCAAAATCAAGACGCGTATAAAGTTCGGGAGAAACATTTAATGACTCGGGATGATGAATTGGAGAGAGAAACCCATCCAAATCTGTGGGTTCATCATCTAAAATATTCCCAGCGTCAATATCGTCGATCAAGTGAAAATTAAATTCCTCAGACACCTCATCAAAAGCATGGATATCAATCAATTCAGGTTGTAGAGTGGAGGTGTAGAGGTCAAAAGGATTGGTGATGGTTTCACTCGAAAGGGACCCTTCACAATCAGGTAAATCAAACACTACAAAATCGCACAACTCATTAAACGTTTTATTTTCAACTGGTGAATCATTTGGAACACTTGATAAACATTCAAAACCGGAATTGTGGGATTCAATTGGGGATGGGTAGGTTTGATTTGGAAGGGTGTACAGCTCACTCTTACCACTCAAATTCTCAATCTGTCCAACCGCCTCATCATACATTGGAAATTTGGAGCTAGTTGGAAACCAGCTATTGGGTCACTAGGTTGTATGAGGGCGGCCATGGACGCATTCAAATCCATCATCTATTGGCTTGACGCTATCATAAAATCTTTCAATGACTGTTCCAGACTAGACATGGGTTGTGACGGGGTTAGTAAAAGATTCAAAGTTGTTTGGATACATGAAACTCCCAAATGGCTGTGTAGAAGCAATGTCTAGGGAAGGTGCAAAAGTCGGGTAGGACTGGTAGGAATTGAATGGTTGGACAGGAGTAGGATCAATATTTGGATAAGAAGGTGAATGGAATTGTTGATCCAAAGAATTTATAGTGGTGAAAAGAGTGAAAGATCGGTTACGAAATTGTTCAATATGTTCAGCAATAGACATGGGTTTCGGAGTTACAACAGGACTCGAAAAAGGGGTATCAACGTAAGAAGGTGGTGAAAGTTGAAATGGTTGATATAAGGTGAATTGCGGAGTCCAACTGGTTGTCCTAGACGCGTCTATTCGATCTTTCAAAGAAATTTTGGGCATGGAGGGGTCGTTCGAAATTCGACCAAAACAAGAAGCGAAGAGTGTTTTTTTGCGAGGGTTCGTTCAAAGAAATTTTGGGCATGGAGGGGTCTGGTTAAGGGTACCAAAGTTCGGCAAGAGTTTTGCGAGGTGGGGTACCCATGATGTGATGAGAGAAAAGAAAAGAATGTGAATTTTTTTATTTTTTTATTTTAATTTTTTCAATTTTTAATTATTTTTTATTTATTTATTTTTTAAAAATTGTTAGTTTTTGGAGTTTTGAAATTTTTGAAAGTGTTTTTTTTTCCAGAAAGAGTTTTGCAAAAATTTGTACGGAACTACGGCACAATCACAATTTAAGCATGCACAATCAAGCCTAGAGCTAGGATCTCTTAAGTCAACTAGACTGCTCCTAACTGGTCCAAACCGACAAATTGTGAGATATCTCTCAAATCGTCTCTTCACCGCCAGTTGTGTCCAGGTAAGCACAAATGAAGAAAAGAGGGTTCCGCTCACGAATCACCGTGAGACGGGCCTTTTAAGTTACCTTTCTCACTTGTCTAGTTTAGGCACCACAAAGTCAGGTTTATATAAACGACTGAATGCCCACAACCTTCCTCTGTCCTAATAAGCGCGACAGTCCTTAATTAGCTGAGTCTAGATATTTTTTAATTAGCTCAAGAGTGATGCATATGCTTTTAATGATTTCTGGAGTCTTAGGAAGGGTAATGAAATCCCCACCCAATCTTGATTGGTGTTATAGCCCCTTAAAAGTCCGTATTAATTATGCAAAGCAGTTAACACACCAAAAATCTAAAACACTTGCAAAAAAAATTTATTTGGCAGCGCAAAGAATTCTGCACAAAAACAATTTATTGGAGAGGGAGAAGGGTTATGTGCAAAGAAACCTTCAGGAAAATTTGTCAGAGGAGTTCAAGGGGTAGGAGAGAAGACAAAAAAATACGGTCACGCCCCGCTTCCCAGAGTACGCTAGATTGGGCACGTGACATAGCCAACCATGCTACCTGTGGGTAGGAAGTATCCATCCACAGTCACATTACGGCTGTAGAGATATCAAGAACAAGATAAAACTATCTAAAACATGTCCATAATCCAGAATAACAGGAGTCAATAATAAATAAATGCGGAAGCAAATGATCCAATACAGATAACTGAAATGTATGTCCCATAATGCGGGCTCACATCAGGAAATAAATGCAGGAAATAAAACTAACTACTACTGAACTCACAGCTCAGCCTGCTGGCTGAAGTACTCCTGCTCGGACTGCAACAGCGGTACGGAATCTGGGCCATGCAAAACCCAGACGTCAGCGCGTCATGTCATCAAGTAATATAATATGAACAGTGTAGCAGGCAATGTAATATAAACATGAATAAAACGAGAGTAGCAATAATGTGAATCAAGCAGTGCAGGGTAGTATGCAGTGGGTAACTAAACTGTTCTATCAGGTTTTCTATTCTAGAGTCTTTGAAACCAAATTGATGAATCATCGATGTAACTCAATAGTATCCCGTGCATGCCCGGGACCACGGTCAAGACTCTCGAGGCTGAATCCGAGATGTGCCGCTAGGCAGTAACAGGTAACAGGATGGGCGAGTGATGTCAGCATCATCACTCCGGGGCTGGCCTAACCCGTAAGACTGATCAGAACAGGCATCGAACTGTTGAGTTACAAGTCAGGTTTCACCTTTGATTTCCCTATACCCCCAAGTTATGTATGTCGAGTCAGGTATTCAGTAATCAAGGACTAATGCCAACACAGGATCAGGTAAAAGCAGGTTTGTCTGGATAGACAACAGGAACGGTCCATGAGGACTACATGTCAGATTTGTTGGCATTAGACACAAGATCAGGTAACGGGTCGGGTCATGGTACATCAGGTCAAGTCAACAGTATATGGTACCATGTCAGGTATATCAATATATATATGTGTAGCAAGTCAGGTCAAGATGTAAACAATATCGTGGGTGTGCTCACGATCAGTTATATAATCTAGTATGGGTATCAACAACATGAGATGAGTAATGAACTAAGTAATAGGCAGTTTCATTCAATTTGCAATACAGTTATCAAATTTGTTACAGAGATGTTTACAAGAGTGCAGTAAGACAAGTTTAGCCGTTTAGTCATGTTAACAGGTTTAAGAACCCTTAGAGGTGCAATAATTTATGTAACGGTTCAGTACAGCTATTTCAGGTTAAATGCATACAAGTGTCCGAATGGAACAGAACTACAGAGATAAATGCCATAAGCTACGTTAACATTAAAAATGTGATTAAACAGGTAAATATGGTTATCAGGTTCAATTTACAAACTGTAGGTTCCAAGTGTAGCGGTAAAATGATATAATGTAATACTGTACACGGAAAATGAGAAATGATTGTACCAAAACTAAATTTACAGTTTTAGGGTGTCACAATATATATGTAAATATTGTATAGCATGTAGTAAGGGGTACTTTCCTCGATGGGTCGCGAACCGGGAAAAACGGAACGATAAACGTCGGCGGGAAAACTCGCGACGGGCGCACGGTTCACGGACTGAACCCAAACAACGAACAATGGAACCACGCGGGTCGGGGTCCCTCGCTGGAACGTCGGATCACGTCGTCGGCATCGTCGGATTTCGGTGAAATGTGAACAGTGAAACATCAAGATGTGCAAGAATGGAGGAAAAAGAGGAATTAAGAAGGAGGAAGAATAATGAAAAGAAAGAAGAAGAAGAAGGCTTACAGCGGGTTGTACAATGGCCGGGGTACCGGGGCGAGACCGCCGGCGGTGACAGATCTGGTGGGGTTGGCTTGTGCAAGGTGCGCAGGCGGCCGCGGACAGGTGTAGGGTGCACGGCTTGCAGCTACTGCGACGACAACGCTTGCAGCGGTGACAACAGCGAGATGGTTACTGGTGACGTTGATGATTGCGGGCTTCGTCGGCGTTGATGATCTCGGCCGGAGTTGTCTCGGGTGTTCTGGGTTCGATCGGGTTATGCTCGAGGAAGGAACAGAAGATGGGTCGAAGTTAGGGTCTAATGCCGGTGAGGTGATGTGGTCGAGGGTGCTGCGATGAGGAGGAAGGAGATGGAGTTGAGGGTGTTCGGCAATGGAGTCTCGGGGATTGCAAGGTTGTGGTCGGGAAGTTGTGGGGTTGTTGGGTTGCGGGGATAAGAGAAGAGAGGAGGTGAGGTGAGGAGGGTGGTGAGAAGTCGTCGGCGTTGGGGTTGCGGCGGCGAGGAGGGAGACGGCGGTGGCTGGGTTCGCTGAGGTTTTGGGGTTCGGGTTCTCGTGAGAAAGAATGGAGGAGGGAAAAGAGTTTTGAAAATATAAGAGAGAGAAAAAGAGATTTGAGGAAGAGAGAGAGAGAGAGATATGAGGGAGAGAGAGATAGAGAGAGATAGAGAAAGAGACGAGAGAGAGAGAGGAAAAGAAGTGTGGGGCCCGTGGGGAAAAATAAAGAAGAGGGGATTGGCTGATGAAGGGATTTAGGAAAATATTAAAAGGATTTATAAGATTTAAGGAACAGTGAAATCATATAGTTACGTGAATATATGATGGTTTAAATATATTAAAAATTTGGGATTTTGGCGCAAAATAAAACATCTCCAAATCGCGCCCGGATCGGGTCTAAAAATTTGAAATTGAAATAATAGAATTTTAAGCGGGATCCAAATTTTAAAATGAAGTGTTTTACGATAAAAAGCATACCCAAAACGGACACATGTACGCGCGCGTAGCCGTCCAAACTCGCCCGTTCCACTGAACGGGACGAGAACACGATGCACGGACGCTACCACGGGGTTAGGGGTGTCAAGCAGGCCAAGATGAATATTTTTTAATTTTATTTTAGATGCCAGAAATTGTTATATGCAGAAATGAATTTGCTGGGTAAAATTTTACAGTAAGTAACAATCAAGCAGGCTAAATGAAATGAGTACCACATTATGCTCAAACAGTAACTGAAAATAGTAGAATTGGGCTCGGGTGTTACATTATACCCAACTACAAAAGAATTTCGTCCTTGAAATTCCAAGAATACAAAGATGGATAACTAAAAGAAAAGGTGAGGAAATTTCTGCCGGATTTCATCTTGTCGTTCCCAAGTGGACTCTCCATACGAGCGGTTACCCCAAGAAACAAGCACAAGAGGGATCACTTTGTTCTTACGAACCTTTTCCCTTCGATCCATAATTTCAATAGGTCGCTCCTCAAAAGTCAAGTCTTCTCGTACTGTTAACTCCGAATGATCCAATACGTGCGTTTCATCTCGAACATACCTTCGTAGTTGAGATACGTGAAACACATCGTGCACATTTGCCAAGGACTGTGGTAACGCCAAACGGTATGCTACCTCACCAACACGCTCCAAGATCTCAAAGGGTCCAATGAATCGAGGACTAAGCTTTCCTCGACTCCCAAAACGAATCACCCCTCTAGTCGGTGATATCTTCAAGAATACCAAATCACCCACGGCGAACTCTAGAGGTCTTCTTGACGTGTCTGCCCAACTCTTCTGTCGGTCTTGAGCTGCCTTCATATGATTTCTGATAGTGTTAACCTTCTCAACTGTCTGCACAACCAAATCTGGTCCCAATAATCTTCGTTCACCGACATCATCCCAACAAACAGGTGAACGGCATTTACGACCATACAATGCTTCAGATGGAGCCATCTGGATAGTTGCCTGAAAACTGTTGTTGTAAGAGAACTCCACCAAGTGTAGATGATCCTCCCACGAACCCTTGAAGTCCAACATGCATGCCCTCAACATATCTTCAAGAGTTTGGATCATTCTTTCCGACTTACCATCAGTTTGAGGATAATAAGCTGTGCCAAACTTTAATCGAGTCCCCAAACTTTCCTGTAAACTCCGCCAAAAGTGTGATAGGAACCGAGTGTCCCGATCGGACACGATGCTCACCGGTACTCCATACAGTCTTACAATCTCCTGCATGTACCGCTCCGCCAAGGTTTCTGTTGATTGACCAACCCGAAAAGGAATAAAGTGAGCTGCCTTGGTCAACCGATCAACAATCACCCATACAGCATTGTTGCCTTTTGGACTCCGCGGTAAAGCCGTCACGAAATCCATAGTTATATGTTCCCACTTCCACTGAGGAATCGAAAGTGGTTGCAATAAACCAGCAACCCTTTGATGTTCAGCCTTAACTTGCTGACACACCAAGCACTTTGCCACAAAGCGAGAAATCTCCCGTTTCATGCCTTCCCACCAGAAATGTTGTCGAATATCTCGGTACATCTTTGTGCCTCCTGGATGTACAGAATAAGCTGAACTGTGTGCCTCCTTCATAAGCTCTTCATGAATATCACCCTTTGGCACACACAAACGGCTACCGTACCTCAGCGAACCATCTTCGTGGATCAATAAATCTGTTCGTAGTCCGGCTTCAACCTGCTCTCGAAACTTTTGCAGTCTAGGATCCTGCGATTGAGCTGCTTTAATACTCTCGATCAATGATGACTGTACTTGTAGCTTCATCAACTGTCCCGTAGAATGTGGTAGCACAACCTCCAAGTCAAATCTTCGAAAATCTTCAACGAGCTCCTTCTGGGTAGTTAACACCTGAATTGCTGGTAACCGACTAAGCGCATCCGGCACGATATTAACCTTCCCCGGATGGTACTTAAGATCAAGATCGTAGTCAGCCATCAGCTCCAACCATCTACGTTGCATCATGTTAATCTCCTTCTGTGTGAACACATACTTCAAGCTCTTATGATCTGTAAAAACTTTGACCCTTTCGCCTAAAAAGTAGTGTCTCCAAATCTTCAAAGCGAAAATCACAGCCGCAAGCTCCAAGTCATGAGTTGGATAATTCTTCTCATGGGTCTTTAATTGTCTCGATGCGTACGCTATAACTTTCCCATGCTGCATCAAAACACATCCCAATCCTTTCCCAGATGCGTCGCTGTGAATCACCAATCCTCCGGAATTGTCTGGCACGATCAGAATAGGGGCGGTTATCAACTTCTGCTTCAACGTCTCAAAAACTAACGCACATTTATCCGTCCATACAAAAGGCACCTCCTTGCGCGTAAGTTTGGTTAACGGCTCTGCCAGACGAACAAAGTTCTCCACAAATCTCCTGTAGTATCCGGCCAATCCAAGGAAACTTCTTATCTCAGCAACATTCTTTGGAATTGGCCAATCACGAACTGCTGCAATCTTTTCGGGATCGACGGCAATTCCATCGCCAGACACAACATGCCCCAAAAACTTTACTTCTTCCAGCCAAAACTCGCACTTACTCATCTTCGCGTATAAATTCTCTTGTCCCAATGTCTGTAGTGCGATCTTCAAATGCTCAGCATGCTCCTCAAAACTCTTCGAGTAAACCAGAATATCATCAATGAATACCACAATAAACTGGTCTAAGAAAGGTGAAAAGATTCAGTTCATCAAGTCCATGAATACTGCCGGCGCATTCGTTACTCCGAAGGGCATCACTAAGTATTCATAATGTCCGTACCGAGTCCGGAACGCCGTCTTGCAAATATCTTCTGCTTTCACTCGAACCTGATAATATCCGGATCGCAAATCCAGCTTCGAGAATACCCTCGTGCCACCAAGCTGCTCAAAAAGTTCTCCAATGCGAGGGATAGGGTACTTGTTCTTAATAGTCACCCGGTTTAATTCTCGGTAGTCGATGCGCATCCTTCTCGTGCCATCCTTCTTCTTTACTAGAAGAACTGGAGCTCCCCAAGGCGAGTTACTGCTTCGAATCCAATCCTTCTCAAGCAATTCAGCAACCTGTTTCTTAACTTCTTCCAACTCTACTGGTGCCATTGGATAATATGCTTTGGATACTGGCGCTGCACCAGGAATAAGATCAATTGCGAACTCCACGTCTCGCTTCGGCGGTAAACCCGATATATCATCAAATACATCCATAAAATCACGAACAACCGCGGGCTTTTCACCATTATCAACTTCCATTGCTGCAAGAATATTGTTTGTCGGCCTAGCCCTAAACTCGACTGGCACGACAGAACTGCTTCCTCCAGTGAAGGTAAACTCGGGATATTCGGGAATCTGGAAAATTACTTTCTTTGCCCTACAGTCAATGTGAGCGTGGAAAGTGCCAAGAAAATCCATTCCCAAGACGACTTCATAGCTACCCATATCAATCACCAAGAAATCTGCAAAGAGCTCCCTGTTCCCGCCAAAAATTTCTGCGCAAAAGAGCCCAAGGTATCAAATGGCGGCGATACGCCTAAGAAAAAGGGAACCAGTATCTTCCGGGCTGTTTTTTGACAAACTCCTGAATGAGAAATAGATAAATTCTGATGGTATCGAAAGCATCTCGAAAAACCCTTCGATTTGATATATAATGGGCCTCATAATTCATCCGGGATCAAAAGTTATGAGGCATTACGTGTCCGCACGTGATGGACCTTTAAGAACCCGCTGGAGGAGTTAAAAGATATAATAAAAACTCAAAAAAAGACCCCAATAGGGCATTACGTGCTCACACGTGACCATGGGTCACGTGCAGACACATGATGGGCTCTTAAGGCCTCTAAAATAATGAATAGAATTAAATTATAAAATCTCTTCCCTGATTAAAAATCAGAAGTTACCTCAATGAGGTATCACGTGCTCATACATGACCAATGGTCACGTGTTGACACGTGATGGTTAAAACTGAAGCATAAACAAGCGGCCATTAAAGAACTCAATTGGGGGTCACGTGCTCACACGTGACCAAGGGTCACGTGTCAGCACGTGACTGGTTTCGAAAGCCTTACAGTTAATAGAATTAAAATTCTAAAATTTTCTAAATCTTTCCAAACACAAAAGGTCTATGGGGACCGTTGGATTAAAAATCTGAGGGTGATTAAAAATCACCAATTTATGGAATAATCTTGGATTTGAAAAGATTTCCCCCCTAAATCTAACCGAGATAACAAAGGGATATCTTTGGATTTAAAATCCAATGGTGAATAAAATTCATTTAACAATCTAAAGGCCCAGATTAATGATAAATATAAATCAAATCTCTCAACATACAAATCAAATCTCTCAATGAGAGATTTACTAAGCAAATTGATTCTTTTTCTTCTCCTATAAATAGGAGCCAAGAAAAGAAGAGAGGGGATCTACTTTTTTTGAGAGAGAAAAACAGATAGAGGAGAATTTAATTCTCAACAGAGAAGAAAAGAAAGGAGAATTTAATTCTCAACAAAGAAAAACCCTAGGTGAGAAGGGAAAAAGGATCAAAACTTCAATAAAGAGAATTTAATTCTCAAAATCCAAGAGTTTAACTCTTATACAAAAAGAACTTAGTTCTTCTTCTGGTTGAAGATCTGCAAAGAGCACATCTCCCCATAAGTTGAGAATTTAATTCTTATCGGGTCGAGATCCTGCCATGCAGATCCTAAATTTAGAAGGGGAATTGAGTTTTGAGAATTTAATTCTCCTAAAACAAAACTAGGGTTTAACCCTAATCAAGAATTTAATTTTTTTACATATCTGGGAATTTAATTCCTTTAAAAAGAAATTAGGGTTTTACCCTAAATAAGAATTTAATTCTTCCAAAATAGGAATTTAATTCCTCCAGAATCAAAATTAGGGTTTTACCCTAAATAAGAATTTAATTCTTAAAGATAAGGAGACTTAAAAGATCTCTGTGCATGAAAAGAATTAGGGTCACGTGCCCCACGTGACCCCTGAACAGATCCCCCAAAAATGAGAAGAGGAAAGCTTTGAGGCAATGCCTCACGTGCTCCCACGTGACCCTCATTATATATGAAACAAAAGCAAAGGCAGAAACAATTCTGGGCGCTCTCACGTGACACCACGTGACCCCTAATAAATGTTCTAATAAATCAGGGCATGAGTATACATCACGTGCCCACACGTGATGGCTATGAAAATTAAAAGTGTTTAACACTTGTTTGCAGAACAAAATAAAGGGGATCTGGCCCCACTTTTTGATGCCATCACGTGCTCCACGTGACCCCCGAAACACAGAAAGAAAAAGCAAAAGAAATAAAGGCCTTGGGTGCTCTCACGTGCTCCCACGTGACCCCTTGGCTGATGCTCTAACAATCAGCGCACTAATCCTCCTCACGTGGCAGCACGTGATGCTCCAAAGAAAACATAAAAAGTGTTTAACGCTTACTTACAGAACGAAGAAAAGGAGATCTGGCTCCACATTTAGGGCGCCCTCACGTGTCACCACGTGACCCCTAATGAGCATTCTAACAGACCAGAGCGGGGGCCTCCATCACGTGCTCACACGTGATGGCCGTCAGAATTAAAAGAGTTAAACACTGATCTACAGAATAAAATAAGGAAAATCAGGGCGCTCTCACGTGTCCACACGTGACCCCTCTCTCCTTAGTATTTAACACTAATCTGAAGACTTTGTTCCCAGTGTTTAACACTGATTTGCTTTAGTGTTAAACACTAATTTGAAATCTCTGATTACCAGTGTTTAACACTGATTTGCTTTAGTGTTTAACACTAATTTGAAAGCCCTGTTGCTAGTGTTTAACACTGATTATCTTTTAGTGTTTAACACTAACTTGTTAATCTTATTCCCAGTGTTCAACACTGTTGACCTCTAGTGTTTAACACTAGTTTTAGCCCAATTGGCTAAGTTTCTAGAGGCAAAGCCTCTCCTTCAATGGACCAACAGAGAGCCAATAATTTCAAACACAATTGGACTTAGCCCAAATTGGCCATAAGTTCTCAAATCATCTTGAACTGAGCACATCTGCTCTTTCAACCAACTCATTGGTTCAAGGGTGCATCTCTGAGCTCCTCTGATATTTGTCGTTGTAATCCTTCAACATCTTCAGAGAGGTGATAGGTCCCGACAACCATACATTTCAATGGACCACTATATCCTTCAACTGGTATTGGACCACCATGTCCCTAAACTGGCAATGGACCACCATGTCCCTAAACTGGAACAATAGAGCCCCCAAATGCTCTTTTGTCGGATCTAAACGATCCTGTTAAGTTGATCTTAGTCTGGCAATTAGGCTAATGTATCCTTAACAAACGTTTAAGTTGATCTTAGCCTCAAATATGGCTAACGTGTCCTTAAACTAACATCCGTCCCCAAAATGGGAATGTTGGACCACTATGTCCCTAAACTGGAACAATAGAGCCCCCAAATGCTCTTTTGTCGGATCTAAACAATCCCGTTTAAGTTGATCTTAGCCTTAAATATGGCTAACGTATCCTTAAACCTTCAAACAGACTTTAGTCCCAAATTGGACTCTAGATCCCCTAATCAACTTTGGCTCAAGGGTACATCTCTGAACTCCTCTGACATCTGTCGTTGTAATCCTTCAACGTCGTCAGAGAGGTGATGGGTCCCGACGGCCATACATGCAATGGACCACCACGTCCCTAAACTGGAACTTGGACCACCATGTCCCTAAACTGGAACAATAGAGCCCTCCCCCAAATGCTCTTTTGTCGGATCTAAACGATCCCGTTAAGTCGATCTTAGTCCCAAACTGGACTAACGTATCCTTAACAACCGTTTAAGTTGATCTTAGCCTCAAATATGGCTAACGTATCCTTAAACCTTCAAACAGACTTTAGTCCCAAGTTGGACTATAGATCTCCCAATCAACTTTGGCTCAAGGGTACATCTCTGAACTCCTCTGACATCTGTCGTTGTAATCCTTCAACGTCGTCAGAGAGGTGATGGGTCCCGACGGCCATACATGTAACGGACCACTATGTCCCTAAACTGGAACAATAGAGCCCATTGCTCTTTTGTCGGATCTAAACGATCCCGTTAAGTTGATCTTAGTCTTAAACTGGACTAACGTATCCTTAACAAACGTTTGAGTTGATCTTAGCCTCAAATATGGCTAACGTATCCTCAAACCAAAACCCCAAACCCAAATCTAAGAAAACACGGATTTGGACTAATCCACGCCCTACGGGCGACGACATAACTCGGTCTCCGTATACAATCCACGGGCAACTAAACATAAAATAAACACACACGACACGAAGTGACCATCTGGAGAAGGAGAAAGTGGTTACCGCGATGCGGTAGCGTAATTAACTGCAGGGGCTTACGCCTGCAGGGAAGAGCGTCCCCATAATCAAAAAACCCTCAAGCGAGGGGGAATCTGATGAAGTCTGCTACATCGGACGCATCCGTTTAAACCTTCGATATACGGTGCCATAAATCAACTTGGCATCTTCGGAGAGGTGGACGGATAGCACCTATTAGCATCTGCCCCGAACCTCAGGTAAGACGTCCCGCGTCTCGGCCGCCGTTCGGAGGGGAACAGATTCTGGCACGCCCGGTGGGACCTCTTCCTCTTTCCACTTCACACTTCGTGTGTCGTGTTCGCGAACGAATCGCGGTTTGCTGTGGTTGCATGTGGATTCGAGATACTAAGATTTGGTGTCTTGCTCCGTGTAGAAAACAGAAGATCAATGGTTTCAAACTGCACTACCTGCAACTGCAACTCTCACTCCGTCCCTACCGGAGGAGTGACCTACGGGCCCCAAGCGGCCTCTCTTTTCAAGATGCCAGTGGAGCAGGTAACTCAAGCCACCGCTGGACTATTCTTCGGGACCATACTCCCACCCATGAGCTTCAACGCCCCTGTACCGTCACAAGAAGCTCCAGAGAAGTCGGTATTCGACCAGCTTGCTACTACTGCGGCCCTTCTCAACGGGTCGCCCAACTCCACTGTCTCGGTTTTTAACAGACTAGGCCAGAGCTCCAACGGGCCCATGAAGAAGCCTGCAATACTAGAAGGCGTTATCCCGAAGCGGATAGCCATCCCTGCTCCCAAAATCGTCAAGGCGGTTTCTCCTGCCAAGGGGTCGGGCTTTACAAGACTGACCGTCCTAACTCCAACTCCCGCTCCGGCTACTCAAAGGATATCAGTCTTTAACAGGCTAACATCGGCAACGGCTCCTCACCTGAGCCGGGGGCAAAACGAAACCATCCCCATCACCGGACCAGCTCCAATGGCTCGACACGCTCGACGTCGCCACTGGCGCCAAGTAAGGAAGGCCGGGGGAAACTCCCCCTCAGGACTAACTCCACCGGCTCCAATGGTGGAAGTTAATGCTGATGTTCCAACTGGGAACAGTTTTGAACCGCTAAGGAGGGTACGCATGAACTCTCTGACTGCCACGTTGAAAAGATCTCCTCCACCTGTGGAGAGTGTTACAGAAGCGAAGCTGGAGCAGCCTCCTCAACGGCTGTCCTCCAAAATTTACAAGGTCTGGCGACGGGTTCAGGACTCGGTAATCATTCAAGATCACTCTCACCGGCAAAAGAAGGTGAAAGTCCAGGAAGGAAAGAACCGTCCTGTCAAATCACAAAGGACGACAACCACTTGGGTGCCTGCTGCAACGGCTCCCTCAACTTCGATGGCCCACATGAGAAGAAGGCCGGAGAAAGTCTCCACGCCTGCGGAAAATGTCAAAGGCAATGAGCCTAAACGCCCTGAGTCCGGGAGCATGATGGTACATACCGTCTACATGGCGTCCGGGAAAGAGGATAGCCGTATATCCACAGGTCATCGACCGCTTACACGATCAGTGACTAAGGCTCAAGAGCAGCAGCAGAAGCTCCAAGAAATGATGAATGCGATGGACGCGCTCACCGGGCCAAAAGAAAGCCCCGAAGCATCCTCGGATCAACGTCAGGAACAGGAAACTGACGCTGAATTCCTTCACAGGATACTGGAAAAGAAGGATAAAGAGGCTGCGGAACAAGCAGCCAATATAAAGCGAATGGCCCTTCTGTTTCAGGATATGGTAGGTATGATGATCCAACAAGATCCTCCTGCTGAAGATCCTCCGATCGTCCTCGAAGATGACAAAGGAGAAACGTCGAATCCTCCACCGGCTCTGTCAACAGCCAAAGAGGATACAATCTCTAAAGCTGCCCTGGATGACTATATAGCTCAGCAGATACGAGTTTACCAGGCAAATGAAGCAGCTGAACAAGTTGTTAGAACTGGGCGACCGTATCCAGGGTGGTATGATCAGATAAAATATCCGCCGGGATATACGATCCCTAAGTTCCATATATATAAAGGGACAGGGAATCCACATCAGCATGTCGCCCAATTCAGGGCCTTATGCGGCAACACTGGAGGCGATGACAAACTGTTGCTTCGCCAATTCGTCAGCAGCTTAGCAGAAACGGCCTTTGAATGGTATTCGGAGCTACCTAACGACTCTGTCAAAACATTTGTGGAGATGGAGCTACTGTTTACACAAAGATTCGCGAGTGCTAGTGAACGCACCCCGATAACAACACTGATCAACGCCAGGATAAGGCCAGGCGAAACGTGGGTCCAATACGCAACACGATGGCGGAACCTATGGTCGAAATGCGAACAACGCATAGAAGAGGCTCCTGCAGTAGGCATGTTTGTGGGTACCCTGGATCCGCAAGTGACCATCTCACAGTTCATGATGTTCTTCAAACCGACCACGTTCCAGGATTTAATTGATAAGTTGGCCCAAATGGATCAGATGAGTCACACACCATCTCATTCAAAGACGGATCCTCGGCATGAAAAGGTGAAAGGGAAAGCAACTTTTGTCGCTAATACTCAACAACAGTCGAGCAACTTGAAGCTGGTTGTCCGTCAAAACAATATGCGTCCACGCCCATCTCTCGAGGAGAGACTGGGACGTCCTTACTCGTTTCCTCAGGATAAAACGAGAAGACTGTTCGAGCTGGCAGTGCGCAACAGACTCATCAATCTGCCGAGTCCAAAGCGCCCGTTGCAGCCAGGCGATGTCAATGATCCCAATTATTGTCCTTACCACCAAACGGTAAGTCACCCGATCGAGGATTGCTTCATCTTTAAAGGATGGATCGAGGATCAGTATCTACAAGGCAAGTTTGCGCTGTCCGAGAAGTGGAAAATAAACCCACCGCAGCCACACACTCCGAAAAAGAAGGACACACGGGGTGCAACTTGTTCTTTTGTTAAAAAAGCTCCGTGGGAGGTCGTGCTGTCAGCCAAAACCAAAAGGATGCTGAATGATCTCCAGACATGCCCGGCGATCGGGTGGAAGAACTCGCTAGAACCCCAGATCGTCGAAGGGATGCTGAAGCCGCGCCCAACTCCAAAGATCGATGGTGAAGGCCCCAGCACTCACACCCAGCCGTCAAAATCTTCAAAGAAAAACAAGAAGAAATCCAAGAAGCCCGTGAAGCCTGGTGACAAGCGCACGGATTTGCAGAAACAGATTGACGCGTTGCAAGAATATAATCAGAAGGCGCGGACCCCAGTCACTCCAAGAATTTCTCAGCCACGTCCTTGAGGACGGAGATGATGACAATGGAGAAGACTCGTCGGATGAATCTGAAGATTATGTGGCAAGCTGCCATGTGATCTCTCACTCGTCAATAAATGACGAAGAAGCTCCTTACACAGAGAAGCTGGGGGCAGATCCTGAACCAGAACTTTTGTGGCCGTCAGACGAGATGATCGATGCCTTCCTGAACGAAGCCCGTCTTAAAAGCAAAGCCGATCGGGAGCACGAGATGGCCATATTTGAAAAGGCCAAACGCCGGCGACTGGACAAAAGGGTCGAAACACTCCCACCAGATCAAAGTACATCCGCCGCAAATGAAAGCAAGATCAAGACAAGGAAACGATTCGCCAAAGCCATATCAATGGGGATGAGGCCGCCCTCTTTCAGAGAAAATTCTCCTGGTGGTATACATTTTGATGAAACGGACGTACACCCTAACTTCTGCTTATATCATCAGAGGATCGCACATCCTACTGAAGACTGCAACTCCTTTAAGTGTTGGTGGCAAGGATATGTCGCTCATAGACAACACGTCAATAGAATAAAGCGGGAAGCTCGTAGACAGCGAGAAAATACGACAGATGAGCATAAAAGAGTTGCCGGCAATTGTCATAGGGACGAGCCCGGGGGATCACGAGTTCTCACCTTTGGAAGCGATTCTGACGAAGAAGCCGCCCTCGACCCTCTCTTCAAGGAATTCATTTCTAAAACAAAAGAATTGGAGAGTTGCGAGAACGTTCAGCCGTACAATCTCACGCTACCCGGAAAGAATCTCGGACCCGCAAACGACGGAGCAAACGAAATAAGAAAGGAAAAGGAAAAAACGGCCTTTGTTGCCAACACTCAACAACAGCCGAGTAACCCGAGACCGTTTTGTCATCAAAACAACAAGCCGCGATACCTCAATGAGAAGTTGAAACGTCCTTACTCGTTTCCCAAAGATAAAACAAAGAAGTTGTTCGAGCTAGCAGTGCGCAGCGGGCTCATCACTCTGCCAGATCCAAAACGTCCATTGCAACCAGGTGACGTTAACAATCCTAACTATTGTCCCTACCACAGAGTAATGGGTCACTCATTCGAAAATTGCTACGTGTTCAAAAACTGGGTTGAAGACCAGTACCAACAAGGCAAGTTCGTGCTGCCCGAAAAGTGGAAAGTAAACCCGCCACAACCACATGCTCCGAGAAAGATGGATATGCCGGGGGCATCATGCTCAATCATAGAGAAAGCCCTATAGACCGAAAAGTCAGTAAACTAGAGATGCGTCTCAAATACGGCGACGGCGGACCGAAATGTCCTTAAACTAACGGCGGACCGCAATGTCCTAAAACTTGCAAATGACCGAAACGTCGTTAAACTACTCCCAACCCGCAGTATCTTCAGGCTGACGTGCAAAAAAAAACGGTACGTCCACAAGCAAAATGGGCATGGATGAAAACCCGAAAGGGCCCCGTGAGTAAAAACAGCAGGGCTACCGGCGAGTGTTCGTGAAAACCCGAAAGGGCGCGATCTCGTTAAAAAAAAAAGAAAAAAAGAAAAAAAGAAAAAAAAAAGAAAAAAAAAAGGATAAAAAAAGAATTAAAAAAACGGTATGTCCACAAGCAAAATGGGCACGGATAAAAACCCGAAAGGGCTCCGTGAGTAAAAACAACAGGGCTACCGGCGAGTGTTTGTGAAAACCCGAAAGGGCGCAAACTCGTTAAAAGACACTTACAGGATCCTCTCGACCTTGTAAGGAGAAACCACCTGCGTGAGATCCTTACGACTCACAAGGGAGCAACACACTTAGGGATCCTCACGATTTCTAAGGAGAAATTACACTTGCGAGATCCTCACGACTCGTAAGGAGAACTCTCTTATGGGACCCTCACGGCTCATAAGATTTGAAAGTCTTAAGTTATAGAGACCTGAACCTGTTCTTAAGCAACCCCCGACAATCTCCGATACTGCCCTACAAGCGGCTCAATACTGGCCCTTGTATACAATCCACGGGCGAATAAACATTTCCCTAACAAAGTCACACCCGTGACTGGGGATATGTCCATATGGTGAACAACCCTTGTAAGTCCTCTCGACTTATAAGGAGAAAATCCTTTTGTAAGATCCTTACGACTTACAGGGGAACATACACTTAGGAATCCTCACGATCCCTAAGGAGAAAACACACCTACGAGATCCTCACAACTTGTAGGGGGAAATACCTTTGTGAGACCTTACGGCTCACGAAGTCAAAAGCCTTAGTCGACAGGATCCTAACCCTGTTTACTAAGCCACCTTTGTTCAACATCGACAGAGGCAAATGATGATTCGCTCCTGGCAATATCCCAGTTGTAGCGATGTTGATGCCTAAATCGGTATCAAATTCCAAGTCCTTTCATGGCAAATGATGATTCGCTCCTGGTAATATTCCAGTCGTAGCGATGTTGATGCTAAGATTGGCATCAGATTCCAAGTTCCACACTCGTGATATAAAAAAAAATCAGCAAGCCAAAAATGCATATGAAATAGCCGAAATGATGGGGAAACTTGCAACTAAATTAGCAAGTAAAAATGTATGCATATAAAAACAGTCGAAATGATTGGGCAACTCGCAATAAAAAAAGCAGCGAGTAAAAATGAAATAAATAGCCGAAATGATTGGGCACCGCGAAAAATAGCCGAAATGATAGGGCAATCGTGACCTTCGCGATATAAAAGCTGAAATGATAGACCATCGCGGGAAAAAAAATAAAATAAAAATAAAATTTATGCCCTACAGGTGATGTTACATCAACCCCTGTATACAATGTAGAGACGCAAGCGAAAAAAGGATCACACTCCTCCTCCCTAGGTTTCATCAGAAGAAGAAGCCGAATCTCGACGGGCCATAAATAACCTAGAGATCGTCTCAACACTCGTCTCATTACAACGGACACAACTTCAAGCGAAGCGGAACAGCGGCAACTCCCAGTTCTATGGCTCGGCGATACACAGATCACCGAGAGTCAAATCTCCACTCCGTGAAATGCGGATATAATCAGCAAAATTCTTGGTCACGTGGAACGCGGATAACGTCACTCTTTGACCCCGTGGAAAACGTCCAGAGCGGATCCTGGTCCTCGCAGAGCACGGCAGTGAACCCGTGTGAAGCATCCAGAGCGGAGCCTAGTCCTCGCCTAACGCGGTAGTGAATCCGTGTGAAGCATCTAGTGCAAAATTCCTGGTTACGTGGAACGCGGATAACGTCACTCTTTGACCCCGTGGAAAATGTCCAGAGCGGATCCTAGTCCTCGCCTAACGCGGTAGTGAACCCGTGTGAAGTATCTAGTGCAAAATTCCTGGTCAGGTGGAACGCGGATAACGTCACTCTTTGACCCCGTGGAAAACGTCCAGAGCGGATCCTGGTCCTATGTCTATGTCTCTGATACCAAAAGAACCATGTCATGCCCCGCTTCCCAGAGTACGCTAGATTGGGCACGTGACATAGCCAACCATGCTACCTGTGGGTAGGAAGTATCCATCCACAGTCACATTACGACTGTAGAAATATCAAGAACAAGATAAAACTATCTAAAACATGTCCATAATCCAGAATAACAGGAGTCAATAATAAATAAATGCGGAAGCAAATGATCCAATACAGATAACTGAAATGTATGTCCCATAATGCGGGCTCACATCAGGAAATAAATGCAGGAAATAAAACTAACTACTACTGAACTCACAGCTCAGCCTGCTGGCTGAAGTACTCCTGCTCGGACTGCAACAGCGGTACGGAATCTGGGCCATGCAAAACCCAGACGTCAGCGCGTCATGTCATCAAGTAATATAATATGAACAGTGTAGCAGGCAATGTAATATAAACATGAATAAAACGAGAGTAGCAATAATGTGAATCAAGCAGTGCAGGGTAGTGTGCAGTGGGTAACTAAACTGTTCTATCAGGTTTTCTATTCTAGAGTCTTTGAAACCAAATTGATGAATCATCGATGTAACTCAATAGTATCCCGTGCATGCCCGGGACCACGGTCAAGACTCTCGGGGCTGAATCCGAGACGTGCCGCTAGGCAGTAACAGGTAGCAAGATGGGCGAGTGATGTCAGCATCATCACTCCGGGGCTGGCTTAGCCCGTAAGACTGATCAGAACAGGTATCGAACTGTTGAGTTACAAGTCAGGTTTCACCTTTGATTTCCCCATACCCCCAAATTATGTATGTCGAGTCAGGTATTCAGTAATCAAGGACTAATGCCAACACAGGATCAGGTAAAAGCAGGTTTGTCTGGATAGACAACAGGAACGGTCCATGAGGACTACATGTCAGGTTTGTTGGCATTAGACACAAGATCAGGTAACGGGTCGGGTCATGGTACATCAGGTCAAGTCAACAGTATATGGTACCATGTCAGATATATCAATATATATATATATATGTGTGTGTAGCAAGTCAGGTCAAGATATAAACAATATCGTGGGTGTGCTCACGGTCAGTTATATAATCTAGCATGGGTATCAACAACATGAAATGAGTAATGAACTAAGTAATAAGCAGTTTCATTCAATTTGCAATACAGTTATCAAATTTGTTACAGAGATGTTTACAAGAGTGCAGTAAGACAAGTTTAGCCGTTTAGTCATGTTAACAGGTTTAAGAACCCTTAGAGGTGCAATGATTTATGTAACGGTTCAGTACAGCTATTTCAGGTTAAATGCATACAAGTGTCCGAATGGAACAGAACTACATAGATAAATGCCATAAGCTACGTTAACATTAAAAATGTGATTAAACAGGTAAATATGGTTATCAGGTTCAATTTGCAAACTGTAGGTTCCAAGTGTAGCGGTAAAATGATATAATGTAATACTGTACACGGAAAATGAGAAATGATTGTACCAAAACTAAATTTACAGTTTTAGGGTGTCACAATATATATGTAAATATTGTATAGCATGTAGCAAGGGGTATTTGCCTCGACGGGTCGCGAACCGGGAAAAACGGAACGATAAACGTCGGCGGGAAAACTCGCGACGGGCGCACGGTTCACGGACTGAACCCAAACAACGAACAATGGAACCACGCGGGTCGGGGTCCCTCGCTGGAACGTCGGATCACGTCGTCGGCATCGTCGGATTCCGGCGAAATGTGAACAGTGAAACATCAAGATGTGCAAGAATGGAGGAAAAAGAGGAATTAAGAAGGAGGAAGAATAATGAAAAGAAAGAAGAAGAAGAAGGCTTACAGCGGGTTGTACAATGGCCGGGGTACCGGGGCGAGACCGCCGGCGGTGACAGATCCGGTGGGGTTGGCGTGTGCAGGGTGCACAGGCGGCCGCGGACAGGTGTAGGGTGCACGGCTTGCAGCTACTGCGACGACAACGCTTGCAGCGGTGACAACAGCGAGATGGTTACTGGTGACGGTGATGATTGCGGGCTTCGTCGACGTTGATGATCTCGGCCGGAGTTGTCTCGGGTGTTCTGGGTTCGATCTGGTTATGCTCGAGGAAGGAACAGAAGATGGGTCGAAGTTAGGGTCTAATGCCGGTGAGGTGATGTGGTCGAGGGTGCTACAATGAGGAGGAAGGAGATGGAGTTGAGGGTGTTCGGCAATGGAGTCTCGGGGATTGCAAGGTTGTGGTCGGGGAGTTGTGGGGTTGTTGGGTTGCGGGGATAAGAGAAGAGAGGAGGTGAGATGAGGAGGGTGGTGAGAAGTCGTCGGCGTTAGGGTTGCGGCGGCGAGGAGGGAGACGGTGGTGGCTGGGTTCGCTGAGGTTTTGGGGTTCGGGTTCTCGTGAGAAAGAATGGAGGAGGGAAAAGAGTTTTGAAAATATAAGAGAGAGAAAAAGAGATTTGAGGAAGAGAGAGAGAGATGAGGGAGAGAGAGATAGAGAAAGAGACGAGAGAGAGAGAGGAAAGGAAGTGTGGGGCCCGCGGGGAAAAATAAAGAAGAGGGGATTGGCTGATGAAAGGATTTAGGAAAATATTAAAAGGATTTATAAGATTTAAGGAACAGTGAAATCATATAGTTACGTGAATATATGATGGTTTAAATATATTAAAAATTTGGGATTTTGGCGCAAAATAAAATATCTCCAAATCGCGCCCGGATCGGGTCCAAAAATTTGAAATTGAAATAATAGGATTTTAAGCAGGATCCAAATTTTAAAATGAAGTGTTTTACGATAAAAAGCATACCCCCAAAACGGACACATGTACGCGCGCGTAGCCGTCCAAACTCGTCCGTTTCACTGAACGGGACGAGAACACGATGCACGGACGCTACCACGGGGTTAGGGGTGTCAAGCAGGCCAAAATAAATATTTTTAATTTTATTTTAGATGCCAGAAATTGTTACATGCAGAAATGAATTTGCCGGGTAAAATTTTACAGTAAGTAACAATCAGGCAGGCTAAATGAAATGAGTACCACATTATGCTCAAACAGTAACTGAAAATAGTAGCATTGGGCTCGGGTGTTACAAATACTTACAGAGAAAAAATGGGATGCTGACGTAAGCAGTTGACCGCGGTTCCGCGGTCAAACGTGCAATTGTGTCGTGGTTCCGCGGTGCTTCTGAAGGTTGACGTCGTCAAATTTGTTCCCTGTGCTGAATTGGTTCTCCTCTGTCTGTTCAGATCCTCTATTTCTGTATTTGTTCACTGGGCTTGCTCCAGATCTGAATCAGTGTTTGCTCCAAGGCTGCACACTTGCACAAAAACCTTTCAAAAATAGCAAGATGATTTTATTTATGTATTTTTTTTCAGTTTCTATATTTTTTTATTTTCAATTAACCCGAAATTACAAAAAGAAAATAAACTACCGTTTCCCCAGCAACGGTGCCATTTGATTGTTAAGGCTGTTTTGTACGTGCGTTTTAAAATTCAAGAACACCGCAATCAAGACGGTGTCGCTTAGTAGCTAGCCGGTTGAGTACAGGTCGGTCCACAGGGAAATGGTGTTCTTTCTTTAAGTTCTAACGAGTTAAGTCCTATTTTTGGTAGGTTTTGTTTTTAGATCTAAGAATGAGATTAAATTGATTTAAAGTCTTGCTAGGGTTAGGATTAGGTTAGTTTGGAATAGGGATTCTACTCACTGCTTTTAATGCCCTAGTTAAAAATATAGGTGTTAAGGTAATAGTCAACAAAGGGGATTAGCACGACTAGAAAGAAACTGAGTTTCTTCTTTTTGGTCCTTATCCGTCCTTTCTTGACTCTTAGCCCTAACCTCCGGTTAATTCAGCCCTATCACCGCTATCTTTTAGGATAGGGTGCCGTAGTGAGTGGTGTGTGGTTAAATTAAATAGAGCCCTATTTTAAATATTATATGAGCAAAGAAAAGAGTGAGAGAGATTTCCTTCTCTCAAACCTTCCCTATCCTAACCCTAACAAGTGAGGAATTACTCACTCATTAGGAAAATTACGATAAAATTCATTTTTGTTTGTTTATTTTAATAGGTGAACTAAAATGCAGAAAATAAAAGAACAGATAAAATAAATTGCTGGAATTAAAATTCAGATAAAAGAATGAGATAAAAGAATAACACTTACTTTATTGATACCTCTCAACAATGCATTACAACTTGAATAAAAATTTAATCTAAGCATTAAAAAGAGACATGCCTAATTAGGCTTCTGGTTTTCCTATTTATAGATAGGAGAAACCCTAGGCTTTACATCTGATCCATACATGAAATTATAAGACTACCCTAGGAAAGCCGGGTCAAAACACTGACACCCACCGACACGTGCACCGACAAGTGCACTGCACGGCCGCGGTTCCGCGGCAGAAAGCCATGTTTGACCGCGGTTCCGCGGCCAATTAGTGGGAACTCTGGCTCAAACTTCTAGGGTTGCTTCATGTTGCATTTTCCTTCTGTTTTCTTCACTTGGTTCCACAGAGTATCTTCTATTTTTTTCCAGATTTTCACAGTACAGAATGTTGTGGACTTTTTGCCGTGAGCTTCGCGTTGAAGTCTTTAATCCTGTGTTGCCCTTGTACTTTGTGCATTGAACTGTCTCATGATTTTTTATTTGTTCCTTCAACTGGTAGGCGATATCATATGGATTCATCTATTGTTGGTCGTAGTCTCACATTTATAGCGTCTTTTCATGAATTTCACTGTAATGTTCTAAGAACCTGTAACCTGCAACTATTTAGCAGACATGGATCAAAAGCACCTATTTATTTGTAATATGATTAAAAATGGGCGATATAATAATGCAAAATTCTGATATGAATAATTGTATACGGAGACTAGTTTATGTTGTCGCTCATAAGGCACGGATTAGTCCAAATCCGTATATTTTTGATTTGGGTTTGAAATTAGGTTGTTTATTCCTTTAGTTCAAAGAACATTTTATTTTTTATTAAGGACCGTTAATCTGTGTTTTAAATTAAAATCAACTTAAATATATGAGCATTTGGGCTTTGTTTATTTAACTAAGAATATGTTAGTCCCATTTGAGACTAAGATCAACTTAGAGATATTTTCAGGATTATTAAATTTAGTTAAGATCCAACAACAGAGCATTTAGGCTCAACTGCAAGCAACTTCAAAGAAATTTTGCCAATTTGGGCTCGGTCTGCTCGGTCATGGGCTTTCTCCCTTTTTTAAAAAAGTGCTAAGCACTTATTTATTGCTCTGGCGCTCACATGGGAAGTATGTGAGGCGCTCAGACATGGACGATGTCCCGTCGGTGCTAAACACTTAGTCATTTTGACTAGATATATATAATGCTAAGCACTTTGTATGGCGCTCACATGAGAAGCACGTGAGGCGCCAAGTTCTTTTCTTTTTAGAGATTCAATCTCTGTTAATGACATTTTGGCCATTGATGATTACCAAGATTTCTGTTTTGAAGATCTGTGATCGATTTTATTGGAGAACTGAGTTCTTTTGTTCTTTTTATAAGAATTAAGTTCTTTATGTATGGTCAAACCGTGATTTCAAAGGAATCAAATTCCTAGAAAATATGTCTTTTCTTTTTATCTAGTTCTTTTCTCTATATTTTGAGTCTGAAGAACAGAACCTCCCCGATGAGAATTAAATTCTCAACTTGTGAGGAGATTTTCTTTTCGGATCTCAGATCAGAGAAAGAACTAAGTTCTTTTTACGAAGGGTTAATCCCTTGTTTTCTTTTTCTTTTTTTATGCCAAACAAAGGAGATATGTTTATCTCTGTTTTTCTTTACCTAGGGTCGGAGAGAGAGAGGAGATCTTCTTCTTTGAAAAGAGAATTAAATTCTCAGTTTTGCGTAAAACTTATGGGGTCAATCCTTCTTCTGAGACTTGAAGTCTCGGGTTCTTTATATAGAGGAGATAAATTGTTAATTAGTTTGAGAAAATCTCTAATTTGAGAGATACCAATTAGTCTCAAAGATTATTTTGGGGATTTTATCCACCGTTGGATCTTTGATCTAGGGCATTTCTGTTTAACAGAATACATTTTTCTATTTTTAACAAGTTTAGGAAAATATTTTCCCATATGCAAAATTTAATTCTGTCATACGGTGATTTTTAATCACAATTGGATTTTTAATATAAGGGTTCTCTGTTTAACAGAGCACATATTTTTTTGTTTAGAAAAATATAGGAAAATATTTTCCCATCTCGTTGGATGTTTGATCAACAGCTTCTGTTTAACATAAACTATCTTTGTCATTTAGAAAGATTAGAGTGATATTTTCCCCCAATAGAATTTAATTCTATATTTGATGATTTTTAATCACCATTGGATCTTTGATCTGACGGTTCTTTATTTAGAGAATATCTTTCTCTTTTTTTTAGAAAGATCAGGGGAAGTATTTTCCCCAAAAATAGAATTTAATTCTATGCGAAGCTAAGAACTATGTTCTCACGTGTTTAACATGTGACCGCAATGTGGGTTTTAACCTGTTTATATTTCGCACTCATATGCTTTGTATATGAGCGCTCACGCGTTTAACACGTGAGGTCAGTTTGGTCTTTAGGTTGTTTATTCCTAGCGCTTAAATGCTTTGCATATAAGCGCTCACGTGTTTAACACGTGAGCTCGGTTTGGCCTTTAGTTATTTGTTTTCAGCGTTTATATGCTTTGTTTATAATCGCTCAGGTGTTTAACACATGAGGCCCAAACTGTGAGAATTATTTTCTCATTTCTTTTCTCCCTCTTTTTTTATAAGGGAACACTAGCCGGTATATATTGATATAACCGGATTATTAAATCAAATGTTGATTTAATAATTCCCCCCCCCCCCCTCTCTCTCTATATATATAGAGAGAGAGAGAGAGAATAATGGAGGAAAGATGCCATGGGAGGGAATTTCCTCCTATGGCATCTTCATCGTTATCATCTAAGACGTGGGTATACCAAATTTCATGTGATTCTACAACCTTTTCACCGTTGATTTAGCAATGTAAAAAGTTCTATTGTCGGTAAACCATTAATTTTGAACCCACTAAATCAACGGTGAAAAAGTTGTATAATCATATGAAATTTGGTGTACCCACATCTTAGATGATAACGATGAAGACGGTGGGTGCCGATCGTCGGAAAAAATGAGGGAAGGTGTATTTTTTCGACGCCATAAGAGGAAATTCTCTCCTATGGCCTCTTTCTTCAATTATTCTTATATATATATATATATATATATATATATATATATATATATATATATATATTCATTCTAGTATTTTGCTCAAATGTATTTTCTCTATTTTGTTATATGTATTTGATACATATAATTTGTGTATGTGATACACATAAACTAAATTGTGTATTTGATATATAATGTTAGTGTGTATGAGATGCACATGAAAGATAATTAGTTTACATTTCATTAGCTTTATGAAAGAATGATGTGTAAAAGAAAAGATGTGAGTAGAATGTTTTAGACCATTCTTGAATGATTGTGAAAATAAGAATGGCTACCATTATTTTTGTCTCATTTTTCTATCATTATCTTTATCTTCTTTCTCTTTCTCTCTTGATATTTTTGACAGAAAAAGAAAACTAAAAAGAGAAAGAAAAATCATGAGCTAAAATTCTCCATTTTCTTTCTAAACTCATTTAGCAAATTATTTTAGTTAGTTGCTTCACTACTAGTTCTAGTTAGTGAGGTAGAAGTTTGTGCTGGTACAATCTCAAGGTGGATCATCTAGGAGCTTGAGAATTTTCTTCTTGCAAGCTTGAACCGTCTTTCCAAAGCCATTAGAGTGAAGGACTTTGTCATCAAGGTTGTAAACTCTAACTTTGTATGCAAACTGGTTACTTTTTATCATAAGTTTAAGTTTTTAGCATAATTCTTAGGATTTGTTCTATGTTTACTCTCTTGAATTTTTGTAATTCTTTTTACCTTACTTATAAATTTAAAGAACGAGTGGTAAGATGAACTTATAGTGAGGCCTTAGCTCGGAAACAAAAACAGGTTCAAATGACAAAAAAGCAGGAATCTCATTATTCAAGAAGGTACAGGTTCATTTATACAATTTAAGATTTTCGGCATTATACGGTCGCAGAAGGTTGCGTCCCAAGGAATCTTAGAGGTGGTATGCTCCTCCAGACAATACCTTGGTCACGAGGAAGGGGCCGTCCCACTTCGGGGAGAACTTGTGCAGTCTCTCTTGGTCCTCAAATTCGTTGCGTCGAAGGACCAAGTTTCTTGATTTGAACGCTCGGTGTTTGACTCGAGCATTGTAGTAGCAGACGGTCTGCTGCTGATATGCGCCCATCCATATTTTTGTTCGGCCTCTCTTCTCCAGCAGGATGTATAGGTTGCTTCGAAGGGCCAAGACATTAGCTTCATTGTCGAAGTGTTCGACCCGATAACTAGGTAGACTGATTTCTGCGGGGACCATTGTCTTGGTTCCATAATAGAGACTGAATGGGGTTTCCCTCCTGGGTGTCTTCCTCGACGTTCGCAATGCCCATAGTACCCAGGGCAGTTCTTCGACCCATCTTCCATGCCTTCCTTCCAAGCGGGCTCTGAGTCCCCGGATGACACCTCGGTTTGCTACATCGGCTTGCCCGTTGAACTGGGGGTGAGCGACCGCAGAGAACTTCATTAGTATATGGTAGTCGCTGCAGAATTCTCTGACTTTGTCGTTCTTGAAGTTGGTTCCATGGTCGGTGATGATGCATCTCGGAATTCCACTTCGTGCAATTACGTTGTTCTGCGGTAACTTCACTGTGGAGGCGGCTCCGGCTTTCTCATCGGCATGGCTTCGATCCACTTTGTAAAGTAGTCCACGGTGACGAGGATATATTTGTGCCCCCTGTATCTGTGGGGAGCTGGCCAACCATGTCCATTCCTCACTGAGCGAATAGCCAAAAGGAACTCGGCGGCGTTAGCTCTGTGGCTGGTAACCGAGGAATGCTGTCGAAGAGTTGACACGTCTTGCACCTTCATACGAGATTTTCTGCATCGTTGTGGATAGTTGGCCAATAATAGCCCTGTAGCAGTGTCTTTTGAATCAGACTGTGGGCCCCTGATGTGTGCCTCCGACCCTTTCATGTATCTCTTGGAGAACGTACTTAATTTCGTCGGAATTGATGCGTCGGAATTGATGCATCAGAGTAGAGGTTGGGTGTATGATTTCTTACACAAGTTACCTTTGCTCCATACGAAGTGTCGTGCTTTCATGCGGAGCCTGCGAGCTTCCGTTCGGTACTCGGGGAGTGTTCCATTCTTGAGGAATTCCACTATGGGCTTTCTCCAATTCGGGATACTCCCTTGAGTGGTGTAGACTTTGTGTATTACTTTTGTGTCTTCGATACTGGGTCACGGCAGGACTTCGAAGAGAATGTTCCTCTTGTGATGGGCCGAATAGGAGGAGGCGAGCTTGCTCAGGGTGTCGGCTTAGACGTTCATACTCCGAGGAAACTGCTCCACTTGGTCTTCGTCGAAATTTTTCTGTAGCTTTTTCACCTTGGCGAGATATTTCATCATGAGGGGTTCTCGAGCTTCGAATCGTCCGGTCACTTGGCCGACAATCAATATGGAATCGCTGCGGATTCTGATCTTCTTTAGCCTCACCCCCGAGGCGATTCGTAGGCCGGTCAATAAGGCTTCATACTTTGCGGCGTTATTCGAGGCCTTGAAGTCAAACCGCAAAGAATGCTCTATCTCGGCTTCATTGGACCATGTGGTCATGGGTTCGATTCCCACAAACGGCACCAACCGATGGAGGTCAGAATCTCCCTCAGATGTTGTCCTCCGTCGATCTTGTGGCCAGTGGGGCTTAACAATTGAGATTTTTTGTGAAAGCAGGATGTGAATCTTAATGGATTTGTTGGTTGATAGGGACGCTGAGCTACTTGCAAAGAAGTCCCGAGGTGGGGGACCACCGTAGGACCCTCTGACAATCAAGTAAGTTCCGGTGAATAATTAGGCAGAGTAGCGGCATATTGGAATGAGTTCTCCTTACCTGAATCGTCTGGAGGAGGGGTTTATATAAGGGTTGCATGGAGCGAGCTAGCGCGCGATCCTCACAGTCCGTTTCGCCCCTGCATCACGTTCATGTTAATGGCGGGATACGCCTATTAATGGCGAGATACACTCATTAATGACGAGATACGCTAGTGTGGAACACGGGACGCGGGACGTAGAGCGACAGAGATCTCGTCGTAGCGAGATACACGGAGCCGTTACAGAGGAACTTGTGCTCCATGCTCCCGGCCAAATAGGGACGCTAAGGAATTTCAGCTATAAGATAGCTCGGAGACGAGTAAGGAAGCTTGGCAAAGAGAAGGGGATACGCCTATTAATGGCGAGATACACTCATTAATGACGAGATACATTAGTGTGGGACACAGGACGTGGGACGTAGAGCGACAGAGATCTCATCGTAGCGAGATACATGAAGCCGTTACAGGGGCGCTTGTGCTCCATGCTTCCGGCCAAATAGGGACGCTAAGGAATTTCAGCTATAAGATAGCTCGGAGACGAGTAAGGAAGCTTGACAAAGAGAAGTTGAGGAAGTTCAATCCGAGAAAACTCGGGCTTTGTGCTACCGCTCTTGAGCTGGTCGGGACAGTAAAGGGGCTGAGGAAGCTCAGCTCTTGTGATTGCTCGGAGACAAGCTGTTGGCTGGTGGTTAGGCAAATAGGAAACGTACTCAGAGGATGCCTCCAAAAGGTTGGGTGCTATCTCGGAGGTGAGGTGCTGAGAAATGTCCCCATTACATCATATCTATCCCGGCTCCATAGCCCTTAAGAATTTAGTGTGCTTGCGTAAACGACACGTCATCTGCTACGTGCCGTGATCTGGGGAATTCCCAATTATGAGTATCATCAAGTTGCTTGTGATATTTAAACCGTTTCATGCGATATCTAAATAATTTGTATGAATTGGTTACATATAACAGGCTCGTATGTAGATACTGCAGGAAAAAATTTAAGGGGTTTTGACCACCGTTTCGACGCCAGGGGTTTTTTGACAGCGAAAAAAAATGCTTGGTTTTTTTTTGACAATTTGCCCTTAACTAACTTAATTAAATGGGTAAATTTTATTAAACCCCATCCGTCTTTTAAGCTCTTTGAGATAATCACATTGAACTTTAAAAATGCTATAAAACCTCATTGAAGAGTATTTTCGTAAAAAAATTAAAATGTATTTTTGTCAATAAATATCATATCCGTTCATTTTGAGTTTATTTAACCTATCCAATTGATATTTTTTGGTTATTTAGTCCAGCACGAGTTACTCAAATTAACGATTTTATACAATATTGATAATTCGGTAGGGTTTTATAACATTTTAAAGTGACCCAAATTAAATCAACCAAAGAGAAAAGTCAAAAGAAAAATCTCACGAACTCGAACGTTCCAAAGCTTCATTCATTCCAACGGTCATATCACCAACTTGTGTCAGCTCTCCAACGGTAACTTTTTTCAAAATTAAATAAAGAAGAAAATTACTCAAAAAGGCAAGAAAACTAGCCGTTACAATTTAAAAGGATAGAAATCTCCATCTCACTTTACTTCTCGTTATCTCCTCAACTCTCTCTCTCTCTCAAATCCCAAAATCAAATATCATCAAATCCTCACAATTAAACACAAATTTAAAAAAATCAACAAAAAAGAAATCAATCAAAGAAGAAAGGAAAGAAGAGCAAATTTCAATGGCAACTAGATCCCCTTCCCCAAATCCAAGCCGACCCAAAACCCCAGAGAGTACCAACAGCCTCAGAAAGAGCAAAGGTAAAATCCATTTCTCTCTTAATTGGTCCAATCTTTTGTTGGGTTCTTCTTATTTCTTGGCTTAATCTTTTCATGCGTTTCTTGTTTGTAGAAATTCCTCAAAGAAAATCTTCGCCGTCTCTTCGCGGGTCGTTCGAGCATAAAGAGAACGAGAAAGATCCCAGTTTTCTGAAGCCCGGCGTGAAACCGAGGCCCAAGAATTTCATGGCGCCCACAATCTCCGCCGCTTCGAAAGCTGTTGCTGCTGCTTCTCCAAGAAAGAGGGTTCTTCAAGAGAGGAATGAGGTAATAACGAACCCGGTCTCTGATTCTCTTGAGTTTCTGATGAAAGAGATGGGCAATGGTGTTGTTGAGATTGACAATATTGGGTCGAAATCGGAGACGGGTCTTTGCTCTCAAGAAGTTTTAGTTGAGTCTAGAATCAAGAACCACCAAAATCAAAATTTAGTTGTTCCTTCGATATCTCCTTTGCCATGCATTGCTCCTTTGGATACCGACTCGTCTCGTCCTCCTTACGATCCCAAGACCAACTATCTTTCTCCTAGGCCTCAGTTTCTTCTCTATAGACCAAAGCCTCATATCAAGAGCTATCTCGAGAGAGAAGGAGAGTTACTTGATTTTGAAGGAGATGGGAGAAAGCTCAATGATAGTTTTTCTTCAGAGAACGATGATGATGAAGATGTTGTGACTGTAGTCCCTGAGGTAAAGGATTTAGAAGTAGACAAAAATGACGAGTCTTTTCATTCGGATGAGGAATCTTTGAGTGAAAATCTTGTCACTGAACCTGAATTTGAAGCCAAACCTTTAAAGCACTGGCCTTTTAGGATATCGAAATCCATCTCTTTTCTTTTGGTTTTGGTCTTGGCATGCCTTAATCTTCCTCTGTTGGACTCACCAGCGTTGAAAGATTATCAATCTCCCCCAATGATTCGATCCTCGGGAGTTTTTGAGGATTTGCATCTTAGATTCAAACACTGGTCTACTGATTCAATTGCTTATTTTACCTCTTTGGCCTCTCCCCCGAAGGACGATGTTCGTTTTTATAATGTGACGCCCTCGGCTGTAGATGAGTCTATAGGTTCAGAATTCAGCTATAAGGATGAGATTGCAACCGAACAAGCTATCGAGGAAACCGAAGCTGAGGAAGTGGGTGATGCAGAATTTTATGTAGAAGAGATTGAAAGGGGAAGTTTAGATGAGTACGGTGAAATTGAGGCGGAGAATATGGAGGTGCTGGCTTCTGAAGATGTGAAGGAAGACGAAATCATTGCCGAGAGAATCGAAATGGAGGTCTTTGAAGAGGGTGATGCGGAATATAATGCAGAAGAGATTGAAATGGGAAGCTTGGATGAGTACAGTGACATCGAGGCTGAGAATTTGAAAGAAGATGAAGCTGTTGCCGAGATAAATGACATGGAGTTTGCTAAATATGTGACAGATGCAAATGAGATGGAGAAAGAGACAATTGTAGAAAATATAGTAAATGAAGCTGAGATCATTGTAAATGAAGAAGAAAGCAATGATGCTACTTCTAGTCTTGAGCTGCTAAAATCAATCAATTACGAAACCGTGTTGGGATTATCTCTAGCGGTTTTATTGCTTGCATCGACCTATGTTCTTTATAAGAAGAGGGAACAAACTGCAATGGCTAAAAAGGTCGGTTCGGTTTCTGGTAGCAGCGAGACATACACACATGCAAAGGGTTCACCTGAAGTGAGCAGTAGCTGGAACAACACTTTGGCTTCTTCAGGCCGAAACCAAATGAAGAGAGTTGGCGAGGAGCACAACTTGAGCCATGAGAGAAGGCTTAGAAGAGACTCTGCAACTTCTTCTTCCATTTCTTATGGAAGTTTCACCACTTTTGAGAAATTGTCTGCCAAGAAGGTAAAACCACTCAAATATTCTTAAATTTTGAATCAAATATAGAGTTTTCATGTAGTAATTTTATTTTATCTGTTTTTACAGGGAAATATAGATGAGGAAGTGGTGACTCCAGTGAGGCGATCGAGCAGGATCAGGATCCAGATAACTTCTCCTTGAACGGAAACCGAGAGTTTCGCTTATGTGTGTTAGCTTCTAACTATGATGTCCTTAACATTTTCTTTGTGTGTTAGCTTCGTATTTTTTTTCTTTCCAAATTTGTTCTGATCTTGTCAGTTTTATTTGTTAGCCTCTAATTTCCGTCTTCACGAGTTGTTTAGCCTTTTGTTTGGTTGTGAAATTGTGTACTAAGAACTGAATGGATTAATGGATGAACAACAACAGCCTTTTGCTGTTCATTGATTTGTTGAGTCTCCTTCTGTTCTTTGGTAATATTTGTTCATCTGTTAATGTTGCATTGTGTTTCTCTTTCAAATTTTGTGTCAAAATAGTCAGATTGCAAAATTTGCTACATTCTTTTGGATGTCATATTGGCATGCTACAGACTGGCAGGAAAATCTATTTGGAGCACAACCTGTGGGTTCTGGCTTTGCAAGCGGAAATAAAATAAAATAAAATAATTTGTCGCTTGTATGCTATTATTAAACTTGCTAATTAATCATCTCCCTTTGATCATTTTTATGTTCTTAGTTTCCTGATGGGGATTGGTAAGAATTAATCAAAACTTTAGCGCCGGCTCATGAAAGCACACTTTGGGCTAATTTGATGCGATGGAGAGACAAGCAAAGTAGCTCATTCTGCAAGCAAGATTGGTTTGATTAGCGCACTTTTCACTAAGTTTGTCTATTCACTTATGCAACTTTCTGTCATTGATAAGCACGTACCTATAATTTAGGGGTATGGAATGAATTTGATGAAGAATAAGATAGAAGAGTAAAATCGTATTTGTTAAATTTAAAATAGACTTAACAAAGTTAATAGCAATTTAACCGGTTTGGTCTCTTTGGTAAGAGAAACACAATGCAACTCTTCGAGCCGGTCGGTAATCTCTATTTCTTTCCGGATTGCTATTAACTTTGTTAGGCTGGACCATCCCTCTCTATGGCCCAGCCCGGCGGTGTGGTGGACCAACCATTCTTCTTAATGAAGTTCAGGATCTGCCTTCTCCAACCCAGAAGAGATGGCTCCTGCAGAACAAGGCTCTTTCTTAGTTCCAACCATCTGGGATGCCTTATTAGCGTCATTTAATTTAGGTCCTTCTCTACCACCATTTCTCTTGGATATCCCCAATCTGTAAGGTCTCTTTCCGCTGCCTATTCGAGGCAACCAGCTCCATCTCCATGGTCAGTCACCGCACCTCTTTCTCTTGCTCTTCCTAGCTGATCGAACAGATCCGCAATGAGAGGGATGGGGTACTTGTAACGGAAAGCACTTCTGACAGGGCTGGTAAACCGACGTTGAGATTGTGTAGTTCGACAAGAGTCATCAATTCTGTTTCAGTTGGCACTAGCCCCCGGCAACTAAGGGAAGAAAAAACCCTTGACCGAGTTAGAGAGCGGAGGAGCCTTCACGAGTGAACGGAGATATCGACAAGCACTGCACGAAGTGATCCTCAAGAACGGAGCGAAGCCCCTTAGTGTGAGCTAGTAGTGAAAAGAGAAAGTGACTAACCTTGCCTAAGTCGCTCATAAGTATACAGAGCTTCCCTTCCTTACAGGTTTGAGTTGTTGAACAAAACCACTAAGACTTTCAGCAAGTAAACTAAGTGAGAGAGCGGAGGAGCCTTCGCGAGTGAACGGAGCAAATAATATCGACAAGCACTTGGCTGGTCTACCTTACCCGTTAGAGTAAGCAAGTATGAACTACCTTCAGGTATGAACTGGTCTCATCTCTCTTCTTCCCTTCCTTTAGTAGGAGCTAACAGGGCTAGGTAGCTTCCTTTCCTTCCTCACCAAGTAGTCTCCTTGGTCGTCAAAAGGAGCCTTTCTCATAATCTTACGAGCTAGGGGCGGCGAAAGCTTTTTCCGGAAACGCTATTTCAGGCCGCCCGGCCTGGGACAGTTGGTTGATTGGATAAGAGGGGAGATCCGTGAAGGGAGTCTCACAAAAGAAACTCTTGGGCAAAGAAAGAGGGCTCAATCTAAGGTCTTTAGGCACTCGTCCCTTTAGGGGGGTCAAAATCATTCTATATGAGGAGCCAGTTGAGATTGAGATATCAACAAGTGGAGTCTTTTCTTATAAAGCCTCCTCGGCTATTGGTCTTCCGGTCCGGCTTCCTAAACCCACCGGGTCCCTGGCCATGCGAATCTAGGATTCAACCTTCGCATCTCACTCGACTTTCTTTCTGGGAGAGCCCATAGAGAACTCAACGGTATCGACTTTTGACTCGACTCGTTGAAACGGTCAAAGCTCCTGACTAGCTTTAGAGTACACGGCAATTGGTACTACTTCACTATCGGTCACCGCATTGAAAGCGATCTGTATACGTTAGGTAAGTAAGCAGCGTAATAAGCCGGCCTTTGAAGAAAGAAAGACCGTTCCATGTTGTTCGCAAGCGGTCTACTCCGGGTGGCAAATCGAGTCGTATAAGGGATGGACTTCATAAATCAAACTGTTTGTTTTCATGTAAACGAAATAAGATGAAATAAAGAATGATAGGGCTAGGTACAAGGTGCATTAGAGCAAGTCACTTCTGATCCCCACCCACAGGAGGTAAGGAACTGGGATGGAATGCGAGCCAGAGGCAGTGCATCCTTTCCGGGAAGCAGTACGTGTGGGTGTGCTTATTGGGGAGTAACCAAGGAAGTAGGAGCAGAGTTCATTCGACGGGTGGCTAATGCATTCTTGACACAACAAGTCCCTCAGTCCTAAAGGCTATCTGCTAATCAAGGTATCTCGATCCTTGCACCTTAGAGGGAGGATAAGATCATTTTCCAAATGCACACTCATCAAATCAAATTGGATTAGGTTAAGTGTATGCATCTGCTAGGGATAAAGGCGTTGACACATGACTCAGTCGCGTCTTGGGCAAGGAGTCCTTCCATCTTCATTCGAGAAGTGATCATCGGGTGGTCCATCCTATTTGTATACTTGCGCCTTTGAAAGCAAGGAGAAATTTTCCGATAAAACCACTCACCACGCCTTTCTCCTTTGTAGATCTGGTCTCTTGGTACTTTTTACCGTACCAAAGCAAGTTTTTGATTGCCAAAGTTTTTGATCAACCACTTGTTGATCCGTCTTCCTTTTCGGACAGGTATTCCCGCCGAGGAGACCCGCCCCGACCTTGACTAGCTCACTTTTTTCTTAGCTGGTGTTTGCTTGCTATCTGGTCCAGTGAACAGTCTCTTTCTAGAGACAACTGGTGTGCATCCAACCAGAGTTGGAGCAATTCATGGAAGCGTCCTTATCTGATTCAAGAACTGAGAGTCTCATCTCCTGGGGCCCCTGATCCTGTGATGTAGAATCCTTTAGGTTATAGAAAAGCAAAAGTGGAAAAAAAGATGAAAATCCCCTAAATTTGTATTTTTTAGTATGGATAAAAGATCTTCTGCATATAGCTGCTATGCCAAAACAGGGTGCAACGAACCGAAAGCCCTTATTAAATGAAAAGCGCCTCCCAGATACATGGCTTACCTTACATACCCGAGTCCGGCTCAACATTCTTGGAAAACAATCGAATCTAGGCTTTTCAATGACTTGGCCATTCAATCTTGTGAACTAATCGAGACCGAAATTGGATAAGGAGATACGAACGGAGAGGAATAACCAATCGATGAAAGAACATGAAACCATTCTGTTTCAATAGAGGTACGGGAAACGGTTGGGGTCAATGAAGTAGGTGAAGTGGTTGGATTTTGCGAGCTGTTCCAACCACTGCTGGATGTGATTCCAAGAGCCGAACGAGAATGAATACCACACAGAAGAGTCAAGACCGGGCTCCCTAATGGAATGTTTAACCGATCTATTCCGGATCGATCGAATTGGTACGGAAGTTGTAACATGGGAAAACCACGGAAAACACAACTTATTTGAATAACCCGGTGACCTACCAATTGTAGAAGTAGGATCTTTGGCAAACAATAAGCACTTAAATAATACAATTCGAGTGTACCATCTTCTTTCTCATTTCGAGGAAAAGGTTCGGGAAGAAAGGGAAACAACGGGAGGATCCGAATCGGACCTAAATGGGAATGACATGAAAAGTCTTTTTCAAAATCTATAATTAAGGGTGTTACGACGATATACGATAGGAATAAAAAAAAACTCGTGATTGGTGTGGAGGGGAAGATCTGCTCGTGATTGGAATGAATTTGATGAAGAATAAGATAGAAGAGTAAAATCGTATTTGTTAAATTTAAAATAGACTTAACAAAGTTAATAGCAATTTAACCGGTTTGGTCTCTTTGGATATATTTAAAAAATTTAAAAGAATTTTGGGCGGCATGGGAAATTCCCAAGAACTATTGGGGGTATACCAAAATAGCAAGAATTTAAGGAGGTTTAATCCAATGATAAAATTTAAATAGGGTTACATTTGGTTTCTTTTCTTTTTTTAGCACATCAATCAAATGGTGTAACATATCAGTTTTCTTCTTTTTCTCATTAGGACTGGTCATTTTCCGCCTTGTTTTTACAAGCTCAAGCCAATAATGGTAACATGTTAATTAGTTAAACCAGTCCTGATTTTGATCTAATGTTGTAGAAAGAATTTGTATTTTGATTAATATAATAAAAAAAAAGCCACCGAGCTTGCTAAAAAAAGATAAATTACACTAAAATAAGTGTTATTAGAATTTTTCACTCAAAAAGAAGCACATGCTCACTCATAAAAAATGTCAAGAGTCCAAACGCTTCAAATTCTAACACCCTTCAACTATCACTATTTTCCATTAAAATAACTTAAAGTTTTTTATTGCCGTAAAATTCTTTAAATTATGATTTTTATGAGAATTTTTTCATCAAAACATCCTCAAAAGCATCAATAAGGTATTTTACTGTAACAAAAGAACTTCAAAGTGTTCTATTGGAAGAAACCTCCATAGCTTAGGGTATTTTAATGTAATTTACCCATTAAAAATAGGATTTTTTTACAAAATGGTCCTTCAAAAATTGGCTAATTACTAAAACCCCCAATACTTGATAATATTATCATTTACTCCCCTAGATCTCTCAATGATTTTTAAAAGGACTTTTGGCGTGCCAAAAAAGATTCTCTTTATTTCACTCCGCTGGGCATTTAACGAAGAGATGTTGGGGTTAGGATTCTCAACCCCAAACCTTTCTCTTACATCTAAAATCCTTAAGTTTGGACCCAAATAAAATTAGGGTTATGGATTTGTTTTATCAAAACACAATTCGCCATGGAAATACGATCTTCTTTCTCAATCTTCTAAGTCCATGAACTAGTTGAATGCGCATATGGTTAGATTCGCAAGTTAAGGACAAGTGGGTCGAGGGTTATTATGGAGAGAGCTCTAAAATAGAAAAAATATCAATTCTCGAACAAAGTCGAGTATAATTGATAAGGTATTAAAAAATTCCTAACGACAACGTTATCTTTTGAATGGAAATCTTGGAGGGGAGTAAAAGTTAACAACTTAAAAGTTCTGGATAGTAAATAGTAATTATCAAGTATTGGAGGATATTTTAATAATTAGCCAAGTTTTGAAGGACCATTTTGCCAAAAAAACCCTAAAAAATAATGAGTCTGGATCAAACCGCGTTGAGAGTCGACCCACGTGG
Organism: Agapanthus africanus; assembly: GCA_030015575.1. Classification (NCBI taxonomy): domain Eukaryota; kingdom Viridiplantae; phylum Streptophyta; class Magnoliopsida; order Asparagales; family Amaryllidaceae; genus Agapanthus; species Agapanthus africanus. The sequence goes on along the minus strand of JASDDO010000019.1, from coordinate 886,805,878 downwards.
ACAGGTTCTCTTTAGATCGATCCATCACAAATCGGACGGCCAATGCTCGTCATCAGCTAACCATAAAAGGTCGAGTTTGAGAAAACTAGGGTTAGGGTTTGAGTTTACATCTTTTGCGATCGAAAGCTAGGGTTTTTTGATTCCTCTTCGAAGCAGCAAAGGATGGGTCACTCAAACGTCTGGAACTCTCATCCCAAGAATTACGGCCCTGGATCGAGGTGTTGGTAAGATAGTCCTCCCTTTCCCCATTTAAAAAAGTTGTTATTTTGCTCTCGATATTGCTAAAGTTCAAAATTCGAATCTGTGTTTTTCATGATGCTCATTGATGAGCTGTTATCAGCTATTTTTATTCTTTATCCCATGGATATCTTAATGAAGTTGAGGCTATATTATTTTCTTCTTTTTTTGTGTGTATAGGTTTGGATTTCATGTATCTTAGGAAAGATTAGGTTTTGTATCATATTGCTTTATAAATCTCAAAGGGTTGTTTGGTTGCATTGATTGAATATAATGTCACTTTGTATGTAAAATATGATAGATATTGAGGGATCTGTTGACCTTGTGTGAGATTATAGTGAGTAATTCACTGTTTGAGATTGGACTTGAGTTTAGACAGAGATGGAACCAGATTTTGCCTTTTTTCTATTGTTTTATTGAGGCCTGAAATATCGTGTGCACATTGAACCGGATAATACATTGACAAGCTCAAGAAAAAGTTGCAAACATTAAAAAAGGTGATTCTCTTTGTTGCTTAACATTGGATGATAATTGTGTTTATTTTTAATGTATAACTGTCGTTGTTGTTAATGTAGAGAATCCTAGTTCGTTCTGCGCTGTAAAGAGCCATTCTCTAAATTAAATAGGGGATCAAGTAAATTGAGCAACAGAGCTTTGTGTTTAGGACATATGAAAAAGGAGAAGAGGAAGAGAAGGAATAGAGAGGATGAAGAGCTGCAAGAACAAAAAACATGTGTGCAAAAAATATCTATCATGACTCTATATATATGTACCCACTTTAGTATGGATAGCTAATATTTAGTTTTTCTATTGCAGAATTTTATCACTGTTATAGTTTGAGGAGAAGCTGTAGCTAGATGAGCAAATGTTTTTTTACCGAGATTATCGTCTTATAAATAACTTTTTTGACGAAAGTAACTAAATATGAATTAAATTATGTTAGGGATATAAAGGCTGTCAATTCGAATCCTTTTGCAGATTTCTAGAGAAAATGGGGGTGAATATCATGCCACTTAGCCGTTAAATATTGGAAATAATCACTACATCTAGATTCTTATTTGAAACTAGGGTTTAGATAACCGGATTTTTATAGAGTTATCCAAATTCCTAACTATGCCATCTTTGGAGTTTAGAAACCCCGGTTACCTAAACTCCAAGGCTGGCATATCGAGAGTTTATTAAACTCCATCCCAACCAAAGTTCTCTAAACTCCGAATTGCGTGAAGTCCAAAACAAACTATTGGAGTTTAGAAAACTCCAAAGCCAAACACTGATCAAAGTTAAGTTCTTAAAATGGAGGTATAACTTGCAAATTGGTGTTTTAAATATACTCTATACCTTCGCTTAATAATACATTCTATTTTTCCCAACTTCATACCCACATTGGGCTCTTGATGAGGCTTTGGCGTCTTAAATCTTGGGTGGTGATTGATATAGAAAGAGTGAAGTGTACATGCCGTAATCAAGGACGGTGTCGCTAGATGCTAGCCGTAGGTGAGATGCGGGTTGTCGATGGAGAAACGGTCGGTTAGTCGTTTAGTTTTATACGAGTTAGTGTGAGATGTTTAAGGTTGTGCGTACTTTAGCTATGTGATATGTAAAGAAAGGAGCTTTTTAAGGTCTTTGGATTAGGTAGTTAAGCAATAATATTCCTTATTATCTCCTTTGCGCTTTTCTTTGAGTTGATGCTAGAGTAATAAAAAAACGTGGATTATGGTTCTTTAGATGGGTACTTACGAGTATAGGCAATGCCTTCCAAGCGCTAAGTCCCTTCTATCGACCCTTATGCTTCCGTTCTTTGCTTTTGATTCTAGCCTCCGGTCAAGACGATGCACAACTTATTCTCGACATTGGGTCGCAACTATCATGAAGGGATAGTGCGCCCAAATAGAGAGGTTTTGCTGCCTTGGCCGAAGTTCAACATAATGATGTGGAACAAAGAGAAGTATATGAAAGAAAACTAGCTACTTGGGCCTTCACCAAAGCAAGTTGCATCCATTGAGTATCAATGCTTAAAAACAAGAGGAGAAGTGAAAATAAGAGAAGATCAAGGAAAACAACAATCTAATTATTACAAGTAAATAGAAGTTGCTACAATTTATTCTAAGTTATACTAAAAGGAAAAAACAATACAAGATAATAAAAGAGAAAATTCTCATCCATAAATTCTAAGCTCACTACAAATTTTAATGGCTACAATAAATGAAGGAGGCTAGCTACTCCTAACTATTTTCTATTCTAGATAAAATCTAAGAGCTAAACTTGGCTGCTGATACGAGGTATATATAAGGGCTGGAGGGTGAAAAATTACGAGGATTCTGGAGGTCCTTAGAAAGACCAAAAGAACCCCTAAACATTTACTTTTGCGGTGCCAGCTTGGCTGCTAATCGGCAGCCAAGTGAACTAGGTTCGCCGCTGATTAGCATCCAAAAAGAGGAATTGGGCCTTGGGCTCTTCTGTGCATTCTTGTGGGTCTTCTAGCACAAGAAATCTTGAATTTGAGGACTTAGAATTCTGCGGGGTTTGACCGTTGACTTGGTTCGTTTTGCAAGGTTTTGAGCTGGAAAGTTCGTCAAATACTCCAACACCTGTATTCTGCACTTATGTAGCACACACGGATCAAATAGCACTTGTTTTTATACACAAGACTAAGAATGGGCTGTATTAGAATACAATAAATCGTGATGAACAAATACCCTCGAACTTATCTTTTGCTCGTATCGAGCAAAACCATTTTATTATTAAAGAAAAAGAATAGTCCTGGCTCACTTTCGTAGGCATCATTGTTGCACTTAGCATGTGCAACAAACCGTTAAACCTCTAGGTTACCCTAAAGGACGAGTGTTGTCTCGTGAGGGTTTTCAACTGATTACACCTACAAAATCCCGTCAAGCTAGTTTTGTATTTGAACTTCGATTCTAATCCTAAGGTTTAAATCTCTAAGCTAGAAACTATATTACCCTAAGTTAGAAACGTCCAACCCTATTCTTCACTTCTTACTCTGGCTTAACATATACATCTTCGTGTCCGTGCAAAATAGCGTCGCTTTATTTTGAAAACTTCGACCCAACCTTTATGAGTCCAATTTATCTTGTTAACATCTTATTAAAGTGTTTTGGTCACTTCGTAATAAACGTTCGACCAATGAATCCCAAACCAAATGATTTTAGGGCACCGGGTGAGAAAACACCCCGAAGGCTTCATGTTCTTGCAACCAAGGCATATTCACATAAATATTTTTTTCTTTTGTTGGCATCCTTCAGAAGTTTAGACTACCTGCCATGTGCATCTTTTTGCGAATTTTTATTTCTTTTCTGTCGTGGCGCCCTTCGGTAGTCTAGACTACCTACTATGCGGATCTTTTATTTTTGTGTTTTAGAGACATTTCAAGCTTATCGTCTAATTTCCTTAACTCACGACACGTGTTGTGTATGTAAAGACGTATAATCACTCTAGTTATATTCGAGAAGAGGTAATTTTCGGGTTTTCAATTTCTAACCTAAGGATTTAGTTGTTTCTAACCAATCAATCTACACCGTCGGATTTCGAATGTAGGTTTTCCTACTAGCTAACTTGATGCAAAAGTTTTTATGTTTTAGAGAAATTTTCAAATTTTTATGGGTTTTAGGGTTTGTGATTTTTTTGGATTTTTAATAAAAATGTAATGCGGAATTTAAACATGATGCAGTACGAAAATTTAAATATGCAAAGAGAATTTTGCAAAAAGGGAAACGTGCAATGCAAGGATACATATATACAAACACCTCTCCTAAACTTGTTTTGAGCAATGCCCTCACTGCTGTCGTCGTTTATCTTTCTTTGACACCCCGCTCGAACTGCCCCCGACAACATGTGTTCAAAGGGCCGCAGCATCTTGCTCGATATTGGTTAACCTCTCATCTTGTTTCTTCATCATTCCCATCATCTTTCCTATGCCCTTTGTCAGCCGCCGCATAAAATACGCTTTGGTGGTGGGTGTCATATCGTCGTAATCGAGGGAGTCCTCTACGACATCTTCTAACTGGGTGGGCTCTGTGGGGGTCCAGTTAAAGGAGTGGTTGCTATAACTATAAGTCACTCTCTCAGTCACAGGTGTGACAGGTGCGGATTCGTTCAAGTGAGCGCTAATCTCATCTGTATCAAGAAATGATCTACAAAGGTGTGTGACTAGCATAGGACAAGGGTAAATAGCGGCATCCTTGGCCGCCTGATCGTGTGCAACAAAATAGTGTAAATATCTCTGCGCAGGTCTTTAAACATTAAGAAATAGACAACATGAAGAACTGGCGAACACATTTGCATACATCGGTGCACCTTCAATCCCTCGCTTTGACACACGAATGCATCTTGACATATTCATTGATAGCGACGAGTTGAGTGTGTACCGGTATGCGTGGAATGAATGTGAAATGAATCTTGTCGGTGGTTATGTCGATAATCCCAATTAATCCTTAATGTGGTCGATATTTTGCAAACAATTGTTTTCCATACTATTGTAAAACTTTTCCACAAGACTAGAAATCGCGAAGTCGTTGGGGTTTGAAGGTTGATACAAAAGATGCTCCTATCCGTGATTTCGTGATTCCTAATCTCGGTGTTAAAATATGCGTTATAAACTTCATGTCTTAAAACTTGCGAAAAATCATGCTTGAAACATTTTATGCACCATATCGATAGAAATTTCAGAAGAGAAACAGATATCAAACCTCCCTTGAAAAATTTAGAGGGTGAAGGGTCTAATTGGCCGTCAAAAAGCGGTCTCCACAGTTCTCTTGGCCGCCGAGCGGCGGTCAGATGAGGATTTGGGGGCTACGGCTTCTGGACTTGGCAGGGCAGGAAGAGGGGATTTTTAGGGGGATCGGGTTTTGGGTATTGGGACTGAACAGATGGAGAAAGTGGTTTAAATAGGCGGGGTCAAAAGTTAGTCAAAGATGCTTGGATATTTGCATAAACCCCTTCAAACTTGGCATTTGCATAAAAATGAGGATGCGCACAATTCTCTCCTTATCAAGCTTGTAAAATCTTTTCAAAGTTTGTATTTTATTTATTTATTTTGGTATATATATATATATATTATTCTTTGAACGGAATTTCATAAGACAAGAAATTTCCTAAATGAAAACAAAATATATACACTAAGAAAAATTATTTGCATGCCTTCCAAACCTAATTAAAACAGTGTTTCCACTGTTAAGGTGTAAAGTTCAAGGTAAAAAGAGCGCACCAATTGACATTGATGGTGAATCTCCGGCTGCAACTTCTGCTGTTCTATCCTTCTTCTGAGCCCATTCTCCATCGGGCTCTAGTTCTTCTACTTCATCGAATGGACCCCCTCTCATTTCAATGATACACCCATTCCATCTACACAACCATATTTATAAATGTTGGACCCGATCTCTTTACCAAAAGCACTTTTTCCAAATAGGTTGAGGCCCGACAAACCAAATCCACAAACGGAGAAGGTTGTGGAGATATTTAAACAAGTAAAAATCCACATTTCCCTTCTTGAAGGTATCAAACAAATTTCGGCGTATGCAATAGTTCTTAAAGACTTATGCACCAAGAAGAGAAAGAAACAACTGCCTAAGAAGGTTTTCTTTGCTAACAACGTGAACGTTGTTCTTTCCCGTTCTCTACCGACCAAAAGCAAGGACCCCGTGTGTCTTACCATTTCGATTACAATTGAGGAAAAGAACATAAATCGCTCTCTCTTGGAGCTCGGTGCTAGTTTGAACTTGCTTCCTTTCTCAGTATATGAGCAACATGGCACAGCAGAGTTGAAACCTACGAGTATATGATCGGTCGACCATTTGTAGTGTATAACTCGTTTGGGTTTTCGGATTAGGTAGTTAAGCAATGGTATTCTTTATTCTCTCTTTTGAGCTACTCTTTGAGTTGATGCTTGAGTAATAAAAAAAACATGGATTAGACTTCTTTAGAAGGGTACTTGTGAGTATAGGCAGTGTTTTCCAAGCGTTTAGTCCCTTCTACCAAACCCTGCCCTTCCGTACTTTGCTCTTGATTCTAGCCCCCGGTCAAGACGATACACAACTTATTCTCGATACTGGGTTGCAACTATCATGAATGGATAGTGTGCTCAAATAGAGAGGTTTTGCCGCCTTGGCCGAAGTTCAACACAATGATATGGAACAAAGGGAATTATAAGGATTTTTACCATCCCTCGTACTTCCCTTTCCTTAACCCCAACCCTTTTCTTAACCCCAACAAGTGTGAAAACCACAGACTCATCATGACAAAGAAAATAAAATAAGGAGAGAAAAGAGAGGACAATAACTCCAAATAATTTTGACCGGAAACCTTTTTTTAATAGTCATAAGTTTGCTTTCATCAGATTTGGCTGAATGTTGAATTGCCGACTCCTTATACTTCATATTATGTGCCATTTTTTGTCACTTGTTGAACAAGTAATGAAGTTCTCCAATACATAATGTCAGTTCTATCCTGGGCCAAGTTGTTCTCATGCCAGGAATCTTGCTTTCCATACAATGTATCATGTTGTCAACCATTACAATTGGATGTCAGTTCTATCCTGGGCCAAGTTGATCTCATGCCAGGAATCTTGCTTTCCATACAATGCATCATGTTGTCAACCATTACAATTGGATCTAACACAACCTCTAGGAAAGAAATTGTTCATTAGTGATGCAAAAGTTAATATGATCGGTGAGCTGGCCCATCTATTAGAGCAAATCAATATATTCTATGAATTTTTGAAACTCTACTGTAAACTGTCTGGAAACTATTTTCTAGGAACTAAGCTCTTAGGTCAGGATTTGTTCAACTGTCCAATGAATTTTACATCCATATGTTGTGAAAAGTGAAGCTTTTTAAAATAAAAAAACTTGTGGTTGATATTACTGCACGAGTGGCATATACCCCTTCTGGAACTGTTTTTTTTCTCTTGCTCGTTTATAATATTTAGAGTTTTCTTTTGTATGGCTAATAATAAATATTTTCAAATGAATCAATATCTCTAGGCTTCGTTAGCAAACATCTTAAGCAAATTTTCACAGTAAATTGTCATCTTTGGGCTTATTTCCTTGCAAAATTTTGCTCATTTTCTATCAGCCGGGTGTGTGGCAACCCACATGGATTGATTAGGAAGTATGGGCTCATGTGCTGCAGGCAGTGCTTCCGTAGCAACGCCAAGGAGATTGGCTTTATTAAGGTAAACTCAAATAATCTTCTTTTAGTTTTCAGTTAATTGCATTTGACAGTTTTCATCTATATACCTCTTATATTACTCGCAACTTTTTGACTAGCGTATCGGCATCATATTTCCATGCCAAATTTGATATTCTTGAGCCAATTGTTACTAATCTTGGTGTGTCGAGTGCTAATCCAAAAATAGTTGAAGTTCAGTTCATGATACTACGATGCTATATTTCAATACTCTAAAATCCCTTGTATTTTGCAAAACCCGCACTTACTTTTTTTCTTGTTCTATTCTAGTATCTCTCATGCTGCTTCTATTCCAGAATTCTATACTCTTAAAAACATAAGCAGTCAACAATATGATTTTGCGTGTCTGGTATTATTCTTGATGATTTGATGAATTTTTCTCATAATTTTGCAATTTCAGTACCGTTAAGGGAGCAGTCTGTGAGAAGGCATGGAACAAAGGCAAGAAGACACCTTTGAGTGCTCCATGTTTTTTCTTCGCTTGTTTCAGTCTATTTAAATTAGCAGGGAACTTGATGATGTTGCAAATTTCAAAAATTTCGGACTTAATTGTCTGCTATTTCATTAAACTTTTTAGTCATTTTCCTGTGTTGTATTGTGGATCTTCAAAACGAGTTACTTTCTAGTTTGTAAGCTGGATCGTTGCTGTCTTATCTGGGTTTTACCCCTTCCAGAATCATTTAAAAGTTGGTTTTGTGAGCCGGGATATTTAAGATTCATGAATATGTTTAGTTTAAGATTCATGAATTATGTACCTTAATTATACAAGTGGTTAGTATAGTACTCATTGCATTTTGATAAAATTGCAAAAGTGATTTATTGACCAACTAATTTTCATAGATTTTGTGTATAACTCATTATCTATGATTGTATTTAACATTAGTTGAGAATGTATATTGACGGGTGAGAGCTCACCTTGGTCGTTGGATGATATAAATTGAGGCTTAATTTCACTAAACCGTCTTCTAGATTCGCTGAAAACTTCCATATTTCATAGTGCCACAGTAATTCCCTAAAATGCTCTTATTCTCTTTCTCCTTTTTTCATAAAAATAAATCTTCTCTTTTTACCCTTTGAATCATTGGCAGTAATAATAGTTGAAATTGGGAGGATGAAGAAGATGGCGGCGGTGGCCGTTGGTGGTGGGATTTGGAGAAGGAAGATAATGATGGAAGTGGTAGGGATTTGGAGGAAGATGATGTTGGTGGTGGTGTGGATTTGAAGGAGGAAGATGATAGTGGTGGTGGGGATTTTGGAGAAAGAAGGTGGTGGTGGTGATTTGGAGGAGGAAGATGGGATATGGAGGAAGTAAGTAGTGTGATGATGGGGATTTCGATGGACGAGGAAGTAGATGATGATAGTGGGGATTTGGAGGAATATGATGATGGTTTAGGAAGAGAATTTAAATAAGATAATGGTGGTGAGGAGGATTTAAAAGAGAAAGAAGGTGGTGATGGTTTGAAAGATGAGGAGGAAGAAGAAGATGGTGGTGGTTAGGGTGGTGGCGGGGTTTATCGCTGGTGGGGTGACAGCTATAAACCGTGCCGATGGTGAGGTCGTCGTCGACATAAGCGACAGTAACACACCGTTGGATGAAAATAGAAAGAGAGAGAAGAAGAGCGTTTTGGGGATTTTTTTTATCGGAGTTACTGGAGCATTGTAAAATATGATAGTTTTCTGCCTATTTAGAAGTACATCGGAGTATTATGAGATTTAGCGAAACTGAAGGGCGGTTTTGTGAAATTAAGCCTTAAAATCTCTCCGTTTCAAAAAGAAAGTTCTTTTTTGGCTCTTTCATTTTATCCAAAATGAAAGTCTTTTTAACGTTTTAGGAACAATAAATTACTCCATGTAATGTATAAATCGGAACCATGTAATGTATAAATTAGATCTTCAGGATTAAAATCTGATAGATTGAGTTTTGGATAATAATGTCTCCGAATGCATCTACATTCCTTCAAGCAAAACATGCTAGAAAGTTTCATGTCAAATGCATGCTTGGTTAATCTAGGATAAAAATTTCCACTTTATAACTATATTAAAAATATTGAGAGTTGGAAATAAAAAACAGATTGTTTGTTTTTCGTAACCAAAGAAGATAAAGAAAAATGAGAAAGAGGCAATGAACGAACGGTTCAAGTTTCAAGGAAAAACAAGCTTTCAAGTTTAGAATTATAAAATTAGATTTGAGCTAATTTTTTTAATCCGGAGAAATGGAGCGTTTGAAGTCTTTTTTACCTTCGGATTTATTATTAAAAAACCACTTCCAAATATAGCTTTGGATTAGCTTAATCCAGAGTAAAAATGGAATATAGGCTTTTAATCCAATGGAAAGTGCATATCCAAACACGCCCTTATAAATTGGTTGTTAAGATTTCAAGTAAAGTGGTGAACTGTAATTATTAAGGTTAAACTGGTAAATTATCATTTAGCATGTTTTAGATTTTAAAATAGTTAAACACTTCTTAATAAGTGTGCAACATCAAAAAAGACTTTCTTTTTGAAGCGGAGGGAGCAGTAGTAGATGTTTAGACATGATTTTTACTTAATTAAACAATTGAATAAACAAGAATATTCTTAAGCTTGGTTTGTTTGATCCATTTAACAATAATTGTAATGCAAACTCTATAAATGCTTAGACCATGCCATATGGTGTCTCTTTTTGAATAAAAGAATCCAAGAACGAGTATTCATAATCAGTTCTCTCATTTCAAACTATCTAAATTTCTCCGTCTCTTCCTATTTAAATTTCTTAAGTTACTTTTCTAAATTCAAACACCAAATATTTAGACCTATCCTTTATTTTTTAGAAGCATCTTTACAATTTCATTATAAAATCACAATATTTAAAATCATGTAGGATTAATTTATGAGCATATATATATATATATATATATATATATATATATATATATATATATATATATATTCACAGTATTTTGAAATCACATAGGATTTATTTTAATTCTATGTTCACGTGCATGTATGCAAAAAATTAGTCTAGCAAACTCCCTTTATTAAAAATATCTTTATTTTTAATCCAGAGGTCAAGGTCCAAATGTTTACCAAATTAGTAGTTTATCTATTGTTGGGAACTTGTTTTCTTCATGGTATTGGATATCTAGTTACTCTCTGTCACTGACATAATTTATGAAACTATTCGTTTAACTTATTTTTGAATAATTAAAGGGAGACAATATGAACCCATATAAAATTAAGGTTTTGGATACTCTAGTTGCCAAACAATTCTTGATTTCAATTATTTGAGTTTGATATTGAAACCGGAGTTCCGTTAACCATAACCTCATTCCAAATGAGACCTTAATATTGGAGGGTATATATATGTTTTTTCCACGAAAGAGATTTTTAAACAACTTATCGGTTTTGGGATGAAATGTGAAAATGCAAAGCGCCGAGGCCTTAGATCAATCAGTGAGTTATTACACATTCTTTGGGATCCGGAGTTCCTGCTATTGGACGCAAAATAGCATCCCTTCTATTGGATCTTACGGTGCAGATTCATCCAAAATCGAAATTAACGGTCGAGATTTGTGTAAAACAAGAGGTTATGTGTGTTGGTGTATCTTACGTGCTTTTGCACGTAGAATGTGTGCCGAGATGGAAGCAGAGCACCCCTGCTTTTTTTCCCTAAAAGCAGGGACTCTTTTTCCCATTCTTTGAAGGATGGCAGTTTGTAAACAAACCCGCTGTCTGTTTCTACATCCTTACCTCATTTATCATTGACCAAATTCGCGAGGGCCCTAGCAAGTAGTGTTGTTTCCCTCTTAGCGATGGAGCTTATCCCATGTCGTCTCCCTGATTGCTTTTACTCCTATAATTTTGGTATTAAAAAAACCTTTTGTCACGTCCCACTTCCCAAGAAACGGGAGGGGATGCGCGACTCGGTCCGTAACCTAACTATAGCGAGAGGTGATCTCAATTCGATACAGTTGTGTTAAGCGTAAATAAGAAATACATGCCAAATGTACAAAAGTATGGTAAATAAAAGCAAAGCATTTATTTCATTAACTCACATTTATTACATCACAGAGTTCTAAGATACAAAAAAGTTTGTTACATCACTTGAAAAGAAAGCAAGTTCTAAACAGATCGACGACAAGATAAAAACAAGTCGGCTAATCTTAAGAGTAGGTAGAGAGTTTTCCGCAGTCATCCGCCGTTTCTTCCAGCTCCTCAACTCCATTCCGGTCCTTTCTTTCGTCTAACGGACATTTCGGGAAAAGAAAAGAAGGAGAAAACATCCGTCGGCAGGATAAACTCGAATATGATTCTCAAGATAAGGCGAGCATAAGTGTGATGCAAGTCGCATAGGTCAATGTGGGTATATGTAAACGGATGTCACTAGGTATATGTGTAAGGTATAAACATGGTATCATCAATCTTGTTATAAGGTATTAGTTAACTTGTTATATGTCACACCCCGCTTCCCAAAATACGGAATACAAGGGGTGACAAGGCCAGCCATGCTCCTACGGTCGAGAAAATATCCTGCCGTAGTCATACTTCGGCTTCTAGCATTACGTGGTAATCAGTAATCAATGCACAGGTAATGAGAAATGCAGTCACTACTTCTATCAACAGATAAAAGATATACCAGATAGAGATCAAGGGAAAGATAGCGCTGGCGTCGCTGATCTAGATGTCCGCTATATCCTCGAGGTACGACCGATCCTGATCCGAGCTAAGTCCACTTCTCACTCTGAGCATGCATACTCAGATCATCAGAGTGACACAATAGCAATACATATATAAACATATGTAAACACGTGCAATGATGATAAACATGAAGCAGTAAATATAGAACGATGACGCGAGCATGAAATAATCGGTACAGGTAAATAGTAAAGCAGGTATATCGAATCAGTAATCAATGCATGTTCATGTCACTAAACCTATTAGTCTCTAAGTCTCACTGTCCATGTCGCTAAACCTGTCGTCAGTCCAAGTGTGAGCGTCAACCACCGCAGGAGCATCCACAACCCAAGGATAGGCCTCAGAGGTAAGGGAACACGGGCCCGAATCACGCTCACTAATAATCAGTAATATCGCCCATATGACTCCCAAAATCGCTGTATATGCCGGCAGTGGGACTCCCGAGATTCCGTTGATCGAACTCACACTCAAACTACCCCACACCCACGGTCTACATCAAACACCGACCATGAACCCAAATACTAGTCGCTTCATGACAAATCTACGCTAGAACTGGAGACATGGTCTCCATCAAGCATGTCTCGACTGGTATCCAAGATAAATGGATAGTACTTGACGTCTTACTTATGACATTAATATAAGTGCTTCCATAACCGTCCCATACCAATTATAGTTACACTTACATATTCCCCATAGGCGTCGATAATGCAATAATTAACTGGTTTCGCTGATTGTATACAAGTACGTGTCGCTTTCACTATTCTCTCACGCTTATACACTAACGTACTTGGCACAATTCAATCACTAATATTTATCACTGGGTAATGTATCGCGATCACTAGGTTATCAATGTATGTGACCACTATTCAATGAGGGTATAACCGCTACATGATATGATGAGAATGCAATTAATCATGATACAAATAAAATATAGCAGCCAGTGTCATACAACTTACAAAATTTACTATACATCACACGTGCAGAATTTAGCAAAACAATATAAAAGGGGTACGCAGTAAGTTTAATTATCAGTCCATAAAAATTGGTTTTGCGTCAATCGGATTTCAGGTTTGTTGGTTATGGTCATTTCATTTTAAGTGTTTACTGCGGGGAAATCCAATTTCTGAACCGGAAGTCCGTTTCGTAACACGTTTTACTCCCAGTTGGGAGCACAATTAGGTGATGCTACTGTTCAACTAATTGTAGTTGTATGAATTAACTTTACAGAACAGGAGACAGATCAACAATATTAATTTTGGTTTAGGAGTTATGATCGAATTACCGATGAAGGGTGCAAGCTGAAGTGACAGAAATCTGCCGTACATGTCATCTGTTTCAAATATGATTTAAATACCAAAAGATACTGGAATTTAGTAAAAATGATATCGTTGGAAAGATGAAACAATTGTCTACGCAGAGGTAATTGGCTCCGCACACTATCACAATTAAAAATTAAGGTTTCAGGGGTTTAAATGCATGTCAAGGGTAAGTTCCTGCTCTGGACAGCAGTCCAAGGTCAGGTAAGTTCCTTGTTTTCGATATTCAGAGAATATATCTAATTGTAAAGCTACATGTCAAGTGAATTATTATGCAGTACCCTTCGCAACGAATCTAAGAACACTGCGATTGTATTTTTCTAGAATTAATTATGAATTTTACAGTGTCAAGTTTTCGGTAAATTGTAAGTTTCGGTATTAAGGGTAGGGCGTCACTTATGTGTGGAAATTGCATCGATTTGCCACCAAATTGATACACAGCGTTTGTTAACGGTATTAAGGTCTAAACATCATGAGTTTCACCATTTTAAAATATGTTTTGATCTAGTACTTTACATCGATCGATCTTGATTATGCGCATCGTTGTATATAGTCTAATTAAGCATTAAATCAGATTTGTATAGCATTAGCATGTAAGCAAGTGAGAACACTTGCCTCGGTCGCTGATATAGAAGCGACACCGCTTATGGACTTTGTCTCGACACACGAGACGATACGATGCTGGACACGGCGCATGGCGCGAGCACGATGCGTGGAGATCCGGTACTGGGCACGGTGACGATGCGAGTGTGACACGGTAGTAGGCGTGATCCTGGCTCGGTGCGTGACACGGCACGACACGGTACCGAGCACGGTCTGGACTCAGGGCATGGCACGGGAGTGGCACGGCGCATGCACTGGATCGGGCACGATGTGGCATGGGGGCTGGCACGACATGGCACGGGGGCTGGCACGATGTGGCACAGGGACTGGGTATGATGTGGCACGAGGAGTGGGCACGTGGCGCGACACGTCTGGGTACGCGGTGGCACGGAGGCGAGCACGGGACGCGACGTGAAGCTCGAGCACGAAACGGCTATGACGGATGTGTACGGTGTTGTGATGGTGACTGCGTTGGCGACCGTGACAGCTACAGAGACCGAGGCCACAGCTTGGATGGCAACAAAGGTGACTGGATCAGGGGCGATTTCGACGATTGCAACTGTTCGACGAAATGTCAGAGGCTTGGTTTGGGTCTTGGTCGGGTCTGGAGTTGTGTAGAGGCCGTGCACGGGGAGGAGGGTTGATGTCCGATGGTGAAGTGAACGACGACGAGGCAGCGACGGCGAGAGGAGGCTTGACTTAGGATTGGAGGGTGAAGGTTCGAGGCTCGTGGGGACTTGGCGGTGCGGTGGTTGCCTGGAGCTGCGGTGGTGGAAGCATGCGTCAAGAAGATGTCGGCGGTTCAGGGACGGCCTCGACGAGGTGGGAAGCTCGGGCGGCGGCGAGAAGAGGTTGTGAGGGGGTCAGCCTCGGAGCTTGGGGGTGAGAGAAAGAAGGCATGGGTTTCAGGGAAAGGAAGTCAGCAACGGTGAAGGCTAGGGATGCGCCGGCGGGGTGGTCGTGCTTGGGTGTAGGGGTGAACTCGTCGGCGGTTGAGAGGAGCTCGTCGATGGGGGTTGGCTAGTTCGCCTGCAGTAGAGCAGTGCGGGAGTTTTTGGGTTTGGTGGGTTTTTTTTGTGAGGAGGAGAGAAAAAGAGAGGTAGAGGGAGAGAAGAGTAATTGAGGGTTTGGAGGAGGTGGGCGCGTGAACGAGGGGGACGTTGGGGCGAGGCAAGGTCGTGGGGGGCGCGGTTCTCATAGGAGGAAGAAGTCGCAAGAGGAGACGAGAGGGAGATGGGAAGGCAGGCGAGGATCGGGGGGGCGTTGCGGGGATCTCAAAGGGTTAGCGAGTGGGGCGACATCGACGAGGGCTGAGTCGTGGGAGCGGTCACGGGGCATGGGGGAAGTGGGCGCGGCTGCTGGGGAAGTGGGGGAAACGAGCGGGAAAATAGGCGAAGGGGAGAAGAAGAAGGGGGATTGGGAGTCGGATCCGGTTTGGGTGTCCGGTCGGGTTAGGGTCATGGGCCGGGCTCGGGGAGTTGGGTTAGGAAGAATTTTGAATAAATAAATTAATTAAAGGTTAGGGTTTAAAATAAAACATAGGAATATTTTGACTTAGAAAATTTAGGAAATAATAATTGTAAAAATAATAAATAGAAATTTTTTGGGAAAAGTATTTATTCAAAATACGGAAGATATTTATAGTGGAACTGGGTATTACATCATACCCTACTTACATAAAATTTCGTCCTCGAAATTTAAAATAAACGGTAAGATATAAAATGTCATGCGAAAAGCAACAAAAATCGATTTCTATTTTATCGCGATTTGTGCGAAAGCAACTAGATGAACATTCAAGATTTTTATATATATAAAAGAATTTGCGCAGCTAAAAGGGTAGTCATAAATAAGCACAAGGCATAACTGTTCGTAGTAACAAACTATATATATACAATATATACATTTATAATGAAAGATATAATAACATTGATAAACAATAGTGAAGGATTTGCCGATAAGCCAAAATATTTTAGTAAAAATACCGATCAAGCAATTTAAAACAACTTGAGAAAACCCATATGGTGAAATACAAGAGAAAATAAAACAAAATAGCATGTGCGATATACGTTTGCATTATTGAAAATGTGAAGAATAGTAAAGCATTTAGAATAAGTAAAACGAAAGTAGTTAATAACACGCAATTTTTCGATGAACACAAAATAAAGAAAACTAAATTTCGAATAACAAACGTCACCGAACGTAATTATAGTAATAAGAAATAACACTAATAATGTATAAGGGACTAGCCAAGGTATGGATTACAGTAGAGTATGGCCTAATCAAAAAAAGTCGGAATGCGGTGCTTTAATTAGAATGTTGAAGAGGCTGGGGTGAAGTTACTACAAGGTGCAAGGATGAAGTGTAATGAATCTCAGGAGGGAAAGAAATTATTGGGAAGGGAAACAGTCAATTCATCATACGAATCAATACTCAAAATATTTGCGTGCTCAGAAACTTTATTGTTATATATTTTTTTTTCAGAAAAATTTTAAACAAAGCATACTCGAAAGATAAAAGTGGCCCTAAGCTATACATAGATTTATTTGGCCAGAAGAGACAAAAATAAGTCGCGTCAGTCGCGATTATGGAAGTTCAACAGATTATGGTAAGCTCTAGCGCTAAGACAGGGGCGTCCATTTCCATAGCGCCTCGCAGGGATTGCCACTGGAGGTCCTTCCGCCTCGAATTCCTCCTCACTCGAGGTTTCATCTTCCGACTCTTCCTCGACGGGGGCCTCGCTTTCGGGTTCTTCCCCCACGGGGTTTTCTTCTTCTAGTTCTTCTTCCTCGGCTGAAGCTTCTTCATCGGAGTCTTCTTCCACGTGATTCATCTCTTCTGGATTTTCTTCCACCGGATTCTCTTCTACTGGGTTTTCTTCCACTGGGTCCTCTTCAGGATCTTCCTCCATCGGGGCCTCTTCGGGGTCCTCTTCTTTCTCATCAGAGTCACTGATCATGTCGACTTCTGGAGTTGCGATTTCGACTCCCTCTTCCTCGGAATCGCTGTTGCCGAAAATAACCGGTGGGCCATCGACCTCGTCATCTGAACTCACCAGCATGCAGTCCAAGGAACCGCAGGACCGAGTATCCTCATCAAAAGGTGGCACTGCTCTAGGATTGGTCATGGCCTGAAAAGAGAGAGCCATGATCAGATAGTGGAACACACAATGAAAATAACTAAAGATGTGGAGCACATGGAAAATATACGACAGGTAAGGACTGAAAAATCAAAATTTTGAATAATGATGCAGTAAGTAGTATAAGGAAATGAGTGGCAAGAGAACAATATATAAATCACAATTCGCATTTTTTTCATTTAAACCAAGAGGTCCAACAAAATACAAAGTTCAGACGAAAAAAACAATTACTAAATAAACAACA
This sequence comes from Agapanthus africanus, assembly GCA_030015575.1. Lineage (NCBI taxonomy): Eukaryota > Viridiplantae > Streptophyta > Magnoliopsida > Asparagales > Amaryllidaceae > Agapanthus > Agapanthus africanus. The sequence goes on along the minus strand of JASDDO010000019.1, from coordinate 886,788,465 downwards.
AGGTTTTTATTGAAAGTAGGAAGGGTGATAATTCTGCGTTGATATCCAGATTGCTGCGATCTCGTAAAGCGAGTTTGAATCCTGTGTTGGGTCCGTACTATTCTCGAAACTCAAACTACGAAACAACTGAGTTACTTAGTAGAAGTGGAGAGTGTTGATGAATCTCCTCCTTATAGCTCTTTCCTTCGAGAGCAACCATTGATAAGATGCTGGTTGGATCCACAAATCAGGCACTGCCCTTTAGCCCTGCGACAGTCTTTCTGAAGGTGTCCTGGTCTCTTACAATAACCACAACGTTGAGTTCTCCGCTACTTCTGTTGCTGAGGAACAAATGGGCGCTTCATCTGCACGCCACCTCTTCGTCTGACATGGATTCCCTTACGATTGGGGGCTCCCGCTGATACTTGAGCCATTGGCCTTCTTAGTCCTTCAGCTAAGAGACCGTTTGTTCGCTCCTGGGCTTCCATCAAACCTTGCAGTACACCCAAAATCTCGACGGTCTGACTCTGGGTAGTGGAGGAGGACGGAGAGTTGTTGAAAGTCATGGTCCTGAAACAACAAATTTTAGGATGACATAAGGTACAAAGCATAAGAATCAGAATAAGATATAAAACGAAACAAGAATATGCGGTGAGGTGAAACTCAATCGAACGGGAATCGGATGTAGAACTCCAAGTCACTCAAGCAGAGTGCTGCCTTGTAACTATGCTGCAGTTCATAGTTACAATCATATAACTCTACTAAGTCATCCAAAACTATAGCGGATGGAGTCAACAATGTAGCTTAACAAAACTATAAAGACCTTAGTCAAGGATAACAAGCTTATAATCTAAACCGTATGGGCGACTTAAAATGCCAAGCCTTAACCGGAAACTGTAATCCTAATCTAAACTAAACCTGGCTCTGATACCAACAAAACTATATCACGCCCCACTTCCCAAAATACGGAATACAAGGGGTGACAAGGCCAGCCATGCTCCTACGGTCGAGGAAATATCCTGCCGTAGTCACACTTCGGCTTCTAGCATTACGTGGTAATCAGTAATCAATGCACAGGTAATGAGAAATGCAGCCACTACTTCTATCAATAGATAAAAGATATACTAGATAGAGATCAAGGGAAAGATAGCGCTGGCATCGCTGATCTAGATGTCCGCGATATCCTCGAGGTACGACCGATCCTGATCCGAGCTAAGTCTACTTCTCACTCTGAGCATGCATACTCAGGTCGTCAGAGCGACACAATAGCAATACATATATAAACATATGTAAACACGTGCAATGATGATGAACATGAAGCAGTAAATATAGAACGATGACGCGAGCATGAAATAATCGGTACAGGTAAACAGTAAAGCATGTATATCGAATCAGTAATCAATGCATGTCTATGTCACTAAACCTATTAGTCTTTAAGTCTCATTGTCCAGGTCGCTAAACCTATCGTCAGTCCAAGTGTGAGTATCAACCACCGCAAGAGTATCCCCAACCCAAGGGTAGTCCCCAGAGGCAAGGGAACACGGGCCTGAATCACGCTCGCTAATAATCAGTAATATCACCCATATGACTCCCAAAATCGCTGTATATGCCGGCAGTGGGACTCCCGAGATTCCGTTGATCGAACTCATACTCAAACTACCCCACACCCACGGTCTACATCAAACACCGACCATGAACTCAAATACTAGTCGCTCCATGACAAGTCTACGCGAGAACTGGAAACAGGGTCTCCATCAAGCATGTCTCGACTGGTATCCAAGATAAATGGATAGTACTCGACGTCTTACCTATGACACTAATATAAGTTCTTCCATAACCGTCCCATACCAATTATAGTTACACTTACATATGCCCCATAGACGTCGACAATGCAATAATTAACTGGTTCCGCTGATTGTATATAAGTACGTGTCGCTTTCACTATTCTCTTACGCTTAAACACTAACGTACTTGCCACAATCTAATCACTAATATTTATCACCGGGTAATGTATCATGATCACCGGGTTATCAATGTATGTGACCACTATTCAATGAGGGTATAACCGCTACATGATATAATGAGAATGCAATTAATCATGATACGAATAAAATATAGCAGCCAGTGTCATACAACTTGCAAAATTTACTATAAATCACATGTGCAGAATTTAACAAAACAATATAAAATGGGTACACAGTAAGTTTAATTATCAGTCCATAAAAATTGGTTTCGCGTCAATCGGATTTCAGGTTTGCTGGTTATGGTCATTTCATTTTAAGTGTTTACTGCGGGGAAATCCAATTTCTGAACCGGAAGTCCGTTTCGTAACACGTTTTACTCCCAGTTGGGAGCATAATTAGGCGACGCTACTGTTCAACTAATTGTAGTTTTATGACTTAACTTTAACTTTACAGAACAGGAGACAGATCAACAATAATCATTTTGGTTTAGGAGTTATGATCGAATTACCGATGTAGGGTGCAAGCTGAAGTGACAGAAATCTTCCGTACATGTCATCCATTTAAAATATGATTTAAATACCAAAAGATACTGGAATTTAGTAAAACTGATATCATTGGAAAGATGAAACAATTGGATACGCATTGGTAATTGTCTCCGCACACTATCACAATTAAAAATTAAGTTTTCATGGGTTCAAATACATGTCAAGGGTAAGTTCCTGCTCTGGACAGCAGTCCAAGGTCAGGTAAGTTCCTTGTTTTCGAAATTCAGAGAATATATTTGATTGTAAAACCACATGTCAGGTTAATTATTATGCAGTACCCTTCGAAAATAATCCGAGAACACTGCGATTGGATTTTTCTAGAATTAATTATGAATTTTACAGTGTCAAGTGTTCGGTAAATTGTAAGTTTCGGTATTATGGTTAGGGCATCACTTATGTGTGGAAATTGCATCGATTTGCCACCAAATTGGTACACAGCGTTTGTTAACAGTATTAAGGTCTAAACATGATGAGTTTCTCCATTTTAAAATATGTCTAGGACTTTACATCGATCGATCTTGATTATGCGCATCGTTGTATATAGTCTAATTAAGCATTAAATCATATTTGTATAGCATTAGCATGTAAGCAAGTGAGAACACTTGCCTCGGTCGCCGATATAGAAGCGACACCGCTTGCAGACTTCATCTCGACACACGAGACAATGCGATGCTGGACACGGCGCGTGGCGCGAGCACGATGCGTGGAGATCCAATACTGGGCACGGTGACGATGCGAGTGTGACACGGTAGTGGGAGTGGTCCTGGCTCGGTGCGTGACACGGCGCGACACGGTACCGAGCACGGTCTGGACTCGGGGCATGGTGCAGGAGCGGCACGGCGCGTGCACTAGATCGGGCACGACGTGGCATGGGGGCTGGCATGACGTGGCACGGGGACTGGGTACTATGTGGCACGAGGAGTGGGCACGTGGCGTGACACGTCTGGGTACGTGGTGACACGGAGGCGGGCACGGGATGCGACGTGAAGATCGAGCGTGAAACGACTACGACGGATGTGTACGATGTTGCGATGGTGACTGCGTTGGCGACCGTGACAGCTATAGAAACCGAGGCTACAGCTTGGATGGTGACAAAGGTGACTGGATCTGCGACGATATCGACGATTGCAACTGTTCGATGAAATGTCAGAGGCTTGGCTTGGGTCTTGGTCGGGTCTGGAGTTGTGCAGAGGCCGTGCACGGGGCGGAGGGTTGATGTCCGATGGTGAAGTGAACGACGACGAGGCAGCGACAGCGAGAGGAGGCTCGACTTAGGCTTGGAGGGTGAAGGTTTAAGGCTCGTGGGGACTTGGCAGTGCGGTGGTTGCATGGAGCTGCGGTGGCGGCAGCAGGCGTCAAGAAGATGTCGGCGGTCCAGGGACGGCCTCGACGAGGTGGGAAGCTCGGGATGCGGCGAGAAGAGGCTGTGAGGGGGTCAACCTCGGAGCTTGGGGGTGAGAGGAAGAAGGCGTGGGTTTCGGGGAAAGGAAGTCGGCAACGGTAAAGGCTAGGGATGCGCCGGCGGGGTAGTCGTGCTTGGGTGTAGGGGTGAACTCGTCGGCGGTTGAGAGGAGCTCGTCGATGGGGGTTGGCTAGTTAGCCTGCAGCGGAGCAGTGCGGGAGTTTTTGGGTTTTGTGGGTTTTTTTTTGTGAGGAAGAGAGAAAGAGATAGGTAGAGGGAGAGAAGAGTCGATAAGGGTTTGGAGAGGTGGGCACGTGAACGAGGGGGGACGTTGGGGCGAGGCAAGGTCATGGGGGGGCGCAGTTCTCATAGGAGGAAGAAGTCGCAAGAGGAGACGAGAGGGAGATGGGAAGGCAAGAGAGGATCGGGGGGCGTTGCGGGGATCTCAAAGGGTTAGCGAGTGGGGCGGCATCGACGAGGGCTGAGTCGTGGGAGCGGTCACGGGGCCTGGGGGAAGTGGGCGCGGCTGCCGGGGAAGTGGGGGAAACGAGCGGGAAAAGAGGCGAAGGGGAGAAGAAGAAGGGGGATTGGGAGTCGGATCCGGTTTGGGTGTCGGGTCGGGTTAGGGTCATGGGCAGGGCTCGGGGAGTTGGGTTAGGAAGAATTTTGAATAAATTAAGTAATTAAAGGTTAGGGTTTAAAATAAAACATAGGAATATTTAAACTTAGAAAATTTAGGAAATAATAATTGTAAAAATTATAAATAGAAAATTTTTGGGAAAAGTATTTATTCAAAATACGGAAGATATTTGTCACGCCCCACTTCCCAATATACGGGCAAAGGACGCGACAAGGCTGCTACGTATTTACTCAGAAGTAAACACACTAAGCGTTGTTCACCACCGAAAACAGAGACGAAACAGCGTAGGTCGTATTGCCTGAATTTGGGGGCAGATCCTATTTGGTTTTATCCGTCCACCTCTCCGAAGATTCCAAGTTGATTTATGGCACCGTGTATCGGAGGTTTAGACGGATGCGGCCGTTGTAGCAGACTTCGTCAGATTCCCCCTCATTGTGAGGGGTTTTTGATTGTGGGGACGCTCTTCCCTGCAGGTGCAAGCTCTTACAGTTAATTACGCTACCGCATCGCGGTAACCACTTTCTCCTTCTACAGATGGTCACTTCGTGTTGTGTGTGTTTGTTTTGTTTTTGGTTGCCCGTGGATTGTATACGGAGACTAATTTATATTATCGCCCGTAGGGCGGAGATTAGTCCAAATCCGTATTTTCTTAGATTTAGGTTTGGGTTGGGTTTAAGGATCGTTAATCTCATTTGAGACTAAGATCAACTTAAACGTTTGTTAAGGATACGCTAGTCTAATTTCAGACTAAGATCTACTTAACAGGATCGTTTAGATCCAACAAAAGAGCATTTTGGCTCTATTGTTTTAGTTTAGGGTCATTGCGGTCCGTAAGTTTAAGGACATCATAGTCTATATTTTAAAGACGTCATAGTCTATACAGTTTAAAGATATCATAGTCTGTAAAGTTTAAAGACATCATAGTCTATGAGTTTAAGGACCTCATGTTCCCCTCCGAATGGCGGCGCACAAGACTGCAATGTCCTGAGCTAAGATTCGGGGCAGATGCTATTTGGTTTTATCCGTCCACCTCTCCGAAGATGCCAAGTTGATTTATGGCACCGTGTATCGAAGGTTTAGACGGATGCGGCCGATGTAGCAGACTTCGTCAGATTCCCCCTCGCTTGAGGGGTTTTTGATTGTGGAGACGCTCTTCCCTGCAGGCGCAAACCCCTGCAGTTAATTACGCTACCGCATCACGGTAACAACTTTCTCCTTCTCCAGAATTTCACTTCGTGTCGTGTGTGTTTGTTTTGTTTGTGGTTGCCCGTGGATTGTATACGGAGACTATTTATTTCGTCGCCCGTAGGACGTAGATTAGTCCAAATCCGTATTTTCTTAGATTTGGGTTTTGGGTTTTGGTTTAAGGATACGTTAGCCATTTTGAGGCTAAGATCAACTTAAACGTTCGTTAAGGATACGTTAGTCTGATTTGAGACTAAGATTAACTTAACGTAGTGATCCATTTAATATATGGCCGTTGGGACCCGTTACCTCTCTGACGACGTTGAAGGATTACAACGACAGGTGTCAGAGCAGTTTGGAGATGTACCCTCGAACCAAAAGTCGATTTGGAGTTTTATAGTCCATTTGAATGTTTAAGGATACGTTAGCCAGGTTTGCGGCTAAGATCAACTTAAACAGGATCGTTTAGATCCGGCAAAAGAGCATTTGGAGGCTCTATTGTTCCAGTTTAGGGACGTAGTGGTCCATAAGTAGTTTAAGGACGTTGCGGTCCATATTCCAGTTTAGGGACGTGGTGGTCCACAGGTAGTTTAAGGACATTGCGGTCCATTGCCAGTTTAGGGACATGGGGGTCCATATTCCAGTTTAGGGACATGGTGGTCCATTATTAGTTTAAGGACGTCTCGGTCCAATATTAGTTTAAGGACATCTCGGTCCACAAGTTTAAGGACCCCGCAGTCCATATTCATGTGTGGTTGTTGGGACCCGTCACCTCTCTGACGTCGTTGAGGAATTACAACGATAGGTGTCAAAGGAATTCGGAGATGTACCCTCGAACCGGATGTAAATTGATTTAGGAGAGCAGCTGTGCTCAGTCAATTTAGTTTGAGGACTTACGGCCATGATTGGGCTAAGTCCAGTTTCAACATCTTTTGCCTTTGGCCTGTGCTAGGGCTTTGCCCCCTTTTTAGTAATGCACTGCATTATTCCTGTTTTGGTTGGGCTCTGCCCTTTTATAAATGATGCAGAGCATCTATTTTGTTTGGGCTTTGCCCCTTTTTTTTAAAAATGCATAGCATTTTTGATTAGGCCTGTTAGGCCTTTTAATTGGGCTTTGTCCCTTTTTCTTTAATAATGCAGAGCATTAAATAATCTGACAGTGTCTCACGTGGCTTGTCAGGCGCTTTGCGCCGATTAATGAGCACAAATGCATGTGGTGGTGACACGTGTCACGCTCTGGTGAGCGCAAGCGTAACAGCGCACTGCGCTGTGTCAGTGCGCTGCGCTGCTGCGCTACCGACACGTGGCACTCCCTGGTGGCTTGCGCCAGCGCAGGAGCGCAACAGCGCAGTTCTTGCAAGTGCAGGGCACTGTTTTATCTTTTGATCGATTTTAAATCAAAGAAAACAAGTTTTTCTTGTTTTCAAGGAACCAATGGTTCATAAGCAAGTGGATAGCACTATTTGTTTTCTCTGATCTAATTAGAATCAAAGAAAATAAGTATTTCTTGTTTTTTCTTGATCTCAGAGAAGCAATGGTTCACAAGTGCAAAGCACTATTATTATTTGTTTTTTTTTATTGGAGATCATTGATCTAATTTTATTAGAAGAAATTCTTCTATCTGAAAGGTTTTTACCTTTTCTTCTTTTGAAATTTCTTTAGAGTTCTCTCTGTTTGAAGTTCTTGATTTCTCACCAAAATGTTCCTCCTTTTGAATTGAGATCTAGGGTCCTTTTTATAGTGCCCATAAATTAGTTAAATTTGTTAAAGAGATCTTTCTCTGAGTGATTTGGGGAATTTTCCCCACCGTTGGATTTTTGATCCAAAGGCCTCTGTTTTACAGAAGAAAATCTTCTTGTTTTAACAAGAACAAAAAAGATTTCTTTAAATCTCCATTCTGTTTTACGCAACTCTCCAGCGCGTGACACGTGTCGCGCAGCGCAGCGCTTGCGCAGCTGTGCTTGCGCAACTGCGCAGATACGTGTCGTGCAGTGCAGCGCTTGTGCAACTGTGCTTGCGCAGTTATGTTTGCACAACTGCGCAGACACGTGTCGCGCAGTGCAGCGCTTGCGCAACTGTGCGTGCGCAGTTGTGCTTGCGCAACTGCGCAGACACGTGTCGCGCAGTGCAGCGTTTGCGCAACTGTGCTTGCGCAACTGCATAGACACGTGTCATGCAGCGAAGCGTTTGCGCAACTGAAACGTTGCTTCCTTTACTTTTACTTGAAATAGATCTTTGCTCTGATTGAGCGCGCCTTTTTGGACGCCGCGCTAATGCATCTGCGCCCGACACGTGGCGCGTTGCGCGCAGCGCAAAGGATCTGAAGCGCTGCTTCATTTATTGAAGTTTAAATTTTGGGCAAATCGGAAGCGTCGCTTCACCTGAGATATCTTTTCATCTCCTTGTTTCAAGTCAAACTTGTATTTCCAAAATTCTGATTTCCCGGGCCTTGGAAATGATTTCATTGTGCACAGAATCTTCTGTGCTTGGGTCTATATATATAACTCGAGGCTGAGCCTTTTCTTCTCTCATTTTCAGAGAACTTCTTCGATCATGGCTTGCAACCGCCCTCATGCCCGCCGACAACTATGGGAGGTGCCGATTCGGGACATCGTTCCCCGTTTTGCTGCGCGCCTGGTGGATCCTTCTCTCTCAGACGAGCAATGCGATGCCGCAATGCACGAGCTTTTGACTCGTGTGGGGTCTCCTCTCCCTCCGAATTCCATTTGGCTTCGGATGATCCTTGCCTCAGTGCTCGCCGACATTCCCCCTCCTCCAGTAGAGATGTCCTCGGCGATGCTGGATGCCGCCGAGAATAAGATTGAGTGCTTTCTCGAAGCGCACTTGATCACCAAAGCCCTGAGGGACTTTTCCTTCCACTTGCTGAGCCAGATATGGGCTCGTCGGGTTGTCATCGCCACTTTTCCCCAGGAGTGCGGCGTCGACCGTTGGATGGCTACCCCTCGGGAGGATCGCCGCTTCGACGTGATGGAGAAGACGGAGAGGGAGCTGAATAATCTTCTTTTTCTTTTTGTGAACCCTTGTCTCTCTGATCCCGTATTCGGTGATCTTTTTTAAATGTAATAACAATAATAATGAATAAGTATTTTTCTTTTTAATCAAGTACTTCATTGTCTGTTAAGGGTTCTTTTATTTTAGTTCTCTGTTGTGCTTGTGCATCGTATGATTTTAATTTGTTATTATTAAGTGCATCTAATTTTTCAAGGATAAATTGCCTTTGGTACTTAGCCCCCCTTTTTTTATGAAACGGTGCATCTGCGCTGACACGTGTCGTGCAACGCACAGCGCAGCGCAACTGCGCTAGCGCATCTGCGCTGACACGTGTCGCACAGCGCAGAGCGCAGCGCGGCGCTTCCTTTAACAGAGCTTTGCTCTGATTGGGCGCGCCTTTTTGGACGCCGCGCTAATGCATCTGCGCCAGGCGCGTTGCGCGCAGTGCAAAGGATCCGAAGCGTTGCTTCATTTATTAAAGTTTAAATTTTCAAAGCAAAGCTTTGTTTCTGATTGGGGGAAGATGAAGCGTTGCTTCATCTCTCGCCTCGGAATTTGAACAGAGCTTTGCTCTGATTGGGGTAAACAAATACCCCCCACCGTTGCGCTTACGTGGCCTCCGAACGCAAGCACAACGGTGGTAGAATCCCAACCGTCGCGGCAGCTTTTGAAAGTTGAAGAGGCACTTGATGCCTATAAATAGGACCTTTGGTCCCCCACAGATGCTTATCATCTTTCAGATTTTTACTTTCTGAACTCAAAGCCTTGCTCTCTTGTTTAAACACTTTTAAAAGTTCAAATTTTTAGAGAATTTTAGGTAAAAATATTAATTTTGATTAAATTAAATCAACTTTAAGAGCCTTGCTCTTGATAGATCCCTGATCTAAAGAAGACCCATTTAGGGTTTCACTTAGCAGAGCTTTGCTCTAAAGGGGTCTAAAGAGAACTAAAGGGAACCCTATTAGGGTTCCATTAATAGAGCTCTGCTCTCCGAAAGGTTTCCCTTGGATTTTCTTAATTAATGGAGATTTGCTCCTTCCAAATCATATAGAAGAACTCTTAAGAGTTCTTCATGGCATTTGATACTATCACTATTATTATATCATTTTTTCTCAGAGCAAAGCTCTCAATGTTCTTAGGGAATTTTCCTTAAATTCTCCTCATAACTGGTTTTTTGACAGGTGTCATTCCTGTCTATAGAGCATTGCTTTCGAGGAGTTTTAACTCCCTATACTTTTTCCTCATTGCTGATCTTCCAATGTTGCTTCCTTCAGGCATTATGGCGGTGCATCTATACAGTCTGCACGAGTTCATTACCTACGAGGATATTCGTGCGCAGGGCCGTCAACAAAAACAAGAGTTTACAGACGCCCAATGTGCAGAGGTCATGGGTCGTCTGAACGCAAGCGGTGGTTGGCTGCTACCTCGTCGTTCGGCTCTTTTGAAAGTCGTGCTGGGAGCAATATGGAGAGCACTTCCGGGTCTTCACGAGGCCCTACCGCTCAATGCGCTGGATGATGCCGAAGACAAGGTGCATTCAGTGTACCTGACGGGGCTGATCTCGAAGAAACGGCGAGACAGACTCATTGACATCCTACATCAAATCTTCCAGCAGACGACGATAGTTGCTGCTTATCGAAGGCCGGGAGGGCTTGCCGAGGATCTCGACACAGAGGAGCGCGAGAGGCTGCGCATAAGAATAATTAGAAAGGCCAGGAGAACTCTGGATGGCCTTACTTTTGAATTCCGCAATCCATGCCCCGGATCTGAGGTTATACCGTTGTAATAATTTGAATAATGTTTCTTATTCATTGCTCTTATGATTGTAAGAATTTTTAGCAATATGAATGGAAATCCCTTTTTTTTATTTTAGCTTGTCTTATTTCTCGTCCTGAGTCTTCTGCCCATGCACAAATGAGTGCGTCTCAAACGCTTGATCAAACATAAATCGGATGCTCTTTCTGTAGCTTTCTTCTTTCTCTTATTATCGGCATGCTATCTTAATAAACATGGTTGACAGATAACAGAGTAGGCATCTTGGTTTCTTTAAGAGATAGCGATGGCTTAGGCTGTAGGTTCAGATCTGCCTCCTAAGACTTTTCAACTCTATAAGCCATGAGGGTCTCATAGAGACTTTTTTTTCCCTACGGATCGAGAGGATCTCGTAGGTGGGTTTTTCTCCTTAGGAATCGTGAGTATTCCTAAGTGTGGTTTTCTCTTATAAGAGAATTTTTCCCTCTTACGAGTCGAGAGGGCCCGTAAGCGGTTGTTTCCCTCCTCGTCGAAACTCGACTTCGGAGAGTGAAACCCGTGAATAGTATGCAAGAGACCGTTTAGATCGACTTGCAGAGTCCCATTGTTCAGGAAGCAAGTTTTTTAATCCCTGCTGCCTGAGGCTTCATTTGCAAGTTGAGACGAATCGGGAATTTCCCAAGGAGACACTGGTTTCTCTGCGAGCCGACGCGAATCAGGAGGCTCTCGTCAAGGAGTGTTTGTATCCGTGAGTCGAGGAGTTTGCTAGGGATTATTTGTTTCCCAAGCGCCAAGGATTATTTGTTTCCTTGGGGTTTGAAACGAGTCGATGATTTCTCACGGAGGCACTGGTGGCTCTGCGAGTCGACGCGGATCAGGAGGCTCTCTTCAAGGAGTGTTTGTATCCGTGAGTCGAGGAGTTTGCTAGGGATTATTTGTTTCCCAAGCGCCAAGGATTATTTGTTTCCTTGGAGTTTGAAACGAGTCGAGGATTTCCCACGGAGGCACTGGTGGCTCTGCGAGTCGACGCGGATCAGGAGGCTCTCGTCAAGAAGTGTTTGTATCCGTGAGTCGAGGAGTTTGCTAAGGATTATTTGTTTCCTCAGCGCCAAGGATTATTTGTTTCCTTGGGGTTTGAAACGAGTCGAGGATTTCTCACGGAAGCACTGGTGGCTCTGCGAATCGACGCGGATCAGGAGGCTCTCGTCAAGGAGTGTTTGTATCCGTGAGTCGAGGAATTTGCTAGGGATTATTTGTTTCCCCAGCGCCAAGGATTATTTGTTTCCTTGGGGTTTGAAACGAGTTGAGGATTTCCCACGGAGGCACTGGTGGCTCTGCGAGTCGACGCGGATCAAGAGGCTCTCGTCAAGGAGTGTTTGTATCCGTGAGTCGAGAAATTTGCTAGGGATTACTTGTTTCCCTAGCGTTGGGGTGAACCGTTGGAATTTGGCTTCGTTTTCTGGCGGATCCTGTTGGGAAAGTATGGTTCCCTCCTTGTTTACGCCCTTGGATTGTATACAGGGATCGATGTGATCTTAACTGTAGGGCCAAAGTTTTATCATCATTTTTTTTTGTTTTATCTCCGCGATGCTCTATCATTTCAGCTTTTATATCGCGAAGGTCGCGATTGCCCAATCATTTCGGCTATTTTTCGCGGTGCCCAATCATTTCGGCTATTTATTTTATTTTTACTCGCTGCTTTTTATTGCGAGTTGCCCAATCATTTCGGCTATTTTGCATGCATACATTTTTACTTGCTGCTTTTTATTGCAAGTTGCCCAATCATTTCGGCTATTCCGTATGCATGTGTGGCCTACTGGCTTTCCGCCGTAAACCTGGAATTAGACACCGATTTCGGCATCAGCACCGCTACAACTGGGATATTGCCAGGAGCGAATCATCATTTGCCTCCGTCGATGTCGAACAAAGGTGGCTTAGCGAACAGGGTTAAGGCGCTGTCGACTAAGGCTTTTAACTTCATGAGCCGTAAGGGTCTCACAAAGGTATTTCTCCCTACAAGTCGTGAGGATCTTGTAGGCGTATTTTCTCCTTAGGAATTGTGAGGATTCCTAAGTGCATGTTCCTCTGTAATTCGTAAGGATCCTACAGGAGGGTTTTCTCCTTATAAATCGAGAGGATTTACAAGGGTCGTTCACCATACGAGCATATCCCCAATCACGGATAAAACTCGGTTAGGGGAATGTTTATTCGCGCCCATAGATTGTATACAAGGGCCAATATAGGACCACTTGTAGGTCAATGTCGAAAGTTGTGGGGGTTGCTTAAGCACAGGTTTAGGCCTCTGTAACTTAAGACTTTCAAATCTTACGAGCCGTGAGGGTCCCATAAGAGAGTTCTCCTTACGAGTCGTGAGGATCTCGCAAGTGTATTTTCTCCTTAGGAATCGTGGGGATTCCTAAGTGTGTTGCTCCCTTGTGAGTCGTAAGGATCTCACGAGGGTGGCTTCTCCTTACAAGGTCGAGAGGACCCTATAAGTGTCTTTTAACGAGGTTGCGCCCTTTCAGGTTTTCACAAACACTCGCCGGTAGTCCTGCTGTTTTTACTCACGGAGCCCTTTCAGGTTTTCATCCGTGCCCATTTTATTTATGGACATACCGTTTTTTTTTATTCTTTTTATTTTCTTTTTCTCTTTTTTTTTACGAGGTCGCGCCCTTTCGGGTTTTCACAAACACTCGCCAGTAGCCCTGCTGTTTTTACTCACGGAGCCCTTTCGGGTTTTCATCCGTGCCCTTTTTGCTTGTGGACATACCGTTTTTTTTAGTTTTTTTTTATTTATATTTTTTTTATTTATATTCATTTTATTCATCTCGTCAGCCTAAGGATGCTGCGGTATTAGTTTAAGGACGTTTCGGTCCGCTATTAGTTTAAGGACATTTCGGTCCGGCATTGAGAGGCTGGCTACTGCTTATAAAGTTTGAGTTTAGGAAGATAGCGAGCGGACATAGTCGTCGTCATCTATCATTGACCTAGGCTGTGGCTCATTAAGTGTAGTATTTCTTTAGGAAGCGACCGTTTATCGGCCTGAAAGGCCTTTCACCGTGCATGTCCGTGAGTAGATATGCCCCACCCTGGTAGACCTTATCTATGATGTACGGGCCTTCATAGTTTGGCTCGAATTTTCCCCGCTTGGCGCGATTGGGGATCATAGGCCTTTTGACCACTAGCACGAGTTCGCCTTGGCGGAATGTTCTCGGTCGGGTCAATCTTTCGTATGAGCGCGTCATCTTTGCTTTATAAGCTTCCAGATTTTGTTACGCTATGAGCCGTGTTTCTTCAAGGGCATCAAGCTCCTCAAGCCAAAGGTTGGCATTTTCTTCGTTCGTCAGCTCGTAGTGGACTGTCATTCGTAGAGAGGGTAGCTCTATCTCGAAGGGAAGTACTGCTTCTTCTGTACCGAACACCAACGCGTACGGCGTTGTGTTCGTGGCCGTCTTGAACGTAGTTCGATATGCCCAAAGAGCTTCTTGCAGTCTTTCGTGCCAGTCCTTCTTATTTCGGGATACCATTTTCTTTATGATCTTTGTCAAAGTCTTGTTGAAGGCCTCGGCTAGACCGTTAGCTCGCGGATTATAAACCGAGGAATATCTCCAGTCTATATTGTGCTGTTGCGCGAAGCGACTGATCTTGTGGCTTCTGTAAGCTGGCCCGTTATCGGAGATGATCCGTCTTGGCGTTCCAAACCGATATATGGCATGCGTCTTGAAGAAATGGAGGATATTCTCAGTCTTTACTTCCCTCAGCGGTAGCGCTTCTGCCCACTTAGAGAAGTAGTCAGTCGTCGCTAGGATGAAACGATGTCCTCTAGACGATGCTGGTTCGATGGGGCCGACTATATCAGTTCCCCACATTTCGAATGGCCAGCTAGCCACTGTCGGGTGTAGCGGATTTGGATGCTGATGGATGAAGTCCCCATGAATTTGGCATGAGTGGCATTGCTTCGCATATTCGAGGCAGTCCTGAATCATCGTGGGCCAGTAGTAGCCCATCCGTTTGATCTTCAACTTCATCTTTGGGCCTGCTTGGTGAGAACCGCAGAGTCCGTCATGAACTTCCTGGGCGACCCTTCTCGCTTCGTCAGGTCCTAGGCATCTCAGCCACAGAGAATCAAATGACCTCTTGTATAGAGTATCATTGACGAAGGCGAAAGACAGAGCTCGTTTCATGAGCTGATGTCTCGTGGACGCTTCTTCAGGCATTCGGTGGGACTTAAAGTAGTCTATAAAGATTTCCCTCCTATCCTCAACCTTTTCTCGTTCTTTTACTTGTAAGGTCATCTGCTCAGTCGCTCCCTTCTCTTCGGGTGATTCCAGAGATATCTCCACTGGGGCAAACACCCGACGGCTTTATACTACGATTCTTACGTCATCGAGGTTCTCGTCGGCCAGCTCTTTAGCAAGTTTGGCCCACGCGTTTGCTTTGCTGTTTTCGGCACGCGGTATGTTCTCCAAAGTGTAGGAGGGGATTTGGGTCAACAGCTGTTGCACCTTTTCGCCATATTTCACCGATTCTGGTTTGCATGTCTGGTAGTCACCGTTTACTTGACTAACGACCAGTTGGGAGTCCCCATATATGAGGAGATTTTCAATTCCTATGTCGATGGCGATCTCGAGACCTGCTATCAGAGCTTCGTATTCGGCTTCATTGCTTGTCCTTGGCTCTGTTAAGGAGAAGGCGAAGCGCATAATCCCTCTTTGTGGAGTTACGAAGATGAGGCCTACCCCCGATTTGATTATAGGGGTACTTTGTTTGCACTTTTTCATGGAAGATGCTCCATCGAAATAAAGTTCCCATTGGGTATCACCACCGTCGATCGCGTCAAACGCATGTTCGTCTGGCAAATCGCAATTCAGAGGAGAATCAGCCGGTATCGGATGCTCAGCGAGGAAGTCGGCGATGGCCTGGCCTTTCACTGCCTTGAGAGGTTGATATGTCATCGAGAACTCCATCAAGAGCAGAGCCCATTTAGCGAGTCGACCTGTCAATATGGCCTTTGACATTAGATATTTGAGAGGGTCCACCTTCGAAATGAGACGGACTTCATGTGCTAATGCGTAATGTCTGAGCTTTGTTATCGTAAAGATTAACGCCAGGCAGTGCTTCTCAATGGGAGAGTAATTGCTTTCTGCCCCCAGCAGAACTCGACTTAAGTAGTAAAGTGCTCTTTCCTTCCCTTGGTCGTTCTCTTGGGCCCATAACGCACCTAAAGAACCTTCGAGGGCGGTTGTATAAAGAATGAGGGGTTTTCCCTTGACCGGAGCAGCCAACACTGGCGGGCTCTGTAGGTATTTCTTGATCTCGTCTAGCGCGCTTTGGCATTTTTGGTCCCAGATGAACGGAGTTCCTTTCTTCATCAGGTGACTGTAAGGACGGCACTTTCCTGAAAGGTTGGCTATAAATCGCCGTATATATGCGAGCTTCCCCTGGAGAGACCGCAGTTGTTTGAGAGTCCTTGGCGGAGGCATTTCCATGATCGCCTTGATCTTTGACGGATCTATTTCGATACCCCGGTGTCGGACGATGAATCCCAGGAATTTGCCCGAGGAAACTCCAAATACACACTTGAGAGGGTTCATCTTCAAGTTGTATTGCCGAAGGCGTTGAAATACGGTCTTCAGATGTTCGAGATGTTCCTCATATGATTTGCTTTTAACAACGAGGTCATCGATATAGCATTCGACGATCTCGTGTATAAGGTCATCGAAGATCTTCGTCATGGCCCTTTGATAAGTGGCACCGGCATTCTTTAAACCGAAAGGCATCACCTTGTAGTAGAATATACCCAGAGGAGTCCTGAAGGCTGTTGCTTCTGGTCTTCGGGATGCATCTTTATTTGATTATACCCTGATGAGCCATCCATGAGGGAGAAAACCTCGTGAGTAGACGTGTTGTCTATCATCAGTTCGGTGACTGGCACTGGGAAATCATCCTTCGGGCAAGCTTTATTGAGATCCCGAAAATCCACGCATATGCGCACAGTCCCATTTTTCTTCATCACCGGGACGATGTTGGCGATCCACTCCGGATATTGAACCTCCTGGATGAAGCCAGAGTCGATCAGCTTCTTGACCTCGGCATTGATGCTCATCTCAAGCTCAAGCCGCATTCTTCTCGGCGCCTGTTTGACTGGCTTGACGTCCGGAGATATCGCCAATCTGTGTACAGCAATTTCTGGATCTAGTCCCGGCATTTCGGAATAGTTCCACGCGAAGCAATCTCTATGCTGCAGAAGCACATCCTTTAACGCAGCTACCCTTTCTTCAGATAGTAACTCGCTGATGAATGTCGGTCGTGGATCGTTTGCCGTCCCCAACTCAATCTTCTTGAGGTTATCTGCAGTGGTATGGATTCCATCTTCCAGCTCTTTTGGCGCTGGTGGGAATTCTGAGATTATCTCGTCGCTGTTGTTTTCGAGGCACCAAGGGAGCTCATCTATGTCCTCGGGCTCTTCTTTTGATATTGTTATCACGTGACAAGTGCGGATTCGCTTCCAATCCCAATGCGGAACTGGTTCTTCTTTCGTGGCCTTGGGTTCGTGCTTTTGCGGCGGCATTACTCTCCAGTTGTCGGACAGAGCGAACTTGCCAAGCTAATACTGATCTTCGACCCAATTCTTGAAGGTGAAGCAGTCTTCGAGAGGATGCCCTACCATTCGGTGATAAAAGCAGTAGTCTGGGTGCGAGACCTTGCCCGCTTGTTCGGGGTGTTTAGACTCCGGCGATGTAAGCATCTGATGTTTTAGAGCGAGATCAAGTATCTTCTTCGTCTTGTCCAGTGGAAACGAGTACGCTCGACCCATTTTCTTCATGAGGGATAGATCAATAACGCTCGACTCTCGTTTGCGTGGCTTCTTAGCCCTGCTTTGTTGCTGTTGAGCGTCTTTTTGGCCTTTCGACTTATTTCTGTTTTTGCGCCGAGCCTTCTTTATAACAGGTTAACAAAGAGCGGCATTTTCATCCTTCACGGCCTGTTGGAGAAGGCGTTGCGTCTTGGCTTTCTCGTAGATGGCCGTTTCGCGGTTATGGTCGTCCCGGACTTTTTGACCAGCTTTCTTTATAAGTTTGTCCATTTGTTCCTCGAACGACGGACTGGGCTCCTTTGCATCTGAAACTTTCATTGGCTTAGGATTAGCGTCCTCCCATTGAGCATCCGCTTCTTCATCAAGGTCATACACGACGTAGCAGCCGGGTAGTAACTCTCGTTTCTTTGACCGGATGTATCCAAGCCCTCTTGCTTCCATTCTCCCGTTAGGCAGTTTGCGTTGAGTCCCGGGGACGTTCCAGACCCTGTCATAGAATTTGGCATTTCTAAAGGTTTGTTTGAAGGATATCCCCTGGCGTTTCAGCAGCTTTTTCAAACCCTTTGTATAATATCTGGGAAGACGGATAGGCTGAAGCCTGTCGAGTGTAGGATCCGCGCCCTGCCAGATTTCTTTTTCCACCTTGGTTTCTTCAGAGCGGTAAAATAGAATTACTTTCTCGTTTTCTCGCCTGGGAGGGATATAGAATGTCCGCAGCTCTTCTACACTGTAGATATTAAGTGCATCCAGTTCTTTATGATGTTTAGGCGACACCATGGCGACTTGCAGACTTTGCTCTTCGTCAGCGGAAGCTTGTATTGAAGGTCGAGCAGAGAATACGACGTGGACCTCATCCTCCGAATCACTACCAAAGACCAACGTAGGAGTGGACGGTCCTGGCTTGTTGTGTTGGGGCGGACCCGAATACACTATCTCCTCTTCTTCCTCGGTATCACTGCCGAAGACAGGGATGGTGGCATTAGTTTTATTCTCCGGCTTGTGACACTTCTCCGTGTCTTCGAAATCCGGCAAGAAATATTTGGCATCTTCGTATTTGCGGACCTCGTTCACAGAGAACGGGTTCAGTTCTCCTGTCATGGTATACTCGAAACCATCCTTAAAATACTTCATACACTGATGTTGTGTAGAAGGGATGATGTTGTACTCGTGTAACCATGGTCGGCCGAGCAAAGCGTTGTAGCATGTCTTGGCGTCTATGACGTGGAAATTAATGTCCGTGACGAGTAGCCCGAAGCGTAGCGTCAGTATCACAGATCCAAGAGTCTTTGACGATTGGGAGTCGCACCCGGAGATGGTGATCTTGTCCCGAGCAAGGTGCTGGACGCTCATGCAGATTTCCTTCAACACCCGCACGTTGAGTAGGTTAACAGACGACCCATTATCGATCAGGATTTTGCCTATTTTTATATCATGGCAGTATCCCGAGACATAGAGAGGGCGATTGTGTTCGCGCGTCCCAAGTAGAAGGTCTTCATCGCCAAAAGTAACATCGGCCGTGTGCACTTCCTCCAATTCATCCTTCATCTTTTCTTCGGCCAAGCATGCTTGGAATTGTTCTGGGTCTTGGAGCGCCTTAATCAACGAATCTCTCGCCTCTTTTGATAGCAAAAGGGCGTCAAGAATGCTGAGCTGTGAGGGCAGCTTCCTCAGATGTGCTAAAACGTTGTAATCCATCTTATTCTTTTTTGGCGGGTCTTTGGCAGCTAGCTCTTCCACCACTTGGTCATCTAAGACGATATCTTCAGAGGCCTTTTCTTTCCTTTTATCTTTTTTGTTCGAGGGTCCGAGGTTCTTTTCGGGCAGCGTGCGATTACGTAGCCGGATATTTTCGCAAACCTTCGGTTCTTCTTCTTTTCTCGAAGCGGACTCTTTAAAGAGAGGGGCAAGTTCTAGCTCTTCATCAGAATCACTCCCGAATATAGGCACTTGTGATCTACCAGTGTTAACCATGCAACAATCGCCAGCAGTTCTTTTAAGCCCTTCGGTCGTATTTCTTTGCTCTCGACGTGTTTTACGCTTTTCCCGCTTAAAGCGTTGTCGATGAGCAACATATCCTTGCCACCATCTATCGAAAGCATTTCACTCTTCAGTGGGGTGCGAAATCTTCCGATGATATAAGCAATAAGAGGGGTGCGTTTCCACTTCACCGGCGATATTTCCTTCAGAGGATGGTAGCTTCATGCCCATTGATATGGCCTTAGCAAACTTTTTCCTCATCTTGAATTGGCTTTTGTCGGTAGCGGAGGTGTTTTGTTCCAGCGGGATCGTCTCAGCTCTTTCATCAAATCGCTGGCGCTTGGCCCTTTCAAATATAGCCGTCTCGCGTTCTCGATAAGCTTTACTTTTCAACCGAGCTTCATTAAGGAATGCGTCAATTACCTCATCTGATAGCCCCAGAATTTTTGATTCAGGATCTGCCCCCAGCTTTTCGGTGCAAGGAGTCTCCTCATCGTTCGTGATCGAATGGGAAATCATATGACAGCTCGCCACGCATTCTTCGGATTCATCAGATGAACTTCTTCCCTCATCTTCTTCTTGAAAGACGTGATTGAGGAACTCTCGGAGCGTAATAGGAGTCCGTGCCTTTTGGTTGTATTCATCCAGCGCGTCGATTTGCTTTTGTAAGTCCGTGCGCTTGTCGCCAGGCTTCACGGGCTTCTTAGATTTCTTTTTCTTCTTTTTCGAAGATTTTGACAGCTGGCTGCAAGTGCTTGAACCACCACCATCGGTCTTTGAAGTTGGACGTGGCTTCAACATCCCTCAATGACCTGCGGTTCCAACGGGTTCTTCCACTTGATCGCTGGACATGTCTGAAGATCGTTTAGCATCCTCTTTGTCTTGGTTGATAATACAACTTCCCAAGGAGCTTCTTCAACGCTGCGGGGGATTCACCTTCCATTTGTCAGATAACGCGAACTTACCCTGTCGGTATTGGTTTTCAAGCCAATTCTTGAAAACGTAGCAGTCTTCGATCAAATGGCCCAGTACTCGATGATAAGGACAGTAGTTGGGCTTATTGACGTCACTTGGTTGCAACGGACGTTTTGGATCCGGCAGATTTATGAGTCTGTTGCGTAACGCCAGCTCGAATAACCTCCTCGTTTTATCGCGGGGAAAGGAATAAGGACGTCCCATCCTATCCTCAAGGGGTACGTACGGGCGCACATTATTTTGACGAGCAACCGGCTTCGAGTCGCTCGGTTGTTGTTGAGCATTAGCGACGACGATCGCTTTTCCCTTCCCTTTGTCATTTCGGGAGTCCGGCCTTGGAAGAGGGGGTTTATGGCCCATTTGATCCATTTGCGCTAGTTTGTCAATCAAGCCCTGGAAGGTAGTTGGCTTGAAAAATATCATAAATTGTGAGATGGTTGCTTGCGGATCAAGAGTTCCCACAAACATACCCACCGCGGGAGCTTCTTCAATGCGCTGCTCACATTTCGACCATAAGTTCCGCCACCGTATAGCATATTGAACCCACGTCTCGCCTGGTTTTTCCCTGACGTTAATCAGTGCCGTCATCGTGGTACGCTCACTGGCGCTTGCAAAACGCTGAGTAAACAGCAGCTCCATCTCCGCGAAGGTCTTGATAGAGTCATTCGGGAGCTCAGAGTACCATTCGAACGCCGTATCTGACAAGCTGCCAACGAACTGGCGGAGCAATAATTTATCATCCCCGCCGGTGTTGCCGCAAAGCGCCCTGAACTGGGCAACATGCTGATGGGGATTGCCAGTCCCCTTATACACATGGAATTTTGGTATCGTATAACCTGGCGGGTACTTAATCTGATCGTACCAACCCGGATATGGCCGCCCCGTTTTTACGACCTGACCGGCTGCTTCAGTCGCCTGATGAACCCGTATTTGTTGGGCGATGTACTCATCCAAATCAGCTTTGGAGATTGTATCCTCTTTAGCCGTCGACAGAGCTGGTGGAGGATTTGATGTCTCCCCCCTATCGTCTCCAAGGACGATCGGGGGCTCTTCGGCCGGAGGATCTTGTTGTATCATCATCCCTATCATGTTTTGGAAGAGGAGGCCCATACGCTGTATGTTGGCTGCTTGTTCAGCAGCCTCTTTGTCTTTCTTCTCCAATATCCGACGAAGGAATTCAGCGTCGGTTTCTTCCTCTTGGCGCTCATCTGAGGACGTTTCAGGATTTTCTTTTGGCCCTATAAGCGCGGCCATAGCGTTCATCATTTCTTGAAGCTTTTGCTGTTGCTCCTGCGCCTTGGTCACTGATCGGGTAAGCGGTCGATGACCCGTAGATATGCAACTGTCTTCTTTACCAAACGTCACATAGACGGTGTGCACTACCATGCCCCCTGACTTAAGGCGTTTGGGTTCATCACCTCTGATATCTATCGCCGACGCAGGGGTTTTCTCCGGCCTTCTTCTTTTGTGGGTCGTTGAAGTTGAAGGGGCCGTTGCAGTGGGCACTCTAGCGATTGTTGTCCCTTGCTGTTCAATAGAACGGTCTTTTCCTTTTTGCACCTTTGTCTTCTTTCGTTGACGAGAGTGATCTGGGTTGATCACAGAGTCTTGAACCTTCCGCCAAACTTTATAGATTCTTGAGGACAGCCGTTGAGGGGGCTGTTCTTGTTTTGTTTCCGGAACTCTCTCCACAGGCGGAGGAGATCTTTTCAGTGTAGCGGTTGGAGAGTTCTTACGTACCCTCCTCAGCAGTTCATAGCTGTTCCCAGTTGGAACAGCAGCGTTGACTTCCACCATTGGGGCCGGTGGTGTTAGCCCTGAAGGGGAATTGCCCCCTGCCTTCCTCACTCGTTGCCAATGGCGACGTCGAGCATGACGAGCCTTTGGGACTGGCTCGGAGATTGAGACATCTTCTTTTTGCCCCCTGTTTGAATGAGGCGTGGCTGGTGTTAACCTCTTAAAGACTGAGGTTGTTCTTTGAGGGATGATATTTAATCTGTCGAAGACAGATCCTCGGGCACGGGCAGGAGCAGGAATCGTCAGTCTTGAAACGACTGACTCTTTGACAGGGGAAGCCGCCTTGACGACTTCTGGAGCAGCAGTTATTGCCTTCCTCGGGGCAGCCAATTTAGAGTTCTGATCCAGCCTGGCGAAAACCGAGGCTGTTGGTTTGACAGTGAGCGACCTGCTGACAGGGGTCGTCGTAGCAGTGAGCCGGTCGAAGACCGACTTTTTGTTCACTTCCGATGCAGGTATTGGCATAGAGAAGGTTGTAGGTGGGATCATAGTCCCGAAGAACAGGCCAGTGGTGGCTTGGGTCACCTGGTCTACCTGCAGAGCGAGGAAGGAAGCCGCTTGGGGCCCATATGCTACACCTCCCGGTGAGGTGGAGCGTCCGTTGCAGTGGCACTTCGAGCAGTTGGTGCAGTTAGAGGCCATTGAATCTTGAGTTCTGCGCCAGGCAAAAGACCAAATCTTAGCAACTTGAAATCCTAAGGCAACCATTAACAAACCGCGATTGGTTCGCGAAGACGACACACGAAGTGTGGAGTGGAAAGAGGAAGAGGTCCCACCGGGCGTGTCAGAATCTGTTCCCCTCCGAATGGCGGCGCACAAGAATGCGATCTCCTGACGCTGAGATTCGGGGCAGATGCTATTTGGTTTTATCCGTCCACCTCTCCGAAGATGCCAAGTTGATTTATGGCACCGTGTATCGGAGGTTTAGACGGATGCGGCCGATGTAGCAGACTTCGTCAGATTCCCTCTCGCTTGAGGGGTTTTTGATTATGGAGACGCTCTTCTCTGCAGGCACAAGCCCCTGCAGTTAATTACGCTACCGCACCGCGGTAACAACTTTCTCCTTCTCCAGAATTTCACTTCGTGTCGTGTGTGTTTGTTTTGTTTGTGGTTGCCCGTGGATTGTATACGGAGACTATTTATTTCGTCGCTCGTAGGACGTGAATTAGTCCAAATCCGTATTTTCTTAGATTTGGGTTTTGGGTTTTGGTTTAAGGATACGTTAGCCATTTTGAGGCTAAGATCAACTTAAACGTTCGTTAAGGATACGTTAGTCTGATTTGAGACTAAGATCAACTTAACGTAGTGATCCATTTAATATATGGCCGTTGGGACCCGTTACCTCTCTGACGACGTTGAAGGATTACAACGACAGGTGTCAGAGGAGTTTGGAGATGTACCCTCGAACCAAAAGTTGATTTGGAGTTTTATAGTCCATTTGAATGTTTAAGGATATGTTAGCCAGGTTTGCGGCTAAGATCAACTTAAACAGGATCGTTTAGATCCGGCAAAAGAGCATTTGGAGGCTCTATTGTTCCAGTTTAGGGACGTAGTGGTCCATAAGTAGTTTAAGGACGTTGCGGTCCATATTCCAGTTTATGGACGTGGTGGTCTACAGGTAGTTTAAGGACATTGCGGTCCATTGCCAGTTTAGGGACATGGGGGTCCATATTCCAGTTTAGGGACATGGTGGTCCATTATTAGTTTAAGGACGTTTCGGTCCAATATTAGTTTAAGGACATCTCGGTCCAATATTAGTTTAAGGACATCTCGGTCCACGAGTTTAAGGACCCCGCAGTCCATATTCATGTGTGGTTGTTGGGACCCGTCACCTCTCTAACGTCGTTGAGGAATTACAACGATAGGTGTCAAAGGAATTCGGAGATGTACCCTCGAACCGGATGTAAATTGATTTACGAGAGCAGCTGTGCTCATTCAATTTAGTTTGAGGACTTACGGCCATGATTGGGCTAAGTCCAGTTTCAACATCTTTTGCCTTTGGCCTGTGCTAGGGCTTTGCCCCCTTTTTAGTAATGCACTGCATTATTCCTGTTTTGGTTGGGCTCTGCCCTTTTATAAATGATGCAGGGCATCTATTTTGTTTGGGCTTTGCCCCTTTTTTTTAAAATGCTTAGCATTTTTGATTAGGCATGTTAGGCCTTTTAATTGGGCTATGTCCCTTTTTCTTTAATAATGCAGAGCATTAAATACTCTGACAGTGTCTCACGTGGCTTGTCAGACGCTTTGCGCCAATTAATGAGCGCAAATGCATGTGGTGGTGACACGTGTCACGCTCTGGTGAGCGCAAGCGCAACAGCGCACTGCGCTGTGTCAGTGCGCTGCGTTGCTGCGCTACCGACACGTGGCACTCTCTGGTGGCTTGCGCCAGCGCAGGAGCGCAACAGCGCAGTTCTTGCAAGTGCAGGGCTCTGTTTTATCTTTTGATCGATTTTAAATCAAAGAAAACAAGTTTTTCTTGTTTTCAAGGAACCAATGGTTCATAAGCAAGTGCAGAGCACTATTTGTTTTCTCTGATCTAATTAGAACCAAAGAAAATAAGTATTTCTTGTTTTTTCTTGATCTCAGAGAACCAATGGTTCACAAGTGCAAAGCACTATTATTATTTGTTTTTTTTTATTGGAGATCATTGATCTAGTTTTATTAGAAGAAATTCCTCTATCTGAAAGGTTTTTACCTTTTCTTCTTTTGAAATTTCTTTAGAGTTCTCTCTGTTTGAAGTTCTTGATTTCTCACCAAAATGTTCCTCCTTTTGAATTGAGGTCTAGGGTCTTTTTTATAGTGCCCATAAATTAGTTAAATTTGTTAAAGAGATCTTTCTCTGAGTGATTTGGGGAATTTTCCCCACCGTTGGATTTTTGATCCAAAGGCCTCTGTTTTACAGAAGAAAATCTTCTTGTTTTAACAAGAACAGAAAAGATTTCTTTAAATCTCCATTCTGTTTTGCGCAACTCCCCAGCGCGTGACACGTGCCGTGCAGCGCAGCGCTTGCGCAGCTGTGCTTGCGCAGCTGCGCAGACACGTGCCGTGCAGCGCAGAGCTTGCGCAACTGTGCTTGCGCAGTTGTGCTTGCGCAACTGCGCCGACACGTGTCACGCAGTGCAGCGCTTGCGCAACTGTGCTTGCGCAACTGCGCCGACATGTGTCGCGTAGTGCAGCGTTTGCGCAGCTGTGCTTGCGCAACTGCGTAGACACGTGTCATACAGCGCAGCGTTTGCGCAACTGAAACGTTGCTTCCTTTACTTTTACTTGAAATAGAGCTTTGCACTGATTGAGCGCGTCTTTTTGGACGCCGCTCTAATGCATCTGCGCCCGACACGTGGCGCGTTGCGCGCAGCGCAAAGGATCTGAAGCGCTGCTTCATTTATTGAAGTTTAAATTTTGGGCAAATCGGAAGCGTCGCTTCACCTGAGATATCTTTTCATCTCCTTGTTTCAAGTCAAACTTGTATTTCCAAAATTCTGATTTCCCGGGCCTTGGAAATGATTTCATTGTGCACAGAATCTTCTGTGCTTGGGTCTATATATATAACTCGAGGCTGAGCCTTTTCTTCTCTCATTTTCAGAGAACTTCTTCGATCATGGCTTGCAACCGCCCTCATGCCCGCCGACAACCATGGGAGGTGCCGATTTGGGACATCGTTCCCCGTTTTGCTGCACTCCTGGTGGACCCTTCTCTCTCAGACGAGCAATGCGATGCCGCAATGCACGAGCTTTTGACTCGTGTGTGGTCTCCTCTCCTTCCGAATTCCATTTGGCTTCGGATGATCCTTGCCTCAGTGCTCGCCGACATTCCCCCTCCTCCAGTAGAGATGTCCTCGGCGATGCTGGATGCCGCCGAGGATAAGATTGAGTGCTTTCTCGAAGCGCACTTGATCAC
This sequence comes from Agapanthus africanus, assembly GCA_030015575.1. NCBI lineage: Eukaryota > Viridiplantae > Streptophyta > Magnoliopsida > Asparagales > Amaryllidaceae > Agapanthus > Agapanthus africanus. Next base: position 886,762,523 of record JASDDO010000019.1, on the reverse strand, counting down.
CAAAGCCCTGAGGGACTTCTCCTTCCACTTGCTGAGCCAGATACGGGCTCGTCGGGTTGTCATCGCCACTTTTTCCCGGAGTGCGGAGTCGACCGTTGGATGGCTACCCCTCGGGAGGATCGCCGCTTCGACGTGATGGAGAAGACAGAGAGGGAGCTGAATAATCTTCTTTTTCTTTTTGTGAACCCTTGTCTCTCTGATCCCGTATTCGGTGATCTTTTTTAAATGTAATAACAATAATAATGAATAAGTACTTCATTGTCTGTTAAGGGTTCTTTTATTTTAGTTCTCTGTTGTGCTTGTGCATCGTATGATTTTAATTTGTTATTATTAAGTGCATGTAATTTTGCAAGGATAAATTGCCTTTGGCACTTAGCCCCCCCTTTTTTTATGAAACGGTGCATTTGCGCTAGCGCATCTGCGCTGACACGTGTCGCGCAGCATACCTGCGCTAGCGCATCTGCGCTGACACGTGTCGCACAGCGCAGAGGGCAGCGCGGCGCTTCCTTTAACAGAGCTTTGCTCTGATTGGGCGCGCCTTTTTGGACGCCGCGCTAATGCATCTGCGCCAGGTGCGTTGCGCGCAGTGCAAAGGATCCAAAGCGTTGCTTCATTTATTAAAGTTTAAATTTTCAAAGCAAAGCTTTGTTTCTGATTGGGGGAAGATGAAGCGTTGCTTCATCTCTCGCCTCGGAATTTGAACAGAGCTTTGCTCTGATTGGGGTAAACACCTCACAGTCCATGGTAGTTTAGAGACATCATAGTCTGTAAAGTTTAAAGACATCATAGTCCATGAGTTTAACGACCCCACAGTCCGTAAAGTTTAAGGACATCATAGTGGTCACGCCCCGCTTCCCAGTGTACGGCGAAGTGGACGCGACGAGGCCCGCTACGTATGTACTCAGAAGTACATACGCTAAGCATAGCTAAGCAATATAAAGTAAATCACAAGAGACGAATGTTATAGAAATAACAACAACTTTTATTAATAACACTCTTTGTACAATGCATGAAAAGAAAGTAAAAGTGAAATGAAAAGCGATGCCTAAACAGTGGCATAACAGAAAATGAAAATACTGGAAAGAACAAGGTACAATATCTAGAGCTCTGGATCTTCGTGGAACTGCTCCAAATGTCACCGGTGGGCTCGATCTCAGCTTGGTCCAACGCACCTGACGACATTCAAAGAAGAAAGAAATAGAATGTCGTCAGCGAACAGGTCGCTCGGTAAGTCCCAAAGATAAGGAAGAAATAGACAGAGAGTAAGAGAGAGAGAGAGTAGCTTTTAATGTTGTATTGTATTGTCATATTATAGTAGTATGGTGTTAACGCTGTTATTGTAGCTTGGTATAGAAGGATGCCAGTGTATACGAGAGGGGTCTCAGTATGCTAGAGACCGGGGCAAATGGAAGTACAAGGCTCCGTTATACAACCCGGAACAACGGCAATTGGATTCAGGTTAGGTGTCTTAATCTTACCGTCTCGTGCCACCTTTAACACCTTCCGTATCAATCTACCCCTTAAACCCCGCGATATCTTGTTTGTATTGTTATCTTGTAAAATTGTATTGATTGCATGATTGACTGACTGACTGACCGAAACCATGATATCAGGAAACGGTTATAACCGTAGAGTCATGTAAATGGAATACTGGGAAACATGTAAAAGGAATATCCAAGGTTCGGTTCAGTCAAGTTATATAGATTGTTAACTGGATTCAGGGATTCATGTATTCATATTGGGTTGGAATATAAAAGAATATAGATTGAATTGAATCATATTTAAGTCAAAAATAGTCAGACTCTAACCCGAGTCAGACTAAAAGAAGATAATTTGAAGTTCTATAATTTGTTAGGGTCCTTATTGTAAATTATAAAACTTGAGGGGGTTTTATGTAAAAAGTACTATTGTATAGTTTTCAAAATACACCTCAAGTATTTAATATTCGTCTTTATAGTTATAATGAGTGAATTTTATTTGTGTTATTCTAGTGAACATATCCTAATAAAAGTATTAATTGATTTATTTGAAACTTATGGTATTTTAATGTAACTTTTAATCTTGTAATTTTAGAAAAAGATGGAAACTTCATGTTATGATAAAATAGGTGTTTAAATGATAATTAAATATATATTAATACAAGAATAATTTTAAATAATATTTTATTTTCCAAAAATCACATTTTTCTTAAATGCCGTATTTTAAACCTTTCGAGACCGAATGCTCCTTGCGGAGGTCTGAATCTCGCACTACTAGCCCGCGGGTGCACGATGAACCGTACTATCCCTAACGGGTTCCCCAGAGGTGGGTTATAGTGGCGCTTTGCATAGGTTTAACAAATACTATTCATTTAGAAAAACAGTTTTATAAATATAAGGTATTTATTTGTAAAAAGATATAGTTTTCCGTATTTTAGTTTCTAGGGTTTTCCTAAGCCAACTAGCCTATTTCTAAGGTCTAAACGATAAGTCATTAGAAGTCTCAAATCGCCTCTTCACCGTCAATTGCGGCCAGGTAAGTGCCAGATAAGTGGGAAGGAACCACAGTAGTGGGCCTAATTAAAAACCACTAGCCTTAGACACACTTGCCTAGACACCACAAGACAGTTTAGATAAACGATCGATTTCCATGACATATCGTGCTTTCATTTTAAAAGATTTTATTTAGAATTGTGTACAACTTAAAGCTTTCAAGAAAGGTTTATAAAGAATATGGTGTTTTAGTGAAAAGTCCTGTATTTTCGTATTCTATGTTTTGACGTTTATCAATTAGGGTTATATTTGTGTGTGTGTAGAGGTAGGTCATTACCTCGTGACTTATTTTAAGTTTTAATGAAGTTTTAGAGGTTAAACATGATATATTGAACTTGAAGGTATTAAAGCGCAAGAATACGGTATTTGAAAACGTTATCATTTCATGTGTGAAAATTCATTCAAATTGATTTCTACAAGTTTAGTGATCAAGATAAACATATTTAGGAGTGAGGGATTTAATTAGAACAAGAAAAATAAACTTTGTGGTATTTTTATGAAAAGAATACGGTTTTACAAGAAAGCTATCATTTCATGTGAGAAACTTTATTTAAATTGGTTTCTAGGTGATTAATAGTCATCATAGATAGGTTTAGGTATTATGTATTAGGTGACAAGTGGAAATTTGTAGAAAAACCGAATCGGAAATCGGTTTGTTCCGATTTCCGTCGGGTTCCAAAAAGTCGTATTTTCTATTAACAGAAAAGAAAGATAGAAGGGATGGGACTTACAAGTTTGGACAAGCTAGGGAGGCTAAGAAAGTGGTGGTTGTCGGTGCGTCGAAAACGTCGCGAAGGTTCTAGTACGATTGCCGGAATTCGTCGTCGGTTTCGGCAGCGCTTCGCTTCTCGCTCTTTTTCTAACGTACCGAGTTCTCTTGAGAATTTGGGAGAGTGGACTTAGAGTTGTAGGGTAAAATGGTAGAGGGTAAGGGTGTTTATATAGGGCTAGGCTAGGGTTAGGGTTTTAATTAAAAAAAATATATAAAAATCATTAAACCTAGGAGTAAAAGGGATTTATTGGCCAAATTAAAACCGATCCAGGTATAATAAGTGTGCAAGAGGGTTGACCAAGTCAAGAGCCAACTTTTCTCAGTTGGTGACTCGGCCGTCCGGCCAAGTCCGGCCGGCGGCGCCGGACCGAGTCGGCCGATTCGCCGGCCGGCGGCGCCGAGTCGGGCCGAGTTAGGCTTCCAGTGGCCGGTGATTTTCTGGGGGTACAATTTGGTATATTTACTTTTTGATGTCCAGTACATATTTTGGGAGTTATGGCCTTTTTACCGTTGACTTCCAAAGAAAAGTTAAAACAAAATAAATACAAAAATAATGTGGGGCATGGGATTTGAACTCCGGTGGCTTGGTTCAGCAGTGCAAGGTATTACCAATGAGCTACAAGCTTCTTCTTGTAATTATTGTGGTTTTTAATTACTTAAACTGATAGCAGCAAGAATAAATACTCCTAGTATACATTAAATTTAAAGTAATTTCTTGTACACTAAAAATGGAGTTATTTCATTCTTGTAGCTTGTAATTAAAAACAAAAATAATTACCTAAATCTTGTGCTCAGGCTAAAATACCCCTTTGTGGATTTTAAAAATATTTTGAAAAAAAAATTGTATAGGAAAAAGTGTATAAGAAAATTAGGGTTGTTACATTCTACCCTCCTTATAAAAATTTCGTTCTCGAAATTTGTAAAAGGAAAGTGTAACAGTACAAAAAAGTTTAGCGAATAAAAGTGATACGATGGTGAAAAACAAGGCTTACCGGTGTTACCTTGACCTACAGTCTCGGCTTCTACAGCTTCTAATGTGAAGGTCTGTCGTCGTGGTATATTCCTTCTAGCTGGAGGCACATTCTGCCTTTGAGACCTATTTCTCTGCCCTCTAGGCGTGTCCCTCATTGCCTGTTGGAATTGGTGAGTAGGCTGTGCAGGTGGTGGAGCAGGTAGTGCAGGACGAGTTGCAGGAGCCTGGATGGTTGGCCGCTGCGGTTGGTTGGTGTATGTGTGAGATGAGTTGTTGTTGTAAGGACAGTTCCCAATTCCGTGGTTGGATGCGCCACAAATTAAACACAGGCCTTTTGCGCGCCTACAGTCCTTCTGCGCGCCTACAGTCCTTCCACAAATATCCCTTTCTATGGCAGTAATGACAAATTTCTTCAGTCCTCCTGGGTTCAAACAATGGCCTGGAAGAGGCTCCACCTGCCATCTGGTTGGCAGGGCGCTTGACTCCTGCAGACTGAGGTCTGCCCCTCTCTTTTATTACTGCCTCATAACTGCGGGCAGCTTCTTGAGCTTCCTCGTGAGTCAAGAACTTTCCTGTGGCTAGAGCGGCCTTAATCTCGGTGTCCAAACCTTGTTGAAAGCGACGGGCTCTGATGTCGTCCGTCGGTATCAAGTGTGCCGCGAATCGGCTCAACATGGTGAATTCAGCGTCGTATTCATCTACCGATTTGTCCCACATTGATCCTTGCTGTAGATGAATAAACTGCTGCTCCATAGCAAACCTGGCAGTCAGAGGGAAATATTTCGCGTCGAACTTCTCGCGAAATGTCTTCCATTCAATCGGCTGTACCAGACGGGTTTCTTCCGCCTTCCACCAATTGCGAGCATTATCCGTGAGCTGTAGTTTTGCTACACGGACCCAAGCGTTGTCTGGCACTTGAGCTGCTGCCAGATCGTCTTCGATGCTTTGTGCCCATTCTTCCGCTTCAAGAGGGCTTCCTTTACCAGAGAACTGCTTTGGGTGCAAAGCCCTGAATTGCTTTACTCCCGGTGCATCGGTCTCAGGACGGTTCAAAAGTTGTTGCTGTCCCTCGAGAAGACTGTGGATCGCCTCGAATAGCATCGTTTGCTCAGTGGGTGGTGCAGGAACAGCTGGTGTGAGAGGTAGTGCTGGAGGGGTGTTGTCGACGTTGGTGCTGGTGTTGTTTGGGGAATCCATGACCCTGAAGAAAAATTTGGATTAGGACAGATTCAAATACATGAAATGATAAGATTCAAGGAATAGAGATTTGCAAGATTCAAAGAACATGAATTGTAAAGAATGTTTTAGTTGCTGGTTCTTGTGTTATATTGCTTAGGTTGTTCACACAGACCAGAACTGCATGACAGGGATTCATACAGCTCTGACCTGCATGGGCCACCAACAAAACCTGTCACGCCCCGCTTCCCAGTGTACGGCGAATTGGACGCGACGAGGCCCGCTACGTATGTACTCAGAAGTACATGCGCTAAGCGTAGCTAAGCAATATAAAGTAAATCACAAGAGACGAATGTTATAGAAATAACAGCAACTTTTATTAATAACACTCTTTGTACAATGCATGAAAAGAAAATACAACTGAAATGAAAAGCGATGCCTAAACAGTGGCATAACAGAAAATGAAAATACTGGAAAGAACAAGGTACAATATCTAGAGCTCTGGATCTTCATGGAACTGCTCCAAATCTTCACCGGTGGGCTCGATCTCAGCTTGGTCCAACGCACCTGACGACATTCAAAGAAGAAAGAAATAGAATGTCGTCAGCGAACAGGAAATAGACAGAGAGTAAGAGAGAGAGAGTAGCTTTTAATGTTGTATTATATTGTCATATTATAGTAGTATGGTGTTAACGCTGTTATTGTAGGTTGGTACAGAAGGATACCAGTGTATAAGAGAGGGGTCTCAGTATGCTAGAGACCAGGGCAAATGGAAGTACAAGGCTCCGTTATACAACCCGGAACAACGGCAATTGGATTCAGGTTAGGTGTCTTAATCTTACCGTTTCGTGCCACCTTTAACACCTTCCGTACCAATCTACCTCTTAAACCCCGCGATGTCTTGTTTGTATTGTTATCTTGTAAAATTGTATTGATTGCATGATTGACTGACCGACCGACCGAAACCATGATATCAGGAAACGGTTATAACCGTAGAGTCATATAAATGGAATACTGGGAAACATGTAAAAGGAATATCCATGGTTCGATTCAGTCAAATTATATAGATTGTTAACTGGATTCAGGGATTCATGTATTCATATTGGGTTGGAATATAAAAGAATATAGATTGACTTGAATCATATTCAAGTCAAAAATAGTCAGACTCTAACCCGAGTCAGACTAAAAGAAGGTAATTTGAAGTTCTATAATTTGTTAGGGTCCTTATTGTAAATTATAAAACTTGAGGGGGTTTTATGTAAAAAGTACTATTGTATAGTTTTCAAAATACACCTCAAGTATTTAATATTCGTCTTTATAGTTATAATGAGTGTGAATTTTATTTGTGTTATTCTAGTGAACATATCCTAATAAAAGTATTAATTGATTTATTTGAAACTCATGGTATTTTAATGTAACTTTTAATCTTGTAATTTTAGAAAAAGATGGAAACTTCATGTTATGATAAAATAGGTGTTTAAATGATAATTAAATATATATTAATACAAGAATAATTTTAAATAATATTTTATTTTCCAAAAATCACATTTTTCTTAAATGCCGTATTTTAAACCTTTCGTGACCGAATGCTCCTTGCGGAGGTCTGAATCTTGCACTACTAGCCCGCGGGTGCACGATGAACCGTACTATCCCTAACGGATTCCCCAGAGGTGGGTTATAGTGGCGCTTTGCATAGGTTTAACAAATACTATTCATTTAGAAAAACAGTTTTATAAATATAAGGTATTTATTTGTAAAAAGATATAGTTTTCCGTATTTTAGTTTCTAGGGTTTTCCTAAGCCAGCTAGCCTATTTCTAAGGTCTAAACGATAAGTCATTAGAAACCTCAAATCGCCTCTTCACCGTCAATTGCGGCCAGGTAAGTGCCAGATAAGTGGGAAGGAACCACAGTAGTGGGCCTAATTAAAAACCACTAGCCTTAGACACACTTGCCTAGACACCACAAGACAGTTTAGATAAACGATCGATTTCCATGACATATCGTGCTTTCATTTTAAAAGATTTTATTTAGAATTGTGTACAACTTAAAGCTTTCAAGAAAGGTTTATAAAGAATATGGTGTTTTAGTGAAAAGTCCTGTATTTTCGTATTCTATATTTTGACGTTTATCAATTAGGGTTATATTTGTGTGTGTGTAGAGGTAGGTCATTACCTCGTGACTTATTTTAAGTTTTAATGAAGTTTTAGAGGTTAAACATGATATATTGAACTTGAAGGTATTAAACCGCAAGAATACGGTATTTGAAAACGTTATCATTTCATGTGTGAAAATTCATTCAAATTGATTTCTACAAGTTTAGTGATCAAGATAAACATATTTAGGAGTGAGGGATTTAATTAGAACAAGAAAAATAAACTTTGTGGTATTTTTATGAAAAGAATACGGTTTTACAAGAAAACTATCATTTCATATGAGAAACTTTATTTAAATTGGTTTCTAGGTGATTAATAGTCATCATAGATAGGTTTAGGTATTATGTATTAGGTGACAAGTGGAAATTTGTAGAAAAACCGAATCGGAAATCGGTTTGTTCCGATTTCCGTCGGGTTCCAAAAAGTCGTATTTTCTATTAACAGAAAAGAGAGATAGAAGGGATGGGACTTACAAGTTTGGACAAGCTAGGGAGGCTAAGAAAGTGGTGGTTGTCGGTGCGTCGAAAACGTCGCGAAGGTTCTAGTATGATTGCCGGAATTCGTCATCGGTTTCGGCAGCGCTTCGCTTCTCGCTCTTTTTCTAACGTACCGAGTTCTCTTAAGAATTTAGGAGAGTGGACTTAGAGTTGTAGGGTAAAATGGTAGAGGGTAGGGGTGTTTATATAGGGCTAGGCTAGGGTTAGGGTTTTAATTAAAAAAAATATATAAAATTCATTAAACCTAGGAGTAAAAGGGATTTATTGGCCAAATTAAAACCGATCCAGGTATAATAAGTGTGCAAGAGGGTTGACCAAGTCAAGAGCCAACTTTTCTCAGTTGGTGACTCGGCCGTCCGGCCAAGTCCAGCCGGCGGCGCCGGACCGAGTCGGCCGATTCGCCGGCCGGCGGCGCCGAGTCGGGCCGAGTCAGGCTTCCAGTGGCCGGGGATTTTCTGGAGGTACAATTTGGTATATTTACTTTTTGATGTCCAGTACATATTTTGGGAGTTATGGCCTTTTTACCGTTGACTTCCAAAAAAAAAATTAAAACAAAATAAATACAAAAATAATGTGGGGCATGGGATTTGAACTCCGGTGGCTTAGTTCAGCAGTGCAAGGTATTACCAATGAGCTACAAGCTCTTTCTTGTAATTATTGTGGTTTTTAATTACTTAAACTGATAGCAGCAAGAATAAATACTCCTAATTTCTTGTACACTAAAAATGGAGTTATTTCATTCTTGTAGCTTGTAATTAAAAACAAAAATAATTACCTAAATCTTGTACTCAGGCTAAAATGCCCCTTTGTGAATTTTAAAAATATTTTGAAAAAAAAATTGTATAGGAAAAAGTGTATAAGAAAATTAGGGTTGTTACAATAGTCCATGAGTTTAAGGACCCTACAGTCCGTGGAATGTCTGGTTGTCGGGACCCGTCACCTCTCTGAAGACATTGAAGGATTACGACGACAAATATCAGAGGAGTGAAGAGATGTATCCTTGAACCAAATGCCGGATTGAGAAGGAATGAGATGAACATTACTTTGAATGCCATCTGAGATCAATTTTGAAAGACCTGAACATAATTAGGGCTCGTTAAAAACAAGGTTTTGGCTTTGGGAGACTTAGCTAACTTGGGCTAAGATTGGCCTATCATAGTGTTAAACACTAGCATATGTTCGGCGCTCACGTGCTCCCACGTGAGGTCTTAAAGTATTGTTTAAGCACTGAAGATTTGAAGCGCTCACATGGGGTCACGTGAGGCGCTTGAAGTAGTGTTAAACACTGAAGATTTGAAGCGCTCACGTGGGGTCACGTGAGGCGTTTGAAGTAGTGTTAAACACTGATCATTTGAAGCGCTCACGTAGGGTCACGTGAGGCGCTTGAAGTAGTGTTAAATACTGAAGATTTGAAACGCTCACGTGGGGTCACGTGAGTTGCTTGAAGTAGTGTTAAACACTGAAAGTCTGAGGCGCTCACGTGAGGTCACGTGAGGCGCCTGAGATTTGGCACAGCTTCTTTGAATTTGTTCCCTTTTTCTTTTCTGAGTGCTGAGCACTATTGGGTCACGTGGGATCACGTGAGGCCTCCCCAAAGACTGAAAGCTGCCTTTGTTTTATTCTCTTTTGAAAAGTGCTAAGCACTATTAAGGGGTCGCGTGATGTCACGTGAGGCGCCCTAAAATAGAAACTGCCTTGGGTTTATTCCCCCTTTTTCTTCTGAAGGGCTTGTTCATGGGTCACGTGGGAGCACGTGACCTGATCTCATTTGTTTTCTCTCGTTCAACACGGGTGCTCACGTAGGAACATGTGATCATGTTTGGGTGTTAATCTTCTTCTTCTTTTTTACGTGCATGGAGATCTTGAGTCAAGTCCCCTGTTTGATCAGAATTAAATTCTTATATAGGGTTGAACCCTAATTTTATTTAGAGTAATTAAATTCCTATATGTTCTAAGAATTAAATTCTTTGAACTCAATTCTCCCCCTAGGTTTTGAATCTGCATAACAAATTTTCCCGATGAGAATTAAATTCCCAACTTATGGAGAGATCTGCTTCTGCAGATCTTCAATAAGAGGAAGAACTAAGTTCTTTTTAGAAAAGTTAAACTCTTATGAAAGTGAAGAAGAGATAAAATATTCTCTGTGTTTTTCTTCCTTCCCTTACTTAGGGTTTCTTTTTCTCTGAGGAGATCTTCCTCTTTCTGGAGAATTCAATTCTTTTCTTTTGGCTTACGAATGGGTTTTTTCTCTCCCCCCTCTTTTTTTGTCTCTAAAACTTGGCTCCTATTTATAGAAGAAAGAAAAGAATCAGTTTGTTCAGCCAATCCCTCATTGAGAGATTTTGATTGGTTTTATAACCAACATGATCTTTTAGATCACTCGATGAATTTTATTCACCGTTGGATTTTTAATCCAAAGACTTCTATTTCACATCATATATTTCATTTGTTGTTCCTGACAAATTTTAGGAAAATATTTCCTTGCACAGAATCTTCCTATAAATTGGTGATTTTTAATCACCATTGGATTTTTAATCCAACGGTGCTCTACTCTATAGAGTGCAATCTTTCTTGTTTGGAAAGATCTAGCGAAATATTTTTCCAATTAGGGCTGTTGATATCATGGTTTCGGCAAGTGATCCATATATATTCAATATACCCTAATTGGAAAAATATGTAGATGGAATATATCCATGGTTCGGTTCAGTCAATATAGATTGATTAGATTGAATAGACGGATTCATAGATCCGTGTTGTATTGTAGTTTTGTAATTTCATACTTGAATCATATTCAAGTCAGATTGATTATATTGAGACTCAGCCTGAGTCAGACAATTAGAAAAGAAATTGAAGTCCTGAATTATATTTTGGTGCTATCGGTAACTGCTGGACATGGACGGCTGGATTTGTGTCTTTTCAAAGACAATTACCGTGTTGATAACACCGTTTGTTAAGTTGTCTACCTTAAATAGGCAAGCACCCATATCTCCGGCTCCCTGAGGCTCAAGAGACTGGTCCCGCTTAAACCTATGTTTACTAGGGGTCCTTATTGTAATTTAGTATAACTTGAGAGAGTTTTATATAAAAATAATTTTGTATAATTTTCAAAATACACCTCAAGTATTTTATTATCGTCTTTAGAGTTTTCATGAATGTATATTTTATCAATATGACATTTCTAGTGAATAAAACCTAATTTCATAATATATGGTATTTATTTGTAATATTGGATTTGTATGGTATTTTCTTGTAAATGAGATGTTTTTCTTGAATTTTGGAAATATGGAATATTATTAATATTAAAATTAGATATTTTGATATTAATTACATTTATATATATATTTATTAAAAATATAAGTTTTATTTATAATAGAAATCACATTTTCTAAAGAAAATTGTATTTTAAATCTTTCGAGATCGTATGCTCCTTGCGGAGGTCTGCATCTCACACTACTAAGCCTGAGAATGTGCGATAATCCGCACAATCCCGAACGGGTTCCCCAAATGGGTTGTAGAGGCGTATTTGCGAAGATTTGTTAAAATATACATCTTGTAGAAAAATGTTTTTTATAAGTCGGAGGTAGTTATGTGTAAAATCATATTTTCCGAATTTATGTTCTCAAATTCCATCGTGCTATGTTAGATATGTGTGTTGTGAGGAGGTAGGTCATTACCTTGTGAGCTACCTATAGGTATAATAAGGAATTGTGCTGGTTTATGTCGAAACTAAACTATATGGTATTTTTCTGAAAAAGTATAATACAAGTTACAAAAATGATTAGTTTGATATGCCACTTGTTTTATTAAGTTTGTTAATGTTTATTAGTCAACATATAAGAATATGGTTTTATTTTATTAAAGAAAAGTGCAGTTTTTTAAGGAAAACCGAATCGGAAGTCGGACTAACTCCGCTTCCGTCGGGTTTTAGTTTTGAAAGTTTTTTGAATAGAGAAAAGAAGAAGAACTAGGGACTTACATGTTGATTAGTTAGAGAAGAGAAAGAGGAAGAGATGGGAGTTGCCGATGCGTCGTATTATCGTCGGAAACTCCTCGGATTGCCGTCGGAAGTTCGTCGGAGTTTCACCCTTTTGCTAACCCCACTTGCACACAAAAAGTCTTGGGAATTTTCTTGAGAGTTTGGGCAGGGATTTCGGAGTGAGGAGGGGTGATTTGAGAGTGGTATTTATAGGAAAAATCTAGGATTTAGGGTAGTGAAAGGGTATGATAAAAATTGTATTTAAATTTGCATTAAAAAGGATTAAAAGGGGGTATTTTAATTCTCTGGTTAATTTCAGAGAATTTAAACAGTGCAGGGGGGGTGGGGTAGGCCAAACGGTGCAGGGGGTTCAAGAAAAATTGGGATCGGACCGAGTTGATCTAGCGGCGCCGGCCGAGTCAGCCGATTCGCCGGCCCGAGTCGGACGAGTCGGGGCTCGTCTTGGCGCCACATGTCCCTGACGCTTGATCTACAGCAGTGGACTCGTTTGTTTTATGTGTGACTCTCGGTTTTACGTATTGTGCATGTGTTGACCTTTGGGCTTCTAAAATATTAAAAGAATTTAATTAAAAAAATATGTTTCTGATGGGATTTGAACTCTGATGCTTTGGTTCAGCAGTACAAGGTCTTACCAATGAGCAACAAGCTCCTTCTTGCTGTTTAAAAGCAAAATAAATTCTTATAGTACTCACATGAATTGTAAATACCCCAAGTATACATTAACTTTAAATGAATTTTATGTACACTAAAATTGGAGTAGTTACAATATTTATAGTGAAACTGGGTATTACATTATAGCTTAGTTATATAAGGATGCCGGCGTACTCGGGAATATCCGTTAGTGCCACAGAACAACAGCAGATAGGAGAGAAAGCGTTCTGTTTCATCTACGGAACCACGGTTAACTGGAAGGGGAACCCCGAGACCCTTAATACAGCCTTATGCAATCTAAACTACTCCACCGTGTGTCTAGGTTTGTTATATATGGGTTCAGTAGGGCGTTAGCACGTGGATCTGCTAGGCATGAGAATAAAAGGCGTTCACTTTTCATGTCAAGGTTATTCAAATATCAGATCTCATATTATTACCTCAGGCCTAGGGTCCTTGCGTCCAACTTCAACCGTGCAAGTATAACCAGTTATGATAGAATAGCAGGGGTTTATGAACTCCCATGGTATTTAATTGTAAAGAGGCATTTTAGAAAGCTCTGGTATTATGATGTAAATATGACTTTTTTGAAAAGGTTGAGGTATTTTAATGAAAATACGACATTAGATAAGTCGAGATATTTTAATGAAAATACGACGTTTAGATAAGTCGAGACTTTTTAATGAAAATACGATTTCAGATAAGTCGAGGCATTTTAATGAAAATACGATTTCAGATAAGTCGAGGTATTTTTATGAAAATACAACTTATAGAAACTTTAGGGTATTTTAGCAAATATTGCAAAAATTCAGGATTTGAAATTTTTAGGGTATTTTAGTGAAAGTAGAACATTAGGAACCTAAGGATATTTTAGTGTAAATTATTGTCACATCATATTAGAGCAACGATTAAAAAGACGGGAAACTGTTTATTTGGATTTCTGCATTACCTCGGATATAAACTTGCAATATTTCAATATGAAAACGGGCAGCATAACAACATAGGGAGGGTTGATGAAAAAGTAGCTAAAAAGGGGTAGGTTGTTACTCCAAGTCTAAAGTGTGCAAAAACTTCTTTTAGGTGTGTGGGTCAAAAAGCTAAATATGATTGATATGAGTTCATCGTATTTGTCAAGATAATTATACTATGGATAGGCAATAAATTCGTATCAAGATTTTTGGGTGGACATAGCATTGGATGAGATTAGCATACTAAGAGGAAGCGACCAGATCGAGATCGAGATCGAGGTCGAGGATCCTATTTTTGATTTGGTTATCGAAACGACGACGAAGTCACCTTTTCTAGGTTTTCTCACTCCTTGGATTTTTGCCGGACGTGGGGATGCATTGTTGCATAGGTCTTTGAATTCCGGTCGTTCCGGAATTTTCGGGAGTCTCCGCGGAGTCCAGAAGTGAAAGAAAAATGCAGTGAGGACTTTATTTATAGTTCCAAAACCTCATCCAAACGCTCAAAATCCCTCAAAATCCGTCGAAATTCCCAGATCTCGCCAAGTGTCGCCTCCGCAAGCCGCCACGTCACCGCCTCCTCATCTAATCCCACCGCCCGGGCATTGCACGTAATTGCGGTGGGGCCCACCAAAAAAGTTGCGGCTGCTACGACTTCTTATTTTTTTAAAACATATTTAAAACAGTTCTTAGAATAGGACAAATCATTAAAAATATTTTAAAATATCAGAAAAATATCATAAAATTCAAGAAAAAATATAATTAGCATTTTTCTTCACGTTCCAATACTTTTTTGCCCAGAAATATTTTCGTTTTTCATTCTTAAAAATATTTTGTAAACCCTTTCTCCTTTCTAAAAATTCAAATTAATTTCTTAAAAATTCCCAAAATATATATTTAATAGTTTAAAATGTAAAATGACATTTTTCTGACATTTTCCAACAAAAGAACACGAAAATAATTAACGATACTCAGAAAAATCTTAAAGACCTTTATTAACGTATATAAAAAAAAATCCCTGGGTGCACCCTTAAAAACCCCCTAAATGATATCTTCTTACAAATCTAACTTGGTTTAATAAAGCCTATCCCTATAAAACAACCGGGTTAGAAATCCGTTCAAGCTCCTTCATGTGCTCTAAAAGGATGCGTTAAGGTTGAACCGAAATCAAAATCTTAATAAAATGAATGACCCCAAAATGGCACGGTATGTTTGACCTTGGATTTTAGTTTTGTTCCGACCTGGCTCATGTGAAGCTCTGCACGTTCAGCTCGTTTAACAATCCAGTTACCAAACCCGGCCCGTTAAGCAAAACCGTTTCTTCCCTCCCAAAAATCCTTCATCGATAAAAACAAAGTCTCGCCCTCGAGCTCTCCGTCGTCTCTCGCCATGAATAATCAGAAACTCTCACTCTCTCAAATCTCAAACCCTAACCGCATTCATCAATGGCCGCCATGATGGGATCTCTCTTCTCGCCTCCGACCATACCCAGCAAGCCCCATCTCTCTCCCTCGATCGTCCCTCGCCGTGAGAGGCCTATAGTTAGGGTTCGGGTTCGGCTCCCGATCCGATCTTCGCTGCAGGCAGATCCCGTCTCGGATCCAGATGCCGCGATCAGGTTCGATGCGGTGTCGGAGCTGGAGCTGAAGAGGAAGGGGTTCATGGGGCTGAGGAAGACGAAGCTCGTGTGCACGGTGGGACCTGCTTGCTCCGAAGATGGGGAGCTGGAGAGGATGGCGATTGGGGGGATGAATGTGGCGAGGCTGAACATGTGCCATAATTCGAGGGAGTGGCATCGCGATGTGATTAGGTCGGTGAAGAGGCTGAATCGAGAGAAGGGGTTCTGTGTTTCGTTGATGATTGATACCGAGGGGAGCCAGATGCATGTCATCGATCATGGGAGCGATTCGTCCATCAAAGCCGAGGTAATTTTTGCCTGATCTAAGGTGATTGGTTTGATCGATGTGGGTACTTTAGGGTAAACCTGTGCAGGATTTTGTGAAATTTTGAAAATCTATTTCATATAACTGAAAGCAGCTGATGGAATTATTATTAAAGATGAAATTTTTGTTGTCAGTACATTAATGTGTCAAAGGAAAGAACCAAGAAGTACTCGGCAGACCGGACAAGGGAAGCATTACTTATTTACATAGAGCATCAGAACTATCTAGCATTCCATGATTCTAATAGTAATGTAGAAAGTCTTGCTTTTGATCCTACAACTCTTTGAAATACGAACACAATGGTGACATCTTTAGTAGACTCTACTTAGATGTTTCATAAGCCTTTCATATATGAGAACATGGATTGGAATTTTCATGTGAACAGTAAAAATGTGGATTATTTTACTTTCGATGTTTAAGTGGGGATCTTTTTAGCTGAGGGTATGTCTGCAACACATAGTTAGGCCATGCCAGTTTGTTTGATAAGTATGTGCTATGTATGGACTATGAATTATTGTTGTTGTTGTTATTTTAATAACCTTGGGACACTACAGGATGGATCGATGTGGTTATTTACTATTGAGAAGTTCAAAGGTTCTCGTCCATTCACAGTTCAAGTGAATTTTGAAGGATTTTCTGAAGGTTTGTTGTATTTGGCAGATTGTTGTAGTCTTGAACTCTAACCTCCGTCCGTTTTTCAATTATTCATTTATTTGTTTCTCCAACTAAATGTTTATCTGTGCAGGCATCATGGTGGGAGATGAACTTGTCATAGATGGTGGTATGGCAACATTTGAAGTTGTGGAGAAGGTTGGGGCCGATTTGCATTGCAGGTGCACAGACCCAGGTCTGCTGCTGCCTCGAGCTAAATTGTCATTTTGGAGGAATGGAGAACTTGTTGGGAAGAATTCTGCGGTTCCTACTTTGTCAATGAAGGTCAGAATTTCTCTCTGCGTGAAGTTCATGCCCATAGCCCTGAGAATTCTGCTTAGTCTTAAATATTTCAAGCTACATTACCTTCTTAATTCTATATATGATCTCTTAAAATTTTGAATTATCTCATAATCTTTATACCATGAAATCTTCATTTTGATTTCATAGGACCTACTTTTTGTCTGGAGCTCTCCAATGCTTTATACTTAATGGTACTGTCGTATGACGTCATTAGGTGTGCAAAAAGCTAGAAGCTTTCCTCTGATTTCCTCAAGTTAATTGTACACGGACCTTTTTCGTCAGACGCAGTCCCTTGATGTGAGGAAAAAAGAAAAAAAAGTTAGTTTTATGGATTTCACTTAAATGAAGCTTTTCGAGCTTATATTTAATAGAAAGTGTAGTGCTTCAGAATATACACTTCTTACCGTTAAGGTGTTTTTGAGTTCAGGGAGAACGGTCTGACTGAACCAAATTGGTCATGATAGAATATGTTTTAGCTGATGGTTTAAATTCAATTCAGTGAGTATAACACGTTCTGCCTCAGCAAGTGCATATTTCATCTTTCTTCTATTGTATCTTCAGGTTTTAACTTTTGCACAAAATTGCTAGATGTAGGGCTTGCCATCCATGGTTATATTTATGAAAAGTCAGATGAAGAAATCAGTCCCATGGCAGTTGAGATACCTGATAATGGGAGATACCTTGTGCAGAGACGCTTATTATTTAATCATTATAGGAATACGTGAAAAATGTTTCAATTTAATGAGAAGAACATTACATAATGCACTCTGACAAATTATTCTAGTCATATCTTCCAACACATTTTTATTAACAACTATAATATTTATTTCAACTGATTCAAAACTTAATGTTGCATCTGAATGCCAAAATTTTTCCTGGGCACATAATAAATGTATCTATATGTAGGACTGGGCTGATATTGAATTTGGAATATCTGAGGGAGTTGACTTTATCGCCGTCTCATTTATAAAGGATGCTGATGATATCAAACATTTGAAGAGTTATCTTTCCAGAAGATCAGCAGAGTAAGCAATTCGTTAATTTTAAAATTTTAAAATATTTTTCATCTATCTACTTTTTAAATAAATTCTTATTGCTCCTGACTTCTAGGTATTTGATAAGTATATATACCTAGGACGCGGCTAAGACTATCATTATTCTTTAGTTCAATTTATCCACCTTGCCATTTAAGCATTCTATGCTAGGAAGTTATGGGACACGAAGACATGCATGCTAATGTACACTATTGGATGGTGAATTTAATTTTTGTTTGTTATAAGAACATCTGGTTTCTTATCGATTTCTGATATCAAAGTGCATGGGAGTCCTCCAAATTTGTCCATTATAATTTTGGTCTTAGAGATGACTGGAGCAGATCCCCCCCCCTTCCCCGTAACCTTGGACCTTGGTTTATGAATGAAAATCTGTATGCGTCACTTTTAATAATAATTAGCCATTACTTTAGACAAATAATTTGTCTCACAGGTTCGTTAAAGTTCTAGCAAAGATTGAGAGCATGGAGTCTCTTCAGAATCTAGTTGACATTATAGAGGCATCTGATGGGGTCATGGTGGCGCGGGGTGACCTTGGAGTTCATGTATCACTTGAACAGATTCCGGCAATCCAAGAAGCGATTACTCGAATGTGCAGGCAATTGAACAAGCCTGTTATAGTAGCTTCTCAGCTTCTCGAATCAATGATTGAATATCCAACCCCAACACGGGCTGAGGTAATATTTTGTTTATGTTTTCTTCACTGTACCACTTTGAATTAGTCTTAAAATATGATGTTATTACATGAAAAACCTTAATGCATTTTTCATGTGTTTCGGACCTTATAATGCTGTTTGCTTCATTGTCAAACTAGAGACAATGTTTTGGTTACATATATATACATAGTTCCATTAGTTTGCTAGCTACTCACTACCTATCATTTCCCCCTTTTCCCTTGAAATAAAGGTAGTTTTGAACCTTTTTTAATATTTTAATATGTAGATTTCTGTTCTCTCTCTCTCTCTTTAATATGTAGATTTCTGTTCTCTCTCTCTCTCTCTCTCTCTCTCTCTCTTTCTTTTTAGCATCTTCATCTATGAAGCATGGACTGGGATGCAACGATGACAATTTTCTGAAAGATAAGACATGGGGCATGGTGATACAATATTTCTATAATATATTAATTTGTATAATTAATTGAAATGTGAATTATAGTAACCACATTCATGAAGAACTATTGGTATTAAATAGTAAAAAAAATGAATGTAGGCCAACCAACACCGTCAAGCGATACTTTTGTAAGTTTGCTACATGTAACATAATAAGTTTACTCAGTTGAAAAACATCAGATACATTGTTTATCCAAAAGATAGACAAATGTATCATAAAACAGCTTAACAACAAGTCGATAATAGCAATGAGATAGAATCTAATCTAACAACATCAAGTATGAAGTGTGTGTTTATATTGGGGGTATGTGAGCGCATGCACACGCGTGCGGGCACACACATAAAGTAAGAAACATCAACTAGATGCCTACGCAAATCAAAGTTTAGTACATAATTTTCATTCTAACATCTGATTCTACTAGAAACACTTAAATGAAAAGCATGCAACATGCATATGTTAGCATACAACACATATACAGCGTATGTGGAGTAGTTACAACGTATTCAACACGGGTCGTGCAGCATTGGTGTCCAATTCCTTTTTGTACACAACATTTTGAAGTGTCCATGCTACATTGTTATTCATGTATAAATTTCTTACCATGTTGTTCTGAATTATTTATGGCTTCATGTTATTATTGGAAATTGTTTCTGCCCTCCACAATAAAGAAATTGTTTATTAGTTCTCGCGCTTCTGTTAAGAAGACATTGTCAAATGTATTGTTTGATTGATGCCATTGGCTAGACTAATTTTAAGTTGAGATATGCAAGTACCTTGATTTGGTTAGATGCTAATGCTGAAGTGCAAAATGTTATAAAAGATATTGAAATCTGAGTCCAGCGTCGTAAACTCTAACAAATGTTGTGATAGTGGGGCACTGAAAGCTACACACTAGTACAGAACCAAAGGAAACGACTGGCACATATACTGATGAAGATCTTGATATTTCTACTGTAAATCGCCATAAACCTTTAAGATGCTTGGAGAAAACATAATGCACAAAGTTCTCATTACATGTACAAGCATTTTTTGTATTTCAGGGTTATGTATTCCTCAAACACATATAGTAGTCCTGTGCAGCAACAGCGTACTTGACTATATAGCTAATAATGTCCTGCACCACACTTGATTGCTATCTATAATTAGAAACAATTCGTAGTAGTTCTGATGGCCTCATCCTAATTAATGGATTTCAATTCTATTTTTATTTGATTTTGATATTCGAATTTCTATTTCTATCTAACCCCTGTGAAATTCTTTACTTTTAAAATTTCCATCTTGCTCTCAATATCAGTGATTTAGCCATATACTGATGCCTAAGAGCGGTGATTAGGGAATTATTGACATTGAAATGAAATATAATGAAATCTTTATATCACATAATTAACTTAACTTTATTTATGAAGATTTCATGACTGGTTATGTTTGAAATATAATGATTATATGCTTATCACTTGTAACTAGTGGATAGCATCCTTCTAAGATTGAGAAGCAGGGTAATGATTCCACTATTATACTTCACAACAGTTATTAGTTTTGTGTCTGTAGAATATCAACTCTTCTCACTATCTATCGGCCATTGGTTTTCTTCTTTGTTACTTTCTTGCCTTTCCCTCTTTTCTGATGGAAAACTTATTTTGGCATAGAAAAGGTTGCAGATGTTTCTGAGGCTGTTCGGCAGTATGCTGATGCCTTAATGTTGTCGGGTGAGTCAGCCGTTGGATCATTTGCCGAGAAGGCTCTCTCTGTATTGTGCATGGCCAGTGGACGGATGGAGCTATCAAGTCGTGAGGAAAACCGCCAAAGCCTTCTAGTTCAATGGCAGCTTGCAGTCTCATTGCCTGACCGCATCTCTGAGCAAATCTGCGACAGTGCTGTTGGAATGGGTAGGTCATCTTGATTTGTTAGTTGCTTCTGTGGTGCTTTATCTGTTTTCATGGAGAAGTATTTCTGTCAACCATCACCACAAATTTGGAGTTGTGGAGTGAGGTTCAAATTCAGCCGTGCATGCATTTAGAACAGACCTTTGAAAAAAAGGATTGTTGTCCAGTAGCACTGGTTTAGGTTCAAATGGCCTTCAACCTGTGGAAGAGAGAATAATAACGTCTCCCTCAATTCTCAACACTTTGAACTTTTGGTGAAGCGATAGGGACTTGAAGATGTTATCAGAGTCACCCAAGTTCACATATCCCTCGACGTACATATTTAGTGGATCAAATATATAAAAAGAGTCGCTGTGCAAAAGCGTATGTTTTGGCATACATGAAGGATGCTCAAACATTAAATGTAGTGGATAAAAGTTATTGACTTGTTGTCCACACCCTCACCATAACTTTGGGGTTTTGCTGTAGTGGCAAGTGCTTTAAAAATGTTTAGTTTGTCAATGACTTGCTTTTGATATTTCACCTCTCTATCCATTTTGCTATGTTCAAATTAAACAATAATCACATATTCATATCAAGGAGCATATAAAGTAAATATTTTTTTTCTTCAGATTGATTAGTCTACCTACTAAACTGGAAATTGAAATAATGTCACCCATTCTGGAGCGATCATAATTAAATCTCAGCCTCAAACATGGTCTATTGTAATAGATAGGTTTCCATGACAACCTTCCTATCTTTCTTAAAACATCCAAAGAGCTGTCAATGAAGCACAATCACGAGTTCCCTAAACGTATTAGCGCAAAACAATTTGCAATGATTAGGTCGGTTGACTGAACAATTGGTCTAGGAGGAAAGCCAACATGTTAATGTATAAAAAATCCCTTTTACATGAGTGTCAGCCTATCAGCATTCGGAAGCTTACACATCTACTTGTCAATAATAGAAGACTTGTACCGTGGCTTCCATGCAGTAAAAGTTGTGGGAATGAACTATGGAAAGTTCCAGGTTTGCATCCTGTAACTAGCTAAGAGGAAATAATCAGATAAAGTAAATTCACTTGCATATGGGAAAACTGGTGAGAAGAAGCGAATATCAGGAGTTGAGACCATATTTAATTGATGGCTTTTGTGTAATAATACATAGGGTACACTACCCAAAACACCATTGAATTTTTCTCGTATTTTACATGACACCATTTGAAAGTACTTAAAAAATTACACATAACACCATTTTAAAGTTGCAATGAATATCCTGTCAATGGTCTTAATTATATTTTCAAGGTCCATTGGTAGGGGGAAGTTTCTCAAAAGTAAAACTTAAATTTCTATCCTCTCTACAATGCCTATTTATCTATATTTGCTATCTTAAAAGTGAAAGGGGTGAACTGATAGTTGTTTTTAGGTCACCCCAAAACTCAACTATCTTCTGACATGACCCTCCTAAATATCTATATCTTCCCCAAAATCTATTCGTTTATCTGGAGCCTCATCCTTGATTTACAAATCAGTTATACTAGAGAATATTCTCAAACGGTTTCACTATATGCTATAGCCGTTAGAAATTGGATGGTTATTGGCACATGACCATGTTACTCTCCAAATAATCAAATTACCAAGTTAAGAAGATCCCAAATCCTCTTTTTCACTCCCTCTCTTGTTCTCTTTCTCTCAATTTCACTCAATTCCATTTGATCTATTGACAGTTTTAAAATTGGAATTTGAGAAAGGGAGATGGTTTGGGAATTTAGAGGATTATAATGGAAGAACTACAACAAAGACTTTCTTTTATGGTTGAAAGAGGAAAATGGGAACTTGAGATCCCCGTCATTCTCAAAAAGAGAAAAACGAGAGAGGGGGTGGGGTGGGGGTGGGGGGGGCGATTTATAAAGGGGGTAAATCTCATCTACTTACTAACCAATCAGATGTAATTTGGACCCTTCTCTCGATTGGTCGATCAAACTTGGTGATCGGTGTTTTGTCAGTTGGAATGGGTGAACACACTTTGTTAGTAGTCCCTAGGGTTTCTATGATAGAAGAAAATGAGGAAAAGAAAGGATACGAAGGAAGAGCAAGAAGTAAATGATTTTTATTGATATTGTTGGTTTTTGAAAGGGATTTGTTATGAGCCGTTAAATCATGGTTTGTGTAACTGTGTTGTTGAGTTAAATTGGCAACGGGCAACCACCGATTGAGGTTCTTTGGTCAAATACAATGGTAAAGTTTCACATGAGATATTGAAAACTTTATCTGAAGTTTGGAGCGAGGCATACGAAAATAGGTATATTTTGGGTGTGGCTGAGAAAACCCTTATATTTATAACAATGATAAATGCAATCTTGTAAATCTGTTTCTTTTTCCCTTCCTAAATCACCATCTTATCTGCAGCGAACAGCCTTGCTGTGGATGCAATCTTTGTTTTCACCAGGCATGGATACATGGCTTCACTTCTATCACGAAACCGTCCAAATCCTCCAATATTCGCTTTCACCAATCACCCTGGTGCCAGAAAGTGTATGAATTTGCTATGGGGGGTTATCCCAATCGAAGTTTCGCTGTCAGAGGACTCTGAAGCTAATGTTAGAAAAACTCTCAACCTTATGAAGAGCAGGGGTTCTTTAAAATCTGGAGATGTAGTTCTTGTGGTCTCTGAACTGAGCTGCTTATCTGCTGCCCCTTCCGTTTTCCAATCAATTCAGGTCAAGAACATAGCTTAAAACTTGTAACGTATATCGCATGCTTCGAGTCTCATGTGTTCAGTAAAATATCTTTGTAAAGTGCAACCAATATTTATGGTAATTCTGATCCTGTATGCTGGTTAAATTGCTTTTGGTTGTATAGAAGAATAGCAACTCTCTTTTCAAAATCAGTATTTTTCAGCCTTTGATTTCTAGATATCTTTAGGTGGAATTTTAAGTATATGTTGTCAAAAGTTGGTGTTTGTTAATAAGCAGATTGCAGCTATTGAAAAGATAGGATGACATCATGCAATAGATGTAAAAATGATGGAAGTTTCATGCAAACCCTTGACATGAAACATGGATTATATTTAATTTGTTTTCCAGATAAAACTAATATTACAATCTCCATACTTTTAAGCACCTGTAAAGGGCTTGTAATCCTTAAGAGAATGCACAATACCCTGCACTGACCCACAAGCTGCAGCAATAGACACAACCAAGCAAATCATACTTAGCATCTGAAGCCATGACCATATAGTTGAGAACCTGGGAATCTTAGCCTGAGCAATGTACATCTCAACAGGAAAATACACAGTGAGAGGCCAGAAGGCGAGAGCTCCGATCAAACCCAAGAAATTGTTGAAGAAAGGGAAGATCATGGCTGTGACGGCGGTCACTATAACGTAGGCAGTTCTCCATATGAGACGGAAAAGGTTCAAGGGATAGACGCCGATTAGGGGAATTTTTATTGTGTGTTCGGCGGTGATGAAGGCATTATCAGGCCATTGGTTGCGGCTGAAGTTCTCGACGAATTGGAAGATCGGCTGGCAGAAGACCTGCAATGGTTGTAGCAGTGTGTCACGGCTCCATACATGAACGAAGCCATACATGACCGAAGTGTTTGTCTAGCGAGGATGTCTAATCATAACAAATATATTATAAATTTGCATTGGTAGCGTACCTGATATGCACCGACGAGATGGATGGCAATGCAGATATTAGCGATGTCAACGAGCCAGAACGGATCGTAGAAACCGAATCCGGTGAGGAAATTGCCAGGAGCGTCATTTCCGAATGCAGCGTAGCCCAAGACAGCGCAGAGCATGTAGAAGAGGGTCGTAGTGGACACTCCTATGAAGGAGGCTTTCTTCATTACCTTGTTCTCTGGGGGCTCTGGTTTCAGAGTGTCCTACAATAAAATTACATAAATTAATAAAATTTCAAAATATAAAATATATAATGTAAATTTACATGCTAAGGTGCAAAATCAAACAATTTAAACTCTATTTTTTTGCCGGCTTTTTTCTCTCTCTCTTTTTTGGGGTAAAACACTTTGTTTGAGAGTCTGACTATCTAACTTTACACTACATATGTTTTTTTTGGTTTAGTAATCTTATATCAATCATTTTCAAAAATGTTTATTCACATCACAAGAAAAAAAAAGTCTTAATTTCCAATTTCAAACAACCAAATATTTCAAGACTGTTTATATCCCCAATTTAACTATTTATAAATTCTATGATGACTTAGATTTAAACGTAATTCCATATAGCAAATATTTTTTTTTTCCCCATTCTTTTCGACTTCTCCATAATCCATAAGAATTTAAAAGATACCAACTGGCCATCTAGGATTCGAAAAAGCTTCTCTTGTCATCTTGAATTTGAAATTTATTAGAAGAGGATTGTTCAGGTTGACAACCGATCATAAAAGTATATCGGATCATTACCGGAACTTAATTTGTTTCATAGTTGATCACTTGATCCCATATTGATGGAAAAATGTTTAGATGATGGTGATGATGATAAATCCTATGGTGCTTAAGACTGTATACAAAGAATTATGAATGTCCGCACACTTGGCAGTGATCTATACTAAGATACAGTAGGTCAATAAAGATCTTTAACTCAAAACTATCCATCCATTTGGAAAGTATAAATCTAGTGCGCATAAATCAATTAGCTAAGTTAGAAGAGAATAATAATGCTAGTTGTCACCGTTGATAACTATTGGCCTTTTTTCTAGATACAAATCATGTACCCAAGACTAGAAAAAATGAACAAAAATGTGCCATGTGTGTTGCTTTTTGCAACCTTTTTGTCATCTTCTATTGATTGCGTTTCCGTGTGTTTTAGACTTACAGTAGAAACAAATAATGCATGAAACTGTTGAGAAAAATTGTCGACTTGTTGATTGTCTTTGCTTTCAGAAATGTGTATAATTCCATTTGTGTCGCATAAATTTAATATAAGAAGTTGAATTATCAAACCAAACAACAACTACACCTCTATATCTTATTCTAAATTTTAAGGGTCGGCTTGTATAGCCTTTTTATATGTCTTTTTGGAAATCGAAACGACGGCCTCTCATTTTCTGAATTAGGTCCAGTTGGTATACTCGACGGGTTCGGATAATGGATTGTAAACACGTCGGGTTCGGCCAAGTAGACCAACAATATCTACAGGACTACTTTTTCCAATCTTATATAACCGATTCAAGGAAACCTACAATCAAAGGTAAATATGTATTTGCATATACTATGCTGAAAATTACTTGAAACATGTTAGCTTTAACTTTACCAGATACCCAGAAGATTAGTGTTGAGACATACTTAATTTCCTAATACATTCTTAATTTGTTACATTAATCCAAAGCATTCTTTCAAAGCCAAGATTTGATTCTCTTAGCTTGGCACCATCCATTGAGCTAGCTAGCATCATGTGTACTAAAAACAAATGAAAGGTACTAAAATACATGTATTTATTAATCAAAAAGGGCATCTCTCATAGAATATATATATAACACACACACACACCTGTATCTCAATGAGGACATTGGAGTAAGAATAAGCAAAAGCAATATCTCCAAGAGCTTGGAATGTCCTCCACACTTTCTCACTCCCAGACACATCAACCCCAACTGTGACCCCTGTCAATGTGGTCCTCACTTGATGATCACCCTCTACGTTAATTCACATATTACATAAGCAAAATTAATATTAATCATACGCATACAAAAATTATATATATTTCATGCATAAACTTTAAGTTTTTGTAGATTTATTGTATGAAGAATAATGTGTGGCTCACCAGCAATTTTGGCAATGGAGAGGCCAAGGCCAATGAAGGAGTAGGCAAAGGACATGATGGCTGCCACAATGGAGAGCCACCAAATCTTGTGGAAGTTTGGGATTTGAGATAGCACCATCTGGATGCATGCATAGATGATCATGTATGTGTTGTGGGACACATTGCATGCTGCATCATGCCCATGCTTATGGAAGCAGTTTGATCTCTTAATGGCTCTGATCAATTTCATAACATGCGAAAATACGCAGCAGCAGTGACGGTGACAGTGATTTTATTCCTACTAATTAACTTCGAAGTTTTGGTTGCTTACCCCATGCTTATTGCCGTCGTGATTGTGTAGCCGATGGTCACCCCTACAAGATTCACATACTGGGCTAATCCGCAAAGCTTAAACTTCATCCCACCTAGTAAAATAAGCCAAAAAGGATATATATATAATCATTGAAGACAAACACATGAAATCTCTTTTAATTAATTAACAAAATCTGTGTAATTAATTATGGAATAATTAAGACCTAGATTAGCTCTGACAACATCCATGTAAGTGTAGTTCCTTTTGCCATGAGACCTGTAGCAGTCCACAAGAAGGCTGGAGCAGAACCAGGTGATGAGAGAGAAGGCCATGAGGACTGTGGGGCCCACAACCCAGCCCAGCTGAGCAATGGCCCAAGCCAGTGAGAGCACCCCAGAGCCAATCACTGCTGTGATGATGTGTGCGCTTGCGGTCACCAATGTCCCTGCAAGCAAAATTTTATCATTCATTTATTCATCAAAG
The DNA here is from genome assembly GCA_030015575.1 of Agapanthus africanus. NCBI lineage: Eukaryota > Viridiplantae > Streptophyta > Magnoliopsida > Asparagales > Amaryllidaceae > Agapanthus > Agapanthus africanus. The sequence continues at coordinate 886,735,323 of JASDDO010000019.1, read as the reverse complement.
TAATTTCACATATAAATGCTGGCCAAGAGCGAAACAGAACACATGCGCATCATGCATGCACCGGATGAGATCACCTGTTCTCTTCACCCGTCCGTCGTCATCATAACCCTCGCCTCTTCCGTCGATGTCGAAAGCCTCGTCGACAGCGATGGACTTGCAGGGGGCAAACTGGTCCTTGGCACTCTCCATATTGTTAAAAACTAAGAGCTCATTGAGAGAGCAAGAAGCATAGGAGGGGGGCTTTATATAGAAGGGTGTTTGCATCAAGGGGTGGTCTATACACGAAGATAAGGTTGGTTTAATGCTATTGTAGGCATCAGCATAGAAACAAGACACATAAACACACACACATATGCAAATGGTATGTAATGTATTTGTTCCTTGTGAGTACAATGAATGTGTACTGATCCTGTACGCACATGACATGTATACATCATTTATATAGGCGGCTACAAAGTTATTGCATCACAAGCTTCAATGCAGGGTTTTTTTCAGAGGATCGGAATTGATAAGCTCATCAAGCTCCAAGCTTTCAATTGCCCTCAATTGAGCAAGGTTTTGCTATCCTGGCCTATTTGTTTCTCCGGGTTTGTGCGGAAAGTGCAAAGTACGAGTTGAACCTCCTTTTTTTCCTTTACTTTTAGCCTGTTTGGCAAAATATCAGTTAGGAAGGCCTCCATCTCCTATCATCACAATATATGTATATGATCCCAAAATCACTTGCACCATGTTCCCAAATCCTTTCCTTGGGATCACCACATATGAGTATCTCAACAATATCATACACTTTTGTTTTACCCCCTCGACTGATTAAAGATTTTGAGCCTTTCGGTGCATGTTTTGTCTGTATGCATGAAGCAATTATGAAATTTATTTGACGCATGATAATTAATAGAGTAAAAGGACAGAAGAAACATGAGGTGGTGATGATATGGAGAGCAGAGCACAGGTGTAGATAAATGGGGATGGACACACTAGGATGGTTAGGTCAAGAGACCATGTGACCCATCATTCATTATTGAAGGGGAAGCTCTTACGTTTTGATTCATGATGGAGACATCAATTGGATGAATATTAATCTTTTTACAGGATAAGTCGGAAAAAACTACTATGCAAGGTTTTGCATGGTGCAAGTTCTTGTATAGAACTTGGATGGGCTTTCCCCACTTGCAAGGGGACCACATTCAATGGCTCTAGAGGGGCTTGCACCATGCACGTCACGACCCACCCTCAATACAGAGAGTATTGTCCGCTCTGGCCGTAGCCGCACGGTTTTGTCCTTCGGGACGGACTGGAACCGACCAGGGGCCACTTCCCAGGAGGTCACCCATCCCAGGACTTTCCTGGCCCGAGCACGCTTAACCACGGAGTTCTCAAACTCCTGTAGTGCCAGTTCACTTAAAAGGCGCCTCTGTATTGAAGAGTGGTATCATTCCATTTATAGTACAGATCTGTCCTCTTTCGGAATGTATTCCGAAAATTCCCCATTGTTTTATAGTGGGTCCCCATGCTTATCTGGTATAAATGGGTATACCGGATAATACATGGGGTATTACATTCTCCCCCACTTAGAACAATGGTTCGTCCTCGAACCACAGACCTACACTATTGAGGAACCAGCTCTGATACCATTCTGTCACGATCCACCCTCAATACAGAGAGTATTGTCCGCTCTGGCCGTAGCCGCACGGTTTTGTCCTTCGGGACGGACTGGACCCGACCAGGGGTCCAGTCGTGGGTCCCCATGCTTATATGGTATAAATGGGTCTACCGGATAATACATTGGGTATTACATTCTCCCCCACTTAGAACAATGGTTCGTCCTCGAACCACAGACCTACTATTGAGGAACCAGCTCTGATACCATTCTGTCACGACCCACCCTCAATACAGAGAGTATTGTCCGCTCTGGCCGTAGCCGCACGGTTTTGTCCTTCGGGACGGACTGGACCCGACCAGGGGCCACTTCCTAGGAGGTCACCCATCCCAGGACTTCCCTGGCCCGAGCACGCTTAACCACGGAGTTCTCAAACTCCTGTAGTGCCAGTTCACTTAAAAGGCGCCTCTGTATTGAAGAGTGGTATCATTCCATTTATAGTACAGATCTGTCCTCTTTCGGAATGTATTCCGAAGATTCCCCATTGTTTTATAGTGGGTCCCCATGCTTATCTGGTATAAATGGGTATACCGGATAATACATGGGGTATTACATTCTCCCCCACTTAGAACAATGGTTCGTCCTCGAACCACAGACCTACTATTGAGGAATCAGCTCTGATACCATTCTGTCACGACCCACCCTCAATACAGAGAGTATTGTCCGCTCTGGCCGTAGCCGCACGGTTTTGTCCTTCGGGATGGACTGGACTCGACCAGGGGCCCACTTCCCAGGAGGTCACCCATCCCAGGACTTCCCTGGCCCGAGCACGCTTAACCACGGAGTTCTCAAACTCCAATAGTGCCAGTTCACTTAAAAGGCGCCTCTGTATTGAAGAGTGGTATCATTCCATTTATAGTACATATCTGTCCTCTTTCGGAATGTATTCCGAAGATTCCCCATTGTTTTATAGTGGGTCCCCATGCTTATCTGGTATAAATGGGTATACCGGATAATACATGGGGTATTACAATGCAAGCCCTTCTAGAGTAGTTTTTTCCAGATAACTCTGTTTGTTTCTCTGGAGTTAAAAATCAAGAACTGAAACTCTTGTACGAAAATGAGTGGAGAGTTGAAATTATTGTGTTTTCTTAGAAGAATATTTTTATACTTGAAAATAGGAGTTTGAAAATTCTGTTTTGGTAAAGCTCTTAACAAATTAGAATTTCAAGAATGAAATTAGAGAGAACCAAGATACTCCACTTAAGAGAGAAGCAACAATTAAAAAGAATACATCGTATTAATGTGAAAACCTCCTGTCCAACTCCACCCAAAAAGCTACGGAATTGAGCTTATGAAACTTTTGGTGTTTCTGAAGTTCGAACCCCGCACTTTCCCCAAAAGGGAAATGCCTATACCAACTGAGCTGTTGCTCATTAGTTAACACCTATATCAAATCCCTTTACAACCCTAATTACTGGTCGGTCTAGGGTAACTAGATTTTCATATACAGTATTGTATCCAACTCTAGTGATAAATTCAAGGCATACTATCTATCTGTAACGACCACAAAATCTCAGTACTTTCTTTGTATTTTCCTTTCTTCAAGAAATACCTTTTTTCTTTGGAACACTTGTATATTTATTTATTTACTTTCAAATAATATACATGGTCCACTTTTGTATCTATTGGTTATCACATTGCATCTCTATTTCACAGGTCGTGTGTTCAAACCCTGATTTAATTATTTTAATCCCTAAGTTTTAAAACTAATATCATATTTTTTTAATAACTAAATATTTATTAATATTTTAAAGGAAGAGAAGAGAGAATACTATATACTTGTTATATATAAGTAAGTTATGACTGATTACATAGCAGTATTTTGATTTGGACTATCGTTGTTTCATTCCTACTGTTATGCTTTTAATTCAATTAGTTATTCGAACTTATAATAAGTGTCATTGGACTTAGAATTTATATTTTTAATTCTTACACTTGTTATCTATTTGCTTGTATTACGCTTAGCGTATTCGTGGCGAGAAAAAGTGTTTCTCATTGTGAATACGTTGCGGGTCTCATCCGCTCTAGCTTTCCATATTTTGGTAAGCGGGATGTGACAAATTTTATTGGTGGCCTATGCAGATTAGTTCTACATGACCATTGAAAGCAGATATTACAAGAATTTAAAGTCCAACATTTATTACTCTTCTTGAATCTTATTCTTTGAACCCATCTTGATCCTTTCCTTATATTTTCGATCCTTGACATTATTATCTATTTTTCATCTTATTTTCTTGAATCTATCGTTACTTTTGTCTTTTCAATTCTTGGCGTTTCGTTCTGTCCCAATCGATTCTTTTCTTTCGGACGAAACATCAATGCTTGGGAGTGACAATCGGGAGCGCGAAAACAACTTGCATGATACTATCTTTATCTTACCCTATTACAATATACTCTTGAGAGAATTTCAGGTATGAAATTCTTTTAAAGATGGTAGACTGCAATGATTGCACCACGGTTTCATCCTTGAATTCTTTCTTACTTTCTTTGACGATCATATCTCGACGAAAAGGAAACGAAATGGCGAACCCTTCATCTCTGTCGTGATCTTTTCTTATAACCTTCTTAATTCCATATGGATTTCTTGAATCCCTATTAGTCCTTACTTGCACCTCTTAATATATCCATTGCATACGTTTTTGAACAATTCCCGATCTATCCTAATAGTTCTTGTCCCGGCTTTGGAACTTCCAGTTCGGAAGTATCTCATGTCCTTCTAGTTCATCGTATCTCTTTTTACTCGACTGATGGAGCACGAAGGCGACGAGCGAACACATTATCTTTATCTTGTCCAGTAGCGACACTGTAACATTTCAGAAAAATAGAAAATAATAATTTTGGAATTTAAATAATAAAATAATAAATTTCATGAATATTATACGAATATAGATTTGAGTTTTTATAGAATGGAATAATTATATACCTATATTTTGGAATATAATTGGAATTTAAAATGAATTATTATTTATGAAAGAATTTATTTGATTTGGGATTTTCATAAATTAATATATAATTATTTTCATACAAGTTTAGTACTAAATTTAATTAGTGTTTGTTTTCTAATTATGCATTAAACCTAGTTTTATTCTTATTAACCATGTGTTTAAGTGTCATGACATATTTACATGAGGGGTTAACATTTCCTTTTGTTTTTGAGATGGTTTCTTTTATAAAAGAAAAAAAGGAATTAAAAAAATTAGGAGAGGAAGACATAAGGCATGAGAGGAGGGGGGGACATGGAGGCATGGCACCCACACACACATGCTCATGCCAATTGATTGCACATGACCCTTTTGATTTTTTCCTCACATTCTCTCATTTTCCACCTTCATTTGCTTTCTCGCACCCTTTCTCATACTCCATCACATCTCCCATGGCTGCCCCTCCCCACAAACACTTCTACTCACTCAACTACTCACAAATCCTCATCTCAATAAACATTCTCACTCTCACAACTACCAACTCATTCTCCTTGTGATCAAGAACTTAAGTTAGATTAAGTTTCAAGTCTTTATGTTCTCCAATGGCATCCGACAAGCTTTATTACCACCTCAAATCTCATACATAAGGTAAAAGGTTCACCCGTCATCAAGTTTTTAAAGTTCTTGCTATGCAAACTAAATTTTGTTGTGTTTTTGAGTTTAAATGAGATCTGGAATAGTTTGAGATCTCTGAAAAATATTTAGCGTATAGATTAGACCTAGTTAGACCGTCAGGAGGCATCACCAAGTGAGCAAGACTATAACTCCATTTTTGGGCCGCAAATTGCATCCAAAACGATTAAATTTGTGGCCAGGCTTTTGAATTAGGCGTTGGGGTTTGTTCAGTAGGTGTTTTACTGTATATACAAGACTGTTTTATATTCTAATTTTTTCCAAATTCTCTGAGTCAAAATCTGGGAGCATTTCGAGTTGGTTTTGGCAATATTTTCCGATATTTGAAACTTCGATTTTGGATTTCCATGATGTGACTTGATTGTTCGACGTTCGTGTAGGGTTACTAGGCACGCTAAGGAGGTTCAAGGCATCAACCATACCGGATTAAAATTTTAGCCGTGTCGAATAACTCTAAACAAGATCGTTGCTAGAAAATTAGGGTTTCATATGCAAGTTAAACTCTTTAAACACTAAGTGAATATGAAATACAACCTTTGTAGATCGGTCCTTCACTTCTAAAGCTCCTTGTAGTAGTCCCTTCGCTGCGATCATCGAACACCCGGACTCTCGGACGGTTTAATGAGAAGAGGCAACGGTATTGCTTGAAGTCTTCGAGGCCGAAAATGATCTACGTCGAGAGAGTACGAACTCAAGCTTCTACTTCACTAATCAAAGAATTAGTGAAGCAAACACCCTAAACTAAAGTGCTAGTCTAGTAGAGGATGGTGAAATAGGAAATGGGTACACTTTAGAATTTGATTTCTCACTTTGGTTCTCTCTCTTTTTCAAACCCTAGAAAGAATTTCAAGGAAGAAGAAGATGAGCTCAAAATGAGAATGAAACTTAATCAAGAGAGAGAATGAGCTAACCATGGTGAGTGAGTATCATATACTAACTCATATAGAGACATTACCATGGCTAATTATAGTGGTTAGGTTAGTTAATATCTCAAGTAAAACAAAACTAGTGGACTAAGTCAATACAACATAAGCTTCATGAAGCTTCATGCATATGAACTCATTATCCACTAATTTTAGAATTACTTTAAATATAAAAACCTAATACTATAATAAGTATGGTATAAGTCTTATACACCCATGTAATGTGTATCAACAACCATGATACAATTTGTGCACTAATAAATATATATCACATATATATTAACTTGTGCACAAGTGAGAAAATCAAATGCTTAAGTGAACCAATGTTAGTTAATGTAAATTAATATATCTGATATGCAATTATACACTAAATTATTAAATCAACACTTGACTTCAATCCGGTTATATCACATATAACCGACTAATATCCAATGTATCGACTTATCGAATCAACACTTGATTCGATAACTTGGTTATATCGCATATAACCGATCGACACAAACATCGCGAGAATAGAATATGGTATCACATACTCGTATTATTCTCGGTCCCGCACATATCACATATGCGCTCCTATTTCGTTTTGCCTGAGCCAGTATAACCTCTATGTAGGACTCTAAAGACCCGTCAATACGCCGGCAGTAGGTGATGATCATATCAAACACCCACAAGCCGTCAGCGGTACTAGCTGGACGTAACGGCTACCCGGGTATTGAGCGATCAGAAGATCAGCAAGCAAGCCCGCTCCAACTCCTGCAAAAAGCCTGATAGTGACACTACCGTACAGTCCGGTCTCCTCATCTGATATGTCGCATATCAAGTCTAGGGGTGGTAAAACGTCAGACCCCAATAACCGATAAGTCATGCCGATATGAGGCTCATAACGGGTCGAGAAACTACTGGTAACACTTACCAGCATATCTCTAAACCAGCCCTGGCCAGGGACTTCCCTGTTATGGCCAATCGAGCATAGCGCAACATCAACCCCCAATATCGGGAGAGACGAAACCCCTCCTATCGCTCATTGCCTCCATATGACTCGGGACTGTACCCAAAAACCACCGTTTTACACGCCCTCTTGGACGTGGTAAAGTGGAAATCAAAGCACAGTGAGAATCACGCAAGACTCTATGACGATCTCGGGTCTACAGACTAACCTGTACCAGTGTCACCAGAGAACTGCCATCTGACGTAAGGTATAATACCATCTGGGAGTTCTCGGCGAGTCCGTCCACCCAGTCTCCACTGAGCACCCGTATATCATCTCTGATGTCAAACACCAAATGGATATGGGATCATACATCGCCCATCTGTATGGGTCGAGAAGGTATACGCTAGTGTACTCTGGTATATCGATGCCCTGTCTCGATACACCCACGACTAGGGACCTTGAAAGATGTACTTATGGACTACCATATCCCCACTAGTATGATCCGCATCATAGTCCAGGTAGTCAAGTACACATCCTAAGGGCTTTACCAACATGTAACAGAGAGACAATAATATACACGTTAAGGTAAAGAGTAACCAGATAGTATACTATCATGTCGAGCAAGAAATTCCTTCCTATATATGTCCAAGCATCCACTACAATATACATCTCATGTATAGTAATGGCCTCTAGGGCATACATATAACTAACAGTTCGTACGTTGACATCAAGGTGTATTCTATTGTTTAAGCACGCGTTGACCATAGATTCTAACCTATGTGCCCTTCGCTTATCGTATCAGTTTTAGGTATGGATTTCTATGAAATCCGATTCGGATTTTCATTAGATTTTGGTTATGGACTTGATTTTTAGGTACAAGCGTGTGGACTTCCGGTATGACGAAGGAGGGCAAGGCATCCGTCGAGATCGACTAGAGCAAGGCGTTGTAGGTGAGTAAATATATATCTACGGGGGAAGTCGGATGGATGGCGTATAGCACCCCAACGACCGTAGAATTAGGCTGTATATACATATATACATACATAGATAGATATGTATACTTAGTTAGTAAGGTGTAACACCCGAGCCCAATAATACTATTTCTGTTACTGGTTGAGTGTTTGGCATTGCTCATTTCATTTATCTTGCTTGTTTGGTTCTTATTGCAAAATTTTAACCGGCTAAGTCATTCTGCATATAACAAATTTTAGCACTTAAAATAAAATTGAAAATATTCTTCTTGGCCTACTTGACACCCTTAGCCTCGTGGTAGCGTCCGTGCATTGTATTCTCGTCCCGTTCAGTGAAACGGGCGAGTTTGGATGGCTACGTGCACGTGCGTGTGTCCGTTTTGGGAGTATGCTTTTTAATCATAAAACATTTCATTTTAAAATTTGGAACCCGCTTAAAATCCTATTATTTGAATTTCGAATTTTTAGATCCAACCCGGGCGCAATTTGGAAATGTTTTATTTGGCGCCAAAATCCCAAATTTTAATATTATTAAAACCATCGCATATATTTTTTCTAACTAACCTGATATCTTACTGTTCATTACCTATCTTTTAAATTTTTAAATTAACCATATAATATTTTTACAATCTTTTATATCCTTCTTAATTTATTCTCTCAGCCAATCGCAACCTCCCCTTTAACCCTGTGGGCCCCACTTTCTCTCTCTCTCTCTCTCCCTCATATATTCTCTCGTACTTCTCTTTATCATTCTTTCTCTTCTTGCTTCATGTTCCGTTTTTCATTTTTTTAAACTGTTCTTTTGTTGCCGGAATTCTGTCGTGCCGGTGACGCTTCTCGACGTTCCAGTGAGGTACCCCGACCCGTGTGGTTCTTTTGTTCGTCGTTTGGGTTCATTCCGTGAACCGTGCGCCCGTCGCGAGTTTTCCCCGCCGACGGTTAACGTTCCGTTTTCCCGATTCGCGACCCATCGAGGCAAGTTAATCTTGCTACATGCTATATACTTTTATAATCTTCATTTTATAATGTTATACATTTGAAAATCTTATAGTTTACACATGAAACGTCGTTGAAAAATCGGATATGACAAATCTGAAATTTACTGTACACCTTATCTTATAAAATTCATTATAAATCATAGAAAAATCATTAGTATACGTTCTTTAGTTCGTTACGAAGCTAATTCAGAATACTATAACTCTATGAAGTATTTACTGGCAAAATAAATTTTTTAAATAACGTAAAATGCAAATGAAAATGCCTTTAAACTGCTGTCCAGGGAAATTCCAGCAGCAAACTTTCAACTTCGAATATTCATAACTTTTTGTAGGGATAACCTGAGATGCTTATACTTATAAAACTGAAAACCTTATTGAATTATCTTTGTTTTGGTATAAGATATGTCTCTTTTGGAGAACATTTGTTATTTTTAAGCTATTTTACAAATTAGGGTGACGCTGAATTTCTGAACGGAACCTTCTTGTGCATGGTTAATCAATACCACTTTTATAGTTATTAATCGCTTTGAATATGCTATCCATATTAATATTATTATATCAATATTTATATCACATATTGCTTAGTTGTCCATCCCACATTACCATTTTATAGTTTTATAATCTTTCGGATACCCGTTTGCATCCATCGCATTTAAGTTGCATATAATTGCATCCATGAAGTCTTAAACTTATTAACATGATTAAATGACTATAATTGTCTTACTGCATTCTTGTAATGTTGAAATCCTCTCTGTGACACAACTAATAACTGTACTGCAAACTGAGTGCATCTGCCTATTGCTTAATTCATTGCTTATATCATGTTGTTGATGACCATGCTTGATTCTATAACTGACTGTGAATTCACATATGATATTGTTCACAACTTGACCTGACTTACTACATGTATATGGATCTACCCGACATGGTACCGTATACTGTTTGACTTGACCCGTTACCTGATCCTGTGTTGGCATTAGTTTCTTGGTTATGGAATATCCTATTGTTTGCCGTTTTTCCGGGCGTTACGGAATATCCTATTGTTTGCCGTTTTTCCGGGCGTTACGGAATACCTATTGTTTGCCGTTTTTCCGGGCGTTACGGAATATCCTATTGTTTGCCGTTTTTCCGGGCGTTACGGAATATCCTATTGTTTGCCGTTTTTCCGGGCGTTACGGAATACCTATTGTTTGCCGTTTTTCCGGGCGTTACGGAATATCCTATTGTTTGCCGTTTTTCCGGGCGTTACGGAATACCTATTGTTTGCCGTTTTTCCGGGCGTTACGGAATACCTATTGTTTGCCGTTTTTCCGGGCGTTACGGAATATCCTATTGTTTGCCGTTTTTCCGGGCGTTACGGAATACCTATTGTTTGCCGTTTTTCCGGGCGTTACGGAATACCTATTGTTTGCCGTTTTTCCGGGCGTTACGGAATACCTATTGTTTGCCGTCTTTCCGGGCGTTACGGAATAACTACCGACGAGTTACGATGAGGATTACCTTACCTGGTTTCAAAGACTTTAGAACAGAGAACCTGATAGCACAGTTTAGTTTACCCACTGCATACAACCCTGCACTGCTCTGATTCATATTATTGTTACTCTTGCTTATTTCATGTTCATATTCGCATTGCCTGTCTATTATGTTATTACTGGTTGACATGACGCGCTGACGTCTGGGTTTTGCATGGCCCAGATTCCGTACCGCTGTCGCCGACCGAGCAGGAGTACTTCAGCCAGCAGGCTGATTTGTGAGTTCTGTAGTGATTTGTTTATTTCTTGCATTTTATTTCCAGATGTGAGCCCGCATTATGGGACGTACTTTTCTATTATTGTATTGGATCATTTGCTTCCGCACTTATTTATCATTGACTCTTGTTATTCTGGATTTGGACATGTGTTAGATAGTTTATTTATCTTGTTCTTGATATCTCTACAGCCGTAATGTGACTGTGGATGGATACTTCCTACCCACAGGTAGCATGGTTGGCTATGTCACGTGCCCAATCTTGCGTACTCTGGGAAGTGGGGCGTGACATGGTTCTTTTGGTATCAGAGCCATAGGATAGTCAGGTTAATTCTTTTGTAGTTGGGTATTGTACCCAATACACGAATCAGAATACCCGTGTTTAGGAAACATGTCCTGCCACCTTGACCGTTTTACCATTCTTGAATCACATTCTTCCTGATTATATCTTTTACGACGTGCAAACTTACTTTGCATGTCGACTCGAAAACCTGATTTCTTGTTATCCCTAGGACTTAGGCGACTTGGGTGGAGTTAAGTAATTGTGGCTATGATACCGCGGCATAGTTACAATGCGGTACTCTATTTAAGTATCTTAGAGTTCTAGCCTTGATCTATATTCAGAATCTATCATCATGCTAATGTTGGGTGTTTTGAGTTCAGGATTATGGCAAGTAAGAATGTGAAGACGTACCAGAGGCGTGTGGATGAAGCCGCCATGCTTGGAGTGATAAGAGGAATGCTGGAGAATCAAAGAAACAGACTGAGCTGATCCAGCAGCAAGCAGACTCGTTTCGGGAAGGTTTGCAGATCGTTCAGTAGTCTGTGAACAATATTGGAGCTAGACCAGTTGACCGAGTAGGGACCGTAGCAGATTTCAGGCGGTTGGGTCCGTCTACATTTACTGGTTTAAAGGAGCCATTGCCAGTGGAGCAGTGGCTAGTTGACACAGAGAACTTGCTTTTTGCGGCACAGATTCCAGATGACAAAAAGTTGTTGTGGTACACATTCAGCTAGTGGACTACGTCCGAGAAGGGTGGCTTGTTGAGGAGACCCGCTTGCCCAAGCCGATCAAGTGGGCGGATTTTTCTAAGAGTTTCCTGGAGAAGTTCTTCCCGCGGACTGCATGGGAGGAAATGGAAGAGAAATTCATCGGACTAAAGCAGAAGGGAGCACCCGTAGATGTGCATGTAGCAGAATGGACGAGACTCAGTAGTTTCGCTGGACCTTTAGTTGCCAACGATGCAGACAGGGCATGGAGGTTCATGCGTAGGCTGGACGTGGACATCCAGAGGCAGAATGTCTCTCTGGGTTTGACCACTTTCTCATAAATACTTGCAGCAGCCAAGAGCGGCAGAGTTTATCTGGGATGAAAGGGAGTTTGCGGCAGACAGCAGTTGCGTTAAGGAAGCAGTTCTATCGGGCCAGTCGAGTTTAGGGCTAGGCCGACTAACAATGTTCTTGCAGCAATGGAAGTTGATAATAGTGAAGAGCCGGCGGTTGTTCACGATTTTATGGATGTGTTTGAAGATATATCGGGCTTGCCGCCGAAGTGAGACGTGGAGTTCGCAATTGACCTTATTCCTGGTGCAGCGCCAGTATCTAAAGCGTATTATCCAATGGCACCAGTAGAATTGGAAGAAGTTAAGAAACAAGTTACTGAATTGCTTGAGAAGGATTGGATTCGAAGCAGCAACTCGCCTTGGGGAGCTCCAGTTCTTCTAGTAAAGAAGAAGGATGGCACGAGGAGGATGTGCATCGATTATCGAGAATTAAACCGGGTAACTATTAAGAACAAGTACCCGATCTCTCGCATTGGAGAACTTTTTGAGCAGCTTAGTGGCGCGAGGGTATTCTCGAAACTGGATTTGCGATCCGGATATCATCAGGTCCGAGTGAAAGCAGAGGATATTTGCAAGACGGCGTTTTGAACTCGGTATGGACATTATGAGTATCTAGTGATGCCCTTCGGAGTAACGAATGCGCCGGCAGTATTCATGGACTTGATGAACCGAATCTTTTCACCATTCTTGGACCAGTTTATTGTGGTATTCATTGACGATATTCTGGTTTACTCGAAGAGTTTGGAGGAGCATGCTGAGCATTTGAAGATCGCACTGCAGACATTGAGACAGGAGAAATTGTATGCGAAGATGAGTAAGTGCGAATTTTGGCTGGAAGAAATAAAGTTTCTGGGGCATGTTGTGTCGGGCGATGGAACCGCCGTCGATCCCGAAAAGATTGCAGCAGTTCGAGATTGGCCTATTCCAAGGAATGTAGCTGAGATAAGAAGTTTCCTTGGATTAGCCGGATACTACAGGAGATTTGTAGAGAACTTCGCTCGTTTGGCAGAACCGTTGACCAAGCTTACGCGCAAGGAGGTACCTTTTGTATGGACGGATAAGTGTGCGTTGGCTTTTGAGACGTTGAAGCAGAAGTTGATAACTGCCCCTATCCTGACAGTACCAGACAATTCCGGAGGACTAGTGATTCATAGCGACGCATCTGGGAAAGGATTGGGATGTGTTTTGATGAAGCATGGGAAGGTTGTAGCATACGCATCGAAACAGTTAAAGACCCATGAGAAGAATTATCCAACTCATGACTTGGAGCTTGCGGCTGTGATTTTCGCTTTGAAGATTTGGAGACACTACCTTTTGGGGGAAAGAGTCGAAGTTTTTACAGATCATAAGAGCTTGAAGTATGTGTTTACACAGAAGGAGCTTAACATGAGGCAGCGTAGATGGTTGGAGCCGATGGCTGACTACGATCTTGATCTTAAGTACCATCCGGAGAAGGTTAATGTTGTGCCGGATGCGCTTAGTCGGTTACCAGCAATTCAGGTGTTAACTACACGGAGGGAGATCATTGCAGATTTTCGAAGATTTGACTTGGAAGTTGTGCTACCACATTCTACGGGACAGTTGATGCAGTTGCAAGTACAGTTGTCCTTGGTTGAGAAGATTAAAGCGGCACAATCGCAGGATCCTAGACTGCAGAAGTTTCGAGAGCAGGTTGAGGCTGGACTATGAACAGATTTACTGGTCTACGAAGATGGTTCGTTGAGGTATGGTAGCCGTTTGTGTGTGCCAAAGGGGGATGTTCGTGAAGAGCTTATGAAGGAGGCACACAGTTCAGCTTATTCTATACATCCAGGAGGTACAAAGATGTACCGAGATATTCGACAGCATTTCTGGTGGGAAGGCATGAAACGGGAGATTGCTCGCTTCGTGGCTAAGTGCTTGGTATGTCAGCAAGTCAAGGCTGAACACCAAAGGGTTGCTGGTTTGTTGCAACCACTTCCGATTCCTCAGTGGAAGTGGGAACATATAACCATGGATTTCGTGACAGCTTTACCGCGAAGTCCAAAGGGCAACAATGCAGTATGGGTGATTGTAGATCGATTGACCAAGGCAGCTCACTTTATTCCTTTCCGGGTTGGTCAATCAACGGAGACTTTGGCAGAGCGGTACATGCAGGAGATTGTAAGATTGCATGGCGTACCGGTGAGCATCGTGTCCGATAGGGACACTCGGTTCTTATCACACTTCTGGAGGAGTTTACAGGAAAGTTTGGGGACTCGATTGAAGTTTAGCACAGCTTATCATCCTCAAACTGATGGTCAGTCGGAGAGAACGATCCAAACTCTTGATGATATGTTGAGAGCATGCATGTTGGACTTCAAGGGTTCGTGGGAGGATCATCTACACTTGGTGGAGTTTTCTTACAACAACAGTTTTCAGGCAACTATCCAGATGGCTCCATTTGAAGCTTTGTATGGTCGTAAATGTCATTCACCTATTTGTTGGGATGATGTCGGTGAACGAAAATTGTTGGGACCAGATTTGGTGATGCAGACAGTTGAGAAGGTTAACACTATCAGAAATCATATGAAGGCAGCACAAGACAGACAGAAGAGTTGGGCTGACACGTCGAGAAGACCTCTAGAATTCACCGTGGGTGATTTGGTGTTCTTGAAGATATCACCGACTAGAGGGGTGATTCGTTTTGGAAGTCGAGGAAAGCTTAGTCCTCGATTCGTTGGACCCTTGAAATCGTGGAGCGTGTTGGTGAGGTAGCATATCGTTTGGCGTTACCGCAATCCTTGGCAAATGTGCACGATATGTTTCACGTATCTCAACTCCGTAAGTATGTTCGAGATGAAACACACGTTTTGGATCATTCGGAGCTAACAGTACGAGAAGGCTTGACTTTTGAGGAGCGACCGATTGAAATCGGGTATCGAAGGGAAAATGTTCTTAAGAACAAGGTTATCCCCCTTGTGCTAGTCTCTTGGGGTAATCGATCGTATGGAGAATCCACTTGGGAGCGAGAAGACGAGATCCGGCAGAAGTTTCCTCACCTTTTCCTGTAGTTATCTATCTTGAATTCTTGGAATTTCGAGGACGAAATTCTTTTTGTAGTTGGGTATGATTTAACACCCGAGCCCAATAATACTATTTCTGTTACTGGTTGAGTGTTTGGCATTGCTCATTTCATTTATCTTGCTTGTTTGGTTCTTATTGCAAAATTTTAACCGGCTAAGTCATTCTGCATATAACAAATTTTAGCACCTAAAATAAAATTGAAAATATTCTTCTTGGCCTACTTGACACCCTTAGCCTCGTGGTAGCGTCCGTGCATTGTATTCTCGTCCCGTTCAGTGAAACGGGCGAGTTTGGATGGCTACGTGCACGTGCGTGTGTCCGTTTTGGGAGTATGCTTTTTAATCATAAAACATTTCATTTTAAAATTTGGAACCCGCTTAAAATCCTATTATTTGAATTTCGAATTTTTAGATCCAACCCGGGCGCAATTTGGAAATGTTTTATTTGGCGCCAAAATCCCAAATTTTAATATTATTAAAACCATCGCATATATTTTTTCTAACTAACCTGATATCTTACTGTTCATTACCTATCTTTTAAATTTTTAAATTAACCATATAATATTTTTACAATCTTTTATATCCTTCTTAATTTATTCTCTCAGCCAATCGCAACCTCCCCTTTAACCCTGTGGGCCCCACTTTCTCTCTCTCTCTCTCCCTCCCTCATATATTCTCTCGTACTTCTCTTTATCATTCTTTCTCTTCTTGCTTCATGTTCCGTTTTTCATTTTTTTAAACTGTTCTTTTGTTGCCGGAATTCCGTCGTGCCGGTGACGCTTCTCGACGTTCCAGTGAGGTACCCCGACCCGTGTGGTTCCTTTGTTCGTCGTTTGGGTTCATTCCGTGAACCGTGCGCCCGTCGCGAGTTTTCCCCGCCGACGGTTAACGTTCCGTTTTCCCGATTCGCGACCCATCGAGGCAAGTTAATCTTGCTACATGCTATATACTTTTATAATCTTCATTTTATAATGTTATACATTTGAAAATCTTATAGTTTACACATGAAACGTCGTTGAAAAATCGGATATGACAAATCTGAAATTTACTGTACACCTTATCTTATAAAATTCATTATAAATCATAGAAAAATCATTAGTATACGTTCTTTAGTTCGTTACGAAGCTAATTCAGAATACTATAACTCTATGAAGTATTTACTGGCAAAATAAATTGTTTAAATAACGTAAAATGCAAATGAAAATGCCTTTAAACTGCTGTCCACGGAAATTCCAGCAGCAAACTTTCAACTTCGAATATTCATAACTTTTTGTAGGGATAACCTGAGATGCTTATACTTATAAAACTGAAAATCTTATTGAATTATCTTTGTTTTGGTATAAGATATGTCTCTTTTGGAGAACAATTGTTATTTTTAAGCTATTTTACAAATTAGGGTGACGCTGAATTTCTGAACGGAACCTTCTTGTGCATGGTTAATCAATACCACTTTTATAGTTATTAATCGCTTTGAATATGCTATCCATATTAATATTATTATATCAATATTTATATCACATATTGCTTAGTTGTGTATCCCACATTACCATTTTATAGTTTTATAACCTTTCGGATACCCGTTTGCATCCATCGCATTTAAGTTGCATATAATTGCATCCATGAAGTCTTAAACTTATTAACATGATTAAATGACTATAATTGTCTTACTGCATTCTTGTAATGTTGAAATCCTCTCTGTGACACAACTAATAACTGTACTGCAAACTGAGTGCATCTGCCTATTGCTTAATTCATTGCTTATATCATGTTGTTGATGACCATGCTTGATTCTATAACTGACTGTGAATTCACATATGATATTGTTCACAACTTGACCTGACTTACTACATGTATATGGATCTACCCGACATGGTACCGTATACTGTTTGACTTGATCCGTTACCTGATCCTGTGTTGGCATTAGTTTCTTGGTTACGGAATATCCTATTGTTTGCCGTTTTTTCCGGGCGTTACGGAATATCCTATTGTTTGCCGTTTTTCCGGGCGTTACGGAATACCTATTGTTTGCCGTTTTTCCGGGCGTTACGGAATATCCTATTGTTTGCCGTTTTTCCAGGCGTTACGGAATACCTATTGTTTGCCGTTTTTCCGGGCGTTACGGAATACCTATTGTTTGCCGTTTTTCCGGGCGTTACGGAATATCCTATTGTTTGCCGTTTTTCCGGGCGTTACGGAATACCTATTGTTTGCCGTTTTTCCGGGCGTTACGGAATACCTATTGTTTGCCGTTTTTCCGGGCGTTACGGAATATCCTATTGTTTGCCGTTTTTCCGGGCGTTACGGAATACCTATTGTTTGCCGTTTTTCCGGGCGTTACGGAATACCTATCGTTTGCCGTCTTTCCGGGCGTTACGGAATAACTACCGACGAGTTACGATGAGGATTACCTTACCTGGTTTCAAAGACTTTAGAACAGAGAACCTGATAGCACAGTTTAGTTTACCCACTGCATACAACCCTGCACTGCTCTGATTCATATTATTGTTACTCTTGCTTATTTCATGTTCATATTCGCATTGCCTGTCTATTATGTTATTACTGGTTGACATGACGCGCTGACGTCTGGGTTTTGCATGGCCCAGATTCCGTACCGCTGTCGCCGACCGAGCAGGAGTACTTCAGCCAGCAGGCTGATTTGTGAGTTCTGTAGTGATTTGTTTATTTCTTGCATTTTATTTCCAGATGTGAGCCCGCATTATGGGACGTACTTTTCTATTATTGTATTGGATCATTTGCTTCCGCACTTATTTATCATTGACTCTTGTTATTCTGGATTTGGACATGTGTTAGATAGTTTATTTATCTTGTTCTTGATATCTCTACAGCCGTAATGTGACTGTGGATGGATACTTCCTACCCACAGGTAGCATGGTTGGCTATGTCACGTGCCCAATCTTGCGTACTCTGGGAAGTGGGGCGTGACATAAGGTGTCTAGAATATCATACCGTAGTAGCATACTTAGTAGAAGATTTTCCCTGGTTCTATTTCTTATCACTAGACTATACACACACACACACACACCTATATATGAGATAAGTATATGATTTGATATGATGAAACGGGTCGATATGATATGATACGATGATATGAGGCGATATATAGACGCGACGTTAGATCCGTACTACTTGATTGATGATACCGTACGATGGATTATACCGTACGTGATATGATGTACGTGACTATAGATCCGTACTACTTGATTGATGATATCGTACGATGGATTATACCATACGTGATATGATGTACGTGACGATAAATCCGTACTACTTGATTGATGATATCGTACGATGGATTATACCGTACATTATATGATGTACGTGACGATAGATCCATGCTACTTGATTGATGATATCGTACGATGGATTATACCGTACATGATATGATGAGGATGGATCGCCGACTTATGTATATATCGACTTGGAAATATTGTTTTTAAATCACTTAAGTAGACATCAGGATATAGTTTGAGCCATGCCTATTTTCAAAACTAATAAACCATTATGCACTTTTAAATGATAACTTCAAGGAATGCTACGGATTTTCAAATGGTATATTTTTCAAAAATATCGTAACTCCTATTTTCAAAAACAATGATTCATACTATTTTAAACTATAACTGTATGGCTCATACGTAGTTACATATTTTAAATTGTTCGCGTTTACGTTTTCTTTATTTCTGCAAACGCTCGTGTTATTTTCATTACGACATATATACTACGTTTCGTGTACTTATCTTTTTACGACTTTGTCTGCTAGGACACACGCACCATTACCGATGATTCACATGTTGCACGTACACATATTCGCCGGCTCACACACACATCATCGGTAATTGCCATGCCACGTACACATTAGAAATCATTATGTCACTGTATCGCCTTATAACCTGTAGAATTTTAATTATTATATAGTACCCAGTACCACACGTACTTGTTCAGATTTTGCACTTCCTTACCTAGCTACACGGCCCGCTCATATGAAAACACTTGCTATACTTTACAGTACTGTTATGTGCCTATACATATTGCTCATCATTGTTATATGCTTATGAGATTCCGTTTTCATGAGATTTCTGAATTTAAGAAACCGCGGATACATTTTAAAAACTTATGATTGTTTTAAAAACGCAGTTTCTCTTGATATGATACTTCGACATCTACCATGAGTTTTCTCGATGCTGAGCTATGATATCACCATATATGCCCTATTTTGTTTCGCTTGAGCTACGAAAGCTCTGTGTGGGACTCTAAAGACTCGTCAATACGCCAGCAGTAGGTAATGATCATATCATATACCCATAAGCCGTCAATGGTACAGCTGGACGTAACGGCTACCCAGGTATTGAACGAATAGAAGATCAAAAAGCAAGCTTGTCCAAACTCTCGTGAAAATTATAAGCAACACTTACCGTAAAGTCCGGTCTCTTCATCTGATATGTCACATATCGAGTCTAGGGGTGGAATCGTCAGACCCCAATAACTTGATAAGTCATGCTGATGTGTGGCCTATAACCTTTCGAGAAACTACTGATAACACTTACCAGTAAATCTCATCTGCCATGGCAAGGGACTTCTTGTTATAGCCAATCGAGCATAGCGCAACATCAACTCCCTATACCGGGAGAGATGAAACCCCTCCTATCGCTCACTGCCTCCATGTGACTCGGGACTGTACCCAAAATCCACATGTTTGCATGACTCGTTTGAGCCGTGGTAGGGAGGAAATCAAAGCATAGTTGGAACCACACAAGACACTATGACGAACTCGGGTCTACATACTAACATGTACAAGTGTCACCAGAGAATTGCTATCTGACGATAGGTATGGTACCATCTAGGAGTTCTCGGCGAGTCCTATTCGGTGTACCCATTCTCTAATGAGCACATGTGTACAATCTTTGATGTCAGACACCTATGGCTGTGGGATCAACCATCGTCCCATACAGGGTCAAGAAACGTACACACTAGCCTACTATGGAATATCGATGCCCTGTCTCGATATTCTCTCGACTAGGAACTGTTAAAGGATATGCTTGCGGACTACACAAGCCCCACTAGTATGATCTGCATCATAATCCTGGTAGTCAAGCCTACATCCTAAGGGCTTTATCAATATGTATCAGAGAGACAGTATAATAAAAGAAGTGTACATGTTAAGATAAAGAGTAACCAGATATCATACTATCATGTCAAGCAAGAAAGTCCTCTATATATATGTCCAAGCATCCACTATAACATACAATAATGGCCTCTAGGGCATACATATTCCTAACAATCTCCTACTTGCACTAAGGCCAGTTGTTGTAGTATCTCATACCCAACATCCTCAAAAGTCTCTCAAACTGTATCAGCGGGAGGGCCTTCATGAGTGGATCCGCCGTGTTGTCCTTCGTATCTACTCTACTGACCTCGATCTACCGGCAATCAACTATCTTCCGGATCAGGTGATACCGCCTCAGAATATGTCTGGATCGCTGATGGGACCTGGGTTCCTTGGCCAAAGCTATAGCTCCATTGTTATCACAATACAAGGGTATTGGATTCTCAATGGATGGAACTACACCAAGTTCAGCAATGAATTTTTTTATCTAGACAGCCTCTTTGGCAGCATCGTTGGCAACGATATATTCAGCCTCCATCGTCGAGTCTGCCACGGTATCTTCCTTGGAACTCTTCCAACATACCACCCCTCCATTGAGGGTAAAGACAAAACCCGAGACCGACTTACTGTCGTCCTTATCACTCTGGAAGCTCGAATCGGTAAAGGACTCCACCTGGAGTTCTCCGTTACCATACACCAAGAACATTTCTTTAGTACTTCTCAAGTACTTAAGAATATTCTTCACAGCTATCCAGTGCTTCTCCCGTGAGTCTGATTGATACTTGCTTACTACACATAGTGCGTAAGCTACATCCGGTCTGGTATATAATATCGCGTACATGATAGACCCAACTGTAGAAGTATAGGATATCACGGTCATGCGGGCCTTTCCAAATCAGTCTTAGTAGACATCTCTTTAGAGAGAGTGATTTCTGAGCAAGTGGGTAAATTACCACGTTTAGAATCTTCCATACTAAATCTCTTTAGTATGGTGTCAATGTACCTGGATTTGGACAATCCCAACATCCTTTTAGATCTATCTCTATAGATCTTTATTCCCAGGATGTAGGAGGCATCACCCAGATCTTTCATGGAGAACTTTTGTGATAAGAAGAGCTTGACCGAGTGCAGCATAGGAACATCATTTCCTATCAAGAGTATATCATCCACGTACAATACAAGGAAGACAACCTTACTCTCTACAATTTTTTTATATATACAAGGTCCATCTACGTTTTTGATAAAGTCAAACTCTTTGACTGCCACATTAAAACAGATGTTCCAACTCCGCGATACCTGCTTTAATCCGTAGATTGATTTAAGCAGCTTGCACACCTTTCCGCTGCTCCCACTGTCTACGAAGCCTTCTGGATGTGTCATTTACACGCTCTCTCTTAAATCTCTATTTAGAAAAGCGGTCTTGACGTCCATCTGTCAGATTTCGTATTCATGGTATGCAGCAATGGCAGGTAGGATCCTGATGGACTTAAGCATAGCCACTGGAGAAAAGGTTTCATCATAGTCGACACCTGGTCGTTGACGAAAACCTTTTGCTACAAGTCTAGCTTTGAAGGTCTCAACCTTTCCATCTACGCCAAGTTTCTTCTTAAAGATCCACTTGCCCCCGATGGGTTTTACCCCTTTAGGAGAAACTTCCAAAGTCCATACTTTGTTGGTGTACATGGATTCCATCTCAGATCGCATAGTATCCAGCAATTTCATAGAGTCTCCACTTGTGATGGCCTGCTCGAAACTAGTTGGTCATCATTTTCCATGATACAATCCTCGCTCCTATCGTCTATAAGAAAACCGCAGTATCTCTCAGATGGATAAGGAATCCTACTAGATCTGTGGAGTGGCTGAGGTTCGTCGAGGACTATTGAATCCTCCAGTTCTACCAAATCATCAGTTGTAGTTTGTGTAGCTCCAGTTCTACCTCATTACCACTGATTTCTTTCACAAGAAATTCCTTTTCTAAAAAGGTGGCATGTCGAGAAACAAACACCTTTTGTTTCTCGGTGTGGTAGAAGATATACCCTTGCGAATGTTTGGGATATCCAACAAACTTACACAGAACAGACCTTGCCTCGAGTTTGTCTGGATTTTGCGTTTTAAGATAAGCCGGACAACCCCATATCTTAATAAAATTAAGACACGGTCTCTTCCCCTTCCATATCTCATATGAAGTGGTAGGCACAGATTTTGTAACAACCCTAATTTTCCTATACAAATTTTTTCAAATATTTTTTCAAAATCCATAAAGGGGTATTTTAGCCTGAGCACAAGATATAAGTATTATTTTGCTTTTTAATTACAAGTTAAAAGAATGTAACGACTCCATTTTTAGTGTACAAAAATTTGATTTAAAATTAATGTATACTTGGGGTATTTACATTTACTGTTATTACTTTAAGTAATTAATTAGCTCCATAATTACAAGAAGGAGCTTGGAGCTCATTGGTAATACCTTGCACTGCTGAACCAAGCCACCAGAGTTCAAATTCCATACCCCACATTATTTTTAATATTGATTTCGAGTCACGGCCGAGTCGACCGATGGCCCCAACATGAAAGTTGTGTCTTTTCACATTCCCTATGCACCTGAAAAAAATTTAGCCTCAGACCATTTCCAGAACCCTTTAAAAACCCCAATTACTCCACTTTTAATATATTTTTAATACATTTTATCACATTTTTCATTTTAACCTTTCACCTACTCTAACCATAGCCTAACCCTATAAATACCACCCCTACTCTCTACCCTCTCACCCTAAAATTCTGAGCCCACTCTCTCAAAATTCCAAGAAAACTTGTGTACTTTGAAAACAAGCTCGAGGCGAAGCTCCGGCGAAATCTACGGCAAACTTCCGGCGATCGTTTTAGGAACTACCGGCGACGACGCAACACATCGGCGATTCCTCTACTTCTCTCTCACTCTCTTGTGTGATCTAAAACCCGTAAGTCCAAGTTTCTACCTATCTCTTCTATCTAAAAATACGGATTTACAAAACCCGACGGAATCGGAACAAATCCGATTTCCGATTCGGCTTCCTATAAAATTCTACTTCTCACTAATACAATCATATTTAAACTTCCTCATGTTGACTATTAAACACTAATCAAACAAATTGATCAAGTTTCATTATATAAAATGATAGCTATTTCCATTCATCGTATTTTTCACTTAAATACCACATTGTTTCAATTCTACATTTAACTCCATCAAACTTGCTATACATTTAAAGTAGATCACGAGGTAACGACCTACCTCCTCACACACTCACAAACAACCTAACACGATACCCTCGAGAACTCAGAATATGGAAAACAAATATTTTCATTTAAATACCCTTTACTAAATAAAGCCATTTCTAAAAGATTTAGTATTGATACACTTTTTAAATAAATACGACTTATTATGAAACTAGGATAAGTTGTGGACATCAGTCGTTTATCTAAACCTGACTTTGTGGTGTCTAGGCTAGGCAAGTGAGAAATGTAACTTTAAAAGGCCCGTCTCACGGTGATTCGTGAGCGGATCCCTCCTTTCTTCACTTGTACTTACCTGGCCACAATTGGCGGTGAAGAGGCGATTTGAGGTATCTCACAACTTGTCGTTTTGGACCAGTTAGGAATAGTCTAGTTGACTTAAGAGATCCTAGAACATAGAATACGGAAAATTGACATCTTTACAAATAAATACCATTTACTTCATAAAACCGTTTTCTAAAGAATTTAGTATTTATACAAATCTTTGCAAAGCGCTGCTACAACCCATTTTGGGGAACCCGTTCGGGATGGTGCGGATTATCGCACATCCTCAGGCTTAGTAGTATGAGATTCAGACATCCGCAAGGAGCATTCGGTCTCGAAAGATTTAAAATACGACATCTTAAGAAAATGAGATTTTTAAAATATAAAAAAATATATTAAAATTATTTTTGTACAAATATATGTATATTTATCATTAAAATACCAACTTTCAACAATCAACAACAACCACATCGTTCAATGATTTCTCCAAAGAAGAACTCGGTTCTCAATACAACTCACGTCTCGTACACAATGAAGATGGACACTCGAACGGTTCTCCCGGTAAGTCTCGGACGGCAGTAGGAGGAACCGCTGCTACAATTTGGCTCTATCTCATTCCTCTCGATTGACACCATTCCTCCTCAAGCTCCAGTGATGGATAGGCCGGTCTCCAAAGGGAGGAGGCCTAATGTCGTAATCACAAGGGTACCCGAGCCCAAGCGCAAGTCTGTTTTTCATCGGCTCTCCATTGCTCCAGCTGGGGGCAGGACCGTCAATACCAAGGTTACGACAAAGTATCTCGAGCAAGCTCGGGTGGTGCCCTCGATAATTGCAAGATCGGGTGTCTTCTCCAGACTCTCTGTCAATCGATCCACGGCGACCTCCAAGAAAACATATTCCCGCCAAACCCTCAAAACTGAAAAGTTAAGGCAGAAACGGCTCAGTACAGAGCCAATAAGAGGGCTAGAGCTCCTATTAAGATGAACTACGTGATGTTCCAAGAACAAGGTTACCCCCACGACAACAGCAGAATCGGCCGTGAAAATTTACAATTCCCTCGAACCCTTGAAGTGGGTTCAGAAAAATGCCATGACGGCAAGAATCAAGAAAACAACGGTCCAAACAGGACCGCGAAAGGGCAAATCCAAGCCTCAAAACAGAAAGCATGATGTCATCTCTTCAAGAGTCTACCAAGCACTCTGTGCCTCGCAAAAGAAACGGGGAAAATCCGGAAAGGGGGCACCAACACCACCCAAAGACCCATCCAGGCCAATCGTCTTCAGTCACTCGTCCTCTTCTGAAGAGGAAGGGCCACGACGACGGTCTAATAAATCAGCCGCCAAAGATAAAGAGATGACTGGATATATGATCCACACTGTCTATATGGCAGGAATGCGCAACAAGAACAAGGACAGGGCCACCATATCCCAAGCCCAATCTGGTTTGAATGTGGCTGCCACTTCCTAAGACCAGCCCTCCAGAAAATAATGAAAACCCTTTTGGTGAGGCTTATAAGCAAAAGGATCCTTCAAATCATGGGGGGTCGAGCTCGGAGAGTGATAAGGAGCCGATTTTCATCCTCAAGACTGCAGAACAACAGCTTCTTCAAGAACTTCAGAAGCAAATCAAAAGTAAAGACCAGGAGATGGCCAAGCTCTACTTCAAGATCGATGACTTGACAAATGTCATGTTACAGCTCACTGCTAAAGTCGCTCAGGGGAACTCCAAGTTTGGGGTGTGCTCAGTAAGCATTTCTATCATTTGCATTCATTTGTATATTCTGCATTTGCATACATATTGTAAAACCCATAAAAATCGTCGAGGGGTCAAAATCGTCGGTTCTCTCTCTTTTTCTATAAAAGAAAAAGAAAACAAAATGTATATACACAAAAGCCCCCCTCCCCCAAACTGGGCACACAAGCATTTGATTAATACGTATTTTGCGTGTCGTATTAAGTTTAAAGTAACTGCAATCAAGACGGCGTCGCGTGTAACTAGCTGTAATGAGTATGGGTCGTCTGCAGGGAGATGATGCGTTCTAAGTTCTTATTCTCACGAGTTAAGCCAAAGGTCCGAATAGTTCAATTCTAACCTAAGTGCTATGTATATATGCAACAAAACGCTTGTTAGGAATAGAGATAGGTTGGTTTAAGTTAGGAAAATCCGTACTCGTTTCTTTGTGCCTTACTTGACTTATCGAAGCTATGGAAATCGGCAACAACGTGGATTAGGGTGCTTAAACACGGTATTTCGAGAAATCCAGCTTATTGACCCTTGTCCTTCCGTTCTTGTCTCTTATCATTCGCCTCCGGCCAAACCAAACGCAATCGGTCACGGTTAGGGATCACCGTTACCGTGGTAGGGTAAGGTGCCCAAAGGAGCGCTTGCGTGAGCTTTGGGCGGAGTTCAATTAGCAATTAAAGGGTAAAAGAAATGAGTAAAAGAAAAACTTAACTTAAATAACCATTTTCTTTTCCTAACAAGATACACTATTCACAATTCATAACCAACATCAAAAGAAAGTACAAAAAGAGAAGAGATCAAAAAAAACAACATTACACATAAGCAAATAGCAAGAAAGTAAATTGCAAATAAGTAAAGTTAAAGAGAATACTAAGAACCCAGGTGCAAAAATGAAAGCTTCATTAAGTTCAATACAAAAGTACAAGTAATGAGTTCAATAACCAAAATATAAACTTGCAAGCTCAATTAAGAAGTTTCAAAATCAAGAGAAGGTAAGGAACTCAAGCCAACTAACTAATATGTACAAAAAATTACAAAATGGAAAATGGTATGAAGTTATATCCAAGTATGGCCTAGAGCTTGCTCTCTGTTCTGGGATTTATAGGCACAAAATCAACAAAAACAAACAATAAAAATGAGATGATGTGACAACATGGAATGACCAGAAGAAAGTTGGATCCAAAATGTCATAGTGAGACCGGCGGTGGCGGTAAAATTAGGGTTTCTGCCGGTTTTCTTGGGTGTGGTGAGGCTCGTTTTTGTGTGATGGTCTCATGTCCTCTCCATAATCTCTCTGATATTGTTTGATTTTTCTATATAAACTTGGTTTGCAATCTGTAAATTTGGAGGGAAAATGTGACTTTAAACCACATCACACCTTTTTGCTTTACTCATCACACACCCACTTGCCTCATCCACTTGCACAAGTCATGATTCTTGTGTGCCCACTTATGCTAGACTGTCCCACCATGGTTCATGCATCAAAAGAATTTTGTGTTCACACTTGTATTGTCGCATCATTCTTGATAAAAAAATGTGTACACGTATTTTGCAAAAAGAAACTCTTTGAATATTGATCGGTATTCTGTTCCAGTTGCAGTGTCGGCCGACAAATGTCGTATCCGTGTATTTGAGTGTGTTTTCAGTGTTTTGTCACGAATACCTGTAATCTGTATTTATTGAGCAGACACGGATTAATAGTACCGATATATCACAAAAATGATAATGAATGAGCGGTATTGAAATGCAGTTTTTCGTGATGAACAAATACCCTCAAACTTATCTTTTGCTCATCCCGAGCAAAACAAAATCCTAATCTCACTTTCGTAGGGAATGCAATTACACCGAGCTTGTGCAACAAGCCGTTAAACCTCCAGGTGTCCCTTGTAGGAGGAGTGTTGTCTCTTGAGAGTTTTCAGCGGATTACACCCACAAAATCCCGTTAAGCTAGTTTTGCAAAATAACTGTTGATTCTAACCCTAAGGTTTAGCATCAAAACTAGAAATTCTAATATACTAAGTTAGAACTATCGAACCCTTATTTTTGACATCTCATTTCTTATTTAACTTAAAATTCTATACGTCTTTACGTGCGGTGTAAAATAGCGTCGTTATGTTTCAAAAAGTTCGATTAGAGTCATCATGTCACAAAATAAAGACCGGATAACCTTCAAAAGGATCACGCAAGTTTATAAAGAATTAAGTTTTTCTCAAGTTTCGTTTTCCAGCTAGGTTTCAAATTCAAAATTTATATCTTCCTTAACAGAAAACCAGGTCTTATTCTTCACTCCACTTTTTACTTATTTTCGTTTCATACACACCTTCGTGAACGTGCAATAGTCTTTATCATATGATAAAATCTTCATATCTCCATTAAAAATATTTTTATAAAAACTTGTTTTATGTCAAGATTATTCTCACACAAAGAACCGTTAGGAATTTTAACTCAGAGAGTACACTTGCTTGACTTTGTTCTTAAAAATAGACTTTCTAGGCTTCTTAGCGAGCTTTGGGCCAATGTATCCAAACCAGTTGGTTTTAGGATATTAGGTGTAAAACACCCCGGCGGACTTAATTGCCCAAGTTACCTAGGCCCTAAAACAAAAAGACTCATTTTAGCGTGAAAATCATAACAATTCAATGCGAACGGAGATATGGCCAGTTGTTCAATTATTTTCAGGATAAAAGACGTGTTTGTGTGGATCAGGTGTGTAATCAAGTTCCAGATGGGTTATTCTTCAAAATTATTTCCTATTAAGGCTTCAATAATATCCCTTCATATCCACTTTACTTTATAAACTATTCTTGATATTACTTATTTCAGAACAAGCCTGTTTGATCCTCAAAAAATAGTTTATCAATTTAAAAGTTTTAAGACATATCAGACTTGTCATCTCATTTTCAAAACTCACGACACGTGTAGTGTGATGCAAAGACGTATATTAGTTACGGTTAAACTCAAAGGAGGGTTATTTTTCAAGTTTTCAAAATCTAAAAATAGGATGTAGTTGGTCCTATCTTATCAAACTATACTGTAGGGATTTCGAATCTAAGTTCTCCTACTAGCTAACTTGACGGCAGAGTTTTTATGTTTTTGGAAAATTTTCTGATTTTTATGGGTTTTTTAATATGTATGCAAATGCATAATATATAAATGAATGCAAATGATAGAAATGCTTACCGAGCACACCCCCAAACTTAAATTTGACAGTGTCCTCACTGTCATGCTACACCAAGAGGGTCAAAATTGTTGAGGGGTCAAAATCGTCGTTTCTCTCTTTTTTCTTTTTTTCTTTTATTTTTTTAAAGAAAAAGAAAACAAAATGTATATACACAAAAGCCCCCCCAACTTAAGTGAAACAATGTTGCCACTGTTAAGCGTTGAAGTTCAAAGTTAGGAGAGGGAACGGTTTCAATCTATACATAGCCTTACATAGGCCAAAAGTTAACACCAACCATTCAAAAATGTTATCGTGATTTGTCCACGGTTGGTGAAAGAATATGGAGAGAAAGAAAACGAAGAATGCGCGCAGCCGTATGTGGATGGAAGTAGTATACGGTCTTGGTAGATAAGGGGATGAACAGAAGAGAGAAAGAAATGGAGTACGAACTCGAGGTTGAAAATTGATTGAATAAATTAGTACAGTCTGTAGTGATTTGAAACTAGAATTGTTTTATTGCACTAATTTATTAATACTATGAGAAATGGGGTCGAATCTTTCAAGATTCGCAAGAAAACATGGATTCGAACTTGGGGAACCAGATGAAAGAAATGAAGTTGATATGGCGTCTTGCGAAGTGGAAATGAGGGAGGGAAGCAACTGAGGAATGGTAATAATTAGAAACTCAGGAGGATGTTCACAGTCAATGGAAGGGACGTAATGAATCGGAAAATCCGACTCATCCAACAAAACGTGTATATCCTCAAAGATATCCTCAAAATTCTCTACAAAATCAAGATCATCCATGCATTCGTCTAAATCTTTATCAATAAACTCTAGACGTAAATGGGGTTCAAGAGAAACAGTTAAAGGTTCAGGATGATGTCCACATGGTTCTGAAAGAAAGTGTTGAATTGGTGAGAAAAACTCTCCCAAATTTGTGGGTTCATCATCAAAGTTATCCCCAATATTGATATCGTCAATCAAGTCAAACGTAAAGTTCTCAAACATCTCAACAAAAGCATGGTTTTCAATTGGTTGGGTTTCTAGAGTGGAGACGTAGAGATCAAAGGAAGTGGCATTGATTTCACTTGAAGGGGACCCTTCACAATCGGGTAAATCAAATACTACGTAGTCGCACAACTCATTAAACATTCTATCTTCGATTGGTGAATCAGTTGGGATACTCGATAGACTTTCGGAACTGGAGTTATGGAAATCAATTGGGAACGGATAGGCTTGATTTTGAAGGCTAGATTGCGCACTTTCACTATTCAAATCATCAAGTTGCTCTATTGCCACACCATACATGGGAAAATTTTGGGCTAGTTAGGAACTAGCTGTTAGTTCATAAGGTTATATGAAGGCAGCCATGGATGCATTCAATTCTCCATTTGTCGGCATGAAGCTACCCGAAATTCTTATAATGATTTTTCCAGACTAGACATGGGTTGATAAGGGGTTTCGATGAAAGATTCAAATTCGTTTGGATATGCGAAACTTCCAAATTAATGTTCAGAAGTGATGTCTACTGACGGTGTGAAAGTCGGGTAGGATTGACAGGAATCGAATGGTTGCGTAGAATGGGTAGAATTAAGATCAACATCTGGATAGGAAGGTGGTTGAAATTGTTGTCCTAAAGAATTCATAGTGGTCAAAGGTGTGAAAGATCGGCTACGGGAATATGCAATACGTTCAACAATGGGCATCGATTTGAGAGTCGCCATGTTACCCTCGGATGGGATATCAATATGAAAAGGGGTGAAAGTTTGAAAAGATTGATATGACGTGGATTATGGTGTTCAAGTGGTGTTCCTAGAAGCGTCTATCCAGTCTTTCAAAGAAATTTTTGGCATGGATGGATCGTTTGACGTTTTATCAAAACAAAAGCCATATGAAGTAATATCTAGCTGAGGGTACCAAAGTTCGGCAAGAGTTGGTCGATATGAGGTACTCATGATATGAAAAGAAGAAGGGGTGAAAATGGTTGTGAGTTTTTTTTATTTTTATGTTAGTTTTTAACAAAAGAATGAAATATACACACAAAAGGTAAAGAAAAACAATCATGACACAAATACTACACACCTCATCGGTCTTGGTTCACCTAGGTCAACTAGACCTGCTTAAGAACTTGATTGTCGAAATAAAACTGTGTCGAGAAACGGGCTCAAGATATACTGATCACGAGGCTAGGTATGTGCAGAGATAAGGGGAGGTTTTCCAACGCTTTTGCGAAGTTCCTTAATTAGAATAACCCTTTCTCTTTTGGCGATTGTGCCGTGAACACTTTGCCTAATCACCCCGTGAACGATATACCGTTAAGCGATATTCTAAATATAGTCAACTTCTCCTAATGAGCGCGAAGTCCTTAAAGGCTTAAAGTCTAGTTTGTTTGTTTTTTTTAATTTGTGCGGGTAAACGGTATGCTCAATTTCGTAATTTTTAGGCCACGGAAAAAGTGATGAAATCCTATACCGTATATTGTGGGGTTCGCTTGCCCTTAAGTCCGTATTAAAGAATGCAATGCGCAATTCAATGAAAGAGTTGTTCAAAACATCAAACAATCATTTTTTTATATTTAAGCACGGCGTTGCAACAAATACGGGTTAGTCACTTTTAGCGTTTGGCAGCGAACTTGCAAAGAATCCTGTAAAGATAGAATAGTGGACGCGTCGAATTTGAGAAAGAAGGTGTTAGAAAATACGTACCAATGTGTTTTGGGTTAAGAAACCCCTGTTGAATTGAATCCGATTAACTTGAAAAGTGCGCTTGCGCTGGTCAAACTATCCGGATCTTTTGCACTGTACTTCACTATGACCTTAGACTTGAATGTATGCTTTGCTCCACACGATCACAGTTGGAAATTCCTTAAAATCTGAAAATGTCGAAAAAACGGATATTTAGTGCGAAAAAGCGATATGAGTGCCCAAACTCCTGCACACTAAAAATTATGAAAATCAAACAATAAAAATGGGATAATAATAGAACAATGGAGCTGAGAACAAAAATTTGGAGCAAACGGAGAAGTATCGGCTGGCGGTAGCGGGAAATGTGAATAAACCGCCGGTCGACTATTTGAATTGGGGCTCCATCTTTCTGCAGTGTTCCTTAAGTTCTAGTATTGTCCCAATGTTATAGTTTAATTTTTCTAATTAGTCTCAGAGTGTTAGCAGGTTCAAATAACAGAGAAAAAAATATCAAAACGTTAAATTTTTGTTTTGTTTTTTTCAAATTTTTCGATTTTTAGTTTTTTTTCCAGAATGGAATTAGTGTTATAAACAAGATATACAGAGATTAATCCGAAATAATAAGAATAAAAAATGTTACCGTCTCCCCGGCAACGGCGTCATTTGATTGATACGTATTTGCGTGTCATATTAAGTTTAAAGTAACCACAATCAAGATGGCGTCGCGTGTAGCTAGCCGTGATGAGTACGGGTCATCTGTAGGGAGATGGTGCGTCTAAGTTCTTGTTCTTACGAGTTAAGCCGAAGGTCCGAATAGTTCAATTCTAACCTAAGTGTTATGTATATATGTGAAAATGTGTCTTAGCACCTCTACTTGGTTTCCACATGCATCAAGTATGCAATTTTAAAAAATCTAGAGGTCTAAACTACACTAACCTAGAATCGAACTAGAGAATTAGGGTTTTAATGTAAGCAAACAAGTTCTACACTAAGTGACTAGAGAATACAACCTTTGTAGACCGGTCCACTTCTAAAGCTCCAAATAGTAGTCCCTAGAACCCTTCTTAAGCTCCACTTCGTGAAAGGAACGAGCTTACTTCGTCGCCTTCGAGGCCAAAGATAACCCACCTCGAAGTCTCACTAACTCAAGCTACCTCTTCACTAATCAAGGAATTAGTGAAGTAAACAACCTAAACTAAAGGGCTAGTAAAGTGTAGGTTGATAAAATAGGAATTTTGCTCACTTTAGAAATTTATTTCTCTTTTTATTTTCCAACTCAAGAAAATCTAGAGGAGGAAGAAGATGAACTTGGGTGAGAATAAATCTTGTGATGAAGTGAGAGAGTGAACCATGAGTTAAAGATAAGGTTGGATGAGAAAAATATCTAGAGAAAAAAAACAAAAATGAGAGATGAGTCATGGCTTCTACATGCTTCCACAAACATCCAAGCCATGCTCACTAATCCACTCAATTTTATTTTTCTCTTAATAAATAATCACCCAATTATCTTTAGGTCATGGTGTGAGTCACATACACCCATATTCAATGGATCATCAAGCATGATACATTATTTAAATACATATATTTATATATATCACATATATATAAATGGGTATAAAGAGAAGAAAATCTTTAGTGAGCACAATATCAGTTAATATATAAATATATCAAATATAAATATATATTAAATTATTAAATCAACACTTGCTTCAATAATCCGGTTATATCATATATAACCGACTAATATTATTTATATGTATATCAAATTATCAAATCAACACTTGATTCAATAACCCGGTCATATCACATATAACCGACAATATTCAATATACTATATCAAATCAACACTTAATTCAATAATCCGATCATATCATATATAACCGGCCAATATCAAATATATATACATATAACATATCATTGAATCAACACTTGATTCAACAATCCGGTTATATCACATATAACCTAGCCGATATCAAATATCACGAGATTAGAATACGGTATCACATATTAGTATTTAATCAAGCTCCCGCACATATCACCATATGTGCCCTACTTCATTTCGCTTGAGATAGAAAACCTCTATGTTGGACTCTAAAGACTTGTCAATACGCCAGCAATAGGTAATGATCATATCAATCACCCACAAGCCGTCAGCGGTACTAGCTGGACGTAACGGCTACCCAGGTATTAAGCGAATAAAAGATCAACAAGCAAGCTTGTCCAAATTCTCGTAAATCATATAAGCAACACTTACCGTACAATCCAGTCTCTTCGTCTGATATGTCGCATATCAAGTTTAGGGGTGGAATCGTCAGACCCATTAAATTGATAAGTCATGCCGATGTGTGGCCTATAACCGTTCGAAAAACTACTGATAACACTTACCAGTAAATCTCATCAGCCCTGGCCAGGGACTTACTGTTATAGCCAATCGAGCATAGTGCAACATCAACTCCCTATACCAGGAGAGACGAAACCCCTCCTATCGCTCATTGCTTCCATATAACTCGGGACTGTACCTAAAATCCACCTGTTTGCATGACTCATTTGAGTCGTGGTAGGGAGGAAATCAAAGAACAGTGGGAACTACACAAGACTCTATGACGATCTCGAGTCTACAGACTAACCTGTACAAGTGTCATCAAAGAACTGCTATCTGACGTTAGGTATGGTACCATCTAGGAGTTCTCGGCGAGTCCTGTTCGGTGTACCCATTCTCTAATGAGCACATGTATACAATCTTTAATGTTAAACACCAATGGATGTGGGATCAACCATCACCCCATACAGGATCAAGAAACGTACACACTTGTCTAGTCTGGAATATCGATACCCTGTCTCGATATTCCCTCGACTAGGAACTGTTAAAAGATGTGCTTGCGGACTACACAAGCCCCACTAGTATGATCTGCATCATAGTCTTGGTAGTCAAGCGAACATCCTAAAGGCTTCATCAACATGTATCAGAGATAAAGTATAACAATAAAAGTGTACATGTTAAGATAAAGAGCAATCAGATAGCACACTATCATGTCGAGCAAGAAAGTCCTGTATATATATGTCCAAGCATCCACCATATCATATAATAATGGCATCGAGGGCATACATATTCCTAACAATATGCAACGAAACGCTTGTTAGGAATAGAGATAGGTTGGTTTAACTTAGGAAAATCCGTACTCGTTTCTTTGTGCCTTACTTGACTTATCGAATCTATGGTAATCGGCAACAACGTGGATTAGGGTGCTTAAACACGGTATTTCGAGAAATCCGGCTTATTGACCCTTGTCCTTCTATTCTTGTCTCTTATCATTCGCCTCTGGCCAAACCAAACGCAATCGGTCACGGTTAGGGATCACTGTTACTGTGGTAGGGTAGGATGCCTAACGGAGCGTTTGCGTGAGCTTTGGGCGGAGTTCGATTAGCAATTAACGGGTAAAAGAAATGGGTAAAAGAAAAACTTAACTTAAATAACCATTCTCTTTTCCTAACAAGATACACTATTCACAATTCATAACCAACATCAAAAGAAAGTACAAAAAGAGAAGAGATCAAAGAAAACAAAATTACACATAAGCAGATAGCAAGAAAGTAAATTGCAAATAAGTAAAGTTAAAGAGAATACTAAGAACCCAAGTGCAAAAATGAAAGCTTCATTAAATTCAATACAAAAGTACAAGCAATGAGTTCGATAACCAAAACCTAAACTTGCAAACTCAATTAAGAGGTTGCAAGATAAGGAGAAGGCAAGGAACTCAAGCCAACTAACTAATATGTACAAAAAATTACAAAATGGAAAATGGTATGAAGTTATATCCAAGTATGGCCTAGAGCTTGCTTTCTGTTCTGGTATTTATAGGCACAAAATCAACAAAAAAAACAATAAAAATGAGATGATGTGACAACATGGAATAACCAGAACAAAGTTGGATCCAAAATGTCATGGTAAGACCGGTGGTGGCGGTAAAATTAGGGTTTCTGCCGGTTTTCTTGGGTGTGGTGAGGCTCGTTTTTGTGTGGTGGTATCATGCCCTCTCCATAATCTCTCTGATATTGTTTGATTTTTCTATATAAGCTTGGTTTGCAATCTGTAGATTTGGAGGGAAAATGTGACTTTAAATCACATCACACCTTTTTTCTTCCCTCATCAAGCACCCACTTGCCTCATCCACTTTCACAAGTCATGATTCTTGTGTGCCCACTTATGCTAGGTTGTCCCACCATGGTTCATGGATCAAAAGAGTTTTGTGTTCACACTTGTATTGTTGCATCATTCTGTCACGCCCCGCTTCCCAGTGTACAGCAAAGTGGACGTGACGAGGCCCGCTACGTATATACTCAGAAGTACATACGCTAAGCGTAACTAAGCAATATAAAGTAAATCACAGGAGACGAATGATATAGAAATAACAGCAACTTTTATTAATAACATTCTTTGTACAATGCATGAAAAGAAAATACAACTGAAATGAAAAGCGATGTCTAAACAGTGGCATAACAGAAAATGAAAATACTGGAAAGAACAAGGTACAATATTCAGAGCTCGGGATCTTCGTGGAACTGCTACAAGTCTTCACTGGTGGGCTCGATCTCAGCTTGGTCCAACGCACCTGACGACATTCAAAGAAGAAAGAAAATAGAATGTCGTCGGCGAACAGGTCGCTCGGTAAGTCCCAAAAATAAGGGAGAAATAGACAGAGAGTAAAAGAGAGATAGAGAGTAGCTTTTAATATTGTATTGTATTGTCATATTATAGTAGTATGGTGTTAACGCTGTTGTTGTAGCTTGGTACAGAAGGATGCCAGTGTATACGAGAGGGGTCTCAGTATGCTAGAGACCAGGGCAAATGGAAGTACAAGGCTCCGTTATACAACCCGGAACGACGACAATTGGATTCAGGTTAGGTGTCTTAATCTTACCAGCTCGTGCCACCTTTAACACCTTCCGTACCAATCTACCCCTTAAACCCCGCGATATCTTATTTGTATTGTTATCTTGTAAACTTATATTGATTGCATGATTGACTTGATTGACTGACCGAAACCATGATATCAGGAAACGGTTATAACCGTAGAGTCATGTAAATGGAATACTGGGAAACATGTAAAAGGAATATCCATGGTTCAGTTCAGTCAGGTAGATTGTTAAATGGATTCTGGGATTCATGTATTCATCTTGAGTTGAAATATAAAAGAATATAGATTGACTTGAATCATATTCAAGTCAGAAATAGTCAGACTCTAACCCGAGTCAGACTAAAAGAAGGTAAGTTGAAATTCAATATTTGCCAGGGGTCTTATTGTAATTTATAGAACTTGAAGGGGTTTTATGTAAAAAAGTACTTTTGTATAGTTTTCAAAATACACCTCAAGAATTTATTATTCGTCTTTATAGTTATAATGAGTGTGAATTTTATTTGTGTTATTCTAGTGAATATATCCTAATAAAAGTATTAATTGATTTATTTAAAATTCATGGTATTTTAATGTAAATTTTAATCTTGTAATTTTAGAAGGAAGTGGAAACTTTATATTATAATAAAATAGGTGTTTAAATGATAATTAAATATATATTAATACAAGAATAATTTTAAATAAATATTTTATTTTCCCAAAATCTCATTTTTCTTAAATGCCGTATTTTAAACCTTTCGAGACCGAATGCTCCTTACGGAGGTCTGAATCTCGCACTACTAGCCTGCGGGTGCACGATAAACCGTACTATCCCTAACAGGTTCCCCAAAGGTGGGTTGTAGCGGCACTTTGCTTAGGTTTTATAAATACTTTTCATTTAGGAAAACGGTTTTATAAATATAGGGTATTTATTTGCAAAAGAGTATAGTTTTCCGTATTTTAGTTGTTAGGGTTTCCTAAGCCAACTAGCCTATTTCTAAGGTCTAAACGATGAGTCATTAGAAGTCTCAAATCGCCTCTTCACCGTCAATTGCGGCCAGGTAAGTGCCAGGTAAGTGGGAAGGAACCATAGTCGTGGGCCTAATTAAAAACCACTAGCCTAGACACACTTGCCTAGACACCACAAGACAGTTTAGATAAACGATCGATGTCCATGACCTATCGTACTTTCATTTTATTTAAAATTTTATACAACTTAAAGCTTTCAAGTAAAGGTTATAAAGAATATGGTATTTTAGTGAAAAGTCATGTAATGTCGTATTCTATGTTTTGACATTTATCAGTTAGGGTTATATTTGTGTGTGTGTAGAGGTAGGTCATTACCTCATGACTTGTTTTAAGTTTTGATGACGTTTAGAGGTAAAACATGACATGTTAAAGTTGAAGGTATTAAAGCGCAAGAATACGGTATTTGAAAACGTTATCATTTCATGTGTGAAAATTCATTCAATTTGATTTCTACAAATTTAGTGATCAAAATAAACTTATTTAGGAGTGAGGGAATTGATTAAACGAAGAAAAATGAACTTCATGGTATTTTTATGAAAATAATACGGTTTTACAAAGAAGCTATCATTTCATGTGAGAAAATTTGTTTAAATTGGTATATGGGTGATTAATAGTCAACATGAATATGGGTAGGTATTATGTATTAGGTGACAAGTGAAAATTTGTAGAAAAACCGAATCGGAAATCGGTTTGTTCCGATTTCCGTCGGGTTCCAAAAAGTCGTATTTTCTATTAACAGAAAAGAGAGATAGAAGGGATGAGACTTACGGGTTTGGACAAGCTAAGGGGGCTAGGGAAGGTGGTGGTGGTCGATGCGTTGAAAACGTTGCGAAGGTTCTGATCCGGTCGCCGGAAATCCGTCGTCGGTTTCGGCAGCGCTTCGCTTCTCGCTCTTCGTACCGAGTTCTCGAGAATTTGAGAGAGTGGACTTAGAGTGGTGAGGGGAAAGGTAGAGGGTAGGGGTCTTTATATAGGGCTAGGCTAGGATTAGGGTTTGGATTAAAAAAAAATATTAAAAATGTAAAAATTCATTAAAATATCATTAATTTTAGGATTAAAGGAGATTAAATGAGAAAATTATAACTGTACTGAAAAATTGAAGTATGCAAGAGTGAAGACCAAGTCAACACGGAAATTTTCCGTGTTGACGACTCGGCCGACCGGCCGAGTCCGGTCGGCGGCGCCGGCCGATTCGGCCGAGTCGCCGGCCGATTCGGCCGAGTCAGGGCCGAGTCGGGTCTCGGTGGGTGGGGTTTATTTGTTGGTAAAGCCCTTAGGATGTGTACTTAACTACCTGGACTATGATGCAGATCATACTAGTGGGGACATGGTAGTTCATAAGTACATCCTTCAAAGTCCCTAGTCGTGGGTGTATCGAGACGGGGCATCGATATACCAGAGTAGACTAGCGTATACCTTCTCGACCCATACAGATGGGCGATGGATGATCCCATATCCATTGGTGTTTGACATCAGAGATGATATACGGGTGCTCAGTGGAGACTGGGTACACTGGACGGACTCGCCGAGAACTCCCAGATGGTATTATACCTTACGTCAGATGGCAGTTCTCTGGTGACACTGGTACAGAGTAGTTTGTTGACCCGAGATCGTCATAGAGTCTTATGTGGTTCCCACTGTGCTTTGATTTCCACCTTACCACGTCCAAGAGGGCGTGCAAAACGGTGGTTTTTGGGTACAGTCCCGAATCACATGGAGGCAATGAGCGATAGGAGGGGATTCGTCTCTCCCGGTATAGGGAGTTGACGTTGCGCTGTGTTCGATTGGCTATAACAGGAAATCCCTGGCCAGGGTTGCTGAGATTTACTGGTAAGTGTTACCAGTAGTTTCTCAAATTGTTATAGACCTCATATCGACACGACTTATCGAGCTATTGGGGTCTGACGTTTACCACCCCTAGGCGAGATATGCGACATATCAGACGAATAGACCGGACTGTACGGTAAGTGTTACTGGTTGGATTCACAGGAGTGTGAGCGGGCTTGCTCGTCGATCTTCTGATCGCTCAATACCCGGGTGGCCGTTACGTTTAGCAGACCGCTTGCGGCTTGTGGGTGCTTGATATGATCATCATCTGCTGCCGGCGTATTGACGAGTCTTTAGAGTCCTACACAGAGGTTTCCTGGCTCAAGCGAAACGAAATAGGAGCGCATATGAGATATGTGTGGGACCGAGAATAATGCGTGTATGTGATACCGTATTTCATTCTCACGATTTGTAACATTGATCGGTTATATGCGTTATAGCCGGGTTATCGGATCAAGTGTTGATTCGATAAGTTGTTACTATTGATATTAGTCGGTTATATGCGATATGACCGGGTCGTTAAATCAAGTGTTGATTTAATGATTTAATGTATAATTATATATTTGATATATCACTTTACATTAACTAATATAGGTTCATTTAAAAAGGATTTTCTCACTTGATGCACATTGTATATGTGATATATTTTTGTGCACCTTTTTGTATCATGTTTGATGATACATGCTTCTTTGGTCAAGTGTAAAGAACTAAACCATGGTTAATATGATGATTAGGATTTTTCTTATTCATTCTCTTATTTGTTTATTCATTTTGGAAATGATAAGAAAAGAATGGTGGCTTTATTTGTTGTTTTGTTGAAGCTTCATGAAGCTTTGACCTTGTCCACCATTCTTGTCTCTTGCTTAACCCTAACCATCATTACTAACCATGGTCTATTCTCTACACTTAACTAGGGTTAGAATATGATAAGAATCAATTCTTTTTCTATTATTCTTTAATTCTTATCATAAGATCATCTTCTTCTTCTTCTTCTTCAATGAAGAAAACTTGACTTCATCAATGGTGATTGATGAAAAAGAGTGAGAAATCCAAATCTAAAGTGAACCCACCTCCTATTTCTTCATCCTCTACCTCTTGCCAAGTAGTATAGGGTGTTCCCTTCATAAGTTTTCATGGCTTGGTGAAGGTGGAGCTTGATCTAGTGATGCCTCGACGTAGATCATCTTCGGCATCGTCGTCGATGACCTAGCCCCCTTTTTCTCCGATGAAGCCGATGTCAGAGTCATGGTTCGATTTGGACAGCGGAGAGGACTTCATCATGGAGCTATGGAGGTGGAGAAACGGATCTACAAAGGTTGTATTTCCGTTCTTTTAGTTTAGTTGCAAACTGGTTGCTTTTGTCGCCTAAATTTCTAGCCAACGATCTTGTTAGGGTTTCTCGGTACCTGTAATTTTTGAAATTGGCATGGTTGATGCCTTGTGAGACCTCTTGAGAGTGCCTAGGAACCCTACATTATTCTGGGGGAAACTTTGGTATACTTTATTTTTTATAAATTGCATTAATTTGTGAGTTATGGCTGTTTGACCGTTTGACTTCCCAAAAAAATTAAAACAAAATGATATAAAAATTATGTGGGGCATGGGATTCGAACTCTGGTAGCTTGGTTCAGCAGTGCAAGGTATTACCAATGAGCTACAAGCTCCTTCTTGTAATTATTGTAAAAAAGTAGATACTTAAAATGATATCAGCAGTATTAAATAGTCCAAGTACACTTCAATTTTAAAACAATTTTATGTACGCTAAAAATGATATTATTTAAAAACAAAATAATTAAATATATATATCTTGTGCTCAGATTAAAATACTCCTTTATGGAAAAATTTATAAAAAAAAAAAATTGTACAGAAAAGGGTATATGAAAATTAGGGTTGTTACATTCTACCCTCCTTATAAAAATTTCGTTCTCGAAATTTGTAAAAGGAAGGTGTAATAGTGCTAGGAAGTTTGGCGAATAAAAGTGATATGATGGTGAAAAAGTCTTACCGGTGTTACCTTGACCGACAGTCTCGGTTTCTACGGCTTCTAAAGTGAAGGTCTGTCGCCGTGGTATATTCCTTCTAGCTGGAGGCACATTCCGCCTTTGAGGCCTATTTCTCTGCCTTCTAGACATGTCCCTCATTGCCTGTTTGAATTGGCGAGTAGGCTGTGCAGGTGGTGGAGCAGGTAGTGCAGGACGAGTTGCAGGAGCCTGGATGGTTGGCCGCTGCGGTTGGTTGGTGTGTGTGTGAGATGAGTTGCTGTTGTAAGGACAGTTCCCAATTCCGTGGTTGGATGCGCCACAAATTAGACACAGGCCTTTTGCGCGTCTACAGTCCTTCCACAAATGTCCCTTTCTTTGGCAGTAATGACAAATTTCTTCAGTCCTCCTGGGTTCAAACGATGGCCTGGAAGAGGCTCCACCTGCCATCTGGTTGGCAGGGCGTTTGACTCCTGCAGACTGAGCTCTGCCCCTCTCTTTTATTACTGCCTCATAACTGCGGGCAGCTTCTAGGGCTTCCTCATGAGTCAAAAACTTTCCTGTGGCTAGAGCAGCCTTAATCTCTGTGTCCAATCCTTGTTGAAAGCGACGGGCTCTGATATCGTCCGTCGGTATCAAGTGTGCCGCGAATCGGCTCAACATAGTGAACTCAGCATCGTATTCATCTACCGATTTCTCCCACATTGATCCTTGCTGTAGATGAATAAACTGCTGCTCCATAGCGAACCTGGCAGTCACAGGGAAATATTTCGCGTCGAACTTCTCGCGAAATATCTTCCATTCAATCGGCTGCGCAAGACGGCTTTCTTCCGCCTTCCACCAATTGCGAGCATTATCCGTGAGCTGTAGCTTTGCTACACGGACCCAAGCGTTATCTGGCACTTGAGCTGCTGCCAGATCGTCTTCGATGCTTTATGCCCATTCTTCTGCTTCGAGAGGGCTTCCTTTACCCGAGAATTGCTTTGGGTGCAACGCTCTGAATTGCTTTATTCCCTGTGCATCTGTCTCAGGACGGCTCAAAAGTTGTTGCTGTCCCTCGAGAAGACTGCGGATTGCATCAAATAGCATCGTTTGCTCAGTGGGTGGTGCAGGAACAACTGGAGTAAGAGGTAGTGCTGGAGGGGTGTTGTTGACGTTGGTGCTGGTGTTGTTCGGGAAATCCATAATCCTGAAGAAAAATTTGGATTAGGACAGATTCAAATACATGAAATGATAAGATTCAAGGAATAGAGATTTGCAAGATTCAAAGAACATGAATTGCAAAGAATGTTTTAGTTACTGGTTCTTGTGTTATATTGCTTAGGTTGTTCACGCAGACCAGAACTGCATGACAGGGATTCATACAGCTCTGACCTGCATGGGCCACCAACAAAACCTGTCACGCCCCGCTTCCCATTGTACGGCGAAATGGACGTAACGAGGCCCGCTACGTATATACTCAGAAGTACATACGCTAAGCGTAACTAAGCAATATAAAGTAAATCACAAGAGACGAATGATATAGAAATAACAGCAACTTTTATTAATAACATTCTTTGTACAATGCATGAAAAGAAAATACAACTGAAATGAAAAGCGATGCCTAAACAGTGGCATAACAGAAAATGAAAATACTGGAAAGAACAAGGTACAATATTCAGAGCTCGAGATCTTCATGGAACTGCTACAAGTCTTCACTGGTGGGCTCGATCTCAGCTTGGTCCAACGCACCTGACGACATTCAAAGAAGAAAGAAAATAGAATGTCGTCGGCGAACAGGTCGCTCGGTAAGTCCCAAAGATAAGGGAGAAATAGACAGAGAGTAAAAGAGAGAGAGAGAGTAGCTTTTAATATTGTATTGTATTGTCATATTATAGTAGTATGGTGTTAACGCTGTTGTTGTAGCTTGGAACAGAAGGATGCCAGTGTATACGAGAGGGGTCTCAGTATGCTAGAGACCAGGGCAAATGGAAGTACAACGCTCCGTTATACAACCCGGAACGACGGCAATTGGATTCAGGTTAGGTGTCATAATCTTACCGGCTCGTGCCACCTTTAACACCTTCCGTACCAATCTACCCCTTAAACCCCGCGATATCTTGTTTGTATTGTTATCTTGTAAACTTGTATTGATTGCATGATTGACTTGATTGACTGACCGAAACCATGATATCAGGAAATGGTTATAACCGTAGAGTCATGTAAATGGAATACTGGGAAACATGTAAAAGGAATATCCATGGTTCAGTTCAGTCAGGTAAATTGTTAAATGGATTCTGGGATTCATGTATTTATCTTGAGTTGAAATATAAAAGAATATAGATTGACTTGAATCATATTCAAGTCAGAAACAGTCAGACTCTAACCCGAGTCAGACTAAAAGAAGGTAAATTGAAGTTCAATATTTGTTAGGGGCCTTATTGTAATTTATAGAACTTGAGGGGGTTTTATGTAAAAAAGTACTTTTGTATAGTTTTCAAAATACACCTCAAGAGTTTATTATTCGTCTTTATAGTTATAATGAGTGTGAATTTTATTTGTGTTATTCTAGTGAATATATCCTAATAAAAGTATTAATTGATTTATTTAAAATTCATGGTATTTTAATGTAAATTTTAAT
Source organism: Agapanthus africanus (assembly GCA_030015575.1). Taxonomy (NCBI): domain Eukaryota; kingdom Viridiplantae; phylum Streptophyta; class Magnoliopsida; order Asparagales; family Amaryllidaceae; genus Agapanthus; species Agapanthus africanus. The sequence goes on along the minus strand of JASDDO010000019.1, from coordinate 886,691,500 downwards.
CTTGTAATTTTAGAAAGAAGTGGAAACTTTATATTATAATAAAATAGGTGTTTAAATGATAATTAAATATATATTAATACAAGAATAATTTTAAATAAATATTTTATTTTCCCAAAATCTCATTTTTCTTAAATGTCGTATTTTAAACCTTTCGAGACCGAATGCTCCTTGCGGAGATCTGAATCTTGCACTACTAGCCTGCGGGTGCACGATGAACCATACTATCCCTAACAGGTTCCCCAAAGGTGGGTTGTAGCGGCACTTTACTTAGGTTTTATAAATACTTTTCATTTAGGAAAACGGTTTTATAAATATAGGGTATTTATTTGCAAAAGAGTATAGTTTTCCGTATTTTAGTTGTTAGGGTTTCCTAAACCAACTAGCCTATTTCTAAGGTCTAAACGATGAGTCATTAGAAACCTCAAATCGCCTCTTCACCGTCAATTGCGGCCAGGTAAGTGTCAGGTAAGTGGGAAGGAACCACAGTCGTGGGCCTAATTAAAAACCACTAGCCTAGACACACTTGTCTAGACAGCACAAGACAGTTTAGATAAACGATCGATATCCATGACCTATCGTGCTTTCATTTTATTTAAAATTTTATACAACTTAAAGCTTTCAAGTAAAGGTTATGAAGAATATGTTATTTTAGTGAAAAGTCCTGTAATGTCGTATTCTATGTTTTGGTATTTATCAGTTAGGGTTATATTTGTGTGTGTGTAGAGGTAGGTCATTACCTCGTGACTTGTTTTAAGTTTTGATGACGTTTAGAGGTAAAACATGACATGTTAAAGTTGAAGGTATTAAAGCGCAAGAATACGGTATTTGAAAACGTTATCATTTCATGTGTGAAAATTCATTCAATTTGATTTCTACAAGTTTAGTGATCAAAATAAACTTATTTAGGAGTGAGGGAATTGATTAAACGAAGAAAAATGAACTTCATGGTATTTTTATGAAAATAATACGGTTTTACAAAGAAGTTATCATTTCATGTGAGAAAGTTTGTTTAAATTGGTTTATGGGTGATTAATAGTCAACATGAATATGGGTAGGTATTATGTATTAGGTGACAAGTGGAAATTTATAGAAAAACCGAATCGGAAATTGGTTTGTTCCGATTTCCGTCGGGTTCCAAAAAGTCGTATTTTCTATTAACAGAAAAGAGAGATAGAAGGGATGGGACTTACGGGTTTGGACAAGCTAAGGGGACTAGGGAAGGTGGTGATGGTCGATGCGTTGAAAACGTTGCGAAGGTTCTGATCCGGTCGCCGGAAATCCGTCGTCGGTTTCGGCAGCGCTTCGCTTCTCGCTCTTCGTACCGAGTTCTCGAGAATTTGGGAGAGTGGACTTAGAGTGGTGAGGGGAAAAGGTAGAGGGTAGGGATCTTTATATAGGGCTAGGCAGGGTTAGGGTTTGGATTAAAAAAAATATTAAAAATGTAAAAATTCATTAAAATATCATTAATTTTAGGATTAAAAGAGATTAAATGAGAAAATTATAACTGTACTGAAAAATTGAAGTATGCAGGGGTGAAGACCAAGTCAACACGGAAATTTTCCGTGTTGACGACTCGGCCGACCGGCCGAGTCCGGCCGACGGCGCCGGCCGATTCGGCCGAGTCAGGGCCGAGTCGGGTCTCGGTGGGTGGGGTTTATTCTGGGGGAAACTTTGGTATACTTTATTTTTTATAAATTGCATTAATTTGTGAGTTATGGCTGTTTGACCGTTTGACTTCCCAAAAAAATTAAAACAAAATGATATAAAAATTATGTGGGGTATGGGATTCGAACTCTGGTGGCTTGGTTCAGCAGTGCAAGGTATTACCAATGAGCTACAAGCTCCTTCTTGTAATTATTGTAAAAAAGTAGATACTTAAAATGATATCAGCAATATTAAATAGTCCAAGTACACTTCAATTTTAAAACAATTTTATGTACGCTAAAAATGATATTATTTAAAAACAAAATAATTAAATATATATATCTTGTGCTCAGATTAAAATACTCCTTTATGGAAAAATTTAAAAAAAAAAAATTGTACAGAAAAGGGTATATGAAAATTAGGGTTGTTACACATTCTTGATAAAAAAAATGTGTACGTGTGTTAGTTGCAAAAAGAAACTCTTTGAATATTGATCGGTATTCTGTTCCGGTTGCAGTGTCGGCCCACAAATGTCATATCCGTGTATTTGAGTGTGTTTCCAGTGTTTTGTCACGAATAGCTATAATCTGTATTTATTGAGCAGACACGGATTAATAGTACCGATATATCACAAAAATGATAATAAATTAGCGATATTGAAATGCAGTTTTTCGTGATGAACATCGCTCCCGGTACCATCTCAATGTTAGCAGTGCAGACGCCAACAAAATTTCAAATCCCCAAATGTCCAAACGGCGAATGATGGGTTGCTCCTGGAACTATTCCAGTATAGCGATGCAGACGCCAACCCAAAACCAAAATCCAAATTCTCCCAGCCTTACGGCCGGTCCCCAAATTGGCTACCGTATACAATCCACGGGCACAAACATTCCCCATCCCAACCAAGTTCCACTATACTGCCCTATGGGTCCAACGCTTCACGCATGCTGTATACAATCCACAGGCATAAACGAACTAAATCACACACATGTCCCACCATAATCACTAGCCCTGCGGCCGGTCTCCGTCCATGGAATTATACTCTATTTGAGAAGACCCACTCATGTGTCCTCACGATACATGAGGAGAACGGCGCTTACGAGATCCTCTCGACTCGTAAGAAAAACACACTTTCGTGAGATTCTTACAACTCACAAGGTAAAAGCACACTTGGGGGTCATCACAATGCCTAAGGAGAATATACACCTACAGGATCCTCTCGACTCGTAGGGAGAAAATACTTTTACGAGGCCCTCATGGCTCATAAAATTGAAATGCCTTAGGTGACGGGGACCTAAACCTGCCTCCTAAGCCATCGCTACCCCGACGGGGAAAGGCAAATGATGAGTCTCTCCTGGCATTACGCTTCAGTGCTAGCGGTGCTGCTGCCGACCCAAATTCCAAGTTCCTCTAGAGGCGAATGATGCTCCACGTACAATATTCCAGTGTAGCAATGGAGATGCCGTCCAAATCCACATCCAAATTCAAATCCTCAATGACAAATGATGAGTCTATCTTGATGCCATTCCGGTGTAGCGATGCTGACGCCAAATCCAAACTCCACTTCAAATCCAATTGAAACTCAAATCTCAACTCTAATGCAAAGGTCCCGCCGAACAAAGTAGGAATCGGACAAATCAAACTAAAGTCCCACCCGGAAGTGTTCCAAGTTCAAAAGTCTTGACGAACAGATTGAAACCTCCCAAAACAAATCAACCAATTCCAATAACGGCCACTATGTCAAAAACAGTGACACTCCATCTCGGGGACACGTCAACCAACGACACTCCGTCCTGGGGATACGTCAGACGCTGACACTCCGTCTCGAGGATACGTCATACAGCGACACTCCGTTTCGGAGATACGTCAGACATCAACACTCCGTCTTGGGGACACGTCAGAAAGCAACACTCCGTCTTGGGGATACGTCAGGCACCGACACTTCGTCTCGAGGATACATCAAAAAGCGACACTCCATCTCGAGGATACGTCAGAAAGAGACACTCCATCTCGGGGATATGTCAGACACCGACACTCCATCTCAGGGAAACGTCAGACACCGATACTCCATCTCGGGGACACGTAAACCAGCGACACTCCATCTTTGGGATATGTCAAACACTGACACTCCGTCTCGAGGATACGAAAGAAACCGACATTCCATCTCGGAGATACGTCAAAAACCGACACTCCATCTCGGGGACACGTCAGAAACTGACGCTCCATCTCGGGGACACGTCAAATACCGACACTCCGTCTCGGGGATACGTCAACCAGCGACACTCTGTCTCGGAGATACATCAGACACCGACACTCCATCTCGGGGACACGTTAGAAAGCGACACTCTATCTTGGGGGTACATCAACCAACGACACTCCGTCTCAGGAATACGTCAGAAACCGACACTCCATCTTAGGGACACGTCTGAAAGCGACACTCCGTCTTGGGGATACATCAACCAGCGACACTCCGTCTCGGAGATACGTCAGACACCGACACTCTGTCTCAAGGATACATCAAAAAGCGACACTCCGTCTCAGGGATATGTCAGAAACCGACACTCCGTCATGGGGATACGTGAAACACCGACACTCCATCTCGGGGACATGTTAAACACCAACACTCCGTCTCGGGGATACGTCAACCAGCAACACTCCTTCTCGGGAATACGTCATACACCAATACTCCATCTCGAGGATACATCAGAAAGAGACACTCCATCTCGGTGATACGTCAGACACCGACACTCTGTCTTGGGGACACGTCAGAAAGCGACACTCTATATCGGGGATACGTCAGACACCAACACTCCGTCTCGGGGACACGTAAGACACCGACACTCCGTCTCAAGGATACGTCAACCAGCGACACTCCGTCTTGAGGATACGTCAGAAAGTGACACTCCGTCTCGGTGATACGTCAGACACCGACACTCCGTCTCGGCGATATATCAGCTACCGACACTCCGTCTCGGGGATACGTCAGAAACCAATACTCCGTCTCGGGGATACGTCAACCAACGACACTCCATCTCGGGAACACGTCAAACAGGACACTCCGTTTCAGGGATACATCAACCATGCGACCTCCACATCGCAAAAATGGAGTATATCAACCTCTTCACAAAACAAGATCCATCAATTTAATCCACGCGATACACACATGCAGCGTGCACTTATTGACGGGGGCACTTTGTTGGGGTCAAAAATTTCACCTCGTTGACCAATTCAAAGTCAAAGTCAACGCCTAAGCTAAGTGGGTCCAAACCCAAGCCCAGTGGGCCTAAGCTCAGATCAAGCCCGAGTAAGGGAAAGACTAGCTCATGCCATGAAGAAACAAAAATTATGTGGTGAATAAATGAAAATGTGATTCTTAGAAAATGAATGTAAATTAAAAATGCAAGAAACCAAATTTTGTAATCCCCGTAGCTTATGTGCAAAAATAAATGAGCACATAAGGCATGGGGAGGCACAAGTGCCATTTTGTAAAGCTAAAGGGCCAAAATATAAAATGTGTAGCCTATAAAAGGCAAATATGATGAAGAAATGGATAACAATTTTTTATTCCCCAAAAATAAACCTAACGTTTTGTGTCGCTTTCTCTCCTAAGGTCTCCTTCTTCTTCCTCCTCTCTTTTCCAATTAAATCCAAGGCAAATACTCTCATTTTTTCAAAAATAAAAATTGATTTTGGCCATTAATCCATTTAGAGGAGTATAGATCTCCCATTAAAATCAACAAAAGAGCAATTTTTTTCTTCTGCATCTCTCTCTTCACGATCTAACAGAAGAAAAGAGGAAGAAAAGAAAACTCACGTCAAGACCCACTTGCGCACGTCCTGAGGCCTCGTAAAAAGGGAAAAGAGGCCCTCTTTGATCTTCTTGCGTCAAAATTTTTGTGTTTGGAGGCTGTAGCTTCATTGGCTTTCGACCCTTACTTGCACCGTGCTAGGTGCGCACCTCGCTAAGTGCGCAGCTCGCCAAGTGCCCATCGTGCCAGGTGCGCATCTCGCTAGGTGCGTACCTCCCTATGTGCGCACCTTACTGAACCTTTTGGCTTATTTTGGACCCTTTGGCCCCTTCACTCTCTTGCACCTCGCCAAGTGCTCACTAGGATAGATGCGCACCTTGTCATGTGCGCACCTAACTACGTGCTCACTTTGCTAACTGTGCATGTGGCATACGCGCATCCCACTTCTGTCTTTTCTTGTAAATATTTTACAAAATAAAAAATGAATAAAATAAACACGTCCCACACTCAAAAGTCTTCTCCTCTTAGAAAATTTTCTAACGGGGCGCTGTCCCGCATCCCGCAAGGGGGCTAGCCCGCTATCCGGGTAGCGGGATCCCATAAACTCTGTAAGGCCCCCAATATGCCCCCAAAACACCCTCAAGACACACACATACGTATAGTACACATTGAGTTCGCATGTTTCGTTTGACCTGTTAATTAGAGGTTCCCTCGCTCCAAAAGCGATGGGTAATTAAAGGCAGCTTAGTTCACGGCTGCCGGAAATTTGGATCCCCACAATCAATAAACTTCAGCCTGCTCCAGGCAGGAGGAATCTGTATACGCTTGACAGGCGACGTGCATTCCTTTCTCAATAGAATGACGAAAATTTGAATTCGAAAGAACGGGACGGGGGATGAAAGACAAAGAAAGGGATCAAGGGCTTTATGATCAAGGAAAAGGAACACTCTACACCCCATGTTGTCTTTCCAAAGTTTTCCATTTTTCACAGTATAATATAAACTATATAAATTGAAATTGTTAAAAACATGTAAACATCATAACATGATAATGACGATCCTTGTATACACTATTAGCATATAAATTTACAATAATTTTAACTAAAAAAATTAACAACTATTAAAAACATAAATAACATGCCTTGAAAATTAAAATTTGGAAGAAAAGAGAAAATGTTGGAGAGGATGGAAGTATTTAGGTTTAAAATTTTGAAGTGGTGTAGAAAGAATGAAGGATTGAATATCAATTTATAGGCAAAATAACCAAAAGAAATTCATAAAAAATTTAAAAGGGAGGCCCAGTAATATTTTTGAAAGTTGAAAGGGCAACGGTCAAAAATTTGACCATTGCCCTTTATAATTAAAAAACAAATTTTAAAGGGGCCCACCATATTTTTGAAAGTTGAAAGAGCAATGGTCAAAAATTTGACCGTTGTCCTTTAGAATAAAAAAATCAAAACTAAAAGAAAAGGATCCATCTTAATTTTTAAAGTCTAAAGGCCAATAAAACAAAACTTAGGGGGGGCCACCACCTCCCCTCTCCCCACTTTCTTCCCCACCACTCATAGGAAGCGATGGGAAAAGCAACGCAGAAGTTGCTTTTCTCACCGCTCCCTATGAGCGGTAAGTTCAACTTCCAAAAATATGATGGGTACCCCTTTAAGTTTTGTTTTTCTCCACCATATTTTTGAAAGTTGAAAGAGCAATGGTCAAAAATTTAACCGCTGCCCTTTAGAATAAAGTGGAAAAAAACTAAAAGAAAGGGACCACCTTAATTTTTAAAGCCTAAAGGCCAAAAAAATCAAAACTTAAGGGGGGCCCGCCCCCATCCCCTTCTTTCCCACCGTTCATGGGAAGCAATGGGAAAAGCAACGCAGTGGTTGCTTTTTTCACCGCTCCACATGAGCCGCAGGTTCAACTTTCAAAAATATGATGGGAACCCTTAAGTTTTTTTTTTAATTATAAAGAGCAACGGTTGCCCTTTCAACTTTCAAAAATAATGTTGGACCATCCCTTTTAATTTTTTATGAATTTGTTTTTGGTTATTTTACCTATAAATTGATGTTTAATCCTTAATTCTTCCTACACCACTTCAAAATTCTAAACCTAAATACTTCCATCCTCTCCAATAGTTTCTCCTCTCTCCCAAATTTTAATTTTCAAGGCATGTTATTTATGTTTTTAATAGTTAATTTTTGTAATTACAATTATTGTAAATTTGTATGCTAATAGTGTATACAAGGATCGACATTATCATATTACGATATTTACACGTTTCTTACAATTTTAATTTATATAGTTTATATTATACTCTTAAAAATGGAAAACTCTAGATAAACAACATGGGGAAAGCAAGATATTACGCTTTTCATCCAATGTTGCATAGAGGAAAGACAGAAATAAGGAAAGGCTGCGTCGTTTAAAAAGAATGCTAGTTAGCAAAGAATTCAAACGCAGTTCAACCAACGTAATCGCTCAAATTTGGAATGGCCACAACTGAGAAACAAGTGGGACAGCCTAAAAAAGGAATGGAATTTATGGAAAAGGTTAGGAAGGCAAACGGAGGTAGGATGGGATCCTGAGAAAAAGACCTACACTGGAGATGATTTATGGTGACAAACACAAGTTGCGGTAAGATTTAGTTAAAATTCCTCCAGTTTAAGAATATATTGTCATATTGATCTTTGATTGAATTCAGACGCTTAGTAAAGAAGTTAAAAAGTTTGAGAACGGCCCCCTAAACTTTGTTGAACAGTTGGACTATCTTTTTGGATATATTACTGCTATCGGTGACAGCTCATATACTCCATCGGTTGGTGTTTTGCCTCAAAACCTAAGAGATGATGAAGAGGAAGAGAATGTGACAAATATGGCTAGCCATACACACATGGATTAGAAGATTTAACCATGTATGCAGATATATTGAGGAACCCTTCTACACAGGCCTCATAGATGCCCTCGGAGTTTCCAGCCTTTGCAGAACAAATGGGTACACCTTCATATACCCCCGAAGCTGGCACAAATGGGAAAGGCAAAAAAAAAAAGTTTGGAAAGAAAAATGAGAGTGCAACAAATATAATAAATAGCATATCTCGTCTTGTGGATCTTATTGAAACACAAAATCATGTTCTTCAGCTCCGAGCATTTCATAAGAAAATTATGTACCATCCATATTCGAGGTGATGAAGCTCGTACGGGAGTTACTTGGGATTAGTGTTGTTGATGAACTATACACTGACGCTGTAGACGTAATGGAATCAGCGATAAACAGAGAAATATTTGTTGCCTTAGAAGATACAACGGCTCAAAAATCTGGCTAGAGAAAAAAAGTTGCAAAAGAAAAGAAACGCCAATAGAAAGATATTTGAAGCAATGTGGTTATTGGGTCATTAGTCGAACTTGTATTTCCTTTTTCATTAAGTTTAGTTGCTTTTGTTTTGTTTTTTTTTGTTTACTCTGTTGTTTTATTTTAGTTGAACTTGGATTTTTCTGTAGAAATTACTTGATAACATTGTAGTCATATTCACACCTTCTCTATGACTATTTTCAGGCATGACATCACCTAATGAGAGTGACGAAGAATTTGAACAAGAAACAGTTGACATTATAGCTGCAACAGCTACATCACTTGCTTGTCAATATGTTCTTAAGTATCTTACTAAAAGATTTTGTAGAAACTCTATCCTAACGGGACAAATGTGGGTACAAGAAATCTTATATGGGCATCCTATTAGGTGTCATGAATAGTTCATAATGTGGAGACCATGTTTCATATCACTATGCAACGCTCTAACACAAAAGTATCAGCTAACCCCAACCAAGGAAACCTCAATACATGAAATGATGGGCATATTCATGATTATAGTGGGTCAAGGGCATTCAAATAGAGCATTAAGAGAAAGGTTCTAGGATTCATGAGACACAATACATAGGATGTTTCATCATGTGATGGGCAGTGTCATGATGCTAACCATTGACATCATACAACCATTGGACCCAGAATTTAGACATATTCCAGAAGAAATAAGGAGTAGCAGTAAATATATGCCGTTTTCCAACATTGCATTTGTGCCATAGATGGTACTTACATAACGTGTCATGTACCATCTGAGAAAGCCGCGACTTTCGTTGGAAGAAAGGGCTATCCGACTAAAAATGTTATGGCGGCGTGTGGTTTTGATTTGACCTTCACTTATAGATTAGCTGGATGGGAAGGTACAACACATGACAGCAAGATATTTTCAGAAGCCCTGAGTAGTTCAATGTCTAAATTTCCTAAACCACCACCAAATAATCAAATTTAATTTATAGTGGATAGATATATAATGTCTTGTTCCTTTAATACATTATTTGCTTAATAACGTAAATGTTAGATATGTTAGGTAGGTATTATTTGATGGATTCTGATTATGGCATTTCAAATGGATTTATGCCTTCATACAAATGCGAAAGATATCATCTTCCACACTTTCGTGACACTTCAAATATTCCAAAAAATGAAAGGGAAATTTTAACAACCACCATTGAGGCTTAAGGTGCGCGATTAAGAGAACAATTGGGGTGTGGAAGAAGCGATTTGCAATTTTGCAAAATATACTCAGTTATAATTTCGAAGATCAAGTGAAAATTGTAATTACGACCAGGCTGTGCACAATTTCATAAGAAGGGATACTTCTGATGACTTGGAATTTCAACAATATGATAATGATTCAGATTTTTGGCTAAAGTATCTGGAAGATGAGTATCGAGAAGAACAAGAACGATGTAGTAATGGACGATATCGAGAACTGTTGGATATAGTGCCCTCAAAGTCAATTATTGAATTGCAGGCACGTGATTGCAATGATTGCAGAGGACCTATACCGATATAACAGTCTTACTCGAGATGATAGTATGCTATCTGGTCTGTCTTTATCATCATGTAGATGTTGATAGAGACCATAGGATTCTTGCTTGACTACCAGCAGTATGATGGCGATCATATATGTGGGAGCTGGGGTATATAAGCACATCCTTAAAGTGTCCCTAGTCGTGGGAGTTTCGAGACAGGGCATCGATACTCCGGAGTAGACTAGTGTATACAATCGAGACCCCGACGAAGGGCGGTGGCCGGTCTCACAAGCCACTGGTGTCAGTTGGATCACCTAAGATGTATACAGGTGCTCATTGGGTTATGAGTACACTGGACAGGACTCGCCGGGAACTTGCTGGTTGGTATTATACCTAGCGTCAGATTGCAGTTCCCTGGTGACATGTGTACAGATTAGTTCATCGACCTGAGGTCGTCATTTGTCTCGTGTGAGTTCCCACTGTGCTTTGATTTATACCCTACCACGGGTCAAAGGAGTCATGCAAACATGTGTTTTTTGGGTACAGTCGCGAGCCACATGGAGGCAGTGAGCAGATCGTCGGGGATTCATCTCTCCCGGTATTGGGGGTGAGATCGCGCTGTGTTTAGGAGAGCCATTACACGAAATCCCTGGCCAGGGTAATCGAGATTTACTGGAAAGTATTCCAGTAGTATCTCAGGGTGTTCTGGGCTACTCTCTGACACGACTTATACAGCTATTGGGGGTCTGACGTTTACCGGCCCCCTAGGCCCTATATGCGATACTCATAGACGAATGGACCGGACTGTACGGATATTGTCACTGTCAGACTCAGTAGGGTTTCTGGATGAGTTCGCTCATCAGCTTCCCTTCCGATCAATACATAGGCAACCGTTACGTACAGCTAGTACCTCTGACGTGCTAGTGGTTATACCCAGTGCCAGTGTGTTGATGAGTCATTAGAGTCCCCCACAGATAGTTTCCCAAGTTCGGGCGAAACGTTGTAGATGCCGTATGGTTTTATGGCAGGGTTCGGAAAATGCACGTGCATTTACGCACGTGTCATATTTCGGGCAGATAATACTGGTGGGCTTTGGTTTAAGCCGGATCCGAGTATTATACTGTGTAGATATAATATCTTTGTCTCAGTTGCATTTGTATTCGGTCGTAATACAAATGCTGGTATGTTTATACTGTTACGGGGTTATCCTGAAATTCGTTTCGGGATCGCTTTTGGAAGTTGCCGGTTTCCTGTTTTCTATCACCCGTATTAAACATTCGGTTTAATACGGATTTATCTTTTTCATTGGGTGAGTCATGGTTCTAGAAGGTTCTAGATTATGGTGACTAGGTTCATGTATCATTCATTAGCATTAATTGTTCATTTAATGAAATGGTGATGTGTTATTATGAATCACCATTTTGCATAAAATGAGTTTAGTGATTCATTCTTTGATGTTGTGTAATGATAAGTATCATTTCCTTATGGTCATCTCCTCCTCTCTCCTACACTCACCTCTCTCCTTCTATAGATATGGTCGGCCCATTCTAGTGAAGGGTATGGTTATTTGCTTGAAAAGATTATGATAGTTTGGTGTATGGAAATTTCATAGCTCAATTTCCATTTACCCAATTCCAAATGGCAACTTCATTAACCGTTCGTCCATAGCCTTGGACGTAACGAGACGAAGTGTTCTACTCATTCTCTACATCAATCTTGGTCATCTCTTTTAGCAAACTTGATGATCGAGTTGCCTCGGTTCAGAGGCGGGAGCCCGTTTAAAGATCCGTCGACGTGGTGCCACCTGGACGAGAAGACTGGAGTTTCAGAAGATCGGAGCAGCCGCAACAAAGCATGGGATGATGGTTGAAGACCAAAGGACTCGGATCGTTCGGTATAACATTTCTACCCACTTTACAGTATGTTAGTTTAGCTTTAATGGCAGATCCGGGTTATAGTATGCGATAGCGCCAGCTAAAAAGTTTTTGTTCCGCATTTGGCGTCTGTTAGACGGCCGGGGCGCTACCGTATACTTACAGTGGTATCAGAGCCTCACCATTAAGCTTTACTAATTTGTGCTAACGCGTTTAAAACATCAATCGAACGGATTTTCGAAAATCACAATTTTCAGTGTTAAAGTTTCTGTTGATTTTAAATATGTTCTAAAAATTATTTTGACCATACCAGAAAATTAAGCAGGCTTTTTAATGGAAACAGAAGAAAAACGATCCACCAATTCGACCGTACGGCCGCGGATACGCTGTCAAAGCCTAGCTTTGACCGCGGAAGCGCGGCCATCTCGGTGACTTGGTGGGCCATTTTTCTTCTCGGCATTCATCTTGGGAAATTGTGGTTTCTGGTACTGTTCTTTTGGGCCCAGTTTTTATTACTTTACAGCAGATGTACGTGGGGCCCACTTCGGAAAATTTTGTCGATCGAAATTTAAACGTGTTAGGTTACAGTACTTATATTATATCTCCGACCGGAAATGTCATTTGAGCGGTAAATTATGTCTAATTGCTATAGTTCTTTTAGACGGGTTTGCGAACGTGACATTCGTGTTGATGTTCTGTGTTGTGTTGTGATGTTGCGGATTTGTCGTGGTGGATAGCAGTGTGCAATGGTAGTGTTGTTTTGGATTTATTTGTATATTTGATATTGCAGGGCGAGCGTCCAACATGTGGACTGCCGTCACTGCCTGTTTGTATAATATTCTTTTGGGGTATGACCGGGATGAGGTCGATGTACCCGTTGTACATATTTTTATTTCTGTACTAGGTTTACCCCGATACGGAGTGCACGGATAGCCGGGTTCTAGAGAGCAACGGGTCCGTATCTCATGGCTATGAGAGGCAGAGGGGCCTCACTCTAGAATTGGCAAACTATTCGCCGCACTTGTAGGGGGTACAGGTTGACCCAAGGAGGGGAGCTCAAGTTACCGGATTCCGTGAAGTGCCGGGTGGTCCATTCATTTTGCTGTAGGGGGCTGCCTCGCTTCAGGTTTTGGTGGGTAACTTGCCGCACCCGTAGGGGTCTAGGTTTCATTGCACAGGCTATCCACACGACCGCAGGAACGTCGGGTTTCAGTAGCGGCTCTGTGAAACCCGGGGATCCCAGATTATCTGTATTGTTCTGTGATGCTTATTACTTTTCTGTAATGTTGCATATTATCACGCCTGGAGCGATTATTGTATATTAGTATATATACTATTAGATGTTGTATATGTTTTGCACCCACGCTAGCCCTGTCCCTGCTCTGTCGTTATTTAAGTAACCTAACGAGTGATGACGGGACCCAGTGACGAATGCGGATGGCATATACGTACATTTTATTTTCGTTCTTTTCTGGTGTGATTGATTGATGGGACTGCATTGATTCTTATCAATGCAAGGATAAAACAAACCTATATTTGATGTTGTTGGAACAAATTTTAAAAAGGGAGTTATTACAAAGACGTTTCCTTTTGTTATGCATAGTGGTATTCAGTTAGAATATCCTGTACCTTATTCGACGAGGCGAGGGCTGATATCCCTTCACCGGGAGAGACCCCTTGGGCAGAAGTTTGCGTCAGGGTAATAACTTCATTATAGTCGATTACAAGTTGCTATGCATCGCGGTATTCAGTTGGAATATCCTGTATCTCATTCCACGAGGAAAGAGCTGAGATCCCTTCACCGGGAGTGACTTCTTTAGCAAAAGGTTTTTGCCACTATATTTTTATAAAAAGCTATCAGGTTCCTTCAACGAGATCAAGTTCATTACGTTAAAGGTTTTTCGCCAAAAACTAGCCGTAATCCTCCGTCATTTCTTATGGATGGTCAGTAGTATTCAAGCTATGTTTGTTGGCCTATGTCAAGGCATAGTGTTTGGTAGCTGCTGGGGTATTCATTTGTTGCATAGATAGATACATTAGTTTAGGATAGACGTACAGCCTTGTTGGCCTACGTCAAGGGCATGCACGATGACCTAAATTAATCAGGACAACGACGGGTAGAACTTGACATGTGGCTTATGGTTTGTTGGCCTACGTCAAGGTCATAAGAGCATGGGATAAAAATTATATCGGGAGTTTCAAACATACAGGAAACTTGCAAAACTTGAGCATACCTTCTGGAGTATGATAACATGAGTGGATTCCTTCACGTTATCATGCGATGAGAGTTGGATCCCGATTCCCACTGATGAGTTAGTTTACTCCTCGGGTGATCCCGACTAATTCATCTTTCCGGTTTGGAGGAGAATTTGAGATTACAGTGGGAGGTTTCCTGATTAGATAAAATGATAACCATTCTGATCTAGGTTAGAGTGCACGCAGAGTGTTTCTTTTCTCTCTTTCTTTGGCAGCGACCTTTGACCGACCCTAAACTATGACTCAGTGACCAAGATTGACCGAACCTTCTCAAAATACTGGTTTTTGGATTGTCTAAAATTGCATAAGTCATTGCCGCTCCTTCTTTTACCCTTTGTATTTCTCAGAACACCCCGTATTACTACGGACATCCACTTCCATTGGATAGATCTATCATATGGTTATATACGAACTCGAAGGGACTTCTTCGAGGATGGATCCAGGTTCAGGAGAAATAGAATTGGTTTATTCAGTTGTCTTTTATTATCACCTTCTCTCGGGTTGCGAGGGCTCCTTGGTTTAGGAGAGTACACCTATTACGCTTATTGGATAGTCTTATTCCAAACCATGGGCAGGAGCCGAAAGGTAGGGAATGAAGAAAACCAATTAGCCTAACTAGGGTGTACAGAAGGTAATAACTAAAGACAAAATAAAGGGATTAGAAAGAGGGCAAAGTAAATTGCGACTGCTATCATTCACGACCAAACCGCTTACTTCATCGCCACTCCTATTTCACTTTTGCCATTTTTCCCCAGTTCGGGAGAAATAGAATAAGGTATTATTCAATTGTCTTTTATCATCACCTTCTCTCTAGTTGCGAGTACACCTTGGTTTAGGAGGGTACACCTATTATGCTTACTGGATCGTCTTCTTCCAAACCATAGGCTGGTGCCGAACGGTAGGGAAGGAAGAAAACCATTAAGCCTAACAATGGTGTACAGAAGGTAATGACTAAAGACAAATAAAGAGATTTGGAGAGATGGCAAAGAAATATACGGTTACAGTCATGAATTGGATTATGGAAGAGGCATTACTAAGAATACCAGGATACCCCTTCGAAACATTTTCATGTTTCAGTTACACTGTGCATTGTTAATTAAAAACTGATTTCCCAATTAAACCCTTGCTCCAGGGTATGTATTTACCAAGTATGCTTCTCACATCTATATGGTTTTACAGATGATGAGTGGAAGTAAGCTATTGGGAATTAGGTGATCATCCTCATTATATCGGAATTCTTTGTAATTGGTGATATTTGAGGAAATTGCCTGGGTACAGTTTTCAACCTACGACGTACAGGTTTTGAGTTATTCAACTCAGAGGACTTATACAGAGTATTGTATGTTGTCCAGTGTCCATCAGGACAAAAGGGTTGGTCCTCGTACTCTATTCTGTTTACTTGTGACTTCTCTAGTTTTTAGACAAGTGTTTCGTAGAAATACAAAGTCTAAAGTCTGAGAAGTTGTGGGTATAGGAATAAAGTAGAGAACCAGGTGTCACAAGTATCGGGATTTTTCCAAAGAAACCGAAGATATAGATTCTTGTGATTGGTATTCAGTTGATAGTAATGGTTTTGAGAAACTTGTTTCTCTTTCAGGTTACTCATAATTGGATGGATTCCTAAGTTGAGTAATGTTGATTAGCCTCTATCCATTAAGTTGATATGCGCTGGAGATAGCTGCATGTTTTTGGATCTGGTTCTAATTAAATAAGTGCCAAAGTTTTTATATTGGATATAGAATGCTTCATATCTTAACGATGTTAAGGTAAGGGGAGTTGTCCAGTTTAT
Source organism: Agapanthus africanus (assembly GCA_030015575.1). Classification (NCBI taxonomy): domain Eukaryota; kingdom Viridiplantae; phylum Streptophyta; class Magnoliopsida; order Asparagales; family Amaryllidaceae; genus Agapanthus; species Agapanthus africanus. Next base: position 886,675,359 of record JASDDO010000019.1, on the reverse strand, counting down.
ACTTAAAACCAGACACTGGATAACTCAAAGCACGTTTCTGTAATGGCAGTTTGTGGGTTGACCCTAGCTTTGACGAGGGTTTATTTTCTACCATCTGGAAGATCAATAGTGATATTGTTCTTGACTCGCCACAGTTTTAATAAAATGGATTTTTTCAGAAAACAGTAGTGGGAGTATGGTAGAACTGGAAGTGATTCCAGAACCGCAAACGATTATGGAAAGTTTAATAGGACATATATATTCAATCAGGTTTGACATTCCAATAGCCACTCCGCAGATATGGTGGATAACCTCAGACACCCGAGAGCTACTCCGGTAGCCTCAAGGAAGGTGACAGGGAGGTTCTTGTTTACCCAGACTTGACACTACTGTTATTCCAGACTATAAGACCCGGTAAGAGGATATGTATAGCGTCGTTCTAAACTAGTTTTAGAAGTACACGTATATATTATTCTGTCAGAAGGTTGTTGTGGTCAGTGGGAGCAGCGGAAGCATAGTGGGCAAGTAGCTTATGTCTATTTATAGGCGTAAGCAGATATAGCAGAGATTAGATCATCTAATTTTGATGTAACAGTCATGGGTTTGACTTCATCAGAATAGGGGATGGATCTGTTAAGAAGGTAGTAGGGTGTGATGTCCTGGTATTTAGATGACATACACAGAGTAGGAAGTAAAATTCCTATACTACAATCGGTTATACTGTGGTAGTCACACAGTTGTTTCTTCACACAGGATATGGATATAATATCAGACATTCTGGTTACTAGATCTATGGTTTTAGATCTAGATTTGGGTAGTTTCCCAATATGGGTACTTTGACAGTATTCTAATAGTATTTTAGAATAGATGACTCCTGGCATGGTGGTGTACCTGCAGGTGATGGAGTCACCCTCTCTAAAGGTGTCTTACAGACTAAAGAGGAAAGGGACGTGCATGATTGGCAGATCGCTTGCTTAAGCAATTGAGTCAATCGTGAGATGTCAAGTTCCACACCAGATGTTGTTTTTGCACTAGATGCGATAAGTTTATATTAATCCAATCCTGAAGAAACATAAGGAAGCAGTTTTACGGATTTGATGACAGCAGCCTCCTTCGGGAGACGGTTATCATTCCAGGCTTCAAAGGTGACATAGATGACATAGTGATTGTCAGAGTTATAGTTTTCCCTCAAACGAGAGACAGTATTATGGACAGGTGGTCCAAGAGCATACTGTGGGAGGCATAGTGCTGGACACTGATTAGTTTCAGTGATCGATACAGTCTTAGAAATTTTGGATTTGGAGTTCATTTATGAACTAGGTCCCATCAGATATCCAGACATATTCTAAGACAGGTATTACTCAATTCGGGAGATGGTTTTCTCCGCGAACTTGAGTTTAAGAGAGACATAGAAAGAAACATCGGGGCGGATCCACTCACTGAGGCTATTTCTCGAACACAATAGTTTTACAAACAGGCTTTGTGAAACTGATTAGTAGAGGAGTTGGATGTTCGGTATCACACAGGCTGTGAGTATGCGACATCGCAATAATTTGCCTTAAGTGCAAGTGGGAGATTGTTGGATATAGTGCCATCAAAGTCAATTATTGGATCGCATGCACGTGATTGCAATGATTGCAGAGGACCTATACCGATATAACAGTCTTACTCGAGATGATAGTATGCTATCTGGTCTGTCTTTATCATCATGTAGATGTTGATAGAGCCCATAGGATTCTTTCTTGACTACCAGCAGTATGATGGCGATCATATATGTGGGAGCTGGGGTTTATAAGCACATCCTTAAAGTGTCCCTAGTCGTGGGAGTTTCGAGACAGGGCATCGATACTCCGGAGTAGACTAGTGTATACAGTCGAGACCCCGACGAGGTGCGGTGGCCGGTCTCACAAGCCACTGGTGTAGTTGGATCACCTAAGATGTATACAGGTGCTCATTGGGTTATGAGTACACCGGACAGGACTCGCCGGGAACTTGCTGGTTGGTATTATACCTAGCGTCAGATTGCAGTTCCCTGGTGACATGTGTACAGGTTAGTTCATCGACCTGAGGTCGTCATTTGTCTCGTGTGAGTTCCCACTGTATTTTGATTTATACCCTACCACGGGTCAAAAGAGTCGTGCAAACATGTATTTTTTGAGTACAGTCCCGAGCCACATGAAGGCAGTGAGCAGATCGTCGGGGATTCGTCTCTCCCGGTATTGGGGGTGAGATCGAGCTGTGTTTAGGAGAGCCATTACACGAAATCCCTGGCCAGGGTAATTGAGATTTACTGGAAGGTATTCCAGTAGTATCTCAGGGTGTTCTGAGCTGCTCTCTGACACGACTTATACAGTTATTGGGGGTCTGACGTTTACCGGCCCCCTAGGCCCTATATGCGATACTCATAGACGAATGGACCGGACTGTACGGATATTGTCACTGTCAGACTCAGTAGGGTTTCTGGATGAGTTCGCTTGTCAGCTTCCTATCCGATCAATACATAGGCAACCTTTACGTACAGCTAGTACCTCTGACGTGCTAGTGGTTATACCCAGTGCCAGTGTGTTGATGAGTCATTAGAGTCCCCCCATAGATAGTTTCCCAAGTTCGAGCGAAATGTTGTAGATGCCGTATGGTTTTATGGAAGGGTTCGGAAAATGCACGTGCATTTACGCACGTGTCATATTTCGGGCAGATAATACTGGTGGGCTTTGGTTTAAGCCGGATCCGAGTATTATACTGTGTAGATATAATATCTTTGTCTCAGTTGCATTTGTATTCGGTCGTAATACAAATGCGGGTATGTTTATACTGTTACGGGGTTATCCTGAAATTCGTTTCGGAATCGCTTTTGGAAGTTGTCAGTTTCCTGTTTTCTATCACCCGTATTAAACATTCGGTTTAATACGGATTTATCTTTTTCATTGGGTGAGTCATGGTTCTAGAAGGTTCTAGATTATGGTGACTAGGTTCATGTATCATTCATTAGCATTAATTGTTCATTTAATGAAATGGTGATGTGTTATTATGAATCACCATTTTGCATTAAATAATTTTAGTGATTCATTCTTTGATGTTGTGTTATGATAAGTATCATTTCCTTATGGTCACCTCCTCCTCTCTCCTACACTCACCTCCCTCCTTCTATAAATATGGCCGCCCCATTCTAGTGAAGGGTATGGATATTTGCTTGAAAAGATTATGATAGTTTGGTGTATGGAAATTTCATAACTCAATTTTCATTTACCCGATTCCAAATGGCAACTTCATTAACCGTTCGTCTATAGCCTTGGACGTAACGAGACAAAGTGTTTTACTCATTCTCTATATCAATCTTGGTCATCTCTTTTAGCAAACTTGATGATCGAGTTGCCTCGGTTCAGAGGCGGGAGCCCGTTTAAAGATCCGTCGACGTGGTGCCACCTGGACGAGAAGACTGGAGTTTCAGAAGATCGGAGCAGCCGCAACAAAGCGTGGGATGATGGTTGAAGACCGAAGGACTCGGATCGTTCGGTATAATATTTCTACCCACTTTACAGTATGTTAGTTTAGTTTTAATGGCAGATCCGGGTTACAGTATGCGAAAGCGCCAGCTAAAAAGTTTTTGTTCCGCATTTGGCGTCTGTTAGACGGCCGGGACGCTACCGTGTACTTACAAGAACCATCGCTGCCTCCACCACAAAGTTCAATGTCTGCAGTCCATGATCGTATAAAAGATGAACTCATCCGTCATAATCCTCATTGAGTATTATTAGTTTTAAATGTATGCAACCTTTTGTTATAAAAATTGAATGCTAGAATTTGAGTATTTTTATATTATATGTTTAAATGGATGTAGGAAGTATATGCATTTTTAATATATTAAATTTTATTTTAAAAAATTATATTTACTCATTAGTTTATTAATATTTATGACATTATTATATTATTTATTCATGTTTAAAGTAAATAAAAATATTAGTAATACACTTATAATACATGTGTGTCCTTTTTGGTAATTTACATTCACATGCTTCGTTACAAAATCATGGTTTAGATTATCTAAACAACTAATAGTTACAAAACTATGACTTCACACCGCTCTCCCGAACACAGCTCAAAATATGGTTTGGTTACAAAACCACCATTCAGAATCATGGTTTCATACCGTTCATCCGATCTGACTCTAAGCATGAGGAGGTCTTGAGTTCAACTTTCAAGGAAAGCAATTTTATTTTTATTTTCTTTTTTTACTGTTTTCAATTTTATTTTCATTTTCATTTTTTTTGTTGCTAACTTGATGTTGAAATCACTCAGCTGTGAGGCTCAAAGAAAGATTTTTTTTTTAAATTAAGTTTTCCGCTAATTATCTCCATGGTTGAAATGAATCATTTCTGAATATCATTTTGTTGTCTGTTAGCTATTTTATCTCCATTTTTTAGGCGAATGATATCCAAAAATGATTTTTTTAGTTATCTATTTGTTGCTAATTCTCACTTTAAAAGAAGTTGCTATCCATACAAAATTATCCTAAACTAATCATCATCATCATCCTAATCTAATCCATTAAAAAAATCCCCTTTGTCCTCAAGTTTCACCAATTACCCATTTCAAAGGCGGCTCCTTTCCTCAAATTTTCATGGGTTCCGCAGACGATTCAGCTAACTCTCTTCCTGAGGATTCTCTTTTCCTCGGCTTCGATAGCTCCACGCAGTAAGTGCTTGATTTTTATTGCAATTGAGTTCAGGATGAATTTTAGGGTTTTGTTTGGATCCATTTTGATGTGCATGTTTAGGATCAGAATATTTTTGGGATCGGCTCATTTAGGATTTAGATCTGTGGGTGATGATTAGGCTTTAGAAGGAATAAAAGAACAAATTTTTATCTTGGTTGATTATCTTTTAGTGTTAAAATGCCTCATTGTTTTCACTTTCCAGTGTATTTTAAGATCAGAATACTTGCAAGTGGTTATTTATCTTGGTCATAGGTCAAATTAGGATCAATGATTAACAAAGATTTTATAAATTAGTTTTCAAACTGGCTGATTTCATAAGTATATAATAAAAGATGGTTGTTTTCAAATTATCGTGTAAATATTTTTTTTTTGTTAAGATTGGCAATTTCTAGGCTCATATATCATGTTTTCATATATTTGAATACTTCCTTGTCTCGCGAGTAATCAGATGACTTTCTTTCTTGCCAACAGATCACTGAAGGCGACCGTTCTTGATGCTAACCTCACCATTGTCGCTTCAGAAACTATACATTTTGATTCTCAATTACCGCACTACAAAACCAAAGATGGGGTTTACAGAGACCCAGTTGAGAACGGCAGGATAGTTTCCCCTACATTGATGTGGGTTGAGGCTTTTGACGTTCTTCTTGAAAAACTAAAATCGACAGTAGACTTCAACAAGGTTATAGCCATTTCAGGAAGCGGTCAGCAACATGGCAGTGTTTATTGGAAGAAGAGTGGTTCGGTCATTTTGGGATCTTTGGATCATACCAAGCCATTACTATCTCAACTTAGCGATGCTTTCTCTACCAAAGAATCACCGGTTTGGATGGATAGCAGTACAACTTTGCAATGCAGAGAGATTGAGAAAGCAGTGGGAGGTGCTTTGGAGGTGTCCAAACTTACCGGGTCCCGTGCTTACGAGAGATTTACCGGCCCTCAAATTAGAAAGTTGTATGAGACAAAGAAAGATATTTATGACGAGACTGAAAGGATCTCTCTTGTTAGTTCTTTTATGGCTTCTCTTCTGATTGGGGGATATGCTAGTATTGATGAGACTGATGCGGCAGGAATGAACTTGATGGATATCAAAGAGCGGGAGTGGTCTAAGATTGTTCTTGAGGTGGGGTATTTTTAGGAATTTTGAATAATAATGATATCTTTTTTTGCTCTGAATTTTGACTAGTCTACAAATTTTTATAGGCTACTGCTCCAGGATTAGAAGAAAAGCTCGGTAAACTGGCACCGGCTCATGCACTTGCTGGTCTAATAGCTCCTTACTTTGTTCAAAGGTGAGTCTAAATTTCATGTTATCTTGTCGTAAATATGATCTACACTTTGTAAAGAATATCTATAAAAAAAATTTAGGACATTCCTTTATTGCTGCGCTGCGCTTGTTTTTTATTTTATTCAAAGCACTATGAGATTTTGGCTTTAAAATTTCCGTCTCCTCTCTTCAATATAGTTGATAAGATCACTGGATTATTTGCTAGGTGATTTGATACATTAAATTTAAAATTTGTGTAGTGAACCTTTTATTTTATTTTATTATATTTTTGTGAGGTATATGGAGGGTTAATTATCCCCTCAAGGGGTGAGCCTTATTTAACCAACGGTGAAAGTTCATTATGTGATCTCTAACTTTCCAATTAAAGTGATTGTGTTCTTCTTTTAACATCCATGGTTAATTCATTTTGCCGAGGATGATAGATCATATATATCACTTTCTTAAATAAGAACCGATCTTTTTCTTAAAGACTTGTACATCTGATCCTCCCTTCAATATATATTTGTCTAGCAAGGAGGATAAAAACACTTATGATTATGGTGTGAATTGTATGTAAGTTCTTAGCAGAATGATTCTCTCTGCTGAACTTTTGGACAAATTCCATTACTGTATCACATAAAATAATACAACTTGGATGGTTTATTTAAGTGTAGGGTAGGAGGGAACCATCCATGTTTTACTTGTAGCAAAATTAAACTGTTTAAGAATTCATTAGTTCTGTTATGGCCTTTGCAAATGAGTGCCAAGAACGGATCTCCATCAATCTCCTGTATTCCCACGATAATCCTTGGGCCCGCATATACCACGATTATATTACAAGTCAACTACAAACATGCAAAGTCATGGCCTCAGTGAGAAGCTTGCATTTTACATAGTTTAAAAATCCTTCCTTTTTCTTTTGAAAACATAATTTGAAGCGTATTCCAGCCAAGGAAAATGTAATATAAGTCCAAAATAGACAACATAGAATTCGACAAAACTTGATTGATCTACTGTACTTGTACACTTGGTATCTTGGAGTAACGATATTTAGTTAAAACCATACATCTTTAAATATAAGTTTCAAATCTTAAAACTTATATTACAATAATGTGTGGTGCAATGTAGATCCTTGGAATCGTATGGTATTAGAAGTTTTTTTTAAAATCTCAAGCCATATCTGGATTTTTAGGTTTATGGTTGGTTATTTTTCTTTGCCTCTGGTGGTAACTCTTAAAATTTTCTAATTAGTGTCCAATGTATTATATTTCATGAATTTAATCTGAATAACTCGATAAAGTTCTGCATAGTTGATTTAAAGTAAACATCTCCGCCCCATGTTATCAAGTCATGTAATCCATAAGCTTCAGCTGAGATTCTAATTGTGCCTACAGTGTATTGCGCAGTGTATATCATGTAAATATCAATGGAAACATATAGTGCTCTAGTTAATCTTGAATGCCATTATTAATTTGGGAAGATTTCTATAAATGGACGATGCTTAGAATCAGTGCTACTGATGCTGATGTTTTTATATTTATACAGGTATCATTTTAAGGACAGTTGCTTGGTTATTCACTGGTCTGGAGACAATCCTAACAGTTTAGCAGGTGTGTGTGAAGATTCCCTATTAGAATTTCTGAACTCTATTAAGTTGATCATTTCCAACTTATGGATTTTATCTTTTTCAATAAAAAAAATTCTTTATAAATAACCATCCATTATTGTTGGCTGAAATTCTAATATTTCTGTTAGAAAACACTTAAATGAGTTCTCATCTGATGCTCAATTGATTGAAAAATTTAAATATAGAAGTAAAAGTAAGCAGATTTATATATTAGGATATAAATAATAAGAAAATGAACATATACTAATAAACTGAAAGAGATATATGCTCTTTCATTTAAATACTAGTCATGGAAGTGCTAACTATGCAAGATGCTCATAATCAGAGGCCACATAATATAGTAAGCTTTTCAATGGATTTATTCAGTGCAACTTTGACTAATCATTAAACTACCCCCCACTAATGTGACTTGAAAAGGTATTCAAATGATTCCAATTCCTTTGAGTTATTAAACAATGTCCACCGGTGGCCAGATTCATTTGGAAATGATTTTGCTTAATCAAGATAGTGCTGTTTGCTAAACAAAAGACCTAATATCGCTTCATTTTTTTAATTTTATTGTCATTTTTTTTGTACATCCTGCAAATTTAAGAAATTGATGGGTATAGCTTATGACCAATAATTGTCCTAAATTCTCACATGGCAACTGCTTTTGATCTTCCTTGTGAAGCCATGTCCGATTGCTTCCAAAGATCTTTTAGGTTTTCTTTTTTTTCTTATTTTTACTCTCATCTATAGTACTTAGGATCTTTAGTTATTGGAGAACCCTAATTTATTCTCACAAATTAGATCCCTGGTTTCTATACAGTCCTTCACCGTTAACTACACGAAAAATCATCGTCACACCATGCCTGCCTCAAAATAGTTATTGGAAGACAGCTACAGGTTCATCGTTCTATTGTATTCTCACTAAAGTTTACCTGCTAAAAGAGTTCCTCCACTTTGCTTTTCCCTCTGTATAGCTAGTAATTTGCCATCTCTTTATCGGCCTAGTCTAGGCTTCCACCGAAATTTGCAGAACTATGCCTCATAAAACCACAAGTATGGTGATACCTAGTCCATTTGTACATCCTCTTAAAGCATACATGATCCCTACTAATACCTAGGCCTCCAGCTCTCTTTGAAAAAAGTTCCTCCTAACATGGTTGTTGAGAATGTGGTTAACACAGTCCCGCATCGGGAAAATTGTAGTCTTTCATATTTTGGTTTAGTATATATAAAGAGGGGAGGAGCTTTCAAATCCTTTACCTCGCTTTTATTCTCTCTCAATTATTTCATGGTATCAGAAATCGGGTGTTTGTTTGTCCACATTGCACATATGAGATTTGAGCTCTCGCACGCGAAGTTCTCGTTCCACGTGCAAGTTTGCACGTGATGGGAGTGTTGAGAATGTGGTTAGCACAGTCCCACATCGAGAAAATTGTAGTCTTTCGTATTTTGGTTTAGTATATATAAAGAGGGGAGTTGCTCTCAAATCCTTCACCTCATTTTTATTCTCTCAATTATTTCAATGGTTAATATTTTGGATCATCCCCTACAGAAAACTCACTATATTCAACTACCTCGCATCTTATACACTTTCTAACTTGTTAATTCTGTTGTCTCGTCTGAGGCTACAGTATACACATACGAGTTTGATTGTGAATGTAGACATTTAATTGATTCCCAATTCGAAGATCACAATCTTTAAATGTCTCGAATCTCAAGGATCTTGGACACAAGAACCAGTTGTCAGTATGTAGGCTGCTTTGCTCATAACTATGCAGAATAATTCATTTCAGCTGATAGCTTAAATGTAGTAAATCGAAGTAACTTAGTTCAACTTATGAAATATGATTTAAAATTGCCCCTATTTCCCCCTTATTTATCCTAAATTTGGAATCTATTACTGATATAAAAGTCTAGCAGGCAATCGAAAGCCAGAAATTACAAACTTGGCCTGTTGTTTGTCATTTTCCCAATAAACTAGCAAGAATTTTCAGGAGTTCTCTTAAAACAGCTGTATATTCTGCACTTTCTGTCTTCCTGTGATACAAGTTTTCAGTAAACATATTGATGAATTAATGCACCTGTCTGTTTATTATACGTGACCAGTCATCACTATACAAATTTCGTTTTTCTACATTTCTGCAGGTTTGACTCTCAATACTCCTGGAGATCTGGCAATTAGTCTTGGAACGAGTGATACTGTAAGTCAATTTGTTTTCCCCCCTCTTTGAAGCGTTTTGGTTTTCCCAAGTTCAAATAATATTAGGTAATATTAATCTACCTTGAGATCACGACGGTTATAGGTCTTCGGAATAACCAGTGAGCCTCATCCAAGTCTAGAAGGGCATGTTTTCCCTAATCCTGTTGATCCAAAATGCTACATGGTTATGCTTTGTTATAAAAATGGTTCTCTCACAAGAGAAGGTTATGCATCATCTGAGCCCATATAGTAAAATTTAGTACTGAACTCATGCCAGTTCCTTTATAGTGACAATTCGGCTACATCATGCTTGCAGATGTCCGGAATAGGTGTGCAGAGCGCTCTTGGGATGTATTTAACCAGAAATTGGAGAAAACACCTGCTCTTAATGGTTTGTAATTTGATGTATATAGCTTGTATGCTACCTTGTTCTGTTTGCTTGATCTGAAAACCGTCTTCTCAAATAATTAACCATGTGAGGTGACCCTGCTAACTGCTTTCTATTATTTTTCTTAGTCGGTTATATATTTCATATATTATAAAAACATATATTTTGCAAGAGATTATATACTTATTTTACAAGTAAATATACTCGTACAAACTTCTCTTACACGTCATAATTTTTTTAATTATAAAATCTCATTGATTTCTAGTTTTTTTTATCTCTTTGAGTCTTGATTAATCTGGTATCTAGTATTTGGTCTTACGAATGTATATTATCCATCTTTAAATTTACTAAAACAAGCTTGATTGATACCCTAAAGTTTATGGGCCCATGACGGTTAAAAAGTATGTTTATCTATCCAGTATTCTTACAATGAGTCACTCTGCTCTATTTATTTCACAGGTGGAAAATTGGGTTTCTATTACATGGACCATGAGATTCTACCTCCCTTGCCTAGTAAATACTTGAACTTAATGGACTTTGCTATCGCATATATGTCATTATTAAAGAAACTGCTTTCTAACTCGAGATTAAACCAATATGTAGTTGGCTATCACCGTTATGTAGTCGATAACTTCACTGGAAACTCATTAGATGAGATGAATGTGCGTGAGGTCAAGGAATTTGATTCTCCTTCAGAGGTTAGTATATTGTGAAATAAACAAAATTTCACAAAATTTCATAATTTGTTTTCATGGAATCGTTTAAATAGGCACTGAAGACCGAACCTTTACTTTTTGATATAGGTTCGTGCCATCATTGAAGGCCAGTTCCTCTCAATGAGAGGCCATGCTGAAAGATTTGGCATGCCGACTCCTCCCAAACGAATTATAGCAACCGGTGGGGCTTCGTCAAACGAGTCCATTCTTAGCTCCATAGCTAGCATTTTTGGTTGTCCTGTCTATACTGTTCAAAGGCCAGGTATGTATAAATTGTTCCTAGCTTTCACTTTGTCCTTTTATTGTTTGTTGTGTCTGTTTCAGCAACTCTAGTTAGATTTAAGCGGCTGTTTGATTGAATGCAGTTGCCAAGTGTTAGGTTTCAAGTGGTTGTTTCTACAGCATGTAGTAGGAACTTGAATTTGAGTCAGAAAACATGTTCTTAGAACTACATTCAAATTGAATGTTTTTTCAACTGTTGTTGTCGAAATGCAGATAAAATAACAAGTAGCTTTCGCTTCTGCAGCTAAACTCAATCAAGCACATATTTTGCAAAATGTGTAGTTATAACTGCATTTTAACCAAAGAAAGAAATGGCTTTTGCAACTGTAGCAGTTGGATCTTCATTCAGTGGCAAATGCATTGCTCTTTGACAGTGACAGACCCATAAATTATTGTTAGGGAGGGCACTATAACAAACAAGGGTTCAGTGAAAGGACTAATAAAGAATATATTTCAAAACATTGCACCATTAAAAAAAAATAGCCAACAAAATTTTATATAAATTTAACCAATGAGAAAAAGGTCCCATTATTGGCAAAGAGAAGATATAATTAAATTCATACTGCAATAGCGCGCGCGCGCACAAGAATAATTTTGTTGATAGTGGGAATTGAACCCACAACCTTTGCTAGGGAAGAACTGAAAAGGAAACTACCACCTAGGCGAGAATATCTCAATGAAAATTGATAAAATGAACATATATGAATTATAAACATATATTCTGAACTTCCAACATCCAATTGCAACTGATACTAACCTTTTTTTTTCCAAAAATTTCAGTGGGGCACATGTGCTCCATCTGTCCCCTTGCTAGATTCACTCCTGGCTTTTTCAACTACAAACAACAAAAAACACTAAGCGTGATTGCAACAATATATATTCTGTAGTTTCAGCATATTTTTGGACATGTACTTGAAACCATACACCTAATTTTAGATTTTGGTATAGTTGGAATTACATGTTGTTTCAGCTTGCTAGAGCCAGCCAAAGAGCCCTTTAGCACCATGCAAAGGCACCTTCGCTTATACGAAGTATAATACATTTTGGTACTTGATAATGTATTCATATTTAATAGCTTCACCGTTTGCTCATGATAAATTCAATTCCATGAATGTCAGATTCTGCTTCTTTGGGTGCGGCATTGAGGGCAGCACATGGATGGTTATGCAATAAAGTGGGCGAGTTCGTTCCAATCTCATCACTGTATGAGAATAAATTAGACAAAACTGCTCTCAGCCCCAAGCTTGCGAAGCCTGCTGGAGACCAGGAGCTTTTGTCCAAGTATGCATTGCTGGTGAAGAAGAGGATGGAAATTGAGATGGATCTTGTTGACAAGTTTGGACGCAAATAAAAAGCTGCAAATTCTGTGGCACTGTATTTTTCTGCAAGATTGTAAATATTTGATATAGGCTTATGTGGTTTTTATTTAAGGTAGTATTGTTATAAGATGCAAACCTTCTGTCATTTTCTGAATCATGTCTTTGTTAGTTAATATCAACGTATATGCCATTTATGTTCATATTGTTTAGATGTTACGTAGAGGTTGAAGATAAATCTAGGGGTTTTTTGGGAAATGGGATGGTTAGGTATTAAAATTAGGAAAATAGGATAATTTAAATTATAATTATGAGAATAGGATGGTTTGGAAAGCGTATAGGTAGACAGCCGGTTTCTGAAACCCGTCATTATTATTTAAAAAGTGAAGGGCGAACCCGTCCTGCTTATATCCCAAATCCCATCTCTACCCCCCATCCTATCCTACCCCACCCCACATGGAGAGCAGGTTCTAAGAAACCCATCCTCCTCCGCGGGTCACAAAGCCCCCCCTCCCCACCCCACAAAAAAAAGGGAGGGCGGGTTCCCAAAGAATGGGGTCGGATTGCCTAAAAAATTAAAATTAAAAAATCAACAAAAAATTGAAATTTAAAATAAAACTATTATTAAATTGAAAAAATAATTTCGTAAACCGGGTTCCAAAACTGATGTAGGGAGAAGTGTTATTGCTGTTTATATAGAAAGAATTTAATACTTAGATCATATTATAAATATGAATGAGAAATACTTCAGTAATAAAATGAATACATTAAGAGAATTGGACATCTTTGACACCGAAATTAAAAGTACAGTTAACGTTTTCCCTTTTCCTTTTTCAACCCGAAAAGCCTTGATATAAACTTATGCCTCTTTGGGTGACTGGACGACCCTCCGTGTCCTGCGTATATGGTGACGGCGTCCGCTATTCTGTTTTTTCTTTCGCTTTATTTTCAGTATCGTCTTTGACAGACTATTAATCCCAACCCGATGTACTAGTATACCCTTCCATTTTAAAGAAGAGAGGGTTTCCAAAACCCTCCCTTTTCTTTAAAAAGAAGAGAGCGGGTTCTCTTCTTTGGAGGGTGGGAAGGCTGGGGTGGGATGGGATGGGATGGGGGATTGTATGGGGTGGGGGTGGGGGTGGTGCTTGGGAAGGGTTGAGATATAAACAGGGCGGATTTTGATAACCCGTCCTCTTCAAACCACCCTATTTCTCTAATTATAATTTAAATCATCTATTTTACTAATTTTTATACAAAAACATTCTATTTCGAAAAAAAACCCATAAATCTATGGTTTCATTTACAGTTCTTTAATTAGGCAATCTTTTTTATTAATTACATCTGTTGAAACCAGCTCTCACTGGTCTCAATCGTTCAGCATACTTGAGAGAGAGAGAGAGAATGATTCTTGCTAACTTAAAAATGGACAACTTTTTTAATTTTATTCATCACAAAAAGAAAAAGGTAAAAAAGTTGATACATCACTCCACTTCAAATTACAACAATTCCGTAATAACAATTCTTCACTCGGTAAAATTCTTGGCATACATCGCAAAGAATTTATAGCAATTACAGGTAGAAGTTATCATAATAAGTATATTGTATAACAGGATCGCCATTGAATTATCATAAGTATATTGTAACAGGATCCTCGTTGAATATGAAATTAACTAGCAAACCAAACAGTACAATCCAAATCAGATGACAATAAAAGAGTTGAGAGATTCTGAAGGATACGCAAACGCTCTAAACCTTCACATTAATTGAAAAGATTCACGGAAGTTCTTCAAAGGGAGTTGCAAAAGAAACGCCTAAAATCATATTAGGAGTCGCAAAATTAACAGAAGACTGAAATACAACACTGAAGCATTGAAACAGAAACTGGAAAACAAACTAGTAATAGATTAAGCAAACATACAGAACAATACAGCAACAGACAGTTTTTTCAGACGACAACGCAAACACAGCAATAAAAATTCACGACACAACAAACAGAACAATACCAAACCAAAGCAACAGACAGAAGAAAAACACAGCAGCCAGCAGCTTAATACTCCTCACCTTCATCCCCCTCATCACCTTCAGCAGACTCAGCACCAACCTCCTCATAATCCTTCTCAAGCGCAGCCAGATCCTCGCGTGCCTCAGAAAACTCTCCTTCCTCCATACCCTCACCAACATACCAATGCACGAAAGCCCTCTTCGCATACATGAGATCAAATTTGTGATCGATCCTCGAAAACACCTCAGCAACACTGGTCGAGTTGGAGATCATGCACACTGCCCTCTGCACCTTGGCCAGATCACCACCTGGCACCACGGTAGGCGGCTGGTAGTTAATACCACACTTGAACCCAGTTGGGCACCAGTCCACAAATTGGATTGTGCGCTTGGTCTTGATGGTGGCAACAGCGGCATTGACATCCTTAGGGACCACGTCGCCACGGTACATGAGGCAGCAGGCCATGTATTTGCCATGACGTGGGTCGCACTTGGCCATCATGGATGAGGGCTCGAAGGCACTGTTGGTGATTTCTGCAACAGAGAGCTGCTCATGGTAGGCCTTCTCTGCGGAGATGACAGGGGCATAGGATGAAAGCATGAAGTGAATTCTTGGGTATGGGACCAAGTTGGTTTGGAATTCAGTTACATCCACATTAAGGGCGCCATCAAACCTGAGGGATGCAGTGAGAGATGAAATAACCTGCAGATAACAGAGATTATTAGAAAGGTTTGATTATATAACCATGTTGATTATTGGGTGATAAGTAAAATATGTAATATAACTCGTTTGAAAATATTGAATATATAGCAATGTTGAATATCAGTTAGAAATGAGATCCACTAAACGTACAATTGTGGGTTTGGAATTGAATCACTAATTGATGTCATGGACAGTTGTCGATGTTAACTAAAAAGCTTCAAATGACTATGTAACGTTACCTTTTTTTACTGTGAAGTACACATTTAGGCAGTTTGTATATACAGGCTATAACTATAGATTCATGCTAAGTCAATTTTATTTCAGTATAACCATTTATACTGGAAACATAAATATTATGAACTAAGTCCCCTACGCTACCCTCTTGCTGTCAAATTCAAAGCCTAGGGAGATGCAATATTACCACGAAAGAGACTAATGATGACTGATAATGTGCATTCATACTAATTCAGTTTTGTTCACATGCAATGCAGTATCAATCGAACTAACGGAAAATAGGTCCAAACCTGAGACACAAGGCGGTTGAGGTTAGTGTAGGTAGGGCGCTCAATATCAAGAGAACGCCGGCAGATGTCATAGATGGCCTCATTGTCGAGAAGAACCGCCACATCAGTGTGCTCCAAAAGAGAGTGAGTGGAGAGCACGCTGTTGTAGGGCTCAACAACTGATGTGGAGACCTGAGGAGATGGGTAAACGGTGAATCCAAGCTTCGACTTCTTGCCATAGTCAACAGAGAGACGCTCAAGGAGCAAAGATCCCAGGCCAGAGCCAGTGCCTCCACCAACAGCATTGAACACGAGGAAACCCTGAAGGCCAGTGCAATTGTCAGCAAGCTTCCTGATACGATCAAGACAGAGATCCACGATCTCTTTGCCAACTGCAAACACAAGGAAGCAAACAATAAGAACAAAATGATGATATAAAAAAGAGTGATAAATTGACAGATTGGGAAACAGGTATTTACTGGTGTAATGTCCACGAGCAAAGTTGTTGGCAGCATCTTCTTTGCCACTGATGAGCTGTTCAGGGTGGAAGAGCTGGCGGTAGGTCCCGGTCCTCACCTCATCAATCACAGTGGGTTCAAGATCTACAAAGACAGCTCGGGGCACGTGCTTGCCAGCACCAGTCTCACTGAAGAAGGTGTTGAAGGCATCATCACCTCCGCCAACAGTCTTGTCGCTTGGCATTTGGCCATCAGGCTGGAACAGGGAAATTTGATTTTTCAATTACCAATCAAAGGCTAATAATATTGAATAAAATTAAGGATCAAATCTCAGATATAGATATATCGGAACTAAAATGATAATAAAACAACCAAATTTTATTAAAATTGAATACTGTAATCCAGGTATTTTACTACAATGATTCATATTCTAGCAGATCCAATGTTCAATTCAAAAATTGACACCAATTTTTTTAACAAAACCTAACGTTTCGAACGAAGCATCACATATCGAATAAGAACTTGTATTAGCATTAATATCATCTACCACCCATAGATCTAGAGATCCAACAGTAAAAAGAGGTTAATCAAACAGATTTCTCACAAAATTTTGTATCCCGCAATAATAAAACCGAAAGCTACTCTACACAATAATCTGATCACATTTCGCAGTTATGTCCTCAGAGTCGTTAAAAGATTCAAGATCTGAAAAAATAATTTTTCAAATTTCAACATGTAGCTTCAATATTGTTTATTAGATCTGATACAAAAATTAATCATTTAGCAGCTCAGCAAGCACATTTCTTTACACTACATTAGATTCAATTAATATACATTCTGATCTCTACGAATATCACAAATAATGGTAGACCTAACGATTAAACTGCTTATCAACCAAAGATCCATGGAAATATAATCAAAATCGTCAAAATCGATCGCAGCTTTTCAGAAACCTCGCATTTTACACAGATCTACAGCTTTTCCAACGCAAGATCAGCGAGATTTAACATAAAAACCTTAAAAATCGAAGAAAAATATTACAAACGTATTCATACATGAATCTAGAAATTCTTCAACAATCTAAATCTCAAAGTCACAGATCTAGCGATCTAATCCCCTAAAGACGGGAAAAAAAACCACATATCTGGCGATCTAGCTATTTGATGATACCTGAATGCCATGCTCGAGGCAGTACAGCTCCCAGCAAGCGTTTCCGACTTGGATCCCAGCCTGGCCGATGTGGATCGAGATGCATTCCCTCATTTTCGATCAAAAAATTTCAAAAATATAAGAGAGAGATATAGAGAGAGAAAGCGAAAGAGGAGAGCGTTTGCGAAGACGCCTACCAATGAACTCGAAGCTTTGCCTCGATGCGTCGTTTTATAGGGAAACCCTAGGGTTGCTTTATCTTTTTTAACCAGGGTTGGTTTTGACCGTGGTTAATTTAGACGGCTGCCAACGGTGAGACGAACCGGACCCCCCGCTAACCGCGGTTAAAACGTTAAATTTTGCCGCCCTCGCGAGTTTTTTGATTTTCAAAATTGGGGAGGGAACGAAGTTACGGATTTGTCCTAGATTAGTAACGTTAGTGTTAATGTTAACAGAAAGTGGGAGCTAGGGGTGATGCTGGATGTTACAGTGTTAACAATAAAAAATATTAATTGTTTATTATTTCTCTTTAATATATTTAAAATATTATAATTTTTTATTATTAAAAAAAAATTTGTTTACATAAGAATTATTACTTCCTTTCTCAAAAAATTTTACAAACAATTATTGAAAGTAGGTTTTAGATTTACTTCCATAACAACTTTTTGGAAGTTACTTCATAACTATTTATTGCACTTCCGATACTTTTGGTCTTCCAAACAGGTCCTAAATGAAATTGATAAAGAAGATTTGGTAGTCCTCTCTTCTATTCTCACGCTGCATTTAGTATTTCATATCTTGTATGGTCTATAAAACCATCTTCCTAGAATGTATTTATAAAGTTAAAATGGAGTGGTATTATCTAAAGCATTCTTAAAATTAATTAAAGCTGGGTGACAGTTTATTCATTATATATTTTCGCTCCTATTTTATGTCTTCATCTCTTATATATGATTGCTAAAACATTTGATATTGAGAGTGTTTATTAACGAACGTAGAATGGTAATATCATACATGCATTAAATAATGACATAACTAGATTGTTAGGTTATGAAAGAGCACATTGATTTTATAGAATTCAGGAATGTTATTCAATATTAATTATTATCACTTCTACTTTCTCGGTGTCCACTCCTAAGGTAAACATCATTATATCTATATCTCCATTTTAAATATTTTTCTATTTTAACATTGGGTTTCTAGGAGAGAGATTTTGATGGGTTGAGCTGGCTGTCAGTTCTTAATTTATAACGGTGAAAAAGTTATTTTACTTATTTAAATTTTTTTAATTTCTTGATATTTAAGAGTACATGATTGATGGCAAAGAAGTCTGAGGTATGCCAATAGTTTCTGTTCTTCGGTCTTACACAATCGGTATTTCTTTGTGAGGGGCTGTTTGGTTGCAGCATTATGGAATTTGGATTCCAAAAATAGTACGGTTGAAATTTCTAGATTTGGTAATTTGTTGTTTGGTTGGTTTTGGATTCCATGTATTGGATTTGTAGATCCTTATAATCTTTGTTTGGTTGGTGGAAAAAAATGGGATTTGGATTTGAGGATTTTAGAGAGAGATAGAGAGAGATAGGATTGTTAAATAAATAAAGTACATGGCCCCATCTAAAAGTACAATGAATAGTGCCAAATTCTTGAAATTTTTTAGGATTCATGAATCTTTCTTTTGTGATGGGCCCCCCATACAAAACAAACGAATCCTACAAATCCTAATCTTGCAACCAAACACAAAATTGTGGAATCCTAGGATTCCACAATCCAAAATCCAAATCCAAACTAATAATCCTGCAACCAAACAGGCCCTGAAGAAAGATGGAATTTTGTATTCAAGGTTTTTGAGAAGGTACTTGCTTACTTTTGTTAAATATTCTTTCTTGATTTGGTAAAAGTCGCAAATTTGATATAAAAAGAGTTATGAGGCAAATAATTACTTCATGAACATTTTTGTGAGACGCGTTTACAACAAATCGTTTAATTATGGGATGAATTGTTGGTTGTTTGAGTTGAATTTGAATCGGATATAAATATTCATATTAATGAATAGGATCGATTTGAAAACAAAATGTAGAGAGAGTGTTGTAATAAAGTGGAGTTTCTATGTAATTACCTCTAAGGATTTGTTTGGCATATTATGTGTAAGCTACAAGAAATATAAATATGTTTGAATGTTTGATTTATCAGTAACTTTTTTTTGGTCAATTTTCTATGCGCTCAGTGAAATTTTGATATTGTCATGTAAATAGATTTTCCATTCATGATAAATATATTGCAGTCTTTGTCTTCCTTTTAAGGCATATTTTGCTAAAAATAAGATCGATGGTGGCTATTTAATGGAATCAACTCTTTTTTTTGGGGTGTGAAATATTAAGAAAATAAAAAATTTATCGAAAATAAGTGGAAACTTTATCTAACTTAGAAGAATTCATAGTACATTGCCATAGAGAATATGAGTGTTCTACAATAATTCTAGAAAAAAATCCAGAAAACGCGGTTTTTCTAATTAAGCAAACATGAAGTTTTTTGCTCTTGTCAAAGATAGACTTTTGAATGTGCTTAGGTTATTGTCTTCTAAATGCTAATATCTTCATCTATCTAATTTACAAAAAATTGCAATGCATCTTTTAGGTGCTAATCTTTCCGCAGTTTTGATTTCAAAGTTCAGTACAACAGGCAATACTAATACCAATGCATCTGTTTTCTCTGAATATACCGAAGATTTAATTTTCAAGTTAATCAAAATTAAAGTTGTTGGTCCAAAAGCAATGGATGGACGAAAAGCTAACTTCCATAAAAGATTTCATACATTCGCAAATCAAGTTGAAACCATTCGATGATTAATTCAGATAAAACCATATATATTTGTATATGATCTTGAAATCAATAGCGATTTTAGCAAATACAGTAAAAGGACACTTTTTTCCAAATAAAATGAAGAACATTGCGAGACAACTTGCAAATTATATACACAATAGAAGTTGTAAAATTAAACTCGAATGTACAAGACTATAACAGATTGAGTCTTAGATGCATGAGCAAAGAGAATACCTTACCAGTATATATATCGCCATTTCATTTCTTATTGAATCTATTGTGAATATTGGACATAAAGAAACATCAATTCTAAAAAATTACCCTAAATTGCGTACCCTGCCTTTTTTTATCTAGAATTTATATGAATTGAAAATAAATAATTACAAACATTCAAGAAATAATAACAGAGTGTTTTTTTGTTAAATCATTCCCCCCCCCCCTCCCCCCCCCTTATGTTGTTAATTCCCAGAATCTCTGTCAAACATAAAAATGCACAAAGCCATATTTCTTAACTTTCTTAGAAAATACATTTAATAATCAAATATCAAAATTTTTTGCTCATTAAATGATATTTATGCCTAATTAAAATTCGTACAAACAAACTAAATAATTACATTTCAAAGCATTTATGCTTCTTATTTTTTGTGTGCGCGCAAATTTTAAGCATAATTTTCCTTAAGATCCTTATCAAATGAACTGAACGAACAAGATTTCATCAAATGAGGTTTTACCGTAGAAGCTGTAGATTTTCAACCACATATAAAATTTTAAATCATGGCGTATTTAGAATTCTCAAATGATATTATATTTATCAATCTCCACATACATGGCACGTGCATAAACTAATATTTTTTAAAAGTGTGCTGCTATTGGGAGATGTGGGTCCCGGATGAACATGGTGGATCCCGTGAGAAGTGTTGGCTATAGTGCACTCAAGGCAATTATTGTAATTTCAGATAGACGATTATGATAATTGAAAGAGGACCTATACATGTAGAATATTCTTATTCGAGATGATAGTATGTAATCCGGTTTGTCTTTATCATTATGAGTATAAATTTTACTTACTATTACGCGTCACTGATACATAATGATAAAATCCATAGGATTCTTGTTTGACTACCAGTATTATGATGGCGATCATATACGTGGGTGCTGGATAGTCCATAAGCACATCTTTAAATGTCCTTAGTCGAGAGAGTATCGTTTCTACATCCCGACGAGGGGCGGTGGCCGGTCTCACACGTCATTGGTGTTTTGTTACCTAAGATAGTATGCAGGTGCTCACTGGAGGTGAGTACACCAGTTGGACTCGCCGAGAACTTTTAGATGATATTATACCTATCGTCAGATAACAATTCTCTAGTGGCATGAGTACAGATTAGTCATTTGACCTGAAATCGTCATTTGTTTCGTGTGAGTTCCCACTGTACTTTGATTACTTACCTACCACAACTCAACGGAGTCGCGCATACAGATTTTAGTTGGATACAGTCCCGAAC
The DNA here is from genome assembly GCA_030015575.1 of Agapanthus africanus. NCBI lineage: Eukaryota > Viridiplantae > Streptophyta > Magnoliopsida > Asparagales > Amaryllidaceae > Agapanthus > Agapanthus africanus. The sequence goes on along the minus strand of JASDDO010000019.1, from coordinate 886,653,743 downwards.
CATATGGAGACAGTAAGCGATAGTTAGAGATTTGTCTCTCCCGGTATTAAGAGTTGATGTCGCGCATTGTTCAGTTGGCTATCAACATAAGTCCATGGCCATGGCGGATGAGATTTACTGATGGGTGATCATTAGTTTTTCGGTTGGTAATGAGCTTGATACCGGCACGACTTATCGGGTTATTAGGGGTCTGACGTATTCCACCCCCAAGACCCGGTATGCGACACTCTTAGACGAAAAGACCGTACTGTACGGAGATTGCCACATTCAGGCTCAGTAGGGTACGGACGGACTTGATTGTCGATCTCCCTTTTGGCATATATCTGGGTGGCCGTACGTACAACTAGTGCTGCTAAATTGCTTGTGATTATGGATGTATCCAGTAATTCACTGGCAGCGTATTGTTGAGTTTTTAGAGTCTCACACAGAGAATTATTTTAGTTCATGCCATATGAGATAGATGACGTATGTTAATACATACAGGGGTCTGATTAAACACATGTACAGGCTACACGGAATTTAATCGGACGGTTGATAATACTAGCCGGCTTAGAATTAAGCCGGATTATTAAATCAAGTTTTGATTTAATAATATATATACATACATATATATACATACATATACATATATATATATATATATATACATATATATATATACATACATATATACATATATATATATACATACATATATATATATATATATATATTCTAGCATTATGATTCACTATTCATTTTCTCTTTCTTGGCTATCCGTATTTTTATATAAATGCGTGTATACGTATTTCGATACATATACCGGGGTTGTATTCCGTATTTATACTGAATACTGTTAGAAGGAAGACACCTTATTTGTTAATTTCTTTTTTGGAAATTAAATGAAATAAGGTGGAGGGTGAGGTGTAAAGGAGGGATGGATGAGAGGTAAGGACTTCATTTGTTTAAGGCAAAAAATATGATGACATATTTTCTATTGTTTGAAAAATTATGAAGACTTATTTCATTTCTATCTCTTTACACTTGCTAACTCAATTTGTTTTGAGAGTCCTCTCCTCTTCATCCTCCTCCTTGTCTCTTGAGATTCCATGCTTATGTGTTGAGCTCATTCTTTTGGGTTTGGAAAATTGAGAGATTATGATAAGTGATAATCTCTACATCTCTAAGCATCCACTTATAGCAAATTTGGATCTTTAGCTACTTCACCAGGCGCAGTTGGAGCTTGGATCAGTTTCTCACGGACGGATCATCTTTGGCAAGAGCAGTTGCTTCTCAACCGTGTTCCCGACTGTTACGGAGCTTGGAGAGGTCTTCCACGATTGTGTGGATACGCATCAAAGGTTGTAGTCTCACAACCTTGTATGACTCTTATATTTTATATTTCTAGTTTAGTGTTTGGAATGATTCTATGGTTACGGTCGCTATCGCTTGCTACGTAAATTTTTGTTTTGTATTCCGCCCTCGTGGCAAGCTTCTGCTGCGCGAGCGCTAAGAACCCAACACTGATATCAGAACCAACCATATGCTTAAACTAATTTTCGTGATGTTATAATTCATCGCAAACACCATGTTTACATCGGTAGTTTTCAGCCACTACTTTTCTAAAAATCCAGCGACGTTTGTGTTTTCAAAATGTGTTTTCGTGCTGTACTTGATCACCGGAGCTCTCGTTTTGGAACGGGGACTCCGTAAAGGATCGATGGAGACCCTTTAAGTCTTGGAAAGACTTTTTCCAAAGCCATTATTGCAAAACGTGGCTGTTTTTTATGATAGAAAACCACAGTTTTCAGCCATTGAAACCAGCGACTATTCTTGCCGAAATTGATTTTTTCTTGTGTGTATTCGATCCCTGAGTTCTCGTTTTGGAACGGGGACTCCATAGGGGTTCTATGGTGATCCGGGAAGTCTCGGAGATCCATTCTTTAAAAAGTTTTATCGAGTTTAGTAGCTGTTTTTCGAAGGTTAAAAACTGTTTTTGGTGGTTGTCCAAAATTCTATGTATTTGCGTTGTTACGATCCCCGCTGGCTCTTGGTTTGAACCAAGAGTCATGGTATGGATCATGGGTACCCCCTAGAAATCCATGTGGATCTCCGGGAAGTGCTTGACTGCTCCATCGGGCTCTCGAGCAAGTTTCAAATTCTTTGGAATTCAAAAGGTTGACAAAAGGAATGGATTTTTGGATGGCGGAGCGCACTCGATTTTCAACGTTTGGAAAATTCGAGTGTTATCTTCGCATGTGATGAATTCTATAGTCATGGTTTTTGTATCTGTGTATATGTGTTGTTAAACGTCATCTAATTGTTATATTTTCGATTAGACGGGGCTGCACATGTGTTGCTGCTGCTTGTTGGTGTGATATATATATATATATATATATATATATATATATATATATATATATATATATATATATCTTGTGATGGTTTAGGTGGACTGTCGTGTCGGATAACCTCTCGTGCGATGTGTTTGTACAATTTTGTTTTATATTGTTGTATATTCTTTTGTTCGGGACGAGCTGCCGGATTGTGGCTGCCGTTTCGGCTTGATGTATATTCTTTTATTGGGACACGTTGTAACACCCTAGTACGTTTATATAATATAACTTAGTATTTTAAGTCTTACTTTATAATTCTTTTATTTTATCTTTTGGGTTGTGAATGATTCGAATAATAGTAGTCGTTATCCGACCCGACCCGCATGTTTAGAACCCATTATGGTGTAGGGTTGTATATGAGATTTGCTAGTGAAGTGTATCTATGTGAATCTAGAATCATACCCACATCATATATATTTAGATCTTAATATATTTATATATCTAAAGATATGAATAAAATATTTCTGTTGCTACCTGACTTTGCATGGTGTATCACATCATATCTCTCTTCATTCTTATCTTTTATATCATATCCTAAAATATAAGTTAATAAAATATTTAATAATCTTTATATTTTTAATTAAAGCTTTATATATGGTTATTTAAATATGTATTTAATATTGGAATATTACATTATGGTTTAAGATCTTACGTATGGGTATATCTTTCGAATATATATTTTTAGAGATTTTCGGGTAAAAGTTTGGTAACAATTAAGATTATATACAAATTATAATATATATAAATGTATAACACTTATACTATATGAATGTATATATTATTAATTGTTTTTCTATTAAACTCGCTCTTTCTCTCTCTCCGTACTCTTTCCCTCTCATTCTTCCCTATCCCCAAAGCCCTAACCCATGCCACCCATCACCCCCGTCCTCATCTCCTCGTCGTCGACTCACCTTCCTCGTCCTTCGCCTGAACCCGGAGCACCACCTATCACCATCGTCTCTCTCTCTTTTCTTTCTTCTCCGACTTCATCATTTCCCAGACCCGATACCACCTTCACTATCACCTTCCTCGCCTTCTGTTGAACTCCATCGCCTCTCCATCACTGACGACCCCCCTCTTCGACGGCCTAGTCACTATCATCTCGTCTTCGTCGTCTTCTTCTTCTTCTTCTTCTTTTCTTCTTTCCGATCACCAAACCCAACATCTCACCGCACCACCTCATCTTTCCGACCTTGTCGTCGTCGTCGCCGACCCAGCGACCTCCTCTCCTCGCCCTCGACGTGACCCAGAGCCCCTCATCACCGACACCATCTCTCTTCTTCTTCTTCTTTTCTTTCCTCTCGGTTCTCTGTTGTTGATCGCCGGAGCCGACCGCCGTCGCCACCTTGGTTCGTTGCCAATGAGCACGACCTAAACTTCATCCCAGTTGATATCTCCATAAAATCCAGACCCCCTTCGTCTTGTTCTCTTTCTTTTCTTCTTTCCAAGTTCAAAACCCGACTTTATCTCGTCGCCAGCGAACCCCGACTCATCGCCGTCGTTTTTGACCCTGAACACCAGCCTCTGGGAATTCCACAGAGCATCAGCAGCTACCCCAGAGCATTACGCAGTCGTTTGTGGCCAAGGTCGTATTTACGTCGTGATTTCGGACGTCGCCGTCGTTCGGAAAATCCATATTCGTCGTGAATATATCATCGAGATAAGTTCCTAAACTTGCGACATGCTATTTTATCTATACCAATTTTATACAATTATTTATAGTATACACATCATATTATTTAGCAAGTAACATCAATTTACAATGGTATAGCATTAATCCGTATTTTTTATCTGGTTGCATACTAGTTCGTTATAGTTAATTATAATTCCATTGTAGTTCGCGATCTGTTATTAGCATGACAGTAGGTCTACTAGCAGCTGTGAATATTACTGCACGCAGGTTTATATATATCAAATTAGTTAATTGATAAATTCTACATTTTTAAATAAAATACATTGGTTATTCCTACGCTGTTTAAATTAACTGGTTATTGTTTCCATCTAGTAATTATCATGTTAAAATACTGCTCGACATGTTCATGACGCGTTACAAGACCTGTTACTTGGATTATTACCAATGCCAACTATACTGAATTGTTGTGACTTGTTGTCTAGATAGACAAGACATGTACCTGATTAATCCTGTGTTGGCATTAGGTAGATATTGTTAATACTTGACTTGAACACGAAACCTGGGGAAAAGGCAAATCAAGAATGTAACCGAAACGTAGCTCAAGAGGATATTATTATCGTTTGCCGTGATTCCGGGCATGAACGGAATAATCATTGTTTATTGTACCGTGGTCCCGTGGGGGTATGAATGGGATATATTGTGCCGTGGTCCTGTGGGGGTATGAACGGAATATATACTGTTGAGTTACGATGAAAATTATATTAATTGATTTCAAAAACTTGTAGAATAGATAACCTAGAATCACAAACTTTAGGATACACGTTACATACCTATATCTCACTATTTTACACTTGCGATGATTATTAATACTCATGTTTCATCATAACTTTTTATTTGTTTATTATTATTGTTACTGATATTTGTGATGCACCGACGTCTGGATTTTACATGGCCCAGTTCTTTTGACCTTCTCGCGGGAAGATCAAGAGTACTTTAACAAGCAAGCTGAGCAGTGAGGAGCTTGATGATTAGTTTTGGAGATGCTTAGTTATTTTAATTATGTAGTTTAAATTTACCGATGTGATCTCATAAGGGACGTGATTAGGATATTATTTCTTTATTGGATCTTTATTCGTTTCCGCTATATACATTTCTTAACTTTTATTTATTGTAGCAGATGGACATGTGTTAGTTAGATTTTATTTACTGTTCTTGATATTTGATTGACGGACGTAATGTGACTATGGAAGGATCTTTCTTCGCCATAGGTAGCATGGTTGTTTTTGTCATGTACCGTTTTTTCTTATTTTAGGAAACGAGGCGTGACACACGTTCAGGATGTGGACGTTGTTGCCATTGTATATATTTCATTTCTGTACTAGGATTAACTCAGGAGAAGTGCTCGAGTAGACGGGTTTTAGAGTGCGGTAGGTGGCCGTCTCACGGTGTTTGACACCGGGGCGCCTCGCTCTAGAATTGGCGGGTTGCTCGCCACACTTGTAGGGTTTATAGGATCGACCCACAGAGGAGTGCCCAAGTTATCGGATTCTAGAAAGCGACGGGTGATCGACTCATGATATTAAGGGCAGGTTACCCAGTTTTTAGAATTGGCAGGTGGCTTGCCGCATTCGTAGGGGTTTATGATTGATATTGTACGGGCTATCCACACGACCGGGGAACATTGTGTTTCATTTGCGGCTCAAATAAAACGTGGGGATTCTAGTTTATCCGCTATTCCATATTGTTTATCGCATGCATGTGATAATATTGATACACACATACACATATTGCATCGCTAGCCCTGCCTCCGCCCTGCCGTAAGTTAAGTAACCTTACGATGAAGACCCGATGCCCCGTGGCGAATGCGGATGGCATATAAAAGCATGCTATTTTTGTTGTTTCTAGTGTGCCTTAGAAACTTAAATGATGGGAATGCATTATATGATTAATGCAAGAAAAATAAATCTAAATGATGTTGTCGGAACCAAATTTAAGAACTATAGTTATATTCTTTTGCTTTGCCTGGAAGTATTCGGTTAGGAATATCCCGCACCTTATTCGATAAGGAAAGAGCCTTGATCCCTTTACGGGGAGTTCGCTCTTAAACAAAAGTTTATGTTACTATGACGCTAGGTTTTCTTCAAAACCATTCGTTTTTAAAATGCAGAACCTAAACCACTTTTTTTCAAAACCACTCGAGTTCCTTCAACGATATCAAGTTCATTAAGTTAAAGATTTTTCGCTAAAACCAGTCGTAGCCCTCCGTCATTTCAGATTAGTATTGCTTAGTATCCGTGTTGTGTTTGTTGACTTTGTCAAGGCGTAGTGTTCGGTAGCTCTGTAGTGTTTTTCTGATGCATTGTAATGCGATTAGCTAAGACAATCATGTGGTCTTGTTGACCTTGTGAAGGGCTCGTGCTGGTGGATTTAGATTAATCCAGGATAATGACGGGTTGAACTTGACTTGCGACATATGGTTTGTTGATCATGTCAAGGTTATAATCCGCTAGCGGAAAAAATCATATTGGGAGTTTCAAACGTATGGGAAACTTGCCAAATATGCACATACCTTTTGGAGTGTGGTAATTTTGGTCGGCTTCTATCAAAATTATCACACAATGATAGCTGGGTCCCGATTCCCACTGATGAGTAGGTATTATCCTCGGGAGATTTTCACTTCACAATTAGCTAATCTATTAGGTGTCTAGAAAATGTTAACGAGATTACGCCTCTGTGGAAACGGGGTTATTAAATTGGATCCGTGCGAAAGCATGGGGGACCTCCCTCGGAGTACCAACACCGACCTGGCTGAATGGTTAGCGAACTTGTAAGGTGTAAATGATTTCAACTAATTCTCCTTTTAGGGTTTGAAGGAGAATTCGAGGATACAGTGGGAGCCATCCTGATTAGATAAAATAATTAACCAATCTAATCTTTATAGAGTACACGCTGAGTGTCTCTCTTCTCTCTCTCTAGCAGTGACCCATGACTTACCTTAAACTAAAACTCATAAACCAAGTTGACTGAACCTTTTTTACACTATGGATTTGGATTGTCATGGTCCACGACAAAGTTGCATATATCATTACCGCTCTTACTTCCCCTTTGCCTTCTCCAAAACATTTCATATCACTACGAAAATCCATATTGCTTGGAAAGGCCATCTCGTATAGTTACATACGAACTCAAAGAAATTTATTTCAGTTCGAGAATTGTCACAGGTTCTGGAGAATTTGGATTGTATAATTCCGTTGTTTCCCCTTCTTCACCATCTCTCAAGCTGGAGTGCTTCTTGTATTAGGAGTGTACACCAGTTATGCTTGTTGGATAGTCTTCTTCCAAACTTCAGACTGGTACCGAAAGGTGGGGAAGGAAGAAAACCAACCAGCCTAAGTATGGTTTCCAGAACGTGAGAAGTAGAGACATATAAAAGGGTTGAAATGAGGGCAGAGCATATTGCGACTACTGTCATAAATCTGGATAGTGGAGAGGCATTACTAAAAATACCCGGCCACCTCTAGAAACATTTTCATGTTTCGGAATTTCTGTAATGTTATAATTGAAAATTGTTTTCCCAATTAATTCTGACTCCAGGGTATGTATATACCAGATTAGAGTCTCACATCTGTAGATCGTTACAAATGTTGAGAATGAGTAGAATATTGGAAAATGGGTTATTTGATCCTCAATATTGGAATTCGTAGCAATTGGTAATATTGGATTAAATCGCCTGGTTTTGCCTAACGACAAATATTTGGTTTTGAATAACCGTTGTTATGCACCAATTTTTAAAATGATATATCTGTATCTTTATTTTATAAAGTGAGATATAAATTTTAAAATTTGTGTTCTAAACATTTATCTTTTTCAGTTGAATATAAGGTAAGGTGTATTGAATAACGATATAGACGTTCTTAACCAAAATACACTCTTTCAATTTACGACACACGGGTTTGAGTTGGTTTACTCTTGGGACTTATACATGGTAATGTATATTATCCGGTGTACTTTAGGACAAGGGGTTGGTAATCTTACTTTATTCAGTTTATCTATGAGTTCTCTGGTTTTAAACACGCATTCGTTGAAATGCAAGGTCCAAAAATTTTGAGAAGTTATAAAATAGCGAACCATACATTGAAAATATCAGGATTCTTAGAAGTAATCGAAAATGTAGATACTTATGCTAGGTATTCCGTCGTACTAATATTGAGAACTTGATTCTTTCACAGGTTACTCATCAGTGGGTTCGCTCCTTGATGAGTAATGTTGTATGGCATTTTTCTGTTAGGTGATATGCACTAGAAACAGTCGCATAACATTTGAATCTGGTTCTATCTAAATTAATGTCTTTGATTCGAAATGGATATAGAATGGTAACATATCTTGAGGATGATAAGATATGGAGTTATCCGGTTTTTATTTAAAAGCACAATTCAGACGAACTCAATGCGCGCTTCAGTAATGGCAGTTTGTAAGTTATCCCAAGTATTCGCAAGGGATTAACTTCTACCATTTGCAAGATAAATAGTGATATTGTTCTTGACTCGCCATCTTTTTATAAAAGGATCTTTTTGCAAAGGAAATTAGTGGGAGATAGTAGAGCTGAAAGTGATTCCAGAACTACAAACGATTGCTGGAAATTTAGTAGAACCTAAGGGTTCAATTAGACTCGACAATCCTCATCCATTCCGTGGAGTTTTAGTAGGTAACCTCAGCCATCCGGGAGGTACTTCGGTTTTCTCATAGAGGGTGACAGGAACGTTTGCATCATGGTTATGATGGACTAACTAGTTAGCCATGGGAAAGTGGTGACTTCCGGAAGATGGCCAGATGCCAGATATCCGAGTTGGACTCCACGGACTTCAGCAAATAATGGAATTTGTTGGATGCTCCTGAAGGGGTAAAACCTATTAGGAGTAAGTAGATTTTTCGAGATCTATGCAGGTGGAAAAGTATTAATCTAATAAGGCTGGACTTGAAGAGTTTTTCATCAAATACCCGATGTGGATTGTGATGAGACTTTTACTTCAGTGTCTATGGTGAAGTTTATACGAATTGGCTTGCTACTGCTGTTATTCAAGACTATGATATATGGTAAGAAAATGACTATAACGTCTTTCTAAAATAGGAATTTAGAAATGCACGTGTATATGACTCTGCCAGAAGGTTATCATAGTCAATGGAAGCAGCGGAAAGTGTGCAAGTTGCTTATGTCTATTTATAAACTAAAGCAGGCATAGTGGAGGAGGATTATCTGTTTTGCTGTGACACTCATAGTATTTGACTTCATCAAAATAACATATGAACATAGTAAGAAGGTTGTAGGGAGTACTATCCTGGTATATGGATGACATACTCCTGATTTGAAGTGAGGTTCTTATACTACAATCGGTCAAAATATGATTGGCACAAGTGTTGTCACGCCCCGCTTCCCAGTATACGGAGAAGTAGACGTGACGGGCCGCGACGTATTTAATCAGAAGTAAACGCATTAAGCGTAAATAAGCAATATAAATGAATACACAAGAATAACAAGAGATGTAATAATATCAGCAACTTTTATTAACATTCTTTCTTTACATACAACTGAAAAAGAAAGTACAATGATAGAAAACGATGCCTAAACAGTGGCATATGAACTGAAAAGAAAATAAATACAAGTAAAAGTCTAGAAGTCTGGCTCCTCTGTGAACTGCTCCAAATCGTCCTAACTGGACTCGGTCTCCTGAGAGTCGGGTCCTCCTGACGAACATTCCAAAGAAAGAAGAGATATGAATGTCGTCAGTGAACTAACGCCCGGTAAGTCTCAAAAGATAGAATGGAATAAACAAGTAAAGAGAATAGAACTGGTAAATTATCTGTTTGCTATGCTAACATAGTCGTTTGTAGTTTGGTACAAAATCTATCAGTGTATACAAGAGGAGTCCAACTATCCCGTGGACTATGGTAACATGTATGTACAAGACTCCATCAAAACCCACGGGACAACGGCATATGATGTTTATGTAGGTGTCTTTTAGTGTCCATCATCGTGCCACTTTTAACACATTCCGTACCAGTCTATCCCGTTAAATCCCGTAATGTATATTGTATTGATTGATAATTATCAGACTTGCCGAGACCATGGTATAAGTTGTTCATGTAAACAAGTTCAGGATGAATCAAGTAGTCATGTAATGAAGTCAAGTCATAGTCATGGTTCGGTCAAGTCAAGTCTTGTTGCATGTTGATATTGTTCTGGTATTCAAGTTCATGTTTGGTATATTGGATTCATGTTAAATTGTATTCATATTTGGATTGGATTCAGATTGATACTTGGACTCGGACTTGAATCAGACACTTTAAAAAAAATTTGGATCCTAAATTAGGCTTAGGAGTTATCAGTAATTGCTGCACATAGACGGCAGGATTTGTGTCATTTTCCAGGACAATTACCATTGATAACTCCGTTTTAGTTTTTCTACCTTAAATAGGCAAGCACCCACTTTCTCCGGCTCCGTGAGGCTCAAGAGAATTGGTCTCGTTTAAACCTATATTTACTAGGGTCCTTAATGTAATTTTATATATCTCGAGGGGGTTTTATGAAAAATATTTTATATACTTTCAAAATAAATCTCAAGTAATTATTTATGTTCTTTAGGGTTTCCATGGATGTGAATTTTAAAGAGTGGGGTATATTAGTGAAAATTTACTTAGCTTGAATAGTTCAAGGTATTTTAGTGTAACTTGTCATGTATTAATGCTTAATGGTATTCTAACGAAACTTGTCATTCTTTTATTTTCTAAAAAATATGGAATTTTATTATATATTAAAAATATATGGTTTGATAATATTTATATAATTATTTAAAAATTAATTTTATTTATTAAGTAGAAAATCTCGTTTTTCTTAAAAATCGTATTAAAATTCTTTCGAGATCGTATGCTCCGTGAAGAGGTCTGCATCTCACTCTACTAGTTCCGAAGATGTGCGATAATCCACACCATCCAATAGCGGGTTCCCCAAAATGGGTTGTAGAGGTATAATCGCAAAGAATTTGATAACACCATTTAAAGATAACCGAATTTTTATAGTTCAAGGTATTTTGATGAAAAGCCGTATTTTGCCACAAAAGTTATGTCTCAAGAGAATCGTGCTATGCCAATATGTGTGTATATGAGAGGTAGGTCGTTACCTCATGAAGTTTTCTAAAGGTATGCTAAGCAAAAGTTTAAAAGATAACGAATATAAACTTCATGTTATTTAAACGTAAAAACTAGGTTAAAGTTATTTTACATGGAGTTTTAGAGTGAAAGTTGTTTTTAAATCTTTATAATAATGTTACAAATATTTTGTAAAAGTTTGTTGAACAATATGTAAAAGATAAGTGAGATTATAGAGTTTAGAAGATTTACATCGGTAATAACTCCACTTACCGATACTTTGTTTTGAAAAGCGAATTTAAAGAAAAGAGGGAGGAAATAGAAGGAACTTACAAGTGATTTAGGTTAAAAATAGAGAAAGGAAGAGTTTGAGGTTTTCGTGGGGTTACGGGGTCACCAGAATTGTCTCGAATCCTCACCGGAAGTTGATCTTGGGCTAACTCCACGTCAACTCCACTTGTATTTAGAAAATTTTGATATTTTTGACTAGGATTTTCAGAATGATGAGGGGCTAGGGTATGGGGTTGTATTTATAGGGTGGAATTAGGATTTTGGAATTGAAAGATTGAATTAAAAAGTATTAAAAATTGGATTAAAGATGAATTTTAATTCTCTGTTAAATTATAGATAAAACAAACAGAATAGGGGTAGTGGGGTAGGCCAAAGGGTGTTGTGTGCAAAACATGGGCCTCATCCCCTACGGATGGCCCCCCGTCGCCGGCCCTAGAGCCGATCTCGCCGGTCTAAAAGAGGAGTTGGGGGTTGGGATTTGTGCCACGTGTTCTCGGCTGTGTACACAACATTTTGCACATATTTATTTTTTCTGTCTTTTCATTTTTACGTGTATTGCACGTGTAATCTTTTGGGCTTCCAAAAAGTTTAAAAGAAAAATTCAGAAAAAAATATATGTGGCTGATGGGATTCGAACATAGAGGCTACGTCACAGCAACGCAAGGGCTTTACCAGTGAGCTACAAGTTGCTTCTTGCTGTTCTTAAATAAATTAAATTTATAACTTGTACTCAGGCTTGCAAACTCCATTCTGTACATTAACTTTAAAATTTTCGTACAGTAAAAATAGAGTCGTTACATTCTACCCTCTTTACAAAAATTTCGCCATCGAAATTTACATTTACATAAGGACTAATTTACAAACAAGTGAGGGTATCTTGTACGCATGTCGTCTTCTCGCTCCCAAGTTGATTCTCCTGGCGAATCTTTTCTCCACATCACTCGGACCATGTTTACTTCCTTGTTCCTCTGTGATTTTACCTTTCGGTCTAGGATTTCAACGGGTTGTTGCTCACAAGTTAGATCTGTCTGTACAGTGAGCTTAGAGTGATCAAGGATGTGGCTGGAGTCGCTCACATATCTTCAAAGCTGGGATATTTGGAACACGTTGTGCACTCCTTCCAATAAGGGTGGTAGTGCTAAACGATATGCCACTTCTCTGACTCATTTGAGAATGTCGAACGGTCCAATATATCTCGGATTGAGCTTACTCCTACCTGCTCTACCTCTTCGTGGACCTCCTGCATAGCCTCCTCGTCAGTTCCATCAAGCACAGAGGAACGTACAGAGGAATGTGCCTCCAGCAAGGAAGAATGTACCTAGGCGTCAAGCTTTCATAATGACTGTGAAAGAAGCTGAAGCCACTGGCCAAGTCATCACTGGTACAATATTAGTAGCCTCCCTACCTGCTTTAGCACTCTTCGATACTGGAGCATCACATTTCTTTATGTTACAATGGTTCATCCGAACTCATGCGATTCCAGTTAAACTGCTCATATCCAGCTGGAATGTCAGTTCAGAGAACGATGTTCTAAAGGCAACTCTGGGATACGATCTGTATCCAGTGTTCGTCTTCAGCAAAGAATTTTATGCGGACTTCAAGGTGCTGGACATACCAAACTTCGACGTAGTCTTGGGAATGGACTGGCTAGGAACTTTTTTCTCTACCATCAATTGTCGTCAAAGGAGGGTAGTATTTGAGATACCAGATCATCCGGTCTTTTATTTCAAGAGTGGAGACCGTACCCTAGAAGCTAGCACCTACAAGGCTAAACCAAGGAAGGCAGTGATTGCAACAATACAAGCGGAAGAAGACAATCCAGAGATAGTTCGAGAGTTTGAGGATGTATTCCCTAAAAACATATCAGGTTTTCCTCCCAATCGAGCTCTTGAATTCGGTATTGACTTAGTACCTGGTGCACAATCGGTGATCAAAGCACCATATCGGTTAAGTCCAGAAGGATTGAAGGAGATCCGTACTCAGCTGGACGAACTTTTGAAGAAAGGATAGATTCATCCCAGTACTTCAAGTTGGGGATCTCCAGTTTTGATCATGAAGAAGAAAGAAAGTTCATACAGAATGTGTATAGACTACCGAGTTTTGAACGAAGTAATGATAAAGAATAAGTATCCACTACCGCGCATCGATGATCTGTTCGATCAGCTAAGTGGGTCTTGCATTTTCTCAAAGCTAGATTTTCGTTCAGGTTATCATCAGATGAAGGTCAAAGAGTTTGATATTCCGAAGACGGTATTCAGGACTCGCTATGGTCATTATGAGTTTCTCGTGATGCCATTTGGAGCGACCAATGCACCTGCTATTTTCATGAATCTGATGAACCATGTTTTCCGAGAGTACCAGACAGGTTTGTTGTTATTTTCATCGATGACATCCTGGTGTATTCAAAGAATCGGATAGAGACGCTGAGCATTTACAGATTGTCCTGGAGACATTGCGACAACATCAACTATATGCCAAGTACAGCAAGTGCGAATTTTGGCTAGATCAAGTCGGATTTCTTGGACACATTATTTCGGGCGAAAGAATCTTAATAGATCCAGCTAAAGTATCAGCTGTCAACGAATGGCCGACACCAAAGATGGTGAAGGATATTCGAAGTTTCTTGGGTTTAGCAGGATGTTAACGAAGATTCATAGAAGGCTTCTCAAAGATTGCAACACCCCTGACCAAGCTCACACGTAAAGATGAAGCATTTGTGTGGTCAGAAGCATGTGAACAAGTTTTTGTAGAACTCAAGTCAAGATTGATATCAGTACCTATTCTCGTAATACCGGATCAATCTAGAGGTTTCGTTGTGCATTGTGATGCACCCGGTAAGGGATTAGGATGTGTTCTACATCAGCATGGAAAAGTTATAGCCTTTGCATCAAGACAGTTGAAGATTCATGAGCGCAACTATCCAACACATGACTTGGAATTGACGTCCGTTATCTTTGCACTTAAGATTTGGCGCCATTATCTGCTTGGAGAACGAGTGGATATATACACGGACCACAAGAGTCTGATGTATGTGTTTACTCATAAGGAGTTGAATATGCGGCAGAGAAAATGGTTAAACTTATGGCGGAATTCGACATCAACCTACAATATTATCCAGGGAAGGTGAATGTAGTTCCTGATGCACTTAGTCGCTAGCCGCTATCAATGAATCTCACCGCACAGTAGAAGCTGCAGCAAGAATTGCACGGGATGGATATAGAATTGGTTATGCCAGGTAACGCTTCGTATTTGATGAACTTACAAGTTCAGTCTACTATTGTCAATCAAATCAAGGCAGCTCAAGCAAGTGATGCCAAGTTGCAAAAGATCCGAGAACAAGTAGAAAGTGGACTGCGAATAGACTTCATCATCCACGAATACAGATCTTTGAGATATGAAAGTAGATTGTGTGTACCAAAAGGTCCTGTTCGAGAAGAGTTGATGAAAGAAGCTCACAGCTCTCCGTACTCAGTACACCCTGGTGGTACAAAGATGTACAAAGATCCACGACAACATTACTGGTGGCATGGAATGAAGCGTGAAGTGGCCAGAAGTGTAGCCAAGTGTTTGGTGTGTCAGCAAGTAAATGCTGAACATCACAGAACTGCTGGTCTACTTCAATCGTTACCTATGCCAGAGTGGAAATGGCAACACATCACTATGGACTTCGTGATTGCACTTCCTTACAGCACGAAAGATAACGATGCGGTATGGGTTATTGTGGATCGACTCACCAATTCAGCTCACTCCATCCCATTTCGAGTTGGCCAATCTACCGAAATGCTAGCAAAGAAATACATGGAGATAAGCATGAATCTAATGTAAGAGTTAACCTCAAGATGTACTATTTTTGATATCCATGAACTCATGCAGGAGATCGCGAGATTACATGGAGTACTAGCTTGCATCGTCTTCGATCGTGACACCAGATTTCGATCGCAGTTTTGGCAGAGTCTGCAAGCTAGCCTGAGAACGAGTCTGAACTTCAGCACAGCTTACCATCCACAAACAGATAGACAGTCTGAGCGAACAATTCAGATTCTAGAAGACATGCTACGAGCTTGTATGTTAGACTTCGGAGGATCGTGAGAAAATCACCTACATCTTGTGGAGTTTTCATACAACAACAGCTAGTAGGCGAGTATTGAAATGGCACCATTTACAGCGCTCTACGGAAGGAAGTGTCATTCACCACTAAGTTGGGACGACATCGGAGATAGGAAACTCTTTGGACCAGATATGATCGTGGCAACTGTGGACGTAGTTCGCACGATCAGGAAAAGAATGCGCATAGCCCAAGACAGACAGAAGCACTGGGCTGATACAAAGCGACATCACCTGGAGTTCCAACCGGGAGATCATGTGTTCTTGAAGATCTCTCCAAACCGTGGAGTAATTCGCTTTGGCAAGAGGGGTAAGCTCAGTCTGAGATATATTGGACCGCTCGACATTCTCGAACGAGTCGGAGAAATGGCTTATCGTTTAGCACTACCACCCTCATTGGAAGGAGTGCACAACGTGTTCCATATATCCCAGCTTCGAAGATATGTGAGCGACCCCAGCCATATCCTTGATCACTCCGAGCTCACTGTACAAACAGATCTATCTTGTGAGCAACAACCCGTTGAAATCCTGGACCAAAAGGTAAAGTCACTAAGGAATAAGGAGGTAAATTTGGTCCGAATGATGTGGAGAAAAGATTCTCTAGGAGAATCAACTTAGGAGCGAAAAGACGACATGCATACAAGATACCCTTACTTGTTTGTAAATTAATCCTTATTTAAATGTAAATTTCGAGAACGAAATTTTAGTACGAAGGGTAGAATGTAACGACTCTAATTTTACTGTACGAAAATTTTCAAGTTATTGTACAGAATGGAGTTTGCAAACCTGAGTACAACCTATAAATTTAATTTGTGTAAGAACAGCAAGAAGCAATTTGTAGCTCATTGGTAAAGCCTTGCACTGCTGGGACGTAGCCCCTGTGTTCAAATCCTATCAGCCACATATATTTTTTTTCTAAATTTTTCTTTTAAACTTTTTGGAAGCCCAAAAGTTTATACGTGCAACACACGTAAAAATGAAAAGACAGAAAAAATAAACATGTGTAAAATGTTGTGTACACAGCCGAGAACACATGGCACAAATCCAACCCCTACCTCCAACACTTGGCCGGCGAGATTGTTTATTAGGCCGGCGACGCCGGGACATCCGTAGGGGATGAGGCCCGTGCTTTGCACACAACACCCTTTGTCCTACCCCACTACCCCTGTTCTGTTTGTTTTCTCTGCAATTTAATAGAGAATTATAATTCATCTTTAATCCAATTTTTAATGCTTTTTAATTCAATCTTTCAATTCCAAAACCCTAATTCCATCCTATAAATACAACCCCATACCCTAGCTCCTCCTCATTCTGAAAATCCTAGTCAAAATATCAAAATTTTTTAAGTACAAGTGGAGTTGAAGCGGAGTTATCCCAAGGTCAACTTCCGGCGAGGATTCGAGACAATTCCGGCGACCTCACAACCCCATGACAATCTCAAACTCTTCCTCTCTCTATTCTTAACCCAAGTTATTTGTAAGTTCCTTCTATTTCCTCCACCTCTTCTCTAAATTCTCTTTTCAAAACAAAATATCGGTAAGTGGAGTTATTACCGATGTAAATTTTCTAAGCTCTATAATCTCACTTATCTTTTACAAATTGTTCAACAAACTTTTACAAATTATTCAACAAACTTTTACAAAATATTTGTAACATTATTATAAAGGTTTAGAAATAACTTTCACTCTAAAACTCTATGTAAAATAACTTTAACCTAGTTTTTACGTTTAGATACCATGAAGTTTATATTCGTTATCTTTTAAACTTTTGCTTAACATACCTTTAGAAAACTTCATGAGGTAATGACTTACCTCTCACATACACACATATTGATATAACACGATTCTCTTGAGACATAACTTTTGTGGCAAAATACGACTTTTCATCAAAATACCTTGAACTATAAAATCTCGGTTATTTTTAAATGGTGTTATCAAATTCTTTGCGATTATACCTCTACAACCTATTTTGGAGAACCCGTTATTGGATGGTGCGGATTATCGCACATCCTCGGGACTAGTAAAGCGAGATGCAGACCTCCTCACGGAGTATACAATCTTGAAAGAATTTTAATACGATTTTTAAGAAAAACGAGATTTTCTACTTAATAAATAAAATTAATTTTTAAATAATTATATAAATATCATCAAACCATATATTTTTAATATATAATAAAATTCCATGTTTTCTAGAAAATAAAAGAATGACAAGTTTCATTAAAATACCATTAAGTATCAGTACAAGTCAAGTTTCACTAAAATACCATGAACTATTCAAGCTAAGCTATTAATCACTAATATACTTCATTCTTTAAAATTCACATCCATGGAAACCCTGAAGAACATAAATAATTGCTTGAGATTTATTTTGAAAATATATAAAATATTTTTCATAAAACCCCCTCGAGATATATAAAATTACATTAAAGAACCTAAGTAAATATCGGTTTAAGTGGGGCCAATTCTCTTGAGCCTTAGGGAGCCGGAAAAAGTGGGTGATTGCTTATTTAAGGTAGAAAAACTAAAACAGA
Organism: Agapanthus africanus; assembly: GCA_030015575.1. NCBI lineage: Eukaryota > Viridiplantae > Streptophyta > Magnoliopsida > Asparagales > Amaryllidaceae > Agapanthus > Agapanthus africanus. The sequence continues at coordinate 886,635,667 of JASDDO010000019.1, read as the reverse complement.
GTTATCAATGGTAATTGTCCTGGAAAAAAGACACAAATTATGCCGTCCATGTGCAGCTGTTACCGATAACTCCTAAACCTAATTCAGGATCCAAATTCCGTTTTAAAGTGTCTGGCTCAAGTCTGAGTCTAAATCAATCTGAATTCAATCCAAACATGACTACAATTCAACATGAATTCAATATACCAAACATGAACCTGAATACCAGAACAATATCAAACATGCAAACATGACTTGACTTGACCGAACCATGGTTATGAATTGACTTCATTATATGACTACTTGATACATCCTGAACTTGTTTACATGAACAACTTATACCATGGTCTAGGCAAATCTGATAATTACCAATCTATACAATATACATTATGGGGTTTAACGGGGTAGACTGGTACGGAATGTGTTAAAAGTGGCACGATGATGGACACTAAAAGACACCTACATGAACATCCTGTGCCGTTGTCCCGTGGGTTTTGATGGGGCCTTATACTTACATGTTACCATAGTCCACGGGATAGTTGGACTCCTCTCGTATACACTGATACATTCTGTACCAAACTACAAACAACTACGTTAGCATAATAAACATATAATTTACCAGTTCGATTCTCTTTACTTGTTTATTTCATTCTATCTTTTGGGACTTACCGAGCGTTAGTTCGCTGACGACATTCCCGTCTCTTCTTTCTTTGGAATGTTCATCAGAAGGACCCATTTCTCAGGAGACCGAACCCGGTCAGGACGATTTGGAGCAGTTCACAGAGGAGCCAGACTTCTAGGCTTTTACTAGTACTTATTTTCTTTTCAGTTCATATGCCGCTGTTTAGGTATCGCTTTCTATCATTGTACTTTCCTTCTTAGTTGTATTTAAAGAAAGAATGTTAATAAAATTTGTTGTTATTATTACATATCTTGTTATTCTTGTGTATTCATTTTATATTGCTTATTTACGCTTAACGTGTTTACTTCTGAGTAAATACGTTGCGGCTCGTCATGTCTATTTCTTCGTAAAAATCATATTAAAATTCTTTCGAGATCGTATGCTCCGTGAGGAGGTCTGCATCTCGCTCTACTAGTACCGAGGATGTGCGATAATCCAAACCATCCAATAGCGGGTTTCCCAAAATGGGTTGTAGAGCCATAATCGCAAAGAATTTGATAACACCTTTTAAAGATAACCGAGTTTTTATAGTTCAAGGTATTTTGAAGAAAAGTCGTATTTTTCCACAAAAGTTATGTCTCAAGAGAATCGTGTTATGTCAATATGCGTGTATGTGAGAGGTAGGTCATTACCTCGTGAATTTTTCTAAAGATATGCTAAGTAAAAGTTTAAAAAATAACGAATATAAACTTCATGATATTTAAACGTAAAAGTTAGATTAAAGTTATTTTACATGGATTTTTAGAGTGAAAATTGTTTCTAAATGTTAGTTTAATGATAAGCAAGTATGATGTAATGATATTCATGAAAAAAATATAAGAAAAAGTGGATTTTATAATGTTTTAAAGGAGATGTCGGTATTAACTCCACTTCCGACATATTTTATGAAAAAAGACTTTTTAAGATAAAAGAGTAGAATAAAAAATGGGACTTTCTTGCTAGAAGGAAAGAGGGAAAGGAGAAGAAGATGTGGAAGCGTTCGTGGCGTCGTAGGGTCGCCAAAGCTTGCGTAGATCCTCACCGGAAGTCGACCTCTTGCTAACTCCACTCTTACTCTTCTTGGACTTAGAAAATTTTAATAATTTTGACTAGAGATTTCAGAATGAGGAGGGGATAGGGTATAGGGTTGTATTTATAGGGTGAAATTAGGGTTTTGGAATTGAAATATTGAATTAAAAAGTAGATTAAAGATAAATTTTAATTCTCTATTAAATTGCAGAGAAAACAAACAGTATGGGGGTAATGAGGGTAGGCCAAGAGTCAGGTGTGCATAGTTTGGGGACCATTCCCTACGGGGGACCCGTCGCTGCCGGCTCTTTAGCAAATCTCGCCGGTCATTTTAGGGGTAAGGGCCGGTGGATTGTGTGCACGTGTCCCTCTCTGTATAAATATCATTTTACACATGTTTATTTTTTCTGTCTTTTCATTTTTACGTGTATTGCACGTGTAAACTTTTGGGCACCCAAAAATTTAAAAGAAAAATTCAGAAAAATAATATGTGGCTGATGGAATTCGAACACGGAGTCTACGTCACGGTAGTGCAAGGCTTTACCAATGAGCTACAAGTGCTTTCTTGTTGTTCTTAAACAAGAATAACTTTTAAATTGTGCTCAGACTTGCAAACTCCTTTTTGTACTTTAAGAAGAAAAATTTTGTACAGAAAATTCAGGGTTGTTATATTCTACCCTCCTTATAAATATTTCGTCCTCGAAATTTATAGAAGAAAGTTGTAACAGATTCAAGAAAATTTTATTACAGTGGCGGTGAAAGAGCTAATGAAAGTGCATGAAAAATATATTTGAAAGAACGAAAGGATGCAAGAAGAAGGATTACCAGTGTTACCCTGACCTATAGGTTCGGCTTCTACGGCCGCTAAAGTGAAAGCCTGACGCCGGGGTACATTCCTCTTAGCTGGAAGCACATTCCTCTGTCCTTGGGGGCATGTTCCTCATTGCCTGATGGAACTGACGAGGAGACTGTACAGGAGGTCCACGAGAAGGTGGAGCAGGTAAGGCAAGACGAGGTGCAGGAGCCTGAATAGCTGCCGCTGCGGAAAGGTGATGTGTGCTGGAACTGGGTTGCGTCTATGAGGACATGTTCTAATGTCGTGAGTGGATACGCCACAAACTAAGCACATGCCGTTTGCATGCCTGCAGTCCTTTACTAGGTGTCCATCCCTCTTGCAGTAGAAGCAAAAATCTGGACTTAGCCGGTTAAATGTTATTTCCGGTCTCCTGAGTGCAAAAGTTGGCTTGGAAGAGGCTCCTTCTGCTATCTGGATGGCAGGGTACTTCACACCGGCAGTCCGAGGTCTGCCTTTCTTCTTCACCACTGCCTTATAGCGTTGGGCAGCCTTTAGCGCAAGATCATGGGTTTGGGAAATCCCCTGTAACTAGTGCAGCTTGGATCCCCGGGTCCAACCCTTACTGAAATCTTCGTGCCCTGATTTCAGCAGTCGGGATCAAGTGTGCCGTGAATCTTATGAGCATGGTAAACTCAGTATCGTATTCATCTACAGATTTGTTCCATATTGAATCTTGCTGTAAGTGGATGAACTGCTGTTTCATGTCAAAACAGGCAGTCTCAGGGAAATATTTTGCGTCGAATATGTCGCGAAAAGTCTTCCATTCAATCGGCTGGGCAAGACGGCTTTTTTCAGCCTTCCACCATACTCTGGCATTGTTTATGAGTTGCAGCTTCGCAACTCTCACCCAAGCGATCTCTGGCACTTGTGCTGCTGTTAGGCCATCTTCAATAGACTGAGCCCATTCCTCTGCCTCTAGTGGGCTCTCTTTCCCAGAAAAGTTCTTAGGGTGCATTGCCCGGAATTGTTTGACTCCGGGTGTCTCAGCCTCTGGACGGTGCAAGAGGATAGCAGTTTGCTGCTGCTGATCCTCCAAGAGACTCTTTATCGCCTCAAGCAGTACTGTCTGCTCGTTGATAGGAGCTGCTACGATAGGTGGTGGTGGTAGAGAAGGTGGAGTGTTTCCATTCATGTTGGTGCTTGTGTTGTTCGGGGAATCTATAACCTTGAAAGAAAAGGAAGGGTTAGGATATATTCAAGAACTTAGAAATGTAAGGAATGTTTAGTTGCCGATTCTTATAATTCTTGTGACATATTTCTTAGGTTTCCATGCAGAACTGACCTACATGGGCTGCCAACAAAACCTGTCACACCCCGCTTTCCAGTATACGGAGAAGTAGACGTGACAGGCCGCGGCGTATTTACTTAGAAGTAAACATGTTCAGCGTAAATAAGCAATATAAAATGAATACACAAGAATAACAAGAGATATAATAATAACAACAACTTTTATTAATATTCTTTCTTTACATACAACTGAAAAGATAAGTACAATAATAGAAAGCGATGCCTAAACAGTGGCATATGAACTGAAAAGAAAATAAGCACAAGTAAAAGCCAAGAAGTCTGGCTCCTCTGTGAACTGCTCCAAATCGTCTTGACCGGGCTCGGTCTCCTCAGAGTCGGGTCCTCCTGAAGAACATTCCAAAGAAAGAAGAGACGGGAATGTCGTCAGCGCACTAACGCTCGGTAAGTCCTAAAAGATAGAATGAAATAAACAAGTAAAGAGAATAGAACCGGTAAATTATCTGTTTGTTATGCTAACGTAGTTGTTTGTAGCTTGGTACAGAATATATCAGTGTATACGAGAGGAGTCCAACTATCCCGTGGACTATGGTGTACAAGGCCCCGTTAAAACCTACGGGACAACGGCACAGGATGTTCATGTAGGTGTCTTTTAGTGTCCATCATCGTGCCACTTTTAACACATTCCGTATCAGTCTACCCCGTTAAACCCCGTAATGTATATTGTATAGATTGGTAATTATCAGACTTGCCGAGACCATGGTATAAGTTGTTCATGTAAACAAGTTCAGGATGTATCAAGTAGTCATGTAATGAAGTCAAGTCATAACCATGGTTCGGTCAAGTCAAGTCATGTTTACATGTTTTATATTGTTCTGGTATTCAGGTTCATGTTTGGTATATTGGATTCATGTTGAATTGTATTCATGTTTGGATTAGATTCAGATTGATTCAGACTCAGACTTGAGTCAGACACTTTAAAACAGAATTTGGATCCTAAATTAGGTTCAGAAGTTATCGGTAACTGCTGCACATAGACGACAGGATTTATGTCTTTTTCCAGGACAATTACCATTGATAACTCTGTTTTAGTTTTCTACCTTAAATAGGCAACCACCCACTTTCTCCGGCTTCCTGAGACTCAAGAGAATTGGTCCCGCTTAAACCTATATTTATTAGGGTCCTTAATGTAATTTTATATATCTCGAGGGGGTTAATAATTATATAAATATTATCAAACCATATATTTTTAATATATAATAAATTCCATGTTTTCTAGAAAATAAAAGAATGACATGTTTCGTTAAAATACTATCAAGTATCAATACAAGACAAGTTACACTAAAATACCTTGAACTATTCAAGCTAAGTTACTATTCACTAATGTACCTCACTCTTTAAAATCCACATCCATGGAAACCCTAAAGAACATAAATAATTACTCGAGGTTTATTTTGAAAGTATATAAAATATTTTTCATAAAACCCCTCGAGATATATAAAATTACATTAAGGACCCTAGTAAATATAGGTTTAAACGGGACCAATTCTCTTGATCCTCACGGAGCCGGAGAAAGTGGGTGCTTACCTATCTAAGGTAGAAAACTAAAACGGAGTTATCAATGGTAATTGTATTGGAAAAAAACACAAATCTTGTCGTTCATGTGCAGCAGTTACCGATAACTCATAAACCTAATTCAGGATCCAAATTCTGTTTAAAGTGTCTGACTCAAGTCCGAGTCTAAGTATTAATCTGAATCCAATCCAAACATGAATACAATTCAACATGAATCCAATATACCAAACATGAACTTGAATACCAGAACAATATCAATATGCAACAAGACTTAACTTGACCGAACCATGACCATGACTTGACTTCATTACATGACTACTTGATACATCCCGAACTTGTTTACATTAACAACTTATATTATGGTCTTGGCAAGTCTGATAATTACCAATAAATACAATATACATTACGGGGTTTAACGGGGTAGATTGGTACGGAATGTGTTAAAAGTGGCACGATGATGAACACTAAAAGACACCTATATGAATATCCTGTGCCGTTGTCCCATGGGGTTTGACGGGGCCTTGTACTTACATGTTACCATAGTCCACGGGATAGTTGGACTTCTCTTGTATACACTGATACATTCTGTACCAAGCTACAAACAACTACGTTAGCATAACTAACAGATAATTTACCAGTTCTATTATCTTTACTTGTTTATTCCATTCTATCTTTTGGGACTTACCGAGCGCTAGTTCGCTGACAACATTCCTGTCTCTTTTTTCTTTGGAATGTTCGTCAGGAGGACTTGACTCTCAGGAGACCGAGCCCAGTCAGGACGATTTGGAGCAGTTCACAGAGGAGCCAGACTTCTAGGCTTTTACTTGTACTTATTTTCTTTTTAGTTCATATGCCACTATTTAGGCATCGCTTTCTATCATTATACTTTTCTTTTCAGTTGTATGTAAAGAAAGAATGTTAATAAAAGTTGCTGTTATTATTATATCTCTTGTTATTCTTATGTATTCATTTTATATTGCTTATTTACGATTAACGTGTTTACTTCTAAGTAAACACGCCGCTACCTATCACGTCTACTTCTCCGTATACTGGGAAGCGGGGAGTGACAGTTTCTACATATTGGATATAGATAATATATCAAAGATTCTGGTGACTAGATTTATTTAGATTTGCGAAGTGTCCTAATACGGGTACTTGGACATCACTCTAAAGTGGCTTAGAATGGACGACTCTTGCCATGGTAGTTTACATGCATGTGATGGAGTCACTATATAACACCTTAGCACGATCATACGATATTAATTGGTATTTTAAATCTTGCTTTATATATATTTTTATTTGGGTTGTGATTAGTTTGATAGTAGAAGTGTTTATCCGACCCGGTCCGCTTATGTGAAACCCGTTATGATGCTAGATTATGTTGAAATATTATCCGTAAACTAAATCCAGGTGAATCTAAATAACATATATAAATATATATATATATATATATATATATATATAGTATTAAATTATATGCATATATCTTCTGGTAGCTACAAGTTAAGGATACTATATATTATTAACTGTCATTAGGTTAATTCAGCATCTCATAATTTATATTGCTATTTATTTATTACGCCTAAATCTCATATAAACTAGATACCAGATAGTTACTAGATTTAAATATATCTAAACCCCTTTAAATCTTAAATAAAGGTATAAGATATTTAAGATATATTCTTTTCTAAACCTTTGCATTATGGATAATAGGCAACGTATTGTCACGCTCCGCTTCCCAGTATACGGCGAAGGGGACGCGACTGGTCCGCTACATATTTACTGTGAAGTAAATATGTTAAGCGTATCTAAGCAATATATAAGTAAGCACAAGAGACAAGAGATATAAACTGAACAACAACTTTATTTATTAACATTCTTTTGTACAATGCATGGAAAGTAAATACAACTGAAATAAAGAAATGCCTAAACAATGGCATAACATAAATGAAAAGTACTGAATGGAAAGTGTACAATGACTAGAGCTCGGGGTCTTCACTGAACTGGTCCAAGTCTTCAGCAGTAGACTCGATCTCTGACGTGTCCAGATCACCTGACGACATTCAAAAAAGAAAGAAAGAGAATGTTGTCAGCGAACTGATCGCTCGGTAAGTCCCAAAGATAAGAGAGAAGTAGAATAGACAGAATAAGAAGGCAGCTTTTAAAGTTATAGTATATTGTTATAATGTTGTGTTAACGCTGTTGTTTGTAGGTTGGTACAGAAGGATGTCAGTGTATACGAGAGGAGTCTCACTTGCCCCGGAGACTAAGGTATCAGAAACTCAACGAACCGTTGGGCCACGGTACAACAATAACGGAATATAGGTTAGGTGTCTTATGGTTGCAGTCTTGTGCCACTTCTAACACCTTCTGTACCAATCTACCCTTTAAACCCCGTAGTGTTTTGATTGTATTGTTGTATTGTATTGTATAGATTGTATAGTTGGATGACTGATCAAAACCATGATATCAGTAAACGGATGTAACTGTATAATCATGTAAATGGGATGTATATCCAAGGTTCGGTTCAGTCAAGTTGATAGATTGAATATATGGAATAATGGATTCATGGATTCATGTTGAATTGTAATATTGTAAATTGTAGATTGTACTTGAATCATATTCAAGTGAGATTATAATGAGACTCAATCTGAGTCAGACAATTAGAGAAGTAAATTGAAGTCCTGATTGTTTTGATATTATCGGTAACCGCTGCATATGGGCGGCAGGATTTGTGTCTTTTTCAAAGACGATTGCCGTATTGATAACACCGTTGTTAAGTTGTCTAGCTTAGATAGGCAAGCACCCACTTCTCTGGCTCCCTGAGGCTTAAGAGATTGGTCCCGCTTAAACCTATATTTACTAGGGTCCTTAGGGTAAATTATAGAACTTGAGGGGGTTTTATGTAAAAATACTCTTGTATAGTTTTCAAATTACACCCCAAGTATTTATTAATCGTCTTTAGAGTTGTAATGAATGTAGATTTTATATTGTGATAGTTCTAGTGAAATTATCCTAATTTCATAAAGGTATTTATTTGTAATATTGATTTGTATGGAATTCATGGTATTTTAGTGTAAAATGATTCTTGTGATTTTTTTGAAAAGAGTTGGAATATTTATTGTTCCCCTTCGAAAGACGGCCGAGACGTGAGGATGTCTGGCCTGAGATTCGGGGCAGATGCTATATGGTTTATCCGTCTACCTCTCCGAAGATGCCAAGTTGATTTATGGCACCGTGTATCGGAGGTTTAGATGGATGCGGCCGATGTAGCAGATTTCGTCAGATCCCCCCTCGCTTGAGGGGTTTTTTTATTGTGGGGACGCTCTTCCCTACAGGCGCAAGCCCCTGCAGTTAATTACGCTACCGCATCGCGGTAACAACTTTCTCCTTCTCCAGAATTTCACTTCATGTCGTGGGTGTTTGTTTTGTTTGTGGTTGCCCGTGGATTGTATACGGAGACTGAGTAATGCCGTCGCCCGTAGGACGTGGATTAGTCCAAATCCGTATTTACTTAGATTTGGGTTTGGTGTTTTTAGTTTAAGAATACGTTAGTCGCATTTGAGACTAAGATCAAGTTAAACGTTCGTTAAGGATACATTAGTCTGATTTGAGACTAAGATCAACTTAACGGGATCGTCTAGATCAATTTCCAGTTTAAGGACATAGTGGTCCATTTAATATATGGACGTCGGGACCCGTCACCTCTCTGACAACGTTGAAGGATTACAACGACATGTGTCAGAGGAGTTCGGAGATGTACCCTTGAACCAAAGTTGATTTGGAGTTTTATAGTCCATTTGAATGTATAAGGATACGTTAGCCGTGTTTGGGGCTAAGATCAACTTAAACGGGATCGTTTAGATCCGGCAAAAGAGCATTTGGAGGCTCTATTGTTCCAGTTTAGGGACGTGGTTGTCCGTCGCCAGTTTAGGAACGTGGTGGTCCATTATTAGTTTAAGGACGTTTCGGTCCGATATTAGTTTAAGGATGTTTCGGTCCAATATTAGTTCAAGAACGTTTCGGTCCAATATTAGTTTAAGGACGTTTCGGTCCACGAGTTTAAGGACCCCGCAGTCCATATTGATGTGTGGTCGTCGGGACTCGTCACCTCTCTGACGTCGTTGAAGGATTACAACGATAGGTGTCAGAGGAGTTCGGAGATGTACCCTCGAACCGGATGTAAATTGATTTAAGAGAGAGCAGCTGTGCTCAGTCGATTTAATTTGAGGACTTGCGGCCATGATTGGGCTAAGTCCAGTTGAAAAATATTCAACGTTTTTTATTTATTTTTGGTCTATTAGACCTGTGCTAGGGCTTTGCCCACATTTAAATAATGCATTGCATTGCTTTTTATTTTTGTTTGGGCTCTGCCCATTTATAAGTGATGCAGAGCATCAATTTTATTTAGGCTCTGCCCTTTTATTGCTTTGCAATTTATTTTGGCCTGCTAGGTCTTTTTGACTTGGGCCTGGCCCTTTAGGAAATACATTGCATTTGTCAGGCGCTTTGTGCCAATCAGAGAGCGCAAGCGCTTGTGGTGTTGACACGTGTCACGCAAGCGCAGTGCGCTGCGCCAATGCGCTGCGCTTGCGCTGCTGACACGTATCGCGCTCTGGTGAGTTGCGCCAATTCTAGAGAGCAAGGCTCTATTTTAAAAGCGCATAGCGCAGATGGTTCAGATGCTGACACGTGGCGCTCTCTGGTGGCTTGCGCCAATCCAGGAGCACAACAGCGCAGTTTGCAAGTGCAAGGCACTATAATTTGAGAATCTTTTAGATTCCAGAACCAAGGGTTCATAAAAGAAGTGCAAAGCACTTTTTGTTTTCTTGATCTGATTTAGATCAAAGAAAACAAGTTCCTCTTATTTTTCTTATTTCAGAGAACCAGAGGTTCATAAAAAGTGCAAAACACTATTTTTATTTGTTTTTTTTATTGAAGATCATTGATCTTGTTCTTAGATAAATGATCTATTAGAAGAAATTCTTCTATTTTAAAGGGTTTTTTTAACCTTTTTTCTTCTTGAAATTTCTTCAGAGTTCTTTCTATTTGAAATTTTTGATTTCTCACAAAATGTTCATGCCTTTGAATTGAGATCTAGGGTCCTTTTTATAGTGCCCATAAATTAGTTAAAGAGATTTTTCTCTGAGTGATTTGGGGAATTTTCCCCACCGTTGGATCTTTGATCCAAGGGCTTCTGTTTTACAGAAGAAAATCTTCTTGTTTTAACAAAAACAGAAAGATTTCTTTAAAATCTTAATTCTGTTTGGCGCAAACGCCCCAGCGCGTGACACGTGTCAAGCAGCGCACAGCGCAGCGCAATTGCGCTAGCGCATTTGCGCTGACACGTGTCGTGCAGCGCAACTGCGCTGACACGTGTCGCGCAGTGCAAAGTGCAGCGCAATTGCGCTAGCGCATCTGTGCTGACACGTGTCGCGCAGCGCAGTGCTTGCGCAACTGAAGCGTTGCTTCCTTTTGTTTTTTAATAGAGCTTTGCTCTGATTGGGTGCGCCTTCTTGGGCGCTACGCTGACGTACCAGCGCCTGACACGTGGCGCGTTGCGTCCAGGATTTAAAGCGTTGCTTAAAAATTTGAATTTTGAATTTCAACAGAGCTTTGCTCTGATTGGGGGAAACAAATGCCCCCCACCGTTGCGCTCACGTGGCGCGCACGTGAGTGCAGCGGTGGCAAGCTTCTGACCGTTGGATCAACGGGTGAGCTGAAGGGGCGCAAGCGCCCTATAAATAGGACCTCTGTCCCTTAGAAAATCTTCACCATTTCAAGATTTTTGATTTTCCAGAGCTTTGCTCTTGCTTCAGAACTTCAGAGCTTTGCTCATTTCCAGAGTTAGAAATTCTAGGTAAAAATTAATCTCAATGAAATTAAATTAATTCAAACCAATCTTAAACCAAAGAGCTTTGCTCTCACAGATCTTTTGATCTAAAGAGATCCCCATTGAAGTTTTATAAACAGAGCTTTGCTCTCAAAAACTTATAGATCTACAGAGATCTTGTTCATGGGTTCTAACCCATGAACAGAGTTTTGCTCTTGAATCAAATGTAGATCTTTTAGATCTGAAAAATGAAGATTTTTTCATAAGTTTTCATGGATTTTTCAAAATTCCAAAAATTTTAATTTTAAATTTCTTTTCAAAATTTTCTTTTTGATGGAATATTACAGAGCTAAGCTCTTTTTAAGGAATTTTATTCCTTTGAGACCAGAATTTGACAAGTGTCATTCTGTGACAGAGCTTTGCTCTGACAGAGGAGATTTTCTCCTTGTCTCTAGGGATTCCCCACTGATGAGAATATTCTCATGGGGATCTTTTCTTTTAACTGACAGTCTCACCCAATGATGGGGCTGTCTTATTAAATGAGGCACTTTCATCCAGATTTTGTGGGTCCCCATTTGGTCCCCTACCCACTGCACTGCAGTGTGGTGTGATTAATTTTAATTTAATCAATTTTTAAATTCAGTTAATTGAAAATTTTTAAACGCCAAGCGTTGGAATTGCAGCACTAACGGCTATTTTTTGTTCCTTTGCAATGACCATGTCTCTCGATACCTTATTCCCGTTTGCTCGTTCGGAGGAGGGATTTCCCGAAGCGCCCTTGGACCGTGAAGTTCTAGCCATGATTAAGGACCATGACCCGGAATGCAAGAGTCTCCACCTTTAGGGGTCGTGGTATAATCAGATTATCATGGGTCGACGGAGCTTCACCTACGCAGTGCCGTCGGAACCCATTACGGCGATTCACTATGCTACCCCACCCTCGGTGCAGTATGCCGTGGAGATGGTTGATTGGACCTCGAAGGGCTTTCTTCATCCCGCTATGGATGTGATTCCGGTCCAGCGTCCTATGGTTTTGGATATCCTAGGACGCCGTATCTGTCAGGACGAGACGCGACCTTGGGGGCAATCATATAACATTGGTCTGATCCCCCGCCACCCGATCGGTTATCTGCCGTGGGCCCGGTATATCCTGTCGATGAAGAAGTTGCAGTTGCTAAGGTTAGGATTGTACACCGTGGTCTATGTCTCTCTCTTCCAGTATCCCACGCTCCCCACCTGGTGGTTCAAGGCTTTCTTGGAGCAGTGGAACATTCCTACCCACACTTTCCTTGCCATGGATCGGGAAGTGTTAATCTCTTTGGAAGAGTTCACGGAGGTATCCGGTTTACCAGTCATAGGGGAACACTATGAGGAGTTGCTCCCGACAGACGAGTATGTCTTCGGTGCTAAGCCGGTGGTAAGGGGGCTTACGCCGGAGAATGCTGTCCAACACCAATTCCCAAGCTTGATTAAAGTGTTGAACATCTATGAGTCCCTTTTCATCGAACATGGGAGTCGAGGAGTTAATTTTGAGGATTTCATCGCTCGGTTCCTTCGCCCAAGCGTCCTCTCATCAGAAGCTGCCAAGTTCGCTACCCTGGATGACCCTTTCGGTCTAGGTGTGGATAACCTGCCGGAGAAGGAGATAGACCAAAAGGATTTTTTCCTTCCAGACTTCCCGACCATGTCTTTTGCAGAAATTGCGGCCCCTGGGATGGACGAGGAGGCCTTTTCCTTAGGATTTCTCGGGTTGTGGCTGAGTTGGTTTGCAATCCCAATGCACTCTCACCGTATGCGGCCCTCTGTCTTTTACCCAGCCCACTGGATGGCCATCGGGGTAAAAGTGGCCGTTGGGATCGCCGGCTTGGCACACTTATATCATGGCCTCAGTCGAGAAGCGGATGCTAATGAGCCTGGGGTACTGCACGTGGTCTTCTCGATGCACTACTTTGTATCGTGGCTCGAGCTACACACGACGGGTGTCTTCGGTATGTACAAAAGGCCCTCGTTCTTCGACAAGTGTGGTTTCCCTCGCATTATACAGCTGATCGGTGCATCAATTGTGACCCCATCACCACGGAACACCAGAGGTTTACTCCTTTGCCCTCACACCGTTGGAGCCGGGATGTCCTTTGTTGACAAGGTATTGACTATTGGAAAGGCATCCACCACTGCGGTGCGACCATTACAAGACTTCTTTAAGGATGGAGCCTCAGTTTTGACGGCCCGGGAGACCCTCCACTTGTAATCTATTAGACCGGGCTTCCTAGTCTTCAGACAGAACGGTGCGGCAATTTTCATGAGATATAACCCGCATCGTTTCGCCCAACAACTGGGCTACGATCAAGGGGTACCCTTGGAAGCTTTCCTACTGGAACCTACTGCCACTGGAGAAGGGATAGAGAACGCGCTGCATCATTTCATGCGCCTGAATACAGGTTCTCACTTTTTTATCAGTGTGCCGGCCTGCGCCCCACGACTCCTCAACGTATATAAAGAATGGTATAATCATGCGACGGGAGCCGTTATAAAGGAGGAAAGGCGATTGCTGGTCGACCGTAAGGGTGTGCCTCCAGGTACCGACTGTGACGCTCCCTTAGTGCCAAGGACCCCGGTGGTCCCCCCTCTAAAAGATGCCAGGGCCGGACCATCGCGTGCGCAAAGTCCTCCGCATGGATTGCCGCTCCCTGATATTACAGATGCACCTCCAGCGCCCTGTGCTCCAGTGGAGACAGTGGTTGTAGCCTCGCCGAAGTCTGGCATGGGTGCAGACATCGGGACCCGCCGTCCCAAAGTGGCTGCTAAGCGTAAGTCGATCCCACGTGCACCTAGGGTCGGAGGGCAGAAGAAAAAGAAGTCGCTCTTCGCTGCAGATGTCGCGTTCGGTCAGGAACCCCACGCTCCCTATGCCGAGGGCCTGAGTGAATATGGGACTAACGAGAGATTAGTCATGCCACCGCCGGATGATACAGACTTGGAGGCCGCTCTCGAAACTTCAGCGTGGTTGGCAAAGCGTGACGCGTGGCTAGCTAAGCTTGCGCAATCAGGTAACTACTAGTCGCATTTTCTTTATTGTATCATATCCTCCTCATTGCCTTTGACTAACGTTTTTCCTTCTTTTCTTCCAACAGGCATCACTGATGAAGAAGCCATTGCCACTTTCCAAGAGGAGGAACGTCTCAGAGCGTCTTTAGGCCTTAGTAAGTTTCAATTCATCAAGCTTTCGTTTTCTTTGTGTTATGGTCAATTTAACCTCTCCCTTTTTATGGCAGAAATCTCAGTGCCGTTCCCGCCAAGTGACGCAACTGCTCTACCAGCTGCCGATGTTCCTGCTCCCTCTGGGCTACCGCAGGAGGTCCGTCTCGAAGAGCCGATGAGAGATGTCTTAAAGGCTCTGGAGGCATCCTTGAATGAGGATGATGATGCTTCGATGAAGGAAGCGTCAAAGAGGTCCATCGTGACGGCCCAGGAGGAGAGGAAGCGGTCGAGGCGCGAAGCAAAGGCGCGCCGGGCTGCTTTGGCTACGGGAGCGGGCCCCAGCACCGTCCCTTGTGCTGATACTCCTTTCGAGGAGGCCCCCGTCGCCCTATCCACCGCTCGCAGACAAGTGGCGCGCACAGTTCGGAGCGCAAATGATAAATCCACTTCAGGTAATATTTCTCTTAGAATTTTGTTATAAGAATTATAATGCCATCGGTTCTTATATATTTTATATTGCAGGGCCAAGTCTGACCGAGGGGGAGGAGGAGACCGTTGAACCCAAGGAAACAGAGGAGGCGGCACCTGCCGAACCCCAGCCGACGGTGGGGCAACGTCGCTGAGGCTTCGGAGCCTGAGATGGAGGTTGAGGGGTCTGCAGCTGAGAAGGTCATTGATGCCGAGCCTGAAGTGGCGGCAGATGAAATGATCAATACAACTGAGCCCAGGGTGGTGGCGGACGAGGCGCTTGAGGCCGGCGATCTCTTGGTGACGGCGGATGAGCCGATGGAGACCGCGGAGCCCGAAGAAGTAGCGGGTGAGATGGGTACGACTCTTGGGGAAGAGTTAGCCGCTCTCTCCCAAGAGTCCGGCAACGCTCCAATCATTGCCCTCCCCGCCTACGATCTTCCGCCATCTCCTGGCCGCGTGAGCACGACGACGGTCCCCATCGAGTCGGGTGATGAGGCCACGGGTGGTGGCCTCATGTCGATGGAGGAGGGAGTCGCCTCCGTTTCAGCCGGCAGCTCATCAGGTAAATCCCAAGTTGCTGTCTTTCTTTACCTTACAATCCTTTCTGACAAATTCACCTTTTTCGTAACGCAGGTGCAGCCAGCGCCGATGCCCCACTGCTCGAGGGAGCGCCTTCAACGTCTGCCTTGGCGGTGGTCACCTCTCAACCCTCTCTCATACCATCGAAGATGTTAGAAGGTGTGGGTTTGCAATTTATTAATCTTATCTTTCAGACGTATAATTTGTGTACTAAAGTCGTACTGTTATGTCTTTTTCAGGAGTGCTCTTTGATCATCTATATCAAGTGTTGCTCCCACACTTCTCCTTCCCATCCGAACTCGCTTCTTCCTCTGGTGGCGCTGGTGAGTATGATTTCCATTGATGTCTTCCTTTCCATTGATGGAATTACTTCTAACCTATTTTTTTTGTCCCGACTGCAGTGCTACAGATTGAAGGAGGGGATGAAAGATCGGCTGCGCCACCGACCCTTCCGGCCTTGCCACCCGCCTCAGCTAGTACAACGACTATCACATTGATAATTCCCCCTTTTTTATTTCCTGAACTGTTATCTGATCATATCTTGTCTCTTTTCAGCTGTTGTTCCGGTCTCGGTGCCGAGACGGCCCGTCTGCGTGCTGAGGTTGAGGCGAATGCTGCCCAAGTGAAGGCTATCTTTGAGGGTCTCCTAGAGCGCATCTCCTATGGGCTAAACTTGAAGTGAAAGCTTGATGTAGCCGAGCGTGATACCCCAAGCCGCGAAGCTGCTCATCAGGCCATCAGGGAGCAGCTTGCATCTGTCTTGCAGCAACGGGCCCAAGTGGAGGCGGAGCTGGCGGTGGTGGCCGATCAGGAGAAAGTAGGGAAGGAAGTGCGCGAACAATTGCTAGAGCTATGCAAGACGCTTCCTTCCCAGTAATTCTCCTTGTATCTAGATACTTGTAAATTTTTTCTTTTTACATAATATGTATCCATTCTTCAATATTTTGTACGCTTCATCCTGTACTTGATTACATTCAATAAAGATACACATTTTTCTTTGCAATGTTTTGTACTATTTCTTTGCTTTTTCCTTTCTTATTATCAGCATGCTGTCACAATTAGCAGATAATAGAGTAAGCATCTTGATTTCTTCACGAGATAGCGATGGTTTAGGCCGCAGGTTCAGATCTGCCGCCTAAGACTTTTCAACTCTATGAGCCGTGAGGGTCTCATAAGGACTTTTCTCCCTACGGATCGAGAGGATCTCGTAGGTGGGTTTTCTCCTTAGGAATCGTGAGGATTCCTAAGTGTGTTTTCTCTTATAAGTTGTAAGGATCCTATAAGAAAATTTTTCCCTCTTACGAGTCGAGAGGACCCGTAAGAGGTTGTTTCCCTCCTTGTCGAAACTCGACTTTGGAGAGTGAGACCCGTGAATAGTATGCAAGAGACCGTTTTAGACCGACTTGCAGGGTCCTATTGTTCAGGAAGCAAGTTTTTTTAATCCCTGCTGCCCGAGGCTTCATCTTGCAAGTTGAGACGAATCGGGAATTTCCCGCGGAGACACTGGTTTCTCTGCGAGCCGACGCGAATCAGGAGGCTCTCGTCAAGGACGCTAGTTTCCCTGAGTTGAGGTATTTGCCAGAGATTATTTGTTTCCCTGGTGTTGAAACGAATCGAGAATTTCCCACGGAGACACTGGTTTCTCTGCGAGCCGACGCGAATCAGGAGGCTCTCGTCAAGGACGCTGGTTTCCCTGAGTTGAGGTATTTGCCAGAGATTATTTGTTTCCCTGGTGTTGAAACAAATCGAGAATTTCCCACGGAGACACTGGTTGCTCTGCGAGTCGATGCGAATCAGGAGGCTCTCGTCAAGGATGTTTGTTTCCCTGAGTTGAGGTATTTGCCAAGGATTATTTGTTTCCTTGGTGTTGAAACGAATCGAGAATTTCCCACGGAGACACTGGTTGCTCTGCGAGTCGATGCGAATCAGGAGGCTCTTATCAAGGATGTTTGTTTCCCTGAGTTGAGGTATTTGCCAAGGATTATTTGTTTCCTTGGTGTTGAAACGAATCGAGAATTTCCCACGGAGACACTGGTTGCTCTGTGAGTCGATGCGAATCAGGAGGCTCTCGTCAAGGATGTTTGTTTCCCTGAGTTGAGGTATTTGCCAAGAATTATTTGTTTCCTTGGTGTTGAAACGAATCGAGAATTTCCCACAGAGACACTGGTTGCTCTGCGAGTCGATGCGAATCAGGAGGCTCTCGTCAAGGATGTTTGTTTCCCTGAGTTGAGGTATTTGCCAGAGATTATTTGTTTCCCTGGTGTTGAAACGAATCGAGAATTTCCTACGGAGACACTGGTTGCTCTGCGAGTCGATGCGAATCAGGAGGCTCTCGTCAAGGATGTTTGTTTCCTTGAGTTGAGGTATTTTGCCGAAGACATTGGTTTCTTCAGAGTTGGGATGAACCGTCGAAATTTGGCTTCGTTTTCTGGCGGATCCTGTTGGGAAAGTATGGTTCCCTCTTCGTTTACGCCCTTAGATTGTATACAGGGATCGATGTGATCTTAACTGTAGGGCCAAAGTTTTATCATTTCTTTTTTTTGTTTTATTTCCGCGATGCTCTATCATTTCAGATTTTATATCGCGAAGGTCACGATTGCCCAATCATTTCGGCTATTTTTCGCGGTGCCCAATCATTTCGGCAGTTTATTTTATTTTTACTCGCTGCTTTTTATTGCGACTTGCCCAATCATTTCGGCTATTTTTTTATTTTTACTCGCTGCTTTTTATTGCGAGTTGCCCAATCATTTCGGCTATTTTTCATGCATACATTTTCACTTGCTGCTTTTTATTGCAAGTTGCCCCATCATTTCGGCTATTTCATATGCATGTGCGGCCTACTGGCTTTTCGCCGTAAACCTGAAATTAGACGCCGATTTCGGCATCAGCACCACTACAACTGGGATATTACCAGGAGCGAATCATCATTTGCCTCTGTCAATGTCGAACAAGGGTGGCTTAGCGAGCAGGGTTAAGGTCCTGTCGACTAAGGCTTTTGACTTCATGAGCCGTAAGGGTCTCACAAAGGTATTTCTCCCTACAAGCCGTGAGGATCTTGTAGGTGTATTTTCTCCTTAGGAATCGTGAGGATTCCTAAGTGTTTGTTCCTCTGTAAGTCGTAAGGATCCTACAGGAGGATTTTCTCCTTGTAAGTCGAGAGAACTTATAAGGGTTGTTTGTCATGTGAACATATCCCCAGTCTCGGATGAGACTTGATTAGGGAAATGTTTATTCGCGCCCGTGGATTGTATACAAGGGCCAGTATTGAGCCACCTGTAGGGCATAAATTGAAGGTTGTGGGGGTTGCTTAAGCACAGGTTTAGGTCTCTGTGACTTAAGACTTTCAAATCTTATGAGCCGTGAGGGTCCCATAAGAGAGTTCTCCTTACGAGTCGTAAGGATCTCGTAAGTGTATTTTCTCCTTAGGAATCGTGAGGATCCCTAAGTGTGTTGCTCCCTTATGAGTCATAAGGATCTCACGCGGGTGGTTTCTCCTTACAAGGTCGAGAGGACCCTATAAGTGTCTTTTAACGAGGTTGCGCCCTTTCGGGTTTTCACAAACACTCGCCGGTAGTCCTGCTGTTTTTACTCCCGGAGCCCTTTCGGGTTTTCATCCATGCCCATTTTGCTTATGGACATACCGTTCTTTTTTTTAATTCTTTTTATTTTCTTCTCTTTTTTTTTTACGAGGCCGCGCTCTTTCGGGTTTTCACGAACACTCGCCGGTAGCCCTGCTGTTTTTACTCATGGAGCCCTTTCGGGTTTTCATCCGTGCCCTTTTTTGCTTATGGACATACCGTTTTTATTCATTATATTTTTCTTCTTTTTTTTTTATCTCGTCAGCTTACGGAGGCTACGGTATTAGCTTACGGACGTTTCGGTCCGCTATTAGTTTAAGGACGTTTTGGTCCGTCATGAAGAAGGCTGGCTATTGCTTATAAAGCTTGAGATTAGGAAGATATAGAGCGGACATAGTCGTCGTCATCTATCATTGACCTAGGCTATGGCTCATTAAGCGTAGTACTTCTTTAGGAAGCGACCGTTTATTGGCCTGAAAGGCCTTTCACCGTGCATGTCCATGAGTAGATAGGCCCCACCTGATAGACCTTACTATGATGTACGGGCCTTCGTAGTTTGGCTTGAATTTTCCCCGCTTGGCGCGATTGGGGATCATAGGCCTTTTGACCACTAGCACGAGTTCGCCTTGGCGGAATGTCCTCGGCCGGGTCAATCTTTTGTATGAGCGCGTCATCTTTGCTTTATAAGCTTCCAGATTTTGTTGCGCTATGAGTCGTGTTTCTTCAAGGGCATCAAGCTCCTCAAGCCGAATGTTAGCATTTTCTTCGTTCGTCAACTCGTAGTGGACTGCCACTCGTAGAGAGGGTAACTCTATCTCGAGGGGGAGTACTGCTTCCGTACCGAATACCAACGCGTATGGCGTTGTGTTCGTGGCCGTTTTGAACGTAGTTCGATACGCCCAAAGAGCCTCTTGCAGTCTCTCGTGCCAGTCTTTCTTATTTCGGGACACCGTCTTTTTCATGATCTTCGTCAAGGTCTTGTTGAAGGCCTCGGATAGACCATTAGCTCGCGGATTATAAATCGAGGAATATCTCCAGTCTATGTTATGCTGTTGCGCGAAGCGACTGATCTTGTGGCTTCTGTAGGCTGGCCCGTTATCGGAGATGATCCGTCGCGGAGTTCCAAACCGATATATGACGTGCATCCTGAAGAAATGGAGGATATTCTCCGTCTTCACTTCTCTTAACGGTACTGCTTCTGCCCATTTAGAGAAGTAATCAGTCGTCGTCAAGATGAAACGATGTCCCCTGGACGATGCTGGTTCGATGGGGCCGACTATGTCAGTTCCCCACATCTCGAACGGCCAGCTAGCCACCGTTGGATGGAGTGGATTTGGATGCTGGTGGATGAAATCCCCATGGATTTGGCACGAGTGACATTGCTTCGCATATTCGAGGCAATCTTGAATCATCGTGGGCCAGTAGTAGCCCATCCGTTTGATCTTTAACTTCATTTTTGGGCCTGCTTGGTGAGAGCCACAGATTCTGTCATGAACTTCCTGAACGACTCTTTCTGCTTCGTCAGGTCCTAAGCATCTCAGCCACAGAGAATCGAATGACCTCTTGTACAGAGTATCATTGACGAAGGCGAAAGACAGAGCTCGTTTCATGAGCTGATGTCTTGTGGACGCTTCTTCGGGCATTTGGTGGGACTTAAAGTAGTCTATGAAGACTTCCCTCCAATCCTCAGCCTTTTCCCGGTCTTCTATTTGCAGAGTCGTCTGCTCAGTCGCTCCCTTTTCTTCGGGTGATCCTGGAGATATTTTTGCTGGGGCAAGCACCCGACGGCTTTGTACCACGATTCTTACGTCATCGAGGTTCTTATCGGCCAGTTCCTTGGCGAGCTTGGCTAATGCGTCCGCTTTGCTGTTTTCTGCGCGCGGTATGCTTTCCAAAGTATAGGAGGGAATTTGGGTCAACAGTTGTTGCACCTTTTCACCGTACTTCACCAACTCCGGTTTGCACGTTTGGTAGTCGCCGTTTACTTGACTAACGACCAGTTGAGAATCTCCGTATATGAGGATGTTTTCAATTCCCATGTCGAGGGCGATCTCAAGACCTGCTATCAAGGCTTTATATTCGGCTTCATTGTTTGTCCTCGGCTCTGTTAAGGAGAAAGCGAAGCGCATTATTCATTCTTGTGGGGTCATGAAGATGAGGCCTATCCCTGACTTGATTATAGGGGTACTTTGTTTGCGCTTCTTTACGGAAGATGCTCCATCGAAATAAAGCTCCCATCGGGTATCACCACCGTCGATCGCGTCAAACGCATGTTCGTCTGGAAGATCTCAATTTAAAGGAGAATCGGCGGGTATCGGATGCTCAGCGAGGAAGTCGGCGATGGCCTGGCCCTTCACTGCCTTGAGAGGTTGATATGTTATCGAGAACTCCATCAAGAGCAGAGCCCATTTAGCGAGCCAACCTGTCAATATGGCCTTTGACATCAAATATTTAAGAGGGTCCACCTTCGAAATAAGACGGACTTCATGCGCCAACGCATAGTGCCTGAGCTTTGTTATCACAAAGATCAACGCCAGGCAGTGTTTTTCAATGGGAGAGTAGTTGCTTTCTGCCCCCAGCAGAACTCGACTTAAATAGTAGAGTGCTCTTTCTTTCCCTTGGTCATTCTTTTGCGCCCATAATGCGCATAAAGAACCTTCGAGGGCGGTTGTATAAAGAATGAGAGGCTTTCCCTTAACCGGAGCAGCCAACACTGGCGGGTTCTGCAGGTACTGTTTAATTTCGTCCAGCGCGCCCTGGCATTTTTTATCCCAGACGAATGGAGTTCCCTTCTTCATCAGGTGACTGTAAGGACGACACTTGCCCGAAAGGTTGGCTATAAATCGCCGTATATACGCGAGCTTCCCCTGGAGAGACCGCAGTTGTTTGAGAGTCCTTGGCGGGGGCATTTCCATGATTGCCTTGATCTTTGACGGATCTATTTCGATACCTCGGTGTCGGACGATGAATCCTAGGAATTTGCCTGAGGAAACCCCGAATGCACACTTGAGAGGATTCATCTTCAAGTTGTATTGTCGAAGACGTTGAAATACGGTCTTCAGATGCTCGAGATGTTCCTCATACGATTTGCTTTTAACCACGAGATCGTCGATATAGCATTCGACGATTTCGCGTATGAGGTCATCGAAGATCTTCGTCATGGCCCTCTGGTAGGTGGCACCAGCGTTCTTTAAACCGAAGGGCATTACTTTATAACAGAATATTCCTAAAGGAGTCCGAAAAGCGGTGTGCTTATGGTCTTTGGGGTGCATCTTTATCTGATTATACCCTGATGAGCCGTCCATGAAGGAGAAAACCTTATGAGTGGATGTATTGTCTATCATCAGTTCGGTGACTGGCACCGGGAAATCGTCCTTCGGGCAAGCTTTATTGAGATCCCGGAAGTCTACGCATATGCGCACTGTCCCATTTTTCTTCATCACCGGGACGATGTTGGCGATCCATTCAGGGTATTGAACCTCCTAGATAAAGCCAGAGTCGATCAGCTTCTTGACCTCGGCGTTGATACTCATCTCAAGTTCGAGCAGCATTCTTCTTGGTGCTTGTTTGACCGGCTTGGCGTCCGGGGATATCGCCAGTTTATGCACAGCAATTTCTGGATCTAGTCCCGGCATTTCGGAATAGTTCCATGCGAAGCAATCTTTGTGCTGCATAAGCAGGTCTTTTAACGCAACCATCCTTTCTTCAGATAGCATCTCACTAGTGAATGTCGGTAGCGGGTCATTCGCCGTCCCCAACTCAATTTTCTTGAGGTTATCCGCCGTGGTATGGATTCTATCTTCCAGCTCTTTCGGCGCTGGTGGAAACTCTGAGATCACCTCATCGTTGCTATTCTCAAAGCACCAGGGAAGGTCATCCATGTTCTCGGGCTTTTCTTTTAATATTGTTATCATGTGACAAGTACGAATTCGCTTCCAATCCCAATGTGGCACTGGTTCTTCTTTCAT
This sequence comes from Agapanthus africanus, assembly GCA_030015575.1. Classification (NCBI taxonomy): domain Eukaryota; kingdom Viridiplantae; phylum Streptophyta; class Magnoliopsida; order Asparagales; family Amaryllidaceae; genus Agapanthus; species Agapanthus africanus. Next base: position 886,612,695 of record JASDDO010000019.1, on the reverse strand, counting down.
GGCCTCGGGTTCGTGCTTTTGTGGCGGCGCTACCCTCCAGTTGTCAGACAGAGCGAACTTGCCAAGCTGATACTGATTTTCGACCCAATTCTTGAAGGTGAAGCAGTCTTCGAGAGGATGCCCTACCACTCGGTGATAAAAGCAATAGTCTGGGTGTGAGACTTCGCCTACTTGTTCGGGATGTTTAGACTCCAGCAGTGTAAGCATCTGGTGTTTTAGAGCGAGGTCAAGTATTTTCTTCGTCTTGTCCCGAGGAAAAGAGTATGCCCGACCCATTTTTCTTATGAGGGATAGATCGGAACCACTCAGTTCCCATTTGCGTGGCCTCTTAGCCCCGCTTCATTGCTGTTGAGCGCCTTTTTAGCCTTTCGACTTGTTTCTGCTTCTGCGTCGAGCCTTCTTTATAACAGGTTGACAAAGAGTGACACTTTCATCTTTGACGGCCTGTTGAAGGAGGCGTTGCGTTTTGGCTTTCTTGTAGATGGCCATTTCGTGGTTATGGTCATCTCGGACTTTTTGACCAGCTTCCCTTATAAGCTTGTCCATTTGTTCTTCGAACGACGGACTGGGCACTTTTGCATCTGGAACTTTCACTGGTTCAGGATTAGCATCTTCCCATTGAGCATCCGCTTCTTCATCAAAGTCATACACAACGTAGCAACCATGTAGTAGCTCCCGTTTCTTTGACCGCATGTATCCAAGCCCTCTTGTTTCCATTCTCCTATTAGGCAGGTTGCGTTGAGTCCCGGGAATATTCCAGACTTTGTCATAGAACTTGGCTTTTCGAACGATCTGCTTGAAGGATATCCCCTGGCGCTTCAGCAGTCTCTTCAGGCCTTCTGTATAATATCTGGGGAGACGGATGGGCTAAAGCCTATCAAGCATAGGATCCGCGCCATGCCAGATTTCTTTCTCCACTCTGGTTTCTTCAGAGTGGTAGAACAGAATTGCCTTCTCGCCTTCTCGCCTGGGAGGGATATAGACCATCTGCAGCTCCTCTACACTATTGGTATCCAGCGCATCCAGTTCTTTATAATGTTTAAGCGGCACCATGGCGACTTGCAGACTTTGCTCTTCATCAGCGGAAGTTCGTATTGAAGGTCGAGCAGAGAATACAGCATGGACTTCATCCTCCGAATCACTACCAAAGATCAACGTAGGAGCGGATGGTCCCGGCTTGGTGTATTGGGGCGGACCCGAATAAACTATCTCCTCTTCCTCCTCGGTATCACTGCCGAAGACAGGGATGGTAGCGTTAGTTTTATTCTCCTGCTTGTGACACCTTTCCGTGTCTTCAAAACTCGGTAAGAAGTATTTGGCATCTTCATATTTGCGAACTTCGTTTACAGAAAACGGATTCAGTTCTCCTGTTATGGTATACTCGAGACCATCCCTAAAATATTTCATACACTGATGTTGTGTAGAAGGGATGATGTTATACTCGTGTAACCATGGTCGGCCGAGCAGAGCGTTGTAGCACGTCTTGGCATCTATGACGTGGAATTTAATGTCCGTGACGAGCAGCCCAAAACGTAGCGTCAGTATCACAGATCCAAGAGTCTTTGATGATTAGGAGTCGAACCCGGAGATGGTGATCTTGTCCCGAGCAAGGTGCTGGACGCTCATACAGATTTCCTTTAACACCCGCACATTGAGTAGATTAACAGATGATCCGTTATCGATCAGGATTTTGCCTATCTTTATATCATGGCAGTATCCTGAGACGTAGAGGAGGCGATTGTGTTCGCACGTCCCAAGGAGAAGGTCTTCAGCGCCAAAAGTGACATCTGCCGTGTGCACTTCTTCCAATTCATCCTTCATCTTTTCTTCGGACAGGAAAGCTTAGAACTGCTCCGGGTCCTGTAGTGCCTTAATTAACGAATCTCTCGCCTCCTTTGATAGTAAAAGGGCGTCGAGAATGCTGAGCTGCGAGGGTAGCTTCCTCAGATGCGCTAAGACGTTGTAATCCACCTTATTTTTCTTCGGCGGGTCTTTGGCAGTTAGCTCTTCCATGACTTGGTCGTCTAGGGTGATGTCATCAGAGACCTTTTCTTTCCCTTTATCTTTTTTGTTTGGGGGTCCGAGATTCTTTTCGGGCAACGTGCGATTACGCAGCCGGATATTTTCACAAATCTTCCGTTCTTCTTCTTTTCCCGAAGTGGACTCTTTGAAGAGGGGGCTAAGCTCCAACTCCTCATCAGAATCGCTTCCGAATGTGAGTACTTGTGATCCTCCGGCGTTGACCATGCGAAAATTGCCGGTGGTTCTGTTAATCCCTTCGGTCGTATTTTTCTGCTCCCGGCGAGTTTTGCGCTTGTCCCGCTTAAAATGCTGCAGGTGAGCAACATATCCTTGCCACCATCTATCGAAAGCTTTGCACTCTTCAGTGGGGTGCGAAATCTTCCGGTGATACAAGCAATAGGAGGGGTGCATTTTCGCTTCACCAGTAACGCTTCCCTCAGAGGATGGTAATTTCATACCTATTGACACGGCTTTAGTAAACCTCTTCCTCATCTTGAATTTGATTTTATCCGCAGTGGGTGTGCTTTGCTCCAGCGGGAGTATCTCAATTTTTTCGTCAAAGCGTTGGCGTTTGGCCTTTTCTACTATGACCGCTTCGCGCTCCCGATCAGCTTTACTTTTTAAGAGAGCTTCATTAAGGAATGCGTTAATTACTTCATCCGACGGCCCCGAAATTTTTGGTTCAGGATCTGCCCCCAGCTTTTTAGTACAAGGAGTCTCCTCATTGTTCGTGAACGAGTGGGAAATCACATGACAGCTCGCCACATATTCCTCAGATTCATCAGATGAACTTTCTCCCTCATCTTCATCTTGAAAGATGTGATTGAGGAATTCTTGGAATGTAATGGGAGTCCGTGCCTTCTGGTTGTATTCCTCCAGCGTGTCAATTTGTTTTTGCAAGTTCGTCCGCCTGTCGCCAGGCTTCACGGGCTTCTTTGACTTCTTTTTCTTCTTCTTTGAAGATTTTGACGGCTGGTTATGAATGCTTTGGCCACTTCCATTGATCATTTGCGTTGGACGCGGCTTCAACATTCCTTTAATGATTTGAGGTTCCAACGGGTTCTTCCATTTAATCACTGGGCATGTTTGAAGATCGTTTAGCATCCTTTTTGTCTTGGCTGATAATATAACCTCCCAAGGAGCTTCTTCAATGACAGAGCATGTTGCCCCCGGCATATTCATTCCCTTAGAGGTGTGGGGCTGCGGTGGATTCACCTTCCATTTGTCGGACAATGCAAACTTGCCCTGTCGGTACTGGTCTTCAAGCCAATTCTTGAAGACGTAGCAATCCTCGATCGGATGACCCAGTACTCGATGATAAGGACAGTAGTTGGGCTTATTGACATCACTTAGTTGCGACGGATGTTTTGGATCCGGCAGATTTATGAGCCGGTTGCGCAACGCCAGCTCGAATAACCTTCTCGTTTTATCTCGGGAAACGAGTAAGGACGTCCCATCCTCTCCTCAAGGGCTACGTACGGGCGCATATTATTTTGACGAACGACCGGCTTTGAGTTGTTCGGCTGTTGTTGAGCATTAGCGACAACGATCGCTTTCCCCTTTCCCTTCTTATTTCGGGAGTCCGGCTTTGGAAGAGGAGGTTTATGGCCCATTTGATCCATTTGCGCCAGCTTGTCGATTAGTGCTTGGAAGGTGGTCGTCGTGAAGAACATCATAAATTGCGAGATGGTTGCTTGCAGATCGAGGGTTCCCACAAACATACCCACTGCAGGAGCTTCTTCTATGCGCTGCTCGCATTTTGACCATAAATTACGCCACCGTATAGCATATTGGACCCATGTCTCGCCCGGCTTCACCCTGGCATTAATCAATGCCGTTATCGGGGTACGCTCTCTGGCACTCATGAAATGTTGGGTAAACAGCAGTTCCATTTCAGCAAAGGTCTTGATAGAGTCGTTCGGGAGCTCGGAATACCACTCGAACGCTGTATCTGACAAGCTACCAACGAACTGGCGGAGCAACAATTTATCATCACCGCCGGTGTTGCCGCAAAGTGCCCTGAACTGGGCAACATGCTAGTGAGGATTGCACGTCCCCTTGTAGACATGGAACTTGGGAATTGTATAACCTGGCGGGTACTTGATCTGGTCGTACTAGCCCGGATATGGTCGTCCTGTTTTTACAACCTGGCCAGCTGCTTCAGTCGCTTGATGAACCCGAATCTGTTGGGCTATGTACTCGTCCAAGTCAGCTTTGGATATTGCCTCCTCCTTGGCTGTTGACAGAGCCGGAGGAGGATTCGACATTTCTCCCCTATCATCTTCAAGGATGATCGGGGGATCTTCAACAGGTGGATCTTGTTGAATCATCATACCCACCATGTCCTGGAACAGGAGGGCCATTTTCTTTATGATGGCTGCTTGTTCCGCAGCTTCTTTACCCTTCTTCTCCAATATGCGACGAAGGAATTCAGCGTCAGTTTCTTGTTCTTGACGCTCATCCGAGAACGTTTCAGGGGTTTCTTTTGGCCCAGTGGGTGCGGCCATTGCGTTCATCATCTCCTGGAGCTTTTGCTGTTGCTCCTGAGCCTTGGTCACTGACCGTGTAAGCGATCTATGACCCGTGGATGCGCGGCTGTCCTCCTTTCCCGATGCCATGTATACTGTATAAACTATTATGCCCCCAGACTTAGGGCGTTTAGGTTCACCATCTTTGGCATTTGCCACGGGCGCGGGGGTTTTCTCCGGCCTTCTTCTTTTGTGGGCCGTTGAAGTTGAGGGGGCCGTTGCAGTGGGCACCCTAGCGATTGTTGTCCTCCGTTGTTTAATGGGACGGTCCTTTTCTTCTTGCACCTTCGCCTTTTTCTGTTGACGAGAGCGATCTGGATCAATTACAGAGTCTTGAACTCTCCGCCAAACTTTATATATTTTTGAGGACAGCCATTGAGGGGGCTGTTCTTGCTTTGTTTCCGGAACTCTCTCCGCAGGCGGAGGAGATCTCTTCAATGTAGCGGTTGGAGAGTTCTTACGTATCCTCTTCAGTAGTTCAAACCTGTTCCCAGTTGGAACAGCAGCGTTGACTTCCTCCACTGGAGCCGGTGGAGTTAGCCCTGAGGGGGAGTTGCCCCCTGCCTTCCTCACTCATCGCCAATGGCGACGTCGAGCATGACGAGCCGTTGGGACTGGCTCGGGGATAGAGACAGCTTCTTTTTGCCCCCTGTTTGAATGAGGCACCGCTGGTGTTAACTTTTTGAAGACTGAGGTTGTCCTTTGAGGGATGATATTCAACCTGTCGAAGACAGATCCTCGAGCAGGGGCAGGAGCAGGAATAGTCAGTCTTGAAAAGACTGACTCTTTGACAGGGGAAGCCGCCTTGACGACTTCTGGAGCAGCGGTTATTGCTTTCCTTGAGACAGCCACCTTAGAGTTCATGGGTTTCCTAGCGGGCCCCTCATAGTTCTGATCCAGCTTGGCAAAGACGGAGGCTGTTGGTTTGGTAGTGGACGACCCATTGACAGGGGCCGTCGTAGCAGTGAGCCGGTCGAAGACCGACTTCTTGTTCACTTCCGGTGCAGGTATTGGCATAGAGAAGCTTGTAGGTGGGATCATGGTCCCGAAAAACAGGCCGGTGGTGGCCTGGGTCACCTGTTCTACCGGCAGAGCGAGGAAGGAGGCCGCTTGGGGCCCATATGCTACACCTCCGGGTGAGGTGGAGCGTCCGTTGCAGTGGCACTTCGAGCAGTTGGTGCAGTTAGAGGCCATTGATGCTTGAGTTCTGCGCCAGACAAAAGACCAAATCTTAGTAACTTGAAATCCAAAGGCAACCGTTAACAAACCGCGATTGGTTCGCGAAGACGACACACGAAGTGTGGAGTGGAAAGAGGAATAGGTCCCATAGGGCGTGCCAGAATCTGTTCCCCTCCGAAAGACGGCCGAGACGCGAGGACGTTTGGCCTGAGATTCGGGGCAGATGCTATATGGTTTTATCCGTCTACCTCTCTGAAGATGCCAAGTTGATTTATGGCACCGTGTATCGGAGGTTTAGACGGATGCGGCCGATGTAGTAGACTTCGTCAGATTCCCCCTCGCTTGAAGGGTTTTTGATTGTAGGGACGCTCTTCCCTGCAGGCGCAAGCCCCTGCAGTTAATTACGCTACCGCATCGCGGTAACAACTTTCTCCTTCTCCAGAATTTCACTTCGTGTCGTGGGTGTTTGTTTTGTTTGTGGTTGCCCGTGGATTGTATACGGAGACTGAGTAATGCCGTCGCCCGTAGGACATGGATTAGTCTAAATCCGTATTTACTTAGATTTGGGTTTGGTATTTTTAGTTTAAGGATACGTTAGCCGCATTTGAGACTAAGATCAACTTAAACGTTCGTTAAGGATACGTTAGTCTGATTTGAGACTAAGATCAACTTAACGGGATCGTCTAGATCCATTTCCAGTTTAAGGACGTAGTGGTCCATTTAATATATAGCCGTCGGGACCCGTCACCTCTCTGACGACGTTGAAGGATTACAACGACATGTGTCAGAGGAGTTCGGAGATGTACCCTTGAACCAAAGTTGATTTGGAGTTTTATAGTCCATTTGAATGTTTAAGGATACGTTAGCCGTGTTTGGGGCTAAGATCAACTTAAACGGGATCGTTTAGATCCGGCAAAAGAGCATTTGGAGGCTCTATTGTTCCAGTTTAGGGACGTGGTGGTCCATTATTAGTTTAAGGACGTTTCGGTCCGACATTAGTTTAAGGACGTTTCGGTCCGATATTAGTTTAAGGACGTTTCGGTCCGATATTAGTTTAAGGACGTTTCAGTCCACGAGTTTAAGGACCCCGCAGTCCATATTGATGTGTGGTCGTCGGGACCCGTCACCTCTCTGACGTCGTTGAAGGATTACAACGATAGGTGTCAGAGGAGTTCGGAGATGTACCCTCGAACCGGATGTAAATTGATTTAAGAGAGAGCAGCTGTGCTCAGTCGATTTAATTTGAGGACTTACGGCCATGATTGGGCTAAGTCCAGTTGAAAAATATTCAACGTTTTTATTTATTTTTGGTCTATTAGACCTGTGCTAGGGCTTTACCCACATTTAAATAATGCATTGCATTGCTTTTTATTTTTGTTTGGGCTCTGCCCGGAAAGGATGCAGAGCATCAATTTGTTTTGTGCTCTGCCCATTTATAAGTGATGCAGAGCATCAATTTTATTTGGGCTCTGCCCTTTTATTGCTTTGCAATTTATTTTGGCCTGCTAGGTCTTTTTGACTTGGGCCTGGCCCTTTAAAAAATGCATTGCATTTGTCAGGCGCTTTATGCCAATCAGAGAGCACAAGCGCTTATGGTGTTGACACGTGTCACGCAAGCGCAGTGCGCTGCGCCAATGCGCCGCGCTTGCGCTGCTGACACGTGTCGCGTTCTGGTGAGTTGCGCCAATTCTAGAGAGCAATGCTCTATTTCAAAAGCGCATAGCGCAGATGGTTCAGATGCTGACACGTGGCGCTCTCTGGTGGCTTGCGCCAATCCAGGAGCGCAACAGCGTAGTTTGCAAGTGCAAGACACTATAATTTGAGAATCTTTTAGATTCCAGAATCAAAGGTTCATAAAAGAAGTACAAAGCACTTTTTGTTTTCTTGATCTGATTTAGATCAAAGAAAACAAGTTCCTCTTGTTTTTCTTATTTCAGAGAACCAGAGGTTCATAAAAAGTGCAAAGCACTATTTTTATTTATTTATTTTTATTGAAGATCATTGATCTTGTTCTTAGATCAATGATCTATTAGAAGAAATTTTTCTATTTTAAAGGTTTTTTTTACCTTTTTTCTTCTTGAAATTTCTTCAGAGTTCTCTCTATTTGAAAATTTTGATTTCTCACAAAATGTTCATGCCTTTGAATTGAGGTTTAGGGTCCTTTTTATAGTGCCCATAAATTAGTTAAAGAGATATTTCTCTGAGTGATTTGGGAAATTTTCCCCACCGTTGGATCTTTGATCCAAGGGCTTCTGTTTTACAGAAGAAAATCTTCTTGTTTTAACAAGAACAGAAAGATTTCTATAAAATCTTAATTCTATTTGGCGCAAACGCCCCAGCGCGTGACACGTGTCAAGCAGCGCACAGCGCAGCGCATCTGCGCTGACACGTGTCGCGCAGCGCAAAGCGCAGCGCAACTGCGCTGACACGTATCGCGCAGCGCAGTGCTTGCGCAACTGAAACGTTGCTTCCTTTTGTTTTTTAATAGAGCTTTGTTCTGATTGGACGCGCCTTCTTGGGCGCTGCGCTGACGAATCAGCGCTTGACATGTGGCGCGTTGCGCCCAGAATTTGAAGCGTTGCTTCAAAATTTGAATTTTGAATTTCAACAGAGCTTTGCTCTGATTGGGGGAAACATTTATAATAATTCAAAATAATATTTTAATGTTATATATACATATATTTATATGAAAATAATTTTAATATATATATTATATTCTAGAAATCTCGTTTTTCTTATGATGTTGTATTTTAAATCTTTCGAGACCGAATGCTCCTTACGGAGGTCTGCATCATGCACTACTATGCCCGAGGATGTGCGATAATTCGCACCATCCCGAACGGGTTCCCCAAATGGGTTGTAGCGGCGCTTTGCAAAGATTTATAAAAAAATACTTAATCCTTTAGAAAACGGTTTTATTAATTCATGGTATTTATTTGAAATGTTTCGTTTTCCCGTATTCTATGTTTCCGAAAATTATTGTGCTTTGTTGCATATGAGTGTGTAAGGAGGTAGGTCATTACCTCGTGATCTACTTAAACATATAGCAAGTTTAAGATGGTTAAATGTCGAAATGAAACTACATGGTATTTTGATGAAAAATACGGTAAAAGTTACAAATGGAATTAGATTGTCATGAAACTTGTTCAACATGTTTAGTAGTGATTAATAGTGAACATGTAATGGTTTAACAAGATTGTATTACGGGAAAAGTGAGATTTTATGAAGAAACCGAATCGGAAATCGGGTTTGCTCCGATTCCGTCGGGTTTTGTAATTCCGTATTTTTAGAAAGAGTAGAGAAGGGGGAAAGTAGGACTTACGGGTTTTGGAAAATAACGAGAGTGAGATGGAAGGAGAGGAATCGCCGGTGCATCGCTTCGTCGCCGAGAGCTCCTAGAACGATCGCCGGAAGTTCGCCGGGAATTTCTCCGAAGTTTCGCTTCGTGCTCGTTTTCAAAGTACACAAGTTTCTTGGAAATTTTAGAGAGTTGGCTCAGAGTTTTAGGGTGAGAGGGTAGAGAGTAGGGGTGGTATTTATAGGGTTAGGCTAGGGTTAGGGTAGATGAAGGGTTTTAAATTAAAAAAATGGTAAAAATGTGTGAAAAATGTATTAAAAATGAAGTAAATGAGAGTTAATGGGCTTTCTGGAATTGATATCAGAAATTGAAGTATGCAGGGGAGTGGGGGAGTTGAAAAGGCCACAATTTTCCTTCAGGTGACTCGGCGGTCCGGCCGAGTCGGACGGTCCGCCGGCCGAGTCGGACCGGGTCGAAGTGTTGGGAGGTGGGGGGTCTCGAGGTGTAGGCTCTGGTGCATTTATATTTATGGGTGTAGTGGAAAAATTGGGAGTTATCTTGTGTGGATTGTTGGGCTTCTAAAATTTTTTATAAAAATAATGTGGGGCATGGGATTTGAACTCTGGTGGCTTGGTTCAGCAGTGCAAGGTCTTACCAATGAGCTACAAGCTCCTTCTTATAATTATGGAGTAATTTAATTACTTCAAATAGTTACAGAAAATGTAAATACCCCAAGTATACATTGATTTTCAAGGAAATTTTTGTACACTAAAAATGGAGTTGTTACATTTTTTTAACTTGTAATTAAAAAGCAAAATAATTACTTATAACTTGTGCTCAGGCTAAAATACCCCTTTATGGATTTTGAAAAAAATATTTGAAAAAAAATTTGTATAGGAAAATTAGGGTTGTTACATTCTACCCTCCTTATAAAAATTTCGCCTTCGAAATTTGTAAAACGAAAGTGTAATAGTTTGGTGACAGAACTAAAGATTGTAAAAAAAAATTTTGGTCAAAGTTGTGAGGAGGTTACTTGGGTTACCTTGGTTTACATTCTCAGGTTCTATGGCTGCTAAGGTGAATGTCTGTCGCCGTGGTACATTCCTTCTAGCTGGAGGCACCTTTTGTCCTTGAGGCCTGTTTCTCTGCCCTCGAGGCATGTCCCTCATTGCCTGTTGGAATTGGCGAGTAGGCTGTGCAGGAGTTCTATGTGGAGGTGGTGCTGGGAGGTTGAGAAGATGAAACCTGCATGGGCCACCAACAAAACCTGTCACGCCCCGCTTCTCAGTATACGGCGAAGGGGACACGACTAGTCCGCTACGTATTTACTGTAAAGTAAATACGCTAAGAGTATCTAAGCAATATAAAGTAAATACACAAGAGACAAAAGATATGAACTGAACATCAACTTTATTTATTAATATTCTTTTGTACAATGCGTGGAAAAGTAAATACATGGAATAAAGCGATGCCTAAACAATGGCATACAGAAATAAAAAGTACTGAATGGAAAGTGTACACTAAACTAGAGCTTGGGGTCTTCACTGAATTGGTCCAAGTCTTCAGCAGTGGGCTCGATCTCTGACGTGTCCAGATCACCTGATGATATTCAAAGAAGAAAGAAAGAGAATGGCTAACAGATCGCTCGGTAAGTCCCAAAGATAAGAGAGAAGTAGACAGAATAAGAGGTAACTTTTATAGTTGTATTATATTGTTATAATGTTGTGTTAACGCTGTTATTTGTAGCTTGGTACAAAAGGATGCCATCGTATACGAGAGGAGTCTCACTTGCCCCGGAGACTAAGGTATCAGAAACTCAAGGAACCGTTGGGCTACGGTACAAAAACAACGGAATATAGGTTAGGTGTCTTATGGTTGCAGTCTCGTGCCACTTCTAACACCTTCCGTACCAATCTACCCCTTAAACCCCGTAGTGTTTTGATTGTATTGTTGTATTGTGTTGGATAGATTGTATAGTTGAATGACTGACCAAAACCATGATATCAGTAAACGGATGTAACTGTATAATCAAGTAAATGGAATATCTGGAGAATCATGTAAATGGATGTATATCCATGGTTCGGTTCAGTCAATATAGATTGAATGTATTGAATAGATTGAATATAGGGATTCATGTTGAATCAGAATATTGTAGATTGTAAATTGTAGATTGTAGATTGTACTTGAATCATATTCAAGTCAGGTTATAATGAAACTCAAAGTAAATTGAAGTCCTAATTGTTTTGATTTTATTGGTAACCGCTGCACATGGGTGGCAGGATTTATGTCTTTTTCAAAGACGATTACCTTTTTGATAACACCATTGTTAAGTTATCTACCTTAGATAGGCAAGCACCCACTTCTCCGGCTCCCCGAGGCTCAAGAGATTGGTCCCGCTTAAATCTATGTTTACTAGGGTCCTTATTGTAATTTATAGAACTTGAGGGTTTTTTATGTAGAAATACTTTTATATACTTTTTAAAATACACCCCAAGTATTTATTATTCGTCTTTAGAGTTAGAATGAATGTGAATTTTATATTGTGGTATTTCTAATGAAAATATCCTAATTTCATAATAAATGGTATTTATTGGTAATATTGGTTTTGTATGGAATTCTTGGTATTTTAGTGTAAAATTGATTCTTGTGATTTTTAGAAAAAGGTGGAATTTTTATATCATAACAAAATTGGTATTTTAATGATAAATATACATATATTTATACAAAAATAATTCTAATATATATTTTATATTCTAAAAATCTCATTTCCTCAAGATGTCGTATTTTAAATCTTTCGAGACCGAATGCTTCTTGCGGAGATCTGAATCTCGCACTACTAAGCCCGAGGATGTACGATAATTCGCACCATCCCGAACGGGTTCCCCAAAATGGGTTGTAGCGACGATTTGCAAAGATTATATAAATACTAAATGTTTTAGAAAACGGTTCTATTAAGTAAATGGTATTTATTTGTAAAGATGTCAATTTCCCGTATTCTATGTTCTAGGGTCTCTTAAGTCAACTAGACTGCTGTTCCCCTCCGAACGGCAGCCGAGACGTGAGGGCGTCTGGCCTGTGATTCGGGGCAGATGCTATATGGTTTTACCCGTCCACCTCTCCGAAGATGCCAAGTTGATTTATGGCACCGTGTATCGGAGGTTTAGACGGGTGCGACTGATGTAGCAGACTTCGTCAGATTCCCCCTCGTTTGAGGGGTTTTTGATTGTAGGGACGCTCTTCCCTGCAGGCGCAAGTCCCGGCAGTTAATTACGCTACCGCATTGCGATAGCCACTTTCTCCTTCTCCAGAATTTCACTTCGTGTCGTGTGTGTTTGTTTTGTCTGCGATTGCTCGTGGATTGTATACGGAGACTAAGTGATGCCGTCGCCCGTAGGACGTGGATTAGTCCAAATCCGTATTTACTTAGATTTGGGTTTGGTGTTTTAGTTTAAGAATACGTTAGCCATTTTTAGGCTAAGATCGACTTAAATGTTCGTTAAGGATACGTTAGTCTAATTTGAGACTAAGATCAACTTAACGGGATCGTTTGGATCCGACAAGAGAGCAATTGGCTCTATTGTTTAGTTTAATGACGTTGCGGTCGATAGGTAGTTTAAGGACATTGCGGTCCATATTCCAGTTTAGGGACGTGGTGGTCCATGGGTAGTTTTAAGGACATTGCGGTCCATTACCAGTTTAGGGACATGGTGGTCCATATTCCAGTTTAAGGACATAGGGGTCCATATTTAGTTTAAGGACGCTTAAGTCCGCGGGTTTAAAGATCCCACAATCCGTATCTTGGTTTAAGGACGCTTAAGTCCATGAGTTTAAGGACCCCACAGTCCGTGTTGATGTGTGGTTGTCGGGACCCGTCACCTCTCTGACGTCGTTGAAGAATTACAACGATAGGAGTTAAAGGAGTTCGGAGATGTACCCTCGAACCGGATGTAAATTGGTTTAAGAGAGCAGCTGTGCTCAGTCAATTTAATTTGAGGACTTACGACCATCATTGGGCTAAGTCGAGTTGAGAATATTCAACTTTATTTCTTATTTTTGGTCTATCAGACCTGTGCTAGGGCTTTGCCCATGTTTAATAATGCATAGCATTAATCTTGGTCTCTGTTGGACCTTTATTTGGGCTCTGCCCCTTTTAAATGATGCACAGCATCTGTTCTGGTCTGACAGACCCTTGTTTGGGCTCTGATGCATTGCATCTATTTTTACTTGGGCTCTGATGTATTGCATCTGTTTGAAAATAATGCATAGTATTTACTAGGCCTGTTAGGCCTTTTTAATTGGGCTGAGCCCTTCTTTTTAATGATACAGTGCATCAATTATCTGACAAGGGCCATGTGGCTTGTTAGGCGCTTTGCACCAATAAATGAGCGCAAGCGCTTGCGGGGGTGACACGTGTCGCGCAAGCGCAGTGCGCTGCACCAGTGCGCTGCGCTTGCGCTGCCGACACGTGGCGCGCTTTGGTGAGTTACGCCAAATTCAGAGAGCAAAGCTCTATCTTCAAAGCGCACAGCGCAAGTGAGTCAGATGCTGACACGTGGCGCTCTCTGGTGGCTTGCGCCAACCCAGGAGCGCAGCAGTGCAGTTTTTTGCAAGTGCAAGGCACTATTTCAATAATCTTGAGAATCTTTAAGATTCCAGAACCAATGGTTCACAAGTGCAAAGCACTATTTTTATTTGTTTTTTTTTTACTGAAGATCATTGATCTTGTTCTTAGATCAATGATCTATTAGAAGAAATTCTTCTATCTTAAAGGTTTTTACCTTTTTCTTCTTGAAATTTCTTCAGAGTTCTCTCTGTTTGAAGTTCTTAATTTCTCACAATATTTTTTTTGGGGGTCTAGAGGCCTTTATATAGTGCCCATAAATTTGTTAAATTTGTTAAAGAGATCTTTCTCTGAGTGATTTGAGGAATTTCCCCCACCGTTGGATCTTTGATCCAAGGGCTTCTGTTTTACAGAAGGTAATCTTTTTGTCTTAATAAGAACAGAAAAATCTTCCTAGAATTTAATTCTGTTTGGCGCAAACGCCCCAGCGCGTGACACGTGTTAAGAAGCGCACGGCGCAGCGCAACTGCGCTGACACGTGTCGCGCAGCGCACGGCGCAGCGCATCTGCGCTGACACGTGTCGCGCAGCGCAGCGCTCGCGCAACTGAAGGTTTGCTTCCTTTAATTTTGTTTTAAATAGAGCTTTTCTCTGATTGGGCGTGCTGCCTTGGGCGCTGCGCTGATATATCAGTTTTTGACACGTGGCGCGTTGCGCGCAGCGCAAAAAATCTGAAGCGTTGCTTCGAATTTTGAATTTTGAAATTCAAACAGAGCTTTGCTCTGATTGGGGGAAACAAATGCCCCCCCACCGTTGCGCTCACGTAGCGCGCACGTAAGTGCAGCGGTGGCAAGATCCTGACCGTTCGATCAACGGGTGAGCTGAAGGGGCGCAGGCGCCTTATAAATAGGACCCCTGGCCCTTAGAAATCTTTACCATTTCCAAGATTTTGATTTCCAGAGCTTTGCTCTTGCTTAAGAACTTCAAAACTTTGCTCTTGTTTCCAGAACTCTAGAGCTTTGCTCTCATTTCCCAAAGTTAGAAAACTTTAGGTAGTAATTAATTTTAAATTAAATTAAATCAATTTTAACCAACAGAGCCTTGCTCTCATAGATCTTTTGATCTAAAGAAATCTCCTTTGGGGTTTCATAAACAGAGCTTTGCTCTCAAGAATTTGTTTCAGGGTTTCTTAACCCATGAACAGAGCTTTGCTCATATTGACAGAATATAGATGCCTGATCTTCTGATGATGAACTCTTAAGAGTTTTTTCATATGGATCTTTAAGATCCCAAAACTTCAACTTTTTAGGAATTAATTAAAAAAAAAATTTCCTTTGATGAATTTTTTTTATTATTACAGAGCTAAGCTCTTTTAAAGAAGCTTATTCCCCTGAGACCAGAGTTTGACAAGTGTCACTCTTTGACAGAGTTTTGCTCTGAAAGAGGAGATTTTCTCCTTGTCTCTAGGGATTTTTTATTATTAATGGGAATATTCTCTTGGGGACCAACTGACAATCTCATCCAATGATGGGGTTGTCTTATTAACTGACGTATTGCCATCCAGATTTTATGGGCCCCCCTTGGTCTCCTACCCACTGCACTGCAGTGTGGTGTAATTAATTTCAATTTAATTTCAATTAATTTTTAATTTAAAAATTTTTAAACGCTAAGCGTTGGAGTTGCGACACTAATGGCTACTTTTGTTCCCTTGCAGCGACTATGTCTCTCGATAACTCATTCCCGTTTGCTCGTTCGGAGGAAGGGTTTCCTGAAGCTCCCTTGGACCGCGAAGTGTTAGCTATGATCAGGGACCATGACCCGGAATATAAGAGTCTCCACCTTTGGGGGTCATGGTATAATCAGATTATCATGGGTCGACGGAGCTTCACGTGTGCAGTGCCGGCAGAGCCCATTATGGCGATCCATTATGCCAGCCCACCCCCGGTGCAGTACGCCGTGGAGATGGTTGATTGGACATCGAAGGGCTTTCTTCATCCTGCCATAGATGCAATCCCGGTACAGTGTCCTATGGTTTTGGATATCCTGGGACGCCGTATCTGTCAAGGAGAGGCGCGACCTTGGGGGCAATCATATAACATAGGTCTGATCCTCCGCCACCCGATCGGCTATCTGCCGTGGGCTCGGTATATCCTGTCGATGAAGAAGTCGCAGTTGATAAGGTTAGGGTTGTACACCGCGGTCTACGTCTCCCTCTTCCAGTATCCCACGCTTCCCACCTGGTGGTTCAAGGCTTTCTTGGAGCAGTGGAACATTCCTACTCATACCTTCCTTGCAATAGATCGGGAAGTGTCAATTTCCCTGGAGGAGTTCATAGAGGTCTCCGGTTTACCAGTTATAGGGGAGCACTATGAGGAGTTGCGTCTGACAGACGAGTATGTCTTTGGTGCTAAGCCGGCGGTAAGGGGCCTCACGCCGGAGAATGCTGTTCAACACCAATTCCCAAGTTTGATCAAAGTGTTGAACATCTATGAGGCCCTTTTCATTGAGCGTGGGAGTCGCGGAGTTAGCTTTGAGGATTTCATCGCTCGGTTCCTTCACCCAAGCGTCCTCTCGGCAGAAGCTGCCAAGTTTGCCACCCTTGAGGACCCTTTCGGTCTAGGTTTGGATATCCTACCGGCGAAGGAAATAGACCAAAAGGGTTTTTTCCTTCCTAACTCCCCGACCATGTCTTTTGCGGAAGTTGCATCCCCCGAGATGGACGGAGAGGCCTTCTTTTTAGGATTTCTTGGGCTATGGTTGAGTTGGTTTGCGCTCCCGATGCATTCTCGCCATATGCGGCCCTCTGTCTTTTACCCAGCTCACCGAATGACCATCGGGGTAAAGGTGGCCGTTGGGATCGCCGGCTTGGCACACTTGTATCACGGCCTCAGTCGAGCAGCGGATGCTAATGAGCCTGGGGTACTGCACGTGATCTTTCCGATGCACTACTTCGTATCGTGGCTCGAGCTACATACATCGGGTGTTTTCGGCGTGCATAAAAGGCCCTCGTTCTATGACAGGTGCAGCTTCCCTCGCATCATACAGTTGATTGGAGCATCAATTGTGACTCCATCGCCACGGAATGCCAGGGGTTTACTCCTTCGCCTCACACCGTTGGAGACGGGGTGTCTTTCGTCGACAAGGTGTTGACTATTGGAAAGGCGTCTACCACTACAGTGCGGCCATCGCAAGACACTTTTAAAGATGGAGCTTCAGTTTTGACGGCCAGGGAGACCCTCCACTTATATTCTATTAGACCGGGCTTCCTGGTGTTCAGGCAGAACGGTGCGGCGATTTTCATGAGGTACAATCCGCATCGTTTCGCTCAACAACTGACCTACAATCAAGGGATACCACTGGAGGCTTTCCTATCGGAACCTGTTGCTACTGAAGAAGGGATGGAGAGAGCGCTGCATCACTTCATACGTTTGAATACGGGTTCTCACTTTTTTATCAGTGAGCCGGCTTGCGCCTCACGACTCCTCAAAGTATATACAGAATGGTACAGTCATTCGACGGGAGCCGTCATAAAGGAGGAAAGGCGATTGCTGGTCGACCGTAAGGGTGCGCCTCAAGGTAGCGACCGCAACGCTCCTTTGGTGCCAAGGACCCCGGTAGTTCCCCCTCTAAAAGATGCTAGAGCCGGACCACCGCGTGCGCAGAGTCCTCCACGCGGATTGCCGCTCTCCGATATTGCGGATGCACCACCAGCGCCCTGTGCTTCAGTGGAGACAGTGGTTGTAGCCTCGCCGGAGTCTGGTGTGGGTGCGGACATCGGGACCCGCCGCCCCAAGGTGTTTGCCAAGCGTAAGTTGATCCCGGGTGCACCTAGGGTTGGTGGGCAGAATAAGAAAAAGAAGTCACTCTTCGCCGCTGACGTCGTGTTCGGTCAGGAACCCCACGCTCCCTATGGTGAGGGCCTGAGTGAATATGGGACTAACGAGGGATTAGTCATGCCACCGGATGACACGGACTTGGAGGCCGACTTCGAAGCTTCGGAGCGGTTGGTGAGGCGTGATGCGTGGCTGGCTAAGCTTGCGGAATCAGGTAATCACTAGTCGCATTTTCTATTGCATCATATCTTTATTATTGCCTTTGACTAACATTTTTCCTTCTTTTCTTCCAACAGGCATCACCACTGAAGAAGCCATTGCCGCTTCCCTCAAGACTTTCCAAGAGGAGGAACGCCTTAGAGCGTCTTTAGGCCTTAGTAAGTTTCGATTCATCAAGTTTTCATTTTCCTTGTGTTATGGTCGATCTAACCTCTCTCTTTTTATCGCAGGAACCTCAATGCCGATCCCGCCAGGTAACGTGGATATTCTGCCAGCTGCCGATGTTTCTGCTTCCTCAGGGCTACCGCGGGAGGTCCGTCTTGAAGAGCCGATGAGAGATGCCTTAAAGGCTCTGGAGGCATCTCTAAACGAGGACGACGACACCTTAATTAAGGAAGCGTCGAAGAGGTCTATCGCGACTGCCCGGGAGGAGAGGAAGCGGTCAAGGCGTGAAGTGAAGGCACGCAGGGCTGCCTTGGCCATTGGAGCGGGCCCAAGCACCGTCCCTCGTGCCGAAACTCCATCAGAAGAGCCCCCAGTCGCCTTGTTTACAGCTCATAGACAGGCGGTGCGCGCAAATAGGGAGGCTAACGATAAGTCCACCTCAGGTAATATTCCTTTCAGAATTTTGTTGTAAGAATTATGAAGTTATCGGTTCTTATATATTCTGTCCTGCAGGGCCAAGTCCAACCGAGGGGGAGGCGGAGACTGTCGAACCTGAGGAGCCAGAGAGAGAGGCATTGGTCGAGCCCGAGCCGATGGCGGACGACACAACCGAGATTGCTGGGCCCGAGATAGTGGCTGACGAAATGATCGCGTCCACTATGCCTGAGCAAGTGGTTGATGCCGAGCCCGAGGTAGCAGCAGGCGGAGCGCCTGAGACCGATGACCTCATGGCGACGGTGGACGAGACAACCGTGACTGCTGAGCCCGAGGGAGTAGCGGGTGAGGTGGACATGGTTCCTGAGGACGAGCCAACCGCTCTTTCTCAGGAGTCTGGCAATGCTCCGGTCATAGCTCTCCCCGCCTATGGCCCTCCGCCGTCTCCTGGCCTTGCGAGCACGACGATGGCCCCCATGGAGTCTGGGGATGAGGCCACGGGTGGTGGACTTATGTCGATGGAGGAGGGAGACGCCTCCGTCTCGGCTGGAGGCTCATCGGGTAAATTTTGGATTACCATTCCCCCATTTTTTATCTTGCAATCTTTCCTGACAGGTTTACCCTTGTTTTTTTTTAATGCAGGTGCGGCCAGCGCTGATGCTCCACTGCTCGAGGGAGCACCGTCAACTACTGCCTTGGTGGTGGTCACTTCTCAGCCCTCTCTTATACCATCGAAGATGTTGGAAGGTATGTGTTTGCAACCTATTAGTTTCGTCTTTCAGCCGCATAATTTATGCACTAAAGTCGTACTGTTGTGTCTTTTCAGGAGTGCTTTTTGATCATCTTTATCAAGTGTTGCTCCCACACTTCTCCTTCCCATCTGAATTCGCTTCTTCCTCTGGTAGCGCTGGTGAGTATGGTTTCCAATTGATATCTTTCTTTTTCAGTGATGGAATTATTTCTAACTTTTCCTCGTCCCGACTGCGGTGCTACAAATTGAAGGAGGGGATGAAAGATTGGCCGCGCCACCGGCCCTTCTGGCCTTGCCACCTGCCTTAGCTGGTACAGCAACTATCACATTGATAACTCCTTTTTTTTTATTTCTTGAACTGTTATCTGATTATATCTTGTTTTTTTTAGCTGTCGTTCTAGTCTCGGTGCCCTTCGAGCCTCGTGTCATAATGCCGGCGGGCTCTTTCCTGAGACGTCCGTCTTCGAAAGGCACCGCGAATAGTCTGCGCATGTTGAGCGACTACATCGAGGAACTCGACGTCGAGACCCCTACATCTGCTGCGGACTTCGCTACGGCGATTAACCCGATGCTGGTGATACTCGTAAATTTCCATGACGAGGGCGTCGTTGTGTCTTGGGTTAACCACTGCAGAGAGATCAAGGCTCGCCTGCATCAGCTGGAGTCGATGCGTCCTGCCCCTGAGGTTTTGGCCGTGAGCACTGAAAGAGCAGCGTGGATCGAGCAAAGCGCTTCTTACGTCCACCATTTAGAACAAGAAGCAGCTTTAAGGCTGAAGGAGTGTCACGAGTCTTCAAGCGAAACTGCTCGCCTACGTGCCGAAGTTGAGGCAAACGCTGCCGAGGTGAAGGCTATCTTTGTGGGCCTCCTGGAACGCATCTCTCATGGGCTGAACTTGTAGCGAAAGCTTGATGTCGCCGAGCGTGACACCCCAGGCCGTGAAGCTGCTCATCAGGCCGTTAGGGAGCAGCTTGCATCTGTCTTGCAGCAGCGGGCTCAAGTGGAGGCAGATCTGGTGGTGATGGCCGATCAAGAGAAAGTGTGGAAGGAGGCGCGCGAACAATTGCTAGAGTTATGCAAAACGCTTCCTTCCCAGTAATTCCCCTTGTATCTACATACTTGTAAAAAAATTTCTTTTTCGAATAAGATGTATCCATTCTTTATTCTTTTGTACGCTTCACCTTGTACCTGATTAAATTAACAAATAAAGATACACATTTTTCTTTGCAATGTCTTGTATTATTTCTTTGCTTTCTCCTTTCTCTTATTATCAGCAGGCTGTCTTGATAAACAGATAATATAGTAAGCATCTAGATTTCTCCAAGAGATAACGATGGCTTAGGCCGCAGGTTCAGATCTGCTGACTAAGACTTTTCAACTCCATGAGCCGTGAGGGTCTCATAGAGACTTTTCTCCCTACGGATCGAGAGGATCTCGTAGGTGGATTTTCTCCTTAGGAATCGTGAGGATTTCAAAGTGTGTTTTCTCTTATAAGTCGTAAGGATCTTATAAGAGAATTTTCTTCCTTACAAGTCGAGAGGACTCATAAGTGGTTGGTGAGTTGACTTGTTTCCGAGTCGAAGTATGGCTCCGACGGGGAGGTCTTTGGCTGACTTGTTTCCGCGACGGAGGTCATTGGTTGACTCGTTTCCACGACGGGGGTCATTTGTTGACTTGTTTCCGCGACAGAGGTCATTTGTTGACTTGTTTCCGCGACGGAGGTCATTTGTTGACTTGTTTCCGAGACGGAGGTCGTTGGTTGACTTGTTTCCGCGACGGAAGTCGTTGGTTGACTTGTTTCCACGACGGAAGTCATTTGTTGACTTGTTTCCGAGACGGAGGTCATTTGTTGACTTGTTTCCGAGACGGAGGTCATTTGTTGACTTGTTTCCGTGACGGAGGTCATTGATTGACTTGTTTCCGTGACGGAGGTCATTTGCTGACTTGTTTCCGCGACGGAGGTCATTTGTTGACTTGTTTCCCAGACGGAGGTCATTGGTTGACTTGTTTCCGTGACGGAGGTCATTTGCTGACTTGTTTCCGTGACGGAGGTCATTTGTTGACTTGTTTCCGAGACGGAGGTCATTGGTTGACTTGTTTCCGCGACGGAGGTCATTTGTTGACTTGTTTCCGAGATGGAGGTCATTGGTTGACTTGTTTCCGCGACGGAGGTCATTTGTTGACTCTAGGTTGTCTGTGAACCGTAGAGTCTTGGAACTGGGGACTTTGCCGTAGCTCCGATTGGTGATGTCACGTTTGTGTCCTGCTGAAATAAGAAGGAACGCCGCTGTTGGTCTTCAGGCTGTAGATGTGGTCGTCGAGATCTGACTTCCCTTTGACGCAGTCTGGTGGGGAAATGTAGTCCCCTTTTTATTTGTGCCCTTAGATTGTATACAGGGATCGATGTGATCTCAACTGTAGGGCAAAAGTCTCATTCATTTTTATTGTTTTATTTCCGCGATGCTCTATCATTTCAGCTTTTACGTCGCGAAGGTCGCGATTGCCCAATCATTTCGGCTATTTTCCGCGGTGCCTAATCATTTCGGCTATTTATTTTATTTTTACTCGCTGCTTTTTATCGCGAGTTGCCCAATCGTTTCGGCTATTTATTTTATTTTTACTCGCTGCTTTTTTTTGCGAGTTGCCCAATCATTTCGGCTATTTTGTATGCATACGTTTTTACTTGCTGCTTTTTATTGCAAGTTGCCCCATCATTTCGGCTATTTCGTATGCATGTGCGGCCTACCGGCTTTTCACCGTAAACCTGAAATTAGACACACAACTGGGATATTTCCAGGAGCGAATCATCATTTGCCTCCGTCGATGTCGAACAAAGATGGCTTAGCGAACAGGGTTAAGGTCCTGTCGGCTAAGGCTTTTGACTTCATGAGCCGTAAGGGTCTCACAAAAGTATTTCTCCCTACAAGCCATGTGGATCTCGTAGGTGTATTTTCTCCTTAGGAATCGTGAGGATTCCTAAGTGTATGTTCCTCTGTAAGTCGTAAGGATCCTACAAGAGGGTTTTCTCCTTATAAATCGAGAGGACTTATAAGGGTTGTTCATCATACGTACATATCCCCAGTCACGGATGGGACTTGGTTAGGGAAATGTTTATTCGCGCCCGTGGATTGAATACAAGGGTCAGTATTGAACCACTTGTAGGGCAATATCGAAGGTTGTGGGGGTTGCTTAAGTACAGGTTTAGGTCTCTATAACTTAAGACTTTCAAATCTTATGAGCCGTGAGGGTCCCATAAGAGAGTTCTCCTTACGAGTCGTGAGGTCTCTCAAGTGTATTTTCTCCTTAGGAATCGTGGGGATCCCCAAATGTGTTGTCCTTTGTGAGTCGTAAGGATCTCACGCGGGTGGTTTCTCCTTACAAGGTCGAGAGGACCCTGTAAGTGTCCTTTAACGAGGTTGTGCCCTTTCAGATTTTCACAAACACTCGCCGGTAGTCCTGCTGTTTTTACTCACGGAGCCCTTTTGGGTTTTCATCCGTGCCCTTTTTGCTTATAGACATACATTTTCTTTATTTATTTTTATTTTTATTTTTTTTACGAGGTCGCACCCTTTCGGGTTTTCACGAACACTCGCCGGTAGCCCTGCTGTTTTTACTCACGGAGCCCTTTCGGGTTTTTATCCGTGCCCTTTTTACTTATGGACATACCGTTTTTTAATATTTTTTTAAATATATTTTTTCCCCTTTTTCTTTTATTCATCTCGTCAGCCTGAAGATGCTGCGGTAATAGTTTAAAGACGTTTCGGTCCTTCGTTAGTTTAAGGACGTTTCGGTCCGTCATTAGTTTAAGGACGTTTCGGTCCGTCCAGGAGAAGGCTGGCTACTGCTTATAAAGTTTGAGCTTAGGAAGATAGCGAGCGGACATAGTCGTCGTCATCTATCATTGACCTAGGCAGTAACTCACTAAGCGTAGTATTTCTTTAGGAATCGACCGTTTATTGGCCTGTAAGGCCTTTCACCGTGCATATTCACGAGTAGATAGGCTCCACCCTGGTAGACCTTATCTATGATATATGTGCCTTCATAGTTTGGCTCGAATTTTCCCCGTTTAGCGCGATTGGGGATCATAGGCCTTTTGACCACTAGCATGAGTTCGCCTTGGCGGAATGTCCTCGGCCAGGTCTATCTTTCATATGAGCGCGTCATCTTTGCTTTATAGGCCTCTAGATTTTGTTACGCTATGAGCAGGGTTTCATCAAGGGCATCAAGCTCCTCAAGCCGAAGGTGAGCATTTTCTTCGTCCGTCAGCTCGTAGTGGACTGCCACTCGTAGAGAGGGTAACTCTATCTCGAGGGGGAGTACTGCTTCTGTACCGAATACCAATGCGTATGGCGTTGTGTTCGTGGCTGTCTTGAACGTAGTTCGATACGCCCAGAGAGATTCTTGCAGTCTCTCGTGCCAGTCCTTCTTATTTCGGGACACCGTTTTCTTCATGATCTTTGTCAAGGTCTTGTTGAAGGCCTCAGCTAGACCGTTAGCTCGTGGATTATAAACTGAGGAATATCTCCAGTCTATATTATGCTGTTGCGCGAAGCGACTGATTTTGTGGCTTCTATAAGCTAGCCCGTTATCGGAGATGATCCGTCGCGGAGTTCCAAACCGATATATGATGTGCGTCTTGAAGAAATGAAGGATATTCTCTGTCTTCACTTCCCTCAGCGGTACCGCTTCTACCCATTTGGAGAAGTAGTTAGTCGTCGCCAGGATGAAACGATGTTCCTTAGACGATGCTGGTTCGATGGGGCCGACTATGTTAGTTCCCCACATTTCGAATGGCCAGCTAGCCACTGTCGGGTGTAGCGGATTTGGATGCTGGTGGATGAAGTCCTCATGGATTTGGCATGAGTGGCATTGCTTCGCATATTCAAGGCAGTCCTGAATCATCGTGGGCCAGTACTAGCCTATCCGTTTGATTTTCAACTTCATCTTTGGGCCTGCTTGGTGAGAACCGCAGATTCCATCATGAACTTCTTGAATGACTCTTTTCGCTTCGTCAGGTCCCAGACATCTCAACCACAGAGAATCAAATGACCTATTGTACAGCGTATCATTGACGAAGGCGAAAGACATAGCTCATTTCATAAGCTGATGTCTCGAGGACGCATCTTCGGGCGCTCGACGGTATTTGAAGTAGTCTATAAAGACTTCTCTCCAATCCTCGGTATTTTCCCGATCTTTTATTTGCAGGGTCGTCTGCTCAGTCGCTCCCTTTTCTTCGGGTGATTCCGGGGATATTTCTGCTGGGGCAAGCACCCGACGGCTTTGTATCATGATTCTTACGTCATCGAGGTTCTCATCAGCCAGTTCCTTAGCGAGCTTGGCCAATGCGTCCGCTTTGCTGTTTTCCGTGCACGGTATGTTTTCCAGAGTATAGGAGGGAATTTGGGTCAACAGTTACTGCACCTTTTCGCCGTACTTCACCAACTCTGGTTTGCACGTTTGGTAGTCGCTATTTACTTGACTAACGACCAGCTGGGAGTCTCCGTATATGAGGAGGTTTTCAATTCCCATGTCGATGGCGATCTCGAGGCCTGCTATCAAAGCTTCGTATTCGGCTTCATTGTTCGTCCTCGGCTCTGTTAGGGAGAAGGCAAAGCGCATTATCCCTCCTTGTGGAGTTACAAAGATGAGTCCTACCCCCGATTTGATTATAGGGGTGCCTTATTCGCGCTTCTTCACGGAAGATGCTCCATCGAAATAAAGCTCCCATCGGGTATCACCACCGTCGATCGCATCAAACGCATGTTCGTCTGGAAGATCGTAATTCAGAGGAGAATCGGCGGGTATCGGATGCTCAGCGAGGAAGCCAGCGATGGCCTGGCCTTTGACTGCCTTGAGAGGTTGATATGTTATCGAGAACTCCATCAAGAGCATGGCCCATTTAGCGAGTCATCCCGTCAATATGGCCTTTGACATTAAATATTTAAGAGGGTCCACCTTCAAAATGAGACGGACCTCATGCGCTAACGCATAGCGTCTGAGCTTTGTTATCGCAAAGATCAATGCCAGGCAGTGTTTTTCAATGGGGGAGTAGTTGCTTTCTGCCCCCAGTAGAACTCGACTTAAGTAGTAAAGTGCTCTTTCCTTCCCTTGGTCGTTCTCTTGCGCCCATAATGCGCCTAAGGAACCTTCGAGGGCAGTTGTATAAAGAATGAGGGGCTTTCCCTTGACCGGAGCAGCCAACACTGGCGGGTTCTGCAGGTATTGCTTGATCTCGTCTAGCGCGCTTTGGCATTTTTGGTCCCAGACGAACGGGGTTCCCTTCTTCATCAGGTGGCTGTAAGGACGGCACTTGCCTGAAAGGTTGGCTATAAATCGTCGTATATACGCAAGCTTTCCTTGGAGAGACCGCAGCTGTTTGAGAGTTCTTGGCGGGGGCATTTCCATGATCGCTTTGATCTTCGACGGATCTATCTCAATACCTCGGTGTCGGACGATGAATCATAGGAATTTGCCTGAGGAAGCTCCGAATGCACACTTGAGAGGATTCATCTTCAAGTTGTATTGTCGAAGGCGTTAAAATACGGTCTTCAAATGCTCGAGATGTTCCTCGTATGATTTGCTTTTAACCACGAGATCGTCGATATAGCATTCGACGATTTCGTGTATAAGGTCATCAAAGATTTGCGTCATGGCTCTCTGATAAGTGGCACCGGCGTTCTTTAGACCGAAGGGCATCACCTTGTAACAGAATATACCCAAAGGAGTCCTGAAGGCGGTATGCTTCTGGTCTTCAGGATGCATCTTTATCTGATTATACCCTGATGAGCCGTCCATAAAGGAGAAAACCTCATGGGTGGACGTATTGTCTATCATCAGTTCGGTGACTGGCACTGGGAAATCTTCTTTCGTGCAAGCTTTATTGAGATCCCGGAAGTCTACGCATATGCGCACTGTCCCATTTTTCTTCATCACCGGGACGATGTTGGCGATCCACTCGGGATACTGGACCTCTTGAATAAAGCCAGAGTCGATCAGCTTCTTGACCTCGGCGTTGATGCTCATTTCAAGCTTGAGCCGCATTCTTCTCGGCGCCTGTTTGACTGGCTTGACGTCCGGGGATATTGCCAATTTGTGCACAGCAATTTCTGGATCTAGTCCCGGCATTTCGAAATAGTTCCATGCGAAGCAATCTTTATGCTGCATAAGCAGGTCTTTTAATGAAGCCACCTTCTCTTCAGACAACAGCTCACTA
The DNA here is from genome assembly GCA_030015575.1 of Agapanthus africanus. NCBI lineage: Eukaryota > Viridiplantae > Streptophyta > Magnoliopsida > Asparagales > Amaryllidaceae > Agapanthus > Agapanthus africanus. The sequence goes on along the minus strand of JASDDO010000019.1, from coordinate 886,586,492 downwards.
ATGAATGTCGGTCGCGGATCGTTCGCCGTTCCCAACTCAATTTTCTTGAGGTTATCTGCAGTGGTATGGATTCCATCTTCCAGCTCTTTTGGCGCTGGTAGGAATTCTGAGATCACCTCGTCGCTATTGTTTTCGAAGCACCAGGGAAGGTCATCCACGTTCTCGGGCTCTTCTTTTGATATTGTTATCATGTGACAAGTACGAATTCGCTTCCAATCCCAATGTGGAACTGGTTCTTCTTTCGTGGCCTTGGGTTCATGATTCTGTGGCGGTGCCACCCTCTAGTTGTCAGACAGAGCGAACTTGCCAAGCTAATACTGATTTTCGACCCAATTCTTAAAGGTGAAGCAGTCTTTGAGAGGCTGCCCTATCACTCGGTGATAAGGGCAATATTCTGGGTGTGAGACTTCGCCTGCTTGCTCGAGATGTTTCGACTCCGGTAGTGTAAGCATCTGATGTTTTAGAGCGAGGTCAAGTATTTTCTTCGTCTTGTCCCGAGGAAAAGAGTATGCCCGACCCATTTTTCTTATGAGGGATAGATCGGAACCGTTCGATTCCCACTTGTGTGATCTCTTAGTCCCGCTTCGTTGCTGTTGAGCGTCTTTTTCGCGTTTCGACTTATTTCTGCCTCTGCGTCGAGCCCTCTTTATAACAGGTTGACAAGGAGCGGCATCTTCATTTTTCACAGCCTGTTGGAGGAGGCATTGCGTTTTGGCTTTCTCGTAGATGGCCATTTCGCGGTTATGGTCGTCTCGGACTTTTTGACCAGCTTCCCTTATAAGCTTGTCCATTTGTTCTTCGAACGACGGACTGGGCACTTTTGTATCTGGAAATTTCACTGGTTTAGGATTAGCGTCCTCCCACTGAGCGTCCGCTTCTTCATCGAAGTCATATACGACGTAGCAACCGTGGAGTAGCTCTCGTTTCTTGGACCGAATATATCCAAGCTCGATTATTTCCATTCTCCCATTAGGCAGCTTATGTTGAGTCCCGGGAACGTTCCAGACTTTGTCATAGAACTTGGCTTTTCGAACGGTCTGCTTGAAGGATATCCCCTGGCGCTTTAGCAGCCTCTTCAAGCCCTCTGTATAATATCTGGGGAGACGGATGGGCTGAAGCCTGTCAAGCGTAGGATCCACACCATGCCAGATTTCTTTCTCCACTTTGGTTTCTTCAGAGCGGTAGAATAAAATTGCTTTTTCGCCTTCTCGCCTGGGAGGGATATAGAACGTCCGCAACTCCTCTACACTGTAGATATCAAGTGCATCCAGTTCTTTATGGTGTCTAGGTGGAACCATGGCGATTTGTAGACTTTGCTCTTCGTCAGCGGACGTTTGTATTGAAGGTCGAGCAGAAAATACAGCATGGACTTCATCTTCCGAGTCGCTACCGAAGATCAACGTAGGAGCAGATGGTCCCGTCTTGTTGTATTAGGGTTGGCCCGAATAAACTATCTCCTCTTCCTCCTCGGTATCATTGCTGAAGACAGGGATGGTGGCATTAGCTTTATTTTTCGGCTTGTGACACCTCTCCGTGTTTTTGAAATCCGGTAAGAAGTATTTGGTATCTTCATATTTGCGGACTTCGTTCACAGAGAACGGGTTCAGTTCTCCCGCCACGGTATACTCGAGACCATCCTTAGAATACTTCATACACTGGTGTTGCGTAGAAGGGATGACGTTGTACTCGTGTAACCATGGTCGGCCGAGCAGGGCATTGTAGCATGTCTTGGCGTCTATGACGTGGAACTTAATGTTCGTGACGAGTAGCCCAAAACATAGCGTCAGTATCACAGACCCAAGAGTTCTTGATGACTGGGAGTTGAACCCGGAGATAGTGATCTTGTCCCGAGCAAGGTGCTGCACGCTCATGCAGATTTCTTTTAACGCCCGCACATTGAGGAGGTTAACGGAGGATCCATTGTCGATCAGGATTTTGCCTATCTTTATATCGTGGCAGTATCCTGAGACATAAAGGGGGCGATTGTGTTCGCACGTCCCAAGGAGAAGGTCTTCATCACCAAAAGCGACATCAGCAGTGTGCACTTCCTCCAATTCATCCTTCATCTTTTCCTCGGCCAGGAAAGCTCGGAATTGTTCTGGATCCTGCAATGCCTTGACTAACGAATCCCTCGCCTCCTTTGATAGCAAAAGGGCATCAAGAATGTTGAGCTGCGAAAGTAGTTTTCTCAGATGCGCTAAGACGTTGTAATCCACCTTATTTCTCTTCGGCGGGTCCTTGGCACTTAGCTCCTCCACAACTTGGTCATCTAAGACGATATCTTCAGGGACCTTCTCTTTTCCCTTATCTTTTTTATTTGAGGGTCCGAGATTCTTTTCGGGAAGCGTGCGATTACGTAGCCGAATATTTTCGCAGACCTTCGGCTCTTCTTCTTTTCCCGAGGTGGACTCTTTAAAGAGAGGGCCGAGCTCCAGCTCCTCATCAGAATCGGTCCAGAATGTAGGCACCTGTGATCCCCCGGCGTTAACCATGCGACAATCACCGGTAGTTCTGTTAAACCCTTCGGTCATATTTTTCTGCTCCCGACGAGTTTTGCGCTTCTCCCGCTTAAAATGTTGTCGATGAGCAACATATCCTTGCCACCATCTATCGAAAGCTTTGCACTTTTCAGTGGGGTGCGAAATCTTCTGATGATATAAGCAATAGGAGGAGTGCATTTCCATTTCATCAGTAATGTTTCCTTCGGAGGAGGGTAGCTTCATGCCCATTGATATGACCTTAGCAAACCTTTTTCTCATCTTGAATTTGCTTTTGTCAGTAGTGGATGTATTGTGCTCCAGCGGGAGTGTTTCAGCTCTTTCGTCAAGTCGCTGGCGCTTGGCCCTTTCAAATATAGCCGTCTCGCGTTCTCGATCAGCTTTACTTTTCAACCGAGCTTCGTTAAGGAATGCGTCAATTACTTCATCTGATGGCCCCAGAATTTTTGGTTCGGGATCTGCCCCCAGATTTTCAGTGCAAGGAGTCTCTTCATCGTCTGTCAACGAATGGGAGATCATATGGCAGCTCGCTACGTATTCTTCAGATTCATCTGATGAACTTTCTCTCTCACCTTCCTCTTGAAAGACATGGTTGAGAAACTCTTGGAGTGTAATGGGAGTCCGTGCTTTCTGGTTGTATTCCTCCAGCGCGTCAATTTGTTTTTGTAAGTCTGTGCGCTTGTCGCCAGGCTTCACAGGCTTCTTAGATTTCTTCTTCTTTTTCTTCGAAGATTTTGACGGCTGGTTGTGAGTGCTTGGGCCACCACCATCGGTCTTCGGAGTTGGACGTGGCTTCAACATCCCCTCAATGACCTACGGTTCCAACGGGTTCTTCCACTTGATCGCTGGGCATGTCCGAAGATTGTTCAGCATTCTCTTTGTCTTGGCCGATAGTACAACCTCCCATGGGGCTTCTTTAACGAGAGAGCACGTTGCCCCCGGCGTATTCATCCTTTTAGAGGCGTGAGGTTGCGGCGGATTCACTTTCCATCTGTCGGATAACGCAAACTTGCCCTGTTGGTATTGGTCTTCAAGCCAATTTTTGAAGACGTAGCAATCTTCGATCGGATGACCCAGTACCCGGTGATAGGGGCAGTAGTTGGGCTCATTGACATCATTTGGTTGTGACGGACGTTTTGGCTCCGGCAGATTTATGAGTCGGTTGCGCAACGCCAGCTCGAATAATCTTCTCGTTTTATCTCGGGGAAACGAGTAAGGACGTCCTAGTATCTTCTCAAGGGGTATCAGCGAACGCATATTATTTTGACGAACAACCGGCTTCGAGTTACTCGGCTGTTGTTGAGCATTAGCGATAATGATCGCTTTTCCCTTCCCCTTTTCATTTCGGGAGTCCGGCTTTGGAAGAGGGGGTTTATGGCCCATCTGATCCATTTGCGCTAGCTTGTCAATCAAGGCCTGGAAGGTAGTCGGCTTGAAGAACATCATAAATTGCGAGATGGTTGCTAGTGGATCAAGGGTTCCCACAAACATACCCACTGCAGGAGCTTCCTCAATGCGCTGCTCGCACTTTGATCATAAGTTCCGCCACTGTATAGCATATTGAACCCATGTCTCGCCTGGCTTCACTTTGGCGTTAATCAGTGCCGTCATCGGGGTGCGTTCGCTGGCGCTTGCAAAACGCTGGGTAAACAACAGCTCCATCTCCGCGAAGGTCTTGATAGAGTCGTTCGGGAGCTCAGAGTACCACTCGAACGCTGTATGTGATAAGCTTCCAACGAACTGGCGAAGCAACAGTTTGTCATCGCCGCCAGTGTTTCCGCAGAGTGCCCTGAACTGGACAACATGCTGGTGGGGATTGCCTGTCCCCTTATAGACATGGAACTTGGGAATTGTGTAGCCCGGCGGGTACTTGATCTGGTCGTACCAACTCGGATACGGTCGTCCTGTTTTTACAACCTGACCGGCTGCTTCAGTCGCATGATGAACCCGTATTTGTTGGGTTATGTACTCATCCAGGTCAGCCTTGGAGATTGTCTCCTCCTTAGCTGTTGACAGAGCTGGCGGAGGATTTGACGTCTCTCCCCTATCATCTTCAAGGATGATCGGGGGATCTTCGGCCGGAGGATCTTGTTTGATCATCATCCCCACCATGTCTTAGAACAGGAGCCCCATACGCTTTATGTTGGCTGCCTGTTCAGCAGCCTCTTTATCCTTCTTCTCCAATATTTGACGAAGGAATTCGGCGTCGGTTTCTTGCTCCTGGCGTTCATCCGAGGACGTTTCAGGGCTTTCTTTTGGCCCAGTAAGTGCGGCCATAGCGTTCATCATCTCTTGGAGCTTCTGCTGCTGCTCCTGCGCTTTGGTCACTGATCGTGTAAGCGGTCGATGACCCGTAGATATGCGACTGTCCTCTTTACCAGACGCCATGTAAACGGTATAAACTACAATGCCCCCTGACTTAGGGCGTTTGGGTTCACCACCTTTGATATTCGCCACAGGTGTAGGGACTTTCTCTGGCCTTCTTCTCTTATGGGCCGTTGAAGTTGTGGGGGCCGTTGCTTTGGGCACCCAAGTGGTCGTCAACTTTCGTTGCTTGATCGGGGTATTTTCTTCTTGCCGACCTTTTGACTTCTTCTGTTGGCGAGAGAAATTAGGATCAATCACAGATTCTCGAACTCGTCGCCATGTTCTGTAGATCTTGGAGGATAGTGATTGACGAGACCGCTCCGGCTTTCCTGCTTCCACGGCGATCTCTACCGGTGGAGGAGATCTTTTGAGCACCGCAGTTGGCGAGTTTCTGTGTACCCTGTTCAGCAACTCAAAGCTGTTCCCAGTTGGAACAGCAGCATTAACTTCCACCGTTGGAGCTGGTGGAGTTATCCCAGACGGGGAGTTGCCCCTGGTCTTCCTTATCCGGTACCAGTGGCGTCGACGGGCGCGATGAGTTGTCGGTATTGGTTCAGAGACAGAAATGGCCTTGTCTTTCCCCCTATTCAGGTGTGGGACTGTTGCCGGCGTTAGCCTATTGAAGACTGATGTCTTTTGAGCAGCAGGAGCAGGAGTGGGAGTTGGGACGGTCAGTCTTGTAAATACCGATCTCTTAGCAGGAGAAGCCGCCTTGACGACTTCAGGAACAGGTTTGGCTACTCTTTTTGGAATAACCTTTTCTGGGACCGCAAGCTTCATTTTGGGCCTGCAGGAGTTTTGGCCCAGTCTGGAGCAGACCGAAGTGCTGGTGTTGGGCGACCCGTTGAGAGGGGCCGCAGTAACTGTAAGTCGATCGAAGACCGACTTCTTAGGAGCTTCTTGTACGGGCACAGGGGTGCTGAAGCTTGTTGGAGAAAGCATGGTTCCGAAAAACAGCCCTATGGTGGCTTGAGTAATCTGCTCCACAGGCATGGTGAACAAAGAGGCCGCTTGGGGCCCGTAGGTTATGCCCCCAGTTGAGGTAGGACGCGAGTTGCAGCTGCAGTTGGAGCACTTCGAACAGGTGAATGCCATTGCTGTTAGATTGCTGCGCCAAGCAAGAGACCAAATCTTAGTAACTTGAAATCCAAAAGCAACCATTAACAAACCGCGATTCGTTCGCGAAGACGACACACGAAGTGTGAAGTGGAAAGAGGAAAAGGTCCCACCGGGTGTGCCAGAATCTGTTCCCCTCCGAACGGCAGCCGAGACGTGAGGGCGTCTGGCCTATGATTCGGGGCAGATGCTATATGGTTTTACCCGTCCACCTCTCCGAAGATGCCAAGTTGATTTATGGCACCGTGTATCGGAGGTTTAGATGGGTGCGACCGATGTAGCAGACTTCGTTAGATTCCCTCTCGTTTGAGGGGTTTTTTATTGTGGGGATGCTCTTCCCTGTAGGCGCAAGCCCCTGCAGTTAATTACGCTACCGCATCGCGATAGCCACTTTCTCCTTCTCCAGAATTTCACTTCGTGTCGTGTGTGTTTGTTTTGTTTGTGATTGCCCGTGGATTGTATACGGAGACTAAGTGATGCCGTCGCCTGTAGGACGTGAATTAGTCCAAATCTGTATTTACTTAGATTTGGATTTGGTGTTTTAGTTTAAGGATGCGTTAGCCATTTTTAGGCTAAGATCGACTTAAACGTTCGTTAAGGATACGTTAGTCTAATTTGAGACTAAGATCAACTTAACGGGATCGTTTGGATCCGACAAGAGAGCAATTGGCTCTATTGTTTAGTTTAATGACGTTGCGGTTGATAGGTAGTTTAAGGACATTGCGGTCCATATTCCAGTTTAGGGACGTGGTGGTCCATGGGTAGTTTTAAGGACATTGCGGGCCATTACCAGTTTAGGGACATGGTGGTCCATATTCCAGTTTAAGGACATAGGGGTCCATATTTAGTTTAAGGACGCTTAAGTCCGCGGGTTTAAGGATCCCACAATCCATATCTTGGTTTAAGGACGCTTAAGTCCATGAGTTTAAGGACCCCACAGTCCGTGTTGATGTGTGGTTGTCGGGACCCGTCACCTCTCTGACGTCGTTGAAGGATTACAACGATAGGAGTCAAAGGAGTTCGGAGATGTACCCTCGAACCGGATGTAAATTGGTTTAAGAGAGCAGCTGTGCTCAGTCAATTTAATTTGAGGACTTACGGCCATCATTGGGCTAAGTCGAGTTGAGAATATTCAACTTTATTTTTTATTTTTGGTCTATCAGACCTGTGCTAGGGCTTTGCCCATGTTTAATAATGCATAGCATTAATCTTGGTCTCTGTTGGACCTTTATTTGGGCTCTGCCCCTTTTAAATGATGCACAACATCTGTTCTGGTCTGATAGACCCTTGTTTGGGCTCTGATGCATTGCATCTATTTTTACTTGGGCTCTGATGCATTGCATCTGTTTGAAAATAATGCATAGCATTTACTAGGCCTGTTAGGCCTTTTTAATTGGGCTGAGCCCTTCTTTTTAATGATGCAGTGCATCAATTATCTGACAAGGGCCATGTGTCTTGTCAGGCGCTTTGCGCCAATAAATGAGTGCAAGCGCTTGCGGGGGTGACACGTGTCGCGCAAGCGCAGTGCGCTGCACCAGTGTGCTGCGCTTGCGCTGCCGACACGTGGCGCGCTTTGGTGAGTTGCGCCAAATTCAGAGAGCAAAGCTCTATTTTAAAAGCGCACAGCGCAAGTGAGTCAGATGCTGACACGCGGCGCTCTCTGGTGGCTTGCGCCAACCCAGGAGCACAGCAGTGCAGTTTTTTGCATGTGCAAGGCACTATTTCAATAATCTTGAGAATCTTTAAGATTCCAGAACCAATGGTTCACAAGTGCAAAGCACTATTTTTATTTGTTTTTTTTATTGAAGATCATTGATCTTGTTCTTAGATCAATGATCTATTTGAAGAAATTCTTCTATCTTAAAGGTTTTTACCTTTTTCTTTTTGAAATTTCTTCAGAGTTCTCTCTGTTTGAAGTTCTTGATTTTTCACAATGTTTTTTTTGTGGGTCTAGGGGTCTTTATATAGTGCTCATAAATTTGTTAAATTTGTTAAAAAGATCTTTCTCTGAGTGATTTGGAGAATTTTCCCCACCGTTGGATCTTTGATCCGAGGGCTTCTGTTTTACAGAAGGTAATCTTCTTGTTTTAAGAACAGAAATATCTTGCTAGAATTTAATTCTGTTTGGCGCAAACGCCCCAGCGCGTGACACGTGTCAAGCAGCGCAGAGCGCAGCGCAACCGCGCTTGCGCAACTGCGCTGCTTGACACATGTCGCGCAGCGCACGGCGCAGCGCATCTGCGCTGACACGTCTCGCGCAGCACACGGCGCAGCGCATCTGCGCTGACACGTGTCGTGCAGTGCACGGCGCAGCGTATCTGAGCTGACACGTGTCGCGCAGCGCAGCGCTCGCGCAACTGAAGCGTTGCTTCCTTTAATTTTGTTTTAAATAGAGCTTTGCTCTGATTGGGCGCGCTGCTTTGGGCGCTGCGCTGATGTATCAATTTTTGACACGTGGCGCGTTGCGCGCAGCGCAAAGAATCTGAAGCGTTACTTCGAATTTTGAATTTTGAAATTCAAACAGAGCTTTGCTCTGATTGGGGGAAACAACTACTCCTAACTGGTCCAAAGCGACAAGTTGTGAGATATCCCTCAAATCGCCTCTTCACCGCCAATTGTGGTCAGGTAAGTACAAGTTAAGAAAGGAGGGATCCGCTCACGAATCACCGTGAGACGGGCCTTTAAAGTTACCTTTCTCACTTGTCTAGCCTAGGCACCACAAAATCAGGTTTAGATAAACGACTGAATACCCACAACCTTCCTCTGTCCTAATGAGTGCGACAGTCCTTAATTGGCTGATTCTACATATTTTTATTATTAACTCAAAAGTTATTTATTTGTAAAGATGTATCAATACTAAATCTTTTAGAAATGGTTTTATTAAGTAAAGGGTATTTAAATGAAAATGTTTGTTTTTCCGTATTCTAAGTTCTCGAGGGTATCGTGTTATGTTGCATATGAGTGTGTGAGGAGGTAGGTCATTACCTCGTGGTCTACTTAAAGGTATAGCAAGTTTAATGTAGTTAAATGTATAATTGAAATTGTTTACCCCAATCAGAGCAAAGCTCTGTTCAAATTCCAAGACGGGAGATGAAGCAACGCTTCATCTTCCCCCAATCAGAAACAAAGCTTTGCTTTGAAAATTTAAACTTTAATAAATGAAGCAACGCTTCAGATCCTTTGCACTGCGCGCGACGCGCCACGTATCTGGCGCAGATGCATTAGCGCAGCGTCCAACAAGGCGCGCCCAATTAGAGCAAAGCTCTGTTAAAGGAAGCGCCGCGCCGCGCTCTGCGACACGTGGCAGCGCAGTTGCGCTACGCTGTGCGCTGCGCGACACGTGTCAGCGCAGATGCGCTAGCGCAGATGGACCGTTTCATAAAAAAAAAAGAAGGGGCTAAGTGCCAAAGGCAATTTATCCATGCAAAATTACATGCACTTGATAATAACAAATTAAAATCATACGATGCACAAGCACAACAGAGAACTAAAATAAAAGAACCCTTAACAGACAATGAGGTACTTGATTAAAAAGAAAAATACTTATTCATTATTATTGTTATTATATTTAAAAAAGATCACCGAATACGGGATCAGAAAGACAAGGGTTCACAAAAAGAAAACGAAGATTATTCAGCTCCCTCTCCGTCTTCTCCATCATGTCGAAATGGCGATCCTCCCGAGGGGTATCCAATGGTCGACGCCACACTCCTCGGAAAAAGTGGCGATGACGACCCGACGAGCCCGTATCTGGCTCAGCAAGTGGAAAGAGCAGTCCCTCAGGACTTTGGTGATCAAGTGCGCTTCAAGAAAGCACTCAATCTTATCCTCGACGGCATCCAGCATTGCTGAGGACATCTCTGCTGGAGGAGGGGGAATGTCGGCGAGCACCGAGGCAAGGATCATCCGAAACCAAATGGAATGCGGAGGGATAGGAGACCCCACACGAGTCAAAAGCTCGTGCATTGCAGCGTCACATTGCTCGTCCGAGAGAGAAGGGTCCACCAGGCGCGCAGCAAAACGGGGAACGATGTCCCGAATCGGCACCTCCCATGGTTGTCGGCGAGCATGAGGGCGGTTGCAAGCCATGATCGAAGAAGTTCTCTGAAAATGAAGAAAAGGCTCAGCCTTGAATTATATATATATAGACCCAAGCACAGAAAATTCTGTGCACAACGAAATCATTTCCAAGGCCCGGGAAATCAGAATTTTGGAAATACAAGTTTGACTTGAAAAAAGGAGATGAAAAGATATCTCAGGCCGAGGCGACGCTTCTGATTTTCCCAAAATCTAAGTTTTAATAAATGAAGCAACGCGTCAAAATCCCATGCGCTGCGCACAACGCGCCACGTGTCAAAAGCTGATACGGCAGCGCAGCGCCCAAGGCAGTGCGCCCAATCAGAGCAAAGCTCTATTTTAAGCAAAATTAAAGGAAGCAACGCTTCAGTTGCGCAAGCACTGCGCTGCGCGACACGTGTCAGCGCAGATGCGCTGCGCTGTGCGCTGTGCGACACGTGTCACGCGCTAGGGCATCTGCGCCAAACAGAATTAAAATTCTAAAGAAATTTTTTCTATTCTTGTTAAAACAAGAAGATTTTCTTCTGTAAAACAGAAGCTCTTGATCAAAAATCCAACGGTGGGGAAAATTCCCCAAATCATTTAGAGAAAGATCTCTTTAACAAATTTAACAAATTTATGGGCACTATAAAAAGGACCCTAGACCTCAATTCAAAGGGATCAACATTTTTATAAAAAAAAAGAGAGAAAGAGAACTCTGAAGAACTCCTCAAGAACAAAAAAGGTAAAAACCTTTAGAGAAAGAGAAAGTTCTCTTATGAATAGATCATAGATCTAAAAACAAGATCAATGATCTTTAATTATAAAAATAAAATAAAATAGTGCTTTGCACTTTTTATGAACCTTTGGTTCTTTGAGATAAGAAAAACAAGAAAAACTTATTTTTCTTTGATCTAAATTAGATCAAGAAATCAAATAGTGCTTTGCACTTCTGTTCTTGAATCTAAAAGATTCTTAGTGCTTTGCACTTGCAAACTGCGCTGTTGCGTTCTTAGGAGAGCGTCACGTGTCAGCATCTGAACCACTTGCGCCATGCGCTTTAAGATAGAGCTTTGCTCTATGTGATTGGCGCAACTCACCAGAGTGCGCCATGTGTCAGCAGCGCAAGCGCAGCGCACTAGCATAGCGCACTGGCGCAGCGCACTGCGCTTGCGCGACACGTGTCAACACTACAAGCGCTTGTGCTCTCTGATTGGCGCAAAGCGCCTGAAAATGCAATGCATTTTCTAAAAGGGCCAGGCCCAAATCAAAAAGACCAACATGCCAAAATAAATTGCAAAGCAATAAAAAAGGGCAGAGCCCAAACAAAATGGATGCTCTGCATCATTTATAAAAGGGCAGAGCCCAGTTCAAACAAAAATAGAAAATAATGCAATGGGCCAAGCCCTAGTACAGGCCCAAAGCAAATAAAATGTTGAACATTTTCAACTGGACTTAGCCCAATTTTGGCCGTAAGTCCTCAAATTAAATTGATTGAGCAAGATTGCTCTCTTAAATCAATTTACGACCGGTTCGAGGGTACATCTCCGAACTTCTCTGACACACATCGTTGTAATCCTTCAACGACGTCAGAGAGGCGACGGGTCCCAACGACCACACATGAATACGGACTGCGAGGTCCTTAAACTCGTGGACCGAAACGTCCTTAAACTAATATTGGACCGAAACGTCCTTAAACTAATGTTGGACCGGAACGTCCTTAAACTAATATTGGACCGAAACGTCCTTAAACTAATGTCGGACCGGAACGTCCTTAAACTAATGTCGGACCACCACGTCCCTAAACTGGAACATGGACCACCACGTCCTTAAACTGGAACATGGACCACCACGTCCCTAAACTACCTATGGACCACTACGTCCCTAAACTGGAACAATAGAGCCTCCTAATGCTCTTTTGCCGGATCTAAACGATCCCGTTTAAGTTGATCTTAGCCCCCAAACACGGCTAACGTATCCTTAAACATTCAAATGGACTATAAACTCCAAATCAACCTTGGTTCAAGGGTACATCTCTGAACTCCTCTGACATCTGCCGTTGTAATCCTTCAACGACGTTAGAGAGGTGACGAGTCCCGATAGCCAGATATTAAATGGATTATCACGTTAAGTTGATCTTAGTCTCAAACAGGACTATCGTATCCTTAACGAACGTTTAAGTTGATCTTAGCCGCAACGCGACTAATGCATCCTTAAACTAAAAACACCAAACCCAAATCTAAGTAAATACGGATTTGGACTGATCCACGTCCTACGGGCGACGGTATTACTCAGTCTCCGTATACAATCCACGGGCAACCACAAACAAAACAAACACACATGACACAAAGTGAAATTCTGGAGAAGTAGAAAGTTGTTACCGCGATGCGGTAGCGTAATTAACTGCAGGGGCTTGCGCCTGCAGGGAAGAGCGTCCCCACAATCAAAAACCCCTCAAGCGAGGGGGAATCTGACGAAGTCTGCTACATCGGTCGCATCTGTCTAAACCTCCGATACATGGTGCCATAAATCAACTTGGCATCTTCGGAGAGGTGGACGGATAAAACCAAATAGCATCTTCCCCGAATCTCAGCGTCAGGACATCGCAGTCTTGTGCGCCGTCTTTCGGAGGGGAACAGATTCTGGCACGCCCGGTGGGACCTTTTCCTCTTTCCACTCCACACTTCGTGTGTCGTCCTCGCGAACCAATCGCGGTTTGTTAAATGGTTGCCTTCGGATTTCAAGTTACTAAGATTTGGTCTTTTGCCTGGCGCAGAACTCAAGATTCAATGGCCTCTAATTGCACCAACTGCTCGAAGTGCCACTGCAACGGACGCTCCACCTCACCGGGAGGTGTAGCATATGGGCCCCAAGCAGCCTCCTTCATCGCTCTGCCGGTAGAACAGGTGACCCAGGTCACTACCGGCCTGTTTTTCGGGACCATGGTCCCACCTGCAAGCTTCTCTATGCCAATACCTGCACCGGAAGTGAATAAGAAGTCAGTCTTCGACCAGCTCACTGCCATGACGGCCCCTGTCAACGGGTCGACCACTACCAAACCAACAGCCTCTGTTTTCTCCAGGCTGGATCAGAACTCTAAATTGGCTGTCCCAAGGAAGGCAATAACTGCTGCTCCTGAAGTCGTTAAGGTGGCTTCTCCCGTCAAAGAGTCAGTCTTTTCAAGGCTGACTATTCCTGCTTCAGCTCCTGCACGAGGATCTATCTTTGACAGATTGGATATCTCCCCTCAAAGGACAACCTCAGTCTTTAAGAGGTTAACACCAGCAGTGCCTCATTTAGACAGGGAGCAAAAAGAAGATGTCTCAATCTCCGAGCCAGTCCCAATGGCTCGTCATGTTCGACGTCGCCATTGGCAACGAGTGAGGAAGGCAGGGGGCAATTCCCCCTCAGGGCTAACTCCACCGGCTCCAGTGGTGGAAGTCAACGCTGCTGTTCCAATTAGGAACAGCTTTGAACCGCTGAGGAGGGTACGTAAGAATTCTCCAACCGCTACACTGAAAAGATCTCCTCCGCCTGCGGAGAGAGTTCCAGAAACGAAGCAAGAACAGCCCTCTCAACGGCTGTCCTCAAGAATTTATAAAGTTTGGAGGAGGGTTCAAAACTCCGTGATCGACCCGGATCACTCCCGTCAACGAAAGAAGACGAAGGTGCAAAAAGGAAAAGACCGTCCTATTGAACAACAAGGGACAACAATCGCTAGGGTACCCACTGCAACGGCCCCCTCCACTTCAACGGCCCATAAAAGAAGGAGGCCGGAGAAAACCCCCATGCCGGCGACAAATATCAGAGGTGGTGAGCCCAAACGCCCTAAGTCAGGGGCATTGTAGTTCATACCGTCTATGTGGCGTCTGGTAAAGAGGACAGTCGCATATCTACGGGTCATCGACCGCTTACGCGATCAGTAACCAAGGCGCAGGAGCAGCAACAGAAGCTCCAAGAAATGATGAACGCTATGGCCGCACTCACAGGGCCAAAAGAAAACCCCGAAACGTTCTTGGATGAACGCCAAGAGGAAGAAACCGACGCCGAATTCCTTCGTCGGATATAAGAGAAGAAGGACAAAGAGGCTGCTGAACAAGCAGCCAACATACAGCGTATGGGCCTCCTCTTCCAAGACATGATAGGGATGATGATACAACAAGATCCTCCAGCCGAAGAGCCCCCAATCGTTCTTGGAGACGATAGGGGAGAGACATCAAATCCTCCACCAGCTCTGTCGACAGCTAAAGAGGATACAATCTCCAAAGCTGATTTGGATGAGTACATCGCCCAACAAATACGGGTTCATCATGCGACCGAAGCAGCCGGCCAGGTCGTAAAAACGGGACGGCCATATCTGGGTTGGTACGATCAAATCAAGTACCCGCTAGGTTATACAATTCCCAAGTTCTATGTCTACAAGGGGACGGGCAATCCTCATCAGCATGTCGCCCAGTTCAGGGCACTCTGCGGCAACACCGGCGGTGACGACAAGCTGTTGCTTCGCCAGTTTGTTGGAAGCTTATCAGATACGGCGTTCGAATGGTACTCTGAGCTCCCGAATGACTCTATTAAAACCTTCGCGGAGATGGAGCTACTGTTTACTCAGCGTTTTGCAAGCGCCAGTGAACGTACCCTAATGACGGCACTGATTAACGCCAGGATAAAGCCAGGAGAGACGTGGGTTCAGTACGCTATACGATGGCGGAACTTATGGTTGAAGTGCGAGCAGCGCATTGAAGAAGCTCCCGCGGTGGGTATGTTTGTGGGAACCCTTGATCCGCAAGCAACCATCTCACAATTTATGATGTTTTTCAAGCCGACTACCTTCCAGGCTTTGATTGACAAGCTAGCGCAGATGGATCAGATGGGCCATAAACCCCCTCTTCCAAAGCCGGACTCCCGAAATGACAAAGGGAAGGGAAAAGCGATCGTCGTCGCTAATGCTCAACAACAACCGAGCAATTCGAAGCCGGTTGTGCGTCAAAATAATATGCGCTCGTACGTAGACCTTGAGGAGAGACTAGGGCGTCCTTACTCGTTTCCCCGCGATAAAACGAGAAGGTTATTCGAGCTGGCATTACGCAACAGACTCATAAATCTGCCGGATCCGAAACGTCCGTTACAACCAAGTGACGTCAACGAGCCCAACTACTGTCCTTATCATCGAGTACTAGGCCATCTGATCGAAGATTGCTACGTTTTCAAGAATTGGCTTGAAAACCAGTACCGACAGGGCAAGTTCGCGTTATCTGATAAATGGAAGGTGAATCCTCCGCAACCCCACACCTCTAAGGGGACGAGTACGCCGGGGACAACATGCTCCGTCGTTGAAGAAGCTCCTTGGGAGGTCGTATTATAAGCCAAGACAAAGAGGATGCTAAACGATCTTCAGACATGTCTAGCGATCAAGTGGAAGAACCCGTTGGAACCGCAGGTCATTGAAGGGATGTTGAAGCCACGTCCAACTCCAAAGACCGATGGTAGTGGCTCAACCACTCGCAACCAGCCGTCAAAATCCTCGAAGAAGAAGAAGGAGAAGTCAAGGAAGCCCGTAAAGCCTGGCGACAAGCGTTCGGACTTGCAAAAGCAAATTGACGTGCTGGAGGAATACAACCAGAAGGCACGGACTCCCATTACATTCCAAGAGTTCCTCAATCACGTCTTTCAAGAAGAAGACGACGGAGGAAGTTCATCTGATGAATTCGAAGAATGCGTGGCGAGCTGTCATGTGATTTCCCATTCGTTCACGAACGGTGAAGAAGTTTCTTGTACTGAAACGCTGGGGGCCGATACCGAATCAAAAATTCCGGTGCCATCAGATGAGATAATTGACGCATTCCTTAATAAGACTCGGTTGAAATGTAAAGCTGATCGAGAACGCGAGACGGCCATATTTGAAAGGGCCAAGCGCCAGCGCCAGCGACTTGATGAAAGAGCTGAGATGATCCCGCTGGAGCAAAACACCCCCGCTGCCGACAAAAGCCAATTCAAGATGAGGAAAAAGTTTGCTAAGGCCATATCAATGGGCATGAAGCTACTATCCTCTGAAGGAAACATCACCGGTGAAGTGGAAACGCACCCCTCTTATTGCTTATATCATCAGAAGATTTCGCACCCCACACAAGAGTGCAAAGCTTTCGATAAATGGTGGCAAGGATACGTTGCTCATCGACAACGCTTTAAGCGGGAAAAACGTAAAACTCGTTGAGAGCAAAGAAATACGACCGGAGAGCTTAAAAGAACTACCGGCGATTGTCGCGTGGTTAACACCGGCGGGTCACAAGTGCCTACATTCGGGAGTGATTCCGATGAGGAGCTGGAACTTGCCCCTCTCTTTAAAGAATCCACTTCGGGAAAAGAGGAAGAGCTGAAGGTCTGCGAAAATATCCGGCTGCGGAATCGGACGCTGCCTGAAAAGAACCTCGGACCCTTAAATAGAAAAGATAAAGGGAAAGAAAAAGTCTCCGAAGATATCGTCTTAGATGACCAAGTGGTGGAGGAGCTAAGCGCCAAGAACCCGCCAAAGAAAAATAAGGTGGATTACAACGTTCTGGCGCATCTGAGGAAACTACCCTCGCAGCTCAGCATTCTTGACGCCCTTTTACTATCAAAGGAGGCGAGAGATTCGTTGATTAAGGCACTACAAGATCCGGAACAATTCCAAGCTTTCCTGGCCTAGGAAAAGATGAAGGATGAATTGGAGGAAGTGCATACGGCCGATGTCACTTTCGGCGACGAGGACCTTCTCCTTGGGACGTGCGAACACAATCGCCCCCTCTATGTCTCAGGATATTGCCATGATATAAAGATAGGCAAAATCCTGATCGATAACGGATCGTCTGTTAACCTACTCAACGTGCGGGTGTTAAAGGAAATCTGCATGAGCGTCCAGCACCTTGCTCGGGACAAGATCACCATCTCCGGGTTCGATTCCCAATCATCAAAGACTCTTGGATCTGTGATACTGACGCTACGCTTCGGGCTACTCGTCACGGACATTAAGTTCCATGTCATAGACCCCAAGACATGCTACAACGCTTTGCTCGGCCGACCATGGTTACACGAGTACAATATCATCCCTTCTACACAACATCAGTGTATGAAGTATTTTAAGGATGGTTTCGAGTATACCGTGACGGGAGAACTGAACCCGTTCTCTGTGAACGAGGTATGCAAATATGAAGACGCCAAATACTTCTTACCGGATTTCGAAGACACAGAGAAGTGTCACAAGCCGGAGAATAAAACTAACACTGCCATCCCTGTTTTCGGCAGTGATACTGAGGAGGAAGAGGAGATAGTTTATTCGGGTCCACCCCAACACAACAAGCCAGGACCATCGGCTCTTACATTGATCTTTGGCAGCGACTCGGAAGATGAAGTCCATGCTGTATTCTCTGCTTGACCTTCAATACAAACGTCCGCTGATGAAGAGCAAAGCCTGCAAGTCGCCATGGTGCCGCTTAAACACCATAAAGAGCTGGATGCATTTGATAATTACAAGGTAGAAGAGCTGCAAACGTTCTATATCCCTCCTAGGCGAGAAAGCGAAAAAGCAATTCTATTCTACCGCTCTAAAGAAACCAAGGTAGAAAAAGAAATTTGGCATGGCGCGGATCCTACGCATGACAGGCTTCAACCCATCCGTCTCCCCAGATATTATACGGAAGGTTTGAAAAAGCTACTGAAACACCAGGGGATATCCTTCAAGCAGACCGTTTGAAAAGCCAAGTTCTATGACAGGGTCTGGAACATCCCCGGGACTCAACGCAAACTGCCTAACGGGAGAATGGAAACAAAAAGGCTTGGATACATCAGGTCAAAGAAATGAGAGTTACTACCCGGCTGCTACGTCGTGTATGACCTTGATGAAGAAGCGGATGCTCAATGGGAGGACGCTAATCCTAAGCCAGTGAAAGTTCCAGATGCAAAAGAGCCCAGTCCGTCGTTCGAAGAACAAATGGACAAACTTATAAGGAAAGCTGGTCAAAAAGTCCGAGATGATCACGACCACGAGACGGCCATCTACGAGAAAGCCAAGACGCAACGCCTTCTCCAACAGGCCGTGAAGGATAAAAATGCCGCTCCTTGTCAACCTGTTATAAAGAAGGCTCAGCGCAAAAGCAGAAATAAGCCGAAAAGCAAAAAAGGCGCTCAACAACAACAAAGCAGGGCTAAGAAGCCACGCAAACGGGAGTCGAGCGTTATTGATCTATCCCTTATGAAGAAAATGGGTCGGGCATACTCGTTTCCGCGAAACAAGACGAAAAAGATACTTGGCCTTGCTCTAAAACATCAGATGCTTACACTGCCGGAGTCTAAACATCCCGAACAAGCGGGCGAAGTCTCACACCCGGACTATTGCTTTTATCACCGAGTAATAGGACACCCTCTCGAAGATTGCTTCACCTTCAAAAATTGGGTTGAAGATCAGTACCAGCTCAGCAAGTTCGCTCTGTCTGACAGCTGGAGGGTAGCGCCGCTACAGAAGCACGAGCCCAAGGCCACGAAAGAAGAACCAGTTCACATTGGGATTGGAAGCGAATTCGTACTTGTCACGTGGTAATGATATCAAAAGAAGAGCCCGAGAACATGGACAGCCTTCCCTGGTGCTTCGAAAACAGCAATGATGAGGTGATCTCAGAATTTCCGCCAGCTCCGAAAGAACTGGAGGATGGAATACATACCACTACAGATAACCTCAAGAAAATTGAGTTGGGGACGGAGAATGACCCACGGCCGACGTTTGTCAGTGAGCTGCTATCTGAAGAAAGGGTGACTGCATTAAAAGACGTCCTTGTACAGCATAGAGATTGCTTCGCATGGAACTATTCCGAAATGCCGGGACTAGATCCAGAAGTTGCTGTACACAAATTGGCGATATCTCTGGACATCAAGCCAGTCAAACAGGCACCGAGGAGAATGCGGCTCGAGCTCGAGATGAGTATCAACACTGAGGTCAAGAAGCTGATCGACTCTGGCTTCATCCAGGAGGTCCAATACCCTGAGTGGATCGCCAACATCATCCCGGTGATGAAGAAAAATGGGACGGTGCGGATATGCGTGGATTTTCGGGATCTCAATAAAGCCTGCCCAAAGGATGATTTCCCGGTGCCGGTCACCGAATTGATGATAGACAATACATCCACTCACGAGGTTTTCTCCTTCATGGATTGCTCATCAGGGTATAATCAGATAAAGATGCATCCCGAAGACCAGAAGCACACCGCCGTCAGGACCCCTCTAGGGATATTTTGTTATAAAGTGATGCCCTTCGGTTTAAAGAACGCCGGTGCCACTTATCAGAGGGCCATGACCAAAATCTTCGATGACCTTATACATGAAATCGTCGAATGCTATATCGACGACCTCGTTGTTAAAAGCAAATCATATGAGGAGCATCTCGAGCATCTGAAGACCGTATTTTAACGCCTTCGGCAATACAACTTGAAGATGAACCCGCTCAAGTGTGCATTCGGAGTTTCCTCAGGCAAATTCCTGGGATTCATCGTCCGACACTGGGGTATTGAAATAGATCCGTCAAAGATCAAAGCGATCATGGAAATGACTCCACCGAGAACTCTCAAACAGTTGCGATCTCTCCAAGGGAAGCTCGCATACATACGGCGATTTATAGCCAATCTTTCAGGCAAGTGTCGTCCCTATAGCCACCTGATGAAGAAGGGAACCCCATTTGTCTGGGATCACAAATACCAAGGCGCACTGGACGAGATCAAGCAGTACCTGCAGAACCCTCCTGTGTTGGTTGCTCCAGTTAAGGGAAAGCCTCTCATTCTTTACACGACCGCCCTCGAAGGTTCTTTAGGCGAATTATGGTCCCAAGAGAACGACCAAGGGAAGGAAAGAGCACTTTACTACTTAAGTCGAGTTCTGCTGGGGGCAGAAAGCAATTACTCTCCCATTGAGAAGCACTGCCTGGCGTTAATCTTTGCGATAACAAAGCTCAGACATTACGCATTAGCACATGAAGTCCGTTTCATTTCGAAGGTGGACCCTCTCAAATATCTAATGTCAAAGGCCATACTGACAGGTCGACTCGCTAAATGGGCTCTGCTCTTGATGGAGTTCTCGATAACATATCAACCTCTCAAGGCAGTGAAAGGCCAGGCCATCGCTGATTTCCTCGCTGAGCATCCGATACCGGCTGATTCTCCTCTGAATTGCGATTTTCTAGACGAACATGCGTTTGACGCGATCGACGGTGGTGATACCCAATGGGAACTTTATTTCGATGGAGCATCTTCCATGAAAAAGCGCAAACAAAGTACCCCTATAATCAAATCGGGGGTAGGACTCATCTTCGGGACTCCACAAGGAGGGATAATGCGCTTCGCTTTCTCCTTAACAGAGCCGAGGACAAACAATGAAGCCGAATACGAAGCTCTGATAGCAGGCCTCGAGATCGCCATCGACATGGGAATTGAAAATCTCCTCATATACGGAGATTCTCAACTGGTCATTAGTCAAATAAACGGCGACTACTAGACATGCAAACCAGAATTGGTGAAGTATGGCGAAAAAGTGCAACAGCTATTGACCCAAATCCCCTCCTACACTTTGGAGAACATACCGCGTGCGGAAAACAGCAAAGCAGACGCGTTGGCCAAGCTTGCTAAAGAATTGGCTGACGAGAACCTCGATGACGTTAGAATCGTGGTGCAAAGTCGTCGGGTGCTTGCCCCAGCAGAAATATCTCCGGAATCATCCGAAGAAAAAGGAACGAGTGAGCAGACGACCCTGCAAGTAAAAGATTGGGAAAATACCGAGGATTGGAGAGAAGTCTTCATAGATTACTTCAAATCCCACCGAATGCTTGAAGAAGCGTCTACAAGACATCAGCTCATGAAACGAGCTCTGTCTTTCACCTTCGTCAACGATACTCTGTATAAGAGGTCATTTGATTCTCTGTGGCTGAGATGCTTAGGACCTGACGAAGCGAGAAGGGTCGTCCGGGAAGTTCATGACGGACTCTGCGGTTCTCACCAAGCAGGCCCAAAGATGAAGTTGAAGATCAAACGGATGGGCTACTACTGGCCCACGATGATTCATGACTGCCTCGAATATGCGAAGCAATGCCATTCATGCCAAATTCATGGGGACTTCATCCATCAGCATCCAAATCCGCTACACCC
Organism: Agapanthus africanus; assembly: GCA_030015575.1. NCBI lineage: Eukaryota > Viridiplantae > Streptophyta > Magnoliopsida > Asparagales > Amaryllidaceae > Agapanthus > Agapanthus africanus. The sequence goes on along the minus strand of JASDDO010000019.1, from coordinate 886,565,299 downwards.
GACAGTGGCTAGCTGGCCATTCGAAATGTAGGGAACTGATATAGTCGGCCCCATTGAACCAGCATCGTCTAGGGGACATCGTTTCATCCTGGCAATGACTGACTACTTCTCCAAATGGGCAGAGGCAGTACCGCTGAGGGAAGTAAAGACGGAGAATATCCTCCACTTCTTTAAGACGCACGTCATATATCGGTTTGGAACGCCAAGATGGATCATCTTCGATAACGGGCCAGCCTACAGAAGCCACAAGATCAGTCGCTTCGCGCAACAGTACAATATAGACTGGAGATATTCCTCAGTTTATAATCCGCGAGCTAATGGTCTAGCCGAGGCTTTCAACAAGACTTTGACAAAGATCATAAAGAAAACGGTATCCCGAAATAAGAAGGACTGGCACGAAAGACTGCAAGAAGCTTTTTGGGCATATCGAACTACATTCAAGACGGCCACGAACACAACGCCGTACGCGTTGGTGTTCGGTACAGAAGTAGTACTTCCCTTCGAGATAGAGCTACCCTCTCTACGAGTGGCGGTCCACTACGAGCTAACGGACGAAGAAAATGCTCACCTTCGGCTTGAGGAACTTAATGCCCTTGATGAAACCCGGCTCATAGCGCAACAAAATCTGGAGACCTATAAAGCAAAGATGACGCGCTCATATGAAAAATTGACCCGACTGAGGACATTCCGTCAAGGCGAACTTGTGCTAGTGGTCAAAAGGCCTATGATCCCCAATCGCGCCAAGCGAGGAAAATTCGAGCCAAACTATGAAGGCCCATACATCATAGAAAAAGTCTACCAAGGTGGGGCCTATCTACTCATGGATATGCATGGTGAAAGGCCTTTCAGGCCGATAAACGGTCGCTTCCTAAAGAGATACTACGCTTAATGAGTCACAGCCTAGGTCAATGATAGATGACGACGACTATGTCCGCTCGCTATCTTCCTAAGCTTAAACTTTATAAACAATATCCGGCTTTCTTAATGACGGACCGAAATGTCCTTAAACTAATAGCAGACCGAAACGTCTTTAAACTACTACCGCATCATCTTCTAGGCTGACGAGATATAAAATATATATATATATATATAAATAAGAAGAATAAAAAAAAACGGTATGTCCATAAGCAAAAAAGGGCACGGATGAAAACCCGAAAGGGCTCCGTGAGTAAAAACAGCAGGGCTACCGGCGAGTGTTCGTGAAAACCCGAAAGGGCGCGACCTCGTAAAAAAAAGGAGAAAAAGAAAATTAAAAAAACGGTATGTCCATAAGCAAAATGGGCACGGATGAAAACCCGAAAGGGCTCCGTGAGTAAAAAAAGCAGGACTACCGGCGAGTGTTTGTGAAAACATGAGAGGGCACAACCTCGTTAAAAGGACACTTACAGGGTCCTCTCGACCTTGTAAGGAGAAACCACCCGCGTGAGAGCCTTACGACTCACAAGGAAGCAACACACTTAGGGATCCCCACGATTCTTAAGGAGAAAATACACTTGCGAGATCCTCACGACTCGTAAGGAGAACTCTCTTATGGGACCCTCACGGCTCATAAGAGTTGAAAGTCTTAAGTTACAGAGACCTAAACCTGTGCTTAAGCAACCCCCACAATTTCCGATACTGCCCTACAAGTGGCTCAATACTGACCCTTGTATACAATCCACGGGCGCGAATAAACATTTCCCTAATCAAGTCTCATCCGAGACTGGAGATATGTTCGCATGATGAACAACCCTTATAAGTCCTCTCGACTTACAAGGAGAAAACCCTCTTGTAGGATCCTTACGACTTACAGAGGAATATACACTTAGGAATCCTCACGATTCCTAAGGAGAAAATACACCTACGAGATCCTCACGACTTGTAGGGAGAAATACCTTCGTGAGACCCTTACGGCTCATGAAGTCGAAAGCCTTAGCCGACAGGACCTTAACCCTATTTGCTAAGCCACCTTTGTTCGACATCGACAGAGGCAGATGATGATTCGCTCCTGGTAATATCCCAGTTGTAGCGGTGCTGATGCCGAAATCGGTGTCTAATTTTAGGTTTACGGTGAAAAGCCAGTAGGCCGCACATGCATACGAAATAGCCGAAAGGATGGGGCAGCTTGCAATAAAAAACAGCAAGTAAAGAAAATGTATGCATGGAAAATAGCCGAAATGATTGGGCAACTCGCAATAAAAAGCAGCGAGTAAAAATAAAATAAATAGCCGAAATGATTGGGCACCACGAAAAATAGCCGAAATGATTGGGCAATCGCGACCTTTGCGATATAAAAGCTGAAATGATAGAGCATCGCGGAAATAAAAAAAATGATGATAAAACTTTGGCCCTACAGTTAAGATCACATCGATCCCTGTATACAATCCAAGGGCGCAAACGAAGAGGGAACCATACTTTCCTAGCAGGCTTCGCCAGAAAATAAAGTCAAATCTCAACAGTTCGTCCCAACGCCGAAGAAATCAGTGTCTTCAGCAAACTCCTCGACTCACGGATACAAACACTCATTGACGAGAGCCTCCTGATCCGCGTCGACTGGCAGAGCCACTAGTGCTTCCGTGGGAAATCCTCGACTCGTTTCAATCCCAAAGGAAACAAATAATCCTTGGCGCTGGGGAAACAAATAATCCTTAGCAAACTCCTCGACTCACGGATACAAACACTCCTTGACGAGAGCCTCCTGATCCGCGTCGACTCGCAGAGCCACCAGTGCTTCCGTGGGAAATCCTCGACTCGTTTCAAACCCCAAGGAAACAAATAATCCTTGGCGCTAGGGAAACAAATAATCCTTAGCAAACTCCTCGACTCACGGATACAAACACTCCTTGACGAGAGCCTCCTGATCCGCGTCGACTCGCAGAGCCACCGGTGCTTCCGTGGGAAATCCTTGACTCGTTTCAAACCCCAAGGAAACAAATAATCCTTGGCGCTGGGGAAACAAATAATCCTTAGCAAACTCCTCGACTCACGGATACAAACACTCCTTGACAAGAGCCTCCTGATCCGCGTCGACTCGCAGAGCCACCAGTGCTTCCGTGGAAAATCCTGGACTCGTTTCAAACCCCAAGGAAACAAATAATCCTTGGCGCTGGGGAAACAAATAATCCTTAGCAAACTCCTCGACTCACGGATACAAACACTCCTTGACGAGAGCCTCCTGATCCGCGTCGACTCGCAGAGCCACCAGTGCTTCCGTGGGAAATCCTTGACTCGTTTCAAACCCCAAGGAAACAAATAATCCTTGGCGCTGGGGAAACAAATAATCCTTAGCAAACTCCTCGACTCACGGATAAAAACACTCCTTGACGAGAGCCTCCTGATCCGCGTCGACTCGCAGAGCCACCAGTGCCCTCGTGGGAAATCCTCGACTCGTTTCAAACCCCAAGGAAACAAATAATCCTTGGCGCTGGGGAAACAAATAATCCTTAGCAAACTCCTCGACTCACGGATACAAACACTCCTTGACGAGAGCCTCCTGATCCGCGTCGACTCGCAGAGCCACCAGTGCCTCCGTGGGAAATCCTCGACTCGTTTCAAACCCTAAGGAAACAAATAATTCTTGGCGCTAGGGAAACAAATAATCCCTAGCAAATTCCTCGACTCATGGATACAAACAATCCTTGATGAGAGTCTCCTGATTCGCGTCGGCTCGCAGAGAAACTAGTGTCTCTGCGGAAAAATTCCCGATTCGTCTCAACTTGCAAGATGAAGCCTCAGGCAGCAAGGCTTGAAAAGCTTGCTTCCTGAACAATGGGACCCTGCAAGCCGATCTAAACGGTCTCTTGCATACTATTCACGGGTCTCACTCTCCAAAGTCGAGTTTCGACGAGGAGGGAAACAACCGCTTACGAGTCCTCTCGACTCGTAAGAGGGAGAAATTCTCTTATAGGATCCTTACGACTTATAAGAGAAAATCACACTTAGGAATCTTCACGATTCCTAAGGAGAAAAACCCACCTACGAGATCCTCTCGATCCGTAGGGAGAAAAATCTCTACGAGACCCTCACGGCTCATGGAGTTGAAAAGTCTTAGGCAGCAGATATGAACCTGCGGCCTAAGCCATCGCTATTTCTTAAGAAAGTCAAGATGCGTGCTCTATTATCTGTTGACCATGTTTACTAAGGTGGCGTGCCGAGAATAAAAGAAAGAAGAAAGCGACGGAAAGAGCATCTGATCTACATTTGATCAAGCGTTCGAAACACATTCATTCATGCAAAAGATTCAAAACAAAAGATAAGACAAGCTGAAATAAAAAGTTTCCATTCATATTGCCAAAAATTCTTACAATCATAAAAAGCAATGAACGAAAAATATTATTACAATGGAATAACTTCAGATCCAGGGCACGGATTGAGAAAGTCAAAAGTAAGGCCATCTAGAGTTCTTCTGGCCTTTCTGATTATTCTTATGCGCAGCCTCTCGTGTTCCTGTGTGTCAAGATCCTTGGCAAGCCCTCCCGGCCTTCGATAAGCAGCAACTATCGTCGTCTGCTGGAAGATTTGATGTAGGATGTCAATAAGGCTGTCCTGCCGTTTCTTCGAGATCAGCCCCGTCAGGTACACTGAATGCACCTTGTCTTCGGCATCATCCGGCACGTTGAGTGGTAGGGCTTCGTGAAACCCCGGAAGTGCTCTCCATATTGCTCTCAGCACGACCTTCAAGAGAGCCGAACGACGAGGAAGCAGCCAACCACCGCTCGCGTTGAGGCGACCCATGACCTCCGCACATTGGGCGTCTGTAAACTCTTGGTTTTGTTGACGACCCTGCATACGGATATCCTCGTAGGTGATGAATTCGTGCAGACTGTATAAATGAACAGCCATAATGCCTGAAGGAAACATCAATGCAAGATTAGCGACAAAAAAAAATATATATATATATATATACATATACAAATAAATAAATAAAAAGGAGGGATACAAAAAGTTGAAACTCCTCAGGAGCAATGCTCTGCAGACAGGAGTGATACCTGTCAAAATCGGTCATGAGGAGAATTTTAAAAAAATCCCCTAAGAACATCAAGAGCTTTGCTCTGAAAAGATGATATAATAATAATGGTAATATAAAATGCCATCTTTAGCTTCCAAGACCCATGAATAACTCTTAAGAGTTCTTCTATATGATTTGGAAGGAGCAAATCTCCATTAAGGAACTAAGGAAATACCAGGTGATTCTGTTAGAGAGCAGAGCTTTATTATTGGAACCTTAGTAGGGTCCCCTTTAGTCCTCATTAGATCCTTTTAGATCTATAGAGCAAAGCTCTGCTAAGTAAAACCCTAAATGGGTTTTCTTTAGATCAGGGATTTATTGAGAGCAAAGCTCTGTTAACAAAACTTAACCTGATTTAATTCAATTTAAATTAAAATTTTGTACCTCAAAGGTTTTAAGAAATTTTAACTCTGAGAGTTCTTGAAGACAAGAGCAAAGCTCTGAAGTTTCTGAAAATGAGGATTTTAAAGATGACAATCATCTGTGTAGGACCAAAGGTCCTATTTATAGGCATCAAGTGCCCTTTCAACTTCCAAAGTTGCCACAACGGTTGGAATTTCGCCACCGTTGCGCTCACGTTTAGGGCCACGTAAGCGCAACGGTGGGGGGGCATTTGTTTACCCCAATCAGAGCAAAGCTCTGTTCAAATTCCGAGGCGGGAGATGAAGCAACGCTTCATCTTCCCCCAATCAGAAACAAAGCTTTGCTTTGAAAATTTAAACTTTAATAAATGAAGCAACGCTTCAGATCCTTTGCACTGCGCGCGACGCGCCACGTGTCTGGCGCAAATGCATTAGCGCAGCGTCCAAGAAGGCGCGCCCAATTAGAGCAAAGCTCTGTTAAAGGAAGCGCCGCGCTGCGCTCTGCGACACGTGGCAGCGCAGATGCGCTAGCGCAGTTGCGCTACGCTGTGCGCTGCGCGACACATGTCAGCGCAGATGCGCTAGCGCAGATGCGCTAGCGCAGATGCACCGTTTCATAAAAAAAAAGAAGGGGCTAAGTGCCAAAGGCAATTTATCCATGCAATACATGCACTTGATAATAACAAATTAAAATCATACGATACACAAGCACAACAGAGAACTAAAATAAAAGAACCCTACAATGAAGTACTTGATTAAAAAGAAAAATACTTATTCATTATTATTGTTATTACATTTAAAAAAGATCACCGAATACGGGATCAGAAAGACAAGGGTTCACAAAAAGAAAAAGAAGATTATTCAGCTCCCTCTCCGTCTTCTCCATCATGTCGAAACGGCGATCCTCCCGAGGGGTAGCCATCCAATGGTCGACGCCACACTCATCGGAAAAAGTGGCGATGATGACCCGACGAGCCCGTATCTGGCTCAACAAGTGGAAAGAGAAGTCCCTCAGGACTTTGGTGATCAAGTGCGCTTCGAGAAAGCACTCAATCTTATCCTCGACGGCATCCAGCATTGCTGAGGACATCTCTGCTGGAGGAGGGGGAATGTCGGCGAGCACCGAGAAAAGGATCATCTGAAGCCCAATGGAATGCGGAGGGAGAGGAGACCCCACACGAGTCAAAAGCTCGTGCATTGCAGCGTCACATTGCTCGTCCGAAAGAGAAGGGTCCACCAGGCGCGCAGCAAAACGGGGAACGATGTCCCAAATCGGCACCTCCCATGGTTGTCGGCGAGCATGAGGGCGGTTGCAAGCCATGATCGAAGAAGTTCTCTAAAACTGAAGAAAAGGCTCAGCCTTGAATTATATATATATAGACCCAAGCACAGAAAATTCGGTGCACAATGAAATCATTTCCAAGGCCCGGGAAATCAGAATTTTGGAAATACAAGTTTGACTTGAAAAAAGGAGATGAAAAGATATCTCAGGCCGAGGCGACGCTTCTGATTTTCCCAAAATCTAAGTTTTAATAAATGAAGCAACGCTTCAAAATCCCATGCGCTGCGCACAACGCGCCACGTGTCAAAAGCTGATACGGCAGCGCAGCGCCCAAGGCCTGCGCCCAATCAGAGCAAAGCTCTATTTTAAGCAAAATTAAAGGAAGCAACGCTTCAGTTGCGCAAGCACTGTGCTGCGCGACACGTGTCAGCGCAGATGCGCTAGCGCGGTTGCGCTGTGCTGTGCGCTGCGCGACACGTGTCAGCGCAGATACGCAGATACGCTAGCGCAGTTGCGCTGCGCTGTGCGCTGTGCGACACGTGTCACGCGCTAGGGTATCTGCGCCAAACAGAATTAAAATTCTAAAGAAATCTTTTTTGTTCTTGTTAAAACAAGAAGATTTTCTTCTGTAAAACAGAAGCCCTTGGATCAAAGATCCAACGGTGGGGAAAATTCCCCAAATCACTCAGAGAAATATCTCTTTAACAAATTTAACAAATTTATGGGCACTATAAAAAGGACCCTAGACCTCAATTCAAAGGGATCAATATTTTTATAAAAAAAAAGAGAGAAAGAGAACTCTGAAGAACTCCTCAAGAACAAAAAAGGTAAAAACTTTTAGAGAAAGAGAAAGTTCTCTTATGAACAGATCATAGATCTAAAAACAAGATCAATGATCTTTAATAAAAAAAATAAAATAAAATAGTGCTTTGCACTTTTTATGAACCTTTGGTTCTCTGAGATAAGAAAAACAAGAAAAACTTATTTTTCTTCGATCTAAATTAGATCAAGAAATCAAATAGTGCTTTGCACTTCTGTTCTTGAATCTAAAAGATTCTTAGTGTTTTGCACTTGCAAACTGCGCTGTTGCGCTCTTGGGAGAGCGCCACGTGTCAGCATCTGAACCACTTGCGCCATGCCTTTAAGATAGAGCTTTGCTTTCTGTGATTGGCGCAACTCACCAGAGTGCGCCACGTGTCAGCAGCGCAAGCGCAGCGCACTAGCATAGCGCACTGGCGCAGCGCACTGCGCTTGCGCGACACGTGTCAACACTACAAGCGCTTGCGCTCTCTGATTGGCGCAAAGCGCCTGAAAATGCAATGCATTTTCTAAAAGGGCCAGGCCCAAATCAAAAAGACCAATAGGACAAAATAAATTGCAAAGCAATAAAAAAGGGCAGAGCCCAAACAAAATGGATGCTCTGCATCATTTATAAAAGGGCAGAGCCCAGTTCAAAAAAAAAAAGAAAATAATGCAATAGGCCAAGCCCTAGTACAGGCCCAAAGCAAATAAAATGTTGAACATTTTCAACTGGACTTAGCCCAATTTTGACCGTAAGTCCTCAAATTAAATTGATTGAGCAAGATTGCTCTCTTAAATCAATTTACGACCGGTTCGAGGGTACATCTCCGAACTCCTTTGACACACATCGTTGTAATCCTTCAACGACGTCAGAGAGGCGACGGGTCCCAATGACCACACATGAATACGGACTGCGGGATCCTTAAACTCGTGGACCGAAACGTTCTTAAACTAATATTGGGCCGAAACGTCCTTAAACTAATGTTGGACCGGAACGTCCTTAAACTAATGTCGGACCACCACGTCCCTAAACTAATGTCGGACCACCACGTCCCTAAACTGGAACATGGACCACCACGTCCCTAAACTGGAGCATGGACCGTAACGTCCCTAAACTACATATGGACCACTACGTCCCTAAACTGGAACAATAGAGCCTCCAAATGCTCTTTTGCCGGATCTAAACGATCCCGTTTAAGTTGATCTTAGCCCCCAAACACGGCTAACGTATCCTTAAACATTCAAACGGACTATAAAACTCCAAATCAACCTTGGTTCAAGGGTACATCTCTGAACTCCTCTGACATCTGCCGTTGTAATCCTTCAACGACGTTAGAGAGGTGACGAGTCCCGATAGCCAGATATTAAATGGATTATCACGTTAAGTTGATCTTAGTCTCAAACAGGACTATCGTATCCTTAACGAACGTTTAAGTTGATCTTAGCCGCAACGCGACTAATGCATCCTTAAACTAAAAACACCAAACCCAAATCTAAGTAAATACGGATTTGGACTGATCCACGTCCTACGGGCGACGGCATTACTCAGTCTCCGTATACAATCCACGGGCAACCACAAACAAAACAAACACACACGACACGAAGTGAAATTCTGGAGAAGTAGAAAGTTGTTACCGCGATGCGGTAGCGTAATTAACTGCAGGGGCTTGCGCCTGCAGGGAAGAGCGTCCCCACAATAAAAAACCCCTCAAGCGAGGGGGAATCTGACGAAGTCTGCTACATCGGCCGCATCCGTCTAAACCTCCGATACACGGTGCCATAAATCAACTTGGCATCTTCGGAGAGGTGGACGGATAAAACCAAATAGCATCTGCCTCGAATCTCAGCGTCAAGACATCGCAGTCTTGTGCGCCGTCTTTTGGAAGGGAACAGAAACAATGTGGTATTTAAATGAAAAATACGATAAAGTGAAATAGCCATCATTTTATGAAATGAAACTTGATCAATTTGGTTGATTAGTGTTTAATAGTCAATATGAGCGAGTTTAAGCATAATTGTATTAACGAGAATTGAAGTTTTATAAGAAAATCGGATTTGTTCCGATTCCGTCAGGTTTTGTAAATCCGTATTTTTAGAATAGAAAAGAGAGATAGAAAATGGGACTTATGGGTTTTGGACAATAACGAGAGTGAGATGGAAGAAGAGGAATCGCCGGTGCATCGATTCGTTGTCGAGAGTTCCTAGAACGATCGCCGGAAGTTCGCCAGGAATTTCGCCGTAGCTTCGCTTCGTGCTCGTTTTCAAAGTATGCAAGATTTCTTGAGAATTTTAGAGAGTTGGCTCAGAGTTTTGGGGTGAGAGGGTAGAGGGTAGGGGTGTATTTATAGGGTTAGGCTGGGGTTAGGCTAGGGTTAGGGTTTTAATTAAAAAAAAAAGAAAAAATGTGTGAAAATGTATTAAAAATGAAGTAAATGAGAGTTAATAAGCTCTCTGGAATTGATATCAGAAATTGAAATATGCAGGGGAGTGGGGGAGTTGAAAGGCCACAATTTTCCTTCAGGTGACTCGGCCGTATAGGCCACTAACAAAACCTGTCATGCCCCGCTTCTCAGTATACGGCGAAGGGGACGCGACTGGTCCGCTACGTATTTACTGTGAAGTAAATACGCTAAGCGTATCTAAGCAATAAATAAGTAAGCACAAGAGACAAGAGATATAAACTGAACAACAACTTTATTTATTAACATTCTTTTGTACAATGCATGGAAAGTAAATACAGCTGAAATAAAGAAATGCCTAAACAATGGCATAACAGAAATGAAAAGTACTGAATGGAAAGTGTATAATGACTAGAGCTTGGGGTCTTCACTAAACTGGTCCAAGTCTTCAGCAGTAGGCTCGATCTCTGACGTGTCCAGATTACCTGACAACATTCAAAAAAGAAAGAAAGAGAATGTCGTCAGCGAACAGATCGCTCGGTAAGTCCCAAAGATAAGGGAGAAGTAGAATAGATAGAATAAGAAATAGCTTTTAAGGTTGTAGTATATTGTTATAATGTTGTGTTAACGCTGTTGTTTGTAGCTTGGTACAAAAGGATGCCGGTGTATACGAGAGGAGTCTCACTTGCCCCGGAGACCAAGGTATCAGAAACTCAAGGAACCGTTGGGCCACGGTACAAAAGCAACAGAATATAGGTTAGGTGTCTTATGGTTGCAGTCTCGTGCCACTTCTAACACCTTCCGTACTAATCTACCCTTTAAACCCCGTAGTGTTTTGATTGTATTGTTGTATTGTATTGTATAGATTGTATAGTTGGATGACTGACCAAAACCATGATATCAGTAAACGGATATAACTGTATAATCATGTAAATGGGATGTATATCCATGGTTCGGTTCAGTCAAGTTGATAGATTGAATATATGGAATAATGGATTCATGGATTCATGGATTCATGTTGAATTGTAATATTTTAAAGTGTAGATTGTAGATTGTAGATTGTACTTGAATCATATTCAAGTCAGATTATAATGAGACTCAATCCGAGTCAGACAATTAGAGAAGTAAATTGAAGTCCTGATTGTTTTGATGTTATCGGTAACCGCTGCACATGGGCGGCAGGATTTGTGTCTTTTTCAAAGACGATTACCGTATTGATAACACCGTTGTTAAGTTGTCTACCTTAGATAGGCAAGCACCCACTTCTCCGGCTCCCTGAGGCTCAAGAGATTGGTCCCGCTTAAACCTATATTTACTAGGGTCCTTAGGGTAAATTATAGAACTTGAGGGGGTTTTATGTAAAAATACTCTTGTATAGTTTTCAAATTACACCCCAAGTATTTATTAATCTTCTTTAGAGTTGTAATGAATGTAGATTTTATATTGTGATAGTTCTAGTGAAAATATCCTAATTTCATAAAGGTATTTATTTGTAATATTGATTTGTATGAAATTCATGGTATTTTAGTGTAAAATGATTCTTGTGATTTTTTTGAAAAGAGTTGGAATATTTATAATAATTCAAAATAATATTTTAATGTTACATATACATATATTTATATGAAAAATAATTTTAATATATATATTATATTCTAGAAATCTTGTTTTTCTTATGATGTCGTATTTTAAATCTTTTGAGACCGAATGCTCCTTGCGGAGGTCTACATCTCGCACTATTAAGCCCGAGGATGTGCGATAATTCGTACCATCCTTAACGGATTCCTCAAATGGGTTGTAGCGGCGCTTTGCAAAGATTTATAAAAAAATACTTAATCCTTTAGAAAACGGTTTTATTAATTCATGGTATTTATTTGAAATGTTTCGTTTTCCCGTATTCTATATTTCCGAAAATTATTGTGCTATGTTGAATATGAGTGTGTGAGGAGGTAGGTCATTACCTTGTGATCTACTTAAAGATATAGCAAGTTTAAGATTGTTAAATGTCGAAATGAAACTACATGATATTTTGATGAAAAATACGGTAAAAGTTACAAATGGAATTAGATTGTCATGAAACTTGTTCTACATATTTAGTAGTGATTAATAGTCAAAATGTAATGGTTTAACAAGATTGTATTAAGGGAAAAGTGAGATTTTATGAAGAAACCGAATCGGAAATCGGGTTTGCTCCGATTCCGTCGGGTTTTATAATTCCGTATTTTTAGAAAGAGTAGAGAAGGGGGAAAGTGGGACTTACGGATTTTGGACAATAATGAGAGTGAGATGGAAGGAGAGGAATCGCCGGTGCGTCGCTTCGTCGCCGGGAGCTCCTAGAACGATCGACGGAAGTTCGCCGAGAATTTCGCCGTAGGTTCGCTTCGTGCTCATTTTCAAAGTACACAAGTTTCTTGGAAATTTTAGAGAGTTGGCTCAAAGTTTTGGGGTGAGAGGGTAGAGGGTAGGGATGGTATTTATAGGGTTAGGCTAGGATTAGGGTAGATGAAGGGTTTTAAATTAAAAAAAGTAAAAATGTATGAAAAATGTATTAAAAATGAAGTAAATGAGAGTTAATGGGCTCTCTGGAATTGATATCAGAAATTGAAGTATGCATGGGAGTGGGGGAGTTGAAAGGCCACAATTTTCCTTCAGGTGACTCGGCCGTCCGGCCGGCGGCGCCGACCCGAGTCGGACGGTCCGCCGGTCGAGTCGGGCCGAGTCGAAGTGTCGGGAGGTGGGGGGTCTTGAGGTGTAAGCTCTGGTGCATTTATATTTGTAGGCGTAGTGGAAAAATTGGGAGTTATTTTTTGTGGACTGTTGGGCTTCTAAATTTTTTTAAAATAAATAAATATTAAAAATAATGTGGGGCATGAGATTTGAACTCTGGTGGCTTGGTTCAGCAGTGCAAGATCTTACCAATGAGTTATAAGCTCTTTCTTATAATTATGGAGTTATTTAATTATTTAAAGTAGTTACAGAAAATGTAAATATCCCAAGTATACATTAATTTTCAAGCAAATTTTTGTACACTAAAAATGGAGTTGTTACATTTTTTTAACTTGTAATTAAAAAGCAAATTAATTACTTATAAGTTATGCTCAGGCTAAAATACCCCTTTATGGATTTTGAGAAAAATATTTGAAAAAAAAATTGTATAGAAAATTAGGGTTGTTAGATTCTACCCTCCTTATAAAAATTTCGTCCTCGAAATTTGTAAAAAGAAAGTATAACAGTTTGGTGACAGAACTAAAGATTGTAAAAAAAAAAGTTTTGGTCAAAGTTGTGAGGGAGTTACTTAGGTTACCTTGGTTCACAGTCTCAAGTTCTATGGCTGCTATGGTGAATGTCTGTCGCTGTGGTACATTCCTTCTAGCTGGAGGCACCTTCTTTCCTTGAGGCCTGTTTCTCTGCCCTCGAGGCATGTCCCTCATTGCCGTTAGAATTGGCGAGTAAGCTGTGCAGGAGTTCTATGTGGAGGTGGTGCTGGGAGGTTGAGAAGATGAAACATGCATGTGCCACCAACAAAACCTGTCACGCCCCTAATTTGTCTCAAAAACTATCTATTACCGCAATCAAGAACGGCGTCGCTTTGCAGCTAGCCGGTGAGTTCGGGTCGGTCCATAGGGATGTTTTGAATCTCCTATTCACTCTTACGAGTTAATTCCGAAAGGTGTTCGGAGTGATTATTTAATCTAAAAACTAAATCTATCTATACTAAAATTATCTAGATCTAAATCTTGCTAGGGTTAGGTTTAGGAATGGTTTGGAAATGTAAATAAATCTCAACGCTTTTTATACCCAAATTAGGATCTAAGAGGAGTTATGGTAATTATCAATAAAAGGGATTAGATCCATTCGGGAAGGTGTTCCTTCCTCTAGGTACTTGTCCTTCCTTTAGAGATCCTTACCCTAACCTCCATGGAAAACACGCGCAACCAGGCTTTTATACTACGGTATCACCGCTACCTCGAGGGATAGGGTGCCGTAGGACGCGATGTGTGCGTATATGCATGGAGTCCTATAGATTCTATGTGATGGGTAAGAAAGGGATGAAAGATCTCATCTCTCAAAAGCTTTTCCCAAAACTAACATCTAAGGCAAGGAATTAAAATCTAAACTAGAGCAATTAAATAAAACTACTTACAGATGGCTCTCTCCAAACATCAACACAGGGTTGTCAGATCTGGATTCATGAATTGAAAAGAGGCACTGATGCTCTCCAAAAGAATTTCTAAAATTTATTAATGAAGGGAGGCATAGAAAAATACAATGATTTGGGTTCCTATTTATAGAGGATAGGAAACCCTAGGTTACAATTGATTCGCATGTCTACATTTACCAAAATATTCTTAGAAAGACTTAGTCAAAGTAGACTCCAAGTTTTGGTAAAATTTTATGTCTCTGTCTCTTTAAAAGGAAGTATTGTGCCTTGAAATTTCCTTTGTTGGCTTTTCTGTTTTTGGGCTTCCTTATTATTTGGTTCTTTTATTAAAATAGCTTCTATGTTTCTTCCAGATCTCCAGTGAATAATTGCGGTGGTCTTTTAACCGTTCACTTTGTAATCTTGGACCTTGCATTACCTTGTACTTTGTGAATTTTATCTTTGATGTAGTCTTGATCAAGAGTCTTTTGTTTGTTGGTCAAAGTCCACTTTTGCATCGTCTTTTCATCGTTTTCACTGTTTTCTGTCCAAGAACCTGTAACCTGTAATATGTAGCAGACATGCGTCAAAAGCACCTGTTTATTTATAAAGCGAATAAGAATGGGGAATATAATAATGCAATATTATGGTATGAACAGCCCCGCTTCCAAGTATACGGCGAAGGGGACGCGACTAGTCCGCTACGTATTTACTGTGAAGTAACTACGCTAAGCGTATCTAAGCAATATAAAGTAAATACACAAGAGAAAAAAGATATGAACTGAACAGCAACTTTATTTATTAATATTCTTTTGTACAATGCATGGAAAAGTAAATACATGGAATAAAATGATGCCTAAACAATGGCATAACAGAAATAAAAAGTACTGAATGGAAAGTGTACAATGAACTAGAGCTCGGGGTCTTCACTGAATTGGTCCAAGTCTTCAGCAGCGGGCTCGATCTCTGACGTGCCCGGATCACCTGACGACATTCAAAGAAGAAAGAAAGAGAATGTCGTCAGCAAATAGATCGCTCGGTAAGTCCCAAAGATAAGGGAAAAGTAGACAGAATATGAGGTAACTTTTATAGTTGTATTATATTGTTATAATGTTGTGTTAACGCTATTATTTGTAGCTTGGTACAGAAAGATGCCAGTGTATACGAGAGGAGTCTCACTTGCCCCGGAGACTAAGGTATCAGAAACTCAAGGAACCGTTGGGCCACGGTACAACAGCAACGGAATATAGGTTAAGTGTCTTATGGTTGCAGTCTCGTGCCATTTCTAATACCTTCCGTACCAATCTACCCCTTAAACCCCGTAGTGTTTTGATTGTATTGTTGTATTGTGTTGGATAGATTGTATAGTTGAATGACTGACCAAAACCATGATATCAGTAAACGGATGTAACTGTATAATCATGTAAATGGAATATCTGGAGAATCATGTAAATAGATGTATATCCATGGTTCGGTTCGGTCAATATAGATTGAATGTTTTGAATAGATTGAATATAGGGATTCATGTTGAATCAGAACATTGTAGATTATAAATTGTAGATTATAGATTGTAGATTGTACTTGAATCATATTCAAGTCAGGTTATAATGAAACTCAAAGTAAATTGAAGTCCTGATTGTTTTGATGTTATTGGTAACCGCTGCACATGGGCGGCAGGATTTGTGTCTTTTTAAAAAACGATTACCTTTTTGATAACACCATTATTAAGTTGTCTACCTTAGATAGGCAAGCACCCACTTCTCCGGCTCTCCGAGGCTAAAGAGATTGGTCCTGCTTAAACCTATGTTTACTAGGGTCCTTATTGTAATTTATAGAACTTGAGGGTTTTTTATGTAGAAATACTTTTATATACTTTTCAAAATACACCCCAAGTATTTATTATTCGTCTTTAGAGTTACAATGAATGTGAATTTTATATTGTGATATTTCTAATGAAAATGTCCTAATTTCATAATAAATGATATTTATTGGTAATATTGGTTTTGTATGAAATTCATGGTATTTTAGTGTAAAATTGATTCTTGTGATTTTTAAAAAAAGGTGGAATATTTATATCATAAAAAAATTGGTATTTTAATGATAAATATACATATATTTATACAAAAATAATTCTAATATATATTTTATATTCTAAAAATCTCATTTCCTCAAGATGTCGTATTTTAAATCTTTCGAGACCGAATGCTCCTTGCGGAGATCTGAATCTCGCACTACTAAGCCCGAGGATGTGCGATAATCCGCACCATCCCGAACGGGTTCCCCAAAATGGGTTGTAGTGGCGCTTTGCAAAGATTGTATAAATACTAAATCCTTTAGAAAACGGTTTTATTAAGTAAATGGTATTTATTTGTAAAGATGTCAATTTCCCGTATTCTATGTTCTACGGTCTCCTAAGTCAACTAGACTGCTCCTAACTGGTCCAAAGCGACAAGTTGCGAGATATCTCTCAAATCGCCTCTTCACCGTCAATTGTGGCCAGGTAAGTACAAGTTAAGAAAGGAGGGATCCGATCACGAATCACCGTGAGACGGGCCTTTTAAAGTTACCTTTCTCACTTGTCTAGCCTAGGCACCACAAAGTCAGGTTTAGATAAACGACTGAATGCCCACAACCTTCCTCTGTCCTAATGAGTGCGACAGTCCTTAATTGGCTGAGTCTAGATATTTTTATTATTAGCTCAAAGGTTATTTATTTGTAAAGATGTATCAATACTAAATCTTTTAGAAATGGTTTATTAAGTAAAGGGTATTTAAAAGAAAATGTTTGTTTTCCCATATTCTAAGTTCTCGAGGGTATCGTGTTATGTTGCATATGAGTGTGTGAGGAGGTAGGTCATTACCTCGTGGTCTACTTAAAGGTATAGCAAGTTTAATGAAGTTAAATGTATAATTGAAACAATGTGGTATTTAAATGAAAAATACGATAAAGTGAAATAGCCATCATTTTATGAAATGAAACTTGATCAATTTGGTTGATTAGTGTTTAATAGTCAACATGAGGGAGTTTAAGCATAATTGTATTAACGAGAAGTGAAGTTTTATAAGAAAACCGAATCGGAAATCGGATTTGTTCCGATTCCGTCGGGTTTTGTAAATCCGTATTTTTAGAATAGAAAAGAGAGATAGAAAATAGGACTTACGGGTTTTGGACAATAACGAGAGTGAGATGGAAGAAGAGGAATCGCTGGTACGTCGATTCGTCGTCGAGAGTTCCTAGAACGATCGCCGGAAGTTCGCCGGGAATTTCGCCGTAGCTTCGCTTCGTGCTCGTTTTCAAAGTACACAAGATTTCTTGAGAATTTTAGAGAGTTGGCTCAGAGTTTTGGGGTGAGAGGGTAGAGGGTAGGGGTGTATTTATAGGGTTAGGTTAGGGTTAGGGTAGATGTAGGGTTTTAATTAAAAAAAAAGTAAAAATGTGTGAAAAATGTATTAAAAATGAAGTAAATGAGAGTTAATGGGCTCTCTGGAATTGATATCAGAAATTGAAGTATGCAGGGGAGTGGGGGAGTTGAAATGCCATAATTTTCCTTTTGGTGACTCGGCAGTACGGGCCACCAACAAAACCTGTCACGCCCCGCTTCCCAGTATACGACGAAGGGGGCGCGACTGGTCCGTTACGTATTTACTGTGAAGTAAATACGCTAAGCGTATCTAAGCAATATATAAGTAAGCATAAGAGACAAGAGATATAAACTGAACAACAACTTTATTTATTAACATTCTTTTGTCCAATGCATGGAAAGTAAATACAGCTGAAATAAAAAAAATGCCTAAACAATGGCATAACAGAAATGAAAAGTACTGAATGGAAAGTGTACAATGACTAGAGCTCAGGGTCTTCACTAAACTGGTCCAAGTCTTCAGCAGTAGGCTCGATCTCTGACGTGTCCAGATCACTTGACGACATTCAAAGAAGAAAAAAAGAGAATGTCGTCAGCGAACAAATCGCTCGGTAAGTCCTAAAGATAAGGGAGAAGTAGAATAGACAGAATAAGAAGGTATCTTTTAAAGTTGTGGTATATTATAATGTCGTGTTAACGCTGTTGTTTGTAGCTTGGTACAGAAGGATGCCGGTGTATACGAGAGGAGTCTCGCTTGCCCCGGAGACTAAGGTATCAGAAACTCAAGGAACCGTTGGGCCACGGTACAAAAGCAATGGAATATAGGTTAGGTGTTTTATGGTTGCAGTCTCGTGCCACTTTTAACATCTTCCGTACCAATCTACCCCTTAAACCCCGTAGTGTTTTGATTGTATTATTGTATTGTATTGTATAGATTGTATAGTTGGATGACTGACCAAAACCATGATATCAGTAAACAGATGTAACTGTATAATCATGTAAATGGGATGTATATCCAATGTTCGGTTCAGTCAAGTTGATAGATTGAATATATGGAATAATGGATTCATGGATTCATGAATTCATGTTGAATTGTAATATTGTAAATTGTAGATTGTAGATTGTAGATTATACTTGAATCATATTCAAGTGAAATTATAATGAGACTCAATCCGAGTCAGACAATTAGAGAAGTAAATTGAAGTCCTGATTGTTTTGATATTATCGGTAACCGCTGCACATGAGCGGCAGGATTTGTCTCTTTTTCAAAGACGATTACCGTATTGATAACACCGTTGTTAAGTTGTCTAGCTTAGATAGGCAAGCACCTACTTCTCCGGCTCCCTGAGGCTCAAGAGATTGGTCCCGCTTAAACCTATATTTACTAGGGTCCTTAGGGTAAATTATAGAACTTGAGGGGGTTTTATGTAAAAATACTCTTGTATAGTTTTCAAATTACACCCCAAGTATTTATTAATCGTCTTTAGAGTTGTAATGAATGTAGATTTTATATTGTGATAGTTCTAGTGAAATTATCCTAATTTCATAAAGTTATTTATTTGTAATATTGATTTGTATGGAATTCATGGTATTTTAGTGTAAAATGATTCTTGTGATTTTTTTGATAAGAGTTGGAATATTTATAATAATTCAAAATAATATTTTATTGTTACATATACATATATTTATCTGAAAATAATTTTAATATATATATTATATTCTAGAAATCTCGTTTTTCTTATGATGTCGTTTTTTAAATCTTTCGAGACCGAATGCTCCTTGCGGAGGTCTGCATCTCGTACTACTAAGCCCGAGGATGTGCGATAATTCGCACCATCCCGAACGGGTTCCCCAAATAGGTTGTAGCAGCGCTTTGCAAAGATTTATAAAAAAAATACTTAATCCTTTAGAAAACAGTTTTATTAATTCATGGTATTTATTTGAAATGTTTCGTTTTCCCGTATATGAGTGTGTGAGGAGGTAGGTCATTACCTCGTGATCTACTTAAACATATAGCAAGTTTAAGATGGTTAAATGTCGAAATGAAACTACATGGTATTTTGATAAAAAATACGGTAAAAGTTACAAATGGAATTAGATTGTCATGAAACTTGTTCAACATATTTAGTAGTGATTAATAGTCAGCATGTAATGGTTTAACAAGATTGTATTAAGGGAAAAGTGAGATTTTATGAAGAAACCGAATCGGAAATCGGGTTTGCTCTGATTCCGTCGGGTTTTGTAATTCCGTATTTTTAGAAAGAGTAGAGAAGGGGGAAAGTGGGACTTACGGGTTTTGGACAATAACGAAAGTGAGATTGAAGGAGAGGACTCGCCGGTGCGTTGCTTCGTCACCGGGAGCTCTTAGAACGATCGCCGGAAGTTCGCCGGGAATTTCGTCGTAGTTTCGCTTCGTGCTCGTTTTCAAAGTACACAAGTTTCTTGGAAATTTTAGAGAGTTGGCTCAGAGTTTTAGGGTGAGAGGGTAGAGGGTAGGGGTGGTATTTATAGGGTTAGGCTAGGGTTAGGGTAGATGAAGGGTTTTAAATTAAAAAAAAGTGAAAATGTGTGAAAAATGTATTAAAAATGAAGTAAATGAGAGTTAATGGGCTCTTTGGAATTGATATCAGAAATTGAAGTATGCAGGGGAGTGGAGGAGTTGAAAGGCCACAATTTTCCTTCAGGTGACTCGGCCGTCCGGCGGCGCCGGCCCGAGTCGGACGGTCCGCCGGCCGACTCGGCCGAGTCGAAGTGTCGGGAGGTGGGGGGTCTCGAGGTGTAGGCTCTGGTGCATTTATATTTGTGGGTGTAGTGGAAAAATTGGGAGTTATCTTGTGTGGACTGTTGGGCTTCTAAAAAATTTTAAAACAGATAAATATTAAAAATAATGTGGGGCATAAGATTTGAACTCTGATAGCTTGGTTCAGCTGTGCAAGGTCTTACCAATGAGCTGCAAGCTCCTTCTTGTAATTTTGGAGTTATTTAATTACTTAAAGTAGTTACAGAAAATGTAAATACCTCAAGTATACATTAATTTTCAAGCAAATTTTTGTACACTAAAAATGGAGTTGTTACATTCTTTTAACTTGTAATTAAAAAGCAAAATAATTACTTATAACTTGTGCTCAGGCTAAAATACCCCTTTATGGATTTTGAAAAAAATATTTGAAAAAAAATTTGTATAGGAAAATTAGGGTTGTTACATGTATATATATAATATTTCTCAATGTATAGTTAAATGATTTTGCTAGAGACGGGTCAGGGATAGATATTATCTTTAATGCTGTTAGTTATAGAATAAAATATAATATATATATATATATAACTTGCTAAATACTAAATATACATAATTTATATTTTCTTTATAAACTCTTTCTCTCTCTCTCTGTTTTCTCTCTCTCCCTCTCTCCTTTCTCCCTCGCCTTCCCGAGCCCTAACCCACGCACCCATCTCTGCGCTCGCCTTCCTCACCTCGTCTTCATCACCAACTCCCTTTCTCCTTCGCTCTCACTCAACTCCTTCCACCCCCCGTCATCCTCATTGCCATGACTCCAACCCCGACCTTACGTCGTCGCCATCTTCCTCTTCATCTCCTTGAACCCATCACCACACCCTCTTCATCTCACCTTGTCATCGACTCACTCAATTCCTTCATCTCGTCGTCGTCACCATCCCCATCTCCTTACACCACCTTTGAACTCGACACCTGAAACCCATCAACCCTACTACCTGCAACCTCAGCAGCCAAGATCATCACCTCCATCTCCCCAACTTCGACCAAGCAGATATCATCGCTCCCCTTAACACATAACCCAAACCCATCATCATCATCTCCATCGTCGATCTCCGCCCTCATTACCTTCACCGAGAGTCGCCTCTTCATCTGATCGCCACTCCTCCATTTTGTACCCCTCAAAGATTCTCTCTGCCAACCAAGAACCCGACGTCATCGTTGACCCCTTCTCCTCAAAGCTAAGCACTAGATCTGAGATTGGCCTCACCCCTAGCCGAGCCAAGCACCAAGTTGATTTGCATCATGTTTCTTTCATGACTGTTGTTTCCATTGTTCTGTTCATGTGTTCGTTTTGCTCCGTTCGGGTTCGTATCCATATTCGTCGCGACCAAGGCAAGTTACGACTTGCTACATGCCATGTTTTATTTATCTAGATATCGTAATATCAATCATTATTATTATATGCAGATCATTAACTATAATAAGTTTATAATTTGCAGTATATAACATATTTAAATTATATTGACAATATGAAATTATAACAAACTAATCTAGTTGGCTCAATGGTTTAATCGAAGAGTAGGAATTAATACAATTAATTTATAATACTGGATAAGCATGAAAGTTATTATAAGTACAGTTATATATATATATATATATCAATTCATAGTGGAAACATCAATTTAGTTACATGCGGTATCACAGCTAGATTACCGTGACAACTATAATCCTGTTATTTATTATGATTTGTTGTGTGATTAAATACTTCACCTGTTTAGTATACAATACCTGACATACTTGCGACCTGCTATCTTGCTACTGTTATTGCTATATTGTTTATACCTGTTACCTATAATATTTACCAATGCCAACAATCTTGACTTGTTGTCCTGATGGACGCGACATGTTGTTTAGATAGACATAACATGTATCTACCTGTTTCTGTATTGGCAGTAGATAGTTATTATTCTACCTGACTTGGAAAACGAAACCTGGGGAAATGGGGAAATCAAAAGTGTAACTAAAGTGTAATTTAAAAGCAAATTACTTGATCCATGGTTCCGGGGGCTGTAACATAACAGAGTTGCTCGTGATTCTTATTACTTGATCCGTGGTTCCGGAGAGTAACGGAACATAATCATTCTTGATTCATACATCTTGATCCGTGGTCCCGGGGGATAACGGGATATATACTTTTGAGTTATATGAAGGAGTATATTCATTGGTTTCAAATACCCGTAAGATAGTTAACTTAGAAACACAGACTTTAGCATACACGTGACATACCTATAGCCTGTTGTTACAACCCCTGTGATCGTTTTGTTTATATTTATACCTTATTTTGCATGCGACATCCTATATAGTACACTGTTCAGTTTATTATTATTATGATATTTATGACGCACTGATTGTTCGTGAAAAGTGTGTTGTAAATACCGCAATCAATAACGGTGTCGCAATAGCTAGCCGATAGTGATACAGGTCGTCCACAGGGAAATGGTGAATTTCTTATCTTGATTTAGACGAGTTGATAGAAAAAAGATGAGATTGTTGTCGTTTTATACTAGAAAGGTTAGAAAAGTTTATAATAGAAATGCTTGTAGGGTTTATAGAATTTAGTAGTAAATGGATGGAGTTTTAAAAATAATTCTTTTTATCTTTTAATTATTTAATACTAAAGAAATAACGATGAATGTGGATTAGGGTTCTTGGAGAGAATTAGGGTTTCCCACTACTGACCCTTATCCTTCCATTGATCTCTATTTATCTCAAACCCTTAACAAAATTATTATTAAGGAATCTCAAATCGTGGTCGTAACTATCATGAATTAATGTCACGCCTGATAAGAGAGTTAACATTCATTTTGCTAAAGTTTATAAAAATTAAAACTTTAAAAAGACTTTAATGATTTTGTTCATCCATTATACTACCCTATCATACAAACCCTACCAAGCGAGAATTTACTTGCTCATTAGGATCAATGAAGTAGAAGAAAGGTGGAAAAAAACGGAACCCATAATTAAAATTAAAAATGCAGAAAGTAAATACAGAAAGTAATTGCGGAATGTAAAGGCATAAAGTAATTGCAGAAAGTAAATGCGGAAAATAAATGTGACAAAAATTAAAATAAAGAATTACCTTTTATTGATCAACTATTACATTACAAAAGTAGCTCGCTAAAAAGTAAATTACAAAAACCCTAGTTTGCTCTAGACTGCTCTTTCGATCGATGGATAGATGATCTTTTCCTTTTTGAATTGAATTGAATTCTTTGATAGATAGCTCTCGGTCTTTTATATAGTCTCTGAAACTAGAAACCCTGGATGTCATATTGAAGTGTGTGAAATTACGATCAAGACCCTGAGTTTTCAAATTCTATGTCCACCAGAAGACCGCGCAACCGCCTCCTATTAGCCTTGTTGACCGTGGATCCGCCGCCATATGGTGGGTTGGAGCTTCCAAACTTTTCGTGCCTTCTCGATATTTGGAGATCCTTCTGATAAAAATATTCTGAAAATATTGCTCTTAGTCTCTGCCGTTACTAGATTCTTTAATTTGCTCCTAAAATTCGGCATATTTGGTTTGATACTTCGATTTGCTGTAAATCTCCTACTCACAGTTCAGACCTGAGCTGATCTATTATAATACCTGCACAAGTAAAAAAATCAAAAACTGGGCCGAACTTCTATTCCAATATCTCAAATCACCTTGTTAGTAGTATTTGTTTTATTTGAGATATTCTTCCAACCAATTAATTGATATGATATCTTAATAATATTGGTTAAGAATATTTGATATGATATGCATATTTTAATAATAAATAATCTCATGAATATTTTATTTAAATATGATATGCATATATTCCCTAATTATATTAATTATAAATGAAGAAATATATGACAATAGTCTTTTTACAAATAAACCTACATATATTTTTTATTTACAAATAACATCTTTTAGTAATTAATAATAATAGGGAAAATGTCCATACAAATGTGCAATAAATTTGATTGATCACTCACCGATGTCTGGGTTTTCCATGGCCCAGTTCCTTTAACCTTATCGCAGGAAGATCGAGAGTATTTTGACAGGCAAGCTGAACAGTGAGGAGCTTTGCTGAAATAGTTTAGTGATGCTTAGATTTATTTTTCTAGTTATGGTTTTTAACGTTGTGATCCTATAAGGGATGAGACTAAGACGTTATTCTGGCTAGATCTTTATTTGTTTCCGCTGCCTTTCTTGTTATTATTTTAGTGTGGCAGTTGGACATGTGAAGTTAGATATTTATTTTTCTGTTCTTGATATTTGATGGACAGCCGTAATATAACTATGGAAGAATATTTTCTCGCCATAGGTAACATGGTTGGTTTTGTCGCGTACCGTATTTACGTATTTTGGGAGGCGAGGCGTGATACGGTTTTGTTGGTATTAGAGCCAGGTTTAGGATTAGTCGGGTTTGGTTCAATTTGTAGTTGGGTATTGCACCCAACGCACTAACCAGAAAACCCGGAATCAGGAACGTGTCCTGCCACATTACTACCTTGCCAGTTTTGAATTTATAGTTTATTGACTTCTTGTTTTATTGAATCATGTTTCCGTTGCTAATCTTCTTCAGTGTTCTTAGATTTAAAATCATGGCAGGAAGAGATTCATGTGTATACCAAAGGTGTGTAGACGACGCCACTTGGGGTCATACGTTGTATGCTAGAGACCCAGAAGCGTTAAACAGAGCTGAACCAGCTGCAGGCCGAGATTTTCCAAGAGGGCCTGAAGACGGCCCGACAGATTGCTATCATGGCAACTGAGAGGGCATCAACTCCTAGACTAGCACAGCGTGAGGGTACCGTGGCAGACTTCAGGAAGTTCGGTCAGGCCACGTTTACAGGATTGGAAGAACCATTGCAGGCAGAGCAGTGGCTGGTGGATATAGAGAATTTTCTAGTTATCACATAGATTCCAGAAAAGAAAAGGGTGTATGTGGTACACATACAGTTGGTAGATTATGTTGGATATAGTGCCATCAAGTCAATTATTCTAATCGTAGGTAGGCGATTGTGATGATTGAGGGAGGACCTATACGGGTATAACAGTTTTACTCGAGATGATAATATGCTATCTGATTTGACTTTATCATCATATACATGCATTATGTGGTATTACAGATCACTATTACATGTTGATAGAGCCCATAGGATTTTTGCTTGACTACCAGTATTATGATGGCGATCATATATATGGGAGCTGGGTGGTCCATAAGCACATCCTTAAATGTCCATAGTCGAGGGAGTATCAAGACTGGGCAACGATACTCCGGAGTAGACTAGTGTATACTTTTCGAGACCCCGAAGAGGGGCGGTGGACGATCTCACAAGCCATTGGTGTCAGTTAATCACCTAAGATGGTATACAGGCTCATTGGGTTATGAGTTACACTGGACGGATTCGCCGGGAACATACTAGATGGTATTATACCTATTATCAGATAGCAGTTCTCAGGTGACATGAGTACAGGTTAGTCTGTCGATCTAAGATCGTCATTTATCTCGTATGAGTTCCCACTGTGCTTTGATTACTACCCTACCACGGCTCAAAGGATTGTGCAAACAAGTTTTAGTTGGGTACAGTCCCCAACCATATGAAGCCAGTGAGCGGATTGTCGGGGATTCGTCTCTCCCGGTATTGGGGGTAGATGTCGCGCTGTGTACGGGTGGCCATCACCAGAAATCCTTAGCCAAGGTGGATGAGAATTACTGATTTGGATTAGTAGTTTCTTAGTGGGTGATGTGCTTCACACCGACACGAAATATCGCGTTCTTAGGGGTCTGACTTTATCTACCCCTAGAACCGATATGCGATACTCTTAAATGAACAGACCAAACTCTTTGGAGATTGTCACAGACAAGCTCAGTAGGGGTACGGATGAGTTTGCTCGTTAGCCTTCCTTTGCTCAATACTTGGGTATCCGTTACGTACAACTAGTGCTGCCGACGTGCTTGTGGTTAAACCCACTGCTAGCGTATTGACGAGTCTTTAGAGTCCCACACAGAGGTTTTTCCCGGTTCAGGCGATATGATGTAAATGACGTATGTTGGTATATACAGGTGTCCGATTAAATATATGTAGACGGTTGATAATACTAGCAGGTTAGGATTAAGCCGGATTATTAAATCAAGTTTTAAGTTAATAATTTATATATATATATATATATATATATATATTTAATATATGTATTCTAGTATTATTGTTCACTATTTATTTTCTTTCTTGGCTATTCGTATTTTTATACGGATACGTGCATATGTATTTCGATACGTATACTGGGTTGTATTCCGTATTTATACGGAATTTGTTTTAGAAGTCGGACACCTCATTTGTGAATATTCATAAAATGAGGTGGAGGGTGAGGTGGTATTGAGCATGGTTGAACACATGTAGAGAGGAATGGGCTTCTTTATTTTATTACATATTGATTTGAGTTTTTTATTTGTATGGTTGCTTAAAATTATAAAGCCATTCTATCATTTGCTATTCTTCATTCTACACTTGATTCATTCTTCACTCATGCCTTCAACACTTGCTCATGGTTATTTCTCCTCACCTCCTTCTCCTCCTTCTTTGCTTGCTCTCTTGAGCTTAGATTTAAGAGAAAAATATAGTTGAAAATTCCTACATCCCCACTCACCATTCTTAACGAGCTTGGAGAGTCAGTTGCTTCACTAGGTGAAGCTGGAGCTTGGATCGGTTCGCTTGAGTGGATCATCTTCGGCGAAGGAGGACCGGCTTGTAAATGCGACTCGGAGCTCTTGAGAGTATGCTAGAGTCCAATCTAATTGGAGCAAATAAAGACGCTACAAAAGTTATGATTTCTATCTTTGTGTGCTTTCTAGTTTAGGTGTTTGGTTCAATTCTTCGGTTTTAGTTTCTAGTGCCATGAAAATTTTTGTTTTTGAATTCCGTATTGGCCGCGGCTTAGCGGCGAAGGCACTAGGAACTTTCAATGGTATCAGAGCCACCCAAACACCCTAAACTAGATTGTTACGACTTCCGAATCCCGCCGTTTTTGCTCTGCAAAAACTGTTTCTAAAACCAGTGAGAAAACTGTGCCGAACTTAATGTTTTGACTCCCCGCGGGCTCTCGGTTTGGACCGAGAAGTCGCGGGGAGGTGTGCGGGGACCCCGAGGACGTTCCAAAGGGACTTAGGGAGGGCCCACACCCCCGAGACCACCCAAATGGTGGCCTTGGGGGTGGGGACCCAAAACTGCCTCAGAAGGCAGTTTCAGGTTTGCCTACCCCTTAGGCCACCTTTGGGTGGCCTAGAGGGTGGGTACCTTTCCTAGATGCCCTTCGGGTCTACGTTAATTTTATGCTGGGGCCCTTCGCAAAGTTTCGGCTCAATCCAAGCTCATTTCAGACTCCCGGAACGGGTTTTAGCATGGAATTTCTTGTTGGTTTCTAGTACACTTGATTTTCGGCGCTTTAGAAAATTGAAGTGTTAGCTATTTGTGTGTGGTATTCGATTGTCGTAGGCTTAGTGATAGTTGCGTGTATCATAACATTTGGTAAAACGTCGTCTAATTGTTATACGTATCAATTAGACGGGGTTACGGAATTGATTGCATGTTCTGTGATGTTGATTATGGTAGTGTTGGATTTGTCGTTATGGATAGCCCGATGTACATAGTATTAGATGTTATTCTCTGTGATATAATGTATATTCATATTTTTTGACGACCGTCCTACATGTGGACTGCTGTCATCGTAGCTTGTGTTATTCTTTGGGGCGCGTCCAAGTTGCGGACGTAGTCACCGTTGTTTATTCAGGTTTTCATTACATACACTAGGATTACCCCACGGGCGGAGTGCTCAAGTAGCCGGGTTCTAAATGGCAACGGGCCTCCATCTCATGGCGTTGAGACCGGGATGCCTTACTTTAGATTTGGCGGGCTATTTGCTGCACTCGTAGGGGGTATAGGTTTGACCCGCGGAGGGATCTCCAAGTCACCGGATTTTAGAAGTACTGGGTGGCCCACTCACTTTGTTGATTGGGGTTGCCTCACTTCTGGGATTGGCATGTGGCTTTCCACACTCGTAGGGGTCTAGGATCTGATACTATGGGCTATCCACACGACCGGAAATTGCATTTCATATTTGGCTCCATTGAAATATATTTTTCCTAGATTATCCGCATTTCCATATTGTGTTTGTTTCTGTGCTTCCGCTGTGATTCTGTGATATTACTTGATATCATGCGTGAGAGGAATGTTTGTATATATTATATATATATTTAGTAGACGCTATATATGTTTTGCATCCGCGCTTGTCCTGTCCCTGACCTGCTATAAGTTAAGTAACCTTACGGTGAAGGCCGGGACCCTGTGGCGAATGCGGATGGCATATATGCGTGTGCTTATTTTCGTTTCTTTCTGACATGAAATGATTAATTGATGGGACTGTATTAATTCTGATTATGCAAGGAAAAAAAACCTAAATGATGTTGTTGGAACCAATTTTTGAAAATTATAGGCGTTTCCTTTTGCTTTGCGTCGATGTATTCAGTTAGGAATATCCTGTACCTCATTCGATGAGGAAAGAGTCTATATCCCTACACAGGGAGTGACCTCTTTGGCAAAAAGTTTACGTGACTATAAACTACTCGGTTTTTTTCAAAACCATCGATTTTCTACAAAACCAATTGTTTAAAAAATTGCGGAGCCTAAACCACTCCTTTTCAAAACTGCTTGAGTTCTTTCAACGATATCAAGTTCATTACGTTAATGGTTTTTCGCCAAAAACCAGCCGTAGCCCTCCGTCATTTCAGATTTGTATTGTTTAGTATTCGTGCTACGTTTGTCGTTGCTATTCACCGAGGCGCAGTGTGCGGTGGTTCTATAATACTTTTATGTCGCATGGATACGTGGATTGGTTAGGACAGTCGTACAATTTTGTTGATCATTAGTCAAGGGTCGTGCGGGTGGGTTTAACTCAATCAAGAAAGTGATGGGTTGAACTTGACTAGGACCCTTGATTTGTTGATCATTCGTCAAGGTCCTTGGGTCCTAAGGGCAAAAACCATATCGGGAGTTTCAAATATAAAGGAAACTTGCCAAGTTTGCACATATCTTCTGGAGTGTGGTGACTTGAGTGGCTTCCATCAGGTTATTACACGATGATAGTTAGATCCCGATTCCCACTAATGAGTAGGTGTTACTCCTCGGGTGATTTTCAGATGATCCCGATTAATTCTCCTTTTAGGGTTTGAAGGAGAATTCGAGGAAACAGTGGGAGCCATCCTGATTAGATAAAGTGATTAACCATTATAATCAAGGTTAGAGTGCATGCTGAGTGTTTCTTTTCTCTCTCTCTTTAGCAGCGACCATGACCTAACCTTAAACTAAAACTCATAAACCAAGTTAACCGAACCTTCTTACACACTTTGGTTTTGGATTGTCATGATTCACAACAAAGCTGTATAAATCCCTGCCACTCCGACTTTCCCTTTGTATTTCTTTAGAATACTCTGTATCACTACGAAAATCCATATTGCTTGGGTATTCTATCGTATAGTAATATACGAAATCAAAGAAACTTGTTTCAGTTTGAAAATGGATTCCGGTTCTGGGGAAATTGAATATGATTATTCGGTTATCTTTTCTCTTTATCTTCTCTCAGATTGCGAGGGCTCCTAGTATTAGGAGTACACCTATTGCACTTATTGGATAGTTTTATTCCAAACCTTATTAGGCAGGTGTCGACAGGTACGGAAGAAGAAAACCAATTAGCCTAAGTATGATGTACAGAAGGTAAGAAGCAAAGACATATAAAGGGATTAAAGTGAGGGTAAGGAAAATTGTGGCTACTGTCATGAATCTAAATAGTGGAAGATGCATTACTAGGAATACCCGGCCACCCCCTCAAATTTTTTTCATGTTTCAGTTTAACTGTGCGGTGCTAATTGAAAACTGCTTTTCCAATTAGTTTCTGACTCCAGGGTTTGTATTTACCAGACTTGATTCTTACATCTGTATGGAGTTACAGATGCTGAGTGGGAGTAGAATATTGGGAATTGGGTGATTAGATCCTCAATATCAGAATTCTTTCTAATTGGTGATATCTCAGTAAGTCACCTGGGTTTTGCCTAACGACAAATATTTTATTTTGAATATCCGTTGTTATGCACCAATTTCAAAATGATATATTTTATTTTATAAAATGAGATATAACCTTTTGAAATTATGTTTATGATATTTACCTATATCAGTTGATGGTTAGGTAAGGTGCATTCAATAATAGTGTAATTCTTCTTAACCATAATACAGTTTTCAACCTACGACACACAAGGTTTGAGTTATTAAACTCAGAGGACTTATACAAAATATTGTATGTTTTCTGTTATCCATTAGGACAAAGGGGTTGGTACTCGTACTATATTCCGTTTACTTATGACTTCTCTAGTTTTAGACACATGTTTCATTAAAATACAATGGTTAGGTAAGGTGCATTCAATAACGGTGTAATTTTTCTCAACCATAATACAGTTTTCAACCTATGACGCACAGGGTTTGAGTTATTAAACTCGTAGGACTTATACAAAATATTGTATGTTGTCTGTTGTCCATTAGGAGAAAAGGGTTGGTACTCGTACTATATTCCATTTACTTATGACTTCTCTGGTTTTAGACACATGTTTCATTAAAATACAATGTCCAAATTTTGAGAAGTTATAAGTATAAGAATAAAGTAGAGAATCGTGCGTCGGAAGTATCAAGATTCTTTGAGGTGATCAAAGATTTAGATACTTATGCTAGGTATTTCATCCTAAGTTATATTTGAGAACATGCTTCTCTCTCAGGTTACTCATCTGTGGGTGTGCTCCTTGATGGGAAATGCTGCTTGGCTTTCTTCCATTTAGTCGAGATGTACTTGAAACAGTTGCATGTTTTTTGAATCTAGTTCCAATTAAATTAGTGCCTTTGTTTTCTATATTGGATATAGAATGGATTCATATCTTAACGATATTAAGGTATAAGGAGTTGCCCGGCTTATGCTTAAAACCAGAATCCGGATAAATTCAAGGCACGTTTCAGTAATGACAGTTTGTGGGTTATCCCGGGCTTTGACGAGGGTTAACATTCTACCATTTGGGGGATAAATAGTTATATTGTTTTTGACTCGCCATCAGTTTTAGTAAAATGAGTTCTTTTCAGAAAATATTAGTGGGAGTATGGTAGAACTGGAAATGATTCCAGAATCACAAACGATTACTGAAAAATTTAGTAGAACCTAAGAATTCAATTGGATTCGACAATCCATTAGCCACTCCAGTGGATAACCTTAGCCGCCCGAGAGATACTTCGATCTCTTCAAAGACGGTGACAGGGAGGTTTTGATGACCCAAGTTTGCCACTACTGCTGTCGTAGACTATGAGATCTGGTAGATGGATGACTATAACGTCGTTCTAAATTAGCTTTAGAAGTGCACATGTATATGACTTTGCCAGAGTGTTGTCGTAGTCAATGGAAGCAGCGAAAGCATAGTTGGCCAGTAGTTTATGTCTATTTATAGACTAAAGCAAGTATAGCAGAGATAGATCATCTATTTTTGATGTGACAGTCATAGAGTTTGACTTCATCAGAACAAAAGATGGATATGGTAAGAAGGTAGTAGGGAGTGATGTCCTGGTATTTGAATGACGTACTCCTGATTAGAAGTGATGTTTCTATACTACGATCGGTTATACTGTGGTTGTCACAAGGTGTTTCTCCACATAAGACCTGAACAAAATATCAGGGATTCTTGTGACTAGATCTATAGTTTTAGATCTAGATTTGTGAAGTGTCACAATTTGGATACTTTGACACTATTCTAAAGTGTTTTAGAATAGACGACTCCTGGCGTGGTGGTGTACCCGCAGGTGATGGAGTCACCCTCTCTAAAGAGATATCTTTTAGACTGATGAAGAGAGGGATTTGCATGAATGCCATATCACTTGTTTAGGCAATTGAGTCAATCATGCTTTGTCAAGTACCATACCAGATATTGTTTTTGCACTAGCTGCAATAAGCATATATTAATCTAATCCTTGAGAAATATTAAGAAGCAGTTATGACCATAAGAGAATATTCTTGGTATATGGTAACGACAACCTTCTTAAGGAGGTGGTTATCATTTCAGGCTTTCAAGATAATCTGTATGCCAGAGTGACCATCAGAGTTAAAGTTTACCCTCTTCTGAGGGGCAGCATATTGGACAAGGGGTCCAAGTGGATACTGAGGAAGGTGTGGTGCAGGATACTGATTAAATTCAGTGGAAAATGCAGTTTAAGAAGTTTGTTGGATTTGGAGTTCATTTATGAATTTGGTCCCATCAGATATCCAAACAAATTCTAAGATAGGTATCGCTCATTTCGAGAGATAGTCTTTCTCTGCGAAGTTGAGATATTGAGAGATAAAGATAGAAACATTGGAGCGGATCCACTCACTGAGACTATTTCTCGAACGCGATAGTTTCGCAAACATGCTTTGCGAGACTAATTAGTAGAGAAGTTGGGTGTTCGGTAGCACACGGGCTGTGAGTATGCGACACCGCAATAATTAGTCTTAAGTGCAAGCGGGAGATTGTTGGATATAGTGCCCTCAAGTCAATTATTCTAATCGCATACAGGCGATTGTGATGATTGAGGGAGGACCCATACGGGTAGAACAGTCTTACTCGAGATGATAGTATGTTATCTGGTTTGACTTTATCATCATGTACATGCATTATGTGGTATTACAGATCACTATTATATATTTATAGAGCCCATAGGATTCTTGCTTGACTACCAACATTATGATGGCGATCATATACGTGGGAGCTGGATGGTCCATAAGCATATTCTTAAATGTCCCTAGTCGAGGGAGTATCGAGACTAGGCATCGATACTTCGAATTAGACTAGTGTATACTTTTCGAGACCCTGATGAAGGGCGATGGCCGGTCTCACAAGCCACTGGTGTCAGTTAGTCACCTAAGATAGTATACAGATACTCATTGGGTTATGAGTTACACTGGACGAACTCGCCGGGAACATGCAGTTCTCATATGACATGAGTACAGGTTAATTTGTCAACCTGAAATCGTCATTTGCCTCATGTGAGTTCCCAATGTGCTTTGATTACTGCCCTACCATGGCTCAAAGGAGTCATGCAAACAGGTTTTAGTTGGGTACAGTCCCGAGCCACATAGAAGCAGTGAGCGGATCGTCGGGGATTCGTCTTTCCCGGTATTGGGGGTAGATGTCGCACTGTGCATGAGTGGCCATCACCAAAAATTCTTGACCAAGGTGGATGAGAATTACTAATTTGGATAATTAGTTTTTCAGTGGGTGATATGCTTCACACCGACACGAAATATCGCGTTATTAGGGGTCTGACTTTATCCACCCCTTAGACCCGATATGCGATACTCTTAGACGAACAAACCGGACTGTTTGGATATTGTCACAGACAGGTTTAGTAGGGGTACGGATGAGTTTGCTCGTCGGCCTTCTTTTCGCTCAATACCTGGGTAGACGTTACGTACAGCTAGTGTCGCTGACGTGCTTGTGGTTAAACCCACTGCCAGCGTATTGACGAGTCTTTAGAGTCCCACACAGAGGGTTTTTCTGGTTTAGGCAATATGATATAGATGACGTATGTTGGTACATATAGGTGTCCGATTAAATATGTATATAGGCTATACGAACTTTAATCAGACGATTCATAATACTAGCGGTTTAGAATTAAACCGGATTATTAAATCAAGTTTTGATTTAATAATTTATATATATATTTTTAATATATGTATTCTAGTATTATTGTTCACTATTCATTTTCTCTCTTGGCTATTTGTATTTTTATACGGATATGCGTATATGTATTTCGATACATATACCAGGTTGTATTCCGTATTTATACGAAATTTGTTCCAGAGGAAGGATAACTCATTTGTTAATATTCATTTATGAATATTCATGAAATGAGGTGGGGGGTGAGATGGTATTGAGCATGGTTGAAGACATGAAGAGATGAATGGGCTTCTTTATTTTATTACATATTGATTTGAGTTTTTTTATTTGTATGGTTGCTAAAAATTATGAAGCCATTCTACACTCGATACATTCTTCACTCATGGCTATTTTTCCTCACCTCCTCTTCCTTCTTCTTTGCTTCCTTTCTTGAGCTTAGATTTGAAAGAAAAAGACAGTGGAAAATACCTACATCTCCACTCTCGATTCCTAGCGAGCTTGGAGAGTCGGTTGCTTCACTAGGTGAAGCCGGAGTTTGGATCGGTTCTCTCAGGTGGATCATCTTCGGCGAAAGAAGACATGCTTGGAAACGCGACCCGGATCTCTTAAGAGCATGCCATAATCCAATCCAATTGGAGCAAATGAAGACGCTACAAAGGTTGCGATTTCTATATTTGTGTGCTTGTTAGTTTAGGTGTTTAGTTCGATTCTTGGGTTTTAGTTTCTAGTGCCATAAAAAAATTTGTTTTTGAATTCCGCATTGGCCGCAGGTTAGCGGCGAGGGCACTAGGTGTTGACTATAGTGCCATCAAGACAATTATTGTAATCACAGGCAGGTGATTATGATGATTGAGAGAGGACCTATACGGATAGAACAATTTTACACAAAATGATAGTATGTTATCTGGTTTATCTTTATTATCATGTACATGCATTATGTGGTATTACAGATCACTATTATATGTTGATAGAGCCTATGGGATTCTTTCTTGACTACCAGCATTATGATGGCGATCATATACGTGGGAGCTGGGTGGTCTATAAGCACATTCTTAAATGTCCCTAGTCAAAGGAGTATCGAGACTAGGCATTGATACTCCAGAGTAGACTAGCGTATACTTATCGAGATCCCGACGAGGGGTGGTGGCCGGTCTCACAAGCCATTGGTGTCTGTTAGTCACCTAAGATAGTATGCAGGTGCTCATTGGGTTATGAGTATACTGGACGGACTCGCTGGAAACTTGCTAGTTGGTATTATACCTATTGTCAGATAGCAGTTCCCAGGTGACATGTGTACAGGTTAGTCTGTCGATCTGAGATTGTCATTTTTCTCGTGTGAGTTCCCACTGTGCTTTGATTATTATCCTACCATAGCTCAAAGGAGTCGTGCAAACAGGTTTTAGTTGAGTACAGTCCCAAGCTACATGGAGGCAGTGAGCGGATCGTCGGGGATTCGTCTCTCCCGGTATTGGGGGTTGATGTCGTCTAGTGCATGAGTGGCCATCACCAAAAATCCTTGGCCAAGATAGTCGAGAATTACTGATTTGGATAAGTAGTTTCTCAGTTGGTGATGGGCTTCATATCGACACGAAATGTCGCGTTATTAGGGGTATGACTTTATCCACCCCCTAGACTTGATATGCGATACTCTTAGATGAACGGACCGGACTGTACGGAAATTGTCACGGACTGACTCAGTAGGAGTTCGGATGAGTTTGCTTGTCGACCTTCCTTTCACTCAATACCTGGGTAGCCGTTACGTACAGCTAGTGTCGTTGACGTGCTTGTGGTTAAACCCACTGCCTGAAGAGTCTTTAGAGTCCCACACAGAGGGTTTCCCTGCTTTGGGTAAAACGATGTAGAGGTCGTATGGTTTTACGGCAGGGTTCGATCATATATGTGCACTTGTGCACGTTTCATGATTTGGACGGATAATACTAGTGGGCTTTGGTTTAAGTCGGATTCTAGTATTATATTATTGGATTATTTTCGTCTCTTTGTATTTGTATTTTTCGGAATACAGATACGGGTATGTATATACGGATGAGGGGTATTCTTGTAATTTATTATAAGGTGCTTCTAGAAGAAGACATCTCATTTAGTTTTTAACCATTTAAGTTAAATGGTTAATGAGGTGGAGGATGAGGTATTGATTGACTTTATATCAAGCATGGCTCACTTGGTGACTCATGGGGTGACTCATGTGGCGACTCATGAGTTACTATTGTGGCATGCTTGATATTTATTTGTGTTGTGAGATATTTTGTAAAGCTTGATTCATTTTCTTAGCTCACAAGACTTAGCCATTTTTCCATGGTGGCTTCACACTCTCATCCTCAAGCTTTTTCTTCTACCTCCACCCTAAAAGTCTCATGTGTTGAGAAACCTAAGGTGTTATGAGACATATTAATCCATCATTAGATTCTACATCCTTTAGGATATCTAGTTTAGCGAACTAGGTACCCTAATTACCTCGGCTATGAGGTTGGAGCTCAAACTACAAATCCTCAGATGGATCATTTTCGATGGAGGGAGACCGGCAATCAAGCTTGATTATGGTGGCCTCTAGGAGGTTAGGAAGATGGTAGAAGACCGAAGGACTTGGATCATTCGGTATAACCATTCTAAACCCCTCTTTAGTTTGCTAGCTTTAGGTTTATGGTAGATCCGGGTTACGAGGTTGTTCTAGCGTCAGTTTTATAAAAATTTTGTTCCGCATTCGGTCACGGTAGATGGCCAGGGCGCTGGCATAATCCAACACCAGGAACTTTCAGATTACGCTCGCGAGTGATGGCTTGTTGAGAAGACCCATCTGACAAAGCCGATCAACTGGGCGACCTTTTCACGTAGTTTCTTGGAGAAGTTCTTTCCGCAATCTGCTAGGAAGGAGATGGAAGAGAATTTCATTAGTTTGAAGCAGAATGGCGGATCCGTTGATATACATGCGGTTGAGTAGGCCCGGCTCAATCGATCTGCGAGGCCATTGGTTGCCAACGAGGCAGATAGGGCAAGACGGTTCATGCGTAGTTTGGATGTGGACATTCAGAGGCACATCGTATCGTTGGGATTGACCACCTTCTCTCAAGTTCTCAAGGCGGTTAGGGAACAACCGAGTTTATCAGCGAGAGTAAAGGGTACTCGACAGCAAAAGGTTGCGGTGCGGAAGACCTCGTATGCACCAACCAGAGCTTTTGGACGTAGAGACATTCCGGTTAATAGACAGGGGACAGTACCTATAAAAAGGCCTATCGTATCAGATCAGAAAAGGAGTGTGATTTGTGATTTCTGCCGTCTACCTGGCCACATGCAGAAGGATTGTCGGAGGAAGCTTGGACTCTGTTTGGTTTGTGGATCAGTTAACCATATGATTGGTACGTGCCCTTCAAAACTACGATTGAGAGACGATGTTCAGAAAATACCACAGAAGCAAACTTATGGGCAGGAGCAGATTACTCAGAGGCCTAATTAGGGACGGGCCTTCACCCTGACAGTAAAGGAGGCCAATGCTTTAGACGATATTGTTTCAGGTATCCTACTTGTCTATAATTTTCCCGCATTGACATTATTTGATTCTGGTGCATCCTATTGCTTTATATCATCCAAATTAATTGGTGCACATTCTATCCCACACACGGCCCTATCTAATAGCTGGGACATACACACTGGGAATGGGAGAATTATATCTAGTAGTGAATGCAAGAATTGTTCTATTGTTATTTGCGGATGGGAGTTGTTAGCAGATTTCTTGGTGATAGATACAGGCAGCTATGATGTTGTTATGAGAATGGACTTTCTTGGCATTTTCCATACCCACATCGATTGTAGGGCAAAAAAAGTGATTTTTTAGATTCCTGGAAATCCAGAGTTCGTATTCTTGGGGGGCAGCAAATTTGTCGGGCCAGTCGAATTTAGGGCTAAGCCTATATGTACCGCTTTTTCTTCAATAGAGGTAATCAAGGAGGAAGCGCTAGTAGTAGTTCGGGATTTCATGGATATGTTCGAGGACATCTCGGATTTACCGCCAAAATGAGATGTGGAGTCCACGATTGATCTTATTCCAGGAGCAACGCTAATTTTAAAGACTTATTATCCGATGGCACCGGTGGAACTGGAAGAAATAAAGAAACTAGTTTCTGAATTATTCGAGAAGGGTTGGATTCGCAGCAGCAGTTCACCGTGAGGAGCTCCAGTTCTTTTAGTCAAGAAGAAGGATGGCACGCGGAGGATGTGCATCGACTATCGAGAGCTAAATCGGGTGACAATTAAGAATAAGTACCCAATTCCTTGGATAGACGAATTATTCGATCAACTTAGTGGCATAAGAATATTCTCAAAATTGGATTTGCGATCAGGGTATCACTAAGTTCGGGTGAAAGCAGACGACATTTACAAGACGACGTTCCAAACTCGATATGGGCATTATGAGTATTTAGTTATGCCATTTGAAATTACTAATGCACTGGCGATATTTATGGACTTGATGGACCAGATCTTTTCACCATTTCTAGATCAGTTCGGTAGTATTCATTGATGATATTTTGGTTTATTCGAGGAGAAAAGAAGAGCATGAGGAACACTTGAGAATCGTACTGCAAATGTTAAGACGAGAAAAGCTATATGCTAAGATGATTAAGTGCGAGTTTTGGCTCGAAGAAGTGAAGTTCTTGGGTCATGTAGTATCCGGAGATGGAATTGCAGTTGACCCCGAAAAGATTGCAGCTGTTCACGATTGGCCAATTCTAAAAAATGCAGGGGAGATCAGAAGTTTCCTTGGGCTTGCTGGATATTATAAAAGGTTTGTAGAGTATTTCGCTCGGATAGCAGAACCCTTGACCAATCTAACATGAAAAGAGGTACCATTTGTTT
The DNA here is from genome assembly GCA_030015575.1 of Agapanthus africanus. Lineage (NCBI taxonomy): Eukaryota > Viridiplantae > Streptophyta > Magnoliopsida > Asparagales > Amaryllidaceae > Agapanthus > Agapanthus africanus. The sequence continues at coordinate 886,526,603 of JASDDO010000019.1, read as the reverse complement.
GGTCTGAGAAGTGTGCATTAGTTTTTGAAACGCTGAAGCAAAAATTGACAACCGCTCCTATTTTAACAATATCAGATGGTTCCGGAGGATTAGTTATTCACAGTAACGCATCTGGGAAAGGCTTGGGATGTGTTTTGATGTAGTATGGAAAGGTTGTAGCTTATGCGTCAAGGCAGTTGAAGATTCATGAGAAGAACTACCCAACTCACGACCTGGAATTAGCAGCGGTTATTTTTGCGTTGAAGATTTGGAGACACTGCTTATTGAGTAAAAAGGTAGAAGTATTTACTGATCATGAGAGCTTAAAGTATGTGTTCACATAGAAATAGCTAAATATGAGGCAACGTAAATGGTTGGAGCTGATGGCCGACTATGATCTTGATCTAAAGTACTATCTGGGAAAAGTTAATGTAGTACAAGATGCTTTAAGTCGGTTGCCAGTAATATGGATGCTGACTTCACAAAAAGAGATTATAGCAGATTTTCAACGTTTCGAGTTGGAGTTCGTACTACCAGATTTTTCGGGACAGTTGATACAGTTGCAAATACAGTCATCATTGATTGATAGTATTAAGGAAGTAGCACAGTTGTATAATCCTCGGTTTAAGAAATTTCGAGGACAAGTAGAGGCAGGGCTTCTAAGGGATTTATTGATACATGAAGATGGTTCTTTGAAGTATGGAAGTCGTTTGTGTGTGCCTAAGGGAGAAGTTCATGAATGAGGCTCATAGTTCCGCATAGCCGGTACATCCAGAAGGTACGAAGATGTATAGAGATTTACGACAACACTTTTGGTGGGAAGGCATGAAAATAGAGTTCGCTCATTACGTGTCGAGGTACTTGGTGTGTCAGCAAGTCAAAACTGAATATCAAAGGGTAGTTGGTTTGTTGCAAGCACTTCCGATTTCCCAATGAAAGTGGGAACATATAACCATGGATTTCATGGCAGCCTTACCACGAAGTCCAAAGGGCAATAATGCAGTTTGGATGATTGTCGATCGACTGACCAAGACAGCTCACTTCAGACCATTTCAAGTTGGTCAGCCGACAGAGACTTTAGTAGAGAGGTACATGCAGGAAATTGAGAGATTGCATGGGATACAAGTGAGCATTGTTTCTGATCGTGATACCCGGTTCCTATCATATTTTTGGAGGGGTTTACAAGAAAGTTTGGGAACTCGCTTGAAATTTAGTACAGCCTATCATCCTCAGACAGATAGACAATCCGAGAGAACGATCCAAACTCTTGAAGATATGTTGAAAACTTGTATGTTAGACTTCAAGGGTTCGTGAGAGGATCATTTACATTTAGTGGAGTTTTCGTACAATAATAGTTTTCAGACGACTATACATATGGCTCCATTCGAAATGTTGTACGGTCGGAAGTGTCGCTCACCAGTATGTTTGGATGATATTAAAGGAAGAAGATTGTTGGGACTGGAACTGATTGTTCCAACTGTGGAGAAGGTTAACTTGATTCGTGATCATATGAAGATGGCACAAGATCGACAGAAAAGTTAGACAGATGCTGGAAGAAGACCTTTAGAGTTTACTGTTGGTGATCATGTGTTCTTGAAGATATCACCGACTAGGGGAGTAATCCGATATGGTAGTCGAGCCAAACTTAGTTCTCGATTCGTGGAGCCTTTCGATACATTGAGCGTATTGGAGAAATAGCTTATCAGTTGGCTTTACCACCATCCTTGGCTGTTCATGTATCTCAACTCCGCAAGTATGTTCGAGTTGAGATGCACGTCCTTGACCACTCGGAATTGACAGTGAAGGAGGATTTGACTTATGAAGAGCAACCGATGGTTATGATGGATCGACGAGAAAAAGTTCTCAAGAATAGAGTGATCCCTTTAGTGCTTGTTTCGTAGGGAAATCGTTCGCATGAAGAATCTACTTGGGAACGTGAAGATAAAGTTCGAAAAAAATTTCCACACCTCTTTTTTTAGATCCATATCTTCATTGTTCTGTCTTTTCCTGTTTCGTGAATTTCGAGGACGGAATTCTTTTGTACTTGGGTATAATGTAACACCCTAGCACGATCATATGATATTAATTGGTATTTTAAATGTTTCTTTATATATATTTTTATTTATTTATCTGGGTTGTGATTGGTTTGATGGTAGAAGTGTTTATCCGATCCGACCCACTTGTGTGAAACCCGTTATAGTGCTAGATTATACCGAAATATTATTCGTAAACTAAATCCAGATGAATCTAAATAACATACATAAATACATACATACATATATATATAGTATTGAATTATATACATATATCTTCTGGTAGTCACAAGTTAGGGATATTGTATATTATTAACTGTCATCAGGTTAATTCAGCATCTTATATTTTATATTGCTATTTATCTATTACGCTTAAATCTTATATAACTTAGATACCAGATAGTTACCAGATTTAAATATATTTAAATCCTTTTAAATCTTAAATAAGGGTATAAGATATTTAAGATATATTCTTTTCTAAACATTTGCATTATGTCTAATAGGCTACGTATATATATAATATTTCCCAATATATAGTTAAGTGAGATTTTGCTAGAGACGGGTCGGGGAATAAACTAATACACACACACACACACACACTAATATACATAATTTATATTTTCATTATAAACTCTTTCTCTCCCTCTCTCCTTTCTCCCCCGCCTTCCCGAACCCTAACCTACGTACCCATCTCCGTGCTCATCTTCCTCGTCTCGTCTTCATCACCAATTCCCTCTCTTCTTCGCTCCCACTCATCTCCTTCTTCCCCTCATCGTCCTCGTCGCTATGACTCCAACCCCGACCTCACGTCATTGCCATCTTCCTCTTTATCTCCTTGAACCCATCACCGCACCCTTTTCATCTCACCTCGTCATCGACTTCCTCGCTTTCCTCATCTCGTTGTCGTCACCATCCTCATCTTATTACACCACCTTTGAACTCGACACTTGAAACCCATTAGCCTTACTACCTGCAACCCTAGCACCCGAGATCATCACCTCCATCTCCCCAACTTCGACCAAGCAGCTGTCATCGCCCCCCTCAACACAGAACCCAAACCAATCATCATCGTCTCCATCGTCGATTTCTACCCTCATTACCTTCACCGAGAGTCACCTCTTCATCTGATCGCCTCTCCTCCAGTTCAACCCCTTCTCCTCAAAGCTGAGGACCAGATCTGAGATTGCCGCACCCCTAGCTGAGCCAAGCACTAAGTTGAGTTGCATCGTGTTTCGTTCATGACCGTCGTCTCCATTGTTCTGTTCACGTGTTCGTTTTGCTCCGTTCGGGTTCGTATCCGTATTCGTCGCAACCAAGGCAAGTTATGACTTGCTACATGTTATGTTTTATTTATCTAGATATCATAATATTAATCTTTATTATTATATATAGATCATTAACTATGATAAGTTTATAATTTGCAGTATATAATATTATTTAAATTATATTGACAATATGAAATTATAGCAAACTAATCTAGTTGGTTCAATGGTTCAATCAAAGAGCAGGAATTAATACAGTTAATTTATAATACTGGATAATCGTGAAAGTTATTATAAGTACGGTTATATATATATATATATATATATATATATATATTTATATATATCAATTCATAGTGGAAACATCAATTTAGTTACATGTGGTATCACAACTAGATAACTGTGACAACTATAATCCTGTTATTTATTATGATTTGTTGTGCGATTAAATACTTCACCTGTTTAGTACACAATACCTGACATGCTTGCGACCTGCTATCTTGCTACTGCTACTGCTATATTGTTTATACCTGTTACCTATAATATTTACCAATACTAATAATCCTGACTTATTGTTCTGATGGACGTGACTTGTTGTCTAGATAGACATAACCCGTACTTGCATGTTCCTGTGTTGGCATTTGGTAGATATTATTCTACCTGACTTGGAAAATGAAACCTGGAGAAATGGGAAAATCAAAAGTGTAACTAATGTGTAACTTAAAAGCATATTACTTGATTCGTGGTTCTGGGGGGTAATGGAACAGCCACTCGTGATTCTTATTACTTGATCCGTGGTACCAGGGGGTAACAGAACAGAATCATTCTTGATTCATATATCTTGATCCGTGGTCCCGGGGGGTAATGGGATATATACTTTTGAGTTATATGGAGGAGTACATTCATTGGTTTCAAATACCTGTAAGATAGTTAACCTAGAAACATAAACTTTAGAATACACGTGACATATCTATAGCCTGCTATTATAACCCCTATGATTGTTTTGTTTATATTTATACTTTATTTTGCATGCGACATTCTATATAGCACACTGTTCAGTTTATTATTATTATGATATTTATGACGCACTGACATTTGAGTTTTGCATAGCCCAGTTCCTTCAATCTTAGAACAGAAAGATCGAAAGTCTTTTGACAGGTAAACTGAGCAGTGAAGAGCTTTGTTGAAATAGTTTAGTGATGCTTAGATTTATTTTTCTAGTTATGGTTTTTAACGTTGTGATCCCATAAGGGACGAGACTAGGATATTATTCTGACTGGATCTTTATTTGTTTATGCTACCTTTCTTATTATTATTTTAGTGTAGCAATTGGACATATGATAGTTAGATATTTATTTTACTGTTCTTGATATCTGATGGACAGCCATAATGTGACTATGGAAGGATATTTTCTCGCCATAAGTAGCATGGTTGGTTTTGTCGCGTACCGTATTTACGTATTTTAGGAAGCGGGACGTGACACACCCTCTCTACAGAGATATCTTCTAGACTGATGAGGAGAGGGACTCGCTTGAATGACATATCACTTACTTAGTCAATTGAGTCAATCATGCGATGCCATGTACCATACCAGATATTGCTTTTGCATTCGCTGCAGTAAGTAGATATTAATCCAATCTTGAAGAAATAAAGGGAAGCGGTTAAGAACATAAGAGAATGTTCTTGGTATATGGTAACGGTAGCCTTCTGCAGGAGGCGGTTATCGTCCAGGCTTCCAAGATGACCTGTATGACTATATAACTGTCAGAGTTATAAGTTTACCCTCTTCGGAGGGGCAGTTTGTTGGATAGGTTTCCAAGTAAGATACTGAGGTAGGCATGACGCAGGTTGCTGATTAAATTTAGCAGAGGATACGGTCCAAAAAGTTTGTTGGATAAAATTGTTCATTTGTGAACTTGGTCCCATCAGGTATTCAGAAAAATTCTAAGGCATGTATCACTCATTTCAGGAGATAGTTCATCTTTGCGAAGTTGAGATATAGAGTGATATAGTTAGAAGTATTGCAGCAGATCCACTCTCATACTATTTCTCGAACACGGATGTTTCTCAAACACGGTTTGCGAAACTGATTAGTAGAGAAGTTGGGTATTCAGTAGCACACGAGCTATGGGTATACGATATCGTAATAATTTGCCTTAAGTGTAAGTGGGAGATTGTTGACTATAGCGCCCTCAAGGCAATTATTATAATTGCAAATAGGCGATTATGATAATTGAAGGAGGACCTATATAGGTAGAACAACTCGAGATAATAGTATGCTATTTGTTTTGTCTTTATCATTGTGTGTATACGTTTTACTTTCTATTACATGTCACTGTTCCCGCCAAAAATTTCTGCGCAAAAGAGTCCAAGGTATCAAATGGCAACGATACGCTTAAGAAAATGCGAACCAGTATCTTCCAGGCTATTTTTTGACAAACTCCCGAATGAGAAACAGATAAATTCTGATGGTATCGAAAGCGGCTTGAAAAACCCTTCGATTTGATATATTATGGGCCTCGTAATTTATCCGGGATCAAAAGTTATGAGGAATTACGTGTCCACGCGTGATGGGCTTTTAAGAACCCGCTGGAGGAGTTAAAAAAAATATAGTAAAAACTCAGAAAAGACCCCAATGGGGCATCACGTGCTCACACGTGACCATGGGTCACGTGCAGACACGTGATGGGCTTTTAAAGCCTCTAAAATAATGAATAGAATTTAATTCTAAAAGTCAGAAAATACCTCAACGAGGTATCACGTGCTTACACGTGACCAATGGTCACGTGTTGACACGTGATGGTTAAAACTGAAACATAAATAAGCGGCTGAGAAAGGAACCCAATTGGGGGTCATGTGCTCACACGTGACCGAAGGTCACGTGCCAGCACGTGACTGGCTTTAAAAGCCTTATAATTTAATAGAATTAAATTCTAAAAGTTTCTGAATCTTTCCAAATGGAAAAGGGTCATGGGAAGCCGTTGGATTAAAAATTCAAGGGTGATTAAAAATCACCAATTTATGGAAAAATCTCAAATCAGGAAAGATCTCCCCAAATCTCACCGAAATAACAAACGGAATATCTTTGGATTTAAAATCCAACGGTGAATAAAATTCACTGGGTGATCTAAAGGATCATATTAATTATGAAATCAAATCAAATCTTTCAATGAAAGATTCACAAAACAAATTGATTCTCTTCCTCCTCCTATAAATAGGAGCCAAGAGAAAAGAAGAGGGATCTACCTTGGGGGGGGAGAAGAACAGAGAGAGGAGAATTTAATTCTCAACAGAGAAGAAAAGAAAGGAGAATTTAATTCTCAACAAAGAAAAACTCTAGGTGAGAAGAGAAAAAGGATCAAAACTTCAATAAAGAGAATTTAATTCTCAAAATCCAAGAGTTTAACTCTTATACAAAAAAAAAGAACTTAGTTCTTCTTCCGGTTGAAGATCTGCACAGAGCACATCTCCCCATAAGTTGAGAATTTAATTCTCATCGGGTCGAGATCCTGCCATGCAGATCCTAAACTTAGAAGGGGAATTGAGTTCTGAGAATTTAATTCTCCTAAAACAAAACTAGGGTTTTACCCTAAATAAGAATTTAATTCTTTCAAAATAGGAATTTAATTCCTCCAGAATCAAAATTAGGGTTTTACCCTAAATAAGAATTTAATTCTTAAAGATAAGGAGAATTCAATTCTTAAAAGATCTCTGTTCATGAAAAGAACTAGGGTCACCCTTGAAAAGATCCCCTGCAAAGAACTTTGAAGCATCACCCCACGTGCTCACACGTGACTCCCAGAACGCAGAAAGAAAAGGGAATGAAAGCTTTGGGCGCTCTCACGTGTTATCACGTGACCCCTCAGCAAATGCTTTAACAATTGGCGCACAGATCCCTATCACGTGCCAACACGTGATGCTCTAAAATAAAAATAAAAGTGTTTAACACTTGTTTGCAGAACAAAATAAAGGGGATCTGGCCCCACTTTTTGATGCCATCACGTGCTCCCACGTGACTCCCAAAACGCAGAAAGAAAGATCAATGGAAATGAAGGCTTTGGGCGCTCTCACGTGTTTATCACGTGACCCCTTAGCAAACGTTCTAACAGTCAGCGCATAAATTCCCAACACGTATCAACACGTGATGCTCGAAATAAAAAGGAAAAGTGTTTAACGCTTATTCACAGATTTGAGGATAAAACAAAGGAGATGTGGGTCCGCATTTAGGGCGCCCTCGCGTGTCACCACGTGACCCCTAATGAGCATTCCAACAGACCAGAGCGGGGGCTTCCATCACGTGCTCACACGTGATGGACGTCAGAATTAAAAGAGTTAAAACACCGATCTGCAGAATAAGATAAGGGAAATCAGGGCGCTCTCACGTGTTCACACGTGACCCCTCTCCCCTTAGTGTTTAACACTAATCTGAAGACTTTGTCATCAGTGTTTAACACTGATTTTCTTAGTGTTTAACACTAATTTGGAAAACTCTATTGGCAGTGTTTAACACTGATTTGCTTAGTATTTAACACTAATTTGAAAACACTGTTCCCAGTGTTTAACACTGATTATCTTTTAGTGTTTAACACTAACTTGCTATCTTATTCCCAGTGTTCAACACTGTTGGTTTCTAGTGTTTAACACTAGCTTTAGTCCAATTGGCTAAGTCTCTAAAGGCAAAGCCTCTCCTTCAATGGACCAACAAAAGGCCAATATTTCAAACATAATTGGACTTAGCCCAAACTGGCCATAAGTCCTCAAATCATCTTGAACTGAGCACATCTGCTCTTTCAACCAACTCATTTGTCGTTGTAATCCTTCAACGTCTTCAGAGAGGTGACGGGTCCCGACAACCACACATCAACATGGACTGTGGGGTCCTTAAACTTATGGACTTATGCGTCCTTAAACCAAGATACGGACTGTGGGGTCCTTAAACCCGCGGACTTATGTGTCCTTAAACTAACGGACTAATGCGTCCTTAAACACACCCATATGGACTGTGGGGTCCTTAAACCCATGGACTTATGCGTCCTTAAACTAACGACGGACCGAAACGTCCTTAAACTAACGACGGACCGAAACGTCCTTAAACTAACGATGGACCACCACGTCCCTAAACTGGAACTTGGACCACCACGTCCCTAAACTGGCAATGGACCACTATGTCCCTAAACTGGAACAATAGAGCTCAAACGCTCTTTTGTCGGATCTAAACGATCCCGTTAAGTCGATCTTAGTCCGAAACTAGACTAACGTATCCTTAACAAACGTTTGAGTTGATCTTAGCCTCAAATATGGCTGACGTATCCTCAAACCAAAACCCCAAAACCAAATCTAAGAAAATACGGATTTGGACTAATCCACGTCCTACGGGCGACGACATAAATTAGTCTCCGTATACAATCCACGGGCAACCAAAAACAAAACAAACACCCACGACACGAAGTGACCATCTGGAGAAGGAGAAAGTTGTTGCCGCGATGCGGTAGCGTAATTAACTGCAGGGGCTTGCGCCTGCAGGGAAGAGCGTCCCCACAATCAAAAACCCCTCAAGCGAGGGGGAATCTGACGAAGTCTGCTACATCGGACGCACCCGTTCAAACCTTCGATACACGGTGCCATAAATCAATTTGGCATCTTCGGAGAGGTGGACGGATAGCACCTATTAGCATCTGCCCCGAACCTCAGGCAAGACAGTCCATGTCTTGGCCGTCTTTCGGAGGGGAACAGATTCTGGCACGCCCGGTGGGACCTTTTCCTCTTTCCACTCCACACTTCGTATGTCGTGATTCGCGCACCAATCGCGGTTCGCTAATGGTTGCCCTTGGGTTTCAAGATACTAAGAATTGGCGTCTTGCTTATTGCAGAAAGCAAAGGATCGATGGCTTCTACTTTCGTGAAATTCTCCAACTGCTCAGACTGCAATTGCGACCAACGCTTTGCCTCGCCAGGAGGTATAGCCTACGGACCCCAAGCTGCTTCGTTATTCATAATGCCGGTGGACTAGGTGACTCAGGCCACTACCGGATTGTTCTTCGGGACTATACTCCCACCAACAAGCTTCACGGCGCCGGTGCTGACAAAGAAAGCTCTCAAGAAGTCGGCCTTTGATCGTCTTACCCCTGCTGCGGCTCCTCTCAACGGGTCGCCCAACATCAGCGCCTCGGTCTTCTCTAGATTGGGCCAGAAATCCGGTGGACCCATCATGGGGCCTACAATCCCAGAGAAGGCTGCTTCTAAGAAAGTGGCCGCTCCTGCTCCCGAAATCGCCAAGGCGGCTTCTCCGACCAAAAAGTCGATCTTTACAAGATTGACGGCTTTAGCTCCCGCTCCTGCAACCCAAAGGACGTCGGTCTTTGACAGGCTAACACCAACAGCGACCCCCCACTTACACAGGGGGCAAGACGAAACCATTCTTACCGTTGAACCAACGCCGTCCGCTCGACATGTTCGACGTCGCCATTGGCGCCGAGTAAGGAAGGCTGGGGGCAACTCTCCCTCTGGGTTAACTCCATCAGCCCCGATGGCAGAAGTTAATGCTGATGTTCCAACTGGGAACAGCTTCGAGATGCTAAATAAGGTGCGAAGGAATTCTCCTACTGCAGTGCTAAAGAGGTCCCCTCCCCTATTAAAAAAGGTTGTGGAAATAAAATCAGAACAGCCCCGATCCCCTCAACGGCTGTCTTCAAAAATCTATAAGGTTTGGCGGCAGGCCCGAGATTCGATCATCGATCCAAACTTCTCCCGCCAGCACAAGAAGCTGAAAATCCAACCGGAAGCTGGTCACCAGGCTAAACCCCGAAAGACTGTCTGGACGCCCACCTCAATGGCCCCTTCAACCTCCATGGCTCATAAAAGGAGGAGGCCAGAGAAAGCCCCAGTAAACGTGGCAGACCACAAAGACGCTAAGCCCAAACGCCCTAAGTTTGGGGGCATGGTGGTGCACACCGTATACATGGCTTCTGGAAAGGAGGAAAGCCGTGCTTCGACGGGTCACCGACCGCTCACCCGATCCGTGACGAAAACCCAAGAGCAGCAACAGAAGCTTTAGGAAATGATGACTACAACGGCCGCACTCACCGGGCCAAAAGAAAGCCCGGAGGCATCATCAGAACAGCGTCGCGAACAAGAAACCGACGCTGACTTCTTACGCAGAGTCCTCGAAAAGAAGGACAAAGAAGCCGCAGAGCAAGCGGCTAACATAAAACAAATGGTGCTCCTCTTCCAAGATATGGTAGGGATGATGTTACAGCCGGACCCTCCAGCTGAAGAACCTCCGATCATTATTGAAGACGATAAAGAGGAAACATCTAATCCTCCGCCGGCTCTTTCAGCAGCCAAGGAGGAGACAATTTCCAAGGCCGCACTGGACGACTATATAGCTCAGCAAATACGAGCTCACCAGGTGAATGAAGCGGCCAGCCAAGTCGTCAGAACCGGACGGCCCTATCCGGGCTGGTATGACCAAATCAGCTACCCGCGGGATATACGATCCCTAAATTCCATGTGTACAAGGGGACAGGGAATCCACATCAGCATGTCGCTCAATTCAGGGCCTTATGCGGCAACACAGGAGGCGACGACAAACTGTTGCTTCGCCAATTCGTCGGCAGCTTAGCAGAAACGGCCTTTGAATGGTATTCGGAGCTACCTAATGACTCTGTCAAAACATTTGCGGAGATGGAGCTATTATTTACACAAAGATTCGCGAGTGCTAGCGGACGCACCCCGATCACGGCATTGATCAATGCCAGGGTAAGGCCAGGCGAAACTTGGGTCCAGTATGCGATACGGTGACGTAATCTATGGTCGAAGTGCGAACAACGCATCGAAGAAGCACCTGCGGTAGGCATTTTCGTGGGCACACTTGATCCGCAAGCGACTATCTCGCAATTCATGATGTTCTTCAAGCCAACTACTTTCCAGGCCTTGATTGACAAGTTGGCCCAAATGGATCAAATGGATCATAGATCATCTCCTTCAACAACGGACCCTCGGAATGAAAAGGGAAAAGGGAAAGCAACCTTCGTCGCCAACGCTCAACAACAGCCGAGCAACTCAAAACCGGTTGTTCGTCAAAACAATATGCGTCCACGCCCATCCCTCGATGAGAGACTGGGACGTCCTTACTCGTTTCCTCAGGATAAAACGAGGAGACTGTTCGAGCTGGCAGTGCGCAACAGACTTATCACTCTGCCAGATCCAAAACGTCCATTGCAACCAGGTAACGTTAACAATTCTAACTATTGTCCCTACTACAGAGTAATGGGTCACCCACTCGAAAATTGCTATGTCTTCAAAAACTGGGTTGAAGATCAATACCAACAAGGCAAGTTCGCGCTGCCCGAAAAGTGGAAAGTAAACCCGCCACAACAACATCCTCCGAAAAAGGTGGATATGCCGGGGGCATCATGCCCATTCATAGAGAAAGCCCAACGGACCACTACGTCCTAAAACTGGATAATAGACCGAAATGTCGTTAAACTAACGATGGACCACTATGTCCTAAAACTGGCGTCGGACCGAAACGTCCTTAAACTAACAATGGACCGCAATGTCCTAAAACTTGCAAATGACCGAAACGTCATTAAACTACTCCCAACCCGCAGCATCTTCAGGCTGATGTGGTAAAAAAAAAACGGTATGTTCATAAGCAAAACGGGCACGGATGAAAACCCGAAAGGGCTCCGTGAGTAAAAACAGCAGGGCTACCGGCGAGTGTTCGTGAAAACCCGAAAGGGCGCGACCTCGTTAAAAAAAAAAGAGAAAAAAGGAATAAAAAAAGGAATAAAAAAAAAGCGGTACGTCCACAAGCAAAATGGGCACGGATGAAAACCCGAAAGGGCTCCGTGAGTAAAAACAGCAGGGCTACCGGCGAGTGTTTGTGAAAACCCGAAAGGGCACAACCTCGTTAAAAGACACTTACAGGATCCTCTCGATCTTATAAGGAGAAACCACCCGCGTGAGATCCTTACGACTCACAAGGGAGCAACACACTTAGGGATCCTCACGATTCCTAAGGAGAAAATACACTTGCGAGATCCTCACGACTCGTAAGGAGAACTCTTTTATGAGACCCTCACGGCTCATAAGATTTGAAAGTCTTAAGTTACAGAGACCTGAACCTGTTCTTAAGCAACCCCCACAACCTCCGATACTGCCCTACAAGCGGCTCATACTGACCCTTGTATACAATCCACGGGTGCGAATAAATATTTCCCTAACCAAGTCTCATCCGTGATAAGGGATATGTTCATATGGTGAACAACCCTTATAAGTCCTCTTGACTTATAAGGAGAAAACCCTTTTGTAAGATCCTTACGACTTACAGGGGAATATACACTTAGGAATCCTCACGATTCCTAAGGAGAAAACACACCTACGAGATCCTCACGACTCACGGGGAGAAATACCTTTGTGAAACCCTTACGGCTCATGAAGTCAAAAGCCTTAGTCGACAGGATCCTAACCCTGTTTGCTAAGCCACCTTTGTTCAACATCGACAGAGGCAAATGATGATTCGCTCCTGGCAATATCCCAGTGGTAGCGATGCTGATGCCTAAAACGGTATTAAATTCCAAGTCCTTTTACGGCAAATGATGATTCGCTTCTGGCAATATTCCAGTCGCAGCGATGCCGATGCTAAGATTGGTATCAGATCCCAAATCCCCCACTTGCGATAAAAAAAATCATCAGCGAGCCAAAAATGCATATGAAATAGCTGAAATAATGGGGCAACTTGCAACAAAATCAGCAAGTAAAAATGTATGCATACAAAAATAGCCGAAATGATTGGGCAACTCGCAATAAAAAGCAGCGAGTAAATAAAACAGCCGAAATGATTGGGCAACTCGCAATAAAAAGCAGCGATTAAATAAAAAAAATAGTCGAAATGATTGGGCACCGCGAAAAATAGCCGAAATGATTGGGCAATCGCGACCTTCGCGATATAAAAGCTGAAATGATAGAGCATCGCGGAAATAAAATAATAATATGAAAATGAATGAAACTTTTTCCCTACAGGTGATGCTATATCAATCCTTGTATACAATCCAGGGGCGCAAACAAAGAAGGAGTCACACTCCTCATTCCCAGGTTTCATTAGAAGAAGAAGCCGAATCTCGATGGGCCACAAATAACCTAGAGATCATCTCAACACTCGTCTCGTCACAGCGGACACATCATCAAGCAAAGCGGAACAGCAGCAACTCCCAGTTCCATGACTCGACGATGTACTCCCACAGAGAGTCAAATCCCAACTCCGTGAAATGCGGATATAATCAGCAAAATTCCTGGTCACGTGGAACGCGGATAACGTCACTCTTTGACCCCGTGGAAAACGTCCAGAGCGGATCCTGGTCCTCGCAGAGCACGGCAGTGAACCCGTGCGAAGCATCCAGAGCGGAGCCTAGTCCTCGCCTAACACGGCAGTGAACCCGTGTGAAGCATCTAGAGCAAAATTCCTGGTCACGTGGAACGCAGATAACGTCACTCTTTGACCCCGTGGAAAACGTCCAGAGCGGATCCTGGTCCTCGCAGAGCACGGCAGTGAACCCGTGTGAAGCATCCAGAGCGGAGCCTAGTCCTCGCCTAACGTGGCAGTGAACCCGTGTGAAGCATCTAGAGCAAAATTCCTGGTCACTTGGAACGCGGATAACGTCACTCTTTGACCCCGTGGAAAACGTCCAGAGCGGATCCTGGTCCTCGCAGAGCACGGCAGTGAACCCGTGTGAAGCATCCAGAGCGGAGCCTAGTCCTCGCCTAACGCGGCAGTGAACCCGTGTGAAGCATCTAGAGCAAAATTCCTGGTTACGTGGAACACGGATAACGTCACTCTTTGACCCCATGGAAAACGTCCAGAGCGGATCCTGGTCCTCGCAGAGCACGGCAGTGAACCCGTGTGAAGCATCCAGAGCGGAGCCTAGTCCTCGCCTAACGCGGCAGTGAACCCGTGTGAAGCATCTAGAGCAAAATTCCTGGTCACGTGGAACGCGGATAACGTCACTCTTCGACCCCGTGGGAAACGTCCAGAGCGGATCCTGATCCTCGCATCAACATGGAGTGATCACCACCGCGACATTCGTCTCGATACAGAGGACGCAATGCCAGCAAACAAAGCGAAGGCTAAATTCCTAGCTTCAGGGTCTTAACGGCAAGTCATATAAAACCGGAAAGATAATCGGAGATCATCTCGCACCAAGGCGGAGTGGTCACCACCTCGACGTTCGTCTCGATACAGCAGACACAACATCACCAAAAGGAGCCACGGAAAAATCCCGGGTTCCAAACCTCGACGGTTCACCAGCAACCTAGAGACAACCACAACATTCGTCTCGATACAGAGGACGCAATGCCAGCAAACGAAGCGAAGGCCAAATTCCTAGCTTCAGGGTCTTGACGGCAAGTCATATAAAGCCTGAAAGACAATCGGAGATCATCCCACACCAACGCGGAGTGGTCACCACCTTGACGTTCGTCTCGATACAGCAGATGAAATGTCACCCCAGCGTTCTTCCCCCAGCAGGATTCGGACGCGCCAAAGCAAACGAAGCGAAGGACAAATTCCTAGCTTCATACGTCTTGACGGCAAATCATATAAAGCCTGAAAGACAATCAGAGATCATCTCACACCAGCGCGGAGTGGTCACCACCTCGACGATCGTCTCGATACAGCAGATGAAATGTCACCCCAGCGTTCTTCCCCCAGCAGGATTCGGACGCGCCAAAGCAAACGAAGCGAAGGCCAAATTCCTAGCTTCATACGTCTTGACGGCAAGTCATATAAAGCCTGAAAGACAATCGGAGATCATCTCACACCAGCGCGGAGTGGTCACCACCTCGACGATTGTCTCGATACAGCAGATGAAATGTCACCCCAGCGTTCTTCCCCCGGCAGGATTCGGACGCGCCAAAGCAAATGGAGCGAAGGCCAAATTCCTAGCTTCAGGGTCTTGACGGCAAGTCATATAAAGCCTGAAAGACAATCAGAGATCATCTCACACCAACATGGAGTGATCACCACCTCGACGTTCGTCTCGACACAGCAGACGCAACATCACCGAAAGGAGCCACGGCAAAATCCCTAGTTCCAAACCTCGACGGTTCACCAGCAACCTAGAGACAACCATGACATTCGTCTCGATACAGAGGACGCGATGCCAGCAAACGAAGCGAAGGCCAAATTCCTAGCTTCAGGGTCTTAACGGCAAGTCATATAAAGCCTGAAAGACAATCGGAGATCATCTCGAACCAATGCGGAGTAGTCACCACCTCAACGTTCGTCTCGATACAGCAGACGCAACATCACCAAAAGGAGCCACGGCAAAATCCCTAGTTCCAAATCTCGACGGTTCATCAGCAACCTAGAGACAACCACGACATTCGTCTCGATACAGAGGACGCAATGCCAGCAAACGAAGCAAAGGCCAAATTCCTAGCTTCAGGGTCTTAACGGCAAGTCATATAAAGCCTGAAAGACTATCGGAGATCATCCCACACCAGCGCGGAGTGGTTATGACTCATCGGGGCTCTCCAAAATGAGCCTAACCTCAAGTAAAAAGCGGCATAGCAAATTCCTAGCGCTTGCTCTTCCGACGGTCAAACTGCCAAGGAGGATTGCTTGAAGACGTCTTGTCCAGCCCCCGAAGAGATCAGAGACACGGCAGTCGCAGGGCTACTCGAACAGCACGATTGCCTATCGAGGAATACATCAGCTCATGCGACGGTACGACGGCCAAAATCCTAAGTACCACAGACCCTAACGGACTTCTGTCGTAAAGAGCAGAGGTTAACTGTGACGTTAGGATATTCTTGCGAGATCTGCTCGATCCGTTTCGACTCGTGAGGAAATTGATGTCTTTGCGAGAACTTCTCGATTCGTCTCGACTCGTGAGATAAAGCCTTAGGCAGTAGGGATTAAAAAACCTGTTTCTTAAGCACCAGGATCCTGCAAGTTGGCCCAAAATAGTCTCTTGCATACTATCCACGGGTCTCACTCTCCGAAGTCGAATCTCGACAAGGAGGGAAACAACCACTTACGAGTCCTCTCAACTTATAAGCGGGAAAATTCTCTTGTGAGATCCTTACGACTTTCAAGAGAAAACACACTTAGGAGTCCTCACGACCCCTAAGGAGAAAATACACATGCGGGATCCTCTCGACTCGTAGGGAGAAAAGTCTTTATGAGACCCTCACGGCTCATAAAGTTGAAAAGTCTTAGGTGGCAGATCCTAACCCTATCTCCTAAGCCATCACCGCCCTGCAAAGAGGTCAAGATGGACCATCTATGAGCCACACTCGCCAAAGCTGCATGCCACTGAAATGGAAAAGCTACTCATGAGCTTGCAAACTATTTCATGCCAGAGTAAGATATAAAGAGATAGAAGGGTGCGGCTCATGGAGTTAAGCATTTGGAATTATATCTCATAAGAGTCGAGATTTGAGTCAATGATAAATGACGACGCTTGTGTCTGCTCGTTATCTTCTCAGATCAAGATCCTGAAAGTTATATACCAATCCGAAACTGGTCATACGCCATGCATTACTCTGCACTACTTCACCCACGTATATACTTACGTGGGCAAAATAGTGGGGGGCATTTGTTCCCGCCAAAAATTTCTGCGCAAAAGAGTCCAAGGTATCAAATGGCAACGATACGCTTAAGAAAATGCGAACCAGTATCTTCCAGGCTGTTTTTTGACAAACTCCCGAATGAGAAACAGATAAATTCTGATGGTATCGAAATCGGCTCGAAAAACCCTTCGATTTGATATATTATGGGCCTCGTAATTCATCCGGGATCAAAAGTTATGAGGAATTACGTGTCCACACGTGATGGGCTTTTAAGAACCCGCTGGAGGAGTTAAAAAAAATATAGTAAAAACTCAGAAAAGACCCCAATGGGGCATCACGTGCTCACACGTGACCATGGGTCACGTGCAGACACGTGATGGGCTTTTAAAGCCTCTAAAATAATGAATAGAATTTAATTCTAAAATTCAGAAAATACCTCAACGAGGTATCACGTGCTTACACGTGACCAATGGTCACGTGTTGACACGTGATGGTTAAAACTGAAACATAAATAAGCGGCTGAGAAAGGAACCCAATTGGGGGTCACGTGCTCACACGTGACCGAAGGTCACGTGCCAGCACGTGACTGGCTTTAAAAGCCTTATAATTTAATAGAATTAAATTCTAAAAGTTTCTGAATCTTTCCAAATGGAAAAGGGTCATGGGGAGCCGTTGGATTAAAAATCCAAGGGTGATTAAAAATCACCAATTTATGGAAAAATCTCAAATCAGGAAAGATCTCCCCAAATCTCACCGAAATAACAAACGGAATATCTTTGGATTTAAAATCCAACGGTGAATAAAATTCACTGGGTGATCTAAAGGATCATATTAATTATGAAATCAAATCAAATCTTTCAATGAAAGATTCACAAAACAAATTGATTCTCTTCTTCCTCCTATAAATAGGAGCCAAGAGAAAAGAAGAGGGATCTAGCTTGGGGGGGAGAAGAACAGAGAGAGGAGAATTTAATTCTCAACAGAGAAGAAAAGAAAGGAGAATTTAATTCTCAACAAAGAAAAACCCTAGGTGAGAAGGGAAAAAGGATCAAAACTTCAATAAAGAGAATTTAATTATCAAAATCCAAGAATTTAACTCTTATACAAATAAAAGAACTTAGTTCTTCTTCCGGTTGAAGATCTGCACAGAGCACATCTCCCCATAAGTTGAGAATTTAATTCTCATCGGGTCGAGATCCTGCCATGCAGATCCTAAACTTAGAAGGGGAATTGAGTTCTGAGAATTTAATTCTCCTAAAACAAAACTAGGGTTTTACCCTAAATAAGAATTTAATTCTTTCAAAATAGGAATTTAATTCCTCCAGAATCAAAATTAGGGTTTTACCCTAAATAAGAATTTAATTCTTAAAGATAAGGAGAATTCAATTCTTAAAAGATCTCTGTTCATGAAAAGAACTAGGGTCACCCTTGAAAAGATCCCCTGCAAAGAACTTTGAAGCATCACCCCACGTGCTCCCACGTGACTCCCAGAATGCAGAAAGAAAAGGGAATGAAAGCTTTGGGCGCTCTCACGTGTTATCACGTGACCTCTCAGCAAATGCTTTAACAATTGGCGCACAGATCCCTATCACGTGCCAACACGTGATGCTCTAAAATAAAAATAAAAGTCTTTAACACTTGTTTGCAGAACAAAATAAAGGGGATCTGGCCCCACTTTTTGATGCCATCACGTGCTCCCACGTGACTCCCAAAACGCAGAAAGAAAGATCAATGGAAATGAAGGCTTTGGGCGCTCTCACGTGTTTATCACGTGACCCCTTAGCAAACGTTCTAACAGTCAGCGCATAAATTCCCAACACGTGTCAACACGTGATGCTCGAAATAAAAAGGAAAAGTGTTTAACGCTTATTCACAGATTTGAGGATAAAACAAAGGAGATGTGGCTCCGCATTTAGGGCGCCCTCACGTGTCACCACGTGACCCCTAATGAGCATTCCAACAGACCAGAGCGGGGGCTTCCATCACGTGCTCACACGTGATGGACGTCAGAATTAAAAGAGTTAAAACACTGATCTGCAGAATAAGATAAGGGAAATCAGGGCGCTCTCACGTGTTCACACGTGACCCCTCTCCCCTTAGTGTTTAACACTAATCTGAAGACTTTGTCCTCAGTGTTTAACACTGATTTTCTTAGTGTTTAACACTAATTTGGAAAACTCTATTGGCAGTGTTTAACACTGATTTGCTTAGTGTTTAACACTAATTTGAAAACACTGTTCCCAGTGTTTAACACTGATTATCTTTTAGTGTTTAACACTAACTTGCTATCTTATTCCCAGTGTTCAACACTGTTGGTTTCTAGTGTTTAACACTAGCTTTAGCCCAATTGGCTAAGTCTCTAAAGGCAAAGCCTCTCCTTCAATGGACCAACAGAGGGCCAATATTTCAAACATAATTGGACTTAGCCCAAACTGGCCATAAGTCCTCAAATCATCTTGAACTGAGCACATCTGCTTTTTCAACCAACTCATTGGTTCAAGGGTACATCTCGGAACTCCTCTGATATTTGTCGTTGTAATCCTTCAACGTCTTCAGAGAGGTGACGGGTCCCGACAACCACACATCAACATGGACTGTGGGGTCCTTAAACTCATGGACTTATGCGTCCTTAAACCAAGATACGGACTGTGGGGTCCTTAAACCCGCGGACTTATGCGTCCTTAAACTAACGGACTAATGCGTCCTTAAACACACCCATATGGACTGTGGGGTCCTTAAACCCATGGACTTATGCATCCTTAAACTAACGACGGACCGAAACATCCGTAAACTAACGACGGACCGAAACGTCCTTAAACTAACAATGGACCACTACGTCCCTAAACTGGAACTTGGACCACCACGTCCCTAAACTGGCAATGGACCACTATGTCCCTAAACTGGAACAATAGAGCTCAAACGCTCTTTTGTCGGATCTAAACGATCCCGTTAAGTCGATCTTAGTCCCAAACTAGACTAACGTATCCTTAACAAACGTTTGAGTTGATCTTAGCCTCAAATATGACTAACGTATCCTCAAACCAAAACCCCAAAACCAAATCTAAGAAAATACGGATTTGGACTAATCCACGTCCTACGGGCGACGACATAAATTAGTCTCCGTATACAATCCACGGGCAACCAAAAACAAAACAAACACCCACGACACGAAGTGACCATCTGGAGAAGGAGAAAGTTGTTACCGCGATGCGGTAGCGTAATTAACTGCAGGGGCTTGCGCCTGTAGGGAAGAGCGTCCCCACAATCAAAAACGCCTCAAGCGAGGAGGAATCTGACGAAGTCTGCTACATCGGACGCATCCGTTCAAACCTTCGATACACGGTGCCATAAATCAACTTGGCATCTTCGGAGAGGTGGACGGATAGCACCTATTAGTATCTGCCCCGAACCTCAGGCAAGACAGTCCATGTCTTGGCCGTCTTTCGGAGGGGAACAGTCACTAATACATAATGATAAAGCCCGTAGGATTCTTGCTTGACTACCAGCATTATGATTGCAATCATATACGTGGAAGCTGGGTAGTCCATAAGCACATCCTTAAATGTCTCTAGTCGAGGAAGTATTGAGACCAGGTATCAATATTTCGGAGTAAACTAGTGTATACGTTTCTGCACCCCGACGAGGGGTGGTGTCCGGTCTCACGAGTCATTGGTATTTTGTCGCCTAAGATAGCATACAGGTGCTCACTGGAGGTGAGTTCACTGGACGGACTCGCCGAGAACTCCTAAATGGTATTATACCTATCGTTAAATAGACGTTATCTAGTGGCATGAGTATATGTTAGTCTTTTGATCTGAGATCGTCATTTGTCTCGTGTGAATTCCCACTGTACTTAGATTACTATCCTATCACGACTCAAATGAGTCATGCAAAAAGGTTATACTTGGGAACAGTCCCGAGCCATATCGAGGCAGTGAGCGATCGTCATGAATTCATCTTTCCCAGTATTAGGAATTGATGTCGCGCAATATTCGGTTGGCTATCACCATAAGTTCATGGCCATGGTCGATGAGATTTACTGATGGGAAATCAGTAGTTTCTCGGTTGGTGACGAGCTTGACATCGGCACGACTTATCGGGTTATTTGGGGTCTGACGTATTCCACCCCCTAGATCCGGTATGTGACACTCTTAGACGAAGAGACTGAACTGTATGGAGATTGTTACATTCAGACTCAGTAGGGTACGGACATACTTGATTGTCGACTTCCCTTTTGAATAGGCCTTAGGGCATGTTTAGCCAGTGGAAATTGAAAAGAAAATACTAGTATTAGGAAAATAAGAAAGTAACAGAAAAGTGAATGAAAATAAAGTGAGAAGAAAGTATTAATTATTTTTTGTTTGTTACAAAGAAAATAAGAAAGAAGTTGAGATGGCGCTTATGTGGCAGTAAATTGTAAGAATGGATTGTTTGGTTGAAGTAGTAGAAAGTAAAAAAAACTAAGAAACAAAAATAAGAAACTAGAATATAATATAATATAATAATTATAATAATAATAAAATATTCACTTTCTCTTCCTTCTTCTCACTTTTTAAGGTTTGGCCAAAAAAGTGAATCAGCCAAAAAATCCTAGCTACAAGAAAGTATGGAACTACTTTCTACGTTTTTCTTTCTATCCCAAACAAGTAAGTACTTTCCATTTTCTCCCTTTCTCCTTTATTTTCTAATTACCAATCACCGACTTAAGGCGGATTTCTCGCTTAAACTAACGGGCTTCAGGTTTCCAAAGGCGAGTTAAGTTTAATCAGGTATTCAGGTTTCATCCATGGAATTAAATGTATATTATAACACGTTTATTATATTTATTGTTATCCAAAACTACAAAATTGTATAGAATTTACTATATTTGGCAACCTACAACATTTCACAGCTTATATATCATCTTACAAGAATTAGAATGCAAAATTTTAGTTCTTAATATTAAAACTTATTGGTATTTTCATTGGGCATGCTGATGTATGGAAGGGTTAGGAATATACGGGTTTGAGTATGGACGGGTCTAAGTATGGATTTGAGTAGACGAGTTTTGTGCCAAAATCCAACTCAGCCTGCAGAGGCGTGTTAGTTACTAGAAATAAATTGCTCAACTCTTATCATAACTTTGATGACTTTTCATACGGTAGCAATTTTTACCACGTGCATATTAAATACGGTTTTATTAAAGTAAAAAATAACGTTGTCGAAAAGCACATGTTTCAGTAGCTTATAGTGTTAATCAATAAAATAAATCTCTCAATCACCTGTATAATTTTGGAGTTTTGGTGCAATGGAAAAGAACATTTATCAAATCTACAATTAGGACTTTTAAAATGGATTTTTAATTGGCGACTAAGAATAAATAGGAGTAAAATTCGTTAAATTTTAAAGTCCATATAAACCTATATAAACTAAAAATTTGATTTATATACATCATTTCTCTGTAAATTTGTATGCAACTGCCGGACAAGCGAAATATGCTCTTTGGGAACATTAAAAAATTCTTGTGGGTCAGGCCGAGCCTCATGATGAATTTTCAGCACAGCATATATTTAATGTTAGGCCCAAAAACCATATTCAGGGGCCCTTAAGATCCATAAAGGTTTAATCTACATATTGTTTAATTTTCAAGGGGCGGAATTCTTTCATTTTACACACACACATACATGCATCAGGGGAACCACAAATTTGCTCCGCAAACAATAAATTGTGGCCACTTCTCCTAAGGATCAAACCCCGCACTCTGCCTAAAAGAGAGAGTGTCACACCAATTGAGCTATTGCTCTTTGGTCAAGGGTGGAATTTGTGAGTTTGGTGTATTTGTGCACAGCCTCCTCTATAACTTTCTGGTGGTTATTTCGTAACTTTTTTTTTCAATGGTCTTGAGCATGTCAGTCCTAAAAGGAAGGGCAAGAAAAAGAAAAAGAAAAACACACAAAAATATATAAAACCGATTTAATACACCAACTAATTATTTAATTAAAACTACCTTTAGATCATGAATTAAAACTCTGTTCACTCAATTAATAGATATCGTTGTAAACTAAATAAACAAAATGATGAGTCCTTTTTCGCGCAATATTTCTTCTTACGACCGGGATTGATTTTTATTTTCCTGATTAATTTCTTTTATTTTCCAAGATTTTATGCAAAGATGATAATTTTGATGCCAATTTTAATTTTATTCGTTTTTTAAAGAGTTCTTTTTTTGGAGAGTCACGAGAATATGGTAAAAGAGGGTGATATCATATATTCTTAAATAATGATTAATTTATCTTTACATCGATTAATGTTTGTTCTCTTTCCATTTCTTTTTTATTTTATTTTATTTTATTGGGGAATTTTGTGCCAATTCACTTGTGCTCTTGGGTGTCAAATCAAATAAAATCCAATCAACTTGATTGGTACAATTATCAAACTATTCATTTGCCTTTTGAATTTGATTTATGTATACTTATACTAAAGTCCGGCGGACATTTATTTTATACTATGTAATTGTTTACATAAACAAGTGGACGTTCGGTTGAGCTCACTGTTCATATCAGAATTTTGCATTATTATATTTTCTATTCTTAATCATATTACATATAAATATGTGCTTTTGATCCATATCTGCTAAATAGTTGCAGGTTACAGGTTCTAAGATCGTTACAGTGAAATTCATGAAAAGTCGTTACAAATGTGAGACTACGACCAACAATAGATGAATCCATATGATACCGCCTACCAGTTCAAGAAACAAATGAAAATCATTAGACAGTTCAATGCACAAAGCACAAGGGCAACATAAGATTCAAGACTTCAAAGCGAAACTCAAGGCAAAAGTCCACAGCATTCTGCACTGTTGGAAATCTGGAAGAAAATAGAAAAGATTCTGAGGAACTAAATGAAGAAAACAGAAGTTAAAAGTAATATGAAGCAACCCTGAAGAATTGATCCCAAGATCACACCAATTGGCCGCGGAACCGCGGCAAAACAGCCCTTTCTGTCGCGGAACCGCGGCCGTATGGTGCACGTGTCAGTGCAAGTGTCGGTGGATGTTGGTGCTTTGACCCTGCTTTCTTAGGGTAGTTTTATAAATTCATGTGTGGATCAGAATGTAACATAGAGTTTTTCCTATCTATAAATAGGAGAGCTCAAAACCAAATTAGGGTGCCTCTTTTAGGGTGTGCCTCTTTTAGGGTGTCTCTCTTTAGTTTTTACTCTTTTTAATTTCTAAATTTAAATTCCATTGTAATGCGTTGTTGAGAGAACATCAATAAAGTAAGTTTTCATTTTATCCCGCATTCTTTTTATCTGAATCTTAATTCCTGTAATTTTTTATCTGTTCTTTTATTATCTGCAATTTAGTTCTACTATTAAAATTAAAAAAAATGAATTTTATTGTTATCTTCCAAATGAGTGAGTAATTTCTCACTTGTTAGGGATAGGAGAGGGAAGGTTTGAGAGAAGAAAATCTCTCTCACTCATTTTTTTGCCCAAATAATTTTAATTAAGGACTCCCTTTAAATTAACCATAATCCGCTCACTACGGCACCCTATCCTACATGATAGCGGTGATTCACTGATTAGACCGGTTGTAGTAGAATTAACCGAAGGTTAGGGATAAGAGCCAAGAACTGACGGACAAGGACCAAAAGGAAGAAACTAAGTTTCTTCCTAGTCGTGCTAATCCCCGTTGTTGCCGATTACCCTAACACCTTTATTCGCAACTAAGGCATTAAAAGAAGTGAGAAGAATCTCTAGTTCGAACTAACCTAATCCTAACCCTAACAACTCTTTATATCAATTTATTCTTATTCTTAGATTTTAAAACAAAACAACCAATTTTAAGACTCAACTCGTTAGAACTTAAAGAAAAGGATACCATCTCCCTGTGGATCGACCCGTACTCAACCGGCTAGCTACCAAGCGACACCGTCTTGACTGCGGTAAATTTAAACACAGAAAATCTCTTGACGATCAAATGGCGCCGTTGCCGGGAAGATGGTAGTCTATTTCTTTGTGTAATTTCGGGTTAATTAAAAAAAATTAAAAATTATAAAAATTGAAAAATTAAAAAAAAATTATCTTGTTATTTTTGAAAGGTTTTTGTGCAAGTGTGCAGGCTTGGAGCAAACTCTATTTCAGATTTGGAGCAAATTCAGTGAACAAATCAATATTCAGGAGATCTAAATAGAAAGAGGAGAACCAAATCAGCACAGGGAAAAATTCAGAAGATCTAAATCAACAGTTCAGCCGCGGAACCGCGGCAGAATCAAGGGTTTGACCGCAGAACCGCGGTCAACTGGTGACGTCAGCACCCAAAATCTCTGTGAGTATCTCATTTCTCATCTACTCTCCTCTCCACTCCATTGAAAAAATTTTCCTGCAGGTTTCTTTGCACAGGTTCTCTTTCTCCTATCCAATAAATTGTTTTTGTGCACGATTGTTTGCGCTGCCAAATAAAAATTTTTTTTGCAAGTGTTTTAAATTTTTGGTGTGTTAACTGCTTTGCATAATTAATACGAAATCTAAGGGGCTATAACACGAATCAAGATTGGGTGGGGATTTCATTACCCTTCCTGAGAACCCAAAAATCACTAAAAGCATATGCATCACTCTTGAGTTAATTAAAAAAATATCTAGACTCAGCCAATTAAGGACTGTCGTGCTTATTAGGACAGAGGAAAGTTATGGGCATTCAATCGTTTATCTAAACTTGATTTTGTGGTGCCTAGGCTAGACAAGTGAGAAAGATAACTTTAAAAGGCCCGTCTCACGGTGATTCGTGAGCGGAACCCTCTTTTCTTCATTTGTGCTTATCTGGCCACAATTGGCAGTGAAGAGACGATTTGAGGGATATCTCACAACTTGTCACTTTGGAATAGTTAGGAGCAGTCTAGTGGACTTAGAAGACCATAGCTCTAGGTTTGATTGTGCATATTTTAACTGTGATTGTTTGAAGTAAGTCCGTATACATTCTTGCAAAACTCTTTCAAAAAAATTTTCTAAACTCCAAAAACAAACAATTTTTTTTACAAAAAAAAAAAAAAAAAAAATCACATTCTTTTTCTTCTCCTTTTTCTCATTACATCATGAGTACCCTACCTCGCAAAACTCTTGCCGAACTTTGGTACACTCAATTAGACATTATTTCCTGCGCTTCTTATTTTGGTCGAATTTTGAACAACCCCTCCATGCCCAAAATTTCTTTGAAGAATCGAATAGACGCGTTTAGGACAACCAATTGGACTCCGCAATCCACCTTATATCAACCATTTCAAGCTTCACCACCTTCTTACGTTGATACTCCTTTTTCAAGTCCTGTTGTAACTCCGAAACCCATGTCTATTGCTGAACATATTGAACAATCTCGTAACCGATCTTTCACTCCTTTCACCACTGCGAATTCTTTGGATCAACAATTCTATTCACCTTCTTATCCAAATGTTGATCTTACTCCTTTCCAACCATTGTATTCCTATCCATCCTACCCAACTTTTACACCTTCCCTGGACATTGCTTCTATACCATTTGGGAGTTTTCAGCATCCAAACAAATTTGAATTTTTTACTGAAACTCCTTCACAACCCATGTCTAGTCTGGAACAGGCGTTGGAAGATTTTAGGGTAGCGTAATGCCAACAGATGATGGATTTGAATGCGTCCATGGCCGCCCTCATACAACCTAGTGACTCGGTAGCTAGTTTCCAACTAGCTCCATATTTCCCAATGTATGATGAGGCGGTAGGAGAGGTTGAGAATTTGAGTGGTGAGAGTGAGCTGTACACCCTTCCAAATCAAATCTACCCATCCCCAATTGAATCCCACAACTCCGGTTTTGAATGTCTTTCAAGTATTCCAAATGATTCATCAGTTGAAGATAGAACGTTTAATGAGTTGTGCGACTTTGTAGTGTTTGATTTATCTGATTGTGAAGGATCCCTTTCGAGTGAAACCATCACCAATCCTTTTGATCTCTACACCTCCACTCTAGAACCTGATTTGATTAATATCCATGCTTTTGATGAGGTGTCTAAGAAAATTGATTTTCACTTGATTGAGGATATCGACGCTGGGAATATTTTGGATGATGAACCCGCAGATTTGACTGAATTTTTCTCTCTAATTCATCATCCCGAGTCATTAAATGTTTCTCCCGAACTTCATATGCGTCTTGATTTTGATAAGAATTGCATGGATAAGTTAAATTTTGAGGAGAGTTTTGAGGAAATTATTGAGCATGAAGCAATTTTACTTGAGGAGTTGGATTTTCCAATTCATTCTATCCCTTTCATTGAGTGCGCACACCCTCCTGAATTTTTAACCGATACCCTTCCTCACTCACTTCCCTCCATCCTCGCTCCGACCTTGCAAGAAACCGTTACACTTTCATTTTCAATGTCTGGTTTACCAAGTTCGACGTACCCATGTTTTCTCACGACTCTTGAGGGATTTGACCTCATTTCTCAGTGGGTTGATAGATTAGCACAATCGTTTTTTACACATCGGTCATTACAAATTATGCTAATTTATACACTCCATCTCCACCCTCAAGTTCGTATTCAATTTCTTTCTCCCACTTTCTCTAGTTCTTCTTCTAATCTTCCTTTAATGATAGCGAGTGTTAATGAATCACAATCCGATATTTTGAGTTCGATAATTCTAGAAAAACAACTTAATTTAGACTCTTTTGAGAATAAGGTAGATGAGTCTTACGAGTCTCCTGCTTCCATAACTTTTGAAAAATCAAGTGTGTTGAATTCTGGCGCGACACTTATTGACATTGAAACGTTCAATCGGACCATCGATGAAAGTTTCGAAAATATTTTCGCCGACGAACTCGCATTCCTAAACGACACAGATTTTGTGATTAATCAACCTCCACCTGAAGAAGTCAAACCACCACCATTTCTTCTTATCCCATACGAGAATGTGACCATTCTTCCCATTCCTAATCATCCACATTCTCGTTTCCGTTCACCATTATTGTTTCGTCTTTACAAATCGAGACGTAAACCTTTTCTTTTACACCACTTATCTCTTCCCCACTTCTTCCTGCCTCCATACAACATGTTCTTTCACCAACCACACCATTATAACGATAAATTTTTTGAATGGTTGGTGCTAACCTTTGGCCTGTGTAAGGCCCTGTATAGCTTGATACTGTGTTTTTCTCCTCCCTAACTCTGAACTTTAACGCTTAAAAAGTGGAAACACTGTTTCACTTAAGTTTGGGGGGACCTTTTTGTGTATATATATTTTGTTTTCTTTTTCTGTTAATAATAATAATAATAATAATAATAATAATAATAATAAATTAAAAAAACAAAAAAACATTGGAGTGCCGACAATTTTGACCCTCTTGGTATAGCCTGACAGTGAGGGCACTGTCAAGTTTAAGTTTGGGGGTGTGCTCGGTAAGCTTTCTTCCTTCGCATTCATATGTATATTTTTGCAAAACCCATAAAAATCAGAAATTAAAAAAAATTGAAAATTTCAATTTTGACTATATTTGACTTAAGTTCAACATGATGGTTGACTAGTTAGGAAAAACTAGATCCTAAACTTAGTAAATTAAAAAACCCTAAAATTAACCTTTCTTAAAGTCTAACTGTAGAAAATATACGTCCTTGAAATTTATTTAGAAATAGGCAGATTTTGAGTTCAATTCTTGGGCTAAATCGAAGTAAGGGAATATTTGAAGTATAAGTCTGAAAAATAATTCTGAATCTTAAGTCCAAATTCTGAAAATATATACCCTATTATACGCACTTACACACATCTTGAAACTTGGGATAGTAGATGATACCTTGAAATGCTCTTGTCTAAAATCCTTAGCATGAAAAAAAATAAAATAAATGTATAAGTGGTGAATAAAGAGATAAAAAATGAACACTGGTTTTGTAATTACTTAAGGCAGTATAAATAAAAAATATAGCGAGGGTGCTTTATCACCTAGTGCCTTAGACCAACTGGTTTGGGAGTCACTGCTAAGCCTTAGGTATTGCAAGACGAGAAATTATGCCTAATTGCGCAAGCACATTTTGTAATCGGTCGTTTAGTACCTCAAGAAGTATTAACGGTCGCATGAAGGATGTGTGAGCAATTTCATCTAAAATTCACCAATAAAAAGTATTTTGGAAAATGGACAATAGTATGATAGCTTGAATTGAATTTCCAAGTGTAGGGGTGATAATTACACACACGTAGGGGTATATGATTGGAGTTTGGGGGAGAGATAGGAATAAAAGATAGGGCTTATATCTTCAGTAGAGATGATAAAAATTCCTGAGTTAAGATTGCACCTTAGAAGGAAAACTTACGAAATGCTAAATGTTTTATAAACTTGCAAAATGTATATGATCTTAAGTTAAATGAAAAGAAAGCGTGAAAAATACGAGTTGATGATTTCTAAGTTGAAGATAATAGAATTTCTTGCTCGAATACTGAAATGAGGAATTAGAGTCAATGGCCAAATTAATTGGATTTTGTGGGTAGTATCCGCTGAAAACCCTCAGGAGACAACACTCCTCCTACTAGGGACACCTAGAGGTTTAACGGCTTGTTTTACGAGCTCAGTGCAATGGCGTTCCCTGCGAAAGTGAGGTTAGGAATTTTTGAGAATAAATTGGTTTTGCTCGGGACGAGCAAAAGATAAGATTGGGGGTATTTGTTCATATCAGAATTTTGCATTATTATATCGCCCATTCTTAATCATATTACATATAAATAGATGTTTTTGATTCATGTCTGCTAAATAGTTGCAGGTTACAGGTTCTAAGATCGTTACAGTGAAATTCATGAAAAGTCGCTACAAATGTGAGACTGCGACCAACAATAGATGAATCCGTATGATACCGCCTACCAGTTTAAGGAACAAATGAAAATCATTAGACAGTTCAATGCACAAAGCACAAGAGCAGCACAAGATTCAAGACTTCAAAACGAAGCTCAAGGCAAAAGTCCACATCATTCTGCACTGTTGAAAATCTGGAAGAAAATAGAAGAGATTCTGAGGAACCAAGTGAAGAAAACAGAAGTTAAAAGCAACATGAAGCAACCCTGAAGAATTGAGCCTAAGATCCCACCAATTGGCCACGGAACCGTGGCCAAACAGCCCTTTCTGCCGCGGAACCGCGGCCGTATAGTGCACTTGTCGTTGGGTGTCGGTGCTTTGACCCGGCTTTCTTAGGGTAGTTTTGTAAATTCATGTGTGGATCAGAATGTAACATAGGGTTTTTCCTATCTATAAATAGGAGAGCTCAAACCCAAATTAGGGTGTGCCTCTTTTAGGGTGCCTCTCTTTAGTTTTTACACTTTTTAATTTCTAGATTTAAATTCCATTGTAATGCGTTGGTGAGAGGACATCAATAAAGTAAGTTTTCATTTTATCTCGCATTCTTTTTATCTGAATTTTAATTCCTGCAATTTTTTATCTGTTCTTTTATTATCTGCAATTTAGTTCTTCTATTAAAATAAAAAAAATGAATTTAATTGTTATCTTCCTAATGAGTGAGTAATTCCTCACTTGTTAGGGATAGGAGAGGGAAGGTTTGAGAGAAGGAAATCTCTCTCACTCCTTTCTTTGCCTAAATAATTTTAATTAAGGACCCCCTTTAAATCAACCATAATCCGCTCACTACGGCATCCTATCCTACATGATAGCAGTGATTCCGTAGTTAGACCGGTTGTGGTTGAATTAACCGGAGGTTAGGGCTAAGAGCCAAGAACGGACGGACAAGGACTAAAAGGAAGAAACTAAGTTTCTTCCCAGTCGTGCTAATCCCCGTTGTTGCCGATTACCCTAACACCTTTATTCACAACTAAGGTATTGAAAGAAGTGAGAAGAATCCCTATTTCGAACTAATCTAATTCTAACCCTAGCAAGCGTTTATATCAATTTATTCTCATTCTTAGATCTTAAAACAAAACAACCAATTTTTAGGACTTAACTCGTTAGAACTTAAAGAAAAGGACACCATCTTCGTTGGGATCGACCCGTTCTCAACCGGCTAGCTACCAAGCGGCACCGTCTTGATTGCGGTAAATTTAAACACAGAAAATCTCTTGACAATCACTGACCGAATAAGGCAGGATAGAAAAACGATATTTCGGCTCAAATCATTTAGGGCCGAATCGCTTACTTAACGAACCATATCAATATGATCAAGAAAGATACGAAGGATCAGAATAAGGACTTATGAGAGATTTACAATTAATCAGAAGTCGGTGGTTACAAAACTTAAGCACCAAGTAAGAGTATGATTGATGCTCGAATTCAGGAAAATCTAGAGTTTTGAACTATTTCCAAACAAACCATAGTATTATAAAAGCCAGAGTTGAGGATGAGGAAACCAGGTATTTCTCAATTAATCAACCAATTATCAAATTTTTTGGTTCTAGGGCTTCTCAGCCACCATACTGTAGTTCATGTAACCTAGATTCCGGCGACTCACGCCATTTCTGTTGAGGCTTTGTCGAGACTTAAGACGACCAGCCCTCCTTGATCAAGTATGCCTTCACGTTCTTTTAGATCTATAGAAAGCAAAGTATGAAGATGAAGGAACGCCCCTTGGCTCTTCTTTCGGCACGCCAACACTCATATAGTGCCGATTAGGGTATGGCCAAGGACGCCGATAGCCTGATCAGGGCTGTTATCATACTTATGAGAGATTCAGACGTTCATCCCTACTCTCGTAATATGATAATAGAACCAATCTCGGAATCCGACCGTATCAAGCTTGGTGGTCATAATACAGGGGATTTAGACGTCCATTCTTGCCTTTGCATTGTGATCCCATAATTAGTCTCGGTCCAGGCGAGGCGATCGGCCCTCCACTCGGTCTGGTAATAAAAGACCGAGCGATTTAGATGTCCATTCCTGCGCTCGGGTATTAAGAGCAGGCCGAACAGTGTGGCCGATGTATCATGATTTGGCTTGAGGCTCGTTATGTAGGAGATTTAGATGTCCATCCCTGCTCTTGCACTCGGCCTTCAAGATGAGGTCATGATCCAAGGGTTTGAGAGTTTGTTTTTATCACCAGATCATATGTAACTGTAACCCAATTTTATCAATAATATAATGGCCGGATGACTTTTATCTTTATTGTTATTTATAAATTTTGTACATGCAATCAAGGGGTCTTTCTATTTATTTAAGAAAGAATACTCCCCCTTCCTCTAATGATGGCCCATCCGTCGAGAGAGACAGTGTCGCGCTAATTATTTTTGTCTTTAGTGCAGATCTAATTTTAGAACGAACACCTTTTTGGCATGCACGGTGGGCCCCGTTATTTTATGGTATAGACCTGATCCGGTACCAGCAAAGATCCTGATTTCCAGCACTTGTCGTTAGCGAAAAGGGTCACGCGGTGGAAAAACAAGTCGTCAGAGAAGATGAGTGACGAAAGTTGCAACCAGAGTCAAAATGAAGCACCTCCAAACGAAGGCGACTCCGCTGCGTCAAAAAGGGCTTCAAGTTCGGCAAACTCTCCGTCGAACAACGGTGACTTGTCGACGAATCTCACCAATAACGAACTGCTCAAGGGGATTAACCGGCGGATTGATTAGATGTCGGCCGCTTTTGGTCACCAGATGATGAAAGTGAACCAGTAAGCCTTCTAAGCTTTACCAGCGATATTGATCCAGGCACAACAAGCTTTGCAAGAAGCAATGATCGCTACCAACAGAAGTTCCAGTCAAATGGTCGCGGCTATGGATAGGTTGGCGGCAGCTGCTGGGTCTTAAGGAAATAATCCACAGTACTTAGGTGTCCCGAATCCGGTGGCTCTTATTGCTGGTTCAGCTCTAAATGCACCAAATAACAACCTCGGTGGGCATGCACAGCGTAACACCGCCACACCGAGAATTCCCCCATTCCAGGAGCCAAACCACGCTTATCCGAACCAAAATAATGGGGGCAATACTGCTCCCCCGCCCGTGTTCTAACCTACTACTCCAAACCAGACCGGGACTAGGCCGAACGGCGGACATGGATTGCCTCCTAGGGGGCAGACTTGGTACGCTCCGGCAGGCGGCCAGAATTTCGGCCGACAGGACCGCAATACACCGACTCGAGGACCGTTTAATACGCCGGCTACAGAGCTTGGATAGTTCGGTGATGACTATGATCCCAACGAAGAACTAGCGTACTGTCCTCTGCTGAACCAACAATCTTTCGCCAATGCGCCTCAGCCGCGGGATAGAGAACTAGGGGAGTGCTATAGAAAGCCATATCCGGATCACTATTATTAGACATATAGGTATCTGAGGGGTTTCAAAGTCCCCAACTTCACGCTATTCTCAGGTGAAAACGGCCAATCCCTCAACGAGCACATCGCTAGATTTTCCATTCAGTGTAAGGAGGCCGACAACTTTGGTATGTACAAGCTCCTATTGTTCGGTGGATGCCTCACTGGGGTAGCATTTGAATAGTATCAAAATTTGATGCCGGCTTCTATTCAAGACTGGCCAACTATGGAGCAGAGCTTCAGGGCCCAGTTTATCACGGTCATCGTCGATGTGGCAGTGGCAGATATCGTTAAGATATACCAAAAGAACAACGAGCCAGTAGAGAAATTCGTTGCCCGGTTATTGACGGCTAAGAACAAAGGAATACGTGAAGATGACACAAAGGAACTTGCTCCACGATAGTAGGAAACATTTCGCGGGTATGAATTTCAAAAATATGAGCGATTTGGTGAACCACATGGCACCTTACGAACACATGACTCACGATGAAAAGACAAAAAGGAATTCTTCCAGAAATTCCGGGTTCAAAAACAAGTTCGGCGTGACCATCGCCGAGATGCAAGAAGGAGAGGAGTTCAATTTTGATGCCGAGATTGAGGCTAACGTCAGTATTGCCGAGTTCCTCCCAAGGAAGATCTACACCTGCTCCATGCCCAAAGAATCTACGGATTCGACACATAAAAAGGGATTCGTCAAAAGGAATTATTTTGAGCGGAGACGAGACTACGACTATAACATAACAAAAGCTGAAATGATTTTTGATATACACTTCAAAGACAAGCAACTCAAGGTGTCCCACTAAATTCCAATTGCCGAAGAGACCGCGAAAAAGAACGATTATTGTAATGGCATAATTCAGAGTCTCATTCAACTATTAACTGCGTAGTTCTTCACAATACTCTGCAAAAGGCTTTTGAGAAAGGGCACATCAAATTCGTAAAAGTGGCGTCAAAGGTCGAAAAGAACCCTTTTCCTAAGACAAGATTGGTGATGTTAACACTGATTTAGGGAAAGGGACTAATGAGGCTGTGCCTTTTTCGGGAACTGATGAAGAATCGACTGATTCCGAGAGGAATCCTACAGGGTCTGTTAAAATCATCAGACAGCTAAATCTAGGCAACGCTCAGATGTGGTAGGCCGAACTGGGAGGTTCGGTCATATGGACTCTCGTAAAAACAGTAAGCGGGAGTAAGATGGGGATTACGAGATAAAACGAGATTTCTGCAATTCCTGTATAGTCTACTAATTGGTGTATTTTAATACATATTTTATATCCATATTTATCTTTATTTGTCGTAATTAATGCCGCGTAAAGGTATTTTATGATATTTGCCGGTGACAGGGACTTAATTGCAACAAGAGAAGAAAAGAAACCATCATGTGCGATTTACGTTGCAAAACAAGTTAATATGGAGCAAAAGCACAAGGGATATCAAATCATACAAAAAACATTTAAATAAAGTCAAAATAATACAAAAGATCCAAGTCCAATTCAGCATATACATGCCTGATAGTAGAGTCTACTTAAAATGATAATATCTTGAAGATCGTAACTCCGATGGGAATGTTCTTAGACTCGTTGGAAAGCTATAGATGAGACGAATAAACTCCCAAAATTTGATGCCAAAATTCTTAAGTTTCTCATCTAAGAGCTGGCCAAATTAGGCTATTTGCCGGCCCACTAAGCCCAAATCGACTGGATTTTGGTCTGCGGTTTTGTTATTTTATTTTAATCCCGTTGATACTCTGTATTTGATTAAAAAGCTATAAATTGGCATCAAATAGCTAGGGCTAAGACCCATTCTCCTTTGAGGGGGTCATCTTCTCTTTTGAGAGATCAGAAGTTTGCAAGTTTATTTCTTTAATTTTATGCAATGAATTTCTTTTTTATTATTTCTTTTTCTTCTTTTTCCACGAGTACCTAATTATCTATCTAAGGATTAGATGATTCTTGATTTATGATTGGTGTATGTTTTTATTGATCTATTCTTTTTTTTTTTTAATGTTTTTGTAAGTCGACGTTACACACCCCACTTGATGCGGGGAGGCGGAATAGGTAAAAACGATCATTTTCAATCAAGGTAATATCGACTATGCATAAGGATCTTTGCTAAACCCTAACTAACAATCAATATTAGGAGTTGTAACTACTATGCAAGATGATTATACCTCAAGATACTAGTCCTTCTTGTTCTAGTTGTCCTCCTCCTTGTCGGCCTCCTCAAGTTGAAGAAGATCCACCCGAGAGTGCCTACTATGAGCTTTAACCTCTAAGATGAGGTAACTAAGTGGCTCAGAGTCCTAATCTAAGTGACCTAGATAATATAGAGTGTGATTAAGGATTTATAAGCCTCACTAACCTTAGGATTCTCAACTCATTAGACAATTAGGGTTAAGATGAAGAAAAGAGAGCTTGGGGAGAGAGAAAGTGTTTGTGATAATGATATGAAGCTTTTCTCATGTTTGAATAATATGAAGTATCAAAATATCTCACTAAAATATCTAGTAAAATATCAACCATGCTTCATTTAATTCATAAGATGAATCATCTCCATGAGTCATGGTTCATTTAATGAAAACAACACCTCATTACCTCTACCTCATTTAAGTTTAAATCAAAAGATAAAAACCTTAATGAGTCATCTTCTTCTAGAAGCTTCCCGAAAAATTACGAGAATGCCCCTTCCATCCGTATTTACGAAAAACTCAAATATATCGAGACTAAATAAATCCAATAATCTAATACTAGGATCCGGCTTAAACCAAAGCCCACTAGTATAATCTGTTCGAATATCATACGTGTACAAGTACACGTATATGTTCGAACCCTGTCGTAAAACCATACGACCTCTATATCGTTTCGCCCAAAGCAGGGAAACCCTCTGTGTGGGAATCTAAAGACTCGACACAACGTTGGCAGTGGGTTTAACCATAGGCCGTAAGCGGTACTAGCTGTACGTAACGGTTCCCAGGTAGATGTCGATAAGAAGGCCGATGAGGAAACCCATTCGAACTCCTACTGAGCCTGTCTGTGGCAATCTCCGTACAGTCCAGTCAGTTCGTCTAAAAGTGTCGCATATCGGGCCTAGGGGCGGCAAGCGTCAGACCCCTAATAGTGGTATAAGTCGTGTCGGAGTACAGTCCAAAACACCCTGAGAAACTACTGGAGCACCTACCAGTAAATCTCACTTGCCCTGGTCAGGGACTTTGTGTAATGGCGTTCCGAACACAGCGCGACATCAACCCCAATACCGGGAGAGACGAATCCTATCTAATCTCCACTGCCTCTAAGTGCTTCGGGACTGCACCCAACTGCTACCTTTTTGCACGACTCAATAGAGCCGTGGTAGGGTAGCAATCTAAGAACAATGGAAATACACTTGAGGCGAAGCAGCAGTGTCAAGTCAACGGACTATGCTGTACTCATGTCACCTGGAAACCGCTGACTAACAATGGGTATAATACCAACCAACAGTTCCCGACGAGTCCTGTCCAGTGTACTCGTAACCTAACGAGCACCTGCATATTATCTCCAGTACAACGTACTAATGGCTGTGGGACAGACCATCTCCCCTACTGGGATGAGAAGCATATACACTAGTCTACTCCGGAGTATCGATGCCCGGTCTCGATAATCCTACGACCAGGGACCTGTAAAAAGATTTGCTTGTAGATTACCCAACCCCCACTAGTGTGACTACCATCACAACGCTGGTAGTCAAGCAAAGATCCTAAGGGCTCTATCAATATGTATTAGTGATACGTTAAAAGAAACATATACACATATTAAGATAGATACAAACCAAGTAGCATACTACAATATCGAGCAAGACTGTCATAAATCCGTGTATATATCCCAAAATTCCAAAATGTAATATACAAGCTAGTACTATACAATAATGGCCTCTATGGCATATAACATTAACAATCTCCCACTTGCACTAGGGCCAGGTGCTGGCGTATCGCAGACCTATCATCTTGAATAGCCTCTCGAACTGCGTCTGAGGGATGACCTTTGTGAATGGATCTGCAGTGTTTTCCTCTGTAGCAACTCTCCGAACCTCGATCTCCCGGTGATCCACGATCTCCCTGATCAGGTGATACCGCCTCAAGATATGTCTGGACTTCTGATGGGACCTGGGTTCCTTTGCTAAAGCTATAGCCCTGTTGTTGTCACAATACAGAGGTATTGGATCAACAATGGACGGAACTACCTGAAGTTCTGTTAAGAACTTCCTCATCCAGACTGCTTCTTTTGCGGCATCAGAAGCCGCGATATACTCCGCTTCCATCGTCGGGTCAGCAACGTTGTCCTGCTTAGAACTTTTCCAATAAACCGCCCCTCCATTGAGGGTAAAGACATAACTTGACATGGACTTAGAGTTATCCTTGTCACTCTGGAAGCTGGAGTCAGCAAAGGTCTCGATCTGGAGGTCCTTTCCGCCGTAAACCAAGAACATATCCTTAGTCCTTCTCAGGTACTTAAGAATATTCTTTACTGCTGTCCAGTGGTTCTTCCCTGGGTTTGACTGATATCGGCTTACCACGCTTAATGCGTAAGCAACATCTGGCCTGGTACACAATATCGCATACATTATAGAGCCTACCGCAGAAGCATAGGGTATAATAGACATGCGATCTGTTTCCAACTCAGTCTTTTGGAGACATCTCTTTGGAGAGGGTGATTCCGTGACAAGCTGGTAAATTACCACGCTTAGAATCTTCCATACTAAATCTTTTCAGTATGGTGTCGATGTACCTGGACTGCGAAAGTCCCAACATCCTCTTAGATCTATCACGATAGATCTGGATCCCCCGAATGAAAGAGCCATCACCCAGGTCTTTCATAGAGAACCCGTGTGACAAGAATCCTTTGACAGATTATAGTATAGGAATGTCATTTCCTATCAAGAGAATGTCATCCACGTACAAGACGAAGAATAAAACAGCTTGTGCTACAATCTTACTATAGATACATGGCTCATCTGGATTTTTGATAAAGTCAAATTTTTTGACCGTCTTATCAAAATAGATGTTCCAACTCCGCGATGCCTGCTTTAGTCCATAAATGGACTTAAGCAACTTGCACACTTTACCGCTGCTCCCACTCTGAATGAAACCCTCTGACTGATCCATATAGACGCACTCTTCCAAATTACAATTTAGAAAAGCCGTCTTTACGTCCATCTGCCAGATTTCATAATCGTGGAAGGCAACAATGGCAAGAAGTATCCGAATGGATTTGAGCATAGCCACTGGAGAAAAGGTTTCGTCATAGTCCAAACCAGGTCTTTGACAAAAAACCTTTTGCAACAAGTCTAGCCTTATAGGTTTCAACCTGTCCATCTACACTAATTTTCTTTCTGAAGATCCATTTGCAGCCTACGGGTTTTACCCCTTCTAGAGCAATGTCCAAAGTCCATACTTTGTTGGTGTACATGGACTCCATTTCGGTTCGTATTGCATCCAGCCATTTTACTGAGTCGCCGCTTTGAATGGATTGCTGGAAGCTAGTAGGGTCATCATTGTTAATAATGCAATTCTCTCGATCCCCATCTATGAGAAAACCGTAGTATCTCTCAGGCGGATGAGACAGCCTACTACCCTTGCGGAGAGGTGCGGGAATGTCCTGTTCTCTTGAAACTTCTAGTTCTATCAAGCTTTCAGTAATAGCTTGTGGTTCTGGAATTTCTTCCAGTTCTATTGCGCTCCCACTTGTTTCTTTTTCTAAAAACTGATGTTCCAGAAAGTGGGCATGGCGAGAAAAAAAAACCTTTTGTTCCTCTGCGTTATAGAAAAGATACCCCCTGGAGTTCTTTGGGTATCCCACAAACTTACACAGTACTGATCGTACCTCGAGTTTGTCCGCATACTGCTTTTTAACAAAAGCTGGACATCCCCATATCTTGAGATACTGAAGATAGGGTTTCTTCCCACTCCATATCTGATATGGTGTGGTAGGCACAGTCTTGGTAGGAACCTTGTTCAAAAGATATGCAGCTGATTCTAGTGCACAGCCCCAGAATGATCGCGGTAACTCGGCGTTACTCATCATGGAACGTACCATATCCAACAGGGTTCGGTTCTGTCTCTCCGATACACCGTTGTGTTGTGTTGTGTATGGAGGAGTAAGTTAAAAGAGAATTCCATTCTCTTTTAGGTAATCCAGGAACTCGGCACTTAAGTATTCACCACCTCGATCAGATCTCAGCGTCTTGATACTTTTGCCGGTTTGTTTTTCCACTTTATTCTTATATTATTGAAATTTCTCAAAGGCATCGGATTTATGTTTCATCAAGAAAATATGTCCATACCTATAGAAATCATCCGTAAAAATAATGAAATAGGAATAACCACTTCTTGCATGTGTAGACATTAGACCACACACGTCGCTGTGTATGAGTCCCAAGAGCTCACTTGCTCTTACTCCGTGTCCAGTGAACGGAGTCTTTGTCTTCTTTCCTTTGAGACATGATTGACAAGTTGCATAAGATTGATACTCAAACGGATCCAAATATCCTTCTTTATGTAACTTGGTTAACCGTGTTTCATTGATGTGACCTAGTCTACAATTGCATAAGAAAGCTTGATTTGTATCCAGAGACTTTCTTTTAAGTGTGTTCTGGACATTGAAAATTTGTAATTGGTTTAATATGTATATACTGTTGTTTAGAGTACCTGACCCAATCAGACCATGATTAAGGTGGATATTTACAATATCGCCTACAAATGTAAAATCATAACCTTCATTTGATAACAAAGATACTGAAATGATATTACAGGTCAAACTAGGTACACAAAAACAGTTGCGCAAAACCAAAATATGTCCACTCGTCAATCCATGGTGATATTCCCCTACGGACACAGCATCCATGCTCGCTCCGTTAGCAACCCTGAGGGTCATATCACTGGTCTTCAGAACTCTACGGCTTCTCAGTGCCTGCAAAGAATTGCATATATGAGATCCTGATCCGGTATCCAATACCCAGGAAGTAGAGTTGATTGACAGACAGTTTGCAATTACAAACACACCTGAAGTCGAAGCCACAACTTGCCTCGGGTCCTGGTTCTTGGCGTTCCAAGCCTTGCAATCTTTCTTCCAATGGCCCTTTCTATGACAGTATAAGCATTCTTCCTTTCTTACTATCGGCCCTGCCACTCTTGCCTTTCCCTTGGCTTCCACCTTACCAACACTACCTCTCGGTTTGGTAGGGGCCTTCTTCTTCTTTCCTTTAGCTTTCGCCTTGGACCTAGAAGAGGAAGCACCACCAACAAACAGAGGGTGTGTTTCCCTTGCTTTCTGCAGGGTGCCTTCTGCACTCCTCAACATGTTGAGGAGTTCCGGAAGTTCAACTTCTTTACCTTGAATATTGAAATTCATGATAAACTGGGCGTAGGTGGAAGGAAGGGACTGGAGAATCAAGTCTGTATATAGCTCGTTCTCTAATGTGGTCCCGAGATCCATGAACTCCTCAATGTAGCCAATCATCCTAAGGACGTGTTCCCCTACAGATGATCCTACAGCCAGCCTCGACTGAAATAGCTTCTTCGAGGTCTCGTATCTGGCGATACAAGATTGCTCTCCATACAGTTTTTTGGTGTGGAGAAATATGGATTCAAGATCCATATTCTCGTGCCTCCTCTAATGTTCATTGTCCATAGAGGCAAGCATGATGCATTTGGCTTTCACTCAGTCAATCTCCCAGGTCTTACAGATTTCCTTATCCGCGACGCTGGATTCTGGACCTGGGATGGCAGGGGTTTTATAGTAAAGACATATCCCAACTTGTCATAAGTGATTGCCATCTTGACATTTCTGAACCAATCTTTATAGTTTGGCCCTGTCAAAATATTTTTATCTAATAATAATTTAAGGCCCGTCATGTTTTGGTCGCTGCAAATAGGAGAGAGAGAAGAAACACTTTAGCATGATACTCTTGCAAGTTTAGAATGGTTTTTAGTTTATCTAAACAGGATGGCTCCCACTGTTTCTCGAATTCTTCCTCAAACCAAAAAAGAAGAATTAGTCAGGATTGATCTCACCATACAATACTTGCTTAACCGTTCAGCCAGGTCAGTGTCGGTACTTCGAGGGAGATTTTACGACGCTTTCACGAAGTTCCTTAATTAAATAACCTCTTTTCCCTGGGGGCATAGCCCCGCTAACACCTTTCTTGACACCTACTTGGTTTATAGCATTGATAGTTAAGTGAAAAAATCTCCCGAGGAGTAGCATATACTCACAGTAGGATCAGCATCCAAATATCATCGTGTGATAAAGTTGAAGGAATTGATTGTTAGAGTTTTTACGTGCTTAGTTAATTACCGCAATCAAAACGGTTTTGCTTGGTAGCTAGCCGGTTGAGTACGGGTCGTCCGCAGGGAGATGGGAATCTTTTTCTATGTGCTTTAACGAGTTAAGTCCAAATTTCCAGGTTTGTTTGAGATTAAGTATGTGCTAAAATGTATATAAAGAGAGCTTGTTAGGGTTAGGATTAGGTTAGTTTGAGATAGGAGTTGCTCACTTCTTTCGTTGCCACTCTTAATATCGGTGTTACGGTAATCGGCAACAACGGGACTTAGCATGACTAGGAAGGAACCTGCGAGTATAAGCTAGGATTTCCAACGCTTAGTTTCTTCCTTTGGTCCTTGTCTGTCCGTTCTTGGCTCTTAGCCTTAACCTCCGGTTAATTCAACCACAACCGGTCTCGCTAAGGAATCACCGCTATCATGTAGGATAGGGTGCCGTAGGGAGCGGATTGTGGTTCAATTAACGGGAGTCTGAATTAAGATATTGGGTAAGAAAAGAGTGAGAGAGATTTTCTTCTCTCAAACTTTCCTTATCCTACCCTAACAAGTGAGAAACTACTCACCCATTAAAAAAAGGAAAATACAACAAAAGGAGGAAGATAGAAAGAAAGAGATTAGAAGATTACAACTAGCTATTTGAGACCTCACTTTGGCAAGGATCAAGCTTAAGCATCATTGTTGTTAAGGATAAAAAAAAATAGAAGAAGAAAGAAACAAACAACAAATAACAACAACTAGATTAGCAAATGAAAATTACAAGCAAATATAATTAACAAAATAACAAGACAAGCATGATAAAGAAAAGAACTCTTTTATTCATCACTTCACTCATAAAAGCTCACTACAAGGTTTTAATGGAGAAAGATGAAAAGAGGAAGAAGAACTACAAAATCTATCCTAAAATCTCACACAAGAATAAGCACCCTTCACTTGGCATTGTTCTGGGCTATTTATAGGCAGGAAACTGAAACCCTAGGGCAACATTCTGGCCCCAAATGAATTGACCAAACTGCCCCCAGAAAAACAAAAGATGCCGAGTTAACTCGGCCGCGGATCCGCGGCCGAGTCACCATGTTGGCCGCAGATCCATGGCCATTTAGGGGATTTGGCTCCTCGTTTTTTGTGGGTTTCCCTATTTTGCTGTTCTCTTCAGTGTGGTATACTTGGTTTCTCAGAATCTCTTCACATTTCTTCCAGATTTTCAGCAGATCAAAATGTGATTTGATGTGGATCTTTTGCCATGATTTTCTTGAGCTCCGCGTAGATATCTTGGATCTTGTGTTGACATTGTGCTTTGTGCATAAAAATGACCATTGATTTGTCATTTTGTCCTTTAAACTGGTGTGCGACAATATACGGATAGAGAGAGGAGACCCGTATTTTATCTGTGGTTGGCAGTAATCCAGAATTTGTCGCGTTTTTCCATGAATTTCACTGCTTAGAGCTGAGAACCTGTAACCTGCAATTATCTAGCAAACACGGATCAAGAGTACCTACCTATAAGCAATGTGATCAAAAATGGGCGGTATAAAAATGCAAAAATCTGATATAAACAAATACCCCAAACTTATCATTTGCTCGTCCCGAGCAAAGCCAATTTATTCACAAAAATTCCTAACCTCACTTTCGTAGGGAACGCGATTGCACTGAGCATGTGCAACAAGCCGTTAAACCTCTAGGTGTCCCTAGTAGGAGGAGTGTTGTCTCCTGAGGGTTTTCAGCGGATACTACTCACAAAATCCCGTCAAGCTATTTTTGCAAAATAACTATGATTCAAACCCTAAGGTTTTGTTTTAAAAATAACAATTCTATTATCCTAATTCTAGACTATCGAACCTTTATTTTTCACACCTCGTTTCTTATTTAACTTAATATTTTATATGTCTTTACGTGCAGTGCAAATAGTGTCGTTAAATTTCAGAAGGATCGATTAAAGTCATCATGTCACAAAATAAAGCCCAGATAAAAATTTAAAAAGGATCACATAAGTTTTATAAAGAGTTAAGTATTTTTCAAGTTTCGTTTT
Source organism: Agapanthus africanus (assembly GCA_030015575.1). Taxonomy (NCBI): domain Eukaryota; kingdom Viridiplantae; phylum Streptophyta; class Magnoliopsida; order Asparagales; family Amaryllidaceae; genus Agapanthus; species Agapanthus africanus. The sequence goes on along the minus strand of JASDDO010000019.1, from coordinate 886,483,186 downwards.
CCAGTAAGGTTTCAATTTCAGAATTTCTATCTTCCTTAACAGGAAACTAGGTCTTATTTTTCACTCAACCTTTTTCTTGTTTTCATTTCATACACACCTTTGTGAACGTGCAATAGTCTTTATCATAGAATAAAACCTTCATATCTCCGCTAGAAATAATTTTTTATAAAAACCTGTCTTTTGTCAAGATTATTCTCACACAAAAAACCGTTAGGAATTTTAACTCGGGGAGAACACTTGCTTGACTTTGTTTTAATCTGGACTTTCTAGGCTTTTTAGCGAGCTTTGGGCCAATGCTCCCAAACCAGTTGGCTTTAGGGCATTAGGTGTAGAGATACCCCAGCGGACTTAATTACTCAAGTTACCTAGGCCCAAAAACAAAAGACAATTTAGCGTGAAAATCATGATGATTTAATGCGAACGGAGATATAACCGGCAGTTCAATTATTATTTTTGGATAAAAGACGTGTTTAGTGGGTTAGGTGTGTAATCATTTCAATCAAGTTCCAGATGGGTTATTTTTCAGAATTAGTTCCAATTAAAGCATCAATAACATCACTTCATATCCGCTTCACTTCATAAACTATTCTTGATATTACTTATTTCAGAAGAAACCTATTTGATCCTCAGAAAATAATTTATCCATTTAAAAGTTTTCAGACATAATAGACTTTTCATCTAATTTTCAAAACCCACTACACATGCAGTGTAATGTAAAGACGTATATCAGCTATAGTTAACTTCAAAGGAGAGTTATTTTTCAGGTTTTCAAAATCTAAAAATAAGATTTAGTTATTCTTATCTTATCAAACAAAACCGTCGAAATGTTGAATCTGAGTTCTCCCACTAGCTAACTTGACGAAAAAGTTTTTATATTTTTAGAAAATTTTCTGATTTTTATGGATTTTAGTATGCAGATGCAAAATATACATATAAATGCAAAGGTTAGAAATGCGTACCGAGCGTACCTCCAAACTTAAACTGGACAGTGTCCTCACTGTCATTGCATGAAAAAATTATTGAAGGGTCAAAATTGTCGGTTAGATATACACATTTTTTTAAAATTTTTTTTTAAATTTTTTTAAATTTTTTTAAATTTTTAAAAGAAAATTGTTAAAAATGGATATGCACCGGACAAGAATATCCACATATATATACAAAATGGTATATACATACCCCCAAACTTATTTGAAACAATGTCCACTGTTTTGGGTGGATATCCGAAGTTTAGTGGTAGGCAGAGGAAGATTATGCAGGGTAAAGTGGCTCCTGTAAGACCAGGAGCTCATCTGTTGGTTCGGCGCTAAGGTACGGTTTCAGTCTGTGTCCGTTTACTTTGAAAAATGAACCGTCCTTTTGATCCTCCAAATCCACAGCGCCTTGCGGATACACATTCCGCACAAAAAATGGCTCTTTCCAGTGAGATCTGAGCTTACCTGGATGGAAATGTAGCCGGGTGTCGTAAAGCAGTACCTGTTGACCAGGTGCGAATGTTTTGCGCAAAACGTGTTTATCGTGAAACACCTTCGTTTGGTTCTTAACGACAATCGCGTTTTTGTAAGCCTCATCCCGAAGCTTTCTTAATTCGTTCAACTACATCTTCCGGTGGCTGCCCGCATCTTCGAGAGATAGATTCAGCTCCTTTATCGTCCAAAATGCGCGATACTCTATTTCCACTGGAAGGTGGCAAGCCTTTCCATAAACAAGCCGATAGGGAGACATGCCAAGATCGGTCTTATAAGCAGTTCGAAATGCCCAAAGGGCATCAGTGAGTTTTAAAGACCAATCCTTATGGTTCTTAGAAACCGTCTTCTCCATTATCTGCTTGATCTGCCGATTTGAAACTTCGGCTTGCCCACATGTTTGGGGGTGGTAGGGCGTAGATAACTTATGATTAATAGAATATTTCCGCATCAAGGCCTCGAAAGTCTTATTACAGAAATGAGTTCCATTGTCGCTAATGATAGCTCGGGGGTGCCCAAACCGGGAGAAAATGTTTTCCTTAAGAAATCTAACGACAACCTTGTTTTCGTTAGTCTGGCTGAGCACAGCCTCGACTTACTTAGAGACATAATCAACAGCGAGAAGAATGTACAAGTTCCCAAAAGAGCTGGGAAATGGCCCCATAAAATCAATCCCCCAAACATCGAAAATCTCCACAACCAAAATTGGTTGGAGCGACATCTCGTTTCTCCGGGATATCCGGCCCAAGTGTTGGCACCGGGAGCAAGTCTTGCAGTAGTCATGAGCGTCTTTGAAGAGTTGTGGCCAGTAGAAACCATACTGCAAGATCTTCTCGGCTGTCTTTCTGGGGCCAAAATGCCCGCCACATGCTTGATCGTGGCAAAATGACAGCACACTCTTGAATTCATTGTCAGGGACACACCGAAGAATAATCTGGTCGGGACAGTACTTGAACAGATAGGGTTCGTCCCAGTAAAAGTGTTTTACTTGGGATAAGAATCGAAGTCTGTCCTGACTTGACCATTCAGTCGGTAGTAATCCTGTGGCCAAATAGTTCACAATATCCGCGAACCAGGGTTCGCAAGATACTGTTAAGAGCCGTTCATCCGGAAAAACGTCGTTGATCGGAATTTGAGGCGACGGCGAAGAAGGAAGTCATGAGAGATGGTCGGCGACTACGTTTTCACATCCTCTTTTATCCTTGATGACAAGGTCAAACTCTTGAAGAAAGAGGATCCAACGTATCAGCCGAGATTTTGCATCCTTCTTCGCAAAAAGATGGAGTAGAGCAGAATGGTCCGTATAGACGATGACTGGAGAGTCGATGAGGTAGGGCCTGAACTTTTCTAAAGAAAATACAACAGCCAAGAATTTTTTCTCGGTTGTTGTATAGTTCAGTTGGACGTCGTTCAGGGTTCAGCTAGCATAATAGATTACGTGCGGCATCTTGTTGATGTGTTGTCCAAGGACAGCACCGATGGCAAAGTCGGATGCATCGCACATAATCTAAAATGGGTACGTCCAGTCAGGAGAAGAAAGAACGGGAGCAGAAGTGAATGAGCTTTTTAATGACTCGAACGCACTCACACAGCTCGAGTTGAAGTCGAATGTCATGTCCTTGGCCAGCAAAAGAGTCAAGGGCCTAGCAATCTTGCTAAAGTCCTTGATGAACCGTCTATAGAAACCGGCATGGCCAAGGAAGGCCCGGATGTCTCTGACGCATCTGGGAGGAGGGAGATTGAAAATGACTTCAATCTTCGCTTTATCTACCTCAATGCCATTTTGCGAGATGATATGTCCTAAGACAATACCTTCGCGCACTATGAAGTGGCATTTCTCCCAATTTAAAGTGAGGTTCTTGTCCTTACACCGGGTAAGGACAGCGTCGAGATGCAGCAAACACTCATCAAAGGAATCGCCGAAAATGGAGAAATCATCCATGAAGATCTCCAAGAATTTTTCCACCATGTCTGAGAAGATTCCCATCATACACCGCTGGAAGGTAGCGGGCGCATTGCATAACCCAAAGGGCATGCGACGATATGCAAACGTGCCGAAAGGACAGGTGAATGTGGTTTTGTCCTGGTCTTTTTTGGCGATGGGAATCTGATTATAGCCGGAGTAGCCATCCAGAAAGTAGTAGTATTCGTGTCCAGCCAATCGTTCAAGCATTTGGTCAATGAAAGGTAGCGGAAAGTGGTCTTTCCGCGTTGCGGCGTTGAGTTTTCTATAATCGATGCATACTCACCACCCAGTCTGGGTGTGAGTAGGGATTAACTCGTTCGCCTCATTGGTTATGACCGTTATGCCCGACTTCTTGGGGACAACATGAATCGGTCTAACCCACTGGCTATCAGAGATAGGGTAAATGATACCACTATCCAAACACTTTACGATCTCCTTTTTTACAGCCTTCTTCATGACTGGGTTGAGTCGCCTTTGTGGATCCTTGGCTGGTTTGGCATCATCCATCAGATGAATGTGATGTTCAACGATCAGGGGACTAATCCCCTTAATGTCCGCCATTGACCAGCCAAAGGCTTGCCTATTGTTGTGTAAGACCGTAAGAAGGGCTTTCTCTTGCTCTGGAGCTAGAGAAGCCGAGATGATAACAGGAAAGGTCTCGTTCTCACCCAAGTAAGCATACTTAAGGTGAGACGGCAATGGCTTGAGTTCGAGCGTTGGAGGTGAAACAATTGAAGGCAAGATTGGTGAAAAGGCCTCGAACTCAAAGGATTCTAGCAGAGGTTCAAAACGAGTGTAAGCGACTGAGTTGGATGGTTCAGCTAACTCATCCGGAAATTCAAAGGAATCAAACTCGGGTGGTGACTGGCTAAGATTGTTCGAGAAAGTGAAACACTCATAGTCATTGTCGGGCGCAGAAACAACAGCAGGTTCGAAGAGGAACGCACTAGTGGCGTTAAGGTTGTCGTGATCGAACAAAAACTCCTTGAATTCACACTCCTCCGGGGTGATCTCTTGGATTGAACAAACGTCTAGTATATGAGCATTAGGTTCGGAGGGCTGATTCCCCAACCTAAAAATGTTGAGTTCAATTATCATGTTTCCAAAAGATAGGTTCATCGAACCATTTCGACAATTGATCACAACATTTGAGGTTGCAAGGAATGGGCGACCGAGTATCACCGGAATTTGATTCCGGGGGCTAGCTACAGGCTGTGTGTCTAAAACAATGAAGTCAACGGGGAATATGAAGTCCCCAACCTTGATTAACACATCCTCTAGCTCACCCCTAGGATGGGTGATCGATCGGTCAGCCATTTAGAGAGTACAGTGCGTGGGTTTCAGCTCTCCTACACCTAATTGCTCATATACTGAGTACGGAAGCAGGTTAACACTGGCACCAAGATCCAAAAGTGCGCGGTTGATGTTCTTATCCCCAATGGTAATAGAAATCGTAGGACAGCCAGGGTCCTTCCGTTTTTGAGGTAAAGATTGGATAAGAGCATCACTCACAGCACTAGTTAAGAAAACTTTCTTCGGTACCTGAGATTTCCTCTTTTTCGTGGACAAGTCCTTTAAGATTTTTGCGTAGGAAGGAACTTGTTGGACAACATCTAAAAGGGGAATATTGATGTTAACCTGCTTAAACAACTCTAGAATCTTCTCCATTTGTGGATTTTGTTTATTGGACCTCAACCGGTTTGGAAATGGAACGTTTTTAAATTTGGTTGAGTCCGATGCTTGTGGAGGAGATTGTGGAGTTGGAACGGATCCCAAAACTGGAGTTTTCGTGGAGTGAGAAGTGGGTCCGTTTAGAGCAGCAGAAGAAGAAGAGCCTTTTGAAGAAGGGAGAATAGGCTCAGAAGACGAAGAAGAAGAGGAAGAAGAAGCGGCCGGGGTATCATCATCTATCTGTGTCCCAATGTTGTTTTACAGCATCCTTCCAGATCTTAATGTAGTCACGGCACTCACATTATGGTTCTGTTGTTCTAGAGCAACATGTACATTATGTGGGTGACCGGGATTTGGGAGTGGTTGGGACGGAAGCTTCCCCTTCTCTCGCTCGCTTAACGCCGCATTTAGTTGTGCAATCTGGGCTTCGATGGTCTTGATGCTTTACCCATGTGCAGCAGTGTGTTGCACCAAAGACTGAATGGAAGACTGGATGTTGGCGGTGGATTGAGTTGATTGCTTTACAAACACCTCCAGACTTCGTTCTAGCGAGGAAACCTTATCGTTGTTTGACGGAACAAAGTTGTTTTGAGGAAAAGAATTGTTGGGTGCAAAATTGTTTGTCTGATTTTGAAAAGGTTGGGGTTGGAAGGGTTGCTGAAATTGATGTTGAGTTTGTTGCTGAGCTTGTTGTTGCGGAGGAGGGGGCTTCTGGAAATTGTTGCCTTGGAATTGATGCTGGTTCTGATTCCAAGCGAAATTGGGGTGGTTCCTTCAACCGGGATTGTAGGTGGAAGAGTATGGATCGTTTCTTGGTCTTTGCTGAAATGCAGCATTAACCTGATCCTGTCCTTGAGATGGTGGATTGTAAGGACACTCTTCGGTTAGGTGAGATGGATCGGAACAACAAGCACAAATGGTACGAAGGGGAAGAACAGGGGCAGAAGCAGGAGATGAAAATTTGCTCTCTATCGCTTCAAGTTTTTTCGTTATTGCAGTCATTTCGGCTTTCATTGCAATAGAGACATCGAGTTGGTGAAGGCCTGCCCTATACTGATCAGTAGAAGTAGAGGAAGAAGAAGAAATACTTGGTCTGGTGCTCTCCCATTGAAGCGTTTGTTCCGCAAGGTCGTCGAAGAATTGCCATGCTTCCTCGTCAGATTTGGATAGGAAGTGGCCTTGACAAATGGTTTCCAACAACTGCTTGATTGCTGGATTTAGGCCCTCGTATAAAGTTTGGCAAAGTTTCCATCTCTCAATACCGTGGTGAGGGCACTGAACAAGAAGGTCTTTATATCGGTCAAAGCACTTCCAAAAAGGTTCAGTAGGAAGATGGGAAAATTGGTTGATTTCGTTACGGATCCTCGCGGTTTTGTGATTTGGATAGAATTTCTTGAGAAACGCTTTCACAAACTCGTCCCAACTGGTTATGGAGTGGGAAGCAGTGCTATACAGCCACTTTTCAGCAAGATCGCACAAAGTGAACGGAATAACCCGTAGCCATATAGCATCGTCTGACAGCTGGGTCGTTTTCATCATCGCACAAACATTCTGGAACTTGTTGATGAAGATATAGGTATCTTCAGATTCAAGCCCATGAAATTTCGGAAGCATGTTAATGAAGTGGGGCTTAATTTCGAAATTATCCCCATTGGCCGGTGGAAGTGAAAGACAGGTAGGAAGTACAGAGCGGGTGGGATAGAAACGATCCTGGAGCGCGATTCGCTGTGGCGCTACAACAGGCGGTGGTTGTGGGTTATTCGCATCCATAGGAGGTGGAATCAATTCCGGGGGAGTTGAAGGGATGTTTGGATTAAATCCTGACATCACAGAAGAAGAGGTTGGTGATAGTGAAGGTGAGGATGTAACAGAATCCCGATCAACATCGGAGTTGGCCGGTAAGGGTAGGGTTGATAAAGGGGTGGGAAGTTTCGACTGCGGTGTCGATCGCGTAGTCCGTAGGGACTAACGAAACGCGGACTAAACGGGCACTAAGGTCCCTAGTCCAAGTGGACATACACTAAACGAGTTTAGTGTAGTCAAAGCGGAGAAGGTGAGGGTAAGAAAACGTCAATGGAGAAATACGATGGGAGATGGGTGAAAAAAATGGGATTCTAGCGACAAAGGGCAAGTTTTTATAAAAGTTTTTGTTTTGTGTTTTTTTTTCTGTTTTTTTAGAAAGAGTTCTGCAGAAATATGTACAGACTTACGGCTTCAAACAATCACAGACAAAATATGCACAATCACACCTAGATCTAGGGTCACCTAGGTCAGCTAGACAGCTCCTAACTGTTCCAAAGGGCTAGATATAGGACCTCAAACCGCCTCTTCACCGCCAATTGCGGCCAGGTAAGTGCCAGGTGAGTGGGAGGCTCTCCACTACAAGTAGTGGACCTAATTAAGTAACCACTAGCCTTAGACACACTTGCCTAGACACCGCAAAGTCAGATTAGGATAAACGGCCGATACCTACAACTAGTCCTCTGTCGTATTGAGCGCGACGTCCTTAGGGCTGAGTCCAGTATTTTTTAATTAAATAATGGTCAATGCATATGCCTTATGTGATTTCTGGGGTCCTGGGAAGGGTGATGAAATCCCCACCCAATCAGGATTGGTCTCAAGCCCCTTAAAATCCGATTAAAAATATGCAAAGCAGTAACAATCAATTGCAATCAATTTTTTTATTTTTTAGCGCGGCGCAAAGAATCCTGCACAAGATCAATTTTATTGGAGAGGGGAAGAGAGTTTGCGCAAAGAATGCTGCAGAAAAGATAGTTCAGTGGAGTTCAGAGGAGTGGGGAAGAGGGTTGGAATACTCACAGGTTTTTTTGGGTTGCTGATGTCATCAAATAGCTACGGTTCCGCGGCCAAACAAGCCCTTATGCCGCGGTTCCGCGGCTATCAAGAGGAGTTGGATCTTCAGGTTTCTTGCCTGTGCTGGGTTGGGTGTCCTCTTCTTGTTTGGAGCCCCTGAATCTTGATTTGCTCACTGGGTTTGCTCCAGAATTTTACAGTAGACCGTTGGTTCCGTCTGGATCACCCGTGGTGTAGCCGCGAGTTATGGGTCTAACTTCCCACGTCTTTGGCACTGAACTCGACCTTCTTTCTATCCTCCACACTTGCACAAAAACTAATCAAAAATAACAAGATGATTTTTACAATATATTTTTTTTTGTTTTGTTTTTCGGTTATATTTATATTCACAAATTAACCCAAAATTACACAAAGAAATAAACTACCGTCTCCCCGGCAACGGCGCCATTTGATTGTTAGAGTTTTTACGTGCTTAGTTAATTACTGCAATCAAGACGGTTTCGCTTGGTAGCTAGCCGGTTGAGTACGGGTCGTCTGCAGGGAGATGGGAATCTTTTTCTATGTGCTTTAACGAGTTAAGTCCAAATGTCCAGGTTTGTTTGAGATTAACTATGTACTAAAATGTATATAAAGAGAGCTTGTTAGAGTTAGGATTAGGTTAGTTTGAGATATGAGTTGCTCACTTTTTTCGTTGCCACTCTTAATATCGGTGTTACGGTAATCGGCAGCAACGGGGATTAGCACGACTAGGAAGGAACTTGCGAGTATAAGCTAGGCTTTCCAACGCTTAGTTTCTTCCTTTTTGTCCTTGTCCGTCCGTTCTTGGCTCTTAGCCTTAACCTCCGGTTAATTCAACCACAACTGGTCTCACTAAGGAATCATCGCTATCATGTAGGATAGGGTGCCGTAGGGAGCGGAATGCGGTTCAATTAACAGGAGTCCGAATTAAGATGTTGGGCAAGAAAAGAGTGAGAGAGATTTCATTCTCTCAAACTTTCCTTATCCTACCCTAACAAGTGAGAAACTACTCACCCATTAAAAAAAGGAAAATACAACAAAAGGAGGAAGATAGAAAGAAAGAGTTAGAAGATTACAACTAGCTATTTGAGACCTCACTTTGGCAAGAATCAAGCTTAAGCATCAGTGTTGTTAAGGATAAAAAAATAGAAGAAGAAAGAAACAAACAACAAATAACAACAACTAGATTAGCAAATGAAAATTACAAGCAAATATAATTAACAAAATAACAAGACAAGCATGATAAAGAGAAGAACTCTTTTATTCATCACTTCACTCATAAAAGCTCACTACAAGGTTTTAATGGAGAAAGATGAAAAGAGGAAGAAGAACTACAAAATCTATCCTAAAATCTCACACAAGAATAAGCACCCTTCACTTGGCATTGTTCTGGGCTATTTATAGGCAGGAAACTGAAACCCTAGGGCAACATTCTGGCCCCAAATGAATTGACCAAACTGCCCCCAGAAAAACAAAAGATGCCGAGTTAACTCGGCCGCGGATCCGCGGCCGAGTCACCATGTTGGCCGCTGATCCGCGGCCATTTAGGGGATTTTGCTCCTTGTTTTTTGTGGGTTTCCTTGTTTTGCTGTTTCTTCAGTGTGGTATACTTGGTTTCTCAGAATCTCTTCACATTTCTTCCAGATTTTCAGCAGATCAAAAGGTGATTTGATGTGGATCTTTTGCCATGATTTTCTTGAGCTCCGCGTAGATATCTTGGATCTTGTGTTGACATTGTGCTTTGTGCATGAAAATGACCATTGATTTGTCATTTTGTCCTTTAAACTGGTGTGCGAAAACATACGGATAGAGAGCGGAGACCCGTATTTTATCTGTGGTTGGCAGTAATCCAGAATTTGTCGCGCTTTTCCATGAATTTCACTGCTTAGAGTTGAGAACCTGTAACCTGCAATTATGTAGCAAACACAGATCAAGAATACCTACCTATAAGCAATGTGATCAAAATGGGCGGTATAAAAATGCAAAAATCTGATATGAACAGGAATCCTACCAAAATTATCACACTCAAAATGGTATGCAACACTAGCAAGTTTCAGTTTCTTTAGAAACTCCCGATATGGATTTTTGCCCCATGCTCTTATGACATTGACGAAAGCCAACATATCATAAGTCACATGTCAAGTTCTACCCGTCATTATCCAGGTTAATTTGAACCCACCCGTACATACCCTTGACGAAGGCCAAAATAGCAGTACGACTATCCTAAACTAACGCATCTATTTATGCTACAGATAAATATTCAGCAGCTAGCAATCACTATGTCTTGGCGAAGGTCAAAATACATAGCTTGAATACTACTGAATATCCAACTAAAATGATGGAGGGCTACGAATGGTTTTGGCGAAACTGTGAACGTAGTGAACTTGATGTAATCGAAGGAGCCTGATAGCTTTTAAAAGGAGTGGTTTAAGCTCCGCATTTTAAAAGTTTTATTGGTTTTGAAAAACCGAGTGGTTTTAAAATTGTTCAAACGATTCAGATTTGGTTTGTTTACTTTGCATTAATGTAATGCAGTCCCATCAATTATCCTACCATTGCAGAAAACAACGAAAATACAACGTCCGTTTATGCCATCCGCATTCGCTACTGGGTCCCGTTATCACCCGTTAGGTTACTTAACTAATGACAGAGCGGGGGCTGGGTTAGCACGGATGCAAAACATAAGCAACGCCTACTAGATATCATATATAGATATGTGCATTCGTCAGACGCAATAATAGGGCATTCTAGATCACAGATTAACATATTGGATATACTAGGAATTCCGCATTTAGTTTAAGCCTGTAACAAAAGACGGATTCCACGGTCGTGATGAATAGCCAAATCCCACCCTAGACCCCTACGGGTGCGGCAAACTACCCGTCAAGTACCCGAAGTGAAGCAACCTCTCTCAACAACGTGAGTAGGCCACTTGACACTTCAAAGTACCCGGTAGTTTGTGCACCCCATCTTGGGTCTATCCTACGAGTAATAAACAGTAAATGAAATAATACAACGGTGGCTACAACCTCAACTCGGATGTGCCCCGCGAAAAAATATTATAACAATTTACAATTGAATGAAAGAATATAAAACCTCACATCCCCAGCTATTCATTCACGACAATCCAACAAGTCCATAACCATAAACCAATATAACCATCACAGAAATGTGTAACACCCAACTAACCGACATATAGCAATTAGCGGAAGTTTACGAACACATTTATCACAACATAGATATAATCCGATTAGCCAAAGTTCTTAGAATTTCGATCAATAACCAAATTTGAATCTACTCCATGTACACCACTGTACAAAGGAAAAACTGAGTAGAAACAAAATATCCCAGAAAACACAACACAACACAGTGGACCACCAGAGGAAATTTGGACCAACTCGGAGTCGACTCGGCCGAAGATCGGCGGCAGAACTCCTGGTTCGGCCGCGGATCCGCGGCCGTCTCACCGATTTAGACGCCCAAATTTCTTCAGTGATCAGCAAAAACCCTGCTCGTATTTTTCAGGTCTTGGAAAATATTTTTAGACCAGAATTTAAAAACGACAGAAAGTGCATGAAAAAGTCGTGTTTTCGGGATTAAACCGTGATCGAATTTCTAAAGGCTTTGCTAACATGTTAGTTATGGTTTAGCTAGGCTCTGATACCACTGTAAGTCGACGTTACACACCTCACTTGATGTGGTGAGGGGGAATAGGTAAAAACGATCATTTTCAATCATGGTAACATCGACTATGCATAAGGATCTTTGCTAAACCCTAACTAACAATCAATACTAGGAGTTGTAACTACTATGCAAGATGATTATACCTCAAGATACTAGTCCTTCTTGTTCTAGTTGCCCTCCTCCTCGTCGGCCTCTTCAAGTTGAAGAAGATCCATCCAAGAGTGTCTACTATGAGCTTTAACCTCTAAGATGAGGTAACTAAGTGACTTAGAGTGCTAATCTAAGTGACCTAGATAATATAGAGTGTGATTATGGATTTATAAGCCTTACTAACCCTAGGATTCTCAACTCATGAGACGATTAGGGTTAAGATGAAGAAGAGAGAGCTTGAGGAGAGAGAAAGTATTTATGATAATGATATAAAGCTTGCCTCATGTTTGAATAATATGAAGCATCAAAATATCTCACTAAAATATCTAGTAAAATATCAATCATGCTTCATTTAATTCATAAGATGAATCATCTCCATGAGTCATGGTTCATTTAATGAAAACAACACCTCATTACCTCCACCTCATTTAAGTTTAAATCAAAAGATAAAAACCTTAATGAGTCATCTTCTTCTAGAAGCTTCCCGACAAATTACGAGAATGCCCCTCCCATCCGTATTTACGAAAAACATGAATATATTGAGACTAAATAAATCCAATAATCTAATATTAGGATCCGGCTTAAACCAAAGCCCACTATTATAATCTGTCCGAATATCATACGTGCACAAGTACACGTATATGTTCGAACCCTATCGTAAAACCATACGACCTCTATATCGTTTCGTCCGAAGCAGGAAAACCCTCTGTGTAGGACTTTAAAGACTCGACACTATGCTGGCAGTGGGTTTAACTACAGGCCGCAAGCGGTACTGGCTGTACGTAACGGTCCCCAGGTAGATGTCGATAAGAAGGTCGATGAGGAAACCCATCCGAACTCCTACTGAGCCTGTCTGTGGCAATCTCCATACAGTCCGGTCTGTTCGTCTAAGAGTGTCGCATATCGGGCCTAGGGGGCGGCAAGCGTCAGACCCCTAATAGCGGTATAAGTCATGTCGGAGTACAGTCCAAAACATCTTGAGAAACTACTGGAGTATCTACCAGTAAATTTCACTTGCCCTGGCCAGGGACTTTGTGTAAGGGCGTTCCGAACACAGCGGGACATCAACCCTAATACCGGAAGAGACGAATCCTATCTAACCGCCACTGCCTCCAAGTGCTTCAGGACTGCACCTAACTGCTACCTGTTTGCACGACTCAATAGAGCCGTGGTAGGGTAGCAATCTAAGAACAATGGGAACACACTTGAGGCGAAGCATTAGTGTCAAGTCAACGGACTATGCTGTACTCATGTCACCTGGAAACTGCTAACTGACGGTGGGTATAATACCAACCAACAATTCCCGATGAGTCCTGTCCAGTGTACTCATAAACTAACAAGCACCTACATACTATCTCCAGTACAACGTACTAATGGCTGTGGGACAGACCATCTCCCCTGCTGGGATGAGAAGCGTATATACTAGTCTAATCCGGAGTATCGATGCCCGGTCTCGATAATCCTACGACCAGGCACCTGTAAAAGGATTTGCTTGTAGACTACCCAACCCCCACTAGTGTGACTGCCATCACAACGCTGGTAGTCAAGCAAAGATCCTAAGGGCTCTATCAACATGTATTAGCGATACGTTAAAAAAAACATATACACATATTAAGATAGATACAAACCAAGTAGCATACTACAATATTGAGCAAGATTGTCATAAATCTGTGTATATATCCCAAGCTTCCAAAATGTAATATACAAGCTACTACTATACAATAATGGCCTCTAGAGCATATAACACTAACAGTTTTTAATGACGAATACTTTATGATAAAAGTAGGGTATTTTTGATGCAATTCTGATAAACTAGATAAATCAATGAATGATTGATAACTATAAGGTTTACTTAGGGAAAGGCCGCGTTGTCGATAAACTAGTTAATTTGATGATTGATTGACAACCATGAAATTTATCTAGGGAAGGTAAAGTTCGTATTTTTATTGTTTATATTCGATCTAGTTAATCTAGAGTTAGATTAGACTCAGCCGATAAAATAAGGTTCGCCTTTGATTGACGACCATTGAGTTTTGTTCAGTCAAAAATATCGCACTTTTGATATAACATTTTCCTTACTTTTAATAAATATTTAAATGCGTTTATTATAAATATGAAACATATGAGGGTTTATCTGTAAAATATCTATTATCATATATTTATATATTATAATTAACATTATGAAGGAAAATATATGCATATTATATTTTGATAATTTAAATATGCATATCATATCAAATATCCTTAATCAATATTCTTAAAATATAATATCATATAAAATGGTTAGAATAATATCTAAAAAATACCAAATATTTCTAACATTATTCATTGAGATATTGTGCAAGATTTAGCTCAGGTCAGGAGATCAAGATAATCGAGACGTCGGGAATCAAAAATCTGCCGATGAAATTAAATAAAATCGAAGAATCAATACTGACAGAGACTCAGAAAAGATATGAAGATTTCAGACATCAAATAAATCTCCGTGTGTCACTATGAAGAGGCCCCAGAATTTTGAAGCCCTGACTCCTGCATGAAATCGCGGTTGTGCGGCCAAAAGCCACAATAAGCGGCGGATCCGCGACCGTTTCAGCAAATTAGGGGTTGGGATTTTTAGGTTACATTTGCAACAACAAATCCTAATACTTGGGATCTAGAGTTTCAGGTTTTGGGACTATTTAAAGGACCGAGGGCTAAACTTAGAAATTATCACCTTTTTTCACGAAGCAAATCACCGTCAAAGAACAAGTGATCCACAACAGGTCCGCGATTCGACGTGATAATGCGACGTGAGATTCGACCGAACATCTACTTCCTACGAGGCAGAGATCGAGAGCAACTTCTTCTTGCTCTTGTAATCTAAACTTGAAGGCTTTGTACTTATGAAGTTGATTAATAAAGGTAGATCTTTAGTTTAATTGTTTCGTATTTTATTTTCTGTATTTATATCATGATCTCTATCCGTTATTCTTCTATCTCCATCATGCGCGAGTAATTCTCCACTTGATAGGGTTCGTAGGATTAGGGTAGAACAATGGATGAGAAAATATTTTATCTTCTTTTAAATCTTATGAAGTTTATAAATTTTAGCAAAAAAATCGTTAACATCCTAATCGGACGCGCTACCAATTTATTGCTAGTATCGATCGCGATTTGAGATTAGAATAACAATTGTTTTGTTAAGGGTTAGACATGAATAGAGATCAATGAAAGGACAAGGGTCAATAGTATGAAAACCCTAGTTCTTCCAAGAACCCTATTTCTTATTCATCACTATTAATCTAGTTTTAAATCCATCAATAGATAAAATGAGTTATCTTTATTAGTCATCTATGACTACTAAATCCTAACAAACCCTACAAGTCCTCTTCCTTTACATTCTATATCCTTATTTAAACTAGATCTGAAAAATAAATATTCTACATCCGTATTACCATAGATCTAGAATCTATTCTTCATTATTCTCTATTCTCCTTCCTCTTTTCTAATCAACACGTCTAAAACAAGAATAAAAGATTCCACGAATCCATGAGGACGACCCGTACTCATCTCGGCTAGCTACACGCGACACCGTTATTGATTGCTGTTATAACTACTACACACTTCTTTAGAATCAATCAAATGGCGCCGTTGCCGGGGATACGTGCGTAATATTTTTTTCTTACTATTCGTGTTGAATTCTTATTCGATACATATCATAAAATAAAACAAAACAGTAAATTGTGTATTTAAAGATTATTTTGTGAATTTTGCAAGGGGATCTGGAGTCACTGGTTTGAAAAAACAGAGATTCAGAGACCTTAAGAGAGGACCAGAGGAGCAAGGGAGGCCACCGTAGCAAAATTTTTCAAAAGATGTCTCAACTCCGCGGCGGAACAACGGCAACAAGTCCATTTTGGCAGCGGAACCGCGACATAGTTAGGGACTTAGCGGTCCAAACTTCTCTGGTAACTTTTCTATCTCTTTCTCTCTTCTCTGAAAAATCCAATAATATATTTTTCTGCAGGATTCTTTGCAAAATATCTCCGCCAAAAATCTTTTTGCGTGTTTTGTAATTGGTTTGTGCATATTTTAATACGGACTTTAAGGGGCAAGACCAAAATTCAGATTATGTGGGGATTTCATCACCCTTCCTAGACCCCACAAATCACAAAACGAGCATCTGCATCACCCTACATTAATTAAAAAATATCTAGACCAAGATTCTGAGGACCGTCGTGCTCAATTAGGATAGAGGAAGGTCATGGGTAATTTATCGTTTATCCGCATTTCTTTTGTGGTGTCTAGGGAAGTGTGTCTAGGAAAGTGGTTACTTAATTAAGCCCGCTATTTTCGGTGATTCGTATAGCGGATATCTCCCACTTACCTGGCATTTACTTGGCCACAAAATTAATAAAGAGATGGTAGAGAATTGATCCCGCGGCTTGTTCTTTGGAAGTCTAGGAGCGGTCTAGTGACTTGACCTAGATGACCTTAGTTCTAGGGTTGTTTGTGCATTTTTTGTGTGATTTGTCTCACGTCTGGCACTTTTTAAAACAAACCATTTTTAAATCACACACACGCTGCCACTTGCGCTAAACCCGCTTAGTACATGCTCGGCTCGACAGGGGATTCTAGTACCCGTCTTATCCGTGTTTATGCTATCGACTCCGAAGTCGGTGCTTCTTCATCTTCTTTTTCCCTTCCACCCACCACATTAACCGAGATGGACGGTTCTTCATCAGATTTTACCAACACACCTCTGCCACCACCCGTCAGTGTGCAGAATCCACCGTGCATCTCTTTCCAAGAGAGATTCTATCTTATACGCGGTCCCCTTCTTATCCGTCTATCTATTCCACCAGCCAATAGGGATAATTTTGAAATTAAACCACACTTCATCAACCTGTTGCCCAAATTTCATGGGCTTGAGTCTGAAGACGCATATGTTTTTATCACCAAATTCGAAAACGTATGCGCAATGATGGACACTTCACAAATTTCAGTGGATGCTATGTGCTTGCGTCTTCTCCCTTTTACTTTGTGCGATCTAGCAGAAAAATGACTTTATAACACTGCCGCACACTCTATTTCTAATTAGGATGAATTCGTTATAGCATTCCTAAAGAAGTTTTATCCCAATCATAAGACCGCCCGTGTTCGGAGCGAGATCAACCAGTTTACCCAGCTTCCTAATGAACCATTTTGGAAATGCTTTGAATGGTTTAAAGATTTGCTTGTCCAATGTCTTCATCACGGAATAAATAGATAGGATCTATGCCGAATTATATATGAGGGTATTAATCCAGCGACAAAGCAGATGCTTGAAACCATGCGTCAATGCCATTTTATGTCCAAAGACAATGGTGAAGCTTGGAAATTTCTGGAAGATCTCGCTGAACACACTTTGCAGTGGGAAAATGTTAGACCATCATCGTCTAGGGGAGGTATCCATCAGCTCGATGTTTCCGTCGCAGTAAAAACCAAAATAGCAGCGATGCAAAAGAAACTCGACGCTTTAGAGAACAAATTCTCCTCAACCTTCCAAAACCAGGTCACGCTTCCCAAAACCGTGTGTGGTTGCTGTTCCGACCCATCACACTTAACGGAAGAATGTCCTTTAAGTCCACCGTTTCAAGGTCAAGAACACACTAATGCTACTTCTCAGCAGCGACCTATAAAAGATCCCTATTCTTCCACGTACAATCAGGGGTGGAGGAATCATCCTAATTTTGCTTGGAACCAAAACCAAACTCAAAATCAAAACCAGTTCCCAAGCAATTATCAAAGACCTCCTCCACAGCAACAATAACCACACCTACAGAGTCATCATCTCTTTCAATCGCAACCTTTTCAAAATCCGTCCAACAATTCTACACGTTATAATAATTCTTTCCAAACGACCGGTACCGAAAACTCATCTGCACTTGAACAAAGCGTGGATATGTTTATTAAACATTCCATGCAAATGACAGATGATATAAATTCTTCTATCCGAACATTAACGTAGACCACCACCTCCCACGGTGAAAGTATAAAATCGATAGAAGCATAACTTGCATAAATAAATGCCGCAATGAGTGCGACAGAAAAAGGAAAACTTCCATCTCAACCTATACCGAATCCTGGCCACTCACAAATTTATAATGTGAATGCCTGTTCAGTCGATAAAACTGTACATTTGTAGTACATTTTTCCTACCATTTTTATATTAAAAAGGGATTTTATTATAATATATTATACATATGAGGGTTTATGTGTAAAAACATTATTTTCCATGTGTTAATATATGTTAATTATCATTTGGTAGGAAAATGTATGCAAATAATATTATTGATCTAATCCTAGTAGAACAAAGTCTACTAAAATCTTATTTGAGTTGTTGTGCAGAATATTTCCAAGTTGTTATGAAGGATTTAACAAACAAATCAATTTGTTGAAGAAAACTTGCTAAATTAAGAAGCAAAGCTTGGAGACCAAGTCTGGAAGCAACAGAGAAAAGATTTTCAGATTCTGAAGATGCCTAGGATTGCCACATGTCACCAGATGAAAGCCCAAGAAAAATAAGCAATTGATCACATCCCTTGAGCGCGGATCCGCGGCCAAACACACCTTTGGGCCGCAGATCCGCCGCAATAATGAGGAGTTGGAATGCAAGATTTTGGGAGATTGATTGCTGCTGAATTTTACCAACTTTTCAACAATAAGATTCTGGGTTTTCACTATAAAAAGGCACCGAGAGCTAGCCCCAGACGCTCACGCATCCAGGCTGATCATCGACTGTTCGACTACCTCCTTAGGAAAGATCGAGAAGCAACTAGTTTGTAATCATTTTCTACGGATTAAAGTGTAGTTTGTTCAAGTCGATTAATAAAGGTAGTTATTTTATTTAATTGTTTTTTAAATTATGTTTTCCCTCTTTGTCTTTTCATCTTCTTCTCCCAACATGCGCGAGTAATTCTCCGCTTGTTAGGGTTCGTAGGATTAGGGTAGGCTAATGGACGATGAAAATAACTAAACCCTTTTTAAGTCCTATAAAGTTTAGGAACTTTATCAAAAGAATCATTAACATCCTAATCGGGCGCGCTAGCAATTCTTTGCTAGTTCCGACCGCGATTAGCGATTAGATTAATGATTGTTTTGGTAAAGGCTAGATATGAACGGAGTTCCGTGTCGAGATAAGGGTTAAGAGTGGGATTCCTTTTCCCTCCAGAAACCCTAATCTACACGCATCACCGTCGTTCTAGTTCTAAATCTATTAATGGATAAAAAGGGTAACTTTTAATTAATCGTCCATAACTACTAAATCCTAACGAACCCTACAAGCCTTCTTATTATATTATTTAAGTTTCTAAAATAATCTAGATCTATATTTTACATTCTTGTTTAACGTAGATCTAGAAACCATTCTATAAAATTCTTTATCTCTTCTTTCTTTCTCAACACATCTAAAGCAAAAGTAAAAGGTTCCACGTTTCCCTGAGGACGACCCGTACTCATCTCGGTCTAGCTACACGCGATACCGTTCTGATTGCGGTTAAACTACAAAAACAAACAAATTTTTGACAACAATCAAATGGCGCCGTTGCCGGGGATACGTGCGTAATTTTTTATTTTTACTATTTGTGTTGAATTCTTAGACGAGCCATATCATTATTAAAACAAAACTGCAAACTGCATATTTAACGATTTGTGTGTGGATTTTTGCAAGGAGATCTGGAGTCACAGAATTGAGGAAAACAGAAAACAGAGAGATTTTTAGAGATCCAGAGGAGCAAAGGAGATCACAGAAAAAATTTCATCAACTGATCTCTCCACCTCGCGGCGGAACCGCGGCACTAAGGTGTTTCCTGCGGCGGAAACGCGGCTTCTTGGAGGAATTAGGGCTACAGAACTCTTTGGTAAGATTCTCAACTCTTTCTCTCTCCCCTCAAATCCAATAAAATCTATTTTCTGCAGGATTCTTTGCAAAATTGCGCCGCTCAAAAATCTTTTTGTAAAAGTTTTGTGATTGGTTTTGTTTTGCATATTTAATACGGATTTTAAGGGGCAAAGACCAAATCAAGATTAGGTGGGGATTTCATCACCCTTCCTAAGCCCCACAAATCACAAACCAAGCATATAGATCAACCCTTCATTAATTTAAAAAATATCTAGACCAGACTCTAAGGACTGTCGCGCTCAATAAGGACAGAGGAAGGTCGTGGGTAATCTATCGTTTATCTGCATTACTTTTGTAGTGCCTAGGCAAGTGTGTCAAAGGCTAGTGGTTATTAATTAGGCCCACTGTAGTGGTGGTTCCTTCCCACTTACCTGGCACTTACCTCGCTACAAGGGTAGTACGGAGGCGGTAGAGGATTTATCCTGCGGCTTGTCCTTTGGAAGTCTAGGAGCGGTCTAGAGACTGGACCTAGGTAACCTTAGTTCTAGGGTTGCTTGTGCATCTTAGGGAGATTTGTCTTGAGTCCCACTTTTTCAAAACAAGCCAATTTTAAATCACACACACGCTGCCACTTGCACTAAACCCGCTTAGTGCATGCTCGGCTGGACACGGGATCCTAGTGCCCGTCTTGTCCGCGTTCCTGCTATCGACACCGAAGTCGGTACTTCTTCATCTTCTTTTCCCCCACCACACACCACATCGATCGTGATGGACGACACTCCATCTAATTATAACACCATGCTGCCACCGCCCGGAGGTGCGCAGAATCCACCGCGCATCTCTCTCCAAGAGAGATGCTATCCTATTCGTGGTCCCCGTCCTACTTGTCTATCTCTTCCACCACCTAATGGGGATAATTTCGAAATTAAACCCCACTACATCAATCTGCTGCCCAAATTTCACGGGCTTGAGTCGGAAGACGCGTACGTTTTCATCACCAAATTCGAAAACGTATGCGCAATGATGGGTACTTCACAATTGACTTTAGATGCTATGCGTTTACGTCTTCTCCCATTCACACTGTGCGACTTGGCAGAAAAATGGCTTTACAATACTGCCGCACACTCCATCACTAATTGGGATGAATTCGTCATAGCATTTCTTAAGAAGTTTTACCCAAATCATAAGACTGCACATGTTAGGAGCGAGATTAACCAGTTCACCCAGCTTCCCAATGAACCATTTTGGAAGTGCTTTGAACGTTTCAAAGATCTGCTTGTCCAATGCCCCCATCACGGAATACAAAGATGGGATTTATGTCGGATTATATATGGGGGCATTAATCCAGCGACAAAGCAGATGCTTGAAACAATGTGTCAATGCAATTTCATGTCTAAAGATGATGGTGAAGCTTGGAAATATCTGGAAGATCTCGCAGAAAGCACTTTGCAGTGGGAAAGCGTAAGACCACTTTCAACTAAGGGAGGTATTCACCAGCTCGACGTTTCCATCGCAGTAAAAGCCGAAATGGCAGCGATACAAAAGAAACTCGACGCTATTGAAAACAAGTTCTCATCATTCTCCTTAAATCAGGTCACGCTTCCTAAGACCGTCTGTGGTTGCTGTTCGGATCCTTCACACTTAACAGAAGAATGTCCTATGAATGCATCGTTTCAAGCTAATGCTGCTTTTCAGCAGCGACCTAGAAACGACCCTTATTCTTCCACGTACAATCAAGGATGGAGGAATCATCCTAACTTTGCTTGGAATCAAAACCAACAAAGTAATTATCAAAGACCTCCTCCACAGCAACCACAACCACAGAATCAGCCCCCCTTTCAGTCACAAAATTTCCAAAATCCGGCCAACATTTCTACACCACAAGTGGCCGGTACTGACAACTCGCTTGCACAAACTTTGGATATGTTCATGAAACAATCCATGCAAAATTCGGCTGAGATAAGGTCTTCTATTGATACCCTAACGAAAAACTCCGCCTCCCATGGTGAGAGTATCAAATCAATAGAAAACCAAATCGCACAGTTAAACGCCGCAATGAGTGCGAGAGAGAAAGGGAAACTCCCATCTCAACCCATACCTAATCCTGGCCACTCACAAAGTTATAATGTGAGTGCTGTTACCACGTTGAGATCGGGAAAAGTGCTGAATAACCGAGTGGGTGAGCAGTGTGATGATAGTGACACCAATGATACCCCTTCTTCTTCTTCTTCTTCTTCCCCTAATTTGTCTAGTCTTCCACCTTCACCCGAGCCTATTCTCCGTTTTCCCCAAGGCTCGAACCCTTCGCCCATTTCACCAAATCTATCTAAGTCGATTCCCACTCCAGTTTTGGGATCGAATCCGTCCCCACAATCCTCTCCAACGTTGGACCCAAAACTTATTGATCAAGCACCTTATCCAAACAGGTTAAGGGGCAACAGACCAAGTCCATTAATGGAGAAGATTGTGGAAATTTTTAAGCAAGTTAACATAAACATTCCTCTCCTAGATGCTATTCAACAAGTTCCGTCATATGCAAAAATCTTAAAGGACTTGTGCACTAGGAAGAGAAAAGTTCAAGTACCTAAAAAAGTTTTCCTTGCGAGTAATGTGAGCACTACTTTTACACAACAACTACCCAAGAAACGAAAGGACCCCGGAAGTCCTACAATTTCAATTTCTATTGGGGGTAAAAATATTAATCGTGCTCTACTCGATCTAGGTGCTAGTGTTAACTTGCTTCCGTATTCGGTTTATGAGCAATTAGGAATCGGAGAGTTAAAACCTGCGCATTGCACTCTTCAGATGGCCGATCGATCTATCACCCAACCAAGGGGTGAGCTAGAGGATGTGTTAATCAAAGTCGGGGAATTCATATTCCCTGTGGACTTTATCGTTATAGATACACAACTTGTAGTAAACCCACGCAATCAAATTCCGGTGATACTCGGTCGACCCTTTTTGGCCACTTCCAACGCAGTAATTAATTGTAGAAACGGCTCTATGACCCTATCCTTTGGAAAGAAGTCAATTGAGCTTAACATTTACAAGTTGGGAAGTGAACCCTCCGAACCCTATGCTCATGTGTGTTCTGTCGAATTAATGGATGTCGACAGTAGCGAATTTGATCAACCTCATAATTCTGACTCTTTTCATATGTCGTTGTTTGACACGGACTCTTCCACCGAGTTGTCCGGGTCAATATCTAACGCTGATGAGGAACTTTTTATAGAGTCGGACGATCCCCCCATTTTTTCTGATGACATTATTTTTCGGGGTATCGATGAAAGCTTTGAGGAAATTTTCGCTGATAAACTCGCATTTTTACAAGACATGGGTGTTGAGATAAATCAAATCCAAGATAAAGAAATTGGACCTCGACCCCCTCTTTTGGACAATCATGAAAATGCGAGTAATCCATCATTACTATCACTGTGTCGTCTCTCCAAATTGAGACGCAATCCTTTTCCATTACACCTCTTGTCACCCCCCCACTTCTTCACGTCAATAGGTGACATGTTCTTCTACCAACCTTGGTGTTTCATCGATAAAATTTTTGAATGGTTGGTGTTGACCTTCGGTCTTTGCAAAGCTTGGCATTGACCAATAACCTTGACCCCCTCATGTGATTTTTAAAAGATTAAAATTGTTTAACTCATATTTGGGGGGATATTTTGGCTCTTGAAAGAAAATGATTTTTACAAAATTGTGAGCCTAAAATAAGTTTGGGGGAGGATTTTCACTTTCATATATTCTTGCCCCCATTAATAATTTCCTCCCAAGTCTACAGGTTTTTTGAGCTTAACAGATGATATCAGTGAGGACACTGCTGTAAACAGGTTTGGGGGAGCTTTGTGCTTATTTACACATCAATTTGCATCATATTTTGCATAAGCACAACATTTTCAAAAAATTTAAAAAAAATAAATTATAACAAAAGAGTAGAAAGTGAAAAATTACATCCAAAAGATAGGAATAGTTTAAGAAAACCAAGAAAATTAGAAGTTTTCTTACACGAACTAGTAATAAGTAGTTATGAGCTGTTGTCCCAAGGGTTAGTAAAATGAAGGAAGTCACTAATCTGAGGATAAAAATAAGTCTGAAAAATAATTTCTATTCTGGAAGCCGAACATTTGAATGTTGATACCCTACTATATGCACTTACACACGTCTTGAAACTCGGGATAGTAGAGGATACCTTGAAATGCTCTTGTCTAAAAGCCAAAGTATGAATAAAGTGAAAAAAATGAAGAAAATATAAAAATGGTGAAAAGAAAAAAAAAATGAACACTGGTTTTGTTATCGCCAAGGCAGCAATAAAAAAATATAGCGAGGGTGCCTCTTCACCTAGTGCCCTAAGGCCAACTGGTCTGGGAGTCACTGCTAAGCCTTAGGTGGTGCAAGACGAGGAAATATTATCACCAAATCAGCAAGCACACGAGTAATCGGTCTGTTAGTACCTCAAGAAGTATTAACGGTCGCATGAAAATGTGTGAGCAAATCTAAATATTCATCAAATTAAAAAGTACTAAGGTAGATGGACAAGAGTATGATAGCTTGAATTGAATTCTCTGAGTGTAGGGATGTTCTTTACACACACGTGGGGTTATATGATCAATGTTTGGATAAAAGGTAGGAATGAAGAATAAAGACGATGTTTTATTGAGGGATGATGTGATTTCTAACATTTTTTCATGACTATTAAGATAGGGCTCATGACAACTGAAAAGCTGGCATAGTTGGAAACTCTTCTTTTCAAAGTATTTCTTTTATGGTTCTTGTCTTTATATGTAAATTTCACCATCTTTCTTTTGTTATCGGATTTTGTGGGTGTAATCCGCTGAAAACCCTCAGGAGACAACACTCCTCCTACTAGGGACACCTAGAGGTTTAACGGCTTGTTGCACGTGCTCAGTGCAATCGTGTCTGCCTACGAAAGTGTGCTTAGTTTTCTCCTTTCTTTTTCTCCTCTTAAATAAACTAGTTTGCTCGGGACGATCAAAGATAAGTTTGGGGGTATTTGTTCAGTCGATAAAACTGCACATTTGTAGTACATTTTTCCTACCATTTTTATATTAAAAAGGGACTTTATTATAATATATTATACATATGAGGGTTTATGTGTAAAAACATTATTTTCCATGTGTTAATATATGTTAATTATCATTTGGTAGGAAAATGTATGCAAATAATATTATTGATCTAATCCTAGTAGAACAAAGTCTACTAAAATCTTATTTGAGTTGTTGTGCAGAATATTTCCAAGTTGTTATGAAGGATTTAACAAACAAATCAATTTGTTGAAGAAAACTTGCTAAATTAAGAAGCAAAGCTTGGAGACCAAGTCTGGAAGCAACAGAGAAAAGATTTTCAGATTCTGAAGATGCCTAGGATTGCCACATGTCACCAGATGAAAGCCCAAGAAAAATAAGCAATTGATCACATCCCTTGAGCGCGGATCCACGGCCAAACACACCTTTGGGCCGCAGATCCGCCGCAATAATGAGGAGTTGGAATGCAAGATTTTGGGAGATTGATTGCTGCTGAATTTTACCAACTTTTCAACAATAAGATTCTGGGTTTTCACTATAAAAAGGCACCGAGAGCTAGCCCCAGACGCTCACGCATCCAGGCTGATCATCGACTGTTCGACTACCTCCTTAGGAAAGATCGAGAAGCAACTAGTTTGTAATCATTTTCTACGGATTAAAGTGTAGTTTGTTCAAGTCGATTAATAAAGGTAGTTATTTTATTTAATTGTTTTTTAAATTATGTTTTCCCTCTTTGTCTTTTCATCTTCTTCTCCCAACATGCGCGAGTAATTCTCCGCTTGTTAGGGTTCGTAGGATTAGGGTAGGCTAATGGACGATGAAAATAACTAAACCCTTTTTAAGTCCTATAAAGTTTAGGAACTTTATCAAAAGAATCATTAACATCTTAATCGGGCGCGCTAGCAATTCTTTGCTAGTTCCGACCGCGATTAGCGATTAGATTAATGATTGTTTTGGTAAAGGCTAGATATGAACGGAGTTCCGTGTCGAGATAAGGGTTAAGAGTGGGATTCCTTTTCCCTCCAGAAACCCTAATCTACACGCATCACCGTCGTTCTAGTTCTAAATCTATTAATGGATAAAAAGGGTAACTTTTAATTAATCGTCCATAACTACTAAATCCTAACGAACCCTACAAGCCTTCTTATTATATTATCTAAGTTTCTAAAATAATCTAGATCTATAATTTACATTCTTGTTTAACGTAAATCTAGAAACCATTCTATAAAATTCTTTATCTCTTCTTTCTTTCTCAACACATCTAAAGCAAAAGTAAAAGGTTTCACGTTTCCCTGAGGACGACCCGTACTCATCTCGGTCTAGCTACACGCGATACCGTTCTGATTGCGGTTAAACTACAAAAACAAACAAATTTTCGACAACAATCAATGCTGTAACCACGTTGAGATCGGGAAGAGTGCTGAACAACCAAGTGGGTGAACAGATTGATGATGAGGAATCAATTGAAACCCCGGGTTCCACTTCTTGCCTTATCCCTGATTCGTCTAGTCTCGCACGTTCTTCCGAGCCTATTCTCCGTTTTCCCCAAGGTTTGAACCCTCCGCCCACTCCCTTGAGTCAACCTAAAACGATCCCAACTCCAATTCTGGGATCGATTCTACCCCCACAAACTTCTCCACAAATGTTGGACACAAAACCTATTGATAAAGCTCCGTTTCCAAACAGGTTGAGGGCCAACAAACCTAATGCATAAATAGAGAAGATTGTGAAAATTTTTATGTAAGGTAACATAAATATTCTTCTCCTAGATACTATTCAACAAGTTCCGTCTTATGCAAAAATCCTTAAGGACTTGTGCACCAGGAAGAGAACAACTTAAGTGCCGAAAAAGGTATTCTTAACAAGTAACGTGAGCACAGCTTTTACCCAACAATTGCTTAAGAAATGTAAGGACCCCGGCTGTCCTACAATATCTATAACTATTGGGGGTAAAAGCATCAATCATGCTCTACTTGATCTCGGCGCTAGTGTTAACTTGCTTTCATATTCTGTCTATGAGCAGCTAGGTATATGAGAGTTGAAACCTGCCCACTGCACTCTCCAGATGGCAGACCGATCTATCACCCAACCTAGGGGTGAGCTAGAGGATGTGTTAATCAAAGTCAGGGAATTCATATTCCCTGTGGAATTTATTATTTTAGATACACAGTCTGTGGTGAATCCACGTAACTAAATCCCGGTGATACGAGGTCGGCCTTTTCTAGCAACTTCCAATGCTGTAATTAATTGTCGTAACGGTTCTATGAACTTATTATTCGGGAATATGACATTTGACCTTAATATTTACAAGCTAGGAAGTCAACCATCTGAACCTTCTGCTCATCTAATCGATATTTGTTCTATTAACGAGATAGCTTCCGACAGCTGCGAAGCTGAAGTACTTTGCTATGACTCGACAACACTAGTGCGACATTGTTTGATCTGGCAAATTATTACAGTGAAGATATCTTTGATGAGTCCATCCCCGAATTTGAATCCTTTGACTCGTCGCAAAAGTCAGTAGCGCTTTCTGAGTCAATATCCTACGCAAATTATGAACCTCTTAAGGAGTCCGAGTATCATTCCCTTACCGCACCTTCAATCGTCTCTCCGTCGATATAGATCTCAAACCGCTATTTTCTCATCTTAAATATGCATATTTAGGTGAGAATAAGTCTTTGCCCGTAATCATATCCGCTTCTCTAGCATTAGAGCAAGAGAACACACTTTTGGCGGTATTAAGATCAAATCGGT
Source organism: Agapanthus africanus (assembly GCA_030015575.1). Lineage (NCBI taxonomy): Eukaryota > Viridiplantae > Streptophyta > Magnoliopsida > Asparagales > Amaryllidaceae > Agapanthus > Agapanthus africanus. Next base: position 886,455,754 of record JASDDO010000019.1, on the reverse strand, counting down.
AAGCATTTTGTTGGACAATGGCTGACATCAAAGGGATTAGTCCCTTGATTGTTGAACATTATATACATTTGATGGATGAAACCAAACCAGACTGAGACCCACAAAGACGGTTAAATCCTGTCATGAAGGAGGCGGTAAAGAAAGAAATCGTCAAGTGCCTAGATAGTGGTATAATTTACCCAATATCTGATAGCCAATGGGTAAGTTCTATTCATGTGGTCCCTAAAAAGTCTGGAATCACGGTCATAACTAATGAGGCTAATGAGTTGATCCAAATACGCACCCAAACTGGGTGGCGCGTATGTATTGATTATAGAAAACTCAATGCCGCAACGAGGAACACTTCCCTCTACCTTTCATTGACCAGATATTAGAACGATTAGCTGGACATGAATACTATTGTTTCTTGGATGGATACTCTGGCTATAACCAGATCCCCATTCCTAAAAAGGATCAAGATAAAACAACATTTACTTGTCCTTTCGGTACTTTTGCTTATAGACGCATGCCCTTTGGGTTATGCAACGCTCCCGCTACGTTTCAGCGGTGTATGATGGGGATATTCTCAGACATGGTCGAGAATTTTCTAGAGATATTTATGGACGATTTCTCCATATTTGGGACTCCTTTGAGGAATGCCTATATCATCTTGACGCAGTTCTTACCCGCTGTAAGGATAAGAACTTAACTTTGAATTGGGAAAAATGCCATTTCATGGTCCAAGAAGATATTGTCCTTAGACATATCATTTCACGAAAAGGTATTGAGGTAGACAGAGCTAAAATTGATGTCATCTATAACCTTCCTCCTCCCAAATGCGTCAAAGATATACGATCCTTACTTGGTCATGCAGGATTTTATAGGAGATTCATTAAGAACTTTAGCAAAATTGCTAGACCCTTAACTCTTCTCTTGGTCAAGTATACAACATTTCACTTCGATTCGGATTGCGAGGATGCTTTTGAATTGCTTAAAAGATCTCTCACTACAGCCCCTTTCTATCATCTCCGGATTGGAACCACTCGTTCGAGCTTATGTGTGATGCATCAGATTTTGCTATTGGTGCAGTCTCAGGACATCACATTGATAAGATGCCACATGTAATTTACTATGCAAGTAGGATCTTGAACGATGCCCAAATTAATTACACAACTACCGAGAAAGAACTCTTGGCAGTTATATTTGCATTAGAAAAATTCAGGCCCTACTTGATTGGCTCGACAATAGTGGTTTACACCGATCACTCCGCCCTACGACACCTTTTATCGAATAAGGATGCTAAGGCCAGGCTAATACGTTGGATCCTGTTGTTATAAGAATTTGATTTTGTCATATGAGATAAGAGTGGATATAAAAATGTTGTAGCCGACCATCTTTCACGCATCAATTCTTCACCAACGTTGACCATACCAATAAACGACTCCTTCCCTGACGAACAGCTCTTGACCGTATCCTGTGAACCATGGTTCATGGATATTGTGAATTATCTAGCGACGTGACTTATTCCTAGCGATTGGTCGTAACAAAACAATCTTCGATTTCTATCCCAAGTAAAACACTTTTACTGGGATAAACCTTATTTGTTTAAGTATTGTTCCGATCAAATCATTCGTAGACGTGTCCCTAACAATGAATTCAAGAGTGTATTGTCTATTTATCATGATCAGGCATGTGGCGGTCACTTTGGTCCACGTAAAACGGTGGAGAAAGTTTTGCAATGTGGTTTTTATTGGCCAAAATTATTTAAAGATGCATATGATCATTGAAAAACTTGCCCACGGTATCAACACATGGGTCGGATTTCATGAAGAAATGAGATCCCGCTCCAACCTATCTTGCTTGTGGAGATATTCGATATTTGGGGAATTGATTTTATGGGCCTTTTTCCCAACTCTTTTAGGAATTTATATATCTTGTTAGTGGTTGATTATATCTCAAAATGGGTGGAAGTAATACCGTGTCGTACTAATGACAACAAGCTTGTAAATAAGTTCCTTAAAGAAAACATCTTTCCTCACGCTATAATTAGCGACAACGGGACGCATTTCTGTAATCGGTCTTTCGAGGCTTTAATGCAGAAATATTCAATCAACCACAAACTTTCTACGCCCTATCATCCCCAAACGAGCGGGCAAGGTGAGATTTCCAATAGGCAGATCAAACAAATTTTGGAGAAGACGGTTTCTAAAAACCATAAAGATTGGTCAACCAAATTGACGAATGCTCTTTGGGCATTTCGCACCCCTTATAAGACCGATCTTGGTATGTCTCCATACCACCCAATGTTTGGAAATGCATGCCACCTTCCTGTCGAGATCGAACATAAAGCAATGTGGGCTATTAAAGAGCTTAACTTCGATTTTGATCAAGCCAGCAGCTATCGGAAGTTGCAATTAAATAAGCTAAGCAAACTCCACGATGAAGCTTATGATAATGCGGTTATAATAAAGAACCGGACTAAAGTGTTCTACGATAAAAACCTTCACACCGGGAAAACAAATATTTCTTTACGATTCCCGTCTCCATCTTCATCCGAGTAAGCTAAAATCTCGTTGGAAGAGACCTTTTGTGGTGCGGTATTTATACCCGCACGGGGCAGGAGAAGTTGAAAATATTAAAAACGGTTCAATTTTTAAAGTAAATGGGTATAAATTGAAACTGTATTTTTCTGCTGATCTAGCGAAGGAGCTCCTGTTTTTACAGGAGCCGCTTTATCATAACTAAATTTCCTTCGCCTCACCTCCATATTTCGGTAACATTGTCTCATTTTAAGAATGGAGGTGAGTGAAGAAGGACTTAACTGAATATTCGTGCGTGCCAAAATACAAGTTTGGGGGTAGTTTTCATTTAACTATTATTTTACCCCTATTAATTTCTCTCCCCAAGTCTACAGGTCTATGCGTTCAAAGAACAACATCAGTGAGGACACTACTGAAAACAGGTTTGGGGGGGAGGGGCAGGTTTGTATTCACTGAATTATCTTTTAGCACTAGGCACTATAATTTTTTTTTGATAATAAAAGATTAGAAAGTGAAAAATTACATATGAAAGATAGGAATAGTTTGAGAAAAGTAAGAAAGTTAGATATTTTCTTAAACGAAACTAGTAATAAGTAGTCATGAGCCGTTGTCCCAAGGGTTAGTAAGATAAAGGAAATTACTAATCTGAGGATAAAAATAAGTCTGAAAAATAGTATCTATTCTTGAGTCCAAATATTTGAACATAGATATCCTACTATACGCAGTTACACACATCTTGAAACTTGGGATAGTAGATGATACCTTGAAATGCTCTTGTCTAAAAGCCTTGGTATGAAGAGAAATATAAAAAAAGTGGTGAAAAAAATGAACACCGGTTTTGTAATTACTTAAGGCAGCATAAAAAAATATAGCGAGGTGTTTTATCACCTAGTGCCTTAGACCAACTGGTTTAGGAGCCAATGCTAAGCCTTAGGTATTGCAAGACGAGGAATTACGCCTAAATGCGCGAGCACATTTTGTAATCGGTTGGTTAGTATCTCAAGAAGTATTAATGGTCACATGAAAGATGTGTGAGCAATTCCATCTAAAATATTCATCAACTAAAAAGTACTAAGTAAGATGGATAAGAGTATGATAGCTTGAATTAAATTCTTTAAGTGTAGGGATGTCTTTTACATACAGGTAGAGTTATATGATCGATGTTTGGAAGAAATATAGGGAGGAAAACTAAAGGCGATGTTTTATTAAGGGATGATGTGATTTCTAACATTTTTTCACGACCATTAAGATGGGGCTCATGGTAACTGAAAAACTGGTAGCTGGAAACTCTTATTTTCAAGTTCTTTATTTTCAAGTTCTTATCTTTATATATAACTTTCACTATCTTTCTTTTATTGTGGGATTTTGTGGGTGTAATCCGCTGAAAACTCTCAGGAGACAACACCCCTCCTACTAGGGACACTTAGAGATTTAAACGCTTATTGCACGTGTTCAGTGCAATCATGATTGCCTACGAAAGTGTGCTAGGTTTTTCTTTTTTCTTTTTCTCTCTCTCTTGAATACAAAGTTAAGTTTGGGGGTATTTGTTCAGTCGAAAATATCGCACTTTTGATATAACATTTTCTTTATTTTTGATAAATATTTAAATGTGTTTATTATAAATATGAAACATATGAGGGTTTATCTGTAAAATATCTATTATCATATGTTTATATATTATAATTAACATTATGAAGGAAAATTTATGCATATAATATTTTGATAATTTAAATATGCATATCATATCAAATATTCTTAATCAATATTCTTAAAATTTAATATCATATAAAATGGTTAGAATAATATCTTAAAAATACCAAATATTACTAATATTATTCATTGAGATATTGTGCAAGATTTAGCTCAGGTCAGGAGATCAAGATAATCGAGACGTTGGGAATCAAAAATCTGCCGATGAAGTTAAATAAAATCGAAGAATCAATACTGGCAGAGACTCAGAAAAGATATGAAGATTCCAGATATCAAATAAATCTCCATGTGTCACTATGAAGAGGCCTCAGAATTTTGAAGCCCTAACTCCTCCATGACACCGCGGTTGCGTGGCCAAAAGCCACAATAAGCGGCGGATCCACGGCCGTTTTAGCAAATTAGGGTTTGGGATTTTTAGGTTAGATTTACAACAAAAAATCCTAATTCTTGGGATCTAGAGTTTCTGGTTTTGGGACTATTTAAAGGACCGAGGGCTAAACTTAGAAATCATCACCTTTTTCACGAAGCAAATCACCGTCAAAGAACAAGTGATCCAAGACAGGTTTGCGATTCGACGTGATAAGGCGATGTGAGATTTGACGGAACATCTACTTCATACGAGGCAGAAATCGAGAGCAACTTCTTCTTTCTCTTGTAATCTAAACTTGAAGGCTTTGTAGTTGTGAAGTTGATTAATAAAGGTTGATCTTTAGTTTAATTATTTCGCATTTTATTTTCTGTATTTACATCATGATCTCTATCCGTTCTTCTTTTATCTCCATCATGCACGAGTAATTCTCCGCTTGATAGGGTTTGTAGGATTATGGCAGAACAATGGATGAGAAAATATTTTAACTTCTTTTAAGTCTTATGAAGTTTATAAACTTTAGCAAAAGAATCGTTAACATCCTAATCGGGCGCGCTACCAATTTATTCCTAGTCTCGACCGCGATTTGAGATTAGATTAACAATTATTTTGTTAAGGCTAGACATAAATAAAGATCAATGAAAGGACAAGGGTCAATAGTGTGGAAACCCTAGTTTCTTCCAAGAAACCCTAATTCTCACTCATCACTATCAATCTAGTTTTAAATATATCAATAGATAAAAAGAGTTATCTTTATTAGTCATCCACGACTACTAAATTATAACAAACACTACAAGCCCTCTTCTTATACATTCTATATTTTTATTTAAAGTAGATCTGAAAAATATATATTCTACATCCGTATTTACTATAGATCTAGAATCTATTCTTCACTATTCTCTATTCTCCTTCCTCTTTTCTAATCAACACGTCTAAAGCAAGAATAAAAGATTCCATGAATCTCTTAGGACGACCCGTACTTATCTCGGCTTGCTACACGCGACACCGTTATTGATTACGGTTATAACTACTACACACTTCTTTAGAATCAATCAAGTTTACCGAGTAGAAGGGAAGATCTAACTAAGTTCCCAATTAAATAGAATTCAATCACTAAATAAATTACTTGTCTCTTTGTTGATTGATAGGGTATTGTCAAGTTCATATGAATTATGCTTTCTAATAGATTGATAGTTTTTTGCGATATATGTATGTTTTATGCTTTTTAGAATTGATAGGTAATTAATTTAAAGATGGAAATCAAGAAAATTAAAGATTATTATTCAAAACACCATGATTAGACAAAATGATCCTAAATCCTAGGCTTTTCTTTATATTTAGAATCTATTTTATTTGTTATTTACTTTTTTCTACATATTGCTTTTCATTAGTATAATTTTTTAAATCAAGTTTTAATCTTTAATTCGCTAGATTTAACTAAGATTGCTCTCTTCTCTATGGATCGACCCACAAGTGCTACAATTTACAACCGTGCACTTGTGACATAAATTTAAGACTAAGAAAATCACCATCAAGTTTTTGGCGCCGTTGCTGAGGAAGACAGTTTAAAATTTTAGTTAAATTTTTTCGAATTAATTATTATTATTATTATTATTATTTTATTTTTAGTTATATTTTACTATGTTATTTTTAAGTTTTGTTTTAGAAAATTTAGTGCTGCATTGGACGATTTGGAGTGAGATGGGGACTGCAGGAAAATTTCAGCTTCAGAAGACACAAAAGTTCAGTTAAAACCGGAATATTTTGGCTAAAAGCCAAAATGTCTTGTAGCCTCGGGAGTCATGCTTCGTCTATGGCGTTGATCTCTCTATCTTCTGTTGATTTCCAGTTTTGTTTTCAATGAAGTGCCAAGAGAGCCAACGTAATGAAGGAAACCCACAACACTTCACCTTCTAGTTTGCAGCGACTTTTGCTTTCAAAGGCTTTAGTCGAGGATTTTGGCTACAGCTCGCTCACAGACAAATTTTAGATCTAGGCTGTTGGGTGTAAGTTTTAAATTTCTGTTTTTAGTAGTTTAATTTTAATTTAGTTTTAATTTTTGTATTTCCTTTTCTTCATTTTAATTTTTTTTTAAAATTTTAATTAAAAGTTTTTATATAAATTTTTAAAAAAAAATATCGGTGACGAACATGCAAAACCAACTTTATATGAATTATGTTATCCAGTTAAACCAACACTTACATCTTACATGAGAGCAAATAAATATAGGTGTGATTTTAATTCACTAGACACATCCATAGCTGACAATGATGCTTGGTTAAGTGTAGAGTTAGATGATTTTAGGTAAAAGGTAGAGGTATTAAAAGTTAACTACCAGATTTCATAACTACAAGATTTCTAGTAATCTATCTTTTCAATTTTTTTGCACTAATTATCAAGATCCCTCTCATGTTTATGAAGAGTGTCCATTTATTGTTGTAATTATTGATTGGAAGTACCAACAAAATTATTGTTGGAATCAAGACATGTATTATGAAGTTCCTAACTATAATTTAGACCAACAATTCCAACCAAACCCTTAGTATGATGTAGGTCCTCCATCTAATCCAAATCAAACGGAACTAACATTCACTCATCCCAATTTCATAGACCAACAATTCCCATCATACCCATATTATGATGTTGGCCTTCCTTACGATCCATCCAATCCTACCTAACCTGATACACAACACACACCTTACGGGTTTGGGAATGAGAATATGAGACTTATTAATTTAGATGAATGACTTGACGCTGTTGCTCAAGCTCAAACTAACATAGAAAAGCAGATGTCCAATTTTATGCAAAACATAACTGCTGACAAATAAGCAATAGCAAATATTGAAATGCATATTAGCCAGATCATTGCTGCAATAGATAGTGAGAAAGAGTAAGAGACCACCCTAAGGCAAACCGACACAAACCCGATTGTTCCCAACACCTTAGAACATCATAATCAACTTATTGATGAAGTGTTAGAAAGCGACCGTAGTTTGGAACATAAAACCGAGGAACGCTTAAGTCATAAGCGTCTTATGTGCGGGTACGAGTTTACGTCAAGGAAGATTGTGAGATGTGAATGTCCGATTTGTGAATACACGTTTGAATTTTGCGGCTTAAATGAGTTTGACTTTGTGATGTGTGAGGAAACAGAGCAAAAGATTTCTTTGAGTCAGTTTGTCACCTATTTTCAGGATTTTGAAATTCCAATTTGGCCTACAACAACGAATTTATATAAGAATGATTTAATTGATGATATGTTTGAGGTCGAGATGTTTGATTTAACCGATTGTAGTGAGAAATTTTTTTAGGAGGATACTTGTGATTTTGAGGGATGGGGCTTGAATAAAATATTTGAGGAAGATATTTATGAAGAACCCACAGTTGCAGATAGAATTTTTGAAAAGGATTTAGATATAGAAGCCGCATCTGTGGAGAAAAGGAACCCACCTACAAGTCAATTTGAGGAGGAGGATATTGATTTGAGAGACGGGGGATGCGACGAAATTTTTGAAAGAGAGTCTACTATAATAATAGAAGAAGTCTATGAGGAGAAGATGGCTAATTTTGATGAAGGTTGTTTTGACCAAAGTTTTGAGAAATTTTTTAAAGATGAACTCAATCTTATGGATGAGTTAGACTCACCAAATCATAAAATAAATTATGAATATCCTTTTGAGCTTTTAATAGATGAACCTAACCCTTAACCACTTTCGGTCATAACTGAAGCTAATCCTATCGAAGAGAAAGAAGATAACGTGCCATTAACTACTATAACTGAATCTCTGATTTGTATATTGCATGTTCATCTTGAAGATTTCGATCAAATTAGCTAATACTTTAGCAAGTTAGTGCTGTTGTATAATTCTTTTAGATTTCAATCATTTATTACTGCACTAGTTTCTTCGGCAAAACTTAGATCACAATTTTGTTCACCCACATATAAACACCATATTAATTCTATGCATATTAAGTTTAGGGTGTTAATTGACACTTATTGTTACAACTTATTTTACTACTCTTGCATGATTATAGACAAATATTTTAAGTGGTTAATATTAACGTTTGGATTAGTCAAAGTATTATGTAAATTTAATTTCTTCTTTTCATTTTTTTCTTTTATTTATTTCTCTTCTAAGGTTTTGGTTATTTTTTTAAAATAAAAAACAATCATCTTATTCCTCCCCACTTATTTAAACACTTTTATTTAACTCCAAAACCTAACATAAAAATAAGAAATAAGTTGCAAGGCATACAGTACAAAGCATGAAGTAAAAATCCAATATCAAATCGCATATCAGTGGCCGGTCACTGCCAGTTAGCGGCTTGATGAGTGAAGAATCTCCTAAATTTTTGGGGTCTGTAAGGCTGTTCTTATTTAATCCTTTTTATCAATTTTAATTGTTTATCTCTTTCTGAATTAATTTCACTACATGATTTTATATATCTGTTTAGCATAGAATATTGTAGTGACCGTTCTTTACTGATTTGTGAGTAGGACTAAGGAGATGAGTGAGGGATCGACTTTGAGGACAATGTCAGAAATAAGTGCAGGGGTGGTTTGCACAGTTTTGTTTTTTCTTTTCTTTTTTAGTTTTATTTTTAGTTTTTCTTCTTTGAAAAAAGGTTTTTGAATCAATCTAGTAATACATGATCTTGAATTTGAAATCCGAAAGTTAAACGATACGAAGGAAACCTTTTGAATCTGAGAATTGAACAGAAATCTGAAAAATAACCTTTTATCTTGAATTCAGATTTAGTGAATATACAACCTACAAATTGCATGAACACGAATCTTGAAATCTTGAGATAGTAGAGAATACCTAGAAATATTTTTGCCAAAATATCTAAGTAAAATAAAAATGCGCATAGTAGACAGTCTAAACTACTGAAGGGTGCAGGTTAAAAAATATAATAAGTTTTGTTTTATGATTGCTTAGGGCGAGTAAATCTTCTGTCTTTAGGGGTGCTTTATCATCTAGTGTTTTAGACCATCTGGTTTGGGAGTTATGCTGGAGGTCCTAGGCAGTTGCAAGACTAGACATAATTAAACTCCCACATTGAGTAATCGGTTGGTTGATGCCTTATGAAATATTAACAGTCGCAATGAAAGATGCTGTAAGTATGTGTGTGTGTGTGTGTGTGTAAGATATGAGGATATTAGGCATTGATATTATAGCTTGAATTGAATTTTCGAGCCTAAGGATATTTTAACCACACGTAAAGGTATAGGATCGATGTTTGAAGGAGATATGTGAGTGAAGACTGGGATCAAGTTCTGTTAAGGGAGGATAGAATTTTTGGAATTGAAACGATACTATTAGAATGATAATTCTTGAAAACTGAAAAACTAGCGAGATTCTACCTTTTTCTTATTTTTACTTTTCCTTTGTTTATAGTTTTTCACTTTCTTTATTTTTATTTTATTTTATTTTTATTTTCCTTTTCGGAATTTTGTGGTAGTATCCGCTGAAAACCCTCACAAGACAACACTTGTCCACTTGGGTAATCTTGGGGTTTAACGGTTTGTTGCTCATGCTAAGTGCAATCACAACGCTTGCAAAAAGGAGCATAAATAATTTTTATTTTTCTTAGGTTTTTGGTTTTCGGTTTATTCTTTTTAGAGTCTAGGTTTTGTTCGAGAACTAGCAAAAGATAAATGTGGGGTATTTGATTAGTGCATTTTAATGTATAATTTATATCAATATTTATTTTTATTTTGTCACAAGCTGCGCAAAGATATTTTATGATATTTGCAGGTGACAGAGGCTTAATTGAAAAAAGAGAAGAAAAGAAACCAACACGTGCGATTTATGTTACAAAATAGGTTAATATAGAGCAGAAGCGCAAGGAATATCAAATCATAAAAAAAACATTTAAATAAAGTCAAAATAATACAAAAAATTTAAGCCCAATTCAGCATACAGGCTCAATAGCATAGTATACTTAAAACGATTATATCTTGAAGACTGTAACTCCGATAGGGAAGTTCTTGGACTTGTTGGAAAGTTATCGACTAGAAGAATAATCTTCCAAAATTTAGGTCCAAATTCCTAAGTTTCTTGGCTAAAAGCCGGCCAAATTCGGCTATTTTCTGGTATACTAAGCCCAAATTGGCTGGATTTTGGTTTGCGGTTTTGTTATTTTATTTTAATCCTGTCGGTACTCTGTATTCAATTAAAAGGCGATAAAAAGGTATCAAATATCTAAGGCTAAGATCCATCCTCTCCTGATGGGGCCATTTTCTCTTTTTAGAGATCAGAAGTTTGTAAGTCTATTTCTTTAATTTTATGCAATGAATTCCCTTTTTATTATTTGTTTTTCTTCTTTTGCCTTGAGTACCTAATTCTCTATTTAGGGATTAGATGATTCTTGATGTATGATTGGTGTATGTTTTCATTGATCTATTCTTTTTCTATGATCTTAATGATAAATACTTTATGATAAAAGCAGGTTCTTTTTGATGCAATTCTGATAAAATAGACAGATCAATGAGTGATTGACAGCAACGAGGTTTATTTAGGGAAAGGTCGCGTTGCCGATAAACTAATTAATTTGATGATTGATTGACTACCATGAAAATTATTTAGGGAAGTTAAAGTTTGTATTTTTATTGTTTATGTTCGATCTAGTTAATCTAAGGTTAGATTAGACTCTGCCGATAAAATAAGGTAGGCCTTTGATTGACGACTATTGAGTTTATCGAGTAGAAGGGAAGATCTAACTTAGTTCCTAATTAACTAGAATTAAATCTTTAAAAAATTACTTGCCTCTTTATTGATTGATAGGGTATTGCCATGATCGTAAGAATTGTACTTTCTAATAGATTGATAGTTTTTTGCGATGTATGTGTAAGTTCTTAGTGCTGTGCCGCTAGACTTGCGGCCAAGGCAGAATTAAAAACAACGATTTTTAAACAAGCACTAGCAACTAAAAATCCTAGAAATCGAACCAAACACTAAACCAACAAACTACGAGAGCTAAACTACTAGTTGAGGGGGCTAGCTATCTTTGTACCATGTTCATCTCTTGTGGCAGACCCTCTCAAGGCTCCGAGTCATCGGGAACAAGCTTGCAAAGAAACCATCTTTCATCGAAGATGATCCACTCGAAGGAGACACCAACACAAGCTCTAGCTTCACTCAAGTGTGAACTTTAATAAAGCATCTTGATTTCTAGACTTGCTAGGAATAAAAATCAAGCGATTTAGTGAAGTATTTCTCTTGCTTTATCTCTTTTTCTCCTTTCTTTTTTCTTTTAGAAGTCTTAGGATAAGATGAAGAGAGAAGAGAGTGTGAGTGTATCAAAGCCCATCTCTTTTCTTTGCTCTTATCTTCAAGTGAAGTGGTGAATCAAAAGCATGACTCACCTCATGCCTCATAAGCCTACACCCTTCACTAAACTTCTAAAATGAGATGAGAAAAGAATATGTATGTATATATTCACATATACATATATAAATACATACACTCGTATATGTATTAAATACACAGACTCGTATATGTATTAAATACACACTCGTATATATATTAAATACATATACCATATTCGTATCGAAATACAAATACCCATATTCATATCAAGATATAAATACCCATATTCAAACAAATACACGTATTCGTATAAATACCTGTATTCGTATCAAAATACAAATACCCGTATTCGTATCAAGGTACAAAAACCTTTATTCATACAAATACACGTATTTGTATAAATACCCGTATTCGTATCAAAATACAAATACCAAAAGAGAGAAAATGAGAGATATAATACTAGCTCACATATTTATGTAATAATCCGGCTATCTTTCAAATCTTGTCTATCTTTCAAATTTGCTAGTATTATCAAAACGTTCGATTAAAGTACATGCATCAACTATACGTATTTAATCAAACTCCCGTACATATCACCATACGTACACTATATCGTTTTGCCTGAGCTGGGAAACCCTCTGTGTGGGACTCTAAATATTCGACAATACGCTAGCAGTAGTTACTGGATAAAATCCATAACCATAAGCACGTCAGTGGCACTAGCTGTAAGTAACAGCTACCCAGATATCTGTCGAAAGGAAGGTCGATAAGCAAGCTCATCCAAACCCCTACTGAGCCAATAAGTGACAATCTCTGTATAGTCTAGTATCTTCATCTGAGAGTGTAGCATACCGGGTCTAGAGGATGGATACCATCAGACCCCTAATAACCCGATAAGTCGTGCTGGTATGGTTCGAGACCATCTCAAGAAACTACTGATCTCACTATCAGTAAATCTCCTCTGCTTTGGCCAAGGTCTTATAGTGTTGGCCAACCGTGCACCGCGTGACATCGACTCCCTATACCGAGAGAGACGAATCCCTTCCGATCGCTCATTGCCTCCATGTGGCTCGGAACTGTACCCAACTAAAACTTGTTTGCACGACTCTTTAAAAATGTGGTAGGGTAGTAATCAAAGTATAGTAGGAACTCACACGAGATAAATGACGATCTCAGGTTAACAGACTACCCTGTACTCATGTCACCGGAGAACCTCTATCTGATGATAGGTATAATACCATTTAGGAGTTCTCGGTGAGTTTATCCAGTGTAATTTATTCTCCAATGAGCACCTATATAAAATCTTTGGTGTTATACACCGATGGCTGTAGGACTAACCATCATCTTTTGTTACGGTCAAGAAACATATACACCAGTCTACTCTGAAATATCGATACCCAGTATCGATACTCCTATGACTAGGGACATTTAAGGATGTGCTTACACACTACCCAGCTCTCACAAGTATGATCACCATCATAACGCTGATAGTCAAGCATAGATCCTACGGGCTTTATCAATATGTATTAGCGATATGTAATAACCAGTAAAATATATACACATGTTAAGATAAAGATAAACCAAATAGCATACTATCATATCGAGCAAGATTGTCATGTACATATATATCCCTAACATCCAATACAATAATGGCCTCTAGAGCATACATATCCAACATTCTCCCACTTGCACTAAAGCCGGTTATTAGCGTATCGTATACCCAATATCTGCAATAAGGCCAGCTGTTGGCGTATCGCATACCCAACATCTCGAATAGCCGCTCGAACTGCGCTTGAGGGATGGCCTTGGTGAATGGATCTGCCGTATTGTCTTTTGTGTCTACTCTTTAAACCTCGATCTCCCTGGCGATCAACGTTCTCCCTGATCAGGTGATACCGCCTCAAGATGTGTTTGGATCGTTGATAGGATCGTGGTCCTTCACTAATACCATAACCCCATTGTTATCACAATACAAAGGTTTTGGATCAACAATAGACGGAACCACCTCAAGTTCAGAAATGAACTTCCTTATCCAGACCACTTCTTTTGCAGCATCATTGGCAGCAATGTATTCAGCCTCCACCGTCGAGTCTGCTACGGTGCTCTGTTTGGAACTCTTCCAACAGTCTGCCCCTCCATTGAGGGTAAACACATAAACCGAGATGAACTCGCTGTCATCCTTGTCACTTTGGAAGCTTGAATCGGTAAAAGACTCCATTTGGAGGTCTTCATTACCGTACACCAAGACCATATCCTTAGTCATTCTCAGGTATTTCAGAATGTTCTTCACAGCTATCAAATGTTTCTCCCAATGGTTTGATTAATACCTGCTTACCACGCTAAGTACGTAAGCTACATCTGGTCTGGTACATAATATCACATACATTATAGACCCTATCACCGAAGCACAGGGTATAATGTTCACGCGAGCCCTCTCCTCCTTACTCTTGGGAGACATCTTTTTGGAGAGTATGATTCTGTGACAAGTGGGTAAATTACCGCGCTTGGAATCTTCCATACTAAACCTCTTTAGTATAGTGTCTATTACTTGGACTGAGACAGTCCCAATAACCTCTTGGATCTATCCCTATAGATCTTAATCCATAGAATGTAGGAGCATCACCCAGGTCTTTCATAGAGAACTTCTATGATATGAAAATCTTGACCAATTGTAACATAGAAATATCATTTCCTATCAGGAAAATGTCATCAACATACAAAATGAGGAATACGACAGCTCCCCCTACAATCTTCTTATATATACATGGCTCATCAACATTTTTGATGAAGTCAAATTCCTTAACTGTCTCATCAAAATAGATGTTCTAACTCCGCGATACCTGCTTTAATTTATAAATGGATTTAAGAAACCTGCACACCTTCCTGCTGCTTCCACTGTCTACGAAATCCTCTGGTTGATCCATATAAACACACTCTTCTAAACTTCCATTTAGAAAAGCCATTTTAACTTCTATCTTCCAGATGTCATAATCATGGAAGGCAGCAATGGCAAGTAGAATCCGAATGGATTTGAGCATAGCTATTGGAGAAAAGGTTTGGTCATAGTCCACACCTGGTCTTTGACGAAAACCTTTTGCAATAAGTCTAACCTTATAGATTTCCACCTGTCTATTTCTACTTGGAGTAATGTCCAAAGTCTAAACTTTGTTAGTGTACATGGACTCCATTTCGGATCGCATAACATTCATCCATTTCACAGAGTCCCTACTAGTAATGGCCTGCTTGAAACTAATAGGATCATCTTCTTCCAAGATGCAATCCTCTCAATTCCCGTCTATGAGAAAACCGTAGCATCTCTCGGACGGATGAGAAATCATATTAGATCTGCGGAGCGGATGAGGTTCGTCGTGTTAGTATTATATGCCCAAGAGGCCATTATTGTATCATACCGGTTTGTATATTACTTAATGGAAGCTTGGGATATACACGGATATAGTAACAGTCTTGCTCGAAATGGTAGTATGCTACCTGGTTTGTTTCTACCTCAATATGTGCATGTGTTTCTTTTAGCATATCGCTTATACATATTAGTAGAGCCCTTAGGATCTTTGCTTGATTACCAGTGTTATGATGGTAGTCACACTAGTAGGGGCTTGGTAGTCTATAAGCACATCCTATACAGGTCCCTAGTCATAGGATTATCGAGACGGGGCATCGATACTCCAGAGTAGACTAGTGTATACGCTTCTCATTCCAGCAGGGGAGATGGTCTGTCCCATAACCATTAGTACGTCGTACTGGAGATAGTATGCAGGTGCTCATTAGGTTATGAGTACACTGGACAGGAATCGTCGGGAACTGTTGGTGGGTATTATACCTATCGTCGGGTAGCAGTTCTCAGGTGACATGAGTACAGCTTAGTCCATCGACTTGATACTGCTACTTCGCCTCGAGTGTATTCCTACCGTACTTTGATTACTACCCTACCACGGCTCAAAGGAGTCGTGCAAACAGGTAGTAGTTGGGTGCAGTCCCAAAGCACTTGGAGGCAGTGGCTGTTAGATAGGATCCGTCTCTCCCGGTATTGGGGGTTGATATCGCGCTGTGTTTGGAGAGCCATTATACAAAGTCACTGGCCAGGGCAAGCGAGATTTACTGATAGGTATTCCGGTAGTTTCTCAGGGTGTTTTGGGCTACACTCCAGCACGACTTATTGCGCTATTAGGGGTCTGACGATTACCGCCCCCTAGGCCCGATATACGATACTCTTAGACGAACAGACTGGACTGTACGGAGATTGTCACATATAGGCTCAGTAGGAGTTCGGATGAGTTTGCTCATTGGCCTTCTCATCGACAGATACCTGGGTAGCCGTTACATGCAGCTAGTACGACTTGCGGCTTGTGGTTAAACCCATTGCCAATGTACTGTCTTGTCTTTAGAGTCCCATATAGAGAGTTTCCCTGTATCGGGCAAAAGATATAGAGGCCGTATGGTTTTACGGCAGGGCTACGATCACATATGTGTACTTGTGTGCGTATGATGATCGGACGGATAATACTAGTGGGCTTTAGTTTAAGCCGGATCCTAGTATTATATTGATGGATTTGTTTCGTCTTTTTGTATTCGTATTCTTCGGAATGCGGATGCGGGTATGTATATACGGATGAGGGGCATTCTCGTAATTAGCTCGGGAAAGCTTCTAGAAAGGGACATATATTTAGGGTTTAATTCTTTATTGGATTAAACTTTATGAGGTGAGGAAATGATGTGGAGTTTAACATTGAATCTAGCATGGCTACTTGATGACTCATGCTCATGAATCATCATAAGATATTTTGTGAAGCTTATTAGATATTTGTGTGAGATATTTTATCTCTTCAATTATTGATATGCTTCATATTCTATCAAGAGGGCAGCCATCTCATTATTCATTGTTCACAACACCATTCTCATTTCCTCAAGTCTTCTTCTTTTTCCCCACAGCCCTAAAAGTCTCATGAGTTGAGTAATCTAGGGTTCCAAGAGACAAACTAATTCATCTTCACTCTCTGCATCATCTAGGCCTTCTAGTTTAGCAAGCTATTTGCCCTAGTTACCACGGATTTGAGGTTGGAGCTCGGACTATAGACTCTCGGGTGGATCGTCTTTTACTCGAGGAAGCCGACGGGGAAGCTTTGATCCGTTACGTTCCTCAGAACCTACAATGATGAGGAGGACAGAGACTAAAAATCCTGAAGGACTTGGTTTCGTGAGGTATAGCTTTCATCCGAGTAGTTAAACCTCACACAGTATTTTGTTAGCTAGGGTTTAGCATCGATCCTGGAGTTCAAGTTCGTGTTGCGAGCTTTGAAAAGTTGTTTTTTAAAAATTCCGCCTCCCCGTGGACATGCGGGGTGCGCGACATGGACTTAAAGTGGTATCATAGCCTACTAAACTATAGCTAA
Source organism: Agapanthus africanus (assembly GCA_030015575.1). Classification (NCBI taxonomy): domain Eukaryota; kingdom Viridiplantae; phylum Streptophyta; class Magnoliopsida; order Asparagales; family Amaryllidaceae; genus Agapanthus; species Agapanthus africanus. Next base: position 886,438,437 of record JASDDO010000019.1, on the reverse strand, counting down.
CAGTTTAGACGAAGTGTAAAACTATGAAACCGAAATAACTCCGAAATATCGAGACAAAGATCCAAGTTTCTGTCAATTTTTCCCGATCCTCTAAATTTTTTTTAAACAATTGCAGAGTGCTATACTTGTTGTGATATGAACACACACAAAAAATGAAGCAAATTCACCGGAATTAGGCCGGCCAAATTCTCAAAAAAACCGGCACCACCTTTTCAGTTGTGGTGAAATTCTTTGAATTTTTGTCTGTGTTCTAGTTGCTTGGATCTAAGGTCTCAGGTGTTGTTTGTTTTTGCCAATTTTGGATATACTGTTATCTTTTTCCTGTGGCAATACAGAGTGTTTTGAAGTCACAGTTTTAACGTCGTTTAACAAGTTTCAAGTTGTGATATATGTGTTTTGAAACATCGACTAATTGCTATACGTCGATTAGTCGGGGTTGCACATATCTATGTTTCTGTTCTTGTGGTTTGTGTATATGAACTTAGTGGATTGTCGTGGATGAATAGTCGGGTATGTGAGATGAGGGTTTTTCATTCTTTCATTCGATGTAAATTGTTAAGTGATATAATATTATTTTGCGGGGCACATCCAGGTTGAGGTTGTAGCCACCGTTGTATTATTTTCTTTTACTGTTTTCTGATCCTAGGATAGATCCAAGCTGGGGTGCACAAACTATCGGGTACTTTGAAGTGCCGAGTGGCCTACTCATTTTGATGAGGGAGGTTGCTTCACTTCGGGTATTTGGCGGGTAGTTTGCCGCACCCGTAGGGGTCAGGGGTAGGGTTTGGCTATCCATCGCGACTGTGGAATCCGTCTTTCGTTACAGGCTTAAACGAAACGCGAAATTCCTAATATATCTAATATGTTCATCTGTGATCTGGAATGCCTATTTTTGCATTAGAAGAATGGTTATAATATATATATATATATATATATATATATATATATATTAGACGTTGCTTATGTTTTGCATCCGTGCTACTCCAGCCCCTGCTCTGGCATTAGTTAAGTAACCTAACGGTGTTAAACGAGGCCTAGTGGCGAATGCGGATGGCATAAGCATACGTCATATTTTCGTTTATTTCTGTGATGATAGATGTAAATGATGGGACTGCATTACATTAATGCAAAGCAAATAAACCAAAGTTGAATCGTTGGAACAAATTTCAAAACCACTCGATTTTTTTAAAACAACAGACTTTTAAATGCGGAGCTTAAACCACTCCTTTCAAAAGCTATCAGGTTCCTTCAATTATATCAAGTTCACTACGTTCACGGTTTCGCCAAAACCATTCGTAGCCCTCCGTCATTTCATATGAATATTCAGTAGTATTCAAGCTATGTTTGTTGGCCTTCGTCAAGGCATAATGATTGGTAGCTGCTGGGCATTCATGTGTAGCATAGATAGATGTGTTGGTTTGGGATAGTCGTATTACTTTGTTAGCCTTCATCAAGGGTATATACGGGTGGGTTCAAATTAACCTGCACAATGATGGGTAGAACTTAACATGTGACTTATGATTTGTTGGCCTTCGTCAAGGTCATAAGAGCATGGAGCAAAAATCCACATCGGGAGTTCTAAAGAAACTGAAACTTGCTAGTGCTGCATACCATTTGGAGTGTGATAATGTTGGTAGGATTCCTTCAGAATTATCACACAATGATATTTGGATCCCGATCCAACTGTGAGTATATACTACTCCTTGGGAGATTTTTCACTTAATGATCAATGCTATAAACCAAGTGTCTAGAAAAGTGTTAGCGGGATTACGCCTCCAGGGAAAAGAGGTTATTTAATTAAGGAACTTCGTGAAAGCGTCGTAAAACCTCTCTCGAAGTACCGACACTAGCCTGGCTGAACGGTTAAGCAAGTATTGTACGGTGAGATTAATCCTGACTAATTCTTCTTTTATGGTTTGAGGAAGGATTCGAGAAACAGTAGGAGCCATCCTGTTTAGATAAACTAAAAACCAATCTAAACTTGCAAGAGCATCATGCTGAGTGTATTCTTCTCTCTCTCCTAATTGCAGCGACCTGGTGACCAGATTAGGTTACAATTAAATAATAAAATGACTGAGTTATACTATATTGACTGGCAAAGGTTTGTCCAAATGTCCATTACCTATGACAAGATGGACCACCTCATTACTACTCTACCCCCCGCCGTCCCAGGTCTAGTTTTCACCGTCGCGGATGTTGATATCCGTAAGACAAGGGAAAAATATAGCACGAATGCCAAGTGCCTCTTGTTGGCCTCAGTTGATGGTATATACCAGAGGCAGCACGAGAAGATGGACTTAGTTTCTATCTTCCTCCATAACAAAGATTTATATGGAGATCAATCTCATCGCAAGATATGAGACCTTGAAGGAATTGCTTCAAGCGAGCTTGGCTGTCGGGTCATCTGTAGGGGACCGCGTCCCTACAATGACTAGCTATATTGATGAGCTCACGGACCTGGAGACCACTTTTGAGACCGAGTCATGTACTGATGTTGGAGATAGTGCCCTCAGAGTCAATTATTGGATCACAGGCACGTGATTGCAATGATTGAGGGAGGACCTATACCGGTAGGACAGTCTTACTCGAGATGATAGTATGCTATCTGGTTTATCTTTATCATCGTGTACTGCTTTAGGTGACCTGACAGGTCGCTATTACACGTTGATAGAGCCCCTAAGATTCTTGCTTGACTGCCAGCCGTATGAGGGCGATCATATACGTGGGAGCTGATAGTCTATAAGCACATCCTTAAATGGTCCCTAGTCGTGGGAGTTTTGAGACGGGGCATCGATACTCCAGAGTAGACTAGTGTATACAATCGAGACCCCGACGAGGGGCAGTGGCCGGTCTCACAATCCACTGGTGTCAGTTGGTTCACCTAAGATGTATACAGGTGCTCATTGGGTTATGAGTACACCGGACAGGACTCGCCGGGAACATGCTAGTTGGTATTATACTTGACGTCAGATAGCAGTTCCCTGGTGACATGTGTACAGGTTAGTTCATCAACCTGAGATCGTCATTTGTCTTGTGTGAGTTCCCACTGTACTTTGATTACTACCCTACCACGGCTCAAAGGAGTCGTGCAAACAGGTTTTAGTTGGGTACAGTCCTGAGCCACATGGAGCCAGTGAGCGGATCTGCAGGGGTTCGTCTCTCCCGGTATTGGGGGTGAGGTCGCACTGTGTCTAGGAGAGCCATTACACAAAGCCCTCGGCCGAGGCAGGAGATTTACTGGTAGGTATTCCAGTAGTATCTCAGGGTGTTCTGGGCTACACTCCGACACGACTTGTACCGCTTTTGGGGGTCTGACTTTTACCAACCCCCTAGGCCCGCCATGCGATGCTCATAGACAAACGGACCGGACTGTACGGATATTGTCACTGACAGGCTCAGTAGGGTGTCAGGATGAGTTCGCTCATCGACGTCCCTTTTGGTCAATACCTGGTAGCCCGTCACGTATAGGCTAATACCTCTGACGTGCTAGTGGTTAAATCCACAGCCAAAATATTGATGCGTTTTTAGAGTCCCCCACAGACCAGTTTCTCAAGTTTCGGGCGAAACGCTGTAGAGTCCGTATGGAGATATGGCAGGGTTCGATCAGATACGTGCGGTATTGCACGGATCATGATCGGACGGATTTTACTAGAGGGCTTTGGTTTAAGCCGGATCCTAGTATTGTACAGTGTAGATTTTGTCTCATTGCATTTGTATTCAGTGGGAATACAAATGTGGGTATGTATATACAGTCGCGGGGTTTTCCTGTAATTTATTACGGGATCAGTTTTCTGAAGTTGCCAGTTTCCATTCCGTTCCGGCCAGTTTTCCTTTGTTCCTTCACGACCCGACTTATCTGGTGGAGGGGTTTATTTGCAAGTGTGCAAATTATCTTTTGTGGAGGTGTTATTTGTAAATGAGGGATTGTGATTTGACTATCATCATTAGATTCTCTTTGAGTCTCTTCCCTTGCATTTATTGTGATTAAATGTGAAAGGAATGGATTTGAAATGGTGTGATGATTGATCTCAAAAACTATCTATAACCGCAATCAAGAACGGCGTCGCATGTAGCTAGCTGGTGAATACGGGTCGGTCCACAGGGATTTTGTGAATCTCCTAGTCATGCTTACGAGTTAATTCCGAAGGGTGTTCGGATTAATTATTAAATCTAAAAACCTAATTAACCTAGGGCAATTATCTAGATCTACTCTTGCTAGGGCTAGGTTTAGGGATGGTTTGGAAATGTAATTAAATCTCACCGCTTTCAATACCCGAATGAAGATCTGTGAGAAGTTATGGTAATTATCAATAAAGGGGATTAGATCCATTCGGGAAGGTGTTCCTTCCTCTAGGTTCTTGTCCTTCCTTTAGAGATCCTTACCCTAACCTCCATGGAAAACACGCGCAACCGGTCCTTTACACTACGGTGTCATCGTTACCTCGAGGGGTAGGATGCCGTAGGGCGCGGTATGTACGTGTATGCATGGAGTCCTATTGTAAATATTTGGTGGGTAAGAAAGGGATGAGAGATCTCATCTCTCAAAATCCTTCCTCAAAGCTAAACCCTAAACAAATTCCTAGGGCATGAAATTAAATCGACCTAGGGCAAGGAATTGAAATCTACACTAGGGCAAGAAATTAAATTACTTACAGATGGCTCTCTCCAAACATCAACGCAGGGTTGTCAGATCTGAATTCATGAAGTGAAAAGAGGCACCGATGCTCTCCAAAAGATTTCTAAATTTTATTCATTAAAGGGAGGCATAAAGAATTACAATGATTAGAGTTCCTATTTATAAAGAATAGGAAACCCTAGGGTTACATTTGTTTCGCATGTCCACAATTACACAAATAGCCCTAGAAAGACTTAGTCAACGCCGCCATAAATTAATATAAAAAATTCAGCTTCTGATTGCTCTGTATGGCCGCGGAACCGCGGCCCAATTCCCTGTTTGGCCGCGGTTCCGCGGCCCAATAGTGGCTTTGGAATATCATTTTTCTTGGGCTAGCTCTTATTGACTTGGTCTTTCTGTTTCCATATGTCCTTTTCCATTTGGGCTTTTAGGTTGGTTCCAGATTTCAGCGAACAATTTGCAATGGCTTTTTAACCGTTCGCTTGTAATCTTGGACCTTGCGTTGTCTTGTACTTTGTGAATTTTATCTTTGATGTAGGCTTGACTAAGGTCTTCCCATTTGTTGGTCAAAAGTCCATATTTTCATCGTCTTTACATCGTTTTCACTGTTTTTCTGTCCAAGAACCTGTAACCTGTAACATGTAGCAGACATGCGTCAAAAGTACCTGTTTATTAATAAAAAGAAAAAGAATGGGGAATATAATAATGCAATATTATGGTGTGAACAAATACCCCCAAACTTATCTTTTGCTCGTTCTCGAGCAAACTTATTTTTATTCACTAAAATCCTAACCGCACTTTCGCAGGGAAACGCGATTGCACTTAGCACGTGCAATAAGCCGTTAAACCTCTAGGTGTCCCTAGTAGGAGGAGTGTTGTCTCCTGAGGGTTTTCAGCGGATTACACCCACAAAATCCTATCAACTCGGCCCATTTACTTTTGTTCTCCAATTAGGTTTTCTAACAAGGAATTCTATTATCTTTTGACTCGCAAATTATCCACCCACATTCTTCACACTTCCTCATTATTTAACTTAAGATTATATATGTTATGTAGACCTACTTAGCTTTCGCCATCTCTTAAGTCTTCCTTCTAAGGTTTCATCTCCACTTAGGAATTTCTATCAACTTTATTAAAGATACAAGTTCTATCTTTCATTCCTCTCTCTTATCTAAATTCCAATCACATACCCCCTACGTATGTGTATAGATCACCCCTACACTTGGAAATTCAAATCAAGCAATCGTACTCTCGTCGATTGTCCAAAGCACTTATTAGTGAATTTTTTAATTGAATTTCGCTTACACATCCTTCATGCGACCTTTAATACTTCTTGAGGTACCAACAACCGATTACAAGATGCGTTAGCACTTTAAAGCGTACTTCCTAGTTTTGCAACACCCAAGGTTTTAGCAGTGACTCCCAAACCAGTTGGTCTAAGGCACTAGGTGATGAAGCACCCTCGCTAAATATTTTTCTATTTTTTACAGCCTTAAGTAATCACAAAAACCAGTGTCCATTTTTTTTGTTTATTCACTTTTTTTTCTTTTATTTTCTTCGTACTAAGGACTTTAGACAAGAGCATTTCAAGGTCTCTTCTACTATTCCAAGTTTTAAGGTGCGTGATTGTGCAAATTGTAGGGTATACATTTTCAGAATCTAGACTTAAGCTAGGAACTATTTTTCAAACTTATACTCTAATAAGAACATCAATACTCTTCCCTTGTTTCGACTTAGCCTAAGAAGTGAACCCAAAATTTGTCTATTTCTAAATAAACTACAAAGGCATATACTTTCTACCGTTAAATTTTAAGGAATGTTATTTTTACGGTTTTTAATTCACTAAGTCTAAGATCTAGTTGTTCCTAGCCAGTTAACCTATTTGTTAAACTCAAGTCAATTAGACCAAAATTGAATACAATAATTTTTATAATTTTTGAATTTTTAAATTTTTATGGGTTTTCAAATAAGTATGCAAATGCAAAAAATATATACAAATGAATGCGAAGGAAGAAGACGTACCGAGCATACCCCCAAACTTGAACTTGACAGTGTCCTCACTGTTATTCTGAACCAAGATGGTCAAAATGTCGGCACTCCCCTGTTTATTTATTTACAATTTTTTTATATTTTAATGTTTTGAAATTTTTTTAAAATTTTTTTATAGAAAAGAAAACAAAAAATATATACATATATACAAAGATTCCCCCAAACTTAAGCTTGGCCTTGCACAAGCCAAAAGTTAGCACCAACCATTCAAAAATCTTATCGTGGTAATGGTAAAGTTGGTGCAAGAAAATGAGAAACACGCGAGACCATGTGGAAAGAAGAATGGTAGAATATGGTCTCGGTGGGGGAGAAGAAGGGCGGAAAGAAGAACGAAGTGGAGTACGATCTTGAGGGTGTAAATTGAGTGAATAAATTAACGCAATTTTTGATGACCGATGTGTTAAAAGCGATTGCGCTAACCTATCAACCCGTCGAGAAATGGGGTCAAATCCCTCAAGATTCTCAAGAAAACATGGGTACGCCGAACTTGGTATAGGAGATGAAAGCGTAACGGTCATTTGTTCGGTCGGAACAATGGGAAAGACGAAAGGGAGTGAGTTAGGGATAGTATCTTTCTCACCGTAGTAAACTGTTTCGAACTTAAAAGATTCCATTAATGGTTCGAAACTACTATAATCAACCGAGTCTGATGGCTCATCTGAAAATGTAAAGGACTCAAACTCGGGCGGTGAGTCATCAACATCGTCCGAAAAAGTGAAACACTCGCACGTGTTATCGGCTGTGAGAATTGTGTCAGATTCAAAGGAAAAGGTTTCAAGCTCACATTCTTCAAGCGGGGTAGGAACGATGGGAAGGAGGGAGGGTGATATATCAGTCAAAGGTTCAGGAGGATGAATTGGAAAATCAGACACATCAAACAAAAATGATTCAACCTCAATATTATCCTAAAGTCTCTCCTTAATACTATCCTCAATATTCAACTCATCCATGCCATTATCATCAAAATCTAGACGCATATGAGATTCAGGAGAAACATTTAATAACTCAGGATGATGATTTAAACATAAAATTTCAAGCAAATCGACAGGTTCATCATCCGAAATATTCCCGGCGTCTATATCCTCAATCAAGTGAAAATCAATTTCTTTAGACACCTCATCAGCATGGATATGTATCGATTTAGGTTCTAGAGTGGAGGTGTAAAGATCGAAAGGATTAGGTGCGGTTTCACTCGAAAGGGGTTCCTCACAATTTGGCAAATCAAACACTACAAAATCACACAACTCATTTTTATTTTCAACAGGTGAACTATTTAGGGCAACGATGGAAAACAGGAGTTGTGGGGTTCAATTGGGGAAGGGTAGGTTTGATTTGAAAATCCTCTCTCATTCTCACTCTGTCCAACTGCCTCCTTATACATTGAAAAATTTGGAGCTAGCAGGAAACTAGCTACCGGTTCACTAGGTTGCATAAGGGCGGCCACGGACGATTCCACATTCCTAACCATTTTGTTTGTTTCTGCGATATACGCCTCCAACGACTCTTCCAAACTAGACTTAGGTGGTGAGGGGGTTTCGGTAAAAGATTCGAAATCGTGTGGATATGCAAAACTCCCTAATAGCTGTGTGGAAACAGTGTCTAGTGAGGGTGGTAAGGTCGGGTAGGACTGGTAGGAAGTGGGTGGTAGGACAGGGGTAGGGTCAACATATGGATAACAAGGTGAATAATCGTGTGGATCCCTAGAACTAGATGAGTGGAGAGGGGTGAAAGATCGACTGCGAGATTGAGCAATATGCTCAGCAATGGACATCGGCCTAGGAGTTACAGCAGGACTTGGAAAAGTGGTGTCAACATATGTAGGTGGTAAAGATGGACTTGGTCGACACAAAGTGGGTTGAAAAGTCAAACTGTTTCTCCTAGACGCCTCTATTTGATCTTTCAACGAAATTTTTGGCAAGGAAGGATCGTTTTTAAATTGACCGAACAAATTAACGTACGACGCAAAATTAGGTTCGAGATACCAAAGTTCGGCTAATGATTTATTGTGTGGGGTACCCATGTTAGAAGAAGAAAAGTGACAAGAAGGAAGGTTGGGTCGTGCAAGGATTTATTTGGGGCTAAAAAAATTTGCAAGTTCTATAAAATATTTGTCCTTTTTATTTTCATTGATTATTTTCTTTCTCTTTATTTGGAAAAATTTTGTTGCAAAAAGATATGCAACAGCAAAATATTTTATAGAAAAGATATGCAACAGCAAAATATTACTTGCAATCTATTTTATTTCAAGTGGGGACCAAAAATCCTGCACAAGATTGTTATTTTGGAGAGGAATATATTTTTAAAGCGCACGGAATCTTGCAGGAATTTCCAGAAAAGATATATGGGGATTTGCAGAGGAGAGAATTAGAAATCAAACTGAGCAAATTTCATGCAGAGAGGAGGCTAAACCGCCGCGGTTCCGCGGTCTGGGGCCCACTTTTGCCGCGATTTCGCGGTCTGGTGACGGGATCAGCTCCTGAAAAAAATTGTACGGCTCTCTGGTGGTACTCTCCCTCTGTTCTGATGTACCCTTTTCTGATTTGCCTTATGGAAATTTCCAGATCCGAATTTGTATATCCTGCAAAAATTCAAACAACAAAGTATCCCTTCCAAAAATAACAGATTATATATTTTTATATTTTTATGATTTTTCATATTTTTATGATTTTTTAAATTTTATGATTAACCCGAAATTGCGAAAAGGAAAGTTCTACGCCATCCCCGGCAACGGCGCCATTTGATTGATCTTAAAAACTATCTATAACCGCAATCAAGAACGGCGTCGCATGTAGCTAGCCGGTGAATACGGATCGGTCCACAGGGATTTTGTGAATCTCCTAGTCGCGCTTACGAGTTAATTCCGAAGGGTGTTCGGATTAATTATTAAATCTAAAAACCTAATTAACCTAGGGCAATTATCTAGATCTACTCTTGCTAGGGCTAGGTTTAGGGATGGTTTGGAAATGTAATTAAATTTCACCGCTTTCAATACCCAAATGAAGATCTGTGAGGAGTTATGGTAATTATCAATAAAGGGGATTAGATCCGTTCGGGAAGGTGTTCCTTCCTCTAGGTTCTTGTCCTTTCTTTAGAGATCCTTACCCTAACCTCCATGGAAAACACGCGAAACCGGTCCTTTACACTACGGTGTCATCGTTACCTCGAGGGGTAGGATGCCGTAGGGCGCGGTATGTGCGTGTATGCATGGAGTCCTATTGTAAATATTTGGTGGGTAAGAAAGGGATGAGAGATCTCATCTCTCAAAATCCTTCCTCAAAGCTAAACCCTAAACAAGTTCCTAGGGCATGAAATTAAATCTACCTAGGGCAAGAAATTGAAATCTACACTAGGGCAATAAATTAAATTACTTACAGATGGCTCTCTCCAAACATCAACGCAGGGTTGTCAAATCTGAATTCATGAAGTGAAAAGAGGCACCGATGCTCTCCAAAAGATTTCTAAATTTTATTCATTAAAGGGAGGCATAAAGAATTACAATGATTAGAGTTCCTATTTATAAAGAATAGGAAACCCTAGGGTTACATTTGTTTCGCATGTCCACAATTACACAAATAGCCCTAGAAAGACTTAGTCAACGCCGCCACAAATTAATATAAAAAATTCAGCTTCTGATTGCTCTGTATGGCCGCGGAACCGTGGCCCAATTCCCTGTTTGGCCGCGGTTCCGCCGCCCAATAGTGGCTTTGGAATATCATTTTTCTTGGGATAGCCCTTATCGACTTGGTCTTCCTGTTTCCATATGTCCTTTTCCATTTGGGCTTTTAGGTTGGTTCCAGATTTCAGTGAACAATTTACAATGGCTTTTTAACCGTTCGCTTGTAATCTTGGACCTTGCGTTGCCTTGTACTTTGTGAATTTTATCTTTGATGTAGGCTTGACTAAGGTCCTCCCATTTGTTGGTCAAAAGTCCATATTTTCATCGTCTTTACATCGTTTTCACTGTTTTTCTGTCCAAGAACCTGTAAGCTGTAACATGTAGCAGACATGCATTAAAAGTACCTGTTTATTAATAAAAAGAAAAAGAATGGGGAATATAATAATGCAATATTATGGTGTGAACATGTGACCATTTTCTTATCTTTATCATGGCTTTTTCTTCTCTTGTATTATTCATTCCATTTTTCCCTTCACCAAGGAGAAGAGGCCGGCCACATTAAGAGAGGAGAAGGGGATTCATTATGTGTGGGAATTTATTCATCTCATTCCCTTTTTTGCTTACCAAAATTCCAAACCTCTCTCCATTGTTCATTCTCCACTCTACATCCATACAAGGCAACTTCAACCCCAATAGAGACAAAGCTACCACACTTAACCTATAGCATCCTTAGGCACGTCGACTCGCCAACTTCGTGCTCGAGTTGCCTCAGTCCAGAGGTGGGAGCCCGTAAAAGAACCCGGCGATGTGGTGCCCGTTCCGACGAGGAGATGAAGACCGGAGGTTCCGCGAGAAGATCGGAGTGGAGGCCGAAGACCGAAGGACACGGATCGCTCGGTTTAGCTCTCTATACTTTCTCTTGTTTGCTAGCGTTAGGTTAATGGTTCGATCCGGGATTTTTTTGTGCGGTGGCGCCGGTTTCTAGTTTTGAGAAAACTTCGTTTCCGCATTCCGGCGTCGGATTGACGCCCGGGGCGCCGCCGTGCACTTACAATGGTATCAGAGCCACGCTATTAACCTAGTCTAGCTTGATCTAACGTGTTTACAAGTTCGATCGAACGGATTTTCCGAAAACCGCGTTTCCATTTAACAGTTTCTGTCGAATTTTTCCAGTGCTTAAAAAATTATTTGGTACATTGTAAAAATACGAGCAGGGCTTTTAAAGAATATTGCAGAAAATTGGTGGGTTGAAGGCACTGTAGCGCCGCGGAACCGCGGCCATAACCCCCTTTTGGCCGCGGTTCCGCCGCCGAACAGTTGCCTCGCTGCACCAAATTTCTGCAGTGTGTCTTGGACATGTAAATAGGGTTTTTGGAATATTCTTTTTGGGCCCCGATTTTCTTTGAGTGCTACTGTAGTGCTTGGGGCCCACGTCGGTAAATTTGATCGATCGAAAATTTTAAACATGTTAGTTCACAGTATTTACATTATATCTGCGACCGTGAATGTCACTTGATCGGTAAATCCAGTCTAACTGCTACAGCCCTTTTAGACGGATTTGCGAACGTGACATTCACGTTGATATTCTGTGTTGTGCTGTGTTGTTGTGGATCTGTCGTGGTGGATAGCCTGGATGCAAAGATAGTACAGTTTGGTTTCATATGTACATTTGATATTGCGGGGCGAGCGTCCGACATATGGACTGCCGTCACTGCCTGTTTGTATATTATTCTTTTGGGGTACGACCGGGGTGAGGTCGATGTACCCGTTGTATGTATATTTTACTTTCTGTACTAGGATTACCCCAAGGTGGGGTGCACGGATAGCCGGGTTTTAGAGGGCAACGGGCCCGCATCTCATGGCGTTGAGACGGAGGGGGCCTCACTCTAGAATTGGCGGGCTATTCGCCGCACTCGTAGGGGGTACAGGTTGACCCAGGAGGGGTGCCCAAGTTACCGGATTCCGTGAAGTGCTGGGTGGTCCATTCACGTTGCTGAAGGGGGCTGCCTCGCTTCAGGTTTTGGCGGGTAACTTGCCGCGCCCGTAGGGGTTTAGGATTTTCATTGCATAGGCTATCCACACGACTAGGGGAACGTAGGGTTTCAGTAGCGGCTCTGTGAAACCCGGGGATCCCAGATATCTGTATTGTTCTGTGATGCTTATTACATTTCTGTGATGTTGCATTTTATCAGGCCTTGAGCGAATATTATATATTGATATATATACTAGTAGATGTTGTATATGTTTTGCATCCGCGCTAGTCCAGTCCCCGCTCTGTCGTTAGTTGAGTAACCTAACGGGTGATGACGGAACCCAGTGGCGAATGCGGATGGTATATACGTACAACGTATTTTCGTTCTTTTGTGGTGTGATCAATTGATGGGACTGCATTGATTCGGATCAATGCAAGCTAAACAAACCTTTTCTGATGTTGTTGGAACAATTTTTCAAAAAGCTGTTATTGCAAGGACGTTCTCTTTTGTTTTGCACAGTGGTATTCGGTTATGAATATCCAGCACCTCAGTCGACGGGGCAAGGGCCGAGATCCCTTCACCGGGAGTGACCCCTTGGACAAAAGTTTGCGTCAGAGCAATAACTTCACTATAGTCGATTACTTTTGCTTTGCATCGTGGTATTCAGTTGGAATATCCTGCACCTCATTCTACGGGGAAAGAGCCGAGATCCCTTCACCGGGAGTGACCTCTTTAGCAAAGGTTTTTCGTCACTATATTTTTATAAAAAGTTATCCGGTTCCTTCAACGATATCAAGTTCATTACGTTAAAGGTTTTTCACTAAAAACCAGCCGTAGCCCTCCGTCATTTCAGATTAGTATTGCTTAGTATTCGCGCTACGTTTTTCGTTGCTATTCGCCGAGGCGTAGTGTGCGGTGGCTCTATTATGCTTTTCTGTCGCATGGATATGTGGATTGGTTAGGACAGTCGTACGACTTTGTTGATTATTCGTCAAGGGTCATGCGGGTGGGTTTAACGCAATCAAGATAATGACGGGTTAAACTTGACTAGGACCTTTTGATTTGTTGATTATTCGTCAAGGTCACTTGGGTCCTAGGGGTAAAAATCTCATCGGGAGTTTCTAAAGAAACTGAAACTTGCTAAGCATGCGCATACCTTCTGGAGTGTGGTGAAGTGAGTGGATTCCGTCACGTTATCATGCAATGATAGTTGGATCCCGATTCCCACTGATGAGTTAGTTTACTCCTCGGGTGATCCCGACTAGTTCTTCTTTCAGGTTTGGAGGAGAATTTGACGTTACAGTGGGAGGTTTCTTGATTAGATAAAGTGATAACCATTCTGATCTAGGTTAGAGTGCACGCTGAGTGTTTCTTTTCTCTCTCTCTTTGGCAGCGACCATGACCCGACCCTAGACTATGACTCAGTGACCAAAATTAACCGAACCTTCTTAAAACATTGGCTTTTGGATTGTCAGAGTTGCATACCTCATTGCCACTCCTACTTTTACCCTTTTCTCCAGAACACCCCGTATTATTACGAATGTCCACTTCCATTGGATAAAACCATCGTATGGTTATATACGAACTCGAAGGAATTTATTCGACGACGGTTTCCGTTTCTGGAGAAAACGAATAGGATTATTCAGTTGTCTTTTCCTTTTACCTTCTCTCAGGTTGCGAGTGCTTCTTGGATTAGGACGGTACACCCATTACACAAATTGGATAGTCTTCTTCCAAACCATAGGCAGGTGCCGAACGGTAGGGAATGAAGAAAACCAATTAGCCTAAACGGTGTACAGAAGGTATTAAGTAAAGACAAATAAAGGAATTAGTAAGAGGGAAAAGTAAATTGCGACTGCTATTCACAACCAAACCAAGTGTTTCATTACCACTCCCACTTCACCTTTGTATTTCTCCAGAACACTCCATATCACTACGAAGATCCACAGTTATTTGGATACTCCATCGTATGGTTATATACGAACTCGAAAGAAACTTGTTCCAGTTCGGGGGTGGATTCTGGTTCAGGAGAAATAGGAATAAGGATTATTCAGGTGTCTTTTATCTTTACCTTCTCTCGTGTTGCGAGTGCTCCTAGGATTAGGACAGTACACCCATTATGCTTATTGGATAGTCTTCTTCCAAACCATAGGCTGGTGCCGAACGGTAGGGAATGAAGAAAACCATTTTGCCTAAAGGGGTGTACAGAAGGTAATGACTAAAGATATATGAAGGGATTTGGATAGATGGCAAAGAAATATACGGTTACAGTTGTGAATCTGGATAATGGAAGAGGCATTACTAGGAATACCCGGATACCCCTACGAAACATTTATATGTTTCAGTTTCACTGTGTACTGTTAAAAGAAAACTGATTTCCCAATTAGACACTTGCTCCAGGGTATGTATTTACCAGGTTTGATTCTCACATCTGTATGGTTTTATAGATGATGAGTGGGAGTAAGTTATTGGGAATTGGGTGATCATCCTCATTATATCGGGATTCGTTGTAATCGGTGATATTTGAGGAAGTCACCTGGGTTGTTTGCCTTACGGCAAATATTTGGTTTTGAATATCTGCTGTTATGCACCAATTTCAAATTGATATATCTATACGTCTATTTTTATAGAGTGAGATATACCTTTTTGAAATTATGTCCATGACATTTACCTATATCACTGGATGGTTAGGTAAGGAGTATTAAACAACGGTGTAATTCTTCTTAACCATAAGTACAGTTTTCAACCTACGACACACAGGGAATGAGTTATTAGACTCAAAGGACTTATACAGAGTATTGTATGTTGTCCAGTGTCCATTAGGACAGAGGGGTTGGCCATCGCACTATATTCTGTTTACTTGTGACTTCTCTAGTTCTTAGACATGTGTTTCGTGGAAACACAAGGTCTGAGTTTTGAGAAGTTATAAGTATAAGATTAAAGTAGAGAACCAGGTATTGCAAGTATCGGGATTCTTCAAGGTAATCGAAGATGTAGATACTTGTGTGGTATTCAGTTGATAGTAATGATTAAGAGAACTTGCTTCTCTTTCAGGTTACTCATAATTGAAGTATTCCTAAGTTGAGTAATGCTGATAGGCCTCCTTCCATTTAGTTGACATGCACTGGAGACAGCTGCATGATTTGAATCTGGTTCAATTAAATCAGTGCCTCTGTTTCTATATTAGATATAGAACGGTTCATATCTTAACGATGTTAAGGTACGGGGAGTTGTCCGGCATATGCTTAAAACCAGGCTCTGGATAACTCAAGGCACGTTTCCGTAATGGCAGTTTGTGGGTTGACCCGGGCTATGACGAGGGTTGACTTTCTACCATCTGGAAGATCAATAGTGATATTGTTCTTGACTCGCCACAGTTTTGATAAAAATGGATTTTTCAGAAAACAGTAGTGGGAGTATGGTAGAACTGGAAGTGATTCCAGAACCGCAAACGATTACTGAAAATTTGATAAGAACCTAAAGATTCAATCTGGTTTGACATCTCTTTGGCCACTCCGCAGACATGGTGGGGAACCTCAGGCACCCGAGAGGTACTCTGGTAGCCTCAAGGACGGTGACAGGGAGGTTTTTGTTTACCCAGACTTGCCATTGCTGTTGTTTCAGACTGTGAGACCCGGCAGGAGGATGAGTATAGCGTTGTTCTGAACTAGTTTTAGAAATGTACGTGTATATGACTCTACCAGAGGGTTGTCGTAGTCAGTGGGAGCAGCGGAAGCATGGTGGACAAGTGGCTTATGTCTATTTATAGACTAAAGCAGATATAGCGGAGATAGATCATCTATTTCTGATGTGACAGTCATATGTTTGACTTCATCAGAATAGGGGATGGATCTGTTAAGAAGGTAGTAGGGTGTGATGTCCTGTTATTTGGATGACATACACAGAGTAGGAAGTGAAGTTTCTATACTACGATCGGTTATACTTTGGTTGTCACACAGTGGTTTCTCTACATAGGACATGGATATTATATCAGACATTCTGGTTACTAGATCTATGGTTTTAGATCTAGATTTGGGAAGTTTCCCAATCTGGGTACTTAGACAGCATTCTAAAGGTATTTAGAATGGACGACTCCTAGCACGGTAGTGTATCTGCAGGTGATGGAGTCACCCTCACTAAAGGTGTCTTACAGACTAAAGGGGAGAGAGATATGCATGATCGGCAGATAACTTGCTTAGGCAATTGAGTTGATCATGAAATGTCAAGTACCATACCAGATGTTTTTGCAGTAGATGCAATAAGATGATACTAATCCAATCCTGGAGAAACATTCGGAAGCAGTTTTAGAACATAAGTCGATGTTCTAGGGTAATGATAACGGCAGCCTCCTTCGGGAGACCGTTATCATTCCAGGCTTCCAAGGTGACCTGGATGACAGAGTGTCTGTCAGAGTTATAGTTTTCCCTCTGACGAGGGGCAGTATTTTGGACAGGCGGTCCAAGCGGATACTGAGGGAGGCATGGCGCAGGATACTGATTAAGTTCAATTGACGATACAGTCTAAGAAGTTTGGATTTAGAGTTCATTTATGAGCTAGGTCCCATCAGATATTCTGACATATTCTAAGACATGTATTGCTCATTTCGGGAGATGGGTTTCTCCGTGAACTTGAGATAAAGAGAGACATAGAAAGACACATCAAAGCGGATCCACTCATTGAGGCTGTTCCTCGAACGCAATAGTTTCACAAACGGGTTTTGTGAGACTGATTAGTAGAGGAGTTGGGTGTTCGGTATGACACAGGCTGTGAGTATGCGACATCGCAATAATTAGCCTTGAGTGCAAGTGGGAGATTGTTGGAGATAGTGCCCTCATAGTCAATTATTGGATCACAGGCACGTGATTGCAATGATTGAGGGAGGGCCTATACCGATAGGACAGTCTTACTCGAGATGATAGTATACTATCTGGTTTATCTTTATCATCGTGTACTGCTTTAGGTGACCTGACAGGTCGCTATTACACGTTGATAGAGCCCCTAGGATTCTTGCTTGACTGCCAGCAGTATGAGGGCAATCATATACGTGGGAGCTGGTAGTCTATAAGCACATCCTTAAATGGTCCCTAGTCATGGGAGTTTCGAGAAGGGGCATCGATACTCCAGAGTAGGTTAGTGTATACAGTCGAGACCCCGACGAGGGGCGATGGCTGGTCTCACAAGCCACTAGTGTCAGTTGGTTCACCTAAGGTGTATACAGGTGCTCATTGGGTTATGAGTACACCGGATAGGACTCGCCGGGAACATGCTAGTTGGTATTATACCTGACGTCAGATAGCAGTTCCCTGGTGACATGTGTACAGGTTAGTTCATCGACCTGAGATCGTCATTTGTCTCGTGTGAGTTCCCACTGTACTTTGATTACTACCCTACCACGGCTTAAAGGAGTCGTGCAAACAGGTTTTAGTTGGGTACAGTCCCGAGCCACATGGAGGCAGTGAGCGGATCTGCAGGGGTTCGTCTCTCCCGGTATTAGGGGTGAGGTCGCGCTGTGTCTAGGAGAGCCATTACAGAAAGCTCTCGGCTGAGGCAGGAGATTTACTGGTAGGTATTCCAGTAGTATCTCAGGGTGTTCTGGGCTACACTCCGACACGACTTGTACCGCTTTTGGGGGTCTGACTTTTACCAACCCCCTAGGCCCGCCATGCGATGCTCATAGACGAACGGACCGGACTGTACGGATATTGTCACTGACAGGCTCAGTAGGGTGTCAGGATGAGTTCACTCATCGACGTCCCTTTTGGTCAATACCTGGTAGCCCGTCACGTATAGGCTAATACCTCTGACGTGCTAGTGGTTAAATCCACAGCCAAAGTATTGACGAGTCTTTAGAGTCCCCCACAGACCAGTTTCTCAAGTTTCGGGCGAAACGCTGTAGAGGCCGTATGGAGATATAGCAAGGTTCGATCAGATACGCGTGGTATTGCACGGATCATAATCGGACGGATTTTACTAGCGGGCTTTGGTTTAAGCCGGATCCTAGTATTGTACAGTGTAGATTTTGTCTCATTGCATTTGTATTCAGTGGGAATACAAATGCGGGTATGTATATGCAGTCGCGGGGTTTTCCTGTAATTTATTACGGGATCAGTTTTCTGAAATTGCCAGTTTGCATTCCGTTCCGACCAGTTTTCCTTTGTTCCTTCACGGCCGGACTTATCTGATGGAGGGGCTTATTTGCAAGTGCAAATTATCTTTTGTTGAGGTGTTATTTGTAAATGAGGGATTGTGATTTGACTATCATCATTAGATTCTCTTCCCTTGCATTTATTGTGATTAAATATGAAAGGAATGGATTTGAAATGGTGTGACCATTTTCTTATCTTTATCATGGCTTTTTCTTCTCTTGTTTTATTCATTCCATTTTTCCCTTCACCAAGGAGAAGAGGCCGGCCACATTAAGAGAGGAGAGGGGGATTCATTATGTGTGGGAATTTATTCATCTCATTCCCTTTTTTGCTTGCCAAAATTCCAAACCTCTCTCCATTGTTCATTCTCTACTCCACATCCATACAAGGCAACTTCAACCCCAATAGAGACAAAGCTACTACACTTAGCCTACAGCATCCTTGGGCACGTCGACTCGCTAACTTCGTGCTCGAGTTGCCTCGGTCCAGAGGTGGGAGCCCGTAAAAGAACCCGGCGATGTGGTGCCCGTTCCGACGAGGAGATCAGAGTGGAGGCCGAAGACCGAAGGACACGGATCGCTCGGTATAGCTCTCTATCCTTTCTCTTGTTTGCTAGCGTTAGGTTAATGGTTCGATCCGGGATTTTTGTGCACGGTGGTGCCGGTTTCTAGTTTTGAGAAAGCTTCGTTTCCGCATTCCGGCGTCGGATTGACGCCGTGCACTTACAACTGACTTGATTTTACAATCCCTACCTTCTACTTACGCTCAAGAGAAAAAAGTTATACTTCCAGTTGAGGGCACCCTGAAGGAAACCATGGAGACACTCGCTCTGCTTATTAGGGAATCTTCCTCTTCTGGATCCAAGGCGAAAGCCAAGGGTGAGTAGAAGAAGACTCCTCAAAGCCGATAGGCGGTGTCAGTAAGGTGGAAGGAAAGGGCAAGACAAATGTTTCGGGGTTAACAGTAGAGAAGGAGGGTTGTTCCTATTGTCACAGGAAAGTGCATTGGCAGAAGGGATGTAGGTCTTGGAAAGCCAGAATCTAGGATCTGAAGTACGTTATGGCTTCGACTTCGGGTGTATTTGTGATTGAAAACAGTCTGTCAATTAACTCTACTTTCTGGGTACTAGATACCGGAACATGATCTCAGATCTGTAATTCATTACAGACTTTGAGAAACCGTAGAGTTATCAGAGCAGGTGATATGACTCTTAGGGTTGCTAACGAAATGAGCGTGGACGCTGTATCCGTAGGGTATATTACCTAGAATTGACAAGTGGGCAGATATTGATTCTACATATCTGTTTGTTTGTACCTAGTCTAGTTTGTAAGCGATGTGGTCCACATCCACCTAAATCAAAGTTTGATTGAGTCAGGTACACGAGAGGACAGTATATACGTGTTAATTCAAGCTCAGGTTTTCAACGTCTAGAACACAATTAAAAGAAAGTCTTCAAAATTAAATAAAGCATTCTTATGGCATTGTAGACCGGGTCACATCAATGAAACACGGTTGTCGAAGTTACATAAAGAGGGATATTTGGATCCGTTCGAATATCAGTCTAATGTAACTTGTCAATCTTGTCTCATAGGAAAGATGACAAAGACTTCGTTCACTGGACACGGAGTAAGAGCGAGCGAGCTCTTAGGACTCGTACATAGCGACATGTGTAGTCCAATATCTACAGATGCACGAAGTGGTTATTCCTATTTCATTACTTTTAAGAATAATTTCTCTTGGTAAGGACATGTCTTCTTGATGAAGCATAAATCCGAGGCCTTTCAGAAATTTCGGGAGTAAAAGAATGAAGTGGAAAAAAAGAAGGCAAAAGTATCAATACACTGAGATCTGATCGATATGGTGAATACTTGATTGCTGAGTTCCTGGATTACTCAAAAGAGAATGGAATTCTCTCTCAGCTTACTCCTCCATGCACACCACAACACAACGGTGTATAGAAAAGACGGAACCAAGCCCTATTGGATATGGTTCGTTCTATGATGAGTAACGCTGAGTTGCCGCGATCCTTCTGAAGTTATGCACTAGAATCAGCTGCATATCTTTTGAATAAGGTTCCTACCAAGACTGTACCTACCACACCATATCAGTTGTAGAGTAGGAAGAAACCCTATCTTCAATATTTGAAGATATAGGGATGTCCTTTTGTCAAAAAGGAGTATGCAGACAAGTTCGAGGCACGCTCAGTACTGTGTAGGTTTATGGGATACCCAAAGAACTCCAGAGGGTATCTTTTCTATTACGTAGAGGAACAAAAGTTTTTTGTTTCTCATCATGCCCACCTTTTAGAAAATCAATTTTTGAAAAAGAAACTAGTGGGAGCGCAATAGAACTGGAAGAAATTCCAGAACCACAAACTATTACTGAAAGTATGGTAGAACCAGAGATTTCAAAAGAACCGGACATCCCTGCGCCAATTCGCAGGACTAGTAGGTAGTCTTATCCGCTCAAGAGATACTACGGTTTTCTCATAGACGGGGATAGAGAGGATTGCATCATTAACAATGATGAGTCAACTAGCTTCCAGCAAGCCATTTAGAGCGGTGACTCGATAAAATGGCTGGATGCAATGCGATTCGAGATGGAGTCCATATACACCAAAAAAGTATGCACTTTGAACATTGCTCCAGAAGGGGTAAAACCCGTAAGCTGCAAATGGATCTTCAGAAAGTAGATTGATGTAGATGGACAGGTTGAAACTTATAAGGCTAGACTTGTTGCAAAAGGTTTTCGTCAAAGTCCTGGTTTGGACTATGATGAAACCTTTTCTCCAGTGTCTATGCTCAAATCCATTCGGATCCTTCTTCACATTGCTTCCTTCCAAAATTATGAGATCCGGAAGATGGACGTAGAGACGACTTTTGTAAATGGTTATTTGGAAGAGTGTGTCTATATGGATCAGCCACATGGTTTCAATCAGAGTGGGAGCAGCGGGAAAGTGTGCAAGTTACTTAAGTCCATTTATGGACTAAAGCAGGCATCGCGGAGTTGGAACATCTGTTTTGGTGAGACGGTCAAAGAATTCGACTTTATCAAAAATCCAGATAAACCATGCATTTATAGTAATATTGTAGCGAGAACTGTAGGATTCCTTGTCTAGTACGTAGATGACATTCTCTTGATAGGAAATGACATTCTTATACTACAAGCAGTCAAAGGATTCTTGTCACTAAGGTTCTTCATGATTGACCTGGGTGATGCCAACTACATTATGAGGATCTAGATTTATCGTGATAAATCAAAGAGGATGGTGAGACTTTCACAGTTAAGATACATCAACACCATACTAAAAATATTTAGTATGGACTATTCTAAGCGCGGTAGTCTACCGGCTTGTCACGGAATCACCCTCTCCAAAGAGATGTCTTCCAAGACTGATTTGGAACGGGCTTACATCACATCTAAACCCTACGCTTCTGTGGTAGGCTCTATAATATGTGCGATGTTGTGTACCAGACCAGATGTTACTTACGCACTCAGGGTGGTAAGCCAGTATGAGTCAAATCCAGGGGAGAAGTACTGGATAGCAGTAAAGAACGTTCTCAAGTACCTGAGAAGGACTAAGGAGATGTTCTTGGTGTATAGCGGAAAAGACCTCTAAATCGAGGCCTTTGCTGACTCCAGCTTCCAGAGTGATAAGGATGACTCCAAATCCATGTCGGGTTATGTCTTTATCCTTAGTGGAGGGGCGGTCTGTTGGAAGAGCTCCAAGAAGGACACCGTTGCAGACTCGACGATGGAAACGGATTAGTTTGCTGTATGAGACGCCGCAAAAGAGGCAGTCTGAATGAGGAAGTTCTTATCTGAACTTCAGGTGGTTCCTTCTATTGTTGGTCCAATACTTTAGTATTGTGACAACAAAGGCACTATAGATTTAGGGAAGGAACCCAAGTCCCATCACAGATGCAGACATATCTTGAGGCGGTGCTACCTGATCAGGGAGATCATTGATCCCCAAGAGATCGAGGTGAGGAGAGTAGATACGTAGAACAACACTGCAGATCCACTCACAGAGGCCATCCCTCAGACATAGTTCGAGAGGATATTTGAGATCTTAGGTCTGCGATATGCCAGTATATGGCCTTAGTGCATGTGGGAGATTGTTAGTGTTATATGCCCTAGAGGCCATTATTGTATCATACTGGTTTGTTTATTACTTAATGGAAGCTTGGGATATACACGGATATAGTAATAGTCTTGCTCGAAATGGTAGTATGCTACCTGGTTTGTTTCTACCTCAATATGTGCATGTGTTTCTTTTAGCATATCGCTTATACATATTGGTAGAGCCTTTAGGATCTTTGGTTGATTACCAGCGTTGTGATGGCGGTCACACTAGTGGGGGCTTGGTAGTCTATAAGCACATTCTATACAGGTCCCTAGTCGTAGGATTATCGAGACAGGGCATCGATACTCTAAAGTAGACTAGTGTATACGCTTCTCATCTCAGCAGGGGGGATGGTCTGTCTCACAACCATTAGTACATCGTACTGGAGATAGTATGCAGGTGCTCATTAGCAGTTCCCAAGTAACATGAGTACAGCTTACTCCGTCGACTTGGCACTGCTACTTCGCCTCGAGTATGTTCCCACTGTACTTTGATTACTACCCTACCACAGCTCAAAGGAGTCGTGCAAACAGGTAGTAGTTGGGTGCAATCCCGAAGCACTTGGAGGCAGTGGCGGTTAGATATGATTCATCTTTCCCGGTATTGGGGGTTGATATCGCGTTGTGTTTGGAAAGCCATCACACAAAGTCCCTGGCCAGGGCAAGCGAGATTTACTGGAAGGTATTCCAGTAGTTTCTCTGGGTGTTTTGGGCTACACTCCGGCATGACTTATTGCGCTATTAGGGGTTTGACGATTACCGCCCCCTAGGCCCGATATGCGATACTCTTAGACGAACAGAACAGACTGTATGGAGATTGTCACATATAGGCTCAGTAGGAGTTCATATGAGTTTGCTCATCGGCCTTCTCATTGACAGATACCTGAGTAGTCATTACGTGTAGCTAGTACCGCTTGCGACTTGTGGTTAAACCTACTGCCAGCGTACTGTCGAGTCTTTAGAGTCCCACATAGAGAGTTTCCCTACATCGGGCAAAAGATGTAGAGGCCGTATGGTTTTACGGCATGGCTACGATCACGTATGTGCACTTGTGCGCGTATGATGATCGGGCGAATAATACTAGTGGGCTTTAGTTTAAGCCGGATCCTAGTATTATATTGATGGCTTTGTTTCGTCTCTTTGTATTCGTATTCTTCGGAATACGGATGCGGGTGTGTATATACCGATGAGGGGCATTATCGTAATTATCTCGGGAAAGCTTCTAGAAGGGGACATATATTTAGGGTTTAATTCTTTATTAGATTAAACTTTATGAGGTGAGGAAATGAGGTGGAGTTTAACATTGAATCTAGCATGGCTACTTGATGGCTCATGCTCATGACTCATCATGAGATATTTTGTGAAGCTTATTAGATATTTGTGTGAGATATTTTATCTCCTCAATTATTGATATGCTTCATATTCTATCAAGAAGGCAGCCATCTCATTATTCATTGTTCACAACACCATTCTCATTTCCTCAAGTCTTCTTCTTTTTCCTCACAACCCTAAAAGTCTCATGAGTTGAGTAACCTAGGGTTCCAAGAGACAAACTAATTCATATTCACTCTCTATATCACCTAGGCCTTCTAGTTTAGCAAGCTAGTTGCCTTAATTACCTCGGATTTGAGGTTGGAGCTCGGACTATAGATTCTCGGGTGGATCGCCTTTTACTTGAGGAAGCCGATGAGGAAGCTTTGATCCGTTACGATCCTCGGAACCTACGATGACGAGAAGGACAGCGACTAAAAGACTCGAAGGACATGGTTTTGTGAGGTATAACTTTCATCCGAGTAGTTAAACCTCACACAGTATTTTGTTAGATAGGGTTTAACATCGATCCTGGAGTTCAAGTCCGTGCTGCGAGCTTTGAAAAATCGTTTTTTGAAAATTCCGCCTCCCTGCAGACACGCGGGATGCGTGACATGGACTTACATGTCGGAGACTATTGAATCCTGTGGTTCCATCCGTTGGAGATAGTGCCCTCAGAGTCAATTATTGGATCACAGGCACGTGATTGCAATGATTGAGGGAGGGCCTATACCGGTAGGACAGTCTTACTCAAGATGATAGTATGCTATCTGGTTTACCTTTATCATCGTGTACTGCTTCAGGTGACCTTACAGGTCACTATTACACGTTGATAGAGCCCCTAGGATTCTTGCTTGACTGCCAGCAGTATGAAGGCAATCATATACGTGGGAGCTGGTAGTCTATAAGCACATCCTTAAAAGGTCCCTAGTCGTGGGAGTTTCGAGACAGGGCATCGATACTCCAGAGTAGACTAGTGTATACAGTCGAGACCCCGACGAGGGGCGGTGGCCGGTCTCACAAGCCACTGGTGTCAGTTGGTTCACCTAAGATGTATACAGGTGCTCATTGGGTTATGAGTACACCGGACAGGACTCGCCGGGAACATGCAAGTTGGTCTTATACCTGACGTCAGATAGCAGTTCCCTGGTGACATGTGTACAGGTTAGTTCATCGACCTGAGATCGTCATTTGTCTCGTGTGAGTTCCTACTGTACTTTGATTACTACCCTACCACGCTCAAAGGAGACGTGCAAACAGGTTTTAGTTGGGTACAGTCCCGAGCCACATGGAGGCAGTGAGCGGATCTACAGGGGTTCGTCTCTCCCGGTACTGGGGGTGAGGTCGCGCTGTGTCTAGGAGAGCCATTGCACGAAGTCCTTGGCCAAGACAGGAGATTTACTGGTAGGTATTCCAGTAGTATCTCAGGGTGTTCTGGGCTACACTTCGACACGACTTGTACCGCTTTTGGGGGTCTGACTTTTACCAACCCCCTAGGTCCGCCATGCGATGCTCATAGACGAACGGACCGGACTGTACGGATATTGTCACTGACAGGCTCAGTAGGGTATCGGGTTGAGTTCGCTCACAGACGTCCCTTTTGGTCAATACCTGGTGGCCCGTTACGTATAGGCTAATACTTCTGACGTGTTAGTGGTTAAATCCACAGCCAAAGTATTGACGAGTCTTTAGAGTCCCCCACAGACCGTTTTCCCAAGTTTCGGGCGAAACGCTGTAGAGGCCGTATGGAGATATGGCAGGGTTCGATCTTATACGTGCGGTATTGCACAGATCATGATCGGATGGATAATACTAGCGGGCTTTGGTTTAAGCCGGATCCTAGTATTGTACAGTGTAGATTTTGTCTCTTTGCTGTTGTATTCAGTGGGAATACAAATGCGGGCATGTATATGCAGTCACGGGGTTTTCCTGTAATTTATTATGGGATCAGTTTTCTGAAGTTGCCAGTTTGCATTCCGTTCCGGCCAGTTTTCCTTTGTTCCTTCACGACCGGATTTTTCTGATGGAGGGGCTAATTTGTAATTATGCAAATTAGTTTTGTGGAGCGGGTTTCTTGTAAATGGTTTATCATGATAATTCAAAGCATCTTTGCTTTTCTTCTTTCATGATGGCTTGCTTTAATTGAGATGGGATTTGATGAGGATGTGTGGGTGATGTTTTGAAGTGAGGTTTGCTTTTGTTTATGATCACCCCTTTGATTTCCTACACTCACCTCCCTTGCATTTTTTCCTTCTCCATATTATGGCCGGCCACATTTTTGATGAGAGAGGGAGAGATTCATTTTTGGTATGAGGAAAAATGTTCATTTCATTCTTTGCTTGCTACATTACTTCTCACCTCTCTCAAAAGTTCATACTCTCCTCATCATCAAATGGCAACTTCACAACCCCATGAGGCAAAGTGATTCTACACTTCATCTACAGTTTTCTTGGGCACGTCGGCTCGCCAACTTCGTGCCCGAGTTGCCTCGGTCCAGAGGTGGGAGCCCATAAAAGAACCCGGCGATGTGGTGCCCGTTCCGACGAGGAGATGAAGACCGGAGGTTCCGCGAGGAGATCGGAGTGGAGGCGAAGACCGAAGGACTCGGATCGCTTGGTATAGCTCTCTACCCCATTTTCTAATTTGCTAGAGTTAGGTTAATGGCCCGATCCGGGATTTTAGTGCGCGGTGGTGCCGGTTTTTTCTAGTTTGAAAAGTTTTTCGTTTCCGCATTCCGGCGTCGGATTGACGGTCGGGGCGCCGCCATGCACTTACACCATCAAACCTTCAGTCGTGGTTTGTGTTTTTGGAATTTCTTCCAGTTCTACCGCACTCCCACTTATTTCTTTTGCAAGAAATTCCCTTTCTAAAAAGGCGGCATTCCGAGAAACAACAATCTTTTGTTACTCTGTGTGGTAGAATAGATATCCATTCGAATGCTTTGGATATCCCATAAACTTACACAAGACTGATCGTGTCTCGGTCTTGTCTGGGTTCTGCGTTTTAACAAAAATAGGAAAACCTCATATCTTAACACGTTTAAGATGTAAACTTTTTCCACTCTATATTTCATATGGAATCTTATGCACAGATTTGGAAGGAACTTGATTCAATAGATAAGCCGCGGCCTCAACTGAATACCCCAGAATGAAAGAGGTAACTCAGCATTACTCATCATGGTGTGAACCATATCCATAAGGGTGCGATTCTTCCGCTCCGATACACCATTGTGCTGTGGTGTATATGGAGGAGTAACCTGAGAGAAAATACTATTCGATTTTAAATATTCAAGGAATTCTGTGCTTAAGTATTCTCCTCCTCGATTAGATCGTGGGATTCTAATAGTTTTTCTTGTCTGGTTCTCTACTTCGCTTTTATATTATTTGAATTTCTCAAAAACTTCAGATTTGTGTTTCAACAAAAATACATATTCGAATCTAGAAAGATCATCAATGAATGTAATGAAGTATGAGAACCCATCCCTTTCATGTATAGATATTGGACCACATACACTATTATGTATGAGTCCTAAGTGCTCTGTAGCTCTTTCTCCATGTCCCATAAACGGAGTTTTGGTCATCTTTCTTTTGAGACAAAACTGATAAGTTTCATAAGACGAAAATTCGAACGAATCCAAATATCCATCTTTATGTAACTTAGCTAGTCTTTTCTTATCGATATGACCAAATCTACAATGCCACAAGTAAGCTTCATTCATATCTGAACTCTTCCTCTTGCACATGTTTTGTATATTGAAAACCGTGTTTTGATTAAGAACATAGATACCATTACATAATGTACCTTTTCCAATCAACACCTGATTGAGGTAAATGTTCATGATATTTCCATCTTGACAAAGTTATATCCATCTTTATTTAATAAAGAAACGAATATAAAATTGCAAAGCATAGAGGGTACATAGTAAAAGTTGTTCAAAATCAATATATTGCCATTTGTCAATGCCAGGTGATATTCGCCGACAGCAGCAGCATCAACTTGTTTTCCGTTCCCTACCCTAAGGGTCATATCACCTTTTTCCAGTGTACTACTATTATTTAACCCTTGTAATAAGTTACAGATGTGGGATCCTGATTCAGTATCCAATACCCAGAACGTAGAGCAGACTGAGAAATAGTTCTCAATAACTAACAGACCTAAAGAAGATGCATCAGAATGCTTCTTCTTCATCAGGGTTGTGTGGAAATCCTTGCATTCCTCTTTTTCATGCTCATACTCATGACAGTTGTCACAAGTTAGAGCAAAACCAACGTTCTCCAGCTCAGTATAATAAGCGGTTTTGGTCAAGTCATACATTTTATTATCTTGATTAAAACGTGACATGGTTGCTACATGGGAGGGGGGGGGGGGAGAGAGAGAGAGAGAGAAAAGAAATACTTAGCGTGCGCACTTGCAAGATTATATTGGTTTATTAATTTATCTAATCAGGATGGCTCCCACTATTTTCTCGAATTCTCCTTCAAACCTTAAAAGAAGAACTAGTCGGGACCATGTACACTTTACAAATTTGCTAACTGTTCAGCCAGGCTTGTGTTGATATTCCGAGGGAGGCTCCTTGTGCTTTCGCATGGACCTAATTAAATAATCCCATTTCCGCAGAGGTATAACCACGTTGACACCTTTCTAGACACCTGATGGGTTAGCTAGTTGTGAAGTGAAAATCTCTCGGGGGTGATACCTACTCACAGTGGGAATCTGGACCCAACTATCATCGCATAATAACCTTGATGGAAGCCACTCAAGTCATCACACTCCAGAAGGTATGCACACACATCCTTTATATTTAAAACTCCATAGTTTTTACTCCTAACGGCTTATGAACTTGACACAATCAATAAACCATAAGTCGCTAGTCAAGTTCAACCTACCATTTCTTGTTTGCTTTAGATCCACTCGCATAACCCTTGAAACAGTTAACAAGGTTACATGACTGTCCTAACCAATCACTTTGCATGCTACAAATAAGTATCACTTAGCTACCGTACACTATGCATTGACACAGTCAACAAACACAACATGAATACTAAGTACTACTCATAAGAAATGACGGAGGGCTACGACTGGTTTTAGTAAAGAAACCCTTAACGTAATGAACTTGATATCATTGAAGAAACTGCGTGGTTTTAAAAAGGAGTAGTTTAAGCTCCGTTTTTAAAATGAGTGGTTTTAAAGAAAACTGATTGGTTTTAAAAATTTGTTCCAACAACATCATTTTAGGTTTATTTCTTTGCATTATAAAGAATTAATACGGTCTATCATTTAATTTCCCATCACACCCGAAACAACGAAAATACAATGCAAATATATGCCATCTGCATTCGCCATGGGGCCTCGGATCTTTACCGTAAGATTACTTAACTTACAACATGGCAGAAGCAGGGCTAGCATGGATGCAAAACATATAAAAACATTTATTTATATATATAGTCATATCAGGCATGATTTAATCATCACAGGCATGTAATAAACATCACATGCATGTGGTAAACAACATGGAATAGCGGATAAAATTGGAGCTCCGCGTTTCATTTGAGCCGCAAATGAAACACAACATTCCCCGGTCGTGTGGATAGCCTGTACAATATCGGACCAAGACGCCTATGAGTATGGCAAGTTACCCGTCAATTCTGGATGTGAGACAACCCGCACTCAATGTCATGAGTAGGCCGCCTGACACTTCCTAGAACCCGGTAACTTGAGCACTCTTCCGTGGGTCAGCCTAAACCCCTACAAGTGCGTCGAGCAACCCGCCAATTCTAGAGCGAGGCGACCTGGTCTCAAATACCATGAGACGACCACCTACCACACTCTAGAACCTGGCTACTCGAGCACTTCTCCATGGGTTTATCCCAGTACAGAAATGAAATAATATACATCGGTGACATCGACCACATCCTTGTCGAATCCCAATAAAAGAATATACAACTGGCGGTAACGGCGACCACAAGTCGGACGCTCGCTCCGAATAAATAAATGTACATAAACTCAAAACTATACAAACAATATCACACGAAGGGCTATCCATCACAACAATCCGGCTAAAGTATCACAGAGATATATATACCAATACCACAAGCAACATATGTGCAACCCCGTCTAATCGAACATATAGCAATTAAACGATGTTTACAAACACATATATATCAACACAGATAATAAACGATGCCAAAATTTCGATCAAAAACTTTTCCGTAATGCACGAAAACCCAAAACATACTCACTGAAATCTGGGCAAAATTGACATATGTCAAAAATCTTATTTGCCAATGACTAAGACCCTACATGAAGCTCGAGCCAAACATGAGTTCTTTGGCCGATCAGGCTGGCCATTTGGTCGTCTGGGTCGGTCAGATTACCCTTGTTTGGGGTCATCTTCATAGCATGTCATAATTAAACCAAATACAGTCCATATTAATGCACCAAATAATTTTCAGAGATCATTTTGAAATCCGACAGAAACTTGGTTTTGAGGAAATAAAATACGTAAAGAATTCTGTTTCGAAACTTAAATATCGTCTACGGCTAGTTCTAGTGTTTGGGTGGCTCTGATACTAGTGTAAGTTCCTAGTGCTCACGCCGCTAGACTTGTGGCCAAGGCGGAATTGAAAACAACGATTTTTAAACAAGCACTAGCAACTAAAAACCCTAGAAATCGAACCAAACACTAAACCAGCAAACTACTAGAGCTAAACTACCAGTTGAGGGGGCTAGCTATCTTTGTAGCATGTCCACCTCCTGTGGAAGACCCTCTCAAGGCTCCGAGTCGTCGGGAACAAGCTTACAAAGCAACCATCCTTCGTTGAAGATGATCCACCTGAATGAGACACCAATACAAGTTCTAGCTTCACTCAAGTGTGAACTTTAATGAAGAAACTTGATTTCTAGATTTGCTAGGGATAAAAATCAAGTGATGTAATGAAGTATTTCTCTTGCTTTATCTTTTTTTCTCCTTTCTTTTTTCTTTTAGAAGTCTTCGGATAAGATGAAGAAAGAAGAGAGTGTGAGCGTATCAAAGCCCATCCCTTTTCCTTGCTCTTATTCTTAAGTGAAGTGGTGAATCAAAAGCATGACTCACCTCATGACTTATGAGCATACACCCTTCACTAAACTTCTAAAATGAGATGAGAAAAGAATATGTATGTATATGTACACATATACATATATAAATACATACACCCGTATAAGTATCAAATACACATACCCATATTTGTATCGAAATATAAATAGCCATATTCATATCAAGATACAAATACCCGTATTCATACAAATACATGTATTCATACAAATACACGTATTCGTATAAATAGCTGTATTCGTATCAAAATACAAATACCAAAAGAGAGAAAATGAGAGATATAATACTAGCTCATATATATATGTGATAATCCGGCTATCTATCAAATATCGGCTATCTTTCAAATCTGCTTGTATTATCAAAACATTCGATTAAAGTATGTCTATCAACTACACGTTTTTAATCGAACTCCCGTACATATCACCATACGTACACAACATTGTTTCACCTGAGCCGGAAAACCATCTATGTGGGACTCTAAAAACTCAAAAATACACTGGCTGTAGTTACTGGATAAAATCCATAAGCACAAGCACGTCAGTGGCACTAGCTGTACGTAACGGCTACCTAGGTATCCATCGAAAGGAAGGTCAACAAGCAAGTTCATCCAAACCCCTATTGAGCCTATAAGTGATAATCTCTGTACAGTCTGGTCTCTTCGTTTGAGAGTGTTGCATACCGGGTCTAGGAGGTGGATAACGTCAGACCCCTAATAACCCGATAAGTCATGCCAATATGGCTCAAGACCATCCCGAAAAACTACTGATCTCATTATCAGTAAATATCATCTGCCTTGACCAAGGTCTTATGGTGTTGGACAACCATGCACTGCGCGACATCGACTCCCTATACCGGGAGAGTCGAATCCCTTCCGATCTCTCACTGCCTCCATGTGGTTCGGGACTGTACCCAACTAAAACCTATTTGCACAACTCTTTAAAGCCGTGGTAGGGTAGTAATTAAAGTACAGTGGGAACTCACATGCGACAAATGATGATCTCAGGTCAACATACAACCTATACTCATGTCACCAGAGAACTGCTATCCAACGATAGGTATAATACCATCTAGGAGTTCTCGGTGAGTCCTTCCAGTGTAACTCATTCTCCAATGAGCACCTGTATACATCTTTGGTATTAAACACCAATGGCTGTGGGACCAATTATCGTCCCTCATCGGGGTCAAGAAACGTATACACTAGTTTACTATGGAATATCGATGCCAAGTCTTGATACTTTTATGACTGGGGATATTTAAGAATGTGCTTATGGATTACCCAGCTCTCACAAGTATGATCGCTATCATAATGCTGGTAGTCAAGCATAGATCCTACGGGCTTTATCAACATATATTAGCGATATGTAATAACCAGTAAAACATATACATATGTTAAGATAAAGACATAGCAAATAGCATTTTATCATATTGGGCAAGATTGTCCTATACATACATATCCGTAGTATCCAATACAATAATGGCATCTATGGAATACATATCCAACAATATGTATGCTTTATGCCTTTTAGAATTGATAGGCAATTAATTTAAAGATGGAAATCAAGAAAAGGAAAGATTATTATTTAAAACACCATGATTCTAAACCCTAGGTTTTCTGTATCTTTAGAATCTATTTTATTTGCTATTTATTTTCTTCTACATATTGCTTTTCATTAGTATAATTCTTTAAATCAATTTTAAATCTTTAATACGCTAGATTTAACTAAAATTGCCCTCTTTCTTATGGATCGATCCACAAGTGCAACAATTGACAACCATGCACTTGCGGTATAAATTTAAGACTAAGAAAATCATCATCATCTACCGGTGCAAGGTGTTGGATATGTATGCCCTAAAAGCCTGTATTGTATACGATGCTAGGGATACGTATGTACGGGACAATTTTGCTCAGTTGTATATAATATATTATTTGAGTTGTCTTTATCTTAATATGTGTATTTTTCTCTTGTTTCTTTATATTTCTTACACATATTGATAAAGACTCGATACAGTAGCATACTATTATGGTTTGACTTTATCTTAACATATGCATATGTTATATTCGATATCACATATGGTGGATTCATGTTGATAAAGCCCATAGGATTTTTCTTGACTACCAGCATTATGATGGCGATCATATTTGTGGGAGTTGGGTAGTCCATAAGCACATCCTTAAAGGTCCCAAATTGCATAAGTATCAAGACCAGGCATCGATATTCCAGAATAGACTTGTGTATACGTTTCTAGATCCCGACGAGGGGCGGTGGTTGGTCCCACAACCATTGGTGTGATCACCTAAGATTGTATACAGGTGCTCACTGAGGGTGAGTACACTGGACGGACTCGTCGAGAACCTTTAGAGGGTATTATACCTATCGTCAGATGGCGGTTCTCAAGTGACATGAGTACAGGTTAGCCTTTAGACTTGAGATCATCATTTATCTCGTGTGAGTTCCTACTGTGCTTTGATCACTACCTTACCACGGTTCTACCTCGTGCAAACAGGTTTTAGTTGGGTACAGTTTCGTGCTACATGGAGGCAGTGATTGATTTTCAGGGATTCGTCTCTCCCGGTATTGGGAGTCGATATCGCATTGTGTCCGGTTGGCCAGAACCATAAGACCTTGGCCAAGGTAGTTGATATTTACTGATGGTTAGATCTGTAGTTTCTCGGATTAGTCATGAGCTACATCGACACGACTTATCGGATTAGTAGGGGTTTGATGTTTACCATCCCCTAGACCCAATATGCGATACTCTTAGATGAAGAGACCAGACTGTACGGAGATTGTAACGGATAGGCTCAGTAGGGGTTCGGATGAGTTTGCTCGTCGGCCTTCTTTTCGACAGGTACCTGAATAGCCATTATGTACAGCTAGTGCCACTGACGTGCTTGTGGTTAAACCCACTGCCGGCGTACTGTCGAGTCTTTAGATTCCCACACAGAGAGTTTCTCTGGTTCAGGCGAAATGATATAGTAGCCATATTTTGATATGTGCAGAGTTCTGATCGAATGATGATATTAGCCGGCTTAGAATTTAGCCAGATTATTAAATCACGTGTTGATTTAATAATTTACATATATTTCGATATGTATATTCTAGTGTTATCCGGGCTTTCGATTGGACGGTTGATAATATTATTAAATCAGGTATTGATTTAATAATTTACATATACCTATTTTGATATGTATATTCTAGTATTATGATCTTTGTATTATTCTATCTCTTTGGGTGTTCGTATTTTGATACAAATACGGGTATGTATATACGATAGAATGTATTCCGTATTTATACGGAAAATATTCTAGAAGGTGGACACCTCATTTTTGATTTATCCATTTATTCTTTTAAATGGAAATGAGGTGTAAAGGTACTGAGGTGAGAATGGTGAGAACCATGCTTGAATAGTCTTGACAAATGAATTGTATATTCATTTGTGCAAACTATTCAAGTATGGTTGCTAGATTTTTATTGAAAAAAGGAGTTATACAAAACCATGCTTCATTTGATTTTTGACACTAGAGTTATCTCATTCTCACCATGAGCTTCTCTCCCCTCTCTAGCCTTTCTTGAGTTCCTCCTCCTTCTTCTTGATCTTCCTCCCTACTATCTCATGAGTTGAGAATCAAGGGAGGAAGAGAGATAAAAATACACTAGAAAACTCACTATATCATCTTAGCAACCTAGCTTAGCAAACTAGGTTGTTTGAGTTGCTTCATTAGTGAAGCTAAGCTTGAACTACAAACTCTCGGGTGGATCATCTATGATCAAGAAAGCCCTCAAGCCAGGTTGATCAAGGATCCTTAGGAGCTTAAGAAGAGGAGTGAAGATTCGAAGGACACATATCTTCTGGTATAACCTCTCTATCACAGTTGCTAGATATCTTTAGTTTGCTAGTTTTAATGTTCGGTAAGATTCTAAGATGTGTTTTCTAGCGCCGGTTTTTTAAAAGTCAAAGTTTTTCGTTCCGGAATGGCCGTAGTCAGCGACTAAGGCGCTAGGAATCCCAACATGGTATCAGAGCTACCCAAACATTAGAAATTAGTAGTAGACGATGCTTTAGTTTCAAAACAAAAAATTTCCAATTTTCAAAACCCCATTCTCTGTCCAAATTTTTTGGCCTCTGATAACTTTTTAAACAAGTGCAGAGGCTTACTCTTGAAAAGATAGTGACACACGATGAAAACGAGGATATTTGACCATAAGAAAACCACCAAAATTCCCCAAAAAACTGCTATGGGCGGTTTACTGTTCATGTTAGGACCTCGTTTTCTTCCAGTGTATTAGGTTTTGGAAATTGGTATTTTTAGTCTTGTTTGATTTACCCCAGATTTCACTTATTGTTATCTTTGCTTTGGGGCAATTGGAAAGTTTAGAATTTGAAATTTTGCATCATTAATATTTGTGATGTGGTGTATGTATTTTCAAACGTCGTCTATTTTCTATATGTCATTTAGAAAGGGTTGCACATACTTGCTTATACTGCTGTGATGTTTATATCTATGATGGTTTATTCGGATTGTCGTGTTGGATAGCCCCTAGTGCAATGGTAGTTGTACAGTTTAGATTCATTTGTATATTCATTATTACGGGGCGAGCGTCTGACATGTAGACTGCCGTCTCTGCCAGTTTGTATATTTTTTTATTGGGGCACGCCTGGGTTGAAGTCGATGTCACCATTTGTATATATATTTTTCTTTTTTGTACTTAGATTACCACACCGAGGAGTGCTCGAATAGCCAAGTTCTAGAGGGCAACAGGTCTGCATCTCATAGCGTTGAGATGGAGGGGGCCTTACTCTAGAATTGGCGGGCTGTTCACCGCACTCGTAGGGGTATAGGATAACCCACGGAGGGGTGCTCAAGTTACCGGATTTCGTGAAGTGCTTGGGTGGCTCATTCACTTTGTTGATTGGGATTGTCTCACTTTTGGGATTGGCGGGTAACTTGCCGTGCTTGTAGGGGTCTAGGTTCTTTATTGCACAGGCTATTCATACGACCGGGGAACATCGAGTTTCATTTGTGGCTCAAATGAAAACTGGGGCACCTAGATTATCCGCTATTCCATGTTACTTATTGCTATTCTGTGATGTTGCTTACAAATCATGCCTGGGATGAATAGTTATATATATATATTTATATATACTAGTACATGTTGTATATGTTTTGCATCCGCGCTAATCTAGCCCCCGCTCTGCTGGTAGTTAAGTAACCTAATGGTGCATGACGGGGCCCCGTGGCGAATGCGGATGGCGTATACGTATATTTTATTTTTATTCTTTTCTGATGTGATTGGATTTAATTGATGGGACTGCATTAATTTTAATTAATGCAAGGAAAAAGAAACCTAAGAAATGTTGTTGGAACAACATTTCGAAAAACTATAATCATATTCTTTCGCTTTGTATAGTGGTATTTGGTTAGGAATATCCAGCACCTCATTCGAGGAGGCAAGAGCCTAGATCCCTTTATGGGGAGTGACCTCTTGAGCAAAAGATTACGTTACTATAAAATACTCGGTTTTCTTCAAAACCACTAGTTTTTAAAAACGGAGCCTAAACCACTCCTTTTCAAAAGTACTTGGTCCCTTTAACGATATCAAGTTCATTACGTTAAAGGGTTTTTCGCCAAAAACCCAGCCGTAGCCCTCCATCATTTCAGATAAGTAGCAGTTAGTATTCGTGCTATATAGGTTTGTCTCTATCAAGGCATAGTGTACGGTAGCTAAATATTGCTTATCTGTTGCATTTTGATGCGATTAATTAGGACAGTCGCATAGACACGTTGGTCTCTATCAAGGGTTTATGTGGGTGGGTCTAAATTAATCCAAGATAATGATGGGTTGAACTTGACTTGCGACTTTTGGTATGTTGGCCTCTATCAAGACCATATGATGCTTAGGGCAAAAACCACATCGGGAGTATAAAATATATAGCAAACTTGCTAGTGTTGCATACCTTCTGGAGTGTGGTAACTAGAGTGGCTTCCATCTAAGTTATCACGCGATGATAGTTGGATCCCGATCCCACTGATGAGTAGGATTACTCTTGGGAGATATTTTTTACTTCACAATTAGCTAACCTATTAGGTGTCTAGAAAAGTGTTAACAGGGCTACGCCTCTACGGAAACAAGTAGGTCTGTGCAAGAGCACAGGGAACCTCCCTCGGAGTACCAACACTCATCTGGCTGAACGATTAGCGAACTTGTAAGGTGCGAATGATCCCGACTAGTTTTCCTTTTAAGGTTTGAAGGAAAATTCGAGGAAACAGCGGGTGCCATCTTGATTAGATAAACTAATAACCAATCTAATCTTGTAAGAGCCCACACCGAGTGTTTATTTTCTCTCTCTCTCACCAGGTAGTAACCATATCACGCCCTAATCAAGATAATAAAATGTTTGATTTGACCGAACCAGCTTATTACACTAGGCTGGGGAACGTCGGTTCGGCTCAAACTTATGACAACCGTCACGAGTATGGACAAGGGAAAGAGGACTGTAAGGAATTCCAGATGACCCTATTGAAGGAGAAGCATTTTAATGCAGCTTCTTCGAGTGTATTTGTTATTGAAAACTGTTTTTCGGTCAACCCTATCTCTTAGGTACTAGATGCCGGATCAGGATCTCATATCTGTAATTTATTATAAGGACTGAGAAAAAGTAGAATGGTTGGACCGGGTGATATGTCCCTCAGAGTAGGGAACGAAGCACAAGTTGATACTGCTGCCGTCGGTGAATAACACCTAGTATTGCCACGCGGCAATACTATGATTTTGAACAACTGCTACTATGTACCTTCTATGCTTTGCAACATCATATCAGTTTCTTTACTTGATAAAGATGGATATAACTTTGTTCTAGATAGAAATATCATGAACATTTATCTTAATCAAGTATTGGTTGCAGAAGGTACACTGTGTAATGGTATCTACATTTTAAATCAAAATACAGTTTACAACATATAAAACATACGCAAGAGGAAAAGTTCAGATACGAACGAAACTTACTTGTGGCATTGTAGACTTGGTCATATCGGTGAGAAAAGATTAAGTAAGTTGCATAAAGATGGATATCTGAATCCGTTCGAATTTTCATCTTATAAAACTTGTCAGTATTTTCTCAAAAGAAAGATGACCAAATCTCCATTCACCGGACATAGAGAAAGAGCTACAGAGCTCTTGGGACTCATACACAGTGATGTATGTGGTCCAATATCTATACATGCAAGGGATGAGTTCTCGTACTTCATTACATTCACTGATGATCTCTCTAGGTTCGGATGTATTTCTCATGAAACAAAAATTTGAATCTTTTGAGAAGTTCAAAGAATTTAAAAGCGAAGTAGAAAACCAGACAGGAAAAAGTATCAAGATCCTTTGATCTGATCGAGGAGGGTAGTACTTGAGTACGAAATTCCGGAACTTTCTAAAAGAGAATGGTATTCTCTCTCAGCTTACTCCTCAGTATACATCACAACACAACGGTGTATCGGAGCGGAAGAACCATACTATATTGGATATGGTTCACTCCATGATGAGTAATGCTGAATTGCCTCTTTAATTCTGGGGACTTGCGCTT
This sequence comes from Agapanthus africanus, assembly GCA_030015575.1. Classification (NCBI taxonomy): domain Eukaryota; kingdom Viridiplantae; phylum Streptophyta; class Magnoliopsida; order Asparagales; family Amaryllidaceae; genus Agapanthus; species Agapanthus africanus. Next base: position 886,399,910 of record JASDDO010000019.1, on the reverse strand, counting down.
GAAACAGCAGCATATCTATTGAATCAGGTTCCATCTAAATCCGTGCTTAAGACTCCATATGAAATATGGAGTGGTAAAAAACTATGTCTTAAACGAGTTAAGATATGGGGTTGTCAGATCGATGTTAAAAACCAGAATCCGGAAAAACTTTAGGCACGATCAGTTTTATGTAAGTTTGTGGGATATCTCAGGCATTCGAATAGATATCTATTCTACCATGTCTGTCACGATCCGAAGGTACGGAACGTGACTGGCACTTAAATTACGAAACGTCTCAAGGCGTAACGTAATCTAAGTAAGCCAAAACCTAAAACTCTAAACCTTTTAAAGAAATAAAGTGAAGGAAAAATTATTTAAAGAAAATGATTTAAACCAAAAAAGTCGCATTAATATTTTAAAAACATCAAAATTTTCCGAAAATTTCGGCAAAGTCTCCTTTGTAAATACTGGCCCCAAAACAGGTACAAAACATATAAATAAATAACGGCATCCCCAAGCGGTAGCTAGCTACTCGTCAAAGGCAGAATCACAACCACAAGCAATGAATATATCATAATAATGCGAAATAAGTATAAAAGCATAAAAGCATCACGTCGGCTAAAGTGAGCATCGACACCAAACCACAATTACAAGTCTCAAGTCTCACCGTCTAGTCCAACATACAAGGGTAGATGGAGTATACTAGATACAAATAAAATACACGGTGGGAGCAAAAGAAAATCCTTCAAGACCCACCTATGAGCAAGCTGCAAGCCGAAGCAATCGAGCGGAAAAGAAAGTACACCCGCCGCTACTATGCTGGCAGGTCAGACCTGCAAGATACTGTGGCACACCGGGGATGAGTTGCCAACTCATGAGTAGTAAGTAACATCTAATAAGGCTATCGTAAGCATGCACGCAAATACGTCACATCCTACATATATACCTATATGATGAGATGCACTAGTATGTCATGCAACATGAATGCATAATCAACATGAACCTGAATATGTTTGGTATGAGAAAATATTTATTTTCATCCTAGAAAAACTCCTGTGAAATAACTGAAGTAACATCAATGAAATTGGTAGAAATCGGAGTCAAGTATCGACACAAAATATGTATATCTCAATGTCTCAATATCTCATATCTCTGTATCTCAAATCTTAATATCTCTATATCTGTGTATCTCAAATCTCAATATCTCAATATCTCGGGCTCCGGCAGTCCGGATCAGCCCATAACATCAAATCACATGACTATGGTCGGTATCCTCCTGATATCCGCCATGTCATAAATAACCGGTAGGTAGTGCTTCCTTGTCGGGCTCAACGCCATCATCTGCGAATCTTCTTGCCCCGGGATACCATACCGGGTCCACCATGTACCCACAGACGGTACATCCTCCTCCTCGAATCAGGTAAATGATACTGCTCAAGACCCGAGAAAACTCATGGCGGACGCCACACACATCACATCACGAGAAAACCGCAAATTTCTATTTTTTCTAAATGATAATAAGTTTATAAAATTCTAGCGGTATTCTCCAAAATCCAGAAATCTTATCAATACTGAGATCCTCAAGAAGAATCGCAATATCAAAACATGTCGATAATGATGGAAATCTATGATATGATAGTATATACCATGCGAAGTACGGCCAGAAACTATGCATGAATCATGATGCAATGAAGTATGTATAAATGTCTAACAATTATACGTATCCATCTTAATAAAATGAATATGCAAGTATAAATCTACGGATTATATACGATGCATATGCACAATTAATGATTCTAAGCAAGTTCTATAGTGTTCGTGACATAACAATTACCAATGGCGTGTGTGTTCGCATAAATAGTGCATGTGTGGCATGAACCAATGGTAATGGTGCAAGTGTCCTATGAGATGGTATCTCACACACACACGCGCGCGCGCGCGCGCACACATATATATATACGAGATGATGCAATGCAATGAGATGCATAACTAGGAGACTACACATATAATGCAAGTATTTTAAGTAATACTAAACCATTGGGTGCCTCGCGCCATCTAGACGATCCCCTATAGATGTGTACATCTACTCACCGGGACGCCTCGGCTAATCCGATCCGATCTCAGCTTTATCTTTCCGCGCCACGTCCGACGTCTCTGCACCCGATCCTAGAATCGTATACAAGCAATTAAGAGAATGAATATACGATTAGTAGCGGACACAAACGTCACAAGTCAATCTACGCGCACAACAAGACGCGCACATACACTTGGTGCACAAACGCGCTCGCGACAACGCTATAACTACAACTAGGGTCGCTAAACGGGACAACCCCCAAGCCTAAAACCTACTCGCACCAATCGCGCATTCGTAACACACTAATTACATTAGGAATTAGGTTGTATGTCACGAAAAACCTTAATTTTATTTAAATCGATTTATTTCAAAAAAACCTAGTAAGCATCAATTTCCATTTTTATTCAAAACTTGATGTTTTAACAAATCTAGTGGCCAAAATGATCACTTAATATCTTAATTATGCCACACAAACCCTAACTAAATTTTTATCTCACAAATTTATATTAATCCTAAAAACCTAGTTTGAAAAATAGCTTAATTAGAACAATTTTAAATGTAACAATTAACAAATTAGCAACTAGATTAGGTTTTAGCATGTCTTAAGATGTGAAACTAGACATTGCAACAAGTTCATGTGACATAAACCCTAACTTTAGTTCAAAACCTTCTCTTGAAATTCCAAAACTTGAAATCAATACTATATTAATACCTAATTAAGCTTGATTTAAGAAATTAACCAACAATTAACCAAAGGTTTAAGATTATACCTCCACAAATTTTGAGACCTAGCATGCAATCTTAGCTTCCCAAATTGCTCTGTTTTGCTCCAAGATCCTTGCAAGTTTGGCGAAAGAATATTGGGTAAAGGTTTAATTAGGGATTTGTGGAATTTTGTGTGGATTTTTGAGTGAATTTGAAGGATTTTTGAAAGTAAAGTGAAGTAGGGAAATGGTGAAGGGGCTACTTGTTGGGGTCAAAATTTGCACCCCGGTTGACCAAGCCAAAGTCAAGGTCAACCCCAAGCCAGGTGGGCCCAAGCCCAGGTCAAGCGGGCCCATGCCCAAGTCGAGCCCGCGGCCAGCCTCCCCATGCCAACATAAAAATCATGTAATAAATAATTTTAATGTAATTTTTTAATGCATGAATGAGCATAAAGCCAAATTTTTGTAAAGCCCATGGCTTATGTGCAAAAAGAAATGGCATATGAGCCATGGGATGGGCAAAATACCATTTTGTAAAGCCCAAGGGGCTATATGTAAATGTGTAAGCCTATATAAGGCAACATGATGATGAATAAAGATATATTTTTTCATTCCCTCAAAAATCTAGGGTTCTTTATGCCTCCTTCTCCTTCCTCAAGGTTCTAAACCTTTTTCTTTCTTTTGAATTAAATAAAGAGCTTTACCCTTCCTCTTCCAAAATTAAATAGTTTTTCACCATAAAACCCACAAAGGGGAGCTCAGATCTTTCATTAGATCTCAAAAAGGGAGGTTTTTAAGATCTCACCCCACTTGTTCTTCAAGAACCGGCCAACAAAGAGGAGGAAGAAGGAGACCCATCTCCAAAAATCCCACTTTAAGGAAGATCTAAGGCTCAAGGGAGAAGCCCTTCATCAGCTCCAAAAATATCTTAGGAGTTCAACTCCATAAGTCAAATCGGGAGCACAGCTCCCGGTGCAGAGACCAAGTCTCTCTTGCTGCAGACGCCTAGCGCCCACGTGCCAGGCACGTGGTGCGCCGGCGCTCTGGCGCACAGCGCCCCCGTGCCTGGCACGTGGGGCGCCAGCGTCTTCTCCCACGCATCCTTTGGATGCCCTCTCCCTTTTTTATTACACACACACACACATATATGCACACACACACATACTCCACCACACTATTCCCTTTAGAAAAAATTTCTATTGGGGTGCTGCCCTGCACCCCGCAAGGGGACTGCTAGCCCCCTTGACCCCCAGCCCTCTATCCGGGTAGCGAGACCCTCGTAAAAACTCTGTGAGGCCCCCGATATATCCAAAACCCCTTTAAAACACAACACTGCACATTGAGTTCGCATGACCAGTTTAACCCGTTAATCGGAGGTTCCTTCGCTCTAAAGGCGATGGGTAATTAATGACAGCTTAGTCCGCGGCTGCCGGAGATTCGGATCCCCACAATCAATAAACCCTAGCCTACTCTAGGCAGGGGGAATCTATAATGCACCTGACAAGCGCACGCGCATTCCCATCTCAATGGGGTGACGAAAAACACCCTACAAATTTTGGCACGCCCGGTGGGACCTATCACTCCTCCCATATTTCAGGTTAAACGTTCATGCGAGCTCAATCAATGTACATATCGATTGTCTATATTGAAATCATGTTTCTATTTGCAGGGTTAACAATTTCTAATTGCCATCTTCGAACGCAAGTTGGTATTTGAACGACTTTCCTTGGCCCCAGCTGGGAGCAAGGCCATCAACACCGACAAAGTAATAAGGCATCTCGGGCAAGCTCCATCGGTGCCCCTGAAAACTGCTCAATCGGGTATCTTCTCTAAGCTTCCGATCTAATAGACCCCTAAGTCATTAAACTGGGAGCGATTGACCGCCACGTCATTAAACTGGGAACAGTCGACCTCTAAGTTGTTAAACTGGGAATGTAAAAAAATGTGTAAATAAAAAAAAGGAATGCGTAAATAAATAAATAAAAAGAAAAGCCGAAATGATGGGGCAACTCGCAATAAAAATCAGCGAGTAAAATAAAGATGAAAAATAAAGCCGAAATGATAGGGCAGCTGCGAATAAAAGCCGATATGATAGGGCAATCGCGACCTTCGCGATAAAAAAAATGAAATGATAGAGCAAAAAAAAACCCTCCAAATGGCGGATGATGAGTCGCTCCTGGTACTATATTCCAGTACAGCGATGCAGACGCCAACCAAATTCCAAATCTCCAACAGCGAATGATGAGTCACTCCTGGTACCATATTCTAGTGCAGCGATGCAGACGCCAACTAAAATCCAATTTCCCAAAATTCTCCCGGCCCTACGGTTGGTCCTCGAGTTGACTACCGTATACAATCCATGGGCTCAAATAATTCTCATCATACCCATGCCCCACCGCAATCACCAGTTACGCGGCTAGACTCCGCCCTTGGAATTATGCTCCATTTAGGAAGACCTACTCATGTGTCCTCACGATACATGAGGAGAACAAACCTTCGTGGGATCCTTACGACTCATAAAGGAAAAACACACTTGGGAGTCCCCACGACTCCTAAGGAGAAAATACACCTGCGGGATCCTTACGACTCATAGGAAGAAAATGCTTTTATGGGACCCTTACGGCTTATAAAATTGAAAAATCTTAGGTGATAGGGATCTAAACCTGTCTCCTAAGCCATCGCTTCCCAACAGGAAAAGGAAAATGATGAGTTGCTCCTGGCATTATTCTAGTGCAGTAATGCAGATGCTGACCAAAAACCCAAATCCCAAGTTTTCCCAACGGCGAATGATGAGTCGCTCCTGGTACCATATTCCAGTACAGTGATTCAGACGCCAACAAAGTCCCGAAATTCTTCTGGCCCTACGGTCTGGATCATACATCCTGCAAAGCCGTATACAATTCACGGGCATAAAACGATCCTAATCTCTCCCAAGTCCTACCGGCGGGACGACATTCAAAGTCCCACCGGCGATGAAGATTTCTAAAAAAAAATGGGTATGTCCACAAGCAAAATGGGCACGGATGAAAACTCGAAAGGGCTCCGTGAGTAAAAACAACAGGACTGCCGGCGAGTTTGTGAAAACCTGAAAGGGTGCAAACTCGTGAAAAAGAGATGAAATGCACTCGCAAAGTCCTATCGACTTTGTGAGGTGAAAATACACCTACGAGATCCTTTTGACTCGTAGGGAGAAAATGCTTTTATGGGACCCTCACGGCCCATAAAATTGAAAGACCTTAGGTGATAGGGATCTAAACCTGTCTCCTAAGCCACCAATTTCCAAATCCTTCGGGGCAAATGATGAGTTGCTCCTGGCATTATTTCAGTGCAGCAATGCAGATGCCAAACCAAAACCGAATCCTCAAATCCACTCATGGTAACTGATGATTTGCTTATGGTACCATATTCCAGTGCAGCAATGCTGATGTCAAGAAAAATCAAATCAAGCCAACAACCTCTGCAGCGGAATCATGCTTCATCTCAGAATGTACCCCGTGTCGAAATCATGCTTCGCCTCAGAGTATCCACCTTCCCCATCGGAATTATGCTTCGGCTCGGAATCAACCAGCGACCTCCTTGTCGGAATTAAGCTCTACCTCGGAATCAAGTCGACCAACAAGCTCCGCGCCGGAATCATGCTTTGTCTCAGAATGTACCCCGCGTAGAAATCAAGCTTCGTCTCGGCGTATCTACCCTCCCTGTCGAAATTATGCTTCGTCTTGGAATCAAGTCAGCCAACAGGCTCTGTGCTGGAATCATGCTTCGTCTCAGAATGTACCCCGCGTCAAAATCAAGCTTCGTCTCGGCGTATCTGCCCTCCCTGTCGAAATTATGCTTCATCTCGGAATCAAGTCAGCCAATAGGCTCTGCTCCAGAATCATGCTTCGTCTCAGAATGTACCCTGTGTCGAAATCATGTTTCACCTCAGAGTATCTGCTTTCCCTGTCGAAATTATGCTTCGCCTGGGAATCAACCTCTGCATCAAAATTATGCTTCGGTCAGAATGTTTTCCGCTCGTCAGAATTATGCTCCGACTCTTTGGAATCATGCTCCGCTTTTCGGAATGATGCTCCGATCCCTGGAATCATGCTCCGCTCTTCGGAATGATGCTCCGATCCCTGAAATCATGCTCCGCTCTTTGGAATGATGCTCCGAACTCTCGGAATTATGCTCCGACTCTTCGGAATGATGCTCCGATCCCTGGAATCATGCTCCGCTCTTCGGAATGATGCTCCGATTCCTGGAATCATGCTCTACTCTTCGGAATGATACTCCGATCCTGGAATTATGCTCCAACCCTCGGAATTATGCTCCGACTCTTCGGAATGATGCTCCGATCCCTGGAATCATGCTCCGCTCTTCGGAATGATGCTCCGATCCCTGGAGTCATGCTCCGCTCTTCGGAATGATTCTTCGATCCATGGAGTCATGCTCCGCTCTTCGGAATGATGCTCTGATCTCTGGAGTCATGCTCCGCTATTCGGAATGATGCTCCGATCCCTGGAGTCATGCTCAGCTCTTCAGAATGATGCTCCGATCCCTGGAATCATGCTCCGATCCATGGAGTCAGGCTCCGCTCTTCGGAATGATGCTCCGATCCCTGGAGTCATGCTCCACTCTTCGGAATGACGCTCCAATCTCTGGAGTCATGCTCCGCTCTTCGGAATGACGCTCCGATCCCTAGAGTCATGCTCCGCTCTTCGGAATGATGCTCTGATCCCTGGAATCATGCTCCACTCTTCAGAATGATGCTTCGATCCCTGGAATCATGCTCCGCTCTTCGGAATGATGCTCTGATCCCTGAAATCAAGCTCTGCTCTTCGGAATGATGATCCGATCCCTTCGGAATCATGCTCCGCTCTTCGGAATGATGCTCCGATCCTTGGAATCATGCTCCGCTCTTCGGAATGAAGCTCCGATCCCTGGAGTCATACTCCCCTCTTCGGAACGATGCTCCGATCCCTGGAATCATGCTCCGCTCTTTGGAACGATGCTCCGATCCCTGGAGTCATGCTCCGCTCATCGGAATGATGCTCTGATCCCTGGAGTCATGCTCCACTCTTCGGAATGATGCTCCGATCCCTGAATTATGCTCCGACCCTCGGAATTATGCTCCGATTCCTGGAATTATGCTCCGACCCTCAGAATTATGCTCCGATTCCCGGAATTATACTCCCGGGATGATGCTCCGTCCCTGGAATGATATTCCACCTCGAAGTCCAACTTCAAGATCCATCAATTTCATGCACACAACTCATATACGTGGTGTGCATTTATTGATGGGGGGTACTTTGTTGGCGTCAAAATTTGCACCCCGGTTGACCAAGTCAAAGTCAAGGTCAACCCCAAGCCAGGTGGGCCCAAGCCCAGGTCAAGCGGGCCCATGCCCAAGTCGAGCCCGCGGCCAGCCTCCCCATGCCAACATAAAATTGATGTAATAAATAATTTTAATGTAATTTTTTATGCATGAATGGGCATAAAGCCCATTTTTTGTAAAGCCCATGCCTTATGTGCAAAAGGAAATGGCACATTAGCCATGGATGGGCAAAATGCCATTTTGTAAAGCCCAAGGGGCTATATGTAAATGTGTAAGCCTATATAAGGGAACATGATGATGAATAAAGATATATTTTTTCATTCCCTCAAAAATCTAGGGTTCTTTGTGCCTCTTTCTCCTTCCTTAAGGTTCTAAACATTTTTCTTTCTTTTGAATTAAATCAAGAGCTTTACTCTTCCTCTTCCAAAACTAAATAGTTTTTCACCATAAAACCCATAAAGAGGAGCTCAGATCTTCCATTAGATCTCAAAAATGTGAGGTTTTTAAGATCTCACCCTACTTGTTCTTTAAGAACTGGCCAACAAAGAGGAGGAAGAAGGAGACACATCTCCAAAAATCTCACTTTGGGAAAGATCCAAGGCTCAAGGGAGAAGCCCCTTCATCTGCTCTAAAAATATCTTAGGAGTTCAACTCCATAAGTTAAATCAGGAGCACAGCTCCCGGTGCAGGGACCAAGTCCCTCTTACTGCTGGCGCCTAGCGCCCACGTGCAAGGCACGTGGTGTGCCGGTGCTCTAGCGCCTAGCGCCCGGTGCCAGGCACGTGGTGCGCCGGCGCTCTGGCGCACAACGCCCGCGTGCCATGCACGTGGGGCGCCGGCGCTCTGGCGCACAGCGCCCGCATGCCTAGCACGTGGGGCGCCGGCGCCTTCTCCCACGCATCGCACTGGTGCACAGCGCCCATGTGCCTGGCACGTGGGGCACCGGCGCTCCGGCGCACAGCGCCCGCGCCTTCTCCCACGCATCCTTTGGATGCCCTCTCCCTTTTTTATTACACACACACACATATGCACACACACACATACTCTACCACACTGTTTCATTTAGAAAAAATTTCTAACGGGGCGCTGTCCCGCACCCCGCAAGGGGCGCTAGCCCCTTGACCCCCAGCCCGCTATCCGGGTAGCGGGACCCCCGTAAAAACTCTGCGGCGCCCCCGATATATCCAAAACCCCTTCAAAACACAACACTGTACATTGAGTTTGCATGACCAGTTTAACCCATTAATCGGAGGTTCTCTCGCTCCAAAGACGAGGGGTAATTAACAGCAGGTTAGTCCGTGGCTGCCGGAGATTCGGATTCTCACAATCAATAAACCTTAGCCTATCCTAGGCAGAGAGAATCTGTAATGCGCCTGACAAGCGCGCGCGCATTCCCATCTCAATGGGGTGACGAAAAACACCCTATACTACTGTCCTTGTGCAGTCGAAATTATAGGAGGAGGTGGTGAAGGGAAATGTGGGGGTGAGCTTAAGAAACATCCCACCATACCTCTAATAATGCACCAAGCTCTATTCTTTTCTTTTCTTTTCTTTTTTCTTATGAGTTGTGAGATGTTGCAAGTAAGAAAAAGAGGAATGGGGGCTGCATAATTTCGGCCAGGACTTGAGAATGGGGTGTGTGTGTGGGGGGGTTGTGTAGAATTTTCTAGGTTAATAAAACACTTCAAACTCATTTAATGCACCTTATTTCAATTCTTTTTTTTATTTTCTAATTAAAACTAGAATTCTCTAGAACTTGGAGACAACTAGAGAAAAAAAAGAAACATGTTGTAAACTAGGTTCTAAGTTATTATGGTGCACAATGTTTAATTAACCCATTCTAATTTTGTAATTTACACTAATTAAATGTATAAATGAAAAGCTTAAAATAATATTAAAAATAATTAATTAAGGAAAAATATTTAAGTAAACCAACAATTTATAAATGACTAAATATATACCAAATACTAGCAATTACATAACTAAATTAGGAGTATTTGAGTCTATGTTGAAAAATAATTTTAGTTAAGTTTTACGGAAAATATGATTTATATTACCGGTTTTCGGAAATTTCACCTAAAAGATTTATTTATTTATTTATTTTAAAAATGTTACAATCTTCCCCCTTAAGGAAATTCGGTCTCCGAATTTAAAATCTAACTACGTGTACCCTCGAAGAGATGGGAATATTTCTCGTGCATCTCGACCTCGACTTCCTACGTGACCTCTTCGTCGCTCGGGACATGCCAAAGAACCATTACGGTCGGTATAACCTCGGACCTCGGTTTCTTCACCTGCCGATAGAATGACTATCGGCTACTCGGTGAAAGAAAGATTACGCTCTAGCTGGATCGTCTGATGCTATATCACGTGAGAGAGGTCATGAAGGTACTTGCAGAGCATTGATAAATGAAACACGGGGTGAATATCTGGAAAGTTGGGTGGAAGAGCCAAATGATAAGCAACTACGCCGACACACTTGAGAATCTCAAGGAATTTACATATCTAAAACTAAGCCTTCCTTTCCTCCCGAATCTCAACACGCCCTTCATCGGAGATACCCTCAAGAAAACATGATCTCCAACGGCGAACTCAAGTTTGCAACGATGCACATCCCCATAAGATTTATTCCCGCTTTGGGCCGCTCTCAACCTATCCTGAATCACTGAATCTTTCGGTCGTTTCCCGCACAAACCGTGGCCCTAAAAATGCTGCTCTCACTGAGTTTTGCCAAACATACGGGTGATCAACATCTCTCCCCATAAAACGCCTCAAAGGTTTCCATTTGAATCTCTTCCTGGAAGTTGTTATTATAGGAAAACTTATCAAGGTCAATTGACGATTTCTGCTGCAACCGAAATTTAGAGCGCAAGCTCGGAGCATGTCATCAAGAATCTGAATGGTTTGCTCTGATTGGCCGTCGGTCCACGGATGGAAAACTGTACTGATACTCAATTGGTGCCCAAAGTCTCTTGAAGTTTCTGTTATAGTCGGCTGGTGAACTGGGTGTCTCAGTTGGACACAAAACCAGTCGGAACTCCATGTAATCGCACCATCTTATCAACATATATCTGGGCATACTGAACGAATCCGAAATGGTCTTGACTGGCAGAAAATAAGCTGCTTCCGTTAATCGGTCTACGATTACTCAAATAGAGTCATCCTCTCAACTGGTCCTAGGTAGACCCATGATATGATCCATAGAAATTTGTTCCCATTTCCACTCCGGAATGGGCAAAGGTTGTAAATCTTCTGCTGACCCCTGATGCTAGGCCTTGACTTGCTGACTAGTCAGTATCCCGAAATAAAATCTGTGACACCTCTCTTCATCTCTTCTTACCAGTAAACACCTCTTAAGTCATGATACCTTGGTAGAACCCGGATGAACATTATATGTCGACTGATGTGCCTCTTCTAAAAATCTTGCGTTTCAGTCCCTCAGAAACTGGCACACACAGTCAAATCCCAAATCGTAATACTTCCTGATCATAAATCACGAACTCTGAATTTCTACCATGTCGAACCTGCTCCCTTATCTATGACAACGAATGTCATCAGACCGTGCCTCACGGATTCGACCAAGAAATAGTGGACGTACACGGACATGGGCAAGTTGTCCCCCGGTCGACGTAAATTCGAACTGTACTCAGCTGTTAAATAAACTCTTCTATTCTACCGTCAATTGTCTCTGAATTATACTCAAACAAGATAAGCTACCTCCGGGCCTCCGACTCAAAGCATCTGCAACAACATTCTCCTTACCTGGATGATAAAGAATCTCGCAGTCACAATCTTTCACTAACTCCATCCAACGGTTGTCTCAAATTTTTGATCTCGCTGCTGAAAGATATACCTTAAGATTCTTGTGGTCCGTAAATATCTGTCACGACTCGTCTCCAAATCTTAAGTGTAAACATCACTACAGCCATCTCTTAGTCATGAGTGGAACATTTCTGCTCGTGCTTCTTCAATTGCTGAGAAGCATCGCAATAACCAATAAAACCACCTGATCCTGAAGGAAAATAATATTGGTGCCGTAGTCAAATGAGTTTTCAACTGCTGAAAGTTCTACTCGCAAGCATCAGTCCAAAGAAAAAGGAACTCCCTTTCCGGGTCAACCCGGTCAACGTTGCAGCTATAGGAGAAAAATCTTGTACGAACGTCGATAGAATCCGGCCAAACCCAAAAGCTATGGACCTTTGTAATAGATACTGGTCTGTGCAAGTGCTGAACAGCCTTCGATTTTCTTCGGTCCCATACATATACTATCCTTTATAACTACGTTACCCAAGAAGTCAACACCATCCAATCAGAAAACTAACTTGGATAATTTAGTGAATAGCTGGTGTTCCCTTAGAGTCTGCAACAAAATCCTCAATTACTGTCCCGGCTCCACTCGGTTCCAAAAGTATACTAGGATGTCCCCAATGAACACGATGATAAACTGATCAAGAAGCGGCCTGAATATGCGGTTCATCCAATCCATAAATGCTGCTGGGGCATTGGTGAGCTCGAACAACATCACCCAGACTCATAACGCCCGTAACGTGTGTGAAAAGCAGTCTTCGGAATATCATCTTCTCGAACCCGCAACTGATGATAGCTTAATCGCACTTCAATTTCGAGAAATGTCCCGCACCCTGGAATAGTTCAAATAATTCGTCGATGCGCAGTAAGGGATATTTGTTCTGCACAGTAGCCTCATTCAACTGACAAAAATTGATGCACAAATACAACTGTCGTCTCTCTTCTTGACGTATAGGATATGAGCACCCCAAGTGACGCACTCGGACAAATAGGCCCTCTATCCAACAATCTTGCAATTGAACCTTCAGTTCTATACGCTCCACCGGATCAATCCAATATGGCGGTAGAGAACAAGGCTCCGTGCTGGGAATCGAGTCAAAGCAGATCCCCATATCGCGCTCTGGAGACAACCAATCAACTTGTTAGGAAAGATATCTTGAAATTCCTTATAATCGGGACCTGGTCCAACGGGACCTCTGCGGCTCTAACATCACAAACATACGCCAAGGATATCCTGACATCCATTCCTCAAGAGCTTACTAGCGTGAAGAGAAGAAATCAAATCGGCAAAAGAATCCTTATCTCTGATACGAACAAAATAATCACAATGAAAAAACATATTGAGCGACCAAAAGATTAGCCTATGGAAGAAATCACAACGAGCGGCTGATTTAGCAAGGACTACCATCGGTTAGACTTCAATACAAATCATGTGGACACTATTTCAAACGACACCAGAAAGAAATACGTATCGGAAGAAAACACTGAACAAATACCTGTCACAACGGTGTCTATCTAATCGCTTCTGAGCTGGCATACTGGTACAACTCCGCTTCCGTCCAAAAAAAATTGAAATTTCATAAATGCGCTCCTTCAACAATAAGGTTGCATTCATGGCAGCGATGTAAATGTTAAAATGCTGGGTGCCAATTGCAAGAATTAACTGCATGTCCAATCTCCACATGAACCTCTTTATCCATTTCTCTTCAGTGTCCACCAGGTAAGGAGCATATCGGGACAATTTAGCAACTGAATGTCGTACTCGGACACTATCATCCTTGAAGTCTTAGGCAAGGGCTCGAAACTATGAGCTTGGCCTCTCTTAATTGCATCGCGCTATGCCTGAGCAAGACCTCTCTAGGAGAAAACACGCAAGTTCAATTCATATATCGTCAGAACATCTCTGTGAACGACGAATCCTAGCCATCTTGTTGAGGATTATCTACGGATCCTCCGCTGTATCTTGTGCCGGTAAAAACCGGAGGTTTTAGCCTCAAAAACTCCTGTAAGGATACAGAGATGATTTCGGTAACAACAGAAATAGCTGCCTATGCAGTAGGTAAAATCACAGTCCCTGAAATAGGAGGGACATCATAGGCTCTCGGAGCTCGGCTTACCTCAACTAACAATCCAACCATCTGTCACAAGTCTTGAATACTCGTTACCAGCCTAACTATCCATCCTGGAGAAGGCGGATCACTCTGTCCCTGAGGGGTAGGCGTACCGCCCTGATCGTTCCTCGTCTCAACGAGCCTACTCTAATATCATCTTTGGCGGCGGCCCTCTGGCCCTCGTAGTCTCCGGCGGTATAGTGGTTGGAATAAGAAACAGGATCGATAGGAACATTGCGATCGAATCAAGGATTTCCAGAATCAAGGAAGGAAATACAAGTAAATATATATATCCTAAGATCACTTAGACGGAGTGCCGTATCGTAAGTATGCCGCGGAACATACACACGCTACGTCACTCTGCTTAAGTCACCTACTCCATCTACCAAGGGCCATCCTACACTCAGAAAGGTAAAACCCATCGCTCTGATACCAAATTTGTCACGACCCGAAGGTACGGAACGTGACTGGCACTTAAATTACGAAACGTCTCAAGGCGTAACATAATCTAAGTAAGCCAAAGACCAGAAATCTAAACCATTTAAAGAAATAGAGTGAAGGAAAACTTATTTAAAGAGAGCGATTTAAACCAAATAAGTCGCATTAACATTTTAAAAATATCAAAATTTCCCGAAAATTTCGGCAGAGTCTCCTTTGTAAATACTGGCCCCGAAATGGGTACAAAACAAGTAAATACATATAAATGAATAAAGACATCCCCAAGCGGGAGCTAGCTCTTCGCCAAAGGCGGAATCACAATCACAAGCAATGAATATATCATAATAATGCGAAATAAGTATAAGAGCATAAAAACATTACGTCGGCTCAAGTGAGCATCGACACCAAACCACAATTACAAGTCTCAAGTCTCACCGTCTAGTCCAATAAACAAGGGTAGATGGAGTATACTAGATACAAATAAAATACACGGTGGGAGAAAAAGAAAATCCTCCAAGACCCACCTATGAGTAAGCTGCAAGTCGAAGCAATCGAGCAGAAAAGAAAGTTCACCGGCCGCTACTATGCTGGCGGGTCAGACCTGCAAGATACTGTGGCACAACGGGTATGAGTTGCCAACTCGTGAGTAGTAAGTAATATAAGTCCACGTTGCTCACCCCGGTTCTTACGGGGAGGCGGAAACGGCTAAAAACAATTTTTGGCGCAAAGGCAACATGGACTAAAAGAAGGATCTTTGCTAAACTACAAACTAGCAAACTATTTGAGGTGTTATCTACTATGCCATAGAGATTATACCTCACGATACCGGTCCTTCGGGTCTTCATTCCGCTGTCCTGCTCGTCCATCCACGCTCCGAGAATCGATCCGGATCTTGGTCACCTCCACGGCCTTCTTGAGTCGAAGACGATCCACCCAAGAGTTGTGCTCCGAGCTCCACCTCGAGCCGAGGCAACTAGGGCAACAAGATCGCTAGTCTTGATGTCCTAGGTTGTGTAGAAGAGGTAGATGGAAGTGTTTGTCTATTTGGATCCTTTTTCTCTCAACACATGAGATCAAAGGAATTTTTCAAGAGGAGGAAGATGAAGGAGAACAACCATGGAGCTTTCTCATTTCTTTTCAAGAGAGAGAATGAGAAATGAATTATTAACTTTTCAAAATGAACCATGGTTGCACTAATACATAAATATCATCATTACTAATCCTTTCATGATAAAGTTGATGGCTACATTGACTTGACCATTTTCATATCATTTAAAGAAAAAGAAAACCAAAGGAGAATCTAGACTTCACATGAAGATGCTATTCAACTTTGGTCAAATGGTCAACAAAGTCAAGTGTGGTCAAATGGTCAAAGCAATTAGCCATAACATAATTATCACTAAAAAGATTAGTAAATAATGTCCCCGGCTCATAATGGTTTTGACTGAACCTACTACCAAAACCCAAATGAGTCCGCCTCAAAATGGTTTTGACCGAATCAACTATCAAAACCCTAATGAGGCACCTCCTCCTTCTTCGCTCCTCAATACTGTGCATACACACCCGCATCCGCATTCCGTAGAATGCGAATACACAGAAGACAAAACAAATCCATCCGTGCAACACTAGGATCCGGCTTAAACCAAAGCCCACTAGTATTGCCTGCCCGAACAGCATACGCACACAAGTGCACGTAAGTGATCGTAGCCCTGCCGTAAAACCATACGGCCTCTACACATTTCGCTCAGTGCAGGGAAACTCTCTGAGTGGGACTCTAAAGACTCGACACTACGCTGGCAGTGGGTTTAACTATAGACCGCTAGCGGCACTAGCTGTACGTAACGGTCCCCAGGAAGATGTCGATAAGAAGGCCGATGAGGTAAACCCATCCGAACTCCTACTGAGCCTGTATGTGACAATCTCCGTACAGTCCGGTCCGTTCGTCTGAGAACATCGCATGGCGGGCCTAGGGGATGGAAAACGTCAGTCCCCTAATAGCGGTACAAGTCGTGTCGGAGTGTAGCCCAGAACACCCTGAGATAACACTGGAAACCTACCAGTATATCTCGCTTGCCCTGGCCAGGGACTACTTGTGTAATGGCTCTCCTAGACACAGCGCGATATCAACCCCCAATACCGGGAGAGACGAATCCTTTCTAACCGTCACTGCCTCCAAGTGCTTCGGGACTGCACCCAACTAATACCTGTTTGCACGACTCCTTTGAGCCGTGGTAGGGTAGTAATCAAAGTACGGTGGGAACACACTCGAGGCTAAGTGACAGTGTCAACTCAGCGGACTAAGCTGTACTAATGTCACCTGGGAACTGATAACTGACGATAGGTATAATACCAACCAACAGTTCCTGACGAGTCCTGTCCAGTGTACTCGTAACCTAATAAACACCCGCATACTATCTCCAGTACGACGTACTGATGGCTGTAGGACAGACCATCTCTCCTGCTGGGATGAGAAGCGCATACGCTAGTCTACTCCGGAGTATCGATGCCCTGTCTCGATAGTCCTATGACTAGGGACCTGTATAAGGATGTGCTTATAGATTACCCAGCCCCCACAAGTGTGACTGCCATCACAACGCTGGTAATCAAGCAAAGATCCTAAGGGCTCTACTAATATGTATAAGCAATATGCTAAAAGAAACACATGCACATATTGAAGTAGAGACAAACCAAGTAGCATACTACCATTTTGAGCAAGATTGTCTATACAACTGTGAATATCTCAAGCTTCCATCAAGTAATATACAAACTAGTATGATAGAGTAATGGCCTCTAGGGCATATACACTAATAAGTAACATTTAATAAGACTATCGTAAGCATGCACGCAAATACGTCACACCCTACATATATACCTATATGATGAGATGCACCAGTATGTATGCAACATGAATGCGTAATTAACATGAACCTGAATATGTTTGGTATGAGAAAATCTTTATTTTCATCTTAGAAAAACTCCTGTGAAATAATTGAAGTAACATCAATGAAATCAGTAGAAATCCATGTCAAGTATCGACACAAAATATATCTATCTCAATATCTTATATTTCTGTATCTCAAATCTCAATATCTCAATCTCTCGGGCTCCGGCAGTCCGGATCGGCCCATAACATCAAATCACATGACTACGGTCGGTATCCTCTGGATATCCGCCGCGTCACAAATAACCGGTAGGTAGTGCTCCCCTGCCGGGCTCAACGCCATCATCTGCTATCTTCTTACCCCGGGGTACCATACCGGGTCCACTATGTACCCGCAGACAGTGCATCCCCCTCCTCGAATCAGGTAAATGATACTGCTCAAGAACCGAGAAAACTCATGGTGGATGCCACACACATCATATCACGAGAAAACCACAAATTTCTGTTTTTTTAAATGATAATAAGTTTATAAAATTCTAACGGTATTCTCCAAAATCCAGAAATCTCATCAATACTGAGATCCTCAAGAAGAATTGCAATATGAAAACATGTCGATAATGATGGAAATCTATGATACGGTAGTATATACCATGCGAAGTATGGCCAGAAACTATGCACGAATCATGATGCAATGAGGTATGTATAAATGTTTAACAATCCTACGTATCCATCTTAATGAAATGAATATGCAATTATAAATTTATGGATTATATATGATGCATATGCATAATTATCGATCCTAAGCAAGTTCTATAGTGTTCGTGACATAGCAATTACCAATGGCGTGTGTGTTCGCATAAATAGTGCACATGCGGCATGAACCAATGGTAATCGTGCAAGTGTCCTATGAGATGATATCACACACACACACACACACACACACACATAGGAGATGATGCAATGCAATGAGATGCAAAACTAGGAGACTACGCATATAATGCAAGTACGTTACGTAATACTAAACCATCGGGTGCCTCACGCCATCCAGACGATCCCCCCAAAGATGTGTACATCTACTCACCGGGACGCTTCGGCTAATCCGATCCGATCTCAGCTTTATCTTTCCGTGCCACGTTCGACGCCTCTGCACCCGATTCTAGAATCTCACACGAGCAATTAAGAGAATGAATATACGATTAGTCGCGGACACAAACGTCACAAGTAAATCTACACACACAACAAGACGCACACACACACTTGGTGCACAAACGCGCTCGCGACAACGCCATAACTACAACTAGGGTCGCTAAACGTGACAACCCCCAAGCCTAAAACCCATCCGCACCAATCGCGCATTCCTAACACACTAATTACATTAGGAATTAGGTTGTATGTCACCAAAAACCTTAATTTTATTTAAATCGATTTGTTTCAAAAAAACCCAGTAAGCATCAATTTCCATTTTTATTCAAAATTTGATATTTTAACAAATCTAGTGGCCAAAATGATCACTTAATATCTTAATTATGCCACACAAACCCTAACTAAATTTTTATTTCACAAATTTATATTAATCCTAAAAACCTAGTTTGAAAAATAGCTTAATTAGGACAATTTTAAATGTAACAATTAACAAATTAGCAACTAGATTACGTTTTAGCATTCTTAAGATGTGAAACTAGACATTGCAACAAGTTCATGTGACATAAACCCTAACTTTAGTTCAAAACCTTCTCTTGAAATTCCAAAACTTGAAATCAACACTATATTAATACCTAATTAAGGTTGATTTAAGAAATTAACCAACAATTAACCAAAAATTTAAGATTATACCTCTATAAATTTTGAGACCGAGCATGCAATCTTAGCCTCCCAAGTTGCTCTCTTTTGCTCCAAGATCTTTGCTAGTTTGGCCAAAAAATAATGGGTAAAGGTTTAATTAGGGATTTATGGAATTTTGTGTGGATTTTTGAGTGAATTTGAAGGATTTTTGAAAGTAAAGTGAAGTGGGGAAATGGTGAAGGGGATGCTGCCCTTGTGCAGCCGAAATAATAGGAGGAGGGGGAGAAGGGAAATGTGGGGGTGAGCTTAAGAAACATGCCACTATACCTCCAATAATGCACCAAACTCTATTCTTTTCTTTTCTTTTCTTTTTTCTTATGAGTTGTGAGATGTTGCAAGTGAGAAAAAGAGGAATGAGGGGCTGGATAATTTCGGCCAGGACTTGAGAATGGTGTGTATGTGTGTGGGTTGTGTAGAATTTTCTAGGTTAATACAACACTTCATACTCATTTAATGCACCTTATTTCAATTCTTTTTTTTTATTTTCTAATTAAAACTAGAATTCTCTAGAACTTGGAGACAATTAGAGGAAAAAAAGAAACATGTTGTAAACTAGGTTCTATGTTATTATGGTGCACAATGTTTAACTAACCCATTCTAATTTTGTAATTTACACTAATTAAATGTATAAATGAAAAGCTTAAAATAATATTAAAAATAATTAATTAAGGAAAAATATTTAAGTAAACTAACAATTTATAAATGACTAAATAAATACCAAATATTAGCAATTACATAATTAAAATAGGAGTATTTGAGTCTATATTGAAAAATAATTTTAGTTAAGTTTTACGGAAAAAATGATTTATATTACCGGTTATCAGAAATTTCACCTAAAGGATTTATTCATTCATTCATTCATTCATTTATTTTTAAAACGTTACAATGTCGAAGAACAAATGGTATTTGTTTGTCGACACGCAACCCTTTTTGAAAGAATATTTCTTGAAAAAGAAATTAGTGAGAGCACGATAAAACTGGATGAAGTTCCAGAAACACAAACTATAACTGAATATTTGATAGAACCAGATGATTCAATGATCTTGGACGAACCTCAGCCACTCTGTAGATCTAGTAGGATTTCTCATCCGCCCGAGAGATACTACGATTTTCTTATAGATGGGGATCGAGAGGATTGCATCTTGGAAGAAGATGATCCCACTAGTTTTAAGTAGGTCATTACCAGTAGGGACTCTGATAAATTGCTGGATGCTATGCGATCCGAAATGGAATCCATGTACACCAACAAAGTATGGACTTTGGATATTGCTCCTCCTAGGGTAAAACCCATAGGATGCAAGTGGATTTTCAAAAAGAAGATTAGTGCAGATGGACATGTGGAAACCTATAAGGCTAGCCTTGTTGCAAAAGGTTTCGTCAAAGACGAGGAGTGGACTATAACAAAACCTTTTCTCCAGTGGCTATACTGAAATCTATTTGGATCCTACTTACCATTGCTGCCTGCCATGACTATGATATCTGCCAGATGGACGATAAAACGGTTTTTATAAATGGAAGTTTACAAGAGTGCATTTATATGGATCAGCTAGAGGGATTCGTAGACAGTGGGAGCAGCGGGAAAGTGTGCAAGTTGCTTAAATCCATATATGAATTAAAGCAAGTATCGCGGAGCAGGAACATCTATTTTGATGAGACGGTCAAGGAATTTAACTTCATCAAAAACGAAGATGAGCCATGTATGTACAAGAAGATTGTAGGGAGAACTATTGTATTCCTTATCTTTTACGTGGATGGCATTCTCTTGATAGGAAACGGCATTCTTATGCTGCAATCGGTCAAGCTGTTCTCGTCACAAAATTTCTCCATGAAGGACCTGGGTGATGCCTCCTACATTCTGGGGATTAAGATCTACAGAGATAGATCCAAGAGATTGTTGGGACTTTCACAGTCTAGGTATATAGAGACCATACTAAAGAGATTTAGTATGGAAGATTCCAAGCATGGTAATATACCCGCATTGCACGGTATCACTCTCTCCAAAGAGATGTCTCCCAACACTAATGAAGAAAGGGTTCACATGAGCACTATACCTTACGCTTCAGTGGTAGCATTTATAATATATGCGATACCGTGTACCAGACTATATGTAGCATACGCACTTAGCGTGGTGAGTCGGTCTCAGTCGAATCCAGGAGAGAACCACTGGACAGCAGTGATAAACATTCTCAAGTACCTGAGAAGGACTAACGAGATGTTCTTGGTTTACGGTAAAGAAGACCTCTAGGTCACGTCCTTTACCGTCTCTAGCTTCTAAAGTGATAAGGATGACAGCAAGTTTGTCTCGGGTTTTGTGTTTACCCTCAATGGAGGGGCGGTGTGTTGGAAGAGCTCCAAACAGGACACCGTCGTAGACTCAACGATAGAAGCCGAATACATTGCTGCCAATGATGCCACAAAAGAAGCGGTCTAGATGAAGAAGTTCATTACTGAACTTGAGGTGGTTCCGTCTATTGTTAATCAAATACCTTTCTATTGCGATAACAATGGGGCTATGGCTTTAGCAAAGGAACCATGGTCCCATCAGAAATCCAAATACATCTTGAGATGGTATCACCTGATCAGGAAGATCATAGATCGCCAGGAGATCGTGGTCTAAAGAGTAGATACGAAAGACAACACGGCGGATCCATTTACCAAGGCCCTCTCTCAAGCGTAGTTCGAGCGTCTTTTTGAGATGTTGGTTATGCGATATGCCAACAACTGGCCCTAGAATAGACATTGGGTATTCAGTACACAAATTACAGGTCTTAGTGCAAGTAAGAGATTGTTGGATATGTATGCCCTATAGGCCTGTATTGTATAGGATGCTAGGGATATGTATGTACAGGACAATCTTATTCAGTTGCGTATAGTATATTATTTGAGTTGTCTTTATCTTAATATGTGTATTTTTTTTCTCTTATAGCTTTATATTGCTTATACATATTGATAAAAACTCGATATAGTAGTATACTATTATAGTTTGATTTTACCATAACATGTGCATATGTTATACTCGATATCACATATGGCAGATACATGTTGATAATGAAAGTATGCCTTAGCACCACTACTAGGTTTTAAGAAGCATCGAGTATACAATTTTAAAAATCTAGTGTGCTAATGCATGCCAACCTAGAATTAAACTAGAATATTAGGGTTTTTATACAAGTAAAGACAATTTAAACTAAGTGAAAAGGGAATACAACATTTGTAGACCGGTCCTTCACTTCTAAAGCTTCAAGTAGTAGTCCCTAGAACTCTTCATAGGCTCCACTTGGCAAAAGGAACGAGCCTGCTTAAGGATCTTAGAGGCCGAAGATCATCCATCTTGAAAAATCTCTAACTCAAGCTACCTCTTCAATAGTTATGGAATTAGTGAAGGAAACAACCTATACTAAAGGGCTAGTTTGGTATAGATTGATGAAGCAGGAATTTTTGCTCACTTTAGAATTCTTTTTCTGTTTATCTTTTTCACTCTAGAATTTTCAAGAGGAAGAAGATAAAGCTTTTGTAGAACTAGGGTGAGGAAAATATCTCAAAGATATATGTAGAGACTTAACCATGAGCTAAGGATAATGGTTAGGTTATAAAATATCTCAAGTAAAACAAAATTAGTGGAATGAGTCATGGCTTCTACATGTTTCTACACGCATCCAAGCCATGCTCATTTTCCACTTAATTTTGGATTTACTTTAATTAATAAAACCCAACATTATTCTTGGCTTGGTGTGAGTCTCATACACCCATGTCCATTGTATCATCTAGCACGACACAATAGTATATGTAATATATATACAAATATATATAAATATATATATATATATATATATATATATATATCACGTAATTATACACACACACACACACACATCAAGAGAAGAAATTCTTTAGTGAGCTAATATTAGTTAATATATATTAATATATCAAATATATAATTATATATCAAATTATTAAATCAACACTTGATTCAATAATCCGTCTATATCATATATAACCGACTGATATCATATATATATATATATATATCAATTTATCGAATCAACACTTAATTCAATAACCCGGTTATATCACATATAACTGACCGATATTATATATTGCGAGATTAGAATACGGTATCACATACACGCATTTAATCAAGGTCCCGCACATATCATATATATGCCCTACTTCGTTTCGCTTGAGCTAGGAAACCTTTGTGTGGGACTTTAAGAACTCGTCAATACGCTAGCAGTAGGTAATGATCACATCAGTCGACGTAACGGCTACCCAGGTATTGAGCGAATAGAAGATCAACAAGCAAGCTTGTCCAAACTCCCATGAAGCCTATAAGTAACACCACCGTACAGTCCGGTCTTTTCGCCTAATATGTCGCATATCGAGTATGGGGGTTGTAAACGTCATACCCCAGTAACTTGATAAGTTATGCCCGTGTGTGATCTATAACAGTTCGAGAAACTACTGATAAAACTTACCAGTAAATCTCATCAGCCCTGGCTAGGGACTTGCTGTTATAGCCAATCGAGTATAGTGCAACATCAACTCCCAATACCGGGAGAGACGAAACCTTTCTTATTGCTCATTGCCTCCATGTGACTCAGGACTGTACCCAAAATTCACTTGTTTGCATGACTCCTTTGAGCTATGGTAGAGAGGAAATCAAAGCACAGTAGGAACCGCACAAGACTCTATGACGATCTCCGGTCTACAGACTAACCTGTACCAGTGTCACTAGAGAACTGAGAGTCCGATGATAGGTATAGTACTATCTAGGAGTTCTCGGCGAGTCCTGTTCGGTGTACCCATTCTCTAATGAACACCTGTGTACAATCTCTGATGTCAAACACCAATGGCTATGTGATCAACCATCGCCTTATACAGGGTCAAGAAACGTATACACCAATCTACTCTGGAATATCGATACCCTGTCTCGATACTCTCTCGACAAGGAACAATTAAAGGATGTACTTGTGGACTACTCTGGCCCTACTAGTATGATCTGCATCATAGTCCTGGTAGTCAAGTACATATCCTAAGGGCTTTATCAACATATATCCGAGAGACAGTATAATAATACAAGTGTACATGTTAAGATAAATAACCTGATAGAATACTATCATGTTGAGCAAGAAAGTCCCCTATATATATATATATATGTATATATGTCCAAGCATCCACTATAATATACAATCATGTACAATAATGGCCTCTAGGGCATACATATGACTAACAATCTCTCACTTGCACTAAAACCAGTTGTTGTAGTATCATATACTCAACATCCCAAAAATTCTCTCGAATTGCGTCTGGGGGAGGGCCTTCGTAAGTGGATCCACCGTGTTGTTCTTCATGTCAACTCTTCTGACCTCGATCTCCCGATGATCTACTATCTCCCGGATCAAGGGATACAGTCTAAGAATATGTCTAGATCGCTGATGGGACCGGGGTTCCTTGGCCAAAGCCACAGCTCCATTGTTATCATAATACAAGGGTATTGGATGCTCAATGGATGGAACCACACCAAGTTCATCTATGAACTTCTTTATCCAGACAACCCATTTGGTGGTATCGTTGGCAGCGATGTATTCAGCCTCCATTGTCGAGTCTTCCATGGTATCTTACTTGGAACTCTTCCAAAATACTTCCCCTCCATTAAGGGTGAAGATAAAACCCGAGATAGACTTACTGTCGTCATTATCACTCTGGAAGCTTGAATCGGTAAAGGACTCCACCTGGAGTTCTCCGTTACCATACACCAAGAACATTTCTTTAGTCCTTCTCAAGTACTTAAGAGTGTTCTTCACAGCTATCCAGTGATTCTCCCTAGGATTTGATTGATACCTGCTTACCACACTATGTGCGAAAGCTATATCCGGTCTGGTACATAATATCGCATATATGATAGACCCGACTGCCGAAACATAGGGTATCCCTTGCATGCGAGCCCTCTCCATATCAGTCTTGGGTTCCTGAGCAAGTGGGTAAATTACTACGCTTAGAATCTTCCATACTAAATCTCTTTAGTATGGTGTCTATGTACTTGGATTGGGACAATCCTAACATTCGCTTAGATCTATCTCTACAGATCTTAATCTCCAGGATGTATGATGCATCTCCTAGATCTTTCATGGAGAACTTTAGTGACAAGAAGAGCTTGACCGAGTGTAGCATAAGAACATCATTTCCTATCAAGAGTATGTCATCCACGTACAATACGAGGAAGACAACCTTACTCTCTACTACCTTCTTGTATATACAAGGTTCATCTATGTTTTTGATGAAGTCAAACTCTTTGATTGCCACATCAAAACAGATGTTCCAGCTCCGCGATACCTGCTTTAATCCATAAATTGATTTAAGTAGCTTGCATGCCTTTCCGCTGCTCCCACTGTCTACGAAGCCCTCTGGTTGTGTCATGTACACGCTCTCTTCTAAATCACCATTTAGAAAAGTGGTTTTGACATCCATCTGCCAGATTTCAAAGTCATGGTATGCAGCAATGCAAAGTAGGATTCTGATGGACTTAAGCATAGCCACTGGAGAAAAGGTCTCATCATAGTCGACACCTGGTCGTTGACGAAAACCTTTTGCTAAAAGTCTAGTTTTGAAGGTCTCAACCTTTCCATCTACACCAATTTTCTTCTTAAAAATCCACTTGCACCCAATGAGTTTTACCCTTTCAGGAGCAACTTCCAAAGTCCATACTTTGTTGGTGTACATGGATTTCATCTCAGATCGCATAGTATCCAGCCATTTCACAGAGTCCCCACTTGTGATGGCCTGCTCGAAACTAGTTGGGTCATCATCTTCTATGATGCAATCCTCACTTCCGCCATCTATAAGAAAACCGTAGTATCTCTTAGGTGGATGAGAAACCCTACTAGATCTGCGGAGTTGCTGAGGTTCATCGGAGACTATTGAATCCTGCGGTTCTACCAAATCTTCTACTGCGGTTTGTGTTTCTGGAACTTCTTCCAGTTCTACCTCATTACCACTAATTTCTTTTATAAGAAATTCCTTTCCTAAAAAGGTGGCATGTTGAGTAACAAAAATCTTTTGATTCTCATTATGGTAGAAGATATACCCTCATGAATGTTTAGGATATCCAACAAACTTACATAGAACAAACCTTGCCTCGAGTTTATCCGGATTTTGCTTTTTAACATAAACTAGATAACCCCATATCTTAAAAAAATTAAGACACGGTCTCTTCCCCTCCCATATCTCATTTAGAGTGGTAGGCACGGATTTGATCGGAACCATATTCAATAGGTATGCAGCTGTCTCAAGTGCATAACCCCAAAAAGAAATAGGTAACTCAGCAATAGTCATCATAGAGCGCACCATATCTAATAGGGTGCGATTCCTCTGCTCCGATACTCCATTGTACTGTGGTATATACGGAGGAGTAAGCTGAGAGAGAATCCTATTCTCTTTTAAATAGTCATGGAATTCTGTGCTTAAGTATTCTCCTCTCCGATCAAATCGAAGGATTTTAATACTTTTACTCGTTTAGTTCGCGACTTCACACTTATATTCCTTGAATTTCTCAAAAGATTCAGATTTATGTTTCATCAGGAACACATGTCCGTATCTTGAGAGATCATCGGTGAATGTAATAAAGTACGATGAACCATTCCTGGCATGAGTAGACATAGGACCACATACATCATTGTGTATCAGTCGCAAAAGTTCAGTGGCTCTTTCTCCGTGTCCAGTAAACGGAGTTTTGGTCATCTTACCTTTGAGATATGACTCGCAAGTTTCATAAGATATAAATTCAAACTGATTTAAATATCCATCTTTATGCAACTTAGCTAGTCTTGTCGCATTGATATGATCTAGTCTACAATACCACAAGAAGACTTCGTTCATTTCTGAACTTTTCCTCTTGTGTGTGTTCTGTATATTTAGAACTGTGATTTGATTTAGAACGTATATACCATTATACAATGTACCAAACCCAATTAACACTTGATTTAAGAAAATGTTCATAACATAATTCTCTAGTACAAAATTATATCCTTCTTTATCTAATGAAGAAATTGATATTATATTGCACATCATATTTGGTATGAAATAACAGTCATTCAGAATCAATGTATTACCATTTGGTAATACAAGGTGATATTCGCCAACTGCTTTGGCTGCAACAATTGCACCATTCCCTACTACGAGTGACTTATCACCCTTTCTCAGTTCTCTACTTCTTTTTAACCCATGAAACATATTACATACGTAGGATCCTGATCCGGTATCCAATACCTAGGACGTAGAGCAAACTGAGAAACCGTTCTCAGTAATGAACACACCCGAAGAAGATGCATCATCATACTCTTTCTTCGTTCGGGTTGCACGGGAATCCTGATATTCCCCTATTCTTTGCTCAGACTTATGACAATCATATGATAGAGCGGAACCAACGTTCTCCAGCTCAGTATAATAAGCGGGTTCGGTCAATGCATCCATATTACTATCTTGATTAAGGCGTGTCATGGTCACTACCTAGAGAGAGAGAGAAGAAAACACTTTAGCGTGCGCTCTTGCAAGATTAGATTGTTTATTATCTTATCTAATTAGGATGGTTCCCACTGTTTTTTATCAAATCTTCCTTCAAACCCTAAAAGGTAAGATTATCCGGGATTAATTACACCCTACAAGTTTTCTAATCGGTCAGCCAGGCAGATATTGGTACTCCGAGGGAGTCTCCCCATAATTTCGCATGGAACTAATTAAATAACCTTGTTTCCGCAGGGGCATGACCCCGTTAACACCTTTCTTAGACACCTACTGGATCAGCTAATTGTAAAGTGCAAAACTCTCTCAGGAGTAACACTTACTCGCAGTGGGTATCGGGATCCAACTATCTTATAGAAGGTATGTAATCTCATTGCAAATTTCAACACTTGAAATTCCCAATATCTGTTTTTACCCCTAACGTCCTATGACCTTGAAGAAGGCCAACAAACCATAGGCCGCTAGTCAAGTTCAACCCGTACATTTTGTGATTGAATTAAACCCACCCGCATAACCTTTGACGAAGGCCAACAAAGTCGTACGACTACCTTAATCCAATCGCATCATATGCGGCAGATAAGCACTAATCAACTACCATACACTACGCCTTGACGAAGGCCAACAAACGCAGCACGAATAGTAAAATAGTCGTTATCTGAAATGACGGAGGGCTACGATAGGTTTTTAAGAAAATCTTTTGCGTAATGAACATGATATCGTTGTAGAACCGAGTGATTTGAAAAGGAGTGGTTTAAGCTCCACTTTTAAAATCGAGTGTTTTCAAAATAAACCGAGTGGGTTGTAGTATTTACCAGCTTTTGCTAAAGAGATCACTCCCGGTGAAGGGATCTAGGCTCTTTCCTCATCGAATGAGGTGCTGGATATTCATCATGGAACACCACCATGCAAAGCAAGAACTAGAGCCACCTTTTAGAAAATTTTGATTCTACAACATCTTTAGGTTTCTTTCTTTTTCATTAATCTCATTAATGGCGTCCCATCATTTATGTTTCCTAAATATCATAGAAGAAACGAAAATAGAACGTACGCTTATGCCATCCGCATTCGCCACAAGGCCCCATCATGCACCGTTAGGTTACTTAACTAATGGCAGAGTGGGGGCAGGACTAGCGCCGTGCAAAACATAAGCAACGTTTATTATATATCATATATATAATATAAAGCATTCGTCTCACGCAGTTATATGATCACATCACAGAACATAGCAACAGAAGTCAACATATGAAATATAGGATATACTAGGAGGTCCGTGTTTTAAATTAAGCCAGTAAAAAACATGGATTCCAGGATCGTGATGAATAGCCAAACCCATATCCCTAGACCCCTACGAGAGCGGCAAGCAACCCCGCCAATTTTAGAGTTAGGAGATCCGGTCTCAACTCCTCGAGATGGCCTCCCACTAGACTCTAAAACCCGGTTACTTATGCTCTCCTTCTTGGGTCTATCGTAATATGGAAAAGTAAATAATATACATCAATGGTGAAATCATCCTCAACCCGGAAGTGTCCCAATAAAAGAATATTACATACAATTTTTACATGAATGAAAATGAAAAACTCCCATCTCACGCAAAAAAATCCGGCTATTCAAACACGACGATCCAATATAACATATCACAGCAACACATAAACATCACATGTTATCAACGTAAGTAAATATACGTATTCCGATTGTCGTTGACGTATAGTAAATAAATCGGCGATACACCACATATTATACTTACGGACTCAGAAAAGAAATGAAAAATACAATAATTAGAATCCACAATCCATTAGACATCATAAACCCTGAATATCATATATTCCAAATTTCATGCCTAACCAAATAAATCTTGCATTTTAGTCTCGAATTGAAAACACTTTTCAATGGCCATTCGGATAATTCAACAAGATTCCTGATTATATAATCGAATGTTCGTCAGAAACTATAGTAGATGGCCGCACCCCCGATGCCGTCAATGAAGTGCACTTAGGCGGAACGCCGCGGCCGTGAGCACCCGAGTGGATGCTTTTGGCAACGGGGTTCTCCTATAGTCACTTGGTCGGGGCTATAGGGCATGTCTATCTAGTAGTGTTATCCGGCGAGTGTTAGCATACTATACAAGATTGCGACAGAGTTTTGATCCGAATCGAAAATCCGTAGCAATCGATCAAAAGATACTAAAACACGAGATTTACAAAACACAAACTAATTTTCACAAAACTAATTAATATGGATTCCATATATTGTAACACATATCATATATATCTAGACGATGTTAAACATTTCGATCGCTATTTCAAACGCCCACAAATCATAGAGACCTCAGCAAATCTCACTAAAAATACCAGAATGTGCCTAATGACCAAATGGAGCAGCACAAGAAAATGGAACCCACAACTCCCTAATCATGCGGCGGAACCGCGGCTAAACAAGGGTTTACGTTGTGGTTCCGCACACATTAGTAGAGATGGGGCCTTGAATTTCTTGAGGCTCCATCAAATACCCTACACGATTTTCTGATTATTTTTAATTTGAAAAATATCAACTTTTGAAAAATGGACAGAAACTTGTAAAAAATAGGTTTTTGAACTTCGACCGAATACTTTAACGTCGTCAAGACCTTACCTAATGCTCTAGCTTGGCTCTGATACTATGAAAGTATGCCTTAGCACCACTACTAGGTTTTAAGAATCATCGAGTATACAATTTTAAAAATCTAATGTGCTAATGCATGCCAACCTAGAATCGAATTAGAGTATTAGGGTTTTTATACAAGTAAAGACAATCTAAACTAAGTGAAAAAAGAATACAAACTTTATAGACCGGTCCTTCAAGTCTAAAGCTCCAGGTAGTAGTCCCTAGAACTCTTCGTAGGCTCCACTTGGCGAAAGGAACGAGCTTGCTTAAGGATCTTCGAGGCCGAAGATGATCCACCTTGAAGAATTTCTAACTCAAGCTACCTCTTCACTAGTTAAGGAATTAGTGAAGAAAACAAGCTATACTAAAGGACTAGTTTGGTATAGATTGATGAAGTAGGAATTTTTGCTCACTTTAGATTTCTTTTTCTCTTTATCCTTTTCACTCTAGAATTTTCAAAAGGAGGAAGAAGATGAAGCTTGTGTAGAACTAGGGTGAGAAAAATATCTCAAAGATATATGTATAGACTTAACCATGGGTTAAGGATAATGGTTAGGTTATGAAATATCTCAAGTAAAACAAAATTAGTGGAATGAGTCATGGCCTCTACATGCTTCTACAAGCATCCAAGCCATGCTCATTTTCCACTTAATTTTGGATTTACTTTAAATAATAAAACCCAACATTATCCTTGACTTGGTGTGAGTCTCATACACCCATGTCCATTGTATCATCTAGCATGACACAATAGTATATTTAATATATATATATATATCACATAATTATATATATATATATATATATATATATATATATCAACATATATATACATCAAGAGAAGAAATTCTTTAGTGAGCTAATATTAGTTAATATATATTAATATATTGAATATATAATTATATATCAAATTATTAAATCAACACATGATTCAATAATCCGGCTATATCATATATAACCGACTAATATCATTTATATGTATATCAATTTATCGAATCAACACTTAATTCAATAACCCGGTTATATCATATATAGCCGTTCGATATTATATATCGTGAGATTAGAATGCAGTATCACATACACGTATTTAATCGTGGTCTGGCACATATCACATATGTGCCCTACTTCATTTCGCTTGAGCTAGGAAACCTCTGTGTGGGACTCTAAAGACTCGTCAATACGCTAGCAGTAGGAAATGATCACATCAGTTACCCACAAGCCGTCAGCGATACTAGCTAGACGTAACGGCTATCCAGGTATTGAGTGAATAGAAGATCAACAAGCAACCTTGTCCAAACTTCCATGAAGCCTATAAGTAACACCACCGTACAGTCTGGTCTCTTCGTATGATATGTCGCATATCGAGTCTAGGGATGGAATCATTAGACCCCATTAACTTGATAAGTCATGCCGATGTGTGGTCTATAACGGTTCAAGAAACTTCTGATAACATTTACCAGTAAATCTCATCATCCCTGGCCAGGGACTTGCTATTATAGCCAATCGAGCATAGCACAACATCAACTCCCAATATCGGGAGAGACGAAACCCCTCCTATCGCTCATTGCCTCCATGTGACTCGGGACTGTACCCAAAATCCACTTGTTTACATGACTCCTTTGAGCCGTGGTAGGGAGGAAATCAAATCACAGTAGGAACCACACAAGACTTTATGACGATCTCGGGTCTACAGACTAACATGTACCAGTGTCACTAGAGAACTGCTATCTGACGATAGGTATAGTACTATCTAGGAGTTCTCGGCGAGTCCTGTTCGGTGTACCCATTCTCTAATGAGCACCTGTGTACAATCTCTGATGTTAAACACAAATGGCTATGGGATCAACCATCGCCCCATACAGGGTCAAGAAATATATACACTAGTCTACTCTAGAATATCGATGCCCTGTCTCGATACTCTCTCGATTAGGAACAATTAAAGGATGTACTTGTGGACTACCCTGGCCCTACTAGTATGATCTGCATCATAGTCCTGGTAGTCAAGTACATATCCTAAGGGCTTTATCAACATGTATCAGAGAGATAGTATAATAATACAAGTGTACATGTTAAGATAAAGAGCAACCAGATAGCATACTATCATGTCAAGCAAGAAAGTCCTCTCTATATATATCCAAGCATCCACTATAATATACAATCATGTACAATAATAGCCTCTAGGGCATACATATGACTAACAGATAAAGCCCATAGGATTTCGCTTGACTACCAGCGTTATGATGGCGATCATACTTGTGGGAGCTGGGTAGTCTATAAGCACATCCTTAAAGGTCCTAAGTAGCAGGAGTATCGAGACCGGGCATCGATAATCCAGAGTAGACTTGTGTATACGTTTCTAGACCCCGACGAAGGGCGGTGGTTGGTCCCATAACCATTAGTGTTATCACCTAAGATTTTATACATGTGCTCACTGAGGGTGAGTACACTGAACGGACTTCCTGAGAACCTCTAGATGGTATTATACTTATCGTTAGATAGCGGTTCTCAGGTGACATAAGTACAGCTTAGTCTTTAGACCTGAGGTCATCATTTGTCTTGTGTGAGTTCCTACTGTGCTTTGATCACTATCCTACCATGGCTCTACTGAGTCATGCAAATAGTTTTTGGTTGGGTACAGTCCAGAGCCACATGGAGGCAGTGAGTGATTGTCAGGGATTCGTCTTTCCCGGTATTGGGAGTTGATATCGCACTATGTCCAGTTGGCCAGAACCATAAGACCTTGGCCAAGATAGTTGAGATTTATTAATGGTTAGATCAGTAGTTTCTTGGATTATTCCTGAGCCACATCGACACTACTTATCGGGTCAGTAGGGGTTTGCCATTTACTATCCCCTAGAACTAGTATGAGATACTCTTAAACGAAGAGACCAGACTATACGGAGATTGTCACGGATAGGCTCAGTAGGGGTTCGGATGAGCTTGCTCGTCGGCCTTCTTTTCGACATGTACCTGGGTAGCCATTACGTACAGCTAGTGCCGCTGACGTGCTTGTGGTTAAACCCACTGCCAGCGTACTGTCGAGTCTTTAGAGTCCCATACAGAGAGTTTTCCTAGTTCAGGTGAAATGATGTAGTAGCCGTATTTTGATACGTGCAGGGTTCTGATCGAATGATGATACTAGCCGGCTTAGGATTAAGAGGATTATTAAATCAGGTGTTGATTTAATAATTTACATATACATATTCGATATGTATATTCTAGTGTTATCCAGGCTTTCGATCGGACGATTGATAATACTAGCCGGTTTAGGATTAAGCCAGATTATTAAATCATGTATTGATTTAATAATTTACATATACACATTTCGATAAATATATATTCTAGTATTACGTTCTTTATATTGTTCTATCTTTTTGGGTGTTCATATTTTGATACGAATACGGGTATGCATATATGGTAGAGTGTATTCCGTATTTATACGGAAAACATTCTAGAAGGTGGACACCTCATTTTTTATTTATCCATTTTTTTCTTTTAAATGGAAAAGAGGTGTAAAGGTAGTGAGGTGAGAATGGTGAGAACCATACTTGAATAGTCTTGACAAATGAATTGTATATTCATTTGTGCAAACTATTCAAGTATGTTGCTATATTTTTATTGAAAAAAGAAGTTAAACAAAACCATGCTTCATTTGATTTTTGACACTAGAGTTATCTCATTCTCACCATGAGTTTCTCTCTCCTCTTTAGCCTTTCTTGAGTTCCTCCTCCTTCTTGATCTTTCTCCCTACCATCTCATGAGTTGAGAATTAAGGGAGGAAAAGAGATATAAATACACTAGAAACTCACTATATCATCTTAGCAACCTAACTTAGCAAACTAGGTTGTTTGAGTTACTTCATTAGTGAAGCTAAGCTTGGACTACAAACTCTTGGATGAATCATCTAGGATCAAGAAGGCCCTCAAGAAAGGTTGATCAAGGATCCCTAAGAGCTTAAGAAGAGGAATGAAGATCTGAAGGACACATATCTTCTGGTATAACCTCTTTATCACAGTAGCTAGATATCTTCAACTTGCTAGTTTTAATGTTTGATTAGATTTTAGGACGTGTTTTCTAGCACCGATTTTTTAAAAGTCAAAGTTTTTTTGTTCCGCAACGGCCGTGATCAGCGACCAAGGCGCTAGGAATCCCAACAAGGAGTGTTCCTCCTCTGGTGTCCCAGAGATACCTTTCGGGAAAATCGAACCCAGAGAAGCGAAGAAATTGAAGACAAGCGTGTTTGACGCGTTTATGAGCACACTATTCAGAACTAGAGCTGTCGTGGGGTACGAAAAGGCGAATAGCTCAAAACCAAGGGAGGATAGTCCGAGTGGTTCTAAAACTCGTGAAGCAGACCTAGGCGTACCACATGGAGCTTTCGGAGCATTCAATCAGAATAAGCCTTTCGACGCTAGTTTATAGAAGCATGGGCCTTACCCTCACCGAACATTTCCTATCATACGGTGTGGCCCGGAAAGAGGGGCATCAGTTGTTATAAATACTGATGAAGAGAAGAAACTGCTCGGGAATAATTTCCTGAGGAGTGGGGGAGGCCGTACGGTCAGCCTGCGAGACTATCTCCGCGACAATGCTAGAAAGTCTAGGAAGATTACTCGAGATAAAGAAAAACTGTGAATAGATCAACCAAGATCATCAAGGGGAGGACGTCATCGCCATGAGGCCCCCACGAATGGTGAAGCTTCCTCGGGCTGTCACAGGAGTGTGGACAAGGATCGAACGGTTTGCCAGGCCGATCCGGAATACATGCTCTCCCGAACCCCATATCACGACCAAGACGCAGAAGCGAAGGTGGCAGCGTTTAATAAAAGAAAAGCGAGAAGCCTCTCACCAAGCGCCATTCGAAAAAGTAAGTAAAACAAAGTCGGTCGGTGGCGTGATCGAAAACTTGATTTGGCCAGTGCAAAAGCTGAGTTTGATGGCCACAAAGACTGGGGGAACAACTACTGAAGTGTCGACATCAACTAATTAGCAATAGGTGCCTAAAAAGGATGGTACCAAATCAGATGAGTCGACCGGCGAGATAGGGGTAAATGTTATACTCACCATCCCAGAATCATTTCGAGCGACTATCGATCAACCCAATTATCTTTCTGGAGATTCGGAGGGAGAAGAAATAGATTCGATGATCTTAGCAGCCAACAAGGCCATCGATGAAAAGAACCCCTTTGCAAGATTGGAAGGGGAGATGACCAACCATCTGAAACCGCTGTACATCACGAGGATATTGGATGGAAAACGAGTCGACCAGATCTTTGTGGACAATGGAGCGGCTATAAATTTGCTATCGACTGTTAGTGTTTATGCCCTAGAGGCCTTTATTGTATCATACTAGATTGTATATTACTTAATGGAAGCTTGGGATATTCACAGTTGTATTGACAGTCTTGCTAAAAATGGTAGCATGCTACTTGGTTTGTTTCTACTTTAATATGTGCATGTGTTTCTTTCAACATATCGCTTATACATATTAGTAGAGCCCTTAGGATCTTTGCTTGATTACCAGCGTTGTGATGACAGTCACACTAGTGGGGGCTGGGTAGCCTACAAGCACATCTTATATAGGTCCCTGGTCATTGGATTATCGAGACGGGGCATCGATACTCCAGAGTAGACTGGTGTATACGCTTCTCATGCCAGCATGGGGAGATGGTTTGTCCTACAGCCATCAGTACGTCGTACTGGAGATAGTATGCAGGTGCTCGTTAGGTTACGAGTACACCGGACATGACTCGCCGGGAACTGCAGGTTGGTACTATACCTATCGTCAGATTGCAGTTCCCAGGTGACATGAGTACAGCTTAGTCCGTCGACTTGACATTGCAACTTCGCCTCGAGTGTGTTCCCACTGTACTTAGATTACTACCCTACCACGGCTCAAAGGAGTCGTGCAAACAGGTGGTAGTTGCGTGCAGTCCCGAAGCACTTGGAGGCAGTGGCGGTCAGACAGAATTCGTATCTCCCGGTATTGGGGGTTGATATCGCGTTGTATATGGAGAGCCATTACGCTAGGTCCCTGGCCAGGGCAAGCGAGATTTACTGGTAGGTGCTCCGGTAGTTTCTCAAGGTGTAATAGGCTTCACTCCGACACGACTTATACCACTATTAGGGGTCTGACGTTTACCGCCCCCTAGGCCCGATATGCGACAGTCCTAGACGAACAGACCGGACTGTACGAAGATTGTCACATACAGGCTCGGTAGGAGTTCGGATGGGTTTCCTCATCGTCCTTCTTATCGACATCTACCTGGGGACCGTTACGTACAGCTAGTACCGCTTGCGGCCTGTGGTTAAACCCACTGCCAGCGTAGTGTCGAGTCTTTATAGTCCCACACAGAGAGTTTCCCTGCACCGGGAAAAAAGGTGTAGAGGCCGTATGGTTTTACGGCAGGGCCGCGAACACTTACGTACACTTGTGCACGTACTGTGACCTGACAGATAATACTAGTGGGCTTTGGTTTAAGCCGGATCCTAGTATTATACAGATGGATTTATTCAGTCTCAGTTTATCCATGTTTTTCGGAAATAGGGATGGGAAGGGCAGTCTCGTAATTTGTCGGGAAGCTTCTAGAAGGAGGTGACTCATTTGTGTTTATTTCATTTTAGATTTAAACTAAATGAGGTGGAGGAGATGAGGTGTAATTATCATTAATTGCACCATGACTCATGAGATGATTCATCTCAAGAATTAAATGAAGCATGAATGATATTTGTGCAAGATATTTTAGATGCTTCATAATAATTCAAATTGAGTCAAGGTTCAATTCATTATCACAAAACACTTCTCTCTCCTCAAGTCTTCATCTTCTTCCTCAAACCCTAAAAGCTCTCATGAGTTGAGAATCCTAGGGTTTAAAGTGACTAAGTAATCCATCTAAATACTCTACACCCTCTAGGACTTCTAGATTAGCAAACTAGAAGCCGTAGTTATCTCAGATTCGAGATAGGAGCTCGGACTATAGACTCTTGGGTGGATCGTCTTTGACTCGAGGAGGCCGTTGAGGTACCCATGTTCCATAGAGCCGACGAGGTGTGGAGGACAACGATGAAGACCCGAAGGACAAGTAACGTGAGGTATAACTTCGAATCAGAGTAGTTAAACCTCTCATAGTTTAGACACGATCCGTGTGCTCAAGTCCGTGTTACGAAACTTTGATAATTGTTTTTCATATATTCCTCCTCCCCGCGGACACGTGGGGTGCGTGACATGGACTTACAGTGGTATCAGAGCCTACTAAACCTTTACTAGCTTGTTAGCAACTTATTAGAACTTCAATCGTCGGAAAAACACGAAAACTTAACCCCGGACCCCTCAAGTTTCTGTCGATTTTAAACCTGTCGAAAAAATTATTTCAGAGGCATGAAAATTCCCAGCAGGGAATTATAAGAATACTGGAGAAATATGAGACCCTAACTCGGTTAGACGACCGCGGAAGCACGGCAAGTTGGTGCAATTAGCCGTGGATCCGTGGCCAAGTCGACTCCGAGTTGACTCGTATTTACATAGTTTATCTTATTTTTTGGTTTCTGTTTTCCTGTATATTTTCTGCCCAGGTTTTTTCAGTGCTGGCTTGCATTTGGGGTAGACACGGAAAAAGGTTGTCGATCAAATTTCTAAGTTATTTGCTAATCAGGTTTTATCTGTGATGTTTAATGTGTTCGTAAACCTCCGCTAATTGCTAGTATGTCGGTTAGTTGGGGGTTGCACATTTCTGTGATGGATATTGGTTTGTGTATATGAACTCTATTGGATCGTCGTGGATGAATAGCCGGGGATGTGAGATGAGGGTTTTTATCTTTCATTCGATGTAAATTGTAATATGTTGTAATATTCTTTTGCGGGGCACATCCGGGTTAAGGTTGTAGCCATCATTGTATTATTTCATTTACTGTTTTATGCTCCTAGGATAGACCCAAGATAGGGTGCACAAACTACCGGGTACTTTGAAGTGTTTAATGGCCTACTCACGTCGTTGAGGGAGACTGTTTCACTTATGGTACTAGGTGGGTAGTTTGCCGCACCGTAGGGGTCTAGGATGGGGTTTGGCTATTCATCACGACCGTGTAATCTGTCTTTTGTTACAGGCTCAAACGAAACGCGGATTCCTAGTATATCCAATATGTTCATCTGTGATCTGGAATGCCTATTATTGCATCTGACGAATGTACAATATCTATATATGATATCTAGTAGGCGTTGCTTATGTTTTGCATCCGCGCTAACCCAGCCCCCGCTCTGTCGTTAGTTAAGTAACCTAACGGGTGAATGATGGGGCCCGGTGGCGAATGCGGATGGCATAAGCGGACGTTGTATTTTTGTTGTTTTCTGCAATGATAGGATAAATGATGGGATGCATTATATTAATGCAAAGAAAACAAACTAAAGCTGAATTGTTGGAACAAATTTAAAAGAAATCACTCGGTTATTTTAAAAGAGCAGAATTTTTAATTGCGGAGCATTAACCACTCCTTTTAAAAAGCTATCAGGTTCCTTCGGTTATATCAAGTTCACTACGTTCACGGTTTCGCCAAAACTAGTCATAGCCCTCCGTCATTTCATATGAATGGCCAGTAGTATTCAAGCCATGTTTGTTTGGCCCTTAGTCAAGACATAATGATTGGTAGCTGCTGGGGTATTCACATGTAGCATAGATAGATACGTTGGTTTGGGACAGTCGTATTACTTTGTTGGCCCTGAGTCTAGAGTATATACAGGTGGGTTCAAATCAACCTGGATAATGACGGGTAGAACTTGACATGTGACTTATGATTTGTTGGCCCTTAGTCAAGGTCATAAGAGCATGGGGCAAAAATCTACATCGGGAGTTTCTAAAGAAACTGAAACTTGCTAGTGTTGCATACCATTTGGAGTTTGATAATTTTGGTAGGATTCCTTCAGCATTATCACACAATGATATCTGGATCCCAATCCTACTGTGAGTATATGCTACTCATCAGGAGATTCGTCACTTAACGATCAATGCTATAAACTAAGTAGGTGTCTAGAACGGTGTCAGCAGGGCTACGCTTCCAGAGAAAAGATGTTATTTAATTAAGGAACTTTGCGAAAGCGTCGTAAAACCTCCCTCGAAGTACCGACACTAGCCTGGCTGAACGGTTAAGCAAGTATTGTACGGTGAGATCAGTCCTGACTAATTCTTCTTTTATGGTTTGAGGAAGGATTCGAGAAACAATGGGAGCCATCCTGTTTAGATAAACTAAAAAACAATCTAAACTTGCAAGAGCGTCATGCTAAAGTGTTTTCTTCTCTCTCTCAACTGCAGCGACCATGTGACCATGACTAGGTTACATCTAGATAACAAGTTGATTGAATCTAACTTTTATGACTGGCAAAGGTCTGTCCAGATGTTCATTGCCTATAACAAGCTGGACCACCCTATTACTACTCAAGCCCTCGCCGTCTCAGGTCTAGTTTCCACCATTACGGATATGGATATCCGTCAGACAAGGGAAAAGGACAGTGCGAATGCCAAGTTTCTCGTGTTGGCTTCAGTTGATGGTGTATACTAGAAGCGGCACGAGAAGATGGACTTAGTTTCCCTCTTCCTCCATAACAATGATTTATATGGAGAGCAATCTCGTATCGCAAGATATGAGACCTCGAACGAATTGCTTCAAGCAAGGTTGGCTGTCGGGTCATCTGTAAGGGACGACGTCCTTACGATGACTAGCTATATTGATGAGCTCACGGACCTGGAGACCACGTTGGGAAACAGGTCATATGCTGACTTATTTCCACAGTCCCTACCCTCTACTTACACCCTGAAAGAAACCAGGGAGACACCCGCTCTGCTTAATGGGGGACCTTCTTCTTCTTCATCCAGGGCGAAAGTAAAGGGTGAAAAGAAGAAAACCTCCACAAAGCTGATATACGGTGTCAGTGAAGTAGAAGGAAAGGGAAGAGCAAAAGTTTCAGGACTTGGGGTAGGGAAGGAGGGATGTTCCTATTGTTATGGGAAGGGGCATTAGCAGAAAGATTGCAGGGCTTTGGAAGCCAGTAGCCAGGATTCGAAGCATGTTGTGGCTTCGGCCTCGGGTGTGTTTGTAATTGAGAACTGTTTGTTAATTAAATCTACTTCCTTGGTACTCAATACCAGATCAGGATCTCATATCTGTAATTCGTTACATACTTTGAGAAACCGTAGAGTTATCAGGGTAGGTGATATGTCTCTCAGAGTTGCGAACGGAATGAGCATGGACGCTGAATCCGTAGGGGAATATTGCCTAGGATTGACAAGTGGGCAGATATTGATTCTACGTAACTGTTTGTATGTACCTAGTTTGACTTTTAATATCATATCAGTATCCTCACTTTCTAAAGAGGGATATGATTTTACATTTGTAAGCGATGTGGTAAACATCCAACTAAATCAAGTTCTGATTAGGTCCGGTACATTAGATAATGGTATATACATATTAAATCAAGCTCAGGTTTTCAATGTCCAGAACACACTTAAAAGAAAGTCTCCGGAAGTAAATCAGGCTTTCTTATGGTATTGTAGACTAGGTCACATCAATGAAACACGGTTGACTAAGTTACATTGAGAAGGATATTTGAATCTGTTCGAATATCAATCTTATACTACTTGTGAATCTTGTCTCATAGGAAAGATGACAAAGACCCCATTTACTGGACACGGAGTAAGAGCGAGCGAGCTCTTGGGACTCATACAAAGCGATGTGTGTGGTCTAATGTCTACACATGCGAGAGGTGGTTATTCCTACTTCATTACTTTTACGGATGATTTCTCTAGGTATGGACATATCTTCTTGATGAAGCATAAATCCGAGGCCTTTAAGAAATTCCAGGAATACAAGAATGAAGTAGAAAAACAGATAGGAAAAAGTATCAAGACACTGAGATCTGATCGAGGTGGTGAATACTTAAGTGCCGAGTTCCTGGGATACTTAAAAGAGAATGGAATTCTCTCTCAGCTTACTCCTCCATACACACCATAACACAATGGTGTATCGGAAAGGCGGAATTGAACCTTATTGGATATGGTTCGTTCCATGATGACTAAGGCTGAGTTACCGCGATCTTTCTGGGGTTATGCACTAGAATCAGTTGCATATCTTTTGAACTAGGTTCCAACCAAGACTGTGCTTACCACACCATATCAGATGTAGAGTGGGAAGAAACCCTGTCTTAAACACTTTAGGATATGGGGATGTCCAGCTTTTGTTAAAAAGCAGCATGCAGACAAGCTCGGGGCACGCTCAGTACAGTGTAAGTTTATGGGATATCCAAAGAACTCCAAGGGATATTATTTCTATTATGTAGAGGAACAAAAGGTTTTTGTTTCTCATCATGCCCACTTCTTGGAAGCTGAATTTTTAGAAAATCAGAAGAGTGGGAGCGCAATAGAACTGGAAGAAATTCCAGAACCACAAGCTGTTACTGAAAGTATGGTAGAACCAGAAGTTTCAGAAGAATAAAGGGACATCCTAGTGCCTATCCGCAGAAGTAGCAGGCAGTCTCATCTGCCCGAGAGATAATACGGTTTTCTTATAGACGGGGATCGAGAGGATTGCATCATTGACAATGATGACCCTACTAGCTTCCAGCAAGCCATTCAGAGCGGCAACTCAGTATGATGGTTGGATGCAATGCGGACCGAAATGGAGTCCATGTACACTAACAAAGTATGGACTTTGGACATTGCTCCAGATAGGGTAAAACCCGTAGGATGCAAATGGATCTTCAGAAAAAAGATTGGTGTAGATGGACATGTTGAAACTTATAAGGCTAGACTTGTTGCAAAGGGCTTTCGTCAAAGACCTGGTTTGGAATATGACGAAACCTTTTCTCCAGTGGCTATGCTTAAATCCATTCGGGTCCTTCTTACCATTACTGCCTTCCACGATTATGAGATCTGGCAGATGGACGTAAAGACGGCTTTTCTAAATGGTAATTTGGAAGAGTGCGTCTATATGGATCAACCAGAGGGATTCATTCAGAGTGGGAGCAGCGGTAAAGTGTGCAAGTTGTTTAAGTCCATTTATGGACTAAAGCAGGCATCACGAAGTTGGAACATCTATTTTGATGATATTGTTAAAGCATTCAACTTTATTAAAAATCCAGATGAACCATGCATATATAGTAAGATTGTAAAGAGAACTGTAGTATTCCTCATCTTGTACGTGGATGACATTCTCTTAATAGGAAATGATATTCCTATGCTACAGTCAGTCAAAGGATTCTTGTCACAGAAGTTCTCCATGAAAGATCTGGGTGATGCCACCTACATTCTGGGGATCCAGATCTATCGTGATAGATCAAAGAGGATGTTGGGACTTTCACAGTCCAGATACATAAACACCATATTGAAAAGATCCAGTATGGAAGATTCTAAGCGCGGTAACTTACCGGCTTGTCACGGAATCACCCTCTCCAAAAAGATGTCTCCCAAGACTGATTTAGAAAGGGTTCGCATGTCGATTATACCCTACGCTTCTGCGGTAGGCTGTATAATGTATGCGATGTTATGTACTAGACCAGATGTAGCATACGCATTGAGCGTTGTAAGCCGGTATCGGGCAAACCAAGGGGAGAAGCACTAGATAGCAGTAAAGAACATTCTCAAGTACCTGAGGAGGACTAAGGAGATGTTCTTGGTGTATGGCGGAAAGGACCTCTAGATCGAGGCCTTTGCTGACTCCAGCTTCAAGGATGACTCTAAGTCCATGTCGGGTTATGTCTTTACCCTCAATGGAGGGGCGGTCTGTTGGAAGAGTTCCAAGCAGGACACCGTTGCTGACTCGACGATGGAAGCGGAGTACATAGTTGCTTGTGATGCCGCAAAAGAAGGTGTCTGGATGAAGAAGTTCCTCACAGAACTTCAGGTGGTTCCTACCAGTGTTGATCCAATATCTC
The DNA here is from genome assembly GCA_030015575.1 of Agapanthus africanus. Lineage (NCBI taxonomy): Eukaryota > Viridiplantae > Streptophyta > Magnoliopsida > Asparagales > Amaryllidaceae > Agapanthus > Agapanthus africanus. Next base: position 886,356,687 of record JASDDO010000019.1, on the reverse strand, counting down.
TGTATTGTGACAACAACGGCGCTATAGCTTTAGCGAAGGAACCCAGGTCCCATCAGAAGTCTAAACACATCTTAAGGCGGTATCACCTGATCAGGGAGATCGTAGATCGCCAGGAGATCGAGGTGAAGAGAGTAGATACGGAGAATAACACTACTGATCCATTCATAAAGGCCATTCCTCAGACGCAGTTCGAGAGGCTATTTGAGATGATAGGTCTGCGATATGCCAGTACATGGCCCTAGTGCAAGTGGGAGATTGTTAGTGTTTATGCCCTAAAGGCCATTATTATATCATACTAGATTGTATATTACTTAATGGAAGCTTGGGATATTTACAGTTGTATTGACAGTCTTGCTAAAATTGGTAGTATGCTACTTGGTTTGTTTCTACTTTAATATGTGCATGTGTTTCTTTTAACATATCGCTTATACATATTAGTATAGCCCTTAGGATCTTTGCTTGATTACCAGCGTTGTGATGGCAGTCACACTAGAGGGGGTTAGGTAGCCTACAAGCACATCTTATACAGGTCCCTGGTCATTGGATTATCGAGATGGGGCATCGATACTCCGGAGTAGACTGGTTTATACACTTCTTATCCCAGCATGGGGAGATGGTCTGTCCCACAGCCATCAGTACGTCATACTAGAGATAGTTTGCAGGTGTTCGTTAGGTTACGAGTACACCGGACAGGACTCGCCGGGAACTGCAGGTTGGTACTATCCTTATCGTCAGATTGTAGTTCCCAGGTGACATGAGTACAGCTTAGTCCGTCGACTTGATATTGCTACTTCGCCTCGAGTGTGTTCCCACTGTACTTAGATTATTACCCTACCACGGCTCAAAGGAGTCGTTCAAACAGGTGGTAGTTGGGTGCAGTCCCGAAGCACTTGGAGGCAATGGCGGTTAGGCAGGATTCGTCTCTCCCGGTATTGGGGATTGATATCGCGCTGTGTATGGAGAGCCATTACGCAAGGTCCTTGGCCAGGGCAAGCGAGATTTACTGGTAGGTGCTCCGGTAGTTTCTCAAGGTGTAATGGGTTTCACTCCGACACGACTTATACCACTATTAGGGGTCTGACGTTTACCGCCCCCTAGGCCCGATATGCGACAGTCCTAGACGAACAGACCGGACTGTACGAAGATTGTCACATACAGGCTCGGTAGGAGTTCGGATGGGTTTCCTCATCGTCCTTCTTATCGACATCTACCTGGGGACCGTTACGTACAGCTAGTACCGCTTGCGGCCTGTGGTTAAACCCACTGCCAGCGTAGTGTCGAGTCTTTAGAGTCCCACACAGAGAGTTTCCCTGCACCAGGCAAAAAGGTGTAGAGGCCGTATGGTTTTACGGCAGGACCGCGATCACTTACGTACACTTGTGCACGTACTGTGACCGGGCAGATAATATTGGTGGGCTTTGGTTTAAGCCGGATCCTAGTATTATACAGATAGATTTATTCAGTCTCAGTTTATCCATGTTTTTCGGAAATACGGATGGGAGGGACAGTCTCGTAATTTTTCGGGAAGCTTCTAGAAGGAGGTGACTCATTTGTGTTTATTTCTTTTAGATTTAATCTAAATGAGGCAAAGGAGATGAGGTGTAATTATCATTAATTGCACCATGACTCATGAGATGATTCATCTCAAGAATTAAATGAAGCATGGATGATATTTGTGCAAGATATTTGTACAAGATATTTTAGATGCTTCATAATAATTCAAATTGAGTCAAGGTTCAATTCATTATCACAAAACACATCTCTTTCCTCAAGTCTTCATCTTCTTCCTTAAACCCTAAAAGCTCTCATGAGTTGAGAATCTTAGGGTTTAAAGTGACTAAGTAATCCATCTAAATACTCTACACTCTCTAGGACTTCTAGATTAGCAAACTAGAAGCCGTAGTTATCTCAGATTCGAGATAGGAGCTCGGACTATAGACTATCGGCTGGATCGTCTTTGACTCGAGGAGGCCGTTGAGGTACCCATATTCTATAGAGCCGACGAGGTGTGGAGGACAGCGATGAAGACCCGAAGGACAAGTAACGTGAGGTATAACTTCGAATCAGAGTAGTTAAACCTCTCGTAGTTTGCTAGTAATGGTTTAGACACGATCCGTGTCCTTAAGTCCGTGTTACGAAGCTTTGATCATTGTTTTTCATATATTCTGCCTCCCCGCGAACACGTGGGGTGCGTGACATGGACTTACATCGATGTGGATGCTAAAAAGACTGAACAAGACAAATGAGACATGATACCTATGGAGAGTCTATAACCGGGTACAATAGGCAATCCGCCAAGGCAAAGAGAGTGTTAGTCATAATGGTAGAGGTCAGAAGACTACGCAGTTTGTCCATGTTATACGTCGTTGAGACAGACAGAAGCTATAACGTGCTCCCCGGGAAAGACTGGATCCACTCAAATGAATGTATCCCTTCGAGCTTACACCAATCCATCATGTACTGGGATGATGGAGGAATGGGTGTAATAAAGGCAAATTATTGGCCTTTCCCGATAACGGAGGATGTGGTCGTCGCTCGTTTATATCAAGACGAAGTCAGCCTAATTCATTTTGTAGAAAATAACGCCGAACGTTTACAGATGACGACGACCAAAGATTTCATTCATAAATAGGGCATAAAATTCTTTCGACTATTGATTCAGCCAGAAGCACTTGCGTCTTCAAGGCTGTCGGAAAACGAAAATCCATGAATTACAACGCCGAGAGGATCGTGTTTACGGTTAATGGAGAAGAGACCGACGAAGAATCAGTTGAGGAAATTAGTTTGCAGAACGAGAATGTTAGCAATTTAAAGGCCGAAGCACAAGTTGATTTAGAAGAAATTGATATAGGAAATGATGGTTGTGTTCGACCACTTTCCATTAGTAAGAATTTATGTAATCTTTTTCGTGATCAATTAATAAAACTATTGCTAGACTGTACCGATTGTTTTGCGTGGAATTATGATAAACTCACCGGTTTAGACTGAGGGCTCATTGAACATAAGCTTCCTTTGAAGGAAAAATGTAAATCTCGAAAACAACTGCCAAGAAGAATGGCAATTGACACCCTTCCCAAAGAAAAAGAAGTGTAAAGTGTCCTAAAGAGGGGTTAATAGAATAAATGGCTAACAATTAAAACTTTATTACTCAATACAATAAATGTTGCGGAAAGATAATTTAAATAATAGCAAACACGTAAACAATAGAATAAATGAGATCAGAAAATGCAAACTCAGTAGTGACACCAGCGATTGGTAACAAAGTTCGATACTGCAGTATCTAGTCGTCGCCTAGGTCTCCCTCTAAGAACATCCACTATTCAACTTTTCTTAAGGTGAAGAAGCCTTTACAAATGATGGATCACCTCCACCGGATAATCTTTTACACAGGCTCATATCAAACCTTTACAACGCAACAATGATGGACCACCTCCACCGGGTAATCTTTTACATAGGCTCAGATCAAATATTTACAACGCAACGCTGATGGACCACCTCTACCAGGTAATGTTTTATACAGGCTCGGATCAAACCTTTACAATTCAATTACAATACAAGAATCCAACCAACTCCTAATCTTGTATATGAATCAACACAGATTTAAAACCAGAGAATTAGGGTATTTAATAAAATAAAGTTTGAAACTCTTTTGATCTCAAAAAGATTAATAAAGAATTTAAAATAGAGATCAAGATTTTGCAAAGGAAATAGATTGAAAACCAGTTTAGAAAAGCCTTTGCGAAAATCAAAATGAAAAGCCCTTTTTCAAAACTAAAGAAAATTTAGATCAAGATGACAAACTAGGGTTTTGAAAAGAACTTGGAGATGATGAACTTGAGAGAGATCCCAATAATTAGAATTGAAGAAATGATAAGGATTGATATTGAATAAATTCGACGAGAACCATAATTAAAGAACTAAGAAAGAATCCCACGGAATTGGAAAAAAACATCCCAAGAATAATTTTAGGGATTTCGAACGGTCAACAGTTGCGCCGGCTCAAAAATGTGTGAGTTGTCTCATATGAACAGTGAAGAAAATCAATGTGTAGGAAATCAATATGAGACGGCTCAAGATATGCTGAGCAGGCTCAAGGCAGAAATATTAAAAAGCAGCGGCTTATGTGAGATGGTTCAAGATAGGGTGAGCCATCTCATGGAAAAAAAAACATAAATCATTATACAGGGAATGGAAATGAGACGGCTCAAGACAAGGATGAGACAGCTCAAGATGTTAAGAACTTACAGAAGAGATCAAAGACAGTGTGAGACGACTCAAGGCTATTTGATGCGGTTCAAAACCTGACATATCTGATATTTGAGAGATTTTGAAAGTTTAAAATTGTGTGACTCAAATGAGATGACCTACGACTAAATAAATAGAGAAAATACATGTTTTTACTTTTTTGTAGCACGTTCTTTGAGTCGCTTGAGTCTTCATCTCTCAAATAATGTCCTTTTTGATATTTTTAGCTCCTTATCTTGAAAATTCCTTGTCGCCATGTCTGTTTGCTTTCTTTGATATTGTCAAGCTTGTTCTATTTGATTTCATCATCAGTGCGTCTTGTAAGTTCATATCATCATGTTCTTTTGCGTTTTGATATCGCTGTACTTGTCATTTTTCTTTGATTTGAAATATCCGTTATGCTTCTCACACTGAAAACATAAAACTTAACCATAAGCATCGTCAGTATGTAAAATAGTTAAATAGTGTTTTGTCCAATATCAAAACCATGGTGATTTACCCAACAAGGTCAACAATCTCCCTCCTTTTGATATTTGACAAAAGCTATTTACAGTAAATGATATCGAGATATAACCAAATGTAGGAACAGAAATAAAGATACTCTAAAACCTCCCCTGAATTCAATATCTATATAATTATCCAAGATTTCAAGTTTTGTACAAGAAAAATCCATGTGCATATAAACAAAGAAAATATGTATGTGACACAAAAATCTTATACCTGTAAATACCCATCTTTCTCCCCCTTTTTGTCAAAAATAAAAAAAGGTAGTACATGTAGATATAAACGACAACAATAACATGCAGTTCTACATAAAACATGCACAGAAGTATATTCATGATATCAAAATCCAAACATATAAGAAGCAATATATCTAATATAATATAAAAAAATCCATATCCATCACCAAAACATCATCATCACTAATACATCCACATCCCTAATAAGATATCCATAAAATTGATCACATCCAAAATGAACCCGTAAACCAACATCCATAGCTAAATGTCAGCACCATCACCACCCACAAAATATTACATCTATTGTTTTTCAAATCACATCCAAAATAAAACAACCTACATAAAAACCATAATAACTACGCTCCAATAAGTCGCCATCATCGAAGTGCTACGTCGTGAGAGCTATTGTATTATTCGAAAGAGGAATACGAGTAGGTGAAAGAAAGATGCGAGGTGGAGATCGATAACCAGGATAAGTAGGGGGTCCGTTTAAATTGGGTACAAGATGAAAAGGAGCAGAATGAGGGCGATTTGCACCAAAGAAGTTACCTATAAAGCCATTGATTCGATTTTCAGATTCGATTAGATGATTAGAGAGGTAAGCTTCAAGGGCATCGACTCTAAAAAGAGGATATCGCTCAAATTCTGAAAGGATATTGTTAGGGTTCCCCGGCGCCTACGGCCAATGCGCAGCGAAAGCGACAAAACGCAAACAAAATTTTTCGTGCGAGCACGAGAAAACCGCAACCTAGAAATCGGTCCAAACACTAAATTAGCAACAAAAAAAGAGAACTACCTTACTCGGTTGCGAAATACAACCTTTGTTGTGTGTCCACTTAATCATAGAAGACCCCTCTAAGCTTCTCGTAGGTCGTTGGGAACAAACTTGAGAGGCGATCGACCTTGCCGAAGATGATCCACCCGAGGAAAACCAATCCAAGCTCCAGTTTCATCTAGTGAAGCAACTAAAGACTACAACTTGCTAGGGAATAATGCTTAGGAATGTAGAGAGTGTTATAGTATTTTTCTATCTCTTTTTCCTTCTATGATCTCAACTTATGAGGGAAGGAAAGTGAAGGAGGAGCTAACTAGGAGAGAGAAGCGAGAGCAGAGTATGAGAACTTGAGTGAGGAAATAAAGCATAAGTCTTTTTGTTTTGATCAAAGGAATTTTCTAAATTAAAAAAAAAAACTAGCCATGCTTCAATTGTGTTTGCAAATTAATAAAGAATTCATTTGCCCATTCCCTCCACCATTCTCTATTCCATCTCACCCCTCCACCTCATTTCCATTTTCAATTAAATGGAAAAAAAATTATATGAGGTATCCTCCTTCTAAAAGTATTCTTGTATGTATACAAGAATACAACTCCGTATATACAAACATATATTCGTATTAAAATACGAATACCAAAGAGATAGAAAAATACAATGAACATAATACTAGAATATTGTTAGTGTATATGCCCTAGAGGCCATTACTGTATCATACTAGTATGTATATTACTTGATGGAAGCTTGGGATATTCACAGTTGTACAGACAATCTTGCTCAATATAGTAGTATGCTACTTGGTTTGTCTCTGCTTTAATGTGTACTTGTGTGTTTATTTATTATATCACCTATACGCATTAGTAGAGCCCTTTGGATCTTTGCTTGATTACCGGCGTTGTGATGGCGATCACACTCGTGGGGGCTGGGTAATCTACAAGCACATCCTTATACACGTCCCTAGTTGTGGGAGTATCGAGATAGGGCATCGATACTCCGGAGTAGACTAGCGTATGCGCTTCTCATCCCAGCACGGGAGACGGTCTGTCCCACAGCCGTCGGTACGTCGTACTTGAGATAGTATGCGGGTGCTCGTTGGGTTACAAGTACACTGGACAGGACTCGTCGGGAACTGATGGTTGGTATTATACCTATAGTCAGTTATCAGTTCCCAGGTGACATGAGTACAGCTTAGTCCGCTGACTTGACACTGTCACTCCGCCTCGAGTGTGTTCCCACTGTTCTTTGATTACTACCCTACCACGGCTCTTCTGAGTCATGAAAACAGGTAGTAGTTGGGAGCAGTCCCGAAGCACTCGGAGGCAGTGACGGTTAGACAGGATTCGTCTCTCCCGGTATTGGGGGTTGACATCACGCTGTGTCTAGGAGAGCCATTACACAAGTAGTCCCTGGCCAGGGCAAGCGAGATATACTGGTAGGTTCCAGTGTTATCTCAGGGTGTTCTGGGCTTCACTCCGACACGACTTGTACCGCTATTAGGGGTCTGACGCTTGCCGCCCCCCCTAGGCCCGACATGCGATGTATCAGACGAACAGACCGGACTGTACGGAGATTGTCACATACAGACTCAGTAGGAGTTCGGATGGGTTTACCTTATCGGCCTTCTTATCGGCATCTACCTGGGGACCGTTACGTACAGCTAGTGCCGCTTGCGGTCTGTGGTTAACCCCACTGCCAGCGTAGTGTCGAGTCTTTAGAGTCCCACACGGAGGGTTACTCGCCTTTGGGCAAAACTGAGTAGAGGTCGCATGGTTTTGCGACAGGGTTCGTTCACATCCGCGTACTTGTGCACGTTTGGTGTCCGGACAGTTATTACTAGCGGGCTCTGGTTTGAGCCGGATCCTACTATATGCTTTGGGGTTAGTTTTATTTCATTGTGTTCATGTTTCTCGGAACATGAATGCGGGTGTGTATGCACAGTTGATTGAGGCGGAGGAAGAGTTTGTTCATTAGGGTTTTGGAACGGGTGTGTATGCACAGTTGACAGTCGTCTTTTTCCAAACCCTAATGATCTTGTGATTTATTAATTAATAATATTAATTAAATGAAATTGTGTCATGGTTGGATTTATTGACTTGTTGACCATGGTTGACTAGTTGACTAGGTTTGAAACTTTGACCATCATCATTACCCTTTTTAGATGCTCTTTGATCTTTGCAAAATTCATTTATTGTGATATGATAATGGTCTCTTCAATCCATCCATCACCTTTTTCATTTTGAATTAATATTATTATTAGAAAATCACATATATGTTATAGTTGTAAAAATACCATCTCATTCTATCATTTTGTTTCTCTCTCTTCACTTCATCTTCTTCCTCCTCTAGTTCAAGGAGAGCAAATCTCATGTGTTGAGAATCATCTCCTTGAAGACAAAACACCCCTAAGCACACTCTACTCACTCTAAGGTAGAAGATCTAGCAAGCCGGATACCTTAGTTTTCTCAAGATCGAGAAAGGAGCCCAAGGATGAAGCCCTCTGGTGGATCTATCTTCGACAAAGAGGAGACGAAGAGGGGAAGCCATTCAAACTACTACAAAGAGCAAGCAAGAAGAATAACAACAAGAAGAGAAGGAGTTCAAGTTGAGGTATAACCCCTAACCGAGTAGATAGATCTCAAGTTAGGTTGCTAGTATGTTGTTTAGTAAAGATCCGGCTTTTACGGTCCATGTTACAAAGTTTAGAAAAAATTTTATTTTACCTTTTCCGCAACCCCGAAAGTACCGGGAGAGGTAACGTGGACCTAACAAATATATATATATCAAAATATACATATGTAAATTATTAAATCAATACTTGATTTACTAATCCGGTTTAATCCTAAACCGACTAGTATTACTAACCTTCCGATTAAAGTCCGTGTAGCCAGTACACGTATTTAATCGAAACCCCGAATGTAACAATATATGGTCGCTACATTATTTCGCCTGAACCAGGAAAACCCTCTATGTGGGACTTTAAACACTCGACAATACGCTGCTAGTGTTATACTGGATAAAATCCATAACCACAAGCATACCAGCGGCACTAGCTGTACGTAGCCCAGGTATATGTCGATAGGGAGGTTGACAATCAAGTCCGTCCATACCTTATTAAACCTGAATATGACAATCTCTATACATTCCAGTCTCTTCGTCTAAGAGTATCGCATACCGGGTTTAGAGAGTGGATAACGTCAGACCCCTAATAACCCGATAAGTCGTGTCGGAGTCAAGCTCATCATCAAACGAGAAACTACTGAACTCCTATCAGTAAATCTCATCCATCCTGATAAGGGATTTATGGTGATAGCCAACCGAACACAGCACGGCAACGACTTCTAATACCAGGAGAGACGAATCCCTGACAATCGCTCACTGCCTCTATGTGGCTCGGGACTGTACCCAACTAAAACCTGTTTGCATGACTCCTTTGAGCCGTGGTGGGTAGTAATTTAGGTACAGTAGGAACTCACACGAGACAAATGACGACCTCTGGTCAAAAAACTAACCTGTACTCATGTCACTAGAGAACTGCTATCCGACGATAGGTATAATACCATCTAGAAGTTCTCGGCGAGTCCGTCCGGTATACTCACCTTCAGTGAGCACCTGTATACTATCTTAGGTGAGACAACACCAATGACTTGTGAGACCAGTCACCGCCCCTCGTCGGGGTCTCAAAACGTATACATCTACTTCGGAATATCGATGCCCAATATCGATACTCTCTCGACTAGGGACATTTAAGGATGTGTTTATGGACTACCCAGCTCCCATGTATATGATCGCCATCATAATTATTGGGACTTTACCCATGCACACTTTTGTGATTTTGAAAGCAAAGGTTTTGGAAATGTAACACATATGAGCTTGGTCTCATTTTAAAATTTATAAACCGCAAGTGCATGGCGTGTTATAGCGAGCTAGTAAGTATGGGGCGATCTACAGGGAATTGATGATTAGAAGTTGTTAAAAGTTCAAAGAGAAAAGAATGAGTTTTTTCACAAAAATTAGAAAATACGAAATTATCGAATAAGTTACAAAAACAGGAAATGGCCGTGGTTCCGGATCAAATGATCGAGTCATGGCGAATTCTTAGATGCTCCCTTGATAATGAGTTGTTCCTTCTTTGAGTTGGTTCTGACGTGAAGTATGGCTTGTTAAGGCATTTGTGAAGCACAAACCATCAAGATATCGACGATCAACGCAAGAATTGAAACAAGTCCGTTATGTTCCTACTTACCATCTTTATGTCCGCGCATGATATATCAACACTAAACACAAGGGTTAGCAAGTATACAACATCAACACACATCAATTTGCAAATAAGAAGTAAAGAGTTTGCATTACTCTTTCCAAGTAGGTGGATGATAGTATATGGTAGATGTTTGATGATGGGTGTCAAGCAACATAAGCAAAATACCATATCTAAACTACCTAGAAAGCATAACACAAATTTGATTCTAACCTTGACAATGCAAATGGTGATAATGAGAGAATAGGATATATGATGAAGGTTATAAGTAACCATCAAAATCAACATACCATATCAAACATATTCATTAAGCAATCTTGAAGTTATAACCCCATTTTAAGAACATTAAACATTCACATGAGAAGGAGGAAGACAAAACCATTCATCTTACATCCTCACCATCACCATAACCACAAAGATCACTCAAACATCATATAAAAGAAAATGAAACACATAAGAAAAAAGTAAAAGAGGTTAAAGCAAAAACAAAGTGCAAGTACTTTATTAACAAAATGGAGAGATTAAAGTTACAAGTTAGATAACAACCTAAACCTTCTTAATGGAGCTCTCAAATGAGAGCTCAAACAGAGAAGAAGAGGAAGCTATCAAATGTTACACACTCAAGTTCTCACTCAAAAATCTAACCCCGAACTTAATCTGAGATCTGCTATTTATAGGCAACTCAAAATCAAAATTTGCATATACGAGTGGACTAACTATATCACAAGGGGCCCACCAAACTTGGACGAGCCAATTTGGCTCTGTCGTGGATGCAATTTGCGGCCAAGAGGAATTAATTGGTGGCCTCAAGTTGGAGTCTGGGGCCCACTTTGGTGCATTAGTCTTCTGGGCACTTGAGTATCTCCCTGTAATTGCAATTTATTTTAATTCACACATGGATGAAATCTGAAGCAATGAATAAAGAAGGGATCAAGTGGGTATGTGTTGTGTTCACACTTCAAATCACCACTTTTCCAAATACATATAACTATGCCCACTTATGTACCCACTTGCCCAAGTCCACTTGCAAAACATCATGATGGTGTTTGCCCACTTGATACCTCATGATGGTGCATCCACTTGATGATGGTTCACACTTGATGTTGATGTTGTAACATGTTGGACCAAAACCAATTATTATTGTACACAACTTAATTTGTTTGCAAAAACCAAATGACTTGATCTGTTATCTGTCCCGTTTGCAGTTCCGGCTAAAAACCGTCGTTTCTGTTCATGTTGTGTACCGTCTCTAGTGTTTTTGCCTGGTACATGTAATCTATACTAATAAGTAGACACAGAATAATAAGCACCGTTTATTGATAAAATGATGGGAAATGAGTGGTATTAAAATGTAATAATTCATGCTGAACAATAATGCTGGTAGTCAAGCAATAATTCTACGGGCATTATCATTATGTATTAGTGACATGTAATAACAAGTAAAATATATACACATAATGTAAAGACAAACCAGATAACATACTATCATCTCGAGCAAGACCGTTCTACCTATATAAGTTCTTATTCAATTATCATAATTACCTACCTGCAATTACAATAATTACCTTGAGGGCACTATAGCCAACGATCTCCCATTTGCACTTAAGGATAATTAATCCAGTATCGCATACCCACAGCTCGTGTGCTACCGAATACCTAACTTCTCTACTAAACGGTTTAGCAAATTGTGTTTGAGAAACTTCCGTGTTCGAGAAATAGCCTCAGTGAGTGGATCCGCTGCAATGTTTCTGACTGTATCTCTCTATATCTCAACTTCACGAAGATCAACTATCTTCCAAAATGAGCGCTACTTTCCTTAGAATTTGTCTGGATACATGATGGGACCAAGTTCATAAAAGAACAATTTTATCCAACAAACTTCTTAGGTTGTATCCTCCACTGAATTTAATCAGCATCCTGCGCCATGCCTACCTCAGTATCCGCTGGGATCTCTATCTAATATAATGCCCCTTAGAAGAGGGTAAACTCAACTCGGACAACCACTCTGTCATCCAGGTCATCTTGGAAGCATGAGTCGGTACCGCCTCTCATAGAAGGCCGCCATTACCATACACCAAGAACATCCACATATGTTCTTATTTGCTTCCCTTTGTTTCTCCAAAATTGGATTATCTGCTTATTGCAAAAGTGCAAACGCAACATCTGGTTTGGTACATGATACCGCATGATTGATGCTACTTTCGAAACATATCGAATCCCATTCATGCGAGTCCCTCTCCTCATCAGTTTAGAAGACATCTCTTTAGAGGGTGACCCCATCACCTGCGGGTACACCACCATGTCAGAAGTCGTCCATTCTAAAACACTTTAGAATGGTGTCCAAGTACCTGAATTGGGACACTTCCCAAATCAAGATCTATCGATATAGATCTAGTTAACAGAATTCTTGATATATCTTATGTGGAGAAACACCTTATAACAACAAAAGTTTGACTAATTATAGTATAAGAATATCACTTCATATCCAGAACATGTCATCCAAATTCCAGGACAATACTCCCTACAACCTTCTCACTAGGTTCATATGTTGTTTTGATGAAGTCAAACACTTTGACTATCATATCAAAATAGATGATCCATCTCCGCTATGCCTGCTTTAGTCTACAAATAGATATAATTTTCTTGCACACCTTCCGCTGCTCCCACTGATTATAATAACCTTCTGGTAGAGTCATATATATGTGCACTTCTAAATTCTAATTTAGAAAGACGTTATAGTCATCCTCTTGCCAGATATCATAGTCTTGATGTAAGTCTATGGTAGCGCCCCGGCCGTCTGTCCGAGGCCAAAATGCGGAAATGAAAAAAAATTTCAAACTAGAAACCGGGGCTATCGTATGCTTAAAACCTGGGTCGAACCATTAACCTACAACTAGCAAACTAGAGAAGGGATAGAAAGGCTATACTGATCGATCCGTGTCCTTCGGTCTTTGGCCACCATCCCAAACTCCTCGCGGTATCTCTGGTCTCGATTTCCTCGTCGGAAAGGGCACCACATCTTCGAGTCTTTTAACGGGCTCCCGCTTCATCTGAAGCAACTCGGGCACGAAGTTCGCTAGCCGGCGTGTCCAAGGCGAAGTAGAGAATGTGTGTGACAACTTTGTCTCTTGCATCCATTGCATGGATGGAGGTTGAAGATGAAGCCATCAATGGAGGTTGTGAGCTAGAGGAAGAAGAAGAAGAAGAAGTCTTTTTCCTTTTGTGTTGAGATGATAAGAATGAGAGCAAGAATGAATAATACAAGAGCAAACCCAAAGGGATATGGCTGCCCTTCTCTCTCTTCCTCTCATTTCATCACTCAAATCCATCATATAATGTGACATATGCACAATAAAAGAGACCATGAGTCACTAGGTTGCATGTGTCACAATAAATGCACACCATGATGATTTCTAGCTCACAATTTCCATATGCAAACATTAATCCAAATGTTTGCAACAATAAAAAGATACGGCAACATTTAAAGTAAACTCGTGACGGATCACAAGGATACTCCTCACCTGTATATACATACCTGCATCCGCATTCCGACTGAATGCGAATGTGATGAGACTAAAGTAATCTAACAAATCTAATACTAGGATCCGGCTTAAACCAAAGCCCACTAGTATGATCCGTCCGATCATGATCCGTGCACTACTGTACGTATATGATTGAACCCTGCCATATATCATACGGCCTCTACAATGTTTCGCCCGAAACTTGAAAACTTTCTGTGGGGGACTCTAAAGACTCATCAATACTTTGGTTGTGGATTTAACCACTAGCACGTCAGAGGTACTAGCCGTACATAACGGGCTACCAGGTATTGACCAAAAGGGAGGTCGATGAGCAAGCTCATCCTGACACCCTACTGAGCCTGTCAGTGACAATATCCATACAGTCTGTTCTGTTCGTCTATGAGCATCGCATGTCGGGCCTAGGGGGTTGGTAAAAGTCAGACCCCCAAAAGCGGTACAAGTCGTCTCGTAGTGTAGCCCAGAACACCCTGAGATACTACTGGAATACCTACCAGTAAATCTCCTGCCTTGGCCAAGGACTTCGTGTAATGGCTCTCCTAGACACAGCGCGATCTCACTCCTAATACCGGGAGAGACGAAACCCCTGCCGATCCGCTCACTGCCTCCATGTGGCTCGGGACTGTACCCAACTAAAACCTGTTTGCACGACTCCTTTGAGTTGTGGTAGGGTAGTAATCAAATCACAGTAGGAACTCACACGAGACAAATGACGATCTCAGGTCGATGAACTAGCCTGTACACATGTCACCAGGGAACTGCTATCTGACGTCAGGTATAATACCAACTAGCATGTTCCCGGCGAGTCCGGTCCGGTGTACTCATAACCCAATGAGCACCTGTATACATCTTAGGTGAACCAACTGATACCAATAGCTTGTGAGACCGGCCACCGCCCCTCTCGGGGTCTCGACTGTATACACTAGTCTACTAATGGAGTATCGATGCCCAGTCTCGAAACTCCCACAACTATGGACCATTTAAGGATGTGCTTATAGACCCCAGCTCCCACGTATATGATCGCCATCATACTGCTGGTAGTCAAGCAAGAATCCTAAGGGCTCTATCAATGTGTAATAGCGACCTGTAAGTCACCTAAAGCAGTACACGATGATAAAGATAAACCAGATAGCATACTATCATCTTGAGTAAGACTGTCCTACCGGCATAGGTCCTCCCTCAATCATTGCAATCACGTGCCTGTGATCCAATAATTGACTCTGAGGGCACTATATCCAACAAACTCCCACTTGCTCTCAAGGCTAATTATTGTGATGTCGCATACTCCCAGCCCGTGTGATACCGAATACCCAACTCCTCTACTAATCAGTCTCGCAAAGCCCGTTTGCGAAACTATTACATTCGAAAAATAGCCTCAGTGAGTGGATCCGCTCTGATGTTTCTTTCTATGTCTCTCTTTATCTCAAGTTCGCGAAGAAAGCCATCTCCCGAAATGAGCAATACCTGTCTTAGAATATGTCTGGATATCTGATGGGACCTAGTTCATAAATGAACTCCAAATCCAAACTTCTTAGACTGTATCGTCAAATGAACTTAATCAGTATCCTGCGCCATGCCTCCCTCAGTATCCGCTTGGACCACCTGTCCAAACTACTGCCCCTTGTCAGAGGGAAAACTATAACTCTGACAGTCACTCTGTCATCCAGGTCACCTTGGAAGCCTGGAATGATAACCGTCTCCTGAAGAAGGCTGTTTGTTATCATATCTCTAGAACATCCACTTATGTTCTAAAACTGCTTCCGAACGTTTCTCCAGGATACGATTAATATCAACTTATTGCATCTCGTGCAAAAACAATATCTGGTGTGGTACTTGACATCTCATGATTGACTCAATTGCCTAAGCAAGCGATCTGCCAATCATGCACATCCCTCTCCCCTTTAGTCTGTAAGACACCTTTAGAGAGGGTGACTCCATCACCTGCAGGTACACTACCGTGCCAGGAGCCGTCCATTCTAAAACACCTGTAGAATGCTGTCTAAGTACCTAGATTGGGAAACTACCCAAATCTAGATCTAAAACCATAGATCTAGTAACCAGAATGCCTGATATTATATCTATATCCTATGTGGAGAAAACACTGTGTGACAACCAAAGTATAACCGATCGTAGTATAGGAATTTTAATTCCTACTCTGTGTATGTCATCCAAATACCAGGACATCACACACTACTACCTTCTCAACAGATCCATCCCCTATTCTGATGAAATCAAACCTATGACTGTTACATCAGAAATAGATGATCTATCTCCGCTATATCTGCTTTAGTCTATAAATAGACATAAGCTACTTGTCCATTATGCTTCCGCTGCTCCCACTGACTACGACAGCCCTTTGGCAGAGTCATATACACGTACACTTCTAAAGCTAGTTTAGAATGACGCTATACTCATTCTCCTGCCAGGTCTCACAGTCTGGAACAATAGCAATGGCAAGTCTGGATAAACAAGAACCTCCCTGTCACTATCCTTAAGGCTACCGAAGTACCTCTCGGGTGCCTGAGGTTACCCACCATACCTGCGGAGTGGCCAATGGAATGTCAAACCAGATCGAATCTTTAGGTTCTTATTAAATTTTCAGTAATCGTTTGCGGTTCTGGAATCACTTCCAGTTCTACCATACTCCCACTACTGTTTTCTGAAAAAATCCATTTTTATTAAAACTGTGGCGAGTCAAGAACAATATCACTATTGATCTTCCAGATGGTAGAAAGTCAACACTCGTCATAGCCCGGGCCAACCCACAAACAGCCATTACAGAAACGTGCCTTGAGTTATCCAGAGTCTGGTTTTAAGCATAAGCCGGACAACTCCCCGTACCTTAACATTGTTAAGATATGAACTATTCTATATCCAATATAGAAACATTGGCACTGATTTAATTGGAACCAGATTCAAATCATGCAGCTGTCTCCAGTGCATGTCAACTAAATGGAGAGAGGCCGATCAGCATTACTCAACTTAGGAGTGCTTTCAATTATGAGTAACCTGAAAGAGAAGCAAGTTCTCTTAATCATTACTATTAACTGAATACCATACTCAAGTATCTACATCTTCGATCACCTAGAAGAATCCTGATACTTGCAATACCCGGTTCTCTACTTTATTTATATACCTATAACTTCTCAAAACTTGGATCTTGTATTTCTATGAAACACATGTCTAAGAACTAGAGAAGTCATGAGTAAACAGAATATAGTACGAGTACCAACCTCTCTGTCCTAATGGACACTGGACAACATACAATACTCTATATAAGTCCCCTGAGTCTAATAACTAATTCCCTGTGTGTCGTAGATTGAAAACTGTACTTATGGTTAAGAAGAATTACACCGGTGTTTAATGCTCTTTACCTAACCATCCACTGATATAGGTAAATGTCTTAGACATAATTTCAAAAAGTTATATCTCACTTTATAAAATAAACGTACAGATATATCAATTTGAAATTGGTGTATAACAACGGATATTCAAAACCAAACATTTGTCGTCCGGCAAACAACCCAGGTGATTTCCTCAAATATCACCAATTACAACGAATCCCGATATAATGAGGATGATACCCCAATTCCCAGTAACTTACTCCCACTTATCATCTGTAAAACCATGCAGATGTGAAAATCAAATCTGGTAAATACATACCCTGGAGCAAGGGCTAATTGGGAAATCAGTTTTCTTTTAACAATACACAGCGAAACTGAAACATGTAAATGTTTCGAAGGGGTATCCGGGTATTCCTAGTAATGCCTCTTCCATTATCAGATTCACAACTGTAACCGTATATTTCTTTTCTATCTCTCCAAATCCCTTTATATGTCTTTAGTCATTACCTTCTGTACACCCCTTTAGGTTAAATGGTTTTCTACCTTCCCTACCGTTCGGCACCGGCCTATGGTTTGGAAGAAGACTATCCAATAAGCATAATGGGTGTACTCTCCTAATCCTAGGAGCACTCGCAACCTGAGAGAAGGTGAAGATAAAAGACAACTGAATAAAACCTTATTCATATTTCTCCTGAACCAGAATCCATCCCCGAACTGGAACAAGTCCCTTCGAGTTCGTATATAACCATACAATGGAGTATCCAAATAACTATGGATCTTCGTAGTGATATGGAGTGTCCTGGAGAAATACAAAGGTGAAGTAGGAGTTGCGATGAAATACTTGGTTTGGTCATGAATAGCAGTCGCAATTTACTTTGCCCTCTTACTAATCCATTTATATGTCTTTACTTAGTACCTTCTGTACACCTCTTTAGGCTAAATGGTTTTCTTCATTCCCTACCTTCGGCACCAGTCTATGGTTTGGAATAAGACTATCCAATTAGCGTAATAGGTGTACTGTCCTAATCCAAGGAGCACTCGCAACCTGAGAGAAGGTAAAAGGAAGAGACAACTGAATAGTCCTATTCATTTTCCCCAGAACCGGAAACCATCCTCGAATCTGGAATAAGTTCCTTCGAGTTCGTATAAAACCATACGATGGTTTTATCCAATGGAAGTGGACGTTCGTAGTAATACGGGGTGTTCTGGAGAAAAGGGTAAAAGTAGAAGTGGCAATGAGGTATGCAACTCAGACAATCCAAAAGCCAGTGTTTTAAGAAGGTTCGGTTAACTTGGTCACTGAGTCATAGTCTAAGGTTGGGCCATGGTCGCTGCCAAAGAGAGAGAGAGAAAAGAAACACTCAGCGTGCACTCTAACCTAGATCAGAATAGTTATCAATTTATCTAATCAGGAAACCTCCCACCGTAACCTCAAATTCTCCTCCAAACCTGAAAGAAGAATTAGTCGGGATCACCCGAGGAGTAAACCAACTCATCAGTGGGAATTGGGATCCAACTATCATCACATGATAACGTGATGGAATCCACTCACGTTATCACACTCCAGAAGGTATGCACATATCTGGCAAGTTTCAGTTTCTTTAGAAACTCCCGATATGATTTTTACCCCATGCTCTTATGACCTTGACGAAGGTCAAAAAATTATAAGTCACATGTCAAGTTCTACCCGTCATTGTCCAGGTTAATTTGAAGCCACCCGTACAAGCTCTTGACGAAGGTCAACAAGGCTATACGACTGTCCCAAACCAACGCATCTATCTATGCAACAAAAAGGTAACAAGCAGCTACCATTCACTATACCTTGACGAAGGTCAACAAACATAAAATGAATACTAAGTGCTACCCGTCTGAAATGACGGAGGGCTACGAATGGTTTTTGGCGAAAAACCTTTAACGTAATGAACTTGATATCGTTGAAGGAACCGGATAGCTTTTTAGGAAAATATAGTGGCGAAAACCTTTCCTAAAGAGGTCACTCCCGGTGAAGGGATCTCGGCTTTTTCCCCGTAGAATGAGGTGCAGGATATTCCAACTGAATACCACGATGCAAAGCAAAAGGCAATCGGCTATAGTGAAGTTATTACCCTGACGCAAATTTCTGTCCAAGGGGTCACTCCCGGTGAAGGGATCGCGGCCCTTGCCTCGTCGACTGAGGTACTGGATATTCATAACCGAATACCACTGTGCAAAACAAAAGAGAACGTCCTTGCAATAACAGCTTTTTGAAAAATGTTTTAACAACATCAGAATAGGTTTGTTTAGCTTGCATTTATCCGAATCAATGCAGTCCCATCAATTAATCACACCACAAAAGAACGAAAATACGATGTACGTATATGCCATCCGCATTTGCTACTGGGTCCCGTCATCACCCGTTAGGTTACTTAACTAACGATAGAGCGGGGACTGGACTAGCACGGGTGTAAAACATATACAACATCTACTAATATATATATCAATATATAATAATCGCTCAAGGTGTGATAAAATGCAACATCACAGAAATGTAATAAGCATCACAGAACAATACAGATAATCTGGAATCCCCGGGTTTCATAGAGCCGCTACTGAAACCCGACGTTCCCCTGGTCATGTGGATAGCCTGTGCAATGAAATTCTAGACTCCTACGGGTGCGGCAAGTTACCCGCTAAAACCTGAAGCGAGGCAGCCCCCTTCAATAACGTGAATGGACCACCCAGCACTTCATGGAATCCGGTAACTTGAGCACCCCTCCTTGGGTCAACCTGTACCCCCTACGAGTGCGGCGAATAGCCCACCAATTCTAGAGTGAATCCCCCTCCGTCTCAAAGCCATGAGATGCGGGCCCGTTGCCCTCTAGAACCCGACTATCCATGCACCCCACTGCGGGGTAATCCTAGTACAGAAAGTAAAATATAGATACAACGGGTACATCGACCTCTGCCCGGTCGTGCCCCAAAAGAATAATATACAAACAGGCAGTGACGGCAGTCCATATGTCGGACGCTCGCCCCGCAATAACAAATGTACAAATACAACCAAACTGTACTACCATTGCATCCATGCTGAGCCTGTCAGTGACAATATCTGTACAGTCCGTTCCGTTCGTCTATAAGCATCGCATGGCGGGCCAGGGGGTTGGTAAAAGTCAGACCCCCAAAAGCGGTACAAGTAGTGTCGGAGTGTAGCCCAGAACACCCTGAGATACTACTGGAATACCTACCAGTAAATCTCCTGCCTTGGCCAAGGAATTCGTGTAATGGCTCTCCTAGACACAGCGCGATCTCACCCCCAATACCGGGAGAGACGAAACCCCTGCCGATCCGCTCACTGCCTCCATGTGGCTCGGGACTATACCCAACTAAAACCTGTTTGCACGACTCCTTTGAGCTATGGTAGGGTAGTAATCAAAGCACAGTGGGAAATCACACGAGACAAATGACGATCTTAGGTCGATGAACTAGCCTGTACACATGTCACCAGGGAACTGCTATTTGACGTCAGGTATAATACCAACTAGGCTGTTCCCGGCGAGTCCTGTCTGGTGTACTCATAACCCAATGAGCACCTGTATACATCTTAGGTGAACCAAATGACACCAATGGCTTGTGAGACCGGCCACCGCCCCTCGTCGGGGTCTCGACTATATACACTAGTCTACTAATAGAGTATCGATGCCCAGTCTCGAAACTCCCACGACTAGTGACCTTTTAAGGATGCGCTTATAGACCCTAGCTCCCACGTATATGATCGCAATCATACTGCTGGTAGTCAAGCAAGAATCCTAAGGGCTCTATCAATGTATAATAGCGATCTGTAAGGTCACCTAAAGCAGTACACGATGATAAAGATAAACCAGATAGCATACTATCATCTTGAGTAAGACTGTCCTACCGGCATAGGTCCTCCCTCAATTATTGCAATCACGTGCCTGTGATCTAATAATTGACTCTGAAGGCACTATATCCAACACTTGAATAGCAACAGTGGCAAGTCATATCTGTATGGACTTCAGTATATACACGGAAGTAAAAGTTTTATCACAATCCATACCGGGTATTTAATGACAACCTTTCACTACAAGTCTAGCCTTATTAGGTTAATACCTTTCCATATGCATAGATCTCGAAAGATCTACTTGCTCCTAATGGGTTTTACCTCTTCTGGAGCACCCAGCAAATTCTATAATTTGCTGAAATGCGTGGAGTCCAACTTGGATATAATGCATTTGGTCACCTGGAAGTTAACACTTCTTATGACCTTCTGATAACTAATAGGGCTACCATAATCATGATGCTGACCTCCCTATAACCGTCTACGAGAAAACCGAAGTATCTATCATGTGGCTGAGGTCGCCTACTAATATCCGCAGAGTGGCTAAGATTTGTCGAGTCTAATTGAATTCTTAGGTTCTACTAAATTTTCAGTAACCCTTTGTGGTTATGGAATCATTTCTTGCTCTACCATACTCCCACTGATTTCTTTTGAAAAAGATCTCTTTTATAAAAAGGTGGTGAGTCAAGAACAATGCAACTATTAATCTTGAAAATGGTAGAAGTTAAACCCTTGCTAAAATCTTGGAATAACCCACAAACTGCCGTTACTGAAATGTGCCTTGAGTTCGTCCGGATTCTGCTTTTAAACAAAAAAGGATAACTCCATATCTTAATATTCTCAAGATATGCTACCTTTCTATGTCTATATAGAATCTAAGACACTAATTTAGATAGAACCATATTCAGTTGGTATGCATCTATTTCTAATGTATATCTCAAATGGAAGAAGGCCATACATCATTACTCATCAATGAGCGCACTCTCGGATGAGCAACTTATGGGAGAATCAAATTCTCAATATTATTACGATAGAATACCTAACATAAGTATCTAAATCTTTGATCACTTCGAAGAATCTTGATACTTTCAATGTATGGCTCTCTACATTATTCTTATACGTATAAACTTCTCAAAATCTTTGGACCTTGCATTTCAACGAATACATGTCTAAAACCAGAGAACACATAAGTAAATTGAATGAAGTAAGATTACCAACCCTTTGTCCTAAATGACACCGGACAACATACATTACCATGTATAAGTCCTAAGAGTATACTAACTCAGACTCCGTTTGTCGTAAATTGAAAAACAATATTTTGCTTAAGAACGTATATACCGTTATTCAATGCACCCTATCTTATCCTCAACTGAAAAATGTAAATGTTTAGAACACAATTTTCAAAATTTATATCTTACTTTATAAAATAAAGATATAGATATATCATTTTAAAAATTGACGTATAACTACAGTTATTCAAAACCAAATATTTGCCGTTAGGCAAAACAAGGTGATTTAATCCAATATCACCAATTGCTACGAATTCCGATATTAAGGATCAAATCACCCATTTCCCAATATTCTACTCCTTCTCAGCATCTCTAACGCTCTACAGATGTGAGACTCTAATCTGGTATATACATACTCTGGATTCAGAATTAATTGGGAAAACAGTTTTCAATTACAAATACACAGAAAAACCAAAACATAAGAATGTTTCAAGGGGTGGCCGGGTATGCCTAGTAATGCCTCTTCCAATGTCTGGATTTACGAAAGTAATCGCAATTTCCTTTAGCCTTACTGCAACCCTTTATATGTATAATGTTTCCCCCAATCAGAGTAAAGCTCTATTTTGAAATTTAAAATTCAAAAATTGAAGCAACGCTTCAGATCCAGCGCTAGGCGCGCTGCGCGCCACGTGTCAAACACGGATGCGCTAGCGCCAGGTGCGCTGTGCCCTAGGCAGTACACCCCTAATCAGAGCAAAGCATTGTTTTGAAATTTAAAATTCAAAAATTGAAGCAACGCTTCAGATACTGCGCTAGGCGCGCTGCGCGCCACGTGTCAAACACGGATGCGCAAGCGCCAAATGCGCTGCGCCCTAAGCAGTGCACCATGTGTACGCTAGCGCTAGGCGCGCTGCGTGCCACGTGTCAAACACGGGTGCGCTAACGCAGGCTGCGCTGCACGCCACGTGTCAAACGTAGGTGCGCTAGCGCAAAGTGCATTGCGCTCTGAGCAGCGCACCACGTGCAAAGCACGGGTGCGCCAGCGCTGGAATTATAAAATTCCCCACCGTTAGATCAAAAGATCTAATAATAATGATAAATCATTAATTAATCAGAATTAAAATTATGTTATGGAAAGATCTTTCCAATCTTGTTAAAAATAAGAAGATTGCCTCCTGTAAAACAGAAGCCCTAGGATCAAAGATCCAACGGTGTGGAAACATCCCCAAATCAATCAGAGAAAGATCTTTTTAACTTATTTAACAAATCAATTTGGCATATATAAAGGCCCCAAGACTTCAAGTCTGATATAGAGAAACCCCCTACAAACTTTGAGAAAACTCAAAAGAAAGAGAGTAAGCTCTTGAAAGAAGATCATTTCTTCAAGGTAAAAAGAATGATTCTTGAACAAAGAGATGAAATCATCTCATTAAAACAGAAGAATTATCTTCTTAAAAGATCATAGATCTATAAAGACCAAGGTCTTTCATAAAAGAGATCAAAAGATCTCATCACATAATAAAGAAGAATATATTCTTCACACAGATCATTGATCTATAAAGGCAAACCCCTTTCAAAAATAAGAACTGTTATTCTTGAAATTTGAGGCAAAGCCTCCTTCAAAAAGAACATAAATTTGTTCACAAATCATAAGTTTGATCAAATGCGCTTTGCGCTATTGAAAAGTGCCTTGCACTCTTGAACTGCGCTTCTGCGCTCTTTCGACTGGCGCTCAGCGCCAAAACGTGCCACGTGTCAACCACGTATGCAACCTGCGCTTTGCGCTTCTGAAACAGCGCACTGCGCTCATGGGCTGGCGCTCAGCGCCGAGCGCACCATGTGTCACTCACTTGCACGCCACTAAACTAGCGCAACACGCTCATAAATTGGAAGCGCAATGCACTCATAAACTGGCGTAATGCACCCATCATCTGGCGCTTAGCGCCAAGCGCGACACGTGTCCTTTTCGTGTGCGCTACTTGGCAGAAGCGCAATGCGCACTGCATTGACGCAAAGCGCCTAGCGCACCATAGGTCACGCTGACAGAACACAAATTGTTCTTTAATGAGCCAGAGCACTGATGAATGCTTTGCATTCAATATAAGACAAAAGAAAAGATTTTTTGCCAAGATCTAATGCTCAGCATTATTAAAAGGGCCAAGCCCAAATAAAGGCTCAATAGCCAGAATAAAATGTTAAACATTTTAACCTGATTGGACTTAGCCCAATATTTGGCCATAAATCCTCAACTTATATTTACTTGAGCCTATCTATTCATGAATACTTAACAGATCTTAGTCCCAAATCGGACTACAGACCGTTCAACCAACTCACACCGGTTCGAGGGTACATTTCTTTACTCCTATGATATTTGTCGTTGTAATCCTTCAACGTCTTCAGAGAGGTGACGGGTCCCGACAACCATACATTTCATAGACTATGACGTCTTTAAACTGGACTGTGGGGTCCTTAAACTCACGGACTACGATATCCTTAACCTCGGACTGTGGGGTCCTTTTAAACCCACGGACTATGATGTACTTAACCTTGGACTGTGGGGTCCCTTTAAACCCACGGACTACGATGTTTTTAACCTAGACCGAGATGTCCTTAAACTAACATTGGACCGTAATGTCCTTAAACTAATCGACCACAATGTCCCTAATCTAAACAACAGAGCCCAATTCCCTCTTGTTGGATCTAAATGAACCTGTTAAGTAGATCTTAGTCTAGAAATTAGATTAACGTAACCTTAACAAATGTTTAAGTTGATCTTAGTCTCAAATGAGATTAACATATCATTAAACCCAACCCCCAAACCCAAATCTAAGAAAATACGGATTTGGACTAATCCATGTGTGCCCTACGGGCGACAACATAAATTAGTCTCCGTATACAATCCACGGGCAACCACAAACAAAAAAACACCCACGACACGAACTGACCATCTGGAGAAGGAGAAAGTAGTTACCGCGATCCGGTAGCGTAATTAACTGCAGGGGCTTGCGCTTGCAGGGAAGAGCGTCCCCATAATCAAAAACCCCTCAAACAAGGGGGAATCTGACGAAGTCTGCTACATCGGCCGTATCCGTTTAAACCTTCGATACATGGTTCCATAAATCAACTTAGCATCTTCGGAGAAGTGGAAGGATAGCACCAATTAGCATCTGCCCCGAAATTCAGGCAACACGGACCTGCGCGGTCGTGTCTCTGTGTTCAGCGGTAAACGGATTCTGGCACGTCCGGTGGGACCTTTTTCTCTTTCCACTCCACACTTCGTGTGTCATGTTCGCAAACGAATCGCGGTTTGATATGGTTGCCCTTGGGTTCGAGGTACTAAGATTTGGTTTCTTTCTTGGCGCAGAAAATGAAACATCAATGGCGTCTACTTGCGTGAAGTGTTCCAGCTGTAACTACAACTCACATTCCGCCTCATCTGGAGGCATAGCTTACGGGCCCCAAGCGGCCTCCCTGTTCACGATGCCAGTGGACCAAGTAACTCAGGCCACCACTGGACTGTTCTTTGGGACTATGATCCTGCCCATGAGCTTCAATGCCCCGATGTTACCACAAGAAGCCCCAAAGAAGTCGGTCTTCGATCGATTTACCCCTACTGCGACCCCTCTCAACGGGTCGTCCAGCACCGGCGCCTCAGTCTTCGCCAGATTGGGCCAAAGTTCATGTGGGCCCATGATGAAGCCTGCAATTCCAGAAAAGGTTATTCCGGAGAGGATAGCCATCCCTGCTCCCGAAGTCGTCAAGGCGGCTTCTCCTGCTAAAGGGTCGGTCTTCACAAGACTGACTGTTCCGGCTCCCGCTCCAGTCGAAGTCCTCAAAGCTACTTCCCCCGCCCAGAGGTCTGTCTTTGACCGGTTAGATACTGCTGCTCGACGGACGTTGGTCTTCAAGAAGCTGGTACCAGCGGCGCCTCACCAGAACAGGGGGCATGACGAAGTCACCCCTCAAGCTCAAACAAAATCAACGGCCCGACACGCTCGACGTCGCCACTGGCGCCGAGTAAGGAAGGCTGGGGGCAACTCCCCCTCTGGTCTAACTCCACAAGCCCCAACGATGGATGTCAATGCTGCTGTTTTAACCGGGAACAGCTTTGAATTGCTGAACAAGGTGCGCAGGAACTCTCCTACCGCCGTACTAAATAGATCTCCTCTACCCGTGGAGAATGCACCGAAGGCGAAGCCGGAACAGCCCCCTCAGCGGCTATCCTCCAAAATCTACAAAGTCTGGCGACAGGTCCAGAAGTCGGTGATTGATCAAGATTACCCTCGCCGATAGAAAAAGGTGAAGGTTCAACAGGAAGAGAACCGTCCTGTCAAGCCACAAAGGACGACAACTACCTGGGTGCCCGCTGCAACGGCCCCCTCAACGTCAACTGCTCAAAAGAGAATGAGGCCAGAGAAAGCCCCTGTGACTACGGCAGGCCACAAAGACGCTGAGCCCAAACTCCCCAAGTCTGGGGGCATAATGGTGCATACTGTTTATATGGCTTCTGGAAGAGAAGAAAGACGTGCTTCTACGGGTCACCGATCGCTCACCCAATCCGTGACAAAAGCCCAGGAGCAGCAACAGAAGCTTCAGGAAATGCTAACGCAAATGGCCGCACTCATTGGGCCAAAGGAAAGCCCTGAGGCATCATCAGAGCAGCGTCATGAACAAGAAACCGATGCTGACTTCCTCCGCAGAGTCCTCGAAAAGAAGGATAAAGAAGAAGCAGAACAAGCGGCTAATATAAAACGAATGGCGCTTCTCTTCCAAGACATGGTCGGGATGATGTTACAACCAGAACCTCCAGCTGAAGACCCTCCTATCATCATTGAAGATGACAGAGGGGAGACATCGAGCCTTCCTCTGGCTCTTTCAGCAGCCAAAGAGGAAACCATTTCCAAGGCCGCTCTGGATGACTATATTGCTCAGCAAATACGAGCTCACCAGGCGAATGAAGCGGCCGGCCAAGTTGTTAAAACTGGGCGACTATATCCAGGCTGGTATAACTAAATAAAGTACCCGTCGGGATATACGATCCCTAAATTTCATATATACAAAGGGACGGGCAATCCCCACCAGCATGTCGCCAAGTTCAGGGCTCTATGTGGCAACACCGGAAGTGATCGGCAGCTTGTCGGAGACGGCATTCGAGTGGTAGTCTGAACTTCCAAACGATTCCATCAAGACCTTTGCAGAAATGGAGCTATTATTCACCCAGCGATTCACGAGTGCTAGTGAACGCACCCCAATAACTGCATTGATCAATGCCAGGGTGAATCCAGGTGAAATGTGGGTGCAATACGCAATACGATGGCGAAACTTATGGTCAAAATGTGAGCAGCGCATCGAAGAAGCGCCGGCGGTGGGCATGTTCGTGGGCACTCTTGATCCGCAGGCGACCATCTCCCAGCTCATGATGTTTTTCAAGCCGACTACTTTCCAGGCCTTGATTGACAAGCTGGCCCAAATGGACCAGATGGGTCATAGACCATCTCCTCCAAAGCCGGAGCCGTGTAATGAGAAAGTAAAGGGGAAAGCGACCGTCGTCGCCAATGCTCAACAGCAGCCCAGTGGCCCGAGACCAATTGATCGCCAAAATAACAGAACTCAATCTCTTGAAGATAAAATGAGACGCCCTTACTCGTTCCCTCGAGACAAGACGAAGAGCTTATTCGAGCTTGCACTGCACAACAGGCTCGTCAATCTGCCGGAGCCAAGACGCCCAGCGCAACCCGGCGACATTAGCAATCCTAACTATTGCCCTTATCACCGAATGTTGGGCCATCCGATCAAGGATTGTTACATCTTCAAAAGCTGGATAGAAGATCAATACCAGCAGGGAAAATTCGTATTATCTGAGAATTGGAAGGTGAACCCGCCTCGGCCACACACTCCCAAGAAGACGAATACACCGGGGGCATTATGCTCTTTCGTAGAAGAAGCTCCATGGGAGGTTGCTCTTTCAGCCAAAACTAAAAGAATGCTGAAGGATTTACACACATGTCCGGCAATTAGGTGGAAGAATCTACTGGAACCTGAGATCATCGAGGGGGATGCTGAAGCCGCGCCCAACTCCAAAGATTGGTGGTGATAGCCAAAGCACTCACATCCAGCCGTCAAAATCTTTGAAGAAGAAGAAAAAATCCAAGAGGCCAGTGAAGCCTGGTGACAAGCGCACGGATCTGCAAAAGCAGATTGACGCGCCGGAAGAGTATAACCAGAAGGCGCGGACTCCAGTCACACTCCAAGAGTTTCTCAGCCACGTCCTTGAGGACGGAGATGATGGAGAAGACTCGTCGAATGAATCTGAAGATTACGTAGCAAGCTGCCATGTGATCTCTCACTCGTCAATAGACAATGAAGAAGCTCTTTACACAGAGAAACTGGGGGCAGATCCTGAGCCGGAACTTCTAGGGCCATCGGACGAAATGATTGATGCATTCCTGAACGAACCTCTTCTTAAAAGCAAAGCTGATCGAGAGCGTGAGATGGCTATATTTGAAAAGGCCAAACACCGGCGATTGGACGAAAGGGTTGAAACACTCCCACCAGATCAAAGTACCTCCGCCATGAATAAAAGCAGGTTCAAGATGAGGAAGAGGTTCGCCAAAGCCAGATCAATGGGAATAAAGCTGCCATCCTCCGAAGGAAACGTTCTTCGTGAAGCAGAAATGCATCCTAGCTACTGCTTATATCATCAAAACATTACGCACCCCACCGAAGAGTGCAACGCTTTTAAAAAATGGTGGTAGGGATATGTTGCCCACCGACAACATTTCAAGCGGATGAAACGCAAAGCTCGTCGGGAGCGAAGAAATACGACCGAGGAGCGTAAAAGAACTACCGGCAACTGTCGCATGGTCAATGCCGGGAGATCGCAAGTTCTCACCTTCGGGAGAGACTCTGACGAAGAAATGACTCTGGGCACTCTCTTTAAAGAGTCCATCTTGGGAAAAGAGGAAGAACCGAAGACCTGTGAGAATATTCAGCTGCGCAATCGTACGCTGCCCGAAAAGAATCTTGGGCCCTCGAACAGTGGGTAAAATAGAAAAGATAAGGGAAAAGAAAAAGTCCCTGAGGATATCATCCTTGATGACCAAGCCGTCGAAAAGCCGACAACCAAGGACTCGTCAAAGAAAAGTAAGGCGGACTACAACGTTCTGGCACACTTGAGAAAGCTACCTTCCCAGTTAAGCATTCTCGACGCCCTTCTGTTATCCAAAGAAGCAAGAGATTCTTCGATCAAGGCATTACAAGAGCCCGAACAATTCCTCGCCGAAGAAAAGATGAAAGACGAGCTGGAAGAAGTACACACGACCGATATCACCTTCGGCGATGAAGACCTCCTCCTTGGGACATGCGAGCACAACCGTCCCCTATATGTCTCCGGATTCTGTCATGACATCAAGATAGGTAAAATCCTGGTCGATAATGGGTCCTTTGTCAATCTCCTCAATGTAAGAGTGTTGAAGGAAATCTGCATGAGCATTCAACACCTCGCTCACGATAAAATCACCATCTCCGGATTCGACTCCCAGTCATCACGGACGCTTGGGTCTGTAATATTGACACTACGCTTTGGACTGCTTGTCACGGACATTAAGTTTCACGTCATTGACGCCAAGACATGCTACAATGCTTTGCTCGGCCGGCCTTGGTTACACGAGTACAACATCATCCCTTCTACACAACATCAGTGTATGAAGTATTTCAAAGATGGTCTCGAGTACACTGTGACAGGGGAACTAAACCCATTCTCCGTGAACGAAGTCCGAAAGTACGAAGATGCAAAATACTTCCTGCCAGATTTCGAGGACACAGAAAGATGTCACAAACCGGAGGATAAGAATAGAGCTATCACCACTATTCCAGTCTTCGGGAGTGATACCGAGGAGGAAGAAGAGATAGTTTACTCAGGTCCGCCCCAGTGCAACAAGCCGGGACCGTCCACCCCTATGTTGATCTTCGGCAGCGACTCGGAAGATGAGGTCAATGTCGTATTCTCTGCTCGTCCATCAATACAAACCTTCGCTGATGAAGAGCAAAGTTTGCAAGTTGCCATGGTTCCGCCTAAGCATCATAAAGAGTTAGACGCGCTTGATACCTACAGTGTGGAAGAACTGCAGACATTCTACGTCACTCCCACGTGAAAAGGTTAAAAGGCGAACCTATTTTACCGATCCGTGGAAACCAAAGTGAAGAAAGAAATTTGGCATGGCGCAGGTTCTACACTTGACAGGCTCTAGCCCATCCGTTTGCCAAGATATTACACAGACGGACTAAGGAGACTCTTAAGACGCCAAGGTGTACCCCTTAAGCAAACTACTCAACAAGCACGGTTCTATAACAGGATCTGGAATGTTCCCGGAACTCAACGAAAATTGCCCAACGGGAAAATGGAAACGACCGGACTTGGGTATGTTCAATCCAAGAAACGGGAGCTATTCCGCGACTGCTACGTCATACATGACTTTGATGAAGAAGGAGATGCTCTGTGGGAAGATGCTAACCCTGAACCAGAACGAGCTCCCGCCGTGAAAATGCCCAGTCCGTCGTTCGAAGAACAAATGGACAAGCTTATAAGGGAAGCGAGTCAAAAGGTTCGAGGCGACCATAATCACGAAATGGCCATCTACGAGAAAGCCAGGACGCAACGCCTCCTTCAACAGGCTGCGAAAAATGAAAATGCTCCTCCTTGTCAACCCGTTGTACAAAAGGCCCGACACAGAGGCAGAAACAAACCAAAGAACGGGAAAGGCGTTCGACAGCGACAAAGCGGGTCCAAGAAGCCACGCGATCAGGAATCGAGCAGTCCGGATTCGTCTCTTACGAAAAAGATGAGTTGAGCATATTCATTTCCCCAAGACAAGACAAAGAAGATATTCGAGCTTGTCATAAAATATCAGATGATGACACTCCCGGAGTCCAAGCACCCCAAGCAAGCAGGCGAAGTCTCTCACCCAGACTATTACTCCTATCACAGGGCAATAGGACATGCTCTCGAAGACTGCTTCACATTTAAAGACTGGGTAGAAGACCAGTATCAGCAAGGCAGGTTCGCTCTATCCAGCAGCTGGAGGGTAACCCCGCCGCAGAAGCATGAACCCAAAGCCACGAGAGTACAACCAGATCAACATCGGTATTGGAAGCGATCTCGTACTTGTCATATGATAATGTTGTCAGAAGAAGAGCCCGAGAATATAGACGACCTCCCCCGGTGCTTCGACAACGATGATGACGAGGTAATCTCAGAGTTTCCACCGGAGCCAAAAGAGCTGGAAGATGGGATACATATCACTGCAAATAACCTCAAGAAAATTGATTTAGGGACAGCAAGTGACCCGCGGTCGACGTTCGTCAGTGAGCTGTTGTCTGAAGAAAGGGAGGCTATACTAAAGGACGTGCTCATGCAGCATAAAGATTGCTTCGCATGGAACTATTCCGAGATGTCAGGACTAGATCCAGAGATTGCTGTGCACAAATTGGCGATATCTCCGGACGTCAAGCCGATCAAACAAGTGCCGAGAAGAATGCGGCTCGAGCTTGAGATGAGCATCAATGACGAGGTCAAGAAACTAATCGACTCTGGTTTCATCCAAGAGGTTCAGTACCCTAACTGGATCGCCAACATCGTCCCGGTGATGAAGAAGAATGGGACGGTGTGCATATGTGTGGACTTTCGAGATCTCAATAAAGCTTGTCCGAAAGACGACTTCCCAGTACCAATCACTGAGCTGATGATAGATAACACCTCCACTCACGAAGTCTTCTCCTTCATGGACGGATCATCAGGATATAATCAGATAAAAATGCATCCCGGGGACCAGAAGCACACCGCTTTCCGGACCCCTCTGGGTATATTCTGCTACAAGGTGATGCCTTTCGGTCTAAAGAACGCTGGTTCCACCTATCAGAGGGCCATGATGAAGATTTTCGATGACTTCATACATGAAATCGTCGAATGCTATATCGACGACCTCGTAGTAAAAAGCAAATCATACGAGGAACATTTAAAGCATCTGAAGATCGTGTTTCAGCGCCTCAAGCAATACAACTTGAAGATGAACCCTCTCAAATGCGCGTTCGGAGTATCCTCAGGAAATTCCTGGGATTCATCGTCCGACACTGAGGCATCGAGATAGATCTGTCAAAGATCAAGGCGATTATGGAAATGCCTCCGCCAAGGACTCTCAAGCAATTGCGGTCTCTCCAATAAAAGCTCGCATATATCCGGCGATTCATAGCCAATCTTTCCGGCAAGTGCCGCCTCTACAGCCACCTAATGAAGAAGGGAACCCCGTTCGTCTTGGATCACAAATGCCGAAGCGCACTGGATGAAATCAAGCAATACCTGCAGAATCCGCTAGAACTGGCTGCTCCCGTTAAAGGAAAGCCTCTTATTCTGTATATAACTGGCCTTGAAGGTTCCTTAGGCGCATTATGGGCATAAGAAAATGACCAAGGGAAGGAGAGATCTCTCTACTATCTGAGTCGAGTTCTCCTGGAGGCAGAAAGCAATTACTCTCCCATTGAAAAACACTTCCTGTCGTCGATCTTCGCAATAACGAAGCTCAGACACTATGCATTGGCACATGAGGTCCATCTCATATCAAAGGTGGATCCCCTCAAATATTTGATGTCAAAGGCTATATTAACAGGACGACTCGCTAAATGGGCCCTACTCTTGATGGAGTTCTCGATAAGTTATCGGCCTCTTAAGGCAGTGAAAGGCCAGGCCATCGCCGACTTCCTCGCTGAGCATCCAATACCCGCCGATTCTCTTTTGAATTGCGAACTGCCAGACGAACATGAGTTTGACACGATCGACGGGGATGATACCCGGTGGGAACTCTATTTTGATGGAGCGTCTTTCATGAAGAAGCGCAAACAAAGTACCCCTATAATCAAATCCGGGGTAGGCCTCATCTTCGTGACTCTACAAGGAGGGATAATGCGCTATGCCTTCTCCTTAACAGAGCCAAGGAAGAACAACAAAGCCGAATACAAAGCTTTGATAGCAGGTCTCGAGATCGCCACCGACATGGGAATTGAGAACCTGCTCATATACGGGGACTCCCAGCTGGTCGTTAGTCAAATAAACGGCGACTATCGGACGTGCAAGCCAGAACTGGTGAAGTACGGCGAGAGAGTACAGCAACTACTGACTCAAATTCCTTCCTACACCTTGGAAAGCATACCGCGTACGGAAAATAGCAAAGCAGATGCATTAGCCAAGCTCTCTAAAGAACTGGCTGACGAAAACCTCGATGACGTGAGGATCGTTGTGCAAAGCCGTCGGGTTCTTGCACCGGCAGAAATATCTCTGGAGTAGTCCGAAGAAAAGGGAGCGACCGAGCAAATGACTCTGCAAATAAAAGACCACGAAAAGGTTACGGATTGGAGAGAAGTCTTTATAGACTACTTCAAATCCCGTTGAACACCTGAAGATGCGTCCTCAAGACATCAGCTTATAAAACGAGCTCTGTCTTTCGCCTTCGTCAATGATACTCTATATAAGAGATCATTTGATTCTCTGTGGCTAAGATGCCTGGGACGTGAAGAGGCAAGAAGAGTCGTCCAAGAAACTCACGATGGACTCTGAGGTTATCACCAAGCCGGGCCGAAGATGAAGCCGAAGATCAAACGGATGGGTTATTATTGGCCCACGATGATCCAAGACTGCCTCGAATACGCTAAGCAGTGCCATTCGTGCCAGATTCACGGGGACTATATCCATCAACATCCAAATCCGCTGCATTCAACGGTGGCTAGCTGGTCGTTCGAAATGTGGGGGACTGATATAATCGGCCCTATCGAACCAACATCGGCCAGAGGACATCGATTCATTTTGGCGACAACTGATAACTTCTCCAAATGGGCAGAAGCAGTACCGCTGAGGGAAGTGAAGACGGAGAATATCCTCCATTTCTTCAAGACACACGTCATTTATCGATTCGGTACTCCGCGACGGATTATCTCCGATAACGGGCCAGCCTATAGAAGCCACAAGATCAGCCGCTTCGCACAACAGCATAACATAGACTGGAGATACTCTTCAGTCTATAATCCCCGAGCTAACGATCTAGCTGAAGCTTTCAACAAGACCTTGACGAAGATCGTGAAAAAGACGGTGTCCCAAAATAAGAAGGACTGGCACGAGAGACTGCAAGAAGCTCTCTGGGCATATCGAACTACGTCCAAAACGGCTACAAACACATCGTCGTATGCATTGGTATTTGGTACGGAGGCGGTACTCCCCCTTGAGATAGAACTACCCTCTCTACGAGTGACAGTTCACTATGAGCTAACGGATGAAGAGAATGCTCACCTTCGGCTTGAGGAGCTCGATGCCCTTGATGAAACCCGGCTCATAGCGCAACAAAACCTGGAGGCTTACAAAGCGAAAATAACGCGCTCATACGAAAGATTGACTAGGCCGAGAACATTCCGCCAAGGTGAACTCGTGCTAGTGGTCAAAAGACTTATGATCCCCAATCGTGCCAAACGGGGGAAATTCGAGCCGAACTATGAAGGCCCGTATATCATAGACAAGGTCTACCAGGGTGGGGCCTATTTACTCATGGAAATGCATGGTGAAAGACCTTTCAGGCCAACAAACGGTCGCTTCCTAAAGAAATACTATGCCTGACGAGTCACAGCCTAGGTCAATGATAGATGACGACGACTATATCCGCTCGCTATCTTCCTAAGCCCAAACTCTATAAGTAGTAGCCGGCTTATCGGACCGAAACGTCCTTAAACTAACAACGGACCGAAACGTCCTTAAAACTAACAACGGACCGAAATGTTCTTAAACTAACGAAGGACCACTATGTCCTAAAACTAGCTGCTGACCGAGATGTCGATAAACTACTGTAGACTACAACATCCCAAGGTTGACACAAAAAAAAGGGAAAAGAATAAAAAAAGAGAGAAAACGGTATGTCCATAAGAGAAAAGGGCACGGATGAAAACCCGGGGAGGCTTCGTGATTAAAAACAACAGGGCTGCTGGCAAGTTTTGTGAAAACCCGAAAGGGCGCAATCTCGTTAAAGGACACTTGCAAGGACCTCTCGACCTTGTGAGGAGAAACCACCTGCGTGAGATCCTTACGACTCATAAGGGAGCAACACACTTAGGGATCCCCATGATTCCTAAGGAGAAATTACACTTGCGAGATCCTCATGACTCGTAAGGAGAACCCTCTTATGGGACCCTCATGGCTCATAAGATTCAAAAGTCTTAAGCTACAGGGATCTGAACCTGTTCTTAAGCGACCACCACAACCTCCAATGCTGCCCTACAAGCGGCTCAATATTGACCCTTGTATACAATCCACGGGCGCGAATAAACATTTCCCTAACAAAGTCACATCCATGACTAGGGATATGTCTACACGGTGAACAACCCTTGTAAGTCCTCTCGACTTAGAAGGAGAAAATACTCTTGTAAGATCTTTACGACTTACAAGAAGCCATACACTTAGGAATCCTCACGATTCCTAAGGAGAAAACTCACCTACGAGATCCTCACGACTCGCAGAGAGAAATACCTTTATAAGACCCTTACGGCTCATGAAGTCAAAAGCCTTAGTTGATAGGATCTTAACCCTGTTCGCTAAGCCACCTTTGTTCGATATCGACAGAGGCAAATGATGATTCGCTCCTGGTAATATCCCAGTTGTAGCGGTGCTGATGCCGAAATCGGTGTCTAATTCCAAGCTTGCAGTGAGAAGCTAGCGAGCCACATATGCTTACGAAATAGCCGAAATGATAGGGCAACATACAAACAAAATCAGCAAGTAAAAATGTATGCATTCAAAATAGCCAAAACGATTGGGCAGCTTGCAATAAAAAGCAGCGAGTAAAAATAAAATAAATAGCTGAAATGATTGGGCGCCGCAAAAAATAGCCGAAATGATTGGGTAATCGCGACCTTCGCGATATAAAAGCTGAAATGATAGAGTATCGCGGAAAGAAATAAAAAAATGAAATTTATGCCCTACTGGTGATATCACATCAATTCCTGTATACAATCCAGGAGCGCAAACAAAGAAGGAATCACACCTTCCCTCCCCAGACTCCATCAGAAAACGAAGCCAAATCTCGACGGTTCAGGGATAGCCTAGAGATGATCAACAGCGTTCATCTCCATTCCAGCAGGATTCAAACGCTGCAATCAACCCTGGAGCTACCGCAAAACCCCTACTCCAAATCTCGATGGTTCCCAAACAACCTGGAGACCACTTCGACATTCGTCTCATTACAACAGACATTACGTCATCTACATGACCCCGTTTTGGAAATACGTCATCCACATGACCCCGTCGCGGAAATACGTTATCAACATGACCCCGTCTCGGAAATACGTCATCCACATGACCCCGTCGTGGAAATACGTCATCCACATGACCCCGTCTCGGAAATACATCATCCACATAACCCCGTTTCAGAAATACGTCATCTACATGACCCCGTCGCGGAAATACGTCATCCACATGACCCTGTCTTGGAAATATGTCAGAAATACGTCATCCACATGACCCCGTCATGGAAATACATTATCCTCATGACCCCGTCGCGGAAATACGTCATCCACATGACCCCGTCTCGGAAATACGTCATCTACATGACCCCGACTTGGAAATACGTCATCCACATGACCCTATCGTGGAAATACGTCATCTGCATGACCCCGTCTCAGAAATACGTCATCCACATGACCACGTCGTGGAAATACATCATCCACATGACCCCGTCGCGGAAATACGTCATCCACATGACCCCGTCTCGAAAATACGTCATCCACATGACCCCGTCGCGGAAATACGTCATCCACATGACCCCGTCTCGGAAATACGTCATCCACATGACCCCGTCGTGGAAATACGTCATCCACATGACCCCGTCACGGAAATACGTCATCCACATGACCCCGTCGCGGAAATATGTCATCCACATGACCCTGTCTCGGAAATACGTCATCCACATGACCCCGTCTCGGATATACGTCATCCACATGACCCCGTCTCGGAAATACGTCATCCACATGACCCCGTCGCGGAAACACGTCATCCGCATGACCCCGTCTCGAAAATACGTCATCCAAATGACCCTGTTACGGAAATACGTCATCCACATGACCCCGTTGCGGAAATACGTCATCCACATGACCCCGTCGCAGAAATACGTCATCCACATGACCCCGTTTCGGAAATACGTCATCTACATGACCCCGTCTCGGAAATACATCATCCAAATGACCCCGTTGCAGAAATACGTCATCCACATAACCCCGTCGTGGAAATACGTCATCCACATGACCCCGTCTCGGAATTACGTCATCCAAATGACCCCGTCTCGGAAATACGTCATCCACATGACCCCGTCTCAGAAATACCTCATCCACATGACCCCGTCTCAAAAATACGTCATCTATATGACCCCGTCGTGGAAATACGTCATCCACATGACCCCGTCGCGGAAATACGTCATCCACATGACCCCGTCATGGAAATACGTCATCTACATGACCCCGTCTCGGAAATACGTCATCCACATGACCCCGTCTCGGAAATACGTCATCCACATGACCCCGTAGCAGAAATACGTCATCCACATGACCCCGTCATGGAAATACGTCATCTACATGTCAATCTCTTTAAACACTTACGGGTCCTTTCGATTCGTAAGGAAGAAAACTCTATTATAAGATCCTTACGACTTATAAGGGAAAACACACTTAGGAATCCTCATGACTCCTAAGGAGAAAGGACACCTATGAGATCTTCATGACTCGTAGGGAGAAAAGTCTTTATGAGACCCTCACGGCTCATAAAGTTGAAAAGTCTTAGGTAGCAGATTTGAACCTGCTTCCTAAGCCATCACTACCTTTTAAAGAGTTCAAGATGAAATGTTCTTTATTATCTACAGGCCACACTTGCCAGAGAAACACACCAACAACACAGAAAAGAGAAGAAAGTGACAAGAAGAACATTTGATTCGCATTTGATTAAGCGTGCGAAGCATACCCGTTCATGCATGTGCAAAAGATTTAGTACATAAAATAAAACACGCTGAAATGAGGAATTTGCCATTCATACTTCGAAAAATTTCTTAAAATTATGAAAGCAGTAAACGAAAACATCATCAAAATGATTACATTGGTAAAACCTCAGATCCAGGGCATGGATTGAGGAATTCAAAAGTGAAGCCGTCTAGAATCTTTCTGGCCTTTCTGACCATTCTCGTGTGCATCCTCTCACGCTCACGAGTGTCGAGATCCTCGCCAATGTCCCCCTCCCTTCGATAAGAAGCGATTATCGTCGTCTGTTGGAAAGCTTGATGCAGAATATCAATGAGGTTATCTCGCCGCTTCTTCGAGATCAGCCCCGACAGGTACACTGAATGCACCTTGTCTTCGGCATCATCCAGCGCATTAAGCGGCATGGCCTCGTGAAACCCAGGAAGTGATCTCCAAATTGCTCCCACTACGATTTTTAAGAGAGCGGAATGGCGAGGAAGCAGCCAACCGACGCGTGCATGCAGACGATCCATAACCTCCGCACATTGGGCATCTGTAAACTCTTGGTTTTGGCAACGGCCCTGTATGCGAATATCCTCATAAGAGATGAACTCGTGTAGACTATATAAATGAACAGCCATAGTGCCTAAAAAGAAATATCATTAGAAGATCAGTAATGAAGAAAAATGGGCACAGGGATTTAAACGACTCTTGATATTCCCATGAAGAAAACAAATTCTAATTATGACACCTAACAAATTTGAATTTGCGAGAGATTCTAAAAGAAGGGAATCTCATTTAATCAACGACCCCTCGGGTCAAGGAGTTAAACTCCTCGAAAGCAATGCTCTACAGAAAGGAATGACACCTGTCAAAGTCAATTATGAAAGGAATTTAAAGAGATTCCCCGAGAATGTCAAGAGCCTGGCTCTGTAATGATGATGGAAAATTCCATCAGAAAAGAATTAACTAAGATTAATTTTTTATGAATTAAAAATTCCGGGATCTTAAAGATCCATGAACAAACTCTTAAGAGTTCTTCATCAAAGATTAACATATCAACATGATTCAAAAGAGTAAAGCTCTGTTCATGGGCTAAGAAACCCCAAGAAAAGATCTCCTTGGATGTATAGGCTCATGATCTGAAGAGAGCAAAGCTTTATTAATGAAACCCTAAATGGGTTTTCTTTAGATCAAAGATCTATGAAGAGTAAGGCTCTGATTAATGGGTGAAACCCTAATTTATTAAAAGTTTTAAACTTTACCTAAGTTTTGACAGAGTTCTAACTCTTAAAAGGTTCTTAAGCAAGAGAGTTATGCTCTGTGGGAGAATGAAATTCTCAGAAAAAATAATTCTCAAGAAGAAGATGAAAATCATCTAAGGGACCAAAGGTCCTATTTATAGGCATTGAACCGCCTCTTCAACTTCTGAGTTGATCCAAGGGCGCAGATGCTGCCACCGCTGCACTCACGTGTGCACCACGTGAGCACAATGGTGGGGAGGCATTTGTTTCTCCTAATCAGAGAAAAGCTCTGTTTTGAAATTTAAAATTCAAAAATTGAAGCAACGCTTCAGATGCAGCGCTAGGCGCGCTGCGCGCCACATGTCAAACACGGATGCGCTAGCGCCAGGTGCGCTGCGCCCTAAGCAGTGCACCCCCAATCAGAGCAAAGCTCTGTTTTGAAATTTAAAATTCAAAAATTGAAGCAACGCTTCAGATTCTACGCTAGGCGCGCTGCGCGCCACGTGTCAAACATGGATGCGCTAGCGCCAGATGCGCTGTGCCCTAGGCAGTGCACCATGTGTGCGCTAGCGCTAGGCGTGTTGCGCGCCACGTGTCAAACACGGGTGCGCTACCGCAGGCTGCGCTGCGCTCTGCGCTGCGCGCCATTTGTCAAACGTAGGTGCGCCAGCGCAAAGTGCATTGCGCTCTGAACAGCGCACCACGTGCAAAGCACGGGTGCACCAGCGCTGGAATTATAAAATTCCCCACCGTTAGATCAAAAGATCTAATAATAATGATAAATCATTAATTAATCAGAATTAAAATTCTGTTATGGAAAGATCTTTCCAATCTTGTTAAAAACAAGAAGATTGCCTTCTGTAAAACAGAAGCCCTAGGATCAAAGATCCAACGGTGGGGAAATATCCCCAAATCAATCAGAGAAAGATCTCTTTAACTGATTTAACAAATCAATTTGCCCTATATAAAGGCCCCAAGACTTCAAGTCTGAT
Source organism: Agapanthus africanus (assembly GCA_030015575.1). Classification (NCBI taxonomy): domain Eukaryota; kingdom Viridiplantae; phylum Streptophyta; class Magnoliopsida; order Asparagales; family Amaryllidaceae; genus Agapanthus; species Agapanthus africanus. Next base: position 886,316,466 of record JASDDO010000019.1, on the reverse strand, counting down.
ATAGAGAAATCCCCCTACAAACTTTGAGAAAACTCAAAAGAAAGAGAGCAAGCTCTTGAAAGAAGATCATTTCTTCAAGGAAAAAAGAATGATTCTTGAACAAAGAGATGAAATCATTTCATTAAAACAGAAGAATTATCTATTTAAAAGATCATAGATCTATAAAGACCAAGGTCTTTCATAAAAGAGATCAAAAGATTTCATCACATAATAAAGAAGAACATATTCTTCACACAGATCATCGATCTATAAAGGCAAAGCCCTTTCAAAAATAAGAACTGTTCTTGAAATTTAAGGCAAAGCCTCCTTTAAAAAGAACATAAATTTGTTCACGGTTCATAAATTTGATCAAATGCGCTTTACGCTATTGAAAAGTGTCTTGCATTCTTGAACTGCGCTTCTGCACTCCTTGGACCGGCGCTCAGCGCCAAAACGTGCCACATGTCAACCACGTATGCAACTTGCGCTTTGCACTTCTGAAACAGCGCACTGCGCTCATGGGCTGGCGCTCAGCGCCAAACGCGCCACGTGTCACTCACTTATGCGCCACTAAACTAGCGCAACACGCTCATAAATTGAAAGCGCAATGCGCTCATAAACTGGCGCAATGCACCCATCATCTAGCACTTAGCGCCAAGAGCAACATGTGTCCTTTTCGTGTGCGCTACTTGGCAGAAGCGCAATGTGCACTGCATTGACGCAAAGCACCTAGCGCACCATAGGTCGTGCTGACAGAACACAAATTGTTCTTTAATGAGCCAGAGCTCTGATGAATGCTTTGCATTCATATAAGACAAAAGAAAAGATTTTTTGCCAAGATCTAATGCTCAGCATTATTAAAAGGGTCAAGCCCAAATAAAGGCTCAATAGCCTGAATAAAATGTTAAACATTTTAACCTGATTGGACTTAGCCCAATATTTGGCCATAAGTCCTCAACTTATATTTACTTGAGCCTATTTGCTCATGAATACTTAACAGATCTTAGTCCCAAATCGGACTATAGACCGTTCAACCAACTCACACCGGTTCGAGGGTACATCTCTTTACTCCTCTGATATTTGTCGTTGTAATCCTTCAACGTCTTCAGAGAGGTGACGGATCCCGACAACCATACATTTCATAGACTATGACGTCTTTAAACTGGGCTGTGGGGTCCTTAAACTCACGGACTATAATGTCCTTAACCTCGGACTGTGGGGTCCCTTTAAACCCACGGACTATGATGTCCTTAACCTTGGACTGTGGGGTCCCTTTAAACCCACGGACTACGATGTCCTTAACCTGGACCGAGATGTCCTTAAACTAACATTGGGCCATAATGTCCTTAAACTAATCGACCGCAATATCCCTAATCTAAACAACAAAGCCCAATTCCCTCTTGTTAGATCTAAATGATCCTGTTAAGTTGATCTTACTCTAGAAATTAGACTAACGTATCCTTAACAAATGTTTAAGTTGATCTTAGTCTCAAATGAGATTAACGTATCTTTAAACCCAACCCCCAAACCCAAATCTAAGAAGATACGGATTTAGACTAATCCACGCCCCACGGGCGACAACATAAATTAGTCTCCGTATACAATCCACGGGCAACCACAAACAAAATAAATACCCACGACACGAAGTGACCATCTGGAGAAGGAGAAAGTTGTTACCGCGATGTGGTAACGTAATTAACTGCAGGGGCTTGCGCCTGCAAGGAAGAGCGTCCCCACAATCAAAAACCCCTCAAATGAGGGGGAATCTGACGAAGTCTGCTATATCGGCCGCATCCGTTTAAACCTTCGATACAAGGTGCCATAAATCAACTTGGCATTTTCGGAGAGGTGGATGGATAGCACCAATTAGCATATGCCCCGAAATTCTGGCAAGACGGACCTGCGCGGTCGCGTCTCTGTGTTTGGCGGTAAACATCTCTACATTTTACCTTCTGTACATCATACTTAGGCTGGTTGGTTTTCTTCCTTCCCTACCTGTCGACACTAGCCTAAGGTTTGGAAGAAAACTATCCAACAAGCGTAACAGGTGTACTCTCCTAGTACAAGTAAGTCTCAACTAAAGAGAATGTGAAATAGGAGAGACAACAGAATTATACGATCCAAATTCTTCAGAATCAGTGGCCATCCTTGACTGAAATAATTTCTTCGAGTTTGTATGTAACTATACGATGACCGTTCCAAGCAATATGGATCATCGTAATGATACATAATGTTCTGGAGAAGGCAAAATGAATGTAGGAGTGGCAGGGAAATATGTGACTTTGTCATGAATCATGACAATTTAAAACCAGATGGTAAAAAGGTTCGGTTAACTTAGTTTACGAGTTTTAGTTTAAAGTCAGACAAGGTCGCAAACCAGAGAGAGAAAAGAAATACTCAGCATGCACTCTATCAAGATTAGAATGGTTAATCACTTTATCTAATCAGGATGGCTCACACTATTTTCTCGAATTCTCCTTCAAACCCTAAAATGAGAACCAGTCAGGATCATATATACCTTACAAGTTCACTAACCGTTCAGCCAAGCCAGTGTTGGTACTCTGAGGGAGGTCTCTCGTGTTTTTGCACGGACCTAATTTAATAACCTTGTTTCCGCAGAGACATAATCTCGTTAACACTTTCTAGACACCTAATATGTTAGCTAATTGTGAAGTGAAAATCTCCCAAGGAGTAATACCTACGCATCAGTGGGAATCGGGACCCAACTATCATCGTGTGATAACCTTGATGGATGCCGACCAAAATTACCATACTCCAGAAGGTATGCACAAACTTGGCAAGTTTTCTTTATATTTGAAATCCCGATATGGTTTTTTGCCCTTAGGACCCTAATGACCTTGATCGAGCCAATAAATCAGAGGGTTCAAGTTATGTTCAACCCGTCATTATCTTGATTGCATTAAACCCACCCGCATGAGCCCTTGACTGAGCCAACAAGGTCGTACGATTGTCCTAACCAATCGCATCTAATACTACAAATAGGCACGACTTAACTACCGTACACTACGACTTGACTGAGCCAACAAACGCATCACGAATAATAAGCACTACTCGTAGGAAATGACGGCGCGCTACGGCTGATTTTTGGCGAAAAACCTTAAACATAGTTGAAAGTATGTCTTAGCACATCAACTAGGTTTCAAAGAGCATCAGTATACAATTTTAAAAATCTAGAGGTCTAAAGCATACTATACAAGAATCGAACTAGAGAATTAGGGTTTTGTAGTAAGAATACAAGTTCTAAACTAAGTGATGGAGGTTTACAATCTTTGTAGACCGATCCTTCACTTCTAAAACTCCAAGTAGTAGTCCCTAGAACTCTTCTTTGACTCCACTTGAAGAAAAGATCAATTTGCTTGAAGTCTTCGAAGCCAAAGATGATCCATCTTGAAGTCTCTTTCACTTAAGCTCACTCTTCACTAATCAAGATATTAGTGAAGCAAACAAGCTAAACTAATGGGCTAGATTAGTGTAGGTTGATGAAGTATGAGATTTGCTCACTTAGAAATATTTTCTCTTTTCTTTTTCCAACTTAAGAAAAACCCTAGAGAGGAAAATAATGCAGAAGAGATAAGGATGAACTTAGATGAGAGAGTGAACCATGTCACATATGAGATAAGAATAATATAGAGATGATTAAAATATCTAAGAATAAAACAAGAATTAGATATGAGTCATGGCTTCTCAATGCTTCTCCATGCATCCAAAGCAACGACTTACTCTTTTTCTTGTCTCATCTTTAAAATATTTATCATTTCTATTTTCTTTTTCTTATGTGTGATTCTCATACATCCTAGTTCTATGTATCATCAACCATGATACAAATAACAAATTCATATATATATATATATATATATATATATATATATATATATATATATATATATCACACACACATATATATACAAAATATATTAAAGAGAAGAAAATCTTTAGTGAGCATATATTAGTTAATATATATAAATATATCAAATATAAATTTATATCAAATTATTAAATCAACACTTGATTCAATAATCCGGTTATATCATATATAACTGACTAATATCATATATATATGTATATCAAAATATTAAATCAACACTTGATTTAATTATCCGGTTATATCACATATAACCGGCTAATATTCAATATTAGATATTAAATCAACACTTGATTCAATAATTCGGTCATATCATATATAACTGGCCAATATCAAATATATATACATAAATCAAATCATTGAATGAACACTTGATTCAATAATCCGATTATGTCACATATAACCTGGCTGATATCAAATATCGCTAGATTAGAATACGGTATCACATACTCGTATTTAATCAAACACCCTCACATATCTCCATATGTGCCATACTTCGTTTCGCTAGAGCTAGGAAACCTCTGTGTGGGAATCTAAAGACTCATCAATACGCCAGCAGTAAATAATGATCACATCAGATACCCGCAAGCCGTCAGCGGTACTAGCTGGATGTAACGGCTACCCAGGTATTGAACGAATAGAAAATCAACAAGCAAACTTATCCAAACTCCCGTAAATCCTATAAGCAACACTTACCGTACAATCCGGTCTCTTCGTCTGATATGTCGCATATCGAGTCTGGGGATGGAATCGTCAGACCCCCGTAACGTGATAAGTCATGCCGATGTATGGCCTATAACCATTCGAGAAACTACTGATAACACTTACTAGTAAATCTCATCATCCCTGGCTAGGGACTTGTTGTTATAGCCAATCGAGTATAGCGCAACATCAACTTCCAATACTGGGAGAGACGAAACCCCTCCTATAGCTCAATGCCTCTATGTGACTCAGGACTATACCCAAAATCCACCTGTTTGCATAACTCCTTTGAGCCGTGGTAGGGAGGAAATCAAAGCACAGTGGGAACCACACAAGACATTATGACGATCTCGGGTCTATAGACTAACCTGTACAAGTGTCACCAGAGAACTGTTCTCTGACGATAAATATGGTACCATCTAGGAGTTCTCGGCGAGTCCTGTTCGGTGTACCCATTCTCTAATGAGCACCTGTGTACAATCCTTGATGTCAAACACCAATGATTGTGGGATCAACCATTGCCCCATACATGGTCAAGAAACGTACACACTAGTCTACTCTGGAATATCGATACCCAATCTCGATATTCTCTCGATTAGGAATTGATAAAGGATGTACTTGTGGACTACACAAGCCCCACTAGTATGATCTGCATCATAGTCCTAGTAGTTAAACCTACATTCCAAGGGCTTTATCAACATGTATCAAAGAGACATTATACTAAAACAAGTGTACATGTTAAGATAAAGAGCAACCAGATAGCATACTATCATGTCGAGCAAGAAAGTCCTCTCTATATATGTCCAAGCATATACTATATCATACAACAATGGCCTCTAGGGCATACATATTTCTAACAATAATGAACTCGATATCTTTGAAGGAACTTGAGTGGTTTTGAAAAGGAGTGGTTTAGGCTCCCCTTTTAAAATGCGTGGTATTAAAGAAAACCGAGTGTTATAGTAACATAAACTTTTGCATAAGAGCGAACTCCTCGTAAAGGGATCAAGGCTCTTTCATCATTGAATGAGGTGCAGGATATTCCTAATCGAATATCTCTATGCAAAGCAAAAGAATATAACTATAGTTTTTAAAAATTGGATTCGACAACATCATTTAGGTTTATTTCCCTTGTATATAATACAGTCCCATCATTTAAATTTCTAAGCCACACCAGAAACAACTAAAATAGCATATTTTATATGCCATCCGCATTCACCATGGGGTCCCGGGTCCACCGTAAGGTTACTTAACTTACGGCAGAACGGGGACAGGGCCAGCATGGATGGAAAATATATAGATGCACCTAATATATATAATATATATCATCATCACATGCATGTAGAAAACAAAATAAAATAGCGGATAAACTAGAAGCCCCGCGTTTCATTTGAGCCGTAAATAAAACGTGATGTTCCCCGGTCGTGTGGATAGCCCGTACAACATCGATCCTAGACCGCTACGAGTGCGGTGAGCCATCTGCCAATTCTAGAAACTGGGTAACTTGCCTTGAATATCATGAGTCGGTCACCCGTCGCTTTCTAGAATCTGATAACTTGGGCACTCCTCCGTGGATCAATCATATAACCCTTACAAGTGCGGCGAGCAACCTACCAATTCTGTTAGGAATATGTATGCCCTAGAGGGTATTATTGTATATTATAGTGGAAACTTGGACATATATATAAAAGACTTTCTTGATCAACATGATAGTATTATCTGGTTACTCTTTATCTTAACATGTCCACTTGTATTATTATACTGCCTCTCTGATACATGTTAATAAAGTCCTTAGGATGTTGGATTGACTACCAAGACTATGATGCAGATCATACTAGTGGGGCTTGTGTAGTCCGCAAGCATATCCTTTTAACAGTTCCTAGTCGATAGAGTATCGAGACAGGGCATCGATATTCCAGAGTAGACTAGTGTGTACGTTTCTTGACCCTGTATGGTGCGATGGTTGATCCTACAACCATTGATGTTTGACATCAGAGATTGTACATAGGTTCTCATTAGAGAATGGGTACATCGAACAGTGTTCACCGAGAACTCCTAGATGGTACCATACCTATCGTCAGATAGCAGTTCTCTGGTGACACTTGTACATATTAGTCTGTAGACCCGAGATAGTCATAATGTCTTGTGTGGTTCCCACTGTGCTTTGATTTCCTCCCTACTACGTATCAAAGGAGTCATGCAAACATGTGTATTTTTGGTACAGTCCCGAGTCACATGGAGGCAGTGAACGATAGGAGGGGTTTCGTCTCTCCCGGTATTGGAAGTTGATGTTGCGTTATGCTCTATTGGCTATAACAGCAAGTCCCTGGCCAGGGCTGATGAGATTTACTGGTAAGTGTTATCAGTAGTTTCTCGAACGGTTATAGGCCACACATCGGCATGACATATCAAGTTAATGGGGTCTGATGATTCCACCCCTAGACTCGATATGCGACACATCAGACGAAGAGACCGGACTGTACGGTAAGTGTTGCTTATAGGCTTCATGAGAGTTGGACAAGCTTGCTTGTTGATCTTCTATTCGTTCAATACCTCGGTAGCCATTACGTCCAGCTAGTACCGCTGACGGCTTATGGGTATCTGATGTGATCATTACCTACTGCTGGCGTATTGACGAGTCTTTAGAGTCCCACACAGAGGTTTTCTAGCTCAAGCAAAACGAAATAGGGCACATATGGTGATATATGCGGGAGCTTGATTAAATACGAGTATGTGATACCGTATTCTAATCTCGTGATATTTGATATCGTTTAGGTTATATGTGATATAACCGGATTATTGAATTAAGTGTTGATTCAATGATTTGTTATATGTATATATATTTGATATTGGCCGGTTATATATGATATGACCGGATTATTGAATCAAGTGTTGATTTGATATTGTATATTGAATATTAATTGGTTATATGTGATATAACCGGGTTGTTGAATCAAGTGTTGATTTGATAATATGATATATATATATATATAATATGATATTAGTCAGTTATATATAATATAACCGGATTATTGAATCAAGTGTTGATTTAATAATTTGATATATATTAATATATTTTATATATACAATATATGCTCACTTAACATTTCTCTTTTCTTTATATATAATTATATATATATATGATATATATATATAATGATATTGTATCATGGTAGATGATACATAGAATATGGGTGTATGAGACTCATACCTAGAGCTAAAGATTATTGGGGATTTATTTATTTTGAGTAAAAAGAAAAGGGTGGAAAATGAGTCATGGCTTGGATGCTTGGAGAAGTATTGAAAAGCCATAACTCATGCTCTCCTTTTGTTTTACTCTTAGATATTTATTGATCTCACCCTTATCTCTACCTCATGGTTCACTCTCTCATCACAAGATTATTCTTCACCCAAGTTCATCTTCTTCCTCAAGTGAGCTTTCTAGGGTTTTTCTTGAGTTGGAAAAAGAGAGAGGAAAATATTTCTAAGTGAGCCAAATCTCTTACTTCATCAACCTACACTAATCTAGCTCATTAGTTTAGGTTGTTTGCTTCACTAATAGTTTGATTAGTGAAGAGTGAGCTTGAGTGAAAGCAACTTCAAGGTGGATCATCTTTAGCATCGAAGACTTCGTGCAAGCTCGATCCATTCTTCAAGTGGAGCCAAGAAGAGTTTTAGGGACTACTACTTAGAGCTTTAAAAGTGAAGAACTTGGTCTACAAAGGTTGTAACCATCTTCACTTAGTTTAGAAATTGTTTTCTTATAATGAAACCTTAATTCTCTAGTTCGATTCTAGTATGCTATAGCTTAGCACTCAAGATTTTTTAAAATTGCGTACTTGATACTTGTATAAACCTAGTGGAGGTGCTAAGACATACTTTCATGGTATCAGAGCCAAGGTAGAGACTTGGACGAAGTCTAGACGACGTTAAAGTGTTCGATCGAAGTTCAAAACCTGATATTTTACAAGTTTCTGTCCAATTTTTCAAAAGTCGAAATTTTTCAGATTAAAAATTCTCAGAAAATCATGCAGGTTATTTTATGGAGCCCCAAGAAGTACAAGGCCCTATCTCCACCAAGTCGCCGCGGAACCGCTGCCTAACCCATGGTTTGGCCGCAGTTCCACCGCAAGCTTGAGGAGTAGAGGGCTCGTATTTCTTCTGCTGCTCCATTTTGTTATTTTGGACTTTCTGGGTACTTTTAGTAAGCCTCAAGTTGTTGAGGTCTCTGTGATTTTCAGGTGTTTGAAATATCGATCGAAATGTTTAACATCGTCTAGATAGATTTGGTATGTGATACAATTTTTGGAATCCACATTTATTAGTTTTGTGAAAACTAGTTAGCGTATTGTAAATCTAGCATTTTAGTCTTATTTGATCGATTTCCATGGAGTTTCGATTCGGATCAAAACTCCGCCGTAATCTCGTATCGTACACGAATAGTCGCCGGGTAACACTACTAAATAGCCACGCCCATAACCCCGACCAAGTGACTATAGGAGAACCCCGTGGCCAAAAGCATCCACTAGGGTGCTCGCGGCCACGGTGTTCCGCCCAAGTGCACTTCGTTGACGGCATCGGGGTGCGGCCATCTACTAAAGTTCTCGACGAGAATTCGATCTTTTTATCGGGAATCTTGTTGAATTGCCCGACTTGTTTTTGTTCGAGACTTAAATGCAAGGTTTATAGGGTTAGGCATGAAATTCAGAGTATGTGATATTCCCGGTTTATGATGTCTAAGGATGACGCGGATTCTAATTATTGTAGTTTTTATTTCTTTTCTGCGACTGTAAGTGTAATATGTGGGGTATCCCCGATCTCATTTCTATACGTCAACGACAGCAGGAATACGCATATTTACTTACGTTGATGACATGTGATGTCATTGTGTTGCTGTGATATGTTATATTGGATCGTCGTGATTGAATAGTCTGGGGTTTCGCGTGAGATGAGAGTTTTTCAATTTTCAATCATGTAAAAATATGTATGTAATATTCTTTTATTGGGACACTTCCGGGTTGAGGTTGTTGTCTTCATTTATGTATATTATTTACTTTTTCGCATTAGGATAGACCCAAGGCAGGGAGCACAAGTAGCCGGGTTTAGAGTCCAGTGGGTGACCATCTCGAGGAGTCAAGACCGAGTCGCCTAACTCTAGAATTGACAGGGTTGCTTGCCGCTCTCGTAGGGGTCTAGGGATGTGGGTTTGGCTATTCATCACAACCATGGAAGCCATGTTTTTCGTCAGTGGCTTAATCTAAAACACAGACCTCCTAGTATATCCTATATTTCATATGTTTGCTTATGCTGATTCTGATATGATGTGATCATATAAACTGCGTGAGACGAATGCTACTTATATATATGATATCCTAGTAGACACTATATATGTTTTGCATCCGCGCTAATCCTGACCCCGCCCTGCCGTAAGTTAAGTAATCTTACGGTGAAGACCCGGGTCCCTGTGGCGAATGCAGATGACATATATGTGTGTTTTATTTTCGTTTCTTCTGTGATGTTTAGGAAACATATATGATGTGGCATGCCCGCTTCCCAGTATACGGGCAAAAGACACGACGAGGCTGCTACGTATTTACTCAAAAGTAAACACGCTAAGCGTATCTAAGCAATATAAGTAAAATGCACAAGAGACAGTGACAATGGATATAATTGAACAACAAATTTATTTATTACCATTCTTTTTACAATACATCTGAAAATTAAATACATGGAATGGAAAGCAATGCCTAAACAGTGGCATAACAGAAATGTAAATGGAAATAGTACAAGTGGCTACAGCTCTGGGTCTTTGGTGTATTGCTCACGGGCCTGCTCCAAATGCTCCTGATTGGTACCGTACTTCTCAGTGTCGGGTCCTCCTGACAACATTCTAAAGAAGAAGAGAAAAGGAATGTCGTCAGCGAACAATCGCTCGGTATGTCCCAAAGAGAGAGAGAGAGAAGTAGAATAGACAGAAAGCGAGTATATCTATTATAATGTTGATCGTTATGTTAACGTAGTTGTCTGTAGCTTGGTACAGAAGATTCCAGTGTATACGAGAGGAGTCCAACTTACTCCGTGGACTTTGGTAACCCGTAGTACAAGGCTCCGTCGATAATACCACGGAACAACGGCATGGATGTAATTACGTCTTAAGTGACCACCTCGTGCCACCTTTAACATATTTCATACCAGTCTACCCCTTTATAAACCCCGCGATGTCTTGATTGTATTGTTTGTATTGTTTGAATTGTATATTGTATATAGATGGATGACTTGCCGAAACCATGATATCAGTAAATGGATGTAACTGGAGAATCATGTAGATGGATGTATATCCATGGTTCGGTTCGGTCAATATAGATTGATTAGATTGAATATACGGATTCATAGATCTATGTTGTATTGAAGTTTGATACTTGAATTTTATTCAATTCAGATTAATTATATTGAGACTCAGTCTAAATTAGACAATTTGAAAAGAAATTGAATCCTGAATTATGTTTTGGTGCCATCAGTAACTGCTGCACATGGACGGCAGGATTTGTGTCTTTTTCAAAGACAATTACCGTGTTGATAACACCGTTTGTTAAGTTGTATACCATAAATAGGCAAGCACCCATATCTCCGACTCCCTGAAGCTCAAGAGACCGGTCCTGCTTAAACCTATATTTACTAGGGTCCTTATTGTAATTTAGTATAACTTGAGGGGGTTTTATGTAAAAATAATTTTGTATAATTTTTAAAATACATCTCAAGTATTTTATTATCGTTTTTAGAGTTTTCATGAATGTATATTTTATCAATATGACATTTCTAGTGAATAAAGCCTAATTTCATAATATATGGTATTTATTTGTAATATTAGAATTGTATGGTATTTTCTTATATATGAGATGTTTTTCTTGAATTTTGGAATTGTGGAATTTTATAAATATTAAAAATAGATATTTTGATATTAATTATATATATTTATTTATTAAAAATATAAGTTTTAATTATAATAGAAATCACAATTTCTAAAGAAAATTGTATTTTAAATTTTTCGAGATCGTATGCTCCTTGCGGAGGTCTGCATCTCACTCTATTAAGCCCGAGAATATGTGATAATCCGCACCATCCCGAACGGGTTCCCCAAATGGGTTGTAGAGGCGCATTTTCAAAGATTTGTTAAAATACACATCTTATAGAAAAAGGTTTTTATAAGTCGGAGGTAGTTATGTGTAAAATCGTATTTTTCCAAAATCTATGTTTCCAAATTCTATCGTGCTATGTTATATATGAGTGTTATGAAGAGGTAGGTCATTACCTCGTGGGTTTTCTAAAACTAGCATGGTTAAAAAGTATAAACATGTCGATATGAAACATAAGGTATTTTAATGTAAAATTAAAATAAAACTGGCTATGGTTATCATTTTAATATCAAACTTGTTTTATTGTCTTAGTTAATGAGTATTAAAAAAGATATCAAAAGTTGTAGGTTTGTTATTAAGAAAATGTTGTATTTTTGAAAGAAAAGAGAATTAGAAACCGAATAACTCCATTTACGACACGTTTTAAGAATTAAGAATTTGAGAGTGGCAAAAGAGAGAGGGGGGGACTTACAGGTTGATTAGCTAGAGGAGAGAAATAGGAAGAGATGAGAGTTGCCGGTGCGTCGTTTTGTCATCAAAAACTCCTCGGATTGCCGTCGGAAGTTCGTCGGAGCTTCACCCTTTGCTAACTCCACTTGCACACAAAAAGTCTTGGGAATTTTCTTGAGAGTTTGGGCAGAGATTTAGAAGTGAGGAGGGGTGATTTTAGGAGTGGTATTTATAGGAAAAATTAGGGTTCAGGGTAAGAAAGGGTGTATTAAAATTTTGTATTAAAATGGATTCAATGGGTGTTTTGATTTGCTCTGTAAATGCGCAAGGAATTTAAACAGTGCAGGGGGAGTGGGGTAGTCCAAAGGTTGCAGGGAGTTGAAGAAAATCGGGGTTTCGACCGAGTCAGACCGGCGGCGCCGGCCCGAGTTGGCCGAGTCGGGCCGCATCTCCTCGCCACGTGTCCCCGTCGCTTCGTCTACTGCAGTGGACTCATTTGTTTTATGTGTGACTCTTCAGTTTACGTGTTGTGTACGTGTAGACTCTTGGACTTCTAAAGAGATTAAAATAAATCAAAATAAAAATAATGCATGGCTGATGGGATTTGAACTCTGGTGCTTTGGTTCAGCAGTGCAAGGTCTTACCAGTGAGCTACAAGCTCATTCTTGCTGTTCAAAAGCAAATCAAACTTATAACTTATGCTCAGGCTCAAGTACCCCTTTCTGTATTTTTGAAAAAAATTGTACAGAAAGTTTAGGGTTGTTACATGATGGGACGTCTTTAATGAGATTAATGAAAAAAAAACCTAAAGATGTTGTAAAATCAAATTTTTCAAAAATGTAGCTCTAATTCTTATTTTGCATAGCAGTATTCTTTTATGAATATTTAGCACCTCATTCGATGATGAAAGAGCCTAGATCCTTTCACCGGGAATGATCTCTTTAGCAAAACTGGCATATGCTACAACCCACTCAGCTTGTTTTGAAAACTACTCGATTTTAAAAAGCGGAGCTTAAACCACTCCTTTTTTAAATCACTAGATTCTACAACGATATCAAGTTCATTACGCTAAAGGTTTTCTTCAAAACCAGGCGTAGCCCTTCGTCATTTCAGATAAGTGCAATTTAGTATTCGTGCTGCATTGGCGTAGTGTGCGGTAGCTGATTAGTGCTTATCTGCCGCGTATGATGCGATTAGATTAGGGTAGTCATACGGCCTTGTTGACCTTGTCAAGTGTCGTGCGGGTGGGTTTAATTCAATCACGAAATGATGGGTTAAACTTGACTTGCGGTTTATGTTTTGTTGACCTTGTCAAGGTCATAAACTACATGGGGTAAAAATAGATATTGGGAATTTCAAGTGTTAAAATTTGCAATGAGATTGCATACCTTCTATATGATAATTGGATCCCGATATTCACTGCAAGTAAGTGTTACTCCTGGAAGAGTTTTCCACTTTACAATTAGCTGATCCGGTAGGTGTCTAAGAAATATGTTAACGGGGTTATGCCCTCTCCAGGTAGCGACCATGACACGCCTTAATCAAGATAATAATATGGATGTATTGACCGAACCCGCTTATTATACCGGGCTTAAGAACGTTGGTTCCGCTCTATCTTATGACTGTCATAAATCTGAGCAAGGAATAAGGGAATGCAAGGATTCCCACGTAACCCGAACGAAGAAAGAGCATTCCGATGCATCTTCTTCGGGTGTGTTCCTTATTGAGAACTGTTTCTCAGTTTGCTCTATATCTTGGGTATTAGATATCGGATCAGGATCCCATATTTGTAATTAGTTACAAGGGTTAAGAAGAAGTAGAGAACTGGGAAAGGGTGATATGTTCCTCAGAGTAGGAAATGGAACAATTGTTGCTACCAAAGTTGTCGACGAATATCACCTAGTATTGTCAAATGGTAATACATTGATTTTTAACGATTATTATTACATACCTTCGATGATGTGCAACATAATATCCGTTTCTTTATTTGATAAAGAAGGATATAACTTTGCACTAGAGAAAAATGTTATGAACATTTTCCCAAATCAAGTGTTGATTGGGTTTGGTACGTTATGTAACGGTATATACGTTCTAAATCAAAATACAGTTCTAAATATACAGAATACATACAAGAGGAAAAGTTCATAAATGAACGAAGCCTTCTTGTGGCATTTTAGACTTGGTCATATCAATACGACAAGACTAGATAAGTTGCATAAAGATGGATATTTGAATCAGTTCGAATTTACATCTTATGAAACTTTCCAGTCATGTCTCGAAGGCAAGATGACCAAAACTCCATCTACAGGACACGGAGAAAGAGCTACTAAACTTTTGGGATTGATACATAGTGATGTATGCGGTCATATGTCTACACATGCCAGGAATAGTTTCTCGTACTTCATTATATTCACTGATGACCTCTCAAGATTCTGACATGTGTTCTTGTTGAAACACAAATCTGAAGCTTTTGAGAAATTCAAGAAATATAAGTGTGAAGTAGAGAACCAGACGGGTAAAAGTATTAAAATCCTTTGATCTGATCGAGGAGGAGAATACTTAAGTACGGAATTCCGAGATTATTTAAAAAAGAATGGGATTCTCTCTCAGATTACTTCTCCGTATACACCACAGCACAATGGAGTTTCGGAGTGGAGAAGACGCACCCTATTAGATATAGTGCGCTCTATGATGAGTGTTGCTGAGTTACCTATTTTCTTTTGGGGTTATGCACTTGAGACAGCCGCATACCTATTGAATCAAGTTCCATCAAAATGAGTACCTAAAACACCATATGAGATATGGAGTGGTAAGAGACCATATCTTAAATGAGTTAAGATATGGGGTTGTCCGGCCTATGTTAAAAAACAAAATCTGGACAAACTCGAGGCACGATCAGTTCTTTGCAAGTTTGTGGGATTTCCAAAGAATTCATATGGATATCTATTCTACCATAGTGAAAAACAAAAGGTGTTTGTTGCTCAACATGCCACCTTTTTGGAAAAGGAATTTCTTATGAAAGAAATTAGTGGTGATGAGGTAGAACTGGAAAAAGTTCCAGCTACACAAACTATAACTGATGATTTGGTAGAACCGGAGGATTCAATATTCCTCAACGAACCTCAGCCACTCCGCAGATCTAGTAGGGTTTATCATCCACCTGAGAGATACTACGGTTTTCTCATAAACGGTGGAAGTAAGGATTGCATCATGGAAAATGATGACCCAACTAGTTTCGAACAAGCCATCACAAGTGGGGACTCTGTGAAATGACTGGATACTATGCGATCTGAGATGGAATCCATGTACACCAACAAAGTATGAACTTTGGAAGTTGCTCCTTAAGGGGTTAAACCCATTGGAAGCAAATGGATCTTTAAGAAGAAATTTGGTGTAGATAGAAAGGTTGAGACCTTCAAAGCTAGACTTGTAGCAAAAGGTTTTTGTCAACGACCAGGTATCGACTATGACGAGACCTTTTCTCCAGTAGCTATGCTTAAGTCCATCAAGATTCTACTTGCCATTGCTGCATACCATGACTACGAAATCTAGCAGATGGACGTCAAGACCGCTTTTCTAAATGGTGATTTAGAAGAGAGCATGTACATGACACAGCCAGAAGGCTTCATAGACAGTAGGAGCAGCGGAAGGGTGTGCAAGCTGCTTAAATAAATCTACGGATTAAAGCAGGTATCGCAGAGCTGGAACATCTATTTTGATGTGGTAGTCAAAAAGTTTGACTTCATCAAAAACGTAGATGAACCTTGTATATACAAAAAGGTTGTAGAGAGTAAGGTTGTCTTCCTCGTATTGTACGTGGATGACATACTCTTAATAGAAAATGATATTTCTATGCTACACTCAGTCAAACTTTTCCTATCACACAAGTTCTCCATGAAAGATCTGGGTGATGCCTCCTACATTTTGGGAATAAAGATCTATAGAGATAGATCTAAAAGGATGTTGGGATTGGCCCAATCCAGGTACATAGACACCATACTAAAGAGATTTAGTATGGAAGATTCTAAGCGTGGTAATTTACCCACTTGTTCAGTTATCACTCTCTCCAAAGAGATGTCTCTCAAGATTGATTTGGAGAGGCTCACATGACAGTGATACCCTATGCTTATGCAGTTGGGTCTATCATGTATGCAATGCTATGCACCAGACCGGATGTGGCTTACGCACTCGATGTGGTAAGTAGGTATTAATCAAACCAAAGGGAGAAGCACTGGACAGCTGTGAAGAACATTATTAAGTACTTGAGAAGGACTAAAGAAATGTTCTCAGTGTATGGTAACGGTGAACTCCAAGTGGAGTCCTTTACCGATTCGAGCTTTCAGAGTGATAAGGACGACAGCAAGTCGGTCTTGGTTTTCGTCTTTACCCTCAATGGAGGGGCGGTATGTTAGAAGAGTTCCAAGCAAGATACCATGGTAGACTCGACGATGGAGGCTGAATACATCGCTGCCAACGATACTGCCAAAGAGGCTGTCTGGATGAAGAAGTTCATTGATGAACTTGGTGTGGTTCCATCCATTGAGGATCCAATACCCTTGTATTGTGATAACAATGGAGCTGTGGCTTTAGCCAAGGAACCCAAGTCCCATCACGATCCAGACATATTCTAAGGCGGTATCACCTGATCCGGGAGATAGTTAATCGTCGGGAGATCGGGGTCGGGAGAGTTGATACGAAGGACAACACAGCGGATCCACTCACGAAGGCCCTTCCCCAGACGCAGTTTGAGAGACTTTTTGGGATGTTGGGTATGAGATACTACAACAACTGGTCTTAGTGCAAGTGGAAGATTGTTAGGAATATGTATGCCCTAGAGGTCATTATTGTATATTATAGTGGATGCTTGGACATATATATAGAGGACTTTCATGCTCGACATGATAGTATGCTATCTGGTTGCTCTTTATCTTAACATGTACACTTATATTATTATACTGTCTCTCTGATACATGTTGATAAATCCCTTAGAATGTTGGCTTGACTACCAGGACAATGATGTAGATCATACTAGTGGGGCTTGTGTAGTCCGCAAACACATCCTTTTATCAGTTCCTAGTCGAGGGAGTATTGACATAGGGCATCGATATTCCAGAGTAGACTAGTGTGTACATTTCTTGACCCTGTAAGGGGTGATGGTTATCCCACAACCATTGATATTTGACATCAGAGATTGTACACAGGTGCTCATTAGATAATGGGTACACCGAACAGGACTTGCCGAGAACTCCTAGATGGTACCATACCTATCGTCAGATAGCAGTTCTCTGCTGACACTTGTACATGTTAGTTTATAGACCCAAGATCATCATTGTGCCTTGTGTAGTTCCCACTGTGCTTTGATTTCCTCCCCACCACGGCTCAAAAGAGTTGTGCAAACAGATGGATTTTGGGTATAGTCCCGAGTCACATGGAAGCAGTGAGTGATAGGAGGGTTTTCGTCTTTCCCGGTATTGGGAGTTGATGTTGCGCTATGCTCGATTGGCTGTAACAACAAGTCCCTGGTCAGGGTTGATGAGATTTACTAGTAAGTGTTATCAGTAGTTTCTGGAATGGTTATAGGCCATACATCGACATGACTTATCAAGTTAATGGGGTCTGACGATTCCACCCCTAGACTCGATATGCGACATATTAGACGAAGAGACCGGACTGTACGGTAAGTGTTACTTATAGGCTTCACAAGAGTTTGAACAAGCTTGCTTGTTGATTTTCTATTCGTTCAATATCTGGGTAGCCATTTCGTCTAGCTAGTACCGCTAATGGTTTGTGGGTATCTGATATGATCATTACCTACTGCTGGCGTATTAACGAGTCTTTAGAGTCCTACACAGAAGTTTCCTAGCTCAAGCAAAACGAAGTAGGGCACATATGGTGATATGTGCGGGAGCTTGATTAAATACGAGTATGCGATACCATATTCTAATCTCGTGATATTTGATATCGGTTAGGTTATATGTGATATAATCGGATTATTGAATCAAGTGTTGATTCAATGATTTGTTATATGTATATATATTTGATATTGGCCAGTTATATATGATATGACCGGATTATTGAATCAAGTGTTGATTTGATATTGTATATTGAATATTAGTCGGTTATATGTGATATAACCGGGTTATTGAATCAAGTGTTGATTTGACAATATGATATACATATATAATATGATATTAATCGGTTATATATGATATAAACGGATTATCGAATCAAGTGTTGATTTAAAATTTTGATATATACAAATATATGCTCACTAAACATTTCTCTTCTCTCTCTCTCTCTATATATATATATATATATATATATAATGATATATATATATATATATATATAATGATATTGTATCATGGTAGATGATACATAGAATATGGGTACCTAGAGCTAAAGATTATTGGGTATTTATTTATTTTGAGTAAAAAGAAAAGGGTAGAAAATGAGTCATGGCTTGGATGCTTGGAGAAGTATTGAGAAGCCATGACTCATGCTCTCCTTTTGTTTTACTCTTAAATATTTATTGATCTCTCCCTTATCTCTAGCTCATGGTTCACTCTCTCATCACAAGATTATTCTTCACCCAAGTTCATCTTCTTCCTCAAGTGAGCTTTCTAGGGTTTTTCTTGAGTTGGAAAAAGAGAGAAAAATATTTTTAAGTGAGACAAATCTCCTACTTCATCAAGCTACACTAATCTAGCTCATTAGTTTAGGTTGTTTGCTTCACTTATATTTTGATTCGTGAAGAGTGAGCTTGAGTGAAAATAACTTTAATGTGGATCATCTTCAGCATCGAAGACTTCGTGCAAGCTCGATCCTTTCTTCAAGTGGAGCCAAGAAAAGTTCTAGGGACTACTACTTGGAGGTTTAGAAGTGAAAGACTTGGTCTACAAAGGTTGTAATCATCTTCACTTAGTTTAGAAATTGTTTTCTTACAATGAAACCCAAATTCTCTAGTTCGATTATAGTATAGTATTGCTTAGCACTCTAGATTTTTTTAAATTGCATACTTGATGCTTGTATAAACCTAGTGGAGTTGCTAAGACATACTTTCAAATTCTAGAACGAGGCGGCCCGGTCATAATCATCATGAGACGACCACTTACCGCACTTTAGTACTCAAGCACTTCTCCTGGGTTAATCCTAGTACATAAATAAAATATATATAACGGTGACAACGACCTCAACCCGGACGTGTCCCAAAAAAGAACATACATCAAGCGGCAACGACGGTCACAATCCGGTCGCTTGTCCCGAACAAAAGAATACAACATTATAAATCAAAACTATACAAGCAATCACACGTGGGCTATTCGTCACGACAATCCAACTAAAGCATAACTATATATATATATATATATATATATATATATATATATATATATATATATATATATATATATGAAAACAACAAGCAACAACATATGTGCAACTCTGTCTAATCGAACATATAGAAATTAGGTGACGTTCAACAATACATATACAAAGATATGAAAAGCCATGACCATAGAACTCATCAACCGCGAAGCTCATACTCGAAATTCCAAACGACGGAAAAACAAGCGCACTCCAACATCTGAAAATCCATCACTTTGCTATGTTCTGAATCCTGGAGGACCCAAAACTTGCCCAAGAGCCTGATGGGGCACTCGGGTGCTGCCCCAGAGATCTGTAAGAGGTCTAGGGGTGTCCCTTACCCATGACCACGACTTGGTGGTCTCGGACAAGGGACAGAACCCGAGACCGCCCAAATGGGTGGTCTTGGGTTCACCCCTAACCCCGAGGCCACCAAGTGGTAGTCTCGGGGATAGGGGCCCACCCTAGGCCCCCCCGAGGACTTCCTGGGGTACCTCTAATCCCCACCATGGGTCTTGTTTCAAACCTAGACCATCCGGGGATCGGAAATTTGCAATATGATAGATTTTCGGGACAGATTTGGACAGCCACAAAAACTGATTTCAGCCATAAAAAACAGTGAAAAAGTTCGAAAAACATCTTTGAGAAAAGGTTTCAGAGACCCTACGGATCACCCTCAATACCCTACGGAGTCCCCGTTCGAAAACGAAAGCTCCGAGCATTGAGTACACGCAATAAAACGCCAAAAAGTCACTGATTTAGATGGAAAACGGTGGCTGAAAATCTGGCAGAAAAAACAATAACTTTTGAACACATTTTGTGAATTCTTAAGTCATGCAAGCTTGTTTAAGCGTACGGTTGGCTCTGATATCATGTTAGGGTTCCCATACGTCTGCGGCCAATGCGCAGCAGAAGCGAAAAACGCGAACAAAAATTCTCATGCGAGCGCAAGAAAACCGCAGCCTAGAAATCGTTCCAAACACTAAACTAGCAATAAACAAAGAGAGCTACACTACTCGGTTGCGAATGTGTCCACTTAATTGTGGAAGACCCCTCTAAGATCCTTGTAGGCCGTTGGAAACAAGCTTGAAAGGCGACCGCCTTTACCGAAGATGATCCACCCTAGGGAAACCGATCCAAGCTCCAGTTTTATCTATTGAAGCAACTAAATACTACAACTTGCTAAGGAGTAATGCTTAGGAATGTAGAGAGTGATCTAGTATTTTTCTATCTCTTCTTCCTTCTATGATCTCAACTCATGAGGGAAGGAAAACGAAGGAGGAGCTAACTAGGAGAGAGAAGCAAGAGTAGAGAATGAGAACTTGAGTGAGGAAATGAAGCACAACTCCTTTTGTTTTGATCAAAGGAATTTTCAAAATTAAAAAAAAAAATAGCCATGCTTCAATAGTATTTGCAAATGAATATAGAATTCATTTGCTAATTCCCTCCACCATTCTCTATCCCACCTCACCCCACCACCTCATTTCCATTTTCAAGTAAATGGAAAAATAATTATATGAGGTGTCCTCCGTCTTGAAGTATTCTTATATGAATACAAGAATACAACTCTGTATATATATACCCATATTCATATCAAAATACGAACACCAAAGAGATAGAAAAATACAGTGAATATAATACTAGAATATATATATCAAAATATACATATATAAATTATTAATCAATACTTGATTTAATAATCCGGCTTAAGATTAAGCCGGCTAGTATTACCAACAGTCCGATTAAAGTCTGTGTAGCCAGTACACGTATTTAATCGGAATAGTGCACATATCAATGTACGGTCTCTACATCATTTCTCCTGAACCGGGAAAACCCTATGTGTGGGACTCTAAAGACTCGACAATACGCTGGCAGTGTGTTACTGGATAAAATCCAAAACCACAAGCACGTCAGCGGCACTAGCTGTGTGTAACGGCTACCCAGGTATATGTCAAAAGGGAGGTCGACAATCAAGTCCGTTTCATACCCTACTGAGCCTGAATGTGACAATCTCCATACAGTCCGGTCTCTTCATCTAAGAGTATCGCATATCAGGTCTATGCGGTGGATAATGTCAAACCCCTAATAACCCGATAAGTCATGCCAGAGTCAAGCTCATCACCCATCAAGAAACTACTGAACCCCTATAAGTAAATCTCATCTAACCTGGCCAGGGATTTATGGTGATGGCTAACCAAACATAGTGCAACATCGACTCCTAATATCAGGAGAGACGAATCCCTGACAATCGCTCACTGCCTTCATGTGGCTAGGGATTGTACCCAAGTAAAATTTGTTTGCACGACTCCTTTGAGATATGGTAGGATAGTAATCTAAGTACAGTGGGAACTCACACGAGACAGATGACAATCTCAGGTCAAAAGACTAACATGCACTCATATCATAAGAGAACTGCTATCCGACGATAGGTATAATACTATCTAGAAGTTCTCGGCGAGTCTGTCTAGTGTACTCACCTCCAGTGAGCTCCTGTATACTATCTTAGGTGACAAAACACTATTGACTTATAAGACCGGTCATCGGGGTCTCGAAATGTATACACTAGTCTACTCCGGAATATCGATACTCAGTATTGATACTCTGTCGACTAGGGACATTTAAGGATATGCTTATAGACTACCCAGCTCCCACATAAATGATCGCCATCATAATGTTGGTAGTCAAGCAATAATCCTATGGGGTTTATCATTATGTATTAGCGACACGTAATAATAAGTAAAATGCATACACATAATGATAAAGACAAACTATATAACATATTATCATCTCGAGCAAGACCGTCCTACCTGTATAGGTTTTTATTCAATTATCATAATCGCCTACCTGCAATTACAATAATTGTCTTGAGAGCATTATAGTCAACAGATATAAGGAGGGTCATTGGTGTATGGAGGAACAACATCGTGAATAGGATCGGTACGAGGAGAAGGCTCATCAGTACAAGGAGGAGCGGACGTATACGGTTTAGGATCAACAATGGGAATAGAAGGTGCAGAAGGAGAATCATCGTCAGAAATAATACCATCAGGTGAGATGTTCATGAACTTCACGTTCTACTCAGTGAACGGCTTGTCGGAGGCTTGGACCGGGAACTTGTCAACGGAGAGATCAACGTGATTGAGAATCTTGGTAATAACTTTACCAAACGCAAGAGTGTTGTGAGCGTTGACGAGATACCATAAATTCTTGCAAAGAAAAAGTGGAAGGTTGACGCAAAATTTCTTTAGAATGCAATAAACAAAAAGTTTATAGCAGCCGGTGTACTTGTGACAACTTCCCATCTTGAGAAGAATACAAAAACTAAGAATCTTAGCAATAAGGCAAGCGTAAGGAGTCAAGAGATCGAAAAGCTCGGAATGAACAAGAGTGGCATCATTATGGATCAAAAGAGAAGCGGTTGCGGGGCTTTCATTCACCGGATACGATGGAAAGATAGAAAGAGTGTAGTCATAGATATCGAGACCGGAGTTGGGGATAAGCAAGATATCACTCAAAGTCTCGGGATCAACGGTGAAGGCATGATAAAAGTAAGAACTAAGAGTTTCAGGCGATTGAGAATCACGAGTTAGATTAACAAAAACACAACGAACAACGTAAGGATATGGTGTGTAATCAAGTGATAGAAATTCCAGCTAACCCTGATACTCAAACAGAGACTTGATGTGCCATTCTTATAAACCATCGAAATTGATTACCGACCCAGTTAACACTTTGCAAGTTAAATTAGTCTTAAGAAATTCAAGGTGGCCTCGCTTGTGATAACGGAAATCAAAAGTACGGGTATGTGTACAGAAAATAGTAGGTAAAGAAGACAAGGGAACAGTAGATGTAGCAGGTGCATGAGTTGAAGAAGAAGAAATAGATGACGACGATTGAAGATTACCTCTAGGTAAGACAATGGGTCTCGGAGGCTTCTTTGACAGAACATTAACATGTCCTCCACTAGGTCCAGGTAGTTTGCTCTTCGATAATTGTGTCAAATCTTCCTTTCGCTTTTGGGAATTAGATTTGATGTTGATCAAGGGTTTCCTTGATTTTGCCGTCAGATTTCTTTTCCTAGGAGCCATCAAAATCAATCAAGAAGGAAAGAATCGGGAGGAGAGAGGAGAGTTGACGAGTATTGGTGGAGAAATCGATCAAAATTGAAGGATTTTGGTCGAAAGATTGAATATTTTGGGTGTTAGAGTTTTGGTTTCGAGAGGGAAGAGATAGCTTGAGAGAGAGATGTGGGGCCAACTTAAATAAGGTCGAAAATATGCTGAAAGAAAGGATTAAGACGGCTCAAAAAATTGTTGAGACGACTCATACGAACAGAGGCTCAAACAGGAAAAAGTGTCAAAGTTTGAGACGACTCGGCAAAGGATTGAGATGGCTCAAAAATAGATATGCTCATAATGTCAGAAAGAATATAGAAGAGAGAGATTTTGAGATCAAGGAAATTTGAGAAGGCTTAAAGGCTGAAACATGACATATCAAAGAAATTAAGCGTACTCTCGTTCGCTATTTAACGTCTCAGCATTGGAGACTTAATAAAAATATAATATTAGGTTTTGAAAATCAATTTTACCATCAAAACTCATTAAAAACATGATATTGATCATTTAACTTCATTTCTCACTTGATGTGTCGAATATCCCGTAAAGGATTCTGAAACATCTATGTTTGACTCGTGAATAGGATTCGTTATAAATAACGAAATCCATAACTTAGTTCCCCTAAAAGGGTTGCAGAAGCCGTTTGGAAAAGTGAACTTAGAAGTTATCTTAGATCATATCAAAACACATTAAAATCCAAGAAATTATTATATAGTCTCAAGTTTCATAAAATCATTTTTCAAGCCATCAAACAACATACAAATCTCACTAAATAACACCAATACACAATGAAATCATGCATCTATGTCTATTAAATTTAGGGATCCTCGAATAGTAGAAAAGTGAGCCTTATCTAAGGGTTTCATGAAGATATATGACAATTGATTTTCAGTTGACTCATACTCAAAAATAATATCACCCTTATAATAATGATCGCGCAAAAAGTGATAGCGACTATATATATGCTAAGTTTTTTAGTGTTGATCCATGTTTTTAGTCATATGCACGGTACTAGTGTTGTCGCACAAAATTAGAATTTTTGAAAAATGTTCATCGTGATCGTTTAAAGTGTATTTCATCCAAAGTGTTTGTGTACAACATGCACCGGCAACGATATATTCTGTCTCGACCGTGGATAAAGCAACTGAGTTTTGTTTCTTTGAAATCCATGAGACAAGTCAGTTGCCAAGTAGATGTCAAGTACCACTAGTGCTCTTGCGATCTACTTGACTACCCGCATAATCAACATCCGAATAACAAGTCAAGGAAAAATTATTGTTTTTCAGCTACCAAAATCCTAAATTAATTATACCTTTCAAGTATTTCAAAATATGTTTAACAGCAAAAAGGTATGATTCTTTAGGATCAGACTGAAAATGCGCTCACGGACAAACACTAAACATAATATCCAGACGGGTAGCCGTTAAATAAAGTAAATTGCCAATCATACCGCGGTATAGAGTCTTATCTACAATCTTACTATTTTCATCCTTTGATAGCTTAACCGTTGTAGGCATAGGCATGTCGTACGTACACGAGCTTTCTAAACCAAACTTCTTAATTAACTCCTTTGTGTACTTTGCTTGGTTTATGAAAACTCTGTCTTTGGTTTGCCGTATTTAGAGTCCAAAAAAATAACTTAATTCCCCCATCATGCTCATCTCGAACTCATCCTGTATTAACTTGGAAAACTCTTAACAAAGACCTTCATTAGATTCAAAAATAATATCATCTACATAAATTTGAACTAATAAGATATCTTTCTTAAAATATTTTGTAAAGAGCGTTTTATCAATAATTCCTTTTGAAAAACTGATATTTATCAAAAATGCACTTAGACACTCATACCGGGCTCTAGGAGCTTATTTGAGACTGTATAAGGCCTTGTCGGGTTTAAAAACATGATTTGGTAATTGATTATTTTCAAAACCGAGAGGTTGTTTCATATACACTTTCTCCTCTATTTTACCATTTAAAAATGCACTCTTTACATCCATTTGGAAAAAACTGAAATTCTTATAACAAGCGTAAGCCAATACAATAAGAATGGCTTGAAGTCAGGCTACGGGAGCATAAGTCTTCTCGTAATCAATTCCTTCAATTTGATTATAACCTTGCGCAACTAACCGCGCTTTATTTCTAACCACGTTGCCGAAATCATCAAGCTTATTCCTAAACACCCATCTAGTACCAACAACTGGTCTATCGTCGGGTTTAAGCACAAGTTGCCGAACTTTGTTCCGTTCGAATTGTACCAACTTTTCTTATATAGAAAGAATCTAATCACTGTCTAATTCGGCTTCTTTAAAAGATTTAGGCTTAATTTTGAAAATAAATGCCAAGTTTAAACAGCTAAGAAAATTAGAAGAGCGAGTAATAACTCCCTGTTCTACATTACCAATAATTTTCTCTTTTGGATGATCTTTCTTAAAACGCCAATCCTTAGGAAGCTCTTGATGTACATTAACAGTTTGTTCGTCTTTCTTTGGATCATCCGTCACGTCATCCTTTTTGCTTATCTCTTACAATCCATCGTCTATATTTGCATCATCAGAAATAGCAATTTCCTTGATTGGAATGTTAGACTCATAAAAATTTACATATACAATTTCAACAATTGTATGAGTCCTTTTGTTAAATATTCTATACAATTTGCAAGTTAGGGAATAGCCATGAAAGATTACTTCATCACTTTTAGAATCGAATTTGCTCAAATTATCCAAAGTATATAAAATAAAGCATTTACAACCAAATACTTTAAAGTATTTTATGGTTGGCTTATTTCCATAAAATAGCTTCTAAGGGGTTTTCTTTAAAAAATTTCGTAACGAAATTCGATTCAAAATATAACAAGCAGTATTGACTACTTCAGCCCAAAAATATTTCGATAAAGAATTTTATTTTAACATGGTTCTTGTCATTTCTTGTAAAGAACAATTTTTTCTCTCCACAACACCGTTTTGTTGTCGTGTACTTGGACAAGAGGACTCATGTTTAAAACCAACATCGTCGAAAGATTCTTTAAATAAGGCATTTTCAAATTCTCCTCCATAATCATTACGGATCTTGGAGATTTTCAAATCCATTTTGTTTTGGATGCATTTTGAAAAGATTTTAAAAATGTTAAATGCATCATTCTTAACAGTAAGGAAGAATACCCAACAAAAACGTGAATGGTCATCAACTATTACATATATATATGATTTTCCTTCTAAACTCAATATTTTAGATGGACCAAATAAATCCATATGAAATAGTTGAAGGGGTTTGGATGATATTGTTAGTTATATGTATGCCCTAGAGTCCATTACTATACATAGGATGTATATTGTAGTGGATGCTTGGACATATATATAGGGAGGACTTTCTTGCTCGACATGATAGTATGCTATCTGGTTGATCTTTACCTTAACGTGTATACTAATTGTCTCTCTGTTACATGTTGGTAAAGCCCTTAGGATGTGTACTTGACTACCTGGACTATGATGCGGATCATACTAGTGGGGACATGGTAGTCCATAAGTACATCCTTCAAAATCCCTAGTCGTGGGTGTATCGAGACGGGGCATCGATATACCAGAGTAGACTAGCGTATACCTTCTCGACCCATACAGATGGGCGATGGATGATCCCATATCCATTGGTGTTTGACATCAGAGATGATGTATGGGTGCTCAGTGGAGACTGGGTACACTGGACGGACTCGCCGAGAACTCCCAGATGGTATTATACCTTACGTCAGATGGCAGTTCTCTGGTGACACTGGTACAGAGTAGTCTGTTGACCCGAGATCGTCATAGAGTCTTGTGTGGTTCCCACTGTGCTTTGATTTCCATCTTACCACGTCCAAGAGGGCGTGCAAAACGGTGGTTTTTGGGTACAGTCCCGAATCACATGGAGGCAATGAGCGATAGGAGGGGATTCGTCTCTCCCGGTATAGGGAGTTGATGTTGCGCTGTGTTCGATTGGCTATAACCGAAAATCCCTGGCCAGGGTTGCTGAGATTTACTGGTAAGTGTTACCAGTAGTTTCTCGAACTATTATAGACCTCATATCGACACGACTTATCGAGCTATTGGGGTCTGACGTTTACCACCCCTAGGCGAGATATGCGACATATCATACGATCAGACCGGACTGTACGGTAAGTGTTACTGGTTGGATTCACAGGAGTGTGAGCGGGCTTGCTCGTCGATCTTCTGATCGCTCAATACCCGGGTGGCCGTTACGTTTAGCAGACCGCTTGCGGCTTGTGGGTGTTTGATATGATCATCACCTGCTGCCGGCGTATTGACGAGTCTTTAGAGTCCTACACAGAGATTTCCTGGCTCAAGCGAAACGAAATAGGAGCGCATATGAGATATGTGCGAGACCGAGAATAATACGTGTATGTGATACCGTATTCTATTCTCGCGATGAATGTATCGAATGGTTGTATGCGATATAACCTAGTTATCGAATCAAGGATTGATTCGATAAATCGATACATTGTATACTAGTCGGTTGTGTGCGACATGACCGGATCATTGTATCAAGTGTTGATTTAATGATTTAATGCATAATTATATATTTGATATATTACTTTGCATTAACTAGTGTTGGTTCACTTTAAATGGATATTCTCACTCGGATGTGCACATTGTATATGTGATATACTTTTGTGCACTTGATTGTATCATGTTTGATGATACATGTTTGCTAGGGTTTTTGTGTAAAGATCAAACCATGGTTACATGATAATGGTTAGGGTTTTGTTTTTCATTTTCTTATTCATTTATTTACTTGTTTATTCATTTTGGAAATGATAAGAAAAGAATGGTGGCTTTATTTGTAGTTTAGTTGAAGCTTCATGAAACTTTGACCTAGTCCACCATTCTTGTCTCTTGCTTAACCCTAACCATCATATCTAACAATGGTCTATTCTCTACACTAAACTAGGGTTAGTATTATGATAAGTATTGTATTTCCTTTTCATTTTAATAACTTATCATAATATTATCTTCTTCTTCTTCATCTTCTTCTTGAAGAAAAAGCTTGCCTCATCAATGGCAACTTGATGAAAAGAGTGAGAAATCCAATTCTAAAGTGAACCCACTTCCTATTTCTTCATCCTCTACCTCTTGCCAAGTAGTAGAGTGTGTTTTCTTCACAAGTTTCATGACTTGTTGAAGTGGGAGCTTGATCTTGTGATGCTTCGACGTAGATCATCTTCGGCACGAAGCCGACGACCTTGCCCGCCCATTTCTCCGATGAAGCCGACGCTAGAGCCCGGATTTTGATTTGGACAGCGGAGAGGACTTCATCACGGAGCCGTGGAGGTGGAGGACCGGATCTACAAAGGTTGTATTTCCGTCACTCTTAGTAAAGTAGTTTACTAGTTCTAGTTTTCGCCTATATTTCTAGCCAACGATCCGTATTAGGGTTTCTCGGCACCAGTAAAATTTGAAATTGGCATGGTTGATGCCTTGTGAGACCTCATTAGTGTGCCTAGGAACCCTACAGTGGTATCAGAGCCTAGTTAGAGCCTTAGGCGAAGTGTAGATGGAGTTTGAAGTCCGATCGAACCAAAACCGTAACCCGAAACATGCTCTCTGGACTTTTTCTAAAAATTGGGATTTTTCCACATTAAAAATGCTTAAAAAATTCATCAGGGAATTATAAGAATTACGGTGCAAAATTTGACTCATGAACAGTACAAACCGCGGCGGAACCGCGGCGGAAGCCTGGCTTCTGCGGCGGTTCCGCGGCAAGTTGATGACGTCATCCTTCCCTGTTTGGACAGTAACTCCTATTTTATTATGCTGGATTTTCTGGGAATTTTTAATATTTATTCAAGAGTTGAATTTTCTGGGGTTGTTTTGGGGATTCGGTGTTTCGATCGGAGTATCAAACTTTGTCTATGTGTCTTTCCGGATAATCATTGAATATGTTAAAAAGTTCGACCGTATATAAATACCCAATCTTTCCCCTGTCGGGAAATTTCCAAGTGTTGGATTTTTCCGTGGTTTAAAGACATTCTAAGTAGTGCAAGTAACGCGATGGACCCTCTGGAAGACAACAAAGCTTAACTCGATTATGTGACCGTCTTGAACTGCCCTTTGAACCTTCGGGTTTGGGGCAGTACGGCGTGCCACATGTGAGGCGTTGGCTTGACCCTTCTACGGCTGGACCGTTGCTACTGAGGCACGAACTGAATGTTTTTAGACTTGTTTCATGTGTTGATCTGTATCGGGAAAACTTGGGTGTTTGACTGTTCGATCGAGAAGTTTAACATTTTCTATTTATCTGGAATGGGATACAATAATTGGAATTCACAATAAGTTATGAGATAACTGAATGAATACTATAAACATAGCAGTTTAGTCTCACTTGATCGGTTGCTACGGAATTTTGATGTGATCAAAAGTCCGTCGCAATCACGTAGCGTACGCGGATACTCGCCGGGTAAACTTAATAGACAGCCTCACTCCATAGCCCCGACCAAGTAACTGTAGGAGAACCCCGTCGCCGAAAGCATCCATTCGGGTGCTCGCGGCAGCGGTGTTCCGCCTTGGTGCACTTCGTCGACGGCATCGGGGGTGCGGCCGTCTACTGAAGTTTGTGACGAGCATTCGATCAGGATGTCGGGAATCTTGTTGAATTGCCCGACTTGATATTGAAAAGTGTTTTCGATAATGAGACTAAAATGCGGGGTTTATAATTGTTAGGCATGCGATGTCTAAGGAATTCATTTGATTAGGCATACGATGTCTATGCAGGTTGCGGATTCCAACTGTTGTAGTTTTACGCTTTCTTTTCTGTGACCGTAAGTGTAATATGTGATATCGCCGGTTTCGTTGCTATACGTCAACGACAATTGGGATGCGCATATTTACTTACGTTGATGACATGTGTTGTTATGTGTTGCTGGATATGTTATATTGGATCATCGTGTTTGAATAGCCGGGGGTTTTTATGTGAGATGAGTGTTTTTCATTTTCATTCATGTAAAAACTTGTATGTAATATTCTTTTATTGGGGCACTTCCAGGTTGCGGAAGATGTCACCTTTTGTATATTATTTACTTTTCTGCACTAGGATAGACCCAAGGAGGGGAGCACAAGTAACCGGGTTCTGGAGTCCAGTGGGAGACCAACTCGAGGAGTCGAGTCCGGGTCTCCTAACTCTAGAATTGGTAGGGTTGCTTGCCGCTCTCGTAGGGGTCTAGGGGTATGGGTTTGGCTATTCATCGCGACCGTGGAATCCGTGTTTTATACTGGCTCGTATTGAAAACACGGACGTCCTAGTATATCCAATATTTCATATGTTTCTTCTGCTGCGATATCTGTGATGTGATCATGTGATGTTCTGTGATAAATACAATATATAGTATATATGATATATTATATAGACGTTACTTATGTTTTACACGTTTTACACCCGCGCTAGCCCTGCCCTGCTCTGCCGTTAGTTACCTAACCTAACGGTGTACGAGGGGACATCGAGGCGAATGCGGATGGCATAAGTGTACGTCGTATTTATCTGTGATGTTTAGGTACTTAAATGATGGGATTTCATTAATGTGATTAATGAAAATAAAAGAAACCTAAGATGTTGTAGAATCGAATTTCAAAAATAAAACAGGTAGCTACAGTTCTTGCTTTGCACAGCGGTATATATGATATATCCTGCACCTTATTCGATGAGGAAAGGACCGAGATCCCTTCACCGGGAGTGACTCCTTTAGCAATAACTGGCAGATGCTACATACTCGGTTTGTCTTTTGATTGCTTTTAAGAGTTTTTGCTTTGCACAGTGATATATATGATATATCCCGCACCTCATTCGACGAGGAAAGGACCGACGATCCCTTCACCGGGAGTGACTCCTTTAGCAAAACTAGAAAAGCCTCAAAAACACTCCATTTTAAAATCATTTGATTCTACAACGATATCAAGTTCATTACGCAATAGGTTTTCAGAAAAACCTGTCGTAGCCCTCCGTCATTTCAGATAAGTCCTATTTAGTATTCGTGCTACGTTTGTTGACCTCCGTCAAGGCGTAGTGTGCGGTAGCTAACTAGTATTTATCTGCTTATGTATATGATGCAGATTAGATTAGGGTAGTCGTGCGGCCTTGTTGACCTCCGTCAAGGGTCGTGCGGGTGGGTTTAATTCGATCAAGAAATGACGGGTTGAACTTGACTAGTAGCCTATGGTTTGTTGACCTCCGTCAAGGTCATAGGGTGCTAGGGGCAAAATATTATCGGGAATTTCAAGTGTTGAAATTTGCAATGAGATTGCATACCTTCTATGAGATAGTTGGATCCCGATACCCGCTGCGAGTAAGAGTTACTCCTGGGAGAGTTTTATACATTACAATTAGCCGATCAAGTAGGTGTCTAGAAAGGTGTCAACGGGGTTACGCCTCTGGGAAAACGAGGTTTACATTAATTAGGTTCGTGCGAAAGCACGGGGGACCTCCCTCAAAGTACCGACACTGGCCTGGCTGAAAGATTGGCGAACTTGTAGTGTGTAATTAATCCCGGCTAGTCTTTCCTTTTAGGGTTTGAAGGAAAATTTGATAAAAAGCAGTGGGAGCCATCCTGATTAGATAAAATAATAACCAATCTG
Source organism: Agapanthus africanus (assembly GCA_030015575.1). Taxonomy (NCBI): domain Eukaryota; kingdom Viridiplantae; phylum Streptophyta; class Magnoliopsida; order Asparagales; family Amaryllidaceae; genus Agapanthus; species Agapanthus africanus. Next base: position 886,284,227 of record JASDDO010000019.1, on the reverse strand, counting down.
ATCTTGCAAGAGCGCACGCTGAGTGTTTTCTTCTCTCTCTCTCCAGGTAGCGACCATATCACGCCTTAATCAAGATAATAATACGGAATATTGACCGAACCCGCTTGTTATACTGAGCTGGCGAACGTTGGTCCCGCTCCAACTTATAATTGTTATAAGACAGAGCAGGAAATTGGGGATTACCAGAATTCCCGTGCCGCCCAAACGAAGAGAGTGCATGCTGATGCATCATCTTCGGGTGTGTTCATTACAGAGAACTGTTTCTCAGTATCCTTTACGTCCTGGGTATGTGATACCAGATCAGGATCCCAGATATGTAATATGTTACATAGGGCTACAGATAGGTAGAGAACTGAGAACGGGTGATAAGTTTCATGAGACAGAAAACGGGGTAAGAGTTGCAGCCAAGTCTGTTGGTCACTGTCATCCTGTATTACCAATACATTGGTTCTGAACGAATGTTATTAGATACCGAACCTAATATACAAAATCATATCAGTCTCTTTATTTGTAAAGAAATGATAAAATTTTGTATTGTTGGATAATGTTTTGAACATTTCCTATATCAAAAGTTGATCGATTCAGGCACGTTATCTAAAAGCGTTGATGTTCTAAATCAAACTACAGTTCTTTAGTATACGGAACACACACAAGAGGAAGAGTTCAGAAATGAACGGATCCTTCTTGAGGCATTGTAGACTAGGTCATATCAATGCGACCCGACTGGCTGAAGTTACATTTAGATGCATATTTAAATAAGTTTGAATTTACATCTTATGAAACTTGCCAGTCATGTCACAGAGATAAAATGACCATAGCCCTGTTTATTGGAAACAGAGAAAGAGTTAGTAAACTCTTGGGATGATACATGTTGATGTATGTAAGGTCCATTGTCTACACATGCCAGGACTGGTTCTTTGTACTTCGTTACATTCTCTGATGATCTTTCGAGATTCAGACCTATGTTCTTGTTGAAACACAAGTCCGAACCTTTTGAGATATTCACAGAATATGATTTAGAAGTAGAAAACCAAAAATACGGGTATAAGTATTATGTCCTTTGATGTGATCAAGGAGGAGAATACTTGAGCACGAAATTTCTGGACTTTTCTAAAGGAGAATAAGATTCTCTCTCAGCATTACTCCTCCGTATACACCATAGCACGATGGTATATCGGGGCGGAGCAGATACACCCTATTTGATATAGTGTGCTCTATGATGAGTACTGCTGAGTTACCTTTTTCCTTTTGGGAGTTATGCACTTATGAAGTTGCATACCTATTGAATAGGGTTCCGATCAAATCAGTTGCCTACCATTTCATATTTGATATGGAAAGGGAAGAGCCCATATCTTAAGTTAGTTAAGATTTTGGGTTGTCCGGGCTATGTCTAAAAGCATAATCCGGACAAGCTCGAGGCAAAGTCAGTCATGTAGAACTGGAAATGTTCCAGCTATACAAACTGCAGCTGATGATTTGATAGAACCAAAAGGATTCAGTTGATTCCAACGAACCTCAGCCTCTCCGCCGATCTAGTAGGGTTCCTCACCCACCTGAGAGATACTTCGGTTTCTCGATGACAGTGGGAGCGAGGATTGCATCATGAGATGATGGCCCAACTAGTTACGAGCTGGCCATCAGGAGTGAGACTCTGTAAGAATGGCTGGATTTTTATCGATCTGAGATGGAATCCTTATACACCAACAAAGTATGGACTTTGGTTGCTATATCTGAAGGGTTAAATCCCCATCAGGAGGAAGTATATCTTGAGAAGATTACTTGGTGTATATGGAAAGGTTGAGACTTTCAAAGCTAGACTTGTTAAAGCTTTTCGTCATCGACCAGGCGTGGATTATGATGAAACCTTTTCAAATAGCTATGCTTAAGTCCATCCAGATCCTACTTGCCACGGCTACATACCATGACTACGATATCTGGCGGTTGGGTGCCATGACTGCTTTTCTAAATGATGCTTTAGAAGAGGGAGTCTATAAGTACACAGCCAGAGGGCCTCATAGACAGTGGGAGCAGCGGAAACGTGTGCAAGATGTTTTATAGGATAAAGCAGGCATCGCGGAGTTAGAACGTCTGTTTTGATGAATTAGTCAAAGAGTTTGACATCATCAAAATGGTAGATGAACCTTGTATATACAAAAAGGTAGTAGAGAGTATGGTGATGATCCTCGTAGAGTACGTGGATGACATACTCTTGATAGGGAAAGAGTTTCCTATGCTACACTCGATCAATCTCCGCCTATCACAATGATTCTCCACATAGGATCAAAGTGATACCTACTAAATCCTGGGTTGTGGATCTATGAGATAGATCTAAATGGATGTTAGGACCCTCACTAGTTGTAGTGAGTCGGTATCAATTGATCCTAGGAAGAATCACTGGAAATGTTCCAGGGTGATAAAGACGACTGAGTGTCAGTCACAGGCATTGTCTTTACCCTCAGTAAAGGGACGGTATGTTGGAAGAGTTCCAAGCTAGATACCGTGACATACTAGACGATAAAGGCAGGATACATCGCTACTTAAGATGCTACCAAAGAGGCTGTTTGGGTGTATATTGGTTCATGAGATGAACTACGTTCCTACCATTGTGAGACAATGGAGTTGTGGCTTATGCCAAGGAACGACGGTCCCATCAGTGATCCAGACAAATTCTAAGGCAGTGTCACCTGATCATGGAGATGCTTGATCTCCAAGGGATCGAGGTTAGGAGAGTAGACTCAGAGGACAACACATCGGATCTACTCACAAAGGCCTGTTCCCAGAGAGAGATTATTATGGGATGGTTGAGTATGAGATACTACAACCACTGCTATCAGATGGCCCTAGTGCAAGTGGGAGATTGTTAGTTATATGTATGCCCTAGAGGCCATTACTATACATAGGATGTATATTGTAGTGGATGCTTGGACATATATATAGGGAGGACTTTCTTGCTCGACATGATAGTATGCTATCTGGTTGATCTTTACCTTAACGTGTATACTAATTGTCTCTCTGTTACATGTTGGTAAAGCCCTTAGGATGTGTACTTGACTACCTGGACTATGATGCGGATCATACTAGTGGGGACATGGTAGTCCATAAGTACATCCTTCAAAATCCCTAGTCGTGGGTGTATCGAGACGGGGCATCGATATACCATAGTAGACTAGCGTATACCTTCTCGACCCATACAGATGGGCGATGGATGATCCCATATCCATTGGTGTTTGACATCAGAGATGATGTACGGGTGCTCAGTGGAGACTGGGTACACTGGACGGACTCGCCGAGAACTCCCAGATGGTATTATACCTTACGTCAGATGGCAGTTCTCTGGTGACACTGGTACAGAGTAGTCTGTTGACCCGAGATCGTCATAGAGTCTTGTGTGGTTCCCACTGTGCTTTGATTTCCATCTTACCACGTCCAAGAGGGCGTGCAAAACGGTGGTTTTTGGGTACAGTCCCGAATCACATGGAGGCAATGAGCGATATGAGGGGATTCGTCTCTCTCGGTATAGGGAGTTGATGTTGCGCTGTGTTCGATTGGCTATAACCGAAAATCCCTGACCAGGGTTGCTGAGATTTACTGGTAAGTGTTACCAGTAGTTTCTCGAACTATTATAGACCTCATATCGACACGACTTATCGAGCTATTGGGGTCTGACGTTTACCACCCCTAGGCGAGATATGCGACATATCAGACGATCAGACCGGACTGTACGGTAAGTGTTACTGGTTGGATTCACAGGAGTGTGAGTGGGCTTGCTCGTCGATCTTCTGATCGCTCAATACCCGGGTGGCCGTTACGTTTAGCAGACCGCTTGCGGCTTGTGGGTGTTTGATATGATCATCACCTGCTGCCGGCGTATTGACGAGTCTTTAGAGTCCTACACAGAGGTTTCCTGGCTCAAGCGAAACGAAATAGGAGCGCATATGAGATATGTGCGGGACCGAGAATAATACGTGTATGTGATACCGTATTCTATTCTCGCGATGAATGTATCGAATGGTTGTATGCGATATAACCTAGTTATCGAATCAAGGATTGATTCGATAAATCGATACATTGTATTCTAGTCGGTTGTGTGCGACATGACCGGATCATTGTATCAAGTGTTGATTTAATGATTTAATGCATAATTATATATTTGATATATTACTTTGCATTAACTAGTGTTGGTTCACTTTAAATGGATATTCTCACTCGGATGTGCACATTGTATATGTGATATACTTTTGTGCACTTGATTGTATCATGTTTGATGATACATGTTTGCTAGGGTTTTTGTGTAAAGATCAAACCATGGTTACATGATAATGGTTAGGGTTTTGTTTTTCATTTTCTTATTCATTTATTTACTTGTTTATTCATTTTGGAAATGATAAGAAAAGAATGGTGGCTTTATTTGTAGTTTAGTTGAAGCTTCATGAAACTTTGACCTAGTCCACCATTCTTGTCTCTTGCTTAACCCTAACCATCATATCTAACCATGGTCTATTCTCTACACTAAACTAGGGTTAGTATTATGATAAGTATTGTATTTCCTTTTCATTTTAATAACTTATCATAATATTATCTTCTTCTTCTTCATCTTCTTCTTGAAGAAAAAGCTTGCCTCATCAATGGCAACTTGATGAAAAGAGTGAGAAATCCAATTCTAAAGTGAACCCACTTCCTATTTCTTCATCCTCTACCTCTTGCCAAGTAGTAGAGTGTGTTTTCTTCACAAGTTTCATGACTTGTTGAAGTGGGAGCTTGATCTTGTGATGCTTCGACGTAGATCATCTTCGGCACGAAGCCGGCGACCTTGCCCGCCCATTTCTCCGATGAAGCCGACGCTAGAGCCCGGATTTTGATTTGGACAGCGGAGAGGACTTCATCACGGAGCCGTGGAGGTGGATGACCGGATCTACAAAGGTTGTATTTCCGTCACTCTTAGTAAAGTAGTTTACTAGTTCTAGTTTTCGCCTATATTTCTAGCCAACGATCCGTATTAGGGTTTCTCGGCACCCGTAAAATTTGAAATTGGCATGGTTGATGCCTTGTGAGACCTCATTAGTGTGCCTAGGAACCCTACAGATATTACCTCAGTCTTCATCTTGAATGAAGATTTTACATGTTTACCCAATTGACAAGTATCGCACAATTTATCCTTTTCGTACATTAGTTTTGGGATTCCACTTATGTGGTCACCATTAGCAATTTTATTTTGCAAGTCCATTACATAACCAAGCCTACGATACCAAAACCATGTAACTGCATCGTCTGCAACTAAACACTTAATTTTAACATTAGCAAAATCATTAGAATCAACAATATAAGTATTATAGTGCATTTTGCCTAAAAAATTTTGCAACAGGTTTTACCAAAAATAGCGATGTATCTTTTATCGCAAAATTAACTAATGCTAAGTAAGTTGTGTTTCAAATTATTAACTAATAACACATCTCAATATTGATAGAATCCCTTATCACAATTTTACCCTTACCCCTTATATAATCTTTTTTATTATCCCCGAAGGTGAAGCTGCAACCTTCCTCTTTTGATAGTGAGTCAAAACTAGATATATCACCGGTCATATGCCTTGAACACCCACTGTCAAAATACCATGTGGTTCTACATTGTTGCGGCTAAGGTATTTGAAATAGAAAATTTTCTTTTGACGTTTGGTACCCAAATCATCTTAGGTCCACAGGAGTTAGTAGTATAAAACTGTGATCTAGAAATATATAATCTAGTGTTATGGTAAGGTACGCTACTTCTAAGCACAAAATGATATTTATATGTTGAAATGTTCTTGATATGGCAATATCTAACGGTATGGCCAAGATTAGGACAATAATGACAAGTTTTCAAGGAATGTCTATGGTCATATCGATAAGTAGTACCTCTAAGAAATCTATTAGTTGAAACACTAGCCGAAGTGTTAGGATCAAACTCAAGACCATAATATTTGTAAATCCCGCTAAATTCACGAAGTACGATATCCAAGTTGTTCTTACCTAGGATAAATTTAACAAGAGTTTCTACAAGGTTCGTAGACTTCGTTTTGGTGCTAACAAACTCGTGTTCCAGTTTAGCATTTGAGTTTTGAAAATTTTTAAGGGAAGATGCTAAATTGTCACAGTCAACGGTTATACTTTCAAGCTTAGTACTTAAATAAATGATATAATCTTTCAAAGTATCGTTTTCTTTCTTAAGAATAGTACAAGAGTTGCAAAAAATAGAATAAGTTGTCTTTTTCAAACTCTTATACTTTGAATAATTTTTGAAAGTTCTTTTGCAATTCAATATATAAATCGATCAACTCATCTCTATCTAAACTATCAAGATCATCATCGCATAACTCACCGTTGTCTCCATGTGCCATGAAACACATGTTGGCAACGATTTTTTCTTCATTGTCCGAAGTGTCCGAGTCTGATTCGTCCTATTTTGCTTGGAACACTCTTTTCTTTTCATACCTGTCCTTACCATCCTTGTACTTGTTCTTGTCCTTATTCAATGTCAGGTAATCGGCCTTCATGTGTCCCTGCTTATGGCATTCATAACAAGTGGGATTAGTATTAGAACTTGAAAATTTATTACCTCGGAAGTTTCCTTTTCTCTTGAAGTTTCAGAATTTAACGAATTTCGTGAATTGCTTTGCGAGAGCGGCCATATCGTTTTGATTTTCGTCGCTTTTGCTTTCTAATTCTTCTAGGTGAACGTTCTTCACCTTTAGAGCTAAGCTTCTTTTTTCTGAAGACTCTTCATCTTTTTGCTTTGCCCTAACGTCATCGAGCTTAATCTAATGCGTCTTGAGTTTCCCAACAAGGTTCTCCAAAGTTAATTCATCTAGATTACTTGCTTCTTCAATAACTGTAACTGTCACGCCCCGCTTCCCAGAGTACGCTGAATTGGGCACGTGACATAGCCAACCATGCTACCTGTGGGTAGGAAGTATCCATCCACAGTCACATTACGGCTGTAAAGATATCAAGAACAAAATAAAACTATCTAATGCATGTCCATAAACTAAGATAACATGAGTCAAGAATAATAAAATGCGGAAGCAAAAGATCCGATACAAAATAACTTGAATGTATGTCCCATAATGCGGGCTCACGTCAAGAATAAAATGCAGGAAATAAAGAACTAACTACTGCTAACACCTCACAACTCAGCCTGCTGGCTGAAGTACTCCTGCTCGGACTGCAGTAGCGGTACAGAATCTGGGCCATGCAAAACCCAAACATCAGCGCGTCGTGTCATCAAGTAATAAAATATAAACAGGGCAACAGGCAATGCAAATATAAACATGAATGAAAAGAAGGTGTAACAGTAATGTAAATCAAGGCAGTGCGGGGTAGTGTGCATTGAGTAAACTAAACTGTTCTATCAGGTCTTCTGTTCTAAAGTCTTTGAAATCAATCTGATGAATCATCGATGTAACTCAATAGTATCCCGTGCATACCCGGGACCACGGTCCAGATTCTCGAGCTGAATCCGAGACATGCCGCTAGGCACTAAAACAGGAAATATGTACAGATGAATGATGTCAGCAGCATCATCCCAAGGCTGGCCTAGCCTCTAAAACTGATCAGTAAAGGTAGTACACTATCGAGTTACAAGTCAGGTTTCATCATTGATTTCCCCATATCCCCAAGTTATGTGTATGTCAAGTCAGGTATTCAGTAATCAAGAACTAATGCCAACACAGGATCAGGTAAGCAGGTTTGTCTGGATAGACAACAGGAACGGTCCATGAGGACTACATGTCAGGTTTGTTGGCATTAGACACAAGATCATGTAACGGGTCAATCCATGGTACAACAAGTCGAGTCAGGTAGTGTACGGTACCATGTCGGTCAAACGATATGTATGTAGCAAGTCATGTCAAGGTGTAAACGATATCATGGGTGTGCTCATAATCAGCTAGCATAATCAGGGTTATAATAATCAGGCATGGTTACCAACAACATGATCTAAGCAATGAATTAAGCAACAAGCAGATTTTATTTATTTAGCTGTACCATTATCAATTGTGATTAACAGACAGTGTCAGCATAAAATGAATACAGTATGATAGATGTAAATGCTGAAAACAGGTTAATAACTATAGATGCGACTACATGTATAATCTGTTTAGTGAATGCAGTTGCAATTAGACTGGTTAAAGTTACACATGGATGTCTAATAGGCTAACTCGAAAAAGGGCATCATAGCAATAAACAATGTGATCTAACATGTACAGGTGATTGTGAGATGTAAATAATCAGATGCAAGATTAAGTTTCAAGTTCGGGATCATAAAAAATGTGTAACAGAACCTTAAACGGTTAACTTGAAATCTGTTTCTTTCGATTCTAATTAGAGATTTAACAGGAAATAAGTAATTTAGCATATGAATAGTTTATTATAGCATGTAGCAAGTTTCACTTGCCTCGACAGGTCGCAAAACGGAAAACGGAACGTTACGCGTCGGCGGGGAAAAGTCGCGATGCGCACACGGTGCACGGAATAAGTTCGAACGACAAACAGTGGAACCACACGGGTCAGAGTTCCTCGCTAGATCACCGGGAAACGTCGCCGGCACGGTCGGGTTCCGGCTAAACGCAACAACAGTGAACCTACAACATTCAAGAATGCATGGAAAAGAGAAAATAAGAAGAAAGAAGGGAAGGAGGATGGAGAAGAGGGTGCTCACGCTGATCTGTAGATGGGTTGTAATCGTCGACCACGTCGATGGAGCTCCGGAGGACAGCCTACAGTGACAGCGACAATTCCACAGATCACAAATAATAAGAAAAGAGAAAAAGGAAGGAAAGAAGAAGAAAGAAGAAGAGGAGAGGGATGCTATGCTCACAGAGGAGGGTGCGCGAGGCCAGGGAACGGATGAAGATCGCCGGCGGCGATCCCACGACGTGCAGCGGCATGCAGGTGGGTGCGCGGTGCTCGTGCAGGGTGCTCAGGGAGAGGAGGAAGGAGGAAGGAGATGAGGTGGAAGCGACGAGGGCGAGGAGGCGACGAGGTTGGCGATGATGGCGTCGACGTAGGGGCAACGGCGACGGAAGACTAGGCGGCTAGGGCTTCTTCGGAGGTGGGTTCTGTTAAAATAAAAAAAAAGATGAAGAAAGAGGAAAGAATTTAAAAGAAGAAGAGAGAGAGGGAGAGAGAGAGAACGCGGGGAGAGAGAAAAATATTGCGAGAGGAGAGAGAGGGAGGAGAGAGATAGAGAGAGAAGTGAGAGATCGAGAGGAGAGAGAAGATTTTGAGGAGAAAGAAATTTGTCTGTTGCGCCCGCAAGAGAGAGAGAGAAGAGAGAGAAAGAGAAGGGGAAAGGAGAGAGGGAGAAAACGCGTGGGGCCAGCGGTGAGGAAAGAAGGGTTGTGATTGGATGATGGAAAAAATTGTTGGGAGAAAGTTTGTAAAAGATTTCGAGGGTTTTTAAAAAAATAAAATCGTTGGTTAAAGAAAATCTGTGATAGGCTGAGGGAGTTGGGGAAAAGATTTTCTTAAGGGATTTAAAATAGGGAAATTATTTTCTGGTGGATAAAATTTAGAAAAAAAGGATTTGGCGTAAATACAAAATATTTCAGAACTGCGCCCGGGTTGGGTCCAAAAATTTGAATTTGAAATAAGAAAATTATTGGCGGGTTCCAAAATTAAAATGAAGGATTTTATAATTAAAAAGCATACCCCCAAGAACGGACGTACGTATGTGCGCGTAGCCGTCCAAACACGTCTGTTTCACTGAACGCGACGAGAACACGATGCAAGGACGCTACCACAGGGTTAGGGATGTCAAGCAGGCCATGTCAAATATTTTTAATTTATTTTAAATGACTTAAATTGTTATATGCAGCATTAGAATTGTCGGGGTAAATTTATAACTAGCAATAATCAAGCAAGAAAAATGAAATAAATACCTCACACCATATATACGATAACTGAAATTAGTAGAATTGGACTCGGTTGTTACATTATACCCAACTACAAAAAGAATTTCGTCCTCGAAATTCCAAGAACACAAAAGATAGGCGACCGATAACTTACAAGAAAAGATGAGAAAACTTCTGCCGGATTTCATCTTCCCGCTCCCAAATGGACTCTCCATGTGAGCGATTACCCCAAGAAACCAGTACAAGAGGGATAACCTTGTTCTTAAGAACCTTTTCCCTTCGATCCACAATTTCAACCGGTCGCTCCTCAAAAGTCAAATCTTCCCGTACCGTCAGCTCCGAATGATCCAATACATGCGTTTCATCCCGAATATACTTACGGAGTTGAGATACGTGAAACACATCGTGCACATTCGCCAAGGATTGCGGTAACGCCAAACAATACGCTACCTCACCAACACGTTCCAAGATCTCAAAAGGTCCAACGAATCGAGGACTGAGGTTTCCTCGACTTCCAAAACGAATCACCCCTCTAGTCGGTGATATCTTCAAGAATACCAAATCACCCACGGCGAACTCTAAAGGTCTTCTCGACGTATCTGCCCAACTCTTCTGTCGGTCTTGAGCTGCCTTCATATGATTCCTGATAGTGTTAACTTTCTCAACTGTCTACACAACCAAATCTGGTCCCAACAATCTTCGTTCACCAACATCGTCCCAACAAACAGGTGAACGGCATTTACGTCCATACAAAGCTTCAAATTGAGCCATTTGGATAGTTGTCTGGAAACTGTTGTTGTAAGAAAATTCCACCAAATATAGATGATCCTCCCAAGAACCCTTGAAGTCCAACATGCATGCTCTCAACATATCTTCAAGAGTTTGGATCGTTCTCTCCGACTGACCATCAGTTTGAGGATAATAAGCTGTTCTAAACTTCAATCGAGTCCCCAAACTTTCCTGTAAACTCCTCCAGAAGTGTGATAAGAACCGAGTGTCCCGATCGGACACGATGCTCACCGGTACTCCATGCAATCTTACAATCTCCTGCATGTACCGTTCTGCCAAAGTTTCTGTTGATTGACTAACCTGAAAAGGAATAAAATGAGCTGCTTTGGTCAAACGATCAATAATCACCCATACTGCATTGTTGCCTTTTGGACTCCGCGGTAAAGCTGTCACGAAATCCATGGTTATATGTTCCCACTTTCACAGAGGAATCGGAAGTGGTTGCAATAAACCAGCAACCCTTTGATGTTCAGCCTTAACCTGCTGACACACCAAGCACTTTGCTACAAAGCGAGCGATCTCCCGCTTCATGCCTTCCCACCAGAAATGTTGTCGTATATCTCGGTACATCTTCGTGCCTCCTGGATGTACGGAATAAGCTGAGCTGTGTACCTCCCTCATAAGCTCTTCGCGAATATCTCCCTTTGGCACACACAAACGGCTACCATATCTCAACGAACTATCTTCATGTATCAATAAATCTGTTCGCAGTCCGGCTTCAACATGTCCTCGAAACTTTCGCAATCTAGGATCCCGCGATTGCGCTGCTTTAATATTCTCGATCAACGATGAATGCACTTGCAGCTACATCAACTGTCCCGAAGAATGTGGCAGCACAACCTCCAAATCAAATCTTCAAAAGTCTTCAACAAATTCTTTCTGCGTAGTCAACATCTGAATTGCCGGTAACCGACTGAGCGCATCCGGCACAACATTAACTTTTCCCGGATGGTACTTAAGATCAAGATCGTAGTCAGCCGTCAGCTCCAACCACCTACGCTGCCTCATATTAAGCTCCTTCTTGTGAACACATACTTCAAGCTCTTATGATCCGTGAAAACTTCGACCCTTTCGCCCAAAAGGTAGTGTCTCCAAATCTTCAAAGCGAAAATCACAGCCGCAAGCTCCAAGTCATGAGTTGGGTAATTCTTCTCATGGGTCTTCAACTGTCTTGATGCGTATGCTACAACCTTCCCATGCTGCATCAGAACACAGCCCAATCCTTTCCCAGATGCGTCGCTGTGAATCACCAATCCTCTGGAACTGTCTGGCACGGTCAGAATAGGGGCGGTTATCAATTTCTGCTTCAACATATCAAAAGCTGACGCACATCTATCCGTCCACACAAAAGGTACCTCTTTGCGCGTAAGCTTGGTTAACGGCTCCGCCAAACCAGTAAATGTAGACGGACCCAAACGCCTGAAATCTGCTACGGTCCCTACTCGATCAACTGGTTTAGCTTCAACCTTGTTTACGGACTGTTGAACGGTCCGCAAACCTTCCTGAAACGATTCTGCTTGCTGCTGGATTAGCTCGGTCTGTCTCTTTTGATTCTCCAGCATTCCCCGTATCACTCCAAGCATGGCGGCTTCGTCAACACGTCTTTGGTACGTCTTCAGATTCTTGTCTGCCATATTCCTGAAATAAAAACACCCAACATTAGCATGATAACAGATTCAAAATATAGATCAAGGCTAGAACTCCAAGATACTTAAATAGAGTACCGTATTGTAACTATGCCACGGTATCATAGCCACAATTACATAACTCCACCCAAGTCGCCTAAGTCCTAGAGATAACAAAGAATCAGGTTTCAAGTCGATATGTAAAGGAAGTTTGCACACCATAAAAGATATAATCAGGAAGAACTTGATTCAAGAACGGTAAAACGGCAAGGTGGCAGGACATGTTTCCTAAACACGGTATTCTGATTCGTGTATTGGGTACAATACCCAACTACAAAAGAATCAGCCCGACTAACATATGGCTCTGATACCAAAAGAACCATGTCACGCCCCGCTTCCCAGAGTACGCTGAATTGGGCACGTGACATAGCCAACCATGCTACCTGTGGGTAGGAAGTATCCATCCACAGTCACATTACGGCTGTAAAGATATCAAGAACAAAATAAAACTATCTAATGCATGTCCATAAACCAAGATAACATAAGTCAAGAATAATAAAATACGGAAGCAAAAGATCCAATACAAAATAACTTGAATGTATGTCCCATAATGCGGGCTCACATCTGGAATAAAATGCAGGAAATAAAGAACTAACTACCGCTGACACCTCATAACTCAGCCTGCTGGCTGAAGTACTCCTGCTCGGACTGCAGTAGCGATACAGAATTTGGGCCATGCAAAACCCAGACGTCAGTGCGTCGTGTCATCAAGTAATAAAATATAAACAGGGCAACAAGCAATGCAAATATAAACATGAATGAAAAGCAGGTGTAACAGTAATGTAAATCAGGGCAGTGCGGGGTAGTGTGCATTGAGTAAACTAAACTGTTCTATCAGGTCTTCTGTTCTAAAGTCTTTGAAATCAATCTGATGAATCATCGATGTAACTCAATAGTATCCCGTGCATACCCGAGACCACGGTCCAGATTCTCGGGCTGAATCCGAGACATGCTGCTAGGCACTAAAACAGGAAATATGTACAGATGAATGATGTCAGCAGCATCATCCCAAGGCTGGCCTAGCCTCTAAAACTGATCAGTAAAGGTAGTACACTGTCGAGTTACAAGTCAGGTTTCATCATTGATTTCCCCATATCCCCAAGTTATGTGTATGTCAAGTCAGGTATTCAGTAATCAAGAACTAATGCCAACACAGGATCAAGTAAGCAGGTTTGTCTGGATAGACAACAGGAACGGTCCGTGAGAACTACATGTCAGGTTTGTTGGCATTAGACACAAGATCATGTAATGGGTCAATCCATGGTACAACAAGTCGAGTCGGGTAGTTTATGGTACCATGTCGGTCAAACGATATGTATGTAGCAAGTCATGTCAAGGTGTAAACGATATCATGGGTGTGCTCATAATCAGCTAGCATAATCAGGGTTATAATAATCAGGCATGGTTACCAACAACATGATCTAAGCAATGAGTTAAGCAACAAGCAGATTTTATTTATTTAGCTGTACCGTTATCAATTGTGTTTAACAGACAATGTCAGCATAAAGTGAATACAGTATCATAGATGTAAATGCTGAAAACAGGTTAATAACTATGGATGCGACTACATGTATAATCTGTTTAGTGAATGCAGTTGCAATTAGACCGGTTAAAGTTACACATGGATGTCTAATAGGCTAACTGGAAAAAGGGCATCATAGCAATAAACAATGTGATCTAACATGTACAGGTGATTGTGAGATGTAAATAATCAGATACAAGATTAAGTTTCAAGTTCGGGATCATAAAAAATGTGTAACGGAACCTTAAACGGTTAACTTGAAATCCGTTTCTTTCGATTCTAATTAGAGATTTAACAGGAAATAAGTAATTTAGCATATGGATAGTTTATTATAGCATGTAGCAAGTTTCACTTGCCTCGACGGGTCGCAAAACGGAAAATGGAACGTTACGCGTCGGCGGGGAAAAGTCGCGATGCGCGCACGGTGCACGGAATAAGTCCGAACGACAAACAGTGGAACTACACGGGTCAGAGTTCCTTGCTGGATCGCCGGGAAACGTCGCCGGCATGGTCGGGTTCCGGCTAAACGCAACAACAGTGAACCTACAACATTCAAGAATGCAAGGAAAAGAGAAAATAAGAAGAAAGAAGGGAAGGAGGATGGAGAAGAGGGTGCTCACGCTGATCTGTAGAGGGGTTATGATCGTCGACCACGTCGACGGAGCTCCGGCGGACAGCCTACAGTGAGAGCGACAATTCCACAGATCACAAATAATAAGAAAAGAGAAGAAGGAAGGAAAGAAGAAGAAAGAAGAAGAGGAGAGGGTTGTTATGCTCACAGAGGAGGGTGCGCGAGGCCAGGGAACGGATGAAGATCGCCGGCGGCGATCCCACGACGTGCAGCGGCGTGTAGGTGGGTGCGCGGTGCTCGTGCAGGGTGCTCGGGGAGAGGAGGAAGGAGATGAGATGGAAGCGACGAGGGCGAGGAGGCGACGAGGTTGGCGATGATGGCGTCGGCGTAGAGGCAACGGCGACGGAAGACTGGGCGGCTAGGGCTTCTTCGGAGGTGGGTTCTGTTAAAATAAAAAAAGATGAAGAACGAGGAAAGAATTTAAAAGTAGAAGAGAGAGAGGGAGAGAGAGAGAACGCGGGGAGAGAGAAAAAGATTGCGAGAGGGGAGAGAGGGAGGAGAGAGATAGAGAGAGAAGTGAGAGATCGATAGAGAGAGAAGATTTTGAGGAGAAAGAAATTTGTCTGTTGCGCCCGTGAGAGAGAGAGAGAGAGAAGAGAGAGAAAGAGAAGGGGAAAGGAGAGAGGGAGAAAACGCGTGGGGCCAGCGGTGAGGAAAGAAGGGTTGTAATTGGATGATGGAAAAAATTGTTGGGAGAAAGTTTGTAAAAGATTTCGAGGGTTTTTAAAAAAATAAAATCGTTGGTTAAAGAAATCTGTGATAGGCTGAGGGAGTTGAGGAAAAGATTTTTTTAAGGGATTTAAAATAGGGAAATTATTTTCTGGTGGATAAAATTTAGAAAAAAAGGATTTGGCGTAAATACAAAATATTTCAGAACTGCGCCCGGGTCGGGTCCAAAAATTTGAATTTGAAATAAGAAAATTATCGGCGGGTTCCAAAAATTAAAATGAAGGATTTTATAATTAAAAAGCATACCCCCAAGAACGGACGCACGTACGTGCGCGTAGCCGTCCAAACACGTCCGTTTCACTGAGCGGGATGAGAACACGATGCAAGGACGCTACCACAGGGTTAGGGATGTCAAGCAGGCCATGTCAAATATTTTTAATTTATTTTAGATGACTTAAATTGTTATATGCAGCATTAGAATTGTCGGGGTAAATTTATAACTAGCAATAGTCAAGCAAGACAAATGAAATAAATACCTCACACCATATATACGATAACTGAAATTAGTAGAATTGGACTCGGTTGTTACAGTAACTTTGGATTGCCATTCTTCCGTGAGAATCCTCAAGATCTTCAAGCACTTTTCCTTTTCTGTAAAAGTTTTATCATAATTGAAGAGTTCAGTAATGATCTTATTAAACTTTAAATACATTACATCAATTGTTTCATCAGTACTCATATTGAATTGTTCGTCCTCACTCATGAGACAATTGATTTTACTTTCTTTCACTTGACTCGTCCCTTCATGAGAAGTTTCAAGAGTCCTCCAAATCTCAATGGTGCACATGGAGATTCGGTTGAACTCGTCAGGTGAAAAAAAGTAGTGTAATACATTCATCACTTTAATATTCAAAGTCATATTTTTCCGATCATTATCACTATCAGGTCTAGCCGGTGTAATGAATTTATCCTCTACAACATCTAGAATATCAAGATCAATGCATTGGAGAAAAATTAGCATTTCGATCTTCCATAAGTTGTAGTTCGTGCCATCAAAGAGTGGTGGCCGATTTGTAGCTTGACCTTTTAGTGATATATTGTTTTGAATAATGTTATTATTGTTAGCCATAGGATATAAGCTCTAGGGTTTTAAGCCAAAAAGAGAGCTAACCGCTCTGATGCCAATTGAAAAGTGTCCTATAGAGGGGGATGAATAGAATAAATAAGATCAATACTGTGGAAATATAATAAATATTGTGGATATATTGTGGAAATATAATAAGCTCTAGGATTTTAAGCCAAATTTATTGCTCAATACAATAAATATTGTGGAAATATAATGTAAATAATAACAAACACACAAATAATAGAATAAATAAGAACAGAAAATGCAATCTCAGTAGTAACACCAGAGATTGGTAATGAAATTCGATACTGCAGTATCTAGTCCCCGCTTAGGTCTTCCCCTAGGAACATCCATTATTCTACTCTTCTTAAGATGAAGAAAGCTTTACAAATGATAAACCACCTCCACCGAGTAATCTTTTACACAGGATCAAATCAAACCTTTACAATTCAATTACAATACAAGATCCAAACACTCCTGATCTCGTATATGAATCAACACAAGTATAAAATCAAAGAATTAGGGTATTTGATAAAATCAAGTTTGAAACTCGTTTGATCTCAAAAATATTTATAAAGAATTTAAAATAGAGATTTAGATTTTGCAAAGGAAATAGATTGAAAACCAGTTTAGAAAAGCCTTTGCGAAAATCAAAATGAAAAGCCCTTTTTCAAAACCAAAGAAGATTTAGATCAAGATGACAAACTAGGGTTTTGAAAAGAACTTGGGATGATGAACTTGAGAGAGATGATCGCAATAATTAGAATTGAAGAAATGATAAAAATTGATGTTGGATAAATTCAACCAGAACCATATTTAATGAATTGGATAAGAATCCAACAGAACTAGAAAGAAACATCATAAGAATAATTTCAGGGATTTCAAATGGTCAACAGTTGAGTCGGCTCAAAAATGTTTGAGCCATCACATGTGAACAGTGAAGAAAATCAATGTGCATGAAATCAACATGAGATGGCTTAAGATATGGTGAGCCGGCTCAAGGCAGAAATATTAAGAAGCGGCAGCTTATGTGAGACAGCTCAAGATAGGGTGAGCAGGCTCATGGCTACAGAACATAAATCATTGTGTAGGGAATGAAAATGAAACGGCTCAAGACAAGGGTGAGTCGGCTCAAGATATCAAGGACTTACATAAGAGATCAAAGACAGTGTGAGACGCCTCAAAACTTGACATATCTGATATTTGAGAGATTTTGAAAGTTTAAAATCGTACGACTCATACGAGATGACCTATGACTCAATAAACAGAGAAAATACATGTTTTTACTCTTTTATATCTCGTAATCTGAGTTGCTTGAGTTTTCATCTCTCAAATCATGTAATTTTTGATATCTTTAGCTCCTTATCTTGAAAATTCCTTGTCGCCATATCCGTTTGCTTCCTCTTATATCATCAAGCTTGTTCTATTTGATTTTCTCATCAGTATGCCTTGTAAGTTCATATCATCATATTTTTTTGCACTTTGATATCGCTATACTTGTCCTTTTTCTTTGATTTGCAATACTTATTATGTCTCTCACACTGAAAATATTAAACTTAACCACAAGTATCATATGTGTGTAAAATAGTTAAATAGTGTTTTGTCCAATATCAAAACCAAGGTGATGTTATCCAACAAGATCAACAAGAAGAAGTGGAACGGCTGCTATAAGCAAGCTTCATCCAGAAGGCTTGGTACCCTGATTGGGTTGCCAATATCATGTCGGTGCGAAAGAAGAATAGGAAGCTCAGGGTCTGTATTGACTTCAAGGACCTAAATGAAGTGACTCCTAAAAACGAGTACCCGATGCCTATGGCCGAATCGTTATTAGACGCTCAGCAGGGCATAGAATGATGTCATTAATGGATGGGCATTCATGATACAACTAGATCTACATTTCAAAGCAAGACCTAAGTAAGAAAGCCTTTTGATGTCCTAATCCACTAGGGCTCTATGAATGGGTCGTTATGTCATTTGGATTGAAGAAGCTGGGGCCACTTACTATCACGCTATGAATCACATATTCCACAACATGATCGATAAATTCGTTGAAGTATATATAAATGATATTATTATGAAATCAAAAGGAGAAGCTGATCACTTGGTGGATTTGAGGCGGGCTTTTGAAAGGATGTGCCAACACAATTTGCGACTCAATCCCCTAAAATGTGCGTTTGGGGTCTCGGTGGGAAATTTTATGGGCTTCATTATCCACCAGATAGGGATAGAGATAGATCAAAATAAGACTAAAGCAATAATTGAAGCGAGACCGCCAAGCAATAAGAAGGAGCACAAAGATTGTTGGGGCAGTTTAACTATTTGCGGCGGTTCATAACCAATTTAGCTGATAAGGTGAAATGTTTTTCCCCCATTGCTCCGCCTAAGGCACGGCGAGGAATTCGTGTGGAGAGAGAATCAATAGAAGGCCTTTGACATCGTTAAAGGGTATCAGACCAAACCACTGGTCATAGTACCACCAATAGCCGGTAAACCAATCAAGGAATACATATCTGCCACAGAAGATTCTATCGGTAGTCCACTCGCCCAAGAGAACAAAGAAGGGCAGGAGCAAGTAATTTATTATCTAAGCTGAATACTATCCGATGTCAAAAAACAATACTAGTCAATAGAAAAGATGTGCTTATCCTTTTACAACACTTGCACGAAGTTGAGACATTACCTTTTGGCTTTTGAGATTCAACTTATCGGGAAAGTCGATATTTTGAAATACATGCTGACGAAGCTTGTGTTGAAAGGAAGAGTTGGGAAATGGACATTGGTCCTTTCCAAGTTCTATATAAAATATGTACCAATGAGGGCAGTGAAAGGGCAGGAAATAGCAGATTTTCTAGCCAATCACCATGCTTGAACACAGGGTTAGAGGATGATGAAGAAGTGATCGGCTACGTAGGAACTGAATCTTGGATCTTATACTTTGATGGTTCTAGCACGAGGCAGCATAACGTGGCATGCGTCGTCGTTATATCACCAAACGACATTTGTTTCTATTATTCGGTGGCCATTGATAACAATTGCATGAAAAATCAGGCCGAGTATGAGTTTTTGATACTCAGCATAGAAATCTTCATCGATATAGGAGTGCTTAGCGTAAGAATTTTCGGTGACTCCGAGTTAGTGATCGAACAGACATTCAGAAAGTTTCAATGCTTAAGCTCAAACTTGGTTAGATATGAGGAGAATGTCAAAAGATTGCTCATGAGTTTCATCGAAGTTCATGCACATTATGTCAACAGAGAGCATAATGGTAGAGCAAATGACTTTGCTCAGCTGGCATCTGGCTTAGGGAGAATCTTAATGGAACCAGATACTATAGTTAAAATCGGACAGAAGGATGTCAAAGGCGGCAATACGACTTGGTTAGTAGGAGCGGTGGATGCCAGCGATGATTGGCGAAAACCTATAGTGGAATACCTGGTGAAACCCAATACGGTGATCGACAGGAGGCTATGGAGGACAGCCTTGCGATATGCCCTAATCGAGGGGGTCTTATACCAGAAGAGCTATGACTGTTTGATGCTACGTTGTCTAGATAAAAGCGAGTTAATGGTAGTAATGAGGGAGGCACACGAAGGAATATGCGGAGCTCATCAGACCAGTATAAAAATGCGCTAGTTGATTCGTTGATTCTGCTACTATTGGCTGACCATATTCACCGACAGCCATCGCTATTCGAAGGGGTGTCAATCTTGTCAGAAACATGGGCCTATTCAGAGCATGCCATTTTTCGACTTCAATCCCGTGGCTGTGACTAATTAGAGGCTGGGCCATGGATTTGATTGGTATGATCCACTCCGCATCCTCTAAGGGATATACGTTCATAATTGTGGCTATAGACTACTTCATAAATGGGTAGAAGCCAAGCCTTTGAAAATCGTGAATCAGAAATCGGTCATTGAGTTCATAAAGGAGAATATAATTCATAAGTTTCGCTTACCAGAAAGCATAACAGCCGATAATAGAACCGTATTCATAGGCCAAGAGGTGTTGGAATTTGTGGAAACCTATAAATTCCGGGTTCATCATTCGACACCATACTATGCCCAGGCCAACGGCCAAGCTGAATCTACTAACAAGCTGCTTAAAGAGAATAATCAAACGATGATCGAAGACACAGGGAAACCGCATGAATGGCATGAGAAGTTATCGGAAGTCCTTTGGCTTACAGGACCTCCCAAAGGACAAGTACCAGGGTGACTCCTTTTTCTCTTACCTATAGCCATGATGCAGTCCTGCCCATGGAAGTACATATGGCTTCTTACAGACTTAGCCAGCAGCACAATCTAGACTTCGATTTTGCTATGAACATGGAACTAGAAGACTTAGACGAGTTGCACTGCACGGCTCTGGACCGGCTTCAGGTTCAGAAGATCAAAGTAGCAAATAGCTACAATAAAAAGATGAAGTTGAAATCTTTTCAGATCAGTGATAAAGTCTGGAAAACTATATTACCAATCGGTCACAAAAGTAAGTTCGGTAAATGGTCCCCCAAGTGGGATATTGATTGTGAGATATTGATGGTCGGATCCACAGTCGGCCTATAAATGGAAATTTTTTAAATTATATTATCCAAAATTATGGGAGTCATACAATACATGACCGGCAAGAAAAGATATGTTCCATTGATAAGTTAAAAGGTCCAAGGCCAATCACAGCAGATCGATCGGCTCAAGGAGAGTACATCGCAGAGCTAACAGTTAAGAAAAAGCACAGTCAACTGGTCCAGTTCAGTGGAAGCTGTGTTGAAACCAAGACCGAGTGCTTCATCAAGGGCAGCGGTTTCGTGACTGAGATCACCAGGCGTTCTTGACGTTCCTGAGTATCGGGGATCATCTCAAGTTCTTCCCCCAGTTTGTTCCTTTGGGCACGGGCCACAGCCAGTTCCTTCCTAACCGGGATGAGCTCATGATGGTCGTCTCGCTGTTCAGCGCCAACCAAATCTGCCTCATAGATGGCCAGATCGACGTCTGCAACTTTGATCCCCTCGGTTAGTTGAGAACGTCGGTGCTCTAAATCGCCTACCTCGAAGGTTAGTAGGCCAAACGCTCGACGAAAAGGGTTCTCTTCAAGAAAGCAAAGCGTAGAATAAAGTCATCTGCTGAAGAAATACTCGATGCAATAAGGGGCAGCAATGGATAAGATCTGGCCGTTATTCTCTCCTAGTGAGTGGAAGAACAGGAGAAGACTAGAGGCGCCTTCGTAGTCAGAAAGTAACAGCTCATCAGGAAAGGCCAGCATCACGGCCAGTACAGAGCGCATCATTATCCGATAAAGGGATAAGTCACCACCTCTTAAGGGCTTCTCGTTTATAACGGAGAAACAGTGAAGGACGAAAGCGTAAGTATGATGATCAGAGTCTAAGAGTTCTTACTAAATGATCATCAGAGGAGCGTTATCAGCAATAGTGTCGAGGAATCTGCGGCTAAGGCCACCGGGGTTTGAGGAGGAACTAGTCATAGAGTCGATGGTGAAACCTTACTGGTGGCAGATGATCCTTTTTATAGGCATTCTTGTCAAATAAGCATTAAATGCGATGGTCAAAGCGCCTACTCTAGAATTGACAACACGCACACGCTTACCGAGGAGGAGGATTTACTATGCTCAAAAATATGGAATTTGAGGAAATGCCTAATTAATGTTATCATTAATGGAAGTCAAAAGGAAGGATGATCACAAAAACTTATCGGCTAGACCAGGAGGGGAGGGCCGATCATAGAAGAGATTGATTGGATCGACCAATAAAAGTAAAACAAAACTCTGGCTTCAAGAGCTCTGGGTCGTGTTTGCAAACCGATCCTCCTTCGCCAAAGATGATCCACCTGAGAGAACCGATCCAAACTCCGGTTTCACATAGTGAAGCAACCAACGCTCCAAGCTCGCTAGGAATAGAGAGTGGGGATGTAGGAATTTTCTACTATCTTTTTCTCTCAAATCTAAGCTCAAGAGAGCAAGTGTAGAACGAGGAGGAGGTGAAGAAAAATAGCTATAAGCAAGTGTTGAAGAAATGAGAGAATAGTCAAAATGAAGAGTAGAATGTAGAATGGTTTCATATCCTTTTTTCAACCATACAAATAAAAAACTCATAACAATTTGCTATAAAATAATGAAACCCGTTTCTCTCTACATGTGTTCAACCATGCTCAATGCTACCTCACCCTCCACCTTATTTTGTGAATATTCATAAATGAATATTTATGAATGAGGTGTCCATCTTCTAGAACAAATTCCGTATAAATACGGAATACAACCCGATATAAGTATCGAAATACATATATGTGTATCCATATAAAAATAGGAATAGCCAAGAGAGAAAATGAATAGCGAACAATAATACTAGAATACATATATTAAATATATATATATATATATATAAATTATTAAATCAAAACTTGATTTAATAATCCGGCTTAATCCTAAGCCGTTAGTATTATCAACCGTCCAATTAAAGTCCGTGTAACCTGTACACATATTTAATCGGACATCTGTATGTACCAACACATGTCATCTACATCATATCGCCTGAACCAGGAAAACCCTTTGTGTGGGACTCTAAAGACTCGTGAATACGCTGGTAGTGGGATTAACCACAAGCACATCAGCGCACTAGCTGTACGTAACAGCTACCCAGGTATTGAGCGAAAGGAAGGCTGACGTGCAAACTCATCCGTATCCCTACCAAGCCTGTCTGTGACAATCTCCATATAGTCCGATCTGTTCGTGTAAGAGTATCACATACCGGGTCTATGGTTTGGATAAAGCCAGACCCCTAAAAACGCGATATTTCATATTGGTGTGAAGCCCATCACCCACTGAGAAACTACTGATCCAAATCAGTAATTCTCATCTACCTTGGCTAAAAGATTTCTAGTGATGGTCACTCATACACAGCGCGACATCTACCCCCAATACCGGGAGAGATGAATCCCCGACGATCCACCCATCGCCTCTATATGGCTCAGGACTGTACCCAACTAAAACCTGTTTGCACGAATTCTTTGAGCCGTGGTAGGGTAGTAATCGAAGCACAGTAGGAACTCACGTGAGACAAATGACGATCTCAGGTCGACAGACTAATCTGTACTCATAGCACCTGAGAACTGCTATTTGACAATAGGCGTAATACCATCTAGCATGTTCCCGGCGAGTCCGTCCAGTGTAACACATAACCAAATGAGCACATGTATACTATCTTTAGTGACTAACTGACACCAATGGCTGTGAGACCGGCCATCACCCCTCGTCAGAGTCAAGAAACGTATACATGAGTCTACTCTGGAATATCGATGCCCATTTCGATATTCCCACAACTAGAGACATTTAAGGATTTGCTTATAGACTATCCCGTTCTCATAAGTGTGATCGCCACAATAACCCTGGTAGTTAAATAAGAATCCTATGGGCTCTATCAACATGTAATAGTGATCTGTAATACCACATAATACATGTACATGATGATAGAGATGAACCAGATAGCATAATATCATCTCGAGTAAGATTGTTCTACCCGTATAGGTCCTCTCTCAATCATCATAACCGCCTGCCTGCGATTACAATAATTTCCTTCAGGGTACTATATCCAACAATCTCCTACTTTCCCTTAAGGCTAATTATTGCGGTGTCGCATACTCACATCCCGTGTGCTACCGATCACCCAACTTCTCTACTAATCGGTTTCGCAAATCATATTTGCGAGACATTCGTGTCTGAGAAATAGCCTCAGTGGGTGGATCCACTCCAATGTTTCTATCTTTATCTCTCTATATCTCAATTTCGCGGAGAACGACTATCTCCCGAAATGAGAGATACCTATCTTAGAACTTGTCTGGATATTTGATGGGACCTTGTTCACAACATGAACACCAAATCCAACAAGCATCTTAGATTGTATACTTTTGCTGATGTAATCAGCACCCATCACCATGACCACATCAGTATCCTGCTTAGAAACCTATCCAACATACTGCAGCTCAAAAGAGGAAAAACTATTAACTCTAACAACCACTCTGTCATCCAGGTCACCTTGGTAGCCTGAAATGATAACCGCCTCCTTCAGGAGGCTGTCGTTACCATATACTAAGAACATCCTCTTATATTCATAGCTGCTTCCTAATATTTCTCTAGGATTGGATTAATATATGCTTATTGCGGCTAGTGTGAAAGCAATATCTGGTATGGTACTTGACAAAATATGATTGACTCAATTGCCTAAGCAAGTGATATGTCAATCATGCAAATCCCTCTCCTCATCAGTGTAGAAGATATCTCTTTAGAGAGGTTTACTCCATCACCCGTGGGTACACCACCTCGCCAGCAGTCGTCAATTCTAAAATACTTTAGAATATTGTCAAAGTACTCGAATTGGAACACTTTCCAAATATAGATCTAAAACCATAGATCTAGTCACCAGAATCCCTTATATTTTGTCCAGATCTTATGTGGAGAAATACCTTATGAAAACCACAGTATAACCGATCGTAGTATAGGAACATCACTTCCTATCAGGAGTACATCATCCAAATCCCAGGGCATCACTCCTTACTACTCTCTTACCAGATCCATCTGTTGTTCTGATGAAGTCAAACTCTATGACTGTCACATAAAAAATAAATGATCTATTTCCGCTATACTAGTTTAGTCTATAAATAGAGATAAGCTACTTGCCCACCACGCTTCCGCTACTCCCACTGACTACAACAACCATCTGGCAGAGTCATATACACGTGCACTTCTAAAGCTAATTTAGAACGACGTTATAGTCATCCACCTGCCAGATCTAATAGCCTAGGACGGCAGTAGTGGCAAGCTTGGGTCATCAAAACCTCCCTGTCACCGACTTTAAGGAGGCCGAAGCACCTCTCGGGTGGCTGAGCTTACCCACCAAATCTGCGAAGTGGCTATGGATTTTCGAATCCAATTGAATTCTTAAGTTCTACTAAATTTTCAGAACTGTTTGTGGTTCTTAGAATCACTTCCAGTTCTACCATACTTCCACTAATGTTTTCTGAAAAGAATTCATTTACTAAAACGGGTGGCAAGTTAAGAACAATATAACTATTGATCCTGCAAATGGTAGAATGTTAACCCCCGTCAAAACCTGGGATAACCCACAAACTGCCATTACCGAAACATGCCTTGAGTTTATCCAGATTTTGGTTTTAAGCGTAAACCGGACTACTCCATATACCTGAACATCATTAAAATATGAATTCATTTTATATCCAATATAGAAATAAAGGCACTAATTTAATTTGAACCGGATTCAAAAAACATGCAGCTATTTCCAGTGCATTTCACCTAAATGGAAGAAGGCCATACAACATTACTCATCAAGGAGCGCACCCACGGATAAGTAACCTGAGAGAGAAGTAAGTTCTCAAATATACTACTTATGATGAAATACATATCATAAGTATCTACATCTTCGATCATCTCGACGAATCCTGATCCTTCCAATGCATGGTTCTTTACTTATTCTTATACCTATAACATCTCAAAATTTGGACCTTGCATTTCAACGAATGCGTGTCTAAAATCAAAGAACTCATAAGTAAACTGAATGAAGTAAGATTACCAACCCCTCGTCCCGAAGGACACTGGACAATATACATATTCATGTACAAGTCCCTAGAGTATTCTAACTCAAATTCCATGTGTTGTAAGTTGAAAACTGTATTTTGGTTAAGAATATCTATACCGTTATTCAATGCACCTTATCTTATCCTCAACTGATAAAGGTAAATGTTTAGAACACAATTTTCAAAATTTATATCTCACTTTATAAAATAAAGATACAGATATATCATTTTAAAAATTGATGCATAACAACGGTTATTCAAAAACAAATATTTTCCGTTAGGCAAAACGCAGATGATTTCATTACATATCACCAATTACAAAGAATTCTGATATTGAGAATTTAATCACCCAATTCCCAATATCCTACTCCCACTCAGCATCTGTAATGCCATATAGATATGAGAATCATGTCCGGTAAATACATACCATGGAGTCATAATCTAATTAGGAAAGCAGTTTTCAATTAATACCGCACAGTAAAACTGAAACATGAAAATGTATTGAGGGGGTGCCCGAGTATTCTTAGTAATACATTTTTCACTATCCAGATCATGATAGCAGTCGCTATTTTCCTTTCTCTTTACTTCATACCTTATGTACAACTTATTTAGGCTAATTGATTTTCTTCCTTCCCTATTCCTTCCCTACTTTTCGGCACCAGCCTAAGGTTTGGAAGAAGACTATCCAATAAGCCTAATAGGTATATTCTCCTAATACTAGGAGCCCACACAACTTGAGAGAAGGTAAAGATAAAAGACAGCCGAATAATCCTTTTCAATTTCTCCAGAACCGGAATCCATACTCTAACTGAAACAAGTTTCTTCGAGTTCGTATGTAACTATACGATGACATACCCAAGCAATATTGTAACGACTCTGAAATCTTAGTATGGAAATTCTTCTGTTAAAATACATAATAGAGTTTCACAGCCTGAGTACAAGTTATAAGTTAATTTTGTTTAAGAACAGAAAGAAACAACTTGTAGCTCACTGGTAAAGCCCTTGCACTACTGTAACGTAGCCCCTGTGTTTGAATCCCATCAGACACATTATTTTTCTAATTTTTATCTTTTAAAACTTTTGGAAGCCCAAAAGTTTACACATGCAATGCACACAAAAATGAAAAGACAGAAAAAACAAACATGTGCATAATGATTTAAATACAGAGAGGAACAAGTGGCACGAATCCACCGCCCCCCTCCACAAATCGACTGGCAGAAACCTTGTTTGGGCCGGCACTGACAGTCCCCCTGTGGCCAATGAGACCCATGCTTTGCACACAAAACCCTTCCCCTGCCCCTAACTCCCCTGCACTGTTTGATTGCTCTGCAATCAAACAGAAACCCTTAAATTCCCCATTTATCCTCATTTTAATGCATTTTAATTCATCTTTTTAATTCCAAAACACTAATTCCACACTATAAATACTACCCCATATCCTAGCCCTTCTTCATTCTGAATATTATAGCCAAATTATCAAAAAAATTTAAGTACAAGTGGAGTAGAAGAGGAGTTAGCAAACGATCAAGTTCCGGTGAGGATCGACGCATATTCTGGCGACCCCGCGACATCACGATGACAACCCTCTCTTCCTACACCTTCCTTTAATCCACTTCACTATTAAGTCCCTTCCAATCCTCATTCTTCTTCTTTAAAATTCTTTTTTAAAACATATGTCGGAAGTGAAGTTAATACCGATATCTTCTTCTATACTATATAAAATCCACTTTTTCATACATATTTGGCATCCATATTCTTACACAAAGTTTGTAATCATAAAACTAAGATTTAGAACCAACTTTCACTTAAATATGTCATGTAACATAACTTTAATTTACCTTTTATATTAAAATACCATGAACTTTATATATACCATCTTTATTTGTTTTTCTTAAACAAACCTTTAGAAAAATTCACGAGGTAACGACCTACCTCTCATATACACACATGGTTCTATAGCACGATATTCTTCGAATGTATTTTTAGTTACGAACACAAGATTACATTAAAATACTATTTACTACAAAAACGGTTTTCTTTGAAATTGTATTTTAAAATTCCTTTGCAAATAAGCCTCTACAACCCTTTTTAGGGGACCAGCTATTGGATGGTGCAGATTATCGTACATCATTGGGCTAGTAGAGCGAGATGCAGACCTCCTCACGGAGCATTCAGTCTCGAAAGGTTTTTAATACGGGTTTTAAGAAAAACGCAATTTTCTACTTAAATAAAAATTAATTTTTATAATTATATAAATATTACAAAATCCATATATTTTCAAAAATATAATAATCTTATATTTTTTCGAATTAAAGAATTACAAGTTTCATCGAAATACTAACAAAAATCAAGCTTTACAATAAAATACCATGAACTTTTCAAGCTAAACTATTATCACTAAAATACCTCAAATCTCTAAAATTCACATCCATGGAAACCCTGAATAATATAAATAATTTCTCGAGATTATTTTGAAACTATATTAAAAATATTTTTCATAAAACCCCCTCGAGTTATATAAAACTATATTTAAGAACTTTAGTAAATATAGGTTTAAGCGGGATCAATTCTCTTGAGCCCCTGGGAGCCGGAGAAACTGAGTGCTTCCCTATTTAAGGTAGAAAACTTAGCGGTGTTATCAATGGTAATTGTCTTGAAAAAAGACACAGATCCTGCCGTCTATATGCAGCAGTTACCGATAACTCCCGAGCGTAATTCAGGATCTAAATCAGTTACAAGTGTCTGACTCAACTCTGAATCCAAACTCAAAACCTGAATCTAAAACTAAACACGAATACTTGATCATGAACTTGAACACATGAAATCAATATCGAACTCAAACAAGTATACTTGACTATTGATCATGAATTGGAACACGTGAACTTGACTAAAGCGAAACATGAATATTTGAACACTATGACTTGACTCGAACCATGAATACAACTTAACATGAATACTTGATATATACATGAACTCAATCTTGCCACTCGATGTATTCATGGATTTGAGCAAGGCTGGTAATTTTAGCTGTAACTTAGCATATACAGGATGTTGGGGTAGTTCATGTATGAATCCAATGAAATCTCAGGAGTTCCACTAGATCATGAATCTATTTCTACTAACACAAGTAAGCTATCATGAGGGCCCGTGTTTCCTTGCTCCTGGATTACAGCCTGTTGAGTTTAGAATACTTCAACACTAGGTTGAAGTCCCGTTATTAACACTTGATTCGGGCCCGTGTTTCCTTATCCCTGAATTACAGCCTGTTGAGTTCGAGAACACTCTTGAGATTGGTTGACATTTATCCTTAAACTTACGTTAAATTAGTGTACCCAAGTAGAGACATGTTAAGACATTTACATTCACTGTATGTTCACCATACCTACACTACACAGCCATGTTATATTTGTTTGCCATGCTCATGCTATACTGTCATGTTTACTTACTTATCATATATATTACCATACTTGTTCACATATATTACGAAAGAACTGCATGCTAAATAAAATTTCCGTGTTTACATAAAATGACATGCTGAGACACCATACCTCATAATCAATTGTTCATGATATAAACTTCCTTTATCATTACACTTTATATTTCACTTCATATCTTGAGGACTTACCGAGCGAAAGTTCGCTGACGGGCATTCCACACATCTTTGTTTTCTTGGAATGTTCGTCAGATACTTTGGAGACTGAGGAGGTAGACATCTCGGAGGAGGAGCACGATCAGATCGCGACCCAGGCCTAGACCAGTTATCTTCTTCTCAGTTTATGTATGCCACATGTTTAGGCATTTCTTTTCTTGTATTTCCTTTCAGTTGAAATCATGTATTGTAAATGAATCAAGTTGAATATAATTAGTTGTTGAAGTTTTAATCTCATATTAATTTTCTTATCATTTTATATTGCTTCTTTTACGCTTAGCGTATTTATTCCGGAAAATGACCTTCTCAAAATAAATACATCGCAGGCATCGTCATGTACCTGCTTCCATCTACTGGGAAGCAGGGCGTGACAAATATGAATCTTCATAGTGATACAGAGTGTTTTGGGGAAATGCAAAAGGGAAGTAGGAGTGACAGGGGTATATGCGACTTTGTCGTGAATCATGACAATCCGAAAGCCAAAGTGTGTAAGAAGGTTCAGTTAACTTGATTCTTGAGTTTTAATGTAAGGTGTGTCATGGTCGCAAACTAGAGAGAGAAAAGAAACACTCAGCGTGCACTCTAACCTAGATTAGACTAGTTAATCACTTTATCTAATCTGGATGGCTCCCACCGTTTCCTCAAATTCTCCTTCAAACCCTAAAAGGAGAACTAGCCGGGATCATATATACCTTATAAGTTCGCTAACTGTTCAGCCAAGCCAGTGTTAGTACTCCGAGGGAGGTCCCCCGTGCTTTTGCATGGACCCAATTAAATAACCCCGTTTCCACAGAGGTATAACCTCGTTAGCACTTTCTAGACACCTAATAGGTAAGCTAGTTGTGAAGTGAAAATCTCTCGAGAAGTAATACCTATGCATCAGTGGGAATCGGGACCCAACTATCATTGTATGGTAAGTCTGATAGAAGCCGACCATGTGGGGTTCCTAGGCACACTAGTGAGGTCTCACAAGGCATCGATCATGCCAAATTATAAAAAAATCTAGGTGCCGAGAGACCCGACTACGGATCGTTTGCTAGAAAACTAGGCGAAAAAGCTAACTAGTTAACACTTAACTAAGGGATACGGATATACAACCTTTGTAGATCCGTTTGTCCACCTCCATAGCTCCATGAAGAAGTCATCTCCGCTGTACAAATCCGAAATCCGGGCTCTTGTGTCGGCTTCATCGGAGAAGAAGCGGGCTAGGTCATCAACGACGTGCCGAAGATGATCTACGTCGAGGCATCGCTAAATCAAGCTCCGACTTCACCAAGTCAAGAAACTTGTGAAGTAAACACACTCTACTACTTGGCAAGAGGTAGAGGATGAAGAAATAGGAGTTGGGTTCACTTTAGAATTGGATTTCTCACTCATCTTCATCAATCACCATTGATGAAGTGGAGGTTTCTTCATGGAAGAAGATGAAGAAGAAGAAGAAAGAATTATGATAAGTTATTTAAAAAAGAAAAGAATATCCAAACTTATCATAATCCTAACTATGGTTATGTGTAGAGAATTAACCAAGGGTTAAAGGAATGGTTAGGGTTAAGGATGAGATAAGAATGGTGGACAAAGTCAAAGCTTCATGAAGCTTCAACTAAACAACAAATAAAGCCACCATTCTTTTCTCTTCTCATTTATTTTCCAAAATGAAATGGATAAATAAATAAGTGAATAAAACAAAACCCTAACCATAAACATGTAACCATGGTTTGATCTTTACACAAAAACCCTAGCATATCATGTATCATCAAACATGATACAATCAAGTGCACAAAAGTATATCGCATATACAATGCGCACAACCGAGTGAGAAAATCCATCTTAAGTGAACCGATACTAGTTAACGCAAAGTAATATATCAAATATATAATTATGCATTAAATCATTAAATCAACACTTGATTTAGCGATCCGGTCATATCGCATATAACCGACTAGTATCCAATGTATCGGCTTATCGAATCAACCCTCGATTCGATAACTAGGTTATATCGCATATAACCATTCGACACATTCATCGCGAGAATGAAATACGGTATCACATACACGCATTATTCTCGGTCCCGCACATATCTCATATGCGCTCCTATTTCGTTTCGCTTGAGCCAGGAAACCTCTGTGTAGGACTCTAAAGACTCGTCAATACGCCGGCAGCAGATGATGATCATATCAAACACCCACAAGCCGCAAGC
Source organism: Agapanthus africanus (assembly GCA_030015575.1). Classification (NCBI taxonomy): domain Eukaryota; kingdom Viridiplantae; phylum Streptophyta; class Magnoliopsida; order Asparagales; family Amaryllidaceae; genus Agapanthus; species Agapanthus africanus. The sequence goes on along the minus strand of JASDDO010000019.1, from coordinate 886,252,480 downwards.
GGTATGCCAAACGTAACGGCCACCCGGGTATTGAGCGATCTGAAGATCGACGAGCAAGCCCGCTCACACTCCAGTGAATCCGACCAGTAACACTACCGTACAGTCCGGTCTGATCGTCTGATATGTCGCATATCTCACCTAGGGGTGGTAAACGTCAGACCCCAATAGCTCGATAAGTTGTGTCGATATGAGGTCTATAACAATTCGAGAAACTACTGGTAACACTTACCAGTAAATCTCAGCAACCCTGGCCAGGGATTTCCTATTATAGCCAATCGAACACAGCGCAACATCAACCCCCTATACCGGGAGAGACGAATCCCCTCCTATCGCTCATTGCCTCCATGTGACTCGGGACTGTACCCAAAAACCACCGTTTTGCACGCCCTCTTGGACGTAGTAAGATGGAAATCAAAGCACAGTGGGAACCACACAAGACTCTATGACGATCTCGGGTCAACAGACTACTCTGTACCAGTGTCACCAGAGAACTGCCATCTGACGTGAGGTATAATACCATCTGGGAGTTCTCGGCGAGTCCGTCCAGTGTACCCAGTCTTTACTGAGCACCCGTATATCATCTCTGATGTCAAACACCAATGGAAATGGGATCATCCATCGCCCATCTGTATGGGTCGAGAAGGTATACGCTAGTCTACTCTGGTATATCGATGCCCTGTCTCGATACACCCACGACTAGGGACTTTGAAGGATGTACTTATGGACTACCATGTCCCCACTAGTATGATCCGCATCATAGTCCAGGTAGTCAAGTACAGATCCTAAGGGCTTTACCAACATGTAATAGAGAGACAATCTGTGTACACGTTAAGGTAAATGGCAACCAGATAGCATACTATCATGTCGAGCAAGAAAGTCCTCCCTATATATGTCCCAGCATCCACTACAATATATATCCTATGTATAGTAATGGCCTCTAGGGCATACATATAACTAACAATCTCCTACTTGCACTAGGGCCATCTGTAGCAGTGGTTTTAGTATCTCATACTCAACCATCCCATAAAAGTCTCTCTCTGGGAACAGGCCTTTGTGAGTGGATCCGCTGTGTTGTCCTCTGAGTCTACTCTCCAATCCTCGATCACCCTGGAGAACATCTATCTCCATGATCAGGTGACACTGCCTTAGAATATGTCTGGATCACTGATGGGACGGACGTTCCTTGGCGTAAGCCACAACTCCATTGACTCACAATGGTTGGAACGTAGTTCATCTTATGAACCAATATACACCCAAACATCCTTCTTGGTAGCATCATAAGTAGCGATGTATCCTGCCTTTATCTTCTAGTATGCCACGGTATCTAGCTTGGAACTCTTCCAACATACCGTCCCTTTAGTGAGGGTATTGACAATGCCTGTGACTGACATTCAGTCGTCTTTATCACCCTGGAACACTTCCAGTGATTCTCCCCAGGATCAATTGATACTATCTCACTACAACTAGTGAGTATCCTAACATCCAGTTAGATCTATCTCATAGATCCAAAATCCAGGATTTAGGAGGTATCACTTTGATCCTATATGGAGAATCATGGTGATAAGCGGAGATTGATCGAGCGTAGCATAGGAAACTCCTTCCCTATCAAGAGTATGTCATCCTCGTACTCTACGAGGATCATCACCATACTCCCTACTATCTTTTTGTATATACAAGGTTCATCTACCATTTTGATGATATCAAACTCTTTGACTACTTCATCAAAACAGATGTTCCAACTCCGCGATGCCTGCTTTATCCTATAAAGCATCTTGCACACGTTTCCGCTGCTCCCACTGTCTACGAAGACCTCTGGCTGTGTACTTATAGACGCTCTCTTCCAAATCATCATTTAGAAAAGCAGTCAAGACACCCAACCACCAGATATCGTAGTCATGGTATGTAGCCGTGGCAAGTAGGATCTGGATGGACTTAAGCTTGGTTACTTGAAAAAGGTTTCATCATAATCCACGCCTGGTAAATGATGCAAACTTTTAACAAGTCTAGCTTTGAAAGTCTCAACTTTTCGATGTACACCAAGTAATCTTCTCAAGATATACTTGCTCCTGATGGGGATTTAACCCTTCAGATATAGCAACCAAAGTCCATACATTGTTGGTGTATAAGGATTCCATCTCAGATCACTAAGTATCCAGCCATTCTCACAGAGTCCCACTCCTGATGGCCAGCTCGAAACTAGTTGGGTCATCATCTCATGATGCAGTCCTCGCTCCCACTGTCATAGAGTAACCGAAGTATCTCTCAGGTGGGTGAGGAACCCTACTAGATCGGCGGAGAGGCTGAGGTTCGTTGGTTTCTACTGAATCCTCTGGTTGTACCAAATCATCTGCTGTAGTTTGTATAGCTGGAACACTTCCAGTTCTACATAACAGACCTTGCCTCGAGCTTGTCCGGATTTTGCTTTTAGACATAGGCCGGACAACCCCAAATCTTAACTAGCTTAAGACATGGGCTCTTCCCTTTCCATATCTCATATGGAGTGGTAGACAACTGATTTGATTCGAACCCTATTCAATAGGTATGCAACTTCATAAGTGCATAACTCCCAAAAGGAAACAGGTAACTCAGTAGTACTCATCATAGAGCACACCATATCAAATAGGGTGTATCTGCTCCGCCCCGATATACCATCGTGCTATGGTGTATTCGGGGGAGTAATGCTGAGAGAGAATCTCATTTTCCTTTAGAATAGTCCAAGATTTCCGTGCTCAAGTATTCTCCTCCTTGATCACATCAAAGTACATAATACTTATACCCGTTTTGGTTCTCTACTTCTAACTTATATTCCGTGAATATCTCAAAAGGTTCGGACTTGTGTTTCAACAGGAACATATGTCTGAATCTTGAGAGATCATCAGAGAATGTAATGAAGTACAAAGAACCGGTCTTGGCATGTGTAGACTGGGGACCTACATACATCAACATGTATCATCCCAAGAGTTTACTAACTCTTTCTCTGTTTCCAGTAAACGGAGCTATGGTCATCTTATCTTTGTGACATGACTGGCGAGTTTCACAAGATGTAAATTCAAACTGATTTAAATATGCATCTATATGTAACTCTAGCTAGTCGGGTCACATTGATCTGACCTAGTCTACAATGCCTTAAGAAGAATCCGTTCATTTCTGAACTCTTCCTCTTGTGTGTGTTCCATATACTAAGAACTGTAGTTTGATTTAGAACATCAATGCTTTTAGATAACGTGCCTGAACCGATCAACTTTTGATATAGGAAATGTTCAAAACATTGTCCAACAATACAAAATTTTATCGTTTCTTTACTAATAAAGAGACAGATATGATTTTGCATAACAGGTTCGGTATCTAATAACATTCGTTCAGAATCAATGTATTGGTAATACAGGGTGACAGTGACCGACAGACTTGGCTGCAACTCTTGCCCCGTTTTCTGACTCATGAAACTTATCACCCGTTCTCAGTTCTCTACCTTTCTGCGGCCCTATGTAACAGATTACATATCTGGGATCCTGTTCTGGTATCACATACCCAGGACGTAAAGGATACTGAGAAACAGTTCTGTATAATGAACACACCCGAAGATGATGCATCAGCATGCACTCTTTTCGTTTGGGCGGCACGGGAAATCTGGTATTCCCCAATTTCCTGCTCTGTCTTATAACAATTATAAGTTGGAGCGGGACCAACGTTCCCCAGCTCAGTATAACAAGCGGGTTCGGTCAATATTCCGTATTATTATCTTGATTAAGGCGTGATATGGTCGCTACCTGGAGAGAGAGAGAAGAAAACACTCAGCGTGCGCTCTTTCAAGAATAGATTGGTTATTATTTTATCTAATCAGGATGGCTCCCACTTCTTTTTATCAAATCTTCCTTCAAACCCTAAAAGGAAAGACTAGCCGGGATTAATTACACACTACAAGTTCGCCAATCTTTCAGCCAGGCCAGTGTCGGTACTTTGAGGGAGGTCCCCCGTGCTTTCGCACGAACCTAATTAATGTAAACCTCGTTTTCCTAGAGGCGTAACCCCGTTGACACCTTTCTAGACACCTACTTGATCGGCTAATTGTAATGTATAAAACTCTCCCAGGAGTAACACTTACTCGCAGCGGGTATCGGGATCCAACTATCTCATAGAAGGTATGCAATCTCATTGCAAATTTCAACACTTGAAATTCCCGATAATATTTTGCCCCTAGCACCCTATGACCTTGACGGAGGCCAACAAACCATAGGCTACTAGTCAAGTTCAACCCGTCATTTCTTGATCGAATCAAACCCACCCGCACGACCCTTGACGGAGGCCAACAAGGTCGCACGACTACCCTAACTCAATCTGCATCATATGCATAAGCAGATAAATACTGGTTAGCTACCGCACACTGCGCCTTGACGGAGGCCAACAAACGCAGCACGAATACTAAACAGCACTTATCTGAAATGACGGAGGGCTACGACAGGTTTTTCTGAAAACCTATTGCGTAATGAACTTGATATCGTTGTAGGATCGAATGAATTTTGAAATGGAGTGTTTTTGAGGCTTTTCTTGTTTTGCTAAAGGAGTCACTCCCGATGAAGGGATCGTCGGTCCTTTCCTCGTCGAATGAGGTGCGGGATATATCATATATATCTCTGTGCAAAGCAAAAACACTTAAAAGCAATCAAAAGACAAACCGAGTGTGTAGCATCTGCCAGTTATTGCTAAAGGAGTCACTCCCGGTGAAGGGATCTCGGTCCTTTCCTTATCGAATAAGGTGCAGGATATATCACATATACCGCTGTGCAAAGCAAGAACTGTAGCTACCTGTTTTATTTTGAAATTCGATTCTACAACATCTTAGGTTTCTTTTATTTCATTAATCATATTAATGAAGTCCCATCATTTAAGTACCTAAACATCACAGATAAATACGACGTACACTTATGCCATCCGCATTCGCCTCGATGTCCCCTCGTGCACCGTTAGGTTAGGTAACTAACGGCAGGGCAGGACAGGGCTAGCGCGGGTGTAAAACATAAGCAACGTCTATATAATATATCATATATACTATATACTGTATCTATCACAGAACATCACATGATCACATCACAGATATCGCAGCAGAAGAAACATATGAAATATTGGATATACTAGGACGTCCGTGTTTTCAATACGAGCCAGTATAAAACACGGATTCCACGGTCGTGATGAATAGCCAAACCCACACCCCTAGACCCCTACGAGAGCGGCAAGCAACTCTACCAATTCTAGAGTTAGGAGACCGGGACTCGACTCCTCGAGTTGGTCTCCCACTGGACTCCAGAACCCGGTTACTTGTGCCCTCCTCCTTGGGTCTATCCTAGTGCGGAAAAGTAAATAATATACAAACGGTGACTACTTCCGCAACCTGGAAGTGCCCCAATAAAGAATATTACATACAAGTTTTTACATGAATGAAAATGAAAAACACTCATCTCACATAAAAACCCCCGGCTATTCAAACACGACGATCCAATATAACATATCCAGCAACACATAACATCACATGTCATCAACGTAAGTAAATATGCACATCCCAATTGTCGTTGACATATAGCAACGAAACCGGCGATATCACATATTACACTTACGGTCACAGAAAAGAAAGTGTAAAACTACAACAGTTGGAATCCGCAATCTCCATAGACATCACATGCCTAATCAAATGAATACCTTAAACATCACATGCCTAACAATTATAAACCCCGCATTTTAGTCTCAAAATCGAAAACTCTTTTCAATATCAAGTCGGGCAATTCAACAGGATTCCCGACATCCTGATCGAATGCTCGTCGCAAACTTCAGTAGACGGCCGCACCCCTGATACCGTCGACGAAGTGCACCAAGGCGGAACACCGCTACCGCGAGCACCCGAACGGATGCTTTCGGCGACGGGGTTCTCCTACAGTCACTTGGTCGGGGCTATGGAGTGAGGCTGTCTATTAAGTTTACCCGGCGAGTATCCGCGTACACTGCGTGATTGCAACGGACTTTTGATCACATCAAAATTCCGTGGCAACCGATCAAGTGAGACTAAACTGCTATATTTATAACACTCATTCAGTTATCACATAACTACTTGTGAATTCCAATTATTGTATCACATTCCAGATAAACAGAAAATGTTAAACTTTCCGATCGAACAGTCAAACACCCAAGTTTTCCCGATCCAGATCAACACATGAAATAAGTCTAACAACATTCAGTTCGTGCCTCAGTACCAACGGTCCAGCCGTAGAAGGGTCAAGCCAACGCCTCACATGTGGCACGCCGTACTGCCCCAAACCCGAAGGTTCAAAGGGCAGTTCAAGACGGTCACATAATCGAGTTAAGGTTTGTTGTCTTCTAGAGGGTCCATCGAGTCACTTGCACTACTTAGAACGTCGTTAAACTACGGAAAAATCCAACACTTGGAAATTTCCCGACAGGGGAAAAATTGGGTATTTATATCCGGTCGAACTTTTTAACATATTCTAAAATTTATCCGGAAAGCCAAATAGACAAAATTTGATACCCCGATCGAAACACCGAATCCCCAAAACAACTCCAGAAAATTCAACTCTTGAATAAATTTTAAAAATACCCAGAAAATCCAGCATAATATAATAAGAGTTACTGTGCAAACATACGACGATGACGTCATCAAGGTGCGGCGGAACCGCCGCAGAAGGCAGCCTTCTGCCGCGCTTCCGCCGCTATATTTACTGTTCATGGAAAAAAATTACACCGTAATTCTTATAATTCCCTGCTGAATTTTTTACGCATTTTTAATTTGGAAAAATCCCAGAATTTGGAAAAAGTCCAGAGAGCTATTTTGGGTTCGGATTTTTGGTTCAATCGGACTTCAAAGTCCGTCTAGACTTCGCCTAAGGCTCTAGCTAGGCTCTGATACCACTGTAGGGTTCCTAGGCACTCTCAAGAGGTCTCACAAGGCATCGATCATGCCAAATTAAAAAAAATCTAGGTGCCGAGAGACCCGACTACGGATCGTTTGCTAGAAAACTAGGCGAAAAAGCTAACTAGTTAACACTTAACTAAGGGATACGGATATACAACCTTTGTAGATCCGTTTGTCCACCTCCATAGCTCCATGAAGAAGTCATCTCCGCTGTACAAATCCGAAATCCGGGCTCTTGTGTCGGCTTCATCGGAGAAGAAGCGGGCTAGGTCATCGACGACGTGCCGAAGATGATCTACGTCGAGGCATCGCTAAATCAAGCTCCGACTTCACCAAGTCAAGAAACTTGTGAAGTAAACACACTCTACTACTTGGCAAGAGGTAGAGGATGAAGAAATAGGAGTTGGGTTCACTTTAGAATTGGATTTCTCACTCATCTTCATCAATCACCATTGATGAAGTGGAGGTTTCTTCATGGAAGAAGATGAAGAAGAAGAAGAAAGAATTATGATAAGTTATTTAAAAAAGAAAAGAATATCCAAACTTATCATAATCCTAACTATGGTTATGTGTAGAGAATTAACCAAGGGTTAAAGGAATGGTTAGGGTTAAGGATGAGATAAGAATGGTGGACAAAGTCAAAGCTTTATGAAGCTTCAACTAAACAACAAATAAAGCCACCATTCTTTTCTCTTCTCATTTATTTTCCAAAATGAAATGGATAAATAAATAAGTGAATAAAACAAAACCCTAACCATAAACATGTAACCATGGTTTGATCTTTACACAAAAACCCTAGCATATCATGTATCATCAAACATGATACAATCAAGTGCACAAAAGTATATCGCATATACAATGCGCACAACCGAGTGAGAAAATCCATCTTAAGTGAACCGATACTAGTTAACGCAAAGTAATATATCAAATATATAATTATGCATTAAATCATTAAATCAACACTTGATTTAGCGATCCGGTCATATCGCATATAACCGACTAGTATCCAATGTATCGGCTTATCGAATCAACCCTCGATTCGATAACTAGGTTATATCGCATATAACCATTCGACACATTCATCGCGAGAATGAAATACGGTATCACATACACGCATTATTCTCGGTCCCGCACATATCTCATATGCGCTCCTATTTCGTTTCGCTTGAGCCAGGAAACCTCTGTGTAGGACTCTAAAGACTCGTCAATACGCCGGCAGCAGATGATGATCATATCAAACACCCACAAGCCGCAAGCGGTCTGCCAAACGTAACGGCCACCCGGGTATTGAGCGATCTGAAGATCGACGAGCAAGCCCGCTCACACTCCAGTGAATCCGACCAGTAACACTACCGTACAGTCCGGTCTGATCGTCTGATATGTCGCATATCTCACCTAGGGGTGGTAAACGTCAGACCCCAATAGCTCGATAAGTTGTGTCGATATGAGGTCTATAACAATTCGAGAAACTACTGGTAACACTTACCAGTAAATCTCAGCAACCCTGGCCAGGGATTTCCTGTTATAGCCAATCGAACACAGCGCAACATCAACCCCCTATACCGGGAGAGACGAATCCCCTCCTATCGCTCATTGCCTCCATGTGACTCGGGACTATACCCAAAAACCACCGTTTTGCACGCCCTCTTGGACGTGGTAAGATGGAAATCAAAGCACAGTGGGAACCACACAAGACTCTATGACGATCTCGGGTCAACAGACTACTCTGTACCAGTGTCACCAGAGAACTGCCATCTGACGTGAGGTATAATACCATCTGGGAGTTCTCGGCGAGTCCGTCCAGTGTACCCAGTCTTTACTGAGCACCCGTATATCATCTCTGATGTCAAACACCAATGGATATGGGATCATCCATCGCCCATCTGTATGGGTCAAGAAGGTATACGCTAGTCTACTCTGGTATATGGATGCCCTGTCTCGATACACCCACGACTAGGGACTTTGAAGGATGTACTTATGGACTACCATGTCCCCACTAGTATGATCCGCATCATAGTCCAGGTAGTCAAGTACAGATCCTAAGGGCTTTACCAACATGTAATAGAGAGACAATCTGTGTACACGTTAAGGTAAATGGCAACCAGATAGCATACTATCATGTCGAGCAAGAAAGTCCTCCCTATATATGTCCCAGCATCCACTACAATATACATCCTATGTATAGTAATGGCCTCTAAGGCATACATATAACTAACAGACCAAAATTGCCACACTCCAAAAGGTATGCGCAAACTTGGCAAGTTTGCTATATGTTTGAACTCCCGATATGGTTTTTGCTCCAAATGGCTTATGACCTTAACAAGGTCAACAAATTATAAGCCGCAAGTCAAGTTCAACCCGCCATTATCTTGATTACCCTAAACCAGCCCGTACGACCCTTAACAAGGTCAACAAATTCATACGACTGTCCTAATTAATCGCATCACCATGTATAGAAAAGCACCGCTTAGCTACTGCACACTACGCCTTAACAAGGTCAACAAACATAAAACGAATACTAAGTACTACTAATCTGAAATAACGGAAGGTTACGGCTGGTTTTTGGCAAAAAAAACTTTAACGAAATGAACTTGATATCCTTGAAGAAACTTAAGCAGTTTTGAAAAGGAGTGGTTTAGGCTCTGCATTTTTAAAACGAGTGATTTTATAGAAAGCCGCTAGTTTTAAAGAAAACCGGGTATTTTATAGTCACGTAAACTTTTGTCAAAGAGGTCACTCACTGTGAAGGGATCTAGGCTCTTTCCTCATCGAATGAGGTGCAGGATATTCCTAACTGAATACCTCGACGCAAAGCAAAAGAAAACGCCTATAATTTTCAAAAATTGGTTCCAACAACATCATTTAGGTTTTTTTTCCTTACATTAATCAAAATTAATGCAGCCCCATCAATTAAACATATCATACCAGAAAGAAACGAAAATAAGCACGCATATATATGCCATCCGTATTCGCCACAGGGTCCCGGGTCTTCACCGTAAGGTTACTTAACTTACGGCAGGGTGGGGATAGGACTAGCATAGATGCAAAACATATATAGAGTCTACTAAATATATATATATATATATGAACATTCATCTCACGCATGATATCAAGTAATATCACAGAAGCATTACAGCAGAAGCATAGAAGCAAACACGGTATGGAAATGCGGATAATCTAGGAAAAGTACATTTCAATGGAGCCAATTATGAAATGCAATTTTCTCGGTCGTGTGGATTGCCCGTAGTATCAGACCCTAGACCCCTATGAGTGCGGTAAGCGACCCGCCAATCCCATAAGCGAGGCAACCCCAATCAACGAAGTGAATGGGCCATCTAGCACTTCCAAGATCCGATGACTTGGACACCCTTCCGCGGGTAAATTCTATACTCCCTACGAGTGCGGCGAATAGCCCGCCGATTCTAGAGTAAGGCACTACGGTCTCAACGCCGTGAGATGGAGGCTCGTTGCCCTCTAGAACCTGGCCACTCGAGCACTCCTCCGCGGGGTAATGCTAGTCCATGTAATGAAAACCTGAATATACAACGGTGACTACGTCCACAACCTGGACGCACACCAAAGAATAATACAAGCCGTGATGACGGCAGTCTATATGTCAGACGCTCGTCACGCAATATGAATATATATTACATCAAAGAGAATTACATCTAATACTACATACACCGGGATATCCATCATGACAAATTCAACATAACCATAATCACTAAGCACGATTCATCACAGGACATGCAAACTTGCGAGTATCAATTCCGTAACTCGGTTTAATTGATACATATAGTAATTAGTCAATGTCTTACCAAACGTTAGGATGCACGCAACCATCATAAAACCTACGACAATCGAATACCGTACACAAATAGCCAACACTTCAATTTTCCAAAACACCGAAAATCAAGTGTGCAAAAAACTGACAAGAAATTCCATGCTAAAACCCACTCCGGGAGGCCGAAATGAGGTTGGATTGATTCGAAACTTCATGGAGGGGCCTGGCACAAAATTAAAGTCGACTTGAAGGAACCTAGAGGGTACCCACCCCCTTATGCCACCCTAAGATGGCCTGGGGGGTAAGAAGACTCAAAACTACCTTGTTAGGCAGTTCTCGGGTCCCCACTCCCAAGGCCACCTTAGGGTGGTCTTGGGGTGGTTGTCCCTCCTTAGGTCCCTCTGGGACATGCCCGGGGTCCCCACGCACCTTCCCGTGGCTTCTCAGTCTAAATCGAGAGCCCGTGAGAGTCAAAATATCAAGATACCATGAAAAAATTTACTGGTTTTGCGATAGGTTTTGCTGGGCAAAAACCAGCGGGATTCGGAAGTCATAACGATCTAGTTAAGATTTTTGGGTGGGTCTAATACCATTGTTTATTCCTAGTGCCCATGCCACTAACCCGCGGCTAATGCGGAATTCAAAAAAAAATTCGTGGCACTAGAAACTAAAACCCAAGAATCGAACCAAACACTTAAACTAGCAAACACAAAAAGATAGAAATCACAACCTTTATAGTGTCTTCAGTTGCTCTAATTGGGTTGGACTCTAGCATGCTCTCAAGTGCTCTGGGTCGTGTTTGCAAGCTGGTCCTCCTTCACCGAAGATGATCCACCCGAAAGAACCGATCCAAGCTTCGGCTTCACATAGTGAAGCAATCGACGCTCCAAGCTCGTTAGGAATGGAGAGTGAGGATATAAGAATTTTCCACTATCTTTTACTCTCAAAGCTAAGCTCAGGAAAGTAAGTGTAGAAGGAGGAGGAGGTGGAGAAAAATTGCCATGAGTAAGTGCTGAAGGAATGAGAGAATAATCAAAATGAATAGTAGAATGTAGAATGGGTTCATATCCTTTTCTCTTGCAAACATACAAATAAAAAACTCATAAAAATTTGCAATAAAATAATGAATCACGTTCGTCTCTAGATGTCTTCAACCATACTTAATGCCATCTTACCTTCTCACTTGTTTTGTGAATATTCATAAATGAGGTGTCTATCTTTTAGAACAAATTCCGTATAAATACGGAATACAACCCGGTATACGTATCGAAATACATATATGCGTATCCGTATAAAAGTATGAATATCCAAGAGAAAAAATGAATAGTGAACAATAATACTAGAATACATATATTAATATATATATATATATATATATAAATTATTAAATCAAAACTTGATTTAATAATCTGGCATAATCCTAAACCGCTAGTATTATCAACCATCCAATTAAAATCCGTGTAGCCTGTATACATATTTAATCGAACACATGTATGTACCAACATACGCCATCTATATCATATCGCCTGAACCGGAAAAACCCTCTGTGTGGGACTATAAAGACTCGTTAATATGCTGGAGGTGGGTTTAACCACAAGCACGTCAGCGTCACTAGCTGTACGTAACAGCTACCCAGGTATTGAACGAAAGGAAGGCCGATGAGCAAACTCATCCGTACCCCTACTGAGCCTGTCTGTGATAATCATCATACAGTCCGATCGCCTGAGAGTATCGCATACCAGGTCTAGGGGGTTGTATAAAGTCAAGCCCCTAATAACGCGATATTTCGTGTCGGTGTGAAGAACACCACCCACTGAGAAACTGTTGATCCAAATCAGTAATTCTCATCTATCTTGGCTAAGGATTTCTAGTGATGGCCACCCGTGCACAGCTCGACATCTACCCCCAATACCGGGAGAGACGAATCCCCGACGATCCGCTCACCGCCTCCATGTAGCTCGGGACTGTACCCAACTAAAACCTATTTGCACGACTCTTTTGAGCCGTGGTAGGATAGTAATCAAAGCACGGTGGGAACTCACATGAGACAAATGACGATCTCAGATTGACAGACTAATCTATACTCATGTCACCTGAGAACTGCTATCTGACAATAAGTATAATACCATCTAATATGTTCCCGGCGAGTCCGTCCAGCGTAACTCATAACCCAATAAGCACATGTATACTATCTTTGGTGACTAACTGACACCAATGGCTGTGAGACTGGCCATCGCCCCCCGTCGGGGTCAAGAAACGTATACACTGGTCTACTTTGGAATATCGATGCCTAGTCTCGATATTCTCACGACTATGGACATTTAAGGATTTGCTTATAGATTACCTAGTTCTCATAAGTGTGATCGTCATAATAACCCTGGTAGTCAAGAAAGAACCCTATGGGCTCTATCAATATGTAATAGTGATCTGTAATACCACATAATACATGTACATGATAATAGAGATGGACCAAATAGCATACTATCATCTCGAGTAAGACTGTTCTACCTGCATAGGTCCTTCCTTAATCATCAAAATCGTCTGCTTGTGATTACAATAATTGTCTTGAGAGCACTATATCCAACAGCACCAACGTCTTGATCAGCAACTTCTTGCTCAGCTTCAGGAAAGGGGGCTGCAAAAACTCCACTTTCGACACCAGCGACATCAGTTGAGGGGGTGGTGAGTTATCATCAGCCGTGGGCTCTTCTATGCTGACACACCTTGGTTGGTGATGTAGTGGCTCCTCCTTAGGAGTAACTTCTTTTACTTCTCCTTCACCGATTCTCTTTCGGTGCCCTCCCGCGATCCTCTGGTAAGGACGGTAGACGAGACACCTATTGTTGAGATAAGGAAAGGGGGAAAACTTGAATGGCAGGGAAGGCCAGGGTAGGCGGGCGTTTTCTGGAGGCTTGCCTCGGCTTCGAAAGTCTGGCATCCTTTTCCTTGCCCTTTCAGCTGGAGGAAGCCGAAGGGGATGCTCCTAAAGAAGCAGGGTGGTGATTGGTGCAATTTATTGCATATATTTCAAACCCATTTATTATTTTATTGTTATATATTATGTTGTTCCGGGTATTTTTTTTGAATTATTACAAATAACAGGGCTTGAATGTAAAAGGACGGATAATTGTGCTAAAATTAGGATTACTTGCGTACAATGGAGACTTAAGAAAGTTATTCAGAAAATTAAAAGACAATTTGCAAATTTGGAATAAATTTGGGAATATCATTACAAATCAGCAAAGTTTGCAACAAATAGAGGTGAATCAATCATCACAATAACAAATCAGTTGGAGAAAGCAAATCAAATCAAAAGAAAAAAATCAACCTGCCTAATTATATGCCTAATTTAGGAACAATTCGGAGATTTATGCAGCTATAGAAATATAGCGAGATATTCAAGATTTTATATACTCAGAAATCATCTAAATTAACGATAAAACCACAGAAAAAATCTGGAGCCACGAAGCCAATATTCGGCGGCAAATCAGAGGTAAATCAAGTCAATTAGGGACGGATCAGCGGTCAATTTTAGGTCGTTCGATGAGATTTTTTATGGGCACGATCGTCTTTCTATATAGAATAATATGAGATATAGGGTTTTATTTTTTGAAGATTCTGAAGGTACACAACAGTATCCAACAGAGCAATTACATTAGATTATCATAGTTATTAGCAAGTAGATTCTCTTGTATTTTCTATTACTTATTCTTCAAGCTTCCTTAGCCCTATACAAGCACATGTATTGCCTTAGAATTTCATATCTCTTCCATAAGCTTCAAAAATTAAGGTTTGCAAAAGTACGAGAGATCAAGAATAATTGTAAGTATTTTATTATGAATAAAGTTTTCCTTTTTTATAATATGAGTAACTAATCTATTTTTCTAGGATTTGTATTTGCGTAATTTATATGGTTAGATATTTTATCTCTTCTCTTTCTTGTGTTTAATGATGAATTTATTTTAATATAATTCCTTTCTTGTAGTTTTCATCATATAAACTAGATCTTATAGGGATAATTGACACTTTGAATTAGATCTAAGAATTGATGATACACCTAGAAACTAATTAGAATGATAAAGGTTTGAAAAACTAGAACCCTAATCAGGGACGGTAAAAGATATGGTTTTTAATAAAAAAAATTCAACCTAGGTCATTATTCTTAATAATCTAGAACTGAGTTTTTAATATAGTTTCTAAATAATCTTTTATAATTGATAGGCTATTTTTAATTAATTTAACATAACCTATGCTTTTATATAAAGTAATAGAAACGCGTCAGAAATATATAAAGAAAAGAAGTAATATCTTTTAAACCAACAATAGAAAAATAAGCAATACAAAAACCCGAGAACTTTCTCTCTCATAAAAAACCCCACTTTTATTTTCATTTTAAAAAATCTAACTTTTTAACTTAGTTTAAAAGTAGTTAACGCACCTTTCTGTGGGAACGATCCTCAAGTACGACTGCGATATGCTGTATAATTGCGGTTAAATTTGGAGACTAATAAAATCCACATCAAGTTTTTGGCACTGTTGCCGGGGAGGTGTAGTTTAATTACATTTAAATTTAAGTTTTAGATTTTAGTTGTAAATTAAATTAGATTTCTTTTAGTGTATTTGATTCTGCAAAAATTCTATTTAAAATTTCAGGAATCAAGAAAAACTTACTGGAAGAGAAGATCGAGATGAACAGGAGGCAAATTTAGGTAAGATCTCGTTCTTCCCAAAATCTCGATTTTATTCCAACTAATAGATTTTTGCAAGAGTCTTTGCGCCATTTAAAATTTTTTTTAAAAAATTGGTTTAGATTTAAATTTTGAATTGTTTTAGTTTGCATTACATATTTAAAAAGATTCTAAGAGGCAACAATCTAAATCGAGATTAGGTGGGGATTTCATCACCCTTTCTAGGCCCCACAAATCACAACTGAGCATCCGCATTAAGCTATATTAATTTAAAAAATATCTAGATTTCAGCCCCTAAAAATATATCGCGCTCAATAGGACAAGACAAGGTTGTAGGTAATCTAACGGTTATCCGATTCAATCTTGAGGTATCTAGTGACGTGTGACTAGTTGTGGTTATTTAATTAAGGTCCGCCATTTCGGTGATTCGTATAGCGGAACCCTCCCACTTAACTGGCACTGATCTGGTTTCAAGATTGTTAATGAGCTGTTAGAGAATCTATCGCGCAATTTGTCTTTTGGCAGTTAGAAGTAGGTCTAATAACTTGACCTAGGTAACCCAAGATCTAGGTTGTTTGCGCATCTTCAATTGTGATTTGCTAGAATCTCTAGTTTAGTTTCTGCATCTTAGTTTTTGCATATAAAAAACAAAAAAAAAAATTGCGTACGGTGTATGCACGTGTGGGGTCGAGGCGGAAAAAAAATGTTTAACTCGTCTTGATTTTATAGATATTATGGCTGAGATCGTCCTCGCTACACCTACCCAACAGGATAGATGATATCATGTCCGCACATCATTGCCATCTCGCATTGTCTTACCGATTGCTGCCGGTGACTATGAAATTAAACCTGCTTTCATAAACTCACTTCCCAAATTCTATGGTCTAGAATCGGAAGACGCCTATGTCTTTATAAGGGAATTTGAGAACTTGTGCCAATTGTTCAAATTGAAGCAATTAAATCAAGATACTGTAAAACTTAGACTAATGCCATTTGCCCTCACTGATAAAGCTAAGCATTGGCTTTACAGTATGCCGGCCAACACTATTCGCACATGGGATGAGTTTGCTAAAACTTTCCTTAAAAAATTCTACCCGCATTTTAAAACTGCTAAATTCAGAAATGAAATTAGGGCATTTTCACAAAAACCGGGGGAATCTTTTTGGAAATATTTTGAACGTTTTAAAGACCTCATTAAATGTCCACATCACAATACAGCTAAGTGGGATTTATGCCGGATAGCGTATGATGGTATGAAGTCTAAACTTATGATAGAGTCGATGTGTCAAGACAACTTTATGATGAAAAAGGAAGATGACGAATGAAACTTTCTAGAAAAATTATTTGATAAAACCATGCAATGGGAGAGTACTAGTGAAAGAGGTTCGACTACGTCTAGGGAAGGGCTATACGCAGTTGAAGCTACTATAGGGATGCAAGCCGAGCTAGTAACAATAAGAAAATCAATACAAAACCTATCAACTACAACCGTCCCCGTCCAACAAGTTAGCAAACATTCTTTTTGCCTAAACTGTCAAGACTCTTTTCGCCTAAACTGTCAAGATTCTTTTCACCTTTATGAAGAATGTCCCCTTCTAAGCGGTCCTTAAGGGCAAGAGACCGCCAATACTGCATATCAAAATAATAGTAATAATAATCCTTATTCTCAAACCTATAATCAAGGATGGAGGAACCACCCTAATTTACAATGGAATTAAGGCAACACTAGCCAACAATTCCAAAATATAAGACAAGGTCCTCCACCCAACCCAACCCAACCCAACCCAACACACAACAAAGGTATAGGGACGAGAATACTAAACTTAATAGGGTTGAAAAGTAGTTGGAAAATATTGAGAAGCAAATTGACCAGCTAGTTGCAGTATTGGGAGGACGAGAAATGGGCACCTTACCTAACCAACATATAACAAATCAAAAAGATCCATGTGCAAATCCCGTGCAAGAAAATTCTATAATTACTTTGCGATCAAGAAAACAAGTTGATAATCAGGTTAGAATGCCCGAAAATTCAGAAGAGATACCGACTTATGAGGAACAGCGGTCTCCTACCCTACTTACACAGCCGGAATCTATTGATACACCCATATTCCATTCATCTTCTATGGACACCCTTCTTGAGCCTAGAGCACTATATCCAAAACGTTTAAAGGCCAAAAAGTAAGATGCTAAAGTGACGAAGATGATGAAGACGTTTAAACAAGTCAATGTCAACATACCTCTCCTAGATGCAATTGACCAAATTCCATCCTATGCTAAATTTCTTAAAGACCTTTTGCACCAAAAAGAGGAAAACACATGTGCCTAAGAAGGTTTTTCTACCTGGTAATGTTAGTGACGTTTTACGTAATGCATTACCCATAAAGTACAAGGACTCCGGTTGTCCTATAATTTCATTCATTATCGGAGGTAAGGTCATTAATAGAACTTTACTTGACCTAGGCGCTAGTGTGAACTTTCCTCCTTTTCTGGTCTATAAACAGCTAAGGATAGGTGAGTTTGAACCCATAAAATTCACATTACAGTTGGCAGATCGTTCCATTAAAAAGCCAAAAGGAGATATTAAGGATGTGTTAATCAAAATAGGAGAATTTATATTCCCTGTAGTTTTCATCGTTTTAGAAACACAACCAGTCTCTAATCCTAAAAATCAAATTCCGGTAATCTTAGGACGACCATTCCTAGCTACCGCTAATGCTTTGATTAACTGTCGCAATGGTTCAATGAAAATTTCATTTAGAAACATGACAGTTAATATAAATATTTTTAATTTAGGAAGCCAACCCAGTAATTCTTATGACTTATCTTGTGACATCAACGCCTTATTTAAATTGTCTAATTGGGAAACAAGTGACGAAGATGAGTATTTATTTGATTTTAAGGACCGCGGTTCATCATTTGATGGCAAACATGTTCAACTTATTGATGCTTCTCCTAATCTACATGATGAACTTAATATGGTAATGTCTCAAAATAGTTTCCTTGAAAATCAAATTTGTTGGTAGAAAAGAAGAAAAAGGAATTGACTTCTCTTAATGAATCTTTGAAAAGCGAAAAAGAGAATTTGATTTTTTCTTGCAATTCTTTAAGAGAAGAAAATAATAGTTTGATTGAATTTTTTACCAATAAAATTGATATTTTAAAATCTTCTAGTAGTTCACAAGAAGTTTTAAGAAATGATGTTTTGATTGATAGATTAGAAAAAAAGAAAAATGATTTTCTGACACAAATTGATAAATCCGAGAAAGAGAAAATTGAGTTTCTTTCAAAAATTGATATTCAATCAAAAAATATTACTACTTTAAAAACCGAAAATAAAAATTTGATTTTGTCATATGATATTTTGTGGAATGATCATGAAAATTTGGTTTTATTTTTTAAAAGCGAAATTGATTCTTTAAAATTGTAATATATTTCTCAAAGAAAGTTGATTGAGAAAATTGATTCTTTCAAGAAACAAAATAATAATTTAACAGTTTCTTTTGCTAAGTTTTTAAAAAGAAAGAAAAGAATTGATTTTTTACTAAGTAAAGGGAAGAAAATTTTAAATAAAAGAGATATTGATCTTAAAACTTCAAAAATTCAAAAATCGTCTTCATCTAAATTTGTTGCCTATTCTAAACATAAATCTAGTCCCATGAGTACATCTAATCACACTTGTCACTATTGTGGTGCACATGGCCACTTTGCATATTCTTTTGAGTTGAAAAGAAATATATCTTTATATACCAATTTGAAATGGGTCCCCAAAATTAACCCCCATAAACCCAAGTTAGTTTGGATACCAAAATGCACAACCACATCTTCTTTTGTAGATATTAAGAATTTGAAATCAAGAAGATTTCAACAAAGGTAAGCCCAACTATGTGGGTGTAATAAGGTATGTACTCTAACACAATGAGAATATTATTTGATTTAAGTGTAGGTGGTGGTTTGGTTTGTACAAAAATTTTCTTTTATTTTTAGGTTCTTTAAAAAAATTAGAAAATTTTGAAAATGAAAATTAGAGAGTGAAAAATGTATATAAAAGAGAGAGAGGGAGATTTTAAGAAAAATAAGAAAAAGAGATGGTTAAATGGATCTAGAAATAAGTTTTCATGAGCCCGTTTCCAAAAGGCTAGTATCATGAAAGAGTTGCTAGGTTTGAGAAAATGTAAATGGAGCATATTTTTGAGTCCAAACATTTGAACGTTGATACCCTACTATACGCATATGTATACATCTTGAAACTTGGGATAGTAGAAGAGACATGTCATGTACTTGTCTGTAATGCCCTAGTACGAAGAAAAAAATTTAATATCACCAAAAAAATGAACACCGTTTTGCAATTATCAAGGTAGTATAAAAAAATTCAGCGATGGTGCTTCATCACCTAATGACTTAGGCCAACTAGTTTGGGATCACTTGTTGTGCTTTAGGTTTTGTAAGATTAGGATATTATTATTTACGCAAAATAAGTGATCACGTTCGGTAATCGGTTGGTTAGTGCCTCATGAAATATTAGCGGTCGCATGAAAATATGGGAACCAATCCATCAATTTGATCTGCCGATTAAAAACTAATAAGGAGCTAAGGGAAAGGGTATGGGAGCTTGAGTTGAATTCTTCGAGTGTGGGGTTGATTTTATAGACACGTAGGGGTATATGATCATGTTTGGAGGAAAGATAGGTAGGAAAGATTGGAAGAATGGTGAGAAAGTAATTTTCGGCATAGATCAAAATCTATTAAAGCATGGTTCATGACGACTGAAAATCTAGTAAAGTTTAAACTCTTATTTTTCGTATTTTTCTTATCTATTCCTATCTTTGTATTTAGTTTTCATTTTTTTTTATTTTTGTTTCCTTTATTTCTTTTATAGGAGTAGGAGTAGGTTTAGTAGATTGTAGTTTAGTTTAGTTTAGAGTTTGGAACCCTAGATTTACTCGAGAACTAGCAAAAGATAAGTGTGGGGGTATTTGATTGGTGCAATTTATTGCATATTTTTCTAACCCATTTATCATTTTATTGTCATATATTATGCAGTTCTGGGTATCTTTTATGAATTATTACAAATAATAAGGCTTAGATGTAAAAAGACGGATAATTGTACTAAAATGAGGATTACGTGCGTACAATGGAGACTTAAAGGAGTTATTCAAAAAATCAAAAGACGGTTTGCATATTTGGAACAAATTTGGGAATATCATTATAAATTAGCAAAGGTTGTAATAAATAGATGTGAATCAATCATCATAACAACAAATCAGTTGGAGAAACAAAATCAAATTAAAAGTAACAAATCAACCTGTCTAATTATATGCCTAATTTGGAAACAATTCGGAACTTGATGCAACTACAGAAATATAGCAAGATATTCAAGATTTTATATGCTCAAAAATCGTCTAAATTAACGATAAAACCACAGAAAAAATCTGGAGCCATGAAACCAAAATTCGGCAGTAGATCAGCGGCGAATCAAGTCAATTAGGGACGGATCAGCGGTCGATTTTGGGCCATTCAATGAGATTTTTTATGGGCACGTTCGTCTTTCTACATAAATTAATATGAGATATAGGGTTTTATTTTTCGAAGATTCTGAAGGCACGCAACAGTATCCAACAGAGCAATTAGATTAGATTATCATAGTTGTTAGCAAGTATATTCTCTTATATTTTCTATTACATGTCTCCAAGCTTCCTTAGCTCTATATAAGCACCTGTATAAGCTTAGGGTTTCATATCTCTTCCATATGCTTCAAAAATTAGGGTTTGCAAAAGTATGAGAGATCAAGAATAATTGTAAGTACTTTTATTATGAATAAAGTTTTCATTTTCATAATATGAGTGACTAATCTATTTTTCTAGAGTTTGTATTTGCGTAATTTCTATGGTTGAATGTTTTATCTCTTCTCTTTTTTGTGTTTAATGGTGAATTTATTTTAATATAATTCATTTCTTGTAGTTTTCATAATATAAACTAGATCTTATAAGGATAATTGACGCTTTGAATTAGATCTAAGAATTGATGATACACCTAGAAACTAATTAGGATGATGAAAATTTGACAAACTAGAAGTCTAATTAGGAACAGTAAAAGATATGGTTTTTAATAAAATAAATTCAACCTAGGTCATTATTCTTAATAATCTAGAACCAAGTTTTTAATGTAGTTTCTAAATGATCTTTTATAATTGATAGGCCATTTTTAATTAATTTAATATAACTTATACTTTTATATTAAGTAATAAAAACATATTAGAAATAGATAAAGAAAAGAAGTAATATCTTGTAAACCAACCATAGAAAGATAAGCAATACAAAAACCTTAGAACTTTCTCTCTCATAAAAACCCACTTTTATTTGTATTTTAAAAAAATCTAACTCTTTAAGTTGGTTTAAAAGTAGTTAGCACACCTCTCTGTGGAAACGATCATCAAGTACGACTGCGATAAGCTGTATACTTGCGATTAAATTTGGAGACTAGTAAAATCCATATCAGGTGGATGAAGCACGAGTGGTACGCACCATGGCAGAAGATCGGGGTTGGTCAGTTGGCCTAAAAACCTCCTCTTCATCGGAGTTTCGGCAGAGAGATAAGTTAGGAAGCTGGGGCAGGTGTGATATGACCTGATCGTAAGACCAAGAAAAGAAACGAACCCAGAACGATAACCACAGGAAGGTAAAGGCTGGAAAGCGAACCACGTATGAGGCCAAAGAAGGTATGTAATTAATATAATGATCAGCAGTTCTCAGTTGGGTATACGAGAACTTGGAGATTCCCCTTGCAAGATCAAGTTTGGGGAAAACGGGGTCTCAACGCCCAAAGGTAACCGAGTAAACGATGGGGACAGGGATACCCTGAGCCATACCAAATTGCCGAGCGACCATATGAGGATGATAAGCCTCAATCCAATTTGTTTTCTCGTCCAGAGTCACACTAAGTAAGAGATCTCTCAGAACGGGGATACTCCTGTAGGAACCCTGGAGGACAAAGGGGTAGTTTTCGACAATGTCGGTGTAGAGTTGGAGGTCGTGGTCCTCATCTCGATAGAATTTGCGGAAATATTAAGAAAAGGGGAGCAGTTCATGCTGAACGACCTGCTGCCAAAGGGAGAATTTCGGGATTATAGCCTTCAGTACATTGCAGAACTCCGAGAAGTACATCAGCAGCCACAATTGAAGAATCCAAAGAGGGCCAGGTTGGTTGTAGATTTGATATAGGCCTCTTTCGGCCCAAATATTGAGACAGCGGTAGAGATTCGAAAGAAGAATCTGGCCGAAAGGAAGAATGTTTCCTTCAGTCAAAGTGATGGCTATAGGAAGGTATTGGGGGCCGATTTTTTTGGCTGTAGTCATAAAAATATTCCGACTCAGCTAGAAAAATAAGAAGGCTATATGCTCATCTTTAGAAACGTCGCCACTCGATTGCTTATACTTACTTATAAAACCCTCGAAAGAGACTTTTGTCGGTGCTATTACCGAGATCCGGTTCTCATAGTTTTGTTGAGGGAGTGGGTCAAAGCGATTTCGGATGTCAACTTCAAAGAGAAGCTGCATGTCGAGAATAGTAGGAGTAGCTGGGCTGAGGCGGAAGTGAAAACTGTTTGAAGTCGGCGACCAGAAAAGAAGGGTTGCCGATAGTAGATCAATGTGGAAGGGAAGAGGTCCCTAGAAAAAAGGCTATGAGTGAGAAAATGCCCTGGTTTTCCCCCCCGAGCATGGTACTTTTGGATATCCTTTGGTACCAATTGTCCCATCTCTTCGGGACGTTCTTTTGGGCCATATCTCCAAATGTTTTTAAAGGCAAGAGCTGAAGGATTCTAGAACTGGAGAGTCAGCTGAGACTGCACGACGGAAAAGTCCCTCATCCGGCCTCCTGGGGAAGAAGGTGACCACAAAGCCGGCGATGCTTCAGTGGTATATTGGGGGCCCATAAACGCGTAACCGGGAGCATCAGAGGCTCGAGGAAAGTCTTTCCATTCGTAAGTAGGAAGGGGACAGATTGCCACCATGCAAACGATATTTGCCCGTCGTAGAAATTCATGGCTATATAGGACCAGAGCCATGGGGTTTTCACAGAAGATTTCTTCTTTTGGGGGAGCTCCTCGGACGAGAGGTTTAAGAGCGAGAGAGTGATCAGAGGAGGGATCGAAGATTTGGGAGCCATCAGAAATAGCTAGCAAGTCGGAGAAGATGACAGAGAGGGAAGCAGAAGCCTTGGAGAGAAGGTGAAGATTTGCAAAGAACTAAAAAGAAAACTCTACCTAGAGTTGATCCAGGGCTTAAAGAGAACGACGACCAAATAATGAGTTACACGTGTCCTGATCGAGTAGTATAAACAGAACATGACGATCGAAATTCCCGCCATGAAGCAAATTTGTTTTATTCGGTGCGAAAAATCTGGAGATAAGCCGGCTAATGTCAACGATTTAATCGCAAAAGAGAAGGCATGCTAATCATATTAAATGCGGATGCCGCTGAAGTGGTTCACGTGTGCTCGGCCTTGAAGCGCTTTGGCAGTGAACACGTGAAAGGGCAGATGTTTACACAAAAAAGTGGCATTTGGTTGAGTGGGCTGAATAAGGCAGGATAGAGAAATGATAGTTCGGCACAAATTATTTGGGGCCGAATCGGTAACTTAAGGAACCAGATCAATATGATCAAAGGAGATATGAAGGATCAGAATAAGGTCTTACAAGAGATTTACAATCAATCAGAAGTCAGTGGTCACGGAACTTAAGCACCAAGAAAGACTGTGATTGATGCTCGAATCAAGGAAAATCTAAGGTTTCGAACTATTTCCCAACAAACCATAGTCTTATAAAACGAGGAAACTATCTCTTTCTCAATCAATCAACCAATTATCAATTTTCCTATTTTCAGGACTTCTCAGCCATCCTACTATAGTTCATGTAATCTAGATTCCGGTGACTAACGCCATCTCTATCGAGAGCTTGTCGAGACTTGAGAAGACCGGCCCTCCTCGATCAGGCATGCCTCCGTGTTCCTTTAGATCTACAGAAACCAGAGTATGAAGATGAAGGAACACCCTTCGGCCCTCCTTTCAATGCGCTAGCACTCATATAGCGTCGATTGGGGTATGGCTGAGGGCGCCGATGGCCGGATCAGGGCTGTTATCATGCATACGAGAGGTTCGGATATCCATCCCTACTCTCGTAACATGATAATAGAACTGATCTCGGCCTCTGACCGTATCAAGCTTAGTGGTCACAATACAGGGGATTTAGACATCCATTCTTGCCATTGCGTTATGATCCCAGGATTGGTCTCGGTCTAGGCATGACGATCGACTCTCCACTCGGTCTG
The DNA here is from genome assembly GCA_030015575.1 of Agapanthus africanus. Taxonomy (NCBI): domain Eukaryota; kingdom Viridiplantae; phylum Streptophyta; class Magnoliopsida; order Asparagales; family Amaryllidaceae; genus Agapanthus; species Agapanthus africanus. Next base: position 886,227,769 of record JASDDO010000019.1, on the reverse strand, counting down.
GTAATAAATGACCGTGTGATTTAGACGCCCATTCCTGCACTCGGGTATTAAGAGTAGGACGAGTAGTGTGGCCAATGTATTATGATTCGACTTGAGGCTCGTTGTATAGGAGATTTAGATGTCCATCCCAACTCTTGCACTTGGTCTTCAAGATGAGGTCATGATCCAAGGGTTTGAGAGTTTATTTTTATCATCAGATCATATATAACTGTAACCCAATTTTATCAATAGTATGATGGCTGGATGAATTTTATCTTTGATGTGTCATTTATAAATTCTGTACATGCAACCAAAAGCTCTATTTCTATTTATTAAGGAAGAATGTTCTTCCCTTTCTCTAACGATGGCCCATCAGTCGAAGGAGACAGTGTCGCACTAATTATTTCTATCTTTAGTGCAAATCTAATTTTAGAGCGAGCAGTAATTATATCAAATTCACACGTGTGCATTGCACATGCAAGTTAGATTATTAGAGGCATCCCATGTCCGGTTAATAGAATTTTTCTTCAAAAACAAGTTTAATTTTTCAACAAACTGATATCTATCCTTGTTTCACACTAATAAAGAGTTCTAGAGTTGCATTTCGAATATGAATGTGATTTTTCAGATCTGATCAGATACAAGTATGCATATATATTTTTAAATATTTTTATGAATACGTATAGGAATAGCTAATCGGGTACGGAAAAAGATCAACTCCCTTAGAGCAAGATTTCTATGGAAAGGCAAAGTTGATGCTGACAACAAGGCTTTACATCATATCATATGAAATGGGCTCGAGTTTGTAAACCAAACAAAAGAGGAGGATTAGGGGTTCTTAATCTTGATGGCTTTAATATTGCCTTGTTAGCTAAATTGGATTGGAAAATTTTGGATGATAGATTCCAATTCTTCTCACTAGTATCTCAGATCAATATATCTGCCTAATGGCAATTTTAAAAAACCAAAATCCTCTTCATCATTATTTTGGAAAGGAGTGTCTACTGTTTTTCCGATAGTTTCTTATGCAATAAATTGGAAATTGGGCCATGGTGAGAATATCTTATTTTGGGTTGATAAATGGACAAGAGTTAATTCTCTTGCATCTCACTTTCCTCTCATTTTCTCTGCTATTTTAAATTCTGAAGCAACTGTAGCCTCTCAAGGTTATTGGCATAATGGATGGATCCAAATCTTCTCCAGTGCCAAGTTTACACTGGAGAGTCCGGTGAACTTTACGGGCCATTTAAATCAACAATAACACCCATCTCTTTGCCCAAAAAAAGAAGACCACCAAAGATTGGTATTGGAAACTTGTAAATGCTTTTCACATTATCATCCATCAATTAACAAATTACTTCTTCACAAGCAACCATAAAAACTTAATTATTCTAAAACATAAGAATATATAATTTAAAGTTTGGTAATTCATCAATTTCTAATTCCTCTTCCTCCCCAACATACCATAGACTAAATACATCACTGACGTTGATAGTAAACCGATTAAAATTATAGAAGAAAAGTTCAAGATGGGAATTTTAGATTTAAGAAGGAGACATCATTCTTGTTCTTCTATCAGATAATTTCCAGTTTGGGAATTGCGATGATTCTCGTGGAGACTTGTTATTCCAAATATTGAAGCATCCAAATTAAATAAAATGGGGTCCTAATTCTTAAATTAAGAGAGATGAAGATAGAGAAGATTGAGAGAGTAGGCAGTAGATAAGAAGAGAGTATTGTGATTGAAGAAGAAGAGATTGAAACCTGAGTTAATTAAGTGATGGGTGGCATCAATGCTTGGGTCAAGGGTGGCCCACATCTTATGTTGCTAAAAGCCTCTCATCCATTGGATCCCTATCCAATGGATCACATTAGTTAAGTGGACTCTCCAGTGCCAACTAGACACTGGAGAAGATTTGGATTCATGGCAGTTAGGTGTAGAGACCGCTTTGTGGGAAATTACAAAACTCTAATTACATTAATCAGTGAACAGATTTACAAGCATTTTTAGCTTCTTTATCGCCTTCTACTATGGTTGATAAACCAATATGGAGGCTCAATGGAGGGACTTTTTCAGTTAAAACTCTATACAATTTCATCATCACTAGGCATTTCTTTTCCTTACTACTCTGTGATTTGGACTAGTGTGGCTCCATTGAAGATCAAATTATTCGTGTGGTTGTTGGCATGAGATAGAATCTCATCGAAAGCTAATTTAACTAAAAGAAGATGGAATGATAATGTTTTTTTTCTTATTATTATAACCCAAAGAAAAAGGAATACGCTACATGGCTGGCGGATAGCTTCCTGCCCGATGATACGCCACGTGGACTTGGGAATTAAAGAGACACAACCGCCAAACGCCATGTCGTTCTCGGACAACCTATCACGAAGATTCCATAGACCAAACTGAACAGAGAAGACCAAGCAAACAATTCTCCATCCAATCCATAAATAGGTTGGAACGAGAGTGGGGGCTAATGATAATACTCATAAATGGGAATGTAGGGATTCTATAGCACCACACTAGGTTTAGGGTTGCATCACACATGCTATAACAAAAATTTAGAGGGTGCTAAACAATTCCATCCATGAATCGAACTAGAAAGATAGAGTAACAACATGCTAATATCATATACTACAAGTGTCTAACACTAAGTGGGAGAGAATACAACCTTTGTAGACCTCCTCCTAAACTCCTTGGATCGATTAAGGTTTGAACCGGTTGGCTTGTGTCCTTCCGAGACCACGATGATCCACCACGAAATCTCTTTCTACCAAGCTCCAAGCTTCTCTTGATCAAGGAAGAAGAAAAAGCAAACACTTCAATCTAGTGGGCTAAACTAAAGTGGAATGGTGATTTGGGTTTGAATCTCAATTAAAAACCTTTTCTTTTTAATCCTTTCTCTTTCTTTTGAAACCCTAGTAAGCTTTGAGGAGAGAGAGAAAGAAGAAGATGGCTCAAGCTAAACTCTCAAGAGAATAATGAGAATAATGATAATGATAACCTTTACTTAACTCAAGAGAGTAAGAGAGAGTATCATGCCAAACCATGGTTACAAAATATCTAGATATTTTGTAACTTGAGTTTAAGCAAAACCATGGGTCAAAACCATGGACAAATGAAACCATGGTTTTGACTTGTCAACACAAGAATGAGAGTTGAATAGTCAACCATGATTTCATTTGTCATTTTGCTTAATCTCAAATTAACAAAATATATGTATAAATATGTAACCATGTGAGTCTTGCATTACCACCACCAATGTATCATCAACCATGACACATGTATGCTTGCATGTGTGCATGCACATCAACATATACATACACTCATGCATGCAACAAAAGAAGGTTTAAATAAATGAGCTAATGGACTTAATATTAAATCAACACTTGATTTAATAACCCGGTCATATCACATACGACCCGTCCAGTAGTAAACGCCTGAATAAAATACGGTATCCAATACACGCATTTAATCGAGCTCCCACGCATATCGCATATGCACCCCAAATCATTTCGCCTGAGGTAGGAAACTCCTTTGTAGGACTCTAAGACTCGTCAATACGCTAGCAGTAGGCAGTGATCACATCACATGCCCATAAACCGTCAGCGGCAACAGCAGTACGTAACGGCTCCTAGGTATTGAGCAATCAGAAGAAACACAAGCAAACCTGCTAAAACTCCTGTCGAGCCAACTGGCAACACTTACCGTACAGTCCGGTCTCTTTATCAAATATGCTGCATATCAGGTTTAGGGATGGTATCGTCGACTCCAATAACTCAGATAAGTCATGCCGGTATATGGCTCATAACAGATTGAGAAACTACTGATAACACTTATCAGTAAATCTCAGCAGCCATGGCCAGAGACTTCCTGTTATAGCCAATCGTGCATGGTGCAACATCAACCCCTAATACCGGGAGAGACGAAACCCCTCCTATCGCTCATTGCCTCCATGTGCCTCGGGACTGTACCCAAAATCCACCTGTTTGCACGACTCAGTAGAGCCGTGGTAGGGTGAATATCAAAGTACAATGGGAGGACACATAAGGCTCTATGACGATCTCGGGTCTACAGACTAACCTGTACCAGTATCACCTGAGAACTGCTATCCGACGATAGATATAATACCACATAGGAGTTCTCGGCGAGTCCGTTCGGTATACCCAGTCTCCACTGAGCACCCGTATACGATCTTTGGTGTTACCACACCAATGGATATGGGATCATCCATCGCCCATCATATGGGACAAGTAACATATACGCTAGTCTACTCTGGTGAAATCGATGCCCCGTCTCGATACATCCACGACTAGGAACATTTCAAGGATATGCTCATAGACTATACATGTCCCACTAGAATGATCCGCATCATAATCTCAGTAGTCCTGCATCATCCCAAGGGCTGTATCAACATGTACCAAATGAATGAAAGCATGATCAGATGAACATGTCAATACAAAAGGTGCAACAAGATAGCATACTATCATGTCGAGCAAGAATGTCCCCTGAATACACATACACACACATACTGGTACATACACTATCATATAATGGCATCTAGGACATACATATATCCAACAATCTCCCACTTGCACTAAAGCCAATTATTGGCGTATCTCATACCCAACATCTCAAAAAGTCTCTCATGCTGCGGCAGAGGGAGGGCCTTGGTGAGTGGATCCGCGGTGTTATCTTTTGTATCTACTCTCCGAATCACGATCTCGCGGCGATCAACTATCTTCCGGATCAGATGATATCGCCTGAGAATGTGTTTGGATCGCTGATGGGACCTTGGCTCTTTGGCTAACGCCATAGCCCCATTATTATCACAATACAAAAGTATTGGATCAATAATGGTCGGAACTACTCCTAGCTCCGAGATGAACTTCCTCATCCAGACGGCTTCCTTAGCAGCATCATTTGCAGCAATATACTCAGCTTCCATCGTGGAGTCTACAACGGTATCCTGTTTGGAACTCTTCCAACACACCGCCCCTCCATTAAGGGTAAAGATAAACCCAGAGATAGATTTGCTTTCATCCTTGTCACTCTGGAAGCTCGAATCGGTAAAGGCCACCATTTGGAGATCTCCGTTACCATACACCAAGAACATTTCTTTAGTCCTTCGCAAGTACTTAAGAATGTTCTTCACAGCAGTCCAGTGATTCTTCCCTGGGTTGGATTGATACCTGCTTACTACACCTAGTGTGTAAGCTACATCAGGGCATGTACATAACATCGCATACATTATAGATCCTACAGCAGAAGCGTAGGATATAATGCTCATGCGAGCTCTCTCTTCATCGGTCTTTGGGCAAAAGTCCTCAGAGAGAGTGACTCCATGATTAGCGGGTAAGGAACCCCGCTTGGAGTCTTCCATACTAAATCTCTTTAGGATGGTGTTAATGTATCTGGTTTGGGACAATCCCAATAACCGTTTAGATCTATCCCTATAGATCTTCATGCCCGATATGTACGAGGCATCACCCAGGTCTTTCATGGAGAACCTTTATGATAAGAACAGTTTGACCGATTGTAGCATAGGAACGTCGTTTCCTATCAGAAGAATGTCATCCACGTACAATACGAGGAATATAATAGTACTTCCTACAACCTTCTTATAAACATAAGGTTCATCTGGATTTTTGACGAAATCAAACTCTTTGATAATATCATCAAAACAAATGTTCCAACTCCATGATGCCTGCTTTAATCCATAAATGGATTTAAGCAACCTACATACTTTCCCGCTGCTCCCACTATCAATGAAGCCCTCTGGCTGATTCATATAAACGCATTCTTCTAAATCACCATTTAGAAAAGCCGTTTTAACGTCCATCTGCCAGATTTCATAGTCGTAGTGATCAGCAATAGCAAGTAGGATCTGAATGGATTTAAGCATGGCTACAGGGGAAAAGGTTTCGTCATAGTCCAGTCCTGGTCTTTGTCGAAATCCTTTCGCCACAAGCCTTGCCTTTTAGGTCTCCACCTGCCCATCTACACCGATCTTTCTCTTAAAGATCCATTTGCACCCTACGAGTTTTACCCCAGAAGGCACAACATCCAAAGTCCACACTTTGTTGGTGTACATAGACTCCATTTCGGATCTCATGGCATCCAGCCACTTCATAGAGTCACCACTCGTGATAGCTTGCTGAAAACTGGTAGGGTAATCATCATCCATGATGCAGTCTTCACCATCACCATCAACGAGAAAACCGTAGTATCTCTCCGGTGGGCGAGAAGTCCTACCAGATCTATGGAGTGGCTGAGGTTCATTAAGTTCTGTTGCAACATCAGGTTCAATCAAGTTGTCATTTGTAATTTGTGTTTCTAGAACCTCGTCTAGATCTACCACATTGCCATCAGTATCATTTGGAAAAATCTCATTTTCTAAAAATGTGGCATTCCGAGAAACAAACACCCTTTGTTCCTCCTTGTGGTAGGGAAGATATCCATATGAATCTTTTGGATACCCCACAAATAAACATTTGAACGATCGTGTCTCGAGTTTGTCCGGATTCTGCTTTTTGACAAAAGCCGGACAACCCCAAATCTTAACTCGCTTAAGAGATGGTCTCTTCCCATACCATATCTCATATGGAGTAGTAGACACGGTCTTGGTCGGATCCCTGTTTAACAGAAAAGCTGCAGTCTCCAATACATGCCCCTAAAAGGAGAGGGGCAACTCAGCATCACTCATCATGGATCGTACCATATCTAATAGGGTTCGATTCTGCCGCTCTGACAAACCGTTGTGCTGTGGTGTGTAAAGGGGATGAGCTAAGAGAGAATCCCATTCTCTTTTAGGAAGTTCGAAAACTCTGTACTAAGATACTCTCTGCCTCGATCCGATCGAAGTATCTTGATACTCAATCCGGTCTGCTTTTCTACTTCAAGTTTGTACTTCTTGAATTTCTCGAAAGCTTCAGACTTATGCTTTATCAAAAACACATGACTGAATCTTGAGAAATCATCAGTAAAAGTTATGAAGTAAGAAAAACCGCCTCGTGCATGTGTAGACATTGGTCCACATACATCACTATGTATGAGGGCTAAGAGCTCAATAGATCTTTCTCCGTGTCTAGTAAACGGAGTTTTGGTCATTTTACCTTTGATAGACTGGCAAGTCGCATAAGATTTATACTCAAAATAATTTAAATATCCATCTTTATGAAGCTTGTTTAGTCTTGTTTCATTAATATGACTAAGTATACAATGCCAAAGAAAAGCTTTATTTATATCTGAAAATTTTCTTTTGTTTGTGTGTTGTATGTTGAAAACTGTGTGTTGATTAAGGACGTATATCTCGATATTAAGTGTACCATAACCAATCAACTCTTGATTAAGTTTAATGTTCATAACATTGTGCTGCAATACAAAAGGATATCCTTCATTGTCCAATAAAGAAACGGATATAATATTACAAAGCATGGTTGGTACAAAATAACATGGGTTCAAAACCAATATACAACCCGATGGCAACCCCAGATGATACTCTTCCACTGAAACTGCATGTACATTGGAACCATTTCCAACCCGGAGAGTATGATCACCTGTCTTCAAAAACCTACTATTTCTCAACCCCTGCACAGAATTGCAGATATAAGAACCCGAACTAGTATCTAATACCCAGGAAGCAGAGTTTATAGGAAAACAGTTTTCAGTTACGAACACACCTGAAGCTGAAGCATCACCATGCTTCTTTTTCTTACGACCAAGGTACTCAGTACAGTTCCGCTTCCAGTGTCCCGTCTTCTTGCAGTAGAAACATTCTCCTTTTCTCGACTCCACAGCTTTGGATTTGTCATTTCCCTTTGCCTTTTTTATTCCACCTCTCGGCTTGGTGGATTTCTTCTTGTTCTTTCCCTTGGCCTTGGTTTTTGGGACGGAAGAAGAAAATTGTCCAACAAGTAGGGAGGGAGACTTCGCCTTAAGCGTGCTCTCCGCATTTCTCAACATATTAAGAAGTTCGGGTAGTGATTTCTCCATGTTATGCATGTTGAAGTTCACTATGAAAGAAGCAAAGGCAGAGGGAAGAGACTGTAAAACAATATCCGTATATTGCTCGTTGTCCATTTCCCATCCGAGGCCCTCTAGCTCTTCAATAAGAGCTATCATCTTCAAAGCGTGATCGCCTACTAGTGTGCCAGGAGTCATCCGCATCTGAAACAAATTTCGAGATGTTTCGTATCGAAGGATACGAGGCTGCTCCACATACAACTCCTTTGTATGGAAAAAGATGGATTGAATATCCATCTTCTCGTGCTGTTTTTGATGTGTATTGTCCATCAATGCAAGCGCGAGGCATTTGACGGTGGCACAGTCAATATCCCACGTTTTGCGGATCTCCCTATCCGCTAAAGAAGATTCAGGACCTGGTTTAGGTGGAGCTGTGGCAGTGAGGACATATGATACTTTATCATATGTGAGAGCAATGTTAATGTTCCTCATCCAGTCTTTATAGTTTGGTCCGGTAAGCTTATTTTTATCTAACAGTAGCTTAAGTCCAGTCATGGTTATCTGCCATTAGGAGAGAGAAAAAATACACTCAGTGAAAGCTCTTGCAATGATTAGATTGGTTTATTATCTTATCCAATCGATGTCTCCCACTGCTTTTATCAAATTCTCCTGCAAACCTTAAAAGGACAAATTAGCCAGGATTAATTACATTCTACAACTTCGCTAACCGTTCAGCCAGGCCAGTGCTGATACTTCTGAGGGAGGTTCCCCGTGCTTTCGCACGGACCTAATTAAAATAAACCTCATTTTCCCATAGGTATAGTCCCGTTGACACCTTTCTAGACACCTAATGAGTTAGCTAATTGTAAAGTGCAAAATTCTCCCAGGAGCAACTATTGCTCACAGTGGGATCGGGATCCTACTATCGCATAGAAGGTATGCAATCTCATTGCAAGTTTCAACACTTGAAACTCCCGATATGTTTTTACCCCTAGCAATTATGACCTTGACTATGATCAACATATCATAAGTACTAGTCAAGTTCTACCCGTCATTTCATGATTAATTAGACCCACCCATATGACCCTTGACTATAATCAACATAATCACATGAATGTCCTAATTAATCCCATCATATGGTGTGTAGGAAGACATCACTTAGATACCGTACACTACGCCTTGACTATAATCAATATACGTAGCACGAATACTAAGTACTCTACTTCCTAAAATGATGGAGGGCTGCGTATGGTTTTTAAGAAAACTTTTAACGCTTCGAACTTGATATCGTTGTAGAATCTAATGGTTTTAAAAGGAGTGGCTTACGCTCCGCCTTTCGAAATCTTGCTTTTTCATAAAAAACCGAGTAGGTTTCAAATCTAATTCTACAACATCTTTTTAGCTTTCTTTTGTTTACATTAATCATATTAATGCAGACCCATCATTTAAGTCCTAAACCATTACAGAAAAGAAACGAAAATAGAACGTACGCTTATGCCACCCGCATTCGCCACAATGTCCCGTTATGGACCGTTAGGTTACTTAACTAACGGCATAGCGGGACGGGACTAGCACGGATGCAAAATATAAGCAACGTTTATTATATATCATATATATAATATTTCATTCGTCTCAGCATATAAAGTAATCACATTACAGAATATCCACAGCAGAAGCACATATATGAAAATACAGGATATACTATGAGGTCCGTATTTTGTATTTAGCCAACAATAGAAAATACAGATTCCACGGTCGCGATGAATAGCCAAGCCCACACCCCTAGACCCCTACAAGAGCGGAAACTGGCCCTACCAATTCTAATGTTTAGGAGACCCGATCTCGACTCCTCGAGATGGTCTCCCACTGAACCCTAGAACCCGGTCACTTGTGCTCCCCTTCTTGGGTCTATCCTAATGCGGAAAATTAAATAATATATAATAATAGTGACATCATCCTCAATCCGGAAGTGCCCCAATAAAAGAATATTATATACATTTAATTTTACATGAATGAAAAGAAAAGCTCTCATCTCATATAAAAACCCCGGCTATTCATTCGCGATGATCCTGCACATCATATCTTAGCAACACATAATATCACATATCATCAACGTAAGTAAGTATGCGTACCCCAATTGTCGTTGATGTATAGCAATGAAATCGGCGATACATCACATCCTACACTTACTGTTGTAGAAAAGAAAGAGAAAAACTACAATAATTGGAATCGATACTGCCTTTAGACATCATAAATCCGGAATATCACATATTCAGGATTTCATGCCTAACAATGCAAATCTTATATTTAGGTCTCAACCATGAAAACACATTTTCAAAAAAAGCCGGGTAATTCAACAAGATTCCCGATTCTACCGAGACCGAAATATTAGACTTGCACGCAACTAATCACTTTTCACAAAACTAATTAGTGTAGATTCCAATTATTGTATCACATCACAGAAATCTAGACAATGTTAAACGTTTCAATCGAATCAACAAGCACCCACAAATTACCCCGATGTGCTCAACACTTGAGCAAAGTTAAAATACCCAAAAACTAGCCACAGTACCTATGATCCATCCGTAGAAGGCCCAACCAATGCCTCACCTATGACACCGCGGAACTATGGCAAACCCTAAGGTCCAGTCGCGATTCCGAGGGCATAGAATCGAGTTAAGGATTTTGTTTTTCTAGAGGGTCCATAGAGTTACTTGCACGACTATCGAATATAATTAACTTAAGAAAATCCCAACACTTGGAAATTTTCAGCGAGGGCAATGGGGGGTTATTGATGTTCGCTTGAACTGTTAAACATCATCCAAGTTACCATTACAATGTTAAAAAATACGATTACGAAATACTCCGAATAAGGCCCTAAGCACAATTTGCATCACATGAAAATTTGGCCTAAACAAACAATACCTGAAACCCCAAAACCTACACAGCAGAGCACAGGAAAAATTTGGGCAAAATAGGGAAGGGGGGCCGGCCACATCGGATTTTTAGGGGGAGGGCTCGGCCAAAATCCGAGGGATCTTGCTCAAATTTGTCCTGTACTCATATTACTGTGTCAGTAAGCTTCTGCAGTTGTTTGGAAATTTTTCTGGGCACTTTAAAAATTCGACAGAGAAGCTTATTTTCAGAGTTGCAGTTTTGTTTGATTCAGAGTTGTTTCGTTTCCGTATTCCATCTAACATTGTCTATATTTCTAGCTTGGCTCTGATACCACTGTAGAGATTCTATAGCACCACACTAGGTTTAGGGTTGCATCATATATGCTATAACAAAAATTTAGAGGGTGCTAAACAATTCCATCCATGAATCGAACTAGAAAGATAGAGTAATAACATGCTAGTATCATATACTACAAGTGTCTAACACTAAGTGGGAGAGAATACAACCTTTGTAGACCTCCTCCTAGACTCCTTGGATCGATTGAGGTTTGAACCGGTTGGCTTGTGTCCTTCCGAATCCACGATGATCCACCACGAAGTCTCTTTGTACTAAGCTCCAAGCTTCTCTTGATCAAGGAAGAAGAAGAAGCAAACACTCCAATCTAGTGGGCTAAACTAAAATGGAATGGTGATTTGGGTTTGAATCTCAATTAAAAACCTTTTCTTTTTAATCCTTTCTCTTTCTTTTGAAACCCTAGTGAGCTTTGAGAAGAGAGAGGAAGAAGGAGATGGCTCAAGCTAAACTCTCAAGAGAATAATGAGAATAATGATAATGATAACCTTTGCTTACTCAAGAGAGTAAGAGAGAGTATCATGTCAAACCATGGTTACAAAATATCTAGATATTTTGTAACTTGAGTTTAAGCAAAACCATGGGTCAAAACCATGGGCAAATGAAACCATAATTTTAACTTGTCAACACAAGAATGAGAGTTGAATAGTCAACCATGATTTCATTTGTCATTTTGCTTAATCTCAAATTAACAAAATATATGTATAAATATGTAACCATATGAGTTTTGCATTGCCACCACCAATGTATCATCAACCATGACACATGTATGCTTGCATGTGTGCATGCACATCAACATATACATACACTCATGCATGCAACAAAAGAAATAGGTTTAAATAAATGAGCTACACCCGGACTGGAAGTAGCTACATCTAGTTTTTAAGCAATAAAGGTATGAACAGGTCGAATCTCGTTCTATCACAAGCAAGGTAAATTATCTCCTTCTTTTCTGTGGAAAAAATCGAATGTCAATGAAAGATTATTCAAGCTAAATTCTTCTTACTTAGATTGTTCAAAGAAAGCAGCTCCTGTTGATATGAGAAGGCCCTCGTTTTGGACTAAATTCTTGTATATGCATATGTCAGATAGAGTTGAGAGTGTTTTTGATGCCTCATCCTGTTCTTCGATCAGCGATCCCTTTCTTTCCTGTATTGCTTCTTCTGGAAGCGGACCAGGTACTCGAGTCGCAACTATACTTAATATTAAATCAACACTTGATTTAATAACCCGGTCATATCACATATGACCCATCCAATAGTAAACGCCCGAATAAAATACGGTATCCAATACACGCATTTAATCGAGCTCCCACACATATCACATATGCACCCCAAATCATTTCGCCTGAGCTAGGATACTCCTTTGTGGGACTCTAAGACTCGTCAATACGCTAGCAGTAGGCAGTGATCACATCACATACCCACAAACTGTCGGCGGCAACAGCAGTACGTAACGGCTCCTAGGTATTGAGCGATCAGAAGAAACACAAGCAAACCTGCTAAACTTCCTGTCGAGCCAACTAGCAACACTTACCGTACAGTCCGGTCTCTTCGTCAAATATGCTGCATATCAGGTCTAGGGATGGTATCGTCGACCCCAATAACTCAGATAAGTCATGCCGGTATATGACTCATAACAGATCGAGAAACTACTGATAACATTTATCAGTAAATCCCAGCAGCCCTGGCCAGAGACTTCCTGTTATAACCAATCGTGCATGGTGCAACATCAACCCCTAATACCGGGAGAGACGAAACCCCTCCTATCGCTCATTGCCTCCATGTGTCTCGGGATTGTACCCAAAATCCACCTGTTTGCACGACTCAGTAGAGCCGTGGTAGGGTGAATATCAAAGTACAATGGGAGGACACATAAGGCTCTATGACGATCTCGGGTCTACAGGCTAACCTGTACCAGTGTCACCTGAGAACTGCTATCCGACGATTGATATAATACCACATAGGAGTTCTCGGCGAGTCCGTTCGGTGTACCCAGTCTCCACTGAGCACCCGTATACGATCTTTGGTGTCACCACACCAATGGATATGGGATCATCTATCGCCCATCATATGGGACAAGTAACGTATACGCTAGTCTACTCTGGTGAAATCGATGCCCCGTCTCGATACACCCACGACTAGGAACATTTCAAGGATATGCTCATAGACTACGCATGTCCCACTAGTATGATCCGCATCATAATCTCAGTAGTCCTGCATCATCCCAAGGGCTGTATCAACATGTACCAAATGAATGAAAGCATGATCAGATGAACATCCCAATACAAAAGGTGCAACCAGATAGCATACTATCATGCCAAACAAGAATATCCCCTGAATACACACACACACATACTGGTATATACACTATCATATAATGGCATCTAGGGCATACATATATCCAACAGGGAATTCCCCAGATCACGACACGTAGTAGATAACGTGCCGTCCACGTAAGCACACTAGATTCCTGGGAGCTATGGAGCTGGAATAAGTATAATGCATTGGGGATTCCTCGGCGCCTAGCCTCTGAGGTTGCACCCGACCTTTTGGAAGCCTCCCTTGAGTATGTTCCCTTTTCACCTAACCACCAGCCATTGCTAATATCCGAGCAATCATAAAGTTGAGCTTCCTCAATTCCCTAGCTCGTCTCTGAGCTATCCTAGAGTTCTTTAGCTCTCTAACTCGTCTCCAAGCTATCCTATAGCTGAGATTCCTCAGCGTCCCTATTTAACTGGGAGCACGGAACACGAGCGCCCTTGTAACGACTCCGTGTATCTCGCCACGACGAGATCTCCATCGCTCCATGTCCCGCATCCCATGCTAGCGTATCTCGCTATTAATGGGTGTATCCAACCATCAATGCGAACGTGACGCGGGGGCGTAACGGACGGGGAGAATCTCATATTGACTCACTCCAATGTGACCCTTATATAAACCCCTCCTCCAGACGATTCAAGTAACTCGAATTGAATCCAATACACCGCTACTCTGCCCAATTATTCCACGGTACTTACTTGATCGTTGGAGGGTCCTACGGTGGTTTCCTATCCCGGGACTTCTTTTGCAGGTAGCTCAACATCAATAACAACCAAATAAACCATTGAGATCCACGCGTCTAATTTTCCATTACCAATCTCAACGGTTCAGCTAGCTAGCCATAAGATCGACGGAGGACAACATCTGAAGGAGATTCCGACCTCCATCAGTTTGGAAAATTTTGGATGATAATTCCAATTCTTCTCACCGGTTTCTTAGATCAATATATCATGGCAGTTTTAAAAAACCAAATTCCTCTTCATCATTATTTTGGAAAGGAGTGTCTGTTGTTCTTCCGATAGTTTCTTATGCAATAAATTGGAAATTGGACCATGGTGAGAATATCTTATTTTTGGTTGATAAATGGACAGGAGTTAATTCTCTTGCATCACTATTTCCCCCATTTTCTCTACTGCTTTAAATTCTGAAGTAGCTATAGCTTCTCAAGGTTATCGGTACAATGGCTGGATCCAAAACTTCTCTAGTACCAAGTTGGAACTGGAGAGTCTAGTGAACTGTATGGACCATTGGATTTAATCCAATGGCTGAGAATCTTTCACCCGTAAAAAAAGAAGAAAAAACCCATCTCATTCATCTTCTTCCTCTCTCCCTCTCCATATGAATCTCTCCCCCTCCCCCTTCTCCCCTGCCTCTCTAAACTTTCTCCGCGCTCTCAACATGTAAATCAACAATAACACCTACCACTTTGCCCAAAAAAAGAAGAAGAAGAAAAAGAAAACCAAAGATTGGTGTTGGAAACTTGGGAACGTTTTTCACATTATCATCCATCAATTAACAAATTACTTCTTCACAAGCAACCATAAAAACTTAATTATTCTAAAACATAAGAATATATAATTTAAAATTTGGTAATTTCATCAATTTCTAATACATCTTCCTCCCCAACATACCATAGACCAAATACATCACCAACATTGATAATGAACCGATTTAAAATTATAGAAGAAAAGTTCAAGATGGGAATTTTAGATTTGAGAAGGAGACATCATTCTTATTCTTCTATCAGATAATTTCCAGTTTGGGAACTGTGATGATTCTCATAGAGACTTGTTACTCCAAATATTGAAGCATCCAAATTAAATAAAATAAGGTCATAATTCTTAAATTGAGAGAGATTACAATAGAGAAGATTGAGAGAGTAGGCAATAGATGAGAGGAGATTATTGTGATTGAAGAAGAAGAGAATAAAACCTGAGTTAATTAAGTGATGGGTGGCATCTGGATCAAGGGTGGTGTTTACCCCAATCAGAGCAAAACTCTGTTCAAATTCCAAGGCAGGAGATGAAGCAACGCTTCCGATTCCCCCCAATCAGAGCAAAGCTCTACTTTGAAAATTTAAATTTTAACAAATATAGCAACGCTTCAGATTCTCTGCGCTGCGCGCAGAACGCCACGTGTCAAAATTAGGCACGCCAGCGCAGAGAGCGCGGCGCCCAAGACAGCGCGCCCAATCAGAGCAAGGCTCTATTTAAAATAAAAATTAAAGGAAGCAACGCTTCAGTTGCGCAAGCGCTGCGCTGTACGACACGTGTCAGCGCAGTTGCGCTGTGCGCTGCGCGACACGTGTCAGCGCAGTTGCACAAACGCAGTTTCGCTGCGCTGTGCGCTGCGCGACACATAGCAGTGCAGTTGTGCTGCGCTCTGCGCTGCGTGACACGTGTCATGCGCTGGGGCGTTTGCGCCAAACAGAATTAAAATTCTAGTAAGATCCTTCTGTTCTTATTAAAACAAGAAGATTGTATTCTGTAAAACAGAAGCCCTTGGATCAAAGATCCAACGGTAGGGAAAATTCCCCAAATCACTCAGAGAATGATCTCTTTAACAAACTTAACAAATTTATGGGCACTGTATAAAGACCCCTAGACCACAATTCAAAAGATTAAGATTGAGAACATCAAGAACTTCACAGAGAGAACTCTGAAGAATTTGGAGAAGAACTCAAGAGAAAAAAAAGAAAGGTGAAAACCTTTATAAAAGAAGGACTTTTTCTGAACAGATCATTGATCTAAGAACAAGATCAATGATCTTCAATAAAATATATATATATATATATATATATATATAAATAATAACGGTGCCTTGCACTTTTTTATGAACCATTGGTTCTGGAATCTTAAAGATTCCTCTCTTAAATCCAAAATTGGATTAAGTCATTAAAACAGTACCTTGCACTTGCAAATCTGCACTGTTGCGCTCTTGGGTTGGCGCAAGCCACCAGAGAGCGCCACGTGTCAGCTTAAAGACCACTTGCGCTGTGTGCTTTTAAAATAGAGCATTGCTCTTTAAAGTTGGCACAAATTACCAGAGCACGCCACGTGTCAGCAACGCAACAGCGCAGCGCACTGGTGCAGCGCACTGCGCTTGCGTGACACGTGTCACCACCACAAGCGCTTGCGCTCAATAATTGGCGCAAAGCGTCTGACAAGCCACTGTCAGATAATTAATGCATTGCATTATTTACAGAAGGGCCAAGCCCAATTAAAAATTGCCTAACAGGCCTAATTAATGCAATGCATTATTTTAAAGAAGGGCAGAGCCCAAACAGATGCTCTGCATCATTTATAAAGGGACAGAGCCCA
Source organism: Agapanthus africanus (assembly GCA_030015575.1). Taxonomy (NCBI): domain Eukaryota; kingdom Viridiplantae; phylum Streptophyta; class Magnoliopsida; order Asparagales; family Amaryllidaceae; genus Agapanthus; species Agapanthus africanus. Next base: position 886,210,931 of record JASDDO010000019.1, on the reverse strand, counting down.
AATCAAAAAGGCCTAGCAGGCCAGAATGAAATGCAGTGTATTATTAAACAGGGGCAAAGCCCTAGCACAAGCCTAATAGGCCGAAAATAAAAATGTTGAATATTCTCAACTGGACTTAACCCAATCATGGCCGTAAGTCCTCAAATTAAATTGACTGAGCAAGATTGCTCTCTTAAATTAATTTACACCCGGTTCAAGGGTACATCTCCAAACTCCTCCGACACCTATCGTTGTAATCCTTCAACGACGTCAGAGAGGTTACGGATCCCGACAACCATAAATCGATACGGACTGCGGGGTCCTTAAACTCGTGGACCGAAACGTCCTTAAACTAACATTCGTCCCAACATGCGAATGTTGGACCGAGATGTCCTTAAACTAATGCTCGTCCCCAAATGGGAATGATGGACCCCTACATCCCTAAACTGGAACATGGACCACCATGTCCCTAAACTGGAAATCGACCGCAGCGTCATTAAACTAAACAATGGAGCCAATTGCTCTCTTGTCGGATCCAAACGATCCCGTTAAGTTGATCTTAGCCTGGAGATTAGGCTAACGTATCCTTAACGAATGTTTAAGTTGATCTTAGCCTCAATATGGCTAACGTATTCTTAAACCAAAACACCAAACCCAAATCTAAGTAAACACGGATTTGGACTAATCCACGTCCTATGGGCGACGGCATCACTTAGTCTCCGTATACAATCCACGGGCAACTACAAACAAAACAAACACACACGACACGAAGTGAACATCTGGAGAAGGAGAAAGTGGCTACCGCGATGCGGTAGCGCAATTAACTGCAGGGGCTTGCGTCTGCAGGGAAGAGCGTCCCCACAATCAAAAACCCCTCAAGCGAGGGGGAATCTGACGAAGTCTGCTACATCGGCCGCATCCATCTAAACCTCCGATACACGGTGCCATAAATCAACTTGGCATCTTAGGAGAGGTAGACGGATAAAACCAAATAGCATCTGTCCCGAATTTCAGGCAAGACGTTTACCGCGTCTCCGCCGCGTCATTCGGAGGGGAACCGATTCTGGCTTGCCCGGTGGGACCTTTTCCTCTTTCCACTCCACACTTCGTGTGTCGTCTTCGCGAACGAATCGCGGTTTGTTAATGGTTGCCTTTGGGTTGCAAGTTACTAAGATTTGGTCTTTTTCCTAGCGCAGAAATCAAGCATCAATGGCCTCCAACTGCTCGAACTGCTCGAAGTGCCAATGCAACCGATGCTCCACCTCACCTGGAGGTGTAGAATATGGGCCTCAAGCGGCCTCCATCCTTACTATGCCTGTGGAGCAAGTGACTCAGGCCACCACCGGCCTGTTTTTCGGGACCATGATCCCTTCTGCAAGCTTCACCATGCCAGTACCCATACCGGAAGCTTCAAAGAAGTCGGTCTTCGATCGACTTGCTACTCCCACGGCCCCTCTCAACGGGTCGTCCAACTCCTCGTTCTTCACTAGACTGAGCCTGAACTCTAAAGGGCCCGCCAAAAAGCCCATAATACCTGAGAAGGCCATCCCAAAGAAGACGGCTGCTCCCGAAGTCGCCAAGACGGCTTCTCCTGTCAAAGAGTCAGTCTTTTCAAGGCTGACTATTCCGGCTCCTGCCCCTGCTCGAGGATCTGTCTTTGACAGATTGAATATCGCTACTCAAAGGACAACATCAGTCTTTAAGAGGCTGACACCGGCAACATCTCATTCAGACAGGGGGCAAGAAGAAGTTGTCTCTGTCGCCGAGCCAGCCCCAACGACTCGTCATGCTCGACGTCGCTACTAGTGCCGAGTAAGGAAGGCCGGGGGCAACTCCCCCTCAGGGCTAACTCCACCTGCTCCAGTGGTGGAAATTAATGCTGCTGTTCCAACTGGGAACAGTTTTGAACTACTAAGGAGGGTACGTAAGAACTCTCCAACTGCTATTCTAAAAAGATCTCCTCCACCTGCGGAGAGGGTTCCAGAAACGAAGCTGGAGCAGCCCCCTCAGCGGCTATCCTCTAAAATTTATAAAGTCTGGCGGAGGGTTCAAGACTCCGTGATTGATCAAGATCACTCTCGCCGGCATAAAAGGGCGAAAGTGCAAGAAGAAAAGAACCGTCCGAACAAACAGCAAAGGACGACCACCACCAGGGTGCCTGCTGCAACGGCCCCCTCAACTTCAACGGCCTATAAGAGAAGGAGGCCGGAGAAAATTCCTACGCCCGCGGCAAATGCCAAGGGCGGCGAGTCCAAACGCCCTAAGTCCGGGGGCATTGTAGTCCATACCGTCTACATGGCGTCTGGTAAAGAGGACAGCCGTGCATCTACAGGTCATCGACCGCTTACACGGTCAGTGACCAAAGCTCCGGAGCAATAGCAAAAGCTCCAGGAGATGATGAACGCGATGGCCGCACTCACTGGGCCAAAAGAAAGCCCCGAAGCGTCCTCGGATGAACGTCAGGAGCAAGAAACTGACGCTGAATTCCTTCGTCAGATATTGGAGAAGAAGGATAAAGAGGCTGCTGAACAAGCAGCCAACATAAAGCGAATGGCCCTCCTGTTCCAAAACATGGTGGGAATGATGATCCAACAAGATCCTCAGCTGAAGATCCCCCGATCGTCCTTAAAGACGATAGGGGAGAAACGTCAAATCCTCCACCGGCTCTGTCAACAGCCAAGGAGGAGACAAACTCCGAAGCTGATTTGGATGAATATATAGCCCAACAGATACGGGTTCATCATGCGACTGAAGCAGCCGGTCAGGTCGTAAAAACAGGACGACCATATCCGAGCTGGTACGATCAGATAAAGTACACGTTGGGCTATACAATACCCAAATTCCATGTCTATAAGGGGACGGGCAATCCTCACCAGCATGTTGCACAGTTCAGGGCGCTTTGCGGCAACACCGGCGGTGATGATAAATTGTTGCTTCGCCAGTTCGTCGGCAGCTTGTCAGATACAGCATTCGAGTGGTATTCTAAGCTCCCAAACGACTCTATCAAAACATTTGCGGAGATGGAACTGCTGTTTACTCAGCGTTTCGCAAGCGCCAGCGAACGCACCCCGATGACGACATTGATTAATGCCAGAGTGAAGCCAGGCGATACATGGGTCCAATATGCTATACGGTGGTGGAACTTATGGTCAAAATGCAAGCAACGCATCGAAGAGGCTCCTGCGGTAGGCATGTTTGTAGGAACCCTTGATCCGCAAGCAACCATCTCGCAATTTATGATGTTCTTCAAGCTGAATACCTTCCAGGCCCTGATCGACAAGGTAGCGCAAATGGATCAGATGGGCCATAGACCTCCCCTTCCAAAGCCGGAAGGGGAAGGGGAAAGCGATCGTTGTCGCTAATGCTCAACAACAGCCGAGCAACTCGAAGCCGGTTGTCCGTCAAAATAATATGCGTCTGCACGTACCCCTTGAGGAGAGGTTAGGACGTCCTTACTCATTTCCCTGAGATAAAACGAGAAGATTATTCAAGCTGGCGTTACGCAACCGACTCATAAATCTGCCGGATCCAAAATGTCCGTCGCAACAAAATGATGTCAATGAGCCCAACTACTGTCCCTATCACCAAGTACTGGGTCATCCGATCGAAGATTGCTACGTCTTCAAAAATTGGATTGAAGACCAGCACCAACAGAGCAAGTACGCGTTGTCCGACAGATGGAAGGTGAATCCACCGCAGCCTCACACCCTTAAAAGGATGAATACGCCGGGGGAAACATGCTCTCTCGTTGAAGAAGCCCCATGGGAGGTTGTGCTATCAGCCAAGACAAAGAGGATGCTGAACGATCTTCAAACATGCCTAGCAATCAGGTGGAAGAATCCGTTGGAATCTCAGATCATTGAAGGGATGTTGAAGCCGCGTCCAACTCCAAAAACCGATGGTGGTGGCCCAAGCACTCACAACCAGCCGTCAAAATCTTCGAAGAAGAAGAAGAAGAAATCCAAGAAGCATGTGAAGCCTGGCGACAAGCGCACGGACTTACAAAAACAAATTGACACGCTGGAGGAATATAACCAGAAAGCACGGACTCCCATCACACTCCAAGAGTTTCTCAACCACGTCTTTCAAGAGGAAGATGGGGGGGAGAGTTCGTCGAATGAATCTGAGGAATATGTGGCGAGCTGCCATATGATATCCCATTCGTTTACAGACGATGAGAAAACTCCTTGCACTGAAAAGCTGGGGGCAGATCCTAAACCGGAATTTATGGGGCCATCGGATGAAACAATTGACGCATTCCTCAATGAAGCTCTGTTGAAAAGTAAAGCTAATCGGGAACGCGAAACGGCTATATTTGAAAGGGCCAAGCGCCAGCGACTTAATGAAAGAGCTGAGACACTCCCGCTGGAGCAAAATACATCCACTGCGGATAAAAGCAAATTCAAGACGAGGAAAAGGTTTGCTAAGGCCATATCAATGGGTATTAAGTTACCATCCTCTGAAGAAAGCATTACTGGTGAAGTGGAAATGCACCCTTCCTACTGCTTGTATCATCGGAAGATTTCGCACCCCACTGAAGAATGCAAAGCTTTCAATAGATGGTGGCGAGGATATGTCGCTCACCGGCAACATTTTACGCGGGAAAAGCGCAAAACTCGTTGGGAGCGGAAAGGTACGACCGAGGGGCTTAACAGAACTACCGGTGATTGTCGCATGGTTAATGCCGGGGGATCGCAAGTTCTCACGTTCGGGAGCGATTCTGATGAGGAGCTGGCTCTTAGCCCCCTCTTTAAAGAGTCCACCTCGGGAAAAGAAGAAGAGCCGAAGGTCTGCGAAAATATCTGGCTGCGTAATCGGACGCTACCCGAAAAGAATCTCGAACCCTTAAACAAAAAAGATAAAGGGAAAGAAAAGGTCTCTGAGGATATCGCCCTGGATGACCAAGTCGTGGAAGAGCTAATTGCCAAGGACCCGCCAAAGAGAAATAAGGTGGATTACAACGTCTTGGCGCATCTGAGAAAGCTACCATCGTAGCTCAGCATTCTTGACGCCCTTCTACTATCGAAAGAAGCCAGAGATTCGTTAATCAAGGCACTACAGGAGCCGGAACAATTCCAAGCTTTCCTGGCCGAAGAAAAGATGAAGGATGAATTGGAGGAAGTGCACACGGCCGATGTCACTTTTGGCGATGAAGACCTTCTCCTTAGGACGTGCGAACACAATCGCCCCCTCTATGTCTCAGGATACTTCCACGATATAAAGATAGGCAAAATCCTGGTCGACAATGGATCCTCCGTTAATCTCCTCAATGTGCGGGTGTTAAAGAAAATCTGCATGAGCGTCCAGCACCTTGCTCGGGACAAGATCACCATCTCCAGGTTCGAATCCCAATCATCAAGAACTCTTGGGTCTGTGATACTGACGCTACGTTTTGGGCTACTCATCACGGACATTAAGTTCCACGTCATAGACGCCAAGACATGCTACAATGCTCTGCTCGGCCGACCATGGTTACACGAGTATAATATCATCCCTTCTACACAGCATCAGTGTATGAAATATTTTAAGGATGGTCTCGAGTATACCGTGACGGGAGAACTGAACCCGTTCTCCGTGAACGAGGTCCGCAAATATGAAGATGCCAAATACTTCTTACCGGATTTCGAAGACACAGAGAGGTGTCACAAGCCGGAGAACAAAGCTAATGCCACCATCCCTGTCTTCGGCAGTGATACCGAGGAGGAAGAGGAGATGATTTATTCGGGTCCACCCCAACACAACAAGCCGGGACCGTCTGCTCCCACGTTGATCTTTGGCAGCGATTCAGAAGATGAAGTCCACGCTATATTCTCTGCTCGACCTTCAATACAGACATCCGCTGATGAAGAGCAGAGTCTACAAGTTGCCATGGTGCCGCTTAAACATCATAAAGAACTGGATACGCTCGATACCTACAGCGTAGAGGAGCTGTGGACGTTCCATGTCCCTCCCAGGCGAGAAGGCGAAAAGGCAATTCTATTCTACCGCTCTGAGGAAACCAAAGTGGAGAAAGAAATCTGGCACGGCGCGGATCCTACGCTTGACAGGCTTCAGCCCATCCATCTCCCCAGATATTATACAGAAGGCTTGAAGAGACTGCTAAAGCGCCAAGGGATATCCTTTAAACAGACCGCTCGAAAAGCCAAGTTCTATGACAGGGTCTGGAACGTCCCCGGGACTCAGCATAAGTTGCCTAATGGGAGAATGGAAACAATCGGGCTTGGATACATTCGGTCCAGGAAACGAGAGCTACTCCACGGTTGCTACGTCGTGCATGACTTTGATGAAGAAGTGGATGCTCAATGGGAAGATGCTAATCCTGAACCAGTAAAAGTTCCTGATGCAAAAGTGCCCAGTCCGTCGTTCGAAGAGCAAATGGACAAGCTTATAAGGGAAGCTGGTCAAAAAGTCCGAGACGACCATAACCGCGAAATGGCCATCTACGAGAAAGCCAAAACGCAACGCCTCCTCTAACAGGCTGTGAAAGATGAAAATGCCGCTCCCTGTCAACCTCTTATAAAAAAGGCACGACGCAGAGGCAAAAATAAGTCGAGAGGTGAAAAAGGCGCTCAACAGCAACAAAGCGGGACTAAGAAGCCACGCAATGTTAGTGTTTATGCCCTAGAAGGCCATTACTGTATCATACTAGCTTGTATATTACTTAATGGAAGCTTGGGATATTCACATGTATATAACAGTCTTGCTAAACATGGTAGTATGCTACTTGGTTTTTCTATCTTAATATGTGAGTGTACGTATTGATAGAGCTCTTAGGATCTTGCTTGTCTACCAGCGTTGTGATGGCAGTCACACTAGTGGGGGCTGGGTAGTCTACAAGCACATCCTTATTCAGGTCCCTGGTCGTTGGATTATCGAGACAGAGCATCGATACTCCGGAGTAGACTGGTGTGTACGCTTCTCATCCCAGTTGGGGAGATGGTCTGTCCCACAGCCGTCAGTACGTCGTACTGGAGATAGTATGCAGGTGCTCGTTAGGTTACGGGTACACCGGACAGGACTCACAGGGAACTGTTGGTTGGTTTGATACCAGTCGTCAGTGAACAGTTCCCAGGTGACATGAGTACAGCGTAGTCCGCAGACTTGACACTGCTACTTCGCCTCGAGTGTGTCCCACTGTTCTTAGATTGCTACCCTACCACGGCTCAATGGAGTCGTGCAAACAGGTAGCAGTTGGGTGCAGTCCCGAGCACTTGGAGGCAGTGGCGGTTAGACAGGATTCGTCCCTCCCGGTATTGGGAGTAGATATCGTGCTGTGTCAGAGAGCCATTACGCAAAGTCCCTGGCCAGGGCAAGCGAGATTTGCTGGTAGGTTCCAGTAGTTTCTCAGGGTGTAATGGGCTTCACTCCGACACGACTTATACCGCTATTAGGGGACTGACGCTTGCCGCCCCCCTAGGCCCGATATGCGATAGTCTTGGACGAACGGACCGGACTGTATGGAGATTGTCACATCAGACTCAGTAGGAGTTCGGATGGGTTTACTCATCGGCCTTCTTATCGACAACTACCTGGGGACCGTTACGTACAGCTAGTGCCGCTTGCGGTCTGTGGTTAAACCCACTGCCAGCGTAGTAGTCGAGTCTCTAGAGTCCCACACAGAGAGTTTCCTACTCCAGGCGAAACGATATAGAGGTTGCATGGTTTTGCGACAAAGGGTTCGGACGCATACGTGCGTTTACGCACGTATGACTTTCGGACAGTTTTTACCAGTCGGCTTTGGTTTAAGCCAGTTACTGGTATCCGGTTATTGGATTTTTACAGTCTAAAGTTTTTCCGTATTTTTACGGATCGGGGGGCGTTCTCGTAATTGTACGAGAAGCTTCTAGAAGATGTGACTAAGGAGGTTTCTTTTGGATAAGAAAGTGAGTCATGGTGGTGATTCATTCATTTCATTAATGCACATTTATTGCTTAATGACTCATGCTAATGAATCACCACTAGATATTTCATGAAGCATGCTTATTCATTTCCTTTATTCTTTTTTCTTAAAAAGAAATGCTTCATGATATATTATGATACACTCTCTCTCTTCTCTCATTATCTCATTCACATTCTCTCTCCTCAAGCTCTCATCTTCAAACCCTAATCCTTACACCTCATGAGTTGAGATCAAAGGATTAGTTAGACTAAACAATCCATAACCATCACTCTTTATCATCCTTTCACCTTTGATTAGCAATCAAAGTTGATTAGTTACCTCAAGTTTGAGGTTTAGCTTGGAGTTTTGCTCTCGGGTGGATCGTCTACTACCTAGAGAAGGCCGAGGAGAACAAGGAGATCGTAAAGACGAAGGACTAGTATCGATAGGTATAATCCCTTAACACTTTAGTTTAGTATAACTATGTGTTTGGTTATTAGTTGTTTAGCTTCGATTTAAGCGGTTAGTCGATGTTCGTTCTTTAAACTTGATCGTTTTTGAAAATTCCGCCTCCCCACAAGTACTGGGGTGTACTACATCGACTTACAGTGGTATCAGAGCCTCGCTAAACACTAAATAACTTAATTGCAAATTTGTACGAATTTCGAACGGAAAAACGAAGCCGAAAAACCCTAATTCTGTCATGTTTCTGTCGAATTTAAAACGATGTCAGAAAATTTTTCAGGTGAGTTCAGAGAGCTTTACATGACACCAGAAGAACACCCAAGAAAAACAGTCGACTGAATCGACCATCTCGCCGCGGAAGCGCGGCCTCAGCCTACTGAGTCGCCGCGCTTCCGCCGCCGAGTTGGCGAGTCAGCGACCGATTTTTCTTCTGTTGCTTCTCTGTTAAATTTAGGGTTTTCTGGAATATTTAATTATTGCTCAGGTTACTGTTTAACAGAGCAGATTTTGGAGCAATATTGATGTTGTTTATTCGATCGAATTGTACAGTATTTGCGTATTGGATTATATCTGTGATTGTTTGATGTGTTCGTAAACCTTCCCCAACTGCTAGTATGTCGGTTGGCAGGGGGTTGCACATTTCTGAAATGGTTATATCTGTTTGTGCATATAAACTGTATTGGACTGTTGTGGTGTATAGCCGGGGTTTGCAATGGGTTATTGATTAATTCATTTGTTGTAAATGTAATTTGTTGTAATATTATTTTTGCGGGGCACTTCCAGGTTGCGGTCGTAGCCACCGTTGTATTATTTCATTTTACTGTTTTTGCTCCTAGGACTGACCCAAGGTGGGGTACACAGACTGCCGGGCGGGTAGTTTGCCGTACCCGTAGGGGTCGAGGGTGGGGTAACGGCTATTCATCACAACTGTGTAATCTGACTTTTCTTGCAGGCTCAAAAGAAATACAGATTGCTTGCATATCCAATATTGTTTATCTGTGTTCTGGAATGAATATCATTGCGTCAGACGAATGTAAAATATCTATATTTATTGTAGCTATTTAGACGTCACTTATGTTTTACACCCGCGCTAGCCCAGCCCCCGCTCTGTCGTTAGTTAAGTAACCTAACGGGTGATGACGGGACCCCGTGGCGAATGCGGATGGCATAAGAGGACGTTGTATTTTCGTTGTTTTCTGCAATGATAGGTTAATGATGGGACGCATTATCTGTAATGCAAAGAAAATAAACCAAAGTTTAAATCGTTGGAACAATTTAAAAGAAACCATTCGGTTATTTTTAAAACAGATATTTTTAAATGCGGAGCTTTAACCACTCCTTTTAAAAGCTATCAGGTTCCTTCGGTTATATCAAGTTCACTACGTTCACGGTTTCGCCAAAACCATTCGTAGCCCTCCGTCATTTCATTTGGGTATTCAGTAGTATTCAAGCTATGCATTTTGGCCAAAGTCAAGGCATAGTGTTTGGTAGCTGCTGGGTTTTCATTTGTTGCATAAGATAGATGAGTCGGTTTGGGACAGTCGTATTACCATTTGACCAAAGTCAGGGGTATATACGAATGGGTTCAAATTGACAAGATAATGACGGGTAGAACTTGACATGTGACTTATGACATTTTGACCAAAGCCAAGGTCATAAGAGCATGGGGCAAAAACTTATATCGGGAATTTCAAAAGAAACTGAAATTTGCAAAGAGATGCATACCATTTTGAGTTTGATGAATGTTGGTAGCATTCCTACAACATTATCAGACGATGATATTTGGATCCCGATCCTACTGTGAGTATATGCTACTTATCAGGATATTCGTCACTTAACGATCAATGCTATAAACCTAGTAGGTGTCCAGAAAAGTGTCAGCGGGGTTACGCCCCCAGAGAAAAGAGGTTATTTAATTAAGGAACTTCGCGAAAGCGTTGGAAAACCTCCCTCGAAGTATCGACACCGGCCTGGCTGAACGGTTAAGCAAGTATTGTACGGTGAGAATAGTCCTGGCTAATTCTTCTTTTATGGTTTGAGGAAGGATTCGAGAAACAGTGGGAGCCATCCAGTTTAGATAAACTAAAAACCACTCTAAACTTGCAAGAGCATCGTGCTAAAGTGTTTTCTTCTCTCTCTCCTAATTGCAGCGACCCTGAAAATGACTGGACTTAAGTTACTTTTAGAAAAGAATATACTGACGGGGCCAAACTATAAAGATTGGCTGCGGAATGTCAAGATGGCCTTGACCTATGACAAATTGGGGTACGTCCTCACCGCTACGGCACCTGCTGTCCCTGGTCCCAAATCCAGCAATGCGGATAAGGAAATCCGCAAAACCTGGGATTTAGATTGCGCGAGAGCCAAGTGCATCGTGCTTGCCTCGATGAACAATGAACATCAGAGGAGGCACGAGGATATGTCCCTAGATGGCATATTTCTCCATACAAAGGAACTTTATGGAGAGCAATCTCGTATTGCAAGATACGAGACCTCGAAGAAATTATTTCGAGCGAGGTTGGCTGTCGGGTCATCGGTAGGTGAACATGTCCTACAGATGATCGGCTATATTGAGGAGCTCGCAGACCTTGGGACGACTTTGGATAATGAGCTCTATACAGACCTTATTCTCCAGTCCCTTCCTCCCACCTACGCCCAGTTTATCCTCAACTTCAACCTTCAAGGAAAAGAAGTTGAACTTGCGGAACTCCTGAACATGTTAAGGAGTGCAGAGGGCACCTTACAGAAGGTAAGGGAAACACCCGCTATGTTTGTTGGCGGTTCATCTTCTTCAGGGTCCAAGGCTAGGGCCAAAGGAAGGAAGAAGAAGGCCGCACCCAAACCTAGAGGAGGTGTTAGTAAGGTGAGAGGGAAGGGAAAGAAAAAGACTGCAGTACCGATAGTTGGTCAGGATGAGTGCTTCCATTGTCACAGGAAAGGGCACTGGAAGAAGGATTGCAAGGCGTGGAACGCCAAGAACCAGGAACCGAAGCAAGCTGTGGCTTCGACTTCAGGTGTGTTTGTAATTGAGAATTGTCTGTCGATCAACTCTACTTCCTGGGTATTGGATACCGGATCAGGATCTCATATTTGCAATTCATTGCAGGCACTGAGAAACCGTAGAGTGCTGAAGGAAGGTGATATGATCCTCAGGGTTGCTAACGGAGCTAGCGTGGGAGCTGCGTCCGTCGGGGATTATCACCTAGGATTGACGAGTGGACATATTTTGGTTTTGCATAACTGTTATTTTGTACCCAGCTTAACGTGTAATATCATATCAGTTTCCTTGTTATCAAATAAAGGTTATGATTTCACGTTTGTAAGAGATGTTGTCAACATCCACCTTAATCATGGTTTGATTGGGTCCGGTACTCTAAATAACGGCATATATGTGTTAAACCAACTCCAAATTTTCAATGTCCAGAACACACTAAAAAGAAAGTCTCCAGATTTAAATAAAGCTTTCTTATGGCATTGTAGACTGGGTCACATCAATGAGAGAAGGTTAACTAAGTTGCATAGAGAAGGATATTTAGACACGTTCGAATATCAATCCTATGACACTTGTCAATCTTGTCTCAAAGGAAAGATGACAAAGACTCCATTTACTGGACAAGGAGTAAGAGCGAGCGAGCTCTTAGGACTCATACACAGTGATGTATGTGGTCCAATGTCTACACATGCGAGAGGTGGTTTTTCCTATTTCATTACTTTCACGGATGATTACTCAAGATACGGATTCATTTATCTGATGAAACATAAATCCGAGGCTTTTGAGAAATTCCAAGAGTATAAGAATGAAGTAGAAAACCAAACCGGCAAAAGTATTAAGACACTTAGATCTGATCGAGGTGGAGAATACTTAAGTGCCGAGTTCCTAGGTTACCTAAAAGAGAAAGGAATTCTCTCTCAGCTTACTCCTCCATACACTCCACAGCATAACGGTGTATCGGAGAGACGGAATCGAACCCTATTGGATATGGTACGATCCATGATGAGTAATGCTGAGTTACCGCGATCTTTCTGGGGTTATGCGCTAGAATCAGCGGCATATCTTCTGAACAGGGCTCCTACCAAGACTGTGCCTACCACTCCATATCAGATGTGGACTGGGAAGAAACCCCATCTTCAACATATGAAGATTTGGGGATGTCCAGCTTTTGTTAAAAAGCAGCATGTGGACAAGCTCGAGGCACGATCAGTAAAATGTATGTTTGTGGGATATCCAAAGAACTCCAAGGGATATTATTTCTATTACGCAGAGGAACAAAAGGTTTTTGTTTCTCGTAATGCCCATTTTCTGGAAAATCAGTTTTTAGAAAAGGAAATAAGTGGGAGCGAAATAGAACTGGAAGAAATTCCAGAACCACAAACTGCTACTGAAAGTTTGGTAGAACCAGAGGTTCAAGAAGAACAGATCATTCCCGCACCCCTCCGCAGGAGTAGTAGGCCGTCTCATCCGCCTGAGAGATACTACGGTTTTCTCATAGACGGGGATAGAGAGGATTGCATCATAGATGATGATGAACCTACTGACTTCCAGCAGGCCATCCAGAGCGGCGACTCGGTACGATGGCTAGATGCAATGCGGACCGAAATGGAGTCCATGTACACCAACAAAGTATGGACTTTGGACTTTGCTCCAGATGGGGTAAAACCCATAGGATGCAAATGGATCTTCAAGAAAAAGATTGGTGTAGATGGACAGGTGGAAACCTATAAGGCTAGACTTGTTGCAAAGGGTTTTCGTCAAAGACCTGGTTTGGACTATGACGAAACTTTTTCTCCAGTGGCTATGCTCAAATCCATTCGGGTCCTTCTTGCTATTGCTGCCTTCCATGATTATGAAATCTGGCAGATGGACGTAAAGACGGCTTTTCTGAATGGAAATTTAGAAGAGAGCGTCTATATGGATCAGCCAGAGGGTTTCAATCAGAGTGGGAACAGCGGGAAAGTATGCAAGCTGCTTAAGTCTATTTATGGACTAAAGCAGGCATCGCGGAGTTGGAACATCTGTTTTGATGAGACAGTCAAAGAATATGACTTTATCAAAAATCCAGATGAACCGTGCATATATAGTAAAGTTGTGGCCAGAAGTGTCGCATTCCTCGTCTTGTACGTGGATGACATTCTATTGATAGGAAATGACATTCCTATGCTACAATCTGTCAAAGGATTCTTGTCACACAGGTTCTCCATGAAAGACCTGGGTGATGCCTCTTACATTCTGGGGATCCGGATCTATCGTGATAGATCCAAGAGGATGTTGGGACTTTCGCAGTCCAGGTATATCGACACTGTACTGAAAAGATTCAGTATGGAAGATTCTAAGCGCGGTAATCTACCGGCTTGTCACGGAATCACCCTCTCCAAAGAGATGTCTCCCAAGACTGATTTGGAAAGGGAACGCATGTCTATTATACCCTACGCTTCTGCGGTAGGCTCTATAATATATGCGATGTTGTGTACCAGACCAGATGTAGCTTACGCACTGAGCGTGGTAAGCCGGTATCAGTCAGACCCAGGGGAGAAACACTGGATAGCAGTAAAGAACATTCTCAAGTACCTGAGGAGGACTAAGGAGATGTTCTTGGTTTACGGCGCTAAAGACCTCAGGTTGGAGGCCTTTGCTGATTCCGGCTTCCAGAGTGATAAGGACGATTCCAAGTCCATGTCGGGTTATGTCTTTACCCTCAATGGAGGGGCGGTGTGCTGGAGGAGCTCCAAGCAGGACACCGTTGCTGACTCGACGATGGAAGCGGAGTATATAGCTGCTTGCGATGCCGCTAAAGAAGCAGTCTGGATGAAGAAGTTCCTAACAGAACTTCAGGTTGTTCCTACCATAGTTGATCCAATACCTCTGTATTGCGACAACAACGGAGCTATAGCTTTAGCGAAGGAACCAAGGTCCCATCAGAAGTCCAGACACATCTTGAGGCGGTATCACCTGATCAGGGAGATCATTGATCGTCAGGAGATCGAGGTTCGGAGAGTTGCTTCAGAAGAGAACATTGCTGATCCATTCACGAAGGCCCTTCCTCAGATTCAGTTCGAGAGGTTGCTCGAGATCATTGGTCTACGATATGCCAGTACATGGCCCTAGTGCAAGTGGGAGATTGTTAGTGTTTATGCCCTAGAAGGCCATTACTGTATCATACTAGCTTGTATATTACTTAATGGAAGCTTGGGATATTCACATGTATATAACAGTCTTGCTAAACATGGTAGTATGCTACTTGGTTTTTCTATCTTAATATGTGAGTGTACGTATTGATAGAGCTCTTAGGATCTTGCTTGTCTACCAGCGTTGTGATGGCAGTCACACTAGTGGGGGCTGGGTAGTCTACAAGCACATCCTTATTCAGGTCCCTGGTCGTTGGATTATCGAGACAGAGCATCGATACTCCGGAGTAGACTGGTGTGTACGCTTCTCATCCCAGTTGGGGAGATGGTCTGTCCCACAGCCGTCAGTACGTCGTACTGGAGATAGTATGCAGGTGCTCGTTAGGTTACGGGTACACCGGACAGGACTCACAGGGAACTGTTGGTTGGTTTGATACCAGTCGTCAGTGAACAGTTCCCAGGTGACATGAGTACAGCGTAGTCCGCAGACTTGACACTGCTACTTCGCCTCGAGTGTGTCCCACTGTTCTTAGATTGCTACCCTACCACGGCTCAATGGAGTCGTGCAAACAGGTAGCAGTTGGGTGCAGTCCCGAGCACTTGGAGGCAGTGGCGGTTAGACAGGATTCGTCCCTCCCGGTATTGGGAGTAGATATCGTGCTGTGTCAGAGAGCCATTACGCAAAGTCCCTGGCCAGGGCAAGCGAGATTTGCTGGTAGGTTCCAGTAGTTTCTCAGGGTGTAATGGGCTTCACTCCGACACGACTTATACCGCTATTAGGGGACTGACGCTTGCCGCCCCCCTAGGCCCGATATGCGATAGTCTTGGACGAACGGACCGGACTGTATGGAGATTGTCACATCAGACTCAGTAGGAGTTCGGATGGGTTTACTCATCGGCCTTCTTATCGACAACTACCTGGGGACCGTTACGTACAGCTAGTGCCGCTTGCGGTCTGTGGTTAAACCCACTGCCAGCGTAGTAGTCGAGTCTCTAGAGTCCCACACAGAGAGTTTCCTACTCCAGGCGAAACGATATAGAGGTTGCATGGTTTTGCGACAAAGGGTTCGGACGCATACGTGCGTTTACGCACGTATGACTTTCGGACAGTTTTTACCAGTCGGCTTTGGTTTAAGCCAGTTACTGGTATCCGGTTATTGGATTTTTACAGTCTAAATTTTTTCCGTATTTTTACGGATCGGGGGGCGTTCTCGTAATTGTACGAGAAGCTTCTAGAAGATGTGACTAAGGAGGTTTCTTTTGGATAAGAAAGTGAGTCATGGTGGTGATTCATTCATTTCATTAATGCACATTTATTGCTTAATGACTCATGCTAATGAATCACCACTAGATATTTCATGAAGCATGCTTATTCATTTCCTTTATTCTTTTTTCTTAAAAAGAAATGCTTCATGATATATTATGATACACTCTCTCTCTTCTCTCATTATCTCATTCACATTCTCTCTCCTCAAGCTCTCATCTTCAAACCCTAATCCTTACACCTCATGAGTTGAGATCAAAGGATTAGTTAGACTAAACAATCCATAACCATCACTCTTTATCATCCTTTCACCTTTGATTAGCAATCAAAGTTGATTAGTTACCTCAAGTTTGAGGTTTAGCTTGGAGTTTTGCTCTCGGGTGGATCGTCTACTACCTAGAGAAGGCCGAGGAGAACAAGGAGATCGTAAAGACGAAGGACTAGTATCGATAGGTATAATCCCTTAACACTTTAGTTTAGTATAACTATGTGTTTGGTTATTAGTTGTTTAGCTTCGATTTAAGCGGTTAGTCGATGTTCGTTCTTTAAACTTGATCGTTTTTGAAAATTCCGCCTCCCCACAAGTACTGGGGTGTACTACATCGACTTACACGCAAGTGGTAATCGAGCAGTTCCGATCTATCCCTCATAAGGAAAATGGGTCGGGCGTACTCTTTTCCTCGGGACAAGACAAAGAAAATACTTGACCTCGCTCTAAAACATCAAATGCTTACACTGCCGGAGTCTAAATACCCCGAACAAGTAGGCGAAGTTTCTCACCCAAACTATTGCTCTTATCACCGAGTAATAGGGCATCCTCTCAAAGACTGCTTCACCTTCAAGAATTGGGTTGAAGATCAGTATCAGCTTGGCAAGTTCGATCTGTCTGACAACTGGAGGATAACGCCGCCACAGAAGCACGAACCCGAAGCCACGAGAGCAGAACCAGTTCCACATTGGGCTTGGAAGCGAATTCGTACTTGTCACATGATAACAATATCAAAAGAAGAGACCGAGAACATGGATGACCTTCCCTGGTGCTTCGAAAACAGCAACGATGAGGTGATCTCAAAATTTCCGCCAGTACCGAAAGAGCTGGAGGATGGAATACATACCACTGCGGATAATCTTAAGAAAATTGAGTTGGGGACGGCGAATGACCCGCGACCGACATTCATTAGTGAGCTGCTGTCTGAAGAGAGGGTGGCTTCATTAAAAGACCTGCTTATGCAGCATAAAGATTGCTTCGCATGGAACTATTCCGAAATGCCAGGACTAGATCCAAAAATTGCTGTGCATAAATTGGCGATATCCCCGGACGTTAAACCAATCAAACAAGCACCGAGAAGAATGTGGCTCGAGCTTGAGATGAGCATCAACGCCGAGGTCAAGAAGCTGATCGACTCCGGCTTTATCCAGGAGGTTCAATATCCTGAATGGATCGCCAACATCATCCCCGTGATGAAGAAAAATGGGACAGTACGCATATGCGTGGATTTCCGGGATCTCAATAAAGCTTGCCCGAAGGACGATTTCCCAGTGCTAGTCACCGAACTGATGATAGACAATACGTCCACTCATGATGTTTTCTCCTTCATGGACGGCTCATCAGGGTATAATCAGATAAAGATGCATCCCGAAGACCAGAAGCACACCGCCTTCAGGACTCCGCTAGGTATATTCTGCTATAAGGTGATGCCCTTCGGTCTAAAGAACGTCAGTGCCACCTATCAGAGGGCCATGACGAAGATCTTCGATGACCTCATACATGAAATCGTCGAGTGCTATATCGACGACCTCGTGGTGAAAAGCAGATCATACGAGGTACATCTCAAGCATCTGAAGACCGTATTTCAACGCCTTCGACAATACAACTTGAAGATGAACCCTCTCAAGTGCGCATTCGGAGTTTCCTCAGGCAAATTCCTAGGACTCATCGTCTGACACCGAGGTATCGAAATAGATCCGTCAAAGATCAAGGCGATCATGGAAATGCCTCCGCCAAGGACTCTCAAACAGCCGCGGTCTCTCCAAGGGAAGCTCGCGTATATACGGCGATTTATAGCCAACCTTTCACGCAAGTGTCATCCTTATAGCCACCTGATGAAGAAGGGAACCCCGTTCGTCTGGGACCAAAAATGCCAAAGCGCGCTAGACGAGATCAAGCAATACCTGCAGAACCCGCCATATTGGCTGCTTCGGTCAAGGGAAAGCCCCTCATTCTTTATACAACCACCCTCGAAGGTTCCTTAGGCGCATTATGGGCGCAAGAGAACGATCAAAGGAAAGAAAGAGCACTCTATTATTTGAGTCGAATTCTACTGGGGGCAGAAAGCAACTATTCCCCTATTGAAAAACACTGCCTGGCGTTGATTTTTGCGATAACAAAGCTCAGACACTATGCGTTGGCACATGAAGTCTGTCTCATTTCGAAGGTGGACCCTCTTAAATATTTGATGTCGAAGGCCATATTGATGGGGCAACTCGCTAAATGGGCCCTGCTCTTGATGGAGTTCTCGATAACGTATCAACCTCTCAAGGCAGTGAAAGGCCAGGCCATCGCCGACTTCCTCGTTGAGCATCCGATACCTGCCGATTCTCCTCTGAATTGCGATCTTCCAGACGAACATGCGTTTGATGCGATCGACGGTGGAGATACCCGATGGGAGCTTTATTTCGATGGAGCATCTTCCATGAAGAAGCGCAAACAAAGTACCCCTATAATCAAATCGGGGGTAGGACTCATCTTTGTAACTCCACAAGGAGGGATAATGCACTTTGCTTTCTTCCTAACAGAGCCGAGGACAAACAATGAAGCCGAATACGAAGCTTTGATAGCAGGCCTCGAGATCGCCATCGACATGGGAATTGAAAACCTCCTCATATATGGAGATTCTCAACTGGTTGTTAGCCAAGTAAATGGCGACTACCAAACGTGCAAACCAGAATTGGTGAAGTACGGCGAAAAGGTGCAACAATTGTTGACCCAAATTCCCTCCTACACTTTGGAAAACATACCGCGCGTGGAAAACAGCAAAGCGGACCCATTAGCCAAGCTCGGTAAAGAACTGGCTGACGAGAACCTCGATGACGTCAGAATTGTGGTACAAAGCCGTCGGGTGTTCGCCCCAGCGGAAATATCTCCGGAATCATCCGAAGAAAAGGGAGCGACTGAGCAGACAACCCTGCAAATAAAAGATCGGGAAAATACCGAGAATTGGAGAGAAGTCTTTATAGACTACTTCAAATACCGTCGAACGCCCGAAGATGCGTCCTCAAGACATCAGCTTATGAAACGAGCTCTGTCTTTCGCCTTCGTCAATGATACTCTGTACAAGAGGTCATTTGATTCTCTGTGGTTAAGATGTCTGGGACCTGACGAAGCGAAAAGAGTCGTTCAGGAAGTTCATGACGGACTCTGCGGTTCTCACCAAGCAAGCCCAAAGATGAAGTTGAAGATCAAACGGATGGGCTACTACTGGCCCACGATGATTCAAGACTGCCTTGAGTATGCGAAGCAGTGCCACTTATGCCAAATTCATGGGGACTTCATCCACCAGCATCCAAATCCACTCCATCCAACGGTGGCTAGCTGGCCATTCGAAATGTGGGGAACTGACATAGTCGTCCCCATTGAACCGACATCGTCCAGAGGACATCGTTTCACCCTGGCGACGACTGACTACTTCTCCAAATGGGCAGAAGCAGTACCATTGAGAGAAGTGAAGACGGAGAATATCCTCCATTTCTTCAAGACGCACGTCATATATCGGTTTGGAACTCCACGACGGATCATCTCCGATAACGGGCCAGCTTACAGAAGCCACAGGATCAGTCGCTTCGCGCAACAACACAATATAGACTGGAGATATTCCTCGGTTTATAATCCGCGAGCTAACGGTCTAGCTGAGGCCTTCAACAAGACCTTGACAAAGATCATGAAGAAAACGGTGTCCCGAAATAAGAAGGACTGGCATGAGAGGCTGCAAGAGGCTCTTTGGGCATATCGAACTACGTTCAAGACAGCCACGAACACAACGCCGTACGCGTTGGTATTCGGTACAGAAGCAGTACTCCCCCTCGAGATAGAGTTATCCTCTCTACGAGTGGCAGTCCATTACGAGCTGACGGACGAAGAAAATGCTCACCTTCGGCTTGAGGAGCTTGATGCCCTTGATGAAACCCGGCTCATAGCGCAACAAAATCTGGAGGCCTATAAAGCAAAGATGACGCGCTCATATGAAAGATTGACCCGACCGAGGACATTCCGCCAAGGCGAACTCGTGCTAGTGGTCAAAAGTCCTATGATCCCCAATCGCGCCAAGCGGGGAAAATTCGAGCCAAACTATGAAGGCCCGTACATCATAGACAAGGTCTACCAGGGTGGAACCTATCTACTCATGGATATGCACGGTGAAAGGCCTTTTAGGCCAATAAATGGTCGGTTCCTAAAGAAATACTACGCTTAGCGAGTTACTGCCTAGGTCAATGATAGATGACGACGACTATGTCCGCTCGCTATCTTCCTAAGCTCAAACTTTATAAGCAGTAGCCAGCCTTCTCCTGGACGGACCGAAACGTCCTTAAACTAATGGCGGACCGAAACGTCCTTAAACTAATGACGGACCGAAACGTCCTCAAACTAACGAAGGACCGTGACGTCTTTAAACTACTACCGCAGCATCTTTAGGCTGACGAGATGAATAAATATATATATATATATATATATATAATGTATAAAAAAATATAATAAACGGTATGTCCATAAGCAAAATGGGCACGGATGAAAACCCGAAAGGGCTCCGTGAGTAAAAACAGCAGGACTACCGGCGAGTGTTTGTGAAAACCTGAAAGGGAACAACCTCGTTAAAGGACACTTACAGGGTCCTCTCGACCTTGTAAGGAGAAACCACCCGCGTGAGATCCTTACGACTCACAAGGGAGCAACACACTTAGGGATCCCCATGATTCCTAAGGAGAAAATACACTTGTGAGATCCTCACGACTCGTAAGGAGAACTCTCTTATGGGACCCTCACGGCTCATAAGATTTGAAAGTCTTAAGTTACAGAGACTTAAACCTGTGCTTAAGCAACCTCCACAACCTTCGATTTTGCCCTACAAGTGGTCCAATACTGACCCTTGTATACAATCCACGGACGCGAATAAAAATTTCCCTAACCAAGTCCCATCCATGACTGGGGATATGTACGCATGATGAATAACCCTTATAAGTCCTCTCAACTTACAAGAAGAAAACCCTCTTATAGGATCCTTACGACTTACAGAGGAACATACACTTAGGAATCCTTATGATTCCTAAGGAGAAAATACACCTACAAGATCCTCACGACTTGTAGGGAGAAATACCTTTGTGAGACCATTACGGCTCATGAAGTCAAAAGCCTTAGTCGACAAGACCTTAACCCTGTTTGCTAAGCCACCTTTGTTCGACATCGACAGAGGCAAATGATGATTCGCTCCTGACAATATCCCAGTTGTAGCGGTGCTGATGCCGAAATCGGTGTCTAATTTCAGGTTTACGGCGAAGAGCCAGCAAGCCGCGCATGCATATAAAATAGCCGAAATGATGGGGCAGCTTGCAATAAAAAGCAGCAAGTAAAAACGTATGCATACAAAATAGCCGAAATGATTGGGCAACTCGCAATAAAAAGCAGCGAGTAAAAATAAAATAAATAGCCGAAATGATTGGGCACCGCGAAAAATAGCCGAAATGATTGGGCAATCGCGACCTTCGCGATATAAAAGCTGAAATGATAGAGCATCGCGGAAATAAAACAATAAAAAAAATATGATGAAACTTTTTCCCAACAGGTGAGATCACATCGATCCCTGTATACAATCCAAGGGCACAAACAAAGAGGGAACCACACCTTCCCAACAGGCTCCGCCAGAAAGCAAAGCCAAATCTCGACGGTTCACCAACATCCTAGAGACAACCGCGACATTCGTCTCGATACAGCAGACGCAGTGCCAGCAAACGAAGCGAAGATCAAATTCCTAGCTTCACGGTTGTCACGCCCCACCCCCAATACAGAGAGTATTGTCCGCTCTGGCCGAAACCGCACGGTTTTTCCCTTTAGAGCGAACCGGACCCGACCAGGGGCCACTTCCCAGGAGGTCACCCATCCTAAGACTTCCCTGGCCCGAGCACGCTTAACTACGGAGTTCTCAAGCTCTTGTAGTTCCGGTTCACTTAAAAGGCGCCTCTGTATTGAAGAGTGGTATCATTCCATTTATAGTACAGATCTACCCCCTTTCGGAATGTATTCCGAAGAGTCCCCATTGTTCTACAGTGGGTCCCACGGACTCAAGAGGTGGGTCCCACGGACTCAAGAGGTGGCCCCCACGGATTCAAGAGGTGGCCCCCGCCCACTTAACATGACACTTGGCGTGGCACTTTGTTCCGTGTGGCACTTTGCTCTATGAGCAAGAACCGGGTCCCGACATTCTCCCCACCTTTGAACAATGGTTCGTCCTCGAACCACAGACCTACTATCGAGGGACCATCTCTGATACCATTTTGTCACGCCCCACCCCCAATACAGAGAGTATTGTCCGCTCTGGCCGAAACCGCACGGTTTTTCCCATTAGAGCGAACCGGACCCGACCAGGGGCCACTTCCCAGGAGGTCACCCATCCCAAGACTTCCCTGGCCCGAGCACGCTTAACTACGGAGTTCTCAAGCTCCTGTAGTTCCGGTTCACTTAAAAGGCGCCTCTGTATTGAAGAGTGGTATCATTCCATTTATAGTACAGATCTGCCCCCTTTCGGAATGTATTCCGAAGAGTCCCCATTGTTCTACAGTGGGTCCCACGGACTCAAGAGGTGGCCCCCACGGATTCAAGAGGTGGCCCCCGCCCACTTAACATGACACTTGGCGTGGCACTTTGTTCCGTGTGGCACTTTGCTCCGTGAGCAAGAACCGGGTCCCGACATTGGTTTTGACGGTAACTTATATAAAACCTGAAAGACCACCACAGATCAGTTCAACTTCCAGGGAAACCAATGTCCTTAGCAAATACCTCAATTCAGGGAAACTAGCGTCCTTGATGAGAGCCTCCTGATTCGCGTCGGCCCGCAGAGAAACCAGTGTCTCCGCAGGAATACTCCGATTCGTTTCAACCCCGAAGAAACCAGTGTCTTCGGCAAAATCCTTCGACTCAGGGAAACCAGTGTCCTTGACGATAAAATCCTGATTCGCGTCGACCGCAGAGAAACTAGCGTCTTTGCAAGAATACATCGATTCGTTTCAACCCCAGGGAAACCGGTGTCCCTGGTAAATACCTCAATTCAGAGAAACTAGCGTCCTTGATGAGAGCCTCCTGATTCGCGTCGACCCGCAGAGAAACTAGCGTCTTTGCAGGAATACATCGATTCGTTTCAACCCCAGGGAAACTAGTGTCCCTGGCAAATACCTCAATTCAGGGAAACTAGCGTCCTTGATGAGAGCCTCCTGATTCGCGCCGGCCCGCAGAGAAACCAGTGTCTCCACAGGAATACTCCGATTCGTTTCAACCCCGAAGAAACCAGTGTCTTCGGCAAAATCCTTCGACTCAGGGAAACCAGTGTCCTTGACGAGAAAATCCCGATTCATGTCGACCCACAGAGAAACTAGCGTCTTTGCAGGAATACATCGATTCGTTTCAACCCCAGGGAAACCAGTGTCCTTGGCAAACACCTCAATTCAGGGAAACTAGCGTCCTTGATGAGAGCCTCCTGATTCGCGTCGGCCCACAGAGAAACCAGTGTCTCCGCAGGAATACTCCGATTCATTTCAACCCCGAAGAAACCAGTGTCTTCGGCAAAATCCTTCGACTCAGGGAAACCAGTGTCCTTGACGATAAAATCCTGATTCGCGTCGACCCGCAAAGAAACTAGCGTCTTAGCAGGAACACATCGATTCGTTTCAACCCCAGGGAAACCAGTGTCCCTGGAAAATACCTCAATTCAGGGAAACTAGCGTCCTTGATGAGAGCCTCTTGATTCGTGTCGGCCTGCAGAGAAACCAGTGTCTCCGCAGGAATACTCCGATTCGTTTCAACCCCGAAGAAACCAGTGTCTTCGGCAAAATCCTTCGACTCAGGGAAACCAGTGTCCTTGACGAGGAAATCCTGATTCGCGTCGACCCGCAGAGAATCTAGCGTTTTTGCAGGAACACCTCGACTCATTTCAACCCCAGAGAAACCAGTGTCCTTGGCAGACTCCTCAACTCAAGGAAACTAGCGTCCTTGATGAGAGCCTCCTGATTCGCGTCGGCCCGCAGAGAAACCAGTGTCTCCGCGAGAACTTCCCGATTCGTCTCAACTTGAAAGATAACGCCTTAGGCAGCAGGGATTAAAAAACTTGTTTCCGGAGCACTGGGACCCTGCAAGTCGGTCTAAAACGGTCTTTTGCATACTATTCACGGGTCTCACTCTCCAAAGTGGAATCTCGACAAGGAGGGAAACAACCGCTTACGGGTCCTCTCGACTCGTAAGAGGGAAAATTCTCTTATAGAATCCTTACGACTTATAAGAGAAAACGCACTTAGGAATCCTCACGATTCCTAAAGAGAAAATACACCTGCGAGATCCTCTTGATCCGTAGGGAGAAAAGTCTCTATAAGACCCTCACGGCTCATAGAGTTGAAAAGTCTTAGGCGGCAGATCTGAACCTACGGCCTAAGCCATCGCTATTTCTTGGAAAAACTAAGATGCTTACTCTATTATTTGTCAACCATGTTTATTAAGACAGCATGCGCACAATAAAAGAAAGAAGAAAGTGACAGGAAGAACATCCAATTTACATTTGATCAAGCGTTCGAGACATACTCATTCATGCATAGGCAAAAGACTCAGAACGAGAAATAAGACAAGATGGGATAAAAAATTTCCATTTATATTGCCAAAAATTCTTACAATCATAAAAGCAATAAACAAGAAACATTATTACAATGGAATAACCTCAGATCCAGGGCACGGATTGAGGAATTCAAAAGTAAGGCCATCCAGAGTTCTTCTGGCCTTTATGATTATTCTCGTGCACAGCCTCTCGCGCTCCTGTGTGTCAAGATCTTCGGCGAGGCCCCCCAGCCTTCAATAAGCAGCGATTATCGTCGTCTGCTGGAAAATTTGATGCAGGATGTCGATGAGGCTATCCCGCTGTTTCTTCGAGATCATCCCCGACAGGTACACTGAATGCACCTTGTCTTCGGCATCATCCAGCGCATTGAGCGGTAGGGCCTCGTGGAACCCCGGGAGTGCTCTCCAGATTTCTCCCAGCACGACTTTCAAGAGAGCAGAACGGCGAGGGAGCAGCCAACCAACGCGTGCGTTCAGACGACCCATGACCTCCGCACATTGGGCGTCTGTAAACTCTTGGTTTTGTTGACGGCCCTGTGCACGGATATCCCAGTAGGTAATGAATTCATGCAGACTGTATAGACGCACCGCCATAATGCCTGAAGAAAACATCATTGGAAGATTAGAAATGAGGAAAAATCATAGGGAGTTAAAACTCCTCGAGAGCAATGCTCTGCAGACAGGAGTGACTCCTGTCAAAATCAGTTATGAGGAGAATTTGAGGAAAATCCCCTAAGAACATTGAAAGCTTTGCTCTGAAAAGATGATATAATAATAATAATAGTACCAAATGTCATCTTTAACTTCCAAGATCCATGAAGAATTCTTAAGAGTTCTTCTATATGATTTGGAAGGAGCAAAGCTCCATTAATGAATTAAGAAAATCCAAGGAAAATCTTTCAGAGAGCAGAGCTCTATTAATGGAACCCTAATAGGGTTCTCCTTAGTCCTCTTTAGACCCCTTTAGAGCAAAGTTCTGCTAAGTGAAACCCTAAATGGATTTTCTTTAGATAAGGGATCTATTGAGAGCAAGACTCTTAAAATTGATTTAATTTAATCCAAATTAATTTTTTACCTAAAATTCTCTAAAGTTTGAACTTTTAAAAGTGTTTAAACAAAAGAGCAGGGCTCTGAGATTCTGAAAGTAAAATTTTTGGAGATGATGATCATCTGTGGAGGACCAAAGGTCCTATTTATAGGCATCAAATGCCCTTTCAACTTCCAAAAGTTGCCGCAACGATTAGAATTCTGCCACCGTCGCACTCGCGTTTGGGGCCACGTAAGCGCAACGGTGGGGGGGCATTTGTTTACCCCAATCAGAGCAAAGCTCTGTTCAAATTCCAAGGTGGGAGATGAAGCAACGCTTCCGATCCCCCCCAATCAAAGCAAAGCTCTACTTTGAAAATTTAAATTTTAATAAATGAAGCAACGCTTCAGATCCTCTGCGCTGCGCGCAGGACGTCACGTGTCAAAATCAGGCATGCCGGCGTAGAGAGCGCGGCGCCCGAGACAGCGCACCCAATCAGAGCAAGGCTCTATTTAAACAAAAATTAAAGGAAGCAACGCTTCAGTTGCGCAAGCGCTGCGCTGTACGATACGTGTCAACGCAGTTGCGCAAGCGCTGCGCTGCGTGACACGTGTCAGCGCAGTTGCGCAAACGCAGTTTCGCTGCGTTGTGCGCTGCGCGACACGTGGCAGCGCAGTTTTGCTTGTGCATTTGCGCTGCGCTCTGCGCTGCGTGACACGTGTCATGCGCTGGGGCGTTTGCGCCAAACAGAATTAAAATTCTAGTAAGATCCTTCTGTTCTTGTTAAAACAAGAAGATTGTCTTCTGAAAAACAG
Organism: Agapanthus africanus; assembly: GCA_030015575.1. NCBI lineage: Eukaryota > Viridiplantae > Streptophyta > Magnoliopsida > Asparagales > Amaryllidaceae > Agapanthus > Agapanthus africanus. The sequence continues at coordinate 886,184,516 of JASDDO010000019.1, read as the reverse complement.
AAGCCCTTGGATCAAAGATCCAACGGTGGGGAAAATTCCCCAAATCACTCAGAGAATGATCTCTTTAACAAACTTAACAAATTTATGGGCACTATATAAAGACCCCTAGACCCCAATTCAAAAGATCAAGATTGAGAACTTCACAGAGAGAACTCTGAAGAATTTGGAGAAGAACTCAAGAAAAAAAGAAAGAAAGGTGAAAACCTTTATAAAAGAAGGACTTTTTCTGAACAGATCATCGATCTAAGAACAAGATCAATGATCTTCAATAATATATATATATATAATTTTAGTGCCTTACACTTTTTTATGAACCATTGGTTCTGGAATCTTAAAGATTCCTCTCTTAAATCCAAAATTGGATTAAGTCATTAAAACAGTGCCTTGCACTTGCAAATTTGCACTGTTGCGCTCTTGGGTTGGTGCAAGCCACCAGAGAGCGCCACGTGTCAGCTCTAAGACCACTTGCGCTGTGCGCTTTTAAAATAGAGCATTGCTCTTTAAAGTTGGCGCAAATTACCAGAGCGCGCCACGTGTCAGCAACGCAACAGCGCTGTGCACTGCGCTTGCGTGACACGTGTCACCACCACAAGCGCTTGCGCTCAATAATTGGCGCAAAGCGTCTGACAAGCCACTGTCAGATAATTAATGCACTGCATTATTTACAGAAGGGCCAAGCGCAATTAAAATTGCCTAACAGGCCTAATTAAATGCAATGCATTATTTTAAAGAAGGGCAGAGCCCAAACAGATGCTCTGCATCATTTATAAAGGGACAGAGCCCAAATCAAAAAGGCCTAGCAGGCCAGAATGAAATGCAGTGCATTATTAAACAGGGGCAAAGCCCTAGCACAGGCCTAATAGGCCGAAAATAAAAACGTTGAATATTCTCAACTGGACTTAACCCAATCATGGCCGTAAGTCCTCAAATTAAATTGACTGAGCAAGATTGCTCTCTTAAATCAATTTACACCCGGTTCAAGGGTATATCTCCGAACTCCTCCGACACCTATCGTTGTAATCCTTCAACGACGTCAGAGAGGTGACGGGTCCCGACAACCATACATCGATACGAACTGCGGGGTCCTTAAACTCGTGGACCGAAACGTCCTTAAAGTAACATTCGTCCCAACATGGGAACGTTGGACCGAAATGTCCTTAAACTAATGCTCGTCTCCAAATGGGAATGATGGACCCCTACGTCCCTAAACTGGAACATGGACCACCATGTCCCTAAACTGGAAATCGACCGCAACGTCATTAAATTAAACAATGGAGCCAATTGCTCTCTTGTCGGATCCAAACGATCCCGTTAAGTTGATCTTAGCCTGGAGATTAGGCTAACGTATCCTTAACGAACGTTTAAGTTGATCTTAGCCTCAATATGGTTAACGTATTCTTAAATCAAAACACCAAACCCAAATCTAAGTAAACACGGATTTGGACTAATCCACGTCCTACGGGCGACGACATCACTTAGTCTCCGTATACAATCCACGGGCAACCACAAACAAAACAAACACACACGACACGAAGTGAACATCTGGAGAAAGAGAAAGTGGCTACCGCGATGCGGTAGCGTAATTAACTGCAGGGGCTTGCGCCTGCAGGGAAGAGCGTCCCCACAATCAAAAACCCCTCAAGCGAGGGGGAATCTGACGAAGTCTGCTACATCGGACGCATCCATCTAAACCTCTGATACACGGTACCATAAATCAACTTGGCATCTTCGGAGAGGTGGACGGATAAAACCAAATAGTATCTGCCCCGAATTTCAAGCAAGACGTTTACCGCGTCTCCGCCGCGTCACTCGGAGGGGAACAGGTGGCCCACATCTTATTTGCTAAAAGCCTATCATCCATTGGATCCCTATCCAATAGGTCACATTAGTTAACTGGACTCCCCAGTGCCAACTAGGCACTGGAGAAGATTTGGATCCATGGCAGTTGGGTGTGGAAACCACTTTGCAAGAAATTACGAAACTGTAATTACATTAATCAGTGGATAGATTTACTAGCCTTTTAGCTTCTTTCTCGCCTTCTACTATGGTTGATAAACCAATATGGAGGCTCAATGGAAGGACTTTTCAGTTAAAACTCTATGCATTTTCATTATCACTAAGCATTTCTTTTCCTTGCTACTTTAAGATCTGGACTACTGTGGCTCCACTGAAGATCAAATTATTCATGTGGTTGTTGGCATGGGATAGAATGTTATCTAAAGCTAAATTAGCTAAAAGAGGATGAAATGATAATGTTTTTTTCTTTACTATTATAACCCAAAGAAAACGGAATACGCCACGTAGCTGGCGGACAGCTTCCTGCCCGATGATACTCCACATGGACTTGGGGATCAAAGAGACACAACCGACAAAAGCCTTATCGCTCCCGGACAACCTACCACGAAAATTCCTCAGACCAAGCAGAACAGAGAAGACCAAGCAGACCATTCTCGACCCGACCAATAAATAGGTCGGAACGAGAGTGGAGGGATAATGTGGATACTCATAAGTGGGAATTCCTCAGATCACAACACGTAGCAGATGACGTGTTATCCACGTAAGCCAACTAGATTCCTAGGGGCTATGGAGCTAGAATAAGTGTGATGCATTAGGGACATCTCTCGGTGCCTAGCCTCCTAGGTTGCACCCGACCTTTTGGAAGCCTTCCCTGAGTATTGTCATGTCCCGCTTCCCAAGATACCAAAACTTCGGGACGTAACTCGGCCAGCCATGCTACCTATGGTAAGAAAACGTCTTTCTATAATCACATTAAGCCTGTCAATCAGTAATCAAGAACAAATAATCTAACTATCTATCTCTAAACATGTCCAATAATCACGATAAACAATAACAGGAAACGATAGTGGAAGCAGTAAAAATCTAATGAAATAAGAGAATACCTAAACCATAAATAAGAACTATATCAGTGGAATGATCCTCACTGATCGGCGATCCTGTCGAAATACTCACGATTCTCATGTGCTAAAATCAAGTATCCAGTCCATACAAAACTCAGACGTCAATGCGTCATAAATATTATAATAATAATAATAATAAAGTGAATAGTGTGCTATATAGGATGTTACGTGTAAAATAAGGTATGAATATAAATAAAACAATCACAGGTGTTATAACAGCAGGCTATAGGTATTCAAACATGTCATGTATATCCTATGGTCTGTGTTTCTAAGTTAACCATCCAACAGGTATTTGAAACCAATGAATGTACTCCTCCATGTAACTTAAAATTATATATCATGTTACCTCCCGGGACCACGGACCAAGATATATACCGTTACCCCCCGGGATCACGGATCAAGATGTATGAATCAAGAATGATTCGGTTCCGTTACCCTCCGGAACCACGTAAACATATAATATTCCTTTAAGTTACACTTCAGTTACACTTTTGATTTCCCCATTTTCCCAGGTTTCGTTTTCCAAGTCAGGTATGAATATTATCTACCTAATTCCAATACAGGAGCAGGCAGATACAGGTTATGTTTATCTAGACAACAGATCACATCCATCAGGACGACAAGTCAGGATTCTTGGTATCGGAAAGTATTACAGGTAAATAGGTACAAGAAAGATAGCAATATCAGTAACGAGATAATGGTTTATAAGCATGTCAAGGTAGTATATTAAATTAGATAAAGTGTTTATTTGTAATAATATCGTGCAAACTGATCATGATGAAATACAATCATAACCCTTATCTGGGTGCTATAAATAGTGTAACGAAAAATAAACCATATTAATTCCTACACTTCATTATAAACTACAATTTATAAAACTTGTTATTATTAACTGATCAACGATATACAGATTATAGATATAAACAGTATAATAGTAATAATAATTAATGTTACGATGATATACGTATATAGATATAACTATAGCATGTAGCAAGTTGTAAACTTGCCTCGGTCTCGACGAATACAAATACGAACGCGAACAGACACAGAGCGACGAGAAAACCCGAAGCGCTCCAAGCTTACCCTCTGTTGGGTGCCTCATTCACTACAAAAACTCATACCGCTCTAGAACAAAGGTAGATCGCACTATCAACCTACTGACTTTCCAAATTATAGTATGCCCTCAATGATCCATATTTTCTAAGCATAAAAATAGCACCAACTCGTCAAAAGTTCATCAAACTGATATCATGCTGTAATACTTTGACAATTCTTTGAGAATCTTTTTAAATTCCAGTCATGCTTTATAGCTATTTGCATTCCGCAGAAAGAAAAACTTGTAGTATTTGAAACAACAAGTGGAATTTTTTTCAAGAATTCTAACTTTGTTTAGAATAATATAAAATATATCATTAAAGAAGTTCAATATGTATGTTCATGGACATGCATATTCATAAACGTACATAATATCATGGTATTATATATATATAGTTTTATATATAACTAATAATATTTAAAAGATATTACAAATTTTCGATCCGTCTCTACTAAATCTCAAGAAAATATATTGGAAATAATTTATAGATATGTAGCCCCCTTAAACCATAAATCTAAGGGTTAAAAGAAAATATTTCAATCTAATATCACACCCAATATCTTAGAATGTTAGGATTTAGGTGTAATAGATAATAGTCAATAAAATAACATAAGATGTTCAAATAAGATAAGACATGCTGAAAATTAATATATATAAATATCCATGAAGTATGGGTACCAGAAAAATATATACATATAATTTAAATATAATATATATGTTGTTTAAGATTCATATAGATTTAGTCTATGAATAAATATTAATAAAAGATATTCTAGCACCATAACGGATTTCACGCAGGCGGGTCAGGTCCAATAAACATATATACTAACCAAACCAATCACAATCCAAATAATAAATAATAACAAATTTCAAAATACCAAATAATATCGTTAAATAATGTACGAAGTCACATCCCGCTTCCCAAGATACCAAAATTTCAGAACGTAATTCGGCCAGCCATACTACCTATTGTAAGGAAACGTCCTTCCATAATCACATTAAGGCTGTCAATCAGTAATCAAGAAAAAATAATCTAACTATCCATCTCTAAACATGTCCAATAACCACGATAACAATAACAGGAAACGATAGTGGAAGCAGTAAAGATCTAATAAAATAAGAGATTGCCTAAACCATAAATAAGAACTATATCGGTGGAATGATCCTCACTAATCGACGATCCTGTCGAAATACTCGCGATTCTCATGTGCTAAAGTTAAGTATCTGGTACATGCAAAAACCAGACGTCAGTGCGTTATAAATATCATAATAATAATAATAAACTTAATAGTGTGATATATATGATGTCACGTGTAAAATAAGGTATGGGTATAAATAAAACAATCATAGGTGTTTTAACAGCGGGCTATAGGTATTCAAACATGTCATGTATATCCTAAGGTCTGTGTTTCTAGGTTAACTATCCTATGGGTATTTGAAACAAATGAATGTACTCTTCCGTGTAACTCAAAATTATATATCCTGTTACACCCCGGGACCACGGACCAAGATATATCTTGTTACCCTCCGAGATCACGGATCAAGATGTATGAATCAAGAATGATTCTGTTCCGTTACCTCCCGGAACCACTGAAACATGTAATATCCTTTTAAGTTACACTTCAGTTACACTTTTGATTTCCCCATTTTTCCAGTTTTCGTTTTTCAAGTCAGGTATGAATAATATCTATCTAATACTAACAAAAGAGTAGATAGATACAGATTATGTCTATCTAGATAACAGGTCACGTCAATCAGGACAACAAGTCAGAATTGTTGGTATCGGTAAGTATTACAGGTAAATAGGTACAAGCAAGATAACAATGTCAGTAATAAGATAACGGTTTATAAGCATGTCAAGGTAGATAAAGTGTTTATTTGTAATAATATTGTGCAAACAAATCATGATGAAATATAGTCGTAACCTTTATCTAGGTGCGATAAATAGTGTAACGAAAAATAAACCATATTAATTCCTACACTTCATTATAAACTACAATTTATAAAACTTGTTATTATTAACTAATCAACGATATATAGATTAAAGATATAGACGGTATAATAGTAATAATAAGTAATCTTACGACAATATACGTATATAGATATAACTATAGCATGTAACAAGTTATAAACTTGCCTCGGTCTCAACGAATACAAATACGAACATGAACGGACACAGAACGAAAGAAAACCCGAAGCACTCTAAGCTTACCTTCTGTTGGGTTTCTCCTTCACTACAAAAACTTATACCGCACTAGAACAAAGGTAGATTGCACTATCAACCTACCGACATTCCAAATTATAGTATACCTTTAATGGTCCATATTTTTTGGGCATAAAAATAGCACCAACTCGTCAAAGGTTCATCAGACTGATATCATCCTATAATACTTCGATGATTCTTTGAGAATCTTTCCAAATTCCAGTCATGCTTTATAGTTGTTTACATTCGGCAAAAATAAAATCTTGTAGCATTTGAGACAACAAGTGGAATTTTTATCAAGAATTCTAACTTTGTTTAGAATAATATAAAATATAACATTGGAGAAGTTTAACGTGTATGTTCATGGTCATGCCTATTCATAAACCTACATAGTATCATAGTATATATATATATATATATATATATATATATATATATATATATATATATATATAACTAATAATATTTAAAAGATATTACAAATCTCCGATCCATCTCTACTAAATCTCAAGAAAATATATTGGAAATAATTTATAGATGAGTAGCCCCCTTAAACCATAAATCTAAGAGTTAAAAGAAAATATTCCAATCTAATATCACACCCAATATTTTAGAATGTTAGGATTTATGTGTAATAGATAATAGTCAATAAAATAACGCAAGATGTTCAAATAAGATAAGACATGCTGAAAATTAATATATGTAAATATCCATGAAGTATGGCTACCAGAAAAATATATACATATAATTTAAATATTATATATTTGTTGTTTAAGATTCATATAGATTTAGTTTATAGATAAATTTTAATAAAAGATACTCTAGCACAATAACGGGTTTCATGTAAGCCGGTTGGATCCGATAAACATATATCTAACCAAATCAATCATAATCCAAATAATAAATAAAAACAAAATACTAAATACTAAATAATATCATTAAATAATGTATGATTGCACTAGGGTGTTACATTATACCCAACTGCAAAAGAATTTCGTCCTTGAAATTCACGAAATAGGAAAAAGACAAGAACAATGAAGATACAGATTTAAGAAAAATGGTGTGGAAACTTTTGTCGAACTTCGTCTTCGCGTTCCCAAGTAGATTCTCTATGTGAACGATTTCCCCATGAAACATGAACTAGAAGGATCACTCAATTCTTGAAAACCTTTTCTCGTCGAATCACAATAACTATCGGTTACTCTTCATAAGTCAAATTCTCGCTTACTGTCAATTCCGAGTAGTACAAGGACGTGTGTCTTATCTCAAACATACTTGCGAAATTGAGATATATGAAATACGTCATGCGCACCTATCAAGGACGGTGGTAAAGCCAATCGATAAGCCACTTCTCTAATATGTTCAATGATATCGAAAAGCCCCACGAATCGAGAACTAAGGTTGCCTTGACTACAAAACAGGATTAGTCTCCTAGTCAGTGATATCTTCAAGAACACATGATCACTAACAGAAAACTCTAATGGTCTTCTTTCAGTATCTGCCCAACTTTTCTGTCGATCTTGTGACACCTTCATATGATCACGAATCAAGTTAACTTTCTCTACAGTTTGCACAATCAGTTCTGGTCCCAACAATCTTCTTTCTCTAATATCATCTCAACATACTGGCGAGACACACATACGACCGTACAAAACTTCGAATGGAGCCATCTGTATAATCGCTTGAAAATAGTTATTGTACGAGAACTCCACTAAATGTAAATGATCCCCCCACGAACCCTTAAAGTCTAACATGCAAATTCTCAACATATCTTTGTTTCGCCCAATCAGAGCAAAGCTCTGTTGAAATTCAAAATTCAAAATTTTGAAGCAACGCTTCAAATCTCGGGCGCAACGCGCCACATGTCAGGCGCTGATACGTCAGCGCAGCGCCCAAGAAGGCGCGCCCAATCAGAGCAAAGCTCTATTAAAGGAAGCAACGCTTCAGTTGCGCAGGCGCTGCGTTGCGCGACACGTGTCAGTGCAGTTGCGCTTTGCGCTGCGCGACACGTGTCAGCGCAGTTGCGCTGCGCTGTGCGCTGCGCGACACGTGTCACGCCCTGGGGCATCTGCGCCAAACAGAATTAAAATTCTAAGAAATCTTTTCTTTTCTTGTTAAAACAAAAAGATTTTCTTCTGTAAAGCAGAAACCCTTGGATCAAAAATCCAACGGTGGGGAAAATTCCCCAAATCACTCAGAGAAAGATCTCTTTAACAAATTTAACTAATTTATGGGCACTATAAAAAGGACCCTAGGCCTCAATTCAAAGAATCAACATTTTCTTGAAAAAAGTCAAGAGCTTCAAACAGAGAGAGAATTCTGAGAAAATTTCAAAGAAAAAGGTAAAAACCTTCACGAGAGAAAAGAAATCTCTTTAATAAATCATTGATCTAAAACCTAGATCAATGTTCTTCACATAACAAACAGTGCTTTGCACTTCTTATGAACCACTGGTTCTTCAAAAATAAGGAAACAACAAAAATAAAAATAGTGCTTTGCACTTCTGTTCTTGAATCTAAAAGATTCTTAGTGCTTTGCACTTCCAAACTGCGCTGTTGCGCTCTTGAAAGAGCGCTACGTGTCAGCTACAGAATAATTTGCGCTATGCGCTCTTAAAATAGAGCTTCGCTCTCTAGAATTGGCGCAACTCACCAGAGCACGCCACGTGTCAACAGCGCAACAGCGCAGCGCACTAGCGCAGCGCACTGCGCTGTTGCGCTTGCGCTCACCAGAGCATAACACGTGTCCTCACCACAAGCGCTTGCGCTCAGTGATTGGCGCAAAGCGCCTGACAAATGCAATGCATTTCTGAAGGGCCAGGCCCAATTAAAAGACCAAACAGGCCTAATTAAATTGATGCTCAGCATTATTTATAAGTGGGTAAAGCCCAAACAAAATAATAAAAATGCTATGCATTTTAAAAGGGGCAGAGCCCAAACAAAGTGGATGCTCTGCATCATTTATAAATGGGCAGAGCCCAATACAAATTGATGCTCTGCATCCTTTCTGGGCAGAGCCCAAATAAAAATAAAAAAAGAAATGCAACGCAAAAGCAATTAAAATGTTGAACATTTTCAACTGGACTTAGCCCAATTCTGGCCGTAAGTCCTTAAATTAAATTGACTGAGCAAGATTGCTCTCTTAAATCAATTTACTTCCGGTTCGAGAGTACATCTCCGAACTCCTCTGACACTTCTCGTTGTAATCCTTCAACGACGTCAGAGAGGCGACGGGTCCCAACGACCACACATCAATACGGACTGCGGGGTCCTTAAACTCGTGGACCGAAATGTCCTTAAACTAATATCGGACCGAAACGTCCTTAAACTAATGTCGGACCACCACGTCCCTAAACTGAAATATGGACCACCACGTCCCTAAACTGGAACAATAGAGCTCCCAAATGCTCTTTTGCCGGATCTAAACGGTCCTGTTTAAGTTGATCTTAGCCCCAAATACGGCTAACGTATCCTTAAACATTTAAATGGACTATAAAACTCCAAATCGACTTTGGTTCAAGGGTATATCTCTGAACTCCTCTGACATCTGCCGTTGTAATCCTTCAACGACGTCAGAGAGGTGACGAGTCCCGACGGCCATATATTAAATGGATTATCACGTTAAGTTGATCTTAGTCTTAAACAGGACTATCGTATCCTTAACAAACGTTTAAGTTGATCTTAGCCGCAACGCGGCTAACGTATCCTTAAACTAAAAACACCAAACCCAAATCTAAGTAAATACGGATTTGGACTAATCCACGTCCTACGGGGGACGGCATTATTCAGTCTCCGTATACAATCCACGGGCAACCACAAACAAAACAAACACACACGACACGAAGTAAAATTATGGAGAAGGAGAAAGTTGTTACCGCGATGCGGTAGCGTAATTAACTGCAGGGGCTTGCGCCTGCAGGGAAGAGCGTCCCCACAATCAAAAACCCCTCAAGCGAGGGGGAATCTGACAAAGTCTGCTACATCGGCCGCATCCGTCTGAACCTCCGATACACGGTGCCATAAATCAACTTGGCATCTTCGGAGAGGTGGACGGATAAAACCAAATAGCATCTGCCCCGAATCTCAGCGTCAGGACATCGCGATCCTGTGCGCCGTCCTTCGGAGGGGAACAGATTCTGGCACGCCCGGTGGGACCTCTTCCTCTTTCCACTCCACACTTCGTGTGTCGTCTTCACGAACCAATCACGGTTTGTTAATGGTTGCCTTCGGATTTCAAGTTATTAAGATTTGGTCTTTTGCCTGGCGCAGAACTCAAGATTCAATGGCCTCTAACTGCACCAACTGCTCAAAGTGCCACTGCAACGGACGCTCCACCTCACCGGGAGGTGTAGCATATGGGCCCCAAGCGGCTTCCTTCCTCACTCTGCCGGTAGATCAGGTGACCCAAGCTACCACTGGTCTGTTCTTTGGGACCATGATCCCACCTACAAGCTTCCCTACGCCAATACCTGCACCGGAAGTGAACAAGAAGTCGGTCTTCGACCGGCTCACTGCTACGACGACCCCTGTCAACGGGTCGCCCACTACCAAACCGACAGCCTCTGTTTTCACCAGGCTAAATCAGAACTCTAAATTGGCTGTCCCGAGGAAGGCAATAACGGCTGCTCCAGAAGTCGTCAAGGCGGCTTCCCCTGTCAAAGAGCCAGTCTTTTCAAGACTGACGATTCCTGCCCCTGCCCGAGGATCTGTCTTCGACAGGTTAAATATCACCACTCAAGAGACAACCTCAGTCTTTAAGAGGTTAACACCAGCGGCGCCTCATTCAGACAGGGGCAAAAAGAAGATGTCTCAATCTCTGAGCCAATCCCAACGGCTCGCCGTGCTCGACGTCGCCATTGGCAACGAGTGAGGAAGGCAGGGGGCAACTCCCCCTCAGGGCTAACTCCACCTGCTCCAATGGTGGAAGTCAACGCTGCTGTTCCAACTGGGAACAGCTTTGAACTGCTGAGGAGGGTGCGTAAGAACTCTCCAACCGCTACCTTGAAAAGATCTCCTCCACCTGCGGAGAGAGTTACGGAAACGAAGCAAGAACAGCCCCCTCAACGGCTGTCCTCAAGAATTTATAAAGTTTGGCGGAGGGTTCAAGACTCCGTGATTGACCCAGGTCACTCTCGTCGCCTGAAAAAGGCGAAGGTGGAAAAAGACAAGGACCGTCCCATTAAACAGCGGGGGACAGCAGCTGCTAGGATGCCCACTTCAACGGTTCCTTCAACCTCAACGGCCCACAAAAGAAAGAGGCCAGAGAAAACTCCCACGTCAGCGGCAAAAGTTAAAAATGGCGAACCCAAACGCCCTAAGTCAGGGGGCGTAACAGTTCATACGGTTTACATGGCATCGGGAAAAGAAGATAGCCGCATATCAACAGGTCATAGACCGCACACGAGGTCAGTGACCAAGGCTCAGGAGCAGCAGCAGAAGCTCCAAGAAATGATGAACGCTATGGCCGCACTTACAGGGCCAAAAGAAACCCCTGAAACATCCTCGGACGAGCGTCAAGAACAAGAAACGGACGCTGAATTCCTTCGTCGCGTGCTAGAAAAGAAAGATAAAGAAGCTGCGGAGCAGGCAGCCAACATAAAGAAAATGGCCCTCCTGTTCCAGGATATGGTGGGTATGATGATTCAACAAGATCCACCTGCTGAAGATCTCCCGATCATTCTTGAAGACGATAGGGGAGAGACGTCGAATCCTCTACCAGCTCTGTCCACAGCTAAAGAGGATACAATCTCCAAAGCTGATTTGGATGAATACATCGCCCAGCAAATACAGGTTCATCATGCGACCGAAGCGGCCGGTCAGGTCGTAAAAACGGGGCGGCCATATCCAAGTTGGTACGATCAAATCAAGTACCCGCCAGGTTATACGATTCCCAAGTTCCATGTCTACAAAGGGACGGGCAATCCCCATCAGCATGTTGCCCAGTTCAGGGCACTCTGCGGCAATACCGGCGGTGATGACAAGCTTTTGCTTCGCCAGTTTGTTGGAAGCTTATCGGATACGCGTTCGAATGGTACTCTGAGCTCCCGAACGACTCTATTAAAACCTTCGCGGAGATGGAGCTATTGTTTACTCAACGTTTTGCAAGTGCCAGTGAACGTACCCCAATGACGGCACTGATTAACGCCAGGGTAAAACCCGGCGAGACGTGGGTTCAGTACGCTATACGATGGCGGAACTTATGGTCGAAGTGTGAGCAGCGCATTGAAGAAGCTCCCGCGGTGGGTATGTTTGTGGGAACCCTCGATCCACAAGCAACCATCTCGCAGTTTATGATGTTTTTCAAGCCGACTACCTTCCAGGCCTTGATTGACAAACTAGCGCAAATGGATCAAATGGGCCATAAACCCCCTCTTCCAAGGCCAAATTCCCGAAATGACAAAGGAAAGGGAAAAGCGATCGTCGTCGCCAATGCTCAACAACAACCGAGCGACTCGAAGCCGGTTGCTCGTCAAAATAATATGCGACCGTACGTGCCCCTTGAGGATAGGATGGGACGTCCTTATTCCTTTCCCCGCGATAAAACGAGGAGGTTATTCTAGCTGGCGTTGCGCAACAGACTCATAAATCTGCCGGATCTAAAACGTCCGTTGCAACCAAGTGACGTCAACGAGCCCAACTACTGTCCTTATCATCGAGTACTAGGCCATCCGATCGAAGATTGCTACGTTTTCAAGAATTGGCTTGAAAACCAGTACCGACAGGGCAAGTTCGCGTTATCTGACAAATGGAAGGTGAATCCTCCGCAGCCCCACGCCTCTAAGGGGACGAATACGCCGGGGGCAACATGCTCCGTCATTGAAGAAGCTCCTTGGAAGTTGTATTATCAACCAAGACAAAGAGGATGCTAAACGATCTTCAAACGTGTCCAGCAATCAAGTGGAAGAACCCGTTGGAACCGCAGGTCATTGAAAGGATGTTGAAGCCACGTCTAACTCCAAAGACCGATGGTGGCGGTTCAAGCACTTGCAGCCAGCCGTCAAAATCTTCGAAAAAGAAGAAGAAGAAATCTAAGAAGCCTGTGAAGCCTGGCGGCAAACGCACGGACTTACAAATGCAAATTGACGCGCTGGATGAATATAACCAAAAGGCACGGACTCCCATTACGCTCCAAGAGTTCCTCAATCATGTTTTTCAAGAAGAGGATGAGGGAGAAAGTTCATCAGATGAATCCGAGGAATATGTGGCGAGCTGTCATATGATTTCCCATTCGATCACGAATGATGAGGGGACTCCTTGCACCGAGAAGCTGCGGGCAGATCCTGAACCAAAAGTCCTGGGGCCACCAGATGAAGTAATCGACGCATTCCTTAATGAAGCTCGGTTGAAAAGTAAAGCTGAACGGGAGCGCGAGGCGGCTATATTTGAAAGGGCCAAGCGCCAGCGACTTGATGGAGGAGCTGAAACGATCCCGGTGGAGCTAAACACCTCCACTACCGACAAAAGCCAATTCAAGATGAGAAAGAAGTTTGCTAAGGCCATATCAATGGGCATGAAGCTATCATCCTCCGAAGAAGAAATTACTGATGAAGCAAGAATGCACCCGTCTTATTGCTTATATCATCAGAAGGTTTCGCACCCCACTCAGGAGTGCAAAGCTTTCGATAGATGGTAGCAAGGATACGTTGCTCATCGACAACGCTTTAACCGGGAAAAACGTAAAACTCGTCGAGAGCAAAGAAATACAACCGAAGGGCTTAAAAGGACTGCTGGCGATTGTTGCATGTTTAACACCGGTAGATCACAAGTGCCCACATTCGGGAGTGATTCTAATGAAGAGCTAGAACTTGCCCCTCTCTTTAAAGAGTCCGCTTCGAGAACAGAAGAAGAACCGAAGGTTTGCGAAAATATCCGGCTACGTAATCGCACGCTGCCCGAAAAGAACCTCGGACCCTCGAACAGGAAAGATAAAGGGAAAGAAAAGGTCTCTGAAGATATCGTCTTAGATGACCAAGTGGTGGAAGAACTAGCTGCCAAAAACCCACCAAAGAAGAATAAGGTGGACTACAACGTCTTAGCACATCTGAGGAAGCTGCCCTCACAGCTCAGCATTCTTGACGCCCTTTTGCTATCAAAAGAGGCGAGAGCTTCGTTGATTAAGGCGCTCCAAGACCCAGAACAATTCCAAGCATGCTTGGCCGAAGAAAAGATGAAGGATGAATTGGAGGAAGTGCACACGGCCGATGTTACTTTTGGCGATGAAGACCTTCTACTTGGGACGCGCGAACACAATCGCCCTCTCTATGTCTCGGGATACTGCCATGATATAAAGATAGGCAAAATCCTGATCGATAACGGGTCGTCTGTTAACCTACTCAACGTGCGGGTGTTGAAGGAAATCTGCATGAGCGTCCAGCACCTTGCTCGGGACAAGATCACCATCTCCGGGTTCGACTCCCAATCGTCAAAGACTCTTAGATCTGTGATACTGACGCTACGCTTCAGGCTACTTGTCACGGACATTAAGTTCCACATCATAGACGCCAAGACATGCTACAACGCTTTGCTCGGCCGACCATGGTTACACGAGTACAACATCATCCCTTCTACACAACATCAGTGTATGAAGTATTTTAAGGATGGTTTCGAATATACCATGACGGAAGAACTGAACCCGTTCTCTGTGAACGAGGTCTGCAAATACGAAGACGCCAAATACTTCTTACCGGATTTCGAAGACACGGAGAAGTGTCATAAGCTGGAGAATAAAACTAACGCCACCATCCCTGTCTTCGGCAGTGATACCGAGGAGGAAGAGGAGATGGTTTATTCGGGTCCGCCCCAACACAACAAGCCGGGACCATCGGCTCCTACATTGATCTTTGGCAGCGACTCGGAAGATGAAGTCCATGCTGTATTCTCTGCTCGACCTTCAATACAAACGTCCGCTGACGAGGAGCAAAGTCTACAAGTCGCCATAGTGCCGGTTAAACACCATAAAGAACTGGACGCACTTAATATCTACAGTATAGAAGAGCTGCAGACATTCTATATCCCTCCCAGGCGAAAGAGCGAGAAAGCAATTCTGTTTTACCGCTCTGAAGAAACCAAGGTAGAAAAAGAAATCTGGCATGGCGCGGATTCTACGCTCGACAGGCTTCAGCCTATCCGTCTCCCCAGATATTATACGGAAGGTTTGAAAAAACTGCTGAAACGCCAGGGGATACCCTTCAAGCAGACCGTCCGAAAAGCCAAGTTCTATGACAAAATCTGGAACGTTCCCGGGACTCAACGCAAACTGCCTAACGGGAGAATGGAAACAAAAGGGCTTGGATACATCCGGTCAAAGAAACGAGAGTTACTGCCCGGCTGTTACGTCGTGTATAACCTCGATGAAGAAGCGGATGCTCAATGGGAGGACGCTAATCCTAAGCCAGTGAAAATTCCAGATGCAAAGGAGCCCAGTCCGTCGTTCGGGGAACAAATGGACAAACTTATAAAGAAAGCTGGTCAAAAAGTCCAAGATGATCACAACCGTGAGACGGCCATTTATGAGAAAGCCAAGACGCAACGCCTTCTCCAACAGGCCGTAAAGGATGAAAATGCCGCTCCTTGTCAACCTGTTATAAAGAAGGCTCGGCGCAAAAGCAGAAATAAGTTGAAAGCCCAAAAAGGCGCTCAACAACAACAAAGCCGGGCTAAGAAGCCACGCAAACGGGAGTTGAGCGTTATTGATCTATCCCTCATGAAGAAAATGGGTCGAGTGTACTCGTTTCCTCGGGACAAGACGAAGAAGATACTTGATCTTGCTCTAAAGCATCAATTGTTTACATTGCCGGAATCCAAGCACCCCAAGAAAGCAAGCGAGGTCTCTGGCCTAAACTATTGCTCTTACCATCGAGTAATAGGGCACCCGCTCGAAGACTGCATCACCTTTAAGAATTGGGTCGAAGATCAGTACCAGCTCGGCAAGTTCGCTCTGTCTGACAACTGGAGGGTAACGCCACCACAGAAGCACGAACCCAAGGCCACGAGAGAAGAACGGGTTCCACATTGGAATTGGAAGCGAATTCGCACCTGTCACATGATTACAATATTAAAAGAAGAGCCCGAGGACATAGATGAGCTCCCATGGTGCTTCGAAAACAGCAACGACGAAATAATCTCAGAATTCCCACCAGTGCCAAAAGAGCTGGAAGATGGAGTCCATACCACTGCAGATAACCTCAAGAAGATTGAGTTGGGGGCGGCAAACGATCCACGACCGACATTCATCAGCGAGTTACTATCTGAAGAAAGGGTAGCTGCGTTAAAGGATGTACTTCTGCAGCATAGAGATTGCTTCGCGTGGAACTATTCCGAAATGCCGGGATTGGATCCAGAAATCGCTGTGCATAGATTGGCGATATCCCCAGACATCAAACCAGTCAAACAGGCGCCGAGGAGAACGCGACTCGAGCTTGAGATGAGCATCAACACTAAGGTCAAAAAGCTTATCGACTCTGGCTTCATTCAGGAAGTTCAATACCCTGAATGGATCGCCAATATCGTCCCGGTGATGAAGAAAAATGGGACTGTGCGCATATGCGTGGATTTTCGGGATCTCAATAAAGCTTGCCCGAAGGATGATTTCCCAGTGCTAGTCACCGAACTAATGATAGACAACACGTCTACGCATGAGATTTTCTCCTTCATGGACAGCTCATTGGGGTATAACCAGATAAAGATACATCCCGAAGACCAGAAGCACACCGCCTTCAGGACTCCTTTGGGTATATTCTGCTACAAGGTGATGCCCTTCGGTTTAAAGAACGCCGGTGCCACTTATCAAAGGGCCATGACAAAGATCTTCGATGACCTTATACATGAAATCGTCGAATGCTATATCGACGACCTCGTTGTTAAAAGCAAATCATATGAGGAACATCTCGAGCATCTGAAGACCGTATTTCAACGCCTTCGGCAATACAACTTGAAGATGAACCCGCTCAAGTGTGCATTCGGAGTTTCCTCGGGCAAATTCCTGGGATTCATCGTCCGGCACCGAGGTATTGAAATAGATCCGTCAAAGATCAAAGCGATCATGGAAATGCCTCCGCCGAGAACTCTTAAACAGTTGCGATCTCTCCAAGGGAAGCTCGCATACATACGGCGATTTATAGCCAATCTTTCAGGCAAGTGCCGTCCCTATAGCGACCTGATGAAGAAGGGAACCCCATTTGTTTGGGATCACAAATGCCAAGGCACACTGGACGAGATCAAGCAGTACCTGCAGAACCCTCCAGTGTTGGCTGCTCCAGTTAAGGGAAAGCCTCTCATTCTTTACACGACCGCCCTCGAAGGTTCTTTAGGCGCACTATGGGCCCAAGAGAACGACCAAGGGAAGGAAAGAGCACTTTATTACTTAAGTCGAGTTCTGCTGGGGGCAGAAAGCAATTACTCCCCCATTGAAAAACACTGCCTAGCGTTGATCTTCGCGATAACAAAGCTCAGGCACTATGCATTGGCACATGAAGTTCGTCTCATATCGAAGGTGGACCCCCTTAAATATTTGATGTCAAAAGCCATATTGACAGGTCGACTCGCTAAATGGGCTCTGCTCTTGATGGAGTTCTCGATAACATATCAACCTCTCAAGGCAGTCAAAGGCCAGGCCATTGCCGACTTCCTCGTTGAACATCCGATACCCGCCGATTCTCCTTTGAATTGCGATCTTCCAGACGAACATGCGTTTGATGCGATCGACGGTGATAATACCCGGTGGGAGCTTTATTTCGATGGAGCGTCTTCCGTAAAGAAGCGCAAACAAAGTACCCCTATAATCAAATCGGGGGTAGACCTCATCTTCGTGACTCCACAAGGAGGGATAATGCGCTTCGCTTTCTCCTTAACAGAGCCGAGGACAAACAATGAAGCCGAATACGAAGCTCTGATAGCAGGCCTCGAGATCGCCATCGACATGGGAATTGAAAATCTCCTCATATATGGAGATTCCCAACTGGTCGTTAGTCAAATAAACGGCGACTAGCAGACATGCAAACCAGAATTGGTGAAGTATGGTGAAAAGGTGCAACAGCTGTTGACCCAAATCCCCTCCTACACTTTGGAAAATATACCGCGCACGGAAAACAGCAAAGCAGACGCATTGGCCAAACTTCCTAAAGAACTGGCTGACGAGAACCTCGATGACGTTAAAATCGTGGTGCAAAGCCGTCGGGTGGTTGCCCCAGCAGAAATATCTCCGAAATCATCCGAAGAAAAAGGAGCGAGCGAGCAGACGACCCTGCAAGTAAAAGACTGGGAAAATACCGAGGATTGGAGAGAAGTCTTCATAGATTACTTCAAGTCCCACCGATTGCCTGAAGAAGCGTCCACAAGACAACAGCTTATGAAATGAGCTCTGTCTTTTGCCTTTGTCAATAATACTCTGTACAAGAGGTCGTTTGATTCTCTGTGGCTGAGATGTTTAGGGCCTGACGAAGCGAAAAAAGTCGTCCGGGAAGTTCACGACGGACTCTGCGGCTCTCACCAAGCGGGCCCAAAGATGAAGATAAAGATCAAACGGATAGGCTACTATTGGCCCACGATAAGCCAGGACTGCCTCGAATATGCAAAGCAATGCCACTCATGCCAAATTCATGGGGATTTCATCCATCAACATCCGAATCCACTACATCCAACAATGGCTAACTGGCCATTCGAAATGTGGGGGACTGATATAGTCGGCCCCATCGAACCAGCATTGTCTAGAGGACATCGTTTCATCCTAGCGACGACCGATTACTTCTCTAAGTGAGCAGAAGCGGTACCGCTGAGGAAAGTAAAGACGGAGAATATTCTCCATTTCTTCAAGACGCATGTCATATATCGGTTTGGAACGCCAAGACGGATCATCTCCGATAACGGGCCAGCCTACAGAAGCCACAAGATCAGTCGCTTCGCGCAGCAACACAATATAGATTGGAGATATTCCTCGGTTTATAATCCGCGAGCTAACGGTCTAGCTGAGGCCTTCAACAAGACCTTGACGAAGATCATGAAGAAAACAGTGTCGCGAAATAAGAAAGACTGGCACGAAAGACTGCAAGAGGCTCTCTGGGCATATCGAACTACGTTTAAAACGGCTACAAACGCAACACCATATGCGTTAGTATTCGGAACAGAAGCAGTACTCCCCCTCGAGATAGAGTTACCCTCTCTACGAGTGGCAGTCCATTACGAGCTGACGGACGAAGAAAATGCTCACCTTCGGCTTGAGGAGCTTGACGCCCTTGAAGAAACACGACTCATAGCGCAACAAAATCTGGAGGCCTATAAAGCAAATATGACGCGCTCATATGAAAGACTGACCCGACCGAGGACATTCCGCCAAGGCGAGCTTGTGCTAGTGGTCAAAAGGCCTATGATCCGCAATCGCGCTAAGCGGGGAAAATTCGAGCCAAACTATGAAGGCCCGTACGTCATAGATAAGGTCTACCAGGGCGGGGCCTATCTACTCATAGATATGCACGGTGAAAGGCCTTTCAGGCCGATAAACGGTCGCTTCCTAAAGAAATACTATGCTTGATGAGCCACAGCTTAGGTCAATGATAGATGACGACGACTACGTCCGCTCGCTATCTTCCTAAGCTCAAGCTTTATAAGCAGTAGCCCGCCTCTCAATGACGGACCGAAATGTCCTTAAACTAGTGGCAGACCGAAACGTCTTTAAACTACTACCGCAGCATCTTTAGGCTGACGAGATATAAAAAAACATATAAAAATAAAATAAAATAAAAACGGTATGTCCATAAGCAAAAAGGGCACGGATGAAAACCCGAAAAGGCTCCGTGAGTAAAAACAGCAGGGCTACCGGCGAGTGTTCGTGAAAACCCGAAAGGGCGCGACCTCGTAAAAAAAAGAGAGAGAAAAAAAATATATAAAAATAAAAAGAATAAAAAAAAAGGGTATGACCATAAGCAAAATGGGCACGGATGAAAACCCGAAAGGACTCCGTGGGTAAAAACAGCAGGGCTACCGGCGAGTGTTTGTGAAAACCCGAAAGGGCGCAACCTCGTTAAAAGACACTTATAGGGTCCTCTCGACCTTGTAAGGAGAAACCACCCGCGTGGGATCCTTACGACTCACAAAGGCGCAACACACTTAGGGATCCCCACGATTTCTAAGGAGAAAATACACTTGCGAGATCCTCACGACTCGTAAGGAGGACTCTCTTATGGGACCCTCACGGCTCATAAGAGTTGAAAGTCTTAAGTTACAGAGACCTAAACCTGTGCTTAAGCGACCCCCACAACCTTCGATATTGCCCTACAAGTGGCTCAATACTGACCCTTGTAAACAATCCACGAGCGCGAATAAACATTTCCCTAATCAAATCTCATCCGAGACTAGGGATATGTTCGCATGATGAACAACCCTTATAAGTCCTCTCGACTTACAAGGAGAAAACCCTCTTGTAGGATCCTTACGACTTACAGAGGAACATGCACTTAGGAATCCTCACGATTCCTAAGGAGAAAATAAGCCTACAAGATCCTCACGACTTGTAGGGAGAAATACCTTTGTGAGACCCTTACGGCTCATGAAGTTAAAAGCCTTAGTCGACAGCGCCTTAACCCTGTTCGCTAAGCCACCTTTGTTCGACATCGACGGAGGCAAATAATGATTCGCTCCTGGCAATATCCCAGTTGTAGCGGTGCTGATGCCGAAATCAGTGTCTAATTCCAGGTTTACGGCAGAAAGCCAATAGGCCGCACATGCATACGGAATAGCCGAAATGATGGGGCAACTTGTAATAAAAAGCAGCAAGTAAAAATGTATGCATGCAAAATAGCCGAAATGATTGGGCAACTCGCAATAAAAAACAGCGAGTAAAAAATAAAATAAATAGCCAAAATGATTGGGCACCGCGAAAAATAGCCGAAATGATTGGGCAATCGCGACCTTCGCGATATAAAAGCTGAAATGATAGAGCATCGCGGAGATAAAATAAAAAATGATGATAAAACTTTGGCCCTACAGTTAAGATCACATCGATCCCTGTATACAATCCAAGGGCGTAAACAAAGAGGGAACCATACTTTCCCAACAGGCTCCGCCAGAAGACGAAGCCAAATCTCGACGGTTCAGTCCAACTCCGAAGAAATCAGTGTCTTCAGCAGATATCTCGACTCACGGATACAAACACTCCTTGACGAGAGCCTCCTGATCCGCGTCGACTCGCAGAGCCACCAGCGCCTCCGTGGGAAATTCTCGACTCGTTTCAAACCCCAAGGAAACAAATAATCCTTGGCGCTTGGGAAACAAATAATCCCTAGCAAACTCCTCGACTCACGGATACAAACACTCCTTGATGAGAGCCTCCTGATCCGCGTCGACTCGCAGAGCCACCAGTGCCTCCGTGGGAAATTCTCGACTCGTTTCAAACTCCAAGGAAACAAATAATCCTTGGCGCTTGGGAAACAAATAATCCCTAGCAAACTCCTCGACTCACGGATACAAACACTCCTTGACGAGAGCCTCCTGATCCGCGTCGACTCGCAGAGCCACCAGTGCCTCCGTGGGAAATTCTCGACTCGTTTCAAACCCCAAGGAAACAAATAATCCTTGGCACTTGGGAAACAAATAATCCCTAGCAAACTCCTCGACTCACGGATACAAACACTCCTTGACGAGAGCCTCTTGATCCGCGTCGACTCGCAGAGCCACCGGTGCCTCCGTGGGAAATTCTCGACTCGTTTCAAACCCCAAGGAAACAAATAATCCTTGGCGCTTGGGAAACAAATAATCCCTAGCAAACTCCTCGACTCACGGATACAAACACTCCTTGATGAGAGCCTCCTGATTCGCGTCGGCTCGCAGAGAAACTGTCTCCGCGGGAAATTCCCGATTCGTCTCAACATGCAAATGAAGCCTCAGGCGGCAGGGACTAAAAAAACTTGCTTCCTGAACAATGGGACCCTGCAAGTCAAACCAAAATGGTCTCTTGCATACTATTCACGGGTCTCACTCTCCAAAGTCGAATTTCGACGAGGAGGGAAACAACCGCTTGTGGGTCCTCTCGACTCGTAAGAGGGAAAAATTCTCTTATAGGATCCTTACGACTTGTAAGAGAAAACCACACTTAGGAATCCTCACGATTCCCAAGGAGAAAATCCACCTATGAGATCCTCTCGATACGTAGGGAGAAAAGTCTCTATGAAACCCTCACGGCTCATAGAGTTGAAAAGTCTTAGGCAGCATATCTGAACCTGCGGCCTAAGCCATCGCTATCTCTTGGAAAAAACTAAGTTATCTGCCAATTATGTTTATCAAAGACAACATGCTGATAATAAGAGAAGGCAGAAAGCAAAAGAGCATACAAGACATTGCAAAAGAAAATGTGTATCTTTATTCATTGACTTCAATCAAATACAAGATGAATCGTACAAAAGAATAAAGAATGGATACATATTATTTAAAAGGAAATTTTTACAAATACATTGATACAAAGACAGCTACTGGGAAGGAAGCGTCTTAAGTAGCTTTATTAGTTGTTCGCACACTTCCTTCCATGCCTTTTCCCGATTGGCCACCACTGCCAACTCCACCTCCACTTGGGCCCGTTGCTGTGCGACAGATGCAAGTTGATCCCTGACGGCCTGATGAGCAGCTTCACGGCCTGGAGTGTCATGCTCGGCGACATCAAGTGCCCGCTTCAGTCTCAGCCCATTTGAGATGCGCTCCAGAAGGCCCTCGAAGACGGCCTTCACCTCAGCGGCGTTTGCCTCAACTTCAGCACGCAGGCGAGCAGTTTCGCTTGAAAATTCTTGGCACTCCTTCAGCCTCAAAGCTGCTTCTTGTTCCAAATGACGGAAGTGAGAAGTGCTTTGCTCGAGCCATGCTCCCCGTTGAGTGCTCACGGCCAAAGTCTCGGGGGATAGGCGCATCGACTCCAGCTGATGAAGGCGAGCCTCAATCTCCCGACAATAGTTAACCCAAGAAGCGACAATGCCCTCGTCATGGAAGGTGGCAAATATCACCAATATCGGGTTAACCGTCGTAGCGAAGTCCTCAGCAGATGTAGGAGCCTCAACGTTGAGTTCCTCGATGTAGTGCGCAGACTATTCGCCGCACCTTTTGAGGACGGACGTCTCTGGGAAGGGCCGCCCGGTATTGTAATACGAGACTCAAAAGGCACCGAGACTGGAACGACAGCTGAAAAGGACAAAATGTGATTAGATGATGATTCAATAGATACGGAGAAAGTTATTGATAAGATAGTTTACTATACCGGTTGAAGCAGGTGGCAAGGCCGGAAGGGCCGGTGGCGCAACCGATCTTTCTTCTCCCCCTTCGATTTGTAACACTGCGGTCAGGACAAGAGAGAGTTAGAAATAATTCTACCACTGAAAAACAAAGATATCAATCAGGAACGGTACTCACCAGCGCCACCAGAGGGGGAGGGGAATTCAGATGGGAAGGAGAAGTGTGGGAGCAACACTTGATAGAGATGGTCAAAAAGCACTCATGAAAGACACAACAGTATAACTTTAGTACACAAATTATGCGTCTGGAAGATAAGATTAATAAATTGCAAACCCATACCTTCCAACATCTTCGAGGGTATGAGAGAGAGTTGAGAGGTGACCACCGCCAAGGCAGTCGTTGAAGGCGCTCCCTCGAGCAGTGGGGCATCGGCGCTGACTGCACCTGCATTACAAAAAAGGTAAATTTGTCAGAAAAATTGTGAGGTAAAGAAAGAACACTAACTTGGGATTTACCTGACGAGCTGCCGGCTGAAACGGAGGCGTCTCCTTCCTCCGTGGACATGAGGCCACCGCCCGTGGCCTCATCACCCGACTCGATAGGGACCTTTGTCGTGCTCGCAAGACCTGGAGACGGCGGAAGATCGTACGCGGGGAGGGCAATGATTGGATCGTTGCCAGACTCTTGGGAGAGAGTGGCTAACTCTTCCCCAAGAGTCGTACCCATCTCACCCGCTACTTCTTCGGGCTCCGCCGTCTCCATCGGCTCATCCACCGTCACCACGAGGTCGCCGGCCTCAAGCGCATCGTCCGCCACCCCCCTCGGTTCAGTTATAATGATCATATCATCTGCCACCGCTTTAGGTTCGGCATCAATGACCTTCTCGGCTGCAGGCCCCTCGACCTCCACCTCAGGCTCCAAAGCCACAACGACGTTGCCCACCGTCGGCTCGAGTTCGGCAGGTACCGCCTCCTCTGTTTCTTTGGGATCAACGGTTTTCGCCTCCCCCTCGATCGGACTTGGCCCTGCAAGATAAGGGATATAAGGACCAATGACATTAAAAATCCTTATAACAAAAACTCTGAGAGAAATATTACCTGAAGCGGATTTACCGTTTGCGCTCCGAACTGCGCACGCCACCTCTCTGCGGGCAGTGGATAGGGCGACAGGGGCCTCTTCAGATGGAGTATCAGCACGAGGGGCGGTGCTGGGACCTGCTCCCATAGCCAAGGCAGCCCTGCGCGCCTTCGCCTCACGCCTCAGCCGCTTCCTTTCCTCCCGGGCTGTCGCGATGGACCTTTGTGACGCCTCCTTCAAGGCGTCGTCATCCTCGTTCAGGGATGCCTCCAGAGCCTTCAAGGCATCTTTCATCGGCTCTTCAAGACGAACCTCCTGCGGTGGCCCAGAGGAAGCAGGAACATCGGCAGCCGGTAAAACATCTGTGTCACTTGGAGGGAACGACATTGAGGTTCCTGTGATTAAAAGGGAAAGGTTAGATTGACCGTAACACAAGGGAAATGAAAACTTAATGAATCGAAACTTACTAAGGCCCATGGATGCTCTAAGACGTTCCTCCTCCTGGAAAGTCTTCAGAGAAGCGGCAATGGCTTCTTCGTCAGTGATGCCTGTTGAAAGGAAAGAAAGAAAAGCGTTAGTCAAAGGCAATGAAGAGGATATGTTGCAATAAAGAAAAGGCGACTAATTGTTACCTGATTGCACAAGCTTAGCTAGCCACGCGTCACGCCTCGCCAACCATGCTGAAGCTTTGAGAGCAGCCTCCAAGTCTGTATCGTCCGGCGGCGGTATCACTAATCCTTCGTTAGTCCCGTATTCGATCAGGCCCTCGGCATAGGGAGCATGGGGTTCCTGACCAAATACGACATCGGCAGCGAAAAGCGATTTCTTTTTCTTCTGCCCTCCGCCCCTAGGCTCACGTGGGATCGACTTCCGCTTAGCAGCCACCTTAGGATGAAGAGTCCCGATATCCGCACCCATGCCAGACTCCGGCGAGGATACAACCACTGTCTCTACTGGAGCACAGGGTGCGGGAGGTGCATCTGTGACGTCAGGGAGCGACAAGCCACGTGGAGGACTTTGCGCATGCGGTGGCCCGGTTCTGACCTCTTTTAGAGGAGCGACTACTAGAGTCCTAGGAACCAAAGGAGCGTTGCGATCGGTACCTGGAGGCGCACCCTTACGATCGACCAACAGTCGCCTTTCCTCTTTTATAACTACTCCTGTTGCATGATTGTACCAGTCTTTGTACACATTGAGGAGTCTCGGAGCGTAAGCCGGCGCATTGATAAAAAAATGAGAGCTCGTATTCAGGCGCATGAAATGGTGCAGTGCATTCTCCATCCCTTCTTCAGTAGCAGTGGGTTCCAGCAAGAAGGCTTCCAAGGGGACCCCTTGATCGTAGCCCAGTTGTTGAGCAAAACGATGCGGGTTGTACCTCATAAAAATTGCCACACCATTCTGCCTAAAAACTAGGAAACCCGGTCTAATGGAATATAAGTGAAGGGTCTCCCGAGCCGTCAAAACTGAGGCTCCATCCTTAAAGACATCTTGTAATGGCCGCGTCGCAGTGGTAGACACCTTTCCAATGGTCAATTCCTTATCGACAAAGGACATTCCGACTCCAACGGAATGAGGGCGAAGGAGTAAGCCCCTGGCGTTCCGCGGTGGTGGGGTTACAATTGATGCGCCGATCAGCTGTATGATGCGAGGAAAACCGCACTTGTTAAAGAACGAGGGCCTTTTATGCATGCCGAAGACACCCGCCGTGTGTAGCTCGAGCCACGATGCAAAGTAATGCATCGGGAAGACCACGTGCAGTACCCCGAACTCATTAGCATCTACTGCTCGACTGAAGCCGTGG
Organism: Agapanthus africanus; assembly: GCA_030015575.1. Classification (NCBI taxonomy): domain Eukaryota; kingdom Viridiplantae; phylum Streptophyta; class Magnoliopsida; order Asparagales; family Amaryllidaceae; genus Agapanthus; species Agapanthus africanus. Next base: position 886,158,217 of record JASDDO010000019.1, on the reverse strand, counting down.
TATAAGTGCGCCAAGCCAGCGATCCCAACAGCCACCTTTATCCCGATGGCCATCCGGTGCACTGGGTAAAAGAAAGAGGGCCGCATCCGATGAGAGTGCATTGGGATCGAGAACCAACTCAACCATAGCCCGAGAAATCCTAAGAAAAAGGCATCCTCATCCATTCCAGGGGCCACAACTTCTGCAAGAGACATGGTCGGGAAGTTAGGAAGAAAAAAATCCTTTTGGCCTACTTCATTCGCCGGCAGGTTATCCAAACCTAAACCGAAAGGGTCCTCAAGGGTGGCAAACTTGGCAGTGTCTGTAGAGAGGACGTTTGGGTGAAGAAATCGAGCAATGAAATCCTCAAAGTTAACTCCCCGACTCCCATGTTCGACGAAGAGGGACTCATATATGTTCAACACTTTGATCAAGCTTGGGAACTGGTGCTGAACAGCATTCTCTGGCGTGACCCCCCTTACCATCGGCCTAGCACCAAAGACGTACACATCTGTCGGGAGCAGCTCCTCATAATGTTCTCCCATGACTGGTAAACCGGATACCTCCGCGAACTCCTCCAAGGAGATTGACACTTCCCGATCCATGGCAAGGAAAGTGTGGGTAGGAATGTTCCATTGCTCCAGGAAAGCCTTAAACTACCAGGTCGGGAGCGTGGGATATTGAAACAGAGAGGCATACACTGCGGTGTACAGTCCTAACCTTATCACTGTAACTTTTTCGTCGACAGGATGTACCGGGCCCATGGTAGATAGCCAATCGGGTGGCGGGGGATCAGACCAATGTTATATGATTGCCCCCAGGGTCTCGCCTCGCCCTGACAGATACGGCATCCTAGGATATCCAAGACCATAGGACGCTGGACCGGGATGGCATCTATAGCCGGATGAAGAAAGCCCTTCGATGTCCAATCAACCATCTCCACGGCGTACTGCACCGGGGGTGGGCTGGCGTAATGAATCGCCGTTATAGGTTCTGACGGCACCGCGCATGTGAAGCTCCGTCGGCCCATGATGATCTGATTATACCACGACCCCCAAAGGTGGAGACTCTTGTATTCCAGGTCGTACTCCTTAATCATGGCCAGGACTTCACGGTCCAAGGGAGTCTCGGGAAATCCCTCCTCCGAGCGGACGAACGGGAATGAAGTGTCTAGAGACATGATCGCTGCAAAAGAACAATTTAGCCGTTAGTGTTGTAATTCCAACGTTTGGCGTCTAAAAAAGAAAATGAATTAATTAAATTAAAATTAATTAATTACACCACACAGCAGTGCAGTGAGTAGGAGACCAAAAGGGGACCCACAAAATCTGGATGACAATATGTCAGTTAATAAGACAACCTCATCATTGGATGAGATTGTCAGTTGGTCCCCAGGAAAACATTCCCATTTATAAAAAAAAAAAGAGGGAAGAAGAAAATCTCCTCTTTCAGAGCAAAGCTCTGTCACAGAGTGACATTTGTCAAACTCTGATCTCAGAGAAATAAGATTCCTTAAGAGAGCATAGCTCTATGGTCCATCAGAAAATATTACACCTAAAAGAATTAGAATTTTTGGAATCTTGGAAAATCCATTAAAAAAAAACTTGTGAAAATTTTTCAGATCTAAAAGATCTACAGATGATTCAAAGAGCAAAGCTCTGTTCATGGGTTAGAACCCATGAACAAGATCTCTACAGATCTATAAGTTCTTAAGAGCAAAGCTCTGTTTATGAAACCCCAATGGGGATCTCTTTAGATCAAAAGATCTGTGAGAGCAAAGCTCTTTGGTTGAAAATCAAGTTCAATTAAGTTTAATTAATTTTACCTAAAAGTTTTTGACTTTAGAAATGAGCAAAGCTCTGAAAGTTCTTGAATGAGAGCAAAGCTCTGGGAAATAAATCTTGAAATGATGAGATTTTTCTAAGGGTCAGAGGTCCTATTTATAAGGCGTTTGCGTCCTTTCAGCTCACCCGTTGATCCAACGGTCAGGATCTTACCACCGCTGCACTCACGTATGCGCCATGTGAGCGCAACGGTGGGGGGGCATTTGTTTCGCCCAATCAAAGCAAAGCTCTGTTGAAATTCAAAATTCAAAATTTTGAAGCAACGCTTCAAATATCGGGCGCAACGCGCCACATGTCAGGCGCTGATACGTCAGCGCAGCGCCCAAGAAGGCGCGCCCAATCAGAGCAAAGCTCTATTAAAGGAAGCAACGCTTCAGTTGCGCAGGCGCTGCGCTGCGCGGCACGTGTCAGCGCAGATGCACTAGCGCAGTTGCGCTGCGCTGTGCGCTGCGCTGTGCGCTGCGCGGCACGTGTCAGCGCAGTTGCGCTGCGCTGTGCGCTGCGCGACACGTGTCACGCGCTGGGGCATCTGCGCCAAACAGAATTAAAATTCTAAGAAATCTTTTCTGTTCTTGTTAAAACAAGAAGATTTTCTTCTGTAAAGCAGAAGCCCTTGGATCAAAGATCCAACGGTGGAGAAAATTCCCCAAATCACTCAGAGAAAGATCGCTTTAACAAATTTAACTAATTTATGGGCACTATAAAAAGGACCCTAGGCGTCAATTCAAAGAATCAACATTTTCTTGAAAAAAGTTAAGAGCTTCAAACAGAGAGAGAATTCTGAGAAAATTTCAAAGAAAAAGGAAAAAACCACCACGAGAGAAAAGAAATCTCTTTAATAAATTATTAATCTAAAAACTAGATCAATGTTCTTCACATAACAAACAGTGCTTTACACTTCTTATGAACCACTGGTTCTTCAAAAATAAGGAAACAACAAAAATAAAAATAGTGCTTTGCACTTCTGTTCTTGAATCTAAAAGATTCTTAGTGCTTTGCACTTCCAAACTGCGTTGTTGCGCTCTTGAGAGAGCGCCACGTGTCAGCTACAGAATAATTTGCGCTATGCGCTTTAAAATAGAGCTTCGCTCTCTAGAATTGGCGCAACTCACCAGAGCGCGCCACGTGTCAACAGCGCAGCAGCGCAGCGCACTAGCGCAGCGCACTAGCGCAGCGCACTGCGCTGTTGCGCTTGCGCTCACCAGAGCATGACACGTGTCCTCACCACAAGCGCTTGCGCTCAGTGATTGGCGCAAAGCACCTGACAAATGCAAAACACCTCTGAAGGGCCAGGCCCAATTAAAAGACCAAACAGGCCTAATTAAATTGATGCTCAGCATCATTTATAAGTGGGTAAAGCCCAAACAAAATAATAAAAATGCTATGCATTTTAAAAGGGGCAGAGCCCAAACAAAGTGGATGCTCTGCATCATTTATAAATGGGCAGAGCCCAATACAAATTGATGCTCTGCATCCTTTCTGGGCAGAGCCCAATAAAAATAAAAAAAGAAATGCAACGCAAAAGCAATTAAAATGTTGAACATTTTCAACTGGACTTAGCCCAATTCTGGCCGTAAGTCCTTAAATTAAATTGACTGTGCAAGATTGCTCTCTTAAATCAATTTACTTCCGGTTCGAGGGTACATCTCCGAACTCCTCTGACACTTCTCGTTGTAATCCTTCAACGACGTCAGAGAGGTGACGGGTCCCAACGACCACGCATCAATACGGACTGCGGGGTCCTTAAACTAATATCGGACCGAAACGTCCTTAAACTAACATCGGACCGAAACGTCCTTAAACTAATGTCGGACCACCACGTCCCTAAACTGGAATATGGACCACCACGTCCCTAAACTGGAACATGGACCACTACGTCCCTAAACTGGAACAATAGAGCTCCCAAATGCTCTTTTGCCGGATCTAAACGGTCCTGTTTAAGTTGATCTTAGCCCCAAATACGGCTAACGTATCCTTAAACATTTAAATGGACTATAAAACTCCAAATTGACTTTGGTTCAAGGGTACATCTCTGAACTCCTCTGACATCTGCCGTTGTAATCCTTCAACGACGTCAGAGAGGTGACGAGTCCCGACGGCCATATATTAAATGGATTATCACGTTAAGTTGATCTTAGTCTTAAACAGGACTATCGTATCCTTAACAAACGTTTAAGTTGATCTTAGCCGCATCGCGGCTAACGTATCCTTAAACCAAAAACACCAAACCCAAATCTAAGTAAATACGGATTTGGACTAATCCACGTCCTACGGGCGACGGCATTATTCAGTCTCCGTATACAATCCACGGGCAACCACAAACAAAACAAACACACACGACACGAAGTGAAATTATGGAGAAGGAGAAAGTTGTTACCGCGATGCGGTAGCGTAATTAACTGCAGGGGCTTGCGCCTGCAGAGAAGAGCGTCCCCACAATCAAAAACCCCTCAAGCGAGGGGGAATCTGACAAAGTCTGCTATATCGGCCGCATCCGTCTGAACCTCCGATACACGGTGCCATAAATCAACTTGGCATCTTCGGAGAGGTGGACGGATAAAACCAAATAGCATCTGCCCCGAATCTCAGCGTCAGGACATCGCGGTTCTGTGCGCCGTCCTTCGGAGGGGAACAATCTTCAAGAATTTGGATCGTTCTCTCATACTGTCCATTTGTCTGAGGATGATAGGCTGTACTTAATTTCAAGCGAGTTCTCAAACTTTCTTGTAGACTCCTCCAAAAATTGATAGGAACCGATGTCACGATCAGAAACAATACTCACTGGTACTCTATATAATCTCCAAATCTTCTGCATGTACCTTTCTGCTAAAACCTTCGTTGACTGACCGACTCGAAATGGTATAAAATGAGCTGCCTTAGTCAGTCGATCGAAGATCACCCATACTGTGTTATTGCCCTTTGGACTCCGTGGTAAAGCTGTCATGAAATCCATGATTATATGTTCCCACTTCTGTTGAAGAATCGAAAGCGGTTGCAATAAACCAGCTACCCTTTAATGTTCAGTCTTGACTTGCTGACACACCAAGCACCTCGACACGTAACAAGAAATCTCTCTTTTCATGCCTTCCCACCAAAGTGCTATCACGGATCTCTATACATTTTCGTGCTTCCTGGATATACCGAATTTGTAGAACTATGAGCCTCCATCATGACTTCTTCACGAACTTCATCTTTAGGTATACACAAACGACTACCATACCTCAAAGAGCCATCTTCATGAATCAATAAATCCTTTCGAAGTCCTACCTCTACTTTTCCTCGAAATTTCTGCAATCTAGGATTGTGCAACTGCATTGCCTTAATGCTATCAATCAACGATGACTGTACTCGCAACTGCATCAACTGTCCCGAAGAATCTGGTAATACGAGCTCCAACTCAAATCTCTAAATATCCACTATAATCTTCTTCTGTGAAGTTAACACTCGTATTGTTGGCAACCAATTTAAACCATCCGGTACTACATTAACTTTTCCCGGATGGTAATTTAGATCAAGATCATAGTCGGCCATCAGCTCCAACCATCTATCCTGCATCATGTTGAGCTCTTTCTGCATGAACACATACTTTAGGCTCTTATGATCGGTAAACACCTTGACCTTTTCTCCCAATAAGTAATGTCTCCAAATCTTCAGCGCAAAGATAACCGATGCTAATTCCAAGTCGTGGGTTGGGTAGTTCTTCTCATGAGTCTTCAATTGCCTCGACGCATAAGCTGCAACCTTATACCGCATTAAAACACATCCCAAGCCTTTCCCAGATGCGTCGCTGTGAATAACTAATCCTCCAGAACTATCTAGCATGGTTAAAAATAAGAGCGGTTGCCAACCTTTGCTTCAGCGCCTCAAAAGCTAACACACACTTCTCGGACAAAACAAACGATATCTCCTTTCGTGTTAGCCTGGTTAAGGGTTCTGCTATCCGAGCAAAGTTCTACACAAACCTTCTATAATATCTAGCAAGCCTAAGGAAACTTCTGATCTCCCCTACATTTCTTGGAGTCGGCCAATCGTGAACAGCTGCAATCTTTTCAGGGCCAACTACAATATCATCTCCGGATACAACATGACCCAAGAACTTCACTTCATCGAGCCAAAACTCGCACTTGCTCATCTGGGCATACAGCTTTTCTTGTCTCAACATCTGCAGTGCGATTCTTAAATGTTCTCCATACTCTTCTTTGCTCCTCGAGTAAACTAGAATATCATCGATGAATACCGCCATGAACTGATCTAGAAATGGTGAAAAGATCCGATTCATTCAGTCCATAAATATCGTTGGTGTGTTAGTAACTCCAAATGACATAACTAAATACTCGTAATTCCCATATCGAGTTTGGAACGCTGTCTTGCAAATGCCTTCTGTTTTCACCCGAACTTAGTAATAAAGCCTTCGAAATTAGTGCTGCTCCAGGAATAAGATCAATCGCGAACTCCACACCTTCGGATAAACCCGAGACGTCCTTGAAAACATCCATGAAATCTTGAACTACTATCAGCACTTCATCTATAACTTGTTCACGAACTTCACTTTTCGGTACACACAAATAGTCCCCCTCTTCATGAATTTACATGTTTGTTCTAAGACACGTGGGTCATCAGCCTATCACACTTCCGCTGCGCTACTCTGATAAATTGAGACGGGTCTTTCAGAACTTCTACAATGAAAAATCTTGCACCTGATCGGCCTTGAAGTGGTCTGTACCAACTCCTATTGGGGTCAATCTCGAACTACTGCAATCATCATATGCTCTCCTGTGTTTCTCATTTTTCTTCAAAACGCGGACGGATTGGTCACTACGGAATAAAGGGAAAGATATAACGCGGTTGTTGGATTCGAGCTCGCAATAAGATATAAATTCGTAAGTAATGAAACCGAGAGAAAATAAAGTAGTTCAACGAACATAGTCAAGAAAAATGAATCGAAATAGAACTCCAGGTTATCTAAATAGAGTACCGCATTGTAACCATGCCGCGGGACATAGTTACAACCACGTAACTCTATCCAAGTCGCCCAAATCCTACTATTAGAATCGAGAGATTAAGAAGGTAGAAACAATAAGGAATCAAGAGGATTCCAAGCTGAGATGCAATGTCATTTTCTTAATGTCGAGATAAAAGAATTTAAGCGAAAGATAAGATTCAAGAATTTGAATGACAAGACAATAATGTGCTAGGACATATTCCTAAAATTCTGGGTCTTAAAGATAATGTATTGGATACCATAACTAACTACAAATTGAACCAAGCCTAGCTAACCTAAAACCTATGCTCTGATACCAACAAACCTTGTCGCGTCCCGCTTCCCAAGATACCAAAATTTCGGAACGTAATTCGGCCAGCATGCTACCTATAGTAAGAAAACGTCCTTCCATAGTCATATTAAGGCTGTCAATCAGTAATCAAGAACAAATAATCTAACTATCCATCTCTAAATATGTCCAATAACCACGATAAACAATAACAGGAAACGATAGTGAAAGCAGTAAAGATCCAATGAAATAAGAGAATACCTAAATCATAAATAAGAACTATATCAGTGGAATGGTCATCACTGATCGGTGATCCTGTCAAAATACTTACGATTCTCATGTGCTAAAGTCAAGTATCCAGCCCATGCAAAACCCATACGTCAATGCGTCCTAAATATCATAATAATAATAATAATAATAATAATAATAATAATAATAATAAAAACTAAGTAGTGTGCTATATAGGATGTCACGTGTAAAATAAGGTATGCGTATAAACAAAACAATCACAGGTGTTATAACAGCAGGTTATAGGTATTCAAACATATCATGTATATCCTAATATCTGTGTTTCTAGGTTAACTATCCTACTGGCATTTGAAACCAATGAATGTACTCCTCCATATAACTCAAAAGTATATATCCCATTACCCTCCGGGACCACGGATCAAGATATATCCCATTACCCCCCCCCCCCCCCCGGATCACGGATGAAAATGTATGAATCAAGAATGATTTTGTTCCGTTACCCCCCGGAACCACAGAAACATGTAATATCCTTTTAAATTACACTTCAGTTACACTTTTAATTTCCTCATTTTCTCAGTTTTCCAAGTCAGGTATGAATAATATCTATCTAATACCAACACAGGAGCAGACAGGTACAGGTTATGTCTATTTAGACAACAGATCGCGTCCATCAGGACAACAAGTCAGAATTGTTGGTATCGGTAAGTATTATAGGCAAATAGGTACAAGCAAGATAGCAATGTCAGTAACAAGATGACGGCTTATAAGCATGTCAAAGAAGTATATTAAATTAGATAAAGTGTTTATTTGTAATAATTTCATGCAAACAGATCACGATGAAATAAAGTCGTAACCTTTATCTAGGTGCTATAAATAGTGTAACGAAAAATAAACCATATTAATTCCTACATTTCATTATAAACTACAATTTATAAAATTTGTTATTATTAACTGATCAACGATATACAAATTATAGATATAAACGGTTAATAGTAATAATAAGTAATGTTACGATGATATAAGTATATAAATATAACTATAGCATGTAGCAAGTTGTAAACTTGTCTCGGTCTTGACGAATACGAATACGAACACGAACGGACACGGAACGACGGAAAACCCGAAGCACTCCAAGCTTACCCTCTGTTGGGTGCCTCCTTCACTACAAAAACTTATACCGCACTAGAACAAAGGTAGATCGCACGATCAACCTACTGACTTTCCAAATTATAGTATGCCTTCAATAGTCCATAGTTTCTGGTCATAAAAATAGCACCAACTCGTCAAAAGTTCATCATACCGATATCATGCGGTAATACTTCAACAATTCTTTGAGAATATTTCCAAATTCCAGTCATGCATTATAGCTGTTTGCATTCCGCAGAGAGAAAAACCTGTAGCATTTGAGACAACAAGTGGAATTTTTATCAAGAATTCTAACTTTGTTTAGAATAATATAAAATATAACATTGGAGAAATTTAACGTGTGTGTTCATGGACATGCATATTCATAAACCTATGTAGTATCATAGTATATATTATATATATAGTTTTATATATAACTAATAATATTTAAAAGATATTACAAATCTACGATCCATCTCTACTAAATCTCAAAAAAAAATATTAGAAATAATCTATAGATACGTAGCCCCCTTAAACCATGAATTTAAGAGTTAAAAGAAAATATTCCAATCTAATATCACACCTAATATCTTATAATGTTAGGATTTAGGTGTAATAGATAATAGTCAATAAAATAATATGAGATGTTCAAATAAGATAGACATGCTGAAAATTAATATATGTAAATATCCATGAAGTATAGCTACCAGAAAAATATATACATATAATTTAAATAGTATATATCTGTTGTTTAAGATTCATATAGATTTAGTCTACAGATAAATATTAATAAAAAATACTCTAGCACCATAACGGGTTTCACGCAAGCGTGTCGAGTCGGATAAACATATATACTAACCAAACCAATCATAACCCAAATAATAAATAAAAACAAAATTCAAAATACTAAATAATATCGTTAAATAACGTACGATCGTGCTGAAGTGTTACAAGTGTGTTCCCTCTTCGTCTAACCACCGGCTATTGCTCATCTCCACGCAATCATAAAGTTGAGCTTTCTCGGCTCCTTAGCTCGTCTTTGAGCTATCCTAGAGTTCCTCAGCTCCCTAACTCGTCTCCGAGCTATCCTATAGCAGAGAGTCCTCAGCGTCCCTGTTTGGCCCAGAGCACGAAGCCTGAGCGCACCCGTAAAAGCTCCGTGTATCTTGCCATGACGAGATCTCTGCCGCTCTACATCCCGCATCCCACGCTAGCGTATCTCGCCATTAATGAACGTATCTCGCCATTAATGGGCATATCCTGCCATTAACGCGAACGTGATGTAGGAGAGTAACGAGTGGCAAGAATCTCGCATTGGCTCGCTCCAATGTGACCCCTATATAAACCCCTTCTTCAGACGATCCAGGTAACTCGAATTGAATCCAATACACCGCTACTCTGCCCAATCATTCCACGGTACTTACTTAATCGTCGGAGGGTCTTACGGTGGTTTCCCATTCCGGGACTTCTTTTGCAGGTAGATCGGCGTCAATAACAACCGGATAAACCATTGAGATCCACGCATCTAATCTTCCACTACCAATCTCAAGCGTTCAGCTAGCTGGCTACAAGATCGACGGAGGACAACATCTGAGAGAGATTCCGACCTCGGTTTGGAAAATTTTGGATGATGATTACAATTCTTCTCACCAGTTTCTCAGATCAATATATCTGCATAATGGCAGTTTTAAAAAATTAAATTCCTATTCATCATTATTTTGGAAAGGAGTTTCTACTGTTCTTCCGATAGATTCTTTTGCAATAAATTGGAAATTGGGACATGCCTCCGAAATGCTTTCTTTTGTTTTGACGATGACACATTTGTCATTTTGACTGAGAATAGAGTGCTAAGCACTTTATATGGCACTCACGTGAAAAGCACGTAAGGCGCTGAGTATTGATTTCGGGTTTTGCTTGTTCACCCATTTTTCTCTATACAGAAGTGCTAAGCACTTGGTTAGAGCTCTGGTGCTCACATGTGAAGCACGTGTATTTCACGTGTATTTCACGTGTATTTCACGCTCAGCCTCTCTTTTTTGTATCATGTGTATTTCACGTGACTGCTTTATTTTTGAAATGCTAGGTTGTTTTATTTGGTGGCTGTCCAATCAACATAAATGGATTTTTCTTTATTTTTTGGACACTCACGTGGGAAACACGTGAGGCGTTTTAGCTCTCCTTTTTTATTTTAGGCACTCACGTGGGAAACACGTGAGGCACTATAATAGTATTAAACACTAATTTTGCTCACGTGTGTTTCACGTGAGACGCCAAGTTTTTCTTCTTTTTAGAGATGTTAATCTCTGTTAATGACATTTCAGTCATTGATGATCATCAAGATTTCTGTTTTGAAAATCTTGGATCATTTTTTTATTGGAGAACTAAGTTCTTCTTTTCTTTTTATAAGAACTAAGTTCTTTATGTAAGGTTAAACCCTAATTTCGAAGGAATTAAATTTCCAGAACATATATTCTTTTCCTTTTTCTTTTTTTTAACTTAGTTCTTTTCTGAATCTTTGATTCTCAAGAACAAGATCTGTCCGATGAGAATTAAATTCTCAACTTGTAGGAGACTTGTCTTGTGGATCTCTCATCCAGAGAAACAACTAAATTCTTTTAAAAGAGTAAAAACTTTAGATGTGATATGAGTTAATCCTCTTGCACCACTCTTTCCCCCCATTTTCTCTACTGCTTTGAATTCTGAAGCAGCTGTAGCTTCTCAAGGTTATTGGCATGATGGCTGGAACCAAATCTACTCCAGTACCAAGTTGAGAGTCCAGTGAACTTTATGGGCCATAGGATTTAATCCAATGGCTGAGAATCTCACCCGTAACAAAAGAAGAAAAGAAGAAGAAAATTACCCATCTCATTCATCTTCTTCCTCTCCATATGAATCTCTCCCCTTCTCTCTCTCTCTCTCTAAACTTTCTCCGCGCTCTCAACATGTAAATCAACAATAACACATATTTCTTTGCCTAAAAGAAGAAGATGAAGAAAACCAAAGATTGGTGTTGGAAACTTAGGAACGCTTTTCACATTATCATCCTTTAATTAACAAATTACTTCTTCACAACCCCCCATAAAAACTTAATTATTCTAGAACACAAGAATACATAATTTAAAGTTTGGTAATTTCATCAATTTCTAGTCTCTCTTCCTCCCCAACATACCATAGACCAAATACATCACCGACGTTGATAGTGAACCGATTTAAAATTATAGAAGAAAAGTTCAAGATGGGAATTTTAGATTTGAGAAGGAAACATCATTCTTGTTCTTCTATCAGATAATTTCCAGTTTGGGAATTGCGATGATTCTCATAGAGACTTGTCATTCCAAATATTGAAGCATCCAAATTAAATAAAATAGGGTCCTAATTCTCAAATTGAGAGAGATGAAGATAGAGAAGATTAAAAGGGTAGGCAGTAGATGAGAGGAGATTATTGTGAATAAAGAAGAAAAGATTGAATCCTCAGTTAATTAAGTGATAGGTGGCATTAGTGCATGGGCCATGGGTGGCCCACATCTTATGTTGCTAAAAGCCCCTCATCCAATGGGTCACGTTCTAACCGGACTCTCAAGTGCCAACTAGCCATGGCGGTTAGGTGTGGAGACCACTTTAAACTCTGATTACATTAATCAGTGGACGGATTTACTAGCTTTTTTAGCTTCTTTCTCGTCTTCAACTATGGTTGATAAACCAACATGGAGGCTCAATGGAGGGACCTTTTCAGTCAGAAATCTATACAATTTTGGCATCACTGGAGGCATTTCTTTTCCTTGCTACTCTGTGATCTGGACTACTGTGGCTCCATTGAAGCTCAAATTATTCATGTGGTTGTTGGCATGAGATAGAATCTTATCTAAAACTAGTTTATGTAAAAAAAAGGATGGAATGGTAATATTTTTTTCTTACTATTATAACCCAAAGAAAAAGGAACACAATCAACTCATCCAAGACAGAAAAACACACGGATAGAACAGCCATGAAAAGACGAAATAAAGGAAAAACAAGAAATGCATCCAAAAATGAACACCGCCTAAACTAACATAAAGCCCAAAGAAATACTAAGTCCAAGAAAGTGAAGAGAGTTGTTGCCGATTTACATCACCAACCCTCCTTTCCTCAAGAAGAAACGCAGCGAATTGAGATTCGAAATAGATGTCGAAAGAGAAAATACAAAATGAAGATTGTTTCTACAACTCCACGGCCAAACCCATAAAGCTATAGCATAAGCCGTCTTTTCCCGTAACTTATTAATACTCTTCCTTTGCAGTGTGGCCGTTAACCATCGTCAAAGTCGAAGTCGCATAATAGATGAAGGCCTTAAGCTTAAGCCAACTCTATTACCAGAGATGGTAGGACACTCCCAATACAAATGACAGGGATTCAATGCCTGCAGAAGAACAGAACACACAAGACGAAGTATCCATATCCACATGTCTCGAACACAACCATTCAGTAGTTGGAACTTTATCATTCAAAAAACGCCAGAGGAAACAAGACATCCTTCTTGTGATTGCCAATTTCAGAGGTTTGAAACAAATTCTCGTCACCCCAAGTTGTCGCTCAGTAGACAATTTTCGAAATGCTTTCCCGACCGTAAAAAAAATTATCAGATTCCCACCAAACAATTTTGTCAGTACCTCCCGAAAGTCAGTCGAATATCAAGGGTTTTGGCAATAACGAAATCCGGAAAAGAATTAAGTTTCGTGATATCCCCGTTGCCTTCCTCAGTTGAAAGAGAATTAACTGTCACTCCTTGATCGTTTTCGCATAGATTAAAGCATCTTAGGAGGCTTAGGAGGCTTTTTCGTTAGGCGGCGTCAAAAATCTATAACCTTCACGATTTTTTTCAACGCACCCATCATCGTCATCTTTATCATCTAAGATGCGGATACACCAAATTTCATGTGATTCCATCACTTTTCACCGTTGAATTAGCAATGTACAAAGTTCTATTGTCAGTAAACCGTTAATTTTGCATCCACTAAATTAACGGTGAAAAAGTGATGAAATCACATGAAATTTGGTATATCCACATCTTACATGATAAAGAAGATGATGATAGAAACCGATCATCGGAAAAAATCGTGAACGATATATTTTTTCGACGCCAGGAGAAAATTCACCTATATGGCACCTTTCCTCTATGCACACACACTCTCTCTCTAGTGTTTTTTGCACGTACGATGCACATTTGCATATTTTGACATCATAAAAATTTGAAAAGATTTTTAAAGAATTAGTTAGAAAGATAGGAACGTGGAAATGAGCAGAGTTAGAGAGATGATGGGAACCTAATCTTTCAGTTGTGGAGAATTTGTTATGGGTGAACAACAACAATAATCTTAAAATCTTCATATTTTATTTTTTATTTTAAATTCAATATAAATTAAATTACAAATTTTTGACACGTCGGCATTGCTGATATGGCAGAAAATTAGAGTGGTTACTTTTGCACGTATTCCATGCATCCCTCTTTTGGCGCACGCGCTGTTGGAGATAGTGCCATCAGAGTCAATTATTGGATCACAGGCATGTGATTGCAATGATTGAGAGAGGACCTGTCCCAGTAGGACAGTCTTACTCAAGATGATAGTATGCTATCTGGTTTATCTTTATCATCGTGTACTGCTTTAGGTGACATTACTGATCACTATTGCACGTTGATAGAGCCCCTAGGATTCTTGCTTGACTACCAACAGTATGAGGAAGATCATATACGTGGGAGCTGGGGTCTATAAGCACATCCCTAAAAGGTCCCTAGTCGTGGGAGTTTCGAGACAGGGCATCAATACTCCAGAGTAGACTAGTGTATACAGTCGAGACCCCGACGGGGGGCGGTGGCCGGTCTCACAAACCACTGGTGTCAGTTGGTTCACCTAAGATGTATACAGGTGCTCATTGGGTTATGAGTACACCGGACAGGACTCGCCGGGAACATGCTAGTTGGTATTATATCTGATGTCAGATAGCAGTTCCCTGGTGACATGTGTACAGGTTAGTTCATCGACCTGAGATCGTCATTTGTTTCATGTGAGTTCCCACTGTGCTTTGATTACTACCCTACCACGCTCAAAGGAGACGTGCAAATAGGTTTTAGTTGGGTACAGTCCCGAGCCACATGGAGGCAGTGAGCGGATCTGCAGGGGTTCGTCTCTTCCGGTATTGGGGGTGAGGTCGCGCTGTGTCTAGGAAAGCCAGTACATGAAAGTCCTTGGCCAAGGCAGGAGATTTACTGGTAGGCATTCCAGTAGTATCTCAGGGTGTTCTGGGCTACACTCCGACACGACTTGTACCGCTTTTGGGAGTCTGACTTTTACCAACCCCCAGGCCCGCCATGTTATGCTCATAGACGAATGGACCGGACTGTACGGATATTGTCACTGACAGGCTCAGTAGGGTGTCAGGATGAGTTCGCTCATCGACCTCCCTTTTGGTCAATACCTGGTAGCCCGTTACGTATTGGCTAATACCTCTGACGTGCTAGTGGTTAAATCCACAACCAAGGTGTTGACGAGTCTTTAGAGTCCCCCATAGACCAGTTTCTCAAGTTTCGAGCGAAACGCTGTAGAGGCCGTATGGAGATATGACAGGGTTCGATCAGATACGTGCGGTATTGCATGGATCATGATCGGACAGATAATACTAGCGGGCTTTGGTTTAAGCCGGATCCTAGTATTGTACTGTGTAGATTTTGTCTCTTTGCATTTGTATTCAGTGGGAATACAACTGCGGGTATGTATATACAGTCGCGGGGTTTTCCTGTAATTTATTACGGGATCAGTTTTCTGAAGTTGCCAGTTTGCATTCCGTTTCGGCCAGTTTTCCTTTGTTCCTTCACGGCCGGATTTTTCCGATGGAGGGGGTTATTTGCAGCTGTGCAAATTACCTTTGTGAGGGGGGGTTATTTGTGAAATGGTTTATCATGATAATTCAAGCATCTTTGCTTTTTCATTCATGATGGTTTTCAATAATGAGAAAGGATTTGAGATTGGATTGATTTGTTTATGGATGTGAGGCTTGATTTGGCTTATGGTCACCCTTTGCTTTTCCTACACTCACCTCCCTTCATTGCTTTTGATCTCTCCACCATATTTGTATATGGCCGGCCACACATTTGAGAGATGATCGCACGCTTTTGGCGTGTCGGATGAAAGAATTAAAGTTTACCGCGATCAGGACGGTGTCGCTTTGCAGCTAGCCGGTTGAGCACGGGTCGGTCCACAGGGAGATGGTGTTATCTTACCTTCTTGCTTTAGACGAGTCAATAAAGAATCTGTATGAGTTTGTTCTAACCTATGTGTTTATCTGCAAGTATAAAGTTGTTAAGAAAATACGAAATTATAAGCTAAGAAATCCGTACTCAAAACCTTTGAGCCGAGTCTTGACCAATTGAAGCTAAGCAATTGGCAACAACGGGGATTAGGGGATTTAAGCGCGGTATTCGTGGAATCCGGCTTATTTACCCTTGTCCTTCCGTTCTTGTCTCTTGCCTTCGCCTCCGGCCAAACCGAACGCAACCGGTCGTGGTTAGGAATCACCGTTACCTTGTCAGGGTACAGTGCCTAACGGAGCGCTTGCGTATGGTTTGGGCGGAGTTCAAAAGGAAAATAACGGGAAAAGGAAATGAGAAGGAAATGTTAACTTATAAAACCATATTAATTCTTAACAACAACAATAATTACAACATTCACAAAATAAACAAAAGAGAACAAAAAGAAAAGAACAAAGAAAAGAAAAGATACAAGTATTAAAGTGCATGAATAAAATTGCAAGTAATAAAAAGACAAGTAATAAAAAGCGAGTAATAAAAAGAACAAGAAAAGAACACGGAAGTAGAACCCAAGCCAAGCATGTGCTCAATAGCCAACCCTTAAACTTGCAAGCTCAATGAAGAGGTTGCAAGATCAAGGGAAGGGTAGAGAACGCATGTGAAGTGAAGAACTAGTCCCGGGAGAAAATACGACCTTTGAGATCAATAACTAACCCTTAACCATTCAAGCTCAATGAAGAGGTTGAATGAGCAAGAGAAAGCAAAAATCTCAAAGGGGAAGAAGAAGCACAAGAGAATGATACAAAACCCTCATCTTTATTCACATCCATAAAAAGCTCTCACTACAATTCATGGAAGAGGAATGAAGAAGAAGAAGAAAAAGAACTAAAAACTACAAAAGAAAGAGGAACAAAAGAATACAAAGAATGACCCTTGGCTAAGCTCAGTTCTGCTGTATTTATAGGCAGGGAGTTGAAGTTCTAGGGCAACAGCAGACTCCATGCAAGATTACCAAAAAGCCCCTGAAATTCGTCAGAGAGTGGGCCCCACCTTGCCGCGGAAGGGCGGCCAAAACCCCTATTTGGCCGCGCTTCCGCGGCCGTTTAGAAGAATTGGGTACTGGGATTTCGTGGCATTCCCTGGTTTGCAGTGTACATTATTCTGGTATCTTTATGTTTTTCATAATTTCTTCACGAATTTTCCAGAATTTCTGTGAGGGAAAGGTGGACTTTTTGTCAAGATTTGGAATGATTGCCTCGAGCTCCGCGTAGATCTCTTGGATCTTGTGCTACCATTGAGCCTTGTGCATGAAGGTGACATTGATTTGACATTTTGTCTTCCTAAACTGGTATTTGGCAGCATACGGATGAAGAGCGGAGACCGTGTTTTATCAGTGGTTGGCAGGAACCCGGATTTTGTCGTGTTTTCTATGAATTTCACCGTTTTAGAACCGAGAACCTGTATCCTGCAAATATATAACAAACACGGATAAAAAGCACCTACCTATAAACACACGAGCGTAAGAATGGGCGGTATAAAATGCAGTATTCAGTGATGAACAAATACCCCCAAACTTAACTTTTGCTCGTCCGAGCAAAACCAATTATTCACAAAAATAAAATGATAACCGCACTTTCGCAGGGAACGCGATTGCACTGAGCATGTGCAACAAGCCGTTAAACCTCTAGGTGTCCCTAGTAGGAGGAGTGTTGTCTCCTGAGGGTTTTCAGCGGATACTACCCACAAAATCCGGTCAAGCTAGTTTTGTACAATAACTAAGATTCAAATCCTAAAGTTTTGTTTTAGAAAATAACAATTCTATGATCCTAAGTCTAGATTATCGAACCTTTATTTTTCACACCTCTCTTCTTATTCAACTACAGATTTTATATGTCTTTACGTGCAGTGCAAATAGTGTCGTTAAGTTCCCGAAAGGTCGAATAAAGTCATTATGTCACACAATAAAGCCCAGATAACAATTTTAAAAGGATCACATAAGTTTTATAGAGAGTTAAGCATTTTTCAAGTTTCGTTTTCCAGTAAGGTTTCAACTTCAGAATTTCTATCTTCCTTAACAGGAAACTAAGTCGTATTTTTCACTCCACCTTTTAACTTGTTTTCATTTCATACACACCTCTGTGAACGTGCAATAGTCTTTATCAAAGAGTAAAACCTTCATATCTCCGTTAAGAAATTTTTATAAAAGCCTGTCTTTTATCAAGATTATTCTCACACAAAGAACCGTTAGGAATTTTAACTCGGAGAGAACACTTGCTTGACTCTGTTTTAAATTGGACTTTCTAGGCTTCTTAGCGAGCTTTGGCCAATGCGCCCAAACCAGTTGGTTTTAGGGCATTAGGTGTAGAAACACCCCAGCGGACTTAATTACTCAAGTTACCTAGGTCCAAAAACAAAAGACAGATTGTCGTGAAAATCAGATGATTTAATACGAACGGAGATATAACCGGCAGTTCAATTATTTTTCAGATAAAAGACGTGTTTTAGTGGGTTTGGTGTGTAATCATTCCAATCAAGTTTCAGATGGGTTATTTTTCAGACTTAGTTCCAATTAAGGCATCAATAACATTCCTTCATATTCACTCACTTCATAAACAATTCTTGATATATTACTTATTTCAGAACAAACCTATTTGATCCTCAGAAAATCATTTATCTTATTTAAAAGTTTTTTAAACATAAAAGACTTGTCATCTAATTCCCAAAAACTCACGACACGTGTAGTGTGATGTAAAGACGTATATCAGCTATAGTTAACTTCAAAGGAGAGTTATCTTTCAGGTTTTCAAAATCCAAACATAAGATCTAGTTATTCCTATTTTTTCAAACAAAAACCATCGAAATGTTGAATCAAAGTTCTTCCACAAGCTAACTTGACAAAAAGTTTTTATGTTTTTTAGAAAATTTTCAGATTTTTATGGGTTTTTCGAATAAGGTATGCAAATGCAAAATATACATGCGAAGGAAGAAAGCTTACCGAGCACACCCCCAAACTTAAACTTGACAGTGCCCTCACTGTCAGGCTATACCAAGAGGGTCAAAATTGCCGGCGCTTCCTCTAAAAACAAATTATATACAAAACAAAAACCAAAAAGATATATACAAAAAAGGGTGTCCCCCCCAAACTTAAGTATAACAGTGTTTCCACTGTTAAGCGTTGAAGTTCAGGATTAGGGGGGAAAGAACAGTATAAATCTATACAAGGCCTTACACAGGCCAAAGGTTAGCACCAACCATTCAAAAATCTTATCTCTGTAAAGCGGTGGTTGGTCAAAGAAGGCGTAGAGAAAAGAGATGGAGACTACGCGAGACCGCTTGTGGAGAGAAGTGGAATGCGGTCTCGGTAGATGAGAAGAAGAAGAATGGCGGAAGGGAAAAAGAAGTGGAGTACGAACTTGAGGGTGCAAATGGAGTAAATAGATTAGCACAATTTGTGATGAGCGATGTGTAAAAAGCGATTGTGCTAATATATTTACCCGTCGAGAGATTGGATCAAATCCCTCAAGGTTCGTAAGAAACCATGGGTACGCCGAACTTGGTAAACCAGACATATGAAAGGTAAGTGATACGGGTTCTTGCAAGGTCGGAACGACGGACAGGATGGAGGTAAGTGGTTGAGGAAGGGTATCGGTTATAGGCTCAGGAGGGTGTACACAGTCAGTGGAAGGAACAGGATGAATTGGTAAATCCGACTCATCAAACAAAACTGGTTCATCCTCAAGACTATCCTCAAAATTTTCCTCAAAATTAAGCTCATCCATGCATATTTCATCAAAATCCAGACGCATATGAGGTTCGGGAAAAACAGTTAAAGACTCGGGATGATGATTTGAGCAGACAAACTCAGCCAAATCAACGGGTTCATCATCCAAAATGTTCCCTGCGTCAATATCCTCAATCAAGTGAAAATCAAAATTCTCTGACACCTCAACCAAAGCATGGATATCAATCGATTTAGGTTCTAAAGTGGAGGTGTAAAGGTCAAAAGGTTTAGGATTGGTTTCACTTGGAAGAGACCCTTCACACTCAGGCAAATCAAATACTACGAAGTCGCACAACCCATTAAACATTCTATCTTCAACTGATAATTCATTTGGGACACTTGATAGACTTTCAACACAGGAGTTGTGGGATTCAATTTGGGACGGGTAGGTTTGATTTGGAAGGGGGTACATCTCACTCTCTCCACTCAAATTCACAGCTTGTCCTGCCGCCTCATCATACATTGAAAAAGTTGGAGCTAGTTGAAAACTAGCTACCAGGTCACTAGGTTGCATGAGGGCGGCCAAGGACGCATTCAAATCCATCATCTGTTGGCTTGACGCTACCCTAAAGTCTTCCAACGACTGTTCTAGACTAGACATTGGTTGTGAAGGGGTTTCAGTAAAAGATTCAAAGTTGTTTGGATACTGAAAACTCCCAAAAGGCTGTTCTGAAGCAATGTCTAGGGAAGGTGCAAAAGTAGGGTAGGATTGGTAGGAATTGAATGGCTGGACAGGGATGGGATCAACATTGGGATAAGAAGGTGAATGGAATTGTTGATCCCAAGAATTTGTAGTGGGGAAAGGAGTGAAAGATCGGCTACGGGATTGTTCAATTCGTTCAGCTAGAGACAAAGGACGACTTGCAGAAGGGGTATCAACATTAGCGGGTGCGGGAGGTTGAAAAGGTTGATACAAAGTGGAATGAGGAGTGCAAGAGTTTGTCCTAGACGCTGCTATCCGATCTCTCAACGAAATTTTTGGCATGGAGGGGTCGTTCGATGTTCGACCAAAACAAGAACCGTATGAAGTGATGTCTGGTTGTGGGTACCAAAGTTCGGCAAGAGTTTTTCGCGGTGGGGTACCCATGATATGAAGAGAGAGAGAAAAGGTAGAGAAAAGGAGGGGAAAAAGAATGTGATTTTTTTTTTTTTAGTTAGTTGTTAGCAAAAGAATGAAGTATACACAAAAAAGAATATGGACAAAAATCACGACACAAACATACCACACACCTAATCGTTCTAGGGTTCACCTAGGTCAACTAGACCTGCTCGAGAACTTGATTGTCGAAGTAAAACTGTGTCGAGAAACAGGCTTAAAAATACACTGATCACGAGGCCAGGTAAGTGCAGAGATAAGGGGAGGTTGTCCAACGCTTTCGCGAAGTTCCTTAATTAAATAACCCTTTCTCTTTTGGCGGTTTCGCCGTTAACACTTTCCTAGACACCCCGTAAACAATATACCGTTAAGCAAGCTTCTAAATACAGTTAACTTCTCCTAGTGAGCGCGAAGTCCTTAAGGCTTAAAGTCTAGTTTCTTTTAAAATTTGTGCGGGTTATCGTTATGCGCAAGTTCGTGATTTGTGGGCCACGGAAAAGGTGATGAAATCCTTTACCGTATGTTGTGGGGTTCGCTTGCCCTTAAGTCCGTATTAATGTATGCAATGCGCAATTCAAAAATTCTATAAAGAATCAAACAATCGTTTTTTTTTTAATTTTAAGCGCGGCGCTGCAACAAATACAGGTTAGTCAATTTTTAGCATTTGCTAGCGAACTTGCAAAGAATCCTGCAAAAGAATAGTATATTGGAAGCGTCGGATTTGAGAAGAAGGTGTTAGTAAAATACGTACCGTTAAGTTTTGGGTTAGGAAACCCCCGTTGAATCAGATCCGGTAAGCTTGAAAGGTTCGCTTGCGCGGGTCAAACTACCCGGATCTTTGGCACTGTACTTCGTAATCACCTTTGCCTTGAATGTACACTTTGCTTCCCCACTATCGCAGTTTGCAAATACGCAAAAATCTGCAATCTTTCCCACAAGAATGTTGTCCAAAAAAAAAACAAAAAGAATATTTTTTTTTTTGTTTGTTAAATATGTACAAAAAGAATATTAACCCGAATAACAAGAAAGAAAATACGCTACCGTCTCCCCGGCAACGGCGCCATTTGATCGCACGCTTTTGGCGTGTCGGATGAAAGAATTAAAGTTTACCGCGATCAGGACGGTGTCGCTTTGCAGCTAGCCGGTTGAGCACGGGTCGGTCCACAGGGAGATGGTGTTATCTTACCTTCTTGCTTTAGACGAGTCAATAAAGAATCTGTATGAGTTTGTTCTAACCTATGTGTTTATCTGCAAGTATAAAGTTGTTAAGAAAATACGAAATTATAAGCTAAGAAATCCGTACTCAAAACCTTTGAGCCGAGTCTTGACCAATTGAAGCTAAGCAATTGGCAACAACGGGGATTAGGGGATTTAAGCGCGGTATTCGTGGAATCCGGCTTATTTACCCTTGTCCTTCCGTTCTTGTCTCTTGCCTTCGCCTCCGGCCAAACCGAACGCAACCGGTCGTGGTTAGGAATCACCGTTACCTTGTCAGGGTACAGTGCCTAACGGAGCGCTTGCGTATGGTTTGGGCGGAGTTCAAAAGGAAAATAACGGGAAAAGGAAATGAGAAGGAAATGTTAACTTATAAAACCATATTAATTCTTAACAACAACAATAATTACAACATTCACAAAATAAACAAAAGAGAACAAAAAGAAAAGAACAAAGAAAAGAAAAGATACAAGTATTAAAGTGCATGAATAAAATTGCAAGTAATAAAAAGACAAGTAATAAAAAGCGAGTAATAAAAAGAACAAGAAAAGAACACGGAAGTAGAACCCAAGCCAAGCATGTGCTCAATAGCCAACCCTTAAACTTGCAAGCTCAATGAAGAGGTTGCAAGATCAAGGGAAGGGTAGAGAACGCATGTGAAGTGAAGAACTAGTCCCGGGAGAAAATACGACCTTTGAGATCAATAACTAACCCTTAACCATTCAAGCTCAATGAAGAGGTTGAATGAGCAAGAGAAAGCAAAAATCTCAAAGGGGAAGAAGAAGCACAAGAGAATGATACAAAACCCTCATCTTTATTCACATCCATAAAAAGCTCTCACTACAATTCATGGAAGAGGAATGAAGAAGAAGAAGAAAAAGAACTAAAAACTACAAAAGAAAGAGGAACAAAAGAATACAAAGAATGACCCTTGGCTAAGCTCAGTTCTGCTGTATTTATAGGCAGGGAGTTGAAGTTCTAGGGCAACCAGCAGACTCCATGCAAGATTACCAAAAAGCCCCTGAAATTCGTCAGAGAGTGGGCCCCACCTTGCCGCGGAAGGGCGGCCAAAACCCCTATTTGGCCGCGCTTCCGCGGCCGTTTAGAAGAATTGGGTACTGGGATTTCGTGGCATTCCCTGGTTTGCAGTGTACATTATTCTGGTATCTTTATGTTTTCATAATTTCTTCACGAATTTTCCAGAATTTCTGTTGAGGGAAAGGTGGACTTTTTGTCAAGATTTGGAATGATTGCCTCGAGCTCCGCGTAGATCTCTTGGATCTTGTGCTACCATTGAGCCTTGTGCATGAAGGTGACATTGATTTGACATTTTGTCTTCCTAAACTGGTATTTGGCAGCATACGGATGAAGAGCGGAGACCGTGTTTTATCAGTGGTTGGCAGGAACCCGGATTTTGTCGTGTTTTCTATGAATTTCACCGTTTTAGAACCGAGAACCTGTATCCTGCAAATATATAACAAACACGGATAAAAAGCACCTACCTATAAACACACGAGCGTAAGAATGGGCGGTATAAAATGCAGTATTCAGTGATGAACAAATACCCCCAAACTTAACTTTTGCTCGTCCCGAGCAAAACCAATTATTCACAAAAATAAAATGATAACCGCACTTTCGCAGGGAACGCGATTGCACTGAGCATGTGCAACAAGCCGTTAAACCTCTAGGTGTCCCTAGTAGGAGGAGTGTTGTCTCCTGAGGGTTTTCAGCGGATACTACCCACAAAATCCGGTCAAGCTAGTTTTGTACAATAACTAAGATTCAAATCCTAAAGTTTTGTTTTAGAAAATAACAATTCTATGATCCTAAGTCTAGATTATCGAACCTTTATTTTTCACACCTCTCTTCTTATTCAACTACAGATTTTATATGTCTTTACGTGCAGTGCAAATAGTGTCGTTAAGTTCCCGAAAGGTCGAATAAAGTCATTATGTCACACAATAAAGCCCAGATAACAATTTTAAAAGGATCACATAAGTTTTATAGAGAGTTAAGCATTTTTCAAGTTTCGTTTTCCAGTAAGGTTTCAACTTCAGAATTTCTATCTTCCTTAACAGGAAACTAAGTCGTATTTTTCACTCCACCTTTTAACTTGTTTTCATTTCATACACACCTCTGTGAACGTGCAATAGTCTTTATCAAAGAGTAAAACCTTCATATCTCCGTTAAGAAATTTTTATAAAAGCCTGTCTTTTATCAAGATTATTCTCACACAAAGAACCGTTAGGAATTTTAACTCGGAGAGAACACTTGCTTGACTCTGTTTTAAATTGGACTTTCTAGGCTTCTTAGCGAGCTTTGGGCCAATGCGCCCAAACCAGTTGGTTTTAGGGCATTAGGTGTAGAAACACCCCAGCGGACTTAATTACTCAAGTTACCTAGGTCCAAAAACAAAAGACAGATTGTCGTGAAAATCAGATGATTTAATACGAACGGAGATATAACCGGCAGTTCAATTATTTTTCAGATAAAAGACGTGTTTAGTGGGTTTGGTGTGTAATCATTCCAATCAAGTTTCAGATGGGTTATTTTTCAGACTTAGTTCCAATTAAGGCATCAATAACATTCCTTCATATTCACTCACTTCATAAACAATTCTTGATATATTACTTATTTCAGAACAAACCTATTTGATCCTCAGAAAATCATTTATCTTATTTAAAAGTTTTTTAAACATAAAAGACTTGTCATCTAATTCCCAAAAACTCACGACACGTGTAGTGTGATGTAAAGACGTATATCAGCTATAGTTAACTTCAAAGGAGAGTTATCTTTCAGGTTTTCAAAATCCAAACATAAGATCTAGTTATTCCTATTTTTTCAAACAAAAACCATCGAAATGTTGAATCAAAGTTCTTCCACAAGCTAACTTGACAAAAAGTTTTTATGTTTTTTAGAAAATTTTCAGATTTTTATGGGTTTTTCGAATAAGGTATGCAAATGCAAAATATACATGCGAAGGAAGAAAGCTTACCGAGCACACCCCCAAACTTAAACTTGACAGTGCCCTCACTGTCAGGCTATACCAAGAGGGTCAAAATTGCCGGCGCTTCCTCTAAAAACAAATTATATATAAAACAAAAACCAAAAAGATATATACAAAAAAGGGTGTCCCCCCAAACTTAAGTATAACAGTGTTTCCACTGTTAAGCGTTGAAGTTCAGGATTAGGGGGGAAAGAACAGTATAAATCTATACAAGGCCTTACACAGGCCAAAGGTTAGCACCAACCATTCAAAAATCTTATCTCTGTAAAGCGGTGGTTGGTCAAAGAAGGCGTAGAGAAAAGAGATGGAGACTACGCGAGACCGCTTGTGGAGAGAAGTGGAATGCGGTCTCGGTAGATGAGAAGAAGAAGAATGGCGGAAGGGAAAAAGAAGTGGAGTACGAACTTGAGGGTGCAAATGGAGTAAATAGATTAGCACAATTTGTGATGAGCGATGTGTAAAAAGCGATTGTGCTAATATATTTACCCGTCGAGAGATTGGATCAAATCCCTCAAGGTTCGTAAGAAACCATGGGTACGCCGAACTTGGTAAACCAGACATATGAAAGGTAAGTGATACGGGTTCTTGCAAGGTCGGAACGACGGACAGGATGGAGGTAAGTGGTTGAGGAAGGGTATCGGTTATAGGCTCAGGAGGGTGTACACAGTCAGTGGAAGGAACAGGATGAATTGGTAAATCCGACTCATCAAACAAAACTGGTTCATCCTCAAGACTATCCTCAAAATTTTCCTCAAAATTAAGCTCATCCATGCATATTTCATCAAAATCCAGACGCATATGAGGTTCGGGAAAAACAGTTAAAGACTCGGGATGATGATTTGAGCAGACAAACTCAGCCAAATCAACGGGTTCATCATCCAAAATGTTCCCTGCGTCAATATCCTCAATCAAATGAAAATCAAAATTCTCTGACACCTCAACCAAAGCATGGATATCAATCGATTTAGGTTCTAAAGTAGAGGTGTAAAGGTCAAAAGGTTTAGGATTGGTTTCACTTGGAAGAGACCCTTCACACTCAGGCAAATCAAATACTACGAAGTCGCACAACCCATTAAACATTCTATCTTCAACTGATAATTCATTTGGGACACTTGATAGACTTTCAACACAGGAGTTGTGGGATTCAATTTGGGACGGGTAGGTTTGATTTGGAAGGGGGTACATCTCACTCTCTCCACTCAAATTCACAGCTTGTCCTGCCGCCTCATCATACATTGAAAAAGTTGGAGCTAGTTGAAAACTAGCTACCAGGTCACTAGGTTGCATGAGGGCGGCCAAGGACGCATTCAAATCCATCATCTGTTGGCTTGACGCTACCCTAAAGTCTTCCAACGACTGTTCTAGACTAGACATTGGTTGTGAAGGGGTTTCAGTAAAAGATTCAAAGTTGTTTGGATACTGAAAACTCCCAAAAGGCTGTTCTGAAGCAATGTCTAGGGAAGGTGCAAAAGTAGGGTAGGATTGGTAGGAATTGAATGGCTGGACAGGGATGGGATCAACATTGGGATAAGAAGGTGAATGGAATTGTTGATCCCAAGAATTTGTAGTGGGGAAAGGAGTGAAAGATCGGCTACGGGATTGTTCAATTCGTTCAGCTAGAGACAAAGGACGACTTGCAGAAGGGGTATCAACATTAGCGGGTGCGGGAGGTTGAAAAGGTTGATACAAAGTGGAATGAGGAGTGCAAGAGTTTGTCCTAGACGCTGCTATCCGATCTCTCAACGAAATTTTTGGCATGGAGGGGTCGTTCGATGTTCGACCAAAACAAGAACCGTATGAAGTGATGTCTGGTTGTGGGTACCAAAGTTCGGCAAGAGTTTTTCGCGGTGGGGTACCCATGATATGAAGAGAGAGAGAAAAGGTAGAGAAAAGGAGGGGAAAAAGAATGTGATTTTTTTTTTTTAGTTAGTTGTTAGCAAAAGAATGAAGTATACACAAAAAAGAATATGGACAAAAATCACGACACAAACATACCACACACCTAATCGTTCTAGGGTTCACCTAGGTCAACTAGACCTGCTCGAGAACTTGATTGTCGAAGTAAAACTGTGTCGAGAAACAGGCTTAAAAATACACTGATCACGAGGCCAGGTAAGTGCAGAGATAAGGGGAGGTTGTCCAACGCTTTCGCGAAGTTCCTTAATTAAATAACCCTTTCTCTTTTGGCGGTTTCGCCGTTAACACTTTCCTAGACACCCCGTAAACAATATACCGTTAAGCAAGCTTCTAAATACAGTTAACTTCTCCTAGTGAGCGCGAAGTCCTTAAGGCTTAAAGTCTAGTTTCTTTTAAAATTTGTGCGGGTTATCGTTATGCGCAAGTTCGTGATTTGTGGGCCACGGAAAAGGTGATGAAATCCTTTACCGTATGTTGTGGGGTTCGCTTGCCCTTAAGTCCGTATTAATGTATGCAATGCGCAATTCAAAAATTCTATAAAGAATCAAACAATCGTTTTTTTTTTAATTTTAAGCGCGGCGCTGCAACAAATACAGGTTAGTCAATTTTTAGCATTTGCTAGCGAACTTGCAAAGAATCCTGCAAAAGAATAGTATATTGGAAGCGTCGGATTTGAGAAGAAGGTGTTAGTAAAATACGTACCGTTAAGTTTTGGGTTAGGAAACCCCCGTTGAATCAGATCCGGTAAGCTTGAAAGGTTCGCTTGCGCGGGTCAAACTACCCGGATCTTTGGCACTGTACTTCGTAATCACCTTTGCCTTGAATGTACACTTTGCTTCCCCACTATCGCAGTTTGCAAATACGCAAAAATCTGCAATCTTTCCCACAAGAATGTTGTCCAAAAAAAAAACAAAAAGAATATTTTTTTTTTTGTTTGTTAAATATGTACAAAAAGAATATTAACCCGAATAACAAGAAAGAAAATACGCTACCGTCTCCCCGGCAACGGCGCCATTTGATCGCACGCTTTTGGCGTGTCGGATGAAAGAATTAAAGTTTACCGCGATCAGGACGGTGTCGCTTTGCAGCTAGCCGGTTGAGCACGGGTCGGTCCACAGGGAGATGGTGTTATCTTACCTTCTTGCTTTAGACGAGTCAATAAAGAATCTGTATGAGTTTGTTCTAACCTATGTGTTTATCTGCAAGTATAAAGTTGTTAAGAAAATACGAAATTATAAGCTAAGAAATCCGTACTCAAAACCTTTGAGCCGAGTCTTGACCAATTGAAGCTAAGCAATTGGCAACAACGGGGATTAGGGGATTTAAGCGCGGTATTCGTGGAATCCGGCTTATTTACCCTTGTCCTTCCGTTCTTGTCTCTTGCCTTCGCCTCCGGCCAAACCGAACGCAACCGGTCGTGGTTAGGAATCACCGTTACCTTGTCAGGGTACAGTGCCTAACGGAGCGCTTGCGTATGGTTTGGGCGGAGTTCAAAAGGAAAATAACGGGAAAAGGAAATGAGAAGGAAATGTTAACTTATAAAACCATATTAATTCTTAACAACAACAATAATTACAACATTCACAAAATAAACAAAAGAGAACAAAAAGAAAAGAACAAAGAAAAGAAAAGATACAAGTATTAAAGTGCATGAATAAAATTGCAAGTAATAAAAAGACAAGTAATAAAAAGCGAGTAATAAAAAGAACAAGAAAAGAACACGGAAGTAGAACCCAAGCCAAGCATGTGCTCAATAGCCAACCCTTAAACTTGCAAGCTCAATGAAGAGGTTGCAAGATCAAGGGAAGGGTAGAGAACGCATGTGAAGTGAAGAACTAGTCCCGGGAGAAAATACGACCTTTGAGATCAATAACTAACCCTTAACCATTCAAGCTCAATGAAGAGGTTGAATGAGCAAGAGAAAGCAAAAATCTCAAAGGGGAAGAAGAAGCACAAGAGAATGATACAAAACCCTCATCTTTATTCACATCCATAAAAAGCTCTCACTACAATTCATGGAAGAGGAATGAAGAAGAAGAAGAAAAAGAACTAAAAACTACAAAAGAAAGAGGAACAAAAGAATACAAAGAATGACCCTTGGCTAAGCTCAGTTCTGCTGTATTTATAGGCAGGGAGTTGAAGTTCTAGGGCAACCAGCAGACTCCATGCAAGATTACCAAAAAGCCCCTGAAATTCGTCAGAGAGTGGGCCCCACCTTGCCGCGGAAGGGCGGCCAAAACCCCTATTTGGCCGCGCTTCCGCGGCCGTTTAGAAGAATTGGGTACTGGGATTTCGTGGCATTCCCTGGTTTGCAGTGTACATTATTCTGGTATCTTTATGTTTTCATAATTTCTTCACGAATTTTCCAGAATTTCTGTTGAGGGAAAGGTGGACTTTTTGTCAAGATTTGGAATGATTGCCTCGAGCTCCGCGTAGATCTCTTGGATCTTGTGCTACCATTGAGCCTTGTGCATGAAGGTGACATTGATTTGACATTTTGTCTTCCTAAACTGGTATTTGGCAGCATACGGATGAAGAGCGGAGACCGTGTTTTATCAGTGGTTGGCAGGAACCCGGATTTTGTCGTGTTTTCTATGAATTTCACCGTTTTAGAACCGAGAACCTGTATCCTGCAAATATATAACAAACACGGATAAAAAGCACCTACCTATAAACACACGAGCGTAAGAATGGGCGGTATAAAATGCAGTATTCAGTGATGAACAAGAGAGAGAGGTTCATTTTTGGTAAAGGGGAAATTATTCATCTCATTTCTTTTGCTTGCACCAAAAATCCAAAGCTCATTTCCATTGTTCTTTCATCCACACTATCATGGCAACTTCATACCCGCATCGAGACAAGCCTTCTACACTTCGTCTACAGGATTTTTTGGGCACGTCGGCTCGCCAACTTCGTGCCCGAGTTGCCTCGGTCCAGAGGTGGGAGCCCGTAAAAGAACCCGGTGATGTGGTGCCCGTTCTGATGAGGAGCTGAAGACCGGAGATTCCGCGAGGAGATCGGAATGGAGGCCGAAGACCGATGGACACGGATCGCTCGGTATAGCCTTCTTCCCATTTTCTAGTTTGCTAGCGTTAGGTTAATGGCCCGATCCGGGATTTTTTTACGCGGTGGTACCGGTTTTCTAGTTTGAAAAGTTTTTTGTTTCCGCATTCCGGCGTCGGATTGACGGCCGGGGCGCCGCTGTGCACTTACACTGGTATCAGAGCCACGCCATTAACCTAGTCTAGCTTGGTCTTGTATGTTTAAAGACTCGATCGAACAAAAATCCCAAAAATCGTATTTTCTAGTGCATCAGGTTTCTGTCGATTTTTTTTTGGCTCGAAAATTTTTTCAGTACATTGCAGAAACACGTGCAGGGAATTTTAAGCATACTGCAAAAATTTTGTTAGGAGTTGCTACAGTATGACCGTGGAAGCGCGGCCAAAACCAAGTTTTGGCCGCGGTTCCACGGTGGGAAATGGTCAACGCCGTACAGATTTTTCCAGTGGACTTCTGGTTAGGAAATGGGGGTTTTGGAATATTCTATTTGGACCCAGATTTTCTTTAAGTGCTACAGCAGTGCTTGGGGCCCACTTCGGTGAATTTGATCGATCGAGAATTTTAAACATGTTAGTTCATAGTATTTACATTATATCTGCGACCGTGAATGTCATTTGATCGGTAAATCATGTCTAACTGCTATAGCCCTTTTAGTCGGATTTGCGAACGTGATATTCACGTTGATGTTCTGTGTTGTGCTGTGATGTTGCGGATTGGTCGTGGGGGATAGCCTGGATGCAATGGTAGCACAGTTTTGTTTTATATGTACATTTGATATTGCGGGGCGAGCGTCCGACATGTGGGCTGCCGTCACTGCCTGTTTGTATATTATTCTTTGGGGCACGACCGGGGTGAGGTCGATGTACCCGTTGTATGTATATTTTACTTTCTGTACTAGGATTACCCCACGAAGGGGTGCACGGATAGCCGGGTTCTATAGGGCAACGGGCCCGCATCTCATGGCGTTGAGACAGAGGGGGCTTTACTCTAGAATTGGCGGGCTATTCGCCGCACTCGTAGGGGGTACAGGTTGACCCAGGAGGGGTGCCCAAGTTACCGGATTCCGTGAAGTGCTGGGTGGTCCATTCACGTTGCTGAAGGGGGCTGCCTCGCTTCAGGTTTTGGCGGGTAACTTGCTGCGCCCGTAGGTGTCTAGGATTACATTGCACAGGCTATCCACACGACTAGGGGAACGTCGGGTTTCAGTAGCGGCTCTGTGAAACCTGGGGATCCCAGATATCTGTATTGTTCTGTGATACTGTACATTTCTGTGATGTTGCATTTTATCACGCCTTGAGCGAATATTATATATTGATATATATACTAGTATATGTTGTATATGTTTTGCATCCGCACTAGTCCAGTCCCCGCTCTGTCGTTAGTTAAGTAACCTAACGGGTGATGACGGGACCCAGTGGCGAAGGCGGATGGCATATACGTACATCATTATTTTCGTTCTTTTGTGGTGTGATCAATTGATGGGACTGCGTTGATTCGGATCAATGCAAGCTAAACAAACCTATTCTGATGTTGTTGGAACATTTTTCAAAAAGCTGTTATTGCAAGGGTGTTCTCTTTTGTTTTGCACAATGGTATTCAGTTATGAATATCCAGCTCCTCAGTCGACGAGGCAAGGGCCGAGATCCCTTCACCGGGAGTGACCCCTTGGACAAAAGTTTGCGTCAGGGAAATAACTTCACTATAGCCGATTACTTTTGCTTTGCATCGTGGTATTCAGTTGGAATATCCTGCACCTCATTCTACGGGGAAAGAGCCGAGATCCCTTCACCGGGAGTGACCTCTTTAGCAAAGGTTTTCATCACTATGTTTTTATAAAAGCTATCCGGTTCCTTCAACGATATCAAGTTTATTACGTTAAAGGTTTTTCGCCAGAAACCATTCGTAGCCCTCCGTCACTTCAGGAAGGTAGCACTTAGTATTCATGCTATGTATGTTGGCCTTCGTCAAGGCATAGTGTATGGTAGCTATTTGTTACTTTTCTGCAGCATAAATAGATGCATTGGTTTGGGACAGTCGTACTACTATTTTGGCCTTCGTCAAGGGTATGTACGGGTGGGTTCAAATTAACCTGGACAATGACAGGTAGAACTTGACATGTGACTTATGATATGTTGGCCTTCGTCAAGGTCATAAGATCATGGGGTAAAAATCACATCGGGAGTTTCTAAAGAAACTGAAACTTGCCAGATATGCGCATACCTTCTGGAGTGTGATAACGTGAGCGGATTCCGTCACGTTATCATGCGATGATAGTTGGATCCCGATTCCCACTGATGAGTTGGTTTACTCCTCGGGTGATCCCGACTAATTCTTCTTTCAGGTTTGGGGAAGAATTTAACGTTACAGTGGGAGGTTTCCTGATTAGATAAAGTGATAACCATTCTGATCTAGGTTAGAGTGCACGCTGAGTGTTTCTTTTCTCTCTCTCTTTGGCAGCGACTATGACCCAACTCTAGACTATGACTCAGTGATCAAGATTAACCGAACCTTCTTATAAGACTGGCTTTTGGATTGTCAGAGTTGCATACCTCATTGCCACTCCTACTTTTACCCTTTTCTCCGGGACACCCCGTATTACTACGAACGTCCACTTCCATTGGACAAAACCATCGTATGGTTATATATGAACTCGAAGGAATTTATTCGAGGATGGTTTCCGGTTCTGGAGGAAACGAATAGGACTATTCAGTTGTCTTTTTCTTTTACCTTCTCTCAGGTCGCGAGTACTCCTTGGTTTAGGAGATAGTAAACCTATTACGCAAATTGGATAGTCTTCTTCCAAACCTTAGGCTGGTGCCGAATGGTAGGGAATGAAGAAAACCAATTAATCTAAACGGTGTACAGAAGATATTAAGTAAAGACATATTAAGAGATTAGTAAGAGGGCAAAGTAAATTGCAACTGCTATTCACGACCAAACCAAGTATTTCTTCGCCAATCCTAAATCACCTTTGTATTTCTCCAGGACACTCCGTATCACTACGAAGATCCACAGTTTATTGGATACTCCATCGTATGGTTATATACGAACTCGAAAAGAACTTGTTCCAGTTCGGGGATGGATTATGGTTCAGGAGAAATAGGAATAAGGTTTATTCGGTTGTCTTTTATCTTCACCTTCTCTCGCATTGCGAGTGCTCCTAGGATTAGGACAGTACACCCATTATGCTTATTGGATAGTCTTCTTCCAAACCATAGGCTGGTGCCGAACGGTAGGGAAGGAAGAAAACCATTTGGCCTAAAGGGGTGTACAGAAGGTAATGACTAAAGACATATGAAGGGATTTGGAGAGATGGCAAAGAATTATACGGTTACAGTTGTGAATCTGGATAATGGAAGAGGCATTACTAGGAATACCCGGATACCTCATCAAAACATTTAAATGTTTCAGTTTCACTGTGTACTGTTAAAAGAAAACCGATTTCCCAATTAGACACTTGCTCCAGGGTATGTATTTACCAGGTATGATTCTCACATCTGTATGGGTTTACAGATGATGAGTGGGAGTAAGTTATTGGGAATTAGGTGATCATCCCCATTATATCGGAATTCGTTGTAATTGGTGATATTTGAGGAAGCACCTGGGTTGTTTGCCGGACAGCAAATATTTGGTTTTGAATATCCGTTGTTATGCACCAATTTCAAATTGATATATCTGTACGTCTATTTTTATAGAGTGAGATATACTTTTTTGAAGTTATGTCTATGACATTTACCTATATCAGTGGATGGTTAGGTAAGGAGTATTAAACAGCGGTGTAATTCTTCTTAACCATAAGTACAGTTTTCAACCTGCGACATACAGTGAATGAGTTATTAGACTCAAGGGACTTGTACAAAGTATTGTATATTGTCCAGTGTCCATTAGGACAGAGGGGTTGGTACTCGTACTATATTCTGTTTACTTATGACTTCTCTAGTTCTTAGACATATGTTTCGTAGAAACACAGGGTCCAAGTTTTGAGAAGTTATAGGTATGCGGATAAAGTAGAGAACCAGGTGTTGCAAGTATCGGGATTCTTCAAGGTGATCGAAGATGTAGATACTTGTGGATGGTATTCAGTTGATAGTAATGATTAAGAGAACTTGCTTTTTTTTCAGGTTACTCATAATTGGAAGTACTCCTAAGTTGAGTAATGCTGATCGGCCTCCTTCCATTTAGTTTACATACACTGGAGACAGCTGCATGATTTGAATCTGGTTCAATTAAATCAGTGCCTCTGTTTCTGTTTTGGATATAGAACAGTTCATATCTTGACATTGTTAAGATACGAGGAGTTGTCAGGCTTATGCTTAAAACCAGACTCCGGATAACTCAAGGCACGTTTCTGTAATGGCTGTTTGTGGGTTGACCCGGGCTATGACGAGGGTTGATATTCTACCATCTGGAAGATCAATAGTGATATTGTTCTTGACTCGCCACAGTTTTAATAAAAATGGATTTTTTCAGAAAACAGTAGTGGGAGTATGGTAGAACTGGAAGTGATTCCAGAACCGCAAACGATTACTGAAGATTTGATAAAAACCTAAAGATTCAATCTGGTTTGACATTCTATTGGCCACTCCGCAGATATGGTGGGTAACCTCAGGCACTCGAGAGGTACTTCGGTATGCTCAAGGACGGTGACAGGGAGGTTCTTGTTTACCCAGACTTTCCGTTGCTGTTGTTCCAGACTGTGAGACCCGGCAGGAGGATGAGTATAGCGTTGATCTAAACTAGCTTTAGAAGTGTACGTCTATATGACTCTGCCAGAGGGTTGTCGTAGTCAGTGGGAGCAGCGGAAGCATAGTAGACAAGTGGCTTATGTCTATTCATAGACTTAAGCAGATATAGCGGAGATACATCATCTATTTCTGATGTGACGGTCATAGGTTTGACTTCATCAGAATAGGGGATGGATCTGTTAAGAAGGTAGTAGGGTGTGATGTCCTGGTATTTGGACGATATACACAGAGTAGGAAGTGAAATTCCTATACTACGGTCGGTTATACTTTGGTTGTCACACAGTAGTTTCTCCACATAGGATATGGTTATTATATCAGATATTTTGGTTACTAGATCTATGGTTTTAGATCTAGATTTGGGTGGTTTCCCAATCAGGGTACTTAGACAGCATTCTAAGAGTTTTTTAGAATGGACGACTCCTGGCACGGTAGTGTACCTGCAGGTGATGGAGTCACCCTCTCTAAAGGTGTCTTACTGACTAAAGGGGAGAGGGATGTACATGATTGGCAGATCACTTGCTTAGGCAATTGAGTCAATCATGAGATGTCAAGTACCACACCAGATGCTGTTTTTGCACGAGATGCAATAAGTTGATATTGATCCAATCCTGGAGAAACATTTAGAAGCAGTTTTAGAACATAAGTGAATGTTCTAGGGATATGATAACGGCAACCTCTTTTAGGAGACGGTTATCATTACAGGCTTCCAAGGTGACCTGGATGGCAGAGTGGCTGTCAGAGTTATAGTTTTCCCTCTGACGAGGGACAGTATTTTGGACAGGTGGTCCAGGTGGATACTGAGGGAAGGATGGCGCAGGATACTGATTAAGTTCAGTTGACGATACAGTCTAAGAAGTTTGGATTTGGAGTTCACTTGTGAACTAGGTCCCATCAGACATCCGAACATATTCTAAGACAGGTATTGCTCATTTCGGGAGATGGCTTTCTCCGCGAACTTGAGATAAAGAGAGACATAGAAAGAAACATCATAGCGGATCCACTCACTGAGGCTATTCCTCGAACGCAATAGTTTCGCAAACGAGCTTTGTGAGACTGACTAGTAGAGGAGTTGGGTGTTCGGTATCACACGGGCTGTGAGTATGCGACATCGCAATAATTAGCCTTGAGTGCAAGTGGGAGATTGTTGGAGATAGTGCCCTCAGAGTCAATTATTGGATCACAGACACGTGATTGCAATGATTGAGGGAGGACCTGTCCCAGTAGGACAGTCTTACTCAAGATGATAGTATGCTATCTGGTTTATCTTTATCATCGTGTACTGCTTTAGGTGACATTACTGATCACTATTGCACGTTGATAGAGCCCCTAAGATTCTTGCTTGACTACCAGCAGTATGAGGGCGATCATATACGTGGGAGCTGGGGTCTATAAGCACATCCTTAAAAGGTCCCTAGTCGTGGGAGTTTCGAGACAGGGCATCGATACTCTAGAGTAAACTGGTGTATACAGTCGAGACACCGACGAGGGGCGGTGGCCGGTCTCACAAGCCACTGGTGTCAGTTGGTTCACCTAAGATGTATACAGGTGCTCATTGCGTTATGAGTACACCGGACAGGACTCACCGGGAACATGCTAGTTGGTATTATACCTGATGTCAGATAGCAGTTCCCTGGTGACATGTGTACAGGTTAGTTGATCGACCTGAGATCGTCATTTTTCTCGTGTGAGTTCCCACTGTGCTTTGATTACTACCCTACCGCGCTCAAAGGAGACGTGCAAACAGGTTTTAGTTGGGTACAGTCCCGAACCATATGGAGGCAGTGAGCGGATCTGCAGGGGTTCATCTCTCCCGGTATTGGGGGTGAGGTCGCGCTGTGTCTAGGAGAGCCAGTACATGAAAGTCCTTGGCCAAGGCAGGAGATTTACTGGTAGGCATTCCAGTAGTATCTCAGGGTGTTCTGGGCTACACTCCGACACGACTTGTACCACTTTTGAGGGTCTGACTTTTACCAGCCCCCTAGGCCCGCCATGCGATGCTCATAGACGAACGGACCGGACTGTACGGATATTGTCACTGACAGGCTCAGTAGGGTGTCAGGATGAGTTCGCTCATCGACGTCCCTTTTGGTCAATACCTGGTAGCCCGTTACGTATTGGCTAATACCTCTGACGTGCTAGTGGTTAAATCCACAACTAAGGTGTTGACGAGTCTTTAGAGTCCCCCACGGACCAGTTTCTCAAGTTTCGGGCGAAACGCTGTAGAGGCCGTATGGAGATATGGCAGGGTTCGATCAGATACGTGCGGTATTGCACGGATCATGATCAGACAGATAATACTAGCGGGCTTTGGTTTAAGCCGGATCCTAGTATTGTACTGTGTAGATTTTGTCTCTTTGCATTTGTATTCAGTGAGAATACAACTGCGGGTATGTTTATCAGTCGCGGGGTTTTCCTGTAATTTATTACGGGATCAGTTTTCTGAAGTTGCCAGTTTGCATTCCGTTTCGGCCAATTTTCCTTTGTTCCTTCCAGGCCGGATTTTTCCGATGGAGGGGGTTATTTGCAGTTGTGCAAATTACCTTTGTGTGTGGGGGGGGGGGGGTTATTTGTGAAATGGTTTATCATGATAATTCAAGCATCTTTGCTTTTTCATTCATGATGGTTTTCATTAATGAGAAAGGATTTGAGATTGGATTGATTTGTTTATGGATGTGAGGCTTGATTTGGCTTATGGTCACCCTTTGCTTTTCCTGCACTCACCTCCCTTCATTGCTTTTGATCTCTCCACCATATTTGTATATGACCGACCACACATTTGAGAGAGAGAGGTTCATTTTTGGTAAATGGGAAATTATTCATCTCATTTCTTTTGCTTGCACTAAAAATCCAAAGCTCATTTCCATTGTTCTTTCCTCCACACTATCATGGCAACTTCATACCCGCATTGAGACAAGCCTTCTACACTTCGTCTACAGCATTTTTTGGGCATGTCGGCTCGCCAACTTCGTACCCGAGTTGCCTCGGTCCAGAGATGGGAGCCCGTAAAAGAACCCGGCGATGTGGTGCCCGTTCCGACGAGGAGCTGAAGACCGGAGATTCCGCGAGGAGATCGGAGTGGAGACCGAAGACCGATGGACACGGATCGCTCGGTATAGCCTTCTTCCCATTTTCTAGTTTGCTAGCGTTAGGTTAATGGCCCGATCCGGGATTTTTGTGCGCGGTGGTGCCGGTTTTCTAGTTTGAAAAGTTTTTCGTTTCCGCATTCCGGCGTCGAATTGACGGTCGGGGCGCCGCCGTGCATTTACACGCGCGCGCATATATATATATGGAGAGAGAGAGAGCTTCATTGCAAACTGGTCCACGTTTTTTAAAAACGGGAACTCACGATATACGGCATATTTTAACGATCCGGACCATACAAATTGATCACCCTACCGTCAAATATATGTGTATAAAGAATCAAGAGATTTAAATACCTTTAGTTTATGCATCGAATGATGTATATGTTATATTATCGAAAGACGTTCATTTTTTCACAAAGCTACCCTAAAATAGATATACCGTGACAAATACAAGAAAATATATGATTTTGAATTCATTTTCTAGTTAATATTAATGCTTATCTAAACCATAAACGTTTGCCTCATTTTATATGGCAAGCATTTAAGGCCTAGTTTGGCAACCCGGTTACGGCTTCTAAAACCGTAGTTTCGTGAAGCTTTGAGACTAAACTTCCCATTTATAATCGAGTCTCATTTGGCAACTAAAATGGAGTTTCTCAAACCGTGGTTTCAAAATGTTTCAAAGACCCGAACCTCCTTTTCTAATCCAAAATTGTAGAGTTTCAGAAAATTTCATGTCGTCTCTCTTTATTCTCTCTTTCTAACCCTTAAAAATAAGTTAAATTAACCGAAATCTTGATTCTATAAATTTTATGAAACCCTAATTTTATGAAACCATGGCGCCAAACCATGGTATCATTTCAACATAATCGAAACCATGATTTTCGAAAACTGTGTTGCCAAACTAGACCTAAAAGAGTATTTTTGACATATTGTTTAATCATGTTTATTTGGAAATATGCAAATTAAACTAGTATTATTTATAGCATATGTGTTACCATAATTATTTATTCATATGATATTTGAGTGTGTTTTTCCTAAAACAAATATTTTAAGTAGTCATATTACATATGTGTTCAATGAAATGTATTAATTATATACAAATTCCCACTCAACTTCCATATTTATTTTATCTTAAATATATTTTACAACCATATTTGATTTATATCTGTACAACTTCTATATTTGTTTTATCTTAAATATATTTTACAATCATATTTGATTTATATCTATATCTGTCTATTTAATATTCGATTTATATTCGTTACCTGTTTGTCAAGCATGAATATGAATTTTAATCACCAAAATATATCCATATTTTTATTCAAATCCAAGTCACTAGAAGACAAATTCGGATATGGTATGCAATCACATCACCAGGTAAGTAAATGGACTTGATAAGATGAAACAAAAGAAAGCTCTCATGCCCAATGAGTAGACAACAGTCACAACACCGACTTCAAAATGAGCACAAGATTATACATCCCACAAGTTGCAATAAGCCTTCTCACTTTCTCATCTAAGTCTCTATTACAATCATTCAACATTAGCTCCCTGCTCTCTTTAAGGATAGCCAATCAATTCTCGCCTGTTAAAGAAGCAGAACCCTACGGTAAAATTTCTATCTCTATAATGAAAGTTCATCGGTTCGATTCATGTAAAGTCAGCACCCAAGAAAAACTTTATTCTCCCCTGCCAATAGAATCAAGAATCAAACCAAGCTTTACAATGTAAAATGATGAGAGAGAACCCACTTAAAGTGAGAAAGGACACCCTTGGCAAGTCACAAGCCAACACCTCACCTTTCTTTAGCATTATTTTCATAAGTGCAGGGGAAAAGAAAAAAGAAAATATATATATAGAGAGAGAATAATGGAGGAAAGAGTCCATAGGAGGGAATTTCCTCAAAAACACATACTCCATTGTGTTTTCCGACGATCGGCACCCACCATCTTCATCATTATCATGTAAGATGTGGGTACACCAAATTTCATGTGATTCTACAATCTTTTCACCGTTGATTTAGCAATGTAAAAAGTTCT
Source organism: Agapanthus africanus (assembly GCA_030015575.1). NCBI lineage: Eukaryota > Viridiplantae > Streptophyta > Magnoliopsida > Asparagales > Amaryllidaceae > Agapanthus > Agapanthus africanus. The sequence continues at coordinate 886,118,525 of JASDDO010000019.1, read as the reverse complement.
ATTGTCGGTAAACCGTTAATTTTGAACCCACTAAATCAACGGTGAAAAGCTGTAGAATCACATGAAATTTGACGTACTCACATCTTGGATGATAACGATGAAGATGGTGGATTCCAATCGTCGGAAAACACGACGGAGGTGTGTTTTTTCGATGCCATAGGAAGAAATTCCCTCCTATGGCCTATGAGAACAATGGAGTAAAGAGTATATATATATGAGAATAATGGAGGAAGGAGGCCATAGGAGGTAATTTCCTCCTATGGCGTCGAAAAAACACGCTCTCCGTCGTGTTTTTCATCGATCGGAATCCATCATCTAAGATGTGGGTACGCCAAATTTCATGTGATTCTACAATTTTTTCACCGTTGATTTAGCAATATAAAATATTCTATTGTCGGTAAACCGTTAATTTTGAACCCACTAATTCAACGGTGAAAAAGTTGTAGAATCACATGAAATTTGATGTATCCATATCTTAGATGATAACGATAAGAATGATGGGTGCCGATCGTCGGAAAACACGACGGAGGGCGTACATTTTCGACGCCATAGAAAGAAATTCCTTCCTATGGCATATTTCCTCCATTATTCTCTCTCTCTCTCTCTCTCTCTCTCTCTCTCTATATATATATATATATATATATATATATATATATATGAGGTTAATGGAGGAAAAATGACATGGGAGAGCATTTCCTCCTATAGCGTCGGAAAAATACATGCTCCGTGATTTTTTCGACGATCGGCATACAACACTTCCATCTTTAACATCTAAGATGTGGATACACCAAATTTCATGTGATTATACTATTTTTCACCGTTGATTTAGTTGATGCAAAATTAATGGTTTACCAACAATAAAACTTTTTACATTGCTAATTCAACGGTAAAAAAGTGATGGAATCACATGAAATTTGGGATATATACATCTTTGATGATAACAATGATGATAATAGATGCCGGCGTCGGAAAAAATGGTGAAGGTTGTATTTTTCGACGCCAAAGGAGGAAATTCCCTCCCATGGCCTCTTTCCTCCGTTACTCTCTCTCTCTCTCTCTCTCTCTCTCCATATATATATATATATATATATATATATATATATCATCCAAAGGCACCAGATACTGCGTAAATACTAAGCAGTATTGTGTTGCTTATCATAGATTCACCAAAATCTCTAACCCATACAAAGAGCAAGAACCTTTTCCAAACACAAAATGCTCCTTTTTTTAAACTTTATTAAAGTAGAGATACTATACTATTATTGTATATACTATATATGCTAAACTAATCTCTATTAAGATTAGGATTAGTTGTATATAACTAACCTCTCCCTCTATATTTCGTCCTGTACGTATAATCTCTCAACTGGCTTATTAACATTTGAACTAGTCTAGATCTGAATTAGAATAGCAAATCCAACAGGATCGTCGACTAATCCAACAGCAACAGGTGGTAATAAGCCAGTTAAGAAATTCTAAATGCTAGACGAGATATACATGAAGGGTCTAGGTATTATTACTATGTCATATCCGACAATTTGGGTCTAATGGCCGGAGATTGTTTAAGCTTGAACGATGACGATTCCTTGAGCTTAAATGAAGAACCTCCGGAATCGGACTTGCACGGACCGCCTTCGATCAATAATTGAACGACCTCGTTCATTGACGGGCGCATTGCAGCTACACTGCACGTGCACCGAACCGCAATCCTCAATGCCTGTATCATCTCTTCCTTGAACGAATTCCATGGTAACCGCTTGTCTAAAATTTCGGCCACGCCTTCTTCAGTTGCCATCTTTTTGGAGACCCAGTGGGTGATATCCTTGTTTTCGCCAAATTCTGACTCGTTCGGCTTCTTTCCTGTTATGAGCTCCATCAACACTACTCCGAAGCTGTACACATCGCATTTAGTGCTGGCCTTTGAAGAGTATGCATACTCTGTCATACAAAAATATATGATCATAAATAAGGGGGAAACTATAATTTTAGTAAGGCTAAATTACACTAGAATACCTTGGACTATTGCGGTTCGTCACTAAAATATCTTAAAGTATTTCTATTACAGTAAACTTCCTTGAAGTGCTACATTTTAGGATATTTTAATGAAAAAACTCCCTTAAATAAAAAAAAGTAGTGATAAAGTTAAGGATATTTTAGTGTAATTTAAATGTGGTAATTCTTGGAAACAAAATCCATACCAGGGGCTAAATAGCCGTAAGTGCCAGCAATAACAGCTGTAGAGGATTCATTGTCCCCTCCAGCTTGCAACACCTTGGCGATGCCGAAATCCGCAACCTTGGGCTCATACTCAGCATCAAGAAGTATGTTAGAAGTCTTGATATCTCTATGAACAATCGGGAACAAGAGATCATGGTGCAGATAGGCCAACCCTTGAGCTATCCCCACTGCAATCCGATGCCTCGTCGGCCAATCCAAGAAACTCCATCCAATTCCCTTGTGAAGAGCATCCCATAAATTTCCATTCGGCATGTACTCGTAAACAAGAAGGTTATTATCAGAACTCGAGAAGCAACAAAACAATTTCACTATGTTTTTATGCCGAATACTCCCCAGTGTCGCAACTTCTGATCTCAGTTCCCTACTCATATATAACTGGTCTACTGATAGATCCTTGCTTGTTTTCTGACTCCATAATTTCTTAACAGCGACCAACTCACCATTGTTTAATTTGATTTTGTACACTGTCCCGGACCCACCGTGGCCCACGATATTCTTATCAATCAATGCCTCGACAATCTCATGCTGATCAAAGTTCAACTTGTGGAAACTGGTAACATCAAACGACGAAGAAAAGGACAGCCTGTCTTGTTCGATTTCTTCTCTCTTCTGACCGAACCAATGCTTAGCTAACAAAAGGATACCACAGGCCGACACCATCGCTGAAATGCCAATGACCCAAATGTGGTTGAACCTTTTCTTAAGGTTGGGTTGGGGACAGAGTCGAAGAATTGAATTGGTGAGATTCAAGTGAACCGGAATACAGAGACTCGGATTACCGGTGACACTATCAATTAGTCCCTCTTTGATCAACGGGAGAGGGACCGGTCCAGAGAGTTGATTGTTTGAGAAATCTAAAGAATTTGGCAGCAATCTACAGAGGCTTTCAGGGATTTCTCCTGTCAGCATATTGTTAGAGAGGTTCAAGACATTAAGAGACCTTAAAGAAGACAGAGATTGAGGAATGGATGAGTTCAGTCTATTTCCCTGCAAAGCTAACTGGTTAAGTTTATTCAAGCTGCCGATTTCGGAGGGAATCGGACCTGTCAAAAGATTGTAGCTAATATCAATCTTCACCAAGCTAACAGCCCATGATATTTCAGGCGGCAAAGTTCCGGAAATTCGATTGTTCTGCAAAAACAATGCCGACAAGTTCTTAGCATGGCCGATGGAATTTGTAATCTCACCTTCAAATTGATTGTACCCGAGATCGATGATTGAGGCATGGGGGAGCCTGAAAATTGCACCAGGGATCGTACCACTCAAGTGGTTGTTATTGACTCTGAACCGGAGAAGAGAGGCACAATTTGCATAATTCTCAGGCAATTTGCCAGAGAACTGATTACCCAGTACAAGGATATACAGGAGCTTACCTCCAGCACAAACATCTGTTGGAAGTTCTCCGGTAAATTGGTTCTCTGCAAGCTCTAAAACAACAAGCTGAGAGAATTTTCCAAGAGTTGCAGGAACCGGACCAGAAAGAGAATTCCGATAAATTGATAAGATCGTTAAAGTCGTCGAGTTTCCAATAACAGGAGGGAGGCCACCAGTGATTCTATTGATATAGAATTGCAACACTTTGAGATTAGGCAGAGCACAAATCTTCTCAGGTATTCTACCAGTTAACTCGTTAACCGAGCAATCAAATTCTACAAGATTAGTCAGATTTCCGATCTCTTCAGGAATTTCTCCAGTTAACGAGTTATAATAAAGCTCCAACAACCGCAAGTTTTTGAGCTTACCAAGAGTAGCAGGAATTTGACCGGTGAGGAAATTTCCAGCCAATTCGAGGTCAGTGAGTGACGTCATGTTTCCTATCCATGGAGGGATTTCGCCTCTCATCGAGCTTGTTGATAAAATCATCACTTGCAGCTTTTTCAACCCGGCGATCGATTCAGGGAGCTTCCATTCATCAAAGCCAGGGTTCTCATTGCAGTTGATGAACTCGAGATTGGTGAGGTTGGTGATGGATAAAGGAAAAGCGCCGGAAAATAGGTTGTTTGAGAGGTCAAGCATCCGAAGAGAGCGAAGAGAAGAGAGGTCAGGAACGGGCCCCACGAGATTAGTGAAACTAAGGTTGAGTTCCTCAAGAAAAGAGCAGTTGAGAAGACTTATAGGAAATCTCCCACGAAGATTATTATGGCCGAGCCTGAGAATCTGAAGCTTCGGGATCGCAGAGCAAATGCTTGGAGGCAAAGTGCCAGCAAGAGACCAAGAAGAGACGTCAATCATGGTGATGTGACCCGAAACATCGCAGGAGACGCCCGAGAAGTCACAATAGGATTTATCAAGTGATGCAAAGTCCCATCGAGACATGAAGGGGCCGTTTAAGGATTGTTTCATGATAGACAGGAAGTTGGCTTGGGTCTGAAAAGTGGTATCAGATTGAAAAGTAATGGGGAAGAGAGGGATAATAGAGATGAGGAGGAGGAGCGAGTAAAGAGCCATTGAAGTAATCCAGCGAGAGTTTGATAGTTTAATCGGTGCTGAGGAGTACAAGGAGTATATATATAGGAGTTTAAAGAAATGGCTATAGGGGCGACGGATGGTAGGAGAATCACCTTTTCATTTTATTTTTTGCATGAGAAGGATGTATGTGGGTGCATTTGAGAAAAGAGGCTTTTAGGTTTATGCTTGCTGATGTTCAAGTGTCATCTCTACCTATATGTGGCCGTGGTCACGTGATTTGCCCGTGACTTAAGTTCATTAGATTCTAAATGGGTGTTACTTTTAAATCATATAAAACTTCAGGGTTGGAATCTGATATATTGTCTTAGTTTCAGATCATTTGAAACTAGTAATTATAATTTAACTAACTCCCACTACTGAGGAATTCGAGATCGATTTGAATTTATTAAGGCCAGTTGAAATGGGCCTCTGCATGTTTGGTGTCATGGTTTTTTACTATTGTATGTAAAGTAATCTTATGAAAGTACGCTCGGCTTTTAGTCTTCGAGCTGACGACTTTTTACTGTGGTATAATCATACTCAATTGACTGTCTTCTTTGATGAACTATATTTTGATAGATGGATACAAATATGAAGTGTTAAATGTCGACTTATAATATCCATCTAGATCCAAAACTCAAAATAAATTTACAAAAGAGTACCTCTATGCAAAAGCTCCGGAATTTAGCCAATGAGAAAAGACGTCCAACCTGCTGGAATTTTCAAAATTGCACTGGTAAGAAAAGGAGAGGATGATAAAAGGTAAGATAAAGGCAAACAACAAAGATATTAGCTATATATAACTAATAGCTTAATACTGATAGCTTGTGTTAGTGATATATCATATCTGTAAATAAAGAAGAGAACACAATACTTGAGCTAGACTTGAAGCTAATGCTTCATCATGCAAACCCCAACAAACTTTAAAGGTATCAATAATAATTGAGGGGCCAAAGCCTTGTAGATCATCACTAAAGGTAAAGTTGCTACCAGCTTTTTTTTTTAATTTCTTTTCCTTGCATAAATTTTAGATCGTCGCTAGAATTAGTTTGCCCTCCCTTCTTCTTTCAGTTACTTCAGCTATTCTATAATGGCATTTTAATTTCTAAAACAATGATTAATCGATTGACCATCTAGGATCATGTCCGTTTGATAAAGAAAAATCCACAGTGACAAGGGAAACATTTTTACAACGTTCTCCTGCAGAAAATATATTATAGAGAATATGAAAGTGCACATGTAAAGTACAAGGACAGAATTATGTTCTTCCTATCATATAGAAAAGGGACAGAACTTGTTGGCGCATCGAAAGCTATGAGTATATTTCTCTACTCTTTAGGAAGGTAGCAAAAATGCTTAGACTAAATAATTTGAACTGTAAGGCTAACTCTTCTATAAACAATATCAATTTGCAAGCACCAACTTTTTGTGTCTCTGTTTAAAGACTTTTCAATGTGAGAAGCAAAAAAAATCATTTCCAATGTCAAAATATTTCATTCTCACTCTTTTCAACTTGCTTGATAATTAGAACATCCATGGTCCCATTGGACAACAACTTTACTGACAATTGGAGACTTTACAATGATCAAATGATGGTTGGTACAATGGTAAAAAAAGATATTTTAAGAAGGGGTATAAATCCTCGAAGAGGCATTAACGTGCATACACAAATAAAATTATATAAAAACTAATGCATATTCCTATCATTTTTTAATGTATCAGAACAACCAGAATATACTGTTATACAGTCTCAAAGAACAAAACATAATGTATTGCAATTATAATGAAACATACGAGCTAAAAGATCTTCACATTTCTTCGTAGATACCTATATATAAATAGAGGGAAGAAAACAAACCTAACTGATATATTGTGAACCAAGCTTCAATATTTCTCAACCCACCTCAACAAAAATCCTTTATTCAAAGTCTATATAGGCAAAGACAATACTATAAAAAAAATCCCCTCATTCTTTTTACAGTAAAGTTTTGATCCAGTATGTCAGTATCTACCACTTTAATTGTCATTGTTGGTTGGTCTCAAATTGTCATTAAAAGGGTCAACCACAAATAATGAAGTAATGAACACAATGTTAAAGTGCATGCAAACAATTCGAAACCGTAGTGGGAATACAGAAGTGCCTTCACGATAGCTTTAAGGATAAGCGGAATCTTCTTGGTTTTACTAAACGCACTAATAAAGTTTATCACGGTCAAATATTTATTGATTCGCCCAGTTGATTATTTTACTGCAGGATAACACCTATGTCCAGCGATTAGTTCAGGCTAAATGACATATAAATACCCATTGTTTCATCCAAATACCAGATAAATACATATGTTTCAAAATGTGGCACTTTAATACCTGAAGTTTTGCTTTTTAGCACTTTACTACCTACCGGTTCCCCAGAAATGTGTAAAATCCTTCTATATTTTCAATACTAAGGAAAAATCTAAAAAAAGTCATATGAGAAGCACATGGAAATTTAGAAGAGAATTTTCACATTTCTGGGGAACATGTACGTAGTAAAGTGCCAAAAAGAAAAACTTTACGTATTAAAGCGCGACATTTTGAAACATATTATCTACTATTTGGGTGAAACGGTGGATATTTATATGCCATTTAGCCTATTAGTTGAAGTTTGTGATTCACTTCAAATAAAACTTACATTAATGTTATTTAACCTTGTGCTCGTCCGGGTTTTAAATTGCCGTTCTCTGAATCACTCTCTGGGCTCATTTAGGATTGGATTAAAAAAATCTCTCTGCTTGCTTAGATATACAAGATTGCAACAGAAGGGACAAGAAGTATTTTCAAGCTTCCTCAAAGAAAACCTATAATGCACAAGCAATCTCTTGATTCAACATTACTATGAAATTTTAGAGAAGAGAAATAGAGCTATGTGCTGTGGGTATGAAAGATTTGTATCTCGGATATGGGAAGGTATAATCACGATTTATAGGTGTCTAAGGTGGTCACAACTTGACATGGCACTTCAACCGAATGAGCTACATTTTTTCGCCATCTTGCTTGGCACGTGGTATTTTAAAAAGATTTCGGACAGTTAACTACTTTACTCCGCTTATAAATGATGTATTCGATGGTTGCATGCATTCTACATTGGATCAAATTCATATATAAGATGAACCGCTACCAATCATTAAAATAAACAAAATGAGAGGAATCTCCATACCAGGTCACGATGAGGGAATCCGAATCTGCCATGCAGAAATATATGTTCGAATCTAGATCACACCAGGCCATGAATGCAAATGGATAATTGGGCTCGGACCAATACGGCCCCATCTTTTAGTTAGAGGAATATGCAATGGATAAGGGTCTCGTCATTGTTCTAAAACAAAGATGCTCCTTAAAAGCAACTCAGATAGATAATTATGGGTGGAGAGGTGAATAAAGAGAGAGGGACTTCCACTGCTTTGCTTTTCTTTCGTTCTTATTTACATATCTATTTATTTATTCTCAATTGTTTGAAATAGCAATCACGATTCACCACAATTAGGACTTTACTCACTATAGTGGATGGTGAATAATTCTGTTTTTCTCATGGATTGCAACCTAATTAAGTTACTTAAACATCATAATGATGTTCATTGAGAGCAAAAGGAAAGTAAATCTCGTCAATGTTCATATTTCATGAATATATCATGCTACTTATATTATCTTACTTTAATGTAAAAATCTTCAAGTAGGTTGGGATGGAAAAAAAATATTTGATCCAGAGATGCTCAATGTAGTCAATGGGCCCTCTAGATAAAATTTGTTTTTTCAAGAGACCAAACAAACGATTATTAACCGTAATTTATTTAATAATTTCCAGAGCACAGCAAGGAGCAGCAATCTAGTACTTGCGATAGTTCTTGAAGTCGCAATCGTGTTTTGCAACTATTAGTTGCAAGAACGAGAGAAATAAGTGTTGAAAAGTGGTTTAAGGATTTAAACCTTTTTTTTATAAATTGAATTAGCCAAGTGGAGCAATTAACTCTAGGCAAAGGTATCTCATGCACTCGAAGTATGATAACCAATTAACAACTAATATTTTGGCACAATCATAGTGGAGCATATGATAACAAGCATAATTCACGAATATTGTTATATATGTATACATATGTGCATACATTAACATACGTACGTGCACACATGCAGACAAACATGCACATACAGATTAAGAACCTAGGTAAACAAATTACCCATATTTGCTCAGATCATGAAAGGATATCTAAAAAGCTATTAGCTAGCAAGGTATAGGGTGTTACAACACAAATAAAACACTAACCCAAATTGAGAAGTATTTAACTATTAGTACAATATATCAACGATGTTATATCTGTTCATGCTCACTCTCTCTTCATCTATCAGACAAAAATTTAACTGAATGTGGGAACTGTAACAAAAAATTCTCCCAATAGACAATTCAACACCTGGGCATATTTTGAACTAATATAAGTAAACTGCCAATCCTAATCCAGGTCTGCCAATTTTTGGAGCAATCGATTTTAAATTTTTAACCGCATAACCATAATCCAATACATTTAATGACTTTACTTCACTTTTTCCTCCATTCTACAGAAAATTGGAGGATACAGATGGTCTATGGTGTTATCGCAAGCCTCTCCGTTTCACAATCTTCACCTGGCTAGGATTCTGACTCTCGAACACCGCCGACTGACCATGTGCCGAGAGCTCCTCCCCCGAACCTAAAACTATCTGAGATAGCTAAAATCTTAACGATAACTTGTTTTAACTCTTCTCATGATAGATTCTCTAACTTGCTTCATACTCCATTTAACGGGGAAGGTATTAAGATGATTAGGCACGTAGCTCACCAGCAAACTTTTTCTCATCAATAAACTCATATAGCCCTTGAAGAAGCACACTAAATTTTCAAAAGATCAGGAAACTACGTAAGGTGTTCGCCTTATGTATTTTTAACTAAATGTTCGCCTTTTTAAAAAAAAAATTCTCTTAATTGCATCCCTTGGTGAATACGAAGTCATACACTCACAATGATAATTCAACCCTTCCAAGTCTACAAAATGACATGACCATAATAGCTGAGTAACTATTGTAATATTACTTGCAGTAGTATTGGTTGCATCCTAAACCCATACACTTCGACATGAATCCATACATATGCATGGTACTAGATAGTAATATATCAGAAGTTGGAAAGAAAAATTCCAAGTGAAAGAATTTAACCTGCACTCATAATTAAATATGACTCAAATAATCGGCAGAATACACAAATGATCGTTGGACGGCCAGATTTGTGTCACCTGCAAGTTGGATAAATAATTAACTTTGAGGGAAATAGAGACCTGAAATTTGAGCGAATTTGAGCTAAGAAACTTTACATGTTCTGTGACGGTAAGCAAATTTCATGAGAAGGAAATAGAGACCTGAAATTTGAGGGAATTTGACCACAGAAACTTTACATGTTCTGTGACGGTAAGCAATTTGTGAGCTGCACATTATTATAGTGAACCTACATGTTATTGTCAGATCTACAAACAGCATTCTACATTCTTCAGTAAAATTCTATCGGTACTGGAATGCCTCAGGGGGAATTATATTGGATTTTCGGCTTTTGATCTGCGCATCAAAAGTCACGAAGGCCTTGCAGGCCAGCTAATGTAGTATATGCAGCCCATATTTAAAATTTCCTAAGTTCCTGGGTTAGTTCCATATCATTAAGTACTTGAATATCGAGATGCCGGCCAGAACATGTGGATCTATAACTGTAAGGAAACCTAAATGAAAATGATGTGGAATAACAGTAAAAAATTTGCAGCAATCTGACATTTCCCCATGCCCTCTTCTAGGACTATATCATTTAAGGTTTCTATACCTGCAGTAGGAAAAATTAGATTGCATTCTAACCGGAGAGATCCATTTGCAGAAATTTCTGCTAGTGGCTTGTGCCAAATGGATTTTTTTAAAACAACAATATAAATTTTTGAATAGCAAACAAGGAAAAAAATATTTTAAAATGTTGAAAGTAAAAACCAAATGATGAGATTTTAAAGATAGTCCCACATTAAAAACAACAAAAGAAACACATGGGTATAAGATATAAGATGGGTCAAAACTCAACAAGGCTTGAGTCTTATTGTTGGAACCCACTTATATCAAAGGCTCATGTATACCTATAAAAACTCCACCACTCTCTCGACTTTAAATAAACTTTAATTTTTAACATGGTATGCGTTGAAAGTAAAAACCAAATGATTGGACTTTAAAGATATTCTCACATTGGAAACAACGAAAGAAACACATGGGTATATCATATAAGATGTGTCAAACCCCAACAAGGCCTGAATCTTATTGTTGGAACCCACTTATATCAAAGGCTCATGTGTATCTATAAAAAGCCGACACGTTAGTCAAAGGATTTTATAACTAGCCTTTGTAAATCGAGATTGAAACAAGTTAGTCAAAGGATTTTATAACTAGATCTTTCCTACAAGCTCAGACATGCATAGCCTTTGCAAATCGAGATTGAAACAAGTTAGTCAAAGGATTTTATAACTAGATCTTTCCTACAAGCTCAGACATGCACCGGTTATGCCACCATGATGCACAACAAGTTAGTCAAAGGATTTTATAACTAACCTTTGCAAATCGAGATTGACACGCCTGTAAGAAATCCACCAACCGGCTCTTCATGAACATATTAAAAACAGGAAAAATAAAATAAAAATAATACATAATAAATATTTCGACTAAATTTAAAATCAAATGACAGAAAATATTTTACACGGCAATTTTGTAAATTTACGTTTTTTTGTCGCCGGAACACCAAAGACCTTGAGTTTTTCCACAAAATAACGCAGCATGGAGCTTCTATTTTCCTCTAAGATTCCTCTCATCTCAGTTAGCTCTTATCATTCATGAATGGCTAAATTTGGTTCGATTTGAATTATAGAAAGGGTAGTGCCCAGAATTGCCCGGTGAGATGCCCATACAAGTTGTCTGATCCATCATGGAATTAATGGAAAATTTCATGTCCTGACGCGACCTGGATCGCGTCGAGATGTTACCTTCCGTTGATCTGCTGATGGCGGCGATGCGTGGCTGAGATTGGATCTGGAGGCTGTCGCTCCTGAAGCGTGTGGATCTCAATGGGTTTGAGGTTATGGTTGCCGAGCTACCTGCAAGAAAGTCCCGGGATGATTGTACCACCGAGAACCCTCCGACGGTCAAGTTAGACTAGAAATCCGAGCAGAATAACAGCTTAGTGGAGTAAAAACGGCTTACTTGAACCGTCTGGAAGAGGGGTTTATATAGCGGTGGCAGCAGGCAGGGCAGGCGTGAGAATCACGCCGGCAGTTACGCTCCCGACGTCACGCCCGGGTGATGAACGGGATCTCCCATTAATGGCGAGACAAGCTCGTTAATGGGGGATCGTGATGGCGTGGAACGCGGAGTGTGGCCGGCGGATATCTCGCACATGGCGAGATTCGCGGGATGACGGTTGCGCCTGTGAGCGGTGCCGTTGGTCGATCGATGAGACCGAGAAAGATGACCTCGGCGGGAGAGCTCGCGGACGAGCGGGAGAGCCGATGTATCTTGGTTCTGTGGTAGCCCGGAGACGAGCTGGTAGGCCGAGGAGACCAATTGTGCAGGGGTTCGGAGGTGAGCCAGCGTTTTGCTTGTAGGACGGGCACGTGAGTGATCTGGTCGGCCATTGTAGGTCCTTTCTTGTGAGCCCCGGGACACGTCATCTGCCACGTATCATGATCTGGGAGATCGCCGATATCGAGCATCATCATTAGCCCCTCACTCTTGTCCCGACCAGCTGACGGGTCGGGTTGAGAGTGGTCTGCCGGGTCACCCGAGGTGAGCTTCCTTTCGAAAATATCGTCAGACGTGTCCCCGGGTAATCTGTTGTATTTTCTAGATGATGTTAGCGAATCAGGGAGAGATCTCTGCATTAAAGAGGGTGCGCCGGATCGCACGTACTTTTGCTGAAACGACAGACCACGTGCCGGGCGCTGGTTGGATGACGCGACGGGCCATGGACCTTTGGCGTCTGATGGGATCCGGTTAATGTGCGTGCGACAGGTGGAGCGATCGTGGTCGTCGAATGCGAAGAGTTGTTTTGGCGGGAGTCGACTGTCGCCGTGGGATGAGGACGCCGGTGGCTAAAAATAGAGATGGGTCCGCTTCAGGGCCCATCTCTCTTCATATTTTCCTCGTTCTTGATCTTGTAAGCTCGACGCTCTCCTCTTAGGTCGGATTTTTGCGTTTCCGAGGACCTCTCCATTCGGATTTCTGCGTTTCCGAGGACCTCTCCATCATGTTAGATGTCTTCCTTTGAGGAGTTTGTAGATTCGTCAGGGTAGATTTTAAGGATCCTTCCGCTGAGTCGGAGCCTTCCCGGGGAGTTAGGATCAGATCTTCCCGGGAAGTTAGGATCAGATCTTCCCGGGGCCGCGCGTCAGGGGCAGATCCCCGAGCGGAGGTGGCGGATGCCCCTGGCGTGCCTCCTTGGTGAGGTACGAGAACGAGCTTGCCACCTCTCGGGCTCGTTTCCATATCCCATCCGGCTACACTCTACGTTTGGCCGAGGAAGGAGAGAGGGCGGACCAGATACGGGGTAAAGAGATTGCCTTGTATCTGAAATTCTTTTGGGCCGGAATGCGCCTGCCCTTCTCTCCCGAGGTTGTTAGGACGCTAAATTACTTTGGGCTAGCCCCGGGCCAGCTAGTGCCGAACTCATGGAGGATTTTCCTTGGGTTCCTGGTCCGCTTGAAGTTGCAGATGATTCCTTTTGGTTTGTCCATCCCTACCTCCTTTCTAGTTTACAAAGGCCACCCCGGCACCCGCGCGAGCGACCCGAGGTGGCTTTATATCTCCTTTAGGAAACGACCGGGGAGTGCACCCGGGTCGGGTGTCGTCGCCCTGCCTTCTTCCATCCACGATTGGAAGAAAAAGTTTTTCTTCGTTAGGCCGCCGGTAGGTGAGGACTGGCCCGTGCCCACCCAGTGGTCTAGGGATAGATGCCAGCAGGGAAGCCCGTCCAACGACCCCAACGCTGTGAGAGTGGCGGAGTGGGAGCCATTCCCCGGGCTGCTTTCTGAGCGGGCCCTTAGCTGGGCCGGGCTCAGCCCCGCCTAGTTCGTCGGTAAGTTAGGAGCTCGTAGGCGTTTTGTTAGGCTTGCGTTTATTTTCATTTTTGCTTGTGTTGCTAACTTCATTGTACCTTGCCTTGTGCAGAACCCATGGACCTGAGTTTCCTTTGAGCGTCCATGCGCAAGCCGAAAAAGGGGTCGAAAGCTGGAGGGGCCAACTCTTCTCGTCGGACGTCGATCCCGGCTCCCCCAGCAGCCGTCCTGCCCCAGGGCTCGAGCGCGGATCGCACCTCGGAGCCCAGCAAGGCGCCGAGCCGAAAGCGGGTTCGGGGGCAGGAGGACCCGGTTTCGGAGGTAAAGACCAGCCCTCGGCCCTCAAGAGGTTCCCCCGCACAGTCCCGTGGACCCCGGCCTCCCCGATCTTGGTGGACGAGGGGGAGCTCCGCTTTGAGGCGCTCTCGGGGCTCTCCGTCGCTGATAGCTTGCTGTCTGACATGGAGTGGTCGGCCGGGGGCAAGGTCCCTAGGGGACCCTGAAGGCACAAATGGCGTCCATCGCCCCAGAGGTCGTGCAGGTTAGTGCTCGTACTTCACTCGATTCTTCACTCAGCGTCTCGCCATTCGCGAGATTTGGTGCTTCTTTTTCTTTCTGACCCCCCTTGAATTCTTCAGATCCTCCAGCACGTCGCTCTCGTCGTCCGAATGGAGGAGGAGATAGCCCCGACGATGCAAGCCGCGGGCGAGCTCTCCTCGCTGGGGGAGAGCTCGAAGCGAGAGCTGGAGGCGGCGATGGCGAGGGTCGCTACCCTTGAGGGCGAGGTGGCGGCAGGGAAGCAGGAGTCGGCGGCCGTGAAGCAGGAGGTCGTCAGGTTCTGCGAGGCTGTCCAGGCCGCCGAGGCCAAGCTTCAGGACTCCAAGGTGCTCGTCGGCACCATGAAGAAGTCAGCGAGCGTCCACCGGAAGGAGTTAGAGGCTGCGGTAGAGGCGGCGAAGCGAGCCGACCTCAGAGCGGCGAAGGCGGTGGAGAACTTCCAAAAGTCGGAACAGTTCTACACCGTCCTAGCCTCGGCCACCACTGCCATCTGGCATGAGGCCCTTGACGCCGTCAAGGCTCGGATGCCGGTGTTCGCTGACAAAGAGCTCCGAACCGAATATCCCCGATGGGATGATGAGCAAGAGGACGGCCCCGGGGAAATAGCCGACGAGGGCGACGCCGAGGCTCCTATGGTGGGCGCTGGACTTCCTGAGGTTGCGTCCGGCCCTGAGGCCTGAAGCCCCTTGTCTTCATGTTTTTTTCTTCTTTTTGTTGCGTCGGGTATTTTGTAGGCCTTCGAGCATTTTTGTAAGGCTGGGGAGCCCACAATACCCTTGTAAAAGTTTTGACTTTGTGAATAAAGATTTTTGTTTTTGCAGTAGTGTTTGTGCTCATATTTTCCTTTATCGATAAGCACTCGTATTTGCGCAACACTGCCATCGTTTTATGTCGGTTCTTTGTCTAGCGATCACACATCGAGTTGAATCTGTTCGTTTGCCGAGTGTGCAAAGACCGGTGCGAAAACGGTATCTCCATGGCTTCGAAATCGAGGTGGAGATTGCTTAGACGTAGAACCGGATGCCTCTTAGTGAGGTCATGTTCCTTAGCGTGGGAAGCTTGGAGAGGCATGCTGATGATCAACCGAGCAGGATAGCTGCCTGGCGCCTCTAAGCGAGGGATTCGATCCCTGGAGTTTTAAGGTATTGAATTTCCAGCGGGAGATGGCCGAGCAGGATAGCTGCTCGGTGCCTCTTGGCGAGGGCTTTAATCCCTGGTGTGTTGGGATAGGGAGCTATCAGCCAGGGATAACCGAGCAAGAGCAGGCCCGGTTGCCTCTTTCGAAGGCTTTTGATCCTTAGCGCGGGAGGGGGGGCGTAAGGAGCCTGCTAAGGACGGTGCCGAACAGGGTAGCTGCTCGGTGCCTCTTGGCGAAAGCTTTGATCCCTGGTTTGTTGGGGTAGGAAGCTACCAGCCAGGGATAACCGAGCAAGAGCGGGCTCGGTTGCCTCTTGCGAGGGCTTTGATCCTTAGCGCGGGAGGGGCCGTAAGGGGCCTACTAAGGACGGTGCCGAACAGGGTAGCTGCTCGGTGCCTCAGGGCTTTGATCCCTAGTTTGTTGAGGTAGGGAGCTACCAGCCAGGGATAACCGAGCAAGGACGGACCCGGTTGCCTCTTGCAAGGACTTTGATCCTTAAGGACGGGCCGAGCAGGGTTACTGCCCGGTGCCTCTTGGCGAGGGCTTTGATCCCTGGTTTAGTAGGAAGCTACCAGTCAGGGATAACCGAGTAAGGGTGGGCCCGGTTGCCTCTTGGCGAGAGCTTTGATCCATGGTTTGTTGGGGTAGGGAGCTACCAGCCAGGGATAACCGAGCTAGGGCGGGCCCGGTTGCCCTTTTTGAAGGCTTTTCATCCTTAACGTGGGAGGGGCCGTAAGTGGACTACTAAGGATGGCCGAGTAGGGTTACTGCCCGGTGCCTCTTGGAGAGGGCTTTTTGTCCTTAAGGATGGCCGAGCAGGGTTGCTGCCCGATGCCTCTTGGCGAGGGCTTTGATCCCTGGCGTTGTAGGATAGGGAAGCTACCGGCCAGGGATAGCCGAGCAGGGTAGCTGCAGGGCTGTCTCTTGGTGAGGGCTTCGATCCCTGGCGTTGTGGGGTAGGGAAGCTACCAGCCAGGGATAACCGAGCAGGATAGCTGCAGGGCTGCCTCTTGGCGAAGGCTTCAATCCCTGGCGTTGTGGGGGTAAGGAAGCTACCAATCAAGGATAGCCGAGCAGGGTAGCTGCAGGGCTGCCTCTTGGTAAGGGCTTCGATCCCTGGCGTTGTGGGTTAGGGAAGCTACCAGCTAGGGATAGCCGAGCAGGGTAGCTGCAGGGCTGCCTCTTGGTAAGGGCTTCGATCCCTGGCTTTGTGGGGTAGGGAAGCTACCAATCAGGGATAGCCGAGCAGGGTAGCTGTAGGGCTGCCTCTTGGTAAGGGCTTCGATCTCTGGCTTTGTGGGTTAGGGAAGCTACCAGCTAGGGATAGCCGAGCAGGGTAGCTGCAGGGCTGCCTCTTGGTAAAGGCTTCGATCCCTGGCTTTGTGGGTTAAGGAAGCTACCAGCTAGGGATAGCCGAGCAGGGTAGCTGCTGGGCTGCTTCTTGATGAGGGCTTCGATCCTTGGCGCTGGAAAGGCCGTGAGAGGCCTGCCAAGGATGAACCTGTAAGTCCACGTTGCCCACCCCGGTGCTTGCGGGGAGGCGGAAAACATAATAAAAATCGGATTTTTATCAACTATAGGCAACATGGACCATGCTTTAAGGATCTTTGCTAAACATAAACTTGCTAACCCTAACTACAAAGTAGCTAAGTGATGGAAAAGTTATACCTTGAGCTCAAAGTCCTTCTCTCCTTGCTCCTTGGAATGGTTGAAAGAGTTCACCTTGCTTGTCTTCTCCCGTCAAAGAAGGATCCACCCGAAAGCCACGACCTTTAGCTTCAACTCCAAGCTAGGAGTAACTAGAGTGCAAGAAATGCTAAGACTTGAACCCTAGAAGAGAGTAGAGAAGATCAAGTGAAGGTTTTTCTCAAGCTTTTTGTTTCTCAACACATGAGAGGGAGAGAGCTTGAGGGAGAGGATGAGCAAGAGAGAGAAATAATATGAGAGAATGAATTATTAGTGAGCCATTCTCACTAATAAGTGTGAATAATTTTAATTGAATAATTAGCTTGAAAATTGTCATGGTAAATCATGACATGACCATTATCATTTCAATTTTGCAAAGATCAAAGAGCATCTTCCAAAAGAAATGATGATGGTCAAAGTGTCAACCTTGGTCAACAAGTCAATGAAGTCAAAATGTCAACAACAACCATGCACAATTATTAAGCTAATTATCAATTAACAATAATTCACACAAAAGCAATAGGGTTAATAAAATGACAATAGCCATTAACCCTAAACAAGGTCCTCTCCCCCAATCTCAAGCAACTGTGCATACGCACCCGCATTCGTGATCCGAGGAACATGAATACACTGAGAAAAACCAATCTCAAACCATATACTAGGATCCGGCTTAAACCAAAGCCTGCTAGTATAAACTGTCCGGACAGCAAACGTGCACAAGTGCGCGGATGCGAACGAACCCTATCGCAAAACCATGCGACCTCTACTCATTTTGCCTAAAGGCGAATAGCTCTCTGTGTGGGACTCTAAAGACTCGACACTACGCTGGCAGTGGGTTTAACCACAGACCGCAAGCGGCACTAGCTGTACGTAACGGTCCCCAGGTAGATGTCGATAAGAAGACTGACGAGGTGAACCCCATCTGCACTCCTACTGAGCCTGTATGTGACAGTCTCCGTACAGTCCGGTCTGTTCGTCTGATACATCGTATGGCGGGCCTAGGGGGCGGTGAACGTCAGTCCCCTAATAGCGGTACAAGTCGTGTCGGAGTGTAGCCCAGAACACCCTGAGATAACACTGGAAACCTACCAGTATATCTCGCTTGCCCTGGCCAGGGACTACTCGTGTAATGGCTCTCCTAGACACAGCGCGATGTCAACCCCCAATACCGGGAGAGACGAATCTTGTCTAACCGTCACTGCCTCCAAGTGCTTCGGGACTGCACCCAAAAACTACCTGTTTGCACGACTCCTTTGAGCCGTGGTAGGGTAGTAATCAAAGTGCAGTGGGAACACACTCGAGGCGAAGTGACAGTGTCAAGTCAGCGGACTAAGCTGTACTCATGTCACCTGGGAACTGATAACTGACGATAGGTATATTACCAACCAACAGTTCCCGACGAGTCCTGTCCAGTGTACTCGTAACCTAACGAGCACCCGCATACTATCCCAAGTACGACGTACTAACGGCTGTGGGACAGACCGTCTCCCACATTGGGATGAGAAGCGCATACGCTAGTCTACTCCGGAGTATCGATGCCCTATCTCGACAGTCCAACGACTAGGGACCTGTATAAGGATGTGCTTATAGATTACCCAGCTCCCACGAGTGCGAGCGCCATCACAACGCTGGTAATCAAGCAAAGATCCTAAGGGCTCTACTAATATGTATACCAGCAATATGCTAAAAGAAACACATGCACATATTAAAGCAGAGACAAACCAAGTAGCATACTACCATTTCAAGCAAGATTGTATATACAACTGTGAATATCCCAAGCTTCCATTAAGTAATATACAAACTAGTATGATACAGTAATGGCCTCTAGGGCATATACACTAACAATCTCCCACTTGCACTAAGGCCATGTACTGGCGTATCGAAGACCTATCATCTCGATCAGCCGCTCGAACTGAGTCTGGGGCAAGGCCTTGGTGAATGGATCTGCTGTGTTATCCTCTGATGCAACTCTCCGGACCTCGATCTCCTGGCGATCCACGATCTCCCTGATCAGGTGATACCGCCTTAAGATGTGTCTGGATTTCTGATGGGACCTGAGTTCCTTCGCTAAAGCTATAGCCCCGTTGTTGTCGCAATACAGAGGTATTGGGTCAACAATGGACGGAACCACCTGAAGTTCTTTCAAGAACTTCCTCATCCAGACAGCTTCTTTTGCGGCATCAGATGCAGCGATGTATTCCGCTTCCATCGTCGAGTCTGCAACGGTTTCCTGTTTGGAGCTCTTCCAACACACCGCCCCTCCATTGAGGGTAAAGACAAAACCCGACATGGACTTGGAATCATCCTTGTCACTCTGGAAGCTGGAGTCAGCAAAGGCCTCAATCTGCAGGTCTTTTCCGCCATACACCAAGAACATCTCCTTAGTCCTTCTCAGGTACTTGAGAATGTTCTTTACTGCTATCCAATGTTTCTCCCCAGGGTTTGACTGATACCTGCTTACCACACTCAGTGCATAAGCCACATCCGGTCTGGTACACAACATCGCATACATTATAGAGCCTACCGCAGAAGCGTAGGGTATAATAGACATGCGATCCCTCTCCAAATCAGTCTTGGGAGACATCTCTTTGGAGAGGGTGATCCCGTGACAAGCCGGTAGATTACCGCGCTTGGAATCTTCCATACTGAATCTCTTCAGTATGGTGTCGATGTACCTGGACTGCGAGAGTCCTAATATCCTCTTGGATCTGTCACGGTAGATCCGGAGACCCAGAATGTATGAGGCATCACCCAGGTCTTTCATGGAGAACCTGTGTGACAAGAACCCCTTGACAGATTGTAGCATAGGAATGTCATTTCCTATTAAGAGAATGTCATCCACGTATAAAACGAGGAATACTACAGTTCTTGCTACAAATCTACAATAGATGCATGGTTCATCTGGATTTTTGATAAAGCCAAATTCTTTGACCGTCTCATCAAAACAGATGTTCCAACTCCGCGATGCCTGCTTGAGTCCATAAATGGACTTGAGCAACTTGCACACCTTTCCGCTACTTCCACCCTGAATGAAACCCTCTGGCTGGTCCATATAGACACACTCCTCTAAATGACCATTTAGAAAAGCTGTCTTTACGTCCATCTGCCAAATCTCATAATCGTGGAAAGCAGCGATGGCAAGAAGGATCCGAATGGATTTCAGCATAGCTACTGGAGAAAAGGTTTCGTCATAGTCCAAACCAGGTCGCTGACGAAAACCCTTTGCTACCAGTCTAGCTTTATAGGTCTCAACCTGTCCATCTACACCAATCTTCCTTTTGAAGATCCACTTGCATCCTACGGGTTTTACCCCGTCTGGAGCAATGTCCAACGTCCATACTTTGTTGGTGTACATGGACTCCATTTCGGTCCGCATTGCATCCAGCCATTTTACCGAGTCGACGCTCTGAATGGCTTGCTGGAAGCTAGTAGGCTCATCACAATCTATGATGCAGTCCTCTCTATCCCCGTCAATGAGAAAACCGTAGTACCTCTCGGGCGGATGAGACTGCCTACTACTCCTGCGGAGTGGCATGGGAATGTCTTGATCTTTCGAACCCTCTGGTTCTACTAAGCTTTCAGTAATAGCTTGCGGTTCTGGAATTTCTTCCAGTTCTATCGCGCTCCCACTTAATTCTTTTTCTATGAACTTATGTTCTAGAAAGTGGGCATGGCGAGAAACAAGGACTTTTTGTTCCTCTTCGCAATAGAAGTAATATCCCTTGGAGTTCTTTGGATATCCCACAAACTTGCACTGTACTGAGCGTGCCTCGAGCTTGTCCGCATGCTGCTTTTTTACAAAAGCTGGACATCCCCATGTCTTAATGTGATTAAGATAGGGTTTCTTCCCACTCCATAACTCATATGGTGTGGTAGGCACAGTCTTAGTGGGAACACGGTTCAAAAGATATGCAGCTGTTTCTAGCGCATACCCCCAGAACGATCGCGGTAACTCAGCGTTACTCATCATGGACAGTACCATATCCAATAGGGTTCGGTTCCGTCTCTCCGATACACCGTTATGTTGCGGAGTGTATGGAGGAGTAAGCTAAGAGAGAATTCCATTCTCTTTTAAGTAATTCAGGAATTCGGCACTTAAGTATTCTCCTCCTCGATCCGATCTTAGGATCTTGATACTTTTGCCTGTTTGTTTTTCTACTTCATTCTTATATTCCTGGAATTTTTCAAAAGCCTCGGATTTATGTTTCATTAAGAAGACATAACCGTACCTTGAAAAATCATCCGTAAAGGTAATGAAGTAAGAATAACCGCTTCGCGCATGTGTAGACATTGGACCGCACACGTCGCTGTGTACGAGTCCCAAGAGTTCGCTCGCTCTTTCTCCGTGTCCAGAAAACGGAGCCTTTGTCATCTTTCCTTTGAGACAGGATTGACAAGTTGCATACGATTGATATTCGAACGAATCTAAATATCCTTCAGTATGTAACTTAGTCAATCTTCTCTCGTTGATGTGACCCAGTCTACAATGCCATAAGAAAGTTTTATTAATTTCTGGAGACTTTCTTTTGTGTGCATTCTGGATATTGAAAATCTGTGGTTGGTTTAAAACGTATATACCGTTGTTCAATGTACCTGACCCAATCAAAACTTGATTAAGGTGAATGTTCACTACATTACTTACAAATGCAAATTCATAACCTTCTTTAGATAATAAAGATACAGAAATGATATTACAGGTTGCATTTGGTACATAATAACAACTATGCAAAACCAAAAAGTGTCCATCTGATAATCCCATGTGATAGTCCCCCACGGCCTCAGCATCCATGCTAGCACCGTTCGCAACTCTGAGGGTCATGTCACCTGCCTTCAAAACTCTACGCTTTCTCAACGCCTGCAAAGAATTACAGATATGAGATCCTGATCCGGTATCCAACACCCAGGATGTAGAGTTTATTGATAGACAGTTTTCAATAACATACACACCTGAAGCTGAAGCTGCAACTCGCTTCAAATCCTGTGTTCTGGCTTTCCAAGCCTTGCAATCTTGTTTCCAGTGACCACTTTTGTGACAATAGAAGCATTCTTCCTTCCCCACCAGCTTCCCCGCTACCTTTGTTGCTTTACCCTTTCCCTTCGTATCCACTTTACCGACACCGCCTCTTGGTTTGGCGGGGGCTTTCTTCTTCTTGCCCTTGGCTTTCGCCCTGGACCTAGAAGAGGAAGATCCTCCTACAAACAAAGTGGATGTCTCCCTACCCTTCTGTAGGGTGCCCTCAGCAGTCCTCAACATGTTCAGAAGTTCGGCAAGTTCAACATCCTTTCCTTGCATGTTGAAGTTAAGAATGAACTGGGCGTAAGTGGAAGGAAGGGACTGGAGAATCAAATCAGTATAGAGTTCATTCTCCAACGTGGTCCCAAGGTCCGCGAGCTCCTCTATGTAGCCGATCATCTTAAGCACGTGGTCCGCTACCGATGATCCGACGGCCAACCTTGCCGAAAAAAGCTTCTTCGACACTTCGTATCTTGCGATACGAGACTGCTCTCCATACAGTTCTTTTGTATGGAGAAATATGGACTCTAGGTCCATATTCTCGTGCCTCCTCTGATGTTCGTTGTCCATCGAGGCTAGTACGAGGCATCTGGCCCTCGCGCAATCTATCTCCCATGTCTTACGGATTTCTACATCCGCGACGCTGGAGGTGGGACCTGGGACAGGGGGAGCTTTGGTGGTAAGTATATACCCCAGCTTGTCATAAGTGATAGCCATCTTGACATTCCTGAGCCAATCTTTGTAGTTTGGCCCTGTCAATATGTTTTTATCTAATAGTAACTTAAGTCCGGTCATCTTGAATGGTCGCTGCAATTAGGAGAGAGAAAAGAAACACTTTAGCATGATGCTCTTGCAAGTTTAGAGTGGTTTTTAGTTTGTCTAAACTGGATGGCTCCCACTGTCTCTCGAATCCCTTCTCAAACCGTAAAGAAAAGGATTAGCCGGGATCATTCTCACCGTACAATACTTGCTTAACCGTTCAGCCAGGCCAGTGTCGGTACTTCGAGGGAGGTTTTCCAACGCTTTCGCGAAGTTCCTTAATTAAGTAACCTCTTTTCCCTGTGGGCGTAGCCCCGCTAACACCTTTCTAGGCACCTACTAGGTTTATAGCATTGATCGTTAAGTGAGAGTTTTCCCGAGGAGTAACATATACTCACAGTAGGATCGGGATCCAAATATCATCGCGTGATAAAGCCGAAGGAATCCTACCAGAATCATCACACTCCAAATGGTATGCAACGCTAGCAAGTTTCAGTACTTATGAAACTCCCGATGTGGATTTTTGCCCCATGCTCTTATGACCTTGACTTTGGCCAAAATATCATAAGTCACATGTCAAGTTCTACCCGTCATTCTCCTGGTTAATTTGGACCCACCCGTACCTACCCTTGACTTTGGCCAAAATGGCAGCACGACTGTCCCAAATCAACGCATCTATCTATGCTGCACATGAATACCCAAACGCTACCAATCACTATGCCTTGACTTTGGCCAAAATACATAGCTTGAATACTTTTGACCATTCATGTGGAATGACGGAGGGCTGCGAATGGTTTTGGCGAAACCGTGAACGTAGTGAACTTGATATAATCGATGGAACGAGATAGCTTTTAAAAGGAGTGGTTCAAGCTCCGCGTTTAAAAGTTTAGTTTTGAAAAGAACCGAGTGGTTTTCAAAGTGTTCCAATCGACTTTTACTTGGTTTATTTCTTGCATTAGTTCTTTTAATGCATGCCATCATTTAATCCTACCATTGCAGAAAACAACCAAAATATGACGTACGCTTATGCCATTCGCATTCGCCACGGGGCCCCGTCATCACCCGTTAGGTTACTTAACTAACGACAGAGCGGGGGCTGGGCTAGCGCGGCTGTAAAACATAAGCAACGCCTAAATAGTTATTATATATTAATATAAAGCAATGATAGACATTACAGATCACAGATGAATACATTGGATATACTAGGAATCCGCAATGCGTTCGAGCCTGCAACGTAAAGCGGATTACACGGTCGCGGTGAATAGCCAATACCCCACCCAAGACCCCTACGGGTGCGGCAAACTACCCGCCAAGCACCCGAAGCGAAGCAACCTCCCTCACCACCGTGAGTAGGCCACTCGGCACTTCGAGATACCCGGTAGTTTGTGCACCCCCTCCATGGGTCTATCCTAGGAGCAAAAACAGTAAAAAGAATTATACAATGACGGCTACAACCCCGATCCGGTTGTGCGGCCATACAAATAATATTATTACATCAATTTACATGTTACAAATGAATAAAAGAAAAATAACGCTCATCTCACATCCAACCCGGCTATTCACCCGCGACGATCCAATCCATTCATATCCACAAACCAATAACAATCACAGATCACAGAGATGTATAACCCCGACTAATCGACTTATAGCGATTAGCCGACGTTCAATACATACAAGCATCACAGATACAACCGATATAGTTAAAGTGTAGTGAAGTTCCGGAAAAATACGGATTTATAGGCCCCCAAAAGTAAATTTTAGTTCTGGAAAATCTGGGCATATATAACATATCCTAAAAATCCCAAAACCAACACAGAAACACACTGCACCAAAAACGATGCAGAGAGGGGACAAGACGGCCGCGCTTCCGCGGCAACAGCTTCCTATTGCCGCGGATCCGCGGTCCTCTAGTCGCCTCTCTGGTTCGTCTTTGGTGGTGTTCTACACAAAACCCTGAGATAATTTTTGGTGTATAACAAATTTTATTTTGACCAGAAAAAAAATTAACAGAAACTTAGGGTTTTGCGAGTTTGGTTTTTCGATTTTCCGGTTTCGAAACTTCGTTACACTTAACTACTTAGCTAGTTTAGGTTTAGTTAGGCTCTGATACCACTGTAAGTCCACGTTGCCCACCCCGGTGCTTGCGGGGAGGCGGAAAACATAATAAAAATCTGATTTTTATCAACTATAGGCAACATGGACCATGCTTTAAGAATCTTTGCTAAACATAAACTTGCTAACCCTAACTACAAAGTAGCTAAGTGATGGAAAAGTTATACCTCGAGCTCAAAGTCCTTCTCTCCTTGCTCCTTGGAATGGTTGAAAGAGTTCACCTTGCTTGTCTTCTCCCGTCAAAGAAGGATCCACCCGAAAGCCACGACCTTTAGCTTCAACTCCAAGTTAGGAGTAACTAGAGTGCAAGAAATGCTAAGACTTGAACCCTAGAAGAGAGTAGAGAAGATCAAGTGAAGGTTTTTCTCAAGCTTTTTGTTTCTCAACACATGAGAGGGAGAGAGCTTGAGGGAGAGGATGAGCAAGAGAGAGAAATAATATGAGAGAATGAATTATTAGTGAGCCATTCTCACTAATAAGTGTGAATAATTTTAATTGAATAATTAGCTTGAAAATTGTCATGGTAAATCATGACATGACCATTATCATTTCAATTTTGCAAAGATCAAAGAGTATCTTCCAAAAGAAATGATGATGGTCAAAGTGTCAACCTTGGTCAACAAGTCAATGAAGTCAAAATGTCAACAACAACCATGCACAATTATTAAGCTAATTATCAATTAACAATAATTCACACAAAAGCAATAGGGTTAATAAAATGACAATAGCCATTAACCCTAAACAAGGTCCTCTCCCCCAATCTCAAGCAACTGTGCATACGCACCCGCATTCGTGATCCGAGGAACACGAATACACTGAGAAAAACCAATCTCAAACCATATACTAGGATCCGGCTTAAACCAAAGCCTGCTAGTATAAACTGTCCGGACAGCAAACGTGCACAAGTGCGCGGATGCGAACGAACCCTGTCGCAAAACCATGCGACCTCTACTCATTTTGCCTAAAGGCGAATAGCTCTCTGTGTGGGACTCTAAAGACTCGACACTACGCTGGCAGTGGGTTTAACCACAGACCGCAAGCGGCACTAGCTGTACGTAACGGTCCCCAGGTAGATGTCGATAAGAAGACTGACGAGGTGAACCCCATCTGCACTCCTACTGAGCCTGTATGTGACAGTCTCCGTACAGTCCGGTCTGTTCGTCTGATACATCGTATGGCGGGCCTAGGGGGCGGTGAACGTCAGTCCCCTAATAGCGGTACAAGTCGTGTCGGAGTGTAGCCCAGAACACCCTGAGATAACACTGGAAACCTACCAGTATATCTCGCTTGCCCTGGCCAGGGACTACTCGTGTAATGGCTCTCCTAGACACAGCGCGATGTCAACCCCCAATACCGGGAGAGACGAATCCTGTCTAACCGTCACTGCCTCCAAGTGCTTCGGGACTGCACCCAAAAACTACCTGTTTGCACGACTCCTTTGAGCCGTAGTAGGGTAGTAATCAAAGTGCAGTGGGAACACACTCGAGGCGAAGTGACAGTGTCAAGTCAGCGGACTAAGCTGTACTCATGTCACCTGGGAACTGATAACTGACGATAGGTATATTACCAACCAACAGTTCCCGACGAGTCCTGTCCAGTGTACTCGTAACCTAACGAGCACCCGCATACTATCCCAAGTACGACGTACTAACGGCTGTGGGACAGACCGTCTCCCACATTGGGATGAGAAGCGCATACGCTAGTCTACTCCGGAGTATCGATGCCCTATCTCGACAGTCCAACGACTAGGGACCTGTATAAGGATGTGCTTATAGATTACCCAGCTCCCACGAGTGCGAGCGCCATCACAACGCTGGTAATCAAGCAAAGATCCTAAGGGCTCTACTAATATGTATACCAGCAATATGCTAAAAGAAACACATGCACATATTAAAGCAGAGACAAACCAAGTAGCATACTACCATTTCAAGCAAGATTGTATATACAACTGTGAATATCCCAAGCTTCCATTAAGTAATATACAAACTAGTATGATACAGTAATGGCCTCTAGGGCATATACACTAACAATCTCCCACTTGCACTAAGGCCATGTACTGGCGTATCGAAGACCTATCATCTCGATCAGCCGCTCGAACTGAGTCTGGGGCAAGGCCTTGGTGAATGGATCTGCTGTGTTATCCTCTGATGCAACTCTCCGGACCTCGATCTCCTGGCGATCCACGATCTCCCTGATCAGGTGATACCGCCTTAAGATGTGTCTGGATTTCTGA
Source organism: Agapanthus africanus (assembly GCA_030015575.1). Taxonomy (NCBI): domain Eukaryota; kingdom Viridiplantae; phylum Streptophyta; class Magnoliopsida; order Asparagales; family Amaryllidaceae; genus Agapanthus; species Agapanthus africanus. The sequence continues at coordinate 886,091,214 of JASDDO010000019.1, read as the reverse complement.
TGGGACCTGAGTTCCTTCGCTAAAGCTATAGCCCCGTTGTTGTCGCAATACAGAGGTATTGGGTCAACAATGGACGGAACCACCTGAAGTTCTTTCAAGAACTTCCTCATCCAGACAGCTTCTTTTGCGGCATCAGATGCAGCGATGTATTCCGCTTCCATCGTCGAGTCTGCAACGGTTTCCTGTTTGGAGCTCTTCCAACACACCGCCCCTCCATTGAGGGTAAAGACAAAACCCGACATGGACTTGGAATCATCCTTGTCACTCTGGAAGCTGGAGTCAGCAAAGGCCTCAATCTGCAGGTCTTTTCCGCCATACACCAAGAACATCTCCTTAGTCCTTCTCAGGTACTTGAGAATGTTCTTTACTGCTATCCAATGTTTCTCCCCAGGGTTTGACTGATACCTGCTTACCACACTCAGTGCATAAGCCACATCCGGTCTGGTACACAACATCGCATACATTATAGAGCCTACCGCAGAAGTGTAGGGTATAATAGACATGCGATCCCTCTCCAAATCAGTCTTGGGAGACATCTCTTTGGAGAGGGTGATCCCGTGACAAGCCGGTAGATTACCGCGCTTGGAATCTTCCATACTGAATCTCTTCAGTATGGTGTCGATGTACCTGGACTGCGAGAGTCCTAATATCCTCTTGGATCTGTCACGGTAGATCCGGAGACCCAGAATGTATGAGGCATCACCCAGGTCTTTCATGGAGAACCTGTGTGACAAGAACCCCTTGACAGATTGTAGCATAGGAATGTCATTTCCTATTAAGAGAATGTCATCCACGTATAAAACGAGGAATACTACAGTTCTTGCTACAAATCTACAATAGATGCATGGTTCATCTGGATTTTTGATAAAGCCAAATTCTTTGACCGTCTCATCAAAACAGATGTTCCAACTCCGCGATGCCTGCTTGAGTCCATAAATGGACTTGAGCAACTTGCACACCTTTTCGCTACTTCCACCCTGAATGAAACCCTCTGGCTGGTCCATATAGACACACTCCTCTAAATGACCATTTAGAAAAGCTGTCTTTACGTCCATCTGCCAAATCTCATAATCGTGGAAAGCAGCGATGGCAAGAAGGATCCGAATGGATTTCAGCATAGCTACTGGAGAAAAGGTTTCGTCATAGTCCAAACCAGGTCGCTGACGAAAACCCTTTGCTACCAGTCTAGCTTTATAGGTCTCAACCTGTCCATCTACACCAATCTTCCTTTTGAAGATCCACTTGCATCCTACGGGTTTTACCCCGTCTGGAGCAATGTCCAACGTCCATACTTTGTTGGTGTACATGGACTCCATTTCGGACCGCATTGCATCCAGCCATTTTACCGAGTCGACGCTCTGAATGGCTTGCTGGAAGCTAGTAGGCTCATCACAATCTATGATGCAGTCCTCTCTATCCCCGTCAATGAGAAAACCGTAGTACCTCTCGGGCGGATGAGACTGCCTACTACTCCTGCGGAGTGGCATGGGAATGTCTTGATCTTTCGAACCCTCTGGTTCTACTAAGCTTTCAGTAATAGCTTGCGGTTCTGGAATTTCTTCCAGTTCTATCGCGCTCCTACTTAATTCTTTTTCTATGAACTTATGTTCTAGAAAGTGGGCATGGCGAGAAACAAGGACTTTTTGTTCCTCTTCGCAATAGAAGTAATATCCCTTGGAGTTCTTTGGATATCCCACAAACTTGCACTGTACTGAGCGTGCCTCGAGCTTGTCCGCATGCTGCTTTTTTACAAAAGCTGGACATCCCCATGTCTTAATGTGATTAAGATAGGGTTTCTTCCCACTCCATAACTCATATGGTGTGGTAGGCACAGTCTTAGTGGGAACACGGTTCAAAAGATATGCAGCTGTTTCTAGCGCATACCCCCAGAACGATCGCGGTAACTCAGCGTTACTCATCATGGACCGTACCATATCCAATAGGGTTCGGTTCCGTCTCTCCGATACACCGTTATGTTGCGGAGTGTATGGAGGAGTAAGCTAAGAGAGAATTCCATTCTCTTTTAAGTAATTCAGGAATTCGGCACTTAAGTATTCTCCTCCTCGATCCGATCTTAGGATCTTGATACTTTTGCCTGTTTGTTTTTCTACTTCATTCTTATAGTCCTGGAATTTTTCAAAAGCCTCGGATTTATGTTTCATTAAGAAGACATAACCGTACCTTGAAAAATCATCCGTAAAGGTAATGAAGTAAGAATAACCGCTTCGCGCATGTGTAGACATTGGACCGCACACGTCGCTGTGTACGAGTCCCAAGAGTTCGCTCGCTCTTTCTCCGTGTCCAGAAAACGGAGCCTTTGTCATCTTTCCTTTGAGACAGGATTGACAAGTTGCATACGATTGATATTCGAACGAATCTAAATATCCTTCAGTATGTAACTTAGTCAATCTTCTCTCGTTGATGTGACCCAGTCTACAATGCCATAAGAAAGTTTTATTAATTTCTGGAGACTTTCTTTTGTGTGCATTCTGGATATTGAAAATCTGTGGTTGGTTTAAAACGTATATACCGTTGTTCAATGTACCTGACCCAATCAAAACTTGATTAAGGTGAATGTTCACTACATTACTTACAAATGCAAATTCATAACCTTCTTTAGATAATAAAGATACAGAAATGATATTACAGGTTGCATTTGGTACATAATAACAACTATGCAAAACCAAAAAGTGTCCATCTGATAATCCCATGTGATAGTCCCCCACGGCCTCAGCATCCATGCTAGCACCGTTCGCAACTCTGAGGGTCATGTCACCTGCCTTCAAAACTCTACGCTTTCTCAACGCCTGCAAAGAATTACAGATATGAGATCCTGATCCGGTATCCAACACCCAGGATGTAGAGTTAATTGATAGACAGTTTTCAATAACATACACACCTGAAGCTGAAGCTGCAACTCGCTTCAAATCCTGTGTTCTGGCTTTCCAAGCCTTGCAATCTTGTTTCCAATGACCACTTTTGTGACAATAGAAGCATTCTTCCTTCCCCACCAGCTTCCCCGCTACCTTTGTTGCTTTACCCTTTCCCTTCGTATCCACTTTACCGACACCGCCTCTTGGTTTGGCGGGGGCTTTCTTCTTCTTGCCCTTGGCTTTCGCCCTGGACCTAGAAGAGGAAGATCCTCCTACAAACAAAGTGGATGTCTCCCTACCCTTCTGTAGGGTGCCCTCAGCAGTCCTCAACATGTTCAGAAGTTCGGCAAGTTCAACCTCCTTTCCTTGCATGTTGAAGTTAAGAATGAACTGGGCGTAAGTGGAAGGAAGGGACTGGAGAATCAAATCAGTATAGAGTTCATTCTCCAACGTGGTCCCAAGGTCCGCGAGCTCCTCTATGTAGCCGATCATCTTAAGCACGTGGTCCGCTACCGATGATCCGACGGCCAACCTTGCCGAAAAAAGCTTCTTCGACACTTCGTATCTTGCGATACGAGACTGCTCTCCATACAGTTCTTTTGTATGGAGAAATATGGACTCTAGGTCCATATTCTCGTGCCTCCTCTGATGTTCGTTGTCCATCGAGGCTAGTACGAGGCATCTGGCCCTCGCGCAATCTATCTCCCATGTCTTACGGATTTCTACATCCGCGACGCTGGAGGTGGGACCTGGGACAGGGGGAGCTTTGGTGGTAAGTATATACCCCAGCTTGTCATAAGTGATAGCCATCTTGACATTCCTGAGCCAATCTTTGTAGTTTGGCCCTGTCAATATGTTTTTATCTAATAGTAACTTAAGTCCGGTCATCTTGAATGGTCGCTGCAATTAGGAGAGAGAAAAGAAACACTTTAGCATGATGCTCTTGCAAGTTTAGAGTGGTTTTTAGTTTGTCTAAACTGGATGGCTCCCACTGTCTCTCGAATCCCTTCTCAAACCGTAAAGAAAAGGATTAGCCGGGATCATTCTCACCGTACAATACTTGCTTAACCGTTCAGCCAGGCCAGTGTCGGTACTTCGAGGGAGGTTTTCCAACGCTTTCGCGAAGTTCCTTAATTAAGTAACCTCTTTTCCCTGTGGGCGTAGCCCCGCTAACACCTTTCTAGGCACCTACTAGGTTTATAGCATTGATCGTTAAGTGAGAGTTTTCCCGAGGAGTAGCATATACTCACAGTAGGATCGGGATCCAAATATCATCGCGTGATAAAGCCGAAGGAATCCTACCAGAATCATCACACTCCAAATGGTATGCAACGCTAGCAAGTTTCAGTACTTATGAAACTCCCGATGTGGATTTTTGCCCCATGCTCTTATGACCTTGACTTTGGCCAAAATATCATAAGTCACATGTCAAGTTCTACCCGTCATTCTCCTGGTTAATTTGGACCCACCCGTACCTACCCTTGACTTTGGCCAAAATGGCAGCACGACTGTCCCAAATCAACGCATCTATCTATGCTGCACATGAATACCCAAACGCTACCAATCACTATGCCTTGACTTTGGCCAAAATACATAGCTTGAATACTTTTGACCATTCATGTGGAATGACGGAGGGCTGCGAATGGTTTTGGCGAAACCGTGAACGTAGTGAACTTGATATAATCGATGGAACGAGATAGCTTTTAAAAGGAGTGGTTCAAGCTCCGCGTTTAAAAGTTTAGTTTTGAAAAGAACCGAGTGGTTTTCAAAGTGTTCCAATCGACTTTTACTTGGTTTATTTCTTGCATTAGTTCTTTTAATGCATCCCATCATTTAATCCTACCATTGCAGAAAACAACCAAAATATGACGTACGCTTATGCCATTCGCATTCGCCACGGGGCCCCGTCATCACCCGTTAGGTTACTTAACTAACGACAGAGCGGGGGCTGGGCTAGCGCGGCTGTAAAACATAAGCAACGCCTAAATAGTTATTATATATTAATATAAAGCAATGATAGACATTACAGATCACAGATGAATACATTGGATATACTAGGAATCCGCAATGCGTTCGAGCCTGCAACGTAAAGCGGATTACACGGTCGCGGTGAATAGCCAATACCCCACCCAAGACCCCTACGGGTGCGGCAAACTACCCGCCAAGCACCCGAAGCGAAGCAACCTCCCTCACCACCGTGAGTAGGCCACTCGGCACTTCGAGATACCCGGTAGTTTGTGCACCCCCTCCATGGGTCTATCCTAGGAGCAAAAACAGTAAAAAGAATTATACAATGACGGCTACAACCCCGATCCGGTTGTGCGGCCATACAAATAATATTATTACATCAATTTACATGTTACAAATGAATAAAAGAAAAATAACGCTCATCTCACATCCAACCCGGCTATTCACCCGCGACGATCCAATCCATTCATATCCACAAACCAATAACAATCACAGATCACAGAGATGTATAACCCCGACTAATCGACTTATAGCGATTAGCCGACGTTCAATACATACAAGCATCACAGATACAACCGATATAGTTAAAGTGTAGTGAAGTTCCGGAAAAATACGGATTTATAGGCCCCCAAAAGTAAATTTTAGTTCTGGAAAATCTGGGCATATATAACATATCCTAAAAATCCCAAAACCAACACAGAAACACACTGCACCAAAAACGATGCAGAGAGAGGACAAGACGGCCGCGCTTCCGCGGCAACAGCTTCCTATTGCCGCGGATCCGCGGTCCTCTAGTCGCCTCTCTGGTTCGTCTTTGGTGGTGTTCTACACAAAACCCTGAGATAATTTTTGGTGTATAACAAATTTTATTTTGACCAGAAAAAAAATTAACAGAAACTTAGGGTTTTGCGAGTTTGGTTTTTCGATTTTCCGGTTTCGAAACTTCGTTACACTTAACTACTTAGCTAGTTTAGGTTTAGTTAGGCTCTGATACCACTGTAAGTCCACGTTGCCCACCCCGGTGCTTGCGGGGAGGCGGAAAACATAATAAAAATCGGATTTTTATCAACTATAGGCAACATGGACCATGCTTTAAGGATCTTTGCTAAACATAAACTTGCTAACCCTAACTACAAAGTAGCTAAGTGATGGAAAAGTTATACCTCGAGCTCAAAGTCCTTCTCTCCTTGCTCCTTGGAATGGTTGAAAGAGTTCACCTTGCTTGTCTTCTCCCGTCAAAGAAGGATCCACCCGAAAGCCACGACCTTTAGCTTCAACTCCAAGCTAGGAGTAACTAGAGTGCAAGAAATGCTAAGACTTGAACCCTAGAAGAGAGTAGAGAAGATCAAGTGAAGGTTTTTCTCAAGCTTTTTGTTTCTCAACACATGAGAGGGAGAGAGCTTGAGGGAGAGGATGAGCAAGAGAGAGAAATAATATGAGAGAATGAATTATTAGTGAGCCATTCTCACTAATAAGTGTGAATAATTTTAATTGAATAATTAGCTTGAAAATTGTCATGGTAAATCATGACATGACCATTATCATTTCAATTTTGCAAAGATCAAAGAGCATCTTCCAAAAGAAATGATGATGGTCAAAGTGTCAACCTTGGTCAACAAGTCAATGAAGTCAAAATGTCAACAACAACCATGCACAATTATTAAGCTAATTATCAATTAACAATAATTCACACAAAAGCAATAGGGTTAATAAAATGACAATAGCCATTAACCCTAAACAAGGTCCTCTCCCCCAATCTCAAGCAACTGTGCATACGCACCCGCATTCGTGATCCGAGGAACACGAATACACTGAGAAAAACCAATCTCAAACCATATACTAGGATCCGGCTTAAACCAAAGCCTGCTAGTATAAACTGTCCGGACAGCAAACGTGCACAAGTGCGCGGATGCGAACGAACCATGTCGCAAAACCATGCGACCTCTACTCATTTTGCCTAAAGGCGAATAGCTCTCTGTGTGGGACTCTAAAGACTCGACACTACGCTGGCAGTGGGTTTAACCACAGACCGCAAGCGGCACTAGCTGTACGTAACGGTCCCCAGGTAGATGTCGATAAGAAGACTGACGAGGTGAACCCCATCTGCACTCCTACTGAGCCTGTATGTGACAGTCTCCGTACAGTCCGGTCTGTTCGTCTGATACATCGTATGGCGGGCCTAGGGGGCGGTGAACGTCAGTCCCCTAATAGCGGTACAAGTCGTGTCGGAGTGTAGCCCAGAACACCCTGAGATAACACTGGAAACCTACCAGTATATCTCGCTTGCCCTGGCCAGGGACTACTCGTGTAATGGCTCTCCTAGACACAGCGCGATGTCAACCCCCAATACCGGGAGAGACGAATCCTGTCTATCCGTCACTGCCTCCAAGTGCTTCGGGACTGCACCCAAAAACTACCTGTTTGCACGACTCCTTTGAGCCGTGGTAGGGTAGTAATCAAAGTGCAGTGGGAACACACTCGAGGCGAAGTGACAGTGTCAAGTCAGCGGACTAAGCTGTACTCATGTCACCTGGGAACTGATAACTGACGATAGGTATATTACCAACCAACAGTTCCCGACGAGTCCTGTCCAGTGTACTCGTAACCTAACGAGCACCCGCATACTATCCCAAGTACGACGTACTAACGGCTGTGGGACAGACCGTCTCCCACATTGGGATGAAAAGCGCATACGCTAGTCTACTCCGGAGTATCGATGCCCTATCTCGACAGTCCAACGACTAGGGACCTGTATAAGGATGTGCTTATAGATTACCCAGCTCCCACGAGTGCGAGCGCCATCACAACGCTGGTAATCAAGCAAAGATCCTAAGGGCTCTACTAATATGTATACCAGCAATATGCTAAAAGAAACACATGCACATATTAAAGCAGAGACAAACCAAGTAGCATACTACCATTTCAAGCAAGATTGTATATACAACTGTGAATATCCCAAGCTTCCATTAAGTAATATACAAACTAGTATGATACAGTAATGGCCTCTAGGGCATATACACTAACAATCTCCCACTTGCACTAAGGCCATGTACTGGCGTATCGAAGACCTATCATCTCGATCAGCCGCTCGAACTGAGTCTGGGGCAAGGCCTTGGTGAATGGATCTGCTGTGTTATCCTCTGATGCAACTCTCCGGACCTCGATCTCCTGGCGATCCACGATCTCCCTGATCAGGTGATACCGCCTTAAGATGTGTCTGGATTTCTGATGGGACCTGAGTTCCTTCGCTAAAGCTATAGCCCCGTTGTTGTCGCAATACAGAGGTATTGGGTCAACAATGGACGGAACCACCTGAAGTTCTTTCAAGAACTTCCTCATCCAGACAGCTTCTTTTGCGGCATCAGATGCAGCGATGTATTCCGCTTCCATCGTCGAGTCTGCAACGGTTTCCTGTTTGGAGCTCTTCCAATACACCGCCCCTCCATTGAGGGTAAAGACAAAACCCGACATGGACTTGGAATCATCCTTGTCACTCTGGAAGCTGGAGTCAGCAAAGGCCTCAATCTGCAGGTCTTTTCCGCCATACACCAAGAACATCTCCTTAGTCCTTCTCAGGTACTTGAGAATGTTCTTTACTGCTATCCAATGTTTCTCCCCAGGGTTTGACTGATACCTGCGTACCACACTCAGTGCATAAGCCACATCCGGTCTGGTACACAACATCGCATACATTATAGAGCCTACCGCAGAAGCGTAGGGTATAATAGACATGCGATCCCTCTCCAAATCAGTCTTGGGAGACATCTCTTTGGAGAGGGTGATCCCGTGACAAGCCGGTAGATTACCGCGCTTGGAATCTTCCATACTGAATCTCTTCAGTATGGTGTCGATGTACCTGGACTGCGAGAGTCCTAATATCCTCTTGGATCTGTCACGGTAGATCCGGAGACCCAGAATGTATGAGGCATCACCCAGGTCTTTCATGGAGAACCTGTGTGACAAGAACCCCTTGACAAATTGTAGCATAGGAATGTCATTTCATATTAAGAGAATGTCATCCACGTATAAAACGAGGAATACTACAGTTCTTGCTACAAATCTACAATAGATGCATGGTTCATCTGGATTTTTGATAAAGCCAAATTCTTTGACCGTCTCATCAAAACAGATGTTCCAACTCCGCGATGCCTGCTTGAGTCCATAAATGGACTTGAGCAACTTGCACACCTTTCCGCTACTTCCACCCTGAATGAAACCCTCTGGCTGGTCCATATAGACACACTCCTCTAAATGACCATTTAGAAAAGCTGTCTTTACGTCCATCTGCCAAATCTCATAATCGTGGAAAGCAGCGATGGCAAGAAGGATCCGAATGGATTTCAGCATAGCTACTGGAGAAAAGGTTTCGTCATAGTCCAAACCAGGTCGCTGACGAAAACCCTTTGCTACCAGTCTAGCTTTATAGGTCTCAACCTGTCCATCTACACCAATCTTCCTTTTGAAGATCCACTTGCATCCTACGGGTTTTACCCCGTCTGGAGCAATGTCCAACGTCCATACTTTGTTGGTGTACATGGACTCCATTTCGGTCCGCATTGCATCCAGCCATTTTACCGAGTCGACGCTCTGAATGGCTTGCTGGAAGCTAGTAGGCTCATCACAATCTATGATGCAGTCCTCTCTATCCCCGTCAATGAGAAAACCGTAGTACCTCTCGGGCGGATGAGACTGCCTACTACTCCTGCGGAGTGGCATGGGAATGTCTTGATCTTTCGAACCCTCTGGTTCTACTGAGCTTTCAGTAATAGCTTGCGGTTCTGGAATTTCTTCCAGTTCTATCGCGCTCCCACTTAATTCTTTTTCTATGAACTTATGTTCTAGAAAGTGGGCATGGCGAGAAACAAGGACTTTTTGTTCCTCTTCGCAATAGAAGTAATATCCCTTGGAGTTCTTTGGATATCCCACAAACTTGCACTGTACTGAGCGTGCCTCGAGCTTGTCCGCATGCTGCTTTTTTACAAAAGCTGGACATCCCCATGTCTTAATGTGATTAAGATAGGGTTTCTTCCCACTCCATAACTCATATGGTGTGGTAGGCACAGTCTTAGTGGGAACACGGTTCAAAAGATATGCAGCTGTTTCTAGCGCATACCCCCAGAACGATCGCGGTAACTCAGCGTTACTCATCATGGACCGTACCATATCCAATAGGGTTCGGTTCCGTCTCTCCGATACACCGTTATGTTGCGGAGTGTATGGAGGAGTAAGCTAAGAGAGAATTCCATTCTCTTTTAAGTAATTCAGGAATTCGGCACTTAAGTATTCTCCTCCTCGATCCGATCTTAGGATCTTGATACTTTTGCCTGTTTGTTTTTCTACTTCATTCTTATATTCCTGGAATTTTTCAAAAGCCTCGGATTTATGTTTCATTAAGAAGACATAACCGTACCTTGAAAAATCATCCGTAAAGGTAATGAAGTAAGAATAACCGCTTCGCGCATGTGTAGACATTGGACCGCACACGTCGCTGTGTACGAGTCCCAAGAGTTCGCTCGCTCTTTCTCCGTGTCCAGAAAACGGAGCCTTTGTCATCTTTCCTTTGAGACAGGATTGACAAGTTGCATACGATTGATATTCGAACGAATCTAAATATCCTTCAGTATGTAACTTAGTCAATCTTCTCTCGTTGATGTGACCCAGTCTACAATGCCATAAGAAAGTTTTATTAATTTCTGGAGACTTTCTTTTGTGTGCATTCTGGATATTGAAAATCTGTGGTTGGTTTAAAACGTATATACCGTTGTTCAATGTACCTGACCCAATCAAAACTTGATTAAGGTGAATGTTCACTACATTACTTACAAATGCAAATTCATAACCTTCTTTAGATAATAAAGATACAGAAATGATATTACAGGTTGCATTTGGTACATAATAACAACTATGCAAAACCAAAAAGTGTCCATCTGATAATCCCATGTGATAGTCCCCCACGGCCTCAGCATCCATGCTAGCACCGTTCGCAACTCTGAGGGTCATGTCACCTGCCTTCAAAACTCTACGCTTTCTCAACGCCTGCAAAGAATTACAGATATGAGATCCTGATCCGGTATCCAACACCCAGGATGTAGAGTTTATTGATAGACAGTTTTCAATAACATACACACCTGAAGCTGAAGCTGCAACTCGCTTCAAATCCTGTGTTCTGGCTTTCCAAGCCTTGCAATCTTGTTTCCAGTGACCACTTTTGTGACAATAGAAGCATTCTTCCTTCCCCACCAGCTTCCCCGCTACCTTTGTTGCTTTACCCTTTCCCTTCGTATCCACTTTACCGACACCGCCTCTTGGTTTGGCGGGGGCTTTCTTCTTCTTGCCCTTGGCTTTCGCCCTGGACATAGAAGAGGAAGATTCTCCTACAAACAAAGTGGATGTCTCCCTACCCTTCTGTAGGGTGCCCTCAGCAGTCCTCAACATGTTCAGAAGTTCGGCAAGTTCAACCTCCTTTCCTTGCATGTTGAAGTTAAGAATGAACTGGGCGTAAGTGGAAGGAATGGACTGGAGAATCAAATCAGTATAGAGTTCATTCTCCAACGTGGTCCCAAGGTCCGCGAGCTCCTCTATGTAGCCGATCATCTTAAGCACGTGGTCCGCTACCGATGATCCGACGGCCAACCTTGCCGAAAAAAGCTTCTCCGACACTTCGTATCTTGCGATACGAGACTGCTCTCCATACAGTTCTTTTGTATGGAGAAATATGGACTCTAGGTCCATATTCTCGTGCCTCCTCTGATGTTCGTTGTCCATCGAGGCTAGTACGAGGCATCTGGCCCTCGCGCAATCTATCTCCCATGTCTTACGGATTTCTACATCCGCGACGCTGGAGGTGGGACCTGGGACATGGGGAGCTTTGGTGGTAAGTATATACCCCAGCTTGTCATAAGTGATAGCCATCTTGACATTCCTGAGCCAATCTTTGTAGTTTGGCCCTGTCAATATGTTTTTATCTAATAGTAACTTAAGTCCGGTCATCTTGAATGGTCGCTGCAATTTGGAGAGAGAAAAGAAACACTTTAGCATGATGCTCTTGCAAGTTTAGAGTGGTTTTTAGTTTGTCTAAACTGGATGGCTCCCACTGTCTCTCGAATTCCTTCTCAAACCATAAAGAAAAGGATTAGCCGGGATCATTCTCACCGTACAATACTTGCTTAACCGTTCAGCCAGGCCAGTGTCGGTACTTCGAGGGAGGTTTTCCAACGCTTTCGCGAAGTTCCTTAATTAAGTAACCTCTTTTCCCTGTAGGCGTAGCCCCGCTAACACCTTTCTAGGCACCTACTAGGTTTATAGCATTGATCGTTAAGTGAGAGTTTTCCCGAGGAGTAGCATATACTCACAGTAGGATCGGGATCCAAATATCATCGCGTGATAAAGCCGAAGGAATCCTACCAGAATCATCACACTCCAAATGGTATGCAACGCTAGCAAGTTTCAGTACTTATGAAACTCCCGATGTGGATTTTTGCCCCATGCTCTTATGACCTTGACTTTGGCCAAAATATCATAAGTCACATGTCAAGTTCTACCCGTCATTCTCCTGGTTAATTTGGACCCACCCGTACCTACCCTTGACTTTGGCCAAAATGGCAGCACGACTGTCCCAAATCAACGCATCTATCTATGCTGCACATGAATACCCAAACGCTACCAATCACTATGCCTTGACTTTGGCCAAAATACATAGCTTGAATACTTTTGACCATTCATGTGGAATGACGGAGGGCTGCGAATGGTTTTGGCGAAACCGTGAACGTAGTGAACTTGATATAATCGATGGAACGAGATAGCTTTTAAAAGGAGTGGTTCAAGCTCCGCGTTTAAAAGTTTAGTTTTGAAAAGAACCGAGTGGTTTTCAAAGTGTTCCAATCGACTTTTACTTGGTTTATTTCTTGCATTAGTTCTTTTAATGCATCCCATCATTTAATCCTACCATTGCAGAAAACAACCAAAATATGACGTACGCTTATGCCATTCGCATTCGCCACGGGGCCCCGTCATCACCCGTTAGGTTACTTAACTAACGACAGAGCGGGGGCTGGGCTAGCGCGGCTGTAAAACATAAGCAACGCCTAAATAGTTATTATATATTAATATAAAGCAATGATAGACATTACAGATCACAGATGAATACATTGGATATACTAGGAATCCGCAATACGTTCGAGCCTGCAACGTAAAGCGGATTACACGGTCGCGGTGAATAGCCAATACCCCACCCAAGACCCCTACGGGTGCGGCAAACTACCCGCCAAGCACCCGAAGCGAAGCAACCTCCCTCACCACCGTGAGTAGGCCACTCGGCACTTCGAGATACCCGGTAGTTTGTGCACCCCCTCCATGGGTCTATCCTAGGAGCAAAAACAGTAAAAAGAATTATACAATGACGGCTACAACCCCGATCCGGTTGTGCGGCCATACAAATAATATTATTACATCAATTTACATGTTACAAATGAATAAAAGAAAAATAACGCTCATCTCACATCCAACCCGGCTATTCACCCGCGACGATCCAATCCATTCATATCCACAAACCAATAACAATCACAGATCACAGAGATGTATAACCCCGACTAATCGACTTATAGCGATTAGCCGACGTTCAATACATACAAGCATCACAGATACAACCGATATAGTTAAAGTGTAGTGAAGTTCCGGAAAAATACGGATTTATAGGCCCCCAAAAGTAAATTTTAGTTCTGGAAAATCTGGGCATATATAACATATCCTAAAAATCCCAAAACCAACACAGAAACACACTGCACCAAAAACGATGCAGAGAGGGGACAAGACGGCCGCGCTTCCGCGGCAACAGCTTCCTATTGCCGCGGATCCGCGGTCCTCTAGTCGCCTCTCTGGTTCGTCTTTGGTGGTGTTCTACACAAAACCCTGAGATAATTTTTGGTGTATAACAAATTTTATTTTGACCAGAAAAAAAATTAACAGAAACTTAGGGTTTTGCGAGTTTGGTTTTTCGATTTTCCGGTTTTGAAACTTCGTTACACTTAACTACTTAGCTAGTTTAGGTTTAGTTAGGCTCTGATACCACTGTAAGTCCACGTTGCCCACCCCGGTGCTTGCGGGGAGGCGGAAAACATAATAAAAATCGGATTTTTATCAACTATAGGCAACATGGACCATGCTTTAAGGATCTTTGCTAAACATAAACTTGCTAACCCTAACTACAAAGTAGCTAAGTGATGGAAAAGTTATACCTTGAGCTCAAAGTCCTTCTCTCCTTGCTCCTTGGAATGGTTGAAAGAGTTCACCTTGCTTGTCTTCTCCCGTCAAAGAAGGATCCACCCGAAAGCCACGACCTTTAGCTTCAACTCCAAGTTAGGAGTAACTAGAGTGCAAGAAATGCTAAGACTTGAACCCTAGAAGAGAGTAGAGAAGATCAAGTGAAGGTTTTTCTCAAGCTTTTTGTTTCTCAACACATGAGAGGGAGAGAGCTTGAGGGAGAGGATGAGCAAGAGAGAGAAATAATATGAGAGAATGAATTATTAGTGAGCCATTCTCACTAATAAGTGTGAATAATTTTAATTGAATAATTAGCTTGAAAATTGTCATGGTAAATCATGACATGACCATTATCATTTTAATTTTGCAAAGATCAAAGAGTATCTTCCAAAAGAAATGATGATGGTCAAAGTGTCAACCTTGGTCAACAAGTCAATGAAGTCAAAATGTCAACAACAACCATGCACAATTATTAAGCTAATTATCAATTAACAATAATTCACACAAAAGCAATAGGGTTAATAAAATGACAATAGCCATTAACCCTAAACAAGGTCCTCTCCCCCAATCTCAAGCAACTGTGCATACGCACCCGCATTCGTGATCCGAGGAACACGAATACACTGAGAAAAACCAATCTCAAACCATATACTAGGATCCGGCTTAAACCAAAGCCTGCTAGTATAAACTGTCCGGACAGCAAACGTGCACAAGTGCGCGGATGCGAACGAACCCTGTTGCAAAACCATGCGACCTCTACTCATTTTGCCTAAAGGCGAATAGCTCTCTGTGTGGGACTCTAAAGACTCGACACTACGCTGGCAGTGGGTTTAACCACAGACCGCAAGCGGCACTAGCTGTACGTAACGGTCCCCAGGTAGATGTCGATAAGAAGACTGACGAGGTGAACCCCATCTGCACTCCTACTGAGCCTGTATGTGACAGTCTCCGTACAGTCCGGTCTGTTCGTCTGATACATCGCATGGCGGGCCTAGGGGGGCGGTGAACGTCAGTCCCCTAATAGCGGTACAAGTCGTGTCGGAGTGTAGCCCAGAACACCCTGAGATAACACTGGAAACCTACCAGTATATCTCGCTTGCCCTGGCCAGGGACTACTCGTGTAATGGCTCTCCTAGACACAGCGCGATGTCAACCCCCAATACCGGGAGAGACGAATCCTGTCTAACCGTCACTGCCTCCAAGTGCTTCGGGACTGCACCCAAAAACTACCTGTTTGCACGACTCCTTTGAGCCGTGGTAGGGTAGTAATCAAAGTGCAGTGGGAACACACTCGAGGCGAAGTGACAGTGTCAAGTCAGCGGACTAAGCTGTACTCATGTCACCTGGGAACTGATAACTGACGATAGGTATATTACCAACCAACAGTTCCCGACGAGTCCTGTCCAGTGTACTCGTAACCTAACGAGCACCCGCATACTATCCCAAGTACGACGTACTAACGGCTGTGGGACAGACCGTCTCCCACACTGGGATGAGAAGCGCATACGCTAGTCTACTCCGGAGTATCGATGCCCTATCTCGACAGTCCAACGACTAGGGACCTGTATAAGGATGTGCTTATAGATTACCCAGCTCCCACGAGTGCGAGCGCCATCACAACGCTGGTAATCAAGCAAAGATCCTAAGGGCTCTACTAATATGTATACCAGCAATATGCTAAAAGAAACACATGCACATATTAAAGCAGAGACAAACCAAGTAGCATACTACCATTTCGAGCAAGATTGTATATACAACTGTGAATATCCCAAGCTTCCATTAAGTAATATACAAACTAGTATGATACAGTAATGGCCTCTAGGGCATATACACTAACAGAACCAAGCAGTGAAGCTGCTCGGTTGTCTCTTAGTGAGAGCTTAGATCCCTGGCGTTGTTGGGTAGGCGAGCTACCGGCCAGGGATAGCCAAGCATGGTAGCTGCAGGGCCGCCTCTTCGTGAGGGCTTTAGGAAGATGGACAGCCGCAAGTGACACGTGCCACGAACGCATGGAGGAGGCGAAGCGCCAGAGCCGCGTCGTTTCGATTTCACATCGAGCGGCGCGATGTCTGCCGCGTGGCGGCACAGTTGCGGGCGACCGTTAAACTCCGGGGCATTGTAGGCTATAAAATGGAAATATTGTTGATGACTACTTTCCTCACACCCAAAACGCAAGAATGGAGGACTTCCCTTTCACCATCCCCGATATCATAAGCTTCGAGGACGTTTATCTCTACGATCAGTACTGCACTGATGACACGGTGCAGTTGGTGATAGGCCGGACCGAGGATCATTTCAGTCGATTGCTCCCCCGGCGCTCCTCCCTACTTCAGGTGTTGATGTACTCCAACTGGAGGGCGTCGTCGGGGCTCTACAACCCCTTATCCGAGCAGCTGAAAGACGAGGCCATTGGCAAGCTGAGGCGTTTCGGCCTGATCTCTGCGAGCCGGCTAAATCGCTCGGAGGCGCTCGTCCTTGAGTGCTACCACTTGAAGCTCGATGCCGACGCTAGCGGGGGCCATCGAAAGGAGAGGTTAGACGCCGCGAGGGCTCGGCTAGCGGAAATATCCTCAGAGTACCACGAACAGTACTCTCTGTACCCCTGGAACTTTAGGAGATAAGGCTTTTGCCGTTCAGGTCCCCTTCTCTCTTCTCTTGCCCTCTTCTTCTGGCCGGTTTGCTCTGCCCGGGGGAGATTTGCGCTTACCTCGGATTCGAGCTGGATCTCACGCTCGGTCCAGACTTTTACCTCGGCCATGGTCTTAGGTTGCGCTAATGCGAAGGAGCGTGACCACTCCTTGTGCCTAAGACTAGACCTCAGTGCCGTGATGACCGTCTCGTCCCGGTGCTCGGGGACCTCGAGAAGAGCGTTGTAGAAGCGGGTGACGTATGATTTGAACGTCTCTTTGTCCCCGCTCTTGATCGTGAAGAGGTGGTCGACGGTGAGTTTTTGCCGCCTGTTCCCGACGAAGTGGCCGAGGAATTGGATGGCCAGCTCGTCGAAAGTCGAGATCGAGCGCCGCTCGAGTCCTCGGAACCAGTCTCGCCCGGAGCGGATGAGAGTGGCCGGAAAAGCCCGGCACTGGACGGCGTCGGAGTTGTCTTGGAAGCTCATCCCTGCGGTGAACGCATCCAAATGGTCCTTCGGGTCAGACTTACCGTCGAAGAGGGAGACCTTTGGGGGCTTGTTGCGAGAGAAGACGTGGACAGCGAGCAGCTCCTCGGTGAATGGTTTGGTGAGCGAGTCGGCGGCGTACTTAGTCTCGTCGCTCGAACGGTGACCCTCCCGATGCAAACCCTCGATCTTCTTCTCGAGGGCGGCGAGTCGGCCGTGGTACCCTGACGACTCGACACATTCTGATCCTAGGCCTCTGCTGTTGAAGGCCTGCGTCTGGTCTCGGCCCCGGTTCCTCTCAATGAGGTTCCTTAAATCCCCCGGCGAGGTGGTCTTCGAGCAGCCGTGGTGAGTCTCGTCCACGCGACCCCGTCGAGGGAGGGGGCGTCGGTCAGGCCTGGTAACATGAGAGCTGACAGACATCTTCTCGGGAGGGACAGGTGCGCGAAGGATCTCGGGACGAGGCGCTCTGGCGGCGGACCTCGGCGTCGAACTGTGAGACGCCCAGCGGGCCTCAGAACGTATTGGCCCGGGAGATCTGCGGCCGTCGACAGTGCCGATGCGGATGGAGTCTTCTCTTCCCCTGTAGGGGTCCCGGTCCCGAGGCGCGGGAGCGGCGACCTGAGGATCTTGCCCCGCCGTTTGGACGCGGATGAGCGTCTCCACGAAGGATGCGAGTCGGTCTATTCGGCCGGCAAGGACGCTAATGGAATTCGGCGGAGGAGGTACATCCGCGTCTCCGTTGAGGGAGAGACGGCAGCTAGTGCTTGGATCTTCGTGATGATCGCTCGCCATTGGACTGAGATCGGAAAGTGAACTTTTGTTTTTGTGGAATCAAGGATTTTCCACAGACGGCGCCAGCTGACGCGACCTGGAACGCGCCGAGATGTTACCTTCCGTTGATCTGCTGATGGCGACGATGGGTGGCTGAGATTGGATCTGGAGGCTGTCGCTCCTAAATCGTGTGGATCTCAATTGGTTTAAGGTTGTGGTTGCCGAGCTACCTGCAAGAAAGTCCCAGGATGGTTGTACCACCGAAGACCCTCCGACGGTCAAGTTAGACTAGAAATCCGACCAGAATAACGGCTTAGTAGAGTAAAAATGGCTTACTTGAACCGTCTGGAAGAGGGGATTATATAGCGGTGGCAGCAGGCAGGGCAGGCGTGAGAATCATGCCGGCAGTTACGCTCCCGACGTCTTCCCATTAATGGCAAGACAGGCTCGTTAATGGGGGATCATGATGGCGTGGAACGCGGGATGTGGCCAGCGGATATCTCGCGCATGGCGAGATTCGCGGGATGACAGTTGTACCTGTGAGCGGTGTCGTTGGTCGGTCGATGAGACCGAGAAAGATGACCTCGGCAGGAGAGCTCGCGGACGAGCGGGAGAGCCGAGGTATCTTGGTTCTGTAGTAGCCCGGAGACGAGCTGCTAGGCCGAAGAGACCAATTGTGCAGGGGCTCAGAGGTGAGCCAGCGTTTGCTTGTAGTACGGGCACGGGAGTGGTCTGGTCGGCCACTGTAGGTCCTTTCTTATGAGCCCCGGGACACGTCATCTGCCACGTGTCATGATCTTGGAGATCGCCGATATCGAGCCTCATCATGTCCGCATAAACATAGAGCTACAATATTTACTTAACTTCGAGTGATCTAAGCTAACAATCAAACCTGTTACATATAGTTTACGATAATTTGTACATGGCACCTTTGTGCTCTAGCATATGGGAGCAATTGCAGATAAAATTCTTGAAGAGAAAAAAAATCCCAAATTAACACGGTATACTAATCTAAGAAGGTACATCACGTTTAATCTATCCTCAGTTCACCTCATGATAATCAGCACAAATCACAAGCCACATTTTTTTTAAAATCAAAATTTTTATGGCGGGTAGTCCGCCTTCCTCGATTTTGAAATCACCTCTCTATTCATTCAGCAATCTCCTCCCTCTATCTCTGATCCCTTCTCAGTTCTCCCACCCATCCTCTCCATCTCCCCATTTTTGTTCCTGGATCTATTAACCGCGTGTTTACTATGAGGAAACCACAGTTGAATACTAAAATAAGTAGACCATCACACTTCTATGCAATGAGCCTCCGCCAGGTCGTGATTCTACCAATGTTCTAGGGTCATGGCCAATTAAAAAGGTGAAACTAACCGCCAATTGCAGTGGAAGGGAAAAAACATAGCTCGAGTTCGGTGGGAAAAAAACACTTAGATCAAATTAGGCGGAGTTTCTGTGCAAGCTTGAAAGGTATCACCTTTATTGGTTAGTATTGAAAAAACTCAGTCGAAACACCCAAAATCAGTAGAGATTACTCATGTTTGAAAACCCTAAATCCGTTATAGTCGATACCTGATTGATTGATTATCGCAAGCTTCGTCTGTTGGAAGAATCGTCTCGTCATTCTGACTAGCCCTAATGGTCGCTACTTTCACCAAAAAAAAAGAAAAAGAAGAAGATATTTACAAAGATTTCAATTGAAAACCCTAAATCTACAAGGAATTATACCAGATAGTTCAATTACAAGAGAACGAGGAAACCCCAAACCAAAATCTTCATCCCTTTGAAAGAGATCTTCATATTCGCCCAAGCTGCCATTATTTTTCCATTTGGGAATGCATGATCACAAGAGAGAGACATATATTAGATTTGAAAAACCTAATATTGAAATTGGGAAAGGCGCGCAACTACATACAGGAAGAAAGTGACCCTATACTGTGGGCTTGAACTCCTATCACAATCTAATTATTACAGAGACAAACCTCACATGCCCAATATTTGACACTCCTATCTAAATATTGTGGGTACATCATACTTGTCTCTTAAGTGCCTATTTGGTTGCAAAGATTATGAAATTTGGACTCCAAAATAGTATGGTCGAAAATTTCTGGATTTGGTAATTTGTTTTTTGGTTGGTTTTGGATTTCTAGTATTGGATTTGCAGATTCTTGTAATCTTTGCTTGGTTGGTGAAAATAAAGTGGGAATTGGATTTGAGGATTGCAGAGAGAGATAGATAGAGAGAGGATTATTAAATAAATAAAGTACACGGGTCCCATCTAAAAGTACAATAAATAGTGCCAAATTCTTGAAAATCCTTAAAAAAATTAGGATTCACGGATCCTTGTTTTGTGGCGGGTCCCCCATAAAAAACAAAGGAATCCTAGAAATCCAAATCTATCAACAAAACACAAAATTATGGATAGGATTCCACAATCCAAATCCATACTAATCCTGCAACCAAACAGGCCCTAAGGGCCTGGTTGGTTGCAAGATTATGAAATTTGGATTCCAAAATAGTACGGTTGAAATTTCTGGATTTGGTAATTTGTTGTTTGGTTGGTGTTGAATTCCTAGTAATTTGTAGATCCTTGTAATCTTTGTTTGATGGGTGAAAATAAAGTGCGATTTGGATTTGAGGATTTTAGAGAGAGATAGATAGAGAAAGGATTATTAAATAAATAAAGTACACGGGTCACATCTAAAAATACAATGAATAGTACCAAATCCTTGAAAATTCTTTAAAAAATTTAGGATTCAAGAATTCTTGTTTTATGGTGGACCCCCCATAAAAACTAAGGAATCTTAGAAATCCAAATCCATCAACTAAACACAAAATTATGGAATCTTAGGATTCCACAATCCAAATCCATACTAATCCTGCAACCCTACAAGACCTAAGTAGATTGCGGTAGGATTTCAAGCCGGATAGGTTAAACATTTTTTGCAATTATAAAATGATGCCGGTTGAACATAGCTCATGTGTTAAGAACTTATATCAAGAGATCATAGGTTTTCCCAATCCAAAATAGAGAGAAAATAATCGACTCTATAATTTATTTGAAAAAAGACAATAACTTTGTGGTAATATTTGCATGTATAAATCATATTGTATGGCTAAATTGTACAACATTTAACTCTGTAATATCTATTTGCAATTTGTACATCCTGTTATAGGGTAAAATTGTATAAGCCCCTGACATTTCCTGATTAACAGTTGTCCTTGAATCCGTGGGTCCGGTGATTAATGTTGTGTGCTTTGCGTGTGATGTGTTATGGGTGTGTTTGTGTGTGGCGTATGCATAGATTAGGGCTTACGTACCGGTGCTAAAAATGTAATAATAATAATTTATCCTTACACTTTGTCTTTTGCACGTATCAATTTTATATTTTCAATCGATCTTTTGATAAAAATATCTATCACTTGTTATGTTGTGGAGAATCTTCTTAAAAATTATGATAAATTTGAATCGAGTTAGTTGGAATTGGATGGGGGGATGGAGAGGTGTTGTTTTAGGTTTAGTGAAGATTTCAATTTATCTTATTTGAAGCATCCTATCTATGGAGAGAGAGAGACTGTGTGTAATGGAGGAAGAGACCATAGGAGGGAATTTCCTCCTATAGCGTCGAAAAAATACGTCCTCCATCGTGTTTTTCGACGACCGGAATCCATCATCTTCATTGTTATTATCTAAGATATGGGTACGCCAAATTTCATGTGATTCTACAACTTTTCACCGTTGATTTAGCAATGTAAAAAGTTCTATTGTCGATAAACCGTTAATTTTGAACCCACTAATTCAACGGTGAAAAGGTTGTAGAATCACATGAAATTTGGTGTACCCATATCTTAGATGATAACGATGAAGATGATGGATGCCGATCGTCGGAAAACACGATGTAGATTGTATTTTTTGGACGTCATAGACATCTTTCCTCCATTATTTATATATATATATATATATATATATATATATATATATATATATATATATATATATATATATATATTGTGGCCTATCAGAATCCAACAAAGACACCAGATCAAATCAACAGAGGTTGATTTCTTGAAGAGGACCATGGCAAAGAGTCTTGGATGAAGTATGCAGCAATTTAATTCATGAACCAAGAGCCATTAAAACTGGAGACTATTGTAAAATTGAGATTAATAGATGTATTTGAGAGAAATCTTTTAAGGTTGCTTGTAAACTTGATTCAAGGATAGTACATGTTTGCAGATTCCACTCTGTCGAGGAGTAGTTGTCACGTTTCGCTTCCCAGAAGACGGTAACAGCACGTGACGAGACTCGCAACGTATTTATTATGAAAATGTTGTTTCTCTTAACAAATACGTTAAACGTATATAAGCAATATGCAAGAATTAACAAGAGCGTTAAATAAACAGCAATTTTATTTACATTCAAATTCAAATACAAGGTCTGGAATAAAAGATACAATACCGGAAAGCCTAAACAGTGGCTTCCAAAAAAAAATACAGAAAAAGAAAACTAGTAATCTAGCTGGGCAGTAAGATGATCGAAATCCTCTTGGCTGGACTCGATCTCCTCAGTGTCCGGTCCTCCTTACAAACATTCCAAGGAAAAAAAGAGAGGAATGTCGTCAGCGAACTAGTGCTCCGTAAGTCCCGAAAGAAATAAATAATGATGAATGAGGTATGTAAAAATGAATAAAAACCAAATACTAATGAACATGTAAGATTGTATGAAAAAGTATTTTAAGCATGTCATATATTTGTATAAGGTTAACTATTCGAACGTGAATGTTTGTAATTTGATAAGTAAGGTTAGCGTGTATATGAGAATAAACCGATGTATCCCGTGGACCAAAACAGGAACATAAGGCCCCGTCAAACCCATGGGACAACAGCACAGGATATTCTAGTAAAGTGTATTTTAGTGAACTCTCGTGCCACATCATACATTCTTTATCAATCTACCCCTTATCCCCGCGTATTTTATTGTATAGTTCAAATTTACAGATCTTGGCCGGATCCATAAATATAAAGAGTACAAGTATAAATTTAGGTTGTATTCAAGTATTCATGTCAAGTTCATGTCAAGTCATATTCATGGTTCAGCCAAGTCAAGTTTTCAAGTTCAAGATCAAGTGTTTAAGTTTAAGATTAGGTTTGAGTTTGAGTTCGGGTTGAATGCAAATGATGCATCATTGTCTTCGGCAACCCCGAGGCACTGACAAGAGAAGATGCCGCTAAAACCAATCTGCAATCTAAACACGTAATTTAGACTAGTATTTTAATTTCTATGGTATTTATATAAAAATATCATTTAAAAAAATTCTCGAGCGTTTTTTAATTCGTCATAAAATCTCGAATATGTTTTTAATAAAAATAAGTTGATTAAAATGCCAAGATTTTTGTATAAAAATATATTTTATATTTTATGGCATTTTAGTGTCAAAACCTAACTTTAAAAGTTTATGGCCTTTTTATTAAAAATACCACTTTTGAAAACTTGAGGGTATTTTCTTAAAACTTTAATCTTCTCATTAAAAAATAGTTTTCACAATTTGTTTTCCTTGAAAATACGGATTCATGATTTAAATAATTTTCAACTATTTAACTTGTTTTAAAAAGTTGTATTTTCTTTAAAATCGTATTTTATTCCTTTCAAGACCGAATTCTCCGTGAGAAGTTCTGCATCTCGCTCTACTATTCCAAAGATGTGCGATAACCCACACCATCCACAAGCGGGTCTCCTAACGGGATTGTAGAGACGTAATTGTAAAGGTTTTAAAATAGCGATTCATAAAAAGTAATTTTAGAAAGCGAGGGTATTTTGATGAAAGTTGTTTCTTTAGCATAAAAATGTAACTAAAGCATCATGCTATGGAAACATAGTGTATATGAGTGGGATAGATCGTTATCCCATGAGTTTTCTATAGGCATATAACGATAAAAGATAAATGTAAGGTTCATAATATTTTTGTGTAAAGTTCGATATACGATTTATTTAGCATGAAATTCTAAACACGTTCCGAGTTAATTAGATGAGTATTATTTTAAGGTGGTTGTTAAAAATATTAGTATAATTTAATTGGCATGACAATTGTGACAAAATTATTTTAAGGAAATTATAAAAAGAAAGCTAACTCCAATTGTCGATATTCGTTTTAAGTGTCGTTTGAAATGAAACGATAGAGAAGATGAGAAAAAAAAGAAGTGTAACGACTCTAATCTTACTGTGCGAAATTTTTTAAAATTTAATGTACAGAATGGAGTTTGCTAACCTGAGTACAAGTTATAAATTAAATTTGTTTAAAAATAGCAAGAAAGTACTTGTAGCTCATTGGTAAATCCTTGCACTGCTATAACATAGTGTCTGTGTTCAAATCCTATTAGCCACATATATTTTTACAGATTTTTCTTTTCAAAGTTTTGGAAACCCAAAAGTTTACAATGAAAAGCCACAGAAAATCAAACATGTGCAAAATTGTATTAATACAGGCACGGACACGTAGCTCAAATCCTAGCATCCAACTCCATCAAATGACCGGCGAGATCGGCCCATAGCCCAGCGCCGACGGTCCCCCCGTGGGTAAAAGCCCCCGTGCTTTGCCCACATGACTCTTGGCCTACCTCCACTATCCTTGTTCTGTTTATTTTTCCTGCATTTATCCAGAGAGTTTAAATTCACCATTTAATCCTATTTTTAATTCTTTCTTCAATTTCAAAATCCTAATTTTACCCTATAAATACAACCCTATACCCTAGTCCTCTTCATTCTGAAATCTCTTGTCAAAAATTCTCAAAATTTTCTAAGTCAAAGAAGAGTACAAGTGGAGTTAGCCCTAGTTCCATTTTCGGTGAGAATTCGAGGCATTTCCGGAGACCCCGCGACTCCACGAAACTACCAATTTCTTCCTATACCTCTCCTCTAATTTTCTAGCAAGCAAGTCCCATCTATTTTTCTCTCTTCCTACCTTAAAATGATCTCTTTTCAAAATATGTCGGTAAGTGGAGTTATACCGGCTTTTGTTTCTAAAACCTTGAAAATTATAATTTATCATAATAACCACTCATCCATATCACTATACTTTGCTTGTTAATCAATAACTAATGTTTTGAAACAAGTTTCACTTGAAAAATTTATGTAAAATAACTTTATTTAAGAATTTACAGTTAAATACCATGAAGTTTACATACGACATCTTTTAATACTTTTGTTTAGCATACCTTTAGAAAACCTCACGAGGTAATGACCTACCTCTCACAAACACAAATCTTGACATAGCACGATTCTCTTGAAACCAATATCTTGTGACAAATTATGACTTTCCAATAAAATACCTCGAACTATAAAAAACCCGTTTTCTTGTAAATAGTATTATTTAAATTCCTTGCGATTATACCTCTACAACCCATTTTGGGGAATCTGGTCGGGATGGTGCGGATTATCACACATCCTCGGGACTAGTAGAGCGGGATGCAGACCTCCTCACGGAGCATACGATCTCGATGAAATTTTAATACAATTTTTAAGAAAAATGAGAATTTCTATTTAATAATAAAAATTAATTTTTAATAATTATATAAATATTATCAAATCATCTATTTTTAATATATAATAAAATCCCATGTTTTCTAGAATATAAAAGAATTACAAGTTTAATAAAAATACCATCAAGAATCAATACAAATCAAACTTTACATTGAAATATCTTGAACTATTCAAGTTATATATATATTCACTAACATACCTCATTCTATAAAATTTACATCCATGAAAACCCTATATATATTAAATAAATACTTGAGCTTTATTTCGAAAGTATATTTAAAATATTTTTCATAAAACCCTATCAAGTTATATTAAATTTATATTAAGAACCCTAGTAAATATAGATTTAAGTGGGACCAATTCACTTGGGCCTCAGGGAGTCGGAGAAAGTGGGTGCTTGCCTATTTAAGGTAGAAAACTAAAACGGGGTTATCAATGGTAATTGTCTTGGAAAAGGATACAAATCCTGCCGTCCATGTGCAGCAGTTACCAATAACACCAAAACCTAATTTAGGATCCAAATCTGTTTAAGTGCTGACTCAATCTAAGTCCCAGTCTAATCTGAATACAATCCAAATATGAATCTAATCATAACTCCAATCCAACATGAACCGAAACATGAATACCAAACAATACGAACATGCAACATGACTTGACCTGACCGAACTATGGCTATATCTTGAACTTGACTACATGACTATCTGTTTACATCCTGATCCGTTTACATGAACAACTTATACCATGGTCTCGGCAAGTCTGATAACTATAAATCAATATTATCAATACAATATATATATATATATATATATATATATATCACGGGTTTTTAACGGGATAGATTGGTATGAAATGTATTATAAGTGGCACGATGAAGGACACTAAAAGACACCTACCGTACATCCGTACCGTTGTCCCATGGGTATTGACGGGGCCTTGTACTTTCCGTTTCCTATAGTCCATGGGATAGTTGGAATCCTCTCTTAAATACTGATACATTCTGTACCAAGTTACAAATAACTACGTTAACATAACAAATAGATAATTTACCAGCTCTATTCTCTTTAGTTGTCTATTCCATTCTATCTTTTAGGACTTACCGAGCGCTAATTCGCTGACAACATTCCTTTCTCTTCTATCTTTGGAATGTTGTTAGGAGGACTCGACTCTCTGTCATGCCCCGCTTCCCAGAGTGCGCTAAGATTGGCATGTGACAGAGCCAACCATGCTACCTGTGGCTAGGAAATATCCTTCTACAGTCACATTACGACTGTCTATAGATATCAAGAACAGGAAAATAAAATAAACTATCTAGTACATGTCCATGAGCCAGAAATAACGAGTCAAGAAATAATATGCGGAAGCAATATATCCAATAAACAGTAAAATCTGGAAAGTACGGAAATAACTAAACTAACTGGATACTAACAGGATCCTCACTGCTCAGCCTGACGGTGGAAATACTCCTGATCAGCCTGCGACAAAGGTAGAGGATCTGAGCCATGCAAAACCCAGACGTCAGTGCGTCATAATATCAATAATAATATAATCAGGGGGTAACAAGTCATGCAGGCATGAGTATGAACAGTAATAAAAGTATAACAGTAACACGAATAAGAAACAGTGAAACGTATAAGCACATGTGATATGCGGTGAGTAATCTGAACTAAACTACTGGGTTAACTACTCTCAAGTCTTTGAAATCAATTTAATGAATAGTCGATGTAACTCAATAGTATCCCGTGCGTGCCCGGAACCATGGTCCAGATTCTCGGGCTGAATCCGAGACATGCCGCTAGGCACTAAACAAGAAACATGTACAGATGAATGATGTCAGCAGCAACATCCCCGGGCTGGCCTAGCCCGTAAATCTGATCAGTATAAGTATCGAACTATCGAGATACAAGTCAGGTTTCATCATTAATTTCCCCATACCCCCAAGTTATGTGTTCAAGTCAGGTATTGATAAATCTGGAGCTAATGCCAACACAGGATCAAGCAGGAACACGTTTGTCTATACAGACAACAGGATATGTCCATCGGGACAACATGTCAGGATTGTCGGCATTAGAAACAGGATCAGGTAACATGTCACGTAGTAATATATCAGGTCATGTCAGGTAATGTACATATATCAAGTCATGTCAAGTAGTGGTATATCAGGTCATGTCAATAGTGCACAGTGTATCAAATGGGTGCCCAACAGTAAAATGTAGCAAGTATTAGATCATGGTAAAAGTACGGATGTACGATAAAAGCATGGATGCACAATTATCTATCACGGGTTACATTTACAATTCCAATACTATGTAGGATGCACATTATCAAGCATGGGGTGTCAATATAACAATAATATGTAATAATGGGATCTGTAGATGCAGCTATATGTATATTAAATGATATGGATGTAAACGGGTATCCGAAAACGGTAAAACTTTTAGTATAGATGTATAATATGATAAACGGGTAACATTTTACTCATATGGATGTATAATACTATACCTAGCATATAGCAAGATGAATTAGCATGCGACTAGATATGCAAATAATGATATTGATGTGTACGGACGTCGTATAACAGTAAAATGATAAACTGGTAAATGCGGGAGGTACAACTAAACAATATGAAATGTAAATATTCAATTGGGTGCAGTATATTGTAGTCTAGCATGTATCAAGATAAATTTGCATGCACTAGATATGAAATAACTTGCACGGATGCACACGGATATCCGAAAATGGTGAAACATGCAAAATGATAATGTGGGATGCATAACTAATCATTATGTGATGTTATTATTCAAATGAATATAGAATATAGTAGTATAGCATGTAGCAAGATAAACTTGCCTCGATGGATCACGCGACGGATACGTACGGCACGTCGGATGTCGGTAAAAGTTGCGATGCACACACGCGTGCCCGAAATGGAACCAGCCAATTCAAGAAGTGACCACGCTGCACGAGAACGTCTTCTGGGTCTCCCGGATCGGCAGCGGCGAGCATGGCTCCGATGACGACCGGAAACGCGAATCTAAGAAATCAAGAGAAGAAGAAGAAGAAGAAGAAAAGAGGAAGAAGAGGGCTGCTTCCTGGCTTGGGGTTTCAGGGACAAAGGAGGTGGCAATGGAGACGAAGGCGACGATGATGGGTTTCCGGCGATGGGGTTTGCCGGCAAGATTTCACGGAAAAGGCAGCGGGGTTTCAAGATTGTCGGGGATCGGGGTGTGTAGGGTTTTTAGTACTCAGGTGAGGAGAGGAGAGTGGAGGAGATGGTGGTGATGGGGTAAGGCCGACGGGGTCGGAGCTCCGGCGAGGAGCCGGCGATGGGTGCAGGGTTCGCTATGGTTGGGTGCAGATGAGGTTCTGTGGTCGCAGGGGAGAGGGTGCGCTGGTGGTGGTGGCTGTGTTGATGAGGGTGAGAAGGGGTTGAGGAAGGTCGTAGTGACGGCAAGGCGGTCGCCGGCAGTGGTCGACGCAGGCGAGGTGCAGGGACGAGGGTTGCAGGCACGAGTAAGGTTTACGGGGGTTCTTGGGTTGGTGGGTTTTGGAGCTTGGGAGAAGAAGGCGAGGAGAAGAGATGGGGGAGAGGTGTCCGGCGAGGGCGTGAGGGAGGTCATCGTCGGTGGTAACGACGGAGACAGAGGAGGTGGCCGCCATGGGTTCTTGGGTGTTGGGGTGTGCAAGGGGGTCGGGGTTGGTCCGGGAAGTGGAGAGGAGGAAGGTGTCGACGATGGTGGCCGCGAGGATGAGGAGGTGGTCGATGAGGGCGACGAGGCGAGGAGCGGTGACGAGGGCAGGCGTGGGTTTTGTGAGAAGAGAGCGGAGGCGGGAAGAAATGAAAGGAAGGAAGAAGAAGAGAGAGAGATGTGAACGTGGGTAAAAAATATAGGGTTTAATAAAAATAAGGAATTATATATATAAAGAAAGAGAGAGAGAGAGAGAAAGAGAGAGAGCAGGCGAGAGGGGAGAGAGAGAGAGATCGAGAGGAGAGATAAATTTGTTTGTATTAGATTTTAGAAAATATATTTTAGTTAATTAAATTTTAAACTGTTAAAATATTTAAAATATAATATTAATAAAATTTGATATTTTGGCAAATACAAACTTAGTCCAAAACACGCCCGGGTCGGGTCTAAAAATTCAGTTTTAAAATACGAAAAATATACATGTCGACCAAAACTAAAATTGGATATCCGGGTAACGAAAATGCATACCCCCAAGAACGGATGCACATACGTGCGCTTAGCTATCCAAACAAGGCTGTTTCACTGAACGGAACAGGAACAAGATGCGCGGATGCTACCACAGGGTCAGGGGTATCATGCAGGCCATGCAATGTATTTTTAAAATATTTTATGTGACTTTAAATGTTATATATAAAATGCAGATGCCAGATATAATGCGAGTATGCAATGTATAAATAAAAATGAAAGTGCACGAGTCTACGTAACAAGTCAGGGTAGATCATAAATATGAATCAAGACATGTTTCAAGCAAGCGGGTCGGATGCAAATACAAAAGTCAAACACACTATTCGCACCCAAAACACTATGAATCAGGAAAATACCATAAATAAAGAAATACTAGAATTGGTATAAAAGAACTAGGGTGTTACACTCTCAGAAGATCGAGCCCAGCCAGGACGATTTGGAGCAGTTTACAGAGGAGTCAGAGTTTTAGTTCCTACTTGTACTTATTTTTCTTTCAGTTCATATGCCATTATTTAGGTATCGCTTTCTTTCATTGTACTTTTCTTTTCAGTTGTATGTAAAGAATGGTTATCAATAAAAAGTTGTTGTTTTATTATATCTCTTGTCATTCTTATGTTATTTATTTATATTGCTTATTTACGCTTAGCGTGTTTACTTCTGAGTAAATATATCGCAGCCCGCCACGTTTCCTTTCCTGTACACCGGGAAGCGGGGCGTGACAAGAAGGGACTTACGGTTTGCGCGTTACAAAGAAAGAAAAAGGAGAGAAGGTCATCGTGGAACCGTGGTAGCGTCGAGGGAACGTCGAGCATCGAAGAACGACTCCAGTTTTCAAAAGAATGAACTTGAATCGAGCGAACTCCACTTGATTTGAGAGATGAATTTTAGAAAGTTTTGTTATAGATTTCTGAATAGGGGAGAGTTAGGAGATGGGGTGGTATTTATAGGGATGAATATAGGTATAAGATGAATTAAAAAGGATTAAAAATGGATTAAAAAGAGAGTAAATGGGTAGATAAAATGGTATACTGCTCTCTGTTTAATTGCAAAGAAAACAAATAATAAAAAGGAGTAGAGGGGAGTCCAAGTGTCGCACGTGGAGAGCACGGGATGATTTGGGGCCATCTCAGTCGTCCAAAGCGGCCAGAATGAGAAAACGGGTGGCTAGATCTTTGGCACGTGTCTCGAGGTTTGCGTCATGTGATTTAATTGGCTTTAAATCCTTATTTATCCTGTTTAATTTCCCTGAAACTTTTCATTTTTCCATGTAATACACGTGCAACTCTTGGATTTCTGAAAAATTAAGAAGAAAAAATATTAAAAATAATTGAGACTGATGGGATTAGAACACGTTGGCTAAAGAACAGCAGTGTAGATGCTTAACCAGTAAGCTACAAGTTGTTTCTTACTTTTATTGAACAAATTTAACTTATAACTCATGGTTAGGGCTGAAATACACATTTATACATATTGAATGTGTTACAATTGTATAAGGATTTCAGAGTCATTACACTAGCCATATGGTAGATGAACCCCGTTAAAAAATTCCTTATTCCTCTCTAGTTTGTGATTCTATTTTGTTCTTGCACTTATTTATTTATCTTTCATTAATTAATTGCGTGATTGTTGTTATTGCGTGATTTGGTTTGTCGCGTGTATTGTTCCGTATATCGATTTTCTCCTAACAACTGGTATCAGAGCAATGGTTAAGAAACTTAAGGTTCTTTAAATCTACGATCTAGATCAACGGTGGGTAACGACAACTATGTCCTCTTCCCCGCTTTCTTAGATCATCGTTTTGAAGGATGTTGGCTATAGTGCCCTCAAGACAATTATTGTAATCGCAGGCAGGCGATTATGATGATTGAGGGAGGACCTAGACAGGCAGAACAATCTTATTCGAGATGATAATATACTATCTGGTTTGTCTCTATCATTATGTACATGTGTAATGTGGTATTGTGTATCACTATTACATGTTGATAGAGCCCATAAGATTCTTTCTTGACTACCAGCGTTCTGATGGCGATCAAAATTGTGCGGGTTGGTTAGTCTATACGCACATCCTTAAATGCCCATAGTCGTGAGAATATCGAGATTGAGTATCGATATTCCATAGTAGACTAGTGTATACGTTACTTGACCCCGATGAGGGGCGATGGCCGGTCTTACAGCCATTGGTGTTAGTTAGTCACAAAAATTTGTATACATGTGCTCATTGGTTATGAGTTACACTGGACGGACATACCGAGAACATGCAAGGTGGTATTATACCTATTGTCAGATAGCAGTTCTCTGGTGGCATGAGTATAGGTTAGTCTGTCGACTTGAGATCGTCATTTGTCTCGTGTGAGTTTCTACTGTTCTTTGATTACTACCCTACCATGGTTCAAAGGAGTCGTGCAAACAGGTTTTAGTTAGGTACAGTCCCGAGCCATATGGAGGCAATAAGCAGATCGCCGGGGATTTATCTCTCCCAGTATTGAGGGTCGATGTCGCGCAGTGTACAGTTGGCTAATACCATAAGTCCTTGACCAAGGCAGATGGGATTTACTGACTTGAGGTCAGTAATTTCTCTTTTGGTATTGAGCTTTACCCCGACACGACTTATCCGGTTATTAGGGGTCTAACTTTATCCACCCCTAGACCCGATATGCGATATTCTTAAACGAACAAACCGGACTATATGGCATGTGTTACTTACAGGCTCAGAAGGAGTTCGGACAGGCTTACTTGTCGATCCTCCTTTCGTTCAATACCTGGGTAGCCATTACGTGCAGCTAGTGCCATTGATGAGCTTGTGGTTAAACCCATTGCCAACGTATTGTCGAGTCTTTAGAGTCTCACACAGAGGTTTTCCCACTTTGGTGAAATGATATAGTTGAGGTACGTTAGTACATGCTCAGGTTTGATTAAAGCTAATGTATTTAATACACTGACGGTAATCAGACATTTGATAATACTAGCCGATCTTTTAAAAAGATGGATATTAAATCTAGTGTTGATTTAATATATTAATACATATATTAGTATATGTATTTACTAGTATTATGTCACTTTATATTTATCTCACTTGTGTTTTAAGAATAAAGAAAAGATTATGTTAAGTATTTATTTACTTTCTTTTCTTTATTTCTATTTTCCTTTTTGGTTCACTTTAGGCAATGTTGTGCCATTGGCATAGCATATGCTATGCTCACTCTCTTAGGGTGACAAGTGAAGGGGAGAGAAGAGGGTGGCCACTAGGAAACTTGATGAAATCTTATGGTTAGGATTTGGTAGAGAATGTTATTAGTAACTATTTTTGTTTTGAAATGGTTAAGGCTAATATTAGCTTCTCTATTTTCTCAAGTTCCATCTTTTTCTTCCTCCTCCTCTTTTGATGGTGGAGAAGGAAATTAATTAATGAGAAAAATAATTAGTGAACAAACTACATCTCCTAGCAAGATAGATTAGCATACTAGCTTCTTAGGTTACTTTTTTTGGAGTTGAAGCCATTGCTTGAAACTCCTAAAAGTGGATCATCTATGATGGAGGGGGTCTATGACCAAGTTTGTTCATTCACCTAGGAGTCTACATGGAGTCCAACCCAATTGGAGCATATGAAAATGCTATAAAGATTGTAAATTCCTCAACTTGAATGAAAACTCTATGGTTTTTTATTCTGATTTGATTTTCTTGTATGTGGTCCTAGGTTGATTGACTTGGAGCTCTCTAATTTTATAAAACCCTATGCTAGCATGCTTGTAAAATCCTTGTAGAGAGCCCTAGGTCCAACAACATGGTATCAGAGCCAAACTAGAAGTTCAAATTAGATTCTACGATGCTCGAACCCCGCCGTTTTTGCGGTGCAAAAATCTGTCCCAAAGCCAGTAACTATTACATACTATTTTGACTCCCCACGGGCTCTCGGTTTAGACCAATAAGCCGCGGGGAGGTGCGCGGAGACCCCGAGGACGCCACAGGAGGACCTAGGGAGGGCTCAGCTCCCGAGACAATCCTTAGGAGGCCTTGGAGGTGTTGGAGATAGTGCCCTCAGAGTCAATTATTAGGCCACAGGTACGTGATTGTAATGATTGAGGGAGGACCTATCCCGGTAGGACAGTCTTACTCGAGATGATAGTATGCTATCTGGTTTACCTTTACCATCGTGTACTGTTTTAAGTGACCTGACACGTCGCTATTACACGTTGATAGAGCCCCTAGGATTCTTGCTTGACCACCAGCAGTATGAGGGCGATCATATAAGTGGGAGCTGGGGGTCTACAAGCATATCCTTAAAAGGTCCCTAGTCGTGGGAGTTTCGAGACCGGGTATCGATACTCCATTAGTAGACTAGTGTATACAGTCGAGACCCCGACGAGGGGCGGTGGCCGGTCTCACAAGCCACTGGTGTCAGTTGGATCACCTAAGATGTATACAGGTGCTCATTGGGTTATGAGTACACTGGACAGGACTCGCCGGGAACATGCTAGTTGGTCATATACCAGACGTCAGATGGCAGTTCCCTGGTGACATGTGTGCAGGTTAGTTCATCGACCTGGGGATCGTCATTTGTCTCGTGTGAGTTCCCACTGTACTTTGATTACTACCCTACCACGGCTCAAAGGAGTCGTGCAAACAGGTTTTAGTTGGGTACAGTCCCGAGCCACATGGAGGCAGTGAGCGTATCTTCAGGGGTTCGTCTCTCCCGGTATTGGGGGTGAGGTCGTGCTGTGTCTAGGAGAGCCATTACACAAAGTCCTTGGCCAAGGCAAGGAGATTTACTGGTAGGTATTCCAGTAGTATCTCAGGGTGTTCTGGGCTACACTCCGACACGACTTGTACCGCTTTTGGGGGTCTGACTTTTACCAACCCCCTAGGCCCGCCATGCGATACTCATAGACGAACGGACCGGACTGCACGGATATTGTCACTGAAAGGCTCAGTAGGGTTGTCAGGCTGAGTTCGCTCACAGACATCCCTTTTAGTCAGTACCTGGTAGCCCGTTACGTATTGGCTTATACCTCTGACGTGCTAGTGGTTAAATCCACAACCAAGGTGTTGACGAGTCTTTAGAGTCCCCCACATTCAGTTACTCAGCTTTCGGGCGAAAGGTTGTAGAGGCCGTATGGAGATATGGCAAGGTCCGATCAGATACGTGCGGTATTGCACGGATCAGGATAGGACAGTTTGTACTATAGGCCGTATGGTTATATGGCAGGGTTCGATCAGATACGTGCGGTATTGCACGCATCAGGATCGAACAGATATTACTAGCCGGTTTTGGTATAAGCCGGATCCTAGTATAGTACAGTGTAGATTTTGTCTCTTTGCATTTGTATTTCGGTCGAAATACAGATGCGGGTGTGTATGCACAGTATCGGGGTTTTCCTGTAATTTATTACGGGACCAGTTTTCTGGAGTTGCCAGTTTGCTTTCCGTTTCGGCCAATTTCCATTGTTCCGTTCATTGGCCGAAGTTTGGTGGAGGAGGGTTTATTTGCATTGTTGCAAATAGGCATTAGTGGAGGGGGTTCTTTGCATCTTGTTGCATCATGATGGCTTTCATGATGTGCACCATCCTTTGACTTGATTTCTTCATGATGGCATGACTTTTTGAGTCATCATGGTTCATGATGGTTGGACTTCATGAGTTGATGGTTGTGTGGAGTGTTGGCTTAGTTTTGTGATCATGGTTGCTTTTGATAACCATTCCTCTCTCTCTCTCTTGTTTGATTGATATGGTCACCTCCCCTTTGACTTTTCCCTCTCTCCAATCACACAAGAGAAATGGGGGGGCCGGCCACTTTTGTTGGATGGTTGATTGATTCATTTGGTGTGGCAATTTTTGGTTCATATTGTGCAAAGAAAAGAACTCTCTAGTTCATCTCCATTTTCCTTTCTATCCTCCACCAAAAATGGCAACCTCCACTACCCCAAAAAGAGACACAAGTTCTACTACACATTCTACAGTGAATCTTGGGCACGTCGAGTAGCCGGCTTCGTGCCCGAGTTGCCTCGGCATTGAGGTGGGAGCCCGTAAACAAAGTAGGCGATGTGGTGCACTTCCGGCGACGAGGAGGAGACGGGACTTTTCCGCAGGAGATCGGGACCATGACGAGAAGACCGGAGGACTTGGATCGTCGGTATATCTCTATTCCCTTTCTTGTAGTTAGCTAGGACTAGTTAATGGTTCGATCCGGGTTATAGTGCGCGGTGGTGCCGGTTTGCTAAGTCCGCAAAATTTAAGTTTTTCACCGCTTCCGCATTCCGGCGTCGGATTGACGGCCGGGGCGCCGCCGTGCACTTACAGGAGGGGTAGGGACTTGAGCCCTGCCCATGAGGTAGGATCGGGTCTGCCTACTGTTGGGGTCAAAAATTGCACTCCGGTTGACTAAGTCAAAGTCAGTCAACCCCCAACCAAGCAGGCCCAAGCTCAAGCCAAGTGAGCCCAAGCTCAAATCAAGACCAAGTATGGAAGGGGCCGGCTCTAAACCAAAAAGGAGGCAATAAATTAGTTTAAATGCAATTTTTAGAAATAAAATGTATGAAAAATAGGCAAAAAGCCAAAATTTTGTAAACCTCAGGGCTTATGTGCAAAAAGAAATAAGCACATGAGGCATGGGAAGGTACAAGCACCATTTAGAAAAGTCTAAGGGGCTATATGTAAAGTGTGTAGCCTATAAAAGGCAAACACGATGAGAAAATCAAGAACAACTTTCATTCTCTCAAAAATTCTAGGTTTGTGCCTTGATTATTCTAAAATATTGCACATTTGAATGAATATTTTCCCTATTATTCTTAAGTACTAAATTGTGTTTATTATAAATACAGAACATATGAGGGTTTATTTGTAAAAAGTTTATTATCATATATTTCTACATTATAATTAACATAATGAGGGAAAATATATGCATATAATATTTAAATGAAATTTTTGTAATTAAAATATGCATATCATATTAAATATTTCTAATCAATGTTCTTAAGATA
Source organism: Agapanthus africanus (assembly GCA_030015575.1). Lineage (NCBI taxonomy): Eukaryota > Viridiplantae > Streptophyta > Magnoliopsida > Asparagales > Amaryllidaceae > Agapanthus > Agapanthus africanus. Next base: position 886,054,498 of record JASDDO010000019.1, on the reverse strand, counting down.
TTATATCATTTAAATGGTTAGGATAATATCTCAAAAAAATACTAAATACTACTAACACTATGATTTGAAATATTGTGCAGATATTAGTTTAGGTCTGGAATCCAAGTGAGAGATCTGATTCAAATCGGGATATCGAAACCGAATCTGCCAAAATGTAGAAGCAAATCGAGAGATGTAGCAACGGCAGAGACTCAGAGTATTATTTTCAGAATCTATACATCAAGATGATCTCCAAATATCAACACAAAAGACTAGAAAAAATCCCAAAACTTGATTCCACCAAGTGGCGGCGGAACCGCCGCCAAACATGGCTATATGCGGCGGTTCCGTGGAGTTTGATAGCCCTACGATGTCATATTTAGTGGTTTGGATGTTAACTGCATATATTCGGATTTCTGGTTTTAATGACTATATAAAAGACCGAAAGCTGTACATTCAAAATCATCACCGAAGAGATCAAAAGATCTAAGAGATCTGCGCATTCGAGGTTTCATCATCTATTCATCTGCCTCCAACAAGAGAGAGATCTAGAGCAAACTAGGGTTCTTGTAATCTACTTTCTAAGGAGCAAAATTGTAAATGCAATAGTTGATTAATAAAGGTAGTGTTTTTTTGCAATTAATTCCCGCACTTACTTTCTGCACTTACATTTCTGCATCTTAACTCTGTTTTCATTCTTCTTCAACATTTCTTCTAAATTTTTAATCATGAGCGAGTAATTCCTAGCTTGCTAGGGTTCGTAGTATAGGGTAGAACAATGGATGATAAAATCTTTTAATTTCTTTTATACATTTTAAAGTTTATAAAATTTAGCAAAATAATTGTTAACCTCTTTATCGGGCGCGCTACCAATTTATTGATAGGATCGACCACGATTTGAGATTGGTTTAATACTTGTTTTGTTAAGAGCTAGACATGAATAGAGATCAATGCAAGGACAAGGGTTAGTACTGGGAAAATCCTAGTTTCTTCCAAGAACCCTAATCTACATTCATCACTATCGATCTAGTTTTAAACTATTAAAAGATAAAAGGAGTCATTTTTAATTATTCATCCATTACTACTAAGTCATATGAACCCTTCGAGCCTTTTCTTTATAAATTCTATATCCGTAACGACAAACAATCAGCCTTCTTTAATCAACTCGTCTAAAACAAGAAAAGAGTTCACGTTTCCCTGTGGATGACACGTACTCATTGCGGCTAGCTACTAGCGACACCGTCTTGATTGCGGTTACTTTATAAAAACTCTTTTTTGCACGATAAATCAAATGGCGCTGTTGCCGGGGAAACGACTGTAATTTTTTTCTTGTTATTCGGGTTGATTTCTTATAAAATACAGTGAACATAACATAAACGAGAACCAAAACCGCATCTTGTGTATTTAACAATTATTATGCGAGTTTTGCAAGGAAATCTAAAGTAACTGGAGCATGCCAACAGAGAACCAGAACCATAAACTTGGACCAAAGGAGCATAGGGGTGCTCTAAAGAAAAATTTAGCAAAAGAACACACTAACTTGGGGCGGAACCGCGGCAGAATTGTGAGTTTGGCGGCGGAACCGCGACACTTTGGGTGGATTGCGACCCCAAAATCCTCTGGTATTTTCCTAAGATCTTTCTCTCTCCTCTAATACTCCAATAATCTAATCTTGCCTGCAGGATTCTTTGCAAACAGCGCCGCTCAAAAATCTTTTTGCGTGTTTTGATTTCGGTTTGTTTTTGCATATTTAAACCGGAATTTAAGGGGCAATAAACCCAAATCCAGATTGGGTGGGGATTTCATCACTCTTCCCAGGCCCCACAAATTACAAACGAGTATACTCTCACCCTACATTAATTAAAAAATGTCTTGACCTAGCCCCTAAGGACATTCATGCTCAATTAGAACAGAGGAGGGTCGTGGGTAATCTATTGCTTATCCGCATTTCTCTTGTGGTGTCTAGACAAGTGTGACTAAGGAAAGTGGTTACTTAATTAGGCCCGCTATTTCGGTGATTTGTATAGAGGATACCTCACACTTAACTTGCACTTACCTGGCCACAAAATTGATAAGGAGGAAGCAGAGGATTGATCTTGCGACTTGTCCTTTAGAAGTCTAGGAGTGGTCTAGTGACTTGACTTAGGTGACCCTAGTTCTAGGGATTGATTGTTTATTTTGTGATTTGTTGAGTCAAGTCTCAAGTCCGACTATTTTTCAAAAAAAAAAACCCTTTAAAAATTGTTCTCACACACGCTGCTACGTGCACTAAACCCGCTTAGTGCATGATCGGCTGAACACGGGTTTCTAGTGCCCGTCTTGTCTGCGTTTTTTCTATCAATTCCGAAGTCGGTACTTCTTCATCTTCTAGTTCCCCTCTACCCACCACATCTCCTGAAATGGACGGATCTCCATCGTGATTTAACGATACCACCCTGCTGCCACCCGTAGGTGCGCAGAATCCACCATGCATCTCTCTTTAAGAAAAATGTTAGCCCGTATGTGGACCCCTTCCTACTTGTCTGTCTCTTCCACCGGCCAATGGGGATAATTTTGAAATTAAACCCCACTTCATCAACCTGTTGCCCAAATTCCACGGTCTTGAATCTGAAAATGCATACGTTTTTATAACCAAATTCGAAAATGTATGTGCAATGATGAACACAACCCAACTTTCATGGGATGCTATGCGATTACAACTTCTCCCTTTTATATTATGCGATTTAGCAGAAAAATGGCTTTATAGCACTGTCGCACATTCTATCGCTAAATGGGATGAATTCATTATAGCATTCCTTAAGAAATTTTATCCTCATTATAAAACCGCCCGTATTCGAAGCGAGATTAACCAGTTTATCCAACTTCCCAACGAACCATTCTGGAAATGTTTTGAACGGTTTAAGGATCTTCTTGTACAATGCTCCCATCACGGAATTGATAGATGGTAACTTTGCCGAATTATATATGAGGGTGTTAATCCAGCGACAAAACAAATGCTTGAAACCATTTGTCAATGCCATTTCATGTCAAAAGACGATGGCGAAGCTTGGCAATTTCTGAAAGATCTCGCCGAACAAACCTTACAATGGGAGAGCACTAGACCAACATTGTCTTCATTTAGGGCAGGTATCCATCAGCTCGACGTTTCCATCGCAGTGAAAGCCGAAATGGCCGCGATGCAAAAGAATCTCGAAGCCATCGAAAACAAATTCTCGTCAGCCTTCTTAAACCAAGTTACGCTCCCCAAAACCATGTGTGGTCACTGTTTTGACCCATCACATTTAACGCAAAAATGTCCTTTGAATCCTTCGTCTCAAGGTCATGAACAAACCAATGCTGCTTTTCAGCAACAACCTAGAAATGACCTTTATTCATCCATATATAATCAAGGATGGATGAATCATCCTAATTTTGCTTAGAACCAAAACCAATCTCAAAATCAAAATCAGTTCCCAAGCCAAAATAAGTATCAAAGGCTTCCTCCATAGCAACAACCACCACATCAAATTCAGCAACCTTTTCAACTGTAGTCTCTTTAAAATCCGGCCAACAACTTTGCTCTTTATAATAATATTTCAATGGCCGGTACCGATAAAACCTCTGCACTCGAACGAAACTTAGAAATATTTATTAAACAATCAACACAAACGACGGCTAATTTAACGTCATCTATCCAAATGTTAGTGCAACACACAACTTCCTACGGTGAAAGCATAAAATCAATAGAAGCACAACTTGCACAGTTAAATGCCACGATGAGTGAGAGAGAGAAATGGAGACTTCCATCTCAACCTCTACCAAATCCCGGCCACTCACAAAGCGCAAATCTCATCCTTCAAAATCATAATGTGAGTTCCGTAACTACATTGAGATCGGGAAGAGTGCTAAATAACAATGTTGGTAAACAAGTTGAAGTTGATGACATTGATGAAACCCTGGCTACTACTTCTACTCTTACTTCGTCCAATCCAACATCTTCTTCCGAGCCTATTTTCCGTTTTCCACTAGGCTCGAACCCTCAGCCCACTTCCATGAAGGAATTACCATCTACGACCATTCCAAATCCAATTTTGGGATCCATTCTATCCTTACAAACTTCTTCTCAAAAGTTGGATCCAACCCTTATTGATAAAAGTCCTTTTCCAAACAGGTTAAGGGCCAACAGACCAAGTCCCTAAATGGAGAAGATTGTGGACATTTTAAAAAAGTTAACATAAATATTCCTCTCCTAGATACTATCAGACAAGTTCCTTCATATGCAAAAATTTTAAAGGACTTGTGCACTAGGAAAAGAAAAATTCAAGTGTCTAAATTTTTTTTCCTAGCGAGTAATATGAGCAATTCTCTTATCCAATTGGTGCCCATGAAACGTAAGGACCCCGGTTGTCCTACAATATCTATAACTATTGGGGGTAAAAATATCAATCATACTCTACTCGATTTAGGTGCTAGTGTTAACTTACTTCCGTATTCTATTTATGAGCAATTAGGCATATGAGAGTTGAAACCTGCGCATTGCACTCTCCAGATGGCCGATTGATCTATCACCCAATCTTGGGGTGAGCTAGAGGACGTGTTAATCAAAGTCGGGGAATTTATATTCCCTGTGGACTTTATAGTTATAGATACACAGCCTGTGACAAACCCATGGAACCAAATTCCGGTGATTCTAGGTCGACCTTTTCTAGCAACTTCCAACACGATAATCAATTGTCATAACGGTTCAATGAATCTGTCATTTGGGAAGATGACAATTAAGCGTAACATCTACAAGCTAAGAAGTCAACCCTCCGAATCCTATGCTCATATAGTTGATTTATGTTCTGTCGAAAAGATAGCTTCCAACAGTTGCGAATTTGAGGAGCTTCACGATACTGATCTCGATACCATTAGTGCGTTATTGTTTGATCCTACTATTTATTATACACGTGAAGACCCTTCTGTCGACAAGTCCACAACTAAGTCCGAATCCTTTGACTTGTCGAATGATTTAGTCGAGCTATCCGAGTATCGTAACTTCTTTTCCGATGAGATTATCATTCGGAATATCAATGGAAATTTTGAAGACATTTTTGCCGAAGAAATCGCATTCCTTAAAGATATGGATGTTGTGATGAATCAACCTCCACCTAAAAAAGTTGAACCACCACCCCTTCTTCTTATCAAATACGAGAATGCGAATATTCCAACTATTCCTTATCTTTCACATTCGTGTTTTCATCCACTATCACTGTTTCTTCTCTACCAACCGAGACGTAAACCCGATCGATTACGCCTCTTATCTCCCCACTTCTTTACATCTATGATCTTCTACCAACTATGTTGTTACGTTGATAAAATATTCGAATGGTTGGTGTTGACTTTTGGTTTTGTAAAGCTTTGCATAGACCAATAACTTTACCCCCCTCTTATAATTTTAAACGCTTAATACTGTTTTACTCAAGTTTGGGGGGGGGGGGCGGATGGGGAGAAAATATTTTGGCTCTTGAAAGAAAAACAAATTTTTACAATTGTGAGCCAAAATAAGTTTGGGGGAGGATTTCACTGTCATTGACTTTTTTCCCCTTTTGCTAACTTTTTCCTCCCAAGTCTGCAGGCCTTGATAACATCAGTGAGGACATTGCTGCAAATAGGTTTGGGGGAGGTTTATGCTTATTCACGCATCATTTTTCATTATACTAAATAAAAGCACTAAAATTTTTTGATAATAAAAGTTTGAAAGTGAAAAATACATATAAAAGATAGGAAGAGATTTAAGAAAAGCAAGAAAATTAGATATTTTAAAACAAAGCTAGTAATAGGTAGTCATGAGCTGTTGTCCCAAGGGTTAGTAAGATGAAGGGAATTACTAATATGAGAATAGAAATAAGTCTGAAAAATAGTCTCTATTCTTGAGTCCAAACTTCTGAACATTGACACCCTATTATATGCACCTGCACACATCTTGAAACTTGGGATGGTAGAGGATACCTTGAAATGCTCTTGTCTAAAAACTTTAGTATGAAGGAAAAAAATATATAAATAAAATATAAATGACACGGAAAAAATGGTGAAGAAAAATGAACACTGGTTTTGTAATTACTTAAGGCAGCATAAAAAAATATAGCGAGGGTGCCTTATCACCTAGTGCCTTAGACCAACTGATTTGGGAATCACTGCTGAGTCTTAGGTGTTGCAAGACTAGGATACTGCTAATTACGCCTTAATGAGCGAGCACATTTGGTAATCGGTTGGTTAGTACCTCAAGAAGTATTAACGATCGCATGAAAAACGTGTGAGCAATTCCATCTAAAAACATTCACTGACTAAAAGATACTAAGGAAAATGAACAAGAGTATGATAGCTTGAATTGAATTCTCTAAATATAGGGATGTCTTTTACACACACGTAGGGGTATATGATCGATATTTGGAAGAAAGGTAGGGAGGAAGACTAAAGATGATATTTTATTGAGGGATGATGTGATTTCTGACATCTTTTCATGACTATTAAAATAGGGCTCATGGCAACTAAAAATCTAGTGTAGTTTGAAACTCTTATTTTCAAATTCTTCCTTTTATATGTTCTTATTTTTGTATGTAACATTCATCTTCTCTCTTTTATTATGGGATTTTATGGGTGTAATCCGCTGAAAACTCTCAGGAGACAACACTCCTCATACTAGGACACCTAGAGGTTTAAAGGCATGTTGCACGTGCTCAGTGCAATCGTGTTGCTTACGAAAGTGTGCTAGTTAGTTTTTTTCTCTTTCTTTTTCTCTTTAATAACTAGTTTGTTTGGGAAGATCAAAGTTAAGTTTGGGGGTATTTGATTAGTCTAAAATATTGCACATTTGAATGAATATTTTCCCTACTATTGTTAAGTACTAAAAGGTGTTTATTGTAAATATAAAACATATGAGGGTTTATTTGTAAAAAGTTTATTACCATATATTTCTACATTATAATTAATATAATGAGGGAAAATATATGCATATAATATTTAAATGAAATCTTTGTAATTAAAATATGCATATCATATCAATTATTTCTAATCAATATTCTTAAGATATTATATCATTTAAATGGTTAGGATAATATCTCAAAAAAATACCAAATACTACTAACACTATGATTTGAAATATTGTGCAGATATTAGTTTAGGTCTGGAATCCAAGTGAGAGCTCCGATTCAAATCGGGATATCGAAACCGAATCTGCCAAAATGTAGAAGCAAATCGAGAGATGTAGCAACGGCAGAGACTCAGAGTATTATTTTCAGAATCTAGACATCAAGATGATCTCCAAATATCAACACAAAAGACTAGAAAAAATCCCAAAACTTGATTCCACCAAGTGGCGGCGGAACCGCCGCCAAACATGGCTATATGCGGCGGTTCCGTGGCAGTTTGATAGCCCTACGATGTCATATTTAGTGGTTTGGATGTTAACTGCATATATTCTTATATGGAATCTAGGATTTCTGGTTTTAATGACTATATAAAGGACCGAGAGTTGCACATTCAAAATCATCGCCGAAGAGATCAAGAGATCTAAGAGATCCACGCATCCGAGTGATCATCATCTATACATCTGCCTCCAACAAGAGAGAAATCTATAGCAAACTAGGGTTCTTGTAATCTACTTTCTAAGGAGCAAAATTGTAAATACAATAGTTGATTAATAAAGGTAGTGTTTTTATTATTCTTTTGCAATTAATTTCCGCACTTACTTTCTGCACTTACATTTCTGCATCTTAACCGTGTTTTCATTCTTCTTCAACCTTTCTTCTAAATCTTTAACCATGAGAGAGTAATTCCTAGTTTGCTAGGGTTCGTAGGATAGAGTAGAACAATGGATGATAAAATCTTTTAATTTCTTTTATACATTTTAAAGTTTATAAATTTTAGCAAAATAAATGTTAACCTACTTATCGGGCACACCGCCAATTTATTGATAGGATCGACCATGATTTGAGATTGGTTTAACACTTATTTTGTTAAGGACTAGACATGAATTGAGATCAATGCAAGGACAAGGGTTAGAAATGGGGAAACCATGATTTTTTCTAAGAACCCTAATCTGCATTCATCATTATCGATCTAGTTTTAAACTATTAGAAAATAAAATGAGTCATTTTTAATTATTCATCCATCACTACCAAGTCCTATGAACCCTACAAGCCTTTTCTTTTTAAATTCTATATCCGTAACGACAAACAATCATCCTTCTTTAATCAACTCGTCTAAAACAAGAAAAGAGTTCACGTTTCCTTGCGGACGACCCGTACTCATCACGGCTAGCTACCAGCGACACCGTCTTGATTACGGTTACTTTACAAAAACTCTTTTTCGCACGATCAATCATGCCTCCACCTCCTCTCTCTCAAGTTCTCCCTATTCCTTTTCATTTCCAATTAAATCAAGAGCTTAGCTCTCTTTTTCTCAAAACTAAATAAAGTTTCACTATAAAACCCTCGAAAGGGAGTTCAGATCTCCCATCAAATCCTTAAAAAGGAGATTTTTAATTTCACCTATCTTTTTCTCTAAGATCCAGCAAAAAGAAAGGAGAAGGAAGAAGACCCACCTCCAAAAATCCAACTTTGGGAAGATCCAAGACTCAAGGGAGAATAAATGAGTCCCCTTTGATCATCCCCGAAGATCTTTGAGGAATTCAATTCCAAGATCCAAATTCTCATAGAATTTTAACTCCAAATCCAGATCTTTTAGGAGTTTAACTCCAAATCTAAATCCAAATCTTTTGGGAGTATAACTCCAAATCTACACCAAATTCCTGTTTAGGAGTTGAAATCCAAAGTCCCCTCGGGAGTTCAACTCCAAGCCCAGGGACTAAGCCCCCTTTTCCCCTGGTGTTTCCAGCGGTCGTGCGTAGGGCACGTGACCCGCGGGCACCTAGCGCCCACACGCAACTCACACGTCCTTAGGACGCTCCTCACCCCTCTTTTTCCCTCACGCTCCACACTCAAAACATGTCCCCCGATAGAAAAAATTTCTAACGAAATGCTGCCCCGCACCGCGCAGGGGGCTGCTAGCCCCCTTGACCTCCAGCCCGCTATCTAGGTAGCAGGACCCCCGTAAACTCTGCGAGGCCCCCGATATACCCAAAACCTCTCAAGACATACATATACGCACATTGCATATTGAGTTCGCATGACCAGTTTGACCCGTCAATTGGAGGTTCCCTCGCTCTAAAGGCAAGGGATAATTAACGACAGCTTAGTCCATGGCTGCCGGAGATTCGGATCTCCACAATCAATAAACCTTGGCCTACCCTAGGCAGGGAGAATCTATAATACGCCTGACAAGCGCACACATTACTATCTCGATGGGGTGACGAAAAACACCCTACAGATTCTGGCACGCCCGGTGGGACCTTTCTCTCCTTCCATATCTCGGTTCAAGCGTTCATGCGAACTCATTTAACATATATATCGATATTTGCACTGAAATAATGCTTTTCCGTGCAGCAATTAACTTTCAACGACGATGTCTTCTAAGATGAATTCAGCATCCGACGCGACCCCGATCCCGTACATGGTCAAGACCAATGCTCGTGTGATTCTCCCCGTAAGCCTCAGTCGGCAGTGGGAGGAACCGCTTCGCTAATTTGGTTCCTTCATCATCTATCCTACCGGAAGCGCTCATCTAGCAGAAATCCCGGAAAACTAGGTGGCCAAGCTGGTCTCAAGGGATAAGAGGCCGAACATTGTGATCGCTAAGGTACCTGTTTACCACCGAAAGTCGGGAAGACAAATGTCTTGCCTGAATTTGGGGGCAGATGCTATTTAGGTTTATCCTTCCACCTCTCCGAAGATGCCAAGTTGATTTATGGCACCATGTATTGGGGATTTGGACGGATGCGGCCGTTGTAGCAGATTTCATTAGATTTCTCTTCGTTGTGAGGGGTTTTTGATTGTGGGGACGCTCTTCTCTGCAGGCGCAAGCCCTTGCAGTTAATTACGTTATCGCTCGCGATAACCACTTTTTCCTGCTCCAGATGTTCACTTCGTGTCGTGTGTGTTTGTTTTATTTTTGGTTGCCCGTAGATTGTATACGGAGACTAATTCATGTTGTCGCCCGTAGGACGTGGATTAGTCCAAATCCGTATATTCTTAGATTTGGGTTTGGGTTGATTTAAGGATTGTTAATCTCGTTTGAGATTAAGATCAACTTAAATATTTGTTAAGGATACGTTAGTCCGATCTTAGACTAAGATCTACTTAACGGGGGTTTAGGATCATTTTGATCCAACAAAAGAGCATTTGAGCTCTATCATTTTAGTTTAGGTACGTTACGGTCCATAGATCACCATTTTTGGGGTGAGGGTTTAGTTTAAGGACGTTACGGTCCATAGCTAGTTTAAGGACATTGCGGTTCATTGGGGTGTGCTCATGGATTTGGGAGTGTACCAAAAGAGCTGCTGGTTGTCGGGACCCTCCATCTCTCTGAAGACGTTGAAGAATTACAACGATATGTATCAGAGGTATGGAGAGATGTACCCTTGAACCGAACACCAGGTTGGAGGGAGAGATCATGGTGGAATGAACATCATTTTAGATGCCATGTGTTAGGAGATCATTAGTCATCTTTGGAACTAAAATCGATTTGGGGAGACCCGAGCATAAGAGGGCTCGGCTGATTGGTGGTCAGAAGGGTTTTGGCCTCGGGAGACTTGGTTAATTTGGGCTAAGGTTGGTCTCTCATAGTGTTAAACACTAATATCTACTCGGCGCTCATGTGCTCCCACATGAGGCTCTAAAGCGGTGTTAAACATTGAAATTTAGAGCACTCACGTGTGGCACGTGAGACGCCTGAGAATTGGTCACTGCTTCCTTAGGTTTATTCCCTTTTTCTTTTATCAGGGCTAAGCACTATTAGGGGTCACGTGGGATCACGTGAGGCGCCCAAAAATAGGAACTGTCTTTGATTTATTCCCTTTTTCTTTTGTAAGTGCTAATCACTATTAGGGGGTCACGTGGGATCACGTGAGGCGTCCCGAATATGTGAACTGACCTTGATTTATTCCCTTTTTCTTTTGTAAATGCTAAGCACTATTAGGGGGTCACGTGAGGTCACGTGACTCAATATCAGTTGTTCCTTTTTGTTCCTCAGAGGTGCTCACGTGGGAACACATGATCTGTTGTTATAGCGTTGTATGCTAATCGTTTCTTTTATGTGCATAGAGATCTTGATCTGAGTTTTGAGAATTTCAGGTCCCTTGTTTTATAAGAATTAATTCTTATGCAGGGTTAAACCCTTGTTTTATCAGAGGAATTAAATTCCTATATTTTTTGGAAGAATTAAATTCTTCAAATTTAGTTCTTTCCCTTAAGTTTTAAGTCTGCATGACAGAATCTCCCCGATGAGAATTAAATTCTCAACTTGTAGGGAGATTTGCTTCTGCAGACCTCAACCAGAGGAAGAACTAAGTTCTTTTTTAGAAGAGTTAAACTCTTGAAGTGGTGAAGAAGAGATAAAATGATCTTTATGTCTTTCTTCTTACATAGGGTTTCTTTTTCTAAAAGAGAGCTCCTCTTCTTTTTTTGTTTCTCAAATCTTATGAGGGGTCTCTTCTCTCTGTGTGTGCGAGACTTGAAGTCTTCGGTCTTTTATATAGTAGAGGAAAGTTTGTTGATTTAGTTAGAGAAATCTCTCATTGAGAGATCTTAATAAATTTGGTGATTTTATCCACCGTTGGATCTTTAATCCAAGGACTTCTGTTTTAAAGAAGATGTTTTTCTTGTTTTTAACAAGATTGGGGAAATATTTTTCCATATAGAGCTTATTCTGTGGCTTGGTGATTTTTTAATCACCGTTGGATTGAATTTTTTAATCACCATTGGATTTTCAATCCAACGGTACTCTGTTTTACAGAGAGTAATCTTTCTTGTTTAGAAAGATTTAAGGAAATATTTTCCATATAGGGTTTTGATCCCTTTACTTAGAATTTTAATTCTATCGGCTCAGAAGGCATTTGAGACCACTCACGTGCAGCACGTGATCCCACAGAGTTAAATTCATTTGCTTATGTGCAACAGCCCAAAAAAAAGGCATCACGTGCTGGCACGTGAGCTTCTCTTGCCTGTTATTTATTTTAAAAAGGCGCCTATATACTTTGTATATAGATGCTCACGTACTTGCACGCGAGGCTCAATTTCAGCCTTAATTGTTTAGCGTAATGTCTATGAATTTTGTTTATAGGCGTATCACGTGTGGGCACATGATGCTCCATTAGGGGAATTTTTCCCATTACTTTTTTTCTTTCTTTTCTTTCTTCCTTTCTTTTTTTTTTATAAGGGAACAAATACCCCCATAGTGTTGTTCTCACGTGGCCTGCACGTGAGTGCAATGCTGTCACCCTTATAGCCGTTGGATTTGCCTAGGGGAACGGGGAGATGAACCGCCCTCGTCATGTATTATAAATGCAAGGGTCCTGTCTTTGGGAAGCCTCTGTTCCTTCATCTTCTTCCTTCCTTGCCTTCTTTGAGAATTTAATTCTCTTCTTCAGAGCTTAGTTCTCTGCCCATTGAAATTTCAGAGTTAAACTCTGTCAGAAAAAGAAACATTTTTTAGGTAAAGATCTTGAACAACAAAGAAACCCTTTTCTTAAATTTTTTTATGGATTTTAAATCCACCATAAGAGCTTTGCTCTCTTCTGAAACCCATCTCTTAGAGATCCAAAGACGTGATCTTTGAGTAGTAAACCTCAATGTCTTGGGCATTCCTCCTCTGATCTTTAAGGATTCATGGCACTGCAATTTTATTTTTCGTTTCCTCATCATGGAGGTTTCTGGAATTTAATTCTACCGCATAAAAGGAATTTAATTCCTCACCAAAGAGCTTAGCTCTGAAGATCAAGAGGGCCCCTCGGGAATTTCATTCTCTGGTGTTCTTGAGAATATTTTCATAGGGTTTTCCCCTTATTTGCACAAATTCAAATTTGTTTGGTATTTTGACAGAACTTTTTTTCTCTATGAGGATGTCAAGAGTTGTTTAAACTCCCGCATTTGTTTAATGAGAATCTTTTTTGATTCTCACAATAATTATCCTGTCTCATCATTGGTGAGCCGCCGTATTGATTTTGTGGGGTCCATTAGTTTTGCAATTAGTGGTCCCATGGAACGAACTTTCTGTCGTTTCCCTCTGTTGTTATATATATATATATATAAGTTCCATTAACGGTTTTTCTTTCCCTTATTTCAGGAACAATGGTTGTTTATCTGTGTGATCTTGACGAGATTATCTCCTATGATGACATTCGCGTCCAAGGTCGCTGCCTAGGCCAGGAGTTTACGAATGCCCGATGCGCTGAGGTGATGCATTGCTTCGATGAATACAACGGCCGACTACTTCCTCGTCGCTCCGCTCTTTTGAAAATTATCGTGGGGGCGATTTGGGAAGCACTTCCTGAATTTAACGAGGCCATGCCGCTTGAGGCACTTGATGATGCCGAAGACAAGGTGCACTCAGTATATCTAATTGGCCTGATCTCGAAGAGACGGCAAGATGATCTTTTCGATATTTTGCATCAGGTCTTCCAACAGACGACGATAGTTTCTGCCTACTAGAGGACGGACGATATCAGCGGGAATCCCGACGCTTGCATTCGTGAGAAAATGCATAAGAAAAATGGTCAGAGAAGCCAGAAGCATTTTACTCGGACTCACTCTTGACTTCCTAAATCCATGTCCGGGATTCAGTATCTTGCCATTGTAAACATTTTGATGATATTTTGTTTGTTGTTATCACCGATGTATAAATTTTTCGAAGTATGAATGGCAAAACCTCAGAGGTGCCTCATGTGAAGTAGTAGTTACTAATATATATATAATGCTGGCCCCCGTGTTATACATGCGAGGCATGTGAGGCGCTGCCTCGTTACTGAAGGTGTCTTTTCACCTTCTTTCTCTGCTTTTCTTGTGCCAAACTTCTCTTTCCCAATGCCTTCTTTCAACAGAGCTTGGAAATAGTCCATCATGCACAAACTTTTTCGTGCCTAGGATTAAATGTCTCCCTTCATAATCTGAAGACACGCTTCTTTTCACTCTTTTTTTTACTCACTCTTGAATGAGAGTATCTTGTATTCATTTTGATTCTTTTATGAAATGTACCTTGTATTCACTTGAATACATGAATAAAAGACATATTTTATTTCATATTGGCATGTAACTCTGGCAAATGTGACCCGTAGATAGTCCATCTTGACCTCCTTGCAGGGCAGCGATGGCTTAGGAAATAAGTTCAGATCTTCCGCCTAAGACTTTTCAACTTTATGAGCCATGAGGGTCTCATAAAGACTTTTCTCCTTACGAGTCGAGAGGATCCCGTAGGTTTATTTTCTCCTTAGGAGTCGTGGGGACTCCTAAGTGCGTTTTCTCTTGAGAGTCATAATAATCTCACAAGATAATTTTGCCTCTGTACAAGTCGAGAGGACTCGTAAGTGGTTTTTCCCCTCCTTGTCGATATTCGACTTTGGAGAGTGTGGCCCGTGAATAGTATACAATAGTCCATCTTGGACTTAATTGCAGGGCCGCAGTGCTTAGGAAACAGGTCTTTATCCCCGTTGCCTAAGGCTTTTTTCCCTACGAGTCGAGACGAGTCGAGAAGTTCTCGCAGGAACATTATTTTCCCTACGAGTCGAGACGAATTGAGAAGTTCTCACAAGAATGTCCCAACATCACAATTAACATCTACTGATATAAGTCCGTTAGGGTCTATGGTACTAAGGTTTTTGTCCATCGTACCGTCGTGTTGGCCGATGTATTCCTCGATATGCAATCTTGCTATTCGGGTAACCACACGACTGTCGTGTCTTTGATCTCTTCGGGGGCTGGACAAGACGTTTTCAAGTAATCTTCCATGTGATATTACCGTCGAAAGAGCAAGCGTTAGGGATATTCCATGCCGCTTCTTACTTGAGGTTAGGCTCAGTTTGGGAGCCCCGATGAGTCATGACCACTCCACGCTGGTGTGAGATGATCTCCGATAGTCTTTTAGGTCTCATTTGAGTTGCCGTCAAGACCCTGAAGCCAAGGATCTTCCTTTGCTTCATTTGTAGACATTTTTTCTGCAATATTGTGATGAATGCCGAGGTTGTCTCTAGATTGTCTATGAACCGTCGAGTCTTGGAACTAGGGATTTTGCCATGGCTCCGTTGTTTTGACCCTGGGGTCGGTTGTTGACATTGCGTCTGCATCCTGCTGGAGTGAGAAGGAACACCGTGGTGATCTCTAGGCTGTAGATGTTGCCATCGAAACTCTGAAGCTAGGGATCTTCCTTTACTTCGTTTGTTGACATTGTGTCTGTAATATTGCGACGAATGTCGAGGTTGTCTCTAGGTTTTTAGTGAACCGCCGAGGCTTGGAACTAGGGACTTTGCCATGGCTCCGTTGTTTTGACCCTGAGGTCGATTATTGACGTTGCGTTTGCATCCTGTTGGAGTGGAGAAGAAACGCCGTTGTTGATCTCTTGGCTGTAGATGTTTCCATTGAGACTGGGAACTAAGGACTTTGCCATGGCTCCATTGTTTGGACCCTAGGGTCGGTTGTTGACGTTGCGTCTGCATCCTGTTGGAGTGAGAAGGAACGCCGTTGTTGATCTCTAGGCTGTATATATTTCCGTCGAGATTTGGCTCTCTTTCTGATGGAGCTTGGTGGGAAAATGTGATTCCCTTTTCGTTTGTGCCCATGGATTGTATACAGGGGTTGATATGGACTCACCTGCAGGGCAGAAGTTTCATTTTTTTTGTTTCCGTGATACTCTATCATTTCAGCTTTTTATATCGCGAAAGTCGCGATTGCCCAATCATTTCGGTTATTTCTCACGGTGCCCAATCATTTCGGCTGTTTTTTTACCTGCTGCTTTTTATTGCAAGTTGCCCAAATATTTCGGCTATTTTTGTAAGCATATATTTTGCTCACTGCTTTTTATTGCGAGTTTGGAACTTGTGATCTAATCCCAATCTTGGCATCAACACCGCTACGACCGGAATATTGCCATGAGTGAATCATCATTTGCCGTGAAAGGGCTTGGAATTTGATACCGATTTAGGCATCAGCATCGCTACAATTGGGATATTGGCAGGAGTGAATCATCATTTGCCTTTGTTGATTTGAACAAAGGTGGCTTAGCAAATAGGGTTAGGATCCCGTGGACTAAGGCTTTTTGACTTTACGAGCCGTAAGGGTCTCATAAAGGTATTTCTCTTTATGAGTCGTGAGGATCTCGTAGGTGTATTTTCTCCTTAGGAATCGTGGGGATCCCAAAGTGTGTTGCTCCCTTGTGAGTCGTAAGGATCTTACAAGAGTTTTTTCTCCTTACAAGTTGAGGGGACTTATAAGTGTCGTTCACCATATGAGGACATTCTTCGTCACTGGTGGGGCTTGGTGAGGGAACGTTTGTTTATGCCCGTGGATTGTATACAAGTGTCAATATTGAACAGCTTGTAGGGCAGCTTGGGGAGTGTGATGGCTTAAGGACAGGTTCAGGTCATTGTATCTTAAGGCTTTTGAATCCTATGAGCCATAAGGGTCTCGTAGGGGGAATTCTCCTTACGAGCCGTGAGGATCTCGTAAGTGTAATTTCTCCTTAGGAGTTGTGGGGATCCCTAAGTGTGTTGCTTCCTTATGAATCGTAAGGATCTCACGCAGCTGTTTTCTCCTTACAAGGTCGAGAGGACCTTGCAGGTGTTTTAATTTTAACGAGATTGCACCCTTTCGGGTTTTCACAAACTCGCCGGTAGTCCTGCTATTTTTACTCACGGCGCCCTTTCCGGTTTTCATCCGTGCCCATTTTGCTGGTGGATGTACCTTTTTTTTTATTAACAACGGGATTGCGCCCTTTCATATTTTCACAAGCTCGCCGGTAGTCCTGCTGTTTTTACTCACGGAGCCCTTTCGGGTTTTCATCCGTGCCCAATTTGCATATGTACATACCGTTTTTTTTTACCGTGGGAGCTTTGATTGCAACACAGATCCCAGAAAAGAATATCGCCATGTTTTGGGCGAAGAGTACTAGTTTAGGGACATTTTGGTCCAATATTAGTTTAAGGACATCTCGGTCCATAGCTAGTTTTAGGACGCTGCGGTCCGATGTTAATTTTTGGACATCTCGGTCCAATGTTAGTTCTAGGACATCTCGGTCCATTGTTAGTTTTAGGACATCTCGGTCCATTGTTAGTTTCGAGGCAAAGTTTTGCCGGATACTACTTACTGAGTTTGGACTCAGGAAGACAGTGAGCGGACACGAGCGTCGTCATCTATCATTAACCTGAGCCATGACTTGTCAAGCGTAGTATTTCTTAATGAACCGGCCGTTTATTGGCCGGAAGGGTCTTTCGCCATGCATATCCATGAGCAAGTAGGCTCCATCTTGGTAGACTTTGTCTATGATGTACGGACCCTAATAGTTCGGCTCGAATTTCTCCCGCTTTACACGGTTAGGGATCATAGGTCTTTTTACGACTAGCACAAGTTCTCCTTAGCGAAATGTTCTCGACCTAGTCAGTCTTTCATATGAGCGCGTCATCCTTTCTTTGTAAGCTTCCAGGTTTTGCTATGCCATGATACGAGTTTCATCGAGAGCATCGAGTTCCTAAAGCCGAAGATGGGCATTTTCTTCATCCGTCAGCTCGTATTGAACTGCTACTCGTAGAGAGGGTAGCTCTATCTCTAAGGGAAGTACTGCTTTCGTGTCGAATACCAGTGTGAATGGCGCTGTATTCGTGGCCATTTTGAACATGGTTTGATACGCCCAGAGAGCTTCATGCAGTCTCTCGTTTCAGTCCTTTTTGTTTCTAGACACTGTTTTCTTTATGATCTTAGTTAAGGTCTTGTTGAAAGTCTCAGCTAGACCGTTAGCTCGGGGATTATAGACCGAAGAGTATCTTCAATCTATTTTATGCTGCTGTGTGAAGCGGCTAATTTTATGGCTCGTGTAGGCTGGCCCGTTATCGGAGATAATCCATCACACTGTGCCAAACCGGTAGATGACGTGTGTCCTGAAGAAATGGAGGATGTTCTCTGTCTTCACCTCTTTTAAGGGTACTGCCTCTGTCCACTTAGAGAAGTAATTGGTTGTTGCTAATATGAACTGATGTCCTCTGGATGATGCTGGCTAGATGGGCCCGATTATATCGGTTCCCCACATCTCGAACGGCCAACTAGCCAATGTTGGATGTAGCGGATTTGGATGCTGGTGGATGAAGTCCCTATGAATTTGGCACGAGTGACACTGCTTCGCATATTCAAGACAGTCCTGAATCAGTGTGGGCCAATAGTAGCCCATTCTATTGATTTTCAGCTTCATCTTGAGCCCAGCTTGACGAGAACCGCAGAGTCCGTCATGAGTTTCTTAGACGACTCTTCTTGCTTCTTCCGGTCCTAGGCACTTTAGCAACAGACAGTCGAATGATCTCTTATAAAGAGTATCATTGACGAAGGCGAAAGACAGGGCTCGCTTCATGAGCTAATGATTTAACGACGTGTCTTCGGGTGTTTGATGGGATTTGAAGTAGTCTATGAATACTTCTCTCCAATCCTTAGCCTTTTCTTTGTCCTTTACTTGGAAAGCCGCTTGTTTGGTCGCTTCCTCTTCTTTAGACGACTCCGGAGATATTTCTGCCGGCGCGAGAATCCATTGGCTTTGCACAATGATCCTAACGTCATCGATGTTTTCGTCAGCCAGCTCCTTAGCAAGCTTGGCTAGTGCATCCGCCTTGCTATTTTCCGCACGCGGTATGCTTTCCAGGATATAAGAGGGAATTTGTGTCAGCAATTGCTGCACTCTTTCACCATATTTTACCAATTCCGGCTTGTACGTCTGATAATCGCCATTTACTTGGCTAACGACCAGCTGAGAATCTCTATATATGAGGAGGTTTTCGATTCCCATGTCAACAGCAATCTCAAGACCTGCTATCAAAGCTTCATATTTCGCTTCGTTGTTTGTCGTTGACTCTGTTAAGGAAAGGGCGAAATGCATTATCCCTCCATGCGGAGTTACGAAGATAAGACCTACCCCAGCTTTGATTTTGGGAGTAATGTGCTTTCGCTTCTTCATGGAAGATGCTCCATCGAAGTAGAGTTCCCATCGGGCATTATTTCCTTCCTCCTCTCTGTCGATTGCGTCGAACGCGTGTTCGTCTGGCAATTCGTAATTTAAGGGAGAGTCGGCTGGTATGGGATGCTCAGCAAGAAAATCGGCAATGACCTGGCCTTTTATTGCCTTGAGGGGTCGATATATTATCGAGAACTCCATCAAGAGGAGGGCCCACTTAGCAAGCCTTCCCGTTAGTTGTCACGACCCAAAGTTCGGCCCGTGACCGGCACTTAACCACGTAACGTCTACAGGCGTAACGCGACTAAGTAAGCCGAAACCCAGAAATCAAAAGCCATTAAAAGTAGTGAGTGTTGAAAACATTGGTTTAAAACATTTATAAAACTCGAGTAAAAATCATTAAAGTTTGAGTTATTTTCTTAAAAATTTCGGCAGCACCTCCTTTGTAAAAACTAGCCCCGAAACCAGGTACAAGACATGATATAAGTAAAAATGACATATAATAAGAATAAAGCATCCCCAAATGGGAGCAATCACGCCCAACGGCGGAAACAACCACCACAATAACAATATACGACGCCGTAGCGAAGAATGAGCAAAAAAAGTGAAAAACAACATAAAAGATAAAACTGCATAAATAAGGCCGGCTCACACGACCACGACATCCAGAATACAAAATAATAATATACATCGTCCTCACGACTGATCTCTAAGTCAATACAAAAAATGGTAGATGGAGAGTACTAGATACAATAGATTGTACAAATGGAAAATAAACGGATACCGCAAAAACCCACCTATAAGCAAAGGGTTCACACGCCAACTGCAGTGGTATCCGTAGCAAAAAGATATAAGGAAGTAGCCCTGCCGCAACTACTCTGAGAGTCGACCTGCAAACACTGTGGCTCAACGGAGGTGAGTTGCCAACTTGTAAATAGTAAATAACATATAAAGGTAATCGCGAGTATGCACGTACTGCGATACTCTAACATGTATAATCAGATAACATCTATATGATGAGCTGGGTATGCAATAATCATGCATAACAAGTGCAATCTAATAGCATCTATATGATGAGCTGGGTATGCAATAATCATGCAAAAGTACTCTATCAGGTACTACGGCTACATGATGCAATGCATAACAATGAATGCTGAGCATGGGATAAAATATCATCCACACAGATCATCAACATGGAAAAATACCCGATGTCCATCGAATACACCCCAAATCCCAGTAAAACTCAGGCGCCGTCAATCTAATCGGCCATCAAATCCTATAAATCTCGTGGAAACATGAGTGTCCAACATCGGCACTCGAAAATATCATAAAAATACTCGTGTCTATCATCGACACGCAAATCCTCATGTATCGGGCTCCGTTAGTCCGGATCGGCCCACGGGCTCCGTCTGCGGAATCGGCCCTCGGTCCCAGCAGTACGGGTCGGCCCGTATCCATCTCTCAACTCTGGTCAGTATCCTCCGGATAACCGCTAGATCCAACCAATCACCGGTAGGTAGTAGTCCCTCTGCCAGGCTCACCGTCTGTATACACAGCATCCCTTTCTTGCCCCGGGGTACCATACCGGGTCCACCATGTACCCGCAATCGGCCTCATCCAGCTCCTCGATTCGGGTTCACATGTCACACGTCTCAGAACCGAGAAAACGCATGGTGGACGCACTGAAATATCATATCAAGAGAAACCGGGTTTTCAAAACAGTACATATTTTCTTAAAATAATACCACGGTTCTCAAATCCAGAAATCACACGAATCCAAAACTCAATGCGTAAATCCATGCAATGTGACGTATGCCACTAAGAGTAAAAAAGGAAAACCGCTCTTTTAAATGGATCCAGTTTTTGAAAATATCTCATGCGGTCCCCATTTTCTAGAAATCAAAGCCAGTATCATCCATGTATGTGAAATATGTATGTATATAGGTATAGATGTGCAAGTGGATATATATGCAAGTATGAGTGTACCAATGTATATGTGCACCAATATGGATATACAATGTGTATGTGCGCAATATGGATATATCAATGTATGTGTGCACCAATATGGGTATACAATGTGTATGTGCGCAATATGGATATATCAATGTATGTGTGCACCAATATGGATATACAATGTGTATGTGCGCAATATGGATATATCAATGTATGTGTGCACCAATATGGATATACAATGTCTAATCATCAATGATGCGGTGATCAAAATGATGTATGGTTCGTAGTAATCCTATAGTGCGAGTGTCATGGCAATCACTAACGGTGTGAGTGTAACATACAAATAGTGCTCGTGCCGCTTGAACCGTTAGTGACAGTGCGGTGTTATATAACTACTATTTCTATATGCAACAAAAGATGGGTATGCTACAATAGTACATATGCACAAGCAATATACATATAAAAATATATATATGTGACTACAATATCCTATCAAGCCCTGACGCTTAACGCCATACGGGCGATTTCCCCGTAGATGTTAAATCTACTCACTGTGATCTCGTGCTAAGTGTAGCCGACTATCTGCTTTCCCTTCTTTGCGGCGTCCGAAGTACCCGCCTGCGAACCTAGAATTTACACAAAGAATACACATAAGCTAAAATCCTGCAAAAACGCGATATTAAAACCAAACGAGAAACTCGCGTCGCGAACTAAACGCGTGTGTATACGTAACGTGTGTGCATACGCCAAAAACCACCGCGACATGCTGTGACACACAGCAAACCAACTCAACTCGTATCGTACGTGTCGCGCAAGTCCCGCTACGCAAATAATAGGTAAACAGTCCCAGATTTAATCTGGAGCAAAAACAAGAAAATCAAACAAGACCAAATCTTTCACAATACCTATAGCAAGCTAACTGCAAAAATTCAACAAGTTCCAAGAAAAATGGGCCGGCCACCATAGGCTTGATATCGGCCAATTTCAGGCAAAAGTGGTCCAGGTTTCTACATTACACTCCTAGCACAATTCATAGCCTAATGTATATGTTTGCTTACAAAATTTTCTACCCTAGATACAGCAGATCTACGTATCTTAAGGTTTAGTTTTAAAAACGTTTTTAAAACACTTAATTTTGCAACATTATGGTATTTTGTGAAATTACTTGACTTAAGTGATACCAACAGCACATAATAGAGCTAATCTAACCATAATCACCCCGACTCATCCTATTTTCCACCTAATTCATCAAAACAACACAACACCTTCAAAACACTAAAATTAGCCAAACCACCCCAGATTCTGTCCACAGTAAAAACCCAAAACCCAAACAAAACCAAACACAGACAAAAACCTACAGGCACTACCCAGCACAACACCAATACTCAACTCACAAGGGGGGCCGGCGACGCCGGAAATACAAAGGAGGTCGCCGGATTTTCAAGAGGAAAACCGGCACGAAACCCTACACACTACTCTAAAAAAGCCTGCACATTAAACTGAACATGTTTGCTAAACTAGAAAAAGATCACAGTTGTAGCAGATCTCAAATATCCTACAGTTTGCTTCTAAACCGTATTTTAAATTTCAAATTTTGCGACTTTAAGGTGATTTAGCTAAATCTAGTGATACTACTAGGTTTACACAGCACATATAACACCTAATTAAGTTATTTAAACCATAAAAATCTCATCTTAGCTTAAACCCCACTTAAACCACAAACTAGCACCAAAATCCACATTAAACACTAACCGAAGCTAAAATAACCACATGCAAGCAAAGAAAGGAGTTGAGTTTAAGAAATTATACCCCACTTGATCCTAGGATGCAGGAAGAAAGAGAAGAAGAAGAAGAAGAGAAGGGGGTGAGCTGTTGCAAATGCTGTTGCTGTTGCTGATGATGATGATGCTGCTGCTGCTACTGCTTGCTGTTGCTGCTGTTGCTTCAGCTGCTGCTGCTGCTGCTGATGGTTGTTGCTGCTGCTGTTGCTAGTGTTGCTGCTGCTGCTGCTGCTAGTGTTACTGCTGCTGCTGTTGCTTGCTTGCTGCTGCTGCTGTTGCTTGCTTGCTGCTGCTGCTGCTGGAGTGTGTGTGTGAGTGAGAGGGAGAGAGATGTGATGATGTGAGGAAATGAGTGTTTGAAAAGGAAATGAGAGAATATGATAGTCAACCCCCCTCTCTCCTCATTAACTACAAGCATGGCCAAGCCCATCATACTCTCTCTCTCTCTCCCCTACCCAAGTCAACCCACAAAGCTAAGTAAATAGAAAAAAACTAATGCACCTAATTAACTCATATTACCCTAATTAAATGGGTTAGCCCACCATGGTCATCTAAACATGGTTTTAACCCAAAACTTAGCCCTAGTTTACATGCACATGTGTGTGCAAGCCTAATTAAATTCTAATAAAATATTCATTAATTTTGATAAAATATTGGAAAATCGTTTTGGTAAAATTTTTACTAAAAACCACACATTAAAATATAATTATCCACTAATTATATTCTAAGGTGTTACATTAGTATGGCTCTTGACATCAAATACTTAGAGGATCCACCTTTGATATGAGATGAACCTCATGTGCCAAGGCATAATGTCGAAGCTTCGTTATCGCGAAGATCAGTGCCAGGAAATGTTTTTCAATAGGGGAGTAATTGTTTTCTGCCCCCAGAAGACCTCGACTCAAATAATAGAGAGCTCTCTCCTTCCTCTGGTCGTTCTCTTGTGCTCATAGCACGTCTAAAGAACCTTCAAGGGTTGTTGTGTACAGGATGAGAGGCTTTCCCTTGACCGGGGCGGTCAATACCTGCGGGTTCTGCAGATATTGCTTGATTTTGTCCAGTGCACTTTGGCATTTACGATCCTAAACGAACGGGGTTGCTTTCTTTTAGATGGCTGTAAGGGCGACATTTGCCGGAGAGGTTGGCTATGAACCGTTGGATATACGCGAGCTTCCCTTGGAGAGACCGCAGTTGCCCGAGAGTTCTTGGCGCGGGCATTTCCATAATCGCCTTGATCTTTGATGGGTTTATTTCAATGCCTCGATGTCGTACGATGAATCCCAGGAATTTTCCTGAGGAGACTCCAAACGCATATTTCAGGGGATTCATCTTCAGATTATATTTCCGAAGATGCTGGAACACTATCTTCAAATGCTCCCAGTGCTCCTCGTACGATTTGCTTTTCACCACGAGGTCGTCGATATAACATTCAACAATCTCATGGATGAGGTCATCAAAGATCTTTGTCATGGCCCTCTGGTAGGTAGCGCCTGCGTTCTTCAAGCCGAAGGGCATCACCTTTTAGCAGAATATGCCTAGCGGGGTCCGGAAGGCGGCGTGCTTTTGGTCTTCATGATGCATTTTTATTTGATTGTAGCCTGAAGATCCATCCATGAAGGATAAGACCTCATGGGTGGACGTGTTATCGATCATCAGCTCGGTAACCGGTACTGGAAAGTCATCCTTCGGGCAAGCTTTATTGAGGTCCCAGAAGTCCACGCAGATGCGTACTGTCCCATTTTTCTTCATCACTGGGACAATGTTGGCGATCCAGTCGGGATATTAAAATTCTTGGATGAAGCCGGAGTTGATTAGCTTCTTGACTTCGGCATTGATGCTCATCTCGAGTTCGAGTCGCATTCTTCTTGGCGCCTGTTTGACTGGTTTAACGTCCGACGATATCGCCAGTTTATCCACCGCTATTTCTGGATCTAGTCCCGGCATCTAGGAATAGTTCCATGCGAAATAGTCTTTATACTGCATAAGCACGTCTTTTAGTGTAGCCACCTGCTTTTCAGACAGCAGCTCACTGACGAACGTTGGTCTCGGATCATTTGCTGTCCCCAAGTCGATTTTTTTTAGAATGTCTGCCGTGGTGTGTATCCCATCTTCCAGCTCTTTTGGCGCCGGTGGAAATTCTGAGATCACCTCGTCCTCATCGTCATTTGCGAAGCACTGGGAGAGGTCGTCCACATTCTCATGCCTCTCCTCCCTTTAGAGTGTTATCATGTGACAGATACGAGTTCGTTTACAAGCTCGATGTTGATATGAACTTTCCTTCGCAGTGTAGGTTGCTTTTGGCTCATGCTTTCGTGGTGGGATTACCCTCCAACTTTTGGATAGAGCAAATCTGCCTTGCTGATATTGGTCTTTGACCCAGTCTTTGAAGGTGAAGCAATTTTCCAGAGGATGTCCTATTGTTCGATGGTAGGAGTAATAAGCCGGATGATGGACCTTGTTTATTTGCTCAGGATGCCGAGACTCTGGGAGCGTCATCATTTGATGCTTCATGACAAGCTTGAATATTTTCCTTGTCTTATCATGAGGGAAAGAGTACTCCCGACCTATCTTCTTCATAAAAGACGGGTTCCAGCTGACTTTTTCTCGATCGCATGGCTTCTTGGATCCGCTTCGCTGTCTTTGAACGCCATTCCCATTACTGATCTTGTTATTGCTTCCGTGTCGGACTTTTTCCTTGCTACGAGAGTGCATAGCAGGCTGAGGGTGAAGGGCATCACCGTCTTCTCTTTCCGTAGCCTGCTGAATGATACGTTGCATCCTGGCTTTCTCATAAATGGTCATTTCGCGGCTATGGTCACCCCGAACCTTTTGACCCGCATCCCTTATTATCATGTCAATCTGTTCTTCAAATGACAAACTTGGTATTCGTATGATGGGATTTCGCTCTGTTTCAACATCAACGGTATCTGGAAGGGCATTCCCTTCTCCACCAGAATCATTTATAGCATAGCAGCCATGGAATCGCTCCCGTTTCTTGGACCGAACGTATCCAAGTCCCGTCGTGTCCATCCTTCCGTTGGGCATCTTTTGCTGAGTCCCGGGAATGTCCCAAATCTTGTTGTAGAACTGGGCTTGTCGAGCAGTTTGTTTGAAGGGTACGTCTTGGCATCTTAGCAGCCTTTTTAATCTCTCTGCTTAATATCTGGGCAGACGGATTGGTTGGAGCCCATCGAGCGCAAAATCGGTACCATGCCAGACTTCTTTCTCCACTTTAGTCTCCGTGGATTGGTAGAAGAGGATCTCCTTTTTACCTTTTCGCGTAGGAGGAACGTAGAAGGTCTGCAGCTCTTGCACACCGTATGTGTCGAGCGCGTCAAGTTCTCTATAATGGTACTGCGGAACCATGGTGATTTTCAAGCTCTGATCAGCTTCGATGAAGGTTTGTATTGAGGGCCAAACAGAGAATACTGTATTGACTTCATCTTCAGAGTCGCTTCAAAATACCAAAATAGGCGTGGATGGTCCTGGCCCACTGCTTTGGGGTTGCCCCGAGAAGACCATCTCTTCACCATCTTCGGTATCGCTCCCAAAGATCGGGATGGTGGCGACGGATTTTTTTTTATTCTCCGGTTTACGAGATCTTTCCGTGTCTTCGAAGTCTGATAGGAAGTACTTAGCGTCTTCATACTTGCGGACTTCACTTACGGAGAATGGGTTTAGCTCCCCTGTAATTGTGTACTCGAGACCATCTTTAAAGTACTTCATATACTGATGTTGTGTAGAAGGGATGATGTTGTACTCGTGTAACTAAGGCCGGCCGAGCAAAACGTTGTAACAAGTTTTAGCGTCGATGACGTGAAACTTGATATCAGTGACGAGCATCTCGAAGCGTAATGTCAATATTACGGATCCAAGCGTCCGTGATGACTGCGAGTCGAACCCAGAGATAGTAATTTTGTCCTGAGCCAGGTGTTGAATTTTCATGCAAATCTCCTTCAACACTCTTACATTGTGAAGATTGACGGAGGACCCGTTGTCAACCAGGATCTTCCCTATCTTGATGTCCTGGCAGTACCTAGTGACATACAGAGGACGGTTGTGCTCACACGTTCCAAGGAGGAGATCTTCATCGCCGAATGTGATGTCAGTTGTGTGAACTTCTTCCAGCTCGTCCTTCATCGTTTCTTCTGCAAGGAAGGCTTGAAACTGATCGGGCTCTTGTAATGCCTTGATCAGAGACTCTCGTACCCCTTTGGACAGGAGGAGAGCATCCAATATGCTCAGTTGTGAGGGTATCTTCCTCAGGTGCACCAAGACATTATAATCCACCTTGTTTTTCTTAGGCGGGTCTTTGGCTGCAAGCTCTTTGACGATTCCGTCATCGAGGGCAATTTCCTCAAGGACTTCTTCCTTCCCCTTGTCTCTCTTACCTAAACCTTTATTTGAGGGTTCGAGATTCTTTTCAGACAATGTACGATTACGCAGCTGAATGTTCTCACATTTCTTCACCTCTTCTTCTTTTCCAAAGGTGGATTCCTTGATGAGAGGGACGAGGGCCATTTCTTCGTCCGAATTGCTCCCGAAGGTAAGAACTAGAGATTTCCCTTTTGTTGGGATGGCATTGACCATATGACAGTTACCGGTTGTTCCCTTATGCTCATCTGTCGTGCTTCTCTGCTCCCGACGGGCTTTGCGCTTCATTCGCTTGTAGTGTTGTCGGTGGGCCACGTATCCCTGCCACCACTTCTTGAAAGCATTGTGCTCTTCAGTAGGGTGTATGACCCTCCGATGGTATAAGCAGTATTTTGGATGTACATCTGCTTCCTCAAGGCACGTACTCCCGGGAGTATTTCTTTCGAAAGGTGGCAGCTTCATTCCCATTGACAGGGCTTTAGCGAACCGTTTCCCTGTATTAATTTTGCTTTTATCTGTCGCGAGTGTACTTCGATCTGGTTTGAGTACTTTGTGACTCTTCCTCTCCGCAACTTCTTCGTCCTGACGCCGACGCTTGGACTTTTTGTATATGGCCGTTTCACGCTCCCGATCTGCTTTGCTCTTTTGGAGGGCTTCGTTTAGCAGTTTATCGATCAGGTCATCTGACGATCCTAGGGATTTTGACGCCGGCCCTGCCCCCAGTTCCTATGCGCTGCTTTCCAACGCCGAGTGAGTTTCTTCATCTCTTAACGACAAGTGGGAGACCATGTGGCAACTCTCTATGTACTCCTCAGGTTCTTCTGACAAGTCGTTCCCCTCATCATTGTCATTGTCTCCATTCTCAAGAATATGCTTGAGGAACTCTTCATGTGTGACTGGGGTCCACGCCTTCTGGTTGTACTCCTCCAGAGCGTTGATGTATTTTTGCAAACCCGTACGAGTGTCGTCGAGCTGCGTGGGCTTCTTGGTCTTCTTCTTTTTCTTCGAAGACTTTGCAGGCCTGACCTGGGTGTTTTGACCATTAATACCAGCGTTCGATGCCGAGCGTGGTTTCAGCATCCCTTCAATGATCTCGGGCTATAACGGGCTTTTCCACCTGATTTCCGAGCATGCTTGAAGATCTTTCAGCATTCTTTTAGTTTTAGCCGAAAGGACAATTTCCCACGGAGCTTCTTCTAAAAATGAGTACAATGCCCCCGGCGTGTCTACCTTTTTAGGAGTGTGCTACTGTGGCGGGTTTACCTTCCAATTTTCGGACAGCGCGAACTTGACTTGTTGGTATTGGTCCTCAACCCAGTTTTTGAAGACGTAGCAATCTTCGATTGGGTGCCCCATTATTCTATGGTAGGGGTAGTAGTTAGGACTGTTGACGTCACCAGGTTGCACCGGGCATCTCGGATCTGGCAGAGTGATGAGCTTGTTGCGCACTGCCAGTTCGAACAATCTCCTCGTTTTATCCCGGGGAAATGAGTAAGGACGTCTCAACTTCTCTTCGAGGGACCGGCTTGTGTTGCTTTGGCGAGCGATCGGTT
This sequence comes from Agapanthus africanus, assembly GCA_030015575.1. Classification (NCBI taxonomy): domain Eukaryota; kingdom Viridiplantae; phylum Streptophyta; class Magnoliopsida; order Asparagales; family Amaryllidaceae; genus Agapanthus; species Agapanthus africanus. The sequence goes on along the minus strand of JASDDO010000019.1, from coordinate 886,025,805 downwards.
TTGGGTCATTCGGTTGTTGTTGAGCGTTGGCAACGAAAGTCGTTTTCCCCTTGCCTTTTTCATTCCGGAGATTCGTTTTTGAAGAGAACGGCCTATGGCCCATTTGGTCCATTTTGGCCAGTTTGTCGATCAAGGCCTGGAAGGTGGTCGGCTTGAAGAACATCATAAATTGGGATATAGTCGCCTGAGGATCAAGGGTCCCCATGAACATACCCACAGCAGGAGCTTCTTCTATGCGTTGTTCACATTTCGACCTTAGGTTCCACCATCGAATTGCGTATTGAACCCAGGTTTCTCCCAGCTTCACCCTGGCATTGATTAATGCGATGATCGGGGTGCGCTTGCAAAACGCTGCGTGAACAGTAGCTCCATTTCTGTAAATGTTTTGATGGAGTCGTTCGGAAGCTCCGAGTACCATTCAAATGCTATCTCCGCCAAGCTGCCAACAAACTGGCGAAGCAGTAGTTTGTCATCACCTCCAGTATTGCCGCATAGAGCTCTGAACTGAGCGACGTGTTGATGGGGATTGCATGTCCCTTTATACATATGGAATTTAGGGATCGTATATCCTGGTGGGTACTTGATTTGATCATACCAGACTGGATAAGGTCGCCCAGTTCTAACGACTTGGCCAGCCGCTTCGTTTGCTTGATGAGCTCGTATTTGCCGAGCTATATAGTCATCAAGGGTAGCTTTGGAGACCTTCTCCTCCCTGGCTGCTGATAGAGCCGGAAGAGGGTTTGATGTCTCCTCTCTGTCGTTTTCAATGATTATTGGAGGGTCTTCGGCTGGAGGATCCGGCTGGATCATCATCCCCACCATGTTTTGGAACAAAAGCGCCATTTGTTTTATATTAGCCGCTTGTTCCGTGGCCTCTTTATCTTTCTTTTCAAGTACCCTTCGTAGGAATTCGGTGTCGGTCTCCTGTTCCTAGCGCTGTTCCAACGATACTTCTAGGCTTTCTTTCTGCCCAGTGAGTGCGGCCATCCTTGTCAACATCTCCTGGAGTTTTTGTTGTTGCTCCTGAGCTTTTGTCACCGATCGTGTGAGTGGTCGATGACCCGTGGAAGTACGACTTTCTTCTTTCCCAGAAGCCATGTACACCATGTGTACTACCATGCCCCCCGACTTGGGGTGTTTGGGTTCACTGCCTTTGATATTTACCGTAGGCATGGGGATCTTCTCTGGCCTTCTCCTCTTATGGGAGGTCGAAGTTAAGGGGTTCGTTGCAGCAGGCACCCATACAGACGATACCTTCCGTTGTATGATGGAGGGATGGTCCTCCTCCTGCCGAGTCTTCTTTTTCTCTAGTCGGAAAGAATAATTTTTGCCAATTATAGAGTCTTGGACTTTCCGTCAGGCCCTGTGGATTTTGGAGGACAGCCGCTGAGGGGGTTGCTTCGACTTCACCTGTGTCATGTTTTTAGCAGGCGGAGGAGACTTCTTCAGTACAACGGTTGGAGAATTCTTGTGCACCCTCCTGAGCAGATCGAAGCTGTTCCCAGTTGGAACGGCAACGTCAATTTCCACCATTGGAGCTGGTGGGGTATGTCCAGAGGGGGAACTGCCCCCAGCCTTCCATACTCGGCACCAGTGGCGACGTCGAGCATGTCGTGCAGATGGGATCACCTCTGTTGTGGAAGCGACTTCGTTATACCTCCTGCTTTGATGAGAGGCTGTTGTCGGTGTCAGCCTGTCGAAGACTGACGTCTGCTGAGAGGCAACAGTCAATCTGTTGAAGGCAGACTTTCTGGTAGGGGAAGTATTTTTAACAACTTCGCCTGCAGTAGGAGTTGGCACGGCCAGTCTTGCGAAAACTGATCCTCTAGCAAGAGAAGCTCCTTTGACAACTTCGCCTGTCGGAGCCGGAATGGCTATCCGCTTCGGGATAACCCCTTCAGGTATTGCGAGCCACTTTGCGGGCCCACTGGAGCTGTGGCTCGGCCTGTTAAAGACCGAGGAGTTGGAATTGGATGACCCGTTGAGAGGGGCCACGGTGGTTGCAAGCCGATCGAAGACCGACTTCTTTGGATCCTCTTGTGATGGCATTGAGGCATTGAAGCTTATTGGCCGGAGCATGGTCCCAAAAAACAGTCCAGTGGTGGCCTGAGTCACCTGTTCCACTGGCATTGCAAAGATGGAGGCCGCTTGGGGCCCATAAGTCACTCCTTCGGCGGGGACAGAGCGAGAGTTACCGTTGCAGTTAGTGCAGCTGGAGGCCATCGATATCTCTTTTTCTGCATAGGAGAAAGACACCAAATCTTAGTACCATGAATCCAGGGGAACCCATATCAAACCGCGATTTGTTCGCGAACACGACACATGAAATGCGGAGTGGAAAGAGGAAAAGGTCACACCGGCGTGCCAGAATCTGTTTACCGCCGAAAGCCAGGAAGACAAATGTCTTGCCTGAATTTGGGGGCAGATGCTACTTGGGTTTATCCGTCCACCTCTCCGAAAATGCCAAGTTGATTTATGGCACCGTGTATCAGGGGTTTGGACGGATGCGGCCGTTGTAGCAGACTTCGTCAGATTCCCCCTCGTTGTGAGGGGTTTTTGATTGTGGGGACGCTCTTCCCTGCAGACGCAAGCCCCTGCAGTTAATTACATAATCACATCGCGATAACCACTTTCTCCTGCTCCAAATGTTTACTTCGTGTCGTGTGTGTGTTCAGTCGAAAATAATGCAATCTGTAACACATTAATTTCCTCATTATTCTAATCATCTAAGAATAGTAGATATAAATATAACACATATTACCAGTTTGTCTGGAAAATACTAAATACTACCGGTTATAGTTATATTCAACATTCTTTATAGGAAATTGTGTGTTTATTACTTCACGCATGATATTGTATATCTTAACACTTTTCATCAAGATTGTGTGCAGAAAATTATTCAGGTCAAAGAACTGGAATCGTAAAATTTGCCGATAAAATACAGCAAGTCAAAGAATTCAAATATGGCAGAGATTCAGAAGGAATAAAAAGATTCCAGATATCATAAGAATACCCAAATGCCAATACCAAACAACCACAGAAAGATGATGCATCGGGCTTACCAAATGGCCGCGGAACCGCGGCCGAGTCGACCTAGTTGCCGCGGTTCCGCGGCCGAGTTAGGGCATCCGATGACGTGTTCTCTCCAGAAGCTTCATTCTAACCTCTCAGCTTCCTCAAGACGCTTCATTACCACATGGCTTCTTCTAGAAGGCTCTGCATAACAACCTCATTCTAGAAGGCTCTCTCTAACAACCTGGCTTAGGAGGAAAGATTCATTTGAGATTTATAAAAAGGGATCTAGATCTAATAGTTGGGGGGTTGTTGAATATTGAGCCAAATCATTGCACAAGTTGAGTGACACAACTTGATCCAAAACAAAATCCAAATCAAATTCCAATTCAAAATCAAGATCCATTGAGAATTCATCAAGCAACTACTTCAAAGATCCTTTATCGCAACGCCGATCGTCATCAAGAGCAAGAGATCCGCGACGATCCACGTCTCACGGCGATCGAGCCACGCAAAGATCGACGACAAATTCACCTTCTTCAAAGGAGCGATCGAGACCTTAGTCTTGTACCTCGAATTGAGGAATTGTGTAAATTTGAATAAGATTCAATAAAGGTGATCATTACTATTAGTCTTGCTTTCTTTAGATTCTAGCATTATGAAATTCTTCGTTCTTGATTCTTTAATTTTTATGATGCGTGAATGAAATCTCCGCTTGTAAAGGATTTGAGAGAATCGGTAGATCAAGTGATGATAAAATTCTAATACTAATCTTAAGTCTTATGTGATTTATGAACTTTAGGAAAAAGAATCATCAATGACCTAATTTGGATCGAGATTACATTCTTGCTAATTTCGTTGCAAATTAGGGATCAAATGATTGATGACTCTCTTTGCTAAAGGCTAGATCTGAATGATGATCAATGAAAAGACAAGGGATAGTGAAGGAGAAACCCTAGTTTCTTCAATAGATCCCTAATCTTCATTCATCACCATCGTCTTAGCTACAATTCATCAATAGATAAGATAAGTCATTGTTAGATTCATTATTGCTACTAATTCAATCGAATCCTACAAGCTATTCTTCATATTCTTGATAATTCAAATTAATATTGGACACTTTCTTGATTTTTAATTCTTGAATATGTTCTTGATTTTCTTGAAATGACAACTCAATTAAATCTCGAATTACTTTCTTGAATTTTCTTTAATATTTTCATATTCGACTCATCTAAAGTAAGATCGAATAAGTACACGCATCTCAGTGGACGATCCGTATTCATCAACGAGTTATATCGACACCGTTAATTGATCGCGGTTATAAATTCATTGGCTGTGATTACATTTCAAAACACTATCCTAAATTCTAGATCAATCAAATGGCACCGTTGCCGGGGATGCGTGGGTAATTTGTTCGTTCTTGCTATTTGAGTTGAAAAATTATTATTCCATCAATTTTAATCCAAGAATCGCTTCAACTGCTTAACAATTAGTGTTTGAATTTTTGCGAGGGAATCTGGCATCACTACAGAAGGGACATCAAGATTCAGAAACTTTTTGAATATTCCAGAGGCGTACATGAAGCAATAGAAAAATTTTGAAACCCTAATTCCCACTGTGAACCACGGATCTGCGGCTAATGGCCGTTTTTTTCAGCGGTTCCGCCGCCGTTTAGGTGAATCAGGCCTAAAACTTCTGTGGTATATTCTCTGTTCTCTCCTCTTCTCTTTGATCTTGTCCAATAACAAATTTTCTGCAGGATTCTTTGCAAAAATTTGCAGCGCCGCAAAAAAATTAAATTATTGTTGCGTTTCTTGAAATTGGTTGTTTGCATATTTTAATACGGAAATTAAGGAGAAAAGACCAAATTCAGATTATGTGGGGATTTCATTACCCTTCCTAAGCCCCGGAAATCACAAAACTAGCATTCGCATCACCCTTATTAACTAAAAAATATCTAGACAAGACTCTAAGGACCGTCGCGCTCAATTAGGACAGAAGAAGGTCGTGGGTAATTTATTGCTTATTCGCATTTCTTTTGTGGTGTCTAAGGCAAGTGTGTCTAAGGCAAGTGGTTACTTAATTAGGCCCGTTACTTACGTAGCGGAGAACCTCCCACTTACTTGGCCACAGAAGAGATAAAGAGGCAGTAGAGGATTTATCCTGCGATTTGTCTTCTAGAAGTCTAGGAGCGGTTTAGTGACTTGACCTAGGTGACCATTAGATCTAGGGTTGCTTGTGCATTTTTTGTGATTTGATTTTTGAAAATCCGTCTTTTTCAAAAAAACCAAACTCCAAAACCAACTTTTCTCTAATTATCACAACGCTGCCACTTGTGCTAAACCATTTAGTGCATGCTCGGCTGGACACGAAATTCTAGTGCCCATCTTGTCCGCGTTCTTCCTATCGACTCCAAAGTCGGTAATTCTACATCTTCTTTTTCTTCACCACACACCACGACCGAGATGGACGGATATCCATCGAATTTCAATAACACCACTCTGCCACCGCCCGCAGGTGCGCAGAATCCTCCGCGCATTTCTCTCCAAGAGAGATACTACCCTACACGTGGTCCCCATCCCACCTGTCTTTCTATACCGCCAGCCAATGGGGACAATTTCGAAATTAAACCCCAATTCATCAAACTGTTGCCCAAATTTCACGGTCTTGAGTCTGAAGACGCATACGTTTTTATCTCCAAATTCGAAAACGTATGTGCAATGATTGGCATGTCACAACTGTCTATGGATGCTGTGCGTTTACGTCTTCTCCCGTTCACTTTGTGCAATTTAGCCGAGAAGTGGCTTTATAACACACCGACACATTCTATTTCAACATGTGATGAATTCGTTATAGCATTCCTTAAGAAATTTTATCCCAATCATAAGACCAGCCGTGTTCGGAGCGAAATCTTCCAATTTACCTAACTTCCTAATGAACCATTTTGGAAATGTTTTGAACGGTTCAAGGATCTTCTTATCCAATGTCCTCATCATGGAATCCCTAGATGGGATCTGTGTCGCATTATCTATGAGAGTATTGATCTCACAACAAAACAGATGCTTGAAACCATGTATCAATGTCAATTCCTATCTAAAGATGATGGTAAAGCTTGGAAATACCTGGAAGATCTTGCCCAAAACACTTTACAATGGGAAAGTGTTAGTCATTCATCGTCTAGGGAAGGTATCAATCAGCTCGATATTTCCATTATAATGAAAGCTGAAATGGCCGCAATACAAAGGAAACTCGACGCTATAGAAAATAGAATCTCTTCAGCCTCCCTAAACCAATACACATTTCCCAAAACTGTATGTGGTTGTTGTTCCAACCCATCACATTTGACGGAAGAATGTCCTTTGAATATACCGTTTTAAGGTCACATTAATACTGCATTTCAGCAACAACCTAGAAACGATCCTTCTTCTTCCACATATAATCAAGGTTGGAGGAATCATCCTGATTTTTCTTGGAACCAATACCAAACTCAAAACACGGTTCCAAACCAGAATAATTTTCAAAGGGTCCCTCCACAACAACAGCAACCACCACAACCGAGTCAGCACCCTTTTCAACCGCAACCTTTACAAAATCTGGCCAACAACTTTGATCCATCTTCAGCCGGTACCGATAAACCCTCTGCACTCGACATGTTCATTAAACATTCCATGCAAACGAATGATATTTTAACGTCTTCTATCCAAACGTTACTTCAAAACATTGTCTCCCACGGTGAGAGTATTAAAGCGATAGAAGCACAAATTGCACAGTTGAATGCCGTGATGAGTGCTATAGAGAAAGGGAAACTTCCATCTCAACCCTTACCTAATCCTGGCTATGCACATCATATGAGTGCTATGACCACGTTGAGATATGGAAGAATGCTGGATAACCATGTGGGTGAACAGATTGATAATGATGAATTGATCATTAACACCCCGGCTTCCACTTCCACTTCCACTTCCTCTTCTGCTTCTTGCCCTATTTCGTCTAGTTTACCTTCTTCTTCCGAGCCTATTCTCCATTTTCCCCAAGGCTCGAACCCTCCACCCACTTCATCCTTCCCATCCCCACAAACTTCTCTACAAATGTTGGACCCAACACTTATTGATAAAGCTCCATTTCCAAACAGATTGAAGGGCCAACAAACCTAATGCACAAATGGAGAAGATTGTGGACATGTTTAAGCAAGTCAACATAAATATCCCTCTCCTAGATGCTATACAACAAGTTCCAGCTTATGCGAAAATCCTTAAGAACTTGTGCACCAGGAAGAGGAAGACTCAAGTGCCGAAAAAGGTTTTCATGTTGAGTAATGTAAGCACAGCTTTTACACAGCAATTACCCAAGAAACGTAACGACCTTGGCTGTCCTACAATCTCTATTTCTATTTGGGGTAAAAATATCAATCGTACTTTACTCGATTTAGGCGCTAGTGTTAATTTGCTTCCATATTCTGTGTATGAGCAATTGGGTATCGGAGAATTAAAACCATCACACACAACTCTTCAGATGGCCGATAGATCTATCACCCGCCCTAGGGATGAGCTTGGAGATGTGTTGATAAAAGTCGGGGAATTTATATTCCCTGTGGACTTTATTGTTATAGATACACAGCCTGTAGCGAACCAACGGAACCAAATTTCTGTGATTCTCGGTCGAACCTTTTTGGCTACTTCCAACGCTGTAATCAACCGTCGAAAAGGCTCTATGAACCTATCTTTCAGGAATAGGTCAATTGAGCTTAACATTTACAAGTTGGGAAGTCAACCCTCTGAACCTCATGCTCGTGTATGTTCTGTCGAATTAATGGATGTCGACAGCAGCGAATTTGAACAGCTTCACGATACTGATCCAGACTCCTTTAATACGTTGTTGTTTGACCCCGATATGTATTATACACATACAGACCCTTCTTTCGAGTTGTCCGGGTCAACATCTAACGCCGATTATGAACCTTTTATGGAGTCTGAGATCACCCCGCTCTTTTGAATGAGAATATTCTTTGGGATATCGATGACAGCTTTGAGGAAATTTTCGCTGATGAACTCGCATTTTTAGAAAATACGGGAGTTGTGATGAATAAAACCCAAAACAATGAAATTGAACCACCTCCCCTTCTTCTGGACTATAAAGAGAATGCGAGTAATCCATCACAATCATTGAGTCGTCTCTCCAAAACGAGACGCAAACACATTCTATTACACCACTTATCTTTTCCCTACTTCTTCCTGGCTCTCTACAACATGTTCTTCCACCAACCGGTGCACTACACTGATAAAATCTTCGAATGGTTGGGGTTGACTTTCGGTCTTTGCAAAGCTTGGTATTGACCAATAACTTTACCCCCCTCTTATGATCTTAAAATGCTTAATATTGTTTAACTCAAGTTTGGGGTGGTGGTGTATTTTTGGCTCTTGAAAATAAAAGATGTCCTCAAAATTGTGAGCCAAAAATAAGTTTGGGGGAGGATTTTCACGATCATATTTCATATCCCCATTAATAAATTTTTCCTCCCAAACTTACAGGTTTCTGAGATTTAACATATGGCAACAGTGAGGACACTATTGTAAACAAGTTTGGGGAAGGTTTGCGCTTATTTACGCATCACTTTGCATCATACTTTGCATAAGCACAAAATATATAATAAAAAATGTGTACATAAATAAGATAATAAAGGATTAGAAAGTGAAAAATTACATTTAAAAGATTGAAATTTTTTAAGAAAACCAAGAAAATTAGAAGTTTTCTTAAACGAAACTAGTAATAAGTAGTTATGAGCCGTTGTCCTAAGGGTTAGTAAGATGAAAGAAGTCACTAATCTGAGGATAAAAATAAGTCTGAAAAATAGTTTCTATTCTGGAAGCCAAACATTTGAACGTTGATACCCTACTATACGCACTTACACACGTCTTGAAACTCGTGATAGTAGAGGATACCTTGAAATGCTCTTGTCTAAAAGCCAAAGTATGAAGAAAATAATAAATGAAGTATAAAAGATAAAATAGTGAAGAAAAATGAACACTGGTTTTGTAATCACCAAGACATCATAGAAAAAATATAGCGAGGGTGCTTCATCATCTAGTGCCTTAGACCAACTGGTTTGGGAGTCACTGCTAAGTCTTAGGTGTCGCAAGACGAGAAAATTGCTAATTACGCCTATCATATGAGCACATTTAGTAATCGGTCGGTTAGTACCTCAAGAAGTATTAACAGTCGCATGAAGAATGTGTGAACAATTCCATCTGAATTATTCACCGTCTAAAAAGTACTAAGGTAGATGGACAAGAGTATGATAGCTTGAATTGAATTCTCCGAGTGTAGGGATCTTCTTTACACACACGTAGGGGTATATGATCGGTGTTTGGAAGAAAGGTAGGGATGAAGAATAAAGACGATGTTTTATTGAGAGATGATGTGATTTCTAACATCTTTTCATGACTATTAAGATAGGGCTCATAACAACCGAAAAGCTAGTGTAGTTGGAAACTCTGATTTTCAAAGTCTTTCTTTTATAATTCCTATCTTTATATGTAATTTTCACAGTCTTCCTTTTATTATGGGATTTTGTGGGTGCAAACCGCTGAAAACCCTCAGGAGACAACACTCTTCCTATTAGGGACACCTAGAGGTTTAAAGGCTTGTTGCACAAGCCCAGTGCAATCGTGTTGCCTACGAAAATGTGCTAGTTAGTTTGTTCTTTTTTCTTATATTTTCTCCATCTCTTGAATAAAAGAAGTTTGCTCGAGACGATCAAAATTAAGTTTGGGGGAATTTGTTCAGTCGAAAATAATGCAATCTGTAACACATCAATTTTCTCATTATACTAATCATCTAAGGATAGTTGATATAAATATAACACATATTACCAGTTTGTCTGGAAAATACTAAATACCACGTGTTATAGTTATATTCAATATTCTTTATAGGAAATTGTGTGTTTATTATTTCACGCATGATATTGTATATCTCAACACTTTTCATCAAGATTGTGTGCAGAAAATTATTCAGGTCAAAGAACTGGAATCGTAAAATTTACCGATAAAATGCAGCAAGTCAAAGAATTCAAATCTGGCAAAGATTCAGAAGGAATAAAAAGATTCCAGCTATCATAAGAATACCCAAATGCCAATACCAAACAACCACAGAAAGATGATGCATCAAGCTTACCAAATGGCCGCGGAACCGCGGCCGAGTCGGCCTAGTTGCTGCGGTTCCGCGGCCAAGTTAGGGCATCCGATGACGTGTTCTCTTCAGAAGCTTCATTCTAACCTCCCAGCTTCCTCAAGACGCTTCATTACCACGTGGCTTCTTCTGGAAGGCTTTGCATAACAACCTCATTTTAGAAGGCTCTCTCTGACAACCTAGCTTATGATGGAAGATTCATTTGAGATTTATAAAAGGGGATCTAGATCTAATGGTTGGGGGGTTGTTGAATATTGAGCCAAATCATTGCACAAGTTGAGTGACACAACTTGATCCAAAACAAAATCCAAATCAAATTCCAATTCAAAATCAAGATCCATTGAGAATTCATCAAGCAACTACTTCAAAGATCCTTTATCGCAACGCCGATCGTCATCAAGAGCAAGAGATCCGCGACGATCCACGTCTCACGGCGATTGAGCCACACAAAGATCGACGACAAATTCACCTTATTCAAAGGAGCGATCGAGACTTTAGTCTTGTACCTCGAATTGAGGAATTGTGTAAATTTGAATAAGATTTAATAAAGGTGATCTTTACTATTAGTCTTGCTTTCTTTAGATTCTTTCATTATGAAATTATTCTTTCTTGATTCTTTAATTTTCATGATGCGTGAGTGAAATCTCCGCTTGTAAATGATTCGAGAGAATCGGTAAATTAAGTGATGATAAAATCCTAATACAAATCTTATGTCTTATGAGATTTGTGAACTTTAGGAAAAAGAATCATCAATGACCTAATTTGGATCGAGATCACATTCTTGCTAATTTCGTTGCAAATTAAGGATCAAATGATTGATGACTCTCTTTGCTAAAGGCTAGATCCAAATGATGATCAATGAAAAACAAGGGATAGTGAAGGAGAAACCATAGTTTCTTCAGTAGATCCCTAATCTTCATTCATCACCATCGTCCTAGCTACAATTCATCAATAGATAAGATAAGTCATTGTTTGATTCATTATTGCTACTAATTCAATTGAATTCTACAAGCTATTCTTCATATTCTTGATAATTCAATGATATTGGACACTTTCTTGATTTTTAATTCTTGAATATGTTCTTGATTTTCTTGAAATGACAACTCAATTAAATCTCGAATTACTTTCTTGAATTTTCTTTTATATTTTCATATTTGACTCATCTAAAGCAAGATTGAATAAGTACACGCATCTCAGTAGACGATCCGTATTCATTAACGAGCTACGTCTGTTAGTGTATATGCCCTAGGGGCCATTATTGTATCATACTAGTTTGTATATTACTTAATAGAAGTTTGGGATATTCACATGTATATAACAGTCTTGCTTAACATGGTAGTATGCTACTTGGTTTTTTCTATCTTAATATGTGAGTATACGTATTGATAGAGCTCTTAGGATCTTGCTTGACTACCAGCGTTGTGATGGCAGTCACACTAGTGGGGGCTGGGTAGTCTACAAGCATATCCTTATTCAGGTCCCTAGTCGTAGGATTATCGAGACAGGGCATCGATACTCCGAAGTAGACTAGTGTGTACGCTTCTCATCCCAGTTGGGGAGATGGTCTGTCCCACAGCCGTCAGTACGTCGTACTGGAGATAGTATGCAGGTGCTCGTTAGGTTACGGGTACACCGGACAGGACTCACAGGGAACTGTTGGTTGGTTTTATACCAGTCGTCAGTTAACAGTTCCCAGGTGACATGAGTACAGCATAGTCCGCAGACTTGACACTGCTACTTCGCCTCGAGTGTGTCCCACTGTTCTTAGATTGCTACCCTACCACGGCTCAAAGGAGTCGTGCAAACAGGTAGCAGTTGGGTGCAGTCCCGAGCACTTGGAGGCAGTGGCGGTTAGACAGGATTCGTCTCTCCCGGTATTGGGAGTTGATATCGCGCTGTGTCAGAGAGTCATTACGCAAAGTCCCTGGCCAGGGCAAGCGAGATTTGCTGGTAGGTTCCAGTAGTTTCTCAGGGTGTAATGGGCTTCACTCCGACACGACTTATACCGCTATTAGGGGACTGACGCTTGCCGCCCCCTAGGCCCGATATGCGATAGTCTTAGACGAACAGACCGGACTGTACGGAGATTGTCACATCAGACTCAGTAGGAGTTCTGATGGGTTTCCTCATCGGCCTTCTTATCGACATCTACCCGGGGACCATTACGTACAGCTAGTGCCGCTTGCGGTCTGTGGTTAAACCCACTGCCAGCGTAGTAGTCGAGTCTCTAGAGTCCCACACAGAGAGTTTCCCTACTACAGGCGAAACGATATAGAGGTCGTATGGTTTTACGACAAGGGTTCGGACGCATACGTGTGTTTACTCACGTACGACATCCGGACAGTTTTTACTAGCCGGCATTGGTTTAAGCCAGTTTCTAGTATCCGGTTATTGGATTTATACAGTCTAAAGTTTTTCTGTGTTTTCACGGATAGGAAGGGCGTTCTCGTAATTACGCGAGAAGCTTCTAGAAGATGGTGACTTGGGGGTTAAGGTGGCATATGCATTAAATGAGATTACTGAGTCATTTAAGTGATTCATCCATGTCATTAATGCATCATAAATGATTAATGACTCATGGAGATGAATCACCCTCTTGTATTTATGAAGCATGATTATTAATCCTTTATTTTCTTTTATTGGATAAATGATAATGCTTGATATATATTATGATAGCTCATTATCTCATCTCATTCTCTTGCTCACTTTCTCTCTCCTCAAGCTCTCCCTCTTCAAACCCTAATCCTCCCCTCTCATGTGTTGAGACCAAGGATTAGAATAGACTACTTAATCCTTAACCATTCTCTATATCACCTAGGTTACTTAGATTAGCGATTTAAGAAACCTAGTTACCTCAAGTTAGAGGTGAAGCTTGTAGTATAGCTCTCGGGTGGATCATCTACTACATAGAGAAGGCCGGAGAGGACGTGGAGAACGGAAAGATGAAGGACACGGTTCTTTAGGTATAATCACTTATCATAGTAGTTAACTCTTCTATGGTTTCTTGTTAGTTATTTTTTAAGCAAAGATTCTCGGTTAGTCAATGTTTACGCCTAAAACAAGATCGTTTTTCATTATTCCGCCTCTCCGCAAGTCGTGGGGTGTTGTACATCGACTTACAGTGGTATCAGAGCCTCGCTAAACAATAATTAACTCATTAGCAAAGTCGTATGAATTTCGAACGCAAAACGAACCAGAAAACGACATCGATATCACAAGTTTCTGTCGAATTTAAAACAGGCTCTAAAAATTTTTCAGGTTGCTGCAGTATAACCTACAGAGAATTGTAAGAACACTGGTGAAAAATGGGTTCCTGAATCGGCCATACAGCCGCGGAACCGCGGCCGATCCCACCGATCCGCCGCGGATCCGCGGCCGAGTTGGGGCCGATTCAACCCAATTTCTACCAGTAACTCTTCTGTGATATTTGTGTATTTTCTGGAATGTTTATTTTCTGCTCAAGTCTCAGGTGCACAGAGAAGTTTTGGGAGTAGAATCTGATATGTTTGCTCGATCGAAATTATACGAAGTTTGCTAATTTGATTATATCTGTGTTTGTATAATGTGTTCGTAAACCTCCCCTAACTGCTAGTATGTCGGTTGGCAGGGGGTTGCACATTTCTGTAATGGTTTTTACTGTTTGTGGTTGTGAACTGTATTGGACTGTTGTGATGTTTAGCCGGGGTTTGAGATGGGTTGTTATATTCATTCATTCAATGTAATTGTAATATGTTGTAATATTATTTTGCGGGGCGCATCCAGGTTGCGGTTGTAGCCACCGTTGTATTATTTCATTTTACTGTTTTTGCTCCTAGGATAGACTCAAGATGGGGTGCACAAACTACCGGGTACTTTGAAGTGTTTAGTGGCCTACTCACTTTGTTGAGGGAGACCGCTTCACTTCGGGTATTCGACGGGTAGTTTGCCGTACCCGTAGGGGTCTACGGTGGGGTAATGGCTATTCATCACAACTGTGTAATCCGTCTTTTGTTGCAGGCTCTAAACAAACACGGATTGCTTGCAAATCCAATAAAGTTCATATGAGATCTGGAATGCCTATTATTGCGTCAGACGAATGTACAATATCTATATATGATAGCTATTTAGACGTCACTTATGTTTTACACCCGCGCTAGCCCAGCCCCCGCTCTGCCGTTAGTTAAGTAACCTAACGGGTGATGACGGGACCCAGTGGCGAATGCGGATGGCATAAGAGGACGTTGTATTTTCGTTGTTTTCTGCAATGATAGGTTAATGATGGGACGCATTATTTATAATGAAAATAAAATAAACCAAAAAGTTGAATCGTTGGAACAATTTAAAAGAAACCACTCGGTTATTTTAAAACAGATGATATTTTTAATTGCGGAGCTTTAACCACTCCTTTTAAAATCTATCAGGTTCCTTCGGTCATATCAAGTTCACTACGTTCACGGTTTCGCCAAAACCATTCGTAGCCCTCCGTCATTTCATTTGGGTATTCAGTAGTATTCAAGCTATGCATTTTGGCCAAAGTCAAGGCATAGTGTTTGGTAGCTGCTGGGTATTCATTTGTTGCATAGATAGATGAGTTAGTTTGGGACAGTCGTATTATCATTTGACCAAAGTCAGGGGTATGTATGGATGGGTTCAAATTGACAAGATAATGACGGGTAGAACTTGACATGTGACTTATGACATTTTGACCAAAGCCAAGGTCATAAGAGCATGGGGCTATATCGGGAATTTCTAAAGAAACTGAAATTTGCAAAGAGATGCATACCATTTGGAGTTTGATGAATGTTGGTAGGATTCCTTCAACATTATCATACAATGATATTTGGATCCCGATCCTACTGTGAGTATATGCTACTCATCAGGATATTCGTCACTTAACGATCAATGCTATAAACCAAGTAGGTGTCAAGAAAGGTGTCAGCGGGGTTACGCCCCCAGAGAAAAGAGGTTATTTAATTAAGGAACTTCGCGAAAGCGTTGGAAAACCTCCCTCGAAGTACCGACACCAGCCTGGCTGAACGGTTAAGTAAGTATTGTACAGTGAGAATAGTCCTGGCTAATTCTTCTTTTATGGTTTGAGGAAGGATTCGAGAAACAGTGGGAGCCATCCAGTTTAGATAAATTAAAAACCACTCTAAACTTGCAAGAGCATCATGCTAAAGAGTTTTCTTCTCTCTCTCCTAATTGCAGCGACCCTGAAAATGACTGGACTTAAGTTACTTTTAGAGAAAAATATACTGACAGGGCCAAACTATAAAGATTGGCTGCGGAATGTCAAAATGGCTTTGACCTATGACAAATTGGGGTACGTCCTCACCGCTAAGGCACCTGCAGTCCCAGGTCCCAAATCCAGTAATGAGGATGAGGAAATCCGCAAAAACCTGGGAGTATGATTGCGCGAAGGCCAACTGCATCGTGCTTGCCTCGATGAACAATGAACATCAGAGGAGGCACGAGGATATGGAACTAGATACCATATTTCTCCATACAAAGGAACTTTATGGAGAGCAATCTCGTATAGCAAGATACGAGACTTCTAAGAACTTGTTTCGAGCGAGGTTGGCCGTCGGGTCATCGGTAGGAGAACATGTCCTAAAGATGATCGGCTATATAGAAGAGCTCGCAGACCTTGGGACGACTTTGGATAATGAGCTCTATACAGACCTTATTCTCCAGTCCCTTCCTTCCACCTACGCTCAGTTTATTCTGAACTTCAACATTCAAAGAAAAGAAGTTGAACTTCCGGAACTCCTTAACATGTTGAGGAGTGCAGAGGGCACCTTGCAGAAGGCAAGGGAAACACCCGCTATGTTTGTTAGCAGTGCTTCTTCTTCCGGGTCCAAGGCTAGGGCCAAAGGAAGGAAAAAGAAGGCCGCCACCAAACCTAGAGGAGGTGTAAGTAAGGTGGGAGGGAAGGGAAAGAAAAAGTTTGCGGTACCGGTAGTGGCCCAGGATGAATGCTTCCATTGTCACAGGAAAGGGCACTGGAAGAAGGATTGCAAGGCGTGGAACGCTAAGAACCAGGAACCGAAGCAAGCTGTGGCTTCGACTTCAGGTGTGTTTGTAATTGAGAATTGTCTGTCAATCAACTCTACTTCCTGGGTATTGGATACCGGATCAGGATCTCATATTTGCAATTCATTGCAGGCACTGAGAAACCGTAGAGTGCTGAAGGATGGTGATATGACCCTGATGGTTGCTAACGGAGCTAGCGTGGGAGCTGTGTCCGTAGGGGATTATCACCTGGGATTGACGAGTGGACACATTTTGGTTTTACATAACTGTTTTTGTGTACCCAGCTTAACGTGTAATATCATATCTGTTTCCTTGTTATCAAATAAAGGTTATGATTTCACGTTTGTAAGTGATGTTGTTAACATCCACCTTAATCATAGTTTGATTGGGTCCGGTACACTGGATAACGGTATATATGTGTTAAACCAACTCCAAATTTTCAATGTCCAGAACGCACTAAAAAGAAAGTCTCCAGATTTTAATAAATCTTTCTTATGGCATTGTAGACTGGGTCACATCAATGAGAGAAGGTTGACTAAGTTACATAGAGAAGGATATTTGGACTTATTCGAATATCAAACTTATGCCACTTATCAATCTTGTCTCAAAGGAATGATGACAAAGACTCCATTTACTGGACATGGAGTAAGAGCGAGCGAGCTCTTAGGACTCATACACAGCGATGTATGCGGTCCAATGTCTACACATGCAAGAGGTGGTTTTTCCTATTTCATTACTTTCACGGATGATTACTCAAGGTACGGATTCATTTATCTGATGAAACATAAATCCGAGGCTTTTGAGAAATTCCAAGAGTATAAGAATGAAGTAGAAAACCAAACCGGCAAAAGTATCAAGACACTAAGATCTGATCGAGGTGGTGAATACTTAAGTGCCGAGTTACTAGGTTACCTAAAAGAGAAAGGAATTCTCTCTCAGCTTACTCCTCCATACACTCCACAGCATAACGGTGTATCGGAGAGACGGAATCGAACCTTATTGGATATGGTACGATCCATGATGAGTAATGCCGAGTTACCGCGATCCTTTTGGGGTTATGCGCTAGATTCAGCGGCATATCTTCTGAACAGGGCTCCTACCAAGACTGTGCCTACCACCCCCATAACAGATATGGAGTGGGAAGAAACCCCATCTTTAGCATATGAAGATTTGGGGATGTCCAGCTTTTGTTAAAAAGCAGCATGTGGACAAGCTCGAGGCACGATCAGTAAAGTGTAAGTTTGTGGGATATCCAAAGAACTCCAAGGGATATTATTTCTATTACGCAGAGGAACAAAAGGTTTTTGTTTCTCGTAATGCCCATTTTCTAGAACATCAGTTTTTAGAAAAGGAAATAAGTGGGAGCGAAATAGAACTGGAAGAAATTCCAGAACCACAAACTACTGCTGAAAGTTTTGTAGAACCAGTAGTTCAAGAAGAACAGGACATTCCCGCACCCCTCCGCAGGAGTAGTTGGCCATCTCATCCGCCTGAGAGATACTACGGTTTTCTCATAGATGGGGATAGAGAGGATTGCATCATAGATGATGATGAACCTACTAGCTTCCAGCAGGCCATCCAGAGCGGCGACTCGGTACGATGGCTATATGCAATGCAGACCAAAATGGAGTCTATGTACACCAACAAAGTATGGACTTTGGACTTTGTCCAGATGGGGTAAAACCCATAGGATGCAAATGGATCTTCAAGAAAAAGATTGGTGTAGATGGACAGGTGGAAACCTATAAGGCTAGACTTGTTGCAAAGGGTTTTCGTCAAAGACCTGGTTTGGACTATGACGAAACCTTTTCTCCAGTGGCTATGCTCAAATTCATTCGGGTCCTTCTTGCTATTGCTGCCTTCCATGATTATGAAATCTGGCAGATGGATGTAAAGACGGATTTTCTGAATGGAAATTTAGAAGAGTGCGTCTATATGGATCAGCCAGAGGGTTTCAATCAGAGTGGGAGCAGCGGGAAAGTATGCAAGTTGCTTAAATCCATTTATGGATTAAAGCAGGCATCGCGGAGTTGGAACATCTGTTTTGATGAAACGGTCAAAGAATATGACTTTATCAAAAATCCAGATGAACCATGTATATATAGTAAAGTTGTAGCAAGAACTGTCGTATTCCTCGTCTTGTACGTGGATGACATTCTATTGATAGGAAATGACATTCCTATGCCACAATCTGTCAAAGGATTCTTGTCACACAGGTTCTCCATGAAAGACCTGGGTGATGCCTCTTACATTCTGGGGATCCGGATCTATCGTGATAGATCCAAGAGGATGTTGGGACTTTCGCAGTCCAGGTATATCGACACTGTACTGAAAAGATTCAGTATGGAAGATTCTAAGCGCGGTAATCTACCGGCTTGTCACGGAATCACCTTATCCAAAGAGATGTCTCCCAAGACTGATTTGGAAAGGGAACGCATGTCTATTATACCCTACGCTTCTGCGGTAGGCTCTATAATGTATGCGATGTTGTGCACCAGACCAGATGTAGCTTACGCACTAAGCGTGGTAAGACGGTATCAGTCAGACCCAGGGGAGAAGTACTGGATAGCAGTAAAGAACATTCTCAAGTACCTGAGGAGGACTAAGGAGATGTTCTTGGTTTACGGCGGAAAATACCTCAGGATGGAGGCCTATGCTGATTCTGGCTTCCAGAGTGATAAGGACGATTCCAAGTCCATGTCAGGTTATGTCTTTACCCTCAATGGAGGGGCGGTGTGCTGGAAGAGCTCTAAGCAGGACACCGTTGCTGACTCGACGATGGAAGCGGGGTATATAGCTGCTTGCGATGCCGCAAAAGAAGCGGTCTGGATGAAGAAGTTCCTAACAGAACTTCAGGTGGTTCCTACCATTGTTGATCCAATACCTCTGTATTGCGACAACAACGGAGCTATAGCTTTAGTGAAGGAACCAAGGTCCCATCAAAAGTCCAGACACATCTTAAGGCGGTATCACCTGATCAGGGAGATCATTGATCGTCAGGAGATCGAGGTTCGGAGAGTTGCTACTGAAGAGAACATTGCTGATCCATTCACAAAGGCCCTACCTCAGATTTAGTTCGAGAGGCTACTCGAGATCATCGGTCTTCGATATGCCAGTACATGGCCCTAGTGCAAGTGGAAGATTATTAGTGTATATGCCCTATGGGCCATTATTGTATCATACTAGTTTGTATATTACTTAATGGAAGCTTAGGATATTCACATGTATATAACAGTCTTGCTTAACATGGTACTATGCTACTTGGTTTTTTCTATCTTAATATATGAGTATACGTATTGATAGAGCTCTTAGGATCTTGCTTGACTACCAGTGTTGTGATGGCAGTCACACTAGTGGGGGCTGGGTAGTCTACAAGCACATCCTTATTCAGGTCCCTAGTCGTAGGATTATCGAGACATGGCATCGATACTCCGGAGTAGACTAGTGTGTACGCTTCTCATCCCAGTTGGGGAGATGGTCTGTCCCACAGCCGTCAGTACGTCGTTCTGGAGATAGTATGCAGGTGCTCGTTAGGTTACGGGTACACCGGACAGGACTCACAGGGAAATGTTAGTTGGTTTTATACCGTCGTCAGTTAACAGTTCCCAGGTGACATGAGTACAGCATAGTCCGCAGAATTGACACTGCTACTTCGTCTTGAGTGTATCCCATTGTTCTTAGATTGCTACCCTACCACGGCTCAAAGGAGTCGTGCAAACAGGTAGCAGTTGGGTGCAGTCCCGAGCACTTGGAGGCAGTGGCGGTTAGACAGGATTCGTCTCTCCCGGTATTGGGAGTTGATATCGCGCTGTGTCAGAGAGCCATTACGCAAAGTCCCTGGCCAGGGCAAGCGAGATTTGCTGGTAGGTTCCAGTAGTTTCTCAGGGTGTAATGGGCTTCACTCCGACACGACTTATACCGCTATTAGGGGACTGACGCTTGCCGCCCCTAGGCCCGATATGCGATAGTCTTAGACGAACAGACCGGACTGTACGAAGATTGTCACATCTGACTCAGTAGGAGTTCGGATGGGTTTCCTCATCGGCCTTCTTATCAACATCTACCTGGGGACCGTTACGTACAGCTAGTGCCGCTTGCGGTCTGTGGTTAAACCCACTGCCAGTGTAGTAGTCGAGTCTCTAGAGTCCCACACAGAGAGTTTCCCTACTCCAGGCGAAACGATATAGAGGTCGTATGGTTTTACAACAAGGGTTCGGACGCATATGTTTACGCACGTACGACATCCGGACAGTTTTTACTAGCCGGCTTTGGTTTAAGCCAGTTTCTAGTATCCGGTTATTGGATTTAAACAGTCTAAAGTTTTTCCGTGTTTTCACGGATAGGAGGGGCGTTCTCGTAATTATGCGAGAAGCTTCTAGAAGATGGTGACTTGGGGGTTAAGGTGACATATGCATTAAATGAGATTAGTGAGTCATTTGAGTGATTCATCCATGTCATTAATGCATCATAAATGATTAATGACTCATGGAGATGAATCACCCTCTTGTATTTATGAAGCATGATTATTAATCCTTTATTTTCTTTTATTGGATAAATGATAATGCTTGATATATATTATGATAGCTCATTATCTCATCTCATTCTCTTGCTCACTTTCTCTCTCCTCAAGCTCTCCCTCTTCAAACCCTAATCCTCCGCTCTCATGTGTTGAGAACAAGGATTAGAATAGACTACTTAATCCTTAACCATTCTCTATATCACCTAGGTTACTTAGATTAGCGATTTAAGAAACCTAGTTACCTCAAGTTAGAGGTGAAGCTTGTAGTATAGCTCTCGGGTGGATCATCTATTACATAGAGAAGGCCGGAGAGGACGTGGAGAACGGAAAGACGAAGGACACGGTTCTTTAGGTATAATCACTTATCATAGTAGTTAACTCTTCTATGGTTTCTTGTTAGTTATTGTTTAAGCAAAGATTCTCGGTTAGTCGATGTTTACGCCTAAAACAAGATCGTTTTTCATTATTCCGCCTCCCCGCAAGTCGTGGGGTGTTGTACATCGACTTACAATGTCGACACTGTTAATTGATTGCGGTTATAAATTCTTTGGTTGTGATTACATTTCAAAACACGATCCGAAATTCTAGATCAATCAGTGTGTTTGTTTTATTTTTGGTGGCCCGTGGATTGTATATGGAGACTAATTTATATTGTCGCCCATAGGGCGTGGATTAGTCCAAATCCGTATATTCTTAGATTTAGGTTTGGGTTGATTTAAGAATCGTTAATCTCGTTTGAGATTAAAATCAACTTAAATATTTGTTAAGGATACGTTAGTCCGATCTTGGACTAAGATCTACTTAACGGGGGTTTATGATCATTTCGATCCAACAAAAGAGCATTTGGGCTCTATCATTTTAGTTTAGGGACGTTACGTGCATGGTTCCGTAGGGCGGCAGTAAGGTTTCAGGAGGTATCGTCCCTGCCAATTTAAAAAATTTGCCGTACTAAAGAACCCTAACCCTAGAATCTTAACTAGAGATTTAGACGAACTAGCAATGCAAATAACTTTATATCTAAGTGAATGAGGAATACAACCTTTGTAGACCGATCCTTCACTTCTAAAGATCCGTGTAGTAGTCCCTTCGCTCCAAGTAGTGAACATCCGAACTCTAGTAAGGGTTCACATGAAGAAATGAACAAGCTTGCTCGAAATCTTCGAGGCCGAAGATGATCTACGTCGAGGAGACTCAAGCTCATGCTAACCCTTCACTAATGGTAGATTAGTGAAGCAAACACCCTAAACTAAATGGCTAATATAGTAGAGGATGATGAAGTAGGAATTTTGCTCACTTTAGATTTATTTTTCTCACAATATTTCTTCACCATTTTAAAAGATAGAAAGCTTTCTCATGAGGAAGAAGAAGATGAAGTGGAGATGAGAATGAAACTCATGAGGTGAGAATAGTAACAATGTGTGAGTTAATGTCATACACTAACTCATGTAGAGAATAAACCATGCCTAATAATGGTTAGGTTAATAAATATCTACAAGTAAAACAAAATTAGTGGACTTGGTCAATGGTTCCACAAGCTTCAACCATGTGACTAATTACCAACTAATTTGATTTACTTTAAACAAACAAAACCCTCACATTATTATAAACATGGTGTAAGTCTTATATACCCATGTCACATGTGGCATCAAGCATGACACAAAATTTGTACATTAATATATATCACATATATACTATATGCACACAAGTGAGAAAAAGAAATGTTTAAGTGAGCTAATATTAGTTAATGTAAATTAATATATCACATATATAATTATACATTAAATTATTAAATCAACACTTGATTTAATAATCCGGCTATATCACATACAACCGGCTAATATCAAATGTATCAACTTATCGAATCAACACTTGATCCAGTAACCCGGCTATATCTTATATAACCGACCGATATCACATATCGCGAGAATAGAATATGGTATCACATACGCGTATTAATTTCAGTCCCGCACATATCACATATGTGCTCCTACTTCGTTTCGCATGAACCAGGTAACCTCTGTGTAGGACTCTAAAGACTCGTCAATATGCCGGTAGTAGGTGATGATCATATCAAATACCCATAAGCCGCAAGCGGTCTGCTGAACGTAACGGCCACCCGGGTATTAAGCGATCAGAATATCAACAAGCAAGCCTGCTCATAATCCTGCGAATCCAATCAGTAACACTACCATACAATCCGGTCTCTTCGTCATATATTTCGCATATCACAGCCTGGGGGTGGTAAACGTCAGACCCCAATAGCCTGATAAGTCATGCTGATGTGAGGCTCATAACGGTTCGAGAAACTACTGATAACACTTACCAGTAGATCTCAGCAACCCTGGCCAGAGATTTCCTGTTATGGCCAATCAAGCATAGTGCAACATCAACCCCCAATATCGGGAGAGACGAATCCCCTCCTATCGCTCATTGCCTCCATGTGACTCGGGACTGTACCCAAAAACCACCATTTTGCATGATCTCTTGAACGTGGTAAAGTGGAAATCAAAGCACAGTGGGAATCACACAAGACTCTATGACGATCTTGGGTCGACAGACTAACCTGTACCAGTGTCACCAGAGAACTGCTATCTGACGATAGGTATAATACCATCTAGGAGTTCTCGGCGAGTCCGTCCAGTGTACCCAGTGTCCACTGAGCACCCGTATACCTTCTTTGATGTCAAACACTAATGGATGTGGGATCATCCATCGCCCATCATTTGGGTCAAGAAGAGCATACACTAGTCTACTCTGGAGTATCGATGCCCTGTCTCGATACTCCTACGACTAGGAACTATTGAAAGATGTACTTACCGACTACCTCTGCCCCACTAGTATGATCCGCATCATAATCCTAGTAGTCTAGTACTCATCCTAAGGGCTTTATCAACATGTAATAGAGATACAGTTAGTGTACATGTTAAGATAAAGAGCAACCAGATAGCATACTATCATGTCGAGCAAGACAGTCCTCCCTATATATGTCCAAGCATCCACTATAATATACATCACATGCATAATAATGGCCTCTAGGGCATACATATAACTAACAATCTCCCACTTGCACTAAGGCCATTTGTTGTAGTGTCTTATACCCAACGCCCCGATAACAGCCTCTCTAGGATAGGCCTCTGTGAGTGGATCCGCCATGTTATCCTTCGCGTCAACTCTCCTAATATCGATCCCTTGGAGATCAACCATCTCCCTGATCAGGTGATACTGTCCTCGGAATATGTCTGGAATGCTGATTGGACCTGCATTCCTAGGCCAAAGCCATAACTCCATTGTTGTCATAATAACAATTATTGGACGCTCAATGGTAGGAATCTTGTTCATCTCATGAACAAGAAATGTCCAGACAACCAGTTTGGTAGTATCGTTGGTAGCGATGTATTCAGCCTTTATCGTCTAGATTGCCATGGTATCTAGCTTGGAACTCTTCCAACATACCGTCCCTCCACTGAGGGTAAAGAAAAAGCCCGAGACTGACTTTCAGTCGACCTTATCACTCCGGAAGCCCGAATTGGTAAAGGACTCCCACTGGAGTTCACCGTTACCAAAACCCTAAGAACATTTCTTCAGTGCTTCTCAAGTACTTAAGAATGTCCTTCACAGCTATCCAGTGATTCTCTCAAGATCCGATTGATTCCTGATCACTACACCTAATGAGTTAGCTACATCTGGTCTGGTACATAACATCGCATACATGATAGAGCCTACTGCCGAAGCATAGGGTATCCCTTGCATGCGAGCTCTCTACAAATCAGTCTCGGGAGACATCTTTTTGGAGAGAGTGATTCATGAGTAAGTGGGCGAACCACCACGCTTAGAATCCTCCATACTAAACCCCTTTAGTATGGTGTTAATGTACCTGGATTTGGGACACTCCCAACATCCAGTTAGATCTATCACCATAGATCATAACCCACAAGATCTAGTAGGTATCATCTAGATCTTCCATGGAGAATCCTCATGATAAGAGGAGCTTGACCGAGTGTAGCATATGAAACCATTTCCTATCAAGAGTATGTTATCTATGTACAATACGTGTAAGACAACCTCACTCTCTACAACTTTCTTGTATATACAAGGTTCATCTACCATTTTGATGAAGTCAAACTCTTTGACTGCCACATCAAAACAGATGTTCCAACTCCGCGATGCTTTACTTTAATCCTGATGGACTTAAGCATAGCTTTGAAAGTCTCAACTTTTCCATTTACACCAAGAATCTTCTCAAGATCTATTTGCTCCCTATGGGTTTTACCCCTTCAGGTGCAACAATCAAAGTCGCACTTTGTTGGTGTACATGGATTCCATCTTTGATCGCATAGAATCCAGCTATTTCACAAAGTCTCCGCTTGTGATGACCTGTATGAACCTAGTTAGGCCATCATCTACCATGATGCAATCCTTGCTCACACTGTCACCGAGAAGACCGTAGTATCTCTCAAGTGGATAAGGAACCCTACCAGATTTGCGGAGAGGCTGAGGTCATTGGAGACTAGATTAGTCGAAATTGCGTTTTTTCCCTTTGGTTTCACCAAATCATCAGCTGTTAGTTTGTCTAGCTGGAACTTCTTCCAGTTCTACCTCATGTCCACAAATTTCTTCACAAGAAATTCCTTTTCTAAAAAGGTGGAATGCTGAGAAACAAAACACCTTTTGCTCCTCAGTTTGGTAGAAGATATACCCTCGCTAATGTTCGGGATATCCAACAAACTTACAGAACTGACCCTGCCTCGAGTTTGTCCGTATTTTGCTTTTCAACATAGGCCGGACAACCCCATATCTTAACTCGTTTAAGACATGGTCTTTTCCCATACCATATCGCATATGGAGTGGTAGGCACTGATTTGGATGGAACCCTATTCAATAGGTATGCAGCTTCTCAAGTGCATAACTCCAAAAGGAAACATGTAACTCAGCAGTACTCATCATAGAGCGCGCCATATCTTATAGGGTGCGATACCTCCGTCTTGATACACCGTTGTGCTGTGGTGTACTCGAAGGAGTAAGCTGAGAGAGAATCACATTCTCTTTTAAATAATTCAGGAACACCATGCCCAAGTATTTTCCTCCTCGATCACATCGAAGGACTTTGATACTTCTACCCATCTGGTTCTCAACTTCAATCTTATATTCCTTGAATTTCTCAAAAGTTTCAGACTCGTGTTTCACCAGGAACACATGTCCGAATCTTGAGAAATCATCGATGAATGTAATGAAGTACAAAGAACCAACCCTGGCATTTGTAGACATAGGACCGTATACATCATCATGTATCTGACCCAGAGTTCAGTAACTCATTCTCTGTTTCCAGTAAATGGAGTATTGGTCATTTTACTTTTGAGACAAGACTGGCAAGTATCATAAGATGAAAAATTCGAACAGATTCAAATATTCATCCTTATGTAACTTAGCTAGTCGTGTCGCATTGATATGACCCAGTCTATAATGCCATAAGAAGGATTCATTCATTTCTGAACTACTCCTCTTGTGTGTGTTCTATATACTTTGAACTGTGGTTTGATTTAGAACGTATATGCCATTACATAACGCGCCTGATCCAATCAACTCTTGATTAAGGAAAATGTCCACAACATCATCTATCAATACAAAATTATAACCTTCTTTAACTTATTAAAGAAACCGATGTAATGTTTTATATCTGGTTCAGTATGTAATAACATTCGTTCGGAATCAATGTATTAATACAAGGTGATATTTGCCAACTGATTTGGCTGCAACACTTGCACCATTCTCTACACTTAGAGACTTATCACCCATTCCCAGTTCTCTACCTTTCTGTAGCCCATGTAACATATTTCATATGCGGGATCCTGATCCGGTATCACATACCCAGAACGTAGAGGATACTGAGAAACAGTTCTCGGTAATGAACACACCCGAAGAAGATGCATCAACATGCACTTTCTTCGATTGGGACGTGTGGAAATCCGGATATTCCCCTATTTCCTGCTTGGACTTATAAAAATTATAAGATAGAGCGGAACCAACGTTCCCCAACTCAGTATAATAAGCAGGTTCGGTCAATACATCCATATTATTATTATCTTGATTAAGACGTGACATGGTCACTACCAGGAGAGAGAGAGAGAAGAAAACACTCTGCGTGCGCTCTAGCAAGATCAGATTGGTTATTATTTTATCTAATCAGGATGGCTCTCACTGTTTTTATCAAATCTTCCTTCAAACCCTAAAATGTAAGACTAGCCGGGATTAATTACACCCTATAAGTTCGCCAATCTTTTGTCCAGGCCAGTGTCAGTACTTTGAGAGAGGTTCCCCATGCTTTCGCACGGACCTAATAAAAATAAACCTCGTTTTCCCATGGGCGTAACCCCGTTAACACTTTCTAGATACCTACTTTGATTGGCTAATTATAATGTGTAAAACTCTCTCAGGAGTAACTCTTACTCGCAGTGGGTATCAGGATCCAACTATCTCATAGAAGGTATGCAATCTCATTACAAATTTCAACACTTGAAATTCCCGATAATACTCTGCCCCTAGCGTCCTATGACCATGATGAAAGCCAACAAACCATAGTCTGCTAGTCAAGTTCAACCCGTATATTTTATGATTGAATTAAACCCACCCGCACGACCCTTGAAGAAAGCCAACAAAGTCGTACGACTACCCTAATCCAATCGCATCACATGCTTAAGCAGATAAGCACTAATCAGCTACCGCACACTACACCTTGACGAAAGCCAACAAACGTAGCATGAATACTAAATACTACTTATTTGAAATGACGGAGGGCTATGACAGGTTTTTAAGAAAACCCTTTCCGTAATGAACTTGATATCGTTGTAGAATCGAGTGATTTTGAAAATGAGTATTTTTGAGGCTTTTACTAGTTTTGCTAAAGAGGCCACTCCCGGTGAAGGGATCTCGGCTCTTTCCTCATTGAATGAGGTGCTGGATATTTCACAAATACCACTATGCAAAGCATGAACTAAAAAAGCAATCGAAAGACAAAACCGAGTGGGTTGTAGCATCTACTAGTTTCGCTGAAGAGGTCTCTCCCGGTGAAGGGATCTCGGCTCTTTCCTTATCGAATAAGGTATTGGATATTCTATAAGGAATACTGCTATGCAAAGCAAGAACTAGAGCTACCAATTTTAAAACAAGTTTCTACAACATCTTTAGGTTTCTTTTCTTTCATTAATCTCATTAATGAAGTCCCATCAATTATGCTTCCTAAGCATCACAAAAGAAACAAAAGCGGCAATATTTATTATATATCATATATATAATATAAGCATTCGTCTCAGAGTATATAAAATGATCACATCACAGAATATCAGCAGCAGAAGAACACATATGAAATATTGGATATACTAAGAATTCCGTGTTTTAATTAAACCAATAAAAAACGCGGATACCACAGTCGTGATGAATAGCCAAACCCACATCCCTAGACCCCTACGAGAGCGGTAAGCAACCCTACCAATTCTAGAGTTAGGATACCCAGACTCGACTCCTTGAGATGGTCTCCTACTGGACCCTAGAACCCGGTTACTTGTGCTCTCCTCCTTGGGTCTATCCTAATACGGAAATGTAAATAATATACATCAATGGTGACATCATCCTCAACCCGGAAGTGCCCCAATAAAAGAATATTACATACAAGCTTTTATATGAATGAAAATGAAAAACTCTCATCTCACATAAAAAAAACCCGGCTATTCAAAACACGACGATCCAATATAACATATCACAGCAACACATAACATCACATGTCATCAACGTAAGTAAATATGCGTATCCCAATTGTCGTTGACATATAGCAATGAAACCGGCGATACACCACATATTACACTTACGGTCCCAGAAAAAAAGTGAAAAACTACAACAATTGGAATCCGCAACCATCTTAGACATCATAAACCCAATGTATAACATACTTTGGATTTCACGCCCAACCAAATGAATTCCTTAGACATCACATGCCTAACAATTATAAACCCCCCATTTTAGTCTCGATATTGAAAACACTTTCCAATAACTTGTTGGGTAATTTAACAAGATTCCCGATAACCTGATCAAATGCTCGTCGGAAACTTTAGTAGACGGTCGCACCCCTGATGCCGTCGACGAAGTGCACTAAGGCGGAACACCGCGGCTGCGAGCACCCGAACGGATACTTTTGGCGACGGGGTTCTCCTACAGTCACTTGGTCGGGGCTATGGGGCATGGCTATCTAGTAAGGTTTCCCGGCGAGTATCCACGTACACTAAGTAATTGCGACGGACTTTTGATCCTCATCAAAATTCCGTGGCAACCGATCAAATGAGACTAAACTGTTAGATTTATAAAATTCAAACTAGTTATCACATAACTAATTATGTGGATTCCAAATATTGTATCACAATCCAGATAGCTAGATGACGTTAAACTTTTCGATCGAATAAGCAAACACCCAAAATTTCCTAAAGAGCTCAACACTTGAGCGGAGTTTAAAAAGTACCCAGAACATGCCACAACACCTATGGACCATCCGTAGAAGGGCCGACCCATGCCTCACTCATGTCGCCGTGGAACTGCAGCAAACTCTAGGGTATGACCGCGGTTCCGCTATCCAAAAAGTCGAGTTTGGGTATCGTTCTTCTAGAGGGTCCACAGAATCGCTTGCATGATTTTCTGAAGATTTTAAACTTGGAAAAATCCAACTTTTGGAAAATTTCCAGCGAGGGAAAATATAGGTTATTGATATCCGTTCGAACTTTTTAACGTCGTCTAAATAACCCGAAAAAATATTAGAATTACGACTACGAAACACTCTGAATTGCCTTTACAGAAAGATAACATCACATGCAATCTTAACAAAAACAAGAAACACCAGGAACACCAAAACCCAGAGCCTGGAACACAACAAAAATTTGAAGCCCAAACTGCATTTTTGGACCGGCCTGCTCTGATTTCATGCCTATGTGGCCGGCCATTTTCCGATCAATTTGCTTCAAATTTCAATGGTGTTCATGTTATATCACATACAACATTCTGCAGTTGCTTAAAAAAATTTTAGAGGCCATTTAAAAAACGACAGAAACTAGGTTTTAACATTGCAAGTTTCGGAGTAGTTTCGGTTTCGAAATCTAACAAACATCGTCTAATTTTCTAGCTTGGCTTTGATACCACTGCAGGGTTCCGGAGGACGGCAATAAGGTTTCGGGAGGCATCGTCCATGCCAATTTCAAAAATTTGCCGTACTAATGAACCCTAACCCTAGAATCTTATTTAGAGATTTAGACGAACTAGCAATACAAACAACTTTACATCTAAGTGAATGAGGAATAAAATCTTTGTAGACCGGTCCTTCACTTCTAAAGCTCCGTGTAGTAGTACCTTCGCTCCAAGTAGTGAACACCCGAACTCTAGTTTCACATGAATAAATGAACAAGCTTGCTCGAAGTATTCGAGGCTGAAGATGATCTACGTCGAGGAGACTCAAGCTCATGCTAACTCTTCACTAATGGTAGATTAGTGAAGCAAACACCCTAAACTAAATGGATAATATAGTAGAGGATGAAGTAGGAATTTTGCTCATTTTAGATTTATTTTTCTCACAATATTTCTTCACCATTTTAAAAGCTAAAAAGCTTTCTCATGAAGAAGAAGAAGATGAAGTGGAGATGCTTATGAAACTCATGAGGTGAGAATAGCAACCATGGGTGAGTTAGTGTCATACACTAACTCATGTAGAGAATAAACCATGGCTAACAATAATGGTTAGGTTAATAAATATTTACAAGTAAAACAAAATTAGTGGACTTGGTCAATGGTTCCACAATTTTCTACAAGCTTCAACCATGTGACTAATTACCAACTAATTTGATTTACTTTAAATAAACAAAACCTTCATATTATTATAAGCATGGTGTAAGTCTCATACACTCATGTCACATGTGGCATCAAGCATGACACAAAAGTTGTACATTAATATATATCATATATATACTATATGCACACAAGTGAGAAAAAGAAATGTTTAAGTGGGCTAATATTAGTTAATGTAAATTAATATATCACATATATAATTATAAATTAAATTATTAAATCAACACTTGATTAAATAATCTGGCTATATCACATACAACCGGCTAATATCAAATGTATCAACTTATCGAATCAACACTTGATCCGATAACCCGGCTATATCTCATATAACCGACCGATATCACATATCGCGAGAATAGAATACGGTATCACATACGCGTATTAATCTCGGTCCCGCACATATCACATATGTGCTCCTACTTCGGTTCGCATGAATCAGGAAACCTCTGTGTAGGACTCTAAAGACTCGTCAATACGCCGGTAGTAGGTGATGATCATATCAAACACCCACAAGCCGCAAGCGGTCTGTTAAACGTAATGGCCACCCGGGTATTGAGTGATCAGAAGATCAACAAGCAAGCCTGCTCATACTCCTGCGAATCCAATCAGTAACACTACCGTACAGTCCGGTCTCTTCGTCAGATATTTCGCATATCAAAGCCTGGGGGTGGTAAACGTCAGACCCCAATAGCCTGATAAGTCATGCTGATGTGAGGCTCATAACAGTTTGAGAAAATACTGATAACACTTACCAGTAGATCTCAGCAACCCTGGCCAGGGATTTCCTGTTATGGCCAATCAAACATAGCGCAACATCAACCCCCAATACCAGGAGAGATGAATCCCCTCCTATCGCTCATTGCCTCCATGTGACTTGGGACTGTACCCAAAAACCACCGTTTTGCACGATCTCTTGAACGTGGTAAGGTGGAAATCAAAGCACAGTGGGAATCACATAATACTCTATGACGATCTCGGGTCGACAGACTAACCTGTACCAGTATCACCAGAGAATTGCTATCTGACGATAGGTATAATACCATCTAGGAGTTCTCGGCGAGTCCGTCCAGTGTACCCAGTCTCCACTGAGCACCCGTATGCCTTCTCTGATGTCAAACACCAATGGATGTGGGATCGTCCATCGCCCATCATATGGGTCAAGAAGCGCATACGCTAGTCTACTCTGGAGTATCGATACCCTGTCTCGATACTCCCACGACTAGGAACTATTGAAAGATGTACTTACCGACTACCTCTGCCCCACTAGTATGATCTGCATCATAATCCTGGTAGTCTAGTACCCATCCTAAGGGCTTTATCAACATGTAATAGAGAGACAGTCAGTGTACATGTTAAGATAAAGAGCAACCAGATATCATACTATCATGTCGAGCAAGAAAGTACTCCCTATATATGTCCAAGCATCCACTATAATATACATCACATGTATAATAATGGCCTCTAGGGTATACATATAACTAACATTACGGTCCATAGATCACTATTTCTGGGGTGAGGGTTTAGTTTAAGGACGTTACGGTCCATAGCTAGTTTAAGGACATTGCGGTCCATTGGGATGTGCTCATGGGTTTGGGAGTGTACCAAAAGAGCTGTTGGTTGTCGGGACCCTCCATCTCTCTGAAGACGTTGAAAAATTACAGCGACATGTATCAGAAGTATGGAGAGATGTACCCATGAACCGAACTCCGAGTTGGAGGGAGAGATAATGGTGGAACGAACATCATTTTAAATGCCATGTGTTAGGAGATCATTAGTCATCTTTGGAACTAAGATCGATTTGGGGAGACCTGAGCATAGGAGGGCTCGGCTGATTGGTGTTCAAAAGGGTTTTGGCCTCGGGAGACTTGGCTAATTTGGGCTAAGGTTGGACTCTCATAGTGTTAAATACTAATATCTGCTTGGCGCTCACGTGCTCCTATGTGAGATTCTAAAGCAGTGTTAAACACTGAAATTTGGAGGCTCACGTGTGGCACGTGAGGCGCCTGAGAATTGGTCACTGTTTCCTTGGGTTTATTCCCTTTTTCTTTTATCAGGGCTGAATACTATTAGAGGTCACGTGGGATCACGTGAGGCGCCCAAAAATGGGAACTGTTTTTTATTTATTCCCCTTTTGTTTTGTAAGTGCTAAGCACTATTAGGGGGTCACGTGGGATCACGTGAGGCGTCTCGAAAATGTGAACTGTCCTTGATTTATTCCCTTTTTCTTTTGTAAATGCTAAGCACTATTAGGGGGTCCCGTGAGATCCTATGACTCGATATCAGTTGTTACTTTTTCTTCCTCAGAGGTGATCACGTGGGAACACGTGATCTGTTGTTATAGCGTTGTATGCTAATCGTTTCCTTTATGTGCATTGAGATCTTGATCCGAGTTTTGAGAATTTCAGGTCCCTTATTTTATATGAATTAAATTCTTATGTAGGGTTAAACCCTAGTTTTATCAGAGGAATTAAATTCCTATATCTTTAGGAAAAATTAAATTATTCAAACTTAGTTCTTTCCCTTAAGTTTTAAGTCTGTATGACAGAATCTCCCCGATGAGAATTAAATTCTCAACTTGTGGGGAGATCTGCTTCTGCAGACCTCAACCATAGGAAGAACTAAGTTTTTTTAGGAGAGTTAAACTCTTGGAGTGGTGAAGAAGAGATAAAATGATATCTATATCTTTCTTCTTATCTAGGGTTTCTTTTTCTAAAAGAGAGCTCCTCTTCTTTTTTTTGTTTCTCAAATTTTTTGAGGGGTCTCTTCTCTCTGTATGTGCAAGACTTGATGTCTTGGGTTTTTTATATAGTAGAGGCAAGTTTGTTGATTTAGTTAGAGAAATCTCTCATTGAGAGATCTTAATTGATTTGGGAATTTTATCCACCGTTGGATCTTTGATCCAAGAACTTCTGTTTTACAGAAGATGTTTTTCTTGTTTTTAATAAGATTGGGGAAATATTTTCCCATACAGAGCTTATTCTGTGGCTTGGCGATTTTTTAATCACCATTGGATTTTCAATCCAACGGTACTCTTTTTTACAGAGAGTAATCTTTCTTGTTTAGAAAAATTTAAGAAAATATTTTCCATATAGGGTTTTGATCCCTTTACTTAGAATTTTAATTCTATCGGCTCAGAAGGCATTTGAGACCACTCACGTGCAGCACATGACCCCACAGAGTTAAATTCATTTGCTTATATGCAACAGCCCAAAAAAAAGGCATCACGTGCTGACACGTGAGCTTCTCTGGCCTGTTATTTATTTTAAAAAAGCACCTATATACTTTGTATATAGATGCTCACGTGCTTGCACGTGAGGCTCAATTTCAGCCTTGTTAAGCGTAATGCCTATGAATTTTGTTTATAGGCGCATCATGTGTGGGCACGTGATTCTCCATTAGAGGAATTTTTCCCATTGCTTTTTTTTGCTTTCTTCTTTTTTTCTTTTTTTTATAAGGGAACAGTACCACAACCCAAACTTAAAACGGTGTCCGAACGACTCTCTGGTGCTCCAGCTGGGGGCAAGACTACCGGAACAAAGGGTATCATCAAACGTCGCGGACGAGCTCAAGCGACGAATCTAACAAGTGCACAATCAGGAGTATCTCCAAAGCTCTCCATCGCTCGGTTTACGGCGGCTTTCCGAAGAGCCGAAGCCTGCCAGGTTCTCAAAACAGAAAAGTTGAGACAGAAGCGGCTCAGATATAGAGCCAACAAGAGGGTTAGGACTACGGCCAAGTGGAATTTCGTGAAGTTCCAAGAACAGGGTTGCCTTGCAACGACAGCTGAGTCGGCCGTAAAAGTCGGCAACTCCTTCGAATCTCTGAAGTGGATTCTGAAAAACGCCATGATCGCCAAAATCAAGAAGACAATAATCCAAACAATGCTATAAGGAGATGTGTCCCGGCCCCAACATAGAAAGCAAGACACCGTCTCTTCAAGAGTCTATCAGGCACTCTATGCGGCGCGAAGGCAGCGGGGCAAAGGTAGAAAAGAAGCGCCAGCACCACTCAAGGACCCGGTCAGGCCAACCGTCTTCAATTAATTGTTCGTTATCGAAATTATTAGGATACGACAGCGGTCCGCGAAATTAGCCTCCAATGATGAAGAGACGACCAGATATGTTATCTACATGGTCTACATAGTAGGCACGCATCCCAGCGACAACCTGCGCAGCAAAACTAAGGATGAGGCCACCACATCTCAAACCCAATCTGGCTTGAATATGGCCGCCACTCCCCAAGATTAGCCTTCGAATGACGATGAAAACCCTCTTGATGAGGCCGATAGGCAGAAAGATCCCTCAGTCCATGTGGAGTCAATCTCTGATAGCGAGGAAGAGCCGACTTTCTACCCCAGGACCGCATAGCAAGAGCTACTTCAAGAGCTCCGAAAACATCTCAGGAGCAAAGATAAAGAGATGGCCAAGCTTTACTCCAAAATTGACGACTTGATGAATGTCATGATGCAGCTCACAACTCAAATTGCCCGGACGCCATCCAATCAAGCACAAGTTTCCACTCATGAACTGGTTGATAATGACCCAAAGCAACCAATGCCTGTCCCTTTAGGTCCGAGTATAGGCGATCCATGCGAAAGCAGGCCATATTCCACTTCTAGGGATGCCTTTGCCCAAGATGGCGCCATCCCGCTAACACAAGATCGGATAATGGATTTGGTCACCAGCAAGGTTAAAACATTGGTGGCCGAAGCTGAAACTCAGAAAGAAATTGGCAGTAGTGGGCGACCATATCCCGCACAGCACGATCTGATCGAGTTCCCCAGTGGCTATGTCATTCCTAAGTTCGGAAGATTTGATGGGACGGGAAACACAAATCAGCATGTTGCCAACTTCAAAGTGTCGTGCGGAAATACAGGGGGCAATGATGCACACCTTCTTCATTAGTTTGTCAACAGCCTGACCGATGTCGCTTTTGACTGGTATGCGAGCATACCAGACGGGTCCATCACTACTTTTGCCCAAATCGAGTCTCTATTTCAGCAAAGGTTCATGAATGTCAATGATAAGATCTCCATTGCCGACCTTGTGAGGGCCAAGACGGGGAAGAATGAAAGCAACATGAACTTTATTGCCCGATAGCGTAATCTCACGGTCAAGTGCGCCTCTGGAACAGGACCAGTCCGTCAGCCTTCTTTTTGGGAACCTTAACAATTGGATGGTCCTATTCTTATGTACAGCAGGCCTCAAGATGTTTCAAGAACTAACCAAAAGAGTTCAAATGTTGGAACGTTTGAAGCAAGAGTCTACCCTTGACTCTCAAAGTGATAAGCCTTGGAAGAACTGAAAGGACGACAACCGTAAAACCAGGAATTCCAATAATACCAATGCTTTCAATGCGTCTGACAATGAAGACAAGCGAAAGACGGGCGGAAAAAAAAGGACCGATCCCGAATGCCAGTGCTAGGAGGAGAAGGGTCGTCCTTAGAGAAGAAGAATAACAAGGTTTACTCTTTCGGGAGGGACAAGATCGGCAAGATATTCAAGGATGCCCTGAACAACGGTATACAATTGCCGGAGTCGAATAGATCTCACGAAGCAAAAATGACCGACAATCCCTTGTATTGCCCATACCACAGAGTAGTGAGCCATGCGATCAAGAATTACTACATTTTCAAAGACTGGGTCGAAAAGAAACACAAGACCGGAGAGATCGAGCTGTCCAAGAGTGTGTTGGTGAAAAATCAAGTTGCAACCATCAACTTTATACAGACAAAAGCTGAAGCCTTCTGGGAGCAGATAGCTGAATCCGATACCCCGAGAAATGAATCCGACTCGCTGCAGCCTCCATGGAGTATGCACATATATAATAAGAAGAAGAAGGTGCTAAAATTACTTCAGAAAGAGCCTAGAAAAGAATGGGAGAAGCAGAAGGAGCCGACTGTTCCACCTACCAATTCGGCTCAATCGGGCTCAAAATCCAAAAAGCTAAAGAAGAAGAAAAGGAAAGGTGTGGCTTGAAGCGAAAGGGAGTCGGCGGGGAGATTGACCATTTAAAAATATATCGATTCCCTCAAGAACTACGAGCAAAAGGAAAGAACTTTAATTCAATCGAAGGAGTTCTTCCCCGTAGAAGTAGCTGAGATTCTGGAAGAGCTGGAAGAAGAATCAAATGAAGAGGTCCTTCGTGACCTGCTACGTCATCCACCTTTGTAGTGACTCTGAGGAAGAACATTGTTTTCCTGAAGAGGACGAAGAGCTCGCCACGAAGGCTAACCAAATTCATCTCAGAAGCGGCAAGGCTCTACCGCCAAATCAAGGCTCTA
This sequence comes from Agapanthus africanus, assembly GCA_030015575.1. Taxonomy (NCBI): domain Eukaryota; kingdom Viridiplantae; phylum Streptophyta; class Magnoliopsida; order Asparagales; family Amaryllidaceae; genus Agapanthus; species Agapanthus africanus. The sequence continues at coordinate 885,988,921 of JASDDO010000019.1, read as the reverse complement.
CCGCCAAATCAAGGCAACGTCTCAAAAGGGAAGGAAAAACAAGTCGCTAATGAAAAAGATGGCGGAGAGCTTGTTCATGAAGACTCGAGTCCTTCCCCGGTGGACTATAATGTCTTGGCTCATCTCCGGAAGCTTCCGTCTCTCTTAAGCATCTATGATGCTCTGGTCCTATCCAAGGAGCTCAGAGATGTTCTCATTCATGCCCTGCAAAACTCTGAGCGGTATCAGGCTTGTTTTGCGGAAATTAATATGAAACAGGCCCAGTACACTCTGCATACAGCCATGGTCACATTTAAAGATGAAGACTTGTTACTGGGAACGACTGAGCATAACCGGCCACTTTACGTAACCGGGTACAACGACGGAGATCAGATTAATCGCATATTGATTGATCCAGGGTCCTCAGTGAATATTATGAACTTGCGGACTCTAAAGAGTTTGTCCATGGATGTCCGACACCTGTCAAAGGAAAGAATTGCCATTTAAGGCTTCAATTAAAACTGCTAGCAAGTTCTGGGGTCTATAGCTCTGCCAATTAAATTTGGGGATTTGCAAACCGAAGCTATAATATACGTGATCGACGCCGACACGTCTTATAAGATTCTCCTAGGACGGCCGTGGCTCCATGATTACGGCATCGTTCCGTCAACTCTCCATCAATGCATGAAGTATATTAAAAATGGTGAAGAAAGACGCATTGACGGAGACATCCAGCCGTTCGGTATGCATGAAGTCCAATATGAAGATTTCCGGCACTTTATGAACCCCCAAAATGTTAATCCACAATTGACCGAGGACATAATAGCCCCAAAACTCAAAGGAAAATCTAAGCCGGCCGTCAATTTCAAAAACAAAAACCCTCACGTGCGTCCGCGTTTCGGCAGTGACACCGATGAGTCTGACGCTGGAAGTCCATCCTTCCGAAAAACTCGCCCTCATTTCGGTAGTGATACGGATGAGTCTTATAACAACCCTAAACTTTCTGTACAAATTTTTCAAAAAAAATACAGAAAGGGGTATTTTTGCCTGAGCACAAGATATAAGTTTATTTTGCTTTTTAATAGTAAGAAGGAGCTCGTAGCTCGTTGGTAAGACCTTGCACTGCTGTTACAAAGCACCATAGTTCAAGTCCCATCACCCACATTATTTTTAATATTGTTTTATTTTAAATTTTTAGAAGTCCAAGGGTTTACACGTGCATAACTCGTAAAAACCCCACTACACATATAAAACAAATTGACCCAGGGGATACACCATACGACATAGGACACGTGGTAGCGAGCCCCGGCACGACTCGGCCGACTTGGGCCGGCGACTCGGTCAACTCGGCCCGCCTCCGCCGGCCGATTTGAGCCGGATCGCCGAGTTGTCAACAGGAAAAGTGTGTATTTTGGCCTCCCCATTACCCCTGTACACTTTAAATTTCCTGCAATTTAACAGAGCTCTTTAAATATCCCATTAAACCATATTTTTAATACAATTTTTATTACATTTTCAATTCACCCTTTCACCTACCCTAACCCTAGCCTTGCCCTATAAATATCAACCCCCCTCACTCACAATTCTGTCCAAACTCTCAAGAAAACCCTCTAGAATTTTTTGTGTACAAGTGGAGTTAGCGAAGGACGAAGCTCCGACGAACTTCCGACGACGACCCTAGGAGCTCCCGGCGACGAAACGATGCACCGGCACTGCCTACGTCTTCCTCTCCCTCTTCTCTTGACTCTAATCTAGTAAGTCCCACCTTTCCCTTCTCTATTTTATTCTTAAAACTAGTATTCCTAAAACCCGACAGAAGCGGAGTTAATCCGACTTCCGATTCGGTTTTCTTTAAAAAGTGTAATTTTCATTAAACACAACCATTCCAAATTCTTGCATCTTGACTAGTAATCATTAACAAAACATCATGAATAAGTTTCATAGCAAAATATTTCATATTGCAATTTTTATCGTACTTTTTCAGTAAAATACCATGTAGTTTAGTTTTGACATTAAACATCATATTTCATTGCTATACCTTTAAATAGATCACGAGGTAATGACCTACCTCTTCACAACACTCATATGTAATATAGCACAATACTTTTCGGGAATATAGAATACGGGAAAACGAAACTTTACATATAAATACCACTAACTATTAAAACCGTTTTCTATAAGATTAAGTATTTTTATAAATTTTTGCAAAGCGCCGCTACAACCCATTTTGGGGAACTCGACTGGGATGGTGCGAATTATCGCATATCCCTGGACTTAGTAGTGCGAGATGCATACCTCCGCAAGGAGCATTCGGTCTCGAAAGATTTAAAATACAAATATCTTAAGAAAATGAGATTTCTAGAAGTATAATATATATTAAAATTATTTTTATATAAATATGTATATATGTATCAATAAAATATCTATTTTGTGATAATATGAATATTCTAACTTTTTCCTAAAATCACAAGAATCAATTTACATTAAAATACCATGAATTCCATACTAGTTCAATGTTACAATTAAATACTATGTATTATGAAAAATATGTTATTTTCACTAGAAATATCACAAATATGAAATCTACATCTATGAAGACTCTAAAGATGATAATTAAATACTTGGGGTGTATTTTGAAAATTATACAAAAGTATTTTTACATAAAACCCCCTCAAGTTCTATAAATTATCCTAAGGACCCTAGTAAATATAGGTTTAAGCGGGACCAATCTCTTGAGCCTCAGGGAGCCGGAGAAGTGGGTGCTTGCCTATTTAAGGTAGACAATTTAATAGCGGTGTTATCAACATGGTAATCGTCTTTGAAAAAGACACAAATCCTGCCGTCCATGTGCAGCGGTTACCGATAACATCAAAACAATCATGACTTCAATTTCTTTTCTAATTGTCCGACTCAGACTGAGTCTCATTAATAATCTGACTTGAATATGATTCAAGTACAATCTACAATCTACAATACAACATGAATCCTTGAATACTTATATTCAATCTATTTAATCTGTATTGACCGAACCGAACCATGGATATACTTCCATTTATATGATTCTACAGTTACATCCATTTACTGATATCATGGTTTTGGCAAGTCGTCCATATATACAAGACAATACAATTTACAATACAACATAAACAATTCAATACAAGATATCACGGGGTTTAAGGGGTAGATTTGTACGGAAGGTGTTAGAAGTGGCACGAGACCGTAAGATTTAATACACCTCACCTATATTCTGTTGCTGTTGTACCATGGCATAAACGGTTCCTTGTACTTCCATTTGCCTCTAGTCTCTGGCATATAGAGATTCCTCTTGTATACACTGGCATCCTTCTGTACCAAGCTGCAAACAACAACGTTAACTCTAAATACAACTTTAAAAGCTACAATCTCTCTCTTACTCTCTGTCTATTCTACTTCTTCCTTATCTTTGGGACTTACCAAGCGATTTGTTCGCTGACGACATTCTCTTTTTTCTTCTTTGAATGTTGTCAGGTGTTTCGGACCTTCCAGAGATCGACCCCACCAGCGAAGACTTGGACCAGCTTATTGAAGATCCTGAGCTATAGTTACACTTGTACACATTTCATTTCAGTACTTTTCATTTCTGTTATGCCACTATTTAGGCATTGTTTTCATTCAGATGTATTTACTTTCCATGTATTGTAAAAAGAATGTGAATAAATAAAGTTGCTGTTCAATTATATCTTTTGTCTCTTGTGCATTTTTATTTATATTGTTTAGATACGCTTAGCGTATTTACTTCAGAGTATATACGTAGCGGCCTCGTCGCGTCCTCTGCCCGTATACTGGGAAGCGGGGAATGACAAGTCTGATATTGAAGGCCCATTCGTCAGCAAAATTTGCCCTCATTTAGGCAGCGACACTGAAGAAACATAGGAAGATGACCCGTCTTGTAACATCTGTGCAGATTGGGATCTCATGCAAAAAGTGAAGCTAAGAGAAACCTTCGAAGTTACAGAAAGATCCATAGCCATCATAAGGGTGCCGGAGCGGATGTGCAAAGAGCTCGATGCATTGTCATTCTCTACCGTGGATCAGCTGAAAACCTTCAACATTCCCGGAAAAAAAAGTGGACAAAAGGGCATCCTGTTTTATAGGTCAAATCCTGTCGTGCACCCGGACGATTTGTCTGTCACGTGCCTTCCATATGAAAGAGGCATAAGAGCCGTCCTAAGCCCCAGATATTATGTGTAACGACTCTGAAATTTTAGTATGGAAATTCTTCTGTTAATATACAGAATAGAGTTTCACAGCCTGAGTTGGAGTTATAAGTTACTTTTGCTAAATAACAGCAAGAAGCCACTTGTAGATCCCTGGTAAAGCCCTTGCACTGCTGTAACGTAGCCCTTGTGTTCAAAACTCATCAGACACATTATATTTTTCTGATTTTTCTTTTTAACTTTTTGGAAGTCCAAAATTTTACACGTGCAAAACACATAAAAATGAAAAGTCAGAAAAATCAAACCTGTGCAAAAGGGCTTAAATGCTAACTTGTACACGTGGCATCAATCCAGAGCCCTAAACCCTCATTTCGGCTATGATAAGCCCAAACCCCTCTGTGCTTTTCACACTTGACTCTTCCCCTACCCCTAACTCCCCTGCACTACTTGATTGCCCTACAATCAAATAAAAACCCTTCATTTCACCATTTATCATCTTTTTAATGCTTTTTAATCCACATTTTTAATTTCAAAACACTAATTCCACACTATAAATACTAACCCATGCCCTAGCCCTTCATCATTATGAAAATTTCTAGCCAAAAGTTTCAAAATTTCTTAAGTACAACTGGAATAAAAGAGGAGTTAGCAAGCGAGCAATTTCCGGCGAGGATCGAAGCAAATTCCGGCGACTCCGTGATACCACGATGACAACCCTCCCTCCTTCTACCTTCTCTTAACCTAACTAGCTTGTAAGTCCCTTCCAATCCTTATTCCCCTTATTTAAAGGTTCGTTTTCAAAACATATGTCGGAAGTGGAGTTAATACCGACATTTTTTTTCTAAAACTCTATAATTCCATTTTGTCTTACATATTCTTCATTCATATTCCTACACCATACTTATTAACATAAAACCAATGCTTAGAACCAATTTTTAATCAAAAATATCATGCAAAATAACTTTAACTTAACATTTACATTAAAATATCATCTTTATTTGTTTTGCTTAAACATACCTTTAGAAAAATTCATGGGGTAATGACCTACCCCTCACATACACACATGGTTCCATAGCACGATATACCCTTGTATGAATTTTTGTTACGAATACAAGATTATATTAAAAATACCATTTACTATAAAAAAACGGATTTCTTTTAAATTGTATTTTAAATTCCATTGCAAATATACCTCTACAACTCATTTTAGGGGACCCGCTATTGGATGGTGCAGATTATCATATATCCTTGGGCTAGTAGAGAGAGATGCAAACCTCCTCACAGAGCATTCGGTCTCGAAAGGTTTTAAATACGGTTTTTAAGAAAAACGCGATTTTCTACTTAAATAAAATTAAATTTTTAATAATTATATAAGAAGGTACAAATCCATATATTTTCAAAATATAAAAACCTTATCTTTTTAAATGAAAAAATTTCAAGTTTTCACCAAAATACCATCAAGATACCAACAAAAGTCAAGTTTTACAATAAAATACCATGAACTTTCCAAGCTAAGCTATTATTACTAAAATACCTCAAATCCTTAAAATTCATATCCATGAAAATCCTAAATAATATAAATAAATTCTTGAGGCTTATTTTGAAATTTTATTAAAAATATTTTTCATAAAACCCTCTCGAGTTATATAAAACAATATTTAAGAACTTTAGTAAATATAGGTTTAAGTGGGATCAATTCTCTTGAGCCCCAGGGAGCCGGAGAAAGTGAGTGCTTGCCTATTTAAGGTAGAAAACTTTATGGAGTTATCAATGGTAATTGTCTTGGAAAAAGACACAAATCCTGCCGTCCATATGCAGCAGTTACCGATGACTCCCGAACCTAATTCAGGATCTAAATCAGTTTACAAGTGTCTGACTCAAGTCTGAGTTTAACTCAAGTCTTAATCCAAACTCAAACCTGAATCTAAAACCAAACACGAATACTTGATCATGAATACTTGAATTCAAACATCAAAAGCAAACATGAATACTTGATCATGAACTTGAACACACGAAATCAATATCGAACTCAAACAAGTATACTTGACCCTTGATCATGAATCAGAACACTTGAACTTGACTAAATCAAAACTAGAATTTTTAAACACTACGACTTGACTCGAACCATGAATACAACTTGACACAAATACATGAATACTTGACAGGAATACTTGATATATACATGAACTCAATCTTACAACTTGATGTATTCATGGATTCGAGCAAGGCTAGTAATTTTAACTGTAACTTAGCATACACAGGGTGTTGGGGTAATTCATGCATGAATCCAACGAAATCTCACGTGTCCCACCAGATCATGAATTCATGTCTACTAACATAAGCAAGCTATCATGAGGGCCTATGTTCTGTGCTCCTGGATTACAACCCGTTGAGTTTGGAATACTTCAACACTAGGTTAAAGTCCTGCTACTAACACTTGATTCGGGCTCGTGTTTCCTTACCCCTGGATTACAGCCTGTTGGGTTCGAGAACACTCTTGAGATTGGTTGACATTCATCCTTGAACTTACGTTAAATTAGTATACCTAACTAGAGACCGTTAAGACACTTACAATCACTTCATGTTCACTATACCTACACTACACGGCCATGTTATACTCTGCTCATATTGGTTACCATGATATAAATAACTGCATGCTAAATAAACTTGCCAGGTTTACAGTAAACGACATGCCGACACATTATACTTCATAAGCAATTGTTCATGATATACATTTTTCTTTATTCATTACACTTTATATTTCACTTCATTTCTTGGGGACTTACCGAGCGAAAGTTCGCTGATGGGCATTCCACCCTTCTTTGTTTTTTCTTGGAATGTTCGTCAGACCTCGTGGAGACTGAGGAGGTGGACACTACCGAGGAAGAGCACGGACCGAACATGACCCAGACCTAGATTAGTTACCTTTTTCTCAGTTTATGTATACCACTTGTTTTGACGTTTCCATTCTTGTATTTTTTCAGTTGAAATCATGTATTGTAAATGAATCAAGTTGAATTTAAATAAAGTTGTTGAATTTTAAATCTCATGTTAATTTTCTTGCCATTTTTATATTCCTTCTTTTACGCTTAGCATATTTATTCCGGAAAATGACCTTCTCGAAATAAATACGTCGCAGGCTTGCCACGTCACCATTTTCGTCTATTGGAAAGCGGGGCGTGACATTATGCGCCCGAGATACGGAAATATTTTAAAAAGTGTGGGTGTCGGCTATATCAAACGGACTCTAAAGAGAAGTTTTATGAAAGGCTATGGCATCCGCTTCAGGTCCGATCACTCATCGATGGACGAATCCCAGACAGACGAGGCATAAGTTTCATTCAACCGATACCAGAGCATGCTACATGATCTATATTGGTGAAGCCAGCGAAGAGTCAAATGATGAAGACGAGCTAGCCGAGCTAGAAGAAGCCCTTCAAGAGCTCGAAGATAGTGGACAAGCAACCTTCAATGATCTAACCGAGGTTGATTTGGGAACGCCTGATAATCCAAGGCCGACCTACATGAGCTCACTCTTATCAGAGGAAATGAAAGAGCAGATAATTGCCCTGCTGCATGAGTTCGCCAACTGCTTCGCATGGACGTATAAAGAAATGCCCAGTCTTTCCTCTGAAGTGGCCGTACATAAGCTGGCTATTTCTCCTGATATCAAGCCAGTCAAACAATCTCCTTGAAGAATGAGAAGGGAGCTGGAAGAAAAGGTCATCAAGGAAACCAAGAAACTCATCGATGCCGGCTTCATTAGAAAAGAGAAATATGCGGATTGGAACGCATGCATCATCCCCGTGAAAAAGAAGAATGGGCAGATCCGAGTCTGTGTCGATTTTAGGGACCTGAACAAAGCATGCCCTAAAGACTACTCCCCGCTACCGGTCATGGTAATGATGGTCGACTATATCTCAAATTACATGCTGTTCACCTTCATGGATAGCTCATCAGGATATAATCAGATCAAGATGTCGCCCGAGGATGAGAAACACATAACATTTCGAACCCCAATCGAGATATACTGCTACAAGGTGATGCCATTCGGACTGAAGAATGTGAGCGCCACATATCAAAGAGCAATGACCAAAATATTTGATGACTTAATTCATAAAGTCTTCGAATGTTATGTTGATGATTTGGTCGTCAAGACTAAAGCCAAGGCCAATCACATCCGAGATCTCAGGACCGTTTTCACCTGACCGAGAGAACACGATCTGAAGATGAATCCTTTAAAGTGCGCTTTTGGCGTGTCATCGGGAAAATTCTTGGGCTTCATAGTCCGACATCGAGGGATCGAAGTTGACCCATAAAAAATAAAGGCCATCATGGAGATGCCTCCTCCAAAGAATCTGACGCAACTAAGATCCTTTCAAGGCAAGCTCGCTTACATAATAAAGTTCATCTTGAACCTATCGGGAAGATGCAGACCTTTCTCGAAGCTCATGAAGAAATGATCTCTTTTCTCTGGGATGTCGAATGTCAAGAAGCATTCGAAAATATCAAGCAGTACCTGTTGCACCCTTCAATACTTGCTGCTCCCTTCCCAAATAAGCCGTTGATTCTCTATACCACTGCGTTAGATGAGTCACTCAGTGCGCTCCTTACTTAGAACAATGAGGAGGGAAAAGAAAATACACTCTACTACCTCAGTCGAACTTTAGTCAGGGTGGAACATAACTATTCTCCGATCGAAAAGCAATGCCTGGCTCTAATATTCGATGTGAAAAAGCTGAGGCACTATCTGCTCGCTCATCGGGTTATGCTGATCTCCAAGGTCGACCCGTTCAAACACTTAATGACCAAAGCAAGTCTAGCCGGTAGAATGGAAAGATAGGCTGTCATGCTGCTTGAATTTGACATAATCTATACTCCTCAGAAAGCAGTAAAAGGGCAAGCCCTCGCCGACTTCCTTGTTGCTCATCCCATACCAGAAGGGTGACCGCTCAATTGCGAGTTACCTGACGAACAAGTCTTACACCTTGAGGATGACGAGCCATATTAGAAGCTCTACTTCGATGGAGCCTCATCAATAAGGACCTCCAGCAAATCAAGCGTCCCGGAGATAAAAGCAGGGATATGATTGGTGGTCGTCACGCCATCAAGAGGAACCCAACGACGTTCCTTCGCTCTTACCAAGCCTCACACAAACAACAAGGCTGAGTACGAAGCTCTGATAGCTGGCCTGGAGCTCGCCATAGAACTGGGAATCCTTCGGCTACAGGTTTACGGTGACTCCCAGCTTGTCGTCAACCAAGTAAGCGGCGACTACAAGATATATAAGCTCGAGTTAGTTCAATACAGAAGCCAGGTGGTGGAACTCACGAAACAAATCACTCACATTGAACTAATGAGAGTCCCTGGGGTATTTAACGGAAAAGCTGACGTACTTGCTTGCCTAGCCAAAGAGCCGGCTGATCCCGACATGGATAAAATTCTGATCACAGTCAGAAGCCGGCAAATTCTGCCCCCAGTCTCTTTACGAAAAAAGGAAAACGCAGAACAAAAGAGCAATCTTGCCGAAGAAGTTTTGATCATTCAAGACGAGCCTGATTGGAGAGAGCCCTTCATAGAGTACCTCATGTAGGGTGTTTTTCGTCACCCCATTAAGATGGGAATACACGTCGCTTTTCGGGCGTACTACAAATTCCCTTGCCTAGGGTAGGCGGGGGTTTATTGATTGTGTGGATCCGAATCTCCGGCAGCCGTGGACTAAGCTGCCGTTAATTACCCCTCGCCATTGGAGCGAGAGAACTTCCGATTGAAGGGTCAAACTGGTCATGCGAACTTAATGTGCAGTGTGCGTGTGTTGTGCATTGAGGGGTTTTGGATATATCGGGGGCCCCACAGAGTTTACGGGGGTCCCGCTCTCCGGATAGTGGGCTGGGGGTCAAGGGGGCTAGCAGCCCCCTTGCGGGGTGCGGGGTAGCGCCCCGTTAGAAATTTTTTCTAACGGGGGAAGTGTGTATGTATATAGAAAAAAAGGAAACAGCGTTCAAAGGACGCGTGAGCGCCAGCGCCTCATGTGCCTAGCATGCGGGAGCTGGCACCCCACATGCTGGGCATGCGAGCGCCGGGCGCCAGCACCCCATGTGGTTGGCATGCGGGCGCTGGGTGTGCTTGGCACGCGGGCGCTGGGCTTCAGCAGAAAAAAGGGGCTTAGCCCTTACACTGGGAGTTATACTCCTGATTGACTTTTGGGGTTGAACTCCTGACAAAGAGAACAAAGAGGCTTGGCCCCTGCACTGGGAGTTGTACTCTCAAAAAGAAAGATTTGTTATTATATATATATATATATATATTTTGAGGAGAATGAATTATCCTTTCATTTCATCATCATGTTGCCTTTTATAGGCTTACAAATTTACTTATAGCCCCTTGAGCTTTACAAAATGGCATTTTGCCCATTCCATGCCTCATGTGCTCATTTCTTTTGCACATGAGCTATGAGCTTTACAAAAATTTGGCTTTATGCTATTTTTTCTTATATTCATGTATAAAAATTATATCAAAATTATTTATTACATAACTTTCATTTTGGCATGGGGGACGCTGGCCGCGGGGCTCGACTTGGGCATGGACCTACTTGGCCTGGGCTTGGGGTTGACTTTGACTTTGACTTGGTCAACCGGGGTGTTATTTTTGACCCCAACACCTCCGATACAACAAGCTACCCGAAAAAAAATCTACGAGGGTTCAACTGAAGAAGAGAGCTCTCTGATATTTGTTTGTAAATAATATGCTATACTGCAGTCATATGACCAACTCTGGCTCAGTTGTCTGTCATCAGCCGAAACCCAAAAATTCATGAATGAAGTTCACTCGGGCGTCTGCGGAGCTCACCCATTTGGCCCCAAAATGTGGCTTCAAATTAAACGACTTGGGTATTACTGGCCTACCATGATAAGGGATTACGAAGAGAATGCAAAGAGATGTCATCACTGTCAAATTCACTGTGACTTCATTCACAAGCATCCCAATCCTCCGCATCCTGCTGTGGTGTCATGACTCTTCGAAATTTAGGGCGCCGACATAGTTGGTTCAATTGATCCTCTGTCATCTAAAGGCCACCGGTTCATACTAGCCACAACTGACTACTTCTCCATATGGGTTGAAGCCGTCCCGCTAAAAGAAGTCAAGATTGAAAATATTCTTACGTTATTCTGGTATAATATTCTATACCGTTTCGGTACACCTAGAAGAATCATTTCTGACAACGGGCCTTCTTTCAAGAACTTCAAAGTCTCAAGATTTGCTACTCAGTACAAAATAGACTGGAGATATTCCTCTATCTATAATCCAAGAGCCAATAGACTAGCCGAAGCCTTCAATAAAACTCTATGCAAGCTCCTGTGGAAAAATACTTCAGCCAACAAGAGAGACTAGAATTTCAAGCTCCATGAGGCATTGTAGGTATATCGTACAACGCACCGCACTCCAACTCAGTCCACTCCATACTCATTACTTTTCGGAGTGGAAGCAATCCTCCCCTTCGAAGTCGAAGTTCCAAGCCTGAGAATGGCCGTCGAGCACGAGTTTACGGAGGAGGGAAACATCCTCCTTCGGCTCGAAGAGCTCAACGCCCTTGAAGAAAAAAGGCTCGCAGTACAGCAAAATCTAGAGCTGTACCGAGCCCAAATGTCACGAGCCTATCACAAGATGACTCGTCTCCGTGCTTTCAAGAAATGCGAATTGGTGTTGGTCCTTAAAAGAATGATCATCCCCAATCGACATGCCAAGAGAAAATTCGAGCCAAATTAGGATGATACATACGTCATCGAGAAAGCGTTCGACGGAGGATCCTATCAACTAATAAGTGCCGAGGGAGAAAGGCCCATGCCACCCATCAATGGCCGATATCTCAAGAAATACTACGCGTGAATGCTCTAAGTCGTAGACAAATTGAGCATACCGGACCTACGGTCTGGATCATACATCCTATAAAACTGTATACTATTCAAATGTCCCCTATCTCTCCCAAGTCCTACTGGCGAGACTACATCTGAAGTCCTACCGGCGATGAAGCATTAAAAAAAAGAGAAAAAAGAGAAGAAGAAAAAAAGGTATGTCCACAAGCAAAATGGGTACGGATAAAAACCCGAAAGAGCTCTGTGAGTAAAAATAGCAGGACTGCCGGCGAGTTTGTGAAAACCCGAAAGGGCGCAAACTCGTGAAAAGAGATGAAATACACTAGAAAAGTCCTCTCGACCTTGTGAGGAGAAAATCCCTCTGTGAAATCCTTACGACTCATAAGGGAGAAACACACTTAGGAATGCTACATACACCTGCGAGATCCTCTCGACTCGTAGAGAGAAAATGCTTTTATGAGACCCTTACGGCTCATAAAATTGAAAAGCCTTAGGTGATAGAGATCTAAACCTGTCTCCTAAGCCATCGCTTCCCAACGGGCAACAGCAAATGATGAGTCGCTCCTGGCACTACGCTTCAGTGTTAGCGGTGCTGATGACGACTCAAAAACCAAATCCCAAGTCCTCCCGGGGCAAATGATGAGTTGCTCCTGGAATTATTCCAATGCAGCAATGTCGATACTAAACAAATTCCAAATTCCTCTCAAATTCAAAAGACCCTCCAAATAAGGCAGAAATCAAACAGATCAAATCAATGTCCCACCCGGTAACGCTTCCAAGCTCAAAAGTCCCGCTGGACGGGTAGGGAACTCCCAAAACAAATCAATTCAAACAAGTCAACCAATCACCTCATCGGTGGAATCAAGCTCCACCTTGGAAACAAATCAATCCTGACACCGCAAAAAGTGTAGCAAGTCAACTTCAATCCCGACACCACAGAAAGCGGAGCAAGTCAAATCAAATCCCAACACCGCAAGAATCGAAGCAAGTCAACTTCAAATCCCGAAATCGCAAGAAACGGAGCAAGTCAATTTCAACCCCGACACTGCAAGAAGCGGAGCAAGTCAACTTCAACGCAGACACCGCAAGAGACGGAGCAAGTTAAATAGTGGTATCGATCGTCTAAGTCGCTAAAATGGCAGCACCGGCCGTCCAAGTCTCTAAAATGGTAGCCCCGACCGTCCAAATCGCTAAAGTGGCAGCCCCGACCGTCCAAGTCGCTAAAGTTGCAGCACCGACCATCCAAGTCGCAAAACTGGCAGTGCCGACCGTCCATGTCGCAAAAATGGCGACACCGACCGTCTAAGCCACAAAAATGGCGACACCGACCGTCCACGTCACTAAAAAGGGCAGCATCGACCCTCCACTTGGGACCAAACCAAATCAATCTCCTTATAGAACAAGATCCATCAATTTCATGCACACAACACATACACGCGGTGTGCATTTATTGATGGGGGCACTTTGTTGGGTCAAAAATTACACCCCGATTGACCAAGTTAAAATCAGTCAACCCCCAGCCAAGGGGACCCAAGCTTAAGCCAAGTGGGTCCAAGCCCAAGTCAAGACCAAGTATAGAAGGGGCCGGCTCCATGCCAAAAAGGAGGTAATAACTTAGTTTAAATGCAATTTTAAAAATAAATGTATAAAAAATGGGCAAAAATCCAAAATTTTGTAAACCCCATGGCTTATGTGCAAAAAGAAATAAGCACATGAAGCATGGGGAGACACAAGTGCCAATTAGAAAATCCCAAGGGGTTATATATAAAGTATGTAGCCTATAAAAAGTAAACATGATGAGAAAATAAAGAACAACTTTCATTCTCTCAAAAATTCTACGATTTGTGCCGCTATCTCCTCTCTCTCAAGTTCTCCCTCTTCCTTTTCATTTTCAATTAAATCAAGAACATAGCTCTCTTTTTCTCAAAACTAAATAAAGTTTCACTATAAAACCCTTGAAAGAGAGTTCAGATCTTCCATCAAACCCCTAAAAAGGAGATTTTTAATCTCACCTCCCTTTTTCTTTAAGATCCAGCAAAAAGAAAGGAGGAGGAAGAGGACCCACCTCCAAAAATCCCACTTTGGGAAGCTCCAAGGCTCAATAGAGAAGAAAGGGGTCCCCTTTGATCTTCCCCGATGATCTTTGAGGAGTTCAATTCCAAGATCCAAATTCTCAAAGGAGTTTAACTCTAAATCTAGATCTTTTGGGAGTTTAACTCCAAATCCAAATCTTTTGGGAGTTTAACTTCAAATCTACACCCAATTCCTGTTCAGGAGTTCAATTCCAAAGTTCCCTTCGGGAGTTCAACTCCCGGCCCAGGGGCTAAGCCCTTTTTTCCACTCATGTTTCCAGTGGTCGCGTGACGCGCACGTGGCCCGTTGGCACCCAGCGTTCGCGTGCATTGTATGTGACCTGCTGGCGGCCATGCGCCCGGCACGTGACCCGCCAGCGCCTACACGCAGGGCACATGACCCGTGGGCGCTGGCGCCCACTGGCCACTCCCGCATCCTTAGGATGCTCCTCACTCCTCTTTTTCCCTCACGCTCCACACTTAAAACACGTCCCCCGTTAAAAAAAATTTCTAACAGGGCACTGCTCCGCACCCCACTAGAAGGCCGTTAGCCCCCTTGACACGTTGCCCGCTATCCGGGTAGCGGGACCCCCGTAAACTCTGCGAGGCCCCCGATATACCCCAAAACCTTCAAGACACACATACGCACACTGCACATTGAGTTCGCATGACCAGTTTGACCTGTCAATTAGAGGTTCCCTCGCTCCAACGGCAAGGGGTAATTAACGGCAACTTAGTCTATGTTTACTGGAGATTCGGATCCCCAAAATCAATAAATCTCGTCCTACCCTAGACAAGGGGAATTTGCAATACGCCTGACAAGCGCGTGCATTCCCATCTCAATTGGGTGACAAAAAATACCCTACACCTACCCCTTTGGCCATCTTAGGGTGGCCTAAGGGACGGGTGTCCTGTTTACCGCCGAAAACAGAGACGAATTAGGATTGATCGTCTTTCCTGAATTTGGGGGAAGGTGCTATTTGGAACATATCCATCCACCTCTCCGAAAATACCAAATTGATTTATGGCACCGTATATCGGAGTGTCATGCCACGCTTCCCAGAGTGCGCAAACTATGGCATGTGATAGAGCCAACCATGCTACCTGTGGCTAGGAAATATCCCTCCACAGTCACATTACGACTGTCTATAGGATATCAAGAACAGTAAAAAATATATAATCTATCTAGTACATGTCCATTTACCACAGTAAATAGAGTCAAGAAAATGCATAAGAGGAAACGGATCAAATCTAATGAACAACATCTGAAACTTGTCCCAATATGGGCTCACATCAAGAAATAAAACTGCGGAAAATAAACCAAACTAAATATCTCTAAATACACGATCTCTTCTTCATCGCTCGGCTTGATGGCTAAAGTACTCCGGTTCAGCCTGCGATAGAAATAAAGGAACTGGGCCATGCAAAACCCAGACGTCAGTGCGTCATAATACCAAATAACAGTGATAACCAGGATATAACGATATAGGTAAACATGAATATAAATAAATAACATGGATATGAAATAGTGAGGTATGTGTGTGTATGTGATGTGTGATTTGTAACCTAAAACTGTGCCTCTAGGTTATCTATTCTAAAGGTCTTTGAAATCAATTAATGTAATCTTTATCGTAACCCAACAGTCTATGTCTCATTCATTCCCCACGGGACCACGGTAACAAGATTTATTCCGTAACGCCCTGAAAAATGGCAAACATGATTATTCCGTAACGCCCGGAAAAATGGCAAATATGTAATTATTCTGTAACGTCCGGGAAAACGGAAAACATGATTATTCCATAACGCCTGGAAAAACGGCAAACAGGATTATTCCGTAATGCCCGGAAAAATGGCAAACATGTAATAATAGTCTTTTGAGTTACGTTTCGGTTACATTCTTGATTTCCCCTTTACCCCCAGGTTTGTGTTCAAGTTAGGTATTGCCAATATAGATCTAATGCCAACACAAGATCAATCAGGTACAGTTCTCGTCTATGCAGATAAAAAGTTACATCCGTCCGGACAGCATGTCAGGATTTTTGGCATTAGTAACAAGATACAAGTAACAGGTCAAGTAGTGTGTCGTGGACATATCATGTGATGCATATGTATCAATAGATACCCAAATGTGCAACTGTAACGAATATCGGAACACGGTTAATGCACGGATGCACATGTATCTATCTGTGATAACCTTTATATATCCATGCCTACGTATGATGCACATTAGAAAGCACGTTGTACTAATATAATAGTATACTGATATCAAGATATTCCAGCATGCAATTAGATATGTTATTGTCAGTACGGATACAAACAGATATCGAAAAACGGTAAAACTATAATATTTGTTGCATAATGAAACACATGCATTATTTTTATTCATATGGATATCGATATAGTAACATAGCATGTTGCAAGTTAAACTTGCCTGATTGGATCTCACGATGGGGTATGTACGTCACGTTCGAAATCGGATAAACGCCGCAATGCAACCTCACACGCGTGCAGGATTGGAACTGGCTGATCAATGACATGACGCGATGTCTACGCTGGACGACGACGATGACCGGGTCATCCGGATAGTCGGCGATGCGTGCGACTCCGGCAAAATAGCCGGAAAACAAAGAAGCAAGAAGTAAAGAAAAGAGAAAGAAAGAAGAAGGAGAGGAATGGGCTGTAGTATTAGCTCTGGAACCGGGGACAGAGGAAAGGGTCGAGGCGACGTCTTGACGATGATGAGGGCTGTCGTCGACGGCGAGGGCAGATGGATTCTTGAGTTGGCGTTGGGCTGCGGTATAACACCTTAGAATGCGATTAGTGTTAATTAAGCGATATAGTGCGGTTTTAATAAAATTTAACCAATAATTGTTTTCACATATTTTATTATAATTAATTAATATTTTATTAATTTATTTTTGTGCTTGCACACACATGTGCACGTTAATCCTAGGGTTAAGGAGGAGTTAACCATACTTTACTAGTCATGGCACACTTAACCATTTGTATGTCATGTATTTATATATTTAGTTTTCAAATAAAAGAGTTTTAATTGTTTTGAAAAATAAAGAAAGAGAGAAGAGTTGAATAAGGGAAGGCATGGAATGAGGAGGCATGCATGTCATGGGAGACAAGGAATGGGGTGCATTTAATGAAGAGAGAGAGAGGGCATGGCACATTCTCACTCTCCCACTCTCTCATTTTTTCACCTCACTCTCTTATTTCCTCAACACTCACTCTCTCTCGTTTTCTTGTTCTTCTTCTCCTTCAACAAAACTCACCTCTAGATCCCTTTTCCCCACAAACGTTAAGCCTAAACCTTCATGAAAAACCATTAAACCCTTCACAAATCATGCCTAAGCCTCTTGTGATGACTTGGAGCTTGGAAAGCTAGGGTTTTTCCTAAGTTGTGGTGAAGTAATGATCCTTAACTGTTAATTAGGATCTAAGGAAGTTTGTGTGCTAATTAGTTTCAGTTTAAAACCTTAAAGTTATAGTTTTGTGCAAAATATCGTATTTTTGCTAGTTTTGTGTCTCTGTTGAATCTGCTGTTGTTAGGGTGATCCACAATTTAATCAAACAATACAGTAGCATGATGATAGAGCCTTAAGTGTACCCTAGAAACCCGGACCCCAACCTTCACCTCTGGCCCAGCGAGATTCCATTTTTGGTCAGCACGCCGGTTTTCCAGTAGAGTTAGGTGTTGGTTTTTCGTGAGTAGCTCTTTGTGGGTTATTTATGGTATTTGGTACACTTTGTTTTTCCTATATTGTCTGTAGGCAAAATCTAAAACCGTTTAGCTAATTCTAGTGTTTCGATATCGTGCAATACGGATTATCCGACTTTGTTTAAGTGTTTCGTGTAGCTTACAACCGTATGTTTGGTCTAGAATGTTGCTGCACATGTTTAGCCGCTAAGCTAAAACTTGGTAGCTTGGGGGAGTCGATTCGTTAGTCGCCATTGTTTCCATGTGTTATCGGAAAGTTTGCTAATTTCACCTGTTATGATTTTGTGTTATATTAGGATCGATTGCGGGGACTTCGGACGCTGCTAGGAAAGGAAAAGAGGTGATCGGATTCACCTAGCTCGAGATCGTCCGGTGAGTAGATTTAACATCTACGGGAGAATCGCCTATATGGCATTAAGCGTCCAGGGCTAGATTTAGTGATATAACCATATGCTTATATGTATATATATTGATCTTGCCTGAGTACCATTTTGCACATCCTATTACATGTTGTACATTGACATAGTATTATTGGACACTGCACTATTATTAACGGTTCATGTTGCACGAGAACCGAATTGTATGCCACACACACACCATTGGTAATTGCCATGACACTCACACTATAGAAACTGCCATGGATAATATATTGTACCGTTTCCATTATTCTTAACAGTTAGACATTGATTCTTGTTCTATTGCGCATATGAATTGCATCATACGTACATACATACATGGATACATACATACATTGCTATAGTCACATATATACTCTTATATGATGTTGTATTTCGATTTTGTGGATTTGGGAAACCGTAAGATACCTTTGAAACTTGATATATTTAAAAAGAGCGGTTTTCCCTTGATATGCTCACATTACTGTTCTATGTTTACATACATCGTATTTCATGGATATATGCATTGAGATACTGATTTCATACGATTTATGGATTTGAGAACCGCGGATATATTTCAAGGGAAATTATAAATTGTTTTAAAAATGCGGTTTCTCGTGATGTGATTTTGAGGCGTCCACCATGAGTTTTCTCGGTTCTGAGCTTGTTTTCGAGACCCGATTCAAGGAGTTGGATGAACCATTTGTGGGTACATGGTGGACTGGTAAGGTACCCTGGGGAAAGAAGCTCGAGATGTAGACGATGAGCCTGGCAGGAGGGAATACTACCTACCGGTGATTGTATAGAAACTCGACGGATATCCGGAGGATACCGTTTCGGAGTTATGAGATGAGATTGATATGAGGGCCGATCAGAGTATGCGGCGCCTGAGATATGAGTATTTACATGTCGATGCTGGACACGGGTTTCATGATGTTTCGAGTGTCGATGTTGGACACTCAGGTTCCATGATGTGACGGATATGAGGGCCGATCAGAGTGACGGTGCTGTGATATTGGGATTTGGGGTGTCGTTGATAGACATCGGATTTTATGATAATGATTCATTGATGATGATTATATTTTATCCCACACTCAGGATTTATTATGACATGCACTGTTTCATGTATTTGTTGTACCCTGGTGGTGTACCTTGATCATGATTTGTTGCATAACCGTATTGTTATACTTATGCCATCAGATTGCATATTTCGGATTATCGCTTTTTCGTGCATGCTTGTGATTATCTGTACGATGTTATTTACTATTCATGAGTTGGCAACTCACCCTCGTTGTGCTACGGTGTTTTGCATGTTTGATCCTTAGTATAGTCACGGCAGAGCTTCTTATTGCATCTACTTCTGCGGATACCGCTATTGTTGGTCGTGATTTTGAGTAGGCGGGTTTTGCGAGTATCCGTATGATTCCATTGTATATCTTATTTTGTATCTAGTACTCTCCATCTACTACTTACATGTATTTGACTTAGAGACGAGATTATGAGGATCGATATTGTATTATTTGTGCTTTTGGTGTCGTGCTCGTGTGAGCCGGTTTTTATTTATGTTGCGATATTGTTTTACCTCTTATTATCCTGTTTTCACTTCTTATTTGCTCATTTCTTCGCTACGGCGTCATATATACACCTGTTGTGGTTGTGTTCCGCCTTTTTGCGTGAGTTGCTCCCTTTTGGGGGTGCCTTTTATATATATTCTGTTAGTGTATATGCCCTAGGGGCCATTATTGTATCATACTAGTTTGTATATTACTTAATGGAAGCTTGGGATATTCACATGTATATAACAGTCTTGCTAAACATGGTAGTATGCTACTTGGTTTTTCTATCTTAATATGTGAGTATACGTATTGATAGAGCTCTTAGGATCTTGCTTGACTACCAGCGTTGTGATGACAGTCACACTAGTGGAGGCTGGGTAGTCTACAAGCACATCCTTATTCAGGTCCCTAGTCGTAGGATTATCGAGACAGGGTATCGATACTCCGGAGTAGACTAGTGTGTACGCTTCTCATCCCAGTTGGGGAGATGGTCTGTCCCACAGCCGTCAGTACGTCGTACCGGAGATAGTATGCAGGTGCTCGTTAGGTTACGGGTACACCGGACAGGACTCACAGGGAACTGTTGGTTGGTTTTATACCAGTCGTCAGTGAACAGTTCCCAGGTGACATGAGTACAGCATAGTCCGCAGACTTGACACTGCTACTTCGTCTCGAGTGTGTCCCACTGTTCTTAGATTGCTACCCTACCACGGCTCAAAGGAGTCATGCAAACAGATAGCAGTTGGGTGCAGTCCCGAGCACTTGGAGGCAGTAGCGGTTAGACAGGATTCGTCTCTCCCGGTTTTAGGAGTTGATATCGCGCTGTGTCAGAGAGCCATTACGCAAAGTCCCTGGCCAGGGCAAGCGAGATTTGCTGGTAGGTTCCAGTAGTTTCTCAGGGTGTAATGGGCTTCGCTCCGACACGACTTATACCGCTATTAGGGGACTGACGCTTGCCGCCCCCTAAGCCCGATATGCGATAGTCTTAGACGAACAGACCGGACTGTATGGAGATTGTCATATCAGACTCAGTAGGAGTTCGGATGGGTTTCCTCATTGGCCTTCTTATCGACATCTACCCGGGGACCATTACGTACAGCTAGTGCCGCTTGCGGTCTGTGGTTAAACCCACTGCCAGCGTAGTAGTCGAGTCTCTAGAGTCCCACACAGAGAGTTTCCCTACTCCAGGCGAAACGATATAGAGGTCGTATGGTTTTACGACAAGAGTTCGGACGCATACGTGTGTTTACGCACGTACGACATCCGGACAGTTTTTACTAGCCGGCTTTGGTTTAAGCCAGTTTCTAGTATCCGGTTATTGGATTTATACAGTCTAAAGTTTTTTCGTGTT
This sequence comes from Agapanthus africanus, assembly GCA_030015575.1. NCBI lineage: Eukaryota > Viridiplantae > Streptophyta > Magnoliopsida > Asparagales > Amaryllidaceae > Agapanthus > Agapanthus africanus. The sequence continues at coordinate 885,967,771 of JASDDO010000019.1, read as the reverse complement.
TTCACGGATAGGAGGGGCGTTCTCGTAATTGCGCGAGAAGCTTCTAGAAGATGGTGACTTAGAGGTTAAGGTGGCATATGCATTAAATGAGATTAGTGTGTTATTTGAGTGATTCATCCATGTCATTAATGCATCATAAATGCTTAATGACTCATGGAGATGAATCACCCTCTTGTATTTATTAAGCATGAAGATTAATCCTTTATTTTCTTTTATTGGATAAATGATAATGCTTGATATATATTATGATAGATCATTATCTCATCTCATTCTCTTGCTCACTTTATCTCTCCTCAAGCTCTCCCTCTTCAAACCCTAATCCTCCCCTCTCATGTGTTGAGACCAAGGATTAGAGTAGACTACTTAATCCTTAACCATTCTCTATATCACCTAGGTTACTTAGATTAGCGATTTAAGAAACTTAGTTACCTCAAGTTAGAGGTGAAGCTTGTAGTAAAGCTCTCGGGTGGATCTTCTACTACATAGAGAAGGTCGGAGAGGACGTGGAGAACGACAAGACGAAGGACTCGGTTCTTTAGGTATAATCACTTATCATTGTAGTTAACTCTTTTATGGTTTCTTGTTAGTTATTGTTTATGCAATGATTCTCGGTTAGTCGATGTTTACGCCTAAAACAAGATCGTTTTTCATTATTCCGCCTCCCCGCAAGTCGTGGGGTGTTGTATATCGACTTACATATTCTATGCTTGTACCCGTTTGGGGCTAGTTTTTACAAAGAAGATGCTGCCGAAATTTTTTAAGAAAATAATTTTATGTTGAGATTTTATAACTTGAGATTTTTAAATGTTTTTAACTACTGTTTTATCACTTTACTTCTTTTTTTGGTTTAGATTTCTGGGTTTTTCGGCTTGAATTGCGTTACGCCTTTTGACGTCGCGTGATTTAAGTGCCGGTCGCGTTCCTAAATTGGGTCGTGAAAAGATTGGTATCAAAGTGCTATGTTTTACCTTTCGGAGTAGGTAGCTTAAGCAGAGTGACGTAGCATGTGTATGTTTCGCGGCGTACTTACGACACGGTGCTCCGCCTAAGTGACCTTAGGACATGTTTGCTTGTAATTCCTTCCTTGATTCTATATATCCTTATGATTCAATTTCTATGTCCTTATCGAATTCTGTTTTCTTATTCCAGCCACTATGCCGCCAAAGACTACGAGGGCATAGAGGGCTGCCGTTAGAGCTGACGTCAGGGCAAGCTCGTCTGAGATGAAAACTGACCAGGGCGGTATGCCTATTCTTCAGGAGCAGATTGATCCACCTTCTTCAGGTCGTATTCCTAGGCTAGAGGCCAGTATTCAAAATTTGCGTCAGATGGTAAGATCGTTGATTGAGACCAGTCGAGCGCAGAGATCGGAGGTTGTTCCACCTATTACGGGGACTGTGATTGTAACTACTGCTCAGACGGTCGTACCTACCGCTACCGAGATTATCGCCGTATCCTTATCAGAGTTTATGAGGCTGAAGCCTCCGGTTTTCACCGGCACCGACGCAGCTGAGGATCCACAGTCGTTCCTCGACCGGATGGTTAGGATTTGTCGTTCGTTGAGATGCTCCGATGCGAGATCGGTAGAGTTTGCTAGTTTTCGTCTAGAGGGTCTTACCCAGACTTGGTGCGAGTCTTTGGAGAGAGGTCGAACCACAGGTCTTCTTCCTTTGACCTAGGTTGAGTTCACGACCGTTTTTCTTGCTCATTTTCTCCCGCAGAGCGTCAGAGATGCTCGAGCTCACAACTTTGAGTCTTTGCGCCAGACTCCCGGTATGATGGTGGCGGAGTATGATATTCAGTTCACCCAGCTATCTGTTTATGCTCTATATTTGGTGGATACTGAAGAGAAGCGCGTCAAGAGATTTTTACAAGGCTTGATTACCCAGTTGTTCCTCTCTATTAGCGCCCAGCATTTTTATACGTATGTAGCCGCGGTGGACGCAACCCTACTGGTAGAGGAGCGTATTTACGAGACTTCGATCGTTCCGGGACCGAGGCGGGTTTGTACTGATGTATCAGCCCAGAAGCGGATAGGTAGACGCCGCGACAGATTCTTTCTAGGTGATGGTGGTAGCAGAGGCTTGAGGTGAGGACGATTATTTAGCTCTTACCCACAGGGTCAGCAGCCATCCTCTGGATGTTTTCGTTGTGGGAGTCAGTATCATCGCATCAGAAATTGTACTGAGGTACGCCAGGGCAAGGCAACAGTTCCACATGTTACTTTACTACCTTCTCCACCTCAGAGAGCATTGCCTCTTACGCCCGTTGTTGCTTTACGCCAGATCTATGCTCAGAGAGGCCGTGGTCGCGGTGGTTTTGTTCAGAGGAGACGTGGTGGCAGAGGCGGAGGACAGCCGGATGCCGGTAGAGGGCAGGCCCGAGTTTTTGCGTTGACTCCTCAGGATGCTGATTGATGAAAGAATTTGTTAACCGCAATCAAGAACGGCATCGCTTGGTAGCTAGCCGGTGAGTATGGGTCGGTCCACAGGGATGTTGTGTATTTCTTAATTTGGTCTAACGAGTTAATTCCAAACGGTGTGGATGGATTATCACTAAAAACTAAACTGATTTAAACTAGGACTAGAATCTTGCTAGGGTTAGGTTTAGGTTAACTTTGGAAATTAAAGATTTCCTCACCGCTTTCAATGCCCTAATTTAGATCTCTTTAGGTGTTATGGTAATAATTAATAAAGGGGATTAGTACCATCGGGAAGAAACGATGTTTCTTCCTCTAGGTTCTTGTCCTTCCTTTCTTAATTATTACCCTAACCTCCATGGAAAACATACGCAACCGGTCGTTTAAATTACGGTATCACCGCTACCTCATGGGATAGGGTGCCATAGGGAACGGTGTGTGTATGTATGCATGGAGTCCTATTAATTATATGTGATGGGCAAGAAAGGGGTGAGAGATTTTCATCTCTCAAGCCTTCCCTACTCCTAACCCTAAAAAGTGAGGAATTACTCACTCATTAGGGAATTGATAAACATTTTCAAACTATCTAACTAGGGCAGATAATAAAATTATACTAAGGCAGAATGAAAATTAACCAGGGCAATGAAATAAAAAACCTTACTTTATTTGATGGTTCTCTCCAAACATTTACACCGAATTTAGAATTCTGAATAGATGAAATAAAAAGAGGCATCATTTATTTGATGGCTCTCTCCATACATAGAATTCTGAATTTTTGATCAATGAAAAGAGGCATAACCTAAAACAGGTTTTAGGGTTTCTATTTATAGAACATAGAAATCCTAGGGTTACAATCACGTCATATCTGCAATTACAAGTATACCCCTAAGAAGACTAGTCAAAGCACCGACGCACCGACACAAAAATGCACCGACACGGGCGACGCACGGCCGCGGAACCGCGGCCAAAACCCATGTTTGTGTTAAGTTTACCTAGCACCCTATGTAGAGTTTGGAAGTATCACATGTCACAAAGATCAAATTTTTATGGTGCTAAGCAAGCATACAAAGGATCTTATCCTAGAAAATTAGGGTTTCATGATTTTACAAGCGACAAAGGCTAGGGTTTCGAGACTACAACCTTTGTAGCTCCCTTTGTTGGACTCTTTGGCCTCTTGAGTGTTGGAGGAAGTTTCTCTTGAAGTCTTCTAGCGTCCACGACGATCCACCCGAAGCTCCTAGTCCAAGCTTGCAACTTCACTTTTCAAGAGGAGAAATGAAGATAACACTCTACACAAGTGGGCTAAACTTGTGTAGAATGATGTTGTGGTTCTAATTCTCACTTCAAAAACCTTTCTTGATGTATGTTTTGCTCACTAGAAGAAACTAGAGAGCAAAGGAAGAAGAAGGAGGAAGATGATGGCTTTTCTTTTGAAGAAGAGAAAAGATTAACCCCATGAAAAGAAATGAAATATATCTATATATATTTTATTTCTTCTCATCTCAAACCATGGTTAAATGTTTGAGTTATTATTTAATTAGAGTTTAAAACATAGAAGGAAAGTTTAATCCAAGGTTAAGGGTAGGTGAGGATGGTTAGGTTAAAGAAGGATGTAGAAACAAGTCGAGAATTATCCTTTCCTTTTCCATTTTGTTTTAAACACAAAATCAAATAATAATCCATATATTTATCCATGGTGTGAGTCTTATATTGCCACCATTATCCATGTGTAATCAACCATGATAGATGGTGTATGTATGTATGTATGTATGCACATCCATATGCGCATGAAACTAAAAGAAAGATAGCATACATGCATGCATACATCCATCATGAATAAGAAAAGGTTTCAAGTGAGAAAACTAATGGTTAAATGATAAATCAACACTTGATTTATCAATCCGGACATATCACATATGACCCCACCTGTTCATATCAGATTTTTGCATTTTTATACCGCCCAATTTTTATCACATTGCTTATCGGTAGGTACTCTTGAGCCGTGTTTGCTAGTCAATTGCAGGATACAGGTTCTCGGCTCTAAACGATGAAATTCATGGAAAATCACGACAAAAATCCGGGTTCCTGCCAACCACAGATAAAACACGGGTCTCCGCTCTCTATCCGTATGTTGCCACACACCAGTTTGAGAGACAAAATGGCAAATCGATTGTCATCTTCATGCACAAAGCACAAGGGCAACACCAAGTCCAAGAAATCTACGCGGAGCTCAAGAAAATCATGACAAAAGATCCATATCCAATCACCTTTTGATCTACTAGAATTCTGGAAGAGATATGAAAAGATTATCAGAAAAGACATATGCCAAACTACAGACAATAAAGGACCAGGGAAGCACAAAAAACCGGAGGGCCCAACTCCCCTATACGGCCTCGGTTCCGCGGCCAATAGGGGGTCTAGGCCGCGGAACCGCGGCCGTATGATGGCGGCAGTTGACATATTTTTAGGGGCAGATTGGTCATTTCATGTTTGTTCTGATTGTTGCCCTAGATTTCCTTTTCCCTGCCTATAAATAGTCCAGAACCTTGTGAAGCCAAGTGTGCATAATCTTGTATTTTAGGTTTTAGAATACTTGTTGTTCTTCTTCCTCTTCTCATCTCTTCTCCATTAAAAAACTTGTAGTGAGCTTTTGTGGTGAAGAATGATGAATAAAGAAGTTCTTTTTGTTATTATACTTGTCTTGCTCTTGTTATGATAATTGCTTGTAATCTTCAATTGATAATTTAGTTGTTGTTATTTCTTGTTGTTTCTTTCTTATTCTCTTTTCCTTTATCCTTAAACAACCATGATGCTTACGTTTGATCCTTGCCAAGGTGAGGTCGCAAATAGCTAGTTGTTATCTTCTAATCTCATTCTTTCTATCTTCCTCCTTTGTTTTATTTTTCGTTCTTCTTGTAATGGGTGAGTAGTTTCCATACTTGTTAGGGTAGGATAAGGGAAGTTTGAGAGAAGGAAATCTCTCTCACTCTTTCCTTGCCCAACATCTTAAATCGAACTCTCGTTAATTGAACTACAATCCGCTCCCTACGGCACCCTATCCTACATGATAGCGGTGATTCCATAGTGAGACCGGTTGTGGTTGAATTAACCGGAGGTTAAGGCTAAGAGCCAAGAACGGACGGACAAGCACCAAAAGAAAGAACTTATGTGTTGGAAAGCCTAGCTTATACTCGCAAGTTCCTTCCTAGTCGTGCTAATCCCCATTGTTGCCGATTACCGTAACACCGATATTAAGAGTGGCAATGAAAGAGGTGAACGACTCCTAACTCAAACTAACCTAATCCTAACCCTAACAAGCTCTCTTTACATATCATTTTAACACTTAGTTAATCACAAACAAATCTGGACTTTTGGACTTAAATCGTTAAAGCACATAGAAAAAGACTCCCATCTCCCTGCGGATGACCCGTACTCAACCGGCTAGTTACAAGCGAAACCGTTTTGATTGCGGTAATTAACTAAACTTGAACATGCAAAAACTCTACCAATCAAATGGCGCCGTTGCCGGGGAGATGGTAGTTTATTTCTTTGTGTAATTTCGGGTTAATTTGTGAATATAAAGCTAACCGAAAAACACAAAAAAAAATATACATTGTAAAAAAATCATCTTGTTATTTTTGATTAGTTTTTGTGCAAGTGTGCAGGATAATACGAAGTTCAAGTTCAGTGCCAAAGACGTGGGAAGTTTGACTCATAACTCGCGGCCACACCGCGATGGATCAAGACGAAGCAACCGGTCTCCTATAAAATTTTGGAGCAGATCCAGTGAGCAAATCACAATTCGGGAGCTCCAAACAGAAAGAGGACACCCAACAGAACCCAACACAGAAAATTGATGGCCCAAGCCCACCACATTGCCGCGGAACCGCGGCATAAGCTAGTTTAGGCCGCGGAACCGCGGCCAGTTTGTGCCTTCAGGGTGCCAAAATTTCTGTAAGTCCTCCTTTTCTCTCTCCCACTCCTTTGGACTCCACTAAAACTGTGTTTTCTGCAGCTCTGGGATCCGTTCCAACTCCACAATCTCCTCCACAAGCATTGGACTCAACCACTTTTAAAAACGTTCCATTTCCAAACCGGTTGAGGTCCAATAAACAAAATCCACAAATGGAGAAGATTCTGGAGTTATTTAAGCAGGTTAACATTAACATTCCTCTTTTAGATGCTGTCCAACAAGTCCCGTCCTACGCGAAAATCTTAAAGGACTTGTGCACGAAAAAAAGGAAGTCTCAGGTACCCAAGAAAGTTTTCTTGGCTAGTGCTGTGAGTGATGCTCTTACCCAATCTTTACCACAAAAACGGAAGGACCCTGGCTGTCCTACGATTTCTATTACCATTGGGGATAAGAACATCAACCACGCACTATTAGATCTTGGTGCCAGTGTTAACCTGCTTCCGTACTCAGTATACGAGCAATTAGGCGTAGGAGAGCTGAAACCCACACACTGTACTCTCCAAATGGCCGACCGATCGATCACCCATCCTAGGGGTGAGCTAGAGGATGTGTTAATCAAAGTCGGGGACTTCATATTCCCTGTTGACTTCATTGTATTAGACACACAGCCTGTAGCTAACCCCCGGAATCAAATTCCGGTGATACTCGGTCGCCCATTCCTTGCAACCTCAAATGCTGTGATCAATTGTCGCAATGGTTCGATGAACCTCTCTTTTGGAAACATGACAATTGAACTCAACATTTTTAGGTTGGGGAATCAGCCCTCCGAACCTAATGCTCATATACTGGACGTTTGCTTAATCCAGGAGATCACCCCTGAAGAATGTGAATTCGAGGAGTTTTTGTTCGATCACGATAACCTTAACGCCACTTGTGCGTTCCTCTTCGAACCTGCTGCTGTTTCTGCTCCCGACAACGACTACGAGTGTTTCACGTTCTCGAACGATCTTAGCCACTCACCACCCGAGTTTGAATCCTTCGAATTTCCGGATGAGTTACCTGAACCATCCAACTCGGTCGCTTACACTCGTTTTGAACCTTTGCTGGAATCTTTTGAGTTCGAGACCTTTTCACCAGTCTCTCCTTCAATCGTTTCACCTCCAACGCTCGAACTCAAGCCTTTACCATCTCACCTTAAGTACGCTTACTTGGGTGAGAACGAGAGCCTCCCTGTCATCATCTCGACTTCTCTAGCTCCAGAGTAAGAGAAAGCCCTTCTTGCGGTCTTGCACAGCAATAGGCAAGCTTTTGGCTGGTCCATGGCGGACATCAAGGGGATTAGTCCTATGATCGTTGAACATCACATTCATCTGATGGATGAGGCCAAACCAGCCAGAGATCCACAAAGGCGACTCAACCCAGTCATGAAGGAGGCTGTGAAGAAGGAGATCGTAAAATGTCTGGATAGTGGTATCATTTACCCTATCTCTGATAGCCAGTGGGTTAGCCCCATCCACGTTGTCCCCAAGAAATCAGGCATAACGGTCATTACTAATGAGGCAAATGAGTTAATCCCTACTCGCACCCAAACTGGGTGGCGAGTGTGCATCGATTACAGAAAACGCAACGCCGCAATGCGGAAAGACCACTTTCCGCTACCTTTCATTGACCAAATGCTTGAACGATTGGCCGGACATGAGTACTACTGCTTTCTTGATGGCTACTCCGGCTATAATCAGATTCCCATCGCCGAAAAAGACCAGGACAAGACCACATTCACTTGTCCTTTCGGCACGTTTGCATATCGTCGCATGCCCTTTGGGTTATGCAATGCGCCCGCTACCTTCCAGCGGTGTATGATGGGAATCTTTTCAGACATGGTGGAAAAATTTCTGGAGATCTTCATGGATGATTTCTCCATCATCGGCGATTCCTTCAACGAGTGTTTGCTTCATCTTGACGCTGTCCTTACCCGATGTAAGGACAAGAACCTCACTTTGAATTGGGAGAAGTGCCACTTCATGGTGCGCGAAGGTATTGTTTTAAGACATATCATTTCGCAAAATGGCATAGAGGTTGACAAAGCGAAGATTGAGGTCATTTCCAATCTCCCTCCTCCCAAATGCGTCCGAAACATCCGAGCCTTCCTTGGCCATGCCGGTTTCTATAGACGGTTCATCAAGGACTTTAGCAAGATTGCTAGGCCCTTGACTCTTTTGCTGGCCAAGGACACGCCATTCGACATCAACTCTAGCTGTGTGACTGCGTTCGAGTCATTAAAAAGATCACTCACTTCTGCTCCCGTTCTTTCTTCACCTGACTGGACGCACCCATTTGAGATTATGTGCGATGCATCCGACTTTGCCATTGGTGCTGTCCTTGGACAGCACATCAACAAGATGCCGCACGTAATCTATTATGCGAGCCGAACCCTGAACGATGCCCAACTCAATTATACAACAACTGAGAAGGAATTCTTGGCTGTTGTATTTGCTTTAGAAAAGTTCAGGCCCTACCTCATCGACTCTCCAGTCATTGTCTACACAGACCATTCTGCTCTGCGCCATCTTTTTGCGAAGAAAGATGCAAAATCTCGGCTAATACGTTGGATCCTCTTGCTTCAAGAGTTTGACCTTGTCATTAAGGACAAACGAGGATGTGAACGTAGTTGCCGACCATCTCTCACGACTTCCTTCTTCGCCTTCGGTTCAAATTCCGATCAACGACGTTTTCCCGGATGAACAGCTCTTGACAGTATCTTGCGAACCCTGGTTCGCAGATATTGTGAACTATTTGGCCACAGGATTACTACCGACTGAATGGTCAAGTCAGGACAGACTTCGCTTCTTATCCCAAGTAAAACACTTTTACTGGGACGAACCCTATCTGTTCAAGTACTGTCCCGACCAGATTATTCGTCGGTGTGTCCCTGACGAGGAATTTAAGAGTGTGCTGTCATTTTGCCACGATCAAGCATGTGGCGGGCATTTTGGCCCCAGAAAGACAGCTGAGAAGATCTTGCAATGTGGTTTCTACTGGCCAAAGCTCTTCAAAGACGCTCATGACTATTGCAAGACTTGCTCTTGGTGCCAACACTTGGGCCGGATATCCCGGAGGAACGAAATGCCGCTCCAACCGATCTTGGTTGTGGAGATTTTCGACGTTTGGGGGATAGATTTCATGGGACCGTTTCCCAGCTCTTTTGGGAACTTGTACATCTTTCTCGCTGTTGATTACGTCTCTAAGTGGGTCAAGGCTGTGCTCAGCCGGACTAACGACAACAAGGTTGTCGTTAGGTTTCTTAAAGAAAACATTTTCTCCTGGTTTGGGCACCCCCGTGCGATCATTAGCGAAAATGGAACTCATTTCTGCAATAAGACTTTCGAGGCCTTGATGCGGAAATATTCCATTAATCATAAGCTCTCTACGCCCTACCACCCCCAAACCTGTGGGCAGGCCGAAGTTTCAAATCGGCAAATCAAGCAGATACTGGAGAAGACGGTTTCCAAGAACCGTAAGGATTGGTCGCTGAAACTCACTGATGCCCTTTGGGCATTTCGAACCGCTTATAAGACCGATCTTGGCATGTCTCCCTATCGGCTTGTGTACGGAAAGGCTTGCCACCTACCTGTCGAAATAGAGCATCGCGCATTTTGGGCGATAAAGGAGCTGAATCTGTCTCTCGAAGATGCGGGCAGCCATCGGAAGCTGCAGTTGAACGAACTGAGCGAGCTTAGGGATGAGGCTTACGATAACGCGGTTGTCGTTAAGAACCGAACGAAGGTGTTTCACGATAAACACCTTTTGCGCAAAACCTTCGTACCTGGTCAGCAGGTACTGCTTTACGACACCCGGCTACACTTCCATCCAGGAAAGCTCAGATCTTGCTGGAAAGGGCCGTATTTTGTGCGGAATGTGTATCCGCAGGGCGCTGTGGATTTGGAGAATCCAAAGGACGGTTCATTTTTCAAAGTGAACGGGCACCGACTAAAACCGTACCTTAGCGCCGAACCAACATAGGAGCTCCTGGTCTTACAGGAGCCGGTTTACCCTGCATAATCTTCCTTTGCCTACCACCAAACTTCGGTTATCCAGCCAAGAACAGTGGACACTGTTCCAAATAAGTTTGGGGGTATGTATATACCTTTTTGTATTTATTTGTGGATATTCTTTTTCTTTACTCTTTCAAAACATAAAAAAAAAATTGTGTATATCTAACCGACAATTTTGACCCTTCAAGTGATCTCTTCATGCGATGACAGTGAGGACACTGTCCAGTTTAAGTTTGGGGGTATGCTCGGTGCACATTTCTAACCTTCGCATTCATATGTATATTTTGCATCTGCACATTAAAATCCATAAAATCAATAAAAATCTGAAAATTTTCTAAAAACATAAAAAGTTTTCTGTCAAGTTAGCTAGTGGAAGGACTCTGATTCAACATTTCGACGGTTTTGTTTGATAAAATAAGAATAACTAAATCTTATATTTAGATTTAGAAAACATGAAAGATAACACTCCTTTGAAGTTAACTATAGCTGATATACGTCTTTACATCACACTACACGTGTCGTGAGTTTTGGAAATTAGATGACAAGTCTTTTATGTCTAAAAACTTTTAAATAGATAAATGATTTTCTGAGGATCAAATAGGTTTGTTCTGAAATAAGCAATACCAAGAATAGTTTATGAAGTGAAGTGAATATGAAGGAATGTTATTGATGCCTTAATTGGAACTAAGTCTGAAAAATAACCCATCTGGAACTTAATTGGAATGATTACACACCGAACCCACTAAACACGTCTTTTATCCAAAAAAATAATTGAACTGCCGGTTATATCTCCGTTCGTATTAAATCATCATGATTTTCACGCCAAACTGTCTTTTGTTTTTGGACCTAGGTAACTTGAGTAATTAAGTCCGCTGGGGTGTTTCTACACCTAATGCCCTAAAACCAACTGATTTGGGTGCATTGGCCCAAAGCTCGTTAAGAAGCCTAGAAAGTCCATATTGAAACAAAGTCAAGCAAGTGTTCTCTCCGAGTTAAAATTCCTAACAGTTCTTTGTGTGAGAATAATCTTGATAAAAGACAGGCTTTTATAAAAAAAAATTTAGCGGAGATATGAAGGTTTTATTCTATGATAAAGACTATTGCACGTTCACAGAGGTGTGTATGAAATGAAAACAAGAAAAAGGTGGAGTGAAAAATAAGACCTAGTTTCCTGTTAAGGAAGATAGAAATTCTGAAGTTGAAACCTTACTAGAAAATGAAACTTGAAAAATGCTTAACTCTTTATAAAACTTATGTGATCCTTTCAAAATTCTTATCTGGGCTTTATTGTGTGACATGATGACTTTATTCGACCCTTCTGGAACTTAACGACACTATTTGCACTACACGTAAAGACATATAGAATCTTAAGTTAAATAAGAAGCGAGATGTGAAAAATAAAGGTTCGATAGTCTAGACTTAGGATAATAGAATTGTTATTTTCTGAAACAAAACTTTAGGGTTTGAATCATAGTTATTTTGCAAAACTAGCTTGACCGGATTTTGTGGGTAGTATCCGCTGAAAACCCTCATGAGACAACACTCCTACTAGAGACACCTAGAGGTTTAACGGCTTGTTGCACATGCTCAGTGCAATCGCGTTCCCTGCGAAAGTGAGGTTAGGAAATTTTTTGTGAATAAATTGGCTTTGCTCGGGACGAGCAAATGATAAGTTTGGGGGTATTTGTTCATATCAGATTTTTGCATTTTTATACTGCCCAATTTTTATCACATTGCTTATCGGTAGGTACTCTTGAGCCGTGTTTGCTAGTCAATTGCAGGATATAGGTTCTCGGCTCTAAACGATGAATTCATGGAAAAGCACGACAAAAATCCGGGTTCCTGCCAATCACAGATAAAACACGGGTCTCCGCTCTCTATCCGTATGTTGCCACACACCAGTTTGAGAGACAAAATGGCAAATCGATTGTCATCTTTATGCACAAAGCACAAGGGCAACACCAAGTCCAAGAAATTTACGCGGAGCTCAAGAAAATCATGACAAAAGATCCATATCCAATCACCTTTTGATCTACTAGAATTCTGGAAGAGATGTGAAAAGATTATCAGAAAAGACATATGCCAAACTACAGACAATAAAGGACCAGGGAAGCACAAAAAACCGGAGGGCCCAACTCCCCTATACGGCCTCGGTTCCGCGGCCAATAGGGGGTCTAGGCCACGGAACCGCGGCCGTATGATGGCGGCAGTTGACATATTTTCAGGGGCAGATTGGTCATTTCATGTTTGTTCTGATTGTTGCCCTAGATTTCCTTTTCCCTGCCTATAAATAGTCCAGAACCTTGTGAAGCCAAGTGTGCATAATCTTGTATTTTAGGGTTTAGAATACTTGTTGTTCTTCTTCCTCTTCTCATCTCTTCTCCATTAAAAAACTTGTAGTGAGCTTTTGTGAGTGAAGAATGATGACTAAAGAAGTTCTTTTTGTTATTATACTTGTCTTGCTCTTGTTATGATAATTGCTTGTAATCTTCAATTGATAATTTAGTTGTTGTTATTTCTTGTTGTTTCTTTCTTATTCTCTTTTCCTTTATCCTTAAACAACCATGATGCTTACGTTTGATCCTTGCCAAGGTGAGGTCGCAAATAGCTAGTTGTTATCTTCTAATTTCCTTCTTTCTATCTTCCTCCTTTGTTTTATTTTTCGTTCTTCTTGTAATGGGTGAGTAGTTTCCATACTTGTTAGGGTAGGATAAGGGAAGTTTGAGAGAAGGCAATCTCTCTCACTCTTTCCTTGCCTAACATCTTAAATCGAACTCTCGTTAATTGAACCACAATCTGCTCCCTACGGCACCCTATCCTACATGATAGCGGTGATTCCATAGTGAGACCGGTTGTGGTTGAATTAACCGGAGGTTAAGGCTAAGAGCCAAGAACGGACGGACAACCACCAAAAGGAAGAACTTATGTGTTGGAAAGCCTAGCTTATACTCGCAAGTTCCTTCCTAGTCGTGCTAATCCCCGTTGTTGCCGATTACCGTAACACCGATATTAAGAGTGACAACGAAAGAGGTGAGCGACTCCTAACTCAAACTAACCTAATCCTAACCCTAACAAGCTCTCTTTACATATCATTTTAACACTTAGTTAATCACAAACAAATCTGGACTTTTGGACTTAACTCGTTAAAGCACATAGAAAAAGACTCCCATCTCCCTGCGGACGACCCGTACTCAACCGGCTAGCTACAAGCGAAACCGTTTTGATTGCGGTAATTAACTAAACTTGATCACGCAAAAACTCTACCAATCACCACCAAAAGCAAGCCGACCGATCAATATACGGTATCCTATACGCGCATTTTAATCGGGTCTATGCGCATATCGCATACGCGCACCACAACGTTTCGCCTGGACCAGGTAACTCCTTTGTGGGACTCTAAGACTCGTCAATACGCCGGCAGTGGGTGATGATCATATCAAGCACCCCCAAGCCGCAAGCGGTCAGCTAAACGTAACGGCCACCCGGGTATTGAGCGATCAGAAAAAAACAAGCGAGCCTGCTACAACTCCCGTCGAGCCAACCGGCAACACTACCGTACAGTCCGGTCTCTTCGTCAGATATGCTGCATATCGAGCCTAGGGATGGTCACGTCGACCCCAATAACTCAATAAGTCATGCCGGTGAATGGTCTATAACAGATCGAGAAACTACTGATAACACTTATCAGCAAATCTCAGCAGCCCTGGCCAGGGACTTGCTGATATAACCATTCGGGCACAGCACAGCATCAACTCCCAATACCGGGAGAGACGAAACCCCTCCTATCGCTCATTTCCTTCGTGTGTCTCGGGACTGTACCCAACGGCCACCTGTTTGCACAACTCTGTAGAGCCGTGGTAGGGTGGCAATCAAAGTACAGTGGGAGAACACACAAGACTCTATGACGATCTCGGGTCTACAGACTAACCTGTACCAGTGTCACCTGAGAACTGCTATCCGACGATAGATATAATTCTATATAGGAGTTCTCGATGAGTCCGTCCAGTGTACCCAGTCACCACTGAGCACCCGTATATGATCTTGATGTCAAACATCGATGAACGTGGGAACATTCATCGCCCATCGTATGGGTCTAGTATCATATACGCTAGTCTACTCTGGTATATCAATGCCCCGTCTCGATATACCCACGACTAGGGACTTTCCAGGATATGCTTATAGACTACAGATGTCCCGCTAGTATGATCTCTATCATAATCACTGTAGTCAAGCCGATATCCTCGGGGCTTTACCAGCATGTATGAATGAATAAAAGCATGATCAAATTAACATGTCAGATAAAGAAGAACCAGATAGCATACTATCATGTCGAGCAAGAATGTACACTGAATATATATATATATATATATATATATATATACATGTATAAATACATCCACTATCACATAATGGCCTCTAGGGCATACATATATCCAACAATCTCCCACTTGCACTAAGGCCAGTTATTGGCATATCTCATACCCAACATCTCAAAAAGTCGCTCATGCTGCGGCTGAGGGAGGGCCTTAGTGAGTGGATCCACGGCGTTATTCTTTGTGTCTACTCTCTTAATCTCGATCTCGCGGCGATCTACAATCTCCCGGATCAAATGAAAGCGCCTCAGGATGTGTCTGGACCGCTGATGGGACCTGGGCTCCTTGGCTAACGCCATAGCCCCATTATTATCACAATACAAGGGTATTGGATTAATAATGGTTGGAACTACTCCTAGCTCCGAGACGAACTTCTTCATCCAGACGGCTTCCTTGGCGGCATCATTTGCAGCAATGTACTCAGCCTCCATCGTAGAGTCTGCAACGGTATCCTGTTTGGAACTCTTCCAACTTACCGCCCCTCCATTGAGGGTAAATACAAACCCTGAGATAGATTTGCTATCGTCCTTATCGCTCTGGAAGCTCGAATCGGTAAAGGCCTCCATTTGGAGATCTGTATTACCATACACCAAGAACAATTCTTTAGTCCTTCGTAAGTACTTAAGAATGTTCTTCACAGCTGTCCAGTGGTTCTCCCCTGGGTTGGATTGATACTTACTTACAACACTAAGTGCATAAGCTACATCTGGGCGTGTACATAACATCGCATACATTATAGATCCTACTGCCGAAGCATAGGGTATAATGCTCATGCGAGCTCTTTCTTCATTGGTCTTTGGACAAGAATCCTTGGAGAGAGTGACTCCATGGCAAGCGGGTAAGGCACCCCGCTTGGAGTCTTCCATACTAAACCTTTTTAGGATGGTGTTGATGTACCTGGTTTGGGACAATTCCAATAACTTTTTAGATCTATCCCTATAGATCCTTATGCCTAGGATGTATGTGGCATCACCCAGGTCCTTCATGGAGAACCTTAGTGATAAGAAAGATTTGACCGACTGTAGCATAGGAATATCATTTCCTATCAGAAGAATGTCATCCACGTACAATACGAGGAATGTGACAGCTCTTCCTACAGCCTTCTTATAAACACAAGGTTCATCTGGATTTTTGATGAAATCAAACTCTTTGATAACATCATCGAAACAGATGTTCCAACTCCGAGATGCCTGCTTTAACCCATATATGGATTTAAGCAATCTACATGCTTTCCCGCTGCTCCCACTGTTAATGAAGCCCTCTGGCTGATCCATATAAACGCATTCTTCTAAATCTCCATTTAGAAATGCTGTTTTAACGTCCATCTGCCTGATTTCATAGTCGTAGTGAGCAGCAATAGCAAGTAGGATCCGAATGGATTTAAGCATGGCTACGGGCGAAAAAGTTTCGTCATAGTCCAAACCTGGTCTTTGGCGAAAACCCTTTGCCACAAGTCTTGCCTTATAGGTCTCTACCTGCCCATCTACACCAATTTTTCTTTTAAAGATCCATTTGCATCCCACAGGTTTTACCCCAGGGGGTACAATGTCCAAAGTCCATACTTTGTTGGTGTACATAGACTCCATTTCGGATCTCATGGCATCCGGCCACTTCACAGAGTCACCACTCGTGATAGCTTGCTGAAAACTGGTAGGATCATCATCATCCATGATGCAGTCTTCTCCGTCACCATCAATAAGGAAACCGTAGTACCTCTCTGGTGGGCGAGAAGTCCTACCAGTCCTTCGGAGTGGCCGAGGTTCCTCAGTTTCTATTGCAACAGCCGGTTCAACCAAATCGTCATTTGTAGTTTGTGTCTCTAGAACCTCTTCTAGATCCACCACTTTGCCATCATCTTTATCTGTGAAAAACTCTTTTTCCAAGAATGTGGCATACTGAGAAACAAACACCTTTTGTTCCTCTTTGTGGTAGAATAGATATCCATAAGAATTCTTTGGATACCCCACAAAATTACACATGACTGACCGTGTCTCGAGTTTGTCCGGATTCTGCTTTTTAACATAGGCCGGGCAACCCCAAATCTTAATTCTTTTAAGAGATGGTCTCTTCCCATGCCATATCTCATATGGCATGGTAGACACGGTTTTGGTCGGAACCCTGTTTAGCAGAAACGTTGCAGTCTCCAATGCATGCCCCCAAAATGAGACGGGTAACTCAGCATCACTCATCATGGATCGGACCATATCTAATAGGGTCCTATTCCGTCGTTCAGACACACCGTTGTGCTGTGGTGTGTAAGGAGGAGTGAGCTGAGAGAGAATCCCATTCTCTTTTAGGAAGTTTGCAAATTCTGTACTAAGGTATTCCCCATCTCGATCTGATCGAAGCATCTTGATACTCAAGCCGGTTTGTTTTTCTACTTCTTGTTTATATTCAATGAATTTCTCGAAAGCTTCGGACTTGTGCTTTAATAAAAATACATGACCGAATCTTGAGAAATCGTCAGTGAATGTAATGAAGTATGAAAAACAGCCTCTAGCCTGTATAGACATTGGCCCACAAACATCACTATGTATGAGGCCCAGGAGCTGAGTAGCTCTTTCTCCGTGTCCGGTAAACGGAGTTTTGGTCATTTTACCCTTGATACAAGATTGGCAAGTCGCATAAGATTTATATTCAAAAGAGTTTAAATATCCATCTTTGTATAACTTGTTTAGTCTTGTTTCGTTAATATGACCAAGTCTACAGTGCCAAAGAAAAGCTTCATTTAATTCTGAAAGTTTTCTTTTATTAGTGTGTTGTATATTGAAAACTGTGTGTTGATTTAGGACGTATATCCCGTTATTAAGTGTACCATACCCAACCAACATTTGATTCAGGTGAATGTTCATAACATTGTTCTGCAATATAAAGTTATATCCTTCATTGTCTAACAAAGAAACTGATATTATATTACATAGCATACTTGGTACAAAATAACATGGGTTCAAAACCAAAATACATCCTGATGGCAACCCCAAGTGATACTCTCCCACTGCGACTGTATGTACATTGGATCCATTTCCAACGCGGAGAGTATGGTCACCTGTCTTCAAAACTTTGCTATTTCTCAGTCCTTGCATAGAATTGCAAATGTGAGAACCTGAACCGGTATCTAATACCCAGGAAGCAGAGTTTATTGAAAAACAGTTTTCTGTCACAAACACACCTGAAGCGGAAGCATCCCTATGCTTCTTCTTGAGGTTCAAGTACTCTGTACAGTTGCGCTTCCAATGTCCTGTCTTGTGGCAATGAAAACATTCGCCTTTCCCCGAGTCTCCAGCTTTGGACTTTTCTTTTCCCTTCATCTTTTTAACTCCACCCTTAGGATTGGTGGTTTTCTTCTTCTTCTTTCCCTTGGTCTTAGCCTTTGGGCGAGAAGGGAAGACTGTCCAACAGTCATAACGGGAGTTTTTACTGACTTCATAGTGCTCTCTGCACTCCTTAACATATTAAGGAGTTCAGGTAGCTCCTTCTCCATGCCATGCATGTTGAAGTTGACTATGAATTGAGCAAAGGTGGAGGGAAGGGACTGCAGAATAATATCTATATATTGTTCATTGTCCATAGTCCATCCAAGGTCCTTAAGCTCTTCTATAAGAGCTATCATCTTCAGAACATGGTCTCCTACTGATGTGCCAGGGGCCATTCATATCTGAAACAATTTCTTTGATGCTTCGTATCGTAATACACGGGATTGCTCTCCATACAACTCCTTTGTATGGAGGAATATGTCATGAATGTCCATATTCTGGTGCTGCTTTTGATGTGTATTGTCCATCGATGCAAGCGCGAGGCATTTGGCCGTGGCACAGTCAGCATCCCATTTCTTGCGGACTTCAATGTCCGCAACAGAGGATTTTGGACCTGGGGTGGGCGGGGCTGAAGCCGTGAGGACATATGATACTTTATCATAAGTCAAGGCTATTTTCAGATTCCTCAGCCAGTCTTTATAATTGGTCCCATTCAGTTTGTTTTTATCTAGTAGAAGCTTGAGTCCAGTCATTGGTATCTGCCATTAAGAGAGAGAAAAGAATACACTCAGCGAAAGCTCTTGCATAGATCAGATTGGTTATTATCTTGTCTAATCGATGTCTCCCACTGCTTTAATCAAGTTTTTCTTTCAAACCTTAAAAAGAAAACTAGCCAGGATTAATTACAGTCTACAACTTCGCTAACCGTTCAGCCAGGCCAGTGTCGGTACTTGAGGGAGGTTCCCCGTGCTTTCGCACGGACCTAATTAAAGTAAACCTCGTTTTCCCAGAGGCGTAGCCTCGTTAACACCTTTCTAGACACCTAATGAGTTATCTAATTGTAAACTGCAAAACTCTCCTAGGAGCAACTATTGCCCACAGTAGGATCGAGATCCAACCATCATATGGAAGGTATGGAATCTCATTGCAAATCTCAACACTTGAAATTCCCGATGTGATTTTTACCCCTAGTACTTATGACCTTAACTATGGTCAACAAATTATAAGTACCAGTGAAGTTCTACCCGTCATTTCTTAATCAATTAGACCCACCCATATGACCCTAACTATGGTCAACAAAGTCGCATGAATGTCCTAATTAATCTGCATCATATGCAGTGTAGGAAGACATCACTTAGCTACCGTACACTACGCCTTAACTAAAGTCAACAAACGTAGCACGAATACTACGTACTCTACTTCCTAAAATGACGGAGGGTTGCGGATGATTTTTAAGAAAATCTTTAACGCTTTGAACTTGATATCGTTGTAGAATCAAACGGTTTTCAAAAGGAGTGGCTTGTGCTTCGCAGTTTTGAAATATACCTTTTTCATAAAGAGCCGAGTGGTTTTTCAAATCTGATTCTACAACATCTTTTTAGGTTTATTTTCTTTACATTAATCATAGTAATGTAATCCCATCATTTAAGTCCTTAAGCCAATCACAGAAAAGAAACGAAAATAACACGTACGCTTATGCCATCCGCATTCGCCACAATGTTCCGTTATGCACCGTTAGGTTACTTAACTAACGGCATACCGGGACGGGACTAGCGCGGGTGTAAAACATAAGCAACGTCTACTATATATCATATATATAATATGTCATTCGTCTCAGATATCTCAGAACACAGGCAGCAGAAACATATATATAATGTGGGATATACTAGGACGTCCGTATTTAGTATTTAGCCAACAATAGAAAATACGGATTCCACAGTCGCGATGAATAGCCAAGCCCACACCCCTAGACCCCTACGAGAGCGGCAAGCGACCCTACCAATCCTGGAGTTTAGGAGACCCGGTCTCGACTCCTCGAGATGGCCTCCCACTGAACCCCAGAACCCGGTCACTTGTGCTCCCCTCCTTGGGTCTATTCTAATGCGGAAAAGTAAATAATATACAACACTGGTGACACAACCTCAACCCGGAAGTGTCCCAAATAAAAGAATATTACATTACATTTGAATTTACATGAATGAAAATATAAAACTCTCATATCACATAAAAAAAAACCGGCTATTCGATCGCGACAATCCTGCACATCATATCTCAGCAACACATAATATCACATATCATCAACGTAAGTAAGTATGCGTACCCCAATTGTCGTTGATGTATAGCAACGAAACCGGTGATATCGAACATACTACACTTACGGTCACAGAAAAGAAAGTGTAAAACTACAATATTTGGAATCCACATTCTCTTTAGACATCATAAATGCGAAATATCACATACTTCGTATTTCATGCCTAAACTATATGAATTCCACATATTGTATCACATTCTAGATAAACAGACGGTATTAAAGTTTTCGAACGAACGATCAAATACCCAAGATTCACTAAAGCTCAACACTTGAGCAGAGTTCAAAAACCCGGAGTGTGACACAGTAGTAGCGGTCCAGCCGTAGAAGGGTCAAGCCAACGCCTCACATGTGGCACGCCGTACTGCCCCAAACCCTAAGGTTCAAAGGGCAGTTCAAGACGGTCACATAATCGAGGTAAGGTTTGTTGTCTTCTAGAGGGTCCACCACAAAACTTGCACGTATCTCCAAAAGATTTAAACCCCGTGAAAAGTGAGCAAATGATAGTCGTTCGAACACTTCAATACTTTCTAGTTTACCCGGAAAAGAAACGAAATGAAAATTCCGATCGAATCTTCGAGTCCAAAACCATCTCGAGAATTTACAGTACTGAATTCAGATTAAACATACCTAAAACAATATACAAGCAGTTGTAGGAGTTACTGTGCAAAAACGAAGCCATGAAGCCTCTGTACGGCCGCGGAGCCGCGGCCCAAGCAAGGATTTGCCGCGGTTCCGCGGCGGTTTGTACAGATCATGGGTTCGTCTTTCACAGTATTTCTTATATTTTCCTGCTCTATTTTGTAAGTATTTTTAATTCTGAAAAATGTCAGATTTTAAAATTTGTCCAGAGAAGGTCTCGAAACGTCGTATTTTGATCCGATCGGGATTTTTACTTCGTAAAAGTGTCGCCTAATGTTCTAGGTCGGCTCTGATACCAATGTTAGGTTTACCTAGCACCCTATGTAGAGTTTGGAAGCATCACATGTCACAAAGATCAAATTTTTATGGTGCTAAGCAAGCATACAAAGGATCTTATCCTAGAAAATTAGGGTTTCATGATTTTACAAGCGACAGGCTAGGGTTTCGAGACTACAACCTTTGTAGCTCCCTTTGCTGGACTCTTTGGCCTCTTGAGTGTTGGAGGAAGGTTCTCTTGAAGTCTTCTAGCGTCCACGACGATCCACCCGAAGCTCCTAGTCCAAGCTTGCAACTTCACTTTTCAAGAGGAGAAATGAAGATAACACTCTACACAAGTGGGCTAAACTTGTGTAGAATGATGTTGTGGTTCTAATTCTCACTTCAAAAACCTTTCTTGATGTATGTTTTGCTCACTAGAAGAAACTAGAGAGCAAAGGAAGAAGAAGGAGGAAGATGATGGCTTTTCTTTTGAAGAAGAGAAAAGATTAACCCCATGAAAAGAAATGAAATATATCTATATATATTTTATTTCTTCTCATCTCAAACCATGGTTAAATATTTGAGTTATTATTTAATTAGAGTTTAAAATATAGAAGGAAAGTTTAATCCAAGGTTAAGGGTAGGTGATGATGGTTAGGTTAAAGAAGGATGTAGAAACAAGTCAAGAATTATCCTTTCCTTTTCCATTTTGTTTTAAACACAAAATCAAATAATAATCCATATATTTATCCATGGTGTGAGTCTTATATTGCCACCATTATCCATGTGTAATCAACCATGATAGATGGTGTATGTATGTATATATGTATGCACATCCATATGTGCATGAAACTAAAAGAAAGATAGCATACATGCATGCATACATCCATCATGAAAAAGAAAAGGTTTCAAGTGAGAAAACTAATGGTTAAATGATAAATCAACACTTGATTTATCAATTCGTCCATATCACATATGACCCCACAAAAGCAAGCCGCCCGATCAATATACGGTATCCTATACGCGCATTTTAATCGGGTCTATGCGCATATCGCATACGCGCACCACAACGTTTCGCCTGGACCAGGTAACTCCTTTATGGGACTCTAAGACTCGTCAATACGCCGGCAGTGGGTAATGATCATATCAAGCACCCCCAAGCCGCAAGCGGTCAGCTAAACGTAACGGTCACCCGGGTATTGAGCGATCAGAAGAAAACAAGCGAGCCTGCTACAACTCCCGTCGAGCCAACTGGCAACACTACCGTACAGTCCGGTCTCTTCGTCAGATATGCTGCATATCGAGCCTAGGGATGGTCACGTCGACCCCAATAACTCAATAAGTCATGCCGGTGAATGGTCTATAATAGATCGAGAAACTACTGATAACACTTATCAGCAAATCTCAGCAGCCCTGGCCAGGGACTTGCTGATATAACCAGTCGGGCACAGCACAGCATCAACTCCCAATACCGGGAGAGACGAAACCCTTCCTATCGCTCATTGCCTTCGTGTGTCTCAGGACTGTACCCAACGGCCACCTGTTTGCACAACTCAGTAGAGCCGTGGTAGGGTGGCAATCAAAGTACAGTGGGAGAACACACAAGACTCTATGACGATCTCGGGTCTACAGACTAACCTGTACCAGTGTCACCTGAGAACTGCTATCCGACGATAGATATAATTCCATATAGGAGTTCTCGGTGAGTCCATCCAGTGTACCCAGTCACCACTGAGCACCCGTATATGATCTTGATGTCAAATATCGATGAACGTGGGAACATTCATCGCCCATCGTATGGGTCTAGTATCATATACGCTAGTCTACTCTGGTATATCAATGCCCCGTCTCGATATACCCACTACTAGGGACTTTCCAGGATATGCTTATAGACTACAGATGTCCCACTAGTATGATCTCTATCATAATCACTGTAGTCAAGCCGATATCCTCAGGGCTTTATCAGCATGTATGAATGAATAAAAGCATGATCAAATCAACATGTCAGATAAAGAAGAACCAGATAGCATACTATCATGTCGAGCAAGAATGTACACTGAATATATATATATATATATATATATATACATGTATAAATACATCCACTATCACATAATGGCCTCTAGGGCATACATATATCCAACAGTTTGGCTGCGGATCCGCGGCCATATATGTGGCTTGTTGGCTCTGCTTCTTTGGTAATCTTCCTGTTGCATTTTCCTACTTGTTTCTTCACTTGATTTCTCAGATTGTTTTCTAGTTTTCTTCCAGATTTCCACAGTGCATAACGTCGTGGACTTTTACCCTTTGCTTCGTGTCGTAGTCTTGAACCTTGCGCTGCCTTTGTACTTTGTGAACCTGTTCATTGATTCTTCGTTTATTCTCCAAACTGTAGGCTTGATCAAGATTCTTCCATTTGTTGGTCGTAGTCTCACTTTTGTATCGTCTTTTCATCTTTTTCACTGTTTTTGTTCCGAAAACCTGTAACCTGCAACTATGTAGCAGACATGGATCAAAAGCACCTGTTTATTTGTAAAATGAATAAGAATGGGAAATAAAATAATGCAAAATTATGGTATGAACAAATACCCCCAAACCTATCTTTTGCTCGTCCTTGAGCAAACCTAGTTTTATTCTCGAAAGAGGCCTAGCCTCACTTTCGCAGGGAAACGCGATTGCACCGAGCTCGTGCAACAAGCCTTTAAACCTCTAGGTGTCCCTAATAGGAGGAGTGTTGTCTCCTGAGGGTTTCAGCGGATACTACCCACAAAATATTATCAATTCGGCCTATTAACTTTTATTCTCCAATTAGGTTTTCTAACAAGAAACTCTATTATTTTCGACTCATAAATTATCCACCCGTATTTTTCACACTTCCTTATCATTTAACTTAAGATTATATATATTCTTGTGAAATTACTTAGCTTTTGGCATCTTTCAAGTTTTCCTTCTAGGGTTCCATCTCAAGTTAGGAATTTTTATCATCTCTATTAAAGATATATGTAACAACCCTAATTTTCTTATAGACTTTTTCCTATACAAATTTTTAAATTAATTTTTTCAAAATCCAAAAAGGGGTATTTATTGCCTGAGCACAAGACTTAAGTAATTAATTAGCAATTTAATTACAAGAAGAAGCTTGTAGCTCATTGGTAATACCTTGCACTGCTGAACCAAGCCACCGGAGTTCAAATCCCATACCCCACATTATTTTTGTATTTATTTTGTTTTAAATTCTTTGGAAGCCCAACAGTCCACACACCATAACTCCCAAAAGTTGAACTAAACCTAGAAAACTAAAAATACCAAAGCCTTCACCTGACGACCTCCCACCCCCTGGCACCCCAACTCGGCCGAGTCGGCCGGCGGACCGGCCGGACTTGGCCGGACGGCCGAGTCGTCAACACAAAATTTATGCCTTTTCGCCTTCTCTAACCCCCTGCACACTCTAATTTATTGGATCGGTTCCAGAATGCCCATTAACACCTAATTACTCCAATTTTTAATGAATTTTCTATATTTTTACATTTTTTTTATTAAAAACCCTTCACCCACCCCACCCATAGCCTACCCTATAAATACACCTCCTACCCTCTACCCTCTCATCCCAAAATCCTGAGCCCACTCTCTCAAAATCTTCTCAAGAGTTGTGTACTTTGAAAACAAGTTCGCGGCAAAACTCCGGCGAAATTCAGGCGGAAATTCCGGCGACGTTTTTAGGAACAACCAGCGACAAAGCAACGCCTCGGCAACCCCTTTAGTCCCCCCTCACTCCCTTGCTTAATCGAAACCCGTAAGTCACATTCTATCCCTCTTTCTTATTCTCTAAAATACGAAATTACAAAACCCGACGGAATCGGAACAAATCCGATTTCCGATTCGGTTTTCTATAAAATTTCACTTATCACCAATACATTCATGCTTAAACATCTTTATGTTGACTATTAAATATTTAACAAATAATTTGAACAAGTTTCATCACATGAAATGATAGCCTTTTCAATTTATCGTATTTTTCACTTAAATACCACAATGTTTCGATTTCACATTTAACCCCTTAACCTTGCTATACATTTAAAGTAGAGCACGAGATAATGACCTACCTCCATACACACGCATATATAACCTAAAACGATATCATCAAAAAAACTTAGAATACGATAAAACACTACTTTCATTTAAATACCATATACTTAATAAAACTATTTCTAAAAGATTTAGAGTTGATACACTTTTAAATAAATACCTCTTATTAGGAAAACACGATAAGTTGTGGACATCGGTCATTTATCTAAACCTGACTTTATGGTGTCTAGGCTAGGCAAGTGAGAAAGATAACTTTAAAAGGCTCGTCTCACGGTGATTCATGAGCGGATCCCTCCTTTCCTCACTTGTACTTACCTGGCCACAATTGGCGGTGAAGAGGCGATTTGAGGCATCTAACAACTTGTCGTTTAGACCATTTATAAATAGTCTAGTCGACTTAGGAAAACCCTAGAATCTAAAATACGAAAAATTTACATTTTACAAATAAATACCTTTTACTTTATAAAACCGTTTTCTAAAGGATTAGTATTTTACAATCTTTGCAAAGCGCCGCTACAACCCATTTTTGGGGAACCCGTTCGGGATGGTACGGATTATCGCACATCCTCGGGCTTAGTAGTGCGAGATTCAGACCTCCGCAAGGAGCATTCGGTCTTGAAAGGTTTAAAATACGACATCTTAAGAAAAATGAGATTTTTGGAATATAAAATATTTATTAAAATTATCTTTGTATAAATATATGTATTATTATCATTTAAATATCTATTTTATCATGATATAAATATTTCACCTTTTTCTAAAAATCACAAGAATAAATTTTACACTAAAATACCATGAACTTCAAATAAATCAATATTACAGATAAATACCTTATTTATAAAACTAGGATATTTTCACTAGAAATGACTCAATATAAAATCCACATTCATTTCAACTCTAAAGACGAATAATGAATACTTGAGAAGTATTTTGAAAAGTATATAAAATTATTTTTATATAAAACCCCCTCAAGTTTTATAAATTACTCTAAGGACCCTAGCAATTATAAGACTTCGATTTACATTCCTGATTGTCTGACTCGGGTTTGAGTCTGATTAATCTGACTTGAATATGATTCAAGTCAATCTATAATCTACAATATTCCAATCCAATATGAACACCTGAAACCATGAATTCAATTATCAATCTATACAACTTGATTGAACCGAATCATGGATATATATATATATATATATATATATATATATATATATATATTCCTTTTACATGATTCTCAGTTATTCCATTTACATGACTCTACAGTTATATCCATTTACCGATATCATGGTTTCGGTCAGTCAATCAATTATACAATCAATACAATTTACAAGACAAACAATACAATTAAAACACTACGGGGTTTAAGGGGTAGATTGGTATGGAAGATGTTAAAAGTGGCACGAGACGGTAAGATTAAGACACCTAACATGAATTTAATTGCCGTTGTTCCGGGTTGTATAACGGAGCCTTGTACTTCCATTTGTCCTGGTCTCTAGCATACTGAGACCCCTCTCGTATACACTGACATCCTTCTGTACCAAGTTACAAACAACAGCGTTAACACAATACAACAACAATATAACAATATAATACAACTGTAATAGCTACTCTCTCTTTCTCTCTCTCTCTTACTCCCCGTCTATTCTATTTCTCCTCTTATCTTTGGGACTTACCGAGCGATCTGTTCGCTGACGACATTCTATTTCTTTCTTCTTTGAATGTCGTCAGGTGTTTTGGACCCAGCAGAGATCGAGCCATCTGCAGAAGACTTGGAGCAGTTTGCCGAAGATCCAGCACTCTAGTTTCATTGTACATTTTCCATTCTGTATTTTTTTTCTCATTTCCTGTTATGCCACTGTTTAGGCATCTTTTTATTTCAGTTGTATTTCCTTTTCATGCATTGTACAAAGAATGTTAATAAATAAAAGTTGTTGTTTTATTATCCTTGTCTCTTGTGTATTTATTTTATATTGCTTAGATACGCTTAGCGTATGTACTTCTGAGTATATACGTAGCGGACCTCGTCGCGTCCCCTTCGCCGTACACCGGGAAGCGGAGCGTGACAATATAAGTCCTATTTTTCATTCCTATCTCTTATCTAAACCCCAATCACATACCCCCACGTGTGTGTATATATCACCCCTACACTTGGAAATTCAAATCAAACTATTATACTCTTGTCCATCGTCCAAAGTACTTTTTAATTGGTGAACATTTAGATGAAATTGCTCACACATTCTTCATGCGACCGTTAATATTTCTTGAGGTACCAACGACCGATTACAAAATGTGTTTGCACATTAAAGCGTAATTCCTAGCCTTGTAATCCCTAAGGATTTTAGCAGTGACTCCCAAACCAGTTGGTCTAAGGAACTAGGTGATGAAGCACCCTCGCTAAATATTTTTTCTATTAATGCAGCCTTAAGTAATTACAAAAACCAATGTTCATTTTTTTATTATCTCTTTATTCACACTTGTATTTTTATTTTATTTTTCTTTGTACTAAGGACTTTAGACAAGAGCATTTCAAGGTCTCTTCTACTATTCCAAGTTTCAAGGTTCGTGTTTGTGCAATTTGTAGGGTATATATTTTCAGAATTTAGATTTAAGCTTAGGAATTATTTTTCAGACTTACACTTTAATAAAAATTTCAATACTCTTCCCTTATTTCGACTTAGCCCAAGAAGTGAACTCAAAATTTGTCTATTTCTAAATAAACTACAAAGACATATACTTTCTACCGTTAAATTTTAAGAAAGGTTATTTTTAGGGTTTTTAATTTACTAAGTCTAAGATCTAGTTGTTCCTAACTAGTTAACCGTTTTGTCAAACTTAAGTCAATTATTGCCAAAATTGAATTTTTCAATTTTTATAATTTTTAAAAAATTTTAATTTTTATGGGTTTTAAAATAAGTATGCAAATGCAAAAATATACATATGAATGCGAAGGAAGAAAGTTTACCGAGCAGACCCCCAAACTTAAACTTGACAATGTTCTCACTGTCATGCTACACCAAGAGGGTCAAAATGGCCGGTATTCCCCTGTTTATTTTTTTATAGTTTTTTTTATTGTTAAAAGAAAAATAGTATATATATACAAAAAGCCCCCCCCTCAAACTTAAGTCAAACGATGTTACACGTCATTGCCAAACTTTGCAAAGACCAAACGTCAACAGCAACCAGTTGAAAATTTTATCTGTGTAAAGCATCGGTCGGTGGAAGAACATGTTGTACCGAGCCAAGAAGAATTGGGGAAGAGATAAGTGGTGGTATGAAAAGTGTCTGTATGTATGTGGAAGTGAAGAGATAGGAGGTGATGATGAATCAAAACGAGAATGTGAATGATCAGAAATCGATGGAATATTGGCATTCTCGTAGCTTATTAAAAGAAATGGGGGTGGTTCAACTTCTAAAGGAGGAGGTTGATTATCCACACAATCCCCGAGGTGTTTTTGTTGATCCTTTATTGACTTGGCATCATCCATCATATGTATATGATATTTAATTATGAGGGAACTAATCTCCTCGATGTCAGCCATAGTCCAGCCGAAAGCTTGCCGGTTATCTTGTAAGACCATTAAAAGGGCTTTCTCTTGCTCGAGAGCTAGAGATGCCGATATGATAACGGGAAAGGTCTCATTCTCACCTAGATAAGCGTATTTATGGTGAGACGGCAAGGGCTTGAGTTCGAGTTTCGGAAGCGAAACAATTGAAGGTAAAATTGGGGAGGCTATCTCGAACTCAAAGGATTCCAACAATGGTTCGAAATCACTGCAAACAACCGAATCGGATGGTTCAAATAACTCATCCAAAAATTCAAAGGACTCATATTCGGGCGGTGAGTCGTCAAAATCATCTGAAAAAGTGAAACATTCATAATCAATATCGGTTGTGCCAACTGTGTTAGATTCAAGGAGGGATGCACTAGTGGCGTCAAAACTGTTGTCATCAAACAGAAATTTTTCAAGCTCGCAGTCCTCCTGCGTGATTTCGTGAATCGAGAAAACTTCTCGCGTACTAGTTTTAGGCACGGGGGGCAGACTTCCTATCTTGTAAATATTGAACTCATTAGACATCTTCCCGAAGGATAGAGTCATAGAGCCATTGTGACAATTTATTACGGCATTGGAAGTGGCCAAAAATGGTCAACCGAGGATCACCAGAATTTGGTTTCGTGGGTTAGCAACAGGTTGTGTGTCCATAACAATAAAATCAACGGGGAATATGAAGTCCCCTACTTTGATCAACACATCCTCTAACTCACCCCTAGGATGGGTGATTGATCGATCAGCCATTTGGAGAGTAAAACGAGTGGGTTTCAACTCTCCAACATCTAATTGCTCGTACACGGAGTAGGGAAGCCGGTTAACACTAGACCCAAGATCTAAAAGTGCTCGATTGATATTCTTATCCCCAATTGTTATTGAAATTGTAGGACAGCCACGGTCCTTTCGTTTTTCGGGTAAGGGTTGACGTTGGTTAATAGCATTGCTCACGGCACTAGCTACTAGCACTTCCTTGGGTATCTGAGACTTTCTCTTCGAGGTGCATAAGCCCTTTAAGATTTTTGCGTAAGAAGGGACTTGTTAGATTGCATCCAAGAGAGGTATATTTATGCTAACCTGTTTAAATAACTCCAAAATCTTCTCCATTTGTGGAGTTGGTTTATTAGATCTCAACCTGTTTGGAAATGGAACATTTTGAAAATCTGTTGAGTCCAATTTTTATGGATTAGATTGCGGAGTTGGAACGGATCCCAGTGTTGGTGTGTTCGTGAAGTGAGACGTGGGTCCGTTCAAATTAGAAGAAGTAGAGCCTTGTGAAGAATGAAGAATAGGCTCTAACGGAGGAGATGAAGAAGAAGAAGAAGATGATGATGAAGAAGCACCACTAGCAGGGGTGTCATTATTAATACCCACGTTATTTTGCAACACTCTTCCAGATCTCAACGTGGTCACGGCATTTACGTTATGATTTTGGTGTTCGTATGCAACATGTGTGTGACCGGGATTTTGCAATGGTTGAGATGGAAGCTTTTCCTTTTCTCGCTCGCTCAATGCAGGAGTTAGTTGTGCAATTTGTGCCTCAATAGATTTGATGTTTTGATCGTGTGAAGCATTGTTGTGCACCAAAGACTGAATGGAAGTCTCCAACCTTGCTGCGGATTGTGTAGATTGTTTTAGAAATGCATCTGGACTTCTTCTAGCGAGGTAACCTTATCATCATTTGGATGAACAAAATTGTTTGGAGGGTAAAAATTGTTCATTTGGTTTGGGTAAGGTTGTGGTTGGAAAGGTTGCTGGTATTGAATTTGTTGTGGTGCTTGTTGTTGTAGAGGAGGAGGCCTTTGAAAGTTGTTTCCTTGGAATTGTTGATTTTGATTCCAAGCAAAATTTGGGTGACTCCTCCAACCCGAATTATAAGTCGAAGAGTATGGATCATTTCTTTGTCTGTGCTGAAAGGCAGCATTGACTTGATCCTGTCCTTGAACAGGTGGATTATAAGAACACTCTTCGGTAAGATGTGATGGATCCGAACAACAAGTACAAACAGTTTGTGGGGGTAAAGCAGGGGCAGGAGAAGGCGATGAGATTTTGGTCTCAATTGCTTCTAGCTTTTTCGTAAGTGCGGCCATTTCGGCCTTCATTGCTATCGACATATCTAATTGATGTATGCCTGCTCTAGACTGACCAACAGAAGAAGATGGGGTGGTCTTAGTGCTTTCCCACTGAAGTGTTTGTTCAGCAAGATCCTCGAGAAACTGCCAAGCTTCTGCACTAGATTTGGTTAGAAAGTGACCTTGAAAAATGGTTTCCAACAACTGCTTCGTTGCTGGGTTCAATCCCTCGTATAAAGTTTGGCAAAGTTACCAATTTTCGATTCCATGGTGAGGGCATTGAACAAGTAGGTCTTTGAATCTTTCAAAACACTTCCAAAAGGGTTTGGAAGGAAGCTTGGAAAATTGAATAATCTCATTGCGAATTCTCGCGGTCTTGTGATGTGGATAAAATTTTTTAAGAAAAGCTTTAACAAACTCTTCCCAATTTTTAATTGAGTGTGATGCTGTGCTGTATAACCATTTCTCGGCTAAGTCACATAAGGTGAAAGGAATGACCCTTAGCCTTATAGCATCATCAGAAAGTTGGGTTGTTTTCATCATTGCATAAACGTTTTGGAATTTGTTTATGAAGATATAGGCATCTTCGGATTCCAGTCCGTGAAATTTTGGCAACATGTTGATGAAGTGGGGTTTGATCTCAAAATTGTCCCCATTTGCCGGTGGGAGTGAAAGACAAGTAGGTAAGGCGGTGCGGATAGGGTAGAAAAGATCCCGGAGTGCGATTCGTTCGGGCCCTTCAACAGGCGGGTGTTGTGGGTTATTCGCACCTAACGGAGGTGGAATCAGTCCCGTGGGTAAGGTATTGTTAGGATTAAATCCTGACATTTCCTTAGAAGACGAAGAATGTGAAGATGAAGGTAAGGAAGTGGAAGGAATTTCGACTTCGGAGTCGAAAGCGTCGTCGGTCGGTGTTCAGTTCATAAAACTGCACATTTAATATGACATTTTTCCTACTATTTCTATATAATAAAAGGTATTTATTATAATATATGATACATATGAGGGTTTATCTGTAAAAATACTATTTTCATATCTTTATATATTATAATTAACGTTTTGTAGAAAAAAGTAAGCATATAATATTCATGTGACATTTGGCCCATTTAAATATGCTTACCTTATTAAAAGCCTTTAACCAATTCTTATTGGTTAAGTTAATATCTCCATAAAACAAACTAATATTATTTGTTGAGTTATTGTGCAGAATTTGCAGGGCTGAAATCAAGGAAATCAAAGTTGTTAAAACAAACCTGCCTAATTAAGAAAATAACCTAAAGAAATCAATTCTGGCAGTGACGTAGAAAAGATTTTCAGTTTCCAGAGATTCCAAAGATCACCATGTGTCACCAGAAGAAGCCACAAGAAGAATGAGCCCAAGATCTCACCATTAGGCCGCGGATCTGTGGCCAAACCCACCTATTGGCCGCGGATCCGCCGCGGTTCAGACGATTTGGGGATTGAGATTTCGCTGTTAGGATCATAACCTATGGTTTCCAAATTAGGAAGCTAGGGTTCTGGCTCTGGGACTATAAATAAGTACCGAGGGCCTCTTGGAAAAATCATCAAGGCGACGCGATCACGAAGTCCAAGACGGCTCACGCATCCAGGCTGATCATCAACGGTTCATCTACCTCCTTAGAAGAGATCGAGAAGCAAACTAGTATTTGTAATCATTTTCTAAGGGAACAAAGTGTAAATGAGTTTTGTTGATTAATAAAGGTAGTTCTTTTTCTTATTCTATTTCTTTGTAGTTTCATTATGAATTCTCTCTCCATCTCTTCTTCTCCCAACATGCGCGAGTAATTCTCCGCTTGTTAGGGTTCGTAGGATTAGGGTAGGTTAATGGATGATAAAGATCTTTAAACTCTTTTTACGTTCTATAAAGTTTATAAACTTTATCAAAATAATCATTAACATCCTAATCGGGCGCGCTACCAATTTATTGTTATTCTCGACCGCGATTAGAGATTAGATTAATGATTGTTTTGGTAAATGCTAGATATGAACGGAGTTCCATGTCGAGATAGGGGTTAAGAGTGGGAACCCTTTTCCCTCCAGAAACCCTAATCTACATGCATCACTGTCGTTCTAGTTTTAAATCTATTAAAGGATAAAAAGGGTAATCTTTAATTAATCATCCATAACTACTAAATCCTAATGAACCCTACAAGCCCCCTTTTCATATAAACTTACCTCCGTAGTTAATCTAGATCTATATTTTGCATCAGTGTTTAACGTAGATCTAGATCCTACAACCATTCTTCAATATTCTTTATTCTTCCTCCTCTCTTTCTCAACACATCTAAAGTAAGAATAAAATGGTGAAGAAAAATGAACACTAGTTTCCTTATAAAATGGTGAAGAAAAATGAACACTGGTTTTGTTATCATTTGATTGATTTGAAAAAGTGTTTGTAGAATAACCGCAATCAGAACGGTGTCGCGTGTAGCTAGACCGAGGTGAGTACGGGTCGTCCTCAGGGAAACATTGAATATTTTAATCTTACTTTAGATGTGTTGAGAAAGAGAGGAGGAAAAATAAAGAATATTGAAGAATGGTTGTAGGATCTAGATCTACGTTAAACACTGATGCAAAATATAGATCTAGATTAACTACGGAGGTAAGTTTATATGAAAAGGGGGCTTGTAGGGTTCATTAGGATTTAGTAGTTATGGATGATTAATTAAAGATTACCCTTTTTATCCTTTAATAGATTTAAAATTAGAACGACAGTGATGCATGTAGATTAGGGTTTCTGGAGGGAAAAGGGTTCCCACTCTTAACCCCTATCTCAACATGGAACTCCGTTCATATCCAGCCTTCACCAAAACAATCATTAATCTAATCTCTAATCGCGGTCGAGACTAACAATAAATTGGTAGCGCGCCCGATTAGGATGTTAATGATTATTTTAATAAAGTTTATAAATTTTATAGGACGTAAAAAGAGTTTAAAGATCTTCATCATCTATTAACCTACCCTAATCCTACGAACCCTAACAAGCGGAGAATTACTCGCGCATGTTGGGAGAAGAAGAGATGGAGAGAGAATTCATAATGAAACTACAAAGAAATAGAATAAGAAAAAGAACTACCTTTATTAATCAACAAAACTCATTTACACTTTGTTCCCTTAGAAAATGATTACAAATACTAGTTTGCTTCTCGATCTCTTCTAAGGAGGTAGATGAACCGTTGATGATCAGCCTGGATGCGTGAGCCGTCTTGGACTTCGTGATCGCGTCGACTTGATGATTTTTCCAAGAGGCTCTCGGTCCTTATTTATAGTCCCAGAGCCAGAACCCTAGCTTCCTAATTTGGAAACCAGAGGTTATGATCCTAACAGCGAAATCTCAACCCCCAAATCGTCTGAACCGCGGCGGATCCGCGACCAATAGGTGGGTTTGGCCGCGGATCCGCAGCCTAATGGTGAGATCTTAGGCTCATTCTTCTTGTGGCTTCTTCTGGTGACACATGGTGATCTTTTGAATCTCTGGAAACTGAAAATCTTTTTTACGTCACTGCCAGAATTGATTTCTTTAGGTTATTTTCTTAATTAGGCAGGTTTGTTTTAACAACTTTGATTTTCTTGATTTCAGCCCTGCGAATTCTGCACAATAACTCAACAAATAATATTAGTTTGTTTTATGGAGATATTAACTTAACCATTAAGAATTGGTTAAAGGCTTTTAATAAGGTAAGCATATTTAAATGGGCCAAATGTCACATGAATATTATATGCTTACTTTTTCCTACAAAACGTTAATTGTAATATATAAACATATGAAAATAGTATTTTTACAGATAAGCCCTCATATTTATCATATATTATAATAAACACCTTTTATTATATAGAAATAGTAGGAAAAATGTCATATTAAATGTGCAGTTTTATCAACTGAACAAATACCCCCAAACTTATCTTTGATCGTCCCGAGCAAACTTGTTTATTCAAGAGAAGGAGAAAAAAGAAAGGAGAAAGCAAAGCACACTTTCGTAGGCAACACGATTGCACTGAGCACGAGCAACAAGCCGTTAAACCCCTAGGTGTCCCTAGTAGGAGGAGTGTTGTCTCCTGAGAGTTTTCAGCGGATTACACCCACAAAATCCTATAATAAAAGAGAGATGGTGAAAGTTACATATAAAGATAAGAACTATAAAAGAAAGAACTTGAAAATAAGAGTTTTCAACTACACCAGTTTTTCAGTTGCTATGAGCCCTATCTTAATAGTCATGAAAAGATGTTAGAAATCACATCATCCCTCAATAAAACATCGTCTTTATTCTTCATTCCTACCTTTCATCCAAACATCGATCATATACCCCTACGTGTGTGTATAGAACATCCCTACACTTGGAGAATTCAATTCAAGGTATTATACTCTTGTCCATCTACCTCAGTACTTTTTAATTTGATGAATATTTTGATGGATTTGCTTGCACATTTCTCATGCGACCGTTAATACTTCTTGAGGTACTAACTGACCGATTACTCATGTGCTTGCTGATTAGGTGTATTAGTATTTTCCTCGTCTTGCACCACCTAAGGCTTAGCAGTGACTCCCAGACCAGTTGATCTAAGGCACTAGGTGATGAAGCACCCTCACTATATTTTTTTTATTGCTGCCTTGGTGATAACAAAACCAGTGTTCATTTTTCTTCACCATTTTATATTTTCTTCATTTATTATTTCCTTCATACTTTGGCTTTTAGACAAGAGCATTTCAAGGTATCATCTACTATCTCGAGTTTCAAGACGTGTATAAGTGCGTATAGTAGGGTATCAACGTTCAAATGTTTGGCTTCCAGAATAGCAACTATTTTTCAGACTTATTTTTATCCTCAGATTAGTGATTTCTTTCATCTTACTAACCCTTGGGACAATGGCTCATAACTACTTATTACTAGTTTCGTTTAAGAAAATTTCTAATTTTCTAGGTTTTCTTTCTAATTTTCTAGGTTTTCTTAAATTTTTCCAATATTTTGGATGTAATTTTTCACTATCTAATCTTTTGTTATAAAAGAAAATTTTTAATATTTTTTTTGAAAATGTTGTGCTTATGCAAATTATGATGCAAATTGATGTGTAAATAAGCACAAACCTCCCCCAAACTTGTTTGCAGCAGTGTCCTCACTGTTGCTTCTTTTAAATCTCAAAAACCTGTAGACTTGGGAGGAAAAAGAGGACAAGAAATAATGAAAGTGAAATCCTCCCCCAAACATATTTTTGGCTCACAATTTTGAGGACAAATTTTATTTTTAAGAGCCAAAAATATACCCCCCAAACTTAAGTAAAATAGTATTAAGCATTTAAAATTATTTTGGGGGGGGTTAAAATTATTGGTCAAAGTAAACCCTTGCAAAGACCAAAAGTCAACACCAACCATTCAAAAATTTTATCAATGTAACGTATAGGTCGGTGGAAGAACATGTTATATAGTGCCAAGAAAAAGTGAGGAAGAGATAAGTGGTGGTATGGAAAGGGTTTGCGTGAACGTGAATGTGAAGAGATAAGAGATGATGATAAATAAAAACGAGAATGTGAATGATCAGAAATGAGTGGAATATTGGCATTCTCGTATTTTATAAGAAGAAAGGGTGGTGGTTCAACTTCTATAGGTGGAGATTGATTAATCACAAAATCCGTGTTGTTTAGAAATGCAAGTTCGTCAGCAAAAAGTTCTTCAAAACTTTCATCGATGGTGTAATTGAACATTTTCCTGTCAGTAAATTTTGTGCCAGAATTTATCATACTTGATTTGTCAAAAATTATGGAGGTAGGAGACTCGAAAAACTCATCTACCTCATTTTCAAAAGTATCCAAATCAAGTTGGCTTTCTGGAATCATCAAACTTAAATTATTGGATTGTGATTCATCAACACTCACAGAAATTATAGGAAAAATAGAAGAAGAACCTGAGAAAGTAGAAGGTGAAATGGGTAAACAAATTGGTGTGTCGAGTATCGCTGAACCAGATGTAGAAGATGAAGTCTGAATTTCGGTCTGCTGTTCGGTTATACAATTATCATCAACTTCAAGACGCATATGGGGTTCAGGAAGAATAGTTAAAGGCTCAAGATGATGACCACAAGAAAGTGAAAGGACCTGATGAATTGGTGGGACAAACTCATCCAAAATTTCGGGTTCATCATTCAATATATCCCCAACGTCAATCTCCTCATTCAAGTGAAGGTTAGAATTCTCAAACACCTCATTAAAATTATGGTTTTCAATCAATTTTGGTTCAAGAGTGGAGGTGTAGAGATCACAAAGGTTGGGTGTGGTTTCACTTGAAATGGACCCTTCACAATCGGGTAAATCAAACACTACAAAGTCACACAACTCATCAGACATTCTATCTTCAATTGATGAATTATTTGGTGTAATCGATGAATCTGTGAAACTGGAGTTGTGGATTTCAGTTTGGAATGGGGAGGTTTGATTAGGAAGGGTGTACAGTTCTCTCTCACTACCCAAATTCTCACTTTGTCCTATGGCCGTATCATACACTGAAATTTTTTGAGCTGGTTCAAAACTAGTTGCTCGTTCATATTTAGCCATGCTTTCCTTCCATTCCTCTCTGAGGCGGCACATCAATCCACACCTTCTTCTAATTTCCGCTCAAGGCTAGACTTAGGTTGATAAGGGGTTTCAGCATAAGATTGAAATTCTTGTGGATAAGTAAAACTCCCAAATGACTGATTAGAAGGACTGTCTAGAGAAGGCGTAAAAGTCGGGTAGGATTGATAGGAATTAAATGGTTGTGAAAATGGGGCAGGAGTAGGATCAACATTATGATAAGAAGAATATTGATATGGGTTGGTTGGTTGGCTATTTTCAATAGACATCATATATGCCACAAACCGATTATGAAATTCTTCTTTAGAAAGTGGTGGTGATGGTTGATATTGGTCTGGATTGAAACTTTGGCCGTTAGCCCTTACTATATGCTCAGCGATAGACATGCGTTTAGGAGTTCCTCACTCGGAGTATCAACTGAAAAAGATGTAGAATTAGGATACGGTTGATAAGACCTGGACTGAGGTGGCCAACTGTTTCTATCCGCTTGCGCTATCTGATCTCTTAAAGACATGGGAGAGTCGGTTGGTATACCGAAGCGATTACGAAAACAAGAAATATCTGGTTGTGGACAGCAAAGCTCGGCAAGAGTTCGTCTATTTTGGGTCACCCATTATAAGAAGAGAAGAGGGAAGGGTAAAAAGGAAAAGAAAAAAAAATTGGATTGTTTTTCTTTAAAAGTGGACTTGGGGGTTGACACACAAAATCACAAAAAAATGCACAAACAACCCTAGAACTATGGTTAACTAGGACAAGCTCTAGACCGCTCCTAGACTTCCAAAGGACAAGCCGCAGGATAAATCCTCTGCCACCTCTTTATTGCTCTGTGGCCAGGTAAGTGCCAGGTAAGTGGGAGGTATCCGCTATACGAATCACCGAAAATAGCGGGCCTAATTAAGTAACCACTTGCCTTAGACACACTTGCCTAGGCACCACAAAAGTAATGCGGATAAGCGATAGATTACCTACGACCTTCCTCTGTCCTTATTGAGCGCGACAGTCCTTAGAGTCTTGTCTAGATATTTTTTAAATTAATGTAGGGTTGATGCAGATGCTCGGTTTGTGATTTGTGGGGCTTAAGAAGGGTGAAAAAATCCCTACCTAATCTGAATTTTGGTCTTGCCCCTTAAAAATCCATATTAAAATATGCAACAACAAACCAATAACAAAACTTTGCAAAAAGATTTTTGGGCGGCGATATTTTACAAAGAATCCTGCAGAAAAGATATTTTATTGGATTTCAGAGGAGAGAGAAAGATATAGAAAAGATACCAGAGAGGTTTGAAACCCTAACTCCTCAATTAAGCCGCGGTTCTGCCGCCGAATAGGCTTTATTGCCGCGCTTCCATCGCCAACTTGGGAGATCAGGTGGAGATTTTTGCTACGTGGCCTCCCTTGCTCCTCTGGATCTTGATGAATGTCTCTGGCTCTCTGTCTCCTCAAGTCTGTGACTCCAGATTCCCTCGCAAAATTCACACAATAATCGTTAAATATACAATTTGCAGTTTTGTTTTATTTTTATGATATAGATCGAATAAGAATTCAACACAAATAGTAAGAATAAAAAATTACGCACGTATCCCCGGCAATGGCGCCATTTAATTGATTTGAAAAAGTGTTTGTAGAATAACCGCAATCAGAACGGTGTCGCGCGTAGCTAGACCGAGGTGAGTACGGGTCGTCCTCAGGGAAACGTTGAATATTTTAATCTTACTTTAGATGTGTTGAGAAAGAGAGGAGGAAGAATAAAGAATATTGAAGAATGGTTGTAGGATCTAGATCTACGTTAAACACTGATGCAAAATATAGATTTAGATTAACTACGGAGGTAAGTTTATATGAAAAGGGGGCTTGTAGGGTTCATTAGGATTTAGTAGTTATGGATGATTAATTAAAGAT
Organism: Agapanthus africanus; assembly: GCA_030015575.1. Classification (NCBI taxonomy): domain Eukaryota; kingdom Viridiplantae; phylum Streptophyta; class Magnoliopsida; order Asparagales; family Amaryllidaceae; genus Agapanthus; species Agapanthus africanus. The sequence continues at coordinate 885,928,368 of JASDDO010000019.1, read as the reverse complement.
TACCCTTTTTATCCTTTAATAGATTTAAAACCAGAACGACAGTGATGCATGTAGATTAGGGTTTCTGGAGGGAAAAGGGTTCCCACTATTAACCCCTATCTCCATATGGAACTCCGTTCATATCTAGCCTTTACCAAAACAATCATTAATCTAATCTCTAATCGCGGTCGAGACTAACAATAAATTGGTAGCGCGCCCGATTAGGATATTAATGATTCTTTTGATAAAGTTTATAAACTTTATAGGACGTAAAAAGAGTTTAAAGATCTTCATCATCCATTAACCTACCCTAATCCTACGAACCCTAACAAGCGGAGAATTACTCGCGCATGTTGGGAGAAGAAGAGATGGAGAGAGAATTCATAATGAAACTACAAAGAAATAGAATAAGAAAAAGAACTACCTTTATTAATCAACAAAACTCATTTACACTTTGTTCCCTTAGAAAATGATTACAAATACTAGTTTGCTTCTCGATCTCTTCTAAGGAGGTAGATGAACCGTTGATGATCAGCCTGGATGCGTGAGCCGTCTTGGACTTCGTGATCGCGTCGACTTGATTATTTTTCCAAGAGGCTCTCGGTCCTTATTTATAGTCCCAGAGCCAGAACCCTAGCTTCCTAATTTGGAAACCAGAGGTTATGATCCTAACAGCGAAATCTCAACCCCCAAATCGTCTGAACCGCGGCGGATCCACGGCCAATAGGTGGGTTTGGTCGTGGATCCGCGGCCTAATGGTGAGATCTTGGGCTCATTCTTCTTGTGGCTTCTTCTGGTGACACATGGTGATCTTTTGAATCTCTGGAAACTGAAAATCTTTTCTACGTCACTGCCAGAATTGATTTCTTTAGGTTATTTTCTTAATTAGGCAGGTTTGTTTTAACAACTTTGATTTCCTTGATTCCAGCCCTGCAAATTCTGCACAATAACTCAACAAATAATATTAGTTTGTTTTATGGAGATATTAACTTAACCATTAATAATTGGTTAAAGGCTTTTAATAAGGTAAGCATATTTAAATGGGTCAAATGTCACATGAATATTATATGCTTACTTTTTCTTACAAAACGTTAATTATAATATATAAACATATGAAAATAGTATTTTTACAGATAAACCCTCATATGTATCATATATTATAATAAACACCTTTTATTATATAGAAATAGTAGGAAAAATGTCATATTAAATGTGCAGATTTATCAACTGAATAGTCGGTACCAACGAGACACGGACTAATCGGACACTAGTGTCCCTAGTCCAACCGGACATACACTAAAGAGGTAGTGTAGTCAAAAAGTGAAAAAAAGAATGTGGGGGTAAGAAAACGTCAATGGAAAGAAAGTGGGTTTAAGTGGGGTGCACGGATTTCTTAGCGACAAGTTGCAAGTTTTTTGTAAATTTTTTTTCCTTTTTTCTTTTTGTGTTTTTTTTATGTGGAGCTTTTTGCAAAAAATATTTTCGATAAAAAGCTTAGACACACGTTCAATCAATCACAAATGCGCAATCAAGCCTTGATCTAGGGTCACCTAGGTCAGCTAGACAGCTTCTAACTGTTCCAAAGTATAAGAAGTAGGACCTCAAACCGCCTCTTCACCGCCAATTGTGGCCAGGTAAGCACAAGTAGAGAAAGGAGGGATCCGCTCATGAATCACCATGAGACATGCCTTTTAAAGTTACCTTTCACTACCTGTCTAGCCTAGGCACCACAAAGTCAGGTTAGGATCAACGGTTGATACCTACAACTATTCCTTTGTCCTATTGAGCGCGAAATCCTCAGGGCTGAGTCTAATCTTTTTTAATTAATTGAAGGTCAATGCAATATGACTTATGTATTTTTTGGGGTCCTGAGAAGGGTGATGAAATCCCCACCCAATCTGGATTGGTGTAAAAGCCCCTTAAAGTCAATTTAAAATATGCAAAGCAGTAAACACAATCACTTGCAAACAAAGTTTTTTTAGCACGGCGCAAAGAATCCTGCACAAGATCAATTATTGGAAAGGGAGAGATTTTTTTGGCGCAAAGAATCCTGCAGGAAAATTTTACAGAGGAGATATCAGGGGTTCAGAGAAGGAGAAAGAAAACTTACAGAGTGATTTTTATGTGATAACGTCACCACCATGCGGTGGAAGCACGGCCAAAGGGAGCATTCGGCGGCGGAAACGCGGCGGCGGCGGCGGTTCAGTTCCCGAGATTTCTTCTGCTCGTTTGGTCTAATTTTTCTCTGCTTCTAAGATCTGCCGTTTTCTGTTTTGCTTTCTGGATTTTTCCAGATCCGAACTCGTTCGTCGATCCTGCAAAATTCAAACGAAAATACCCTTCACAAAATAACAAGATGATAGATTTTTTATATTTTTTTATTTTCAGTTTTTATGATTTTTTCAATTTTTATATTAACCCGAAATTACAAAAAGAAAATACTACGCCATCCCCAGCAACGGCGCCATTTGATTGATCAAAGAATTTGTTAATCGCAATCAAGAACGGCGTCGCTTGGTAGCTAGCCGGTGAGTATGGGTTGGTCCACAGGGATGTTGTGTATTTCCTAATTTGGTCTAACGAGTTAATTCCAAACGGTGTGGATGGATTATCACTAAAAACTAAACTAATTTAAACTAGGACTAGAATCTTGCTAGGGTTAGGTTTAGGTTAAGTTTGGAAATTAAAGATTTCCTCGCCGCTTTCAATGCCCTAATTTAGATCTCTTTAGGTGTTATGGTAATAATTAATAAAGGGGATTAGTACCATCGGAAAGAAACGGTGTTTCTTCCTCTAGGTTCTTGTCCTTCTTTTCTTAATTATTACCCTAACCTCCATGGAAAACATACTCAACCGGTCGTTTAAACTACGGTATCACCGCTACCTCGTGGGATAGGGTGCCGTAAGAAACGGTGTGTGTATGTATGCATGGAGTCCTATTAATTATATGTGATGGGCAAGAAAGGGGTGAGAGATTTTCATCTTTCAAGCCTTCCCTATTCCTAACCCTAACAAGTGAGGAATTACTCACTCATTAGGGAATTGATAAACATTTTCTAACTATCTAACTAGGGCAGATAATAAAATTATACTTAGGAAGAATGAAAATTAACTAGGGCAATGAAATAAAAAACCTTACTTTATTTGATGGCTCTCTCCAAACATTTACACCGAATTTAGAATACTGAATAGATGAAATAAAAAGAGGCATCATTTATTTGATGGCGCTCTCCATACATAGAATTCTGAATTTTTGATCAATGAAAAGAGGCATAACCTAAAACAGGTTTTAGGGTTTCTATTTATAGAACATAGAAATCCTAGGGTTACAATCGCGTCATATCTGCAATTACAAGTATACCCATAAGAAGACTAGTCAAAGTACCGACGCACCGACACGAAAATGCACCGACACGGGCGACGCACGGCCGCGGATTCTCGGCCATATAGGGGGCTTGTTGGCTCTGCTTCTTTGGTAATCTTCCTGTTGCATTTTCCTACTTATTTCTTCACTTGGTTTCTCAGATTATCTTCTAGTTTTCTTCCAGATTTCCACAGTGCATAACGTCGTGGACTTTTACCCTTTGCTTCGTGTCGAAGTCTTGAACCTTACGCTGCCTTTGTACTTTGTGAACTTGTTCATTGATTCTTCGTTTATTCTCCAAACTATAGGCTTGATCAAGATTCTTCCATTTGTTGGTCGTAGTCTCACTTTTGTATCGTCTTTTCATCTTTTTCACCGTTTTTGTTTTGAGAACCTGTAACCTGCAACTATATAGCAGACATGGATCAAAAGCACCTGTTTATTTGTAAAATGAATAAGAATGGGGAATAAAATAATGCAAAATTATGGTATGAACAGATGCACAGGCGTCGAATGCAGTGGTGACAGGTACCCTTTCAGTGTGTTTTGTTGATCCGTGCATTTTATTTGATCCGGGATCTACGCACTCGTATGTTTCCACACACTTCGTACTGAGGTTGGGCTGAGAGTCATCCTTGTTAGATCAACCGCTAGTCGTGATTACTCCCGTTGGTGAGTCTTTTGTTGAGCGACATGTGTTTCGTTCGTGTGCCATTCGTATTGGAGATATAGATTCGTCCATCGATTTGATCCTTCTTGATATGTTGGACTTTGACGTTCTCCTTGGCATGGACTGGTTAGCTACTTGCTATACGTCTATGGACTGCCGTGAGAAGGCAGTTAGTTTTTTTTTTCCGGGCGAGTCAGTTCTTATTGTGTTAGGGGACCGTAGTGCCGCCCCTCGCAGTTTTGTTTCCGCCCTTTCCGCTAGTCGGCTCTTGAGGAAAGGATGTCGGGGATCTTAGCCTTTATTCGTGATACTGGAGCCACAGCAGATCCGTTGGACCGTATTTCATGATGAGTTGCCTGGATTTCCGCCAGAGCGCGATATCGAGTTTTGCATTGATTTGATTCCCGGCACGGGGCCTATTTCTATACCGCCTTATAGGATGGCCCCGGCTGAGCTTAAAGATCAGTTGCAAGAGTTGCTTGATAGGGGACTTGTTCGTCCGAGTGTTTCGCCTTGGGGAGCTCCTGTTCTGTTCGTCAAGAAGAAAGACAGCAGTATGAGATTGTGCATTGATTATCATCAATTGAACTGAGTTACAGTGCGGAATAGGTATCCTTTACCACGCATTGACGATTTGTTTGATCAGCTCCAGGGTGCGGGACAATTTTCGAAGATTGATTTGAGGTCGGGTTATCATCAGTTGCGGGTTCGGAATGATGACATTTCGAAGACTGCTTTTCGTACACGCTATGGGAATTATGAGTTTTTGGTGATGTCATTCGGACTCACCAATGCCCCAGCAGCGTTCATGGATTTGATGAACTGGATTTTCAGGCCGTTCCTCGACCAGTTCATTATTGTATTTATTGATAACATTCTGGTCTATTCTAGAAGTCGTGAGGAGCATGAGCAGCACTTGAGGATTACCTTGCAGACATTGAGAGAGCACCAGCTGTTTGCTAAATTCTCGAAGTGTGCATTCTGTCTTGATAGTGTTGACTTCTTAGGTCATGTGGTTACGGGAGACGGTATACGAGTGGACCCAAAGAAGATCGAGGCCGTACAGCTTTGGCCCAGTCCTATATCAGTTACAGAGGTCCGTAGCTCCTTGGGCTTAGCCGGTTATTACCGCCGTTTCATGCAGGATTTCTCGAGTATCTCTGCACCGCTGACCAGACTGACCTGGAAGGGAGTTGCTTTTCTTTTGAATAAGGCATGTGAGCAGAGTTTTCATCAGTTGAAGACTCGTTTGACGACTGCACCAGTTCTATCTTTACCTTCTGGATCGGACGGCTATGTCGTTTATTGTGATGCTTCTCGAGTGGGGCTGGGTTGTGTGTTGATGCAGCAAGACAGAGTTATCGCTTATGCTTCTTGGCAGTTGAAGAAGCACGAGCAGAACTATCCCACTCATGATCTTGAGATGGCCGTGGTGGTCTTTGTGCTCAAGATTTGGAGACACTACTTGTACGGAGAGTCATGTCAGATCTTCACGGACCATAAGAGCTTGAAGTACATCTTCCAGCAGCGAGATCTGAATTTGAGGCAGCGTTGTTGGATGGAGCTTGTGAATGATTATGATTGTGAAATCCTTTATGACTCGGGCAAGGCGAATGTGGTAGCTGATGCTTTGAGTCGTAGGCCCGGAGGTAGCTTGTTCCATTTGAGCACAGTTTAGAGACAGTCTTCTACACATTGGCAGATCTTGTGTGATAGTAGAGTACAGTTCGAGTTCATTTCTGCTGGAGGGTAGCTTTCTTATGTCCGCGCCTGTCCACTTCTACTTGATCGTATCCATGAGGCGCAGCCCGACGATGCTCGTTTGTCTGAGATTTTGGAGCATGTTCGGCAGGGTAGAGATTCAGAGTTTGTGATTGATGACCAGGGTGTGCTATATTTTGGGACTCATCTGTGTGTGCCAGATACTGAGGGGCTGAGACGCGAGATCCTAGAGCAGGCACATCAGTCATCTTACAGTGTTCATCCAGGTTCCACCAAGATGTATCGTGATTTGAGAGATATCTACTGGTGGGAAGGGATGAAGAGAGATGTTTCGGACTTCGTTTCGAGGTGCCTGACTTATCGGCAAGTCAAGACTGAGCATCAGAGATCGGCAGGAGAGTTGCAGCTTTTGCCTATTCCGGAGTGGAAATGGGACCAGATCTCCATGGATTTCGTTGTGGGTCTACCCAGGTCCAGTCGAGGGTATGACTCCATTTGGGTGATTGTTGACCGGTTGACGAAAGTGACTCACTTTCTTCCAGTGAAGACCACTTTCGGATTTGCTCAGTATACTCAGCTATACATTGATGAGATTGTGCGTTTGCATGGCGTTCCTACATGCATTGTATCCGACAGAGGCACCCAGTTTACCAGCCGTTTTTGGCAGAAACTTCAGGATGCTTTGGGTATCTAATTGAGTTTTAGCACCGCTTTCCATCTGCAGACCGATGGTTAGTCAGAGCGGACTATACAGATTCTTGAGGATATGCTTCATGCATGCGTGCTTGATTTTGGTGGCAGTTAGGATCGTCACTTGCCTTTGATAGAGTTCTCCTAGAATAACAGCTTTCAGGAGATGATTCAGATGTCACCTTTTGAGGCTCTATATGAGAGAACGTGTCGATCGCCAGTCTGTTGGACCGAACTCAGCGAGAGCAGGATTTTGGGACTACAGCTAGTTCAAGAGACTACGGAGAAGATCCAGTTGATTCAGGACAGGATGAGAGCGGCCCAGTGCAGGCAGAAGTCTTATGCCGACCTTCGTCGTCGCAGACTTGAGTTCGCAGTGAGTGATCATGTATTCTTACGGATTTCTTCGATGAAAAGCGTGATGAGATTTGGGAAGAAAGGGAAGCTTAGTCCCAGATTTGTGGGTCCTTTTGAGATCCTTGAGCGAGTTGGTACCGTTGCCTATCGTTTGGCACTTCCTCCCAGTTTTCCGGATGTTCACTGCGTATTTCATATATCGATACTTCGCAAGTACCTTTATGACCCTTCTCACATGATTCAGCACCAGACCATCCAGCTGGAGCACGATCTTTCTTTCACCGAGCAGCCGGTAGTTATATTGGATCGGCAGGTGAAGAAACTTCGGTCAGAGGTCTTACCTTCTGTGAAAGTTCTTTGGCATGGTCCGAGTAGCGAAGAGGTCACATGGGAAGCCGAGTGCGAGATGCGGAAGAAATTTCCTCATCTCTTCGAAGGTATGCATAGTAAGATTTTTAAATTCGGGGACCGAATTTCTTTAAGGGGGAAAGATTGTAACACTTTAGAATGCGATTAGTGTTAATTAAGCAATATAGTGCGGGTTTTAATAAAATTTAACCAATAATTGTTTTCACATATTTTATTATAATTAATTAATATTTTATTAAATTATTTTTGTGCTTACACACACATGTGCATGTTAATCCTAGGGTTAAGGAGGTGTTAACCATGCTTTACTAGCCATGGCACACTTAACCATTTGTATGCCATGTATTTATATATTTAGTTTTTAAATAAAAAGGTTTTAATTGTTTTGAAAAATAAAGAAAGAGAGAAGAGTTGAATAAGGGAAGGTATGGAATGAGGAGGCATGCATAGCATGGGAGACAAGGCATGTGGTGCATTTAATGAAGAGAGAGAGGGCATGGCTCATTCTCACCCTCTCACCCTCTCATTTCTTCACCTCACTCTCTTATTTCCTCAACACTCACACTCTCTCTCTTTTTCTTGTTCATCTTCTCCTTCACCAAAACTCACCTCTTGATCCCCTTTTCCCACAAACCTTAAGCCTAAACCTTCATCAAACACCACTAAACCCTTCACAAATCATGCTTAAGCCTCTTGTGATGACTTGGAGCTTGGAAAGCTAGGGTTTTTCCTAAGTTGTGGTGAGGTAATGATCCTTAACTGTTAATTAGGCTCTAAGGAAGTTTGTGTGCTAATTAGTTTCAGTTTAAAACCTTAAAATTATATTTTTGTGCAAAATATCGTATTTTTGCTAGTTTTGTGTCTCTGTTGAATCTGTTGTTGTTAGGGTGATCCACAATTTAATCTAACAATACAGTAGATTGATGATAGAGCCTTGAGTGTACCCTAGAAACCCGAACCCCAGCCCTCACCTCTGGCCCGGCGAGATTCCCTTTTTGGCCGGCGCCGCCGGTTTTCCAGTAGAGTTAGGTGTTGGTTTTTGGTGGGTAGCTCTTTATGGGTTATTTATGGTATTTGATACACTTTGTTTTTCCTATATTGTCTGTAGGCAAAATCTGGAACCGTTTAGCTAATTCTAGCGTTTCGATATCGTGCGATACGGATTATCCGACTTTGTTTAAGTGTTTCATGTCGCTTACAGCCGTAGGTTTGGTCTATGATGTCGCTGCACGCGTTTAGTCGCTAAGCTAACACTTGGTAGCTTGGGGGAGTCGATTCGTTATTCGCCGTTGTTTCCGTGTGTCATCGAAAAGTTTGCTAATTTCACCTGTTATGATTTTGTGTTATATTAGGATCGATTGCGGGGACTTCGAACGCTGCTAGGAAAGGGAAAGAGGTGATCGGATTCACCTAGCTCGAGATCGTCCGGTGAGTAGATTTAACATCTACGGGAGAATCGCCTGTATGGCGTTAAGCGTCGAGGGCTAGATTCAGTGATATAACCATATGCTTATATGTATATATATTGATCATGCCCAAGAACAATTTTGCACATCCTATTATCTGTTGTACATTAACATAGTATTATTGGACACTGCACCATTACTAACGATTCATGTTGCACGAGCACCAAATTGTATGCCACACACACACCATTGGCAATTGCCATGATACGCATACTATAGAAACTGCCATGGATAATATATTGTATCGCTTTCATTATTATTAACAATTAGACATTGATTCTTGTTCTATTGCGCATATGAATTGCATCATACATACATACATACATACATACATGCATACATACACACATTGCTATAGTCACATATATACTCTCATATGATGTTGTATTTTGATTTCGTGGATTTGGGAAACCGCAAGATACCTTTGAAACTTGATATATTTAAAAAGAGTGGTTTTCCCTTGATATGCTCACATTACTGTTCTATGTTTGCTTACATCGTATTTCATGGATATATGCATTTAGATACTGATTTCATAAGATTTATGGATTTAAGAAGCGCGGATATATTTCAAGGGAAATTATAAATTGTTTTAAAAACGCGGTTTCTCGTGATGTGATTTCGAGGCGTCCACATGAGTTTTCTCGGTTCTGAGCCTGTTTTCGAGACCCGATTCGAGGAGTTGGATGAACCGTCTACGGGTACATGGTGGACCCGGTAATGTACCCCGGGGCAAGAAGCTCGAGATGTAGACGCTGAGCCTGGAAGGAGGGTACACTACCTATCGGCGATTGTATGGAAACTCGACGAATATCCGAAGGATACCGTTTCGGAGTTATAAGATGAGATAGATATAAGGGCCGATCAGAGTATGCGGCGCCTAAGATATGAGTATTTACATATCGATGCTGGACACGAGTTTCATGATATTTCGAGTGTCGATGTTGTACACTCAGGTTCCATGATGTGACGGATATGAGGGCTGATCAGAGTGACGGCGCCTGAGATATTGGGATTTGGGGTATCGTTGATGGACACCGGATTTTGTGATAATGATTCATTGATGAGGATTATATTTTATCCCACACCCAGGATTTATTATGACATGCACTGTTTCATGTAGTTGTTGTACCCTGGCAGTGTTCCTTGATCATGATTTGTTGCATATCCGTATTGTTATACTTATGCCATCAGGTTGCATATTTTGGATTACCGCTTTTTTGTGCATTCTTGCGATTTTCTGTACGATGTTAATTACTATTCATGAGTTGGAAACTCACCCTCGTTGTGCCACAGTGTTTTGCAGGTTTGATCCTCAGTACAGTTACGGCAGGGCTCCTTATTGCATCTACTTCTGCGGATACCGCTACCGTTGGTCGTGATTTTGAGTAGGCGGGTTTCACGAGTATCCGTATGATTCCATTGTATATCTTATTTTGTATCTAGTACTCTCCATCTACCACTTACATGTATTTGACTTAGAGACGAGATTGTGAGGATCCATATTGTATTATTTGTGCTTCTGGTGTCATTCTCGTGTGAGACGGCTTTTATTTATGTTGCGATATTGTTTTATCTCTTACTATGCTGTTTTCATTTCTTATTTGCTCATTTCTTCGCTACGGTGTCGTATATACACCTGTTGTGGATGTGTTCCGCCTTTTGACGTGAGTTGCTCCCGTTTGGGGATGCCTTTTATATATATTCTATGCTTGTACCCGTTTGGGGCTAGTTTTTACAAAGGAGATGCTGCCGAATTTTTTTAAGAAAATAAATTGAAATTGAAATTTTTAAATGTTTTAAACTATTGTTTTATCACTTTACTTCTTTTCTTGGTTTAGATTTCTGGGTTTTCGGCTTACTTGAATTGCGTTACGCCTTTTGACGCCGCTTGATTTATGTGCCGGTCGCATTCCTAAATTGGGTCGTGACATGCGGTTGCAGCCGCTGCTGATGGTGGTGGTGGTTTATGGGTGTCGGGAGTTGGAGAGGGAGGTGTGGAGACAACGATGAGGGTTTTGGTGATCGACGGTGAGGGTTTCTTGGGTTGCAGGAGGTCTGGGTCATCGGGGTTGTGGGTTCTTGGGGATGGATGAGAGAAGGAGTGGAGGAAGTGGAGGTGGTAACGAGGGCGATGAGGCGAGGGTGTGGTGATCGGCGGTGAAGGCGAGGGAGTTTCTAGTGTTCGGTCACGTCAGGCTGTGCAGGAATGGTCGTGGGTTATCGAGGGTTGCAAGGTTGTTGTTTCTTGGGGATGGAGAGGGAGAGGAGGTAGAGAAGAGGTGGATGATGTTGTGAGGAGGTGAGTTGATCGGCGACGATTACGGGTCGGGGTTTCTTGGGTTGCAGGTAGTTCGTGGTTCGTGGGTTCTCGGGGAAAGGAGAGGGGAGGTGGTGAAGGTGGAGGTGGTTGTGACGATGAGGGTGAGGTGATGAGGTCGAGATGGTCGTGGGGAAGTCGGCAGCGAGGTGAGGGAGCGGCTAGAGTTTTAGGTTTCTCGTCGTGTTCTCGTGGGCAAGTATACAGGAGGAAGAAAGAGATGAGAAAGAGAGGGGGGTGAGGTTATGTAAATATATTAGGTTTATTAATATATTTATATAGTAGGGAGAGAGAGAGACCAGCGGGGAGAGAGAGAGAGGGAGAGAAAGAGTGCGAGATGGGGGAGAGGGGGTGAGAAGAGAGAGAGATAGTAGAAAATATAATTAGTTATTAATATATACTATATATATTATGTAAACTGTTAGTATTAGGTTTTATAAAAAAATATTATAATACATATATTCTGGGTTTAAACAGCTATTATCAAAATACTTCGAAAAATACCCGGGTCTCTTCTAAAAATCTAGTTTTAAAATATGGATAATATACGTATCAGTTAAAACAATGATGCGATATCCAGTTAAATAAAATGCATACCCCCAAGAACGGATACATGTAAAATCACGTAGCGATCCAAACTAGTCTGTTTTATTAATCTGGACTGGAACACGATGTATGAATGCACTCATAAGATATGGCGTATGATAACAGGCCATGCTAGATATTAAAATGTATATTTGGTTATAATTTGTATTATTTAAAATATATGAAGATACTAAATAGATCATACAAGTGTATGTCAAATCTAAATGTACATGGATCCTCTGTACTAGCAAATGTGACATAAACTAGTACCAAGATGGGTTTCAAGTATGCGGGTCGGGTCGGATATTAACCACAGCTACCAAATGCACTATCCGCACCCACAACTATAATAATTAAGAAACTGTCGCAAGATTAGAAAATACCTAAATAAAATATGGTATAAATGCACTAGGGTGTTACACGGAGGTTTGGATAGATGCGACCGATGTAGCAGACTTTATCAGATTCTCTTTCTCGTTTGTGAGGGGTTTTTGATTGTGGGGTCGCTCTTCCTTGCAGGCGCAAGCCCCTGCAACATTGCGATAACCACTTTCACCTGCTCCGGTAGGTCACTTCGTGTCGTGATATATTTTTGTTTATTTTGGTTGCCCGTGGATACAGAGACTAATTTATGTTGTCGCCCGTAGGGCGTGGATTAGTCCAAATCCGTATATTTTAGATTTGGAGTTTGAACTTAGGTTGTATGTTTCGCCTATTCCCTTATTAATTAAACACAATAATAAAATCTAAGCTCTGTTCAAACACAATAAGGCTGTGCCTAACGTGCTCCCCACGTGACCACCAGCGCCGGCCTATTATAGGATTAAATCCTACAGCGGCGCCTCACGTAAAGTTCACGTGAGTGTCGACGTGCAAAGCACGTGGTGCATGTTATATAAGAATTAAATTCGTAGGCGGAGTCTACGTGCATAGCACGTGAACATCAGCGCCCAAATTAAAGAGAGTAGAATTAAATTCTACATGGGGAATTATTTCCCTAAAATCTGGGAATATTCTCTGTTAAACAGAGTCGTTGGATCAAACATCCAATGGTGATTAAAAATTATCAAATGATAGAATTAAATTCTATTAGGGAGAAAATTTCTCCATGATTTTTTTTAAATAAAAAAGATCTTCTCTGTTAAACAGAGAGTTGTTGGATCGAAAATCCAATATTAGAACCAAATTCTAATATGGGAAAATATTTCCCTAATTTTTCTAAACGAGAAAGATAAATTCTGAACCCCTGGATTAAAAAAATCCAATGGTGATTAAAAATCACCGTTTGATAGAATTAAATTTTGATGAGGTGTTAAGAACAATATTTTCTTCTATGGGAAAATATTTTTCTAATCTTGTTAAGAACAAATATATATATATATATATATATATATATATATATATTCTGTAAAACAGTAATTCTTTGGATCAAACATCCAACGGTGGATAAAATCTCCAAATAATCTTTGAGGGAAATTAAATCAATTGGTATCTCTCAAATGAGAGATTTTCTCAAACTAATTAATAATTTGCCTCTCCTATATGAAGGATAGGAGGCGTCGAGGCACAGAGAGAGGATCAACCCCATAAGTTTTTCCACAAAACTAAGAATTCAATTTTCATCTGAAAGAAGAATATCCTCGCTCTTCCAAACCTTAGGCAAAGAAAAAAATAGAGATAAAATGTATCTCATTTGCCTAGTATAAAAAAAACAAGGGTTTAACTCTTCATAAAAAGAACTCGGTTCTTCCTTAGATCTAAGATTTGCAAAGAAAATCTCTCCACAAGTTGAGAATTGAATTCTCATCGAGAAGATTTTGTTCTTCAAACTCAAAATGTAGGGGAAAGAACTAGATTAAAAGAAAAAGAAAGAAGAGAACTTGTGGTTCGAGGAATTTAATCTCTCTGCAAACAAGATTTAACCCTACATGAAAGAACTTAATTCTTAAAAAATAATAAATAAATAAAAAGAACTTAGTTCTCCAATAAAAGATACCAGATCTTCAAAAACATAAATCTTGGTGATCATTAAATGGCCAAAATGCCATTAACAGAGATTAAATCTCTAAAAAGAAAAAGACTTGATGCCTTACGTGAAACACACGTGAGCGCCCAAAAGATTCCTTTAGATGGAACTCAGTGCCTCACGTGCTTCCCACGTGAGCGCTCAAAAAAAAAGACCTGACGTCACACGTGCTTCCCACGTGAGCGCCCAAAACAAAAGAGTGCTTAGTGCCTCACGTGAAATACACGTGAGCGCTCAACAAAATAGAACGCTCAGCGCCTCACGTGCTCCCCACGTAAGCACCATACTAAGTACTTAGCACTCTATATTCAGTCAAAATGACTAAGTGCTTAGCACTGATTGGGCAGCGCCCATGTCTCAGCGCCTCGCGTGTTTCCCACATGAGTGCCAAAGCCACAGATAAGTGCATAGCACTTCTGAATAAAATAAAAAGGAAAGCCCAAGACCGAGCAGATCAAGCTCAAATTGGCTAAGTCTCTGAAGTTACTTGTAACTGAACCCAAATGCTCTGTTGTTGGATCTTAAATAAAAATGATCCTGAAAATATATCTAAATTGATATTATTCTCAAATAGGACTAACGTATCCTTAGTTAAAATGAGCCCAAATGCTCATGTGTTTAAGTCGATCTTAATCTCAAACTAAATTAACGGTCCTTAAATAAAAATAAAGTATCTTTTGAACTAAAGGAATATACAACCTAAGTTCAAACTCTAAATTTAAAATATATGGATTTGGAATAATCTGCGCCCTTTGGGCGACGACATAATTAGTCTTCGTATACAATCCACGGCAAACAAAACAAAAAAAATAACACACGACACGAGTGAACTACTGGAGAAGGATAAAGTGGTTATCACAATACGATAACGTAATTAACTGCAGGGGATTGCGCCTGTATGGAAGAACATCTCCATAATAAAAAACTACTCACAAAAGAAGGGGAATCTGATAAAGGCTGCTACATCGATCGCATATATGCAAACCTTCGATATACGGTGCCATAAATCAACTTGGCATCTTCGGAGAGGTGGATGAATATGTTCCAAAGAGCGTCTGCCCCCAAATTCAGGCTAGACATCCTAACGTCTCAGTCCCATCTTCGGCGGTAAGAAGATTCTGGCATGTCCGGTGGGACCTTTTTCACTTTCTACTCCACACTTCGTGTGTCGTGTTCCGCGAAAAAAATCACGGTTCACTATAGTTTCCCTTGGATTCGAGGTATTAAAACTTAGTGTTTTTCTCCTGTGCAGAAAATCAATGGCTTCCCACTGCACCTTATACAACAGCAACTCTTGCTCCACCCCAACTAGAGGAGTGAACTATGGCCCTAATGCAGCCTCCATTTTCTCAATGTCGTTGGGGCAGGTTACACAAGCCACTACCGGACTATTCTTCGGGACTATGCTCCCACCTGTGAACTTTGGCGTCTCAACTCCATAAGGAGAAGCTCCCCGAAAGTCGGTCTTCGATCGGCTGGCAACCACAATGGCTTCTATCAGCAAGCCATTAAACCCTGAAGCCTCAGTCTTCAACTGGTTGAGGAATAACTCAAACAGGCCCGCAAAGAAACCCGTGATACCCGAAAGAGCTACCCTAAAATGGCTAGCATTCCCTACTCCTGTTATGGGTGGAGCCGATAAAAGTGCTTCCCTTCCAAGACGGTCGGTCTTCGAAAGATTAGCCAACTCCACTCCCATTCCAACAAGGACGTCGGTCTTCAATAGGTGGACACAAACCCAAACCCCTGAGCAACACAGGGGGCAAGACGAAGACGCCTCTAAAACCGAGGCAATTCCTACTCCAAGGCATGCTTGACGTCGCCACTGGCGTCGAGCGAGAGAAGCTGGGGGCAACTCTCCCTCTGGGCTCACCCTACCAGCTCCTATAGTGAAGGTCAACGCTACTATTCCAACTGGGAACTGCTTTGATTTGCTGAGGAGAGTACGCAAGAACTCTCCAACGGTGGTGCTGAAAAAATCACCTCTGTCAGTAGAGGTCCCTGTGCTGCAACAGCCAGAGCAGCCTCGCCAAAGGCTTTCTTCACAAATACATAGGGTCTGGCGAAAAGTCCAAGATTTTATGATTGACAAAAATTACTTTAGTCGACCCAAGAAATCTAAGGGCCAACAAGGAAAAGACCGCTCCTCCGCCATGCAACGGGGGGCCATTCCTAAACAGGTGCCTGTCACAATGGCTCCTTCAGCTCTGACCTCCCATAAAAGAATGAAGCCAGAGAAAGTTCTACCATCCGCGGCAAATTCCAAAGGAGATGGATCTATACGCCCTAAGTCTGGGGGTATATCCATACATACGGTCTATATAGCTAGCGGTAAAGAAGGAAGCCGCAGTTCGTGAGTCACCGACCGCAAACTCGGTCGTTGACGAAAGCTCAGGAGCATAAGCAAAAGCTCCTAGAAATGCTGACCAAAATGGCAGCGTTTACCGGAAAGAAAGAAAGTCCGGACAAAGAGGTCGAACAGTGCCAAGAGCAAGAGACCGATACATAATTTCTGCGAAAGGTGATAGAGAGAAAGGACAAAGAAGCTGTTGAGCAAGATGCTAACATAAAGTAGATAGCTCACTTATTCCAAGACATGGTTGGAATGTTCCCCCAGCCGAAGATCCGTCGATAATCATTGAGGATGACAAAAGGGAAGCATCAAACCCTCCTCCGGCCTTATCAGTGGCTAAGGAGGAAACGATCTCCAAGGCGGCCCTGGATGACTACATCGCTCAGCAAATAAGAGCTCACTAGGTCAGTGAAGCCGCCGGCCAACTTGTTAGAACCGGGCGGCTATATCCCACCTGGTATGACCAAATCAAGTACACGCCGAGTTATACGATCCCCAAGTTCCATGTCTACAAAGAAACATGCAACCCTCACCAACACGTCGCGCAATTTAGAGTTCTGTGCGGCAACACTGGAGGCGATGACAAACTGTTGCTTCGACAGTTTGTCGGCAGCTTGTCAGAGACAACTTTCGAATGATACTCGGAGCTCCCAAATGACTCCGTGAAAACCTTCGCAGAAATGGAGCTGTTGTTCACACAGCGGTTCGCCACCGCGAGCGAACGCACTCCGATCATGGCATTAATCAATGCCAGGGTAAAGCCAGGAGAAACATGGGTCCAATAGGCGATCCGGTGATGGAACCTGTGGTCTAAGTGCGAACAGCGCATTGAAGAGTCTCCTGCCGGGGGTATGTTCATCGGAACGCTCGATCCTCAAACGACTGTGTCCTAGTTCATGACATAAACCTACAACCTTTCAAGCTATGATAGACAAACTAGCCCAAATGGATCAGATGGGCCATAGGCCTTCCTTCTCAAGTAAAGACCCTCGAAATACTAAAGGTAAAAGGAAAGCGACGTTCGTTGCCAATACGCAACAACAACCGAGCGGTCCAAAACCGGCTACTCGCCAAAACAATGCGCGTCCGAGCCCATCCTTGGAAGAAAGACTAGTACGTGCTTACTCGTTTCTCCGCAACAAGACAAGAAGATTGTTTGAATTGGCGATGCGTAATAATCTCATCGCATTTCCAGACCCGCGGCGTCCAGCGCAACCCGGCGATGTCAACAACGCTAATTACTACTACTACCACAGAATGATGAGTTTCCTTATTGAAGATTGCTACATCTTCAAAAATTGGGTTGAAGACCAGTACCGGCAGGAAAAGTTCGTGTTGTCTAATAACTGGAGAGTAAACCCGCCCTAAAATCACGCTCCCAAAAAAGTGGACGCGCAGGGGGCATCGTGCTCACTCATGGAAGAAGCTCCATGGGAAGTAGTCCTCTCAACAAAAACTAAAAGAATGCTGAAAGATATTCAGGCATGTCTAGCAATCAAGTTGAAAAGCCCACTTGAACCTGAAATTATTGAAGAGATGTTAAAGCCACGTCCCGCACCGAAAATTGTTGACAAGGGGAAAAGCCCCCAAGTCAAGTATTCAAAATTTTCGATAAAAAAGAAGAAAACCAAGAAGCCTGTGCAGCCTTCCGAGCAAGACGACAAGTTCATAGATCTACAAAAATACATAGATGCGCTGGAAGAGTATCACCAGAAGCCGCGGACACCAGTCATGCTCGAAGAATTCCTCAAGCATATTCTTGAGGGCGAAGACAATGACAATGATGAGGGAAATGACTCATCAAAAGAAACCGAAGACCGTGTAGCAAGTTGCCATATGGTCTCCCATTCATTGTTATATGATGAAGAAGCTCTCTCAGCGTCAGAAAATAAGAGGAACTGGGGGCAGAATCGACGCTAAAATCCCCGAATCAGCGCTAAAATCCCCGAAACTGCCAGAAGAAGACTCGATTGAGAGACTTTTAAACGAAACCTTTCAAAAAAGCAAAGATGATCAGGAACGCGAAACAACCATATATGAAAAGGCTAAGCGTCAGCGTCTGGATAAAGAAACCACAGTGAGGAAGAGTCGTAAAGTGCTCCAACCAAACCAAAGCACACCTACAACAAATAAGAGCATGATCAAAACAAAGAAGCGGTTCGCCAAAGCCCTGTCAATGGGGATGAAGTTTCCACCTCTCAGAAAGTACATTCTTAGGGTCACATCTTTCGATGGAGAAGACTCACATCCAGAATACTGCATATATCATCGAAGGGTCGCCCACCCCATCGAGTAATGCAGTGCCTTCAAGAAGTGGTGGCATGGATATGTTGCCCATCGAAAACACTTCAAGAAGGTGAAGCGTGAAGCTCGCACTCGTCGACATCAAAATAGCGAGATGAACATGCATGAAGAAACAACTGGCAACTGTCATATGGTTGGTACCAGTTCGAAAGGAGGAAAACATCCAGTTATTACGTTCGGGAGCGATTCTGAGGACAAAACGCCCCTCAACTCTCTCTTCAAAGACCCCTACTCCGAAAAAGAAGAGGAGGAAAAGAATTGCGAGAATATTCAGTTGTGTAACTGTATACTGCCTAAGAAAGATCTCGGACCTACAAACAAAGGCTTGAACAAAAAAGACAAAGGGAAAGGGACAATGCCTAAAGAAATCGCCCTCGATGAAGAAGTGGTAAAAGAACTCGACGCAAAGGACCCACCTAAGAAAAATAAGGTGGATTATAACGTCCCAGCACATCTGAGGAAAATACCCTTACATCTAAGCATATTGGCTGCCTTCTTCCTGTCTAATGAGGCACGGGATTCCCTGATCAAGGCTTTATAAGAGCCTGATCAGTTCCAAACTTTCCTCGCGGAAGAGAAGATGAAAAATGAGCTTGCAGAGTTCCATACGGCTAATATTACATTTAGCGATGAAAATCCACTTTTCGGTACGTGCGAACATAATCGCCTGTTATACGTTACCGGGTATTGTCACGACATCAAGATAGGGAAAATCCTTGCCGACAACTGATTGGTCTGAAAAACTTTGTTTTAGTGTTTCCTAATTACCGCAATCAATAACGGCGTCGTAATAGCTAGCCTCTAGTGAATACGGGTCGTCCACAGGAAAATGATGAACTACTTTTCTTATTTTAGACAAGTTAATAGAAGAAAGGTGGGATTTTTATCGTTTTATACTGGGAAGGTTTGAAAAGTTTATAAGAGAAGGGCTTGTAGGATTTATAGGATTTTGTAGTTAATGGATGAAGTTTTTTTAAAATAATTCTTTTTATCTTTTAATTATTTAATACTAGAGAAATAGTGATGAATGTGGATTAGAGTTCTTTGAGAGAATTAGGGTTTCTCTCTACTGACTCTTGTCCTTCCATTGATCCCTATTTATATCAAACCCTCAACAAAGCAAGTATTAACGAATCTCAAATCGTGGTCATAACTATCATGAATTGATAGCACGCCCGATAAGAGGGTTAATATTCATTTTGCTAAAATTTACAAAAATTAAAACTTAAAAAGAAATTAAGAGATTTTGTTCATCCATTATACTACCCTATCATACAAATCCTAAAAGCAAGAATTTACTCACTCATTGAGATCAACGAAGTAAACGAGGAAATATTAAAAATTAATGAACCCATAAGAAATAACAAAATTAAAATTATGGAAAGTAAATGCAGAAATTAAAATGTGAAAAGTAATGAGACAAGATAAAAAAATCTACCTTTTATTGATAAACTATTGCATTACAGAAGTTGCATGCTGAAAAAGCAAATTGCAACCCTAATTTTCTCGAGATTTCTAGATTGCTTGATCGGTAGATCAGTCGATAGATTATCAATGGATAATTGCTCTCGGTCTTTTCATAGGCTATAGAACTTAAAACCCTAGACGTCATCTTGAAGTGTGTGCAAAGACGATCAAGCTCCTGAATTTTTACATCCTACGGCCACCAATGGATCGCGGAACCGCCGCCTTTTATCCCCTATGGCCGTGGATCCGCCGCCCTCTGGTAGAGTTGAGTCTCTAGATTTCCCATGCCTTCTTCTCTGGATATTTGGAGATCCTTCTGATGAAAATATTCTGAAAATATCTCTTTTTCTTTGCCTTTGCGAGATTCTTCAATTTGCTCCTAACATTCGGCAGATTTGGTTTGGTAATTCGATTTGATGTGGATATCCTACTTATATTTCAGACTTAAACTGATTTATTATAATAGCTGCACAATATCTCAAATCAAATTGTTAATAGCATTTGTTTTATTTGAGATAATATCCAACCAGTTAATTGATATGATATCTTAATAATATTGGTTAAGATTATTTGATGTGATATGCATATTTTAATAATAAATAATCTCATATGATATGCATATATTCCCTAATTATATTAATTATAAATTAAGAAACATATGACAATAATCTTTTTAGAAATAAACTCACATATGTTCTTAATTTACAATTAACACCTTTTAGTAATTAATAATAATAGGGAATATGATCGTACAAATGTGGTAATAAATATGACTGATCAAATACCCCCAAAGTTATCTTTGATCGTCCCGAGCAAACTATTTTATTTTCAAAAAGAAAAAGGAAAACCTAGCACACTTACGTAGGCAACACGATTGCATTTAGCTCGTGCAACAAGCCGTTAAACCTCTAGGTGTCCCTAGTAGGAGGAGTGTTGTCTCCTGAGCATTTTCAGCGGATTTCACCTACAAAATCCCAAAATAAAAGAAAGAAGACAAAGATTACATGCAAAGATAATGAACATATAAAAGAAAAACTTGAAAATAGGAGTTTCAAACTACTCTAGCTTTTTAGTTGTCATGAGCCCTATCTTAATGGTCTTGAAAAGATTTCGGAAATCACATCATCCCTCAATAAAACATCGTCTTTAGTCTTCTCCCCATATGTCATGCCCCGCTTCTCAATAGACAGAAACAGTGACGTGGCAAGCCCGCGACATATTTATTTCGAGAAGGTCAATTCCCGGAATAAATACGTTAAGACCAAAATAAGTAATATAAAACGACAAGAAATAAATATGAGATTTAAACTTCAACAACTTTATTTACATTCAATCTTGAAGCATTTACAATACATGAGTTCAACTAAAAGAAAATACAATAAAAGAAATGCCTAAACAGGTGGCATACATAAACTGAAAAAAAGATAGCTAGTCTAGTCATGAGTCATGCTCATCCTCGGTGGTGTCCACCTCCTCAGTCTCCATAGTATCTGACGAACATTTCAAGAAACAAAGATGGGTGGAATGCCCGTCAGCGAAATTTCGCTTGGTAAGTCCCCAAGAAATGGGTGTGAAGTATAAAAGTATAATGATAAATAAAATGTATATCATGAAGCAATAGCTAGGATGTTGTTTAAGCATGTCATTTAACATAAGCATGACAATTATATTTAACATGCAATTCTATGTATATCATGGCAAAATAACATGGGCATAGTATAGTATGACCGTGTAGTGTAGGTATAGTGAACATGAAGTGAATGTAAATGTCCAAAATGGTCTTTACATGGGTAAACTAAATTAACGTAAGTTCAAGGGTGAATGTCAACCAATCTCAAGAGTGTTCTCGAACCCAATAGGCTGTAATCCAGGAGTAAGGAACCACGGGCCTGAATTAAGTGTTAGTAACGGGACTTCAACCTAGTGTTGAAGTATTCTAAACTCAACAGGCTATAATCCATGAGTAAGAAAACACGGGCCCTCATGATAGCTTGCTTGTATTAGTAGACATGAATTCGTGATTGTCATGCCCCACTTCCCAGTATACGGGCAGAGGACGCGACAAGGCCGCTACGTATTTACTGTGAAGTAAATACGCTAAGCGTATCTAAGCAATTAAAAGTAAATGCACAAGAGACAAGATATAATAAAACAACAACTTTATTTATTCACATTCTTTCTGTACAATGCATAGAAATGTAAATACAACTGAAATAAAGCAATGCCTAAACAATGGCATAACAGAAAAGGAAAGGTACTGAAATAAAAGTGTACAATGAACTAAAGCTCTGGGTCTTCAACGAAATGGTCCAAGTCTTCAGCGCTGGGCTCGATCTATGACGTGTCCAGATCACCTGACGGCATTCAAAGAAGAAAGAAGAGAATGTCGTTAGCGAACAGATCGCTCGGTAAGTCCCAAAGATAAGAGAGAAATAGAATAGACAGAATAAGAAGGTAGCTTTTAAAGTTGTATTATGTTGTTATAATGTAGTGTTAACGCTGTTGTTTGTAGTTTGGTACAGAAGAATGTCAGTGTATACGAGAGGAGTTTTTGTATGCTAGACACCAGGGCAAACAGAATGTACAAGGAACCGTTGGGCCACGGTACAACAGCAACGGAATATAGGTTACGTGTCTTAATCTTACTGTCTCATGCCACTTCTAATACCTTCCGTACCAATCTACCCCTTAAACCCCGAGATGTCTTATTTGTATAGTTGTATTGTCTTGTATTGTAAACTGTATAGATTGTATAATTGGATGACTTACCAAAACCATAATATCAGTAAATGGATGTAACTGTAGAATCATGGATGTAACTGGAGAATCATGTAAATGGAAGTATATACATGGTTCGGTTCGGTCAATATAGATTTGAATGGATTCACATTGAATTGTAATATTGTAGATTGCAGATTGTAGATTGTAGATTGTAGATTGTACTTGAATCATATTCAAGTCAGTTTATTAATGAGACTCAGTCTGAGTCGACAATTAGAAAAGTAAATTGAAGTCCTGATGGTTTTGATGTTATCGGTAACCGCTGCACATGGGCGACAGGATTTGTGTCTTTTTCAAAGACGATTACCGTATTGATAACACCGTTGTTAAGTTGTCTACCTTAGATAGGCAAGCACCCACTTCTCCAGCTCCCTGAGGCTCAAGAGATTGGTCCCGCTTAAACCTATGTTTACTAGGGTACTTAGGGTAATTTATAGAACTTGAAGGGGTTTTATGTAAAAATACTTTTATATACTTTTCAAAATACTCCCCAAGTATTTAGCTATCGTCTTTAGAGTTATCATGAATGTAGATTTTATAATTGTGATATTTCTAGTGAGAATATCCTAAATTCATAATAAAGGGTATTTATTTGTAATATTGACTTGTATAGAATTCATGGTATATTAATGTAAAGTGATTCTTGTGATTTTGAAAAGAGTTGGAATATTTATATTATTTCAAAATAGATATTTTAATGTTACATATATACATAATTATATAAAAATAATTTTAATATATATTTTATATTTCTAAAAATCTCATTTTCTTAAGACGTCGTATTTTAAATTTCTCGAGACCGAATGCTCCTTGCGGAGGTCTGCGTCTCGCACTACTAAGCTCAGGAATGTGCGATAATCCGCACCTTCCCAGTCGGGTTCCCCAAAATGGGTTGTAGCGGCGCTTTGCAAAGATTTGTGTAAAATACTAATTTTTTAGAAAATGATTTTAATAGTAATGGTATTTATTTGAAATGTTTCGGTTTCCCGTATTCTATGTTCCCGAAAGGTATTGTGCTATGTTGCATATGAGTGTGTGAGGAGGTAGGTCATTACCTCGTGATCTAATTAAAGGTATAGCAAGTTTGTGATGTTTAAATATCGAAAATGAAACTATATGGTATTTTAATGAAAAAGTACGGTAAAATGGAAATAGCAATTTATTTTGATATGGAACTTGTTCAATATGATTAGTTAGTATTTAATAGTCAACATGTAATGTTTTAACAAGATTGGATTAAAGGAAAAGTGAGATTTTTGGAAGAACCGAATCGGAAATCGGATTTGCTCCGATTCCGTCGGGTTTTAGAATTTTGTATTTTCAGAAAGAGTAGAGAAGGGGGAAGGTGGAACTTACGAGTTTAGCTTAAAGAGGAGAGGGAGAAGGAGTGGACGTAGTTTCCGGTACGCCGTTTCGTCGCCGGGAACTCCTAGGGTTGTCGCCGGAAAATTCGTCGGAACTTCGCCTCTTTGTTCACTTCAAATGCACACTAGGGTTTCTAGGAATTTCTTGAGAGTTTGCTCAGAATTTTAGGGTGAGGGGGTAGTGTTTAGGGGTTGTATTTATAGGGTTAGGCTAGGGTTACGGTAGGTGAAAGGTTAAAATGAAAAAATGTGATAAATGTAATAAAATGTATTAAAAGTAGAGTAATTGGGGTTTTCAAAGAGCTCTGGAAATGGTCTGAGGAAATAAATTATGCAGGTGTACAGGTGTCACGCCCCGCTTCCCAGAGTACGCTAGATTGGGCACGTGACATAGCCAACCATGCTACCTGTAGGTAGGAAGTATCCATCCACATTCACATTACGGCTGTAGAGATATCAAGAACAAAATAACACTATCTAAAACATGTCCATAATCCTAAATAACAGGAGTCAATAATAAATAAATGCGGAAGCAAATGATCCAATACAAATAACTGAAATGTATGTCCCATAATGCGGGCTCACATCTGGAAGTAAATGCAGGAAATAAAACTAACTACTACTGAACTCACAGCTCATCCTGGTGGCTGAAGTACTCCGGCTCGGACGGCGACGGCGGTACGGAATCTGGGCCATGCAAAACCCAGACGTCAGCGCGTCGTGTCAACAAGTAATATAATATGAACAATGTAACAGGCAATGTAAAATAAACTTGAATACAGCAAGAATAACAATAATATGAATCAAATTAGTACAGGGTAGTGTGCAGTGGGTAAACTAAACTGTTCTATCAGGTTTTCTATTCTAAAGTCTTTGAAATCAATTGATGAATCGTCGATGTAACTCAATAGTATCCCGTGCGTGCCCGGGACCACGGTCAAGACTCTCGGACTGAATCCGAGACGTGCCGCTAGGCAGTAACAGGTAGCAGGATGGGCGAGTGATGTCAACATCATCACTCCGGGGCTGGCCTAGCCCGTAAGACTGATCAGAACAGGTATCGAACTGTTGAGTTACAAGTCAGGTTTCACCTTTGATTTCCCCATACCCCCAAGTTATGTATGTCAAGTCAGGTATTCAGTAATCAAGAACTAATGCCAACACAGGATCAGGTAAAAGCAGGTTTGTCTGGATAGACAACAGGAATGGTCCATGAGGACTACATGTCAGGTTTGTTAGCATTAGACACAAGATCAGGTAATGGGTCAGGTCATGGTACATTAGGTCAAGTCAACAGTATACGGTACCATGTCAGGTATATCAATATATATATGTGTAGCAAGTTAGGTCAAGATGTAAACAATATCGTGGGTGTGATCACAATCAGTTATATAATCTAGCATAGGTATTAACAACATGAGATAAGCAATGAATTAGGTAATAGGCAGTTTCATTCAATTTGCAATACAGTTATCAAATTTGTTACAGAGATGATTACAAGAGTGCAGTAAGACAAGTATAGCCGTTTAGTCATGTTAACAGGTTTAAGAACCCTTAGAGGTGCAATGATTTATGTAACGGTTCAGTATAGCTATTTCAGGTTAAATGCATACAAGTGTCCGAATGGAACAGAACTACAGAGATAAATGCCATAAGCTATGTTAACATTAAAAATGTGATTAAACAGGTAAATATGGTTATCAGGTTCAATTTGCAAACTGTAGGTTCCAAGTGTAGCGGTAAAATGATATAATGCAATACTGTACACGAAAATGAGAAATGATCGTACCAAGTTAAATTTACAGGTTTAGGGTGTCATAGTATATAAGTAAATATTGTATAGCATGTAGCAAGGGGTACTTGCCTCGACGAGTCGCGAACCGGGAAAAACGGAACGATAAACGTCGGCGGTGAAACTCGCGACGGGCGCACGGTTCACGGATTGAACCCAAACAACGAACAATGGAACCACACGATTCGGGGTACCTCGCTGGAATGTCGGGTTACGTCGTCGGCACGGCCAGATTCCGGCGAGAATGTGAACAGTGAATGTCAAGAACTTTACAACACGAAAGGAAGGGAAATAATATAAAGAAGAAGAAGAGGAGGCTTACAAGGGGCTGCTCTGTGGTTACAGAGAGGAGACGTGAGAACGACGACGAGGTCGACGGGCTCCGGCGGTGGCCTACAGTGACCGCGGGGGATCTGCCGATGCAATAAATACCTTAGCCGAGAAGGGAAAGAAGGAAAGGAAGGAGGAAGAGAGGGAGAGAAGGCTTATAGGGGCGTTCACAGGTGGTCCGGTGATCGTCGGTGACGACCAGGGGCGGCGCAGTCGCGTGCAGGGGGTCGCTGGTGGCCGCGGTGAAGCTGCAGGGTGCTGGAAAGAAGGGAAGAAAGAGGGTGCGGGCGAGGCGAGGCAGAGGAGGTGAGGGTGCTGGAAAGAAGGGAAGAAAGAGGGTGCGGGCGAGGCGAGGCAGAGGAGGTGAGGGTGCTGGTGACGCTGGCGCCGGCGTCGGGGCTGCGGCGGCAAGGATGGAGGTGGCTAGGGTTTGCGCGAGGGCTCGTTGGGTTCGCTGGAGAAAAAAATGAGAGAGGGAAAAAGGTTTTAAAAATTATAAGGGAGAGGGAGAGTGAGATTTGAGGGAGGGAGAGAGAAAGAGAGAAGTGTTGAGGTGTGGGGCCCACGGGATATAAGGAGGCTTGGTGATTGGCTGATAGAGAAATAGAGAAGGATTTAGGAAAGATTTTAAAGATTTAAGGAACAGTAGAATCTTATAACTTAAGAAAATATTCAACGGTTTAAATTAATAAAATTTGGGATTTTGGCGTCAAATAAAACATTTTCAAATCGCGTCCGGGTCGGGTCCAAAAATTTGAAATTGAAATAATAGGATTTTAAGCGGGTTCCAAATTTTAAAATAAAGTGTTTTATGATTAAAAAGCATACCCCCAAAATGGACACACGTACGCGCACGTAGCTATCCAACTCCCCCGTTTCACTGAACGGGACGAGCACACGATGCACGGACGCCACCACGGGGTTAGGGGTGTCAAGTAGGCCAAGATGACTATTTTTAATTTTATTTTAGATGCCAAAATTGTTATATGCATAAATGACTTTACCGGGTAAAAATTTACAGTAAACAACAAACAAGCAAGCTAAATGAAATGAGTACCACATTATGTTCAAACAGTACTGAAAATAGTAGCATTGGGCTCGGGTGTTACATTATACCCAACTACAAAAGAATTTCGTCCTCGAAATTCCAAGAATACAAAGATAGATAGCTACAAGAAAAGGTGAGGAAACTTCTGCCGAATTTCATCTTCTCGTTCCCAAGTGGACTCTCCATGCGAGCGATTACCCCAAGAAACAAGCACAAGGGGATAACCTTGTTCTTAAGAACCTTTTCCCTTCGATCCACAATTTCAACCGGTCGCTCCTCAAAAGTCAAGCCTTCTCGTATCGTTAGCTCCGAATGATCCAATACGTGCGTTTCATCTCGAACATACCTACGTAGTTGAGATACGTGAAACACATCGTGTACATTCGCCAAGGACTGCGGTAACGCCAAACGATACGCTACCTCACCAACACGCTCCAAGATCTCAAAGGGTCCAACGAATCGAGGACTAAGCTTTCCTCGACTCCCAAAACGAATCACCCCTAGTCGGTGATATCTACAAGAATACCAAATCACCCACGGTGAATTCTAGAGGTCTTCTTGACGTGTCAGCCCAACTCTTCTGTCGGTCTTGTGCTGTCTTCATATGATTTCTGATAGTGTTAACCTTCTCAACTGTCTGCACAACCAAATTTGGTCCCAACAATCTTCGTTCACCGACATTGTCCCAACAAACAGGTGAACGACACTTACGACCATACAAAGCTTCAAACGGAGCCATCTGGATAGTTTCCTGAAAATTGTTGTTGTAAGAAAACTCCACCAAATGTAGATGATCCTCCCAAAAACCCTTGAAGTCCAACATGCATGCTCTCAACATATCCTCAAGAGTTTGGATCGTTCTCTCCGACTGACCATCAGTTTGAGGATGATAAGTTGTGCTAAACTTCAATCGAGTCCCCAAACTTTCCTGTAAACTCCTCCAGAAGTGTGATAAGAACCGAGTGTCCCGATCGGACACGATGCTCACCGGTACTCCATGCAATCGTACAATCTCTTGCATGTATTGCTCCGCCAAGGTCTCTGTTGATTGACCAACCCGAAAAGGAATAAAGTGAGCTGCCTTGGTCAACCGATCAACAATCACCCATACTGCATTGTTGCCTTTTGGACTCCGCGGTAAAGCCGTCACGAAATCCATGGTTATATGTTCCCACTTCCACTGAGGAATCGGAAGTGGTTGCAATAAACCAGCAACCTTTTGATGTTCAGCCTTAACTTGCTGACACACCAAGTACTTAGCTACAAAGCGAGCAATCTCCCGTTTCATGCCTTCCCACCAGAAATGTTGTCGAATATCTCGGTACATCTTTGTGCCTCCCGGATGTACAGAATAAGCTGAACTATGTGCCTCCTTCATAAGCTCTTCACGAACATCTCCCTTTGGCACACACAAACGGCTACCATACCTCAACGAACCATCTTCATGGATCAATAAATCTGTTCGTAGTCCGGCTTCAACCTGCTCTCGAAACTTTTGCAATCTAGGATCCTGCGATTGAGCTGCTTTAATATTCTTGATCAATGACGAATGTACTTGCAGCTGCAACAACTGTCCCGTATAATGTGGTAGCACAACCTCCAAGTCAAATCTTCGAAAGTCTGCAACGATCTCCTTCTGCGTAGTTAACACCTGAATTGCTGGTAACCGACTAAGCGCATCCGGCACGACGTTAACCTTCCCCGGATGGTACTTAAGATCAAGATCGTAGTCAGCCATCAGCCTCAACCATCTACGCTGCCTCATATTCAGCTCCTTCTGTGTGAACACATACTTCAAGCTCTTATGATCTGTAAAAACTTCGACCCTTTCGCCTAAAAGGTAGTGTCTCCAAATCTTCAGAGCGAAGATCACAGCCACAAGCTCCAAGTCATGAGTTGGATAATTCTTCTCATGGGTCTTCAATTGTTTCGATGCGTACGCTACAACCTTCCCATGCTGCATCAAAACACATCCCAATCCTTTCCCAGATGCGTCGCTGTGAATCACCAATCCTCCGGAATTGTCTGGCACGGTCAGAATAGGGGCGGTTATCAACTTCTGCTTCAACGTCTCAAAAGCTAACGCACACTTATCCGTCCATACAAAAGGTACCTCCTTGCGCGTAAGCTTGGTCAACGGCTCCGCCGGACGAGCAAAGTTCTCCACAAATCTCCTGTAGTATCCGGCCAATCCAAGGAAACTTCTAATCTCCGCAACATTCTTTGGAATCGGCCAATCTCGAACTGCTGCAATCTTGTCTGGATCGACGGCAATTCCATTGCCAGACACAACATGCCCCAAAAATTTTACTTCGTCCAGCCAAAACTCGCACTTACTCATCTTCGCATACAATTTCTCATGTCTCAATGTCTGCAGTGCGATCTTCAAATGCTCAGCATGCTCCTCAAAACTCTTCGAGTAAACCAGAATATCGTCAATGAATACCACAATAAACTGGTCCAAGAATGGTGAAAAGATTCGGTTCATCAAGTCCATGAACACTGCCGGCGCATTCGTTACTCCGAAGGGCATCACTAAGTACTCGTAATGTCCGTACCGAGTTCGAAACGCCGCTTTGCAAATATCTTCTGATTTCACTCGAACCTGATGATATCCGGATCGCAAATCCAGCTTCGAGAATACCCTCGCGCCACTAAGCTGCTCAAAAAGTTCTCCAATGCGAGGGATAGGGTATTTGTTCTTAATAGTCACCCGGTTTAATTCTCGATAGTCGATGCACATCCTTCTTGTGCCATCCTTCTTCTTTACTAGAAGAACTGGAGCTCCCCAAGGCGAGTTACTGCTTCGAATCCAACCCTTCTCAAGCAATTCAGCAACCTGTTTCTTAACTTCTTCCAACTCTACTGGTGCCATTGGATAATATGCTTTGGATACTGGCGCTGCACCAGGAATAAGATCAATTGCGAACTCCACATCTCGCTTCGGCGGTAATCCCGATATATCTTCAAACACGTCCATAAAATCACGAACAACAGCCGGCTCTTCACTATTATCAACTTCTATTGCTGCAAGAATATTGTTCGTCGGTCTAGCCCTAAACTCGACTGGCCCGACAGAACTGCTTCCTCCAATGAAGGTAAACTCAGGATGTCCGGGAATCTGGACCTTGTTCTCGGTTGCTCCCCAGGAGGGTACTTTCTTTGCCCTACAGTCAATGTGAGCATGGAAAGTGCCAAGAAAATCCATTCCCAAGACGACTTCATAGCTGCCCGTATCAATCACCAAGAAATCTGCAAAAGCTCCCGTCCGCACACAACAACTGTACAATCTTTACATTCCCTACTAGCTATGATTTTCCCATTCCCAGTGTGTATGTCCCAGAAACTAGACAGGGTCGTGTAGGTAAACGAGTGTGTAGTCACAAACTTGGATGACATAAAACAATGGGATGCACCAGAATCAAATAATGCTAATGCGGGAAAACCATGAACGAGTAGAATACCTGAAACAACTTCTCCTGATGCCTTAGCTTCCTCAGCTGTCAAGGTAAAAGCTCGAGCCTGATTAGGTCCCTGAGTCAGCTGTTTCTGTCCCTGGAACGGTCTCTGTGGAGGCTTCTGAATATCATCCCTTGTACGAAGCTTCGACGGACAAGCACTAACGGCGTGATCTGCTGCTCCATAGCTAAAACAGAGTCCCAGCCTCCTACGACAATCCTTTCGCACATGTCCGGGTACATGGCAGTAGTCACAAATCACGCTCCTTTTCCGATCGCCCACAATTGTTTTCTTCATTGGTGCTACGCTACGTCTGTTCACCGGAATAGTTCTACGTACAGACATTTAGTTCAGTGCAGACGCCGGTTTCAGCTCGGTCTGTCTCTTTAGATTCTCCAGCAATCCCCTTATCACTCTACGCATGGCGGCTTTGTCCGCACGTCTTTGGTACATCTTCAAATTCTTACCGGCCATATTCCTGAAATCAAAATACCCAACATTAGCATGATGATAGATTCTGAGTATAGATCAAGGCTAGAACTCCAAGATACTTAAATAGAGTGCCGCATTGTAACTATGCCGCGGTATCATAGCCACAATTACATAACTCCACCCAAGTCGCCTAAGTCCTAGAGATAACAAGGAATCGGGTTTCGAGTCGATATGCAAAGGAAGTTTGCACATCGTAAAAGATATAATCAGGAAGAATGTGATTCAAGAATGGTAAACGGTAAGGTGGCAGGACATGTTTCCTAAACACGGGTATTCTGATTCGTGTATTGGGTACAATACCCAACTACAAAAGAATCAACCCGACTAACCTATGACTCTGATACCAAAAGAACCATGTCACGCCCCGCTTCCCAGAGTACGCTAGATTGGGTACGTGACATAGCCAACCATGCTACCTGTGGGTAGGAAGTATCCATCCACAGTCACATTACGGCTGTAGAGATATCAAGAACAAAATAACACTATCTAAAACATGTCCATAATCCAAAATAACAGGAGTCAATAATAAATAAATGCAGAAGCAAATGATCCAATACAAATAACTGAAATGTATGTCCCATAATGCGGGCTCACATCTGGAAGTAAATGCAGGAAATAAAACTAACTACTACTGAACTCACAGCTCAGCTTGCTGGCTGAAGTACTCCGGCTCGGACGGCAACGGCGGTACGGAATCTGGGCCATGCAAAACCCAGACGTCAGCGCGTCGTGTCAACAAGTAATATAATATGAACAATGTAACAGGCAATGCAAAATAAAATTGAATACAGCAAGAATAACAATAATATGAATCAGATCAGTACAGGGTAGTGTGCAGTGGGTAAACTAAACTGTTCTATCAGGTTTTCTATTCTAAAGTCTTTGAAATCAATTGATGAATCGTCGATGTAACTCAATAGTATCCCGTGTGTGCCCGGGACCACGGTCAAGACTCTCGGGCTGAATCCGAGACGTGTCGCTAGGCAGTAACAGGTAGCAGGATGGGCGAGTGATGTCAGCATCATCACTCCGGGGCTGGCTTAGCCCGTAAGAATGATCAGAACAGGTATCGAACTGTTGAGTTACAAGTCAGGTTTCACCTTTGATTTCCCCATATCCCCAAGTTATGTATGTCAAGTCAGGTATTCAGTAATCAAGAACTAATGCCAACACAGGATCAGGTAAAAGCAGGTTTGTCTGGATAGACAACAGGAACGGTCCATGAGGACTACATGTCAGGTTTGTTGGCATTAGACACAAGATCAGGTAACGGGTCAGGTCATGGTACATCAGGTCAAGTCAACAGTATACGGTACCATGTCAGGTATATCAATATATATATGTGTAGCAAGTCAGGTCAAGATGTAAACAATATCGTGGGTGTGATCACAATCAGTTATATAATCTAGCATGGGTATCAACAACATGAGATAAGCAATGAATTAGGTAATAGGCAGTTTCATTTAATTTGCAATACAGTTATCAAATTTGTTACAGAGATGATTACAAGAGTGCAGTAAGACAAGTATAGCCGTTTAGTCATGTTAACAGGTTTAAGAATCCTTAGAGGTGCAATGATTTATGTAACGGTTCAGTACAGCTATTTCAGGTTAAATGCATACAAGTGTCCGAATGGAACAGAACTACAGAGATAAATGCCATAAGCTATGTTAACATTAAAAATGTAATTAAACAGGTAAATATGGTTATCAGGTTCAATTTGCAAACTGTAGGTTCCAAGTGTAGCGGTAAAATGATATAATGCAATACTGTACACGAAAATGAGAAATGATCATACCAAGTTAAATTTACAGGTTTAGGGTGTCATAGTATATAAGTAAATATTATATAGCATGTAGCAAGGGGTACTTGCCTCGACGGGTCGCGAACCGGGAAAAACGGAACGATAAACGTCGGCGGTGAAACTCGCGACGGGCACACGGTTCACGGATTGAACCCAAACAACGAACAATGGAACCACACGATTCGGGGTACCTCGCTGGAATGTCGGGTCACGTCGTCGGCACGGCCGGATTCCGGCGAGAATGTGAACAGTGAATGTCAAGAACTTTACAACACGAAATGAAGGGGAAAAATATAAAGAAGAAGAAGAAGAGGAGGCTTACAAGGGTCTGCTCTGTGGTTACAGAGAGGAGACGCGAGAACGACGACGAGGTCGACGGGCTCCGGCGGTGGCCTACAGTGACCGCGGGGGATCTGCCGATGCAATAAATACCTTAGCCGAGAAGGGAAAGAAGGAAAGGAAGGAGGAAGAGAGGGAGAGAAGGCTTATAGGGGCGTTCACAGGTGGTCCGGTGATCGTCGGCGACGACCAGGGGCGGCGCAGTCGCGTGCAGGGGGTCGCTGGTGGCCGCGGCGAAGCAGCAGGGTGCTGGAAAGAAGGGAAGAAAGAGGGTGCGGGCGAGGCGAGGCAGAGGAGGCGAGGGTGCTGGTGACGCTGGCGCCGGCGTCGGGGCTGTGGCGGAAAGGATAGAGGTGGCTAGGGTTTGCGCGAGGGCTCGTTGGGTTCGCTGGAGAAAAAAATGAGAGAGGGAAAAAGGTTTTAAAAATTATAAGGGAGAGGGAGAGAGAGATTTGAGGGAGAGGGAGAGAGAGAGAGAGAAGTGTTGAGGTGTGGGGCCTACGGGATATAAGGAGGCTTGGTGATTGGCTGATAGAGAAATAGAGAATGATTTAGGAAAGATTTTAAAGATTTAAGGAACAGTAGAATCTTATAAGTTAAGAAAATATTCGACGGTTTAAATTAATAAAATTTGGGATTTTGGCGTCAAATAAAATATTTCCAAATCGCGCCCGGGTCGGGTCCAAAAATTTGAAATTGAAATAATAGGATTTTAAGCGGGTTCCAAATTTTAAAATAAAGTGTTTTATGATTAAAAAGCATACCCCCAAAATGGACACACGTACGCGCACGTAGCCATCCAACTCGTCCGTTTCACTGAACGGGACGAGCACACGATGCACGGATGCCACCACGGGGTTAGGGGTGTCAAGTAGGCCAAGATGACTATTTTTAATTTTATTTTAAATGCCAAAATTTGTTATATGCATAAATGACTTTACCGGGTAAAAATTTACAGTAAGCAACAAACAAGCAAGCTAAATGAAATGAGTACCACATTATACTCAAACAGTACTGAAAATAGTAGCATTGGGCTCGGGTGTTACAACAGGGAAGACCAAAAGACACATTTTTTGTATTGGGGTCATCGCCGGAATCGGCCGACTCGGCCGTGACTCGGCCGGCGGCCTGAGTCGGCCGGTTCGCCGGCCGAGTTGGCCGATTCCGACCGAGTTAGGCGGCCGGAATCCTCCCCGGACGGCTGGTCTATCCTCTGGTACAGTTACATTTCAGGGTGTAGTAGGGTTTTTGTGAGATATGCACGTGTAAACTGTTGGTATTCTAAAAATCCAAAATAAAACAATATTAAAAATAACGTAGGGTATAGGATTTGACCTCTGGTGGCTTGGTTCAGCAGTGCAAGGTTTTACCAATGAGCTACAAGCTCCTTCTTGTAATTAATTGTCACGATCCGAAATTGGCACGTGACGGCCTTTAAACTACACAACGTCTACGGGTGTAACGCAATTTAAGTAAGCCGAAAACCCAGCAATCTAAAC
Organism: Agapanthus africanus; assembly: GCA_030015575.1. NCBI lineage: Eukaryota > Viridiplantae > Streptophyta > Magnoliopsida > Asparagales > Amaryllidaceae > Agapanthus > Agapanthus africanus. The sequence goes on along the minus strand of JASDDO010000019.1, from coordinate 885,893,788 downwards.
CATCAAAAGTAGTAAGTGATAATAGCATTTTCAAAACTTTTGAAATCTAAAACCAAATTCTTTAAAGTCCAACTTTACTTTCATTAAAAATTTCGGCAGCACCTCCTTTATAAAAACCAACCGCAAAAATGGGTACAACATAAATATAAGTAAAGCATCCCCAACAGGAGCAAATCCACGCCCAACGGTGGAAAACAACCACCACAACAGATATACGACGCTGTAACGAAGAAATAAAAGGCGATAGAAGTAAAACTGCATAAAAGACCTCCAAGTCACAAATAATACACAATATCGTCCTCACATCAAGTCTCTAAATCATACAAGATAATGGTAGATGGAGAGTACATGGATACAACGAATATATAATAAACAACCTTGGATAACCGTAAAACCCACCTAAGCAAAACTGCACACTGTGAGCCGAAGCGGTATCCGCTGCAAAAGATGATGTGATAGATGAATAGCCTGCCTCGACTACTCAAGGGAAAAACCTGCAAATACTGTGGCACAACGGGGGTGAGTTGCCAACTCATGAATAGTAAATAACATATGCGGATAATCGCAAGTATGCACGTACAACGCAAATCTAACATAAGCAACTAATAGCAATAAAAGTCATATGTGTGCAATAATCATGAAAGGTACACTAGCAGGTATCACTAATACATGAAGCAGTAATATGACAATATGTATGCAACAGTCATGTAATGTACCCCATCAGGTACAACTAATACATGAAACAATGATATGACAATGTATATATGCAACAGTCATGAAAGATACTCTATCAGGTACAACTAATACATGAAGCAATGCATATAAAATAAAGTATGTAAATGCAACAGTCATGGAAGGTACTCTATCAGGTACAACTAATACATGAAGCGGTGCATAAAAAATAAATGTGGAGTATGGAATGAAACATATCATTTCTACGGAATCCTGACATCGTGGTAGGACCAAAGTCCATCAAGACAATCCAAATCTCAATTCCTCAAATCAGCCCCCAAATTGGCTCTCATATCATGTAACTCTCATAAACCCTGAATGTACAATATCAAGAAAATCTCATATATCCTGAATGTACAAAATCAGAAATCTCATATATATCCTGTATCCAATCTCAAATGAATCTCCTATATCCCAAATCCAATATCAACTGAATCTCATATATCCTAAGTATATTTGCATGAATAATTATGATGAAGTATATGAATTTATATGTATACATATATATTAGCGTCTCATTCCACTAATATATATATATATATATATATATATATATGCATATATAACAGCTTCCCATTCCACTATTATATATAATTAGGAGTAAAAATATCATGAAAACATGTGCCAAGTATCGACACATAAAGGCTAATCTATCAGGCGTTGTCACTACGACGGGCACCCTGATAGGTACGTATCATACGATATATCGAAAGATCGAGTGCCTAGCTCTGACCCTTGCCTCTCGACGTATCCATACGTACATGACTCCCGTCGGTTACCCCACGATAATCGCCGAGTCATAGGTACAGTCACCGGAAGGTATGGTTCCCCCACTAACTCACCGTCTGCTCCACGAAAAACTTGCCCCAGGGTACCTCAGGGCCCCACCATGTACCCGCACACAGCTCCCTTCGTTCCTCGCGTGGGGTATATATATATCAGAACCGATAAATCTCATGGTGGATGCTGAAATATCATATCAAGAGAAACCGGGGTTTTCAAATAATGCATAATTTCATGAAACTACCACGGTCCTCAAATCCAGAAAACATCATGAAAAATCCATATCTCAATGCGAAAATCCATGAATATAATATATGCAACATAAAACTGTAATGTGAACATATAAAGGAAAAGTCGCTATTTAACTGCAACAAGTTAAAAATATATATCATGCGGTTCCTAATTTCTCCAAATTTATATAACATCAAATAAAGGTAAATATGTAGCTATAGCCAGATATATATGTAAACATAAAGGTATATCAAGGTATATGTATCTACCTATCAGTAATGATGTAATATACCCTCCATGTATAAGTGAAATATGTATGCAAGGTATACATGTAGCTATGTCATTATGTGTGTATGTACCTATCGCTAATGGTACAATACCCTATAGGTATACAGGTAACTAGCATGTAAGCATGTCAAGACATATGTGTAAGCATGTAGGTATACAGGTATGCTATATGTCATATGCATAAAGAAATATGAATCGATGTCTCAATGTCCCTAACCAAACAATATCATATAGGTATGTGTGTTGTGCATGTCATGGTAATTATTGACGGTGTGTGTGGCATACAATCAGTGCTCGTGCAACATGAGCCGTCAATAATAGTGCAGTGTTCTAAAGGTACTCGTCCAAGCACAACAAGTAACTAAGCAATAAGGTATATGCGCAACTCTATATATGAAATAGAATATGCGACAATATTATAACATCTCTAGCCCAGACGCATAATGCCATGCGGGCGATTCCCCTGTAGATGTTAAATCTACTCACGACTTCCTGGCTAAGTAAAGCCAACTACTCACTTTCCCCTGTTCGCAGCGCCCGAAGTCCCCACCTGCGATCCTGAAAGCATATAACAATATAACAAGTATATATTAGCAATCGACCAATAACACGTACCAACTACGTTTGACCGACGCGACAACACAAAACATACTCCCAAGTGTTCGTATTGTGGCTAACGCGTGTAGCGACACAACGAAATCAACTCAAGAGCAAAAGCTACACAAAGACACGAACGACATCGGCACGACCCTAACTAGGAACGCAAAGCGACACAACTACCAAATCTAGACCCTGATCGTACCGATCGCGCTTTCAAAACACAAGATATAGCGTGGAATCAATATAATTAATGTCCCAACGTCAAAAGAAACCCACGCCTAAAATTACCGAAATCTAGTAAGCAACATATATCATTTTAGCACAAAACTACAACTTTTTACCAAAACTAGAATTTACAAACATCACTAATTAGCAAGATTAAACCATTTAAACCTTTACTATAATTTTAAAACTCACTTAATTAGGATTAGCAAAAGTCTAGTTTGTAATTAAGCTAATTAGGTAATTAGGAAAAATATCATTTTACAAATTAGCAACTTGGTTAAGTTTTCATAATCTTCAAATAACAATTAACACTATCAAGATTAAACACTAACTTGAACTTCTTTAAAATTAACATGAATGAATTAAACATGAAATTAAAGCTATAATTAAACAATTAAATATCTAGCTTATGATTAAAACATAACAATTAAGGATTAGGGTTAGGGTTTTATACCTCACAAAAGATCAAAATCAAGCAACTAGGAATCCAAAGTTTAGCCTCCAAAATCCTCACTAGAATGATGATCCAAGCTTGATTGAAGAAGAAGAATGATGGGTTTTGATTATATTTGAGTTTGGATGAATAAATTTGGATTTTTGATGATTTATTTGAAGCAAAATGAGATGAAAATGGAGAAAAGAAAAAGTGGGCAGAAATGGGGAAGGGAGGCTCGGCCAAAGGTGATGGGGGGGGGGGGGTTGTGAAATAAAAATGAAGAAAAATCTAGCTAAATGTAATAAATGCTTCATTAAATGCAAATGACACCTTTTCTTTCCTTTTCTTTTTCTTTAAAAAAACATTTTAATACACAAAATATCTAGATATTATGGATGGATAGGATTAACAAATATCTAGTGATTAATTTAGCATAAAACCACATTAGTGGTAATTAACCCAAACCAAAAAGTAATTACCACTAATAAAGTGCATAAATAAAACATTAAAATAACATTTAATTAGGGAAAAATTCTATGTGAACCAAAACTTCCCATTGACCTCCAAAGTCCGCGCACTAGCTTCATTCTAGCTAAACTAGGTGCCGACAAGTCTATACAGAAGTTTGATCACAATCGGATTAAAACGGAAAACACCGACTATTTTACCCTAAAAACGGAAAATTCGCAAAACGATTTCAAAAACGTTACAATCTTCCCCCCTTAAAGAAATTCGGTCCCCGAATTTAAAATTCTCACTAAGCGTACCTTCAAAGAGATGAGTACAAAAACTCCCAAATCTCGCTCGCAGCCTCCCAGCCAATCACCTCTGTATACTGCTACGCTAAAGAACCTTCACATATAGCAAGACCCTTGACCGAAGTCCCTCCACCTGCCGATCCACAATAACTATCGGCTCCTGGTGAATGAAAGATTGCGTCCAAGAGAATGGTCTGGTGCTGAATCATGTGAGAAAGGTCATGAAGGTATTTGCAAAGTATCGACACAAGAAATATGGGGTGAATACTCAATAATCTGGGCGGAAGTGCCAAATTATAGGCAACGGAACTAACTCGCTCGAGGATCTCAAAGGACCAACAATCTGGGACCAAGCTTCCCAAAACTCAACATGCCATTTCATCAGAAAAATCCATAGGAATACATGATCTTCCACTGCGAACTCAAGTCTGCGACATCTACGGCCGGCATAAGACCTTTGTCTGCACTGGGTTGTTCTCATCTTGACCTGAACCAACTGGATCATCTCCGAAGTCTTTAGACTAACTGGGGTCCAAAAATCCTACTCTTGCAGAGTCAGAAAAACAGAATGGCGATCGACACGACCTACTAAACAAAACCTAAATGTTGCCAATTGGAATGTCTCCTGATAACTGCAATCGAAGGAGAATCCTAACAATGGCAAGTGACGATCCCAACTGCCGACAACAAAGTACGCACACAACAAGCACACACCTTGAAACGAAATCCGAAACTTCACTCTTCATCCCTGTCCACCCGTAACTATCTCATAAGTCACGCTACAAATTGGTGGAACTTGAATGAACACCGAAAGCTGACTGATGTGCCTGCTCTAGGATTTCGCGTCTCTGCCCATCAGCAATAGGTACACACAAACACGTCCCTAAACGTAGCACATCAGGTCACAAATCAAGGACTCTGAATCTTTACCCAGCCGAGTATGCTCAAGAATCTCTGACGAACGAGCATCGATGGGCTGTACCTCGCGAAAACGATTAAGGAAAAGTGGACGGACGCGGACATGAGCAAGTTGTCCCCTCAATGGAGGTGAACTTAAGCTGTACTCCACGATCGCACAAGAACTGTAAATCTACAGAAGTCTGTCACAACAATCAAAAATCCACTGCAGGAAGATGTACATTAAGCTCTGGTGGTCCGTGAAAATCTGACACGACTCTCCAAACAAGTAGTGCCTCCAAATCTCCAATGCACGACCACCATGGCCATCTCCAGATTAGGAGTGGGATATACTGCTCGTACTTCCTCCAACTATAGGGAAGCATAAGCAATAACTCTATAGTATCACATCAGTACACAATCGAGCCCCACTCGCTAAATATCACAGTTAAACAACAAAGTCGGCCGAACCAGAAAGCAAAGAAAGAACTGGTGCAGTTGTCAACCGAGTCTTCAATTGGCGAAAACTCCGCACGCATGCCTCGGTCTAAAGAAAAAGGAATCTCCTTTTCGGTCAATCCAGTCAACGGTGCAGCGATACACTAGCAATCCTGCACGAAACGGTGGTAAAAACCTGCTAAGCCCAAAGATCTGCGGACCTCCGTCCATACACAAGTCTGGGCCAAAGCTGTACGGCCTCGATCTTCCTCTGGACCATACAAAAACCGTCTCCCGTAACTACAAGACCTAGGAGTCAACACAATCAAGCCTGAAGGAACACTCCGAGGATTTAGCAAACATCTGGTACTCTCCCAGTATCTGCAGAATAAATCCTCAAGTGCTGCTCCTGTTCCTCACGACATCTTGTAATAGACCAGAATGTCATCAATGACACAACAATAAACTGGTCGAGGAACGGCCTGAAGAAATCTGGTTCATCATATCCACGAATGCTACTAGGGCATTGGTGAGTCTAATGACACCACCAAAACACATAAAGCCCATAGCAAGCACAAAAGCAGACTTCGGAATGACATCACTCCGAATCCGCAACTAATGATGACCTGATCCCAAACAAACTTAGAAAAAGTCTCGCACTCTGGAGCTGATCGAAAAAATCGTCAATGCGAGGTAAATGATACCTATCCGCACCGTAAGCCGGTTCAATTGACGATCCATCAATACACAACCTCAAACTGCCGTCCTTTTCCTTGACGAACAGAAATAGGAGCTCCCTAAAGCGAAACACTCTGACGCAACAAGCCCCCCAACAAACAACTCTGCAGCTGATCCTTAAACTCCCTAAGCTTCGCCGGCTCACCTGGAACAACGTCGGAAAACTCTCGCACGATAGGAACCCGGTCCAACAATCCCACTGTGGCTCCGGTATCACGAATGAACGCCAAGAATTCCTCGACATCCTCTCCTCAAAAGCCGACTAGCGAAAAAGGCTTAATTCAAGCTGTGAGAGGCGGCACCCCTGTCCTCCCATGCACAACAAGAACCGACTCACTGGGAAAACAAAACCTGACTGTTTTCTCGCGGCAGTCCACAGACGCCTAACACATAGCTAACCAGTCCGTGCCCAGGATAACGTCAAATCCAACATCTCTAGAAGGATCACAACGACGGACGAATCTTTATCTCCTATCTGATTGGCACATGACTGAAACACGTGTCGCGCAACAAAAGAATCGCTGACAGAAATTAACACCACAACGGCTAATCTAGCTAACACGACTCTCATCCCAACCACGGCACAAAGTGTGTAAAAAAAACAAGTACATCAAAAGAACATACGAATTTAGAATACCTGAAAACTCTACATTGGACGCCCGCGCGTCCCGATGAGTAGAAGCAAACTCTCGTGTCTGCCCTCTACCCGCAACTGGCTGAAATACTCCTCTGATAACATGTCCCCTCTGAGCGAACCCTTCGCAACCACGACCTCTCCGAGGACGAGTTTGACGCGGTGCTAAGGAACAATTCCTGATGAGGTGATGAAGGCTCCCGCACCAGAAATATCCACGCGATGACTGCTGACCCTCCTGGGGATGAGAGCTGAACGACTGTCCTCGTCCCAAGCCTCTGCTACTCCCGCGACGGTCATGAAATTTATCTCGACGGCTAGGCCTCCATCTCTGTGCTGGTACGCCGGTACGAGTCCTCCACTGTTCCGGAACTCCTAAAGTCTCAGGAAGACGTGCCTCGTCAACTGGGGCTGCATCCACTGGTGCTATATAGGTGACGGAATGTTGTGTGCTGATCGCAAGGAACAACTGGGTAACAGGGGTGACAACCTCCTGTCGCTGTGCTCTGATGGCCTCAACCAATAAACTCATCGTCTGGCGCATGTCCTGCATATCTGCCACAAGCCTAGCAAGATGATCTGTCGAAGGCGGATCCATCTGCTCCTGTGCAACGAGCGTGCCATCCTGGTCAGTTCTCGTCCCACCCGAGTCAAGTCTGACCTTGGCCCTCGCTGCATCACTCTGAGTCCCCATAATCATCGGCGGCAAAGGCTAAAAATGGAATTAAGATTCGATAAGAACACGGAAATCGAATCACAAGGATATGAATCATCAAGGAAGGAATTTCAAGCAATTTGTACTTAGGTCACTTTAAGCGGAGTATTGCATCGTGAATATGCCGCGGACATACACACACTACGTTACTCTGCTTAAACTATCTACACCATCATACCAAGGTCATCCTACACTCCGAAAGGTAAAACCTAGCGCTCTGATACCAACTTTGTCATGACCCGAAATTGGCACGTGACGGCCCTTAAACTACGCAACGTTTACAGGCGTAACGCAATTTAAGTAAGCCGAAAACCCAGTAATCTAAACCATCAAAAGTAGTAAGTGATAATAGCATTTTCAAAACTTTTGAAATCTCAAACCAAATTCTTTAAATTCCAACTTTACTTTCTTTAAAAATTTCAGCGGCACCTCCTTTGTAAAAACCAACCCCAAAAATGGGTACAACATAAATATAAGTAAAGCATCCCCAACGGGAGCAAATCCATGCCCAACGGCGGAAAACAACCACCACAACAGATATACGACGCCGTAGAGAAGAAATAAATGGCGATAGAAGTAAAACTGCATAAAAGACATCCAAGTCACAAATAATACACAATATCGTCCTCACATCAAGTCTCTAAGTCATACAAGATAATGGTAGATGGAGAGTACATGGATACAACGAATATACAATAAATAACCTTGGATAACCGTAAAACCCACCTAAGCAAAACTGCACACTGTGAGCCGAAGCGGTATCCGCTGCAAAAGATGATGTGATAGATGAATAACCTGCCTCGACTACTCAGGGGAACAACCTGCAAACACTGTGGCACAACGGGGGTGAGTTGCCAACTCGTGAATAGTAAATAACATATGCAGGTAATCGCAAGTATGCACGTACAGCGCGAATCTAACATAAGTAACTAATAGCAATAAAAGTCATATGTGTGCAATAGTCATGAAAGGTACACAAGCAGGTATCACTAATACGTGAAGCAGTAATATGAAAATATGTATGCAACAGTCATGTAATGTACCCCATCAGGTACAACTAATACATGAAACAATAATATGACAATGTATGTATGCAACAGTCATGAAAGATACTCTATCAGGTACAACTAATACATGAAGCAATGCATATAAAATAAGGTATGTAAATGCAACAGTCATGGAAGGTACTCTATCAGGTACAACTAATACATGAAGCAGTGTATAAATAATAAATGTGGAGTATAGAATGAAACATGTCATTTCCACGGAATCCTGACATCGTGGTAGGACCAAAGTTCATCAAGACAATCCAAATCCCAATTCCTCAAATCAGCCCCTAAATTGGCTCTCATATCATGTAAGTCTCACAAACCCTGAATGTACAATATCAAGTAAATCTTATATATCTTGAATGTACAAAATCAGCAATCTCATATATATCCTGTATCTAATCTTAAATGAATCTTCTATATCCCAAATCCAATATCAACTGAATCTCATATATCCTAAGTATATTTGCATGAATAATTATGATGAAGTATATGAATTTATATGTATACATATATATTAGTGTCCCATTCCACCAATATATATATATATATATATATATATATATATATATAACAGCGTCCCATTTCACTGTTATATATACTTAGGAGTAAAAATATCATGAAAACTTGTGCCAAGCATCGACACATAAAGGCTAATCTATCAGGTGTTGTCACCACGACTGGCACCCTGATAGGTATGCATCATACGCTATACCGAAAGCTCGAGTGCCTAGCTTTGACCCTCGCCTCTCGACGTATCCATACGTACATGACTCCCGTCGGTATCCCCACGATAACCGCCGAGTCATAGGTACTGTCACCGGAAGGTATGGTTCCCCCACTAACTCATCGTCTGCTCCACGAAAATCTTGCCCCGGGGTACCTCCGTGCCCCACCATGTACCCGCACATGGCTCCCTCCGTTCCTCGTGTGGGGTATATATATATCAGAACCGATAAATCTCATGATGGATGCTGAAATATCATATCAAGACAAACCGGGTTTTTCAAATAATGCATAATTTCATGAAACTACCACGGTCCTCAAATCCAGAAAACATCATGAAAAAGCCATAATTCAATGCGAAAATCTATGAATATAATATATGCAATATAAAACTGTAATGTGAGCATATAAAGGAAAACCCGCTATTTAACTGCAACAAGTTAAAAATATATATCATGCGGTTCCTAATTTCTCCAAATTTATATAACATCAAATAAAGGTAAACATGTAGCTATAGCCAGATATATATATAAACATAAAGGTATATCAAGGTATATGTATCTACCTATCAGTAATGATGTAATATACCCTCCATGTATAAGTGAAATATGTATGCAAGGTATACATGTAGCTATGTCATTATGTGTGTATGTACCTATCGCTAATGGTACAATACCCTATAGGTATACAGGTAACTAGCATGTAAGCATGTCAAGGCATATATGTAAGCATGTAGGTATACAGGTATGCTATATGTCATATGCATAAAGAAATATGAATCGATGTCTCAATGTTCCTAACCAAACAATATCATATAGGTATGTGTGTTGTGCATGTCATGGCAATTATTGACGGTGTATGTGGCATACAATCAGTGCTCGTGCAACATGAGCCGTCAATAATAGTGCAGTGTTCTAAAGGTACTGGTCCAAGCACAAATAAGTAACTAAGCAATAAGGTGTATGCGCAACTCTATATATGAAATAGAATATGCGACAATATTATAACATCTCTAGCCCAGACGCATAACGCCATGCGGGCGATTCCCCTGTAGATGTTAAATCTACTCACCACTTCCTGGCTAAGTAAAGCCAACTACTCGTTTTCCCCTGTTCGCAGCGCCCGAAGTCCCCGCCTGCGATCCTGAAAGCATAAAACAAGTATATATTAGCAATCGACCAATAACACGTACCGACTATATTTGACCAACTTCTACAACACAAAACATACTCTCAAATGTTCGTATTGTGGCTAACGCGCGTAGCCACACTACGAAACCAACTCAAGAGCAAAAGCTACACAAAGACACGAACGACATCGGTACGACCCTAACTAGGAACGCAAAGCGACACAACTACCAAACCTAAACCTTGATCGTACCGATCGCGCATTCAAAACACAAGATATAGCGTGGAATCAATAAAATTAACGTCGCAACGTCAAAAGAAACCCACGCCTAAAATTACCGAAATCTAGTAAGCAACATATATCATTTTAGCACAAAACTATAACTTTTTACCAAAACTAGAATTTACAAACATCATTAATTAGCAAGATTAAACCATTTAAACCTTTACTATAATTTTAAAACTCACTTAATTAGGATTAGCAAAAGTCTAGTTTTAATTAAGCTAATTAGGTAATTAGGAAAAATATCATTTTACAAATTAGCAACTTGGTTAAGTTTTCATAATCTTCAAATAAAAATTAACACTATCAAGATTAAACACTAACTTGAACTTCTTTAAAATTAACATGAATGAATTAAACATGAAATTAAAGCTATAATTAAACAATTAAATAGCTAGCTTATGATTTAAACATAACAATTAAGGATTAGGGTTAGGGTTTTATACCTCACAAAAGATCAAAATCAAGCAACTAGAAATCCAAATTTTAGCCTCCAAAATTCTCACTTGAATGATGATCCAAGCTTGATTGAAGAAGAGGAATGATGGGTTTTGATTATATTTGAGTTTGGATGAATAAATTTGGATTTTTGATGATTTATTTGAAGCAAAATGAGATGAAAACGGAGAAAAGAAAACGAGGGCAGAAATGGGGAAGGGAGGCTCGGCCAAGGGTGATTGGGGGGTGGGGGGGAAGGTTTGTGAAATAAAAATGAAGAAAGTTCTAGCTAAATGTAATAAATGCTTCATTAAATGCAAATGACACCTTTTCTTTCCTTTTCTTTTTCTTTAAAAAAACATTTTAATACATAAAATATCTAGATATTATGGATGAATAGGATTAACAAATATCTAGTGATTAATTTAGCATAAAACCACATTAGTAGTAATTAACCCAAACCAAAAAGTAATTACCGCTAATAAAATGCACAAATAAAACATTAAAATAACATTTAATTAGGGAAAAATTCTATGTGAACCAAAACTTCTCATTGACCCCCAAAGTCCGTGCACTAGCTTCATTCTAGCTAAACTAGGTGCCGACAAGTCTATACAGAAGTTTGATCACAATCGGGTTAAAACGGAAAACACCGACTATTTTACCCTAAAAACGGAAAATTCGCAAAACGATTTCAAAAACGTTACATTAATTAGCAAAACAAGTATTTAACTTGTGCTCAGGCAAAAGTACCCTTTTCTTTAAATTTTGAAAAATTCTACAGAAAGTGGTACATGAAATTTAGGGTTGTTACAATGATCTATGGGGACTCCTGAGATTTCGTTGGATTCACACATGAACTACCCCAACACCCCGTGTATTCTACGTTACAGTTAAAATTACCAGTCTTGCTCGAATCCATGAATACATCAAGTGTCAAGATTGAGTTCATGTCAATATCAAGTATTCATGTATTCATGTCAAGTTGTATTCATGGTTCGAGTCAAATCAGTTTCAATAGCAACCATTATGTTCTAGTATTCATGTTAAATTCAAGTCAAAGTATACATGCTTGAATTTGATGTTGATTTCGAGTGTTCAAGTTCATGATTAAGTATTCGTGTTTGATTTTAGATTCAGGTTTGAGGTTGGACTCAGAATTATTTCGACACTTATACTGATTTCACTCTTGAATTCTTAGGTTTGGGAGTCATCGGCAACTGATGCACATGAACGGCAGGATTTGTGTCTTTTTCCAAGATAATTGCCATTGATAAATCCGTTAAGTTGTCTATCTTAAATAGGCAAGAACTCACTTTCTCCGGCTCCGTGGGGCTCAAGAGAATTGATCCCGCTTAAACCTATATTTACTAAAGTCCTTAAAATATTATTTTTATATATCTCGAGGGGGTTTTATGAAAAATATTTTAATACAGTTAAAATGTAAACCTTGAGGGTGATTAGTATTACTTAGGGTTTTCATGAGTATGGATTTTAAGTATTGGGGTATTTTAATGATAAACACTTAGCATTTGAAACTTCATGGTATTTTATTGGAAAAAAACTTGTCCTTTTTGGTATCTTGATGACATATTATTGGCATTTGTTAATCTTTCATTTTTAAAGAAAAATATAGGTTTATTATATTTTGAAAAGATGGATTTATAATTTTATATAATTTTAATTTTAAAAATAATTTTATTTTATTTAGAAAATTCGTATTTCTTAAAAACTTATTTAAATCCTTTCGAGATCGAATGCTCCGTGAGGAGGTCTGCATCTTGCTCTCCTAGCCCATGGATATACGATAATCCGCATCATCCGTTAGCGGGACCCCTAAAGAGTGTTATGGATGTATAATTGCAAGGGAAATGAAATACTGCTTTAAAAGAAATCCGGTATTAGAATTATGTGGTATTTTATTGTAAATGCTATTCTTCGAACCAAAAACACATACAACTAAGTATCGTGCTATGAAACCAAGTGTGCGTGTGGGGTAGGTCGTTATCCCATGAAGTTTTCCTAAAGGCATTGTTAAGCAATTTTGTCGAAAAGATGTGATAACAAAATTCAAGGTATTTTAATGTAAAAGATCAATTATGATTGATTTACATAAGATTCTAGGGTGAAATTGATTCTAAACATTAGTGTTAAGATTACAAATGAAGTGGTAAAATTGGTTTGCCTAAATGATAAAAGAAAATGGAGTTATAGGTTTTATAAAATATGATAACGGTAATAACTCCACTTTTACCGAAATTTGATTTAAAGGAGTATCAAAAAAAGGAGGAGAATTGGGAGAGACTTACTATTTGAATATGTCGAAAAAGGGTTAAGGAAGAGGAGGGATGCTGCGGGGCGTCGCAAGAGCTCCGGAATTGGTTTCGATTTTCGCCGGAACCAACTTGGTCGCTAACCCCACTTTACTCCACTTGCACCTAGGAACTTTTGAGAAAGTTTTGGCTAGAATTTTCAGAATGGTGAAGAGTTAGGGCATGTGGTGGTATTTATATTGGAGAATTAGGGTTTGGGAATTAAAAATATGGATTAAAAAGTATTAAAATGGTGTTAAATTGTGAAATGAAAGGTCTCTGTTTTATTGCAGGGAAATCAAACAGTGCAGAGGAGTTAATAGGAGTAGAAGAGTCAAGTGTGCAAAGCACGGGACATTTTGGAGCAATCCTGGCCATCCCTGCCGGCCCAAATGGGAGATCCGCCAGTCGTTTTTGGGTGATGGGTCTCGAGATTTGTGCCACGTGGATTATTCTATGCTTACACCCTTTTTCATATGTTTGATTTTTCTGAACTTTTCATTTCCCTATGTATTGCACGTGTAATCTTTTGGGCTTTCAAAAAGTTAAAAAGAAAAATCAAAAAAATAATTGTGTTTGATGGGAATCGAACACAGGGCTACGTCATAGCAGTGCAAGGGCTTTCTCAGTGAGCTACAAGTTGCTTCTTACTTTTATTTAATAAAAGTAACTTATAACTCATACATAGGCTACCTAACTCTTTTCTGTATATTAACAAAAGAATTTCCGTACAGAGATTTCAGAGTCGTTACACCATCTTTCCTCTAAACATCGATCATATACCCCTACGTATGTAAAAGTCATCCCTACACTTGGAGAATTCAATTCAAGCTATCATACCCTTTGTCCATATTCCTTAGTCGTTTTTAGTTGGTGATGTTTTAGATGGATTTGCTTACACATTTTTCATGCGACCGTTAATACTTCTTGAAGTACTAACCAACCGATTACCGAATGTGCTCACTTATTAAGGCGTAATTAGCAATATCCTGGTCTTGCAACACTTAAGGCTTAGCAGTGACTTTCAAACCAGTTGGTCTAAGGCATTAGGTGATAAAGCACCATCGCTATATTTTTTTTACTGTCTTAAGTAATTATAAAATCAGTGTTCATTTTTCTACACCATTTATCTTTTGTTGATTTTTTTCATACTAAGGCTTCTAGGCAAGAGTATTTCAAGGTATTCTCTACTATCCTAAGTTTCAAGATGTGTGTAAGTGCATACAGTATGGTATCAACGTTCAGAAGTTTGGGCTCAAGAATAGGGACTATTTTGTAGACTTATGTCTATCTGCAGACTAGTGATTCCTTCATCTTACTAACCCTTGGGACAACAAATCATGACTACATATTACTGGTTTCATTTTAAAACATCTAATTTTCACTTTCTAACTTTTATTTTCAAAAAGAAAATTTCTTTTCTTTTTTATGCAATGCAAAATTTACACGAATAAACACAAAACCTCCCCCTAAAACTGTTTGCAGCAGTGTCCTCACTGATGCTATTGTTCGAGCGTAAAAACCTATAGACTTGTATGGAGAATAATAGGGTCAAAAGATAGTCAAATGGACAACCTCCCCCAAACTTGTTCTTTAGCACGCATATATATATATTTTATTATTAGATCTACTAATATACACACCTCTTTTCTTAGATGAAACAGTATTGCCACTGCTGAAAAACGGAAGCATGGAGGTGAGACGGAGAAAAGTTAGTCATGATAAAGAGGCTTTTGCAAGAACAGGAGCTCTTCCGATGGGTCAGTGGAAAAGTACGGTTTTAATCTATGCCCATTTATTTTGAAAATAGAACCATTTTTAGCATTTTCTACATCCACTGCACCGTGCGGGTATACATACCGCACCACAAAAGGTCATTTCCAACGAGATCTCAGCTTACCCGGATAAAGATGGAGATGGGAATCGTAAATAAGCACTTGTTGTCCCGGTGTGAATGTTTTTCTCAAAAGATGTTTGGCATGGAACACCTTTGTCCGGTTCTTTACTATAACCACATTATCGTAGGCTTCATCATGAACCTCGCTCAGCTCATTTAATTACAGCTTACGATAGCTGCATGCTTGGTCAAAATCGAAATTAAGCTTTTTAATTTTCCACATTGCCCTATGTTCGATCTCGACAGGAAGGCGGCAAGCCTTCCCAAACATTAGTCGACAAGGAGACATGCCAAGATCGGTTTTATATGCAGTATGAAAAGCCCAAAGAGTATCAGTCAGTTTAGAGGACCAATCTTTACGGTTCTTAGAAACCGTTTTCTCCAAAATTACGGTTATTAGAGACTTCAGCTTGCCCGCTCGTTTGGGGATAATAGGGAGTAGAAAGCTTGTAGTTGATTGAATATTTCCGCATCAAAGCCTCGAGAGACCAATTGCAGAAATGCGTCCCATTGTTGCTAATGATAGTGCGAGGGTGCTCGAACTGAGAAAAGATATTTTCTTTAAGGAACTTAACGACAACCTTGTTGTCATTAGTACGGCTCGGTATTACTTCAATCCATTTAGAGATATAATCATTCGCTAAGAGAATGTATAAGTTCCCAAAAGAGTTGGGAAAAAGGCCCATGAAATCAATTCCCCATACGTCAAATATCTCAACAACCAAGATTGGTTGGAGCGACATATCGTTTCTCCGTGAAATCCTACCCATGTGCTGACACCGTGAACAAGTTTTGCAATAATCATATGCATCTTTGAATAACGTTGGCGAATAAAAGCCGCATTGCAAAACTTTTTCCGCAGTTTTTCTTGGACCAAAATGACTGCCACATGTTTGATCATGGCAGAAGGACAATACACTCTTGAACTCATTATTAGGGACACATCGGCGAATGATCTGATCGGGACAATACTTGAACAAATAGGGTTCTTCCCAGTAAAAGTATTTCACCTGGGATAAAAATCTGTGATTGTCTTGATTTGACAATTCGCTAGGTAGAATTCCCATTGCTAAATAATTCATGATATAAGCGAACCAAGGTTCGCAAGATAGGGTCAAGAGAGGTTTGTCCGGAAAAGAGTCGTTTACCGGCAAAGTCAACGTTGGTGAAGAAGAAAGTCGTGAAAGATGGTCGGCTATGACGTTTTCACACCCACTTTTGTCTCTTATGACAATGTCAAATTCTTATAACAAGAGAATCCAACGTATTAACCTGGATTTAGTATCCTTCTTTGATAAAAGATGTCATAAGTCAGAATGATCGGTGTAAACTACGACCGGAGAGCCAATAAGATAGGGCCTGAATTTTTCTAATGCAAAAACAACTGCCAAGAGTTCTTTCTCAGTGGTTGTATAGTTCATTTGGGCATCGTTCAAGGTCCTACTCGCATAATAAATCACATGTGGCATCTTATCGATGTGATGTTTTAAGATTGCACCAATAACAAAATCGTATGTATCACACATAAGCTCAAAATGGTGATTCCAGTCTGGAGATGATAGAACATGAGCAATGGTGAGGAAACGTTTAAGTGATTCAAAAGCAGCTAAGAAATCCGAGTCGAAATGAAATATTGTATTCTTGGCCAAGAGAAGAGTTAAGGGTCTAGCAATCTTTCTAAACTCCTTAATGAATCGTCTATAAAAACCGGCATGACCAAGAAAGGATCGTATATCTTTGACTCATTTAGGAGGAGCAAGGTTGGAAATGACATCTATTTTAGCTTTGTCTATCTTAATGCCATTACGTGAAATGATATGCCCTAAGACAATACCTTCTTGAACCATGAAATGAAATTTTTACCAATTCAAAGTTAGATTCTTATCCTTACAGCGGGTAAGAACAGTGTTAAGATTACGTAAGCATTCCTTAAAAGAATCCCTAAATATGGAGAAATCGTCCATGAATATCTTCAGAAAATTCTCGATCATGTCCGAGAATATCCCCATCATACACCGCTGAAATGTAGCGGGAGCATTGCATAACCCAAAAGGCATGCGTCTATAAGCGAAAGTGCCGAATGGACAAGTAAAAGTTGTCTTATCTTGATCCTTTTCGGCGATGGGAATCTGGTTATAGCCTGAGTAACCGTCCAAGAAATAATAGAACTCATGCCCAGCTAAGCGTTCCAACATCTGGTCAATAAAGGTAGAGGGAAGTGATCTTTCCTAGTCGCGACATTGAGTTTTCTATAATCAATATATACCCGCCACCCGGTTTGGATGCGAGTTTGAATTATTTTATTTGCCTCATTAGTTATGACCGTGATGTCAGACTTTTTACGGACAACGTGAATAGGGCTTACCCATTGGCTATCAGATATTGGGTAAATTATACCATTATCTAAGTATTTGACGATTTCCTTCTTCACCGTCTCTTTCATGACGGGATTCAACCGTCTTTGTCGGTCACGGGATGGTTTGGTCTCATCCATCAAATGTATATGATGTTCAACATCAAGGGACTAATCCCTTTGATGTCCTCCATTGTCCAACTGAACGCTTGCTGATTCGATCTCAAGACAGACAGAAGAGCTTTTTCTTTCTTTAAGCTTAGAGAAGCTGATATGATGACGGGAAAACACTCATTCTTACCTAAATATGCATACTTAAGATGAGACGGCAGCGGCTTGAGATCATGTGTCGGCGGAAAGACGATAGAAGGTAGGGTAAGGGAACGATACTCTGACTCCATGAGAGATTCATAACTAGCGTAAGAGATTGACTCAGATAGCTCAACTAACTTGTTTGACAAATCAAAGGATTTGAACTCGGGGTGGACTTATCGACAGAAAGGTCCCGTGAATCAAGATATCAAGGAAAGTGAACCCTTCGTATTCCCTATTCGTGTAAGGAGTAACTGGATCAAACAATAATGCACTAGTGGCGTCGAGATCATTGTCATAGAACAAAAACTCCTCAAATTCGCAACTGTCGGAAGCTATCTCGTGGACGGAACATATATCTATCATATGAGCAGAAGGTTTGGAAGGTTGACTTCCTATCCTGAAAATATTAAGTTTAATTGTCATCTTCGCAAATGATAGGTTCATGGAACTATTACAACAATTGATTACCATATTCAAGGTTGCTAGAAATGGTCGACCAAGAATCACCGGGATTTGGTTCCGTGAGTTCACCATAGGCTGTGTATCTAAAACTATAAAGTCCATAGGGAATATAAATTTCCCGAATTTTATCAACACGTCCTCTAACTCATCCCTAGGGTGGGTGATAGATCGATCGGCCATTTGAAGAGTGCAGTGGGTGGGTTTCAACTCTCCTATGCCTAATTGCTCATAAACAGAATAAGGGTGCAAGTTAACACTAGCACCAAGATCAAGTAAAGCACGATTGATGTTTTTACCTCTAATAGTTATAGAAATTGTAGGACAGCCGGGGTCCTATGTTTCTTGGGCAAATTTTAGGTAAGAGCACACTCACATTGCTTGCTAAGAAAACCTTTTTAGGTACTTGAGTTTTCCTTTTCTTAATGCATAAGTCCTTAAGAATTTTTGCATAGGATGAAACTTGTTGGATAGTATCTAAGAGAGGAATATTAATGTTAACTTGCTTAAACATTTCCACAACCTTCTCCATCTGTGTACTTGGTTTGTTGGGCCTCAATCGGTTTGGAAAAGAAGCTTTATTAACAGGGGTTGGGTCCAACACTTGGGGAGAAGTTTGTGGGGATGGAATGGATCCTAAAATTGGATTTGGGTGGTCTGAGAGGGTAATTCATTCAAGGAAGTGGATTGAGAGTTCGAGCCCAGTAGAGAACGGAGAATGGGCTCGGAAGAAGATATTTGGTTAGAAGAAGTAGAAGTAGAAGTAGTAGCCGGGGTGTCATCGAAATCATCAACTTGTTCTCCAACATGGTTGTTCAGTATTCTTCCCGATCTCAATGTAGTTACGGCACTCACATTGTGATTTTGTTGGTTAAGAACAGTGTTATCATTTTGTAGGTGGCCAAGATTTGGTAGGGGTTAAGATGAAAGTTTCCCTTTCATTCTTTCACTAATTACGACATTTAACTGTGCAATTTGTGTTTCGATAGATTTGATGCTTTCACCGTAGAAAACAGTATGTTGCACTAACGTTTGGATGGAAGAAGTTAAATTAGCCGGCATTTGCGCGGATTGTTTAATAAACGCTTCTAAGTTTCTTTCGAGTGCAGAGATTTTATCGGTAATGGAAGGAGAAACATTATTTTGTGGTTGGAAATAATTTTTATAAGGGGCAAAGTTGTTGGCCGGATTTTGGAATGGTTGCAGTTGAAAGGGCTGCTGAATTTGTTGTGGTGGTTGTTGCTGCTGTGGAAGAAGTCTTTGGTAGTTATTTTAACTTTGGAACAAATTTGGATTTTGGTTTTGAGTTTGGTTTTGGTTCCAAGCAAAATTAGGACGATTCCTCCATCCCTGGTTATATGTGGATGAATAAGGATCGTTTCTAGATCGTTGCTGAAAAGGAGCATTGGTTTGTTCTTGACCTTGAGACGGAGGATTCAAAGGACATTCTTCAGTTAAATATGACGAATCATGACAAAAACCACACACGGTTTTGGGGAGTATGACTTGGTTTAGGGAGGCTGAAGAGAATTTGCTTTCAATAGCTTCGGGTTTCTTTTGCATCGCAGCTATTTCGGCTTTCATTGGGATGGAATCGTCGAGCTGATGGATACCTGCCCTACATGAAGATGAAGATGATATTGTTGGTCTTGTGCTCTCCCACTGTAGTATTTGTTCGGCAAGATCTTCAAGAAATTATCACACTTTCTCGTCGGATTTTGACATGAAATGACATTGACAAATGGTTTCCAGCATTTGTTTTGTCGCTGGATTAACACCCTCATACATAATTTAGCAAAGTTTCCATTTTTCGAATTCGTGATGTAGGCATTGGACAAGGAGATCTTTAAACCTTTCAAAACATTTCCAAAAGGGTTCGTTGGGAAGTTAGGCAAACTGATTAATCTCGCTCCGAATACGGGCAGTCTTATGATTAAGATAAAATTTCTTAAGGAATGCTTTAACAAATTCATCCTAATTGGTGATATAATGTGAGGAGGTGCTATAAAGCCACTTATCTGTGAGATCACACAATGTAAAAGGGAGAATACGTAGTCGCATAGCATCCTCTGAAATTTGGGTGGTGCTCATCATTGCACATACGTTTTGGAATTTGGTTATAAAAACGTAAGCATCCTTAGACTCAAACCCGTGAAATTTGGGCAACAAGTTAATTAAGTGGGGTTTAATTTCGAAATTATCCCCATTGGCTGGTGGAAGAGACATACACGTAGAAAAGGGTCCGCGTGTCGGGTAGCATCGGTCTTAGAGAGCGATGCGTGGTGGATTCTGAATTTGCGCACCTACGGGTGGTAGCAATGTGGTGTTGTTAAAACCCAGTGGAGGTCCGTCCATCTCGAGAGATGTGGTAGGCGGAGGAGAAAAAGAAGGTGAAGAAGTATCGACTTCGGAGTCGACAGCAAAAACGCGGACTAGATGGGCATTAGAATCCCGTATCCAGCCGATCATGCACTAAGTGGGTTTAGAGCACATGGCAGCGTGTGATACGTATGGGAACGATTTAAAGAATTCCTTGCTTTGATAAGAGTGATGGACTTGACTCACAAAATGCACAAACATTCCCTAGAGCTAGGGTCACCTAGGTCAAATCACTAGACCTCTCCTAAACTTCCGAAGGACAAGACGTAGGATAAATCCTCTATCACCTCCTTTTCAATATTGCAACTATGTGAGTGCCAGATAAGTGGAAGATATCCGCTATGCGAATTACTGAAATAGCGGGCCAAAATAAGTAAACCACTTTCCTTAGTCACACTTGTCTTAGACACCACAAGAGAAATGCGGATAAGCAATAGATTACCCACAACCCTCCTTTGTCCTAATTGAGCGCGATTTTCCTTAGAGCCTTGGTCTAGATATTTTTTATTAATGTAGGGTGATACGTATACTTGTTTGTGACTTTTGGGGACTAGGAAGGGTGATGAAATCCCCACCTAATCTGAATTTGGGTTTCTTGCCCCTTAATGTCCGTTTTAAATATGCAAAACAAACCAAAATCTAAAACACGCAAAAAGATTTTTTAGCAGCGTTATTTGCAAAGAATCCTACAGGTAAAAATGGTTTATTGGAGGTTTAGAGGAGAGAAGAAGACGATAGAATAATACCAGAAAAATTTAGGGGCTTAACTCCCCAATATGGCCGCGGTTCAGCCGCCAAACGCTTCTTTGGGCCGCGGTTCCGCCGCCGATTGATGGAGTCTCTTCTCCAAACTTTTTCACAGCACTTCAATACTCCCCTGGTCCTATTTGACAGTCTCTGGATCTCTTTTGGTTCGCTCCAATTGCTCCAAATTTCTTTGCAAAACTCGCACAAGAATCGTTAAAAACACAAAAGGCGGTTTTTTGGTTCTTTTTTTATTTTTATTTTTCTGGTTTTTTTTATTAGAAATCAACCCGAATAAAAAGAAAAATATTATGACCGTTTCCCTAGCAATGACGCCATTTGATTGGTCTAAAAAATTGTGTTTTATTGTTTCCTAGTTACCGCAATCAATAACGGTGTCGCAATAGCTAGCCGCTAGTGAGTGCGGGTCGTCCACAGGGAAATGATAAACTACTTTTGTTGTTTTAGATGAGTTAATAGAAGAAAGGTGGGATTTTTATCGTTTTATACTAGGAAGATTTGAAAAGTTTATAAGAGAAGGGCTTGTAGAGTTTAGAATTTAGTAGTTAATGGATGATTTTCTTTTAAAAATAATTCTTTTTATATTTTAATTATTTAATATTAGAGAAATAATGATGAATGTGGATTAGGGTTGTTGGATGGTATTAGGGTTTTCCTCTACTGACCCTTGTTCTTCCATTGATCCATATTTATCTCAAGCCCTCAACAAAGTAAGTATTAACGAATCTCAAATCGTGGTCGTAACTATCATAAATTGATAGCACGCTCGATGAGAGAGTTAATATTCATTTTGATAAAGTTTATAAAAATTAAAACATAAAAAGCTATTAAGAGATTTTGTTCATTCATTATACTACCCTATCCTACAAATCCTAACAAGTGAGAATTTACTCACTCATGGAGATCAATGAAGTAAACGAGGAAAGATTAAAAATTAATGAACCTATAAGAAATAACAAAATTAAAATTGCGGAAAATAAATGCAGAAATTAAAATGTGGAAAGTAATGAGACAAGATAAAAAAAATCTACTTTTTATTGAATAAACCATTTCATTACAGAAGTTGTTTGCCGAAAAAGTAAATTACAACCCTAATATTCTCGAGATATCTAGATTGCTTGATCGGTTGATCAGTCGATAGATTATCAATGGATAATTGCTCTCGGTCCATTTTATAGGCTCTAGAACTTGAAACCCTAGATATCATCTTGAAGTGTGTGCAAAGATGATCAAGCTTCTGAATTTTTACATCCTACAGCCACCAATGAACCGCGGAACCGCTGCCCTTTACCCCCTATGGCCGCGGATCCGCCGCCTTCTGGTGGAGTTGAGTCTCCAGATTTCCCGTGCCTTCTTCTCTCGATATTTGGAGATCTTTCTGATGAAAATATTTTGAAAATATCTCTTTTTCTCTGCCGTTGCGAGATTCTTCAATTTGCTCCTAACATTCGACAGATTTGGTTTGGTAATTCGATTTGATGTGGATCTCCTACTTATATTTCAGACATGAACTAATATAATATAATACCCACACAATATCTCGTTGGTAGCATTTGTTTTATTTGAGATAATATTCCAACCAATTAATTGATATGATATCTTAATAATTTGGTTAAGATTATTTGATATGATATGCATACTTTAATAATAAATAATCTCATATGATATGCATATATTCCCTAATTATATTAATTATAAATTAAGAAACATATGACAATAATCTTTTTAAAAATAAACCCACATATGTTCTTAATTTATAATTAACACCTTCTAGTAATTAATAATAATAGGAAAAATGACCGTACAATTGTGCAATAAATATGACTGATCAACAACAGATCCTCCGTTAACCTTCTCAACGTGAGAGTGCTGAAGGAAATTTGCATGAACGTTCAGCACCCTGCCCGAGATAAAATTACCATCTTCAGGTTCGACCTACAGTCGTCACAGACACTTGGGTCCGTAATACTGACGCTACACTTCGGGCTGCTCGTCACTGACATCAAATTTCATGTCATTGATGCCAAGACTTGCTACAACGCCCTACTAGGCAGGCCCTGATTACACGAGTACAATATCGTCTCTTCTACACAACATCAGTGTATAAAGTATTTCAAGGATGGCTTGGAGTATACCGTCACGGGAGAACTAAATCCGTTCTCCGTAAATGAAGTCCGAAAGTACGAAGACACAAAGTATTTTCTGCCGGATTTCGAGGATACAGAAAGGTGCCACAAGCCGAAGGATAAACAAAAATCTACGACCACCATCCCGATATTTAAGAGCGATACCGAGGAAGATGAAGAAATAGTCTATTCAGGGCAACCCAAAGTCAAAACAATAAGCCCGGACCGTCTACTCCTATTCTGGTATTTGACAGCGACTCCGAGGACGAGGCTAACGCAGCGTTCTCCATTCGCCCGTCAATGCAGATTCTTGCAGAAGCGGATCAGAGTCTACAAATCATGATGGCTCCGCCTCAACACTACAAGGAACTTGACGCGCTCGATACATACAGCGTACAAGAATTGCAAACTTTCTACGTACCTCCTAAGTAAAGAGGTGAAAAGGCGATCCTCTTCTACAAATCTACGGAGACCAAAATAGAGAAAGAAATTTGGCATGGTGCCGATTTTGCACTCGACAGGCTTCAACCTATCTGTCTGCCAAGATATTAAGCGGAGGGATTGAAAAAGCTGTTAAGACGCTAAGGCGTATCCCTCGAACAAACTGTTCGACAAGCCCAATTCTATAAAAAGATTTGGGATATTCCCGGGACTCAACGAAAGAATTCCAACGGGAAGATGGAAACAACTGGGATGAGATACGTTCGGTTTAAGAAACGAGAACAAATCTACAGTTACCACGTCATAAATAACTTTAGTGGAGAAGAAAATGGTCTTCCTGATAGCTGTGACGTCAAATTGGAGCAAGATCCCGCTTTAAGAACGTTAAGTCCGTCGCTTGAATAACAAATCGACAAGCTAATAAAAGAAGTTTGCCAAGCAAGATGGGACAACTATAGCAGTGAAGTGACCATTTATGAAAAGGCTAAGACGCAGTGTCTCAGTCAGCAATCTGCAGACGGAGTAGACTATAACACTCTTCATCCCCAGCCTGCTATGTGTTCTTGCGAAAGGGGAAAATCCCAAAATGGAGGCAAAACGGGACAAAGAACGTAAACAACGTTTGAAGACAACAAAGCGGATCAAAGACGCCGTTCAATCGAGAAAAGCTCGATTGGAGCCTGTCCTTTATAAAGAAAATGGGTCGAGAATACTCTTTCCCTCAAGACAAGACAAGAAAAATATTCAACCTTGTCATGAGTCACCAAATGATGATGCCTCCGGAGTCTCGGCACCCCAAACAAATAAACGAGGTCTATCATCCAGATTATTGCTCATATCACCAAGCAATTGGGCATCCCCTTGAAGACTGCTTCACCTTCAAGGACTGAGTAAATGACCAGTATCGACAAGGCAGGTTTACATTATTCGACAGCTAGAGCATAACCCCGCCACAAAAGTATGAGCCAAAGAGGACCTATACCGTCAGGATAGGACCAGGTCGACCTTGAGAATGGAAGCGAACTCGTACTTTCCATGTGATAACACTCTCAAAAGAGGGAGGGCACGAGAGTATGAATGAGCTCTACAGGTGCTTTGCAAATGAAGACGGGGATGAAGTGATCTCAGAGTTTCCACCAGCACCAAAAGAGCTGGAAGATGGGATACACGCCACGGTGGACAACCTAAGAAAAATCGACTTAGGGACCGAAAATGATCCAAGGCCAACGTTTGTCAGTGAGCTTCTATCTGAAAAATAGGTAGTCACGTTAAAAGACGCGCTCATGCAGTATAAAAATTGCTTCGCCTGGAACTACTCTGAAATGCCGGGTCTAGATCCAAAAGTAGAAGTGCATAAACTGGCTATATTGCCGGGCATAAAACCAATCAAACAGGCGAAAAGGAGGGTGCAACTCGAACTAGATATTAGTATTAACGCTGAAGTTAAGAAACTAATCGACTCCTGCTTCATCCAAGAGGTTCAATATCCCAACTGGATCGCTAACATCGTTCCAGTGATGAAGAAAAACAGGACGGTTCGCATTTGCGTGGACTTTCAGGACCTCAACAAAGCTTGCCCGATCGATGATTTTCTAGTGCCCATCACTGAGCTGATGATCCATAACACGTCTACCCACGAGGTCTTCTCTTTCATGGATAGATCTTTAGGATACAACCAACTAAAAATGCATCCTAAAAACCATATGTATACCGCCTTCCGGACCTCGTTGGGCATGTTTTACTATAAGGTGATGCCCTTCGGTTTGAAGAACGTCAGCGCTACTTACCAGAGGGCCATGACAAACATCTTTGATGACCTCATACACGAGATTGTCAAATGCTACATCGATGACCTTGTAGTGAAGAGTAAATCTCATGAGGAACATTAGGAACATCTAAAAATAGTGTTCCAATGTCTTCGGAAGTATAATCTGAAGATGAACCCTCTAAAATGCGCGTTCGGAGTTTCCTCAAGCAAATTCCTGGGATTTATCATACGCCACCGGGATATTGAAATCGATCTCTCAAAGATCAAGGCGATTATGGAAATGCCCACGCCAAGAACCCTTAAACAACTACGGTCTCTCCAAGGAAAGCTCGCGTATATCCGGCGGTTCATAGTCAACCTCTCTGGAAAATGCTATCCCTACAGTCATTTGAAGAAGAAGGGGACCTCGTTCGTCTGGGATCATAAGTGCCAAAACGCACTAGATGAAATTAAGCAATACCTTTAAAATCCACCAGTATTGGCCGCTCCGGTTAAGAAAAACCCCCTTATCCTATATACAACAGACCATGAAGATTCTCTATGCACATTATGGGCACAAGTGAACGATCAAAGAAAGGAAAGAGCTCTGTACTATTTAAGTCGAGTTTTCCTGGGGGCAAAAAGCAACTATTCCTCCATTGAAAAGCATTGCCTAGTGCTAATTTTCGCGATAACGAAGCTCAAAATTTACACCATGGCTCATGAGGTCTACCTCATATCGAAAGTGGATCCTCTCAAATATCTAATGTCAAAGGTCATACTGACAAGAAGGCTTTCCAAATAGGCCCTCCTCCTGATGGAGTTCTCAGTAACGTATCGACCTCTCAAAGCAGTGAAAGGACAGGCCATAGCCGACTTTCTGGCAGAGCAACCAATACCAGCCGACTCTCCCCTAAATTGTGATTTGCCAGACGAACACGCATTCGACGCAATCAAAAAAGAGAGAGAAGAGAATGGGTCCCAATGGGAACTCTATATCGATGGAGCATCCTCTATGAAGCGGCGAAAGCGAAACACCCCCATAATCAAAGCCAGGGTGGGCCTTATCTTCGTGACCCCACAAGGAGGGTGTTCTGTTGATAAAACTGCACATTTGTTATTACATTCTTCCTACTATTTCTATACTAGAAAAGGTCTTTATTATAATATATCATACATATGAGGGTTTATCTGTAAAAATACTATTTTTCATGTGTTGATATATTATAATTAATATTTGGTAGGAAAATGTATGCAAAGATACCATTGACCAAATATTAATGGTAAAATTAATATCTCAATAAAACAAAACTCCACTAATATTATTTGTTGAGATTGTGCAGAATTTTTCAGGGCTAAAAATCAGGGGAATCAAAGTTGTTAAGAGCAAACCTGCCTAATTAAGAAGCAAACTAAGAAATCAAGTCTGGCAGAAGTAAAGAAAAGATTTCCAATTTCCAAAAGTTCCAAAGATCTCCACGTGTCATAAGAAGAAAATCCCAGAAGACAAAATCCAACGATCCTTATAGAAGACCGCGGATCCGCCGTGGGTCCGAGTTGTTGGGAGCTGCGATTTTTCTGGTGAAATCTTAACTCTTGGATTCCAAATTTGGAAGCTAGGGTTCTGGCTTTTGGAGTATAAATAAGGACCGAGAGCCCCTTGGAAAAATTATCCAGCCGACGAGATCACGAAGTCCAAGACGGCTCACGCATCCAGGCTGATCATCAACGGTTCATCTACCTCCTTAGAAGAGATCGAGAAGCAAACTAGGTTTTTGTAATCATTTTCTAAGGAATCAAAGTGTACTTGATCTTATTGATTAATAAAGGTAGTTCTTTTTCTTATTCTATTTCTTTATAGTTTCATTATGAATTCTCTCTCTATCTCTTCTTCTCCTAACATGCGCGAGTAATTCTCCGCTTATTAAGGTTCGTAGGATTAGGGTAGGTTAATGGATGATGAAAATCCTTAAACTCTTTTTACGTCCTATAAAGTTTATAAACTTTATCAAAAGAATCATTAACATCCTAATCGGGCGCGCTACCAATTCATTGTTAGTCCCGACCGCGATTAGAGATTAGATTAATGATTGTTTTGGTAAAGGCTAGATATGAACAGAGTTCCGTGTCGAGATAGGAGTTAAGAGTGGGAACCATTTTCCCTCCAGAAACCCTAATCCACATGCATCACTGTCGTTCTAGTTTTAAATCTATTAAAGGATAAAAAAGGGTAATTTTTAATTAATCATTCATAACTACTAAATCCTAATGAACCCTACAAGGATAAAAAAAGGGTAATTTTTAATTAATCATTCATAACTACTAAATCCTAATGAACCCTACAAGCCCCCCTTTTCATATAAGCTTACATCCGTAGTTAATCTAGATCTATATTTTGCATCCGTGTTTAATGTAGATCTAGATCCTACAACCATTCTTCAATATTCTTTATCCCTCCTCTCTTTTTCAACACATCTAAAGTAAGAATAAAAGATTCCACGTTTCCCAGAGGACGACCCGTACTCATCTCGGTCTAGCTACACGCGACACCGTTATTGATTGCGGTTATTCTACAAACACTTTTTCACATCAATCAAATGGCGTCGTTGCCGGGGATACGTGCGTAATTTTTTATTCTTACTATTTTTGTTGAATTCTTATTCGATTCATATCATAAACAAAATAAAACTGCAGATTATATATTTAACGATTGTCGTGTGAATTTTGCGAGGGGATCTGGAGACACAGAATTGAGGAAACAGAAAGACAGAGACATTCATCAAGATCCAGGGGAGTACAGGAGGCCACGTAGCAAAATTCATCACCTGATCCCTCTTCCTTGCAGCGGAACCGCGGCAATAAGGCACATTCGCGGCGGAAGGGCGGCGGAATTGGGGATTTAGGGTTGCAAACTTCTCTGGTATCTTTTCTATATCTTTATCTCTCCTCTGAAATCCAATAAAATATCCTTTCTACAGGATTCTTTGCAAAATATCGCCGCTCAAAAATCTTTTTGCAAAGTTTTGTTATTGGTTTGTTATTTCATATTTTAATACGGATTTTTAAGGGGCATGACCAAAATCCAGATTAGGTGGGGATTTCATCACCCTTCCTAAGCCCCACAAATCACAAACCGAGCATCTGCATCAACCCTACATTAATTTAAAAAATATCTAGACCAGACTCTAAGGATTAATTTAAAAAATATCTAGACCAGACTCTAAGGACTGTCGCGCTCAATAAGGACAGAGGAAGGTCGTGGGTAATCTATCGCTTATCCGCATTACTTTTGTGGTGTCTAGGGGCAAGTGTCTCTAAGGCAAGTGGTTACTTAATTAGGACCACTACTTACGTAGTGGACAACCTCCCACTTACCTGGCACTTACCTGGCTACAAGAGTAGTAAAGAGGTGGTAGAGAATTGATCCTACGGCTTTTCCTTTGGAAGTCTAGGAGCGGTCTAGAGACAGGACCTAGGTAACCAAAGTTCTAGGGTTGTTTGTGCATTTTTGTGTGATTTGTCTAAATCCGTCATTTTTCAAAACAAACCAATTATTTTCTCCCCTTTTTACCCCTTCCCCCTTCTTCACTTCTTATAATGGGTGACCTAAACAAAAGAACACTTGCCGAACTTTGCTTTCCACAACCAGATATCTCTTGTTTTCGTAATCCCTTTGGTATACCGTCCGGCTCTTTCATGTCCTTAAGAGATTATATAGAACAAGCAGGAAGAAACAGTTGGCCACCTCAGTCTAGGTCTTATCAACCGTATCCTAATCCTACACCTATTTCAGTTGATACCCAGAGTGAGTAAGCCCCTAGACGAATGTCCATTGCTGAGTACATAGCTAGGGTTAGAGGCCAAAGTTTCAACCCGGACCAATATCAACCATCACCTCCACTTTCCAAAGAAGAGTTTGATAGCCAACCGACCAACCCATATCAATATTCTTCTTATCACAATGTTGACCCTACTCCCACCCAATTTTCGCAACCATTCTATTCTTATCAATCCAATCCGACTTTTCCACCTTCTCTAGACAGTTCTTCTAATCAGTCATTTGGGAGTTTTAATTATCCACAGGAATTTCAATCTTATACTGAAACCCCTTATCAACCCAAGACTGGTCTGGAGCAGACATTAGAAAAATTTCTGGAATTGTCGAACCAAATTAGGAAGGAAACAACAGAGTGGATGCAAGCAAAGAATTTCAAACCTGCCCAAATTTTTTCAGTATATGATTCGGGCATAGGACAAAATGAGAATTTGGGTAATGAGACAGAACTGTACACCCTTCCTAATCAAACCTCCCCATTCCAAACTGAAATCCACAACTCCAGTTTCATAGATTCATCAAGTACACCAAATATAATGTCTGATAAGTTGTGTGACTTTGTAGTGTTTGATTTACCCGACTGTGAAGGGTCCATTTCAAGTGAAACCATACCCAACCCTTGTGATCTCTACACCTCCACTCTTGAACCAAAACTGATTGAAAACCATACTTTTGATGAGGTGTTTAAGAATTTTAACCTTCACTTGAATGAGGTGATTGACGTTGGGGATATATTGATTGATGAACCCAAAATTTTGGATGATTTTGTCCCACCAATTCATCAAATCCTTTCACTTCCTTGTGGTCATCATCTTGAACCTTTAATTCTTCCCGAACCCCAAATATGTCTTGAAGTTGATGATAAAGGTATACCCGAAGATCATACCGAAATACAACCTCCATCTTCAACATCTGGTTCAGCAACACTCGACACACCAATTTGTTTACCCATTTCACCTTTTACTTTCTCCGGTTCTTCTTCTGTTCCTATAGTTTCAGTGAGTTTTGATGAATCACAATCCGTTAATTCAAGTTCAATAATACCAGAAATTCAACTTGATTTGGATATTTTTGAAAATGAGGTAGATGAGTTTTTCGAGTCCTCTACCTCAATAATTTTTGAATCAAGTAGGATAAATTCTGGCACAAAACTCTTTGACAGCAAAATGTTCAATCACACCATTGATAAAAGTTTTGAAGAACTTTTTGCTGACGAACTTGAATTTTTAAACAATACGGATTTTGTGATTGATCAATCTCCACCTATAGAGGTTGAACCGTCACCATTCCTTCTTCCTAATCATTCACATTCATCCTCATTCTTTCTTTTCTCTAATTTCAAACCCTTTCCAGACCACCTCTTATCCCTTCCCCATTTTTTCTTGACTCGATACAACACATTCTTCTACCAACCTATACGTTATACTGATAAAATCTTTGAATGATTGGTGTTAACTTTTGGTCTTTGTAAAGTCTTACTTTGATTAAATGACTCACCCCCTCTTAAAATGCTTCGTATTGTCTAACTCATGTTTGAGGGAGGGTATATTTTTGGCTCTTGAACATAACTTTTGTCCTCAAATTTGAGAGCCAAAAATAAGTTTCGGGGAGGATTTTCACTTTCATATATTCTTGCCCCCATTAATAATGTCCCCCAAGCCTACAGGTTTTTGTGATCCAGTAGATAGCAACAGTGAGGACACTGTTGAAAACAGGTTTGGGGGAGGTTTGTGCTTATTTACGTGTTACTTTGCATTATACTATATATAAGCACACAAAAAATTTGATAATAAAAGAATAGAAAGTGAAAAATTATATATGAAAGATAGGAATAGTTTAAGAAAACCAAGAAAATTAGAAGTTTTCTTAAACGAACTGGTAATAAGTAGTTATGAGCCGTTGTCCCAAGGGTTAGTAAGATGAAGGAAGTCACTAATCTGAGGATAAAAATAAGTCTGAAAAATAGTCCCTATTCTGGAAGCCAAACATTTGAATGTTGATACCCTACTATATGCACTTAAACACGTCTTGAAACTCGGGATAGTAGAGGATACCTTGAAATGCTCTTGTCTAAAAGCCAAAGTATGAAGGAAATAATAAATGAAGAAAATATAAAAATGGTGAAAAGAAAAATGAACACTGGTTTTGTTATCGCCAAGGCTGCAATAAAAAAATATAGCGAGGGTGCTTCATCACCTAGTGCCTTAGACCAACTGGTCTGGGAGTCACTGCTAAGCCTTAGGTGGTGCAAGACGAGGAAAATACTATCACCTAATCAGCAAGCACATGAGTAATCGGTCGGTTAGTACCTCAAGAAGTATTAACGGTCACATGAAAATGTGTGAGCAAATCTAAATATTCATCAAATTAAAAAGTACTGAGGTGGATGGACAAGAGTATGATAGCTTGAATTGAATTCTCCGAGTGTAGGGATGTCCATTACACACACGTAGGGTTATATGATCGATGTTTGGATGAAAGGTAGGAATGAAGAATAAAGACGATGTTTTATTGAGAGATAATGTGATTTCTAACACCTTTTCATGACTAATAAGATAGGGCTCATGACAACTGAAAAGCTAGTGTAGTTGGAAACTCTTATTTTCAAAGTCTTTCTTTTATGATTCTTATCTTTATATGTAAATTTCACCATCTTTCTTTTGTTATAGGATTTTGTGGGTGTAATCCGCTGAAAACCCTCAGGAGACAACACTCCTTCTACTAGGGACACCTAGAGGTTTAATGGCTTGTTGCACGTGCTCAGTGCAATCGTGTTTGCCTACGAAAGTGTGCTTAGTTTTCTCCTTTCTTTTTCTTCTCTTGAATAAACTAGTTTGCTCGGGACGATCAAAGATAGGTTTGGGGGTATTTGTTCAGTTGATAAAACTGCACATTTGTTATTACATTCTTCCTACTATTTCTATACTAGAAAAGATCTTTATTATAATATATCATACATATGGGGGTTTATCTGTAAAAATACTATTTTTCATGTGTTGATATATTATAATTAACATTTGGTAGGAAAATATATGCAAAGATACGATTAACCAAATCTTAATGGTAAAATTAATATCTCAATAAAACAAAACTCCACTAATATTATTTGTTGAGATTGTGCAGAATTTTTCAGGGCTAAAAATCAGGGGAATCAAAGTTGTTAAGAGCAAACCTGCCTAATTAAGAAGCAAACTAAGAAATCAAGTATGGCAGAAGTAAAGAAAAGATTTCCAATTTCCAAAAGTTTCAGAGATCTCCACGTGTCACAAGAAGAAAATCCCAGAAGACAAAATCCAACGATCCTTATAGAAGACCGCGGATCCGCCGCGGGTCCGAGTTGTTGGGAGCTGCGATTTTTCTGGTGAAATCTTAACTCTTGGATTCCAAATTTGGAAGCTAGGGTTCTGTCTTTTGGAGTATAAATAAGGACCGAGAGCCCCTTGGAAAAATTATCAAGCCGACGAGATCACGAAGTCCAAGACGGCTCACGCATCCAGGCTGATCATCAACGGTTCATCTACCTCCTTAGAAGAGATCGAGAAGCAAACTAGATTTTTGTAATCATTTTCTAAGGAATCAAAGTGTACTTGATCTTGTTGATTAATAAAGGTAGTTCTTTTTCTTATTCTATTTCTTTATAGTTTCATTATGAATTCTCTCTCCATCTCTTATTCTCCCAACATGCGCGAGTAATTCTCCGCTTGTTAGGGTTCGTAGGATTAGGGTAGGTTAATGGATGATGAAAATCCTTAAACTTTTTTTACGTCCTATAAAGTTTATAAACTTTATCAAAAGAATCATTAACATCCTAATCGGGCACGCTACCAATTCATTGTTAGTCTCGACCGTGATTAGAGATTAGATTAATGATTGTTTTGGTAAAGGCTAGATATGAACGGAGTTCCGTGTCGAGATAGGGGTTAAGAGTGGGAACCATTTTCCCTCCAGAAACCCTAATCCACATGCATCACTGTCGTTCTAGTTTTAAATCTATTAAAGGATAAAAAGGGTAATCTTTAATTAATCATTCATAACTACTAAATCCTAATGAACCCTACAAGCCCCCCTTTTCATATAAGCTTACATCCGTAGTTAATCTAGATCTATATTTTGCATCTGTGTTTAACGTAGATCTAGATCCTACAACCATTCTTCAATATTCTTTATCCCTCCTCTCTTTTTCAACACATCTAAAGTAAGAATAAAAGATTCCACGTTTCCCAGAGGACGACCCGTACTCATCTCGGTCTAGCTACACGCGACTCCGTTATTGATTGCGGTTATTCTACAAACACTTTTTCACATCAATCAGAGGGATATTGCATTACGCCTCTCCTTAACGGAGCCAAAGACGACCAACAAAGATGAATATGAAGTTTTAGCCGGTCTTGAGATCGCTATTGACATGGGAATCAAAAATCTCCTCATATATGGAGACTCCCAGCTGATCGTTAGTTAAGTAAACGGTGATTATCAAATGTGCAAACCAGAGCTGATGAGGTATGATGAAAAGGTGCATCAACTGTTGACACAAATCTCTTCCTATACCCTAGAAAACATACCGCGAGCGAAAAACAACAAGTCGGATGAATTGGACAAATTGGATAAGGAATTGGCCGATGAAGACCTCGGTGATCTAAGGATCATTATGCAAAGCCGCTGGGTCCTCACGCCAACAGATCTATCTTTGGGAGGCCTGGTAGAGCTATTTGAAGAAAAAGAAATGACCGAACAGGTAGCCCTTCAAATAGAGAATGAAGAAAAGGTCAAGGACTGGAGGGAAGTCTTCATAGACTACCTCAAGTCCCAATGAACGCTCGAAAATGCGTCGTTTAGACATCAGCTCATGAAACGAGATTTGTCTTTCGCCTTCATCAATGATACCCTTTATAAGAGATCGTTCGATTGCCAATGGCTAAGATGCCTGGAGCCGGAGAAAGCAAAGAAAGTTGTCCAAGAAATACACGACAGACTCTACGGTTCTCATCAAGCTAGACCAAAGATGAAGCTGAAGATAAAAAGAATGGGTTACTATTGGCCCACGATGATTCAGGACTGCCTCGAATATGTGAAGCGGTGTCACTCGTGCCAAATTCATGGGGACTTCATACACCGGCACCCAAATCCGCTGCACCCAACAGTGGCTAGCTGGCCGTTCGTAATATGGGGAACCGATTTAATTGGCCCCATCGAACCAGCTCATCCAAAGGACATCGGTTTATATTAGCAACGACCGATTACTTCTCTAAGTGGGCAGAAGCAGTACTACTAAGGGAGGTGAAGACGGAGAATATCCTCTACTTCTTCAAAACCCATGTCATCTATCGGTTCGGCATTCCGCGATGAATTATCTCGGATAATGGACCATCTTACAGAAGCCATAAAATAAGTCGCTTCGCATAGCAACACAAAATCGACTGGAGATATTCCTCAGTCTATAATTCTCGGGTCAACGGTGTAGCTGATGCATTCAACAAGACCCTGACCAAGATTATAAAAAAGTCGGTGTCCAGAAACAAAAAAGACTGGCACGAAAGGCTGTACGAAGCTCTTTAGGCATACTGAATGACATTCAAGACGGCCACGAACACAACACCATTCGCATTGGTGTTCGGCACGAAAGCAGTGCTCCCATTGGAAATTGAACTCCCTTCTCTACGAGCAGCGGTTTGATACGAGCTGATAGATGAAGAAAATGCTCATCTTAGGCTTGAGAAGCTCGACGCCCTTAACGAAACCCGCCTTATAGCACAGAAAAATCTGGAGGCTTATAAGGCAAGGATGACTCGATTATATGAAAAACTGACCAGGCCGAGAACATCCCACCAAGGTGAACTAGTGTTAGTCGTCAAAAGACCAATGATCCACAATCGTGCAAAATGGGGGAAGTTCGAGCTGAATTATGAAGTCTCGTACATCATAGACGAAGTCTACCAAGGTGGAGCCTACCTGCTCATGGATATGCATGGCGAAAGACCCTTCCGGCCAATAAACGGCTGATTCCTCAAAAAGTATTACGCTTGATAAGTCATGACTTAGATCAATGATAGATGGAGATGCATGTGTCCGCTCGCTATCTTCCTAAGTCAGAACTCTGAAAGTAGTACCAAAAAAACCGTCGCCTCAAAAAACGGCGATAATGGACCGAAACGTCCTTAAATTAATGCTAGACCGAGAAGCCCCTGAACAAATACTGGATCGAAACATCCTTAAACAAATACTGGACCGAAAAGTCCCTAAACTAATAATGGACTGGAACGTCTCTAAACTAGCATTTCGCCCCAAAATACGGCGATATTGGACCGAAACGTCCTTAAAGTAATGCTGGACCGAAAAGTCCTTAAACTAATACTCGCCCCGAAATATGGTGATAATGGACCGAAACGTATTTAAACTAATAATGGAACGAAACGTCTTTAAACTAATAATGGATCGAAATGTCCTTAAACTAATAGCAGACCAGAACACTCCTAAATTAGCGCGTCACCCCAAATACGGCGATGATGGGCCGAAATGTCCCCAAACTAGCGCATCACCCAAAATACGGCGATATGCTCTCTTGAGATCTATATTCAATCGAAGCCCCAACGGCGAAAGTTGCAACTCAAGTCCTACCGGCAAACAGATGGGTCGCCTGCGATGAAACTACTTTCGAGAGTTTCACCGTTCGTGCAAAAAAAAATGGTACGTCCACAAGAGAAATGGGCATGGATGAAACCCGAAAGGGCGCCGTGAGTAAAAACAGCAGTACTGCCGGCGAGCTAGTGAAAACCAGAAAGGGCGCGAACTCGTTAAAAAAATGAACTTACAAAGTCCTCACGACTTTGCAAGAAGAAAACACCTGCGTGAGATCCTTACGACTCGCAAAAGAGTAACACACTTAGGAATCCATACGATTCCTATGGAGAAAATGCATTTACGATATTCTCATGACTCGTAAAGAGAATATATTCTCTATAAGACCCTCATGGCTTATGGAATTCAAAAGCCTTAAGAAACAAGGATCTGAACCTGTTCTTAAGCCACCAAAACTCTACAAAACTTTTATGCCCTACAAGTGGTCCAGTATTGACTCTTATATATAATCCACGAGCATAAATAAATATATCCCCCACCAAGTTCCACCAATGGCAAGAAATGTTCTCATATGATGAACGACACTTGTAAGTCCTCTCGACTTACAAGGAGAAAATACTCTTGTAGGATCCTTACAACTTATAAGAGAAAACATACTTAGGAATCCTCATGACTCCTAAGGAGAAAATACACCTGCAAGATCCTCACGACTCGTAGGGAGAAATACCTTTATGAGACCTTTACGGCTCATAAAGCTAGAAAGCCTTAGTCGACAAGATCCTAACCCTGTTTGCTAAGCAACCTTTTTCCAAATCAATAAAGGCAAATGATAATTCTCTCCTGGCAATATCCCAATTGCAGCAATATTGACGCCAAGGTTGGTATCAAATTCCAAATCCTTAACTCGCAATAAAAAGCAGCAAGTAAAAAAATCCGAAATGATTGGACACCGCGATAAATAACCGAAATGATTGGGCAATCGCGACTTTCGCGATATGAAAAGCTAAAAAGATAGAGTATCGCGGAAATAAAATATATATAAAAAACAAAATAAAACTTTTCTGCCCTGCAAGTAGGTCCGTATTAACTCTTGTATATGATCCATGGACATAAATAAAAGAAAGGAAACCATATTTTCCCACCACGCTTCGTCAAAAGAAGAACGGAGTCTTGGAGGCACATCTACAGCCTAGAGACTATTTGGACGTCCTTCCTACTTCAGTAAAGTACAGATGTGACGTCAACAAGGACAAAAGAGTCGAAAAAATGGAGTAATGGAAAAATCCTAGCTTCAAGTCTTGACGGTACATATACAACCTAAAGACTATCCCGGTATTCCATCTCATTCCAGCAGGATGCAGACGCAACATCATCCAAAAAAAAGACCCAAGGGTCAAAGCAAAAATAGAGTAATGGCAAAATCCTAGCTCCAAGTCTTGACGGTATATATATAACTTAGAGACTACCTCGATGTTTCCCTCAACAATCAAATAAAAGTGAAGTGACGGCAAAATCCTACGTTCAGATCTTGATGGCAACATCTATAGCCCATAGATCATCTCGACATTCCTCCTCATTTCAGTAGGGTGTGGACGCAACTATCAAATGAAATTGGAGTAACGGCATATTCCTAGCTCCAGATCTCAATTGTAATACATACAACATAGAGTTCATACGGATGTCTACCTTACTTCAGTAAAGAATCGGCGCGATATCATCAAAGCAAAAATGAAGTGACGACATATTCGTAGTTTCGAGTCTTGACGGCAGTACATACAAAGCCTAAAGACCGTTGGAGATCATCCCACCCCAGAAGGGTGCGGTTATGACTCATCGGGGCTTCAAATCAAGCTTAACCTCAAGTAAAAAGCGCCACGGCAAATACCTAACGCATGTTCTTCTGATGGTAATACAAATACTCCAATCTAAGAAGATTACTTGAAGATTTCTTGTCCAGCCTCAGAAGAGATCAGAGACACGATAGTCATGGGGCTACTCAAACAGCAGCCTAAGGACTGCATATCGAAGAATACATCAGCCAACGCGATGGTACGATAGACTTAAACCTAGTACTACAAACCTAACGGACACCTGTCATAAAAGAATGGGGGTTATCTACATCCAACGTTAGGGCAAGTTTTCTTGTAAACCTAAAGGAGGTAAACTAAAAACACTCTGAAATGAGTACATAAACTAGAGATTCCGAAAAGAGTGAATAAACTAAAGGCTCCGAAAAGAGTATATAAACTACTTCATGCCGGATCAAGACATCAAGAAACAGAAAGGTGCAACTCATGCGCCTCAGGGCTTAGAACTACATTTCTTAATAATTGAGATCTGAGTCAACGATAGATGACGACGCTTGTGTCCACTCGCTATCTTCTCAGATCGAAATTCTAAAAGTTGTGTACGATACGCCAGCCCAAAATCAGCCGTATGCTATGCATTACCTACAATACTTCACTCACACATATACCTCCGTGAGCAAGGTAGTGGGGGAAGCATTTGTTTACACCCGTTTGAGTGCTCACTTACAAATACATGCGTACTTGGATGGAGATAGCGTTGAAAGCATGCTGATTTATATACGCATGTGGAGGGTTAATGCATGACACATGCACATCAGTGATGTTTGCACTTAGCAAAAATCCCTAAGGGTGAATTGCACGTGCGCACATGCAGTTTGCACGTATGTTTAAACAATACAATCAGAAGAAGAACATGTGTTAGATATGAAGCACTCAATAGTCAACGATAAAAGGAATGCATTTAAATAAACATTTTATTCTACAAGAAAGAGATCACCAAACACGGGATCAAAAATACAAGGGTTTACAAAACTTTAAATAAAGTTTTCTAAAGCCTCTTAGCCTTCTCCACCATGTCGAAGCGGCGATATTCAAGAGGAGTCGCTCCCCATCGGTCAGTGAAAGTATGTCTTAGCACCTCTACTATGTTTCTATGAGTATCAAGTATGCAATTTAAAATTTTTAGAGGTCTAAATATACTAAACAAGAATCGAATTAGAGAATTAGGGTTTTGTAGTTAAGCAAACAAGTTCTAAATTAAGTGAAAGGAGTCTACAATCTTTGTAGTCTAGCCTTTCACTTCTAAAACTCCTTGTAGTAGTCCCTTGCATTCTTCCTAAGTCTCCACTTGAAGAAAGGAGCAAGCTTGCTTGTCGTCTTCGTCGTCGAAAATGATCCACCTTGAAGTCTCTCTCACTCAAGCTCACACTTCACTAATTAAGGTATTAGTGAATTTAACAACCAATACTAATGGGCTAGAGAAGTGTAGGTTGATGAAGTAGGAGATTTGCTCACAAAAAATATTTTTCTCTTTTTCTTCTTACTCAACCCTAGAATACTAGTGAAGAGATGAAGAAGATGATGAACATGGAAGTGTGAAAATGAACCATGAGCTCAAAGTCATAAGATAAGATGAGATTGTGAATGATAAATATCTTAGAATAAAACAAGAATTGAAGATGAGTCATGGCTTCTCCAAGCTTCTCAATTCATGACTCACTCTCCATTTCTTTTAATTCTAAAATGTTTATCATTATCCTTCTCAAATGTGATTCTCATCAACCATGATACAATATGCATATATATATATATATATATATATATATATATATATATATAAAGAGAAGAAAATCTTAAGTGAGCTTAATACTAGTAAATATATATATATATATATATATATATATCAAATATATAAATATATATCAAATTATTAAATCAACGCTTAATTCAATAACCCGGTTATATTATATATAACCCGGCTAATATCAAATATATATATATATATGTATATCAAATTATTAAATCAACACTTGATTCAATAATCTGGTTATATCACATACAACCGGCTAATATTCAATATTAGTTTATATATATATATATATATCAAATTATTAAATCAACACTTGATTCAATAATCCGACTATATCAAATATAATCTGGCTAATATATAAACATATATAAATCAAATCATTGAATCAACACTTGATTCAATAATCCGGTTATATCATATATAACCCGGCTGATATCAAATATCGCTAGATTAGAATACGGTATCATATAATCGTATTTAATCAAGCTCCCGCACATATCTCCATACATGCTCTATTTCGTTTCGCTTGAGCTAGGAAACCTCTATGTGGGACTCTAAAGACTCTTCAATACGCCAGCAGTAGGTAATGATCACATCAGATACCCACAAGCCGTCAACGGTACTAGCTGGACGTAACGGCTACCCAGGTATTGAAAGAATAGAAGATCAACAAGAAAACTTGTCCAAACTCCCATAGAGCTTATAAGCAACACTTAAAGTACAGGCTGGCTCTTCCTCTGATATGTCGCATATCGAGTCTGGGGGTGGAATTGTCAGACCCCACTAACTTGATAAATCATGCCGATGTGTAGCCAATAACCTTTCGAGAAACTACTGATAACACTTTCCAGTAAATCTCATCAGCCCTGAACAGGGACTTACTGTTATAGCCAATTGAGTATAGCGCAACATCAACTCCCAATACTGGGAGAGACGAAACCCCTCCTATCGCTCACTGTCTCTATGTGACTCAGGACTGTACCCAAAATCCACCTGTTTGCATGACTCCTTTGAGACGTGGTAGGGAGGAAATCAAAGCACAGTGGGAACCACAAGGACACTATGACAATCTCGGGTCTACAGACCAACCTGTACTAGTGTCATCAGAGAACTGATATCTGACGATAGGTATGGTACTATCTAGGAGTTCTCGGCGAGTCCTGTTCGGTGTACCCATTCTCCAATGAGCACCCGTGTACAATCTTTGATGTTAACCACCAATGGTTATGGGATCAACCATAGCCCCATACAGGGTCAAGAAACGTACACACTAGTCTACTCTGGAATATCGATGCCCTGTCTCGATACTCCCTCGACTAGGAACTGTTAAAGGATGTGCTTATGGACTACACAAGCCCCACTAGCATGATCTGCATCATAATCTTGGTAGTCAAGCCAACATCCTAAGGGCTTTATCAACATATATCATAAAGACAGTAAACTAAAACAAGTGTACATGTTAAGATAAATAGCAACCAGATAGCATACTATCATGTCGAGCAAGAAAGTCCTCTATATATATGTCCAAGCATCCACTATAATATACAATAATGGCCTCTAGGGCATACATATTCCGAACAGTCAGTGTCGTGCTCATCGGCGAAAGAAAACATGATGGTCCGCTGAGCCCGCATCTGGCCTAGCAACTGAATAGAGCGATCCTTCAGAGGCTTGGAAATCAAACGTGCCTCATGAAAGCACTCGATCTTGTCTTTCTCTGCGTCGAGCATCGCCGGAGTCATCTCCGCTGGATGAAGAGGAATGTCATCAAGCACGGACAAGAAGATCATCCGGAGCCGAATGGAGCCGATAGGAAGAGGAGATCCTTTACGAGTCAGGAGCTCGTACTTCACCGTGTCGCATTGGTCATCTGTGAGAGCGGGATTCACCAAGCATGCAGCAAAACGAGGAACAATTTCCTCGATAGGCACCTCCCATGGTTGACGACGAGCATGTGGACAATTGCAAGCCATGACTCTTGATCTGCTAAAGTGGTTCTTTCCTTGTGAAGGAGAAGAAGAACATTACTTTATATTATAAAGAGAAGCATTTAAGTCTAGGCACAGAAAATGTTGTGCATGGTGGAACTATTTCCAAGCTCTGACAAAGAAGAAGGTATTGGAAAAGAAAGAGTCGACTCGGGAAAAGCAGAGCAAGAAGGTGAAACGATTCCCTCGTATAATAAGGCAGCGTCTCACATGCATAACGCGTGAGCGCCGGTGCTAGTTTTTTAGGATTAAATCCTATAGCAGCGCTTCACGTGCATAACTCGTGAGTGCCGACGCTAGTTCTTTTTATATAGGATTATATCCTATAACAGCGCCTTACGTGAAGCACATGTAAGCGTTGGTGTAGAGAAAAATCTTTGTCATTCATGCTTCAAAGAAATTTATACATTAGTAATGAGGACGATAACAAAAAAAAACATCATTAAAGGTTTACAATGGCAAGACGCTAAATGTCGGACATGGATTCTCAAACTTAAAGGCAAGTTTGAGTAAATCTCTTCTAGCCCTTTTGATCATCTTCTTATGCGTTCTCTCCCGAATACAAGCTTCGGGATCCCCGCTGATGTCTTCCATCCTCTGGTATGCGGATAGTATCACTTTCAGTTGAAAGACGTGCTGCAAAACAGCGATGAGATCATCTCTCCGCTTCTTCGAGATCAGGCCTATCAGATATACTGAATGCACCTTGTTTTCAGTGTCATCAAGTGTCTCGAGCGGCATACCCTCATCAAGCTCAGGAAGCGCTTCCCAGATCGATCCAACGATAATCTTCATAAGGGTAGAACGGCAAGCGAGTAATCGACCGTTGTGATCATTAGCGACGCATCACCTCATCGCATTAGGCATCAGTGTACTTCTGGCCTTGAAAGCAACCTTGTATGCGAATTTCTTCGTAGGAGACGATTTTCTCGATATCGTTTAGATGACCAACCATGATACCTGAAAAGAAACCCAGTGGAAAGTTAGCAATAAAAAACGCTAGCATCACTAAGCTTAAAAATCTAGTGGGCCCCACAGAATCAAGATGGCGGCTCCTTAATGATTGGAACATGTGTCCAATAGATAAATCCAAAAAGATTCTCTAAGGCTGTTTTTAATAATAAAATTTCAGAGCTAGGCTCTACTTTATCAAAATGGTATAAAATACCAAAAATTTCAAGAATATCCCTAAAGGGATTTGATATTCAGAGCAAAGCTCTGTTAAACTGAAAATAAAAAAAATCCCCAAGAGGGGTCTGATATTAAATTGCCAAAGTAAAGCTCTAATCTCAAGAAAATACCAAAAGGGGAAAAGAACTAGAAATCAGAACTAAATTC
The DNA here is from genome assembly GCA_030015575.1 of Agapanthus africanus. Lineage (NCBI taxonomy): Eukaryota > Viridiplantae > Streptophyta > Magnoliopsida > Asparagales > Amaryllidaceae > Agapanthus > Agapanthus africanus. The sequence continues at coordinate 885,850,541 of JASDDO010000019.1, read as the reverse complement.
TGTGGAAATTTTTTAGAGTAAAGCTATGTTAAATTGAAATCCCCAAAGGAGGAAAGATCTATATCATAACTAAGTTCTGTGATAAATCGCTAGAGTAAAGCTCTGATTAAAATCTTAAGAAAATGCCCAAAGGGGAAAGGTCTAGATCAGAACTAAATTCTATAAATTTCTAAAGGAAATATGTTAGAGCTAAGCTCTGTAATTAAAAATGAAGTAATTTTCCAAGGAGAAAACTCTTACCAAAGAAAATTTTGGTAGAGTGGGTCTATAATGTAGATCTAGAAAAGGGTGAAGAACTAAACTTCAAGAAAACAAAGCTAAGAACTAATAGAGAATAAAATTCTCAAAGAAGAAGATAAAAGCGCAGCAGTCGCCTAGGGTTTGAAGCCCTGTTTAAAGGTATAGGGGTCGGTTCAAATTCCCCGAATCCTAAGACGGATCGGATGGCTCAAAATTGTGCACCATTGCACTCACGTGTAAGCCACATGAGAACAGCGGTGGGGGGCATTTATTCCCTTATTAATTAAACACAATAATAAGAGTTAAGCTCTATTCAAACACAATAAGGCAGCGCCTCACGTGCTCTCCATGTGAGCGCTAGCGTCGGCCTCTTATAGGATTAAATATTACAGCGGCGCCTCACGTAAAATTCACGTGAGCGCCGATATGCAAAGCATGTGTTGCCTGTTATATAAGAATTAAATTCTTAGGCGGCGCCCATGTGCATAGCAAGTGAGCGTCAGCACCCAAATTAAAGAGGGTAGAATTAAATTGTACATGGGGAATTATTTCCCTAAAATCTGGGAATATTCTCTATTAAACAGAGCAGTTGGATCAAAGATCCAATGGTGTTTAAAAATCATCAAATGATAGAATTAAATTCTATTAGGGGAAAATATCTCCCATATTTTTTTAAAATAAAAAAGATTTTCTCTGTTAACCAGAGAGTTGTTGGATCAAAGATCCAATATTAGAACCAAATTCTAATATGGGAAAATATTTCCTTAATCTTTCTAAACGAGAAAGATAAATTCTGAACCCCTGGATTAAAAAAATCCAATAGTGATTAAAAATCACCGTTTGATAGAATTAAATTCTATCTATAGGAAAATATTTTCCTAATCTTTTTAAAAACATATATGTGTGTGTGTGTGTGTGTGTGTGTGTGTGTGTGTATTCTATAAACGGAAATTCTTTAAATCAAATATCCAACGGTGGATAAAATCCCCCAAATAATCTTTAAGGCCAATTAAATTAATTGGTGTCTCTCAAATGAGAGAATTTCTCAAACTAATTAACAATTTGCCTCTCCTATATAAAGGATAGGAGAATTCGAGGCACAGAGAGAGGATCAACCCCATAAGTTTTTCCACAAAACTGAGAATTCAATTCTCATCTGAAAGAAGAAGATCCTCGCTCTTCCAAATCCTAAGTAAAGAAAAAAAAGCAGAGATAAAATGTATCCCCTTTGCTTAGCATAAAGAAAATAAGGGTTTAACACTTCATAAAAAGAACTTAGTTCGTCCTTTGATCTGAGATTTGCAAAGCAAATCTCTACACAAGTTGAGAATTTAATTCTCATCGGGAAGATTTTGTTCTTCATACTCAAAATCTAGGTGCTAGATTAGAAGGAAAAGAGAGAAGAGAACTTATGGTTCTAGGAATTTAATTTATCTGCAAACAGGGTTTAACCCTACAAGATAGAACTTAATTCTTATAAAATAAATAAATAAATAAAAGAACTAGTTCTCCAATAAAAGATCCCAGATCATAAAAAACATAGATCTTGGTGATCATTAAATGGCAAAAATGTCATTAACAGAGATTCAATCTCTAAAAAGAAAAGTACTTGGCGCCTCACATGAAACACACGTGAGCGCCCAAAACATTTCTTTAGATGGAACTCAGCGCCTCATGTGCTTCTCACGTACGCGCCCCTAAATAATAGACCTGACGCCGCACGTGCTTCCTACATGAGCGCCCAAAACAAAAGAGCGCTCAGTGCCTCACATGAAATACACGTGAGCATCCAACAAAATAGAACGCTCAGCACCTCACGTGCTCCCCACGTGAGTGCCATAACAAGTGCTTAGCACTCTATATTCAGTCAAAATAACTAAGTGCTTAGCACTGATTGGGCAGTGCTCATGTCTGAGCGCCTCACGTGTTTTCCACGTGAGCGTCAGAACCACAGATAAGTGCTTGGCACTTCTGAATAAAACAAAATGGAAAGCCCAAGACCGACCAGATCAAGCCCAAATTGGCCAAGTCTCTGAAGTTACTTGTAACTGAACCCAAATGCTCTGTTGTTGGATCTTAAATAAAAATGATCCTGAAAATATATCTAAGTTCATCTTAGTCTAAAATAGGACTAACGTATTCTTAGTTAAACTGAGCCCAAATGCTCATATATTTAAGTCGATCTTAATCTCAAACTAGATTAACGGTCCTTAAATAAAAATAAAGTATCTTTTGAACTAAAGGAACATACAACCTAAGTTCAAACCCTAAATCTAAAATATACGGCTTTGGACTAATCCGCTCCCTATAGACGACGACATAAACTAGTCTCCGTATACAATCCACGAGCAACCAAAACAAACAAAATAACACACAACGCGAAGTGAACTACTGGAGAAGGAGAAAGTGGTTATTGCAACGTGATAACGTAATTAACTGCAGGGGTATGCGCCTACAAGGCAGAGCGTCCCCATAATCAAAAAAACCCTCACAAATGAGGGGGAATCTAATAAAGTATGTTATATCGGTTGCATCTATCCAAACCTCCGATATACGGTGCTATAAATCAACTTGGTATCTTCGGAGAGGTGGATGGATATGTTCCAAATAGTATCTGCTCCCAAATTCAGGCTAGACGTCCCAACATTCTATTCCGGTCTTCGGCGGTAAACACCGTCAGTTCAAAGAATATTTTATTTTATATAAAGACCGTTAATTTGGTTTTAGATTAAAATCGACTTAAATATTTGTGAGCATATGGGCTCAATTTATTTTAACTAAGAATATGTTAGTCTTATAGGAGACTAAGATCAACTTAGAAATATATTTAAGGATCATTAAATTTTGTTAAGATCAATCAACAGAGCATATTGGCTCGGCTGCAAAGAAATTTCAGAGACTTAGCCAATTTGGGCTCAGTCTTGAGCTTTTCCCTCATTCAGCAGTGTTAAGCACTTAGTCTTTTAATTATATATATAGTGCTAAGCACTTTTGTCATGCGCTCACGTGTTGCCACGTGAGGTGCTACGTTTCTTGGGACTCACATGAGTTTCACGTGAGGCGTTGAACATTCTTTTATAGGTGCTCACGTATATTTCACGTGAGGCATTGAGTTTCTTGACACTCATGCGTGTTTCACGTGAGGCGTTGCAATAGTGCTAAGCACTACTCTATTTTGCTTTCTGGCGCTCACGTGCTATAACGGGGGCACTAAGTTTTCTTTTTGGTCGCTCATGTGTGAAACACATGAGGCGCTGAGCCCTTTAAAGATTTACTCTCTGTATATTTTTTTAAAAAGAAATTAAACTTCTATTAATAGCGTTTTGGCCATTAATGATCATCGAGATCATTGTTTTGAGGATTTAGGGATCATATTTCCTTTGAGAACTAAGTTCTTCTGTTCATTTTTGTAAGAACTAAGTTCTTAATATAGGGTTAAACTATATTTTTAGAGAAATTAAATTCCTGGAATATAACTTCCATCTCTTTTCTTCTTTTTTTTATTTCTTTTCTCATCTCTAGTTTTTCCCCTAGGTCTTGAGTCTGAAGAACAAAATCATCTCGATGAGAATTAATATCTCAACTTATAGGAGATTTGCCTTACGGATCTCAGATCTAGAGAAAGAACTAAGTTCTTTTTTTTAGGGTTAAACCCTTGTATTTTTTATGTGTTAGGCAAAGGAGATATTTTGATCTCTGTTTTCTTTACCTAGGGTTTTAAGAGAAGCAATGACTTTTCTTCAAAGAGAATTGAATTCTCGGTTGTACCTTCTATCACTTTTTCAAAAGCTTATAAAGGGTTTTTCTCTCTGCAGAAGTTTATAGGGGGTTTCTATATCTGTGTAGAATCGAAGTCTTGGGTCTTTTATATAGGGATTGAAAACCGTTGATCAATTATGAGAAAATCTCTCATTGAGAGATACCAATTGATTTAATTGGCCTCAAAGATTATTTGGGGAATCTTATCCACCGTTGGATTTTTGATCTAGTGATTTTCTGTTTAACAGAATATATTTTCTTGTTTTTAACAAGATTAAGAAAATATTTTCCCAACAAAGAAATTGATTTGATTTTCTGATTTGGTCGTTGATATTATAATCACCGTTGGATTTTGAATCCAAAGGTTCTCTTTTTAACAGAGAAAAATCTTTCTCGTTTTGGAAAGATCAGGGGGATATTTTCCCAAATAGAATTTAATTCTATCTGAAGCTAGCACTTCAAAACTTTGAGCTCACGTGTTTAACACGTGACCCCGAGTGTGGGTTTTAGCTATTGGATATAGTTCCCTCAAGGCAATTATTGTAATTGCAGGCAAGCGATTTTGATAATTGAACGAGGACCTATACAGCTAAAAAAGTCTTACTCGAGATGATAGTATGCTATCTGGTTTGTCTTTATCATTGATGTGTACACGTTTTACTTGTTATTACGTGTCGCTAATACATAATAATGAAGCCCGTAGGATTCTTGCTTGACTACAACATTATGATGGCGATCAGATACGTGAGAGCTAGGTAGTCTATAAGCACATCCTCAAAATGTCCCTAGTTGTGGGAGTATCGAGACTGGGTATCGATATTCTGAAGTAGACTAGTGTATATGTTTCTAGACTCCGATGAGGGGCGGTAGCTGGTCTCACAAACTATTGGTGTTATGTCACCTAAGATAGTATACATGTGCTCACTGGAGGTGAGTACACCGGACGGACTCGCTGAGAACTTCTAGATGGTATTATATCTATCGTCAGATGGAAGTTCTCGAGTGGCATTAGTACAGGTTAGTCTTTTGATCTGGGATCATCATTTTTCTCGTGTGAGTTCCCACAGTACTTTGATTACTACCCTACCACGGCTCAAAAGAGTCATGCAAACAGGTTTTAGTTAGGTACAGTCCCAATCCACATGGAGGCAGTGAGTGATTGTGGGGATTTGTCTCTCTTGATATTAGGAGTCGATGTCGTGCTGTGTTCCGTTGGCTATCACCCTAAATCCATGGCCACGATAGATGAGATTTACTACTATGAGTTCAGTAGTTTCTCGGTTGGTGATGAGCTTTACTCCGACACGACTTATCGGGTTATTAGGAGTCTGACGTTTCCACCCCTAGACCCGGTATGCGATACTCTCAGACGAAGAGGCCGGGATGTACGGAGATTGTCACATTCAGGCTCAGTAGGGTACGGACGGACTTGATTGTTGACCTCCCGTTCGACAGATACCTGGGCAGCCATTGCGTGCAGCTGGTTCCATTGACGTGCTTGTGGTTTTTGGATTTATCCAACAAATCACTGCCAGCGTTTTGTCGAGTCTTTAGAGTCCCACACAGACGGTTTTCCCGGTTAGGCGATATGATGTAGATGAAGTATGTTGGTGCATACATGGTGTCCGATTAAATATGTGTACAGGCTACACAGACTTTAATCGGACGGTTGATAATACTAGCGGTTTAGGATTAAACCGGATTATTAAATCAGGTTTGATTTAATAATTTATATATATATTTTTAATATGTATATTTTAGTATTATTGTTCACTATTCATTTTCTCTCTCTTGGCTATTCGTATTTTTGTACGAATACGTGTATATGTATTTCGATACGTATACCGAGTTGTATTCCGTATTTATACGGAATTTGTTCTAGAAGATGGACACTTCATTTATTGATTTTTCTTTTATAGAAAATCAATAATGAGGTGGAGGATGAGGTGTAAAGAAGTATGGTGTAGAGAGCTATGGCCTTGCTTTTAAAAATTGATAAAAACCATTTATGGTTACTATTTTTCCATGGTTGCAAAATGATGAGCCATTCTTTTTCTACACCTTGGGTTTTTTCTTCACTTGAAGACTAAGCCATTTTCTATGGCTTCTTCTTCTTCACCTCCTCCTCCTTCTTCTAGGTAGCTCACTTGAGCTTAGAAAAAAGTGAAAAGATAGTGAAAATATTCCTATATCCTCACTCTCCATTCGTAGCGAGCTTGGAGCGTCGGTTGCTTCACTTAGTGAAGCCGGAGCTTGGATCGGTTCTCTCGGATGGATCATCTTCGGCAAGGGCGGTCGCCACTCAAGCTCGATTCGGATGGCATACATGGAGCTTGGAGGGATCTTCCACGATTGGGTGGACACGCCTCGAAGGTAGTATCCCTAAGCTTGTATGTAAGTTTGCTAGTTTAGTTGTATGGTTTGATTCCTATGAAATATGTGTATTGTGCTTGCTAAAAATCATTATTTTCGCTTCCACCTTGGCCGCGGTTTCCGCGGCGCGAGCACAACACACTTACATTAGCTTGTTTATATTCAGTGCCCATATGCCTTGTATATGAGCGCTCACGTGTTTAACACGCGAGGCTTATTTGGTTTCTGGTTATTTACTTTCGGCACCCATATGCTTTGCATATGAGTGCTCACGTGTTTAACACGTGGGGTCTTTTTGGCCCTTCAGTTACTTATTTTCAGCCTTACAACCGTTGGATCATCTAGGGAAGTGGGGAGTCGAACCCGATCCCATCACGTCCTATAAATAGGGTCTTTGCCTCTGAAGTGACTACTGTTTTTTCATCTTCCTCCTTGAGTTTTCTTTTTCTTGAGAATTTAATTCTCTTTCAGAACTTAGTTCTCTGCCTCCAAAAATTCCTTTGAACAGAGCCAACTCTGCCGAAATTTTTGGTAAGGACCATGAACAGAGCTTAGCTCTTAACATATTTTGTGCATTTTGCGGATTTTAAATCCATTAATATAGCTTAGCTCTTTTCTCTCTTAAAGATCTTTAAAAAACTTTTTTTATAAAGATCATGGATCTTGATGTCCTGATCTAGGGTTTGAATCGACGGACATTCTTGAGATTATCATTGATTTTCTTCTTAAGAATATATCATGTTGTCAATCTTGATATTTGGGGATTTCTGGAATTTAATTCCATTATTTAAACCATGAGTTTCCCAGTATGGGGATTCTGGGATTTAATCCTATTTTTGCCTTCTTGTTCGCAGAGCTTAGCTCTGTTGTGATTTTTGAACAATTTTTTCCTTTTTTAGGGATTTTGGAAATTTTATTCCCTTTAATTTCCTTTTTTTGTTCTTGGATATTTTCCTTTTTTAGGGTTTCAGGGTTTTAATACCCATTTTCCAGATTTGAATTTGTTGTTGTTTTAAAAGAACCCACTTTTCAGGATATTGGGAGTTTAACTCCGCTGCTCATTTAATGAGAATCCTTTTTGATTCTCACAATGGGCACATGCCTTATTATTGATGGTTGCCCGTAATTCCATAAAAATAAACTCATGTGGCTGACGCTTCTTTTGCCCCCTCTTTAGGTACAATGGCTGGTCATTTGTATGCCATCGAAGAGATTGTCTTCTATGAAGAGATTCACATTCAAGGTTGCCTTCAAGACCAAGAATACACTGCGGCCCAATGCGACGAGGCGATGTGTCAGTCCAATGATTACAACGTTCGATTGCACCCCCGCCGTTTTGCTCTTTTGAAGATCGTCGTTGGATCGATCTGGGAAGCTCTTCCTGAGCTTGATGAAGCTATGCCGCTTCAGGAACACAATGACACTGAGGGTAAGGTGCATTCAGTATATGTGATGGGCCTGATTTCGAAGAAATGGAGAGATGATCTCCTCTCTATTTTGCATCGTGTCTTCCAACAGAAAGAGATGATATCTTCGTACCAGAGAATGGAAGATATCAGCAGTAATCCCGAAGCTTGCATTCGGGAGAAGATGCATAAGAAGATGGTCAATGAAACTAGAAGTGTTTTACTCAAACTTGTCTTTAAGTTTGAGAATCCATGTCCATAATTTACCGTTCTGCCACTGTAGACCCTAGATGATGTTTAATTTTGTTTCATTTTTATTTCCTTTATGATCATCCTCATTATCAATGTGTAAATTTCTTTGAAGTATGAATGACAAACTTCTTTCCCTTTGATTTTGTTTCTTTTTGCATGTTAGTGCTCACGTGCCTTTCACGTAAGGCATTGCTATAAGATTTAATCCTATTAAAGACTAGCGTTGGCGCTCACATATGTTTCATGTGAGGCACTGCCTTATTATATGAGAGAATCTTTTCACCTTCTTGCTCTTTTTTTTCTTATTCACCTCTTTCTTTTTCCAACGCCTTAGTTAGAACTTGGAAATAGTATCACCATGCACAACATTTTCTGTCCCGAGACTTAAATACCTCTCTTTATAATCTGAAGCAGTGCTCATCTTCTCCTTCATAAGGAAAGAACTACTTTTAACAGAGAAAGAATCATGGCTTGCAATCACCTACATGCTCCTCGACGGTCATAGGAGGTGCCCATCGAGGAGATTATTCCTCATTTTGCTGCTCGTCTGGAGAATCCCGCTCTAACGGATGATCAATGTGATATGGTGATACATGAGCTTATGATTCGTAGGGTACCCTCTCCCCGCCGGTTTTTTTAGCTTCACATGATTTTCCTGGCCATCCTTGAAAGCATTCCCCATCATCCGGTAGAGATGACTGTAGCGATGTTCGACGCAGCGGAGGACAAGATCGACTGTGTTCATGAGGCATGCTTGATTACAAAGCCTCTAAAGGACCGCTCAATTCAAATGCTAAGTCAGATCCTGGCTCGGCTGGCTGTCATGTCTTCCTTTGCCGACGAGCATGGTACTGACAGATGGGGAAGGACTCTTCATGAGTACCGTTGTTACGACATGGTAGAGAGGGCAGAGAGGAAGTTAAAGAACTTTGTTTACTATTTTGTTAACCTTTGTAATTCTGATCCTGTGTTTAGTGATCTCTTCCCTGTAGCTTGAAATAAATATTTGAATGCATGCTTGTTACTTGATAAATTTTTCCATATCAAACAAATGCCTCACACTACTTTGCCCATGTGGTTTAAGTGGTGCAGAGTAATTCATAGCATACGACTAATTTTAGGAGGGTGTATCATACATAACCTTTAGAATCTTAATCTAAGAAGATAGCGAGAGGGCACTGGCGCCGTCATTTATCATTGACTCAAATCACAATTCTTAAGAAATGTAGTTCTTGATCCTAAGGCCCATGGAAAATATACAAGAGTCAATATTGACCTACTTGCAGGGCAACAGTGGCTTAAGAAACAGATTGATATCCTCATCGCCTAAAACTTTTCAACTTTATGAGCCGTGAGGATCTCATAAAGATATTTCTCCCTACGAATCATGAGGATCTCGCAGGTGTATCCTATCGTGAAATATAGATAACCCTTCTTTTTGATAGGGGTTCGTTAGGATTGTGGTATTGGGTTTAAGTCCATCGTACCATTGCGTTGGCTGATGTATTCTCAATTTGCAGTCCCTTGGGTTGCTGTTCGAGTAGCTGCCACGCCTGTCGTGTCTCTGATCCCTTCGGAGGCTGGACAAGACGTCCTTAAGTAATCTTCTTAGGTTGGAATATCCATATTACCATCGAAAAATCAAGCGTTAGGTAGTGACATGACACTTTACTTGAGGTCCATCTTGATTTGAAGCCCCGATGTGTCATAACCGCACCCTTCTGGGGTGGGATGACCTCCAATGGTCTTTAGGCTTGTCGTCAAGACCCGAAGCTAGGAATATACCGTCACTTTGTTTTTTTGTTTTGGTGTCGTACCGATTCTTTGCTGAAGTTGGGTAGATATCCGTATGACCTCTATACTGTATGTATTGCCATCGAGATCTAGAGCTAGGAATATGCCATTGCTCCTATTTCATTTAATAGTTGCATCTACACCCCACTGGAAAGAGGAGGAACGTCGAGATGATCTCTAGGCTATAAATGTTGCCATCGAGATCTAGAGCTAGTATTTTTCCATTACTCCACTTTTATTTGACCCTTGGTGTTAGTGATATGTATGCCCTAGAGGCCATTACTATACATACGATGTATATTGTAGTGGATGCTTGGACATATATAGGGAGGACTTTCTTGCTCGACATGATAGTATGCTATCTGGTTACTCTTTAGCTTAACATGTGCTCTGATTGTCTCTATGCTACATGTTGATAAAGCCCTTAGGATGAGTACTTGACTACCAGGACTATGATGCAGATCATACTAGTGGGGACGGTGTAGTCGCTAAGTACATCCTTCAAATGTTCCTAGTCGTGGGAGTACCGAGAAAGGGTATCGATACTCCAGAGTAGACTAGCGTATGCGCTTCTTGACCCATATGATGGGCAATGGATGATCCCATATCCATTGGTGTTTGACATCAGAGAAGGTATACGGGTGCTCAGTGGAGACTGGATACACTGGACGGACTCGCCGAGAACTCCCAAATGGTATTATACCTCACGTCAGATGGCAGTTCTCTGGTGACACTGGTACAGGTTAGTCTGTAGACCCGAGATCGTCATAGAGTCTTGTGTGATTCCCACTATGCTTTGATTTCCATCATACCACGTCCAAGAGGGCGTGCAAAATGGTGGCTTTTGGGTACAGTCCCGAATCACATGGAGTCAATGAGCGATAGGTGGGGTTTCGTCTCTCCCGATATAGGGAGTTGATGTTGCGCTGTGTTCGATTGGCTATAATTGGAAATCCCTGGCCAGGGTTGCTGAGATTTACTGGTAAGTGTTATCAGTAGTTTCTCAAACTGTTTTAGACCTCATATCGACACGACTTATCGGTTATTGGGGTCTGACGTTTACCACCCCTAAACTGGATATGCGACATATCAGACGAAGAGACCGGACTGTACGGGAGTGTTACTGATTGGATTTGCAGGAGAATGTACAGGCTTGCTTGTTGATCTTCTGATCGCTCAATACCTGGGTAGCTGTTACGTTTAGCTGACCGCTTGCAGCTTGTGGGTGTTTGATATGATCATCACCTACTGCCGGCGTATTGACGATTCTTTAGAGTCCTACACAGAGGTTTCCTAGCTCAGGCAAAACGGAGTAGGAGCACATATGTGATATGTGCGGGACCGAGAATAATGCGTATATGTGATACCGTATTAGATTCTCGTAATATGTGATATCGGCCGGGTATATGTGATATAGCCGGGTCATCGGATCAAGTGTTGATTCGATGAACTGATACAGATTATATTAGTTGGTTATTTGTGAGATAGCCGGATTATCGGATCGAGTGTTGATTCGATAATTTAATATATAATTATATATTTGATATATTATATTACATTAACTAATATAAGCTCACTTAAAGATTCTTTTTCTCACATGAATAATACATTGATGTATATGCGATATATGTTAATTGTATTATTTTATTTTGTTACATTATATATTATATATGTGATATATAATATTGTAACATGTTAGGGTTACAAATGAAATATGTTTTATGGAGTTTAAACAAGTTAGGGTTTTGATTTGGGTTAGTTTTTTCATGAAGCTTCTTGAAGCTTTGACTTTGACCTTTGATATTTTGTGTAGATATTTCTTAACCCAATCCAAACCCTTTACCCTACTTGATTCTCTACAAGGGTTAAGCCTTCATTCTTAACCCATGGTTGATTTGTAACCACAACAATGATTTTCATTATTCATCACAAAAGGTTTTGCTTCATCTTCTTCTTCTTTCTTCATGAAGAAAACCTTCACTAGCTTTCTCTTTGATGATGAAATAAAGTGAGAAATTGAAAATAAAAGAGAGCTAAATTCCTACTTCATCATCCTCATCTATACTAGCCACTTAGATTAGGGTGTTTGCTTTGCTAATACTTGATTAGTGAAGCATGAGCTTGGGTTTGAGATTCTTCAATGTATATCATCTTAGTCGTTGAAGATTGGAAGCAAGCTTGCATCTTTCTCTTCATGGAGCCTCTCTAGAGTCCGGGTACATGATGATCACAGCGAAAGGACCTCAACACGAAGCTTATGAAGCGAAGGAACGGACTACAAAGGTTGTAATCCTAAACTCTTAGAAGTAAAGTTGTTTACTTGCTATGTTAACCCTAAGTCTCTAGTTAAGATCTTGGTTAGGGTTTGTTTAGCACCCCAAAAATTTTAAAGTAGCATGATTGATGCTTGCCAAAACCTTGATAAGGTGCTAAGCTAAACCTACACTTGGGTCCTTGTTGACGTCGTGTATGTACTTTGCTGCAGTAAGAGAGACGTCCAAATAGTCTTTAGGCTGTAGATGTGCCAATAAAACCCGGTTCTTCTTATGACACAGTATAGTGGGAAATATGGTTCCATTTCTTTCATTTGTGCCCATGGATTGTATACAAGAGTCGATAAGGACCAATTTGCATGGTAGAATAAGTTTCATTCTTTTTTTATTTTTCCGCGATGTTCTGTATTTTCAGCTTTTTATATCGTGAAAGTCACGATTGCCCAATCATTTCGGCTCTATTATGTTTTTTATTTTTACTCATTGCTTTTATTACTAGTTGCCCTATCATTTCGGCTATATGCATATATTTTTGCTCGTTGATTTTTTATTGCGAGTTGCCCCATCATTTCGGCTATTTTTATATGCCTTTTTTCTTACCTACTGATTTTATTATGGGTTGGAGATTTGGAATATGATACCAATCTTGGCATCAGTATCGCAACACCTAGAATGTTGCCAGGAGCGAATCATCATTTGCCTTTGTTGGTTTGAACAAAAGTGACTTAGCAAATAGGGTTAGGATCCTGTCAACTAAGGCTTTTTGACTTAACGAGCCGTAAGGGTCTCATAAAGGTATTTCTCCCTATGAGTCGAGAAGATCTCATAGGTGTACTTTTCTCCTTAGAAATCGTGAGGATTTCTCAGTGGTATTTTCTCTTGCCAGTCGTAAGGACTCGCAAGTGTCGTTTACCATGTTGAACGATATTTTTCATTCTTGGTGAGACTTGGTTGAGAATATATTTATTTACGCCCGTGGATTGTATACAAGGGTCAATATTAGACCGCCGGTAGGCCATAAATTTGTGGGGTTATGATGGCTTAAGAATAGGTTTGGATCCATGTAACTTAAGGCTTTTGAATACTACAAACAATAAGGGTCTTATAGAGGGTATATTCTCCTTACGAGTCGTGAGGATCTCGTAAATGTATTTTCTCCATAGGGATTGTATGGATTCCTAAGCGTTTTTCTCCTTTATGAGTCGTAAGGATCTCACGTAGGTTTTTTCTCCAAACAAGGTTGCAAGGACTTTGCAAGTGCACATAATTTTTTTTATTTTACGTGATTGAGCCCTTTCGGATTTTTATAAACTCGCCGGCAGTCCTGCTGTTTTTACTCACGACGCCCTTTCGGATTTTCATCTGTGCCCATTTCACTTGTGGACATACCTTTTTTTAGGGGGGCCGTAAGGTAAGGCACCAACCGTTGTAAGTCACGACATTTCGGTCCATTTTTAGTTTATGGACGTTTTGGTCTAATATTAGTTTAGGGATGTTTCGGTCCAACATTCCCGTATTTGGTACGAATTTCATTTGGCACCACTTTCAAAGTTTTGACTTAGGATGATAGCGAGTGGACACGGGCGGCGTCATCTATTATTGACCTAAGTCGCGACTCTTCAGGCGTAATAATTTTTGAGGAATCATCCGTTTATCAGCCGGAATGGCCTTTTGCAATGCTTATTCATGAGCGGATAAGCTCCACCTTGGTAGACCTTATCTATGATGTACGGGCCTTCGTAGTTTAGCTCGAACATCCCCCATTTTACACGATTGGGGATCCTTGGTCTTTTGATGACCAGCACGAGTTCGCCTTGGCGGAATGTTCTCGGCCCGATCAGTCTTTCATATGACCGTGTCATCCTTGCCTTATAAGCCTCCAGGTTTTGTTGTGCTATAAGGCGGGTTTCGTCGAGAGCATCAAGTTCCTCGAGCCTAAGATGAGCATTTTCTTCATCTGTCGGCTTATATTGAGCTGCTACTCGTAGTGAGGGGAGTTCTATCTCCAGTGGGAGTACTGCTTTAGCGCCAAACACCAATGCGTATGGTGTTGTATTTGTGGTTGTCTTGAACGTTGTTCGGTATGCCCAAAGTGTTAGTTCTATGTATGCCCTAGAGGCCATTATTGTACATGATTGTATGTTATAATGGATGCTTGGACATATAGAGAGAGGACATTCTTGCTCGACATGATAGTATGCTATCTGGTTACTCTTTATCTTAACATGTAGACTAGTATTGTGATACTGTCTTTCTCTCACATGTTGGTAAAGCCCTTAGGATGTGTACTTGACTACCAGGACTATGATGCAAATCATACTAGTGGGGCCATGGTAGTCCACAAGTTCATCCTTTAATTGTTCCTAGTTATGGGAGTATCGAGACAGGGCATCGATATTCCAGAGTAGACTAGTGTGTATGTTTCTTGACCCTGTATGGGGCAATGGATGATCCCACATCCATTGGTGTTTGACATCAAAGATTGTACACAGGTGCTCATTGTAGAATGGGTAAACCGAACGGGACTTGCCAAGAACTCCTAGATGGTATTATATCTAACGTCATATAGCAGTTCTCTGGTGACACTGGTACATGTTAGTCTGTAGACCCGAGATTGTCATAGAGTCTTGTGTGATTCCCACTGTGCTTTGATTTCCTCCCTACCACGTTCAAGAGAGTGTGAAACAGGTGGATTTTGGGTACAGTCCCGAGTCACATGGAGGCAATGAGCGATAGGAGGGGTTTCGTCTCTCCCGGTATTGGGGGTTGATGTTGCGCTATGCTCGATTGGCCATAATAAGAAGTCCCTGGCCAGGGCTGATGATAAGATTTACTGGTAAGTGTTATCAGTAGTTTCTCAACCCGTTATGAGCCTCACATCGGCATGACTTATCAAGTTATTGGGGTCTGACATTTACCACCCCCAGACTCGATATGCGACATATTAGACGAAGAGACCGGACTATACGATAATGTTACTTGCTGGATTCACGGGAATATGGACAAGCTTGTTTGTTGATCTTTTGATCGCTCAATACCTGGGTAGCCATTACGTCCAGCTAGTACCGCTGACGGCTTGTGGGTGACTGATATGATCATCACCTACTGCTGGCGTATTGACGAGTCTTTAGAGTCTTACAGTGAGGTTTCCTGGCTCAAGCGAAACGAAGTAGGGCACATATGTGATATGTGCGGGACCAAGATTGATACTTATATGTGATACAGTATTCTAATCTCGCGATATAGGTTATATGTAATATAACCGGATTATTGAATCAAGTGTTGATTCAATAATTTGTAATACGATATTAGTCGGTTGTATGTGATATAGCCGGATTATTAAATCAAATGTTAATTTAATAATTTAATATATAATTATATATTTGATATATTAATATATATTAACTAATATTAGCTCACTTAAGAATTTCTTTTCTCTAAATACATTTAAATATATATGTGATATATATTAATGTATTCTTTTTGTGTCATGCTAGATGATACATTGGACTTGGGTGTATGAGACTCATACCTAACTAAAAATAATTTGGGTGATTAATTATTAAGAGATAAATCAAAATTAGGAGGAAATTGGCATGGTTTAAGATGCTTGTGGAAGCATGTAGAAATCTTGACTTAGTCCACTAATTTTGTTTTACTCTAGATATTTTTTAACCTAACCATTATTTTTAGCCATGGTTAAGTCTCTACAAGAGATTGTATGAGATATTTTTCTCAACCATGGTTCATAACTTGATCACTTGAGCTTCTTCTTGATCTCACTTTTCTTCTCTTGATTTCTAGTGAGGTGAAAAAGAAAAAGAGAAAAATAATTCTAAAGTGAGCAAAATTCCTACTTCATCAATCTATACCAAACTAGCCATTTAGTATATGTTGTTTACTTCACTAATTCATCAATTAGTGAAGAGGTAGCTTGAGTTAGCGATTCTTCGACGTAGATTATCTTCGGCTTCGAAGATCCTTGAGTAAGCTCGTTCCTTTCGCCTAGTGGAGCCTAAGGAGAGTTCGGGACACCACTACTTGGAGCTAAGGGACTACTACACGAAGCTTTAGAAGTGAATGATCGGTCTATAAAGGTTGTATTCCTATTTCACTTAGTGTAAAGTTGTTTACATGCTTTATAAAACCCTAATTCTCTACTTAGATCCTTGGTCGGGCTCGCTCGGCACCCTAGATTTTTTGAAATGGCATACTTGATGCATGTCGAAATATAGCGGGGGTGCTAAGCGAACCCAGCACAAAGAGCTTCATGCCAGTCCTTTCTTTTTCTGGACACCGTCTTTTTATAATCTTGGTCAGGGTCTTGTTGAATACTTCGGCTAGACCATTGCCCCAAAGATTATAGACTGAGGAGTATCTCCAGTCTATCTTGTGCTGTTGTGCGAAGCGACTTATTTTATGGCTTCTATAAGCTAGTCTGTTATCCAAGATTATCCATCGCGAAGTCCCGAACCGGTAGATGACATGGGTTTTGAAGAAGTGGAGAATATTCTCCATTTTCACTTCTTTTAGCGGTACTGCTTCTACCCACTTAGAGAAGTAATCGGTTTTGCTAGTATGAACCGATATCCTTTGGATGACTCTAGTTTGATGGGTCTGATTATATCCATTCCCTACATCTCGAACGGCCAACTAGCCACTGTCGAGTGCAGCGGATTTGAATGTGGATGTATGAAGTCCCCGTGTATTTGGCACAAATGACACTGTTTCGCGTATTCGAGGCAGTCCTGAATCATCGTGGGCCAGTGATAGCCCATCCTTTTTATCTTCAGCTTCATCTTTGGGCCCACTTGATGAGAGCCGCAAAGTCCGTCGTGTACTTCTCGGATGAATTTCTTTGCTTCCTTCGGCCCTAGGCATCTTAGCCATAGGAAGTTAAATGATCTCTTATATAGAGTATCATTGACGAAGGTGAATGACAAAACTCGTTTCATGAGTTGATGTCTAGACGACGCATTTTCGGGCATTCCTTAAGACTTAAAGTAGTCAATGAAGACTTCCCTCCAGTCCTTGACCTCTTCTTCGTCCTCAATTTTGAGGACTTCTTGTTCGGTCGTTTCTTTTCCTTCAGGTGGCCCTTTCAGGTCTTCATCCGAAGATGTATCTGCTGGCGCGAGAATATTGTGACTTTATACGATGATCCTTACGTCATGGAAGTCTTCGTCGGCTAACTCTTTAGCCAACTTGGCTAGCGCATGCGCTTTGCTGTTTTCCACTCGCGGTACGCTTTCTAGGGTATATGAAAGGATTTGGGTCAATAGTTGCTGCACTCTTTCGCTATACCTTATTAGTTTTGGCTTGCATGTCCGATAGTCGTCGTTTACTTGACTAACGATCATTTGGGAGTCTCCATATATGAGGAGGTCTTTGATTCTTATATCGATAGCGATATCAAGACCGGCTATCAAGGCTTCATATTTCACTTCGTTATTGGTCCTGGGTTCCGTCAAGGAGAAGGCGTAACGCAATATTCCTCCTTGCGGGGTTATGAAGATAAGACCCACCCCGGTTTTGATTATGGGAGTGTTCCTCTTTCGCCGCTTCATAGAAGAGGCTCCATCGAAGTAGAGTTTCCACCGAGACTTATTTTCTTCCTCCTCCTTCTCGACTGCACCGAACGTATGCTCATCGGGAAGCTCGTAGTTTAGGGGAGAGTCTGCTGATATCGGATGTTCCGCGAGAAAGTCAACGATGGCTTGTTCTTTCAACGCTTTGAGGGGTCGTGTCATGACCCGAATGTGGCACGTGACTGGCACTTAAATCACGTGACATCTAAAAACATCGACGCGGTCTAAGTAAGCCGAAACCCGGAATCTAAACCCTTTTTTGAAAATATTGGAGGTGAGGTTTAAAATAGTCATCAGATGGAATTAGTTTAAAATAAATATTTAAGTTTAACTAAGTATGTTTGAAAAAGCATCTATGACGTTTTAAAATTCGGCAGCACCTCCTTTGTAAATTTTGAATAAAACACGATACAAGCACAAAATATAAAAAGCATCCCAACGGGAGCTAGCTTCCACGCCCAAACGGCGGAGCAACCACGCAGAAATATATGACGCCCAATGGCGAAGAAAGGAAAAGCGAAACAAAACCAACAAGTATAAAAGAGTCGACTCCAACGAGTGCGACACCCACAACACACAACTCTAAGTCTCGCTTCTAAGTCCATAATATACAAGTTCTAAGTCGATGGAGTTTCACTAGATACAAGAATATATAAATATACAAGTGTAGGTACAACCAACAGTAGTCCACCTACCAGAGCAATCACCGAGAAGAAGGGTGTGACGCAATCCGCCGATAATCCGAGCGGTAACCTGCAAGAAACTGTGGCACAATGGAGGTGAGTTGCCAACTCAGTGAATAAAAGTATATCACAAGGTAGAAATCGAAATGTATAACGATACCTAGGTCATAAGTATAGTACTATCATATCCTGTACCAATATATATATATATATATATATATATATATATATATATATATATATATATATATGTATGTATGTATCATAAACGCAACTCTATCCATCACATGAACCCAAAATAGAATATATCATATGCAAATGACCTGCATCTAGGTATAACCCATAAGTAGCCGAAAATACATATGTAAAACCTCTTCTTTAAAATAGTCGCGGAATACATATGTCACGGCATAAAAGCAGACGTGATATAATGAAGTATAATAGGTATCTTATTTAAGATATGTGTCTTGCTAATTTTAGTAAAGAGTGTTAAAAGGTTTACGGTTTAAAAGATCCCAGTGTTATACTAGACACGTCAAAATAATGAGGCTATAACTCGATTTTGAATTCCTTTTTATATGCAATAACCCGTAAAAAGGTATGCATGTACTGTCCCCCGGATCAGTCCTGATTGGCTACAATAACTCATAACATAACTGTATACCTCAATGATAGCAACATATCAACATCTGGATGTCCAGCATCGACACCCGAAATCAAAAGTCCCTCGTGTCCATCACCGACACGCAAATCCTCAAATCTCTCGTGTCCATCACCGACACACAAATGTAGATATCGTCGACACTATCTCAACAGATGGTCGCCACCCGATATCCTTGGCATCGGTCAGTATCTCCTGAATATCTGTCGTGCCCAATCTATCCCTGGTCAGTATCCCATGGATATCTGCCGTGCTCTTCTCTATCTTCAGTATCGAGTGTCCTCGCTAGGCTCCCTTCTCTAATGCAGCTTTCCTGCCCCTCGGTCTCGACCGGGTCCACCATGTATCCGACTGTATACTCCTCCACTCAGCCCAGATAAGTAGTAAGTCCGTAACCGTATATCTCCCCCACTCGGTTTGGAATAAAAACAATCAGAAAATATCAAGCTCGTGGTGGATGTCAACTCATCGTATCCAGAAATATCAAGCAAAGAATAAGGTACTTGCATAGATCATTCTGATGATATATTATATATATACATATATAACAGCATCCCATACCACTGATATATATATCATAGAAGGTAAAACATCATGAAAACGCATAAGAATCGAAGACGAATACCCATGGTACTAGTATTCACAAAACTCAACAGATACTAAAGGTACAGTATGTAAATAAAGTCATACATACAACAAACGTAATAGTTCTACTGTGTCAAGGAAATACTAATGGTTTGTAGTGTAGCATACGCGTCTGTGCTCGTGCAGTATGGCAATCATTAGTATTTGTGCAAATGTTCTATAAGTGTATAAAGCAGAAAATAATTCTACCCATATCCGTATTATATAATAAAAATCAGATTTTCTGGATATAGGGAATCAATATGCCTTGTATCAGCATTACATACGCATCACATGGTATAGCGGTCCTACAGTGGCATGGCAGTACCAATGAGGTGTAGTGTAACATATGCATCTGTGCTCGTGCAACATAATACTCATTGGTAATTGTGCAGTGTTCTATTAGTGTACTCATATAACATACACGTAAATCATCGATAAGTGTATCGCAAACATGTAAAGTAATTCTAAGCGTTTAGCGTAAATATTAAATATAACTACTTGCTATGAGCTATACCGTTATTTTTGAAAATGGAACGAAACGTTGGTTTTGAAATAAGGAAGCCGCCTTAAGTTAAAAATAGATATTCATTTTTAAATTAGCATCGCATCCTTGTCATTTATCAATTAAAAGGGAAACGAATCGTTAGTTTTTAAAAGAGTATAGCTCACTCGAATATAACCTTCTAAATTAGAATAATTCAAGATTACACAAATCTATAAGAAACTTGGCCGTATTCGGCACTCCATCCACATTATCACAAGTATGGCTTGATCTCTCGTACAAATCCACCAAACCATATACATATCGTACGGATCTATCATCACGTATGTATGTCACCAAAACTATGTATAAAACTATATGCACATGAATAACATACTAGATGCAAAATAATGCCAATACCATTAACTTAAATTACACTAAGAACTAACTAGATAGCATAATTATCCTAGTTATATGGAGTGCTATACGCTATCCATCCGACTTCTCCCGTAAATGTAAATCTACTCACCAACCTGTCAAACTCGTCGAAATCCACAATCGCTTTTCCTCGCCTCGATGCCTTCAGCGTCTCCGCTAATACTCCTTCAAATGTAAGAACGCGCTCTTCAATAACATTATCTTACTGGCAAAATGTAGCGAGAAAAATACAATGCTCGGATGCATATTGTTTGAAAATGTTAGCTCAGAAAACGGCAGTTTTTTGGGCTCTCTTCGAAAAATCACCAGAAATTATAAACACAATGTTTAGAGTGAAAATAAAATTATACACATTGTTAAAGGAGTTAAATTTGATACCCCAAAATATCTTTTCCAATTTTTATGTATAGGACATGAAATAAAATGCAAAATTAAAACATGTTTCTGGATAATCTGCAGAAACCAGAAAACAACCTTCACTAAAATTTGATATCTCTAGATTTTATAAATAGAATAAGAAAAATGAAAATTTTATAGATATATACACAAAATTATCTACAACCTACAATTTTCATATTCTCCAAATTGTTAACAGAAAAATTAAGAAAATCGTTACAATTTGAGTGAAAAATAGCCACTATAAATAAAATTTCCAGTTTGGAAACCCTTTCTTTAAAAATTCGTGTAAAATTTATTTTATAGTAAAACTTAACCAAATATTTTTGGCTAAATGATATGGCAATTATCTACAACTTTTTAGTTTTATCTATTAGCTAATTATCAATAGAGAGTCATCAAAAAAATTCAAAACCCTTAACATGTCACTGATATTCAGCCAGCAAGTAAAACTTACTATTACTTCAAAATTTAAAAGCAAGATGATATTTATCTATATGGAATGAGAACAAAGAAATTCCAATCTCATAAAGTGTAGGCTTGATTCATTTTGAATTGGTGTTGGCCTTAGCTTGATGATATACTCAAATTTGATGAAGAGACCATGGTTTTTTCTCTTTTGGTTTGGTGAATACTTGGAATTTTTGGTGTTGGAGTTTGAAAGAATGTGTTTGTTCAGTTTGGAAAGCTCAAGAATAACCTAAGGTTGAATAAGAATAAGGTGGAGGTGTTATGGTCGAGGGAGGAGGTGGAGGGAGGAGAGCATGGGTGAGGGTATACTAGAGGTGAAGGTTTTATCCTAGGCTAACATATACCCAACCATAAAAAGAAATACAAATACAATAATTCTTTTTAAATAAGTGGTCTCATTTTAAAACTCAATACATTTTGTAAATAATTACCCCTTGCACATAAATACCTTTATGTTATCACAAATCTAAACTCTTTATTTTAAATGAATAAAAATACTTATCATAATACTTTAAATATCATTATCTAAATGTAAAATATCATGTCATGTTAAAATATCATTTTTATGATATCACCCCTTTTTCTCCATTTTTACCAAAATAACTACATTTTTGCGGATATAAATCCGATACCAAAACTCATATGCGATATCATTTTTGTAAACTCATTATCTTCATATTTAAAATTATAAATTAATAGTTATAATTTTTCAAAATGTTACAGGTCGATACGTTATTGAGAATTCCATCAGCGGGAGGGCCCATTTGGCAAGCCTTCCCATCAAAATGGCCTTTGACATCAGATATTTGAGAGGATCCACATTTGATATGGGGTGGACCTCATGCGCCAAGACGTAGTATCTGAGCTTCGTTATTGAGAAGATCAACGCCAGGTATTGTATAAGATAAGGGGTTTTCCTTAGCTAGGGCGGCTACTACCAGCGGATTTTGCAGGTATTGTTTGATTTCGTTTGGTGCGTTTTGGCACTACTGATCCTAGACGAACGAGATCCCCTTCTTCATCAGATGGTTATAGGGACGGCATTTTCCGGAGATGTTAGCTATGAACCGCCGGATATACGCGAGCTTTCCTTGGAGAGACCGCAATTGTCTAAGGGTTCTTGGCGAGGGCATTTCCATAATCTCCTTAATTTTCAAGGGATCAATTCTGATACCTCGGTGGCGTATGATGAAGTCTAGGAATTTTCCTGAGGAGACTCCAAACGCGCATTTTAGAGGGTTCATTTTCAGATTATACTTCCGAAGACGTTGGAACACAATTTTTAGGTGTTCCCAATGCTCCTCATGAGATTTTCTCTTTACCACAAGGTCTTCGATACAGTATTCGACGATCTCGTCTATGAGGTCATCGAATATCTTCGTCATGGCTCCTTGTTATGTAGCTCCGGCATTTTTCAAACCGAAAGGCATCACCTTATAGCAGAATATGCCTAATGGTGTCCGGAAGGCGGTATGCTTATGGTCTTCAGGATCCATCTTCAGCTGGTTGTATCCTGAAGATCCATCCATGAAAGAAAAAACTTCATGGGTGGACGTGTTATCGATCATCAACTCGGTAACAGGTGCTGGGAAGTCATCTTTTGGGCACGTTTTGTTGAGGTTTCGAAAGTCCACGCAAATGTGAACTGTCCTATTTTTCTTCCTCACCGGAACGATATTAGCGATCAAGTTGGGATATTGAACTTCTTGGATAAAACCAGAGTCGATTAATTTCTTGACTTCGGCGTTGATACTCATCTCAAGTTCGAGCTGCATTCTTCTTGGCGCCTGTTTGACCGGTTTTATGTCTTGCGATATGGAAAGTTTATGTACCGCCACTTCTGGATTTAAACCCGGCATTTCAGAGTAGTTCTAGGCGAAACAGCCTTTGTACTGCATAAGCAAGTCTTTCAGTATGGCTACTTGTTTTTCAGATAGTAGCTCACTGACAAATGGCGGTCTCGAATCATCCACTGTTCCTAAGTCGATTTTCCTTAGATTTTCCGCCATGGTATGTATTCCATCCTCTTGCTCTTTTGGCACTGGTGGAAATTCTGAGATCTCATCATCATCATCTTCATTTGTGAAGCATCTGAAGATGTCAATCATAACCATGTCCTCTCCCTCTTTTGAGAGAGTTACCATATGACAGGTATGAGTCCACTTCCATTTTCGCTGTCGAGCTTGTCCTATCCTGACGGTATAGGTCTTCTTTGGCTCGTGCTTTTGTGGCGGGTTTATCCTTTAGATGTCGGATAGCATAAACCTGCCTTATTGATATTGGTCCTCGAGGCAGTTCTTGAATGTGAAGTGATCCTCAAGGGGATGATCTGTTGCTTTGTGATAGGAGCAATAGTTCGAATGGTGGACCTCATTTATCTGTTCGGGGTGTTGAGACTCCGGAAGCGTCATCATTTGGTGCTTCATGACAAGGTTGAATATTTTCCCTGTCTTGTCTCGAGGAAACGAGTATTTCCGACCCATTTTCTTCATAAAGGATGGACACCAACAGATCTTTTCTCGATTAAACGGCGTCTTGAACTTGCTTTGTTGTCCTTGAACGTTGTTTTCGTTCTTCGCCATATTTTTAACTCTACTTCGGAATTTTCCTTTTTCACGAATGTACTCAGCGGGCTGTGGATGAAGAGCATTATGGTCCACTTCTTCCATTGATTGCTGACTGAGACGCTACATCTTGGCCTTTTCATACATATCTATTTTGCGGCCGTGGTTGTCCCGGCTCGTTTGACAAGCTTCTTTTATCATCTTGTCAATTTACTCTTCGAGCGACGGACTTAACGTTCTCAGGACGGGATCTTGCTTCGATTTTACATCATGGCTGTTTAGAAGAGCGCTTTCTTCTTCACTCGAGCTATTTATGACGCGGCAACTATAAATTTTCTCCTGTTTCTTGGATCGAACATATCCCAGCCTAGTTGTTTCTATCTTCCCGTTGGACTTCTTTTGTTGAGTCCTGGGAATATCCCAAATCTTTTTGTAAACTTAGACTTGCTGAACGGTCTGTTCGAGAGGTACACCTTGGCGCTTCAACAGTTTTTTAATCCCTCCGCATAATATCTTAGTATACAGATGGACCGGAACTTGTCAAGGGCGGGATTAGCCCCATGCCTGACTTCTTTTTCCACCTTGGTCTCCGTAGATTTGTAGAAGAGGATCGCCTTTTCACCTCTTCGTCTAGGAGGCACGTAGAAAGTTTGCAGTTCTTACACGCTGTATGTATTGAGCATGTCAAATTCCCTGTAAATTCTAAGTGGAGGCATTATAATTTGTAGACTCTGAATCGCTTCGGCAAGAGTCTGGGTCGACGGGCATATGGAGAACACTGCATTGGTCCCGTCCTCAGAGTCGCTTCTAAAGACCAAGATAGGGGTCGATGGCCTTGGTTTATTGTTTTCCCTTTGAGGTTGCCCCGAGTAGACTATTTGTTCGTCTTCCTCGATATCTCTCCCAAAGATTGGGATGGTGGCCGCGGATTTTTTCTTGTGGCATCTTTCAGTATCTTCGAAATCCAGCAAAAAGTACTTCGCATCTTCGTATTTTCGCACTTCATTCACCGAGAACGGATTGAGTTCTCCTATTATGGTATACTTCGAGCCATTCTTGAAACACTTCATACACTGATGTTGTGTGGAAGGGATGATATTGTACTCGTGCAATCAGGGCCTGCCGAGTAGGGCGTTGTAGCATGTTTTGACGTCAATGATATGAAATTTGATATCAGTGACGAGTAGCCCGGAGCGTAGCGTTAGTATTACGGACCCAAGTGTCCGTGATGACTGTGAGTCAAATCCATAATGGCAATTTTATCTCGGGCATGGTGTTAAACATTCATACATATTTCTTTCAGCACCCTGACGTTGAAAGGATTTACGGAGGATCCGTTGTCGATAAGGATTTTCCCTATCTTGATGTCGTAGAAATACCCGGTGACATATAGTGGTTGATTATGTTCGCACGTACCGACAAGTAGATCTTCATCGCTGAATGTAATATCAGCCGTGTGGATCTCTGCCAGTTCATCTTTCATCTTCTCTTCTGCGAAGAATGTGGCTTTTGTAAGGCCTTGATCAGAGAATCTCGTCCCTCTTTGGACAGGAGGAGAACATCCAGTATGCTCAGTTGTGAGGGTATTTTCCGCAAATGTGCAAGAACATTGTAGTCCACCTTGTTTTCCTAGGCGGGTCCTTTACGGCGAGTTCTTTGATTGCTTCTTCATCAAGGGCAATTTCCTCGGGCATCTTCCCTTTCCCTTTGTCTTTTTTGTTAAAACCTTTATTTGCAGTCTGAGGTTCTTCTCAGGTTGTGTACGGTTACGTAGCTGAATATTTTCGCAATTTTTCTCCTCCTTCTCTTTTCCCAAGACGGGGTCTTCAAAGAGAGGGTTGAGGGGCACTAGGTTTTTCCCCTTCCAAACTGATACCAACCATATGACAGTTGCTAGTTGTTTCTTTATGCATGTTCATCCAGTCACCCTCATGTTGATGAGCACGATCTTCGCGCTTCTCTTTCTTGAAGTGTTTTCGATGGGAAACATATCCTTGCCACTACTTCTTGAAGGCATTGCACTCCTCAGTAGGGTGGGCGACCCTTCTGTGATATAGGCAGTATTTTGGATGTGATTCTCCTCCGTCGAAGTATGGGACCCCGAGAGTGTACTGTTCCCCTCCGAACGGTGGCCGAGACGTGGAGGCGTCTCGCCTGAGGTTCGGGGCAGATGCTATTTGGTTTTATCTGTCCACCTCTCCGAAGATGCCAAGTTGATTTATGGCACCGTGTATCGGAGGTTTAGACAGATGCGGCCGATGTAGCAGACTTCGTCAGATTCCCCCTCATTTGAGGGGTTTTTGATTGTGGGGACGCTCTTCCCTGCAGGCGCAAGCCCCTGCAGTTAATTACGCTACCGCATCGTAGTAACCACTTTCTCCTTCTCCAGAATTTCACTTCATGTCGTGTATGTTTGTTTTGTTTGTGGTTGCCCGTGGATTGTATACGGAGACTGAGTAATGCCGTCGCCCGTAGGACATGGATTAGTCCAAATCCGTATTTACTTAGATTTGGGTTTGGTGTTTTGGTTTAAGGATGCGTTAGCCGTATTTAGGCTAAGATCAACTTAAACGTTCGTTAAGAATACGTTAGTCCTGTTTGAGGCTAAGATCAACTTAACGGGATCGTCTAGATCCATTTCCAGTTTGAGGACGTATTGGTCCATTTAATATATGGCTGTCGGGGACCCGTCACCTCTCTGACGACGTTGAAGGATTACAACGACATGTGTCAGAGGAGTTCGGAGATGTACCCTTGAACCAAAATCGATTTGGAGTTTTATAGTCCATTTAAATGTTTAAGGATACGTTAGCCGTGTTTGGGGCTAAGATCAACTTAAACGAGACCGTTTAGATCCGGCAAAAGAGCATTTGGAGGCTCTATTGTTCCAGTTTAGGGACGTAGTGGTCCATGTTCCAGTTTAGGGACATGGTGGTCCATTATTAGTTTAAGGACGTCTCGGTCCACTATTAGTTTAAGGACGTCTCGGTCCGATATTAGTTTAAGGACGTCTCGGTCCGATATTAGTTTAAGGACGTCTCGGTCCGATATTTGTTTAAGGACGTCTCGGTCCACGAGTTTAAGAACCCCGCGGTCCTGTTTGATGTGTGGTCGTCGGGACCCGCCACCTCTCTGACGTCGTTGAGGGATTACAACGACAGGCGTCAGAGGAGTTCGGAGATGTACCCTCGAACCAGATATAAATTGATTTAAGAGAGAGCTGCGCTCAGTCAATTTAATTTGAGAACTTACGGCCATGATTGGACTAAGTCCAGTTGAAGAATGTTCAACGTTTTTATTTATCTTTGGCCTATTAGGCTTGTGCTAGGGCTTTGCCCCTGCTAGGCCTTTTTTATTTGGGCTCTGTCCCTTTGTAAATGATGCAGAGCATCTGTTTTGGTTTGGGCTCTGCCCTTTTTAAAATAATGCATTGCATTTTATTAGGCCTGTTAGGCCTTCTTTAATTGGGCTTGGCCTTTTTGTAAGCAATGCGGTGCACTAATTATTTGACAGTGGCTTGTCAGGCGCTTTGCGCCAAATAATGAGCGCAAGCGCTCGTGGAAGCGACACGTGTCGCACTCCGGTGAATGCAAGCGCAGTGCGCTGTGTCAGTGTGCTGCGCTGTTGCGCTGTTGACACATGGCGCTCCCTGGTGGCTTGCGCCAACAAAGGAGCGCAACAGTGCAATTTTTCAAATGCAAAGCACTGTTTTAAATTTTGATCGATTTTAAATCAAAGAAAACAAGTTTTTTCTTGTTTTCAAAGAACCAATGGTTAATAAGAAAGTGCAAAGCACTATTATTTTTTTTTTGTTTATTTAAGATTATTGATCTTGCTCTTAGATCAATAATCTGTTCATAAGAGAATTTTCTCTTCTTCCTAAAGGTTTTTACCTTTTCTTCTTTTGGAGTTTCTTCAGAGTTTTCTCTGTTTGAGGTTCTTGATTCTTCACCAAAAAAAAATGTTGATGCCTTTGAATTGAGGTCTAGGGTCCTTTTTATAGTGTCCATAAATTAGTTAAATTTGTTAAAGAGATCTTTCTCTGAGTGATTTGGGGAATTTTCCCCACCGTTGGATCTTTGATCCAAGGGCTTCTGTTTTACAGAAGAAAATCTTTTTGTTTCAACAAGAACAGAAAGATTTCTTAGAATTTTAATTTTGTTTGGCGCAAATGCTCCAGAGCGTGACACGTGTCACACAGCGCACAGCGCAGCGCCGCGCAAATGCGTTTGCGCATCTGCGCTGACACGTGTCGCGCAGCGCACAGCGCAGGGCAGCTGCGCTTGCGCACCTGCGCTGACACGTGTCGCGCAGCGCACCGCGCAGCTCCGCTGCGCTTGCGCAACTGCGCTGACACGTGTCGCGCAGCGCAGCACTTTGCGCCAAAGCGACTGCGCTGACACGTGTCGCGCAGCGCAGCGCTTGCGCAACTGAAGCTTTGTTGCTATTTTTGTTTTTTTAATAGAGCTTTGCTCTGATTGGGTGATCTGCCTTGGGCGTTGCGCTGCCGTATCAGCTTTTGACACGCGGCGCGTTACGCGCAGCGCAAAGAATTTGAAGCGCTGCTTCATTTACTAAAGTTTAAATTTTCAAAGTAGAGCTTTGCTCTGATTGGGGGAAGATGAAGTGTTGCTTCATCTCCCGCCTTGGGATTTGAATAGAGTTTTGCTCTGATTGGGGTAAACAAATGCCCCCCCACCGTTGCGCTTGCGTAGCCCCAAACGCGAGCGCAACGGTGGCAGAATTCCCACCGCTGCGGCAACTTTTGGAAGTTGAAGAGGTATTTGATGCCTATAAATAGGACCTTTGGTCCCCCCACGGATGCTTATCATCTTTAAGATTTTTATTTTCAAAAAACTTCAGAGCTTTGCTCTTATTTAAGAACTTTTAGAGCCCTGCTCTTGTTTCTTTTTAAGAACTTTCAAAGTTCAGAACCCGGCACCCTTTTAGGTAAAATTTTAAATTAAATCAAATTAAGTTTAAATAACAGAGCCTTGCTCTCATAGATCTTTTGATCTAAAGAAAATCCTTTTGGGGTTTCACCAAATAGAGCTTTGCTCTCAGGAATCTGTTTCAGGGTTTCTCAACCCATGAACAGAAACTTGCATCTTTGGCAAAACATAGATCCCTTTAAAAGAACTCTTAAGTGTGTTTCATTGATCTTAGAGTTTGAAGATGGCATTTTATTCCTCATTATATCGTTTTGCTTAATCAGTCTTTCTGATAATTCTGTTGATCCTCTTTCACAGGAACAATGGACGCCCACATGTATGCTCTTAACGAGATCATCTCTTACGGGGACATCCGCCGACTTGGCCGCTCTCAAAATCGAGAGTTCACAAATGAGGAGTGTGCTGAAATAATGAGTCGCTTCGACGCGTACAATGGTCCACTGCTTTCCCGACGTTCCTCCCTCCTTAAGCTTATCATGGGAGCCATCTGGGAAGCGCTTCCCTTCTTCTGTTCCGGCGTGCCACTTAGGGCGTTGGATGCTGCTGAGGACAAGGTGCACTCGGTGTACCTGTTGAACTTTATCTCGAAGAGACGGCGAGACAGTCTTATCGATCTCTTGCACGAGGTCTTTCAACAGTCCGCCATACTCGCTGCTTATCGGAGGGTGGAAGACATCAGGGGGGACCCTGACGCTTGTGCTCGCGAAAGAAAGCATACTAGGATGGTCCGCGAGGCCTGGAAAGTCATAGATAGAGTAGCTTTTGAGTTCCTCAATCCATGCCCTGGGTTCGAGGTTATTCCCTTGTAAGAATGTTTTTCATTTATTGCTTTTATGATTGTAAGAACTTCTGGCGATATTAATGAAAATTTTTGTTTTTCCTAGCCTGTCTTATCTTTTGTTCTGAATCTTTTGCATGAATGAATGTGTCTCGAACGCTTGATCAAATGTAGATCAGATGCTCTTTCCGTCGCTTTCTTCTTTCTTTTATTCTCGGTATGCTGTGTTAATAAACAAGGTCGATAGATAACAGAGTAAGCCTCTAGATTTCTCCAAGGGATAGCGATGGCTTAGGCCGCAGGTTCATATCTGCTGCCTAAGACTTTTCAACTCTATAAGCCGTGAGGGTTTCATAGAGATTTTTCTCCCTACGGATCGAGAGGATCTCGTAGGTGGGGTTTTTCTCCTTAGGAATCGTGAGGATTCCTAAGTGTGGTTTTCTCTTATAAGTCGTAAGGATCCTATAAGAGAATTTTTCCCTCTTACGAGTCGAAAGGGCCCGTAAGCGGTTGTTTCCCTCCTTGTCGAAACTCGACTTTGGAGAGGAGACCCATGAATAGTATGCAAGAGATCTTTTTGGATCGACTTGCAGGGTCCCATTGTTCAGGAAGTAAGTTTTTTAGTCCTTGCTGTCTGAGGCTTCATCTTGCAAGTTGAGACGAATCGGGAATTTTCCCGCGGAGACACTGGTTTCTCTGCAAGCCGACGCGAATCAGGAGGCTCTCGTCAAGGAGTGTTTGTATCCGTGAGTCGAGGAATTTGCTAGGGATTATTTGTTTCCCTAGCGCCAAGGATTATTTGTTTCCTTGGGGTTTGAAACGAGTCGAGAATTTCCCACGGAGGCACTGGTGGCTCTGCGAGTCGACGCGGATCAGGAAGCTCTCATCAAGGAGTGTTTGTATCCGTGAGTCGAGGAATTTGCTAAGGATTATTTGTTTCCCTAGCGCCAAGGATTATTTGTTTCCTTGGGGTTTGAAACGAGTCGAGAATTTCCCACGGAGGCACTGGTGGCTCTGCGAGTCGACGCGGATCAGGAAGCTCTCGTCAAGGAGTGTTTGTATCCGTGAGTCGAGGAATTTGCTAAGGATTATTTGTTTCCCTAGCGCCAAGGATTATTTGTTTCCTTGGGGTTTGAAACAAGTCGAGAATTTTCCACGGAGGCACTGGTGGCTCTGCGAGTCGACGCGGATCAGGAGGTTCTCGTCAAGGAGTGTTTGTATCCGTGAGTCGAGGAATTTGCTAGGGATTATTTGTTTCCCTAGCGCCAAGGATTATTTGTTTCCTTGGGGTTGAAACGAGTCGAGAATTTCCCACGGAGGCACTGGTGGCATTGCGAGTCGACGCGGATCAGGAGGCTCTCGTCAAGGAGTGTTTGTATTCGTGAGTCGAGGAATTTGCTGAAGACACTGGTTTCTTCGGAATTGGACTGAACCGTCGAGATTTGGCCTCGTCTTCTGGCGGAGCCTGTTGGGAATGTATGGTTCCCTCTTTGTTTACGCCCTTGGATTGTATACAGGGATCGATGTGATCTTAACTGTAGGGCCAAAGTTTTATCATCATTTTTTTTTGTTTTATCTCCGCAATGCTCTATCATTTCAGCTTTTATATCGCGAAGGTCGCGATTGCCCAATCATTTCGGTTATTTTTCGCGGTGCCCAATCATTTCGGCTATTTATTTTATTTTTACTCGCTGCTTTTTATTGCGAGTTGCCCAATCATTTCGGCTATTTTGCATGCATACATTTTTACTTGCTGCTTTTTATTGCAAGTTGCCCTATCATTTCGGCTATTCCGTATGCATGTGTCGCCTACTGGCTTTCCGCCGTAAACCTGGAATTAGATACCGATTTCGGCATCAGCACCGCTACAACTGGGATATTGCTAGGAGCGAATCATCATTTGCCTCCGTCGATGTCGAACAAAGGTGGCTTAGCGAACAGGGTTAAGGCGCTGTCGACTAAAGCTTTTAACTTCATGAGCCGTAAGGGTCTCACAAAGGTATTTCTCCCTACAAGTCATGAGGATCTTGTAGGCGTATTTTCTCCTTAGGAATCGTGAGGATTCCTAAGTGCATGTTCCTCTGTAAGTCGTAAGGATCCTACAGGAGGGTTTTCTCCTTGTAAATCGAGAGGATTTACAAGGGTCGTTCACCATACAAACATATCTCCAATCACGGATGAAACTTGGTTAGGGGAATGTTTATTCGCGCCCG
The DNA here is from genome assembly GCA_030015575.1 of Agapanthus africanus. Lineage (NCBI taxonomy): Eukaryota > Viridiplantae > Streptophyta > Magnoliopsida > Asparagales > Amaryllidaceae > Agapanthus > Agapanthus africanus. The sequence continues at coordinate 885,818,592 of JASDDO010000019.1, read as the reverse complement.
TGGATTATATACAAGGGTCAGTATTGAACTACTTGTAGGGCAATATCGAAGGTTGTGGGGATTGCTTAAGCACAGGTTTAGGTCTCTGTAACTTAAGACTTTCAAATCCTATGAGCCGTGAGGGTCCCATAAGAGAGTTCTCCTTACGAGTCGTGAGGATTTCGCAAGTGTATTTTCTCCTTAGGAATCGTGGGGATCCTTAAGTGTGTTGCTCCTTTGTGAGTCGTAAGGATCTCACGCGGATGGTTTCTCCTTACAAGGTCGAGAGGACCTTGTAAGTGTCCTTTAACGAGGTTGCGCCCTTTCGGGTTTTCACAAACACTCGCCGGTAGTCCTGCTGTTTTTACTCACGGAGCCCTTTCGGGTTTTCATCCGTGCCTTTTTTGCTTATGGACATACCGTTTTTTTTTTATTTTATTTTTATATGTTTTTTTTTATATCTCGTCAGCCTAAAAGATGCTGCGGTAGTAGTTTAAAGACGTTTCGGTCTGCTATTAGTTTAAGGACATTTCGGTCCGTCATTGAGAAGGCTGGCTACTGCTTATAAAGCTTGAGCTTAGGAAGATAGCGAGCGGACATAGTCGTCGTCATCTATCATTGACCTAGGCTGTGACTCATTAAGCGTAGTATTTCTTTAGGAAGCGACCGTTTATCGGCCTGAAAGGCCTTTCACCGTGCATATCCATGAGTAGATAGGCCCCACCCTGGTAGACCTTATCTATGATGTACGGGCCTTCATAGTTTGGCTCGAATTTTCCCCGCTTGGCGCGATTGGGGATCATAGGCCTTTTGACCACTAGCACGAGTTCGCCTTGGCAGAATGTCCTCGGTCGGGTCAATCTTTCATATAAGCGCGTCATCTTTGCTTTATAAGCTTCCAGATTTTGCTGTGCTATGAGCCGGGTTTCATCAAGGGCGTCAAGTTCCTCAAGCCGAAGGTGAGCATTTTCTTCGTCCGTCAGCTCGTAGTGGACTGCCACTCGTAGAGAGGGTAATTCTATCTCGAGAGAGAGTACTGCTTCTGTACCGAATACCAACGCATATGGCGTTGCGTTCGTGGCCGTTTTAAACGTAGTTCGATACGCCCAGAGAGCTTCTTGCAGTCTTTCGTGCCAGTCTTTCTTATTTCGTGACACCGTTTTCTTCATGATCTTCGTCAAGGTCTTGTTGAAGGCCTCAGCTAGACCGTTAGCTCAAGGATTATAAACCAAGGAATATCTCCAGTCTATATTGTGCTGCTGCGCAAAGAGACTGATCTTGTGGCTTCTGTAAGCTGGCCCGTTATCGGAGATGATCCGTCGCGGAGTTCCAAACCGATATATGACATGCGTCTTGAAGAAATGGAGGATATTCTCCGTCTTAACTTCTCTTAACGGTACTGCTTCTGCCCATTTAGAGAAGTAGTCAGTTGTCGCCAGGATGAAACGATGTCCCCTAGACGATGCTGGTTCGATAGGGCCGACTATGTCAGTTCCCCACATCTCGAACGGCCAGCTAGCCACCGTTGGATGTAATGGATTTGGATGCTGATGGATGAAATCCCCATGAATTTGACATGAGTGACACTGCTTCGCATATTCGAGGCAGTCCTGAATCATCGTGGGCCAGTAGTAGCCCATCCGTTTTATCTTCAACTTCATCTTTGGGCCCGCTTGGTGAGAACCGCAGAGTCCGTCATGAACTTCCTGGACGACCCTTTTCGCTTCGTCGGGTCCTAAGCATCTCAGCCACAGAGAATCAAATGACCTCTTGTATAGAGTATCATTGACGAAGGCGAAAGACAGAGCTCGTTTCATGAGCTGATGTCTTGTGGACGCTTCTTCAGGCATTCGGTGGGACTTGAAGTAATCTATGAAGACTTCTCTCCAATCCTCGGTATTTTCCCAATCTTTTACTTGCAGGGTTGTCTGCTCGCTCGCTCCCTTTTCTTCGGATGATTCCGGAGATATTTCTGCTGGGGCAAGCACTCGACGGCTTTGTACCACGATTCTAACATCATCGAGGTTCTCGTCAGCCAGTTCTTTAGCAAGTTTGGCCAACGCGTCTGCTTTGTTGTTTTCCGCGCGCGGTATGCTTTCCAAAGTATAAGAGGGAATTTGGGTCAACAATTGTTGCACCTTTCCACCGTACTTCACCAACTTCGGTTTGCACATTTGGTAGTCGCCGTTTACTTGACTAACGACCAGCTGGGAGTCTCCGTATATGAGGAGGTTTTCAATTCCCATGTCGATGGCGATCTCGAGGCCTGCTATCAAAGCTTCATATTCGGCTTCATTGTTTGTCCTCGGCTCCGTCAGGGAGAAAGCAAAGCGCATTATCCCTCCTTGTGGAGTTACAAAGATGAGTCCTACCCCCGATTTGATTATAGGGGTACTTTGTTTGCGCTTCTTCACGGAAGATGCTCCGTCGAAATAAATCTCCCATCGGGTATTATCACCGTCGATCGCATCAAACGCATGTTCGTCTGGAAGATCGCAGTTTAAAGGAGAGTCGGTCGGTATCGGATGCTCAGCGAGGAAGTCGGCGATGGCCTGGCCTTTCACTGCCTTGAGAGGTTGATATGTTATCGAGAACTCCATCAAGAGCAGGGCCCATTTAGCGAGTCGTCCCGTCAATATGGCCTTCGACATCAAGTATTTAAGGGGGTCCACCTTTGAAATGAGACGGACCTCGTGCGCCAACGCATAGTGCCTGAGCTTTGTTATCGCGAAGATCAACGCAGGCAGTGTTTTTCAATGGGAGAGTAGTTGCTTTCTGCCCCCAGCAGAACTCGACTTAAGTAGTAGAGTGCTCTTTCTTTCCCTTGATCGTTCTCTTGTGCCCATAATGCGCCTAAGGAACCTTCGAGGGCGGTTGTATAAAGAATGAGGGGTTTTCCCTTGACCGGAGCAGCCAACACCAGCGGGTTCTGCAGGTATTGCTTGATCTCGTCTAGCGCGCTTTGACATTTTTGGTCCCAGACGAACGGGGTTCCCTTCTTCATCAGGTGGCTATAAGGACGGCACTTGCCTGAAAGGTTGGCTATAAATCGTCGTATATACGCAAGCTTTCCTTGGAGAGACCGCAGCTGTTTGAGAGTCCTTGGTGGAGGCATTCCCATGATCGCCATGATCTTTGACGGATCTATCTCGATACCCCGGTGTCGGACGATGAATCCCAAGAATTTGCCCGAGGAAACTCCGAATGCACATTTGAGAGGGTTCATCTTCAAGTTGTATTGCCGAAGGCGTTGAAATACGGTCTTCAAATGCTCGAGATGTTCCTCGTATGATTTGCTTTTAACCACGAGGTCGTCGATATAGCATTCGACGATTTCGTGTATAAGGTCATCGAAGATCTTCGTCATGGCCCTTTGGTAGGTGGCACCGGCATTCTTTAAACCGAAGGGCATCACCTTGTAGCAGAATATACCCAAAGGAGTCCTGAAGACGGTGTGCTTCTGGTCTTCAGGATGCATCTTTATCTGGTTATACCCCGATGAGCCGTCCATGAAGGAGAAAACCTCATGAGTGGACATATTGTCTATCATCAGTTCGGTGACTGGCACTAGGAAATCGTCCTTCGGACAGGCTTTATTGAGATCCCGGAAGTCCACGCATATGCGCACTGTCCCGTTTTTCTTCATTACCGGGACGATGTTGGCGATCTATTCAGGATATTGAACCTCCTGGATAAAGCCAGAGTCGATCAGCTTCTTGACCTCGGCGTTGATACTCATCTCAAGCTCGAGCCGCATTCTTCTCGGCGCCTGTTTGACTGGCTTGACGTCCGGGGATATTGCCAATTTGTGCACAGCAATTTCTGGATCTAGTCCCGGCATTTCGGAATAGTTCCAAGCGAAGCAATCTTTGTGCTGCATAAGCAGGTCTTTTAACGCAGCCACCCTTTCTTCAGATAGCAGCTCACTGACGAACGTCGGCCGTGGATCGTTTGCCGTCCCCAACTCAATTTTCTTGAGGTTATCTGCAGTGGTATGGATTCCATCTTCCAGCTCTTTTGGCGCTGGTGGGAATTCTGAGATTATTTCGTCGTTGCTGTTTTCGAAGCACCAAGGGAGCTCATCTATGTCCTCGGGCTCTTCTTTTAATATTGTAATCATGTGACAGGTGCGAATTCGCTTCCAATCCCAATGTGGAACCGGTTCTTCTTTCGTGGCCTTGGGCTCGTGCTTCTGTGGTGGTGCTACCCTCCAGTTGTCAGACAGAGTGAATTTGCCAAGCTGATACTGATCTTCAACCCAGTTCTTGAAAGTGAAGCAATCTTCAAGAGGATGCCCTATTACCCGATGGTAAGAGCAATAGTTCGGGTGTGAGACTTTGCCCGCTTGTTCGGGGTTTTTGGACTCCGGCAGTGTAAGCATTTGATGTTTTAGAGCAAGATCAAGTATCTTCTTTGTCTTGTCCTGAGGAAACGAGTACGCTCGATCCATTTTCTTCATGAGGGATAGATCAATAACGCTCGACTCCCGTTTGCGTGGCTTCTTAGCCCTGCTTTGTTGCTGTTGAGCGCTTTTTTGGCCTTTCGACTTATTTCTGCTTTTGCGCCGAGCCTTCTTTATAACAGGTTGACAAGGAGCGGCATTTTTATCCTTCACGGCCTGTTGGAGAAGGCGTTGCGTCTTGGCTTTCTCATAGATGACAATTTCGCGGTTATGGTCGTCTCGGACTTTTTGATCCACTTCCCTTATGAGCTTGTCCATTTGTTCTTCGAACGACGGACTGGGCTCTTTTGCATTTGGAACTTTCACTGTCTCAGGATTAGCATCCTCCCATTGAGCATCCGCTTCTTCATCGAAGTCATACATGACATAGCAGCTGTTTAGTAGCTCTCGTTTCTTCGACAGGATGTATCCAAGTCCTCTCGTCTCCATTCTCCCATTAGGCAGTTTGCGTTGAGTCCCGGGAACGTTCCAGATTTTGTCATAGAACTTGGATTTTCGAACGGTCTGCTTGAAGGATATCCCCTGACGTTTCAGCAGCTTTTTCAAACCCTCTGTATAATATCTGGGAAGACGGATAGGCTGAAGCCTGTCGAGCGTAGGATCCGCGCCATGCCAGATTTCTTTTTCCACCTTGGTTTCTTCAGAGCGGTAGAACAGAATTGCTTTCTCGCTTTCTCGCCTGGGAGGGATATAGAACGTTTGCAGCTCTTCTACATTGTAAATATTAAGCGCATCCAGTTCTTTATGGTGTTTAAGCGGCACTATAGCGACTTGTAGACTTTGCTCTTCGTCAGCAGACGTTCGTATTGAAGGTCGAGCAGAGAATACAGCATGGATCTCATCTTCCGAGTCGCTACCAAAGACCAACGTAGGAGTGAACGGTCCTGGCTTGTTGTGTTGGGGCGGACCCGAACAAACTATCTCCTCTTCCTCTTCAGTATCACTGCCGAAGACAGGGATGGTGGCATTAGCTTTGTTCTCCGGCTTATGACACCTCTCCGTGTCTTCGAAATCCGGTAAGAAGTATTTGGCATCTTCATATTTGCGGACCTCGTTCACAGAGAACGGGTTCAGTTCTCCCATCACGGTATACTCGAAACCATCCTTAAAATACTTCATACACTGATGTTGTGTAGAAGGGATGATGTTGTACTCGTGTAACCATGGTCGGCCGAGCAAAGTGTTGTAGCATGTCTTGGCGTCTATGACGTGGAACTTAATGTCCGTGATGAGTAGCCCGAAGCGTAGCGTCAGTATCACAGACCCAAGAGTTCTTGATGACTGGGAATCGAACCCGGAGATGGTGATCTTGTCACGAGCAAGGTGCTGGACGCTCATGCAGATTTCTTTTAACACCCGCACGTTGAGGAGATTAACGGAGGATCCATTGTCGATCAGGATTTTGCCTATCTTAATATCGTGGCAGTATCCTGAGACATAGAGGGGGCGATTGTGTTCGCACGTCCCAAGGAGAAGGTCCTCGTCACCGAAAGTGACATCGGCCGCGTGCACTTCCTCCAATTCATCCTTCATCTTTTCCTCGGACAGGCAAGCTTGGAATTGTTCCGGATCTTGTAGTGCCTTAATCAACGAATCTCTTGCCTCTTTTGATAGCAAAAAGGCGTCAAGAATGCTGAGCTGTGAGGGCAGCTTCCTCAGATGTGCTAAGACGTTGTAATCCACTTTATTCTTCTTCGGCGGGTTGTTGGCGTTTAGCTCTTCCAGAACTTGGTCATCCAAGACGATATCTTCAGAGACCTTTTCTTTCCCTTTATCTTTTCTGCTTGAGGCTCCGAGGTTCTTTTCAGGCAGCGTCCGATTCTGCAGCCGAATATTTTCGCAGACCTTCGGCTCTTCTTCTTTTCCCGAAGTGGACTCTTTAAAGAGGGGGGAAAGTTCCAGCTCCTCATCAGAATCGCTCCCGAATGTAGGCACCTGTGATCCCCCGGCGTTAACCATGCGACAATCACCGGTAGTTCTTTTAAGCTCTTCGGTCGTATTTTTCCGCTCCCGACGAGTTTTGCGCTTCTCCCGTTTAAAGCGTTGTCGATGAGCAACGTATCCTTGCCACCATCTATCGAAAGCTTTGCACTCTTAAGTGGGGTGCGAAACCTTCTGATGATATAAGCAATAGGAGGGGTGCATTTCTATTTCACCAGTGATGTTTCCTTCGGAGGATGGTAGCTTCATGCCTATTGATATGGCCTTAGCAAACCTCTTCCTCATCTTGAATTGGCTTTTGTCGGTAATGGAGGTGTTTTGCTCCAGCGGGATCGTCTCAGCTCTTTCATCAAGTCGCTGGCGCTTGGCCCTTTCAAATATAGCCGTCTCGCGTTCTCGATCAGCCTTACTTTTCAATCGAGCTTCGTTAAGGAACGCGTCAATCATTTCATCTGATAGCTCCAGAATTTTCGGTTCAGGATCTGCCCCCAGCGCTTCGGTACAAGGAGTTTTCTCATCGTCCATGAACGAATGGGAAATCACATAACAGCTCGCCACGCATTCTTCAGATTCATCTGACGAACTTTCTCCATCACCTTCTTCTTGAAAGATATGATTGAGGAACTCTTGGAATGTAATGGGAGTCCGTGCCTTCTGGTTGTATTCCTCCAGCGCGTCAATTTGTTTTTGCAAGTCCGTGCGCTTGTCGCCAGGCTTCACGGGCTTCTTAGATTTCTTCTTCTTCTTTTTCGAAGATTTTGACGGCCGGTTGCGAGTGCTTGAGCCACCACCATCGGTCTTTGGAGTTGGACGTGGTTTCAACATCCCTTCAATGACCTGCAGTTCCAGCGGGTTCTTCCACCTAATCGCTGGGCATGTCTGAAGATCGTTTAGCATCCTCTTTGTCTTGGCTGATAATACAACCTCCCAAGGAGCTTCTTCAACGACGGAGCATGTTGCCCCCGGCATATTCGTCCCCTTAGAGGTATGGGGCTGCGTGGGATTCACTTTTCATTTGTCAGATAACGCGAATTTGCCCTGTCGGTACTGGTTTTCAAGCCAATTTTTGAAAACGTAGCAATCCTCGATCGGATGACCCAGTACTCGATGATAAGGACAGTAGTTGGGCTCGTTGACATCACTTGGTTGCAACGGACGTTTTGGATCCGACAGATTTATGAGTCTGTTGCGCAATTCCAGCTCGAATAACCTTCTCGTTTTATCGCGGGAAAAAGAATAAGGATGCCCTAGCCTCTCCTCAAGGTCTACGTATGGGCGCATATTATTTTGACGCACAACCGGCTTCGAGTTGCTCGGTTGTTATTGAGCATTAGCGACGACGATCGCTTTTCCCTTCCCTTTGTCATTTCGGGAGTCCGGCTTTGGAAGAGGAGGTTTATGGCCCATCTGATCCATCTGTGCTAGCTTGTCAATCAAGGCCTGGAAGGTAGTCGGCTTGAAAAACATCATAAATTGCGAGATGGTTGCTTGTGGATCAAGGGTTCCTACAAACATACCCACTGCGGGAGCTTCTTCAATGCGCTGCTCGCACTTCGACCATAAGTTTCGCCATCGTATAGCGTACTGAACCCACGTCTCGCTTGGCTTTACCCTGGCGTTAATCAGTTCCGTCATCGGGGTACGTTCACTGGCGCTTGCAAAACGCTGAGTAAATAGTAGCTCCATCTCTGCGAAGGTCTTGATAGAGTCGTTCGGGAGTTCAGAGTACCACTCGAACGCCGTATCCGATAAACTTCCAACAAACTGGCAAAGTAAAAGCTTGTCATCACCATCGGTATTGCCGCAGAGTGCCCTGAACTGGGCAACATGCTGGTGAGGATTGCCCGTCCTCTTGTAGACATGGAACTTGGGAATTGTGTAACCGGGTGGGTACTTGATTTGATCGTACCAACTTGGATATGGTCGCCCCGTTTTTACGACCTGGCCGGCTCTTCGGTCGCATGATGAACCCGTATTTGTTGGGCGATGTACTCATCCAAATCAGCTTTGGAGATTGTATCCTCTTTAGCCGTCGACAGAGCTGGTGGAGGATTTGATGTCTCTCCCCTATCGTCTCCAAGGACGATCGGGGGCTCTTCGGTCGGAGGATCTTGTTGTATCATCATCCCTATCATGTCTTGGAAGAGGAGGCCCATACGCTGTATGTTGGCTGCTTGTTCAGCAGCCGCTTTGTCCTTCTTCTCCAATATCCGACGAAGGAATTCGGCGTCGGTTTCTTCCTCTTGGCGTTCATCCGAGGACGTTTCGGGGTTTTCTTTTGGCCCTGTAAGTGCGGCCATAGCGTTCATCATCTCTTGGAGCTTTTGCTGTTGCTCCTGCGCCTTGGTCACTGATCGGGTAAGCGGTCGATGACCCGTAGATATGCGGCTGTCTTCTTTACCAGATGCCACGTAGACGGTATGAACCACAATGCCCCCTGACTTAGGGCGTTTGGGTTCACCACCTCTGATATTTGTCACCGGCGCGGGGGTTTTCTCTGGTCTCCTTCTTTTGTGGGTCGTTGAAGTTGAAGGGGTCGTTGCAGTGGGCACCCTAGCGATCGTTGTCCCTTGCTGTTCAATAGGACGGTCTTTTCCTTTTTGCACCTTCGTCTTCTTTCGTTGACGAGAGTGATCTGGGTTGATCACGGAGTCTTGAACCCTCCGCCAAACTTTATAAATTCTTGAGGACAGCCGTTGAGGGGGCTGTTCTTGTTTCGTTTCCGGAACTTTCTCCGCAGGTGGAGGAGATCTTTTTAGTGTAGCGGTCGGAGAATTCTTACGTACCCTCCTCAGCAGTTCAAAGCTGTTCCCAGTTGGAACAGCAGCGTTGACTTCCACCACCGGAGCTGGTGGAGTTAGCCCTGAGGGGGAGTTGCCCCCTGCCTTCCTTACTCGTCGCCAATGGCGACGTCGAGCATGACGAGTCGTTGGGACTGGCTCGGAGATAGAGATAGCTTCTTTTTGCCCCCTGTCTGAATGAGGTGCCGCCGGTGTTAACCTCTTAAAGACTGAGGTTGTCTTTTGAGGGGTGATATGAAGAACTGAGGAGTTGCTGGATGCCGAGCCATCAAAGGCCCCAACCTGTCGAAGACGGATCCTTGAGCAAGGATAGGAGCAGGAATCGTCAGTCTTGAAAAGACTGACTCTTTGACAGGGGAAGCCGCCTTGACGACTTCTGGAGCAGCAGTTATTGCCTTCCTTGGGACAGCCAATTTAGAGTTCTGATCCAGCCTAGCGAAAACCGAGGCTGTTGGTTTGGCAGTGGGCGACCCGTTGACAGGGGTCGTCGTAGCAGTGAGCCGGTCGAAGACCGACTTCTTGTTCACTTCCTGTGCAGGTATTGGCATAGAGAAGCTTGTAGGTGGGATCATGGTCCCGAAAAATAGGCCGGTGGTGGCCTGGGTCGCTTGGTCTACCGGCAGAGCGAGGAAGGAAGCCGCTTGGGGCCCATATGCTACACCTCCAGGGGAGGAGGAGCGTCCGTTGCAGTGGCACTTCGAGCAGTTGGTGCAGTTAGAGGCCATTGATGCTTGAGTTCTGCGCCAGACAAAAGTCCAAATCTTAGTAATTTGCAACCCAAAGGCAACCATTAACAAACCGCGATTCGCTCGCGAAGACGACACACGAAGTGTGGAGTGGAAAGAGGAAAAAGTCCCACCGGGCGTGCCAGAATCTGTTCCCCTCCGAACAGCGGCCGAGAAGCGGAGGCATCTCGCCTGAGGTTCGGGGCAGATGCTATTTGGTTTTATCCGTCCACCTCTCCGAAGATGCCAAGTTGATTTATGGCACCGTGTATCGGAGGTTTAGACGGATGCGGCCGATGTAGCAGACTTCGTTAGATTCCCCCTCATTTGAGGGGTTTTTGATTGTGGGGACGCTTTTCCCTGCAGGCGCAAGCCCCTGCAGTTAATTACGCTACCGCATCGCGGTAACCACTTTCTCCTTCTCCAGAATTTCACTTCGTGTCGTGTATGTTTGTTTTGTTTGTGGTTACCCGTGGATTGTATACGGAGACTGAGTAATGTCGTCGCCCGTAGGACGTGGATTAGTCCAAATCCGTATTTACTTAGATTTGGGTTTGGTGTTTTGGTTTAAGGATGCGTTAGCCGTATTTAGGCTAAGATCAACTTAAACGTTCGTTAAGGATACGTTAGTCCTGTTTGAGGCTAAGATCAACTTAACGGGATCGTCTAGATCCATTTCCAGTTTGAGGACGTATTAGTCCATTTAATATATGGCTGTTGGGGACCCGTCACCTCTCTGACGACGTTGAAGGATTACAACGACATGTGTCAGAGGAGTTCGGAGATGTACCCTTGAATCAAAGTCGATTTGGAGTTTTATAGTCCATTTAAATGTTTAAGGATACGTTAGCCGTGTTTGGGGCTAAGATCAACTTAAACGAGACCGTTTAGATCCGGCAAAAGAGCATTTGGAGGCTCTGTTGTTCCAGTTTAGGGACGTAGTGGTCCATATTCCAGTTTAGGGACATGGTGGTCCATTATTAGTTTAAGGACGTCTCGGTCCACTATTAGTTTAAGGACGTCTCGGTCCGATATTAGTTTAAGGACGTCTCGGTCCGATATTAGTTTAAGGACGTCTCGGTCCACGAGTTTAAGAACCCCGCAGTCCTGTTTGATGTGTGGTCGTCGGGACCCGCCACCTCTCTGACGTCGTTGAGGGATTACAACGACAGGCGTCAGAGGAGTTCGGAGATGTACCCTCGAACCAGATATAAATTTATTTAAGAGAGAGCTGCGCTCAGTCAATTTAATTTGAGGACTTACAGCCATGATTGGGCTAAGTCCAGTTGAAGAATGTTCAACGTTTTTATTTATCTTTGGCCTATTAGGCTTGTGCTAGGGCTTTGCCCCTGCTAGGCCTTTTTTATTTGGGCTCTGTCCCTTTGTAAATGATGCAGAGCATCTGTTTTGGTTTGGGCTCTGCCCTTTTTAAAATAATGCATTGCATTTTATTAGGCATGTTAGGCCTTCTTTAATTGGGCTTGGCCCTTTTATAAGCAATGCGGTGCACTAATTATTTGACAGTAGCTTGTCAGGCGCTTTGCGCCAAATAATGAGCGCAAGCGCTTGTGGAAGCGACACGTGTCGCACTCCGGTGAATACAAGCGCAATAGCGCAGTGCGCCGTGTCAGTGCGCTGCGCTGTTGCGCTGTTGACACGTGGCGCTTCCTGGTGGCTTGCGCCAACGAAGGAGCGCAACAGTGCAATTTTTCAAGTGCAAAGCACTGTTTTATATTTTGATCGATTTTAAATCAAAGAAAACAAGTTTTTTCTTGTTTTCAAAGAACCAATGGTTCATAAGAAAGTGCAAAGCACTATTATTATTTTTATTTTTTTTTTGTTTATTTAAGATTATTGATCTTGCTCTTAGATCAATAATCTGTTCATAAGAGAATTTTCTCTTCTTCCTAAAGGTTTTTACCTTTTCTTCTTTTGGAGTTTCTTCAGAGTTTTCTCTGTTTGAGGTTCTTGATTCTTCACCAAAAAAAAAATGTTGATGCCTTTGAATTGAGGTCTAGGGTCCTTTTTATAGTGCCCATAAATTAGTTAAATTTGTTAAAGAGATATTTCTCTGAGTGATTTGGGGAATTTTCCCCACCGTTGGATCTTTGATCCAAGAGCTTCTGTTTTACAGAAGAAAATCTTCTTGTTTCAACAAGAACAGAAAGATTTCTTAGAATTTTAATTCTGTTTGGCGTAAATGCTCCAGAGCGTGACACGTGTCAGCGCAGCGCACAGCGCAGCGCAAATGCGTTGACACGTGTCGCGCAGCGCACAGCGCAGGGCAGCTGCGCTGACACGTGTCGCGCAGCGCACCGCGCAGCTCCGCTGCGCTTGCGCAACTGCGCTGCCACGTGTCGCGCAGCGCAGCTCTTTGCGCCAAAGCGACTGCGCTGACACGTGTCGCGCAGCGCAGCGCTTGCGCAACTGAAGCTTTGTTACTATTTTTGTTTTTTTAATAGAGCTTTTCTCTGATTGGGCGCTCTGCCTTGGGCACTGCGTTGCCATATCAGCTTTTGACACGCGGCGCGTTGCGCGCAGCACAAAGAATTTGAAGCGCTGCTTCATTTACTAAAGTTTAAATTTTCAATGTAGAGCTTTGCTCTGATTGGGGGAAGATGAAGTGTTGCTTCATCTCCCGCCTTGGGATTTGAACAGAGCTTTGCTCTGATTGGGGTAAACATGTACATCAGGAGTGGTGGCGGTTTCATCCCCATGGACAGGGTTTTGGTGAACCGCTTCTCAGCTTTAGTCCTGCTCTTATTTGTCGTAGGAATGCTTTGATTTGTCCGGAGAACTTCATGTCACGTCCTCGTCTCAGCTTCTTTGTTTAGACGCTGCCCTTGGCCTTTTTGTATATGACTGTTTCATGTTCTCGGTCATCTTTGCTCTTTTGAAAGGTTTCGTTTAGCAGCCTCTCAATCGGGTCTTCTTTAGGCAGTTTCGGAGAATTTAGCGCCGATTTTGCCCCCAGTTCATCCACGTCGCTTTCTGACACTGGGGGATCTTCTTCGTCATATAACGATGAATGAGAGACTATGTGGCAGCTTGCTACACGGTCTTTCGTTTCTTCCAATGAGTCATTTTCCTCATTATTGTCACTTTCTCCGTCCTTAAGAATATACTTAAGGAAGTCTTCGAGCGTGACCGGTGTTCGCGCCTTCTGATTATATTCTTCCAACGCGTCTATATATTTTTGGAGGTATGTGCGCTTGTCATCATATTCGGCAGGCTACATAGGTTTCTTGGTCTTTTTCTTAGAAGACTTTGTAGGCTTAACTTGGGGGCATTTCCCCTTGTAGGCAACTTTTGGTGTGGGACGTGGTTTCAACATCTCTTCTATGATTTCAAGTTCAAACGGGTTCTTCCATTTGATCGCCGGACATGCTTGCAGATCCTTCAGCATTTTTTTAGTCTTTGCTGAAAGAACTACTTCCCATAGAGATTCTTCCTCAAGTGAGCATGATGCCCCCTGCGCGTCAACCTTTTTGGGAGCTTGCTTTTGGGTGGATCTACCCTCCAGGTATCGGACAGTGCGAACTTCCTCTGCTGGTACTGGTCCCCAACCCAATTTTTGAACATATAGCAATCCTCAATTGGATGGCTAACTATCCTGTGATAGGAGCAGTAGTTAGGGTTATTGACGTCTCCTGCTTGTGCTAGACGCCGTGGATCTGGCAATATGATCAGATTATTTCGCATTGACAGATCAAACAACCTCTTCATTTTATCGTGAGGAAACGAGTAAGCACATCCTAACTTTTCTTCCAAGGACGGGCGCGTACGAGTGTTATTTTGACGAATGGGTGCTTTCGGACCGCCCGGTTGTTGTTGTGTGTTAGCAACAAAGGCCGCTTTTCCTTTGCTTTTATTGTTGTTTCGAGGGTTCTTATTCGAGGAGGAAGGGCCATGACCCATCTGATCTATCTGTGCTAACTTGTCAATCAGCGACTGGAACCTGATGAGCTTAAAGAAGGTCATGAATTGGGACACGTTCGATTAAGAATCTATCGTCCCAATAAACATTCCCATAGTCGGAGACTCTTCAATGCACTGTTCGCATTTGGACTATAGGTTCCGCCACCGGATCGCATATTGGACCCATGTTTCTCCCGACTTGACCCTAGCATTGATTAGCGCCGTGATTGAAGTGCATTCACTCACGCTGCAAACCGTTGCGTGAATAGCAGCTCCATTTCAGAGAAGGTTTTCATGGAGTCATTTGGGAGCTCCGAGTACCATTCAAAAGCTATTTCTGATAAGCTTCTAACGAATTGGTGAAGCACAATTTGTTGTCGCTTCCAAAATTGCCGTACAGAGCTCTGAATTGTGCGACGTGCTGGTGGGGATTATCCGTTCCTTTGTAAACGTAGAACATCTGGATCGTATATCCTGGTGGGTACTTTATTTGGTCATACCAGGCTGGATAAGGTCGTCCAGTTTTGACGAGTTGGTTGGCGGCTTCATTAGCCTGATAAGCTCTAATTTGCCGAGCAATGTAGTCATACAAAGCAGTCTTGGAGATTGTTTCCTCCTTAGCCATTGATAAGGCCGGGGGAGGATTTGATGTTTCTCCTCTGTCATCTTTAATAATCACCGGATGATCTTTAGCCGATGATTCTGGTTGGATCATCATTCCAACCATATCCTGAAATAGAAGAGCCATTTGCTTGATATTAGCAGCTTTCTCCACAGCTTCTTTGTCTTTCTTCTCCAACACTCGTCGCAAGAAATTTATATCGGTTTCATTATCCTGACATTGTTCGGCTTCTTTGTCCAAACTTTCTTTTAGCCTGGTGAGTGCTACCATGTTGTTCAGCATCTCTTGGAGCTTTTACTATTGCTCCTGAGCTTTCGTGAGCGGCTTAGTATGTGGCCTATGACTCACCAAAGCACGACTTTCTTCTTTTTCATTAGCCATGTAGACCGTGTGAATTGTTTTGCCCCCAGACCTAGGGTGTTTAGATCCTTCACCTTTGGATTTTTCTGCCGGCGGTAGAGTTTTCTCCATCATCGTTCTTTTATTTGAGGTTGGAGCTGAAGGAGCCGTTATGATGGGCATCTTTCTAGGAGAATTCCCCCGTTATATGGAGGAGGAGTGTTCTTTTTCTTGTCGACCGTTAGATTTCTTGGGTCGACGAGAGTAACTTTCATCAAGAAGCATGAAGTCTTGAAATTTTCGCCAGACTCTATGTATTTGCGAGGAGACTCGTTGGTGAGGCCGCTCCGGCTGCTTTTGTACTAGGGTTTCTGCCGGTGAAGGCGCTTTTTTCAGTACCGCCGTCGGGGAGTTCTTGTGCACCCTCCTAAGCGGGTCAAAGTTATTCCCAATTAGAATAGTGGTGTCGATATCCACCACAGGAGCTGGTGGGGTGAACCCAAAGAGGGAGTTGACCCCAGCTTGTCCCACTCAGCGCCAGTGGTGACGTCGAGCATGTCTTGCAGTAGGAACGGCCTCCGTATTGGAGACACCTTCATTATGACCATAGGGTTGCTAGGGAGCTTCGCTTTGTGTCAGCCTGTCAAAGACCGACGTCCTTGTTGGAGCTGGAGCAGAGTTGGCCAATCTGTCGAAGACCGGCCGTCTGGGAGGGGAAGTGCTTTTGTCGGCTTCACAAGTAACATGAGCAGGGAGAGATAGCCATTTTAGGGTAGCTCCCTCTGGTATAATGGGCTTCTTTATGGGCCCCTTCGAGTTTTTCTCCAGCCTGTTGAAGACGGAGACTTTAGAGTTGGATGGCTTGCTGATAGGAGCCGTCACGGTCGCCAGCCGATCAAAGACCGGCCTTCGGAGAGCTTCTTCTTGTGGCGTTGAAACGCCAAAGCTCACGGGTGGGAGCATGGTCCCGAAGAATAGTCCGGTAGTGGCATGTGTGACTTGCCCTACCGGCATTGAGAAGATGGAGGCCGCGTTAGGCCCGTACGTCACTCCTCCAGTTGGGGCAGAGTGAAAGTTATTGTTGCAGGCAATGCAGTGAGAGGCCATTGATTCTGCACATAAGAGAAGCACCAAGTTTTAGTATCTTGAATCCAAGGGAAACCATGAATATAGTGAACCACGATTTTGTTCGCGAAACATGACACACAAAGTGTGGAGTGGAAAGAGAAAGAGGTCCCACCGGGTGTACCCGAATCTGTTTACCGCCGAAAATAGAGACGAACTGGGATTGACCGACTTGCCTGAATTTGGGGCAGATGCTATTTAGAACATATTTATCCACCTCTCCGAAGATACCAAGTTGATTTATGGCATCGTATATTGAAGGTTTGGATAGATGCGACCGATATAGCAGACTTTATCAGATTCCCCTTTATATTTACGAGGGGTTTTGATTGCGGAGGCGCTCTTCCCTGCAAGCGCAAGCCCCTGCAGTTAATTACATTATCACGTTGAGATAACCACTTTCACCTGCTCCGGTAGGTCACTTTGTGTCGTGTTATAGTTTTGTTTATTTTGGTTGCTCATGGATTATATACAGAGACTAATTTATGTCATCACCCGTAGGGCGCGGATTAGTCCAAATCCGTATATTTTAGATTTGGGGTTTGAACTTAGTTTGTATGTTCCGTCGGTTCAAAGAATATTTTATTTTATTTAAGGACTGTTAATCTGGTTTTAGATTAAGACCGACTTAAATATATGTGAGCATATGAACTCAATTTATTTTAACTAAGGATACGTTAGTCTTATAGGAGACTAAGATCAACTTAGAAATATATTTAAGGATCATTAAATTTTGTTAAGATCCATCAACAGAACATATGGGCTCGGTTGCAAAGAAATTTCAGAAACATAACCAATTTGGGCTCAGTCTTAGGCTTTTCCCTCATTCAGTAGTGCTAAGCACTTAGTCTTTTCATTATATATATAGTGCTAAGCACTTTTGCTCAGTGCTCACGTGTTGCCATGTGAGGCGCTGAGTTTCTTGGCGCTCACGTGAGATTCACGTGAGGTGCTGAACATTCTTTTATGGGCGCTCACGTGTGTTTCACGTGAGGCGTTGAATTTCTTGACGCTCACGTGTGTTTCATGTAAGTCGCTGCAATAGTGCTAAATACTACTCTATTTTGTTTTCTGGCACTCACGTGCTATCACGTGAGGTGCTAAGTTTTCTTTTTGGGCGCTCACGTGTGAAACACATGAGGCGCTGGGCCCTTTAAAGATTTACTCTCTGTATATTTTTTAAAAAGAAGTTAAACTTCTATTAATGGCATTTTGGCCATTAATGATCACCGAGATCATTGTTTTGAGAATCCAGGGATCATATTTCTTTTGAGAACTAAATTCTTCTGTTCTTTTTTGTAAGAACTAAGTTCTTCATATAGGGTTAAACCCTATTTTCTGAGGAATTAAATTCCTGGAATATAACTTCCATCTTTTCTTCTTTTTTATTTCTTTTCTCATCTCTAATTTTTCCCCTGGGTCTTGAGTCTGAAGAACAAAATTATCCTGATGAGAATTAAATTCTCAACTTATGGAAGATTTACCTTACGGATCTCAAATTCAGATAAAGAACTAAGTTCTTTTTTTTAGGGTTAAACCCTTGTATATTTTTATATGTTAGGCAAATGAGATATTTTGATCTGACTTTTCTTTAAAGAGAATTGAATTCTCGGTTGTGCCTTCCATCTCTTTTTCAGAAGCTTATAGAGGGTTTTTCTTTCTGCAAAAGGGGGGTTTCTATTACTGTGTGTCTCTCTGAGACTCGAAGTCTCGGGTCTTTTATATAGGGATTGCAAACTGTTGATCAGTTGTGAGAAAATCTCCCATTGAGAGATACCAATTGATTTAATTGGCCTCAAAGATTATTCGGATAATCTTATCCACCATTGGATCCTTGATCCAGTGATTTTCTATTTAACGGAATATATTTTCTTGTTTTTAACAAGATTAGGAAAATATTTTCCTAATAAAGAAATTGATTTGATTTTCTGATTTGGTCGGTGGTATTATAATCACCATTGGATTTTGAATCCAAAGATTCTCTTTTTAACGGAGAAAAATCTTTCTCGTTTTGAAAAGATCGAGGGGATATTTTCCAAAATAGAATTTAATTCTATCTGAAGCTAACACTTTAAAACTTTGTGCTCATGTGTTTAACGCATGACCCCCGGTGTGAGTTTAGCCTGTCTATATTCATCGCTCATATGCCTTCCATATGTGCGCTCACGTGTTTAACACGTGAGGCTTATTTGGTTTTTGGTTACTTACTTTCAGCACCTATATGCTTTGAATATGAATGCTCACGTGTTTAACACGTGGGGGCTTTTGGCCCTTTAGTTACTTATTTTCAGCGCTCATATACTTTGCATTTATGTGCTCACGTGTTTAATACGTAGGGTCCTTTTAGCCGTTGGTAATTTATGTTTAGCGCTCATATGCAAAGCATATGAGCACTCACGTGTTTGACACGCGGGGCCTAACTGTGGGTTTTAATTCTCCTTTAAGACAGAACGCTCAGGTGCTTTGCACATAGAAGGAATAAGCTTCTTTTTTCTTTCTCCCTTTTTTATAAAGGAACATCCCCCCCAAGGAGCCCTCCGGGATGTAGTTAACTTTATGATGGGGCCTTCCGCGAAGTTTCGGCTCGATCCAAGCTCATTTCGGACTCCCGAAGTGGATTTTAGCATGGAATTTTTGCGAGTTTTTAGCATACTTGATTTTTGGTGTTTTGGAAAATTGAAGTGTTGGCTATTTGTGTGAGATATTTGAATGTCATAGGCTTTATGATGGTTGCATGTATCGTAACCTTTGGTAAAACGTCATCTAATTGCTATATGCATCAATTAGACGGGGTTACGGAATTGATACTCGCAAATTTGCATGTTAGTGATGGTTGGTGCTATGTTGATTATGGTTGTGTTTGATTATCGTGATGGATGGTCCAGTGTATGTAGTATTAGATGTAACACTCTGTAATGTAATGTATATTCATATTGCATGGCGAGCGTCCGACGTGTGGACTGCGTCACTGCGGCTTATACATTATTCTTTGAGACATGTCTTGGTTGCGGACGTAGTTGCCGTTGTATATTCAGGTTTTCATTACGTGCACTAGGATTACCCTACGGTGGTATACTCGAGTAGCCAGGTTCTATAAGGCAACGAGCTACCATCTCATGGCGTTGAGACAGGGGTTTCTTTCTTTAGAATTGGCAGGTTATTCGACGCACTCATAGCGGGTATAGGTTTGACCCACGGAGGGGTGCCCAAGTCATCGGATTTTGGAAGTATTGGATAGCTCACTCACTTCGTTGATTGGGTTTGCCTCACTTTTAGTATTGGAGGGTGGCTTACCGCACTCATAGGGGTCTAGGATCCGATACTACGGGCTATCTATACGACCGAAAAAATTGCATTTCATATTTGGCTCCGTTGAAATGTACTTTTCCCAGTTTATCCGTATTTCCATACTATGGCTGCTTCTGCTAGATATTATCATGCGTGAGACGAATGTTGCTATATATATATATATATATATATATATATATATATATATATATATATGTTTTGCATTCACGCTAGTCCTTTCCCCGCCCTACCGTAAGTTAAGTAACCTTACGGTGAAAATTCGGGACTCTGTGGCGAATGCAGATGGTATATATGTGTGTAATTATTTTCTTTTTTTCTATGTAATGATATAATTGATGGGACGGTATTATATGATTAATGTAAGAAAACAAACTTATATGATGTTGTGGGAACCAATTTTTCAAAACTGACATTATAGTCAATTATTTTACTTTGCATAGCGGTATTTGGTTAGGAATATCCCGCACCTCATTCGATAAAGCAAGTGTAGGGTTGCTAGGCACGCGCACGAGGTTCTACGAGGCATCAACCATGCCCGATTAAAATTTTAGCCGTGCCGAACAACCCGAAGCCGGATCTTTAAACTAGGGTTTAGGCGAAAACGAACATGTTAAACGCTTTAACACTAAGTGAGAGGGATTACAACCTTTGTAGATCCGGTCCTTCACTTCTTAAGCTCCGTGTTGAGGTCCCTTCGCTGTGATCATCGTGTTGTGAACTCTCGAGAGGCTTCACGAAGAGAATGATGCAACCTTTGCTTCCGATCTTCGATACCAAGATGATCTACCTTGAAGTTTCGATAACACAAGCTAACACTCATAATATGAAGTGAACACCCTCATCTAAATGGCAAGGATAGATGAGGATGATGAAGTAGGATTTTTGCTCTCATTTAAAATCTTTTTCTCACTCACTTTCATCACAAAAGAAAGCTTTTTCATGAAGGAACTCAAGCATGAAGAAAAAGAATGAAGAAGATAACCTTAATCCTTTTGTGATGAACAATGAATTATTGTAGTGGTTACAAATCTAACCAAGGGTTAAGCATTAGAGAGTTAACCCTTGTAGAGAGTTAACTAGGGTTAATGGTTTGGATTGGGTTAACATAATATCTCACAAATAATATCAAGCAACCACAAAGTCAAAACTTCATGAAGCTTCATGGAAGCTTCATGCAAAAGCTAACCCTAATCCAAACCTTAACCAAGTTTAAACCCTAATCCAATATTAAATTTGTAACCCTAACATGTTACAATATTATATATCATATATACAATATATTTTGTAACAATAGAAAATAATACAATTAACATATATCGCATATATATCAATGTATTATCCCGTGAGAAAATGAATCTTTTAGTGAGCAAATATTAGTTAATGTAATTTAATATATCATATATATTATTATACATTAAATTATCAAATCAACACTTGATCAGATAATCCGGCTATATCGCATATAACCGACTAATACGATGACCCGGCTATATCACATATACCCGGCCGATATCTCATATCGCGAGAATCCAATACGGTATCATATACCGCATTATCCTCGGTCCCGTACATATCACATATGTGCTCCTACTCCATTTTGCCTGAGTCAAGAAAGCTCTGTGTAGGACTCTAAAGAATCGTCAATACGCCGGCAGTAGGTGATGATCATATCAAACACCCACAAGCTGCAAGCGGTTTGCTAAACGTAACAGCCACCCAGGTATTGAGCGCTCAAAAGATCAACAAGCAAGCCTGTACATTCTCCTATGAATCCAAACAGTAACACTCCCGTACAGTCCGGTCTCGTCGTCTGATATGTCGCATATCTCGCCTAGGGGTGGTAAACGTCAGACCCCAGTAGCTCGGTAAGTCGTGTCGATATGAGGTCTATAACAGTTCGAGAAACTACTGATAACACTTACCAGTAAATCTCAGCAACCCTGGCCAGGGATTTCCGGTTATAGCCAATCGAACACAGCGCAACATCAACTCCCTATACCGGGAGAGACGAATCCCCTCCTATCGCTCATTGCCTCCATGTGATTCGGGACTGTACCCAAAAGCCACCTTTTTGCACGCCCTCTTGGACGTGGTATGATGGAAATCAAAGCACAGTGGGAATCACAGAAGACTCTATGACGATCTCGGGTCAACAGACTAAGCTGTACCAGTGTCACCAGAGAACTGCCATCTGACATAAGGTATAATACCATCTGGGAGTTCTCGGCGAGTCCGTCCAGTGTACCCAGTCTCTACTGAGCACCCGTACACCATCCTTGATATCAAACACCGATGGATATGGGATCATCCATCGCCCATCATATGGGTCAAGATGCGTATACGCTAGTCTACTCTGGTGCATCGATGCCCTGTCTCGATACACCCTCGACTAGGAACAGTTATAGGATGTACTCGTCGACTACCGTGGCCCCACTAGTATGATCTCATCATAGTCCCAGTAGTCGAGTACATACCCTAAGGGCTTTATCAACATGTAACATAGAGACAATCAGAGTACATGTTAAGATAAAGTGCAACCAGATAGCATATTATCATGTCGAGCAAGAAAGTCCTCCTTATATATGTCCTAGCATCCACTACAATATACATCGTATATACAGTAATGGCCTCTAGGGCATACATATAACTAACAATCTCCCACTTGCACTAGGGCCATCTGTTGTGGTATCACATACCCAACAATTAGCTGCGGTTGAAGTATCTCATACTCAACCATCCCATAAATGTCTCGACTGGGAAAAAGGCCTTTGTGAGTGGATCCGCGCTGTTGTCCTCTGTGTCTACTCTCCTAACCTAGATCTCCCTGGAGATCAACCATCTCCATGATCAGGTGATACTGCTTAAGAATTATATCTGGATTTCTGATGGGACGGTAGTTCCTTGGCCAAAGCCACAACTCCATTGTCACACAATGGTAGGAACGAAGCTCATCTCATGAACTTATATATACATCCAGACTGCCTCTTTGGTAGCATCTTTGGTAACGATGTATCTTGCCTTTAATCGTCTAGTATGTCACGGTATCTAGCTTGGAACTCTTCCAACATACCCTCCACTGAGGGTAAAGACAATGCCTGCGACTGACATTCAGTCATCCTTATCACCCTGGAACCTTTCCAGTGATTCTCCCCAGGATCGATTGATACTATCTCACTACAACTAGTGAGTATCCTAACATCCAATTAGATCTATCTCATAGATCCAAAATCCAGGATTCAGGAGGTATCATTTTGATCCTATATGGAGAATCCTTGTGATAAGCGGAGATTGACCGAGCGTAGCATAGGAAACTCCTTCCCTATCAAGAGTATGTCATCCACGTACTCTACGAGGATCACCACCATACTCCCTACTACCCTTTTTGTATATACAAGGTTCATCTACCATTTTAATGAAGTCAAACTCTTTGACTACCACATCAAAACAGATGTTCCAACTCCGCGATGCCTGTTTTATCACATAAAACATCTTGCACACGTTTCCGCTGCTCCCACTGTCTACGAAGCCCTCTGGCTGTGTACTTATAGACGCTCTCTTCCAAATCATCATTTAGAAAAGCAGTCATGACACCCAACCGCCTGATATCGTAGTCATGGTATGTAGCCGTGGCAAGTAGGATCTGGATGGACTTAAGCATAGCTTTGAAAGTCTCAACTTTTCCATGTACACCAAGTAATCTTCTCAAGATATACTTGCTCCTGATGGGGATTTAACCCTTCAGATAAAGCAACTAAAGTCCATACTTTGTTGGTGTATAAGGATTCCATCTCAGATCGATAAGCATCCAGCCATTTTTACAGAGTCACACTCCTGATGGCCAGCTAGAAACTAGTTGGGTCATCATCTCATGATGCAATCCTCTCTCCCACTGTCATTGAGAAACCGAAGTATCTCTCAGGTGGGTGAGGAACCCTTCTAGATCGGCGGAGAGGCTGAGGTTCGTTGGTTGCTATTGAATCATTTGGTTCTACCAAATTATCTGCTGTAGTTTGTATAGCTGGAACTCCTTCCAGTTCTACCTCATGACCACTAATTTCTTCACAAGAAATTCCCTTTCACAAAGGTGGCATGTTGAGAAATAAAACACTTTTGTTTCTCGGTTTGGTAGAAGATATTCCCTTGCGAATGCTTGGGATATCCAACAAATTTCTACAGAACTGACTTTGCCTCTAGCTTATACGGATTTTGCTTTTAGACATAGGCCGGACAACCCCAAATCTTAACAAACTTAAGATATGGGCTCTTCCCTTTCCATATCACATATGAAGTGGTAGGCAACTGATTTGTTTTGAACCCTATTCAATAGGTATGTAGCTTCTCAAGTGCATAACTCCCAAAAGGAAATAGGAAACTCAGTAGTACTCATCATAGAGCACACCATATCACATAGGGTGCTATTGCTCCGCCCCGATACATCGACGTGCTGTGGTGTATACGGAGGAGTAATGCTGAGAGAGAATCTCATTCTCTTTTAGAATAGTCCAAGAATTCCGTGCTCAAGTATTCTCCTCCTTGATCACATCAAAGGACATAATAATTTTACCCGTATTTTGGTTCTCTACTTCTAACTTACATTCTTTGAATATCTCAAAAAGTTCGGACTTGTGTTTCAACAGGAACATATGTCTGAATCTTGAGAGATCATCAGAGAATGTAATGAAGTACAAAAAACCGGTCTTGGCATGTGTAGACAGGGGACTTTCATACATCAGCATGTATCAATCCCAAAAGTTCACTAACTCTTTCTCTGTTTCCAATAAACAGAGCTATGGTCATCTTATCTTTGTGACATGACCAGCAAGTTTCACAAGATGTAAATTCAAACTAATTTAAATATGCATCTAAATGTAACTTCAGCTAGTCGGGTCACATTGATATGACCTAGTCTACAATACCTCAAGAAGGATTCGTTCATTTCTGAACTCTTCCTCTCGTGTGTATTCTGTATACTAAGAACTGTAGTTTGATTTAGAACGTCAATGCTTTTAGATAACGTGCCTGAACCGATCAACTCTTGATATAGGAAATGTTCAAAACATTATCCAACAATACAAAATTATATCATTTCTTTACTAATAAAGAGACTGATATGATGTTGTACATCAGGTTCGGTATCTAATAACATTTGTTCAGAATCAATGTATTCTGGTAATACAGGGTGACAGTGACCAACAGACTTTGCTGCAACACTTGCACCATTTTCTGTCTCATGAAACTTATCACCCGTTCTCAGTTCTCTACCTTTCTGTAGCCCATGTAACAGATTACATATGTGGGATCCTGATCCGGTATCTCATACCCAGAACGTAAAGGATACTAAGAAACAGTTCTCTGTAATGAACACACCCGAAGAAGATGCATCAGCATGCACTTTCTTCGTTTGGGCGGCACGGGAAATCTGGTATTCCCCAATTTCCTGCTCTGTCTTATAACAATTATAAGTTGGAGCGGGACCAACGTTCCCCAGCTCAGTATAACAAGCGGGTTCGGTCAATATATCCATATTATTATCTTGATTAAGGCATGATATGGTCTCTACCTGGAGAGAGAGAGAAGAAAACACTCAGCGTATGCTCTTACAAGATTAGATTGGTTATCTAATATATCTAATCAGGATGTCTCCCACTGTTTTAATCAAATCTTCCTTCAAACCCTAAAAGGAAAGACTAGCCGGGATTAATTACACGCTACAAGTTCGCCAATCTTTCAGCCAGGCCAGTGTCGGTACTTTGAGGGAGGTCCCCCGTGCTTTCGTACGAACCTGATTAAAGTAAACCTCGTTTTCCCATGGGCGTAACCCCGTTAACACCTTTCTAGACACCTACTTGATCGGCTAATTGTAATGTGTAAAACTCTCCCAGGACTAACTCTTACTCGCAGTGGGTATCGAAATCCAACTATCTCATAGAAAGTATGCAATCTCATTGCAAATTTCAACACTTGAAATTCCCGATAATATTTTACCCCTAGCGTCCTATGACCTTGACAGAGGTCAACAAACCATAGGCTGCTAGTCAAGTTCAACCCGTCATTTCCTGATTGAAGTAAACCCACCCGCACGACCCTTGACAGAGGTCAACAAGGTCGCACGACTACCCTAAATCAATCACATCATATGTTTATACAGATAAGCACTAATCAGCTACCGCACACTACGCCTTGACAGAGGTCAACAAACGCAGCACGAATACTAAATACTACTTATCTGAAATGACGGAGGGCTACGACAGGTTTTTAAGAAAACCCTTTGCGTAATAAACTTGATATCGTTGTAGAATCGAGTGATTTTAAATGGAGTGTTTTTTGAGGCTTTTCTAGTTTTGCTAAAGGGGTCACTCCCGGTGAAGGGATCGTCGGCCCTTTCCTCATCGAATAAGGTGCAGGATATATCATATATACCACTATGCAAAGCAAAAACTCCAAAAGCAATCAAAAGACAAACCGAGGGGTGTAGCATCTGCCAGTCATTGCTAAAGGGGTCACTCCCGGTGAAGGGATCTCGGCCCTTTCCTTATCGAATAAGGTGCAGGATGTTCTATAAGGAACACCGCGATGCAAAGCAAGAACCGTAGCTACCTATTTTTGAAACAAGTTTCTACAACATCTTAGGTTTCTTTTAGTTTCATTAATCTCATTAATGAAATCCCATTTTTAATTATGCTTCATAAGCATCACTTTTGAAACGAAATCTGCAATATAACATATATCTCATATATATAATATAAACATTCGTCTCAGGCAGTAATATGATCTCATCACAGAACATTGCAGCAGAAGAACATATATGAAATATTGGATATACTAGGACGTCCGTGTTTTCAATACGAGCCTATATAAAACACGGATTCCACGGTCGTGTTCTGAATAGCCGGGGGTTTTATGTGAGATGAGAGTTTTTCTTTTTCATTCATGTAAAATTCATTTGTATGTAATATTCTTTTATTGGGGCACTTCCAGGTAGCGGATGATGTCACCGTTGTATATTATTTACTTTTCCACATTAGGTAGACCCAAGGCGGGGAGTACAAGTAACCGGGTTCTACGGTCCAGTGGGAGACCATCTCGAGGAGTCGAGACCCACTGTAGGGTTGCTAGGCACGCGCACGAGGTTCTACGAAGCATCAACCATGCCCGATTAAAATTTTAGTCGTGCCGAACAACCCGAAGCCGGATCTTTAAACTAGGGTTTAGGCGAAAACGAACATGTTAAACGCTTTAACACTAAGTGAGAGGGATTACAACCTTTGTAGATCCGGTCCTTCACTTCTTAAGCTCCGTGTTAAGGTCCCTTCGCTGCGATCATCGTGTTGTGGACTCTCGAGAGGCTTCACGAAGAGAATGATGCAACCTTTGCTTCCGATCTTCGATACCAAGATGATCTACCTTAAAGTTTCGATAACACAAGCTAACACTCATAATATGAAGTGAACACCCTCATCTAAATGGCAAGGATAGATGAGGATGATGAAGTAGGATTTTTGCTCTCATTTAAAATCTTTTTCTCACTCACTTTCATCACAAAAGAAAGCTTTTTCATGAAGGAACTCAAGCATGAAGAAAAAGAATGAAGAAGATAACCTTAATCCTTTTGTGATGAACAATGAATTATTGTAGTGGTTACAAATCTAACCAAGGGTTAAGCATGAGAGAGTTAACCCTTGTAGAGAGTTAACTAGGGTTAATGGTTTGGATTGGGTTAACATAATATCTCACAAATAATATCAAGCAACCACAAAGTCAAAGCTTCATGAAGCTTCATGGAAGCTTCATGCAAAAGCTAACCCTAATCCAAACCTTAACCAAGTTTAAACCCTAATCCAATATTAAATTTGTAACCCTAACATGTTACAATATTATATATCACATATACAATATATTTTGTAACAATAGAAAATAATACAATTAACATATATCGCATATATATCAATGTATTATCCCGTGAGAAAATGAATCTTTTAGTGAGCAAATATTAGTTAATGTAATTTAATATATCATATATATTATTATACATT
The DNA here is from genome assembly GCA_030015575.1 of Agapanthus africanus. Lineage (NCBI taxonomy): Eukaryota > Viridiplantae > Streptophyta > Magnoliopsida > Asparagales > Amaryllidaceae > Agapanthus > Agapanthus africanus. The sequence goes on along the minus strand of JASDDO010000019.1, from coordinate 885,791,338 downwards.
AAATTATCAAATCAACACTTGATCCGATAATCCGGCTATATCGCATATAACCGACTAATACGATGACCCGGCTATATCACATATACCCGGCCGATATCTCATATCGCGAGAATCCAATACGGTATCATATACCGCATTATCCTCGGTCCCGCACATATCACATATGTGCTCCTACTCCGTTTTGCCTGAGTCAAGAAACCTCTGTGTAGGACTCTAAAGAATCGTCAATACACCGGCAGTAGGTGATGATCATATCAAACACCCACAAGCTGCAAGCGGTTTGCTAAACGTAACAGCCACTCAGGTATTGAGCGCTCAGAAGATCAACAAGCAATCCTGTACATTCTCCTGTGAATCCAAACAGTAACACTCCCGTACAGTCCGGTCTCGTCGTCTGATATGTCGCATATCTCGCCTAGGGGTGGTAAACGTCAGACCCCAGTAGCTCGATAAGTCGTGTCGATATGAGGTCTACAACAGTTCGAGAAACTACTGATAACACTTACCAGTAAATCTCAGCAACCCTGGCCAGGGATTTCCGGTTATAGCCAATCGAACACAGCGCAACATCAACTCCCTATACCGGGAGAGACGAATCCCCTCCTATCGCTCATTGCCTCCATATGATTCGGGACTGTACCCAAAAGCCACCTTTTTGCACACCCTCTTGGACGTGGTATGATGGAAATCAAAGCACAGTGGGAATCACACAAGACTCTATGACGATCTCGGGTCAACAGACTAAGCTGTACCAGTGTCACCAGAGAACTGCCATCTGACATAAGGTATAATACCATCTGGGAGTTCTCGGCGAGTCCGTCCAGTGTACCCAGTCTCTACTGAGCACCCGTACACCATCCTTGATATCAAACACCGATGGATATGGGATCATCCATCGCCCATCATATGGGTCAAGATGCGTATACACTAGTCTACTCTGGTGCATCGATGCCCTGTCTCGATACACCCTTGACTAGGAACAGTTATAGGATGTACTCGTCGACTACTGTGGCCCCACTAGTATGATCTCATCATAGTCCCAGTAGTCGAGTACATACCCTAAGGGCTTTATCAACATGTAACATAGAGACAATCAGAGTACATGTTAAGATAAAGTGCAACCAGATAGCATACTATCATGTCGAGCAAGAAAGTCCTCCCTATATATGTCCTAGCATCCACTACAATATACATCGTATGTACAGTAATGGCCTCTAGGGCATACATATAACTAATAGCAAGAGCCAAGATCCCTTCAAAAAGAGTGAACTCTTGAGCAAAAGTTTGTGTTACTATAAATTTTCAAAACCACTCGGTTCTTTCAACGAGATCAAGTTCATTACGTTAAAGGTTTTTTCGCCAAAAACCAGCCATAGCCCTCCATCATTTCAGATTAGTATTGCTTAGTATCTGTGCTATGTTTGTCATGCTCAGCCGGGGCGTAGTGTTCAGTAGCTCTGTAGTGTTATTCTATTGTATGGTATTGCGATTGGTTAGGACAATTGTACGGCCTTGTTTGCTCAGTCAAAGGCTTGTGCGGGTGGATTTAATGCAATCATGATAATGACAGGTTGAACTTTACTAGGACCCTTTGATTTGTTGGCTCAGTCAAGATCACTAGGGCCCTAGCGGTAAAAACTATATTGGGAGTTTCAAATATAAAGAAAACTTGCCAGGCATGCGCATACCTTCTGGAGTGTGGTGATTTGAGTGGCTTCCATCAAGTTATCACGCGATGATAGTTAGGTCCCGATTTCCACTGATGAGTAGGCTTTACTCCTCGGGTGATTTTCTGATGATCCCGACTAATTCACATTTTAGAGTTTGAAAAAGAATTCGAGAAAACGGTGAGAGCCATCCTGATTAGATAAAGTAATTAACCAATTTAATCTTGTTAGAATGCACGCTGAGTGTTTCTTTTTCTTTCTCTTTGGTAGCGACCATGACCCACCTTAAACTGAAAGTCATCACCTAATTGACCGACCTTTTTACCATCCGGTTTTGGATTGTCAGGATTCATGACAAAGTCACAAATATCCATGTCACTCCTTCTTTACCCTTTGCTTTCTCCAGAACATTCGGTATCACTATAAAGATCCATATAGAATGGATAAAACCATCTCGTATAGTTACATACGAACTCGCAGAAATTTATTTCAGTTCGAGAATGGATTCTGGTTCTGGAAAAACTGAATAGGATTATTCGGTTGTCTTTTCTCTTTACCTTCTCTCAAGATGCGAGCTCCTTTTATTAGGAAGTACACCAGTTATGCTTATTAGATAGTCTTATTCTAAATCTTAGACATGTGTCGAAAGGTAGGGAAAGACGAAAACTAACTAGCCTAAGTATGATGTACAGAAAGTAAGAAGCAAAGACATATAAAGGGATTGAAGTAAGAGCAATGGAAATTGCAACTAATGTCATGAGTCTGGTATTTGAAGTGGCATTACTGGGAATACTCGGCTACCCGCTCGAAACATTTTCATGTTTCAGTTTTACTGTGAGGTGTTAATTGAAAAATGCTTTCCTAATTAGATTCTGACTTCAGAGTACATATTTACTGGACTTAGTTCTCACATTTGTATGGCGTTATATATGATGAGTGGGAGTAGAATATTGAGAATTGGATGATTAGATCCTCTGTTTCCCCCAATCAGAGCAAAGCTCTGTTCAAATTCCAAGACTGGAAATGAAGCGACGCTTTTGCTTCCCCCCTAATCAGAGCAAAGCTCTGTTTAGAAATTTAAGAGTCAAAATTCAAGCAACGCTTCAAATCCTGCGCTCTGCGTTGTGCGCTACGTGTCTAACACAGGCGTGCTGGCACAGTTGCGCTGCCCGCCACGTGTCTGACACTGGTGGGCTAGCGCAGTTGCGCTGCGCTCTGCGCTGCGCGCCACGTGTCGAGCGCGAGTGCGCTAGCGCAAGGCGCGCTGCACGCCACGTGTCGAGCGCGAGTGCGCTAGCGCAAGGCGCGCTGCACGCCACGTGTCAAAACACGAATGCACTAGCGCAATTGCGCTGCACACCCCAAGTTAGAGCAAAGCTCTGTTTCCATGATTGAAAAGCGAAGCAACGCTTCATGATTATGTAGTGCATAAACATCTCACAAAGGAATAACAAAGAATTAGAAAACAAGAGAACACTTAACAGATAATAAAATACTAAATTAAAGCATCTTTTTATTATTATTACTGTTATTACATTTAAAAAAGATCACCAAATAAGGGATCAGTGGCACAAGGGTGAACAAAACAATAAACAAAGTTTTCTAGCTCCCTCGCCGCCGCCTCCAGCACATCAAAACGACGATTTTCACGAGGAGTGGCTCCCCACCGATTGGCGTCATGTTCAACCGCAAAAGCAGACATGATAGCCCGCCGGGCTCTTATCTGGCTCAACAAGTGAACCGAGCAGTCTTTCAGAGCCTGAGTGATCAGGCACGCCTCATGGAAACACTCGAGCTTGTCTTCAGCCGCATCGACCATCGCCAGGGTCATCTCCGCTGGGTGAGGGGGGATGTCATCAAGCACGGCAAGAAGAATCATCCGGAGCCAGATGGATACATATGGAAGAGGGGACCCCTTACAGATCACAAGTTCATACTTCACCGCATCACACTCGGCATCCGTGAGAGAAGGATCCACCAAACGCGCAGCAAACCGAGGAACAATGTCCTCAATGGGCACTTCCCACGGCTGTCTACGAGCATGGGGGCGGTTACAAGCCATGGTTGAGAAAGTCCTTTGGAGATGAAAAAAGGAAGGAGCTTTGCTTCGAGTTATAAAGACAAAGCACAGAAAATTTTGTGCACGAGGGAACTATTTCCAAGATTCGGGAAATGAAAGATTTTAGGGAATATAAGTTTGACTTAAAAAGGAAGGCGAAAAGACACCTATGTTGAAGCAACGCTTCAGATCCAGCGCTCTGCGGAAGCAACGCTTCAAATCCAGCGCTCTGCGCTGCGCGCCACGTGTCAAGCACAGGCGCTGCGCGCAGTTGCACTGCGCTCTGCGCTGCGTGCCACGTGTCCAAATTGGGTGCGCCAGCGCTGGAATTAAAAATTCCCACCGTTGGATCAAAGGATCTAATAATGATGATAAATCATTAATTAACCAGAATTAAATTCTGTTAAGGAGAGATTTCTCAAAATCTTTTCAAACAACAAGATTGTGCTTTAAGCATCGCTGGATCAATGATCCAATGGTAAATAATGAATTACCAAAACAGAACAAATTCTGCATAGAAAGATTTCTCAATCTTATTGAGAAACAAGAAGATTAGCTTCTGTAAAACAGAAGCCTTAGGATCAAAGATCCAATGGTGGGAAATATTCCCAAATCAATCAAAGAAAGATCTCTTCAACCGATTTAACAAATCATTTGGCCCTATATAAAGGACCCTAGACTTCAAGTGTAAAAAGGGACAGAAGGGCGAGAAAAGAAACCCTCTGCAAAACTTTGAGAAAAACTCAAAAAGAAAAAGAAAGGTAAAGAATTGTTTCTTGAAAAACAGAGATGAAAACATCTCGTAAAAAGAAGAAACGTCTTCTAAAAAGATCTTAGATCTATAAAAAAAGACCAAGGTCTTTGAATAAAAAGAAAAGATCAAGATCTAATCATAAAAAAAAGAAGTATTTTTACTTCACAGATCTTCTGATCTATAAAGGCAGAGCCTTTCATAAGAATAAGAACTTAGTTCTTGAATCTTGAGGCAAAACCTCTTTTAAGAAGAACATAAACTTGTTCTTTAATCTTAACTTGATTAAAATGCGCTTTGCGCTATTGGAAAGTGCTTTGCACTCATGAACTGCGCCCTTGCGCTCCTTGGACTGGCGCTCAGCGCCATAACATGCCACGTGTCAACCATGGACATGATCTGCGCTTTGCGCTCCTGAAAACAGCGCACTGCGCTCTTGGGTTGGCGCTAAGCGCCAAGTGCGCCACGTTCCACTCACTGGCGCACCCATAAACTGGCGCAGCGCGCTCATAAATTAAAAGCGCAGTGCGCAAACAAACTAGCGCTTAGCGTTAAGCGACACGTGTCCTCCTCGTATGCGCTAACCGACAGAAGCGCAACGCGCTCTTTTACTGGCACAAAGCACCTGGTGCGCCACGTGGCGCACTGTCAGAATAAGCTCTGTTTCTGATAAATGCTACGCATTTAATACAAGACAAAAAATGTCAGAGCCTAATACTTGGCATTATTAAAAGGGCAGAGCCCAAATAAAGGCCTAATGGCCAGAACAAAAATAAAATGTTAAATATTTTTAACTGGACTTAGCCCAATTCTGGCCATAAGTCCTCAATCTAAATTGAACTGAGCTCATCTGCTCTTCCAATCAATTTACACCCGGTTCGAGGGTACATCTCTTCACTCCTCTGATATCTGTCGTTGTAATCCTTCAACGTCGTCAGAGAGGTGACGGGTCCTGACAACCATACATTTCTACGGACTGTGGGGTCCTTAAACTCATGGACTATGATGTCCTTAACCTCGACCGTAATGTCTTAAAACTAATATCGGACTGTGGAGTCCTTAAATCCACGGACTATGCTGTCCTTAACCTCGACCGTGATGTCTTAAAACTAACATCGGACTGTGAGGTCCTTAAACTCACGGACTATGATGTCCTTAACCTCGACCGTGATGTCTTAAAACTAACACCGGACTGTGAGGTCCCTAAACTCATGGACTATGATGTCCTTAACCTTGACCGTGATGTCTTAAAACTAACGTCGGACTGTGGAGTCCTTAAATCCACGGACTATGATGTCCTTAACCTCGACCGCGATGTCTTAAAACTAACACCGGACTGTGAGGTCCTTAAACTCACGGACTATGATGTCCTTAATCTCGACCGTGATGTCTTAAAACTAACAATGGACCGTAATGTCCTTAAACTAATTATCGACCGCAATGTCACTAAACTAGACAATAGAGCCCAATTGCTCTCTTGTCGGATCTAAACGATCCCGTTAAGTTGATCTTAGTCTAGAATTAGACTAACATGTCTTTAACGAACGTTTAAGTTGATCTTAGCCTCAAATAAGGCTAACGTATCCTTAAACACAACCCCCCAAACCCAAATCTAAGAAAGATACGGATTTGGACAAGTCCACGCCCTACGGGCGACAGCATAACTTAGTCTCCGTATACAATCCACGGGCAACCAAACACAAAACAAACACCCACGACACGAAGTGACTATATGGAGAAGGAGAAAGTTGTTACCGCGATGCGGTAGCGTAATTAACTGCAGGAGCTTGCGCCTGCAGGGAAGAGCGTCCCCACAATCAAAAACCCCTCAAGCGAGGGGGAATCTGACGAAGTCTGCTACATCGGCCGCATCCGTTTAAACCTTCGATACATGGTGCCATAAATCAACTTGGCATCTTCGGAGAGGTGGACGGATAGCACCAATTAGCATCTGCCCTGAATTTCAGGAAAGACGGACCTGCGCGGTCATGTTTGCCACGTGGCGCGCAGCGCAGGTCAACTGCGCTAGCGCACCTGTGTTAGACACGTGGCGCGCAGCGCAGAGCGCAGCGCAACTGCGCTAGCGCACCTGTGTTAGACACGTGGCACGCAGCGCAGAGCACTGGATCTGAAGCGTTGCTTCATTTTTGAATTTTGAAAACAGAGTTATGCACTGATTGGGGTGCGCTGCCTAGGGCTCAGCGCTCCTGGCGCTGGCGTGTCTGCTTTTGACACGTGGCGCACAGCGCGCAGGATCTGAAGCGTTGCTTCAATTTTGAATTTTGAAATTCAAAACAGAGCTTTGCTCTGATTGGGGAAACATCCTCAATATCATAATTCTTTGCAATTGTTGATATTTGAGGAAATCACCTTGTTTTGCCTACTGGCAAATATTTGGTTCTGAATATCCGTTGTTATGCACCAATTTCAAACCGATATATCTGCACGTTTATTTTATAAAGTGAGATATAACTTTTTGAAATTATGTTTACAACATTTACCAACAGTTGATGATTAGGTAAGATACATTTAATAACAGTGTAATTCTTCTTAACCAAAATACGGTTTTCAACTTACAACACACACGGTTTGGGTTGGTAAAACTCTTGGGACTTTTACATTATAATGTTTGTTGTTCAGTTTCCATTACGACAAGAGGTTGGTACTCATACTATATTTCATTTACTTATGACTTCTCTAGTTTTAGACACGCATTTCGTTGAAATACAAGGTCCAAATTTTGATGAGTTACGAGTATAAGAATAAAGTAGAGAATCATACGTTGGAAGTATCAGGATTCTTCGAGGTGATCGAAAATGTAGATACTTCTGCTAGGTATTCCGTCGTAAATAATATTTTTGAGAACTTATTTCTCTCTCAGGTTACTTGTCCGTGAGTGCACTACTTGATGAGTAATACTGCATGGCCTTCTTCCATTTAGTCGATATGCACTGAAAACAGTTGCATAATTTTTGAATCTGGTTCCAATTAAATTAGTATTTTTATTTCTATATTGGATATAGAATGGATTCATATCATAACCATGTGAAGGTATATGGAATTGTCCGGATTATGCTTAAAACCAAAATTCAGATAAACTCAAGGCACGTTTCAGTAATGGCAGTTTGTGGGTTATCCCGAGCTTTGATGAAGGTTAACATTCTACCATTTGCAAGATCAATGGTTATATTATTCTTGACTCGCCACCTGATTGGTAGAGTTTCTGCGTGTTCAAGTTTAGCTAATTACTTCAATCAAAACGGTTTCGCTTGTAGCTAGCCGGTTGAGTACGGGTCGTCCGCAGGGAGATAGGAATCTTTTTCTATGTGCTTTAACGAGTTAAGTCCGAAAGTCCAGATTTGTTTGTGATTAAATAAGTGTTAAAATGATATGTAAAGAGAGCTTGTTAGGGTTAGGATTAGGTTAGTTTGAGTTAGGAGTCGCTCACTTCTTTCGTTGCCACTCTTAATATCGGTGTTACGGTAATCGGCAACAACGGGGATTAGCACGACTAGGAAGGAACTTGCGAGTATAAGCTAGGCTTTCCAACGCTTAAGTTCTTCCTTTTGGTTCTTGTCCGTCCGTTCTTGGCTCTTAGCCATAACCTCCGATTAATTCAACCACAACCGGTCTCACTACGGAATCACCGCTATCATGTAGGATAGGGTGCCGTAAGGAGCGGATTGTGGTTCAATTAACGGGAGTCGATTTAAGATGTTGGGCAAGGAAAGAGTGAGAGAGATTTATTTCTCTCAAACTTCCCTTATCCTACCCTAACAAGTATGAAACTACTCACCCATTATACGGAAAAGAAAATAAAACAAAAGAGGAGGATAGAAAGAAGGAGATTAGAAGATAACAACTAGCTATTTGCGACCTCACCTTGGCAAGGATCAAACGTAAGCATCATGGTTGTTTAAGGATAAAGGAAAAGAGAACAAGAAAGAAACAAACACAAATAACAAAAACTAAGTTAACAAATGAAAATTACAAACAATAATAATTTAACTAAAGAACAAGACAAGCATGATAAGTAAAAAGAACTCCTTTATTCATTCTTCACTCACAAAAGCTCACTACAAGTTTTTTAATGGAGAAGAGATGAGAGGAGGAAGAAGAACAACAACTAAAACCTAAAATAAAATACAAGATTAAGCACTCTTGGCTTCACAAGGTTCTGGGCTATTTATAGGCAGGGAAAAGGAAATCTAGGGCAAAATTCTGACCCTTCATGAAAAGACCCATATGCCCCTACAATTTGGCCAACTGCGGCGCCAGTACGGCCGCGGAACCGCGGCTTAGACCCCCTATTGGCCACGGTTCCGCGGCCGTATAGTTGAATTGGAGCATGGAATTTTTGGTGCTTCCCTGGTCTGCTGTGCCCTTTATTCTGGTACATGTTTTTTCTCAGATTTTCTTCACGATTTTTCCAGAATTTCTGTTGAGCAAAAGGTGATTTGATGTGGATCTTTTTGTCATGATTTTCTCGAGCTCCGTGTAGATTTCTTGGATCTTGTGTTGCCATGGAGCCTTGTGCATGAAAATGACATTGATTTGCCATTTTGTCTCTCAAACTGGTGTGTGGCAACATACGGATAGAGAGCGGAGACCCGTGTTTTATCTGTGGTTGGCAGGAACCCGGATTTTGTCGTGTTTTTCCATGTATTTCATCGTTTAGAGCTGAGAACCTGTATCCTGCAATTGACTAGCAAACACGGTTCAAGAGTACCTACCGATAAGCAATGTGATAAAAATTGGGCGGTATGAAAATGCAAAAATCTGATATGAACAAATACCCCCAAACTTATCATTTGCTCGTCCCGAGAAAAGCCAATTTATTCACAAAAAATTTCCTAACCTCACTTTCGCAGGGAACGCGATTGCACTGAGCATGTGCAATAAGCCGTTAAACCTCTAGGTGTCCCTAGTAGGAGGAGTGTTGTCTCCTGAGGGTTTTCAGCGGATACTACCCACAAAATTCGGTCAAGCTAGTTTTGCGAAATTACTATGATTCAAACCCCTAAAGTTTTGTTTTCAGAAAATAACAATTCTATGATCCCAAGTCTAGACTATCAAACCCTTATTTTTCACACCTCGCTTCTTATTTAACTACAGATTTTATATGTCTTTACGTGTAGTGCAAATAGTGTTGTTAAGTTCCAGAAGGATCGAATAAAGTCATCATATCACACAATAAAGCCCAGATGAAAATTTTAAAAGGATCACATAAGTTTTATAAAGAGTTAAGCATTTTTCAAGTTTCGTTTTCCAGTAAAGTTTCAACTTCAGAATTTCTATCTTCCTTAACAGGAAACCAGGTCTTATTTTTCACTCCACCTTTTTCTTGTTTTCATTTCATACACACTTCTGTAAATGTGCAATAGTATTTATCATAGAATAAAACTTTCATATCTCCGCTAAATTTTTTTTATAAAAGCCTGTCTTTTATCAAGATTATTCTCACACAAAGAACCGTTAGGAATTTTAACTTGGAGAGAACACTTGCTTGACTTTGTTTTAATCTGGACTTTCTAGGCTTCTTAGCGAGCTTTGGGCCAATGCACCCAAACCAGTTGGTTTTAGGGCATTAGGTGTAGAAACACCCCGGCGGACTTAATTACTCAAGTTACCTAGGTCCAAAAACAAAAGACGGTTTGGCGTGAAAATCATGATGATTTAATACGAACGGAGATATAACCGGCGGTTCAATTATTATTTTTGGATAAAAGACGTGTTTAGTGGGTTCGGTGTGTAATCATTCCAATCAAGTTCCAAATGGGTTATTTTTCAGACTTAGTTCCAATTAAGGCATCAATAACATTCCTTCATATTCACTTCACTTCATAAACTATTCTTGATATTACTTATTTCAGAACAAACCTATTTGATGCTCAAAAAATCATTAATCCATTTAAAAGTTTTTAAACATAAAAGACTTGTCATCTAATTTCAAAAACTCACGACACGTGTAGTGTGATGTAAAGACGTATATCAGCTATAGTTAACTTCAAAGGAGAGTTATCTTTCAGGTTTTCAAAATCTAAAAATAAGATTTAGTTATTCTTATCTCATCAAACAAAACCGTCGCAATGTTGAATCAGAGTCCTCCCACTAGCTAACTTGACAAAAAAGTTTTTTATGTTTTTAGAAAATTTTCAGATTTTTATGGATTTTAGGGATTTTAATATGCAGATGCAAAATTTACATATGAATGCGAAGGTAAGAAATGCGTACCGAGCGTACCCCCAAACTTAAACTGGACAGTGTCCTCACTGTCGTTGCATGAAGAGATCAGTTGAAGGGTCAAAATTTTCGGTTAGATATACACAAAAAAAAAATTTGTTTTTGTTTTTTAAAGAGAAGAAAAAGGAAAAGAATATCCACAAAAAAGGTATATACATACCCCCAAACTTATTTGGAACAGTGTCCACTGTTCTTGGCTGGATAACCGAAGTTTGGTGGTAGGCAGAGGAAGATTATGCAGGGTAAACCGGCTCCTGTAAGACCAGGAGCTCCTCTGTTGGTTCGGTGCTAAGGTACGGTTTTAGTCGGTGTCCGTTCACTTTGAAAAATGAACCGTCCTTTGGATTCTCCAAATCCACAGCTCCCTATGGATACACATTCCGCACAAAATACGGCCCTTTCCAGCGAGATCTGAGCTTTCCTGGATGTTAGTGTAGCCGGGTGTCGTAAAGCAGTACCTGCTGATCAGGTATGAAGGTTTTGCGCAAAAGATGTTTATCGTGAAACACCTTCGTTCGATTCTTAACGATAACCGCGTTATCGTAAGCCTCATCCCTAAGCTCGCTCAATTCGTTCAACTGCAGCTTCCGATGGCTGCCCGCATCTTCGAGAGACAGATTCAGCTCCTTTATCGCCCAAAATGCGCGATGCTCTATTTCGACAGGTAGGTGGCAAGCCTTTCCATACACAAGCCGATAGGGAGACATACCAAGATTGGTCTTATAAGCGGTTCGAAATGCCCAAAGGGCATCAGTGAGTTTCAGCGACCAATCCTTACGGTTCTTGGAAACCGTCTTCTCCAGTATCTGCTTGATTTACCGATTTGAAACTTCGGCCTGCCCGCAGGTTTGGGGGTGGTAGGGCGTAGAGAGCTTATGATTAATGGAATATTTCCGCATCAAGGCCTCGAAAGTCTTATTGCAGAAATGAGTTCCATTGTCGCTAATGATCGCTCGGGGGTGTCCAAAACGGGAGAAAATGTTTTCTTTAAGAAACCTAACGACAACCTTGTTGTCGTTAGTCCGGCTGGGCACAGCCTCGACCCACTTAGAGACGTAATCAACAGCGAGAAGGATGTACAAGTTCCCAAAAGAGCTGGGAAACGGCCCCATGAAATCTATCCCCCAAACATCGAAAATCTCCACAACCAAGATTGGTTGGAGCGGCATCTCGTTCCTCCGGGATATCCGGCCCAAGTGTTGGCACCGGGAGCAAGTCTTGCAATAGTCATGAGCGTCTTTGAAGAGTTGTGGCCAGTAGAAACCACATTGCAAGATCTTCTCAGCTGTCTTTCTGGGGCCAAAATGCCCGCCACATGCTTGATCGTGGCAAAATGACAGCACACTCTTGAATTCCTCGTCAGGGACACACCGACGAATAATCTGGTTGGGACAGTATTTGAACAGATAGCGTTCGTCCCAGTAAAAGTGTTTTGCTTGGGATAAGAAGCGAAGTCTGTCCTGACTTGACCATTCAGTCGGTAGTAATCCTGTGGCCAAATAGTTCACAATATCTGCGAACCAGGGTTCGCAAGATACTGTCAAAAGCTATTCATCCGGAAAAACGTCGTTGATCGGAATTGGAAGCGAAGGCGAAGAAGGAAGTCGTGAGAGATGGTCGGCAACTACGTTTTCACATCCTCGTTTGTCCTTAATGAGGGTCAAACTCTTGAAGCAAGAGAATCCAACGTATTAGCCGAGATTTTGCATCTTTCTTCGCAAAAAGATGGCGCAGAGCAGAATGGTCTGTGTAGACAATGACTGGAGAGCCGATGAGGTAGGGCCTGAACTTTTCTAAAGCAAATACAACAGCTAAGAATTCCTTCTCAGTTGTTGTATAATTGAGTTAGGCGTCGTTCAGGGTTCGGCTCGCATAATAGATTACGTGCGGCATCTTGTTGATGTGTTGTCCAAGGACAGCACCGATGGCAAAGTCGGATGCATCGCACATAATCTCAAATGGGTGTGTCCAGTCAGGTGAAGAAAGAACGGGAGCAGAAGTGAGTGAGCTTTTTAATGACTCGAACGCAGTCACACAGCTCGAGTTGAAGTCGAATGGCGTGTCCTTGGCCAGCAAAAGAGTCAAGGGCCTAGCAATCTTGCTAAAGTCCTTGATGAACCGTCTATAGAAACCGGCATGGCCAAGGAAGGCTCGGATGTCTCGGACGCATCTGGGAGGAGGGAGATTGGAAATGACCTCAATCTTCGCTTTGTCAACCTCTATGCCATTTTGCGAGATGATATGTCCTAAGACAATACCTTCGCGCACCATGAAGTGGCACTTCTCCCAATTCAAAGTGAGGTTCTTGTCCTTACATCGGGTAAGGACAGCGTCAAGATGCAGCAAACACTCGTGAAGGAATCGCCGAAGATGGAGAAATCGTCCATGAAGATCTCCAGAAATTTTTCCACCATGTCTGAGAAGATTCCCATCATATACAGCTGGAAGGTAGCGGGTGCATTGCATAACCCAAAGGGCATGCGACGATATGCAAACGTGCCGAAAGGACAAGTGAATGTGGTCTTATCCTGGTCTTTTTCGGCGATGGGAATCTGATTATAGCCGGAGTAGCCATCAAGTAAGCAGTAGTACTCGTGTCCGGCCAATCGTTCAAGCATTTGGTCAATGAAAGGTAGCGGAAAGTGGTCTTTCCGCGTTGCGGCGTTGAGTTTTCTGTAATCAATGCATACTCGCTACCCAATTTGGGTGCGAGTAGGGATTAACTCGTTCGCCTCGTTGGTTATGACCGTTATACCTGATTTCTTGGGAACAACGTGAATGGGGCTAACCCACTGGCTATCAGAGATAGGGTAAATGATACCACTATCTAGACATTTTACGATCTCCTTCTTCACAGCCTCTTTCATGACTGGGTTGAGACGTCTTTGTGGATCCCTGGCTGGTTTGGCATCATCCATCAGATGAATGTGATGTTCAACGATCAGGGGACTAATCCCCTTGATGTCCTCCATGGACCAGCCAAAAGCTTGCCTATTGTTGTGCAAGACCGCAAGAAGGGCTTTCTCTTGCTCTGGAGCTAGAGAAGCCGAGATGATGACAGGGAGGGTCTCGTTCTCACCTAAGTAAGCATACTTAAGGTGAGACGGCAAAGGCTTGAGTTCGAGCGTTGGAGGTGAAATGATTGAAGTCAAGATTGGTGCAAAGGTCTCGAACTCAAAAGATTCCAGCAAAGGTTCAAAACGAGTGTAAGCGACCGAGTTGGATGGTTCAGGTAACTCATCCGGAAATTCGAAGGATTCAAACTCGGGTTGTGAGCGGCTAAGATCGTTCGAGAACGTGAAACACTCGTAGTCATTGTCGGGCGCAGAAACAGCAGCAGGTTCGAAGAGGAACGCACTAGTGGCGTCAAGGTTATCATGATCAAACAGAAACTCCTCGAATTCACACTCTTCTGGGGTGATCTCCTGGATCGAGCAGACGTCCAGTATATGAGCATTAGGTTCGGAGGGCTGATTCCCCAACCTAAAAATGTTGAGTTCAATTGTCATGTTTCCAAAAGAGAGGTTCATCGAACCATTGCGACAATTGATCACAGCATTTGAGGTTGCAAGGAATGGGCGACCGAGTATCACCGGAATTTGATTCCGGGGGTTAGCTACAGGCTGTGTGTCTAATACAATGAAGTCAACGGGGAATATGAAGTCCCCGACCTTGATTAACACATCCTCTAGCTCACCCCTAGGATGGGTGATCAATCGATCGGCCATTTGGAGAGTACAGTGTGTGGGTTTCAGCTCTCCTACACCTAATTGCTCGTATACTGAGTACGGAAGCAGGTTAACACTGGCACCAAGATCTAATAGTGCGCGGTTGATGTTCTTATCCCCAATGGTAATTGAAATCGTAGGACAGCCAGGGTCCTTCCGTTTTTGTGGTAAAGATTGGGTAAGAGTATCACTCACAGCACTAGCCAAGAAAACTTTCTTGGGTACCTAAGACTTCCTCTTTTTCGTGCACAAGTCCTTTAAGATTTTCGCGTAGGACGGGACTTGTTGGACAGCATCTAAAAGAGGAATGTTAATGTTAACCTGCTTAAATAACTCCAGAATCTTCTCCATTTGTGGATTTTGTTTATTGGACTTCAACCGGTTTGGAAATGGAACGTTTTTAAAATTGGTTGAGTCCAATGCTGGAGGAGGAGATTGTGGAGTTGGAACGGATCCCAGAACAGGTGTTTTCGTAGAGTGAGAAGTGGGTCCGTTCAGAGCAGAAGAAGAGGAAGGAGAGCCTGTTGAAGAATGGAGAATAGGCTCAGAAGACGAAGAAGCAGAAAAAGAAGAAGAAGAAGAAGAAGTGGCCGGGGTGTCATTGTTGGGCCGTGTGCCGATGTTGTTTTGCAGCATCCTTCCCGATCTCAATGTGGTCACGGCACTCACATTATGGTTCTGTTGTTCAAGAGCAACATGTACATTATGTGGGTGACCGGGATTTGGGAGTGGTTGGGACGGGAGCTTCCCCTTCTCTCGCTCGCTTAAGGCCGCATTCAGCTGTGCAATCTGGGCCTCGATGGTCTTGATGCTTTGCCCATGAGCAGCAGTGTGTTGCACTAAGGACTGAATGGAAGACTAGATGTTTGCGGTGGATTGTGTCGATTGTTTAACGAACGCCTCCAGACTTCGTTCGAGCGAGGAAACCTTATCGTTGTTTGACGGAACAAAGTTGTTTGGTGGAAAAGAATTATTGGGTGCAAAGTTGTTCGTCTGATTTTGAAAAGGCTGGGGTTGGAAGGGCTACTGAAATTGATGTTGAGTTTGTTGTTGCGCTTGTTGTTGCGGCGGAGGGGGCCTTTGGAAATTGTTGCCTTGGAATTGATTCTGATTCTGATTCCAGGCAAAATTGGGGTGGTTCCTCCAACCGGGATTGTAGGTGGAAGAGTATGGATCATTCCTCGGTCTTTGCCGGAATGCAGCATTAACCTGATCCTGTCCTTGAGATGGTGGATTGTAAGGACACTCTTCGGTTAAGTGAGAAGGATCGGAACAACAAGCACAAATGGTACGAAGGGGAAGAACAGGAGTAGGAGCAGGAGAAGAGAATTTGCTCTCTATCGCTTCAAGCTTTCTCGTTATTGCAGTTATTTCAGCTTTCATCGCAATAGAGACATCAAGTTGGTGAATTCCTACCCTAGACTGACCGGTAGAAGTGGAGGTAGAAGAAGAAGAAGTCGGTCTGGTGCTCTCCCATTGTAGCGTTTGCTCCGCAAGGTCGTCGAAGAATTGCCACGCTTCCTTGTCAGATTTCGATAGGAAGTGGCCCTGACAGATGGTTTCCAACAACTGCTTGGTTGCTGGGTTCAGGCCCTTGTATAAGGTTTGACAAAGTTGTCATTTCTCTATACCGTGGTGAGGACACTGAAAAAGAAGGTCTTTATACTAGTCAAAGCACTTCCAGAAGGGTTCAGAAGGAAGCTGAGAGAATTGGTTGATTTCATTACGGATCCTTGCGGTTTTATGATTCGGATAGAATTTTTTGAGAAACGCTTTAACAAACTCGTCCCAACTGGTTATGGAGTGGGAAGCGGTGCTATACAGCCATTTTTCAGCAAGATCGCATAAAGTGAACGGAATGACCCGTAGCCGTATAGCATCGTCCGACAGCTGGGTGGTTTTCATCATGGCACAAACGTTTTGAAATTTATTGATGAAGATATAGGCATCTTCAGATTCAAGTCCATGAAATCGTGGAAGCATGTTAATGAAGTGGGGCTTAATTTCAAAATTATCCCCATTGGCCGGTGGAAGAGAAAGACAGGTGGGAAGTGCAGAACGGGTGGGATAGAAGCGATCCTGGAGCGCGATTCGCTGCGGCGCTACAACAGGCGGTGGTGGTGGGTTATTTGTCTCCATAGGAGGTGGAGCCAATCCAGGGGTAGTCAAAGAGATGTTCGGATTAAATCCTGACATCGCGGAAGAAGAGGTTGGTGATGGTGAAGGTGAAGATGTATGAACAGAATTCCGGTCAACGTCGGAGTTGGCCGGCAAAGGTAAGGGTGAAAGAGGCGTGGACGGAGTTTCGACGTCTGAGTCGATCGCGTAGTCGGTAGCGACTAACGTAACGCGGACTAGGCGGGCGCTAGTGTCCCGAGTCCAAGCGGACATACACTAAACGAGTTTAGTATAGTCAAAGCGGAGAAGGTGAGGGTAAGAAAACGTCAATGGAGAAATACGATGGGTGGTGGGTGAAAAATGGGTTTGGCGACAAAGGGCAAGTTTTTATAAAAGTTTTTTGATTTTTTTTTTTTAGAAAGAGCTTTACAGGAATATGTACGGACTTACGGCTTTAAGCAATCACAAACAAGATATGCACAATCACACCTAGATCTAGGGTCACCTAGGTCTGCTAGACAGCACCTAACTGTTCCAGAGGGCTAGAAATAGGACCTCAAACCGCCTCTTCTCCGTCAATTGCGGCCAGGTAAGTGCCAGGTAAGTGGGAAGCTCCCCACTACGTAAGTAGTGGTCCTAATTAAGTAACCACTTGCCTTCGACACACTTTCCTAGACACCGCAAAAGTCAGATAGGATAAACGGCCGATGTCTGTAAGTAGTCCTCTGTCCTATTGAGCGCGAAGTCCTTAGGGCTGAGTCTAGTATTTTTTAATTTAACAATGGTCAATGCATATGCTTTTTGTGATTTCTGGGGTCCTGGGAAGGGTGATGAAATCCCCATCCAATCTGAATTGGTTTCAAGCCCCTTAAGTCCGTATTAATGAATGCAAAGCGGTAACAAATCAACTGCAAACAATTTTTATTTTTTTAGCGCGGCGCAAAGAATCCTGCACAAGAACAGTTTATTGGAAGGGGGAAGAGAGTTTGCACAAAGAATGCTGCAGAAAATACAATTCAGTGGAGTCCAGAGGAGTGGGGAGAGGGAAAGAAACACTCACAGAAGTTTTGAGATGCAGAAGGCACCAAGTGGCCGCGGTTCCGCGGCCTAAGCCTTCTTATGCCGCGGTTCCGCGGCAGGAACAGGGAGTTGGGCCTTCAAATTTTGTGTAGGTGCTGGTCTGGGTCTTCTCTGCTTGTCTGGATGTCCTGAATTTTTATTTACTCACTGTATCTGCTCCAGATTTTGCAGTAGACCGTTGGCTCCGTCTTGATTCGTCGCGGTGTAGCCGCGAGATATGGGTCTAACTTCACACGTCTTTGGCACTGAACTTGAACTTCTAACTTCCCACGTCTTTGGCACTGAACTCGAACTTCGTATTATCCTGCACACTTGCACAAAAACTAATCAAAAATAACAAGATGGGTTTTTTTTTCAATGTATTTTTTTTTGTTTTGTTTTTCGGTTAGATTTATATTCACAAATTAACCTGAAATTACACAAAGAAATAAACCACCGTCTCCCCGGCAACGGCGTCATTTGATTGGTAGAGTTTCTGCGTGTTCAAGTTTAGTTAATTACCGCAATCAAAACGGTTTCGCTTGTAGCTAGCCGGTTGAGTACGGGTCGTCCGCAGGGAGATGGGAATCTTTTTCTATGTGCTTTAACGAGTTAAGTCCGAAAGTCCAGATTTGTTTGTGATTAAATAAGTGTTAAAATGATATGTAAAGAGAGCTTGTTAGGGTTAGGATTAGGTTAGTTTGAGTTAGGAGTCGCTCACTTCTTTCGTTGTCACTCTTAATATCGGTGTTACGGTAATCGGCAACAACGGGGATTAGCACGACTAGAAAGGAACTTGCGAGTATAAGCTAGGCTTTCCAACGCTTAAGTTCTTCCTTTTAGTGCTTGTCCGTCCGTTCTTGGCTCTTAGCCATAACCTCCGGTTAATTCAACCACAACCGGTCTCACTACGGAATCACCGCTATCATGTAGGATAGGGTGCCGTAAGGAGCGGATTGTGGTTCAATTAACGGGAGTCGATTTAAGATGTTGGGCAAGGAAAGAGTGAGAGAGATTTCCTTCTCTCAAACTTCCCTTATCCTACCCTAACAAGTATGAAACTACTCACCCATTATACGGAAAAGAAAATAAAACAAAAGAGGAGGATAGAAAGAAGGAGATTAGAAGATAACAACTAGCTATTTGCGACCTCACCTTGGCAAGGATCAAACGTAAGCATCATGGTTGTTTAAGGATAAAGGAAAAGAGAACAAGAAAGAAACAAACACAAATAACAACAACTAAGTTAACAAATGAAAATTACAAACAATAATAATTTAACTAAAGAACAAGACAAGCATGATAAGTAAAAAGAACTCCTTTATTCATTCTTCACTCACAAAAGCTCACTACAAGTTTTTTAATGGAGAAGAGATGAGAGGAGGAAGAAGAACAACAACTAAAACCTAAAATAAAATACAAGATTAAGCACCCTTGGCTTCACAAGGTTCTGGGCTATTTATAGGCAGGGAAAAGGAAATCTAGGGCAAAATTCTGACCCTTCATGAAAAGACCCATATGCCCCTACAATTTGGCCAACTGCGGCGCCAGTACGGCCGCGGAACCGCGGCCTAGACCCCCTATTGGCCGTGGTTCCGTGGCCGTATAGTTGAATTGGGGCATGGAATTTTTGGTGCTTCCCTGGTCTGCTGTGCCCTTTATTCTGGTACATGTTTTTTCTCATATTTTCTTCACGATTTTTCCAGAATTTCTGTTGAGCAAAAGGTGATTTGATGTGGATCTTTTTGTCATGATTTCCTCGAGCTCCGCGTAGATTTCTTGGATCTTGTGTTGCCATGGAGCCTTGTGCATGAAAATGACATTGATTTGCCATTTTGTCTCTCAAACTGGTGTGTGGCAACATACGGATAGAGAGCGGAGACCCGTGTTTTATCTGTGGTTGGCAGGAACCCGAATTTTGTCATGCTTTTCCATGTATTTCATCGTTTAGAGCCGAGAACCTGTATCCTGCAATTGACTAGCAAACACGGCTCAAAAGTACCTACCGATAAGCAATGTGATAAAAATTGGGCGGTATGAAAATGCAAAAATCTGATATGAACACCACCTTTTTAGTAAAATGAATTCTTTTCATAAAACATTATTGGGAGTATGGTAGAACTGGAAGTAATTCCAGAACCACAAACGGTTACTGAAAATTTAGTAGAACCTAAGAATTCAATTGGATTCAACAATCCAGAAGCTATTCCGCAGATTTAGTGGGTAACCTCAGCGAGAGGTACTTTGGTTTCCTCATAGACGGTGACAGGGAGGTCTGCATCATCTTGATGATGACCTTGGCTTGCCACTACTGCTGTCCTAGACTATGAAATCTGGCAGGTGGATGATTATAACATCGTTCTAAATTAGTTTTAAAAGCTCACATAAATATGACTCTGCCAGAGGGTTGTTGCAGTCAATGAGAATAGTGGAAGCGTGGTGGGCTAGTAGCTTATATTTATTTATAGACTAAAGCAAGTGTAGCGGAGATGGATCGTCTATTTTTAATATGACAGTCATAAAGTTTGACTTCGTCAGAACAACAAATAGACCTGGTAAGAAAGTAGAAGGGAGTGATGTCCTGGTATTTGGATGACGTGCTTATGATAGGAAGTGATGTTTCTATACTACGATTGGTTATACTGTGGTGGTCACATGTGTTTCTCCACAAAGGATTTGGATAAAATAACAGGGATTTTGGTAACTAGATCAATGGTTTTAGATCTCAATTTGGGAAGTGTCCCAATTTGGGTAGTTTGACATTATTCTAAAGTGTTTTAGAATGGATGACTCTTGGCGTGATGGTGTACCCGCAGGTGATGGAGTCACCCACTCTAAAGAGAAGTCTTCTAGACTGATGAGAAGAGCAATTTGCATGAATAACATATCACTTGCTTATGCAATTGAATCAATCATGCGATGTCAAATACAAGACCAGATATTGCTTTTGCACCATGTGTAGTAAGCAAACATTAATCCAATCCTGGAGAAACAAAGGGAAACAGTGATGAACATAAGAGGATATTCTTGGTTTATGGTAACAGCAGCCTCCTGTAGGAGGCGGTTATCGTTTCAGACTTCCAAAATGACATGGATGACAGAGTAGCTGTCAGAGTTAATAGTTTGCCCTCTTTTGAGGTGCAGTGTGTTGGATAGGTTTCCAAGCAGAATACTAAGGTGGTTATGGTGCTGTGTGCTGATTACATCAACAATTGGATACAGCCTAAATAGTTTGTTGGATTTGGATGTTCATTTATGAACGTGGTCCCATCATCTATCCGGACAAATTCTAAGACGGGTATTGCTCATTTTCGGGAGATAGTTGTTCTTTGCGAAGTTGAGATATAAAGATAGAAACATTAGAGCGAATCCACTCACTGAAACTATTTCTCGAACGCGAATGTTTCACAAACATGGTTTACAAAACTGATTATTAGAGAAGTTGGGTATTCGGTAGCACATGAGATGTGGATATGCGATGCCGCAATAATTAGCCTTAAGTGCAAATGGAAGATTGTTGGTTATAGTGCCCCCAAGGTAATTATTGTAATCACAGGCAGACGATTATAATGATTGAGGGAGGACTTATACAGGTAGAACAATCTTACTCGAGATGATAGTATGCTATCTGGTTTGTCTCTATCATCATGTAAATATGTAATGTGGTATTGCGTATCACTATTACATGTTGATAAAGCCCATAGGATTCTTACTTGACTACCAGCGTCCTGACTACGATCAGACTTGTAGGGGTTGGGTAGTTTATAAGCACATCCTTAAATGTCTCTAGTCATGAGAATATCGAGATTAGGCATCAATATTCCAGAGTAGACTAGTGTATACGTTTCTGGACCCCGACGAGGGGTGATGGCCGGTCTCACAGCCATTGGTGTTAGTTAGTCACCAAATATTGTATGCAGGTGCTCATTGGGTTATGAGTTACACTGGACAGACTCGCCAGGAACATGCTAGATGGTATTATACCTATTGTCGGATAGCGGTTCTCTGGTGACATGAGTACAGGTTAGTCTGTCGACCTAAGATCATCATTTGTCTCGTGTGAGTTCTTACTGTGCTTTGATTACTACCCTACCACGGCTTAAAGGAGTCATGCAAACAGGTTTTAGTTGGATACAGTCTCGAGCCACATGGAGTCAATGTGCGGATCGTCAGGGATTTGTCTCTCCCAGTATTGGGGGTCGATGTCGTGCATTGTACAGTTGGCTAATACCATAAGTCTTTGGACAAGGCGGATGAGATTTACCGACTTAAGGTCAGTAGTTTCTCTGTTCGTATTGATCTTTACTCTGACACAACTTATCCGGTTATTAGGGTTCTGATTTTATCCACCCCTGGACTCGATATGCGATACTCTTAGACAAACAAACTAGACTGTATAACATGTGTCACTTATAGACTCGGTAGGGGTTCGGACGGGCTTTCTTGTCGATCCTCCTTTCATTCAATACCTGTGTAGCTGTTACGTACAGCTAGTGCCGCTGACGAGCTTGTGGTTAAATCTACTGCCAGCGTATTGTCGAGTTTTTAGAGACCCACACAGAGGTTTTCCCACTTTGGCGAAACAATATAGTTGCGGTACATTAGTACGCGCTCGGGTTCGATTAAAACTAGTGTATTTAATACACTGACGGTAATCAGACATTTGATAATACTAGATGATATTTTAAAAAGATGGATATTAAATATAGTGTTGATTTAATATATTAATACATATATTAGTATATGTATTTACCATATATTTATCTCACTTGTGTTTTAAGAATAAAGAAAAGATTATGTTAAGTATTTATTTACTTTCTTTTCTTTATTTCTATTTTCCTTTTTGGTTCACTTTAGGCAATGTTGTGCCATTGGCATAGCATACGCTATGCTCACTCTCTTAGGGTGACAAGTGGAGGGGAGAGAAGAGGGTGGACACTTGGAAGCTTGATGAAATCCTATGGTTAGGATGTGGTAAAGAATGTTATTGGTAACCATTTTTCTTTGGAAATGGTTAAGGTTAATATTAGCTTCTCTATCTCTTCTCAAGTTCCATCTTCTTCTTCCTCCTCCTCTTTTGATGGTGGAAAATGAAATTAATTAGTGAGAAAATTTATTAGTGAACAAACTACATCTCTTAGCAAGCTAGATTAGCATATTAGCTTCTTAGGTTACTTCTTTTGAAGTTGAAGCCATTGCTTGGAGCTCCCCAAGATGGATCATCTATGATGGAGAGGATCTATGACCAAGCTTGTTCATTCACCTAGAAGTTTACATAGAGGCCAACCTAATTGGAGCATATGAAGTGCTACAAAGGTTGTAAATTCCCCACCTTGAATGAAAACTCTATGGTTTTTTATTCTAATTTGATTTTCTAGTATGTGGTCCTAGGTTGATTGACTTGGAACTCTCTAATTTTATAAAACCTTATGCTAGCATGCTTGTAAAATCCTAGTAGAGAGCCTTAGGTCTAGCAAAGGAGTTGGTTCAGATCTAGAGAGAAGTTGAGTTTTTTGCGACATAGATGGTAGAGGATAAATAAGGATCGAAAAGTTCAATAGTTACAATTTTGATTGGTGGCGCATGCAGATGGAGAACTACCTGTATCAAAAGGACCTGTTTCTTCCGTTGTTTGGAGAGAAGCCCGAGAAGATGACCCATGAGGCGTGGAACTTTTTGGATAGGAAAGCCCTGGCGACAATCCATTTGTCGTTGACTCTACAGGTGGCATTTAACATCTTGAAGGAGAAAACAACTAAAGCGTTAATAACGACGACCGAAGTTGTATGAAAAGGCTCGACATCAAACAAAATATTTTTGATGAAGAATTTTTTCAACATGAAGATGGCTGAAAACGGTTCGGTGACGGAGCACCTAAATGAGTTCAACAGCGTGACAAGCCATCTTGAGTCGGTTTCAATCACCTTTGAAAACGAAATTCGAGCACTTCTATTCCTATGTTCGTTGCCGGAGAGTTGGGAGAACCTAGTGATGACGGTTAGAAACTCGAACTCGGGTACTTTCACGTTTAATGATGCGGTGAGTTGCATATTAAATGATAAGATGTGGAGAGAGGCCATGAGTAGGAGTTCGGGAACTTCTGCAATTTCGGTAGAGTATCATGGTAGAACAATGGAAAAGGGAAAGGATAAGAAGGTCAAGTCTAAAAGCCGACGAAAATCACAAGGAAAAATCTAAGGCACATGTTGGAATTGTGGGAAGAAGGGTCACAGGAAAGTGACTGTAAAGCTCCAAAGAAAGACTCGAATAAGAAGACGGATGGAAAGGAAGCTAATGTGGTGTCTACATAAGAACAAGGGTAACAAGGTGTTGGATATAGTGCCCTCAAGAAAATTATTGTAACTGCAGGTAAGCGATTATGATAATTGAGGAAGGACTTATACAGGTAGAACGGTTTTACTCGAAATGATAGTATGCTATCTGGTTTTTCCTTATCATTGATGTGTATACGTTTTACTTGTTATTATGTGTCGCTAATAAATAATGATGAAGCGCATAGGATTCTTGCTTGACTACCAGTATTATGATGGAGATCATATACGTGAGAGCTGGGTAGTCCATAAGCACATACTTAAATGTCCCTAGTCGAGAGAGTATCGAGACCGGGCATCGATATTCCGGAGTAGACTAGTGTATACGTTTCTAGATCTCGACGAGGGGTGGTGGCCAGCCTTACAAGCCATTGATGTTGTGTCACCTAAGATAGTATACAGGTGCTCATTGGAGGTGAGTATACTGGACGGACTCGCCGAGAACTTCTAGATGGTATTATATCTATCGTCAGATAGAAGTTCTCTAGTGGCATAAGTACATGTTAGTATTTTGACCTGAGATCATCATTTCTCTCGTGTGAGTTCCCACTGTACTTAGATTACTGCCCTACCACAACTCAAAGGAGTCGTGCAAACAGGTTTTAGTTGGGTACAGTCCCGAGCCACATGAAGGCAGTGAGTGATTGTAGGGGATTCTCTCCTGGTATTAGGAGTCGATGTCGTGTTGTATTCGGTTAGCCATCTTCCTAAATCCGTGGCCACGGTGGATGATATTTACTGAAAGGAGTTCAGTAGTTTCTCAGTTGGTGATGAGCTTGACTCCTACAGGACTTATCGGGTCATTAGGGGTCTGACGTTATCTACCCCCTAAACCCGGTATGCGATACTCTTAGAAGAAGAGAACAGACTGTACGTAGATTATTACATTCAGTCTCAGTAGGGTACGAACGGACTTGATTGTCGACCTCCCTTTCAGTATATACCTGTGTAGACGTTACGTACAAGTAGTCCTGCTGACGTGCTTGTGGTTATGAATTTATCCAGTAATTCACTGCCAGCGTATTGTCGAGTATTTAGATTCCCACAAAGAGGGTTCCTGGTTCAGGCGATATGATGTAGATGACGTATGATGGTACATACAGGTGTCCGATTAAATATGTGTACAGGCTACACGGATTTTAATCGGACGGTTGATAATACTAGCCGGCTTAGGATTAAGCCGAATTATTAAATCATGTTTTGATTTAATAATTTATATATATATATATATATATTAATATATGTATATATTAATATATGTATATTCTAGTATTATTGTTTACTATTCATTTTCTCTCTCTTGGCTATTCGTATTTTCATACGGATACGTGTATATGTATTTCGATATGTATAGTGGGTTGTATTTCATATTTGTACGGAATACTTCTAGAAGGAGGACACTTCATTTATGAATATTTATGGTAATGAGATGGCTAGATGATGTGGCTTTAAACATGGTTGAGGAATGTAAAGAGTGATGAGCTTCATTTGTTTATTACAGATGGTTGTGATATTTTTTTAGTGTGAAAAATTACGAAGCCATTCTATTCTTTTCATTCATTCAACCTTAGCTCATTATGTGTTATGGCAACCTATTACTCCTCGTTTTTCTTCTTCATTTTGCTCTCTTGAGCTTTTTATTTTAGAGAAAATGAGAGTGGGCAATTCCTACATCCCCACTCTCCATTCCTATCAAGCTTGGAGCGTCGGTTGCTTCACTAGGTGAAGTTGAAGCTTGGATCGGTTCTCTTGGGTGGATCATCTTCGGCAAGGGTGGTCGCCTCTCAAGCTTATTCCCGATGGCCTACAAGGAGCTTGGAGAGGTCTTCCACAATTGGGTGGACACGCATTAAAGGTTGTAATCTCTAAACCTTGCATACTTGTATTCTAGTTTAGAATTTGGAGCGATCGCTAGGGATTAGTTTCTAGTGCTCCACGTAAATTTTTTTTGTTTTTCGATTCTATATTGGCCATGGTTATAGCGGCAAGGGCACTAGGAACTTTCACAAGATCTTTGTCTATCGGCGAGCATGAGCACAAAGGCGGATACTTGGTTCATAGATTCAGAAGCATCCTTCCATTGCACTTCGGGCCGGCATAATTTCAGTGAGTATGTTCAGGGGGATCTTGGACATGTGACTATAGGGAACGGTCAGCCGTGTAAGATCGTTGGAAAGGGAACGATCATGTTATAACCATCAGGAGGTGGTTAAATAATATTGAAGAATGCTCATCATATTCCAGATTTGAAGAAAAGCCCGATTTCTACTAGTCAACTTAACAGCGGAGGATTTATTACAACGTTTGGGAATTTCTCAGTGGAAGCTTTCTAAAGGGTCATTGGTGGTCGCGGTGGGCAAGTTGAGCAGTTCGTTGTATTCCTACAGTGGGAGTAGCGGAGGTTTGGTTGCTTTGTCGATAGGTTCGAAGATTAATTAGGAGACTATGTAACGACCCTAAAATCCTTGTACAATTATATCACATTCAATGTATATAAAAGTGTATTTCAACCCTGACCATGAGTTATAAGTTAAGTTTGTTAAATAAAAACAAGAAGCAATTTGTAGCTCACTGGTTAAAACTCTCCATTGATATTCTTTATCTTGCTAGTTCGAATCCAATTAGCCCTAATTATTTTAATATTTTTCTTTTTAACTTTTTGGAAGCCCAAGAATTTGCACGTGCATTACACAGAGAAACGAAAAGCTGCAACAAAATCAAACTGGATAAATGAGTTGTTAACTACAATTAAAACGCGAGGCTCGAACCCTAAAGCATTTGCTTCAATCCTGGCCGCCAAAATGTCCCATTTGGCCTCTACGAGCGGCTCTGATGCACCCAAATCCATCCGTGCTTCACCCGTGTGATCTTTGGACTCCCCTCTAACTCTTTTTACACTTTGATTTTCCTGCAATTAAACAGAGAGCTTTCAGTCTCTTCATCTACCCTATTAGCACTATTTTTAATTCTTTTTAATTCATTTCTTAATTCCTATACACTTATATTTTTTCCCTATAATACCTAGCTATCCTATCATCCTCCTCTGAAAAAAAATCACTTTAAATCCTTCTCAAAACCCTTAAAGAAATTCTTAAGTGAAGTTGCCCAAGCTTCCAAAATCGAAGCGTCGTCGATCAAACATTTCCATATATCTTGGTCTCAGTTCTACCAATCGAGACATTCTCTTCTCTTTTTGAAACGCACAAACCGTAAGTCTTATCCCCTCTTTATTTTTTCATTTCAAACGCCTTTTAAAAAGATATCGATAAAATGGAGTTAGCATTATAATAATTTTCTTTTAAATAATTTTATCATAATTGTCATGATAATAAAATTACACTGATCTTTTTAACAACCACCTTAAAATAATGTTCATCTAATTAACTTTTAATGTGTTTTGAATTTCATGTTAAATAAAATGTATATCGAACTTTACGTTAAAATATTATAAACTTTACATGTATCTTTTTATCGTTATCGTGACATATACCTCTAGAAAACTCACGGGGAAACGACCTACCCCACTCGCATATACTATGGTTTCATAGAACGATACTATAGTTACATGTTTTATTCTAAAGAAACATATTTCATTAAAATACCCCCACTTTCTAAAAATACAGTTTTTGAATCATTATTTTAAATCCTTTGCAAATACGCCTCTACAACTCTCGTTAGAGAACTCGTTTGTGGATAGTATGGGTTATCGCACATCCTTGGAATAGTAAAGTGAGATGCAAAACTTCTCATGGAGAATTCGGTCTCGAAAGGAATAAAATCCGGTTTTAAAGAAAACACGACTTTTTAAAACAAGTTAAGCAGTTGAAAAATTATTTAAATTATAAATTTGTATTTCCAAATAAAACAAATTGTGAAAAAATAAGATTTTTAAATGAAAAGATTAAACCTTTTAAGAAAATACCCTCAAGTTTCCAAAAGAAATATTTTTCATAAAAATACCATAAACTTTCAAAATCTAGGTTTTGACACTAAAATACCGCAAATATAAAATACGTTTTATGAAAAAAAATCTTGACATTTTAATTAACATATTTTTATCAAAAACATATTCGAGACTTTAGGACGAATTAAAAACTCTCGAGAATTTTTAAATGACATTTTTATATAAATACCTTAGAAATCAAAAGACTAGTCTAGGCTACATGTTTAACTTGCAAATTGGTTTGAGTGACATCTTCTCTTGTCAGTGCATCGGGGTTGCCGAAGACAATGATGCACCATTTGCCTCTACCTAAATATATATTGTAAGCTTAGGATGGAATTATCAATGGCAATCGTTTTTGAAAAAGACACAAATACTGCCATCCATGTGCAGCGGTTGTCGATATTTCCCAAACTTAAGAATTTTAAAAGTTAAATCTATTAATAAGATATGCCTAGAACCTGAACCCAAATTCGAACTTGACTTAAACTCGAATCCAAACTCGAACCTAATCTTGAACTTGAACACTTGAACTTGAACTTGAATATTCGAATCTGAAACTTGAACATTTGAACTTAACTTGACTTGACCGAACCATGAATATGACTTGACATGAACTTGACATGAATACCTGAATACAGCTTGAATCTGAACTTGTACTCTTGATATTCATAGATTCGGCCAAGACCTGTAAACTTGAAATATACAATAAAATACGCGGGGATAAGGGGTAGGTTGGTAAGGAACGTATGTCATAGCACGAGAAGTAACTTTAAATGACACATAACCTGAATACCGAGTGTCGTTGTTCTGTGGGTTATGATGGGGCCTTATACTTCATGTTTCTTTTGGTCCATAGGGTAAACTGGACTACTCTCGTATACACGTATACTATCTTTATCAAACTACAAATAACCACGTTAGAATAGTTAACCTTATACATATAAATGACATGCTTAACATACTTTTATATACAACCTTGCATGTTCATTAGTACTTGGTTTTCTATTCATTTTACATACCTTCAGTCATCGGTACTTTTCTTTTGGAGACTTATCAAGCGCTAGTTTGCCGACGACATTCCTTTCTGTTTCTTTTTCTTGGGATGTTCGTCATGTGGACAAGATATTGAGGAGATAGAGCCAAGCTATGAGGACTTGGACCGCTTCACCGCCCAGCCCGATTACTAGTTTCCTTTCTGCGGTTATTTTCTGTATATCATTGTTTAGGCATCTTTTCAGTTATTGTATCCTATATTTCAGACATCTGTATTTTTAAGTTTGAATATAAATAAAGTTGTTGTTAAATTTTAATTACTCTCGTTAATTCTTGTATATTGTTATATTGCTTAAAAACGCTTAATGTATTTATTAAGGGAAATGATCTTCTCATAATAAATACGTTGCGGGCCTCGTTACGTGCTGTCACCGTCTCTTAAGAAGAGGGGCGTGACAGACTTCGTTGTGGCATAGAAGATTGGAGCATCTTAGTGAGAAGAACATGAAAATTCTTCAGGGTAGAGAACTTCTTTTGGGGCTGAAAAAGGTGGAGTTGGGACTTTGCGAGAGCTGCGTTTGTGGGAAGTAAAGTGCGCTGAGATTTCAGATTGGAAGCGTAGCTAAAAAGACCAAAATGCTGAAGATGATGCATACGGATGTATGGGGTCCAGCCTCGGTGGAGTCTTATAGAGGTAATCAGTACTTCTTAACATTCATCGACGATGCAAGACAGAAGATATGGGTTTTTGCGATGAAGAAGAAGTCCGATGTGTTTGGTATCTTCAAACATTGGATTGCGCAGGTGGATAACCAAACGGGTTTAAAGGTTAAATGCCTAAAGTCCGATAATGGAGGGGAACACTGCACACACTAGTTCGAGGCATTGTGCTCGCAGAAGGGTATTTGATGGTTGAAAACAGTACCAAGGACGCCACAGCAGAATAACATCGCTGAAAGGATGAACGGAATGATCCCAGAGCAAGTGCGGAGCATGACCTTCGATGCGGATGTGTCTAAGTTCCTATGGGTAGCGGTGGTTGATGCTGCTGTGTACTTGATCAACAGAAACCCGACAAGTGCTCTTGATGGAGACATTCCGGAAGAAAATTGGTTAGATAAACCGGTTGATTACTCGCACCTAAAAGTGTTGCGCTGCATTGCATATTCTTTGGTTGATAAGACGGAAAGGAGTAAGCTTGACTCCAAGTCTAGGAAGTGTGCTTTCATCAGATATAGTGGAGATGAGTTTGGATATCGGCTATGGGATTACATAAGCAAGAAGATAATACGAAGCCGGAATGTCATCTTTGATGAGCATCACTTGTACAAAGAAGAAAAGCAAACCAAGGAAGATGCAGTACATGAGTTCGTTGATCTAAATGGAACTCAAGAGGGCATTCAAGTACCTACATGTAGTGATCAGAATGTGGAGGAAGCCACGGTGTAGGATCAGGGTCAAGAACATGATGGTGACCATGTTCAACAATCAGATGTGCCAGTTCTGAGGAAATCTATGAGAGAAAGGAGGAAACCTGAAAGACTTGTGACCGATTTTGTTTTGTACACAAATGCGGGAGAGCCTAATCCCTTGAAGAAGCAACAAACGATGGTGTAAGCAATTAGTGGGAGCAAGTTATAGATGAGGAGATGAAATCTTTAAAGAAGAACCATACATGGGACCTGGTGAAGCTACCTAAGGGTCGGAAAGTGTTGCTGAATAGGTGGATGTACAGGATTAAAGATGAGGCCGATGGTGTGAAGCGGTACAAGGCTCACTTAGTAGTCAAGGGTTAGGCGTAAAAACAAGGTATTGATTATTAAGAGATTTTTCCCCTGTAGTAAAGATGACATCCATTCAGGTAATCCTTAGTATTGTGGCGGTAGAGGATTTACATTTAGAGTAGGTTGATGTGAAGACCGTGTTCCTTCATGGCGATTTAGAGGAGCAGATCTATATGATGCAGCCACCAGGATACGAGGAGAGAGGGAAAGAAGATATAGTATGTAAGCTGCGAAAGAACTTGTATGGTCTCAAGCAAGCTCCTAGGTAGTGGTATCTCAATTTCAATCGGTTTATGCTAGATATGGGATTTGTACGGAGTGAATCAGATCACTACGTCTATATTCAAATTTTCCAGGATGGAGACTACATTATTTTATTATTGTATGTAGATGACATGTTGGTAGCGGGTCCGAGTTTTGAGAAGATTCAAAGTTTGAAAAAGATGATGACCAAGAAATTCGCTATGAAGGATTTAGGAGCAGCGAAGCAAATCTTGGGCATGAAGATCATTCGAGATAGGAAGTAACGAAAGCTGTAGTTATCGTAAAGGGACTACATCGATAAGGTTTTGAAGTGGTTCAACATGGACATGTCAAAACCAGTGAGTACGCCATTAACAAAGCATTTCAAACTCGAGAAGGAGTTGTGCCTGACAACTCAAGAGCAGAAGGACGAGATGGCGACAGTACTATATGCTTCTGCGGCGGAGAGTTTGATGTATACGATGGTGAGTACAAGACCAGACATTGCACATGTAGTGGGAGTTGTTAGCAAGTATATGCAAAACCCGAGGAAGGAATATTGGAATACGGTGAAGTGGATTTTGAGATATCTTAGGAGTATGTCTAGTCATTGCTTATGTTTCAAGGATGACTCTCTAAAGGTGCGAAGATACGTTGATGCAGACTATTCGGGAGATCGAGATGGAGGGAAGAGCACAACGGGATACGTATTCACGGTTGGGGAAACAACGGTGAGCTGGATCTCTCAACTACAAAAGATGGTGGCATTGTCAACTACAGAGACTGAGTATGTGGCGATCACGGAAGCAAACAAGGAGATGATATGGTTGCAAGGGCTACTTGAAGAATTGGGCAAAAAACAAGACTTATATATCTTGTGGAACGACAGCCAAAGTGTGATACATTTAGCGAAGAATGCGGCATATCACTCTTGGACGAAGTACATCAAAGTGCGGTAGCACTTCATTCGTATAACGATCGAAGAGGAGGAGTTGACATTGCAGAAAATCGCTAGAGAAAAGAATCCGGCGGATATGTTCACCAAGGTCATAGACAGATATAGGTTAAATCTCTGTTGCAGCTTGGTGAACCTCTGTAACGACTCTGAAATCACTGTGCATGAATTCTTGTTATTATACAGAAAATGGTATTATAGCATGTGTACGAGTTATAAGTTAAATTTGTTTAATAAAAACAAAAAACAACTTGTAGCTCACTGGTAAAGCCTCTGCACTGCTGTGACATAGCCTGTGTGCTCGATTCTTATCAGACACAATTATTTTTAGATTTTTCTTTTTAATTTTTCGGAAGCCCAAGAGTTGTACGTGCAATACATGGAGAAACGAAAAGTTTCAGAAAAATCAAACATGCGCAATGAGGTATACACACCCAAATTGACACGTGGCACAAATCTCGAGACATGCCAATCAAATCCGACCGCCCATTATTTCCTATTGGCCGCCGCCGACTGGTGAGATGTGCCCAATCGTCTCCGTGCTTTGCACACTTGACTCTTCAACTCCACTGCACTGTTTGATTTTCCTGCAATCAAACAGAGACTCTTCAATTCACCATTTAACACCATTTAAATTCTTTTAATCCATATTTTTAATTCCCAAATCCTAATTCTTCACTATAAATACCACCCCATGCCCTAACTTCACTCTATTCTAAAAATTTCTATCAAAATCATCCCAAAAGTTTCCAAGTGCAAGTGGAGTTAGCAATCAAACTTTTTCCATCGAAGATCGAAACCGTTTCCGGAGCTTCCGCGACGCCATGAGAATCCCCCTCTTTTCTTTAACCTCTTTCCAGCGCTACACAGCGAATAAGTCCATCTACTCTCTTCTTCTTTCATCTCAAAACCATCTTCTAAAAACATATCGGAAAAGTGGAGTTAACTCCGATATGTGTGATTCTTAACCTTTGTACTCCCCTTCCTAAAGCAAAATAGGTCAAAATAACTTTCTCGCACTACTTGTAATTTTGCTTACAATCTTTTAGTTTTGAGTTTAACCAAAACTTTCATGTAAAACTATCATATAACGAACTTTTCATTAAAATACCATGAACTTTAGTATGACCCTCATTTTCAATCATTGTTAAATACTTTTAGGAAAATTTTACGGGGTAACGACCTACCACATACGCACACTATGATTCCATAGCACGGTACTTTAAACATATAGCTAATTTAAAGAATAAGCTTTTCATTGAAATACCACACATTTTCAAAACGGGTTTCTTTTAATCAGTATTTTGTAATCCTTGTCAAATACACCTCTACAACCCTCGTTAGGGGACCTGCTAATGGATGGTGCAGATGATCGCACATCCTTAGGATAGTAGAGTGAGATGCAGAACTCCTCACGGAGTATTCGGTCTCGAAAGGAAATAAAAATACGGTTTTTAAGAAATACGAATTTTCTAAATAAAAAACTAAATTTTAGAAAGTTATATAAAACTATGAATTCATATTTTCAATAAAAACATGTTATGAAACTATATTTTTAAAAATGGAGATTTAAAATTTTTAATAAAATACCATCAAGTTCCCAAAAGAGCTAGTTTTCAATAAAATACCACCAACTTTTAAAAAGGCTAAGTTCCATCACCAAAAATACCATTTAAATTAAAATCCATGTTCATGAAAACCCTAAATATTATAAATTATCCTCGAAATTTATTTTTAAACTATATTAAAGAATTTTTCATAAAACTCCCTCAAGATATGCAAAACAATATTTTAAGGACTCTAATTAATATAGGTTTAAGCGGGATCAATTCTCTTGATCCCTAGGGAGCCGGAGAAAGTGAGTGCTTGCCTATTCAGGTTAGACAATTTAACGGAGTTATCAATGGCAATCGTCTTGGAAAAAGAAATAAATCCTACCGTCCATGTGCAGCGGTTGCCGATTACTCCCGAACTTAAGATGTTGCAAGAACAAAGTCCTTTCATAAGATTCTAACTCAAACCAGAATCCAACATCAAACACAAGATTGAATACTTGATCATGAACCCGAACACACGAATTCAAATCATCAAACTCAAACTTGTATACTTGACTCGACTTGACCGAATCATGATTATAATGTGACATGAACTTGACATGACTGCCTGAACACATGCTTATATCTTGATCATGAACCTGTACATTTTATATCCATGAATTCGGCCAAGACCTATAATCTTAATCTATACAATACAATACGCGGGGATAAAGGGGTAGATTGGTACGGAACGTATATCGTGGCACGAGAGGTCACTTAAAAGACACCTACATGAATTCACGTGTCGTTGTCCCATGGGTTATGATGGGTCCTTGTACTACATGTTACCATAGTCCACGGGTAAGATGGACTCCTCTCGTATACATAGATACCTTCTTTATCAAATTACAAACAACCACGTTAGAATAGCTATCTTATACCTGTAAGTGAACATGGTTAGATACTCTCAAATACAACCCTATCTGTTTACTTTACTTGGTTTCTATTCACGTCATATACCATTCAGTCATTTTCTCTTTCTTCTTTTAGGACTTAACGAACGCTAGTTCGCTAACGACATTCCTCTCTGTTTTCTTTCTTTGGAATGTTCGTCAGGAGGACCAGACACTGAAGACGTAAAGCCGAGCCAGGAGGACTTGAACCACCTTGCAACTCAGCCTGACTACTAGTTCTTCCTGCACTTACTTTCAGTATGCCATTGTTTAAGCATTTTCTTTTATTATTGTATTTTTTTATTTCCAGACGGTTGTATGTAAAGTTGAATATAAATAAAGTTGATGTTTCATTTTATTACACTTGTCATTATTGTTCATTGTTATATTGCTTAATTACGCTTAACGTATTTGTTTCATAGTAAATACGTTGCGGGCTTACCACGTCACCGTTTCCATCTATTGGGAAGTGGGGCCTGACATGTTTTGTTAGCGGTCCATGCAAGTAAATTCTGCATGAAATCTTAAGTAATATATCACAAGAATTATAAGAATCGGCAGCTATACATTCGTTGCATTTCAAATTTCTTGAATCTATCCTAACCTTTCCTTTTCTATCAAGGTGATAGATTCTCCAAACAACACCAGTACCAATGTTAATGGCAACACATCACCACCTACTTTACCACCTTCTCCTACCATTGTTGCTCCAATCAACGAACATATGGTGCTTTTAGAAGCCATCAAAAGTCTTCTGGAGGGCCAGCAGTAGTAGAATGCTATTCTCATGAACCGTCCGGAAGCCGAAACAGCCGGAGTAAAACAATTTCGTGCGTTGCATCCAAGAAACTTTTCAGAGAAAGAGAGTCCTCTTGAGGCTAAAGAATGGGTTCAGAGTATATAGAGGATGACCTTGTCACAGCGCAGGTACCACACATAGCTTGAGTTCGTGTGGCTAAGCTCCAGCTCACCGACAATGCAAGAGTCTGGTGGAAAGCTGCGGAAATCCGTCTCACACAATCAATAGAGTGGAAGACATTTCGCGATCTGTTTAATACGAAGTTTTTCTCCGAGACTGCTCGATTTGAGATGGAGCAACGGTTCATCCACCTGCAATAAGGTTCCATGTGGGTAAAATCGGTGGATGAAAATGATGCCGAATTCATCATGCTTAGCAGGTAAAGAATTCGTATTAAATTCTATTCCGTAAAACGCATTGCTATCTTGACATCATCGTCTTATCAGGTTCGCGGCACACTTAATCCCAACCGATGAGATTCAGGCTAGACGATTCCAACATGGCTTAGATCCGGAGATTCAGGCGGCTTTAGACATAAGCGGTTTTAGAGACAGGCAACTATCCAACTCATGAACTCGCCCTGAAGGCAGCACGTCGTTATGAAGCTGTGGTCAAGAAGAAGGGTAAGCCGCAAACAGCTGGAATCAAATGTCCTGCTACACAAATGACAGGAGGAGCCTCTTCTAGGCCGATTTTTACCCCCAGAGGCTAGGAGGATCATTTAACTGATCCAGTCCATATTTCTGTTTCTACTACAAGAGAACTGGACACTCGGCGAAAGACTGCAGGTGTGCAAATGGCCTGTGTTTGATTTGTGGCGCATCTACGCATGCTATAGGAGCATGCCCATATTGTATTAACACAGCACCAGCACGCAGACCCGCAATTACAGCTCCGCAAAGGCCAGCCATTCAGGCACCTGCACCTCGCCTAGCTCTTCCTGCTCCAGATCCATTTGGACCACCTGCACAGCCTCATCGTCAATTCCATTAGGCACAGAGAAACGTGCCTCAAGGGCAGAAGAATGTGCCTCCGGCAAGGAGGAATGTACCGAGACGACGGGCTTTTACAATGACGGTCGAGGAGGCCGAAGCCACAGGACAAGTCATCACCGGTAAATTCTCCCATCCTTTCAACTTTTCAATTCTTGTGTATCGTTATACCTCCCTATATTTAAACACGATCTCACACAACTTAGGTACTATACTCGTAGCCACCTTTCCTGCACTCGCACTTTTCGACACTGCAGTTTCACACTGCTTCATGTCACAATGATTTGTGAGAACGTGCGCGATTCCCATGAAGCCACTCATTTCAAGCTGTAATGTCAGTTCCGGGAATGGAGTCTTGAAGGCAACTTTGGGGTATGATCAGTGCCCAGTTTTAATTTGCGATCGAGAATTCTATGTAAATTTCAAAGTACTAGACATACCAAATTTCGATGTTGTGTTGGGAATATATTGGCTGGGAGTATTTTATGCTACCATTGACTGCGGTCAAAGGAGCGTAGTATTTGAGATACCAGGTCACCCAATCTTCTATTTCAAAAGTGGAGACAGAACCTTGGAGCCAGGAAGCTACCGTGCTAAAACGAAGAATGCAGAATTTTTCTCCTTACCTGCTGAAGAAGAAAACCCTGAAGCAGTTCGAGAATTCGAGGATATGTTCCCTGAAGACATATCAGGTTTGCCTCCTGATCGAGCTCTTGAATTTAGTATTGATTTACAACCTGGTGCACAACCTGTAATCAAAGCTCCATACCGGTTAAGTCCGGAGGGTTTGAAGGAGATCCGCATTCAGTTGAACGAACTCCTGAAGAAAGGTTGGATCCGTCCCAATACTTCAAGTTGGGGATATCCAGTGCTACTGGTGAAGAAGAAGGAAGGTTTCTACAGGATGGGTGTGGATTATCGATCTCTGAACGAAGTGACGATTAGGAACAAGTATCCACTACCGCGCATCGATAAACTTTTCGATCAGTTAAGTGGGGCTTGAGTCTTTTCAAAACTAGATCTTCGTTCGGGTTACCATCAGGTGAAGGTCAAGGAGTCTGATATTCCGAAGACGGCGTTTAGGATCCGTTATGGCCATTATGAATATCTCGTAATGCCATTTGGAGTGACCAATGTACCTGCCATCTTTATGAACCTGATGAATCAAGTTTTCCGATAGTACTTACACAGGTTTGTTATTATCTTCATCGACGACATCTTGGTGTATTCAAATAATCGGAAAGAGCACGCCGAGCACTTACGAATTGTCCTGGAGATATTACGACAACACCAGCTCTATGCTAAATACAGCAAGTGTGAATTTTGGCTAGATCAAGTCGAATTTCTCGAACATATTGTTTCAGGCGAATAAATCTCTGTGGATCCAGCTAAGGTGTCAGCTGTCAGCGAGTAGCCAACACCAAAGACGGTGAAAGATATAAGAAGTTTCTTGGGCTTAGCAGGATATTACCAACGATTCATCAAAGGATTCTCAAAGATCGCAGCACCCTTGACCAAGCTCACACATAAAGACGAAGCATTCGTATGGTCAGAAGCATGTGAAAAGACTTTTGTAGAACTCAAGTCGAGGTTAACCTCTGCTCCTATTCTTGTAATACCGGATCAAACTGGCGGATTCGATGTGTATTGTGATGCGTCCGATAAAGGACTAAGATGTGTGCTACACCAGCATGGAAAAGTTGTGGCTTTTGCATCAAGACAGTTAAAGGTCTATGAACGCAACTATCCAATACATGATCTAGAATTGGCAGCACATTACCATGGACTTCGTGACTGCTCTCCCTCGCAGCACGAAAGGTAACGATGCAATTTGGGTTATTGTGGATCGACTCACCAAGTCGGCTCACTTTATTCCATTCAGAGTTGGCCAGTCAA
Source organism: Agapanthus africanus (assembly GCA_030015575.1). Lineage (NCBI taxonomy): Eukaryota > Viridiplantae > Streptophyta > Magnoliopsida > Asparagales > Amaryllidaceae > Agapanthus > Agapanthus africanus. The sequence goes on along the minus strand of JASDDO010000019.1, from coordinate 885,753,285 downwards.
CCGAGACGTTAGCAAAGAAGTAGATGGAGGTGAGTATAAATCTAAAATAAGATTTAAACTTTCAAGATGTACCATACTTGATACCCATAAACTCATGCAGGAGATCGTGAGATTACATAGAGTACCTGTTTGCATCGTCTCTGATCATGATACATGATTCCGATCACAATTCTGGCAAAGTCTGCAAGCTAGCCTGGGAACGATTCTGAATTTCAGCACGGTGTATCATCCACAAACAGATGGACAGTCCGATCGAACAATTTAGATTCTGGAAGACATGCTAAGAGCCTGTATGTTAGATTTCGAAGGTTCATGGAAAGATCACCTACACCTTGTGGAGTTTTCATACAACAACAGCTAACAGGAAAATATTGGGATGGCACCATTCGCAGCACTCTACGGATGGAAGTGTCGTTCACCGCTAAGTTGGGACGACATTGGAGATCGTGAACTCCTTGGACCATTGATGATCGTAGCAATTGTAGATGTGGTTCGCACGATCAGGGAAAGGACACATAGCCCAAGACCGACAGAAACATTGGGTAGATGCAAAGCGTCGGTATCTGGAGTTCCAACCTGGAGACCATGTATTCCCGAGGATCTCTCCAAATAGAAGAGTGATCCCTTTTGGCAAGAGGGGTAAATTAAGTCCAAGGTATATAGGACCGTTCGACATACTGGAACGAGTTGGAGAAATGGCATACCGTTTAGCACTACCACCCTTATTAGAAGGAGTGCATAATATTCCACATATCCCAGCTATAATGATATGTGAGCGACCCCAGCCATATACTTGATCACTCAGAGCTCATAGTACAAACAGACCTAACCTGCGAGACACGGCCAGTTGAGATCCTGGACCGAAAGGTGAAAACATTATGGAATAAGGAGGTAAATTTGGTCCGAGTGATGTGGAGAAAGAATTCGCCAGGAGAATCAACTTGGAAAAGGAGAAGAAGATATGCGTGCACGATACCCTTACCTTTTGAAAATTAGTGTCTATGTAATTAAAAATTTCGAGAACGAAATTTTTATAAGGAGAGTAGAATGTAACGACTCTGAAATCACCATACAGAATTTCTTGTTATTATACAGAAAATAGTATTACAGCATGTGTACGAGTTATAAGTTAAATTTGTTTAATAAAAACAAGAAACAACTTGTAATTCACTAGTAAAACCTCTGCACTGCTGTGACATCGCCGGTGTGTTCGATTCTCATCAAACACAATTATTTTTAAATTTTTCTTTTTAATTTTTCGGAAGCCCAAGAGTTGCACGTGCAATACAAGGAAAAACGAAAAGTTTCAGAAAAAATCAAACAGGCACAATGAGGTGTACACACCCAAATTGACACGTGGCACAAATCTCGAGACAGGCCAATCAAATCCGACCGCCCATTCTTCCCTATTGGCCGTCGCCGACGGGTGATATGTGCCCAATCGACTCCGTGCTTTGCACGCTTGACTCTTAACTCCCCTGCACTGTTTGATTTTCCTGCAATCAAATAGAGACACTTCAATTCACCATTTAACACCATTTAAATCCTTTTAATCCACATTTTTAATTTCCAAACCCTAATTCTTCACTATAAATACCACTCCATTCCCTTGCTCCCTTTTATTCTGAAAATTTTACCAAAATCATCCCAAAAGTTTCTAAGTGCAAGTAGAGTCAAGTAGAGTTAGCAACCAAACTTTTTCCATCGAAGATCAAAACCGTTTCCGGAGCTTCCTCGACGCCATGAGAATCCCCCTTTTTTCTTTAACCTCTTTCCAGCGCTACACAGCGAATAAGTCCCTCTTCTCTCTTCTTCTTTCATCTCAAAACTATCTTCTAAAAACATATCGGAAATGTGGAGTTAACTCCGATATGTGTGATTTTTAACCTTTGTACTCCCCTTCCTAAAGCAAAATAGGTCAATAATTTTCTCGCACTACCTATAATTTTGCTTACAATCTTTTAGTTTTGAATTTAACCAAAACTTTCATGTGAAACTATCATATAAAGAACTTTTCATTAAAATACCATGAATTTTAGTATGACCCTCATTTTCAATAATTGTTAAATACTTATAGGAAAACTTCACAGGATAACGACCTACCTCACACGTACACTATGGTTCCATAGCACGGTACGGTAAACATATAGCTAATTTAAAGAATAAGTTTTTCATTAAAATACCACACTTTTTCAAAACGGGTTCTTTTAATCAGTATTTTGTAATTCTTGGCAAAACACCTCTACAACCCTCGTTAGGGGACCCGCTAATAGATAGTGCGGATTATCACACATTCTTGGGACAGTAGAGCGAGATGCAGAACTCATCACGGAGTATTGGTCTTGAAAGGAAATAAAAATACGGTTTTTAAGAAATACGAATTTTCTAAATAAAAAACTAAATTTTGGAAAGTTATATAAAACTATGAATTCGTATTTTCAATAAAAACATGTTATGAAACTATATTTTTTAAAATGAAGCTTAAAATTTTTAATAAAATACTATCAAGTTTCCAAAGAGCTGGTTTTCAATAAAATACCAACAACTTTTTAAAAAGGCCAAATTTCATCACCAAAAATACCACTTAAATTAAAATCCATGTTCATGAAAACCCTAAATATTATAAATCGTCTCGAAATTTATTTTTAAACTATATTAAAGAATTTTTCATAAAACCCCCTCGAGATATGCAAAATAATATTTTAAGGACTCTGGTTTAATATAGGTTTAAACGGGATCAATTCTCTTGAGCCCCAGGGAGCCGGAATAAATGAGTGCTTGCCTATTCAGGTTAGATGACTTAACGGAGTTATTAATGGCAATTGTCTTGAAAAAAGACACAAATCCTGCCGTCCATATGCAGCAGTTGTCTATTACTCCCGAACTTAAGATTTTGCAAGAACAAAATCATTTCATAAGATTCTAACTCAAACCAGAATCCAACAGCAAACACAAGCTTAAATACTTGATCATGAACCTGAACACACGAATTCAAATCATCAAACTCAAAATTGTATACTTGACTCGACTTGACCAAACCATGGTTATAATGTGATATGAACTTGACATGACTATCTGAACACATGCTTACTTCTTGAATACGTGTACATTTTATATCCATAGATTCAGTCAAGATCTATAATCTTAATCTATACAATACAATACGTGGAGATAAAGGGGTAGATTGATACGGAACGTATATCGTGGCACGAGAGATCACTTAAAAGACACCTATATGAATTCACGTGCCGTTGTCCCGTGGGTTATAACGGGACCTTGTACTACATGTTACCATAGTCCACAAAGTAAGATGGACTCCTCTCGTATACATGAATATCTTCTTTATCAAATTACAAACAACCACGTTAGAATAGCTATCTTATACATGTAAGTGAACATAGTTAGATACTCTCAAATACAACCCTATCTATTTACTTTACTTGGTTTCTATTCACGTCATATACCATTCAGTTATTTCCTTTTTCTTCTTTTAAGACATACCGAGCGCTAGTTCGCTGATGACATTCGTTTCTGTTTTCTTTCTTTGGAATATTCGTCAGGAGGACCAGACTCTGAAGACGTAGAGCCGAGCCAGGAGGACTTGGACCACCTTGCAGCTCAGCTTGACTACTAGTTCTTCCTGCACTTATTTTTAGTATACCATTGTTTAGGCATTTGCTTTTATTATTGTATCTTTTATTTCCAGACGGTTGTATATAAAGTTGAATGTAAATAAAGTTGTTTCATTTTATTACACTTGTCATTCTTGTTTATTGTTATATTGTTTAATTACGTTTAACGTATTTGTTTCATAGTAAAGTACGTTGCGGGTTTATCACGTCACCGTTTCCGTCTATTGGGAAGCGGGGAGTGACAACTTTTCAATAAAAATTTGATGAGGAGAGAGCAGCAGTGGAATTGTGTGAAGTCTACTAGCGTTGGGAATCAAGGCGGAAGAAATCTCCAAGTGAAAGAATGTTATGTTATGGAGGATCTTCCTAATGATTATGATAAATTTGAATCAAGTTAATTGGAATTGGATGTAGAAATTTATGTTAATCTCTATCTAAATTCCAAGTTATCTGTAAACACCTATGGATATATATGATTGATTAATTGAATTAATCTACAAGACCAAATATACAAAGCTATGATTTGGGGGGAGGTTGTTTTAGATTTAGTGAAAATTTCAATTTATGTTATTTAAAGCAACCTAGGCCTATATATATAATATAGTGTGGCCAATCAGAATCCAACATAGCCTCCAGATTAAATCAACAGAGATTGATTTCTTGAAAAAGACCGTGGCTAAGAGGCTTGGATGAAGGCTGCGTAAATTTAATTCATGAACAGAGAGCCACTAAAATTAGAGAGACTATTGTAAAATTGGGAGGGTGACGGCTAATAGAAAGAAAGATAGGAAAGGAATCTTCTAGGTTTGCTTATAAACTTGATTCAAGGATAGTAGACGTTTGCAGATTCCGCTCTGCCGGAGACTAACCATATGTTAGGTGAACCCCGTTAACAAATTCCATGTACCTCTCTGGTTTGTGATTCTATTTTGTTCTTGCATTTATTTATTTATCTTTCGTTGATTAATTGCGTGATTGTTGTCATTACGTGATTTGGTTTGTCGTGAGTATTGTTCCGTATATCGATTTTCTCCCAACATCACTGAGTATTGTAAAACACTTGCAAAAATTGTCCGAAATTGAAGAATATTTTAGGAATAAGAATTCGGCTTGAACAAGATTAAAACGTAGGAATCCAAAGGTTAACAAGTAGGTTTTTAAAACAGAGAATATTAATCAAAGTGAAGGAGCGTGATGAATGAATAGAGACAACCAATCTTATATATTCATTGACAAGCAAACCACTATGTTAGGTCAATAGGGCACAAGGGGGAAGATTTTTTTTTATATGGGACAACCAATCTTTGGTATTACTAAAGAAACTCACAAAAATCTTCAAATTAAATTATTTAAGCCCTTTGGTTAACTTTCATCAACTTCTCATCTGAATTTCATAGGTTACTCATTAACATAGTCAGTAGGGAACTAAGAAATCAAAATTACCCCTTCAACGACCAGCAAAGAGGGCCTGGAAGAGTTTAAGGCAGAGGAGAAGTCTAAATTAAAGAGAGCATAGGCAAAGGGAATTCATAACTCCTCAAAGCTAACATTGATTATCTTAGGGCATGTTTGGTTCCATGACCAAAAAAGATACGAAGTTTAATTTGGTTTACGCTTTCATGGCATAGCTGAGTAGAATTCCCATTCAAAACTTTAGAAAACAACTAGAGAAATTTAAAATCAGCCTTAAAGGTGTACTTAGCTCAAATGCCATGTCGGCGCTTTCCATCCAATTCCAAACAAATTGATAAAACCAGCATCCTCTTAGGTCTGTTTGTTTCCTGAGTATTTCTTAAGAAGCTTACATAAAAATAAGTGAAAAATTAGAATTTTAGTGTTTGTTTGAGAAGTTTTACTTATACTCAAAATTAGAGGTTCGAAAAAGTTTAAAGTGTGTGTCGGCAAGGCATTTAAAAAAAAAAGAATTCATATATGAAAATGAAGGGAAATACGAATAGTTAAGAAAATTAAAACAAATTCAAAAGTACTTGATATGACAAACTCTAGCTCAACTCCTCAAAAAAAAAAAAAAATTACCTGCCTTCAAACTCTTGATTTTAACCCCCACCATGTAGTAAATTAGGAGTTCAAAATCAATGACTTCACTGATAAAACAAATATAAAAGTTTAAACTCCAGGTTAAAATCAGGAGTTGGAAGGCCTAATTTTGCAAACTCCATGAAACTCTTATCAAACAAACATGCCCTTAATATAGCCCTTAACGGGACTTACCCTTTCAATTAACAAAATCATGTATTTCTAAATTCTAAAACCTTAAACTTTAAACGCATGCACTCTCAACTTATTTCTTTTGAGAGACTTACTCGAGCTCCAACCCGTTGACGGATATTCATGTTTTTGAAATGTCCGTTACGCCTAAAGACAGATCAGGTGCATGCGGAGCAGGATCTGACCCAGGAAGACTTGGGTCTTTTCACTTGCCGAGCCGATTTCTAGATGTTTGTCCCGTTTCCAGTTGTATTTATTTCTTTTCTTTGTAAAATAATTACCTTATTGTTCAAGACCATTATGTAACTTTTGATTTGTTAAACTCCTTGACCTAACAAGTATTGTTGGATTTTCCTTTGAAAATGTTTATTATTGTTCATGTGTTGTTATTTGCTTGCCGAGCACTTAGTGCGTCTATGTCAGTAAGGGATACTTCTCGGTATAATTACGTCGCGGACCGAGCCACGTCTCTGCTCCCGTAGTTTGAAAAGCGGGACATGACATATTTGGATAATATTTTTTTGCAAGCAACAAAACATTTGGGTGCTCTATAGAAGAAATTAAAAACCTAAGGAAATTTAGCAAAGAAACATATTAAAGTGTCCCAAAATGTAATATTTCTAGCAATCAACCAAAGGAAGGAGACAATCACAACTGCGTTCGGCAAACTTCAAAAACCTAGAGCAGCAGCAGGATAAGGATCATTAAACCAAGCCTCCAGTTTCCACACGCTTCCCAATTTTTTTTTGTCTATTATTATATCATCACCTCTTGATCGATCTTCATTCGCGTCATCTTCAAAACTTCCCCCATTCTCCTCAATAACAAATCCAATCTCAAGTAACAAACCTCACCGCCGAAGTTTGGCCCTTTTCTTTCGATCTATCCTTCTATAGATTTGAAGAAGATGGATCACAGTTCTGAAGCCTGGCATCGCATCGCAAGAATCTCTGCTCACTTGAACCCTCCTAATCTTCAGGTTTCTACCCCGTTTCTCTTCAATTTTGTTGAAATTAGACTAATTTTTCTCATAATTTTTGATATGTTTGATGTTTCTGCTTCTGGGTATTTCATAATTTCCAATATTATGTTGGGTTGTTATCAAAAGGTGGGATTTTGATGGAGGGTAGCAAAGGAATCAAGGGTTTTTGGGTGTGATCCCCCCCACCAATATTATAATTTGATGAGGTAACAATAGGAGAAATTAGGGTAATTTATCATGCCCTTATAAAATTGGGAAAAGTATTGCAGAAATTAAATGAATTTTGCATGCCCGAACATTTTTTTATCTCATCCCATATGGCTTTCATAAAGTATGCTACTTAAAATATATGTGAAGTGCACTATATATTTATTAAGTGTATGATTAAGACTTGGTGGCATACTCGAGATATGATGAACATGTGAGATTCAGTTGTGTATGCTTTGCTTAAGATTCCTAATTTCCTTGAACAATTTCTTTGATATATGTGTATCGATTGGCTATAATTAATCCCAATCAAAGTTCTCCTCACTTCAGTTTTTGGGGTTGACATCCTATCTCTTACATGAGTCGTATCTGAAGATGAAATATTTGCTAGTTGGTACTATTGAGGTAGTGATTTATGCATGCTTTTTAATTTAGTGTTTCTACTAAGGCTTTTACAGTACTAGATATATGATAATTTGGTCTTAATAGTTTAATACCTATAAAGTCATAGACTTATCTTTTAAATTATGTGTGTTATCTGTACATGAAGATGGAGAATTCCTTCCTTGAGCGATCAAATTGCCGATCAAAAGGAGGGGCTCCTGGATTCAAAGTTGCGATTTTGGGTGCAGCAGGGGGAATAGGGCAGCCTCTTGCAATGCTGATGAAGATGAATCCTTTGGTTTCGGTTCTTAATCTCTACGATGTTGTTAACGCCCCTGGTGTTACTGCAGACATCAGTCACATGAACACAGGTGCTGTGGTGAGCATTCTTTTACATTCTTGATCTTCATGCCTCTCTGTGTTGATGAGGAGCTAAATGTCAGCAATAAAAGTATTATGTGCTTAATTTTGTCTAGTATAGATTATTCTAGTAATGTTTACTTGCTAAGTTTGATTTACGGGTAAATTCCATCTTCTCACCTTTTTAACAGAGTACCATTAAACTTATAAAATTTATTAAAACAACCTTATTTTTTCCCCCTTAAAAAAAGTGCATTGGAAGTTGCATAAAGGGCCATTTAAAAGTTGTATTTATAATTATAAATTACACCCAGCCAGTGGTGGTATTTATAATTATAAATTTTAACGGTGATTAGTACAAAACGGGGAACGGTCAATGGCTTTTTAGGTAATTTACCCTTGATCTAATCCTTATGTCACTTGTTGAGCCGATTTTTTTTTTCTTTTTCATGTGCAAATATATGGGTAGCTACCAACTATTTTTAGAATACCCTTCTATTATGTAGAAGCCCTAGCAGGAACATCACCCTTTAAGCATTCCAATATTCTTTTATATAACCTGCATTTCAAATGATCTTCCCAAGTTAAATTCTCATATTTAAAACCGCTAAGAAGCCACTTCTTCAAATCAATGTTTTAATCCCTAAATCTTGCTGCCTATATCCCTATTCCTTAAGCATTTTGCAATATTCACCTAAGGTCCTCTGACTCATTAAAAGACCTAGTCCATTTTATTTACTCAAGAATCCTTTTTGGTAAACAGAGGTAAGACACTAAGTACTAAATAGAGCAAAAGGGAGTATGGAATCATGATAACCAAAATTATCCTGTTACCCATTGATAATGAATCCTCCAAGTTTCCTCTTAACCGTATAAGTTACTCTTGTTCATAATCCTCCAAGTTTCTGCCTTCAAGGGAATTCCTAAATATGTGAAAGAGAAATTCCTTTTGGATAATTAAAGATTGCAACAAGTTAAACTTTCTGTTCAGCGACAAGCCGCCATCAAGGTAATAGCTAAAAAAAGCGATGAAAAGGGCAACCAAACATACTTTTGGGGACAGTGTTAGCCACTAAGACTAGCATGAACCCCAGCGTGTGGAATCTAAACAAAAATAATTGTAGCAAATAACCTGGAAATTTGAGAATCTCTAATTGATATACAATGAAGTAAAATCATCAATTTCCGCATCACTTTTCTTGCTTCAAAGAAATGAGTGATTTAAGTCCAATGCTAAAAACAATAGCTATCAATATGAAATTCATAATTTTAGGCAATGGGCCTTACACATTGGAAATAGAATTTTGCAAGGCCTTTAGGCAGATGCATAACTTAATATTACATTGATGAAAATCCTTTTAACATGTTGACGTGTTAATTGACTCGAACTCTTAAAAGGACATATAAATGTTGTTCCCGTAAATTTGACATGTGCATTTAAAAGAAAATCCAATCGACGGTGTACAAAAAATTCTAAAGAATAGCCACACATAAACTATATAAGACAACAACCAAAAAAGCATAAATTTGAGATGAGAGAGAGACCTAAGTTTGAGGCAAAAAAAAAAATGAATTAATTGAAAAAGAATGAAACAAAAGATAAGAAAATCATGGATCGTAACAGAAAGAAAAACAAAAGAAAAATAGAATTGTGATTAATTAGAGAGCTTTATGAGGCGTCGTTCGGATTCCATTATGGATTATATAAAAAAGAAGAGAATTTTTAATCTCATTTTTAGGAGAATGAATCCAATCAATTTGTTGTAAGGAAATTACCTGCAGCCATTTACAATATCAACAAATCCAGATCAAGATATCAACCAAAATCTCAACAAAGTACAAACTTTATGAACTTATCACATGAAATTTAAAAAAAATCATAAAAAGAAGCAACATCATCATCATCGAAGAGTTCCATGAGTAAATCACCAAATCCATTGAAGAAAAAAATCTATACATATAGAGAAGAATATTCTGTAGAGATGAGATGATAATGGTGAGAAATAAATTACACTATAGGGTTCTCTTCTTTTGGTGCCAAATGCCTTTCATGATCATTCCCATTAGGAATGTAAATGGATTGGATATAGGCATTACCATATCCGTATCCGCAAAAAATCGAATACGGATACAGATCGGATATTGCAAAAACCATATCCGCTAAAATCGGATACGGATACTATTCAGATAAATATATAAAGTCATGATTCATAATTATAACTAATAAAATATTTAAATAGTTTAACCAATATTTTTATATTCAAACAGTCACATCATGTCCATAAATCTCAATAGTTTCCAATTAGGTCTTTTATGTAATATCAAGTCTACCGACCATCTTTAAGTCTAACTATAAATAATAGCAATTAATAGTTGGATAGTGGGTATCATTAGTTCTGATATCCAGATCTAGATCCTAAAATTTTTCTAGTATCCGAATTCGAATCCGGATCACTTGGACACAAATTTCCTATCTGAATTTGTCCGGATATGGAATTTTAGTAATCATATCCGTAAGTTGTCAGATTCGAAAACGGATCCGGATCGGATTATCTTGGTTCGTTTACATCCTTTATTCCCACGATCCAATTATCATTTATACGTATCCAAGTAGTGAAGAACTCTTTTTTTTGAATATTTTTTTACATAAGTTTCTATGTGGCGAGACCCATGCGGAAAAGACAAAAATGAGTTTGATCAAGCATGTAAAGACAAAAATGAGCTTGATCAAGCATGTGCCTAGCCTTAGATAGTGTATAAGGATATGGATGGATAGCCAAAACCACGGGTAAAGGCATAAGTTTTAGCCAAATATCACAGTTAAGCCTGGACACCTCAGAGAAATTCAACAAAGGATTCAATTTCTTACCATTGAAAATTACATCATCAACCTCATGAATCTGCATATTTTTTAGGACTGAAATATTACAAACCCCTCTTGTAGCAATATTCAATATCGTACTAAATACATGAACATTAAACACAAATAATAAATGTGGTAACGTACCGCCTTCCTATAATTTCTTTCACAAATGACTGTCTTTTTTCAGTGCTTAATATATCAAAAATCAACTTCCTTTTTCTTTTTTCCTAGGAACTTTTTGTCCCCCAAGTGAGCCTATATCTATTGATCACAATTTTAACAGTGTACATATAATCAGCTAGATACAAAAATTACAAGAGACTTCATATTGTAAGTCCATGATGCACACCCCACAGGTCGCGGGGAGACGGAATATTTTAAAAACAATTTTCTCACCTCAAAAGAAACATGTTTTAGCTTTGCATCATGAACTTTTTCCACTTTAGGTTCTTGTTTAATCCTTAATTAACAAAACTAAACGAAGAGAGAGAGCTAACTACTATGTAAAGGAGTTATATCCTTGTTCCTAGTCCTTCGGGTCTTCAAGTTGCTCCTTGCTCCTTGGTTCAAGCTCTTTCTTTTTGATCTCCTTTCTTTGGCTTCTTCTAGGTCTTGGAAGAGTTCGGTTGTCGGTCTCCTTTGCGTCGAAGATGGATCCACCCGAGGGGCCTACGATCATGCTCCAACCTTCATGAGATACCTTAGTGATCTAACTTGCTAAGAGAGATTACTAAGGGGATGTAGAGAGGATGTGTTATTGACTAGTTGATCTCATAGCTCATTGTTTTGCAACACATGCAAGTGTATGAGCTTGAGGAAGAAGGAGAGAAGAAAACCTAAGAGAGAATCCTTTTGTGATAATGATAGAAAAATGAGAAGAGAGAATGGTTAAGTCTTGAGCCAATAATTCAACCATGGCATTATAAAATCATATAATCTACAACCATGCTTGAATAGTGGCTCCAAATGAAATAAACAAATACATAACCATTCTTCAACCCATGCCTCCTAATTTCCACCTCATTAATTCTTTAATGAAAAAGAATAAAACAATAATGAGGTGTCTCCTTCTAGAAGGTCAATCTTGTGAATTTACAAGAATGTCCTTTTTCCGTATTTTCATACCCGTATCCGTATTCCGAAAAATACGGATACACTGAGATCAGTATAATCCAATACTACAATACTAGTATCCGGCTTAAACCAAAGCCTACCAGTATTATTCGTCCGATCGTCATTCGAGTAGCCAGTACACGAATGCGATCGAAACCCTGCCGTAAGACCATACGACATCTACATCGTCTCGTCTGATCCAGGGAAACCCTCTGTGTGGGACTCTAAATACTCGACAGTACGCTGGCAGTGGGTTTAACCACAAGTCCGTCAGTGGCACTAGCTGTACGTAACGGCAACCTAGGTACGTGTCGAAAAGGAGGCCGACGAGCGAACTCGTTCGTAACCTCTATCGAGCCTGTCCGTGACAATATCCGTACAGTCCGGTCTGTTCGTCTGAGAGTATCGCATGTATGGTCTAGGGAGGTGGTGAACGTCAGACCTCTAACAACCATACAAGTCGTGCCGGTGTGGCTCAAGACCATTCGAGAATTTACTGGTTAGTCCACCAGTAATTCTTAATCAGCCCTGGCTAGAGACTTATGGTAATGACCAACCGATCACAGTGCGATATCGACTCCCTATATCGGGAGAGACGAATCCCTAACAGTCGCTCACTGCCTCCATGTGGCTCGGGACTGTACCGAACTAAAATCTGTTTGCACGACTCTTTTGAGCCGTCGTAGGGTAGTAATCAAAGCACAGTGGGAACTCACACGAGACAAATGACGACCTTAAGTCGACAGACTATCTGCATACATGTCACCTGAGAACTGATATCTGACGCTAGATATAATACCATCTAGTCAGTTCTCGGCGAGTCCTGTCCGGTGTACTCACACTCAGTGAGCATCTGTATACAATCTTAGGTGAACATCACCAATGGCTGCGGGACCAATCCATTACCCCTCGTCAGGGTCTAGATATGTATACACTAGTCTACTCCGGAGCATCGATGCCCAGTCTCGATACTCCTGCGACCAGAGACATTCAAGGATGTGCCTATTGACTATCCAGCTCCCACAAGTATGACCGCCATCACAACGCTCCAAGTCCAGCGATGCTCGTACTGGCTGTGTTTAGTCAGGTAAACACCCTATGGGCTTTATCAATATGTATATAAATACAAAGTAAAATATATCACACGTTAAGATAAAGACAAACCAAATAGCGTACTATCATATCAAGCAAGATTGTCATGTACATACATATCCCTAGCATCCTATACAATGAAGGCCTCTAGGGCATATATATCCAACAATCTCCCACTTACACTAAGGCCTGTAATTGGCACAATGAGTACCCACTGTCTGCACTAGATCCAGTTGCTGGCATACCGCATGCCCAACATCTTAAATAGCCTCTCGAACTGGACTTGAGGGATGGCATTTGTGAATGGATCTGCTGTGTTGTCTTTTGTGTCCACTCTCCGCACCTCGATTTTCCGGCGATCCACGATTTCCCTGATCAGGTGATACCGCCTCAAGATATGCCTGGATTTCTGATGGGACCTTGGTTCCTTCGCTAATGCTACAGCCCCATTGTTATCACAATACAAAAGTATTGGATTGACAATGGATGGAACCACTTGAAGTTCAGAGATGAACTTCTTCATCCAGGCAGCCTCTTTCGCGGCATCGTTAGCAGCTATATACTCAGCCTCCATAGTTGAGTCTGCGACGGTATCTTGTTTGGAACTCCTCCAACATACCGTCCCTCCATTAAGGGTAAACACAAAACGCGAAACGGATTTAGAGTCATCTTTGTCACTTTGGAAGCTGGAGTCGGTAAAAGCCTTGACCTGGAGGTCCCCATTACCGTAAACCAAGAACATCTCCTTAGTCCTTCTCAGGTACTTGAGAATGTTCTTTACCGCTATCCAATGCTTCTCATCTGGGTCAGATTGATACCTGCTTACCACACTAAGTGCGTAAGCTACATTTGGTCTGATACATAACATCGCATACATTATGGATCCTACTGCCGAAGCGTAGGGCATAATGCCCTTGTGAGCCCTCTCTTCATCAGTTTTTGGAGACATCTCTTTGGAGAAGGTGATCCCGTGACAAGCGGGTAAATTACCGCGCTTGGAATCTTCCATACTAAATCTCTTTAGTATAGTGTCAATATACCCGGACTGTGAAAGTCCCAACATTCTTTTGGATCTATCACGATAGATCTTAATGCCCAGAATGTAGGATGCATCTCCCAAGTCTTTCATGGAGAATTTCTGTGACAAGAAGAGCTTTACTGATTGTAGCATATGGACATCATTCCCTATCAGTAGTACGTCGTCGACGTACAAAACGAGGAAGACTATTGCTCCTTCCACAATCTTCCTATAAATGCATGGTTCATCTACACTTTTGATAAGTCAAATTCTTTGACCGTCTCATCAAAGCAGATGTTCCAACTCTGCGATACTTGCTTTAATCCATAAATGGATTTAAGCAATCTACACACTTTTCCGTTGCTCCCACTGTCTAAGAAACCTTCTGGTTGATCCATGTAAACTCTCTTCTAAATGTCCATGTAGAAAAGCTGTCTTTACGTCCATCTGCCAGATTTCATAGTCATGGAAGGTAGCAATGGCAAGCAGGATCCGAATGGATTTAAGCATAGCTACTGGTGAAAAGGTTTCATCATAGTCCAATCCTGGTCTTTGACGAAAACCTTTTGCAACGAGTCTAGCTTTGTAGGTTTCCACTTGTCCAAATGCACCAATCTTCTTTTTGAAGATCCATTTGCATCCAACTGGTTTCACCCCAAGAGGAGCAACTTCTAAAGTCCAAACTTTATTGGTGTACATCGATTCCATTTCGGATCTCATAGCATCCAGCCACTTCACCGAGTCTTTACTCGTGATAGCTTGCTGAAAATTAGTAGGCTCATCATCATCGATGATGCAATCCTCTCGATCCCCATCTATAAGAAACCCATAGTATCTTTCAGGAGGACGAGAAAGTCTACTAGATCTGCGGAGTGGCGTTGGTTCGTCGGGCTCCATTGAAACCTGAGGTTCTACTAAATCCTCGGCAGTAGTTTGAGGTTCTGGAATTTCTTCCAGCTCTACCGCGCTCCCACTAATTTCTTTTGCAAGAAATTCGCTCTTTAAGAAGATAATGTGGCGAGCGACAAACACTTTTTGTTCTTCAGTGTGGTAGACCCTTGAATGCTTGGGGTATCCCACAAACTTGCACAAAACCGATCGTGCCCCGAGCTTGTCCGGATTATGCTTTTTAACAAATGCCGGACACCCCCATATCTTGATATGCTTGAGACACGGTCTCTTCCCGCTCCATATTTCATATGGAGTGGTAGACACAGACTTAGTCGGAACTCTATTCAATAGGTATGCTGCTGATTCTAGCGCAAAACTCCAGAAGGAAAGTGGCAACTCAGCACTACTCATCATTGAACGCACCATGTCCAGTAGCGTACGATTCCTCCTTTCTGATACACCATTATGCTGAGGTGTATAAGGTGGAGTAAGCTGAGAGAGAATTCTATTCTCTTTTAAGCATTCAAGGAAACTGGTACTTAAGTATTCTCCACCTCGATCAGATCGAAGTGTCTTGATGCTTTTACCAGTCTGTTTCTCTACTTCATTTTTATACTCCTTAAACTTCTCAAAAGCCTCGGATTTATGCTTCATTAAAAACACATCCATACCTCGAGAAATCATCAATAAAAGTTATGAAGTAGGAGTGACCGCTTCGTGCATGCGTAGACATCGGACCACATACATCGCTGTGTACAAGTCCCAAGAGTTCCGTGGCTCTTTCTCCGTGTCCGGTGAACGGAGATTTGGTCATCTTTCCTTTGATACATGATTGACAAGTTGCATATGATGAATATTCAAACGGATCTAAATATCCCTCTTTGTGTAACTTAGTCAACCTTATTTCATTTATATGACAAAGTCTACAATGCCATAGGAAGGCTTGGTTTGAATCTGGAGCCTTCCTTTTAAGCGTGTTTTGAATATTGAAAACTTGAAGTTGATTAAGTATGTATATGCCATTTTCTAGTGTGCCAAACCCAATCATTTCTTGATTTAGGAGAATGTTCATGACATTTCTTTCAAGTGCAAAATTATATCCTTCATTAGATAACAAAGATACTGATATAATATTACACAGCATACCGGGGATACAAAAACAGCTGTACAACACCAAAATGTGCCCACTAGTCAACCCCAGGTGATATTCCCCCATTGCAACAGCATCTACGTGCATTCCATTGCCCATCCGGAGAGTCATATCACCTTTCTTCAGTGCTCTACGGTTTCTCAGAGCCTGCAAAGAATTACAGATGTGAGAACCAGAACCGGTATCAAGTACCCATGATGTAGAGTTTACTGAAAGACAATTTTCAATTACAAACACACCTGAAGCAGCAGCAACAGCTTGCTTCGTGTCCTTGGCTTTGAAAGCCATGCAATCCTTCTTCCAGTGCCCTTGCTTGTGACAATAGTAGCATTCGTTCTTATCTGCCTTCACCCTTCCTGTCTTGTTCGTTCCCCGCACCTTCTTGACCCCGCCTTTCGGTTTGGTGGCTTTCATCTTCTTCTTCCCTTTAGCTTTCGCTTTAGATTTAGAAGAGGATGATTGGCCAACATACAGAACGGGGGTCTTCTCCTTTTTCAAGGAGGTCTCTGCTACCCTCAGCATGTTGAGGAGTTTTGGAAGATTAGCTTCCATTTCGTGCATGTTGAAGTTCAGCACGAACTGAGAGAAGGTGTGGGGAACGGACTGCAAAATCAAGTCGATGTACAACTCATTCTCTAGCATGCATCCCAGGTTTGCGAGTTCCTCAATGAGGCTGATCATTTTCAGGACGTGCTCTCCTACAGGTGATTCTGGAGCTAACCTCATCTGGAACAGTTTCCTTGAGGTCTCGTACCTTGCGATACGGGAGTGCTCTCCATACATATCCTTGCAATGGAGAAAGATGTACATAATATCCATGTTCTCGTGCTGTTTCTGTAGTTCATTGTTCATGGACGCCATCACGATACACTTAGCTCTCTCACAGTCTAGATCTCAGGTTTTGCGAACCTCTTTGTTCGCAACTGAGGAATCTGGTCCTGGGATAGGGGGAGGAACAGCGGTGGTAACATATGCAACTTTGTCATAAGTCAGTGCAATGTTGACGTTCCTTAGCCAATCTTTATAGTTTGGCCCGGTCAGTGTATTTTTTCAAGTAATAGTTTTAGTCCTGTCATGGTAGCTGCCAGAGAGAGAGAAAAGAAACACTCAGTATATGCTCTTGCAAGTTTAGATTGGTTTATTAGTTTATCTAAACATGATGGCTCCCACCGTTTCCTCAAATCCTTCTTCAAACCTTAAAAGAAGAATTAGTCAGGATTTAATTACACGTCACAATACTTGCTTAATCTTTCAACCATGCCAGTGTTGGTACTTCGAGAGAGGTTTTCCAACGCTTTCGCGAAGTTCCTTAATTAAATAACCTCTTTTTCCTGGAGGCGTAGCCCTACTAACACCTTTCTAGACACCTACTTGGTTTATAGTATTGATTGTTAAGTGAGAAAATCTCCCGAGAGTAATCCTACTCATCAGTGGGATCGGGATCCAACTATCATCGCATGATGCCCTAGATGGAACCACTCTAGTCACCACACTGCAGAAGGTATGCTAAATCTGCAAGTTTCCTTTATGTTTGAAACTCCCGATGTGATTTTTACCCCAAGCTCTTATGACCTTGACGTAGGCCAACAAATCATAAGATGCAAGTCAAGTTCTACCTGTCGTTGTCCTGATTAATTTAGATCCATCCGTACTCGCCCTTGACGTAGGCCAACAAGGCTGTACGACTGTCCTAAACTAATGCATCTATCTATGCAACAAATAAGCAATACATTGCTATCATACACTATGCCTTGACGTAGGCCAACAAACATAGCATGAATACGATGTGCTGTTTATTTGAAACGACGGAGGGTTACAGTCGGTTTTTGGCGAAACCGTTAACATAGTGAACTTGATATGATCGAAGGAACCAAGATAGCATTTTAAAGGAGTGGTTTAAGCTCCGCATTTAAAATTTGCTTTTTGAAGAAAACCGAGTGGTTTTGAAATTGTTCCAACGATTTAGTTTATGTTTATTTTCTTTGCATTAATGAATTAATGCTGTCCCATCATTTAATCCTACCATTGCCGAAAACAACGAAAATACAACGTACGCTTATGCCATCCGCATTCGTCACTGGGCCCCGGGCCCCGTCATCACCCGTTAGGTTACTTAACTAACGACAGAGCGGGGGCTGGACTAGCGCGGGTGTAAAACATAAGCAATGCCTAATAAATATCATATATAGATATATCCATTCGTCGCACGCAATAATAAGCATTCCAGATCACAGATGAACATATTGGATATACTAGAAATTCCGCACTTCGTTTAAGCCCATAACGAAGGACGGGTTCCACGGTCGTGATGAATAGCCAAAACCCCACCTTAGACCCCTACGGGTGCGGCAAACTATCCGCCAAGTATCAGAAGTGAAGCAGTCTCCCTCAACAACGTGAGTATGCCACTAAGCACTTCAAAATACCCGGTAGTTTGTGCACCCCTCCTTGGGTCTATCCTAGGAGCAAAAATAGTAAAAGAAATAATACAACGGTGGCTACAACCTCATCCCGGATGTGCCCCACAAAAAATAATATTACATCAATTTTACAAATTATATTGAATGAAAGAAAAGAAAACACTCGTCTCACATCCCCGGCTATTCATCATCGACAATCCAATAACATTCATATACACAAACCAACCATTACAGATATGTGCAACCCCCACTAATCGTCGTATAGCGATTAGCATACGTTTTAAAACACACATAACATTACAGAAGAACCGATTAGCTAAAGCAATTAGAATTTCGATCGATTAAGCAAATTTGAATCTACCCCAAGTTCCACAGAGTACACAAAATATCTGGGCAGAATCAAAATATCCCAAAAATCACAAAACCAGAAATTAAGAATAACAGAAGAAATTTGGACCGAGTCGGAGCCAACTCGGCCGCGGTTCCACGGTGAGTTGACCGATTCAGGAGCCCAAATTTCTTCAGTTTTCTTAAAAACCCCTGCCTGTATTTTTAAGCCTTTTGAAAAATTTTTAAGACTAGATTTCAAAATCGACAGAAACATGGTTTTTCGGGCGCGTTTTAGGGATTTTTCCGGCGATCGAATTTCTAACACTTTGCCAACAAATTAGTTAAGGTTTAAATAGGCTCTGATACCAGTGTAAGTCCATGATGCACACCCCAAGGGTCGCGGGGAGGCGGAATATTTAAAAACGATTTTCTCACCTCAAAAGAAACATGTTTTAGCTTTGCATCATGAACTTTTTCCACTTTAGGATCTTGTTTAAACCTTAATTAACAAAACTAAACTAAGAGAGAGAGCCAACTACTATGTAAAGGAGTTATACCCTTGTTCCTAGTCCTTCGGGTCTTCAAGTTGCTCCTTGCTCCTTGGTTCAAGCTCCTTCTTCTTGATCTCCTTTCTTTGGCTTCTTCTAGGTCTTGGAAGAGTTCGGTTGCCGGTTTCCTTTGCGTCGAAGATGGATCCACCCGAGGGGCCTACGATCATGCTCCAACCTCCATGAGATACCTTAGTGATCTAACTTGCTAAGAGAGATTACTAAGGGGATGTAGAGAGGATGTGTTATGGACTAGTTGGTCTTATAGCTCATTGTTTTGCAACACATGCAAGTGTATGAGCTTGAGGAAGGAGAGAAGAAAACCTAAGAGAGAATCCTTTTGTGATAATGATAGAAAAATGAGAAGAGAGAATGGTTAAGTCTTGAGCCAATAATTCAACCATGGCATTATAAAATCATATAATCTACAACCATGCTTGAATAGTGGCTCCAAATGAAATAAACAAATACATAACCATTCTTCAACCCATGCCTCCTAATTTCCACCTCATTAATTCTTTAATGAAAAAGAATAAAACAATAATGAGGTGTCTCTTTCTAGAAGGTCAATCTTGTGAATTTACAAGAATGTCCTTTTTCCGTATTTTCATACCCGTATCCGTATTCCGAAAAATACGGATACACCGAGATCAGTATAATCCATACTGCAATACTAGTATCCAGCATAAACCAAACCCTACCAGTATTATCCGTCCGATCGTCATTCGAGTAGCCTGTACACGAATGCGATTGAAACCCTGCCGTAAGACCATACGACATCTACATCGTCTCTCCTGATCCAGAGAAACCCTCTGTGTGGGACTCTAAAGACTCGACAGTACGCTGGCAGTGAGTTTAACCACAAGTCCGTCAGTGGCACTAGCTGTACGTAACGGCAACCCAGGTACGTGTCGAAAAGGAGGCCGACGAGCGAACTCGTCCGTAACCCCTACTGAGCCTGTCCGTGACAATATCCGTACTGTCCGGTCTGTTCGTCTGAGAGTATCGCATGTATGGTTTAGGGAGGTGGTGAACGTCAGACCTCTAACAACCATACAAGTCGTGCCGGTGTGGCTCAAGACCATCCGAGAATCTACTGGTCAGTCCACCAGTAATTCTCAATCAGCCCCAGCCAGGGACTTATGGTAATGACCAATCGATCACAGTGCGATATTGACTCCCTATACCGGGAGAGACGAATCCCTAACAGTCGCTCACTGCCTCCATATGGCTCGGGACTGTACCGAACTAAAACCTATTTGCACGACTCTTTTGAGCCGTGGTAGGGTAGTAATCAAAGCACATTGGGAATTCACACGAGACAAATGACGACCTTAAGTCGACAGACTATCTGCATACATGTCACCTGAGAACTGATATCTGACGCTAGGTATAATACCATCTAGTCAGTTCTCGGCGAGTCCTGTCCGGTGTACTCACACTCAGTGAGCATCTGTATACAATCTTAGGTGCACATCACCAATGGCCGCGGGACCAATCCATCGCTCCTCGTCAGGGTCTAGATATGTATACACTAATCTATTCTGGAGTATCGATGCCCAGTCTCGATACTCCTGCGACCAGGAACATTCAAGGATGTGCCTATTGACTATCCAGCTCCCACAAGTATGACTGCCATCACAACGCCGGTAGTCAGGCAAACACCCTATGGGCTTTATCAACATGTATATAAATACAAAGTAAAATATACCACACGTTAAGATAAAAACAAACCAAATAGCGTACTATCATATCAAGCAAGATTGTCATGTACATACATATCCCTAGCATTCTATACAATGAAGGCCTCTACGGCATATATATTCAACACATAGAGATTTCCTGTAGGAGAAAGGCAAAGAAAGAAAGAATCCAGCCATAGGCCTATGTACCTAAGCAATGATTCTGAGTCCCGTTAGAAGGTAAAGGTCCAAACCGATCAATTTCTTTAAGACTGCAGGCAAACAGAATTGTGCATAGGAGCTTGAGCATTTTGATAACAGACCATCTTTGGCTATATAGTCAGGGACTCGATTATTCTCCCTATAGACATGGCAAATTGTGGCATTTAGATCTTTCAACAGGAACTTGATTGCTTTGACAATAAATTTTAGCCTTCAAGGGATACTGCAAACTCCATTTATAATCCGTCAAAATTTTAGAATCCGATTTCACTTCTATATTTCTATGCCCTTTAATTTTGCATTGCAAGAGTTGAGAGACCAATCTAGAAGAGCTTTCCCTTCGGGTTCAAGTATAGTCCCTTTACCGTAGAAGAATTTAGTAGCAAACAACAGCCTCCCTTCTGAATCCCTTAGGGAAGCCCCCAGCAATATCATTTGTATCTATGTGCTGTGTGCCATCAACATTCCATTTGGAGGTTTAGACTAGCATATGTATGAAGTGTTTTGATTTATGTAGCGGAGACAGTAAATCTTCAATTCCCATAGATTTGAAAATATCAGCTTGAGAGCTTGAAGAAGTCTGAACTTTGTGCAAAATAGCTAGACTCCTGATATCAGACAAGGCCATGTTCCAAGTAGTATCTAGTGAAATAGAGTTATTCTGAAATTTGGCCTCACATCTCATTTTCCATATGTTCCAAAATTAAATGTGAGAATCCATTTTGATATATTGGAAACCATAGGTCTATTTTACCAGTAGTCAAAACTTTCAAGAGTTGTGCACCATGCTCAAGACCTGACATCAATATTAAAAGTATTAATAGCCTTGTTCCAGATGCCTCTAGCTAAATCACTTGAGAGATAAGTGATTTGGGGGTATCAAAAATCAACTTAATGTAGATCAATTCATCTAATGCAACCATTCAATAGAGTATGTTAATATTTATATATATAAGATCTTTCTGTTTTGGGAAATGATAAAATTTAAAAGGTTAAAGATAATGTCTTACTTGGAACCCATTTCCCACTTTTAATATCTGGTCAAAATAAGAAGTGGTCTTAGTAGAAAAGTAGAGATAGTACTCATACTAGCGCTAAGAAGTAGATCATCAATTAAGTTTAATAAATATATAAAACTCTTTCCTGCTGCTATTGTAATAGATCAATATCGCTTATTGTGTTGCTTAATCTTGTGGCGGGACATGAACATCTTTTTTGAGTCCTATATTCATGCTTTTCAAACAAAGAAAGCGCCACTGTTAACTAATCGTTTCGCTATTTTAACCCCATTTTCGATTTTACAAACAACCTTCTAGTAAATTTACTCTTCCAACACTAATGTCCGTCTTGCACTATTTTTCCACATAATATCCCAATTTGCTTATAAATTATCACTACACTAGCCTCATCAACTTATATAGTTTTTCCTTGATAAGCTTGCAGTTGAAACATTTGATATTAATTCTCAATTTAGTAATCTTTATTCCATGTTTGCTGCGACTGTCCAGCTGTATACCTATTTTTTTTTGGTTATCACTCTGAAACTTCTTGGTTAGCGTAATTCTATAATCAATTTCCTTTAAGTGGATTTATTTCTCTCCTCTTTACTATTCCAAATCAACAATCTTTTATAAAACCTGTGCTCTATGAGATCCAACATAAATTATTCTTCACTCACACCGGACAATCCTATCGATATTAGCAACAGGGTGAAGATATTTTGTTCCAATTCATACACCTCTGTTCTTAACACTATCCGTTGCACCTTTTCACAATCACGCCCAAAAAATAAAAAAAAATCAAATCAAACTAAAATTTCTTAAAAAATACTCAAGTCCGAGCTTGTTACTTATTGACCCATATATACATATTGCATATTGGATAATGTCTCAACCTTGATGATTTTGCAGAACAATCTTAATTTTCCTTCACTGGTTCATTCTCTCTTGTCTAAATTAATTGCTAAAGGAATAGGGAACATAGACGTTAGAATATGGATTTTCTCTTTCTGTTTCAATAAAATTTTAGTTGAAGTCCATGGTTTTGGAATGTGTAATGGATTTATATTTGTAGCGATTGGATCATTGTCATACTGTTAATGTCGGTTATGGACATAACTCGAGTGTCGTATACGGGAATGGCCATGCATTGTCGGCTTATGACCGGTCTATAAAATGCATACATGATGACACATCATCACACACACATCTTAACAGGGATCTGATCCTATGAGGCCAGTGTCTCGAAATGTGATCATTCGATAGATGTGTTAGAGCTCTAAATATCATGATTATTCGTATATCGGGGTTTTCAAACATGTATATCATGATGGACGGTATGGATCAGTGAAAAACAAGACAGATTGTGTGTTTTGATGGCCTTAATAATAGGCTGAGTCTTAGCCTCATAGAATCAGCTCCTAACACATACATACATATTTATACGTAAGTGTGCATTTCTTAAGCTTTGGGCAATGGGTTAAAACTTAAAATGTCTGTCATGTCACGTAATCACATGCCAATTTTAATGCGGGCAGATGATATACATATTATAGTGGAATTATAATGTGAATAGATATAAATAATGCATAACTAATTAATGAGTAAATTTCACTAAAATACCCTTAAGTATCGTTGATTCTCACCATACCACTTTAAACCATAGTCACAAATTCGCCGTTCGGGAATTATTCGGCTAGGTCGAAAATTTGGATTCGGAAAACTATTCGGAAAAAATCGGCAGGTATTCTGGAAAGATTCGGCAAATATTTGGGAAATGGTCGGGAAGGATTTCGAGCACGGAATTAATATATGAGGCGTTGGGTTTTGATATTGCGAATTATTTGTTATTTTTGTGAATTATTCGCAGTTTATTTGAATAATTCGCGAATAATTCACGAATTATTCGCGAATTATTCGGAGCGTTCGCCAGTGGCGATTAAATCGGAGAATTAATCGGCCGATCAAAAATTCGCGAATTATTCGCGAATTCGCCGATTTATTCGCGAATTATGTGACCATGCTTTAAACAAAATTTCTACAGTGAACTCCCTTTAACTTTGGTTTTAAGAAAGTTTTCTCACTGAAATAACCTTAAATATAGCACTTTAAGGGACCTTACTGTAATGAAAAGACACTTTTATGTAGTTTAGTGAAAAAACAGAGATAGATAAGGCCATAAAGGTAATTTTAGTAAAATTTAGCCTATTTAGTTAGCAAATATATTTTTTCTGTACGGAGTATACAAACAAGAAAGAAATACCAAGTCTGCCCAATTACTATCAGGCATCAGTATTTACAGCCAAACTATGATAATAAAGTTCCAGCTTTTGTAATATACCGTTTGACAACTTTTATGTATCTAAGAAAGTTCTCTTTATAGTATTGGTTGTCAGGTTGTATCAAACGGTATAATGAATCTGAAATTTATTGGCACAATTACCTGTTTACTGAAAACTTGATTAAATAGTTCTTATTGGGCTTCTGCAGGTGCGTGGGTTTTTAGGTCAGCCACAATTGGAAAACGCGCTCACTGGAATGGACCTTGTTATCATTCCTGCTGGCGTTCCGAGAAAACCAGGAATGACAAGGGATGATTTATTTAACATCAATGCCGGAATTGTTCGAACTCTCTGCGAGGGCATAGCCAAGTTCTGCCCCAATGCGATTGTGAATGTGATCAGCAATCCAGTGAACTCTACTGTTCCTATTGCAGCTGAGGTTTTTAAGAAGGCAGGCACCTATAATCCCAAGCGTCTATTGGGAGTGACCACTCTAGATGTTGTGAGAGCCAATACTTTTGTGGTAAGCATGCTAATCTTTTTTTCCGGTTTCAAGTGTTTTTTTAATATCAATTTCATGGTTCAAGACACCTATCATCCATCAATTGGTTTATTAGAACTTGACACCCCTGGGCTTAGTTTTAATATGACTCAGAAAAGAAAATTTGTCTTGATTGTCGACTGACTTGGAGATGTCATGTGCTAAACTAGTTAAGTCTCACTATGGCTTAGAAGTGGGAATGTGATCTGATTATTGACTGGGGGGGGGGTGTCATGTGACAAGTTCTAGACAAGGAATAGACAAGGAGTGTTGCATGCATTTAAACCGTAAAATAAGACTCCATATTCATAAGATAAATGCCTAGGAACTGAATGAATACTTTGTTTTTTTTTATACTAATAATTGTTTTTTATATTATCATCTTATCCTCTATGCTTCATGGTGTTATTAGGCCGAAGTGCTGGGAATTGACCCAAGGGAAGTGAATGTTCCTGTGGTTGGTGGACACGCAGGAGTTACAATATTACCCCTCTTGTCACAGGTTAGTAGAGATTTTTGTATTATACCTTTGGATTGTAGTGTTTTCTTTTTATATGAATTGATCATGGATCTCATCAGTTCTATGTTTAAGTTTTAAAGTAAAAGTACTTTACAATTGGAATTATATCTATGCAGGTGAAGCCTCCATGCTCTTTCACTTCAGAAGAGATCAACTACTTGACTGATCGCATCCAGAATGGGGGAACAGAAGTGGTTGAGGTGAAGTTGCCTACTGTCACAACATATATTAACGCAACACACTTCTTTGTTTCCTATTCTGTCATGTTATCCACCTCCTTATAGTTGATTAGGCACGAGTATGACTAGCATAGCTTCTTGGTTTGCTTACACAGTTTAGGAATTAGGATTCTGAAATGTTTTTTTCTGCTTGCAAGTAAATATTCAATTGAATCACCCTGCTTGAACTTGACAATATGTACATATATACAATCTAAAGTTGACACGTATACACGTATCTCTGCATAAATTCTGCATCGAGTATGATATAAATTTTCTCTTAGTGGGGCTGTCTGGTTGCATGATACTATATTTTTAAAAAAATACATTAATGGAGCTGAGATCTAAGAAACTTGGTGAGGTAACTATATCATACTGATGAGAGTCAACTCCAAGAAGGTAGTAGAATATCTGTATGGAGATGTGGCCCATGATTGATGAACTAGCAAATGTTATGGATGTAGCTTTTTTTTATTATTATTTAAACTTACAGAGAATTCTATCTTGGTCGAAAATGCCATACTAGTATTTGTTTTCTGTTTCTTTAAAGGTTAATTGCATATAACATGCTTCATCAATACATTATCTAATACTTGTAACTCATCAACTAGGTATTAGCACTTGACATCCGTGAGATCAGTATTAAAATTTGGCATGTCTGCCTGCCCTACTAATCCAGGAATGCTGAGTGCTAATAAGTCAGTTGAAAGGTTCCAAGTGCTATATGCAATATAGATGAAGGTGTTATATTCAATTAACACTTGTTTTTACTAGGTGATGCTATGTGACGTAGTTATTTTTGTATTCAGTATTCTTTTGTTGTATTGTCAACTTATGATAGAAATACAATTCTTGCTTGAAGAAAGAACAGTTTGAAGCAAAGAAGGCCGCCCATGAATTTGAAGGCATTAGAAATTTGTTTTGAAATCCACTTGAATTGAAATCCTCTCAGTCCAAGAGGGCTTCAATAATATTTAAGGGGTCTGATGAGGAATCTATATACTCTTCTCTTAGAATTCTGAACCATCCCAAAATCTAGACCACTCAGCAGATTCGATTAAACATATTTCAAGTCCATGCGTAATTACTTGAAATTAGGGTAAATTGACAACAAAAAAAAACTTGGCCATTTTTCCTCTCTCAAAAAGTCCCTGGGCCTTTGGTCCTGTGAAAAAGCCCCTGGTCAATGGCCCATAAGCTAAACCTTGATAATTCTTTGTTAAACCCTCCCTATGTGTATTTAAAACAACCCAGGTGACTAATTAATGCTACAATTGTACTTTTAACAACCCATTTGACCAAAGTTTACTCAGATATCATAGAAAACTACCTAGATGTTACAAGCAACTTGATATTAAAAGAAAACGCTTAGATATTACATGCAAACATTTAGATATTCCAGGAAAATGCTTTAGATATTGCAGGCAACTTCTTAGATATTATAGGATACCGCTTAGATATAGATATTGCATGCAACTTCTTAGATATTATAGGATACCGCTTAGATATTACATGCAACTTCTTAGAAATTGCAGGAAGGTGCATAGATATTACAGACAAATGATTAGATATTACATGTAAGTTTATAGAGTGGAGGGAGAAGAGAAAGTATGAGGGAGTGGCGGAGGAGGGAGGAGGAACGGCAGAGGAGGGAAAGGAGCGGCGGAGGAGAGGAGAGAGACGAGGAGGATTGTCGGAGAAGAGTAGGAGGCGCAGAGGAGGAGCGGTGGAGTGGCAGGAGGGGGGGAAGAGAGAGAGAGAGAGAGAGAGAGAGAGAGAGACTTTGTTGTGAGGAAGAAGGGTTTTTTGACAAAGTATTTGAATAGTTGGCCCTTCCCATCAATTTTGGAAAAATACTTGGGTTTTTTGACAAGTTTGAAATGGTCCTGGTATTTTTTAAAACAATTTTCCCTTGAAATTATTGAACTTGTGCCATACATTTTTTGGGTTAGTTTAATAATTTCTGATGGCCAAGTTCTTTTTGTTTTTTTGATGCAGGCAAAAGCTGGGGCTGGCTCTGCCACCTTGTCGATGGTTAGTCTTATTTACTTTATTGCATACTATTTCTTGGCATGTGTAGAGCATGTGCAACACGTGTAATTATGATCTTAAAATATATTTATAATGAAATTATCATTATTTTTTCAAGGGCGCATATGCATAAAGAATAAATTAATAGCTGTAGCCTGTATTTACCTATTCTATATCATTAATGCAATTTACAAATTTGAAGGATTTATATAAACATAGATATGACCTCTTGTTTCAATGAAAGGACTTTCTGGAGAATGCCTTGTGGCGATAGAAGAAATATTTGGGAGGGAAAACATGAATTCTAAACCCAAAAAATGGTTTGCATTATAAGCCGCAGACATGACGTTGGCCTGCTAATTAGTAGAGGAATATTGCTTGGTGCAGGCATATGCTGCTGCTAAATTTGCAGATGCGTGTTTGCGAGGGTTACGCGGCGATGCTGACATCATAGAATGCTCATTTGTGGCTTCCCAAGTATGTTCCCCTACCCGATGTCTCCACTCGTTCTTAATGTTAGACTTCATAATAAATATATTTTTATTTTAATTTTTGTATAGGTGACAGAGTTACCATTCTTTGCCACAAAAGTGCGATTAGGTCGCGGTGGGGCCGAGGAAATCTTCCCTCTTGGACCCATGAACGAGTTTGAAAGGTTTGTATCCTGCATCTGAATACAACTTTCATTTTTAACTATATGTTTTTTTTCCTTCTTGCTGGAGAATTCATCATGTGGTAAATTTAGTTTATTTGAATTTCCTTTTGGTGTGGCATCATCTCTGTTTGAAGAATTTCATGAAGTCATGAAAACACTTTTAAATTGGTCTTCTTCTCTTATAACAGGGCCGGCTTAGAGAAGGCGAAAAAAGAATTAGCAGAAAGCATCCAAAAGGGGGTTTCTTTCATTCGGAAGTGAGTGCACAGGGACGCAAGGTTATACATCTCAAAAAGATACACACACTGCTGTATGCTTGCTTTTCTTTTTCGCTTCCATGTAGCTATATCTCCCTTTGAGAAATAACCGAAAGATTAATAATCTCAGCGGTTACATGTTGAATAGAAATAATGCTGTTCTGTTATCCCAACTGTTAAAATTCCAGATAATTAAATCTAATATCGTTATCTTTTAAAATCTCCCTATTTGATTACATTTTCAGAGCTGATAGTTGTCACCCAAGCATATGTGTATGTACCCTTATCTTGTTTGTTTGTTTGTTTTTATTGAAAGTACCTCTATTCTACTGTTGGTAAACAATTAAAGAGTCCCTGTTGGCCTTAGATAAAGAACACAAATCTCTAAATGGTGTCCCAGGATGCTCAGAATGCTTGTTTTTAACAAATTAAAAGTGAACCGAAGACTCTCCAAGTCTAATGTGCAAGAAATTAAAGATGAAGGTAAATTCAAATTAGATAATTTTAAAGAAAACGAACATCCTGCATTGGAAGAATCACTTTCACAAAACAATCTTGGTCAAAAAGAAATTAAACAATTGATCACAAAATTACTATGTATGGCCTCTGACTGCATGTTTCGAAGCCTGTTCAGTTGTATAAGCTTTTTGTATCTGTTAGTTTTTAGAGTTAACCGGCACTGCGATCGCCGCAGCACAAACGAGGGTACAATGTGGGTGTTGGGGGTTGGGGATAAGTCCTTGGGATTCTATTGGGATGAACCCACTCTCAGGGCGAGAGGGCTGGGTCTCGCGATCAGCATCACAGCCGCATTAAGATCTAGCATCGTTTACATTTGTGTTACCTTTTTGTATATTCTTTGCTCTAACTACTGCTCTGTTCATAAGTGGGAAAAAAAGAGCATCGGGCGTAAGCTGTTTTTCTCCTCTAATATGCAACCAGATCTTTGGCCTTGGTCTCTCATTTTGTCGCAGGCGAATGTTTCTATGTTTTGTGTCGAGACGCAACGATAATGTTTTTCTGCTGGCGAGCAAAAGATCTAAAATTATTTGATAATAAGTCTAGGTCTCCATGTTCAATGCTTTCATCTTTTCCCATACATAGGTTATTTTCCGCAGATATCTGCTTCAGTTGATTCTTCATTTGTCAATAAATACCTCATCCTTCTTCAGTTGACCCATCATCATCTCATTAACAAACATTGAAGGCTTTAAATGAAGTGATATTGGGGAGGGTGATATTAATGCGGGCCATGTGATTGATTGTACCTGCAGTGCTTTAACTGGGTCTCCAAAGTGTGTTGCCAACTGAGTCTTTTAGCTTGGAGATGCTCGAAATTGCAGTCACTAGTATTTTCGCTGATAGTTATACTGCATGCCGCTCATGAAAAGTGATGCCGTGACAGAAAATGAAATATAACATTATTGAACTCTAAAAGTTGCAGCCATCTCCCTTCAAATCCTTTTTTGCAGGAGTTGATGTTGAAGGTTTGAGTTGCTAGAACTGACTTTTTAAAAGTTTTGAATGACTATTAGAAAAATAAAAATAAAAACTATTTAGGGATATTCTGGTGTTTCTAGTGTAATTTTTGAAGTTCATAATGTTGGCCGAAAACAGAAAAATATTAGAGTTCAGTATTAGTTTCATCCTAAACATGAATATGAAATTAAATGCAATGAGTAGAAACGGCAGTGTTATATTTGGGCCGCAACAGTTTTTTCAGATGCGACCATTTTGGGAGTCGAACCAAATGGCCTTTTTACCCTGCAAGAATTTCCACGCTAAAGTTGTGAGGGGCCGATGGTTGTCCCGAGGGACCAGAAAGAAAAAAATTCTGTGGGGTCCACAACATGTGTAGCCTTCTAATCAGGGGACCATAACAATGATCTCTCATGGGGCGGAAAGGAAATAGTTGAGCAAAGTCCTTATCATCAATTTTTATCAAATATAAGTTGTAGTAATCTCTTTTCTAATTTATTTTCCCCTCCTTTCAATTTCAAAAGGAAAATTAATCTTCAAAAGGAAAATTGCTTTTCATAGAATCAAGGAGAGAAAAAAGGAGATGAGAAAAGACTTGAAGTGATGGAAGTGACATTTTGTCCAAAAGAATGGAGTTTTAATTTTCTTATTGGTTCCACTGAATTCCGAATCCCAAGTAAAGTACACCCCATGTAAATGAACCCATGAATGTTGTCACAGCCCCCTCCCTCTCTCCTTTGAACTTTGAAACTATAACGAGCATCGAGTCAGCAGCGGTCAAAGATTAGTAGTTCGGAAATAATTCGGTGAGGTTGAAAATTCGGATTCGGAGAACTATCATGAAAAAATCTGCAGGTATTCGGGAAAGATTCAGCAAGTGTTCGGAAAATGTTCGGGAAGGATTTCGAGCAAGAAATTAATATATGAGACGCTAGGTTTTGATTTTGTGAATTATTCGCTGTTTTTTGAATTATTCGTTGTTTTTTCGAATTATTCGGGAATAATTCGCGAATAATTCGGTAATGGCGATTAAATCGAGATTTAATCGCCTGATCAAAAATTTGCGAATTATTCATGAGTTCGCCGAATAATTCGCGAATTATATGACGATGGGCAGCAGTCAAAAAAAAACAAAGGCAAAAAAAGCAAAAAGGAAAAAAACACCCATTTCCCGTTTCTCGGAATTCATATAATAATTCGGGTAAATTACAATTTTCATTAAAATACCTTCCAGTTCTTTTAGTACAATAAAATAACTTAAGTGATGCTTTTGAGAGTATTTTAGTGAATATTTTTTCATAAAAATCATAGTTTGAGATATTTTAGCGTAATAAAAAAACTTTAAAGTATTTTAGTGAAAACGTGTGATATTTGAGTGTATTTTAGTGTACTTTATCCAACAATCCCAGTGCTGGATAATTTCCTTAAAACAGAAAAAGAAAAAAACAACATAGTTTGAGAGATGAAACCTCTTTGATGGATGAAGGACTACTCTACGTAAAAAATTGGATTCTTTTCATGATTGATGCCATCAGTTGATGCATGTTTAATATTGTTGAATTATAACCCATACAAGAAACATGCAAAAAAATAAAATCCCAACATAATTTGAAATTTTAAAATTGAAAAGGAATATCTTTACACTCTAAAAAGATCACTGAAGCTCCATTTAATTCACTAAACCCAGCAAACAATTAAGAAAAAACTACTTAGAGACCAGCAACAAATTAAACCCAAGAACACCACCAACTCAACTATACATAATTCAAAACAAAACCAAGTTAATTAATCCAAAATCCATACATCAAACATACCACAAAGATAACACATTAACCTAATTACTACTGCTAAAAAAAACCCTAATCTATATATCAAGCACATTAATCCGCCATTTCAAATGCTAAGCAAATCAGGTGGTGGAGATTGTGGAACTGATTGTTGCTGCTGCTGGTGCTGTTGCTGCTCTTCTTCTTCTTCATCTCCTTTACCTTCCTCTTGCTTCATATCCTCCTCTTTCGTCAACCCCGAGGCGTTCAGGAGCTCCGTGAGAATCTGAACAACTTCCCTCATCGTTGGCCTCTCGATGCTTTTCTCCTCAACACAAAGCGTTGCGACGTAGAACACATGCATCACTTCATCAAGCGGGACCGTCTGAAGACGAGGGTCGAGGATCTTGAGCACGTGCTCCTTGTTGCAGTCCGTCAGTTTGCGGACCCACTGGACGATGTCGACCCCATCGCCGAATTCGCCGACGGGTTTCCGTCCGGTTAGGAGTTCTAGAAGGACAACGCCGAAGCTGTAGACGTCGCTCTTCTCGTCCACCTTCAATGTGTACGCATACTCTGTGGATTTAAACGGAAAGAGAGTACATTAGGGCGAAACACCATATTAGTTGGAAAGAAACAGATCTTTTCATTGCAAGAAAGATCATACGAAACTTCGAACATATTGTTTAATCAGCCCCCCCCCGTGCCCACCCTATTGTTACAGCAGTCATAGAAAGGTTATATCTCATGAGCTATGCCCGAAGCTTGTCAAAGGAAAAGCTAAATGAACCTATGTTCATTTTTATTTGTTTTTGAAATCCACCCATTTGGGATTGAACTTGAACTTGAACTTGCGACCTCTCACATTAAAAAAGAAATTGCTATCAACTAAACTAAGCCCGGTTGGTAAATGAACCTATGTTCTTGCATCCCATTGACAGAGAAGTAGCAAATAGGAATATATAAAGCAAAAACAATCTAGTCCAGTATCATAAAATGAAGCTTCTTTTCTCCAACACAGTCATAACAATTATATAAAAACTGAGTAAGAGCTTAAATCAAAGATGTGAATTAGAAGAATCGATACCTGGCGCAATGTATCCATAAGAACCAGCAATAGCAGACATGCATTCAGAGGTCCCCGAATCCTGCAAGAACTTAGCCAGCCCGAAATCCGCGACATGCGCCTCGAAATTAGAATCCAGAAGAATATTATTCGACTTCACATCGCGATGAAGGATCAACGGCGAGCAATCATGATGCAGGTAACAAAGTCCCTTTGCCGCCTCAACTGCAATCTTAAACCTCGTCTCCCAATTCAGAAACCCACCCTTTTTCCCATGAAGAACCTCGCCTAGGCTTCCGTTAGGCATGTACTCATAAACCAAAAGATTTGTCTCGTGATTCGAGCAAAACCCTAGAAGTCTCACAATGTGCCTATGTCGAATCCTACCAAGTGTTTGTATCTCAGCAGAGAACCCATGATCGTGCGACGATCCCTTGCTCATCGATGGAAGCCTTTTTACTGCGACTTGATCGCTGTTTGGCATAATGCCTTTGTATACGATTCCGGCTCCTCCTTTCCCTATGATGTTTTCTTCTTTTAAACAATCCAGCACGTCGTCGCAGTTAAAGTCGAGCCTTTGAAAAGCGGTGAGCTTCCATGCTCTAGCCTCGCTGGCTTTCTTTATAGCCCGAGCTTTTATGATAGCAGCTATAGCGAAAGCAATTGAACAGATCAAAAGGCCGATAACTAACAGAAGCTTGAACGATGCAGAGAATGTAGTTTTGGTGTGTCCAATCTTCGAGCCGTCGGTGATTCCTGCATGACAAGGGCCAAGGTAGGGCCCACACAGATTAGGGTTGCCGACGAAAGATGTCGCGTTGAAGTAACTGAACTGCCCAGTGGCCGGGACCGAACCAGAGAGGTTGTTATATGAAAAATCAACCGACGTCATGCTTTGCATTGCCGAAATCGAAGGAGGTATTTCACCTTCCAAATGATTTCTCGACACATTCAAGTAGTTCAAGATCCTCATCCCAGTGATCTCTGCCGGAATATTTCCAGACAAATTGTTCCTGCTCAAATCAATGAAAGTCAAGAGCTTGCATTTGCTAATCTCTGGAGTGATCCGCCCCGAAAAATTATTACCACTGAAATCCAGCTTCGAGATCTGCTGAAGCCTACCGATATCGTCCGGTATTTCGCCCGAAAAGAAATTGTTGTTTATAACAAGCTTCTGAACAGCCGTGAAATCACCAATCGATCTCGGCAGAGCTCCACTCAAACGATTGTTCGACAACGTAATCTGTCCCAGATTCGAAGAGACTGGTCCTCCCTTGTTAATTTCAGGAAACCCACCGGTGAGCAAATTATCCTGAAGCTCAATCTGAACAAGATTAGGCAAGCTAAAGAGCCCGTCGGGTATCGAACCATTCAGATAGTTCTCCCCCATTCGAATCCGACTCAGCGACTCACACCGACCCAAAGATTCGGGTATGGAACCAAACAGAAAGTTCCCGAGAGCAATCAAAGTCTGCAGCTTATCACCAAAGCACAAATCCGCAGGCAAAGAGCCCGTAATCTTGTTGGAAGACAGATCCAACAGCTGCAGCTTCCCATTCCTCCCCAAACTCCTCGGGACACTCCCGGTGAAATTGTTCTCCCATAGCTGCAGCACCTGCAGCTCCGGCAGCTCTCCGACAAACTCCGGGATCGCCCCGTGCAGCCTGTTCCTAAACAGATTCAACAGCGTAAGATTCTTTAGCTGCGAAAAGCTCACAGGAATCTGCCCGTAGAGGGCGTTGTTGGAAAAATCCAGAGACTTCAAGCTCCGGAGCTCCCCGAGCTCCGGCGTGATCTCGCCGGAGATGCCGTTCACCTGCAGGAACAATGTGTCGAGGTTCTGCAATCTCCCGATCTCGGCGGGGATCCCGCCGCTGAGGCCGCAGTTCGCGGCGTCGAATCTCATCAGACT
This sequence comes from Agapanthus africanus, assembly GCA_030015575.1. Lineage (NCBI taxonomy): Eukaryota > Viridiplantae > Streptophyta > Magnoliopsida > Asparagales > Amaryllidaceae > Agapanthus > Agapanthus africanus. The sequence continues at coordinate 885,718,437 of JASDDO010000019.1, read as the reverse complement.
CGAGAGGTTACCGAACTCGGCGGGGATCCCGCCGCTGTAGGTGTTGAAGTAGCCTAGATACATCTCCTTCAGGTTTTGTAATCGGCCGAGCTCCTTGGGGATGGGACCGGTGAGCTCGTTGCCGGAGACGGCGAGGTATTCTAACGAGGAGAGGTTGCCGTAGTGTTTGGGGATGGAGCCGGAGAAGAAGTTGCCGCCGAGGTGGAGGTGGCGGAGGAAGGGGAGGGTGGAGAGGGTTGCGGGGAGGTCGCCGGTGAGGTTGTTGTTGTAGAGGTCGAGGACGGATAGGCGGCGGCAGGAGGAGGGGATCTGGGAGGGGAAGGAGGTTGAGTTGAGGAGGTTGTTGGAGAGGTTGAGGTGGCGGAGGGAGTGGAGGCGGGAGAGGTGGGGGGAGATAGGGCCGGTGAGGTTGAGGGAGGAGAGGTCGAGGGAGATGACGTGGTTGAGGGAGTTGCAGGCGAGGTGGGGCCATAGGCAGTGGGGGACGGAGAGGGACCAGTTGGAGAGGGAGGCACTGGGGTCGGAGAGGGAGGATCTGAAGGCGAGGAGAGCGAGGGGTTCTGCTGATTGGGTTTTGTTGTTGGTGGTGGTGGAGGAGGAGGAGAGAGAGAGGAGGGAGAGGAGGGTGAAGAGGAGGAGAGAGAGTGGGGGCGCCATTGTTGTTGTTTGTTTGAGGAGAGAGAAAAGAGAGTGTGGAGAAGAAGAAGGTGGAAGGTTGGAGGTTTGTGTTGTGTGGTGGCGGGGAGGGGGCGGAGGGGCCGCGGGGGGGCAGGGGTTGTTCGCCTTTTTTGAGGATTTATTTTTTATTTTCGCGCTTTTATGTGTGATGCGTTCGAGGACTGTGCATGCGAACGATGCCTGTTTGCTTTTTTTTTTTATAATGTTTTTCCTTCCTTTTTCAATAACTTTTTAAGTAGGAAAAGGGTTCAAATTGAAATTATATTAAGAAGGGTTTTTTTTACTTGTAACCTCCGCAACATAGCAAATTCCTTTCCAACCCTCCAAAACTTGATATTTACTATTTACCCTCAAAACAAATAAGTAAAACCGCAAAAACATTAACTTTTACCCCCACAACATCATTTTACCCCTTTACGATTTCTGTCAGGAAAAAACCCCGTTAACTTTAACTTTAATTTTTCTCTATAAATTTTAGGTTTACCATTTATCCAAATACAATAAGTAAGACCGTGAAAATATTCAACTTCTTCATATCTAGAGAAAAATGTTAAAAATGCTCATGATTTTATGGTCGATTTTGAGAAAGCAGCAGCAAAAACCTAAATTCTAATTTCAATTGAAGAAAGAAATTGAGTATTTCTAAAGAAGAAGTGTGGTTGTGATATTTTAAAAAAAACATAATATTATGCCGTTAAAAGTTGACGGATATCGTAAAGGGGTAAAATGATGTATATTATTAATTTGGGGGGTTAAAAAAAATAAATACCAAATTTTTTGAGATAGAAAGAAATTTGGTATGTTTTGAAGGGCTACAAGGAAAAAAAAACCTTAAGAAAAGGTTTCAAGATTTATTTTAAAAAAAATTGTCCAAATCATCTTAAATATTTAAAAGAATAAGATGCATTGAATCTAGTATGCATTCGGAGTAGATACGGATCGAATACTCGGATATGAGCATTATCATTTCCGTGTTTGCTTTCTTTTTTCCGAATACGAATACAGATACGGATATAGTTCGGTAAAAAATATTCATATCCATATTTGACAAAGTCGGATACAGATACGAATCGAAGATGAGATAAACGGATACGGATACGAATCGGATATTGATAAATAAATATTTAAAGGGGTTTTTACTAAAAAGCCCTTCCATACTTCGCTAATTACTAAAACACCCTCTCATATTTCGTATTTACTTAAAAAACCTCTCGTACATTTAAATTGCACGAAAGACCCCTTCATTAGTTTTTCATTCAAAATCAACACTATGTTATACAGAAGGAGCTGAAACTTGAGCTTGAGCCGCTCTCTTACTTTTTAGGTATTTAGTTAGGTCTTTCCCTTAAAAAAAAAAGAACCCAAAATCCTCGCTTAATTGAAGATTGGATTCAACGCGACTAAAAAATCGTTCTCATTTCGAATGAGTTTGCCCACTGACTTGAAATTTGCAATTGAAAGGACAACGGTATTTAACAAGCTCGTTACTGGAGAAGGTTGAGAAAAAAGAACCGGATTTCATTATCAATTTGAGATATTTTTGATCGAAATCTAACCCTAAATCTAACTTGATGGAAAAGTTAGGAATTTTGAAAGAATAAGAGAAGCTATGATATTTTAAATCCCTAACCTGATACTTACCATTAACCCTCTAACGGAGTAATGGAAAATCTAAAAATATTTTCTTTTTTGGCATGTTAGGAGGTTTTAAGTGCAATTTACATGTCTGAGAGGAGTTTTAAGTAAATATAAAGTATGAGTGGCCTAAATATTGTGGGGTTTTTTAGTAAAAAACCTATATTTAAAATATAAAATAAGTGAATATAAAGTGAAAATAAGCATATAACCCATTCATACTAAAAAAATGAATACAAATTAAATATGAGTGTTTAAAATATTTTTAATCCATAATTTATATTACATATAAAATAATCAAACTAATATATTATTTAACTTTAATTTTACTATAAAAGTATTAATTAATTACATATAAAAACATTATAAATTTAATTTAAAATGTTGTATTAACTTTATTTGTCTACGGATATCCGTATCTGAATTCATATCCGTATCCGAATTCAGATATCCTGATATCCGACTTTGTAACCAAAATATATAAAAAGATCCGTATATGGAGGTCTGGATCTTCTTAAGTTGTTGTCTTCCTTTGATCTGTCGTGAGTGTTAATGAATGGCTGAGGTTGGGTTTGAGGGTTGCCTCCTGATGCGTGTGGATCTCAGTGGGCTTGGTTAGCGATGAAGCCGAGCTATCTGCAAGGAAGTCCCGGGGTGGTTGTACCACCGTGGACCCTCCGACGATCAAGTTAGTTGAGGTATTGGGGCAGAGTAGCGGCCTATTTTGATCGAAAAATGCCTTACCTGAGTCGTCTGAGAGAGGGTTTATATAGTGGCAGCCATGGGCTGGCGGGTGCGAGATTTATGCCGGCTGTTACGCCCTTGGAGCTACGCCTGCACGAATGGCGAGATCCTCCATTAATGGCGAGATACACCCATTAATGGGGGAACGCGATGGCGTGGAACGCGGGATCGTGGGGTGGCGGATATCTCGCGAATGGCGAGATTCGCGGAGCCATGGCGGGGACGCCTATGATCTGTGCTCTAGGTCGGTCGATGAGACTGAGGAAGCTGAGCTCAGCGGGAGGCTTCGGAGGCGAGCGGGAGGCCGAGCAAGCTTGGTTCTGTGATAGCTCGGAGGCGAGCTGGGAGGGCTGAGGAGGCCCAGCGTGCAGGAAGGCTCAGAGGTGAGCCAATAGTTATTTATAGGACGAACGCAGGAGTGTTCTGGGAGGTCATCGAAGGTCGAGAACATCCTCGGGTCGAAGGCCCGGGGTATGCCTTCAATGTATCGTTTTTGCTCCTTTCTCGTAAGCCTTGGGACACGTCATCTGCCACGTGTCATGATTTTGGGAGTTCTCAGTATTGAGCATCATCATTAACCCCCCACACTCGCCCCGACCTATTTATGGGTTGGGTCGAGGGTGGTCTGATCGGTCACCCGGGCTAGGTTCTCAGTTGAAGATATCGTCGGTGCGGATTATCGGGCATTTAGTCGTATTTTTTAATGACGTCAGCGGATCAGAGAAGTGATCGTGCATTAAAGGGGAAGCGCCGATTCGATCGTATGTTCGTTGAGGCGCCAGGCCACGCTTCTGGCGCTGGTTGGTTGACATGACAGGCCGCCGGTGTCCTTGGCTCTTGAGGGGACGCGTCCAATGCTCTTGAGACACGTGGAACGTTGATGGTCGTCGAGCGAGAAGCGTCTGTTTTGGATGGAAATGATCGGCGCCGTTGGATGCGCTTGTCGAATGCTATAAATAGAGGTGTGATCCCCCCTCATCGCTGCTTGAAGGGTCTACACTTCGCTATAATTTCCTCATCGCTGCTTGAGTTAGCTCGGTGCTCATCCCTTTAGGTCTGATTTCTTGCATTCTTTCCTCAGAGGTCTCCTTCCTTTGCTCAGGTTAGATGTCTTCCTCTGAGGAGTCTGTAGAGATAGTTCGGGTAGAGTCTAGGGAGTCTTCTGCTGCTTCTTCCTCTGCCTCATCCGAGTCGGATTCTCCCCGGAAAGTTAGGGTTAGACATGCTTCCCGGGGTCACGCGACGGGGACGATCTCCAAAGCACATGTCAAGAGTGCCCGTGACGCGCCTTCCCTCCTGAGGAATGTGGACGAGCTTACCACAATTCGGACTCGCTTCCACATTCCCCCTGGCTACTCGCTTCGCTTGGACGGGAAAGGAGAGAGGGCAGACCGGGTGTGGGGCAAGGAGATTGCCTTGTACCTGGATTCCTTTTGGGCAGGAATGCGTCTGCCCTTCTCACCCGAGGTGAGTGCGGCGCTGCATTGTATCCAACTAGCCCTGGGCCAGTTAGTGCTGAACTCGTAGAGGATTCTTCTCGGGTTCCTAGTCCGGTTGAGGCTTCAAGAAATCCCTTTCAGCCTGACCTTTCTCCTTTCTTCCCTCTGCTACAAAAATCATCCCGGCACCCGTAAGGACGAGCCGAGTTGGGTATACGTTTCCTTTAGAAAACATAGGGGAAGGGCGGCCGGGTCGGGGGTCGTAGCGGTTCCTTCTTCCATACACGAATGGAAGGAGAAGTTCATATTTGTCGGGCCACCCGAGGGTGGGGATTGGCCTGTGCTCGTACAGTGGCACAGGGCCAACTGCCCACGGGTGAAGCGGTTGTTGATTGAAATGATTTTTGTGATGTGTAATTGGGAAATTGTAAAGAAATCACAACCAAAAATTAATTGACCGCAATCAACTACGGTGGCGGATGTAGTTAGTATGTGAGTGCGGATCGTCCTCAGGGAAAGTGTAATCGTTCGTCTTTTGAATTAGATGAGTCGAAACTTTAATGAAAAGAAAACAAAACAATTCATGATTTGAAATTGAAGTTCAAGAATGAGAAAAAACTAGATCTAAGAAAGCATTTAAAAGATAGAATCAAGAATTGATTGTTTAACGATTTGTCCAAACCAAATATCAAGAATCGAAATGAGGCTCGTAGGGATCGATCGGATCTATAGATGTGATGTAATCTTACAATTACGTATTCTTATCCTTCGATGAATTGATACTAGATCGATGATGATCGATCGAGAATTAGGGATTTCTTGTGAAACTAGGGTTTCATCTTATCCCTTGTTCTTTCGTCGATATCATTCACATTCTAGCCTCTAGTAAATTCAAGAAACGATCGTAGATCCCTAATTTCGAGCGATCACAATCAAGAAAGCATCGCTACGAAACTAGGTCATCGATTCTTGAACTTGCTAGGGTTTACAAAACTCGTAGGACTTAAAAATAGTATTAAGATTTGTTACATCATCATTCTACAATCGTCTCGACTCCTTAACGAGCGGAGTTTTACTCAAACATCACAACAAGAGCAACAATTACAAATTGAGATCTAATCATGATGCAAGAATTAAAAGAAAGCAAGATTAAAGAAATTCACCTTTTATTTATATCAACAATTTAGTTACATTCGCTCAAGAACTACAAGAGGAAGAACTTGATCGTCGACTTGGCTTCGCTCGTCTCCGTGGATCGCGGATCGGCTTGGATCACTTGCCCGATTGAAGATCGGCTCGGCTCCTAAAAGGTTGAAGGCTTCTCGCTTGATTTGGTACTCAAGATCTTGGATTTGGAGTGGAATTAGGGTTAGGGTTTCGCACAAGCCTTGTCACTAGACTTGTGGAAGAAGATGATGAAAGAGGGAATTTTTTAACTAATGAAGATTAAAGATTAACCTCAACCCTTAGATCTAGGCTCCTATTTATAGATAACTAACCCTAGATCTAGGATTTCAAATTCTAAGTTTCCCTCCAAAAGCTTGTTGAGAGAATTCAAATTTCCCTCCAAAAGTTAGTTAGGAGAGAAGCTTCTAGATGTAATTAGTTAGGAGCTTAATTAGGATTAGCCTTTCTTAATTTTCTTTGCTGATCTGGCAGTATCTTCGAGAGAGTTCTGGAATTTGTGGTATCAGAAATGAATGTGGGCCATGGTAGAAACATTGTGCACCAAAAATCAACTGATGACGTCACCCCTTAGCCGCGGATGCGCGGCGCATGCAAGCTCCCTGCCGCGGATCCGCGGCTTCATGTGGGCTTTGGGCTTTGCTCTTTCTGGTACAGTCTTGGGCTGTTGTATGGGTCTTTATTTTATATATATAATTGTATAATTCCTTCTGAATTTTTACCAGATCTGAAATGATTGAATTGGCTTAAATGTTGATCAGCTCTTTGGTTTTTCTTCCGTATTTTCCTGCACAGACTCAAGACAAGTGTTGCGCAAATACAGAAATGATGCGATGCCATGAAATGCAGTTAATTTCCCATAAAGTGTCGGTTTAAAAGTCTAATACATGAAATCTCATATTTTGTGACAGATTTGCTAATATGTAGAATATGAATGCCGAACACTTCTAAATGTATGCAAATGTTAGGGAAATTGCCGGCTAAAATATACAATATTTTCGACTGATCAGTTGTCCTCTCCTGAAGCGAGGGCAGTGCCGGCGTGGGAGCCCGTCCAACGGGCCGATGTGTTGCTTTCCGAGTAGGCCCTCAGCTGGGTCGGGATCAGCCCCGCTCAGTTCATGAGTAAGTTAGGAGCCTAGGTGGCCTATTTAGACTCGTATTATTTTTCTTTTATTCTCTCTGGCATCGCTAACCACCTCTTTTTATTTTCGTTTTTTTTGCAGAACCGATGGACCGATCTAAATTTCGGGCTGCCATGGCCGAGAAGAAGGGGAGGAAGGCCAGAGGTGCCGGCCCGTCTTGCCACGCTTCGAGACCGGCCCCGTCGGTGGCTGCTTCGGCTAGGCGTTCCACTACGCCCCGAGCTCTGGAGACCAGCCACGAGGAGAGCCGCAAATATGCTCGGAAGCAGGAACCTTAAGTTTTGAAGGTGGCGGATGAGGCCGACCCGCCCGTGGCCCCCCTCAAGCGGCACAAGAAGACGGTGTATCGAGCCTTGTCTTCTCCAATCTTTGTGGAGGAGGGGGATCTTCGCTTCGAGGTGCCCTCGGGGCTTTCCATCGTCGATAGCTTGCTCTCGGAGATGGAACGGTCGGCTGAGGGCAAAATCCCCCGGGGGACCCTCAAGGCCCAAATCGCGGCAGTAGCTCAGGAGGCCGTGCAGGTTAGTGTCCGCCTCCCATTCAGGTTTTCATCAAGTCTTTTTGTTTGCAGGATCGGATACTTTTCTAACCCCCTCCTTTCGTTTTCCTTAGGTCCTCCAGCACTGCACCCTTGTCACCAACATGGAGCACGAAGAAATAGCCTCGGCGATGCAGATAGCGAGCGAGTTTTCCTCGCGGGAGGAGAGCCTGAGCCGGGAGCTGCGTCAGGCGAAGGAGAGGATCGCCGCCCTAGAAGACCGGGTGGCTGCCGAGGATAGGGTGAACGCCGGCTGCCAGGAGTCCATCCGAATCTTGAGGGATTCCAACAAGGTCGCTGAGGGCGAGTTGGAGGAGGCCAGGGTGCTCGACGCCACTCTGAAGAAGACGCGGGACACCCTCAAAAGGGAAAATGAGGTGGTGAAGGAAGGGATGAGGCACGCCGAGCTCCGGGCTGCGAAGGCGGTGGAGAGCTACAAGACGTCGGATCAATTCTACGCCGACCTCGCTGACGCCTCGGCCCTCATTAGGCATGAGGCCCTCGACGCCGTCAAGGCGTTGATACCGGAGTTTCCCGATGGTAGGCTCCGGCTTGAGTACCCCCTCGAGGGTGAGACGCAGGGGGATGCTGCCGGGAGCACCGCCGGGGGAAGGCCCTCGGTGGGGGTGTTGGGGATAAGGCGATCACCCCGGCTCCCAATGCCGAAGCGCCTGCTATGGGCGTCGACCTTCAAGCCTCCACCCCGGCTCCCGACGCTGCCGTGGAGCACGTCGAGGCCCTTCCCGGCCCCGAGGCCTGAATCTTCCTGCCTTCTTTTTTTTTCCGTCTTGGAATTTTATAAGCCTCTGAACGATTTTGTAAGGCTGAGGAGCCCACAATACCTTTGTAAAGACTCCCGAGTTGTGAATAAAGCCTTTTTGCAGAAATTTCTGTGGTAATGTTTCCATTTTGCGATAATGTCTTCATTTTGCTTGCCTGATGAGCGCTAGGTCGGCAACCGATCCTTTAGTTGGCGATCACGCGTCGAGTTAAAACCAAATATTTGTCAAGTGTACAAAGGCCGGTGTAAGGTCGACGTCCTTATGGCTCCGAAGTCGAGGTGGCGATCGCTTGCTGAGGGTATGCCGGTTGGCACCTTAGAATGAGCCAGTCGAGAACCTAGTTCGGATTGGTTGGTGTTTGCCGAGATGGAGGGCTTCTGATCTTTAATATAGATGGGTAAGAAGTTACCCACTAAGGATGGACCAAGCTTGGAAGCTGCCCGGTGGCCTCTTGACGAGGGCTTTGATCCCTGGCGTCGGTGGGTAGTAAACTACCAGCCATGGATAGACTGAGAAGTGAAGCTGCTCGGTGGCCTCTTAATGAGGGCTTTGATCCTTAGTGTAGATGGGTAAGAAGTTACCCACTAAGGATGGACCGAGCAGGGAAGCTGCTCGGTGGCCTCTTGATGAGGGCTTGATCCTTAGCGTAGATGGGTAAGAATTTACCCACTAAGAATGGACCGAGCAGGAAAGCTGCTCGGTGGTCTCTTGATGAGGGCTTTGATCCTTAGCGTAAATGGGTAAGAAGTTACCCACTAAGGATGGAACGAGCAGGGAAGATGCCCGGTGGCCTCTTGACGAGAGCTTCGATCCTTGGCGTCGGTGGGTAGTAAACTACCAGCCATGGATGGACCAAGCAGTGAAGCTTCTCGGTGGCCTCTTGATGAGGGCTTTGATCGTTAGCGTAGATGGGTAGGAAGTTACCTACTAAGGATGGACCGAGCATGGAAGCTGCTCGGCAGCCTCTTGATGAGGGCTTTGATCCTTAGCGTAAATGGGTAAGAAGTTACCCACTAAGGATGGAATGAGCAGGGAAGCTGCCCGGTGGCCTCTTGACGAGGGCTTCGATCCTTGGCGTTGGTGGGTAGTAAACTACCAGCCATGGATGGACCGAGCAGTGAAGCTGCTCGGTGGTCTCTTGATGAGGGCTTTGATCCTTAGCATAAATGGGTAGGAGCTACCTGCTAAGGATGGACTGGGCAGGGAAGCTACTCGGTTTTGCGAGGCGTCGACCAACCTCCCCCGACGTGTGAAAATCTGGAAGAGTGACCGTCGCGGGTGGCACATGGCAGAGACACATAGGTGAGGCGAGGCATTCCAAGATCCGCGTTGTTCCGACTTCGATTCGCCAAGAAATACAGGATGCCCGCCACGTGACAATACAGTATTGGAAGAATTGAGCGAATCTCAGGATTCGCGCCCATGCGTGCGCAAATTTGGGCTCTTGGGGATTCTATGGAGGCTATAAATAGAGAAGGAGATGAGTGTGTTTCAAGATTGCTTTTCTGAGATGGCCGGGCGTATCTACGCGATCAAAGATATCATCACTCCCAATTACGTCTACCTGCACGACCAATCCGTTTCCAAGGATAAGTACCGGGGTGTGGTCCAACGCATCGAGGACCACATCGGCCGTCTTCTTCCTCGTCAATTGTCCCTCCTCCAATTGCTGATGTACGCAATCGGGAGGAGGTCCCTGGGGTTGTACAACCCCTTCTCCGAAGAGTTGCTGGATGAGGCGCTCGACAAGATGCGTACGATATATGTGCTTGGCCTCATCTCGAAGAGCAGGCACGACCGATCTTTGGCCCTTATTTTGGAGTGCTTCTAAAAGAGACAGATCGTGAGCCAGGGTTCAGCAGATGGAGGGCTCGACGCTTCCGTGGCGTCCCGATTTCATGGGCAGCATCAACAGGAGCCGGCCGAAGAGGCAAGGGCTCGGCTGGCAGAGATCTCCGCGGAGTATCACCAGCAGTGTTTCCTTGACCACGTTCCCCTTCTGTTGTAGTTTCAATTTTTATGTAAGGCTGAGGAGCCCACAATGCCTTTTGATAAATAAATAAAGCTCTCTTTTTGCGACGTTCTATTGTTTTTGTCTTCTGGGTGTTTTTTGAGTATTTTTCGCGAAACGAAATGAAACCCGTGAGCTTTGAACCGAGGAAGAGGGGAACATATAGGGGGAGTTCCTTCTTATTAAAAAAAACTTAGACAAATTGACATCGCACTATCAAAAAGAAACAAGTGTTCATAGATATACTTTTCAAAGGTACAACTTGAGCTTCTCGGCGTTGTAAGGTCGTGGAAATTTATGACCCGCAGCGTCTTGTAGGCGATGGGCCCCGCCGGGCAAGACTTCTGAGACGAGGAACAGGCCGTCCCACTTTGGAGAAAACTTGTGTAACTTGCCCTGATCAACAAACTCGTTCTGCCTTAGGATCAAATCTCCGGTTCTGAAGGCATGATACTTGACTCGTGCGTTGTAGTAGCGGGCAGTCTGTTGTTGGTAAGCGGCAGCTCTGATCTATGCCCGGTCCCGCTTCTTCAATAAGATGTCCAAATTAGTCCGGAGGGCCGAGGTATTTGCTTCGTCGTCGAAGTGCTCGACCCTGTAACTGGGCAGCCCGATCTCTGCTGGGACCATCGGCTTGGTGCCATAGCAGAGGTTGAAGGGGGTTTCTCCAGTGGGGGTCTTCTTAGATGTGTGCAAGGCCCATAAAACCCGGGGTAATTCGTCGACTCAACTGCCCCGTCGTCCTTCCGGGCGAGCTCGAAGGCCTCGGATGACGTCCCGGTTAGCAACCTTGGCCTGCCCGTTGTACTGGGGGTGCGCGACCGCGGCGAACTTCATCAGTATATAGTATTCGCTACAGAATCTTTTAACTCTTTCGTTTTCGAAATTTGTCCCATGGTCGGTGATGATACACCTCGAGATCCCGAACCGGAATATTATGTTGTTCTGCAGGAACTTGATGGTTGTAGTGGCGTCCGGTTTTCTGATGGGGACGGCTTCGATCCACTTCGTAAAGTAGTCCACCGTGACGAGGATGTATTTGTGCCCGCCCGTACCAGTAGGGAATTGGCCTATCATGTCCATTCCCCACCAGGCAAACGGCCAAGGGGAGGTTAGGGCCGTTAGCTCGATAGCCGGAAGGCGGGGTATGCTGCCATGGAGTTGGCAGCTCTTGCACCTTCTGACGAGCTTCTGAGCGTCCTGATAGATGGTCGGCCAATAGTACCCTTGGAGGAGTGTCTTCTGGACTGGGGTGCGGGCCCCTTGATGTGCTCCGCCGACCCCTTCGAAGACCTCACGGAGGACGTAGTCGGCTTCGTGGGGATCGACGCACCGAAGCAGGGGTTGAGTGAAGGATTTCTTATAGAGGTTCCCTCTGCTCCAGAAGAAATGGCGGGCTTTGGTTCGGAGGCGGCGGGCCTCTCCTTGATCTCTGGGGAGCATACCCTCTTTCAGGAATTCTATGAGGGGTCGCCTCCAATCCCGGCCTTCTTCCCGGTCCGTGTAAACTTGGAGTGATGTCGGTCTATCCTCCACGCTAGGCCGTGGTAAGACCTCGAAGAGGATGTTTTTTTGTTGTTGGCCGTGTAGGAGGAAGATTGCTTGCTCAGGGCGTCATCCTGGGCGTTTAGGCGCCGGGGGATTTTCTCCACCTGAACTTCGTCGAAGTCCTTTCGTAGTCTTCTTACCTCGGCTAAGTATTTCACCATCAGGGGTTCCCGTGCCTCGAAACGGCCGGTCACTTGGACAACGATGAGAGCAGAGTCGCTGCGGATTCGGATCGTCTTCAGCCCCACTCCGGAGGCGATCCGCAATCCGGCTAGCAAAGCCTCGTACTCCGCGGTGTTGTTTGAGGGTTTGAACCCGAGCTTCAAAGAATACTCCATCTCTGCCTTGTTCGGGCCTCGAATGATGAGGCTCGCACCACAGCCCTCCTCGGTTGAGGACCCGTCAACGTAAAAGACCCAATCAGGGATGGAGTCGGGCCTCTCTTCGATCAAAGGTTGAGACTCCGGGGCTGGCACGGTCACTGCCTCTTTGTTGGGGATAGTGCATTCGACGACAAAATCGGCCCAGACCTATGCCTTGATAGCCTACCTCGGGCGATACTTGATGTCGAACTGGGACAACTTCCACCTCCACTTCTCCAAACGACCGGAAGACTCGGGGGAGACGAGAATAGCCCCTAAAGGGCGTTCGGTGAGAACGAGGATGGTGTGTGCCTGGAAGTAGTTCCGTGGTTTCCTTGAGGCCACTATAAGCGCTAGGACAATCTTCTCTATGGCCGAGTAACTTGTTTCCGAGTCCTTGAAGACGTGGCTTACATAGTAGACCGGCCTCTAGACTCCTTCGACCTCTCGGACGAGCACCGCGCCTGCAGCTTGATCGGACACCGCTAGATATAGCGATAGCTCGTCTCCTTCAATTAGCCGGATGAGTAGTGGGGGAGTCGCCAGGTGCATTTTCAATGCTCGAAAGCGATCTGACACTCCTCCGACCATTCGAATCTTAGGATCTTACTCAGGGCTTTGAAGAATGGGAGGTATTTTTCCCCGGATCTTGACATGAAACGACTCAGGGCGGCTACCCTCCCCGTGAGCCGCATGATTTCAACGTTGGTCTTTGGCATGGCCATGTTGAGGATGGCACTGATTTTCTCCGGGTTAGCCTCGATTCCTCGGTGGGTAACCATGAATCCGAGGAACTTTCCACTAGTGACCCCGAATGCGCACTTGGCGGGATTCAGCTTCATTTTGTATTTACGGAGGACATCGAAAGTCTTGCCAATATCTTTGGCATGCTCATCTGACGAGGTCGATTTAATAAGCATGTCATCGACGTAAACCTCTATGTTCCTCCTGATCTGTGGTTTGAACATCTTGTTGACCAAGCGTTAGTATGTAGCCCTGGCATTTTTGAGGCTGAAAGGCATCACTTTATAGCAGTATACCCCCCGGTCCGTTGTGAATGCGGTGAGTTCTTCATCTGCCTGATTCATACGGATCTGGTTGTAGCTGGAGAAAGCATCCATGAAGCTGAGTAACTCATGGCCTGCCGAGCTGTCGACGAGCTGATCTATCTTAGGGAGGGGATAGTTGTCTTTCGGGCAGGTCTTGTTGAGATCTGTGAAGTCGACGCACATGCACCACTTCCCGCTCGCCTTTTTAACCATTACCACATTCTCCAGCCATTCTGAGTAGGCCATGTTTCGAATGAAGTTGGCTGCGAGCAACCTGTCAACTTCGTTCTCGATCGCCTTTTGTTTGATAGGGGCGAAGCTTCGTTTCTTCTGTCTGACGGGTCGGACAGTTGGATCGACCCCGAGCTTATGTGATATCCCTTTGGGCTCGATCCCGGGCATGTCGGCGGGTGTCCAAGCGAACACGTCCTAGTTCCCTCTGAGGAAGCGGACCAGGTCGTTGCGCCGGTCCCCTATTAAGAGTGACCCGATTTGGACGGTTCGTTCATTTTCCCCCTCAACGAGGGAAACCTTCGTTAGTGGCTCCACCGGGGCTCCTTGGATTTCTTTTTTCTCGTCACGAGCATCCAAGGACCCCTTGAAATCATCTATGCTTTCAAGGTCATCGCCTCGCTCCTCAGGCATAGATATCGCTGTGAAGCAAATCTTTGCGGTCTGCTCGTTCCTGTAGGCCCGGCCTATTCCTCCTTGGTTGAGTGGAAACTTGATCGCGAGGTGGTAGGTCGATATTTGGGCCCAGATGGAGTTTAGCGTCGGGCGTCCCAGGAGGATATTGTAGGCCGATGGAATTCTGGTGACGATGAACTCCACGGGCATGGTACACGTATGGCCTACCTCTCCGATGTTAAGTAGGAGGGTGATCACTCCTTCCGCCGCGATGGAGTGGTTAGTGAACCCTGACAGGATGTGGGCGGTTGGCCTTAGTTCCGACGGGCTAAGCCCCATACGTAGGAAGCAGCCGAAGAAGAGGATGTCTGCCGAGCTCCCTGAGTTGACCAGTATCCTTTGGACCTCGTAGCGGTGGACCCGTACTGTAATCATCAGGGGGTCGTTGTGAAGCAAGGATATCCCGTGGAGATCTTGGTAAAGGTGATGGGCTCGGCTTCTTTGGCCCTCTTCATGGGCTGGCTGCTTGTCCCCTCGACCGGCAGGAGGCGTCGAATCTCGCTGGTTCCAGGCACACCCCCCGTTGATACGACTATGATCTGTCCGATCGTCAACTCGTCGGGAGGGGGCGTTGCTCTTGCTCTCGGTTTGCTTGTCGCTTTTCTCGTAAGTATTTTGCCAGGTGCCCCGAGCGGATTAACTCCTCGATGTAGTCTCAGAGCTGTTTGCAGTTCTCGGTGGGGTGTCCCTGTGACCTGTGGAAAGCGCAATAGGGGCCTCATGTCCGTTTGCTGCCCTATTGTTGACCAGAGGGAGTTTGAAGAATCTCTCGCCCTTCGCCTCCTCCAACAGCTCTGTCTGGGAGATGTTGAGTGGGGTATACTTCTGGAACTTCGGGGAGTATGGCTTCGGTCGGTCAATCTTCTTTTTCTCTTCTCTGGCTCTCTTCTTTTAATCAGCCTGATCGGTCTGGGGTAGGTTCTCGTTCACCTCGGACTCGAGCTAGATCTCTCTCTCGGTCCAAGCTTTTACCTCGGCCATGGTCTTAGGTTGCGTCAATGCAAAGGAGTAGAGCCACTCCTTGTGCCTAAGACCCGACCTAAGAGCCGTGATGACATTCTCGTCCCGGTGCTTCGAGTCATCAAGAAAAGTGTTGTAGAAGCGAGTGACGTATCTTTTGAAAGATTCCTTGTTCCCGCTCTTTATAGTGAAGAGGTGGTCGACGGTCCGCTTTTGTCGTCTGTTTCCGATGAAGTGGCCGAGGAACCGGGTGGCTAGCTCATCAAAGGTAAAGATGGAGCGTGGTGCCAGCCCCCGGAACCAGTCCCGACTAGCCCGGATCAGAGTGGTAGGAAAAGCACGGTATTGAGCTACGTTCGAGTTGTCCTGGAAGCTCATGCCCACTGTGAACGCTGTAGGGTTCCTAGGCACTCTTGTGAAGGTTCATAAGGCATCAAACATGCCCGGATAAAATTTTAGACGTGCCGAACAACCCAAAGCCGGGATCTTTGCTAGATTATTAGGATTTAACATGCAAGATGATAACTTTTATCTAAGTGTGAGGGATTACAACCTTTGTAGTCCGCTCCTTCGCTTCACAAGTTCCGAGTAGAAGTCCCTTTGCCGCGATCCACGATCTCCCGGACTCATGAGAGGCTCCACGACTCGAACGATCCATGCTAGCTTGAAGTATTCCAAATCTCCGATGATCTACCTTGAAGTTGCAAAGACTCAAGCTTTCTCACTCTAAAGAGATGAACACACTAATCTCATGGGCTAGATGAGATGAGGATGAGAGAGTAGTATTTTTGCTTTCTTTTTAAATCATTTTCTCATATTTTTTATCACATAAAGAAAATCTAGTAAGCTTTCTTCAAGAGAGAAGAAGATGATAATGGAAAAGATAATGAGATTATTTTCTTTTGTGATGAATAGAATAAAAGCTATATGATTGATTTATAAACCATGGTCAAGGATGAGTGGCTAGGATTTAGTAGAGAATAAACTAGAGTTAGGGTTTGGTTGGGTTAAGAATGTGTCATCCAAAATATCTTAAGAATGACAAAAGAAAAAGCTTCTAGAAGGTGCATGAAGCAACTAACCCTAATCAAACCCTAACCTCAATTAATCATCCTTAAACATGTTTAACAATTAATCATATCATGTCACAATAATATATATCACATATATATTATATATTTGCAACAAAAGAAAATAATACAATTAACATATATCGCATATATATCAATGTATCATCCAGTGAGAAAATGAAATAATAAAGCGAGCCAATATTAGATAATGTAATAATATATCATATATATATTATTATACATTAAATCATCGAATCAACACTTGATCCGACGATCCGGCTATATCGAATATTACCGACTAATATATCATGTACCGATTCATCGAATCAACACTTGATCCGATGACCCGGTTCATAACTAAATATTGTGAGAATATAATACGGTATCCCATATCGCATTATTCTCGGTCCTGCACATATCACATATGTGCCTCTACTCCGTCTCGCCTGAGCCAAGAAACCTCTGTGTAGGACTCTAAAGAATCGTCAATACGCCGGTAGCAGGTGATGATCATATCAAACACCTACAAGCTGCAAGCGGTCAGCTAAACGTAACAGCCACCCAGGTATTGAGCGATCAGAAGATCAACAAGCTATCCTGTGCGTTCTCCTGTGAATCCAATCAGTAACACTCCCGTACAGTTCGGTCTGTTCGTCTGATATGTCGCATATCAAGTCTAGGGGTGGTATACGTCAGACCCCAGTAACCGATAAGTCGTGTCGATGTGTGGCTCATAACGGGTCGAGAAACTACTAGTAACACTTACCAGTAAATCTCTATATCAACCCTGGCCAGGGACTTCCAGTTATAGCCAATCGAACACAGCACAACATCAACTCCCTATACCGGGAGAGACGAATCCCCTCCTATCGCTCATTGCCTCCATGTGATTCGGGACTGTACCCAAAAGCCACCGTTTTGCACGCCCTCTTGGACGTGGTAAGGTGGAAATCAAAGCACAGTGGGAATCACACAAGACTCTATGACGATCTCGGCTCTTCAGACTACCCTGTACCAATGTCACCAGAGAACTGCCATCTGACGTGTGGTATATCACCATCTGGGAGTTCTCGGCGAGTCCGTCCAGTGTACCCAGTCTCTACTGAGCACCCGTACACCATCTCTGATGTCAAACACCGATGGATATAGGATCATCCATCACCCATCATATGGGTCAAGATGCGTATACGCTAGTCTACTCTGGTGTATCGATGCCCTGTCTCGATATACCCTCGACTAGGAACAGTTATAGGATGTACTCATCGACTATCGTGGCCCCACTAGTATGATCTCATCATAGTCCCAGTAGTCGAGTACAGATCCTAAGGGCTTTATCAACATGTGAGAGTAAAACAGTAAACCAATACAAGTCAACATGTTAAGATAAAGTGAAACCAAATAGCATACTATCATGACGAGCAAGAAAGTCATCTCTATATATATCCAAGCATCCATTATAATATACATCATATGTACAACAATGGCCTCTAGGGAATATACATAACTAACAATCTCCCACTTGCACTAAGGCCAGCTGCTGTAGTATCTCATACCTAGCATCCCGAATAATCTCTCAAACTGTATCTGGGGAATAGCCTTCGTGAATGGATCCGCAGTGTTGTCCTTCGTATCTACTCTCCTGACCTCGATCTCCCGGCGATCAACTATCTCCCTGATCAGGTGATACCGCCTCAGAATATGTTTGGACTTTTGATGGGATCTGGGTTCCTTGGCCAAAGCCACAGCTCCATTGTTATCGCAATACAGAGGTATTGGATGCTCAATGGATGGAACCACTCCAAGTTCAGTAATGAACTTCTTGATCCAGACAGCCTCTTTGGCAGCATCGTTGGCAGCGATGTATTCAGCCTCCATCGTCGAGTCTGCAACGGTATCCTGTTTGGAACTCTTCCAACATACCACCCCTCCATTGAGGGTAAAGACAAAACCCGAATGCGACTTAGAGTCGTCCTTATCACTTTGGAAGCTGGAATCGGTAAAGGACTCCACCTGGAGTTCTCCGTTACCATACACCAAGAACATCTCCTTAGTCCTTCGTAAGTACTTGAGAATGTTCTTCACAGCTGTCCAGTGACTCTCTCCAGGATCTGCTTGATACCGACTCACTACACTTAGTGAGTATGCTACATCGGGTCTGGTACATAGCATCGCATACATGATAGAGCCTACTGCCGAAGCATAGGGTATCCCTTGCATGCGAGCTCTCTCCAAATCAGTCTTGGGAGACATCTCTTTGGAGAGAGTGAGTCCAGAGATCGTGGGTTGGTTCCCACGCTTGGATTCTTCCATACTAAACCTCTTTAGTATGGTGTCAATGTACCTCGATTGGGACAATCCCAGTATCCGTTTAGATCTATCTCTATAGATCATGATTCCCAATATGCAGGAGGCATCACCTAGATCTTTCATTGAGAATCTCTGTGATAAGAAGAGCTTGA
This sequence comes from Agapanthus africanus, assembly GCA_030015575.1. Lineage (NCBI taxonomy): Eukaryota > Viridiplantae > Streptophyta > Magnoliopsida > Asparagales > Amaryllidaceae > Agapanthus > Agapanthus africanus. The sequence goes on along the minus strand of JASDDO010000019.1, from coordinate 885,700,145 downwards.
CTGATTGCAGCATAGGAATATCATTTCCTATCAAGAGTATATCATCCACGTACAATACGAGGAAGACTACCTTACCCTCTGCTACCTTCTTATAGATACAAGGTTCATCTATATTTTTGATGAAGTCAAACTCTTTGACTACAACATCAAAACAGATGTTCCAACTCCGCGATGCTTGCTTTAACCCATAAATGGATTTAAGCAGCTTGCACACCTTTCCACTGCTCCCACTATCTACGAAGCCCTCTGGCTGAGTCATGTACACGCACTCTTCTAAATCACCGTTTAGAAAGGCGGTCTTAACATCCATTTGCCAGATTTCGTAGTCATGGTATGCAGCAATGGCAAGTAAGATCCAGATGGACTTAAGCATAGCTACTGGAGAAAAGGTTTCGTCATAATCCACACCTGGTCGTTGACGAAATCCCTTTGCTACAAGCCTAGCTTTGAAAGTCTCAACTTTTCCATCTACACCAAATTTCTTTTTAAAAGTCCATTTGCTCCCAATGGGTTTTACCCCTTCAGGAGCATTTTCCAAAATCCATACTTTATTGGTGTACATGGATTCTATCTCAGATCGCATTGCATCCAGCCATTTCACAGAGTCACCACTCGTGATGGCCTGCTCGAAACTAGTCGGGTCATCATCATCCATGATGCAATCCTCGCTTCCACCATCAATGAGAAAACCGTAGTATCTCTCAGGTGGACGAGAAACCCTACTAGATCGGCGGAGAGGCTGGGGTTCGTCGGGTACTACTGAATCCTGTGGTTCCATTAAATCATCTGCCGTAGTTTGTGTTGCTGGAACCTCTTCCAATTCTACCTCTCTGCCACTAATTTCTTTTGCAAGAAATTCCTTTTCCAAAAAGGTGGCATGTTGAGCAACAAACACTTTTTGTTCCTCAGTGTGGTAGAAAAAATATCCTTGAGAATTCTTTGGATATCCCACAAATTTGCAAAGGACTGATCGTGCCTCGAGCTTGTCCGGATTTTGTCTTTTGACATAGGCCGGACAACCCCATATCTTAACTCGTTTAAAATATGGTCTCTTCCCACTCCATATCTCATATGGTGTGGTAAGTACAGATTTAGACGGAACTAGATTCAATATGTATATGGCTGTCTCAAGCGCATACCCCCAGAAGGAAATAGGTAACTCAGCATCGCTCCTCATAGATCGCACCATATCTAATAGGGTCCGATTCCTTCGTTCCGATACACCATTGTGCTGTGGTGTATAAGGAGGAGTAAGCTGAGAGAGAATCCCATTCTCTTTTAGATAATCTAGGAACTCATTGCTTAAATATTCGCCTCCTCGATCAGATCGAAGAATCTTAATACTTTTGCCCATTTGGTTCTCCACTTCGTGCTTATATTCTCTGAATTTCTCAAAAGCTTCAGACTTGTGTTTCATCAGAAACACATGTCCGTATCTAGAAAGATCGTCAGTGAATGTAATGAAGTAGGAAGAACCGTTCCTGGCATGCGTAGACATGGGACCACAAACATCACTATGTATTAGTCCTAAGAGTTCAGTAACTCTTTCTCCGTATCCACTAAACGGAGCTTTGGTCATTTTTCCTTTGAGACATGAATGGCAAGTATCATAAGATGATAATTCGAACGGATTCAAATAACCATCTTTATGTAACTTAGCGAGTCGTGTCGCATTGATATGACCAAGTCTACAATGCCACAAGAAGGATTCGTTCACTTCTGAACTTTTCCTCTTGTGTGTGTTTTGTATATTCAGGACTGTATTCTGATTTAGAATGAATATGCCATTATGTAACGAGTCTGATGCAATCAACTTTTGATCTAAGAATATGTTCATAACATTATCCTGTACTACAAAATTATATCCCTCTTTACTCAATAAAGAAACTGATATAATGTTGCACATCATGTTCGGTATATAATAGCACTCATTTAGAATCAGTGTATTACGACTTGGTAATACCAGGTGATATTCCCCAACTGCTTTGGCTGCAACATTTGCACCGTTCCCTACTTGAACGGAATGATCACCTTTTCCCAGTTCTCTACCTTTACGTAGCCCATGTAACTGTTTACATATGTGGGATCCTGATCCGGTATCTAATACCCAGGACGTAGGGTGAACTGAGAAACAGTTCTCAATAACTAACACACCCGAAGAAGATGCATCAACATGCATTTTCTTTTGGGCGGCGTGAGAATCTAGATATTCTCCTGTTTCCTGTTCAGTCTTATAACTCTTATAAGAAAGAACGGGTCTAACGTTCCCTTGCTCAGTACAATAATTGGGTTCATTCAAGACATCCATATTATTATTTTGATTATGGCATGACATGGTCGCTACCTGGAGAGAGAGAGAGAAGAAAACACTTTAGCGTATGCTCTTGCAAGATTAGATTGGTTATTATCTTATCTAATCAGGATGTCTCCCACTGGTTTTATCAAATCTACCTTAAAACCCTAAAAGGTAAGATTAGCCGGGATTAATTACACCTTACAATTTCGTCAATCTTTCAGCCAGATCAGTGTCGGTACTTTGAGGGAGGTTCCCCGTGCTTTCGCACGGACCTAATTAAAGTAAACCTCGTTTTCCCAGAGGCGTAACCCCGTTAACACTTTTCTAGACACCTACTTGAATGACTAATTGTCCTGTGTAAAACTCTCCCAGGAGTAACACTTACTCGCAGTGGGTATCGGGATCCAACTATCTCATAGGAGGTATGCAATCTTATTGCAAATTTCAACACTTGAAATTCCCGATAATATTTTGCCCCTAGCGATCTATGACCTTGACTAAGTCAACAAACCATAAATCGCAAGTCAAGTTCAACCCGTACATTTCTTGATTGAATTAAACCCACCCGTTCGACCCTTGACTGAGTCAACAAGGCCGTGCGAATACCCTAATCCAATCACATCTCATGTTTTAGCAGATAAACACTACTTAGCTACCGTACACTACGCCTTGACTAAGTCAACAAACATAGCACGAATACTAAATAATATCTATCTGAAATGACAGAGGGCTACGCAGGTTTTTTTTCAGAAAAACCATGAGCGTAATGAACTTGATATCGTCGTAGAATCGAGTAATTTTTGTGAAAAGGAGTGTTTTTGAGGCTTTTCTTAGTTTCGCTAAAGGGGTCACTCCCGGTGAAGGGATCGTCGGCCCTTTCCTCATCGAATAAGGTGCAGGATATATCATATATACCGCTGTGCAAAGCAAAACACTAAAAGCATTCAAAAGACAAACCGCGTTTTGTAGCATCTGCCAGTTTCGCTAAAGAGGTCACTCCCGGTGAAGGGATCGTCGGCTCTTTCCCCATCGAATAAGGTGCAGGATATATCATATATATCACTGTGCAAAGCAAAACTGTAGCTACCCCTTTTTATAAAGTTTTGATTCTACAACATCTTTAGGTTTCTTTTCTTTTTATTAATCTCATTAATAAATATCCCATCAGCTTATGCTTCCTAAGCATCACAGAAGAAACGAAAGCAGTAATATTTATATATCAGCATATATATATAGTATAAGCATTCGTCTCAGGCAGTAATATGATCTCATCACAGAACATTGCAGCAGAAGAACATATATGAAATATTGGATATACTAGGACGTCCGTGTTTTCAATACGAGCCTGTATAAAACACGGATTCCACGGTCGCGACGAATAGCCAAACCCACATCCCAAGACCCCTACGAGAGCGGCAAGTAACACTGCCTATTCTAGGGTTAGGAGGCCCGGTCTCGACTCCTCGAGATGGCCTCCCACTGGACCCTAGAACCCGGTTACTTGTGCTCCCCTCCTTGGGTCTACCTAATGCGGAAAAGTAAATAATATACACTGGTGACAGCAACCGCAACCTGGAAGCGCCCCAAATAAAAGAATATTACATTACAAATGAATTTTACATGAATGAAAATAAAAACCCTCATCTCACATAAACCCCCAACTATTCTGAACGCGACGATCCAATATAACATATCACAGCAATACATAATATCACATATCATCAACGTAAGTAAATATGCGCATCCCAATTGTCGTTGACATATAGCAACGAAACCGGCGATATCACATATTATACTTACGGTCACAGAAAAGAAAGTGTAAAACTACAACATTTGGAATCCACAATCACTTTAGACATCGTAAATCCGAAATATCACATACTTCGCATTTCATGCCTAACTCTATGAATTCCATATATTGTATCACATTCCAGATAAATAGACAGTATTAAACTTTCCGAACAGATAATCAAATACCCAAAATTTCCCAAAGTGCTCAACACTTGAGCGGAGTTCAAATAATCCCAGAATATGTCACAGTACCGGTGATCCAGCCGTAGAAGGGTCAAGCCAACGCCTCACATGTGGCACGCCGTACTGCCCCAAACCCGAAGGTTCAAAAGGCAGTTCAAGACGGTCACATAATCGAGTTAAGGTTTGTTGTCTTCTGGAGGGTCCACCGCTTAACTTGTACAATTTTTCCGAAAGATTTAAACCCAATAAAAATTCAACACTTGAAAGTTTGCCGTACCGGGAAACAGTGAGTTAATGATATCCGTTCAAATAGTTTAACAGTTTCTAAATATCCGGAAAGAAATACGAATTTAAATATTCCGATCGAATCTACTATTACAAAATAAACCCCAGAAGATTCAACACCTGAAACAGATTAAAAATACCCAGAAGCATCAACAAGCACCTACGGACATTACCACAAAAGCCACGTGTCGCCAATCCATCAATCCGCCGCGGAACCGCCGCGCAAGCATGCTTACGCCGCGGTTCCGCCGCCGTTTGGTCGAATTGGGGGCTCGGATTTTATGGTAATTCTTAGAATTCCCTGCTGATTTTTTTACATATTTTTAATTCAGAAAAATCCCAAAATTTAAAAAATTTCCAGAGAGGGGTCCAATTTTGTCGTTTCGGGTTCGATCGGAGTTTTAACTTCGTAAACACATCGCCTAATGCTCTAGCTAGGCTCTGATACCACTGTAGGGTTCCTAGACACTCTTGTGAAGGTTCATAAGGCATCAAACATGCCCGGATAAAATTTTAGACGTGCCGAACAACCCAAAGCCGGGATCTTTGCTAGATTATTAGGGTTTAACATGCAAGATGATAACTTTTATCTAAGTGTGAGGGATTACAACCTTTGTAGTCCGCTCCTTCGCTTCACAAGCTCCGAGTAGAAGTCCCTTTGCCGCGATCCACGATCTCCCGGACTCATGAGAGACTCCATGACTCGAACGATCCATGCTAGCTTGAAGTATTCCAAATCTCCGATGATCTACCTTGAAGTTGCAAAGACTCAAGCTTTCTCACTCTAAAGAGATGAACACACTAATCTCATGGGCTAGATGAGATGAGTATGAGAGAGTAGTATTTTTGCTTTCTTTTTAAATCATTTTCTCATATTTTTTTATCACATAAAGAAAATCTAGTAAGCTTTCTTCAAGAGAGAAGAAGATGATAATGGAAAAGATAATGAGATTATTTTCTTTTGTGATGAATAGAATAAAAGCTATATGATTGATTTATAAACCATGGTCAAGGATGAGTGGCTAGGATTTAGTAGAGAATAAACTAGAGTTAGGGTTTGGTTGGGTTAAGAATGTGTCATCCAAAATATCTTAAGAATGACAAAAGAAAAAGCTTCTAGAAGGTGCATGAAGCAACTAACCCTAATCAAACCCTAACCTCAATTAATCATCCTTAAACATGTTTAACAATTAATCATATCATGTCACAATAATATATATCACATATATATTATATATTTGCAACAAAAGAAAATAATACAATTAACATATATCGCATATATATCAATGTATCATCCAGTGAGAAAATGAAATAATAAAGCGAGCCAATATTAGATAATGTAATAATATATCATATATATATTATTATACATTAAATCATCGAATCAACACTTGATCCGACGATCCGGCTATATTGAATATTACCGACTAATATATCATGTACCGATTCATCGAATCAACACTTGATCCGATGACCCGGTTCATAACTAAATATTGCGAGAATATAATACGGTATCCCATATCGCATTATTCTCGGTCCTGCACATATCACATATGTGCCTCTACTCCGTTTCGCCTGAGCCAAGAAACCTCTGTGTAGGACTCTAAAGAATCGTCAATACGCCGGTAGCAGGTGATGATCATATCAAACACCCACAAGCTGCAAGCGGTCAGCTAAACGTAACAGCCACCCAGGTATTGAGCGATCAGAAGATCAACAAGCTAGCCTGTGCGTTCTCCTGTGAATCCAATCAGTAACACTCCCGTACAGTCCGGTCTGTTCGTCTGATATGTCGCATATCAAGTCTAGGGGTGGTATACGTCAGACCCCAGTAACCGATAAGTCGTGTCGATGTGTGGCTCATAACGGGTCGAGAAACTACTAGTAACACTTACCAGCAAATCTCTATATCAGCCCTGGCCAGGGACTTCCAGTTATAGCCAATCGAACACAGCACAACATCAACTCCCTATACCGGGAGAGACGAATCCCCTCCTATCGCTCATTGCCTCCATGTGATTCGGGACTGTACCCAAAAGCCACCGTTTTGCACGCCCTCTTGGACGTGGTAAGGTGAAAATCAAAGCACAGTGGGAATCACACAAGACTCTATGACGATCTCGGGTCTTCAGACTACCCTGTACCAGTGTCACCGGAGAACTGCCATCTGACGTGTGGTATATCACCATCTGGGAGCTCTCGGCGAGTCCGTCCAGTGTACCCAGTCTCTACTGAGCACCCGTACACCATCTCTGATGTCAAACACCGATGGATATGGGATCATCTATCACCCATCATATGGGTCAAGATGCGTATACGCTAGTCTACTCTGGTGTATCGATATACCCTCGACTAGGAACAGTTATAGGATGTACTCATCGACTATCGTGGCCCCATTAGTATGATCTCATCATAGTCCCAGTAGTCGAGTATAGATCCTAAGGGCTTTATCAACATGTGAGAGTAAAACAGTAAACCAATACAAGTCAACATGTTAAGATAAAGTGAAACCAAATAGCATACTATCATGACGAGCAAGAAAGTCATCTCTATATATATCCAAGCATCCATTATAATATACATCATATGTACAACAATGGCCTCTAGGGCATATACATAACTAACAAACGCATCCAAATGATCCTTTGGGTTGGTCTTCCTGTCAAAAAGAGCCACCTCAGGCGGCTTGTTTCTAGGGGAGGCGCAGACAGCGAGCAACTCTTCAGTGAAGGGCTACGTAAGTGAGTTTGCGGCATACCTGGCCCCCTTGCTTGAAGGGCGACTCTCCCGATGTATACCCTCGATCCTCTTTTCGAGGGCATCGAGTTGGTCGTGGTATCCCGAGGATTCAACATACTCACTTACTGGCGGCCTGCGCCTGGCCACAGTTCCGGTTCCGTTCTATGAGGTTCCTCAGGTCCCCTGGAGAGGTTGTCCTCAAGCTACCGTGGTGAGTCTCGTTCGCGCGACCTGATTGGTAAGGATTTTAGCGATCAAAAATATCAAAAACTGTAGTTACCGCAATCAGAAACGGCGTCGCTTCGCAGCTAGCCGGTGAGTGCGGGTCGATCCACAGAGACGGGTAAATTTCTTTAAAGTGTTTTAACGAGTTGATTCTATTTGTAGTTTTGGTTGGTTTATAAAAATCTAAAGACTGGATCTAATTAATCTAATTAAGAATCTTGCTAGGGTTAGGATTAGGAGAAGTTTTGGAAATGAATATTTTTCCTCACCGCTTTCAATACCTTCCTTTTTTAGATCTATTAGGTGTTAAGTTAATTATCAAGAAAGTGGATACAAATCTTTTGGGAAGATGTTTCTTCCTCTAAGTTTGTACCCTACCTTTGTTGATAATTATCCTAACCCTCACGGAAAACGCGCGGAACCGGCCCTTTATACTACGGATCATCGTTACCTCGAAGGGTAGGATGCCGCAGGGAGCGGTTGTGCTCGTATGCGTGAGGTTCTATTTCATTAGGTGAAGGTGGCATTGAAAGGGGCGAGAGATTTCATCTCTCAACCCTTTCCCTAAGGCTAACCCTAACAAGCGAGGAGACTACTCGCTCATTAGGGGATGAGAAGACATTATAATTACAAGAATAAAAATACTTACTAGTTGACGGCTCCCTCCAAACAAGAAGAACAGATCTGAATTTTGCTCTCAGAAAATCTGAATTTTATTGATTGAAAAGAGGCATACAATTTTTAGATCTAAGATTACAATTTATAGGAAAATAGAAAACCTAGGGCTACAGGCTCTCGCACTTGCGCAATTACTGATTTGACCACTGGAAATCCCAACACTCACAACTGCGCAACAGTACAGAAAATCTGCACCGACACGCGCACATGATGGCCGCGGATCCGCGGCAAATTCTGGCTTGGGCCGCGGATCCGCGGCCCTTTGGTGGGCTTGGCCCACCAAATTTCTGTGGATCATTGAGAGCTTCTTGGGCTTCCTATTTCTGCATATTAATTCTCTGTTTGGTTTCTGATTATTCTCCAGATGTTCAGTGAAGACTTGTACGTATCTTTTAACCGTTCACTTGACTTTTTGGACCTTTGCACTGTTCTTCATCTCGGCTTGAGTAAGGTCTGTCTACTTGTTGGTCAAAAGTCGCTTTTCCTGTTGTTATATGTCTTTTTCACTGTACTTGCTCCAGAGACCTGTATCCTGTAATATGCAACAAACGTGCGTCAAGAGTACCTGTTTATTTATAAAGGGGTAAGAAAAGGGGAATAAAATATGCAATATTATAGTCTGAACAAATACCCCCAAACTTACCTTTTGCTCGTCCTCGAGCAAACTTATTATTTATTCACTACAAAAAACCTAACCGCACTTTCGCAGGGAAACGCGATTGCACTGAGCACGTGCAACAAGCCGTTAAACCTCTAGGTGTCCCTAGTAGGAGGAGTGTTGTCTCCTGAGGGTTTTCAGCGGATACTACCCACAAAATCCTATCAACTCGGCCCATTGACTTTTGTTCTCCAATTAGGTCTTCTAATAAGGAATTCTATTACCTTATACTTGTAAATTATCCACCCATATTCTTCACGCTTCCTTATCATTTAACTTAAGATCATATACATCCTGTGGATTTACTTATTTTTCGGCATCTCTTAAGTTTTCCTTCTAGAGTTTTATCTCCACTTAGGAATTTTCTATCAACTCCATTAAAGATACAAGTTTTATCTTTCATTCCTCTCTCTTATCTAAATTCCAATCACATACCCCTACGTGTGTGTATAATTCACCCCTACACTTGGAAATTCAAATTAAGCAATCAACCCCTTGTCCGTTGTCCAAAGTACTAATTAGTGGTGAATTTAAATGAAATTTGCTTACACATCCTTCATGCGACTGTTAATACTTCTTGAGGTACCAACGACCGATTACAAAATGTGTTTGCACTTTAAAACATACTTCCTAGTCTTTGCAACACCCAGGACTTTAGCAGTGACTCCCAAACCAGTTGGTCTAAGGCACTAGGTGATAAAGCACCCTCGCTAAGTATTTTTCTATTTTTGCAGCCTTAAGTAATCACAAAAACCAGTGTCCATTTTTTTTCTTTATTCACACTTTTTCATACTAAGGACTTTAGACAAGAGCCTTTCAAGGTCTCTTCTACCATTCCAAGTTTCAAGGTGCGTGATTGTGCAAATTTGTAGGGTATACATTTTCAGAATTTAGACTTAAGCTAGGAACTATTTTTCAAACTTATACTCTAATAAGAACATCAATACTCTTCCCTTGTTTCGACTTAGCCCAGGAAGTGAACCCAAAATTTGCCTATTTCTAAATAAACTACAAGGCATATACTTTCTACCGTTAAACTTTAAGGAAGGTTATCTTTAGGGTTTTTAACTTACTAAGTCTAAGATCTAGTTGTTCCTAGCTAGTTGACCTATTTGTCAATCTCAAGTCAATTAGCCAAAATTGAATACAATAATTTTTATAATTTTTGAAAATTTTCAATTTTTATGGATTTTCAAATAAGTATGCAAATGCAAAAATATGTACAAATGAATGCGAAGGAAGAAGACGTACCGAGCATACCCCCAAACTTGAACTTGACAGTGTCCTCACTGTCATGCTAAACCAAGAGGGTCAAAATACCGATACTCCCCTGTTTATTTATTTATAATTTTTTTATTGTTAAGAAAAACAAAAATATATACAAAAAGACCCTCCCCCAAACTTCATTTAAACTATGTTAGAGATTACTGCCAAACCTTGCATCGGCCAAAAGTCAACACCAACCATTTGAAAAATTTATCAGTAAAGAATATTGGTTGGTGGAAAATTAAGTTGTGGTGGTCCGCAAAGAATTGGGGAAGATAGAAGTAGTGGAATGGGAGGTGTGGAGGTGAATATACAGGTGATGGTGATGCATCGAAACGAGAATGTAAATGATCAGCAATAAGTGGAGTGTTAGCATTCTCGTATCTTATTAAAAGAAAGGGGGGTATTTCAACTTCTAAGGGAGGAAGTTGACTCACCACAATACCCCCAAGATGTTCCTGTGGGTCCTCTATTGACATGGCATCATCCATCACATGTTTATGATATTCACTTATGAGGGAACTTATCTCCTCGATGTCCGCCATGGTCCAACTGGAAACTTGCCGCTTATCTTGTGAGACTTTTAAAATAGCGTTCTCTTGCTCGAAGGCTAGAGAGGCTAATATGATCATGGGAAAAGTCTCATTCTCACCTATATGAGCATATTTAAGGTGAGGCGGTAAGGACATTAGTTCGAGTTTCGGAGGCGCAAGAACCATTGCGGAATCTACCTCGAACTTAAAGGACTCTAACACAGGTTCGAAATCACTGCAAACAACCGATTCGGATGGCTCAACTGACTCATCCAAAAATTCAGACAACTCATATTCGGGCTGTGAGTCGTCATCATCCAAAAAAGTGAAACATTCATAATCAACATCGATTGTGTCAACGGTGGTAGGCTCAAGGAGGGACGCACTAGTGGCGTCAAAACTGTTTTCATCAAATAGAAATCTTTCAAGCTGGCAGTCCTCCTGCGTGATTTCGTGAATAGAGCAAACTTCTCGTGTACTATTTTTAGGCACGGGGGGCAGACTTCCCATCTTATAAATATTGAACTCACTAGACCTCTTTCCGAAGGATAGAGTCATGGAGCCATTGCGACAATTTATTATGGCATTGGAAGTGGCCAAAAATGGTCGACCAAGAATCACCGGAATTTGGTTTCTTGGGTTAACAACAGGTTGTGTATCCATAACGATAAAATCAACGGGGAATATGAATTCCCCGACTTTGATCAACACATCCTCTAGTTGACCCCTTGGATAGGTGATTGATCGATCAGCCATTTGGAGAGTGCAACGAGTGGGTTTCAACTCTCCAACCCCTAATTGTTCGTACACGGAGTAAGGAATCAGGTTAACACTAGACCCAAGATCTAAAAGTGCACGATTAATTTGCTTATCCCCAATCGTGATTGAAATAGTAGGACAGCCGGGGTCCTTTCGTTTTTGGGGTAAGGTTTGATGGTGGTTAATAGCATTGCTCACTGCACTAGCCACTAGCACTTTCTTGGGTACTTGAGATGCCTTTCTCTTCGAGGTGCACAAGCCCTTTAAGATTTTCGCGTATGAAGGGACTTGTTGGATAGCATCCAAGAGAGGTATATTTATACTAACCTGCTTAAAGATCTCCACAATCTTCTCCACTTGTGCATTTGGTTTATTAGGACTCAACCTGTTTGGAAATGGTGCATTTTGAAAATTTGTTGAGTCACAAGTCTGTGGAGTAGAATGTGGAATAGGAACGGATCCCAGTGTGGATGTGTTCGTGTTGTTAGAAATGGGTCCGTTCGAGTCAGAAGAAGTAGAGCCGTGTGAAGGGTGGAGAATAGGCTCTAAAGAAAAAGGTGAAGAAGGAAGTGAAGAAAATGAAGAAGGAGAAGAAGAACCGCCGGCGGGGATGTCATCACTAGTTTCCACATTATTTTGCAACTCTCTTCCGGATCTCAACGTGGTCACCGCATTTACATTGTGATTGTGATATGCGTTTTGTGGGTGACCGGGATTGGGCAATGGTTGAGATGGAAGCTTTCCCTTTTCTCTCTCGCTCAACGCAGCAGTTAATTGTGCAATTTGTGCCTCAATAGATTTGATACTTTGATCGTGTGAGGCATTGTTATTCATTAAAGATTGAACATAACTTTCAAATCTTGCTGCGGATTCTGTAGTTTGCTTAAGAAATGCATCTAGACTTTTTTCGAGCGAGGTAACCTTATCATCATTTGGTTGAACCAAATTGTTCGTTTGATTTGTATAAGGTTGTTGTTGGAAAGGTTGCTGTATTTGAGTTTGTAAGGGTGCTTGTTGTTGTTGTGGAGGAGCTCTTTGAAAATTGTTATTCCCTTGGAACTGTTGATTTGGGTGACTCCTCCACCCCTGATTGTATGCCGAAGAGTACGGATCATTTCTTTGTCTTTGCTGGAATGCAGCATTGACTTGATCCTGCCCTTGAATTGGTGCATTATAAGGGCACTCTTCGGTGAGATGTGATGGGTTAGAACAACAAGCACAAACAGTTCGTGTGGGTAGAGTAGGGGCAGGAGAAGTCGATGAGATTTTGGTCTCAATGGCTTCTAGCTTTTTCATAAGTGAGGCCATCTCGGCCTTCATAGCAATCGACATATCTATTTGATGTATGCCTGCCCTAGATTGACCAACTGAAGAAGATGATGTGGTCTTGGTGCTCTCCCACTGAATTGTTTGCTCACTTAGGTCCTCAAGAAACTGCCAAGCTTCGTCGCTAGACTTGGAGAGAAAATGACCTTGACATATTGTTTCTAGCAACTGCTTCGTTGCTGCGTTCAATCCCTCGTATAATGTTTGGCAAAGTTGCCAATTTTCTATCCCATGATGAGGGCATTGAACAAGTAGGTCTTTAAATCTCTCGAAGCATTTCCAGAATGGTTCGGACGGAAGCTGTGAAAATTGTATAATCTCATTTCTGATTCTAGCAGTTTTGTGGTAAGGATAGAACTTTTTCAGAAAAGCTCTCACAAACTCGTCCCAATTTCTAATGGAGTGTGATGCGGTGCTGTATAGCCACTTCTCGGCTAGGTCACATAAGGTGAAAGGAATGACCCTTAGCCTTATTGCGTCATCACTTAATTGGGTTGTCTTCATCATGCTGCAAACGTTTTGGAATTTATTAATGAAAATATATGCATCTTCGGATTCCAATCCATGAAACTTAGGCAGCATATTGATGAATTGTGGTTTTATTTCAAAGTTGTCCCCATTTGCCGGTGGGGGTGAAAGACATGTAGGTAAAGAAGTGCGAACGGGGTAGAAGAGATCCTGGAGCGCAACTCGTGCGGGCGCTACAACAGGCGGTAGATTCGGGTTATTCGCACCTAGCGGAGGTGGAATCATTCCCGTCGGCAAGGTATAGTTGGGGTCGTGTCCCGACATACCTTCGAAAGAAGAATTTGAATGTGGAGGTAAGGAAGTGGACGGAAGATCGACGAAGGGTTCGTCGAAGGGTTCGTTGGTCGGCACCAACGAAACACGGACTAATCGGGCGTTAGTGTCCCTAGTCCAAAATGACATACACTAAAGGGTAGTGCAGTCAGAAAAAAAAAAGAAAAACAGAAAGTGGGGGTAAGATAACGTCAGTGAGAAGAAGTGGTGGAAGTGAGTTTCAAATTTCTTCGCGACAAGTTGCAAGTTTGAAAAGATTTTTCTTTATTATTATTTCTTTTTTATTTATGTGTGAGTTTTTGCAAGGAGGTTTTTGAAAACGGACTCTTGACACAAAAAGTATCAACCACACATGCACAATCAGGCCTAGATCTAGGGTCGCCTAGGTCTACTAGACAGCTCCTAACTAGGGCTAGAAATAGACCTCGAACCGCCTCTTCACGGACAAGTACGGCCAGGTAAGTGGGAAGGAACCACCACTACAGTGGGCCTAATTAAAAACCACTAGCCTAGACACCGCAATGTCGGTTAGGATAAACGGCCGATGCCTACCCCAGTCCTTTTCCTATTGAGCTCGCTGTCCTTAGGTCTGAGTCTAATCTTTTTTTAATTAAAGGTGGTCGATGCAAAATGATTATGTGTTTTCTGGGGTCCTGGGAAGGGTGATGAAATCCCCACCCAATCTGAGTTTGGTCAAACAGCCCCTTAAGTCCGATTAAAATATGCAAAACAACAATTCACTTGCAATCAATTTTTTAGCGCGGCGCAAAGAAACCTGCAGAAATCTGTTATTTAGAAGGGGGAGAAAGACTTTTTACGCAAAGAACCCTGCAGAAAATTTTTTAACAGTGGATATATGGAGGTTGCAGAGGGGAAGAAAAGAGAGCAAACCCTGTAAAAATTATGTGCTGACGTGTCAGTAGAAGCGCGGATCCGCGGTCTGGGGCCTCCTACTGCGGCGGAAACGCGGTTGAGTAGAGGGATCAGCCTCTGGAAAAATTTCTGGCGCTCTGTACTTTCAAGTCCTCTCTGTTTTTATGCCTCCTTTTCTGTTTTAACCTTCTTTAAAACTCCAGATCCAAAATTCCTTGTCGTTCCTGCAAGATTCAAACGGGAAACCCTTCAAACAGATAAAGATAATGAAAAGAATTTTTTTTTTTATATTTTGTATTTTCAGATTTTTATAATTTTAAAATTTTATATCAACCCGAAATCCTACAAAAAGAGAAAATTACGCCATCCCCGGCAACGGCGCCATTTGATTGGTAAGGATTTTAGCGATCAAAAATATCAAAAACTGTAGTTACCGCAATCAGAAACGGCGTCGCTTCGCAGCTAGCCGGTGAGTGCGGGTCGATCCACAGAGACGGGTAAATTTCTTTAAAGTGTTTTAACGAGTTGATTCTATTTGTAGTTTTGGTTGGTTTATAAAAATCTAAAGACTGGATCTAATTAATCTAATTAAGAATCTTGCTAGGGTTAGGATTAGGAGAAGTTTTGGAAATGAATATTTTTCCTCACCGCTTTCAATACCTTCCTTTTTTAGATCTATTAGGTGTTAAGTTAATTATCAAGAAAGTGGATACAAATCTTTTGGGAAGATGTTTCTTCCTCTAAGTTTGTACCCTACCTTTGTTGATAATTATCCTAACCCTCACGGAAAACGCGCGGAACCGGCCCTTTATACTACGGATCATCGTTACCTCGAAGGGTAGGATGCCGCAGGGAGCGGTTGTGCTCGTATGCGTGAGGTTCTATTTCATTAGGTGAAGGTGGCATTGAAAGGGGCGAGAGATTTCATCTCTCAACCCTTTCCCTAAGGCTAACCCTAACAAGCGAGGAGACTACTCGCTCATTAGGGGATGAGAAGACATTATAATTAAAAGAATAAAAATACTTACTAGTTGACGGCTCCCTCCAAACAAGAAGAACAGATCTGAATTTTGCTCTCAGAAAATCTGAATTTTATTGATTGAAAAGAGGCATACAATTTTTAGATCTAAGATTACAATTTATAGGAAAATAGAAAACCTAGGGCTACAGGCTCTCGCACTTGCGCAATTACTGATTTGACCACTGGAAATCCCAACACTCACAACTGCGCAACAGTACAGAAAATCTGCACCGACACGCGCACATGATGGCCGCGGATCCGCGGCAAATTCTGGCTTGGGCCGCGGATCCGCGGCCCTTTGGTGGGCTTGGCCCACCAAATTTCTGTGGATCATTGAGAGCTTCTTGGGCTTCCTATTTCTGCATATTAATTCTCTGTTTGGTTTCTGATTATTCTCCAGATGTTCAGTGAAGACTTGTACGTATCTTTTAACCGTTCACTTGACTTTTTGGACCTTTGCACTGTTCTTCATCTCGGCTTGAGTAAGGTCTGTCTACTTGTTGGTCAAAAGTCGCTTTTCCTGTTGTTATATGTCTTTTTCACTGTACTTGCTCCAGAGACCTGTATCCTGTAATATGCAACAAACGTGCGTCAAGAGTACCTGTTTATTTATAAAGGGGTAAGAAAAGGGGAATAAAATATGCAATATTATAGTCTGAACACGACCCTATCCAGGGAGAGGATGCCGGCCATGCCTGGGAGCAGGCGAGCTGTCCGACACCTCATCGGGAGGGACAAGAGCTCGTTGGGCCTCAGGGCGGGATGCTCTTTCATGAGACCTCGACGTGGAGCTGTGAGGCGCCCAGCGGGTCATTGAGTTGGTCGCCATGGGGGATCTATGGCCGCCGGAAATAACGAGGTGCTGGTCAGTCGTGCTAGCGTGAGCAGTGTCTTCTCCCCCTCTGTGGAGGTCCCGGTCCCAAGGTGGGGTAACGACGACCTGTGTGGCTTTCCCGGCAGTCTGGACACGGACGAGGGCATCTACGATGGACGCAAGCCTGTCGATCAATGCAGACAAGGCATGAACGACATTCGGGAGAGGAGGAGATCCGTCCGCGCCCCCATTGTGAGGAGCCCGGCGGCTAGTGCTTGGATCGTCATGGTGATCACTCGCCATGAATTCGAGATCGGAAGATCAACTTATGAGTGGAACTTTTCGTTCCCATGGACGGCGCTAACTGATGGAGGTCTGGATCTCCTTCAGTTGTTGTCTTCCTTTGATTTGTCGCAAGTGTTAATGAATGGCTGAGATTGGGTTTTAGGGTTGCCTCCTAATGTGTATGGATCTCAGTGGGCTTGGTTAGCGATGAAGCCGAGCTACCTGCAAGGAAGTCCCGAGGTGGTTGTACTAATGTGGACCCTCCGACGATCAAGTTAGTCGAGGTATTTGGGTAGAGTAGAGGCCTATTTTGATCGAAAAATGCCTTACCTGAGTCGTCTGAGAAGGGGTTTATATAGTGGCAGCCATGGGCTGGCGGGTGCGAGATTTACACCGGCTGTTACGCCCTTGGATCTACGCCTGCGTGAATGGCGGGATCCTCCATTAAGAACGAGATACGCCCGTTAATGGGGGAACGCGATGGCATGGAACGCGGGATCGTGGGGCGGCGGATATCTCGCGTATGGCGAGATTCGCGGAGCCATGTCGGGGACGCCTATGATCTGTGCTCTGGGTCGGTCGATGAGACCAAGGATGCTGAGCTCAGCGGGAGACTTCGGAGGTGAGCGGGAGGCCAAGCAAGCTTGGTTCTGTGATAGCTCAGAGGCGAGCTGGGAAGGCTGAGGAGGCCCAGCGTGTAGGAGGGCTCAGAGGTGAGCCGATGGTTATTTGTAGGACGAGCACATGAGTGTTCTGGGAGGTCATCGAAGGTCGAGAACATCCTCGGGTCGAAGGCCCGGGGTATGCCTTCAATGTACCGTTCTTGCTCTTTTCCCGTAAGCCTTAGGACACGTCTTCTGCCACGCGTCATAATCTGGGGAGTTCTCAGTATTGAGCATCATCGATATCCGATTAGATCCAAAATATATATTCGTATCTGTATCCGTATCCGAACGGATCCAAAATTTCACATCCGTATCCGAAAATATTCGGATATTCAAATGCAACCCTACTTGAACCTCCTTGCCCTCGAGTTATAATGATAATGATGGACAATAATATGTTTTCGAAGCCTAGATTAATAATAATGATTCTGAGATAACAAATGTGAGATATTACCCTTCCGAGAGAGATTACCCTTCTGGGTATTTCAGGGACACATGTTAAACTAGTAAGGCAAGATGCTGGCAACTTGAGGTCTAATTCTCACACATTACACAAAAATGTAAGGCCATGTTAGGGGGTTTCCAGATATCGGTCATGCATTGTTTTTTTTTGATGCAAAATCTAAAGCCCGAGTTATTGATCCCAAGTCCATTTTGCAAAGTTCTTCTAGAAGCAGTATAGAAACTCTAGAAATTAATTTGGAATGGTTCTAAATATCTTTTAGAATTGGTTTTGGAATAACTCTAGATTTTTTCTAGAAACAGTCTAGAAGTTCTAGAACCATTTATTTAATCCTTATAAATACCTTAGAGGTCATTTGAGATGGGCATCGAGTAATCAAGCAAACACAAATACGTGTGAGCTATAGTGAGCTTTTATGAGAGATTGAGAATTTGAGAGCTCTTGTAAAATTTTTTGGTACTCAAATTCTTATGTAAAATAGCTTTATCTTCGTTAGTGCAAAATATTCTTTTGCTGATAAAATCCTCTTATCATTTCTCCCTTGCTTGCTATATTCCATCCAAAATCGGCGTTTTCACCAACAACCAGTGTCAGATCTTGTTTCGGTTCTGGATTTAATTTCGGAATATGGCATCCATGAACTTTAAAGTGGAGAAATTTGATGGCCGAAACAGCTTCAGCCTCCTGAGGATCAAGATAATCACCCTTTTAAAGCAGCAAGGTGTGTACAAGATCGTGTTCGAGCCAGACAAACTCCCGAAAGAGACTACGCAGGAGGTGAAAAATGAGATGGAGATGAAAGCCCATAGTGCGATCCAATTGTCGTTGACCGATGAGGTGCTGCGTGAGGTTATTGAAGAGAAGACCTCGTCCAAACAATGGAAGAAGTTGGAGGTGCTCTATTTGAAGAAGTCTCTCACAAATTGATTATATTTAAAGTAGCGCTTATATATCTTTCGGATGAAAGAAGGTACGTTTATCAAAGACCATTTAGACGAGCCAAATAGGATCGTGATGGATTTGAAGAACATCGACGTGAAAATTGAAGATGAGGATCAAGCTATGATTCTCCTATGCTCGCTGACTCCATCATACGATCAGTTCGTCAAAAGTATAGTATACGGGTGAGACACCCTTTCACTGCAAGATGTGAAAGCCGGTCTGTACTTAGAAGAGCTCCGAGAGAAGGTGTCATCGGATCGTGGAGAAAATTAGGAAGATGGATTGCTTACTAGAGGACGCTCACTTAGGTGTGACGGTAGAGGTTCTGTCACGTCCTGCTTCCCAAAATACGAAATACGAGGGATGACTAGGCCAGCCATGCTCCTACGGCCAGGGAACAATCCCGCCGTAGTCACACTTCGGTTTCTAGTATTACATGGTAGTCAGTAAACAGTACTTGGGTAAAGGAAAATCACAGTTCACAACTTTATTACATTGCAATTTAAAAGAGTTCGAGGTACATTTATTTCACAGAATAAACAACTAACCAATAAAACAAATGCTGAAATCAAAGAAAGTAGTGCTGGTGATGCAGTCTAGATCTCCGCAATCTCGAAGGATAAGTCCTTCTCCTGGGCTGGATCCACTTCGTTCTCTGAGCATGCACACTCAGGTCGTCAGGGCGACCCGTATAGCAATAAATATATATAATGGGCGTGCAGTATTATTAAACATGAGGAGTACAATGAATTTCAGAACATGTGTATAATAACATCAACTGAATATGAATAGTGCACTATGAGTATCATGTCGGTGAACTAAGCAATGCATATGTCATTACTTAACGGTCACAAAGTCTATGAAATCAAATGGTGGAGAGAATACTCGTGTTTAATAAGGGTCTCGTGCATGCCCGAGACTACGGTCCACTGTGCCCGGGACATAACCCTGTCCCACGACCTAAAGTATGTATATATATGTAAATATCACTGATAGCGAATGATCATCCTCTAAATCACTGTACCTCACTAAATATGAGTTCAATTCCACCTTTATTTCCCCATTCTTCAGGTTATGGTATGCATTCATGTATTGAATAGGTTGTGGACAAATACGTATCACTGTCGCTTTCAATCACTTTTCCACTTATCAATATCACTGTCATATTTGCCACGACCCAATCACTAACATTAATATATAGACAATGCAGATGATCACTATGCCTGCTCGGCGGATAAGGTGAAAGCCCGTCCCTGATTTCGACTTGTAATATTCTGCCTCTGATCGAAGGACGGCAGCTGGGGCACCCGAGGTGGACCCCTCTGAGCTGAAGTGCCATACGACGGTTGTTGCTGCTCGAACCCTCTCTGTAGCTCAGATCTCTGGGGACACCCGCCGACCCTATGCTCATTGGATCCGCAAATCAGACACTGCCTCTTAGCTTTGCGGCAATCTCTCTGCATATGTCCTGGCCTCTGACAATAATCGCAAAATAGGGCCCTTCCCTGCGGCTGCTGAGGTGAAAAGGTACGCTTCATCTGTGTGATACCTGGCCTGTGAACTGGGATGGCTCCACGGGGCGGAATGGTAGGCCGTGCCGGAACTACGTGGGGTCTCCTATCCATCGATCATTGGCTCTTGGCCTTCTTTGTCAACTTTTCCTGTACTCGGGCAGCATTCAAAACTTGGGCGATGGTTGGTAGGTCGAGAGACGCGATGAGTTGTTGCAGTTCAATATCGAGCCCTTACTGGAAACGTCTTGCCCTGGCGGATTCGGTGGCTACCATGTACGGTGCGAAACGACTCAGCCGATTGAACTCTGCGGCGTAGATATCCACCGAGCGTCCATTTTGCTTCAACATAATAAACTTTTCCTCCATCTCGGCCTCGGCAGTAGACGGAAAGTAATGATCCAGGAAGCACGCGGAGAACGTGTCCCATCCAATAGGTTTATCTAGCCGGCTCTCCTCTACGGGCCACCATGTGCGGGCCTCGTCTTCTAGCTGAATCTTCACCACGTTCACTCTGTCATCGTCAGGAATTCGAGCGGCGGTCAGGAGGTTCTCCACGTTGTTGAGCCATTGTTCGGCCTCAAGTGGACTTGCTGATCCCGTGAATACTGCTGGATGAAGCCTCCTGAAATCTGAAACGGTACCAGCCCTAGCCTAAGTAGTCAGTATGAGCATGCCCTCGGGGGCGGGAACAGCCGTAGATTTGTCTAGGACAGTAATTGCGGTCTCCTGTACCGCCTTCAATCCCTCAGCCAGAAGATCGGTCTTCCTCTCTTGATCTTAGGCCAGGGTAGTCAGTGTGCTAAGGATCTTCTCGGTACGATCGTGGTGACCGGCACCTGAGGAGTTTCCTGAGGAGTCCATATTCCTGAAAAGTTCAAAAGAAATTAGATTCAAGCAAGGCTACATAATGATTCAACGATGATTAGGAAGTGAGGAAGAATGCAATAAGGCATACGCTAAGGGTGTAACTCAATTTAGAGGTCCCTCCACGGAACTGTAATTTCATCCAAAACCTGGCTCAGATACCAACAAAACCATGTCATGCCCCGCTTCCCAAAATACGAAATACGAAGGATGACTAGGCCAGCCATGCTTCTACGGTCAGGGAACAATCCCGCCGTAGTCACACTTCGGCTTCTAGCATTACATGGTAGTCAGTAAACAATACTTGAGTAAAGGAAAATCACAGTTCATAACTTTATTACACTGCAATTTAAAAGAGTTCGAGGTACATTTATTTCACAGAATAAACAACTAACCAATAAAACAAATGATGAAATCAAAGAAAGTAGCGCTGAAGATGCAGTCTAGATCTCCACAATCTCGAAGGATAAGTCCTGCTTCTGGGCTGGATCCATTTCGTCCTCTGTGCATGCACACTCAGGTCATCAGGACGACCAGTATAGCAATAAATATATATAATGGGCGTGCAGTATTATTAAACATGAGGAGTACAATGAATTTCAAAACATGTGTATAATAACATCAACTGAATATGAATAGTGCACTATGAGTATCATGTCGGTGAACTAAGCAATGCATATGTCACTACTTAACGGTCATTAAATCCAAGAAATCAAATGGTGGAGAGGATACTCGTGTTTAACAAGGGTCTCGTGCATGCCCGAGACTACGGTCCACTGTGCCCGGGACATAACCCCGTCAGCCGTGCCGCTAGGCCCACGACCTAAAGTATGTATATATATGTAAATATCACTGATAGCGAATGATCATTCTCTAAATCACTGTACCTCGCTATATACGAGTTCAATTCCACCTTGATTTCCCCATTCCCCAGGTTATGGTATGCCTTCACGTATTGAATAGGTTGTGGACAAATACGTATCACTGTCGCTTTCAATCACTTTCCACTTATCAATATCACTGTCGTATTTGCCACAACCCAATCACTAACATTAATATATCGACAATGCAGATAATCACTATGCAGCAGGTATAACTCAAGCATGAAAATATGCAGAAATGCACTGAACATGTATTCATTATTCTATAACGACCAATGCCATATAACTTGTAAAATTTACGGTAAATCATACGCATAGAATCGACCAAAATAATATAAAGGGCGTATGAAACACACTTGATTATCTAAACATTAATATTTATTTCAGGTCAAACGGGATTCAGGTTGGCAGCGATCGATTTCTGGAATTCCAGTTTCAGAACTGAAAGCCCAACTTCACGCGCATTTTACCAGTGATTATATTCAGATTCAGGTATTTCCCTAGTTGAATAAAATCTAGTTCTGCCAGTTAAGTTTCCAACGCACCAAACGGATTACCATCCGCACCTCTACGTCAGAAGTTATGTTCCGATTAATGTGACAATGTAATGAACATTTCTGCAGAAACTGCAGAACACAATGACATTCCAAAATACAATTTAAATATCAAACGACCGTAAAAATGCACGGGACCAATTTCAGAGGTTATCTAATTAATTTATCTACGCGACCATATGGGGCTCCGTGCGTTTACAGTTTTAAGAAGGTATGTACAGGTGCTTAGAATTCAGTTTCCCTCGTAGAATGCTACCCCGGACTGCAGTCCAGAATTGCGTTCCTCCTCACTTTCAGGGTCATGAAATTGCATTATTCCAAAACTAATTACATGGGGTTATAGGTTATCTAGTTAGGTTCGATACGAGCTCTGGAACACCGTGATTAGATTTATATTTAATTAACTACTAATTTTACAATGTGATGGTTGCGGTGATTTTCAGATTTGACGTAACCGATAGGTGGAGGTATCATTCATAGTGGTGGAAACAATTATTTTTCCTCGAATTCTCATGAGCTATCTGTTATCCTAAAGGGGTTTCGAAGCTCGTAAATTTCGCTATTTTAAGTAGGGTTTTTCATCTTGGGTGTCATGTCATTATGTATAGGCATCAAATGAAATATTCGCTCTCATTAATTGATCTAACTAAAGTTATTCGATTTGAATGTTATAATGGTATGATAAGGGATGGTATCTCTTAATATAATTGAGCGACGTGATCGGCTACAAAACTAAATTGACGGTTAGACATCGATGTCTCTATACACATAAACATTTACACCGGAGTATGTAACCTTGTTAATTTAATCAACTACTACAGTTTTTAGCATGAATAAGCAAGGGAAAAGGGTTCCACTTGCCTAACGATGGACGACGATACGACGGTGGACGACGGCGAACAGCGCGACACGGGCACGATCACTGCACGATGCGCGCTCTACTTTGGCTATATCGGAGTACTCGGGCTCAGCACTGGCGTGGAGGCGGCCACAGCAGGGGGTTTCTAGCGACTCCTTTGAAGTGCTCGGATGCAGAGGGGCTGCCGGCGGTGAGCTCAGGCGAGGGAGTTGTGTTCGTTGCTGGGGTGTTCGGAGCTCGTGGCCGGAGGCGGTGAGCAGAGGAGAAAAGAGGTGGGGATCGAGCTGGTGGTGGCCGCGGTGATGATGGTGGCAATGTGGTTTGGTTTGGAGGAGAATGAGAGAAAGGGGCCAAGCAGAGAGAGCGGCTTGTTGGCGATGGTTCTTCGGCGGTGAGGGCAGTGAGGAGCTCAGCGATTTTTGGGTTGAGGAATAAAGAGAATTAGAGGGAAAGGCAAAGAGATTGAGATGGAGATGGAGAAAGAGGTGTTAGAGGGAAGAGGGGAGTCGTGGCTGTTGGAGATGGCCGGTTCGTACGTGAGCGCGAGGAGCGGGGAGTCATGGGGGCGCCGTTGGGGACTTGGAGCCGTTGGGGAGTGAGCGGGTCGAGTGGAGGCTGGCGCGAGGAACTTGCGAGCGGGCGTGGGTGCGGGTCTCGCGGCGTGGGCACAAGGAGCGCGGAGGCGTGGGGTGATGGCGCGAGGAGCGTGGGCGACGTTGGGAAAAGGCGGGAAAACGAAGACGAGGGAGGAAGATGAGGGGAAGCGGGTCGGGTCGGGTCGGCATGGGTCGGGTCGGGTAGAATTAGGATTAGGTTTTATTTAGGTAATTAAATATATATATAAAAATATATAAAAATAGTAGAAAATTCACGGAAAAATTGGAAAAAAAAATACGGAAATTTTTTTATTCGGAACCGGGGATTTACAAGTTCTATAAATAAATCTAGGGGAAGATCGAAATCAAGAAACCCTAGAGACGACAAGTGCCACTATTGCGAGAAAAAGGGGCACTGGAAGAAGGATCATCCTTAATTGAAGGATAAGGAGAAGATGAAGCCTTCACACATGGCAAGTGTTGTGAAGGATACTTCATATTACGGCAGTGACGACTCGATAATTACTATCTGCACATCTGCCGATGTGCAAAGCTTGTGGATCCTAGCTTCCGGATGTTCCTATCATATGACCCTAAACTGGAGTCATTTTGCGACATATCGCGACTTCGATGGTGGATCGGTTCTCATGGGCAATGATGCAACATGTAAAGTCCTTGGAACAGGGACATGCATGATGGGATTGAAAGAATATTGACAGACGTGGGGTACGTGCCGGATCTGAAGAAGAATATCATTTTCTTGGATGCTCTAGATTCGCTTGGTTGGAAGACCATGATCGAGGGTGGTACTATGAAAGATCCTTCGAGTATATATGGTCGTCATGAAAGGAAGGAAGGCCGGTAATTTATACTTGCTTAAAGGGCACACTATCACAGATGAGTCCGCATTTATATCTTCCGATAAAGATCTATATTCGTCACGATTATGGATCTGCGACTTTATCACATGAGTGAATGAAATCTAGACGTGCTTCATAAGAGATGTTTGATTGGGGGTGTAAATTTTGAGAAGCTAGACTTCTGTGAAGAGTATGTATTAGGAAAGAAATATCGGGTGATGTTCGGCACAGGTGTGCATGATACTAAAGGTATCTTGGATTATATTCACACAGACGTGTAAGGACAGGCGCCGATTCTTTCTCACGGAGGAGCTAGGTGCTTTGTATCTTTCATCGATAACTTCTCAAGGAAGCTTTGTATATATTTAATGAAGGCTAAATTTGAAGTATTTGAGAAGTTTAAGCTTTGGAAAGCTATGGTGGAAAAGCAGATGGGAAAATCTGTGAAGGTCGTAAGGTCCGATAATGGCGGTGAATACACCTCTGATGAATTCAAGATGTTCTGCAAAACCGAGGGTATTGTACACTACTACACCACATCCGGAGATCCACAATCAAATGGTGTTGCAGAACGTATGAATCGGACACTGTTGGAGAAGACGCGATGCTTATGGATTACCGCTGGACTTTCCAATGGAGTTTTGGGCCGAGGCTTCAACTACCGCTGCTTACTTCATCAACAGGTCACCATCATCAGCGATAGTTTTGAAGACCCTCAAGGAAGTATGGACTGGAAAAGCTGCTGATTACTCGATACTCCAAGTATTTAGGTGCCCAGCTTACGTTCACGACTCGGAAATGGCACGTGACCGGTACTTAAATCACGTGATGTCATTCTAACGTCACCGCAAGCCAAGATCTAAAACCTTTTAAATGAAATAATGGAGGTGAACTTTTCGAAAGGGTATACTAAATGAATTAAGGTGTACCTGAAAAGATTGTTTGTATAAAAATATACGCAAGTTTATTTTACAATTAAATTTGAAAACAATTTCGTCGTTTAAAATTTGGGCAGCTCCTCCTTTGTAAAGTTTGAATAAAAACATTTACAAAGCTATAGTATATATAAAAGCATCCCTAACGGGAGCTAGCTTCCATGCCTAAACAGCGGAACAACAACGCAGTTAATATACGACGCCCAAGACGAAGATCAACACAAGAAATAAGCAACATATACTATATAAGTATCATTAAGTCGACTCAATCAAGTTCGACATCCAAAAGAATAATAAAGAGTCTCGATTCGATCTAATACCAAGAATATACAAGTTTTGGTGTGATGAAAAGACGCAAGATACAAGAAAATATACGTAAACAGACGGTTACTTCACATCGTAACCCACCTAGAAAAGCAATGCAATAATCCAAAAGATGTGCCGACGAGCCACTAATTATTTGTGCGGTCTGTCCTGCAAGAAACTATGGCACAACAGGGTGAGTTGCCAACTCAATGAGTAGAATAATCATCACAATATATATATAAAGCACATCATAATCAGATCGCGCAAATGGAAACACAACATCAACTAAATCATCATAAAACCATGCCAATCATCGACACGTAAAACTCATGTGTTTCCTTAGGCACTTTCCCTTGGATCAGCCCTATCTCTTTCTTTCTCGTACCGGTCGGTATCCTCCTGATAACTTCCATGTCCAATACTATCACCGGTCGGTATTCATCCTCGCTAGCCTCACCTCATCTTTCTATACGGGCTTCTTGCTCCTCGATACCGCACCGAGTCCACCACATATCTGAAATCGGTGTAATCCCCCCTGCCTAAAGTTTAGAAACCGTTTTAAAAACTCAAACTCAAAATTGTCAAAAGTTCTGAAGGGCAGATGTCTGCACCTATAAGAGGCAGATGTCTGACAAACGATTACTGTTACACAGAGAAGAAATCAGACGTCTGAAAAGGGGTTACAGACATCTGAAAGCTAAAAACAAGATTTACAAAATGAAATGCAGACGTTTGGATACTTGAGTTTCAGACATCTATCAATCACAAATAAAACACTAACAGACCTACGACAGACGTCTGCAGCTCTATGAGGCAGACATCTGAAGAAGAAATCTGCTGATATGAAAATTTTCAAAACTTGAAATTTCTAAAATCATAAAAATCCATTTCTGTATACTAAAATACCCTCAAATTTCCAAAATAGGGTGTAGTCACCAAGTATACCATACTAATATTCACCACTACTAGTGGTTCACTTAAAAACTCAATTTTTAAAGAACAAACCCATCAAAATGTGACTTTTTAGTTTGAAATACAAAGATAACATGGAAAGACTTATAAATACTTAATAAAGATATGATATTTACCTATTTTGGTGTGAGATGACGGTGATCCAAGCTCTAGGGATGTCCATTTAAAACTCTTGGAGTTTGTGATGGCTTCTCTTGAAGTCTATTGGATCTAGATGAAGTATTTTGTAGGATCCATTGGTTTTAATGGATGAAATCTAGGATTTTTTATTTGGGTGAGGAGTTAGAGTTTTGGTTTGGAATATTTTGAGCGGAGAAACATTTGGGATGAATGAGGAGAGAGAAATATAGGTGAGAATGAGCGATGAGGAGAGAGGATGTGAGGGTTAGTGTAGGGTATATGGTGCTCTCTCTCTCTCAACAATTAACTTAACCCACTAACACCCAACCATGGTAAAATCCCAACATTTGTAAAATGATAACATATAATTTTGCTTGCCATTTAAAATATCGGTTTATTTTACAAACTATATGAATATATTCATAGGGTATTTTGTGAAAACCAAATATGACTCATTTTATAAAATTAATTAAATTCCAAAATAACATTATAATTTTTGAAATGTTACATTCTATTCCCCTTAAATAAATTTGGTCCCTGAATTTAAAATTTAACCACATGTACCTACGAAGAGATAGGGAAACTTCGTCCGCATCTCTCCTAGGCTTCCCAAGTGACCTCTTCACTGTTCAGTCCACGCCACAAAAGCTTAATAGATAGAAGTACTCTTGATCTAAGTTTCTTTACTTGCCGGTAGAGAATAGCTACCAGCTGCTTGGCGAAAGAAAAACCGCGCTCTAGCTGTATGATGTTGAATCGTGTGAGAAGGATCATAAAGGTGCTTGCGAAGCATGGACACATGAAACACTGGGTGTACATTCGGAAATTCAGGAGGGAGCGCCAATCGATATGCTATGGCACCAACCGTGTCTAGAATCTCGAAGGGTCTAACAAATCTGGGACTAAACTTCCCTTTCTTTCCAAATCTCATTATACCCTTCATCGGAGAAATCCGGAGAAACATATGATCACGCACTGGGAATTCAAGTCGGCGACGGCGGCAATTGGCATACGACTTCTGCCTCCTCTGGGAAATTCTCATCCTATCACGGATCAACTGGATCTTCTCAGAAGTCTCCTGAACTAACTGCGGCCCTAGGAAACGGCTCTCGCTAAGCTCGGTCCAACAAACCAGTGATCGACACTTAATCCCATACAATGCCTCGAAGGGAGCCATCTGAATCGTCTCCTGATAGCTATTATTGTACGAGAACTCAATCAAAGGCAAGTGACGATCCTAATTGCCATCCAAATCTAGCACACAGGCTCTGAGCATATTCTTAAGAGTCTGAATCGTCCGCTCAGACTGACCATCGGTCTGCGGGTGGAAGGCAATACTAAAGCTCTAACAAGTACCCAAACCATCCTGTAGCTTCTGCCAGAGACGACTGGTAAACTGAGTGACTCGGTCAAAAACAATACAAGTCGGAACTCCGTGTAGCCTCACAATCTCATCGATGTAAAGATGGGAATACTAGGCATAGACGAACGTCGTCTTCACGAGAAGGAAATGAGCGGCCATTGTTAACAGATCAACGATCACCCAAATGGAGTCATAATCATTGTCGGACGTAGGTAGACCCGCAACAAAATCTATAGAGATCTATTCCCATTTCCACTCTGGAACGGGTAAAGGTTGTAGCTCTCCTACCGACCTCTGATGCTCGGCCTTTACTTGCTGACAAGTCAGGCATCTTAAAATGAAATCAGACACACCCCTTTGCATCCCTTCCTACCAGTACACATTTCTCAAATCATAGTACATTTTAGTAAATCCTGGATGAACGCTATACGCGGACTGATGTGCCTCTTCTAAGATCTCGCGCCTCAGCCCCTCAGAGTTGGGTACACACAAACGAGTTCCAAACCGTAAAACCCCTTTACTATCAATCACAAACTCAAAAATTCTCCCCTGCCAAACTTGTTCCCTGATCTCGGATAAACGGACATCATCGGACCGCGCCTCCCTGATGCGATCGAACAAGAGTGGATGAACAATAACATAGGCTAACTGTACTCCTGTGGATGTGAACTCGAACCGAATGCCACTGTCGCGCAAAGTCTGTCAATCTGCCGTCGACTGCCACAATACTACGCCCAACTGAGACAAGCTACCTCCGGGCTTTCGGCTCAAAGCATCGACTACCACATTCACTTAGCCCGGATGGTAAAGAATCCCACAATCATAATTCTTTACAAGCTCTATCCAACAATGCTGCCTCAAGTTCAAATCACGCTGCTGGAAGATATATTTCAGACTCTTGTGGTCGGAAAAGATCTGGCACGATTCACTATACAAGTAATGCCTCCAGATTTTCAATACAAAGACCACTGCGGCCATCTCCAGATCGTGAGTAGGGCAGTTCTGCTCGTGTTTCTTCAATTGCTGAGAAGCATAAGTAATAACCTTACTGTGCTGCATTAACATGCAATCTAAACCCACATGAGATGCATCACAAAAGATAACAAAGCTGCCTGAGTCTGAAGACAATGATAGTACTGGCGCAGTCGTCAGACGAGTCTTCAACTGCTAAAAGCTTTGCTCACACGCATCAGTCTAAAGAAATGGAACCCCCTTACGGGTCAAACCGGTCAGTGGTGCAGCAATACGGGAGAAGTCCTGCACAAAACAATGGTAGTAGCCCGCCAAGCTTAAAAACTTACGAATCTCGGTCACTGAAACGGGTCTGGGCCAATGCTTTACCACTTTAATCTTATTCGGATCAACTTCCATCCCATCTCTCGAAATGATGTGACCCAAAAAATCTACACTATCAAGCCAGAAAGCGCACTTCGAGAATTTAGCATAAATCCGGTGCTCTCTCAGAGTCTGCAACACAATCCTCAAGTGCTGCTCGTGATCCTCTTGACTTTTCGAATAGAACAAGATATCATCTATGAACACGATAATAAATTGGTCAAGGAATGACTTGAAAATCCGATTCATCAAATCCATAAACGTAGCTGGTGCATTGGTGAGTCCGAACGACATCACCAAAAACTCATAATGCCTATAGCATGTCCGGAAAGCAGTCTTCGGAACGTCTTCCCTCTTGACGCGCAACTGATGGTACCCAGATTGTAAATCAATCCTCGAGAAATATCCTGCTCTTGAAACTGATCGAACAAATCAAAGATGCAAGGTAATGGATACCTATTCTACATCGTAACTCGGTTTAACTAATGATAGTCGATACACAGGCTCAAGATACCGTCCTTCTTTTTCATAAACAGGACCGGAGCTCCCCAAGACGATACACTCGGATGTACTTGTCCCTTATCAAGCAACTCCTGCAATTGATCTTTATCAAACAAAACCTGACCGCCTTTTTATGACAGTCCACAGAGGCATAACATGCGGCTAACCAGTCCATGCCGAGGAGGACGTCGAAATCCAAAATATCTAGAAGGATAAGATCGACCAAAGAATCCCTATTCCCAATCCGAACCGAACATGATCGATACACGTGTCGGGAAACAAACGACTCTCCTACTAGAGTAACCACTACCAACGAATGATCTAACAAGATCGAGCCTTTACTTAATCTTGGTACGAAATGAGTGGATACATATGAATGTATAGAGCCGGGATCAAACAGAATATATGCATCAAAAGAACAGACTGGAAGAGTACTTATCACAACAACATTCGATGCCCGCGCATCCTAAAGAGTCAAAGCAAAAACCCGAGCGTGACCTCTACCGGCTACTTGGTGTCTTCTGCCTCGATTCCTACATCACCTCTATGCATGACCAGCAAAACCACGACCTCTCTGAGAAACTGCCTGATGCGGTATAGTGACTGGTGGAGGAAGCAATGCCATCAGAGAATGAGGTGGAGGGAGTAGAGCGGCCTGTGGAACTGCGGTCCTGCCCTGTCGTCCACAATCACTGGCGAAGTGGCCTGGACTCCGCAAGTATAACATGTAAATGGTGGCCTCTGCCTCTCGGGATACGATCCATATATCCGGCCCTGTGCCCAATCTCTACCACCGAATCTGCCACGACCTCGGCCTATATCGCCTCTGCGTACTGTCCAGAAGCTGGAACATTCGAACGAACTCTCTTCGGTTCTAGAACAACTATAGTCTCATTCAGGCGCTCTTCCACTCATATCTTTGCGTCCATAGCCGCTGCATACGCATCAAAGTGCTGAGCGCTAAGGGCAAGAAACAACTGCATATCAAGGCTCCTCATAAATCTCTTGAACCTAAGTTCCTATGAAGGAACTAAATACAGAGCATAGCGGGGTAACTGAGTGAACTGCAAATCAAAATCGGCCACGGTCATGCTTGTAGGCTTGCACAACGCTTCAAAACTACGTGCTTTAGCATCTCTCATGCTCTCAGGAAGAAATCGGGCCAGAAAAATTGTGGAGAACTCTGGCAAGTCATCGGAGGAAGACCCATTGCTCGGCCCCTCTCCATCGACTCGCACCAAGTCTGGGCAAGTCCTTCCGACCGAAAGATAGTTAGCTTAACCGATCTCTCATCCGAGCATCTCAACGAACGGCTGATCCTATCCATCCTGTCAAGAAATGACTATCCTATCAAGAAACGATTGTGGATCCTCTGCTGCATCCATCCTTATAAACACCAGAAGTTTCAACCTCATAAACTCTGAAAGCGATACCTCCATGATCCCAGCAACAGCGATGAGTATGACTGCCTGAGCAATGGGCTACATGACGGGCTCCGAAATAGGCGGTACAATATCAGGTGTTGGAGTCCGACAGCCCTCAATCAATTGCCCGAGCATCTGCTGTAGACTCTGCATGCCCTCCTCTAGCCTGGTCATCCGGTCGGGAAGAGGGTCGACCTGTCCCTGTGCCATCGGAATGCCCTCTGGGTCAGTCCCCATTCCTGGCGGACTGGCCCTAGCTGCATCCCTGACCGTGGCTCTCTCGGCTCGCGTAGCCATGGAAACTGGAATAAAAAAACGAGAGTTGGTAAGATATAATAACAGGAATGAAAGGATGAATAGAGTCAAAGAAAGAATTTATAAGACAAGACATAACCTAAGGTCGCTTAAGTAGAGTATCGTATCGTAAATATGCCGCGGAACATACGTACGCTATGCCACTCTACTTTAGTTCCCTACTCCATCGTACCAAGGACAATCTACGTGACGGAAGTTCGGGTCTAACACCTTAAAAGTCAAGTCTATTTTTCGTAAGGTTAAGCCTAGGTTCCGAAAAATTCATGTCCTAGACTCCACATAGTAAAACCTAGACTCAAACCAAGATTAAACCTAGTGCTCTGATACTAACTTTGTCACGATCCGGAAATGGCAAGTGATCGGCATTTAAATCACGTGACGTTGTTCTAACGTCACCGCAACCTAAGTAAGCTAAAAACCAAGATCTAAAACCTTTTAAATGAAATAATAGAGGTGAAGTTTCCGAAGGGGTATATTAAATGGATTAAGGTATAGTTGAAAAGATTGTTTGTATAAAAGTATATGCAAGTTTATTTTACAATTAAATTTGAAAACAATTTCTTCGTTTAAAATTTGGGCAGCACCTCCTTTGTAAATTTTGAATAAAAACATTTACAAAGGTATACTATATATAAAAACATCCCCAACGGGAGCTAGCTTCAACGTCCAAACGGCAGAGCAACCACGCAGTTAATATACGACGCCCAAGGAGAAAATCAATACAAGCAATAAGCAATATATACTTTATAAGCATCATCAAGCCGACTCATTCAAGTTCGACATCCAAAAGAATAATAAAGAGTCTTGACTTGATCTAATACCATGAATATACAAGTTTTGGTGTGACGGAGAGACACTAGATACAAAAAATATACATAAACAGGTGGTTACTTCACATCGTAACCTACACAACAAAAGCAACGCGACAACCTAAAAGATATGCCAACGAGCCGCTAAGTATCGATGTGGTCTGTCGTGCAAGAAACTATGGCACAACAGGGTGAGTTGCCAACTCAATGAGTAGAATAATTATCACAAGATATGTACATCACAAGATATGTACATCATATGCATTATATATATATATATATATATCATAAAACTGTGCCAATCATTGACACGTAAAACTCATGTGTTTTCTTAGGCACTGTCCCTTGGATCAGTTCTATCTCTTTCTTTATCGCA
Organism: Agapanthus africanus; assembly: GCA_030015575.1. Taxonomy (NCBI): domain Eukaryota; kingdom Viridiplantae; phylum Streptophyta; class Magnoliopsida; order Asparagales; family Amaryllidaceae; genus Agapanthus; species Agapanthus africanus. The sequence goes on along the minus strand of JASDDO010000019.1, from coordinate 885,666,958 downwards.
CCGGTCGGTATCCTCCGGATAACTGTCATGTCCAATACTATCACCGGTCGGTATTCATCCTCGCTAGCCTTACCTCGCCTTTCTATACGGGTTTCTTGCCCCTCGGTATCGCACCGGGTCTACCATGTATCCGAAATCGGTGTAATCCTCCCCCTGCCTCGAAATCAGATAATCTCAACATAAATCCATAGAAAACTCATGGTGGACTCCCAAATCATCATATCAAGAGAAAACCGTGCTTTTGCAAATACAAGAAAGTTTTATAAATTATTTTGCGGTTTCTCGAAATCCATGGAAAACATCAATACATCATTTATCTATTTAGTAGTTGGCAACTATCGTATACGAATCTAAATCACAATATCATTCGTATACCGAAATCATAGAAAGCAACCATTTATACTAGTATAGATGTCATTAATTACAAATAACATGGCAAGTCTAAGTGGCATGGCAATACTAATGATGTGTAGTGTAGCTTACGCGTCTGTGATTGTACCTCATGTTAATCATTAGCAATTGTGCTTGTGTTCTATCAAGTGTATGCATGTAGGCATGGCGATTCTATCAATGAGTACTGTAGGGTGTTTTTCGTCACCCCATTGAGATGGGAATACGCGCACGCTTGTCAGGCGTACTACAGATTCCCCCTGCCTAGGGTAGGCGGGGGTCTAATGATTGTGGGGATCCGAATCTCTGGCAGCCGCGGACTAAGCTGCCGTTAATTACCCCTCGCCTTTGGGGCGAGGGAACCTCCGATTAACGGGTTAAACAGAGGCATGCGAACTCAATGTGCAGTGTACGTGTGTTCTGTTTTGAAAGGGGGGGTTTTGGATATATCGGGAGCCACGCAGAGTTTTTACGGGGGTCCCGCTACCCGGATAGCGGGCTGGGGGTCAAGGGGGCTAGCAGCCCCTTGCGGGGTTCGGGGCAGCGCCCCGGCCCGAAATTTTTTTTGGAGGGGGAGAATGTTGCGGAGTATGTGTATGTGTGAATTTGTATACATATGTATATGTATATGTATGTACATAAAAAGAGGGGAAAAAGGCATCCAAGGGATGTGTGGGGCCAGCGCCTTGAGCGCTGTGCGCTTAGGTGCTGTGCGCTCAGGCGCAAGCGCGCCACGTGTCGGCACGTGGGCGTTTTGCGCATGAGCGCTGCGCGCAGGTGCGCAAGCGCGCGCGCGCGCCACGTGTCGGCACGCGGGCGCTTTGCGCAATGCGCGTTGCGCGTAGGTGCGCAAGCGCGCGCGCGCCACGTGTCGGCACGCGGGCGCTTTGCGCAATGCGCGTTGGAGCGCAAGCGCACGCGCGCCACGTGTCGGCACGCAGGCGCTTTGCGTACTTGCGCAAGCGCGCAGGTGCGCAAGCGCGCGCGCCACGTGTCGGCACGTGGGCGCTTTGCGCATGAGCGCTGCGCGCCGGAGAGGACAAGAGGCTTTTAGCCTGAAAAAAAGATTTCTCAAAAGAGAAATCAGAGAGGAGTCGGGCTCCTGAATGTGTTTTGGGTATAATGGAAGTGGTTCTTCTTCTTCCTCCTGTTGTTTGCTGGATCTTGAAGATCAAGAGATGTGAAATCTCAAAATCTCTCCTTTTTAAGATCTGATGACAGATCCAAGTTCCCCTTTGTGGGTTTTGTGGTGAAAAAACTAATTTGTTTTATAAAAAGAAGAGTAAAACTCTTGATTTAATTCAAGAGAAAGAGGAAGGTTTTGGAACCTTGAAGAAGAAGAATAGATCTCAGATCTGGAAACTTTTTTTTTTAGAGAGAGAAAAAGTTGTTAGATATTTTCATTATCTTTGCCTTTATAGGCTATACACTTTACACATAGCCCCTTGGGCTTCACAAAATGGCATTTTGCCTATTTCATGGCTCATGTGCCATTTCTTTTTGCACATAAGCCATGGGCTTTACAGAAATTTGGCTTTATGCCTATTTTTTCTTACATTTATCCAAAAATAAAATAAAAGAAATACAAAAAAATTATTTATTACAAAAATTTTATCTTGGCATGGGGGAAGGCCGGCCGCTTCATATTCTGGCTCGACCCGGGCATGGGCCCACTGGATCTGGGCTTGGGCCCACTTGTCTTGGGGTTGACTTTGATTTTGACTTGGTCAACCGGGGTGTAAATTTTTACCCCAACAAATTGCCCCCCATCAATAAATGCACACCACATATGTGGGTCGTGTGCATGAAATTGATGGATCTTCTTTTACTTGGAGGCGACCTGATTTGGTTCCCGCTTTTTGGGAAGCTGGCACTGCCCTTTTTACGACATGGACGGTCGTTGCTTGACATGTCTCCGAGACGGAGTGTCCGTGATAGACGTTTTCCCTGGCCCGGAGTTATCTGGTTCCCGCTTTGTAGGAATCCTGCGCTGCCCTTTTTGCGACTTGGACGGTCGTTGCTGCCCTTTTAGCGACGTGGACGGTCGGTGCTGCCCTTTTAGCGACGTGGACGGTCGATTCTGCCCTTTTAGCGACGTGGACGGTCGGTGCTGCCCTTTTAGTGACGTGGACGGTCGGTGCTGCCCTTTTAGCGACGTGGACGGTCGGTGCTGCCCTTTTAGCGACTTGGACGGTCGGTGCTGCCCTTTTAGCGACATGGACGGTCGATGCTGCCCTTTTTGCGACTTGGACGGTCGGTGCTGCCCTTTTAGCGACGTGGACGGTCGATGCTGCCCTTTTAGCGATGTGGACGGTCAGTTCTGCCATTTTTGCGACTTGGACGGTCGTTACTGCCCTTTTAGCGACGTGGACGGTCGGTGCTTTATTTGACTTGCTTTGCTTCTTGCAGTGTCAGGGGTAGACTTGACTTGCTCTGCTTCTTGCGGTGTCGAGATTGGATTCTGACTTGCTTCGCTTTCTGCAGTGTCGGAGTGAAAGTTGACTTGTTGATTTTGATTTGGGTTGACATCAGCATCGCTATACTGGAATATGGTACCAGGAGCGAATCATCATCTGTCATTGAGAGGATTTTGGGATTTTGGTTTTTGTTTGGCATCTGCATTGCTGCACTGGAATAATGCCAGGAGCAACTCATCATTTGCCCCGAGAGAATTTGAGAATTGATGGCTTAGAAGGCAGGTTTAGATCCCTATCACCTAAGACTTTTCAATTTTATAGGCCGTGAGGGTCCCATAAAAGCATTTTCTCCCTACGAGTCGAAAGGATCTCGTAGGTGTATTTTCTCCATAGGAGTCGTGGGGACTCCTAAGGGTGTTGCTCCTTTGTGAGTCGTAAGGATCTCACGCGGGAATTTTCTCCTCTCAAAGTCGAGAGGACTTTAAGAGTGCATTTCATCTCCTCTCTTTTTTTTACGAGTTTGCGCCCTTTCGGGTTTTCACAGACTCGCCGGTAGTCCTGCTGTTTTTACTCACGGAGCCCTTTCGGGTTTTCATCCGTGCCCGTTTTGCTTGTGGACATACCGTTCATTTTTTTCTGTTATTATTTTTTTTTTCTTTTTCTATTTTTTTTTTGGAGAGATCGGGATTGTTTTACGCCCGTGGATTGTATACGGTTTTGCAGGATGTATGATCCAGACCGTAGGGCCGAAAAAATTTCAGGGCTTTGTTGGCGTCTGCATCGCTGCACTGGAATGTGGTACCAGGAGAGACTCATCATTCGCCGTTTGGGGACTTGGAATTTGGATCTTGTTTGGCATCAGCATTGCTGCACTGGAATAATGCCAGGAGCAACTCATCATTTGCCTTGGGAGGACTTGGGATTTGGGTTTTTGGTCGGCATCAGCACCGCTAACACTGAAGCGAAATGCCAGGAGCGACTCATCATTTGCCATTGCCCGTTGGGGAACGATGGCTTAGGAGACAGGTTTGGGTCCCTATCACCTAAGGCTTTTCAATTTTATGGGCCGTGAGGGTCCCATAAAAGAATTTTCTCCCTACGAGTCGTAAGGATCCCGCAGGTGTATTTTCTCCTTAGGAATCGTGAGGATTCCTAAGTGTGTTGCTCCTTTGTGAGTCGTAAGGATCTCACGCAGGGGGTTTCTCCTCACAAGGTCGAGAGGACTTTGCGAGTGTATTTCATCTCTTTTCACGAGTTTGCGCCCTTTCGGGTTTTCACAGACTCGCCGGTAGTCCTGCTGTTTTTACTCACGGAGCCCTTTCGGGTTTTCATCCGTGCCCATTTTGCTTGTGGACATACCGTTTATTTCTTCTTCTTCTTTTTTCTTTTTCTTTTTTCTTTTTCTTTTTCTTTTCTTTTTTTTGCCGCTGGTGGGACTTTAAAAGTAGCCTCACCGGCAGGATTTGGGAGAAATAGGGGTCATTTACGCCCGTGGATTGTATACGGTTTTGCAGGATGTCTGATCCAGACCGTAGGGCTGATGTGCTCAATTCGCCTGCGACTTGGAGCATTCACGTGTAATATTTCTTGAGATATCGGCCATTGATGGGTGGCATGGGCCTTTCTCCCTCGGCACTTATCAGTTGGTAGGATCCTCCGTCGAACACTTTCTCGATGACGTATGGTCCTTCCCAGTTTGGCTCAAATTTTCCCTTGGCATGTCGATTGGGGATAATCGGTCTTTTGAGGACCAACACCAATTCACCCTTCTTGAAAGCGCGGAGACGGGTTATCTTGTTATAAGCCCGTGACATTTGGGCTCGGTATAGCTCCAGATTTTGCTGTACCGCGAGCCTCTTTTCTTCGAGGGCATCGAGCTCTTCAAGTCGAAGGAGCACGTTTTCCTCCTTCGTCAACTCATGCTGAACGGCCATTCTTAAGCTTGGAACTTCCACTTCGAGGGGGAGGACCGCCTCCACTCCGAAGAGCAATGAGTATGGAGTGGACTGAGTTGGAGTACGGTGCGTGGTACGATATGCCCACAATGCCTCGTGAAGCTTGAGATTCCAGTCTCTCTTGTTGGCTGAAGCATTTTTCCTCAGGAGCTTGCATAGAGTCTTATTGAAGGCTTCGGCTAGCCCATTGGCTCTTGGATTATAGATGGAGGAATATCTCCAGTCTATCTTGTGCTGAGTAGCGAACCTCGAGACATTGAAGCTCTTGAAAGAAGGCCCGTTGTCAGAAATGATTCTTCTTGGTGTACCGAAGCGGTATAGAATATTATGCTGGAAGAATATCAGAATATCCTTTGTCTTAACTCCTTTTAGCGGGACAGCTTCAGCCCATCTGGAGAAGTAGTCTGTCGCGGCCAGTATAAACTGATGGCCTTTGGATGACAGAGGATCAATTGGGCCAACAATGTCGGTGCCCCAGACTTCGAAGGGCCACGACGCCACCGTAGGATGCAATGGATTGGGATGCTTGTGAATAAAATCACCGTGAATTTGGAAGATATAACATTTCTTTGCATGCTCTTCGCAATCCCGTATCATGGTGGGCCAGTAATACCCAAGCCGTTTAATTTGCAGTCGCATCTTGGGGCCAGATTGGTGAGCACCGCAAAAGCCTGAGTGAACTTCTTTCATGACTTTTTGGGCTTCGGCCGATGACAGGCACCTGAGCCAGAGTTGGTCATATGACCTGCGGTATAGCGTGTCATTTACAAACACGTATCGGAGAGCTCTTTTCTTTAGCTGAATCCTCGCAGATTTTTCTTCGGGCAGCTTGTCGTATCGGAGGTACTCTATGAAGGGTTCTCTCCAATCGGGCTCATCTTGGATGATCGAAGCTTCTTCGGCGGGACTGCTCTTATGTTCCGTGCTTTCCTCTTCTCGTAGAGAGACTGGGGGTAGAATTTGTCGGCTCCTGACTGTGATCAGAATTTCGTCCATGTCAAGATCAGCCAGCTCCTTGGCTAAGCGAGCGAGTATGTCGGCCTTTCCGTTCAACGCTCTGGGAATTCTCATTAGTTCAATATGAGTGAACCGTTTCATGAGTTCCACCACCCGGCTTCTGTACCGAGCTAACTCGGGTTTGTATATCTTATAGTCGCCGCTTACTTGGTTGACGACGAGCTGGGAGTCACCGTAAACTCGTAGCCGACGGATTTCCATTTCTATGGCGAGCTCCAAACCAGCTATCAGAGCTTCATACTCAGCTTCATTGTTTGTCCGAGGCTCGGTGAGAGCAAAAGAACGCCGTAGGGTTCCCATTGATGGTGTGATAAACACCAATCCTATCCCTGCTTTTATCTCCGGGACGCTTGATTTACTGGAGGTTCTTATCGATGAGGCCCCATCGAAGTAGAGCTCCCAACATGGCTCGTCATTCTCGAGGTGCAGCACTTGTTCGTCGGGTAACTCACAATTTAGCGGCGACCCTTCTGGTATGGGATGAGCAGCGAGAAAGTCTGCAAGAGCTTGCCCTTTTACTGCTTTCTGAGGGGTATAAACTATATTAAACTCAAGTAGCATGACAGCCCATCTTGCCATTCTGCCGGCTAGGCTTGCTTTGGTTATCAAGTGTTTGAGCGGGTCGACCTTGGAGATCAGCATAACCCGATGAGCGAGCAGATAGTGCCTCAGCTTCTTCACAGCAAATATCAGAGCCAGGCATTGCTTTTCGATTGGGGAGTAGTTGTGTTCCGCCCCGACTAGAGTTCGACTGAGGTAGTAGAGGGCATTTTCTTTTCCCTCCTCGTTATTCTGCGCAAGGAGCGCACCGAGTGACTCGTCCAGCGCGGCAGTGTAGAGAATCAGCGGTTTATTTGGAATGGGAGCGGCCAGCACTAGAGGGTGCAACAAGTATTGTTTGATGTTTTCGAACGCTGCTTGACATTCGGCATCCCAGATAAAAGGAGCTCCTTTCTTCATGAGCTTTGAGAAGGGCCTACATCTCCCCGATAAATTTGAGATAAACCTCCGTATATAAGCAAGCTTGCCTTGAAAAGATCTTAGCTGCGTCAAACTCTTCGGAGGGGGCATCTCCATGATGGCCTTTATCTTTGATGGGTCAACTTCGATCCCTCGATGTCGAACTATGAAGCCCAGGAATTTTCCCGATGATACGCCAAAAGCGCACTTCAGAGGATTCATCTTCAGATCGTATTCCCTCAGCCTGGTGAGAACGGTCCTGAGATCTTGGATATGATCGGCCTTGGCTTTAGTCTTGACGACCAGATCATCAACATAGCATTCGACGACTTTATGGATCAGGTCTTCAAAGATATTAGTCATCGCCCTTTGATATGTAGCACCTGCGTTCTTCAGTCCGAATGGCATTACCTTGTAGCAATATATTCCGATCGGGGTTCGAAATGCTGTGTGCTTCTCATCCTCAGGCGACATCTTGATCTGATTATATCCAGACGAGCCATCCATAAAGGTGAACAGTTCATAATTTGAGGTGTCATCGACCATCATTTCCATGACCGGTAGCGGGAAGTCGTCTTTAGGACATGCCTTGTTGAGGTCCCTGAAATCGACACAAACTCGGATCTGCCCATTTTTCTTCTTCACTGGGACTATGCATGCGATCCAGTCCGCATATTTCTCTTCCCTGATGAAGCCGGCATCGATGAGCTTCTTAGTTTCCTCGATGACCTTTTCTTCTAGTTCCCTTCTCATTCTTCGAGGAGCTTGTTTGACTGGCTTAGCATCAGGAGATATAGCCAAGTTATGTACGGCCACTTCAGGGGAAAGGCCAGGCATTTCTTTATATGTCCACGCGAAGCAGTCGACGAACTCATGCAGCAGGGCAATTATTTGCGCTTTCATTTCCTCTGACAAGAGCGAGCTGATGTAGGTCGGCCTTGGATTATCGGGCGTTCCTAAGTCAATCTCGGTTAGCTCGTCAAAGGTTGCTTGTCCACCATCTTCGAGCTCTTGAGGAGCTTCTTCTGGCTCGGCTATCTCGTTATCATCATTTGATCTTTCGCTGGCCTCGCCAACATGGGTCATGTAGCACGCTTTCGAATCAGGTTGAATGTAGCCTATGCCCCGTCTATCTGGAATTCGTCCATCGATGAGTGCTCGGACCTGGGGTGGATGCCATAGCCCTTCGTAAAACTTTGCTTCGGACTCCGTCTGATATAACCGGCATCCGCACTTTTTAAAGTATTCCCGCATCTCGGGCGCATAGTATCTGGGATTGAGGACGGCTCTTATGCCTCTCTCATAGGGAAGGCACGTGACAGAAAGATCGTCCGGGTGCACAACGGGGGTTGACCCATAAAACAGGATGCCCTTCTGTCCATTTTTCCTCCCGGGCACGTAGAAAGTTTTCAGCTGGTCCACGGTAGAGACTGACAATGCGTCGAGCTCTTTGCACATCTGCTCCGGCACCCTTGTAACGGCTAGGGACCCTTCTGCAACTTCGAAGGTCTCTCGTAGTTTCGCTTGTTGCGTGGGGGTCCAATCTGCACCGCTGTTGCACGACAGGTCCTCCTCCTCTGACTCTTCAGTGTCGCTGCCAAGATGAGGGCGGACTTTACTGCTAGACGGGGCTTCAGTGACGGATTCATCCGTATCGCTGCCGAAACGAAGGCGAGTTTTATGGAAGGACGGGCTTCCAGCTTCGGACTCATCAGTGTCGCTACCGAAATGCGGACGCACTTGGGCATTTTTGCTTTTGAAAGTGACAGCCGGCGCAGATTTGCTTTTGAGCCTTGGGGCTGGTCTATCCTCAGTCAGTTGTGGCTTAGCATTTTGGTGGTTCATAAAGTACCGAGAATCTTCATATCGGACTTCATGCACACCGAACGGTTGGATGTCTCCGTCAATGCGTCTTTCTTCGCCATTTTTAGTATACTTCATGCATTGATGGAGAGTTGACGGAATGATGCCGTAATCGTGGAGCCACGGCCGCCCCAAGAGAATCTTATAAGACGTGTCGGCGTCGATCACGTATATCTTAGCTTCAGTTTGCAGATCCCCGAATTTGATTGGCAGAGCTATAGACCCCAGAACTTGCTGGCAATTTTGGTTGAAGCCTTGAATGACAATCCTTTCCCTTGACAGGTGTCGGACGTCCATTGATAAACTCTTCAGAGTTCGCAAGTTCATGATGTTCACTGAGGACCCCGGATCAATCAATATGCGATTAATTCGATCTCCGTCGCTGTACCCGGTCATGTAAAGCGGCCGATTATGCTCAGCCGTTCCCAGTAGCAAGTCTTCATCCTTAAATGTGACTGCGGCGGCATGCAAAGCATGCTGGGCTTCTTTCATATTAATCTCCGCAAAGTGAGCCTGATACCGCGCGGGGTTTTGTAGAGCGTGAATGAGAACATCTCTAAGCTCCTTAGATAGGACCAAGGCGTCGTAGATGCTCAGGAGAGACGGAAGCTTCCGGAGATGTGCCAAGACATTATAGTCCACCAAGGAAGGACTTATGTTTTCACCAGCCGGTTCTCTGCCATCTTCTTCATTAGCGACTTGTTTTTCCTTCCCTTTTGGGGCGTTGCCCTGATTTTGCGGTAGAGCCCTGCCGCTTCTGAGCTGGATTTGATTGGCCTTCGTGGAGAGCTCCTCGTCCTCTTCGGGAAAACAGAGCTCATCCTCGGAGTCGCTGCCAAGATGGATGGCGTAGCAGGTCACTACTGGGATCTCTTCATTGGAGTCTTCTTCTAACTCCCCCAGAATTTCAGCCGCTTGTACAGGGAAGAACTCCTTCAATTGAATCAATGTTCTTTCCTTTTGTTCATATTCTTCGAGGGAATCGATATATTTTTGAATGGTCGATCTCCCTGCAGACTCTTTTTCGCGCCGAGCTGCACTTTTCTTCTTCTTGAGCTTCTTGGATTTTGAGCCTGATGGAGCTGCATTGGCAGCTGGACTGGTAGGCTTCTTCTGCCCTTCCCATTCCGTCCTGGGTTCCTTCCGAAGTAGCTTTATCATCTTCTTCGTCTTATTAGACATGTGCGTACTCCACGGAGGCCGCGATGAGTCAGTTTCATTTGTCAGGGCAGCAGGTTCAGCTGTCTGCTCCCAGAAGGCTTCAACTTCCGTCTGTATAAAGTTAGCGGTTGCAACTTGATTGTTCACCAACACGCTTTTGGACAGCTCGATCTCTCCAGCCTTGTACTGCTTCTCGACCCAGTCCTTGAAGATATAGCAATCCTCGATCGCATGGCTCACTACTCGGTGGTACGGGCAATACAGAGGATTGTCGGTCATTTTTGCTTCTTGGGGTCTTTTCGACTCCGGCAGTTGTAGGCCGTTGTTCAAGGCATCTTTAAATATCTTACGGACCTTGTCCCTTCTGAATGAGTAAACCTTGTTCTTCTTCTCCTCTAGGGAAGGCCCATCTCCTCCCAGCAATGGCTTTCGAGACCGGTTAGTTTTGGATTCACCCGCCCTTCGCTTTTCTTCATTGTCAGATGCATTGAAGACATTGGTACTGCTGGAACTCCCGCTTCTACGGCTGTCGTCCCGCTTGCTTTTCCAAGTTTTGTCTCTCTGAGAGTCCGGCGGGGACTCTTGGTTTGAGCGTTCCAGCATTTGGACTTTCTTGGTTAGCTCTTGAAACGTCTTGAGGCCTGCTGTACACAAGAATGGGACCATCCAATTACTGAGGTTCCCAATGAGAAGGCTGACGGACTGGTCCTGCTCTAGCGGCGGTTCGCACTTGACCGTGAGATTACGCCATCGGGCAATAAAGTCGGTGTTGCTTTCATTCTTCCCCGGCTTGGTCCTCACAAGGTCGGCAATGGAGATTTTATCACTGACATTCATGAACCTTTGCCGAAACAGGGACTCCATTTGGGCAAAGGTAATGATAGACCCGTCTGGTATGCTCGCGTACCAGTCGAAAGCGACACCGGTCAGGCTGTTGACAAACTGACGAAGAAGGAGTGCGTCATTGCCCCCTGTATTTCCGCACGATGCTTTGAAGTGGGCGACGTGCTGATTTGCATTCCCCGTTCCATCAAATCTTCCGAACTTAGGAATGACGTAGCCGCTTGGGAACTCAATCAGGTCGTATTGCGCGGGATATGGCCGTCCACTACTACCGATTTCTTTCTGAGCTTCAGCTTCGGCCACCATTGTTTTAACCTTGCTGGTGACCAAATCCATTATCCGATCCTGTGTTAGCGGGATAGTGCTATCTGGGGCCAAGGCGTCCCCAGAAGCGGAGTGTGGACGGCTCTCATGTGGCTCGACCAGTCTTGGACCCGAAGGAACAGGCATTGGCTGCCTCGGATTGTCATCACCCGGCTGATTAGTAGCGGCTTGTGCTTGATTGGGAGGCGCTCGAGCAATTTGAGCCGTAAGCTGCATCACCACGTTCGTTAAGTCATCAATCTTCGAGTAGAGCTTGGCCATCTCTTTATCTTTGCTCCTGAGCTGTTTTCGAAGCTCTTGAAGCAGCTCTTGCTCCGCCGTCCTGGGGCGAAAAGTCGGCTCCTCCTCGCTGTCCGAGCTTGACTCTGCATGGACCGAGGGGTCTTTCTGCCCATCATCCTCATCTAGAGGGTTTTCTTCATCCAGCGGGGACGGCTGTTCTTGAGCAGCGGCGACCACATTCAGGCTAGATTGGGCTTGGGATGTGGTAGCCCCATCCTTGCTTTTGCTGCGAAGGTTGTCACTGGGGCGTCCGCCCGCCATATAGACCGTATGGATGATGTATCCGGCCGTCTTTCTATCATTGGAAGCTGATTTCACGGATCGCTGTCTTGACCCCCTTGCTTCGGTAGCTGGTAGTCAATTGAAGGCGGCTGGCCTAACCAGGTTTTTGAATGGTGCTGGCGCTTCTTTTCTGGGTTTGCCCCACTGCTTTCGTGCGGCACAGAGTGCTTGATAGACTCTTGAAGAGACAGTTTCATACTTCTTCTGTTGGGGCCGGGACACGTCTCTTTGTGGCACTGTTCGGACCGCTGTCTTCTTGATTCTGGCGGTCATGGAATTTTTCTGAACCCACTTTAGAGGCTCGAAGGAATTGCTGATTCTTACGTCCGACTCAGCCGTCGTCGCAGGGCAATCCTGCACTTGGAACTTCGCACGATTCCATTTGGCTGAAGCCCTGGCCCTCTTGTTGGCTCGATACCTGAGCCGCTTCTGCCTTAACTTTTCTGTTCTAAGCGCCTGGCAGATTTCGACTCTTTGGGAAGACGCCGCAGACCGATTGATGGAGGGCCTTGGAAATACGCCCGATTGTGCATTTGTTGGAGTCATTGCCTGAGCTCGTCCGTAACATTTGATTTTGCCCTTTGTACCGAAGTTCTTGCACCCCGCTGGAGCACCAGAGAATCATTCAGATACAGTCTTAAGTTTTGGTTGTGGTGCCTTGGCGATCACGACATTCGGCCTCTTGCCCCGTGAGACCGGCTTGGCCACCTGTTCCGCCTGGATCTCCGCCAGATGAGCACTTCCGGCAGGGTAGATGATGACGGAGCCAAACTGGCGGGGCGGTTCCTCCCACTGTCGGCTGAGGCTTGCGGGGAGAACCACACGAGCGTTGATCTTGACCACGTACGGAATCGGGGTCATGTTGGAAGCTGAATTCGTCTGGGAAGACATTGTCGTCGAAGGTTGATTGCTGCATGGAAAAAAGAACATCATTTCAGCATAGGCAATCGATATATGTATTGATTGAGTTCGCATGAACGTTTAACCCGAAATATGGGAGGAGAGATTGGTCCCACCGGGCGTGCCAGAATCTGTAGGGTGTTTTTCGTCACCCCATTGAGATGGGAATACGCGCACGCTTGTCAGGCGTACTACAGATTCCCCCTGCCTAGGGTAGGCGGGGGTCTAATGATTGTGGGGATCTGAATCTCCGGCAGCCGCGGACTAAGCTGCCGTTAATTACCCCTCGCCTTTGGGGCGAGGGAACCTCCGATTAACGGGTTAAACAGGGCATGCGAACTCAATGTGCAGTGTACGTGTGTTCTGTTTTGAAAGGGGGGGTTTTGGATATATCGGGAGCCACGCAGAGTTTTTACGGGGGTCCCGCTACCCGGATAGCGGGCTGGGGGTCAAGGGGGCTAGCAGCCCCCTTGCGGGGTTCGGGGCAGCGCCCCGGCCCGAAAATTTTTTTGGAGGGGGAGAATGTTGCGGAGTATGTGTATGTGTGAATTTGTATACATATGTATATGTATATGTATGTACATAAAAAGAGGGGAAAAAGGCATCCAAGGGATGCATGGGGCCAGCGCCTTGAGCGCTGTGCGCTTAGGTGCTGTGCGCTCAGGCGCGCGCGCGCCACGTGTCGGCACGTGGGCGCTTTGCGCATGAGCGCTGCGCGCAGGTGCGCAAGCGCGCGCGCGCCACGTGTCGGCACTTGGGCGCTTTGCGCAAGAGCGCTGCGCGCAGGTGCGCAAGCGCGCGCGCGCCACGTGTCGGCACTTGGGCGCTTTGCGCAAGAGCGCGTTGCGCGCAGGTGCGCAAGCGTGCGCGCGCCACGTGTCGGCACGTGGGAGCTTTGCGCAATGCGCGTTGGAGCGCACGCGCGCGCGCGCCACGTGTCGGCACGCGGGCGCTTTGCGCCCTTGCGCAAGCGCGCAGGTGCGCAAGCGCGCGCGCCACGTGTCGGCACATGGGCGCTTTGCGCATGAGCGCTGCGCGCCGGTGAGGACAAGAGGCTTTTAGCCTGAAAAAAAGATTTCTCAAAAGAGAAATCAGAGAGGAGTCGGGCTCCTGAATGTGTTTTGGGTTTAATGGAAGTGGTTCTTCTTCTTCCTCCTGTTGCTTGCTGGATCTTGAAGATCAAGAGATGTGAAATCTCAAAATCTCTCCTTTTTAAGATCTGATGACAGATCCAAGTTCCCCTTTGTGGGTTTTGTGGTGAAAAAACTAATTTGTTTTATAAAAAGAAGAGTAAAACTCTTGATTTAATTCAAGAGAAAGAAGAAGGTTTTGGAACCTTGAAGAAGAAGAATAGATCTCAGATCTGGAAACTTTTTTTTTAGAGAGAGAAAAAGTTGTTAGATATTTTCATTATTTTTGCCTTTATAGGCTATACACTTTACACATAGCCCCTTGGGCTTCACAAAATGGCATTTTGCCTATTTCATGGCTCATGTGCCATTTCTTTTTGCACATAAGCCATGGGCTTTACAGAAATTTGGCTTTATGCCTATTTTTTCTTACATTTATCCAAAAATAAAATAAAAGAAATTCAAAAAAATTATTTATTATAAAAATTTTATCTTGGCATGGGGGAAGGCCGGCCGCTTCATATTCTGGCTTGACCCGGGCATGGGCCCACTGGATCTGGGCTTGGGCCCACTTGTCTTGGGGTTGACTTTGATTTTGACTTGGTCAACCGGGGTGTAAATTTTTACCCCAACAAGTACATATAATCATGCGTTCATAATTTGATACGAAGTTTTGTAAAATTCTGGTAGTTGGGGGTGCTATACGCCATCCGTCCGATTTCCCACTTGTAGATGCTCATCTACTCACCAAGTATGACTCGATCTAGTCGAAGCCAACGGCCTTCTTTCCTTTTCTCGCCACGTCAGAAGTCTCCATGATTGAATCTACAATCAAAACAATAACGAAATCATATAAATATATAAACCGTAAACTATATTAGCGAACTAAACGTTTAAAGGTTAAAACTAAAGATTAACGTGTGCTACGTGTTCTAACTACATAAAACTACCCTCCGAAGTCGTTGTCTAAACCCAAAAAGATCAAATCAAAGTTTAAAAACCGTTTTAGAAACTCAAACTCAAAACTGTTAAAAGTTCTGAAGGGCAAACGTCTGCACCTATAAGAGGCAGACATCTGACAAAGGGTTACTATTACCCAAAGAAGAAATCAAACGTCTGAAGAAGGGGTCCCAGACGTCTAAAGGCCAAAAACAAGATTTACAAAATGAAAGGCAAACATCTGGATACTTGAGTTTCAGATGTTTGTCGATCATAAACAAAACACTAATAGGCCCACGATAGACGTCTGCAGGTTTATGGGGCAGACGTCTGAAGAAGAAATCTGCTGATACGAAAATTTTCAAAATTTAAAAGTTCTAAAACCTTAAAAATCCATTTCTTTACACCAAAATACCCTCAACTTCCCAAAATAGGGTGTAGTCACTAACCATACCATGCTAATATTCACCACTACTAGTGGTTCTTTTAAAAACTCAATTTTTAAGGAACAAACCAATCAAAATTTGACTTTTTAGCTTGAAACACAAAGATAACATGGTAAGACTTATAAATACTTAATAAAGTTGGGATATTTACCTATTTTGGTGTAAGATGAAGGTGATCCAAGCTCTAAGGATGTCCACATGAAGCTCTTGGAGTTAGTGATGGCTTCTCTTGAAATCTAAATGGATCTAGATGAAGTATTTTATAGGATCCATAGGTTTTAGTGGCTGAAAGATAGGATTTTTCATTTGGGTGAAGATTTAGGGTTTTGGTTTGGGATATTTTGAGAGGAGAAACATTTGGGAAGAATTAGGAGAGAGAAATGTATGTGAGAATGACTGATGAGGAGAGAGGGTGTGGGGGTTAGTATAGGGTGTATGACTCTCTCTCTCAACAATTAACTTAACCCACCAACATCCAACCATGGTAAAATCCCAACATTTGTAAAATGATAACATATAATTTTTTTTGTCATTTAAAATATCAGTTTATTTTGCAAGTTATACGGATATATTCATATGGTATTTTGTAAACACCAAATACAAATCATTTTATAAAATTAATTGAATTCCAAAATAACATTATAATTTTCGAAATTTTATAAGTGCCCTCAAGGCAATTATTATAATCGAAAGTATATGATTATGATAATTGAAGGAGAACCCATACAGGTAAAATAGTTTTACTCGAGATGATAGTATACTATCTGGTTTGTCTTTATCATTAATGTGTATACGTTTAACTGGTTATTACTTGTCGTTAATACGTAATGATAAATCTCATAAGATTTTTGCTTGGCTACCAGAGTTATGATAGAGATCGTACTAGTGAGAGCTGGGTAGTCCATAAGCACATCCTTAAATGTCCCTAGTCGTGGGAATATCGAGACTGGGCATCGATATTCTAGAGTAGACCGGTGTATACATTTCTAAAACTCGACGAGGGGTGGCGGCACATCTAATAGCCATTGGTGTATTGCACCTAAGATTGTATATATGTGCTCACTGGAGGTGAGTACACCGGACGGACTTATCGAGAATTTCTAGATGGTACTATATCTATCATCAGATAGCAGTTCTTAGTCGACATGAGTACATGTAGTCTGTTGATTTGAGATCCTCATTCATCTCGTGTGCGTTCCCACTGTACTTAGATTACTTCCCTACTATACCTCTACTGAGTTATGTAAATATGTTTTATTTGGGTACAGTTCCGAGCCACATGGAGGCAGTAAGAGATCATCAGGGATTCGTCTCTCCCGGTATAGGAAGTCGATGTTGCGTTGTGTTCGGTTGGCTATCATCATAAATCCTTGGCGAGGGTGGATGAGATTTACTGATTGTAGACCAGTAGTTTCTCGGTGGATGATGAGCTTGACACCGACACGATTTATCGGGTTATTAGGTGTCTGACGTTATTTACCCCTTAGACTCGGTATGCGATACTATTAGACGAAAAGACCAGACTGTACGGAGATTTTCACTTACAGGCTCTGTAGGGATACGAATGAGTTTGCTTGTCGACCTTCCTTTCGTTCAATACCTGTGTAGCCGTTACGTACAGCTAGTGCCACTGACGTGCTTGTAGTTAAACCCACTGCCAGCGTATTGTCGAGTCTTTAGAGTCTCACACATAAGGTTTTCCGGTTCAGACGAAATGATGTAGTGTTTGTGTATTTTGATACGCATTCAGGTTCGATTAAATACATGTATTTAGTGCACGTATTTTAATCGGACGTTTTGATAATACTAACAGATTTGAAAGATATCAGGATCATTATGAGTTAGTATTATATCTCTCTTTTGGGTATTTGTATTTTGATACGAATACGGTATTTATACGAATACAAGTATTTGTATAAATACGGGTATTTGTATTTCAATACGAATATGGGTATTTTTATCTCAATACGAATACGGATATATGTATTTGATACATATTTGGGTATATGTATATTTGTATGTGAGAGAGAGAGAGTGTGTGTATTTATACACATTCTTTCTATTCTTTTATGGAAGCGATGTGAAGTGTGTGGGCTTGTGACTCACAAGGGTGAGTCACAATTCCACCCACCACTTCATAAAGGATAAGGGTGAGAGAGAGGGGGCTTTGAAAAAGTATTGATTATTACATCCTCATCCACTTCACTCTCTTCTTCTCTTTTATGTTTGCTTCTACTTCGAGAAAAGAAATTAGAAAAGAGAGAGCAAGAGATTCGCCGCTACATCAACCTAACAACCTATTCCTAGCAAGCTTAGGTTGTGAGTTGCTTCACTTTGTTCACTTGGTGTGGAGCAAGAGCTTGAATTCGGATTCTTTCGGGTAGATCATCTTCGACTAGGAAGATCGGCTTGCAAGTATGTTCCCGACGACTATGAGGCTGAGCTAAAATCTATGGAGTGGTGTAGGGAACTTCCGCAATTGTGCAGACACGCTACAAAGGTAGCTAGCCCCCTAACCTTGTATGCTATTATATCTAGTTTAGTGTTTGGAATCGATTTAAGGGTTTTGGTCACTAGTGCTTACTTAAAAGTTTTTATTTTAGCTTCCACCTTCACTGCGAGTCTTACGACGTGAGCATTAGGGATCTAACTAGTTATAGGTGATGCTATAGATTTGAAACCGGAATTTTAACCGTATCGTGTTTTTAATTTCCAAGTTTCAATCATTTTTCAAAACGGTCTTTGAAATTCTTTTAAGTATTGCAGAGGACTAGTCTTTGAGTAAGAAAACTTGGCACGAAACCCGAGAACCTCAGCCAAAGTTTTGGCCGCTTATTTATTCAATTTGGCCGCTTTTTACGTCCCAAAATTTGAATTAGGTCCCTGGGTTTTTGTGGTATCTTGGAAATTGGGAAATTTGATTTTTGGTATACTTATTTTTGCCCCAAATTTCAGTTAAGCTTATCTTTGTATTTGGGCAAGTTCGGGAATCTTTTCGGTCGAAACTGATGCATCGTTTATGATCCGTATCTTTGTTTGCATGTCTTTAACGTCGTCTAATTGCTATATGTTCACTTAGACGGGGTTGCACACTGGTTACTTGTTATATTGGTTTGGTTATATATCTTTTGATGGTTTAGCTGGATTATCATGATTGGATATCCCTTCGTGTGATTTGTGTGTACATTTTTGATTTATGTATTTGTTTATTGGAGACGAGCAACCGGATTATGGCTGTCGTTGCGGCTTGATGTATATTCTTTTTGGGACACGTCCGGGTTAAGGTCGTTGTCACCATTGTATATATTTCATTACTTGTACTAAGATACCCCAGGACGGAGTGCTCGGGTAGCCGGATTCGAGAATGCAGCGGGTGACCATCTCGTAGAGTCATGACTGGGCCACCTCATTCTCGAATAGGCTGGTTTCTCACTGCACTTATAGGGGGTGCAGCTCTGACCTACGGAAGAGTGCTCAAGTTATCGGATTCTAAGAAGTGCCGGGTGTCCCACTCATGACATTGAGTGCGGGTTGCCTCACTTCTAGAATTGATGGGTAACTTGCCGCACTCGTAGGGGTCTTGGTTCGATATTGTACGGGTTATCTGCATGACCGGGGAACGTTGGTTTTCGTTTGCGGCTCAAACGAAACACATGGCTCCTACTATATCCACTATTCCATTTTATTTATCGCATGCCTGTGATGTGTATTACTTGTTTGTGATGATGATATGATGTTTCTATATGTTTTGCATCTGTGCTAGCCCTGTCCTCGTCCTGCCGTAAGTTAAGTAACCTAACGGTGAAGACCCGGGACCCTATGGCGAATGCGGATGGCATATAAAAGCATGCTATTTTGTTTGTTTCTATTGTGGTTTTGAAACATAGAATGATGGGATCACATTATATGGTTAATGCAAGGAAAACAAACCTAAAAAGACGTTGTCGGAACAAATTTTAAAACTACTCGGTTTTCTTCAAAACCAATTGTTTTATAAGCGGAGCCTAAACCACTCTTTTCAAAGCCACACGAGTTCTTTCAAACGATATCAAGTTCATTACATTAAAGAATTTTTCGCTAAAAACTAGCCGTAGCCCTCCGTCATTTCAGATTAGTATTGCTTAGTATTCGTGCCACATTTGTTGACCTTGTTAAGGCATAGTGTTCGATAGCTCTGTAGTACTTTTCTGCTGCATGGTGATGTAATTGGTCAGTACAGTCATACAAATTTGTTGACCTTGTTAATGGTCATGCAGATGGGTCTAATTAATCCAGAATAATGACGGGTTGAACTTGACTAGCGGCTTATGACTTGTTGACCTTGTTAAGGTCATAGGCTGTTAGGGGTAAAAACCAAGAGTTTCAAACATAAGGGAAACTTGCCAAATATGCGCATACTTTCTGGAGTGTGGTAATTTTGGTCAGTTTCCGTCAAATTTATTACATAATGATAGTTGGGTCCCGGTTCCTACTGATGAGTAGGTAGTACTCCCGGGAGATTTTCACTTTACAACTAGCTAACCCATTAGGTGTCTAGAAAGGTGTTAACGAGATTATGCCTCTGCGGAAACAGGGTTATTTAATTAGGTCTGTACGAAAGCACGGGGAGCCTCCCTTAGAGTACCAATACTGTCCTGGCTGAACAGTTAGCAATCTTGTAAGGTGTAAATGATCCAGACTAGTTCTCCTTTTAGGGTTTGAAGGAGAATTCGAGGAAACAGTGGGAGCCATCCTGATTAGATAAAGCAATCAACCAATCTAATCTTGATAGAGTGCACGCTGAGTGTTTCTTTTCTCTCTCTGGTTTACGACCATGACTGACCTTAAACTAAAACTTATAAACCAAGTTAACCGAACCTTTTTACAAACTCTGGCTTTGGATTGTTATGATTCACGACAAAATCGCATATATCCATGTCACTCCTACTTTATCTTTTGCCTTCTCCAAAACACTCCATATCACTGCGGATATTCATATTGGTTGGAATGGCCATCTCGTATAGTTACATACAAACTTGAAGAAATTTATTTCGGTTCGAGAATGGCTACAGATTCTGGAGAAATTGAATTGGATAATTCTGTTGCTCCCTTTCTTCACCTTCTCTTAAGTTGAGAGTTTCTTGAATAAGGAGAGTACACCAATTATGCTTGTTGGATAGTCTTCTTCCAAACCTTAGGCTGGTGCTGAAAGGTTGAGTAGGAAGAAAACCAACTAGCCTAAGTATAGTATACATAAGGTAAGATGTAGAGACATATAAAGGGATTGAAATGAGGGAAAAGAAAATTGCAACTAGTGTCATAAATCTGGGCATTGGAAAAAGCATTACTAGGATTACCCGGCCACCCCCTTGAAACATTTATATTTCAGTTTTTCTGTATAGTTTTAATTAAAAACTGAAACACTCCATATCACAACGGATATTCATATTGGTTGGAATGACCATCTCGTATAGTTACATACGAACTCGAAGAAATTTATTTCAGTTCGAGAATGGTCACGGGTTCTGGAGAAATTGAATTGGATAATTCGGTTGTCTCCCCATCTTCACCTTCTTTCAAGTTGAGAGCTCCTTATATTAGGAGAGTACACCAGTTATGCTTGTTGAATAGTCTTCTTACAAACCTTAGGCTAGTGCTGAATAGTAGGGAAGGAAGAAAAACAACTAGTCTAAGTATGGTGTACAGAAAGTAAGATGTAGAGACATATAAATGGATTGAAGTGAGGGCAAAGGAAATTGCAACTAGTGTCATGAATCTGGGCATTGGAAAAGGCATTACTAGGATTACCCGGCCACCCCTTGAAACATTTATATTTCAGTTTTTCTGTGTAGTTTTAATTGAAAACCGTTTTCCCAATTAATTCCAATTCCAGGGTATATATATACCGGATAGGAATCTCACATATGTATGTCGTTACACATACTGAGAATGAGTAGAATATAGAGAAATATGTGATTTGATCCTCAATAATCGGAATTCATAATAATTGGTGATATTGCATTAAATCACCTAGTTTTTCCTTATAGCAAATATTGGGTTTTGAATAACCGTTGTTATGCATCAATTTTTAAAATAATATTTCCGTATCTTTATTTTATAATGTGGGATATAATTTTTTGAAAATTGTGTCCTAGACGTTTACTTTTATCGGTTGAGGATAAGATAAGGTGCATTGAATAACGGTATCGACATTCTTAACCAAAATACAGTTCTCAATTTACAAACACACGGAGTTTGAGTTAGTATACTCTTGAGACTTATACATGGTTATGTATGTTGTCCGGTGTACTTTAGGACAAAGGGATGATACTCATATTTCATTCCGTTTTACCTATGAGTTATTTGGTTTTAGACACGCATTCGTTGAAATGCAAAATCCAAAGATTTTGAGAAGTTTATAGTTATAAGAATAAAGTAGAGAACCGGACGTTAGAAGTATAACGATTCTTCGAAGTAATCGAAGTTGCAGAGATTTATGCTTGGTATTCCGTCGTAGTAATATTGAGAACTAGATTCTCTCACAGATTACTCATCCGTGGGTGTGCTCCTTGATGAGTAATGATGTATGACCTTTTTTCCATTTGGGGATATGCACTAGAAATAGCTGCATGCCAATTGAATATAGTTCTATCTAAATTAGTGCCTTTGATTCTATATGGACATAGAAATGTAGCATATCTTATGGTTGTTAAGATATAGAGTTATCCGGTTTTTTTAAAAGCAGAATCTGGACAAATTCAAGATACGCTTCAGTAATGGCAGTTTATGAGTTATCCCAAGATTTCGCAAGGGTTTAATTTCTACTATTTGCAAGATCAATAGTTGTATTGTTCTTGACTTATCATCTTTTTATAAAAAAGATTTCTTTTTGCAAAAGAAACTAGTGGGAGTATGGTAGAACTGGAAGTGATTTCAGAACCACATACAGTTAGTGAAAATTTAGTAGAACTTAAGGATTCATTTAGAACCAACAAACTATTAGCTGCTTTGCGATTTTAGTGGGTAACCTCAGCCACCTGAGAGGTACTTCGGTTTCCTCGTAGACGGTGACGGGGAAGTTTGCATCATGGCAATGATGACCCTATTTGCCACTGCTACTTTTCATGACTATGAGATATAGTAGGTGGATGACTATAACGTCTTTCTAAATGGGAATTTAGAAGTGCACGTGTATATGACTTTGTCAGAGGGTTGTCGTAGTCAGTGGGAGCAGCGGAAGGTGTTCAAGTTGCTTATATCTATTTATAGACTAAAGCAGGCATAACGGAGTTGGATCATCTGTTTTGATGTGATAGTCAAGATGTTTGATTTCATCAAAATAACGGATGAACCTGGTAAGAAGGATATAGGGAGTATTGTCATGGATGATATACTCCGGATAGAAAGTGATGTTCTTATACTACAATTGGTCAAAGTTTGGTTGTCATAATTGTTTCTCCACATAGGATCTGATAATATATCAGAGATTCTGGTAACTAGATCTATGTCGTTAGATCTAGATTTGGGAACTGTCCCAATTTGGGTATTTGGACACCATTCTAAAGGATCTTCGAATGAGGACTCCTGGTAGGGTGGTGTACACGCAGGTGATGGAGTCACCATATCTAAAGAGATTTCTTTTAGACTGATGAGGAGAGGGACTCGCATGAATGCCATGCCAATTTCTTTGCCAATAGGGTCAATCATGCAATGTCAAGTACCGGACCAGAAGTTACTTTTGCACTTAGTGTAATAAGCAGATATTAATCCTGGAGAAACAAAAGGAAGTAATGAAAAACATATCAGGATGTTCTTAGGATGTAGTAATGGCTGCCTCCTACAGGAGGTGATTACCGTTTCTAGCTTCCAAGGTGACCTGGATGACAGAGTGGCTGTCAGAGTTATAAGTTTATCCTCTTCTGAGGAGCAGTTTGTTGGACGGAGTTTCAAGAAGAATACTAAGGTAGACATCGCGCGAGTTGCTGATTATGATTAGCGGATGATACAACACAAGAAGTTTGTTGGATAAAGTTGTTCATTTATGAACTTGGTCCCATAAGGTATCCGGACAAATTCTAAGTTAGGGTATCGCTCAGTTCGGGAGATATTTGATCTCCGCAAAGTTGAGATATATAGAGAGAAAGTTAGAAGCATTGTAGAGGATACACTCACTGAGGCTATTTCTGTTGGATATATGTATGCCCTAGAGGCCATTATGTGATAGTGGATGTATCTATACATGTATATATGTTCAGTTTGCATTCTTGCTCGACATGATAGTATGCTATCTGGTTCTTCTTTATCTGACATGTTTATTTGATCATGCTTCTATTCATTCATACATGCTGATAAAGCCCTGAGGATATCGGCTTGACTACTCTGATTATGATGGAGATCATACTAGTGGGACATCTGTAGTCTATAAGCATATCCTGGAAAGTCCCTAGTCGTAGGTATATCGAGACGGGGCATCGATATACCAGAGTAGACTAGCGTATATGATACTAGACCCATACGATGGGCGATGGATGTTCCCACATTCATCGATGTTTGACATCAAGATCATATACGGGTGCTCAGTGGTGACTGGGTACACTGGACGGACTCACCGAGAACTCCTATATGGAATTATATCTATCGTCGGATAGCAGTTCTCAGGTGACACTGGTACAGGTTAGTCCGTAGACCCGAGATCGTCATGGAGTCTTGTGTGTTCTCCCACTGTACTTTGATTGCCACCCTACCACGGCTCTACTGAGTCGTGCAAACAGGTGGCCGTTGGGTACAGTCCCGAGACACACGAAGACGATGAGCGATAGGAGGGGTTTCGTCTCTCCCGGTATTGGGAGTTGATGCTGTGCTGTGCCCGACTGGTTATAACAGCAAGTCCCTGGCCAGGGCTGCTGAGATTTGCTGATAAGTGTTATCAGTAGTTTCTCGATCTGTTATAGACCATTCACCGGCACGACTTATTGAGTTATTGGGGTCGACGTGACCATCCCTAGGCTCGATATGCAGCATATCTGACGAAGAGACCGGACTGTACGGTAGTGTTGCCGGATGGCTCGACGGGAGTTGTAGCAGGTTCGCTTGTTGTCTTCTGATCGCTCAATACCCAGGTGGCCGTTACGTTTAGCTGACCGCTTGCGGCTTGAGGGTACCTGATATGATCATCACCCTCTGCCGGCGTATTGACGAGTCTTAGAGTCCCATAAAGGAGTTACCCAGTCCAGGCGAAACGTTGTGGTGCGCGTATGCGATATGCGCATGCACCCGATTGAAATGTGCGTATATGATACCGAACATTGATCGGGTGAACTACTTTTGGTGGGGTCATATGAGATATGACCGGATTGATAAATCAAGTGTTGATTTATCATTTAACCATTAGTTTTCTCACTTAAAACCTTTTCTTGGATGATGGATGTGTGCATGCATGTGTGCTTTTCTTTCTTTCTTTCATGCTAGTTTCATGCACATGTGGATGTGCATACATGCACACATACATACACTCATCCATCATGGTTGTTAGCATATGGAAATGGTGGCAATGCAAGACTCACACCATGGATTAAATAATGGATAATAATTTAATTTTGGTTTTAAAGTTAAATGAAAAAGGAAAGGATAATCATGTTAGTTTCCACACTCTTCTTCTAACCTAACCTAGCTCAACTACCACTAACCTACGGTTATCCTTCTCTTTATCATTCTAAACCCAAGTTAAATTAACTATCTATCATTTAATCATGGTTGAAGTCAAGAAGGAATAAAATATATATAGTGATATATATTTCTTTCTCTTGCTTAACTCAAGAGTTATCTTTTACCTCTTGTTCAAAAATAGCCACCATCTTCATCCTCCTTCATCTCTTTCTCTCTAGTCTTTTCTAGTGAGCTAAATACAACAAAAGAAAGGTTTTTGAAGTGAGAAACCTAACCACAACATCATTCTATACAAGCTTAGCCAACTTGATTAGAGTGTTTACTTCGATTTTACAAAGTAGCGAGCTTGGACGGAGATCTCCGCGGTGGATCGTCGTGGACAAAAGGGGAGTTCAAGAGGACCTCGATTCAACACCCAAGACATCAAGGAGTCTTGCAAAAGGGAGCTACAAAGGTTGTAGCCTTCAAACCCTAGTATTTACTAGCTTAAAGTTTAGATAACCCTAATTTTCTAGGATCTATCCTTTGCATGTTAGCTTAGCACCTTAAAAATACAAACTTTGAGACATGTGATACTTCAAAACTCTTCATAGGGTGCTAGACTAACCTTACATTGGTATCAGAGCGGACCTAGAACTTTAGGCGACGTTTTTACGAAGTGAAAACCCCGATCGGACTAAAATACGACATTATGGGATGCTCTCTGGAAATTTTCTAAATTTTGACGTTTTGCAGAATTAAAAATATGTAAAAAATAAAGCAGGGAAAAATAAGGATTACGGCAGAAAAATTATACCATAAACAGTGTTATTTGCCGCGGAAACGCGGCCTAAGCTTGCTTAGGCCGCGTTTCCGCGGCCTAGTATATGAATTGGTGGATAAGTTTTCTTCAGTAATTCTTGGTTCTGCATGTATAATTTTTTGGGTATTTTTAAACTGAATAAAGTTTTGAAAAATTCTGGAGATGTTTTTGGATTCGTCGATTTGATCGGGACTTTCATTTCGTAGCTTTTCCAGGAAAATTAGAAAGTATTGAAGTGTTTGAACGAGTATCATTTACTCACTATTCATGGGGTTTAAATAGTTTGGAAATACGTGCAAGTCTTTTTGCGGTGGTCCCTCTAGAAGACAACAAACCTTAACTCGATTATGTGACCGTCTCGAACTGCCCTTTGAACCCTAGGGTTTGGGGCAGTACGGCGTGCCACATGTGAGGCGTTGGCTTGACCCTTCTACGGCTGGACCGCCGCTACTGTGTCACACTCCAGATTTTTTTGAACCCTGCTCAAGTGTTGAGCTTTAGTGAATCTTGGGTGCTTGATTGTTCGTTCGAAAACTTTAATACTGTCTGTTTGTCTGGAATGTGATACAATATGTGGAATTCATATAGTGTAGGCATGAAATACGAAATATGTGATATTTCGCATTTATGATGTCTAAAGAGAATCTGTATTCCAAATATTGTAGTTTTACACTTTCTTTTCTGTGACCGTAAGTGTAGTATGTCAGATATCGCCGGTTTCGTTGCTATACATCAACGACAATCAGGGTACGCATACTTACTTACGTTGATGATATATGATATTATGTGTTGCTGAGATATGATGTGCAGGATTGTCGCGATCGAATAGCCGGGGTTTTTTTGTGAGATGAGAGTTTTATATTTTCATTCATGTAAATTCAAATGTAATGTAATATTCTTTTATTTGGGGCACTTCCAGGTTGCGGTTGTGTCACCAGTGTTGTATATTATTTACTTTTCCGCATTAGGATGGACCCGAGGAGGGGAGCACAGGTGACCGGGTTCTGGGGTTCAGTGGGAGGCCATCTCGAGGAGTCGAGACCGGGTCTCCTAAACTCCAGGATTGGTAGGGTCACTTGCCGCTCTCGTAGGGGTCCAGGGTGTGGGCTTGGCTATTCATCGCGACTGTGGAATCCGTATTTTCTATTTTGGCTAAATACTAAATACGGACGTCCTAGGATATCCCACGTTATATCTATGTTTCTGCTGCCTGTGTTCTGTGATATCTGAGACGAATGACATATTATATATATGATATATAGTAGACGTTGCTTATGTTTTACACCCGCGCTAGTCCCGTCCCGGTATGCCGTTAGTTAAGTAACCTAACGGTGCATAACGGAACATTGCGGCGAATGCGGATGGCATAAGCGTACGTGTTATTTTCGTTTCCTTTCTGTGATTGGCTTAAGGACTTAAATGATGGGATTACATTAATGTGATTAATGTAAAGAAAATAAACCTAAAAAGATGTTGTAGAATCGGATTTAAAAACTACTCGGTTATTTGTGAAAAAGCTACATTTCAAAACTGCGGAGCTTAAGCCACTCCTTTTGAAAACTGTTTGATTCTACAACGATATCAAGTTCAAAGCGTTAAAGATTTTCTTAAAAATCATTCGCAACCCTCCGTCATTTTAGGAAGTAGAGTACTTAGTATTCGTGCTACGTTTGTTGACTTTAGTTAAGGCGTAGTGTACGGTAACTAAGTGATGTCTTCCTATACTGCATATGATGCAGATTAATTAGAACATTCATACGACTTTGTTGACCATAGTTAAGGGTCATATGGGTGGGTCTAATTGATCAAGAAATGACGGGTAGAACTTGACTGGTACTTATGATTTGTTGACTATAGTTAAGGTCATAAGTACTAGGGGTAAAAATTACATCGGGAATTTCAAGTGTTGAGATTTGCAATGAGATTGCATACCTTCCATGTGATGGTTGGATCCCGATCCCACTGTGGGCAATAGTTGCTCCTAGGAGAGTTTTACAGTTTACAATTAGCTAACTCATTAGGTGTCTAGAAAGGTGTT
The DNA here is from genome assembly GCA_030015575.1 of Agapanthus africanus. Lineage (NCBI taxonomy): Eukaryota > Viridiplantae > Streptophyta > Magnoliopsida > Asparagales > Amaryllidaceae > Agapanthus > Agapanthus africanus. Next base: position 885,639,564 of record JASDDO010000019.1, on the reverse strand, counting down.
AACGGGGCTCCGCCTCTGGGAAAACGAGGTTTACTCTAATTAGGTCCGTGCGAAAGCACGGGGAACCTCCCTCAAAGTACCGACACTGGCCTGGCTGAACGGTTAGCGAAGTTGTAGACTGTAATTAATCCTGGCTAGTTTTTCTTTTTAAGGTTTGAAAGAAAAACTTGATAAAAAGCAGTGGGAAACATCGATTAGACAAGATAATAAACCAATCTAATCTATGCAAGAGCTTTCGCTGAGTGTATTCTTTTCTCTCTCTTAATGGCAGATACCAAAGACTGGACTTAAGCTTCTACTAGATAAAAACAAACTGAATGGGACCAACTATAAAGACTGGCTAAGGAATCTGAAGATCGCCTTGACTTATGATAAAGTATCATATGTCCTCACGGCTTCAGCCCCGCCCGTCCCAGGCCCAAAATCCTCAGTTGCGGACATTGAAGTCCGCAAGACATGGGACGCTGACTGTGCCACGGCCACATGCCTCGCGCTTGCATCGATGGACAATACACATCAAAAGCAGCACGAGGACATGGATATTCACGGTATATTGCTCCATACAAAGGAGTTGTATGGGGAGCAATCCTGCGTATTACGATACGAAGCATCAAGGAAACTGTTTCAGATGCGAATGGCCCCTGGCACACCAGTAGGAGACCATGTATTGAAGATGATAGCTTTTATAGAAGAGCTTGAGGACCTGGGATGGACAATAGACAATGAACAATATATAGATATTATTCTGCAGTCCCTCCCCTCCACCTTTGCTCAGTTCATAGTGAACTTCAACATGCACGGCATGGAGAAGGACCTCCCTGAACTCCTTAATATGTTAAGGAGTGCAGAGAGCACTATGAAGTCAGCAAAGACTCCCGTTATGACTATTGGACAGTCTTCTTCTTCTCGCCCAAAAGCTAAGGCCAAGGGAAAGAAAAAGAAGAAACCCACTAATCCTAAGGGTGGAGTCAAAAAAGTGAAGGGAAAGGGAAAGTCCACGGCTGGAGACCCAGGGAAAGGCGAGTGTTTTCATTGCCACAAGACAGGACATTGGAAGCGCAATTGCACGGAGTACCTAAGTCTCAAGAAGAAGCATGGTGATGCTTCTGCTTCAGGTGCGTTTGTGACTGAAAACTGTTTTTCTATAAACTCTGCTTCCTGGGTATTGGATACCGGTTCAGGTTCTCACATTTGCAATTCTATGCAGGGGCTGAGAAATAGCAAGGTTTTGAAGACAGGTGACCATACTCTCCGTGTTGGAAATGGTTCCAATGTACATACAGTCGCAGTGGGAGAGTATCACTTGGGGTTGCCATCTGGATGTATTTTGATTTTGAATCCATGTTATTTTGTACCAAGTATGCTATGTAATATAATATCCGTTTCTTTGTTGGACAATGAAGGATATAATTTTGTGTTGCAGAACAATGTTATGAACATTCACCTAAATCAAATGTTGGTTGGGTATGGTACGCTAAATAACGGAATATATGTCCTAAATCAACACACAGTTTTCAGTATACAACACACTAATAAAAGAAAACTTTCAGAATTAAATGAAGCTTTTCTTTGGCATTGTAGACTTGGTCATATTAACGAAACAAGACTAAACAAGTTACATAAAGATGGATATTTAAACTCTTTTGAATATGAATCTTATGCGACTTGCCAGTCTTGTATCAAGGGTAAAATGACCAAAACTCCGTTTACCGGACACGGAGAAAGAGCTACTCAGCTCCTTGGCCTCATACATAGTGATGTATGTGGGCCAATGTCTACACAGGCTAGAGGCAGTTTTTCATACTTCATTACATTCACCGACGATTTCTCAAGATTCGGTCATGTATTTTTATTAAAGCACAAGTCCGACGCTTTCGAGAAATTCGTTGAATATAAACAAGAAGTAGAAAAACAAACCGGCTTGAGTATTAAGATGCTTCGATCAGATCGAGGTGGAGAGTATCTCAGTACAGAATTTGCAAACTTCCTAAAAGAGAATGGGATTCTCTCTCAGCTCACTCCTCCTTACACACCACAGCACAACGGTGTGTCAGAACGACGGAATAGGACCCTATTAGATATGGTCCGGTCCATGATGAGTGACGCTGAGTTACCAGTCTCGTTCTGGGGACATGCATTGGAGACTGCAGCGTTTCTACTAAACAGGGTTCCGACCAAAGCCGTGTCTACCACGCCATATGAGATATGGAATGGGAAGAGACCATCTCTTAAGAGAATTAAGATTTGGGGTTGCCCGGCCTATGTTAAAAAACAAAATCCGGACAAACTCGAGACACGGTCAGTCATGTGTAACTTTGTGGGATATCCAAAGAATTCTTATGGATATCTGTTCTACCACAAAGAGGAACAAAAAGTGTTTGTTTCTCAGTATGCCACATTCTTGGAAAAAGAGTTTTTCACAGATAAAGATGATGGCAAGGTGGTGGATCTAGAAGAGGTTCTAGAGATACAAACTACAAATGACGATATGGTTGAACCGGCTGTTGCAACAGAAACTGAAGAACCTCGGCCACTCCGTAGGTCTGGTAGGACTTCTCGCCCACCGGAGAGGTACTACGGTTTCCTCATTGATGGTAACGGAGAAGATTGCATCATGGATGATGATGATCCTACCAGTTTTCAGCAGGCTATCACGAGTGGTGACTCTGTGAAGTGGCTGGATGCCATGAGATCCGAAATGGGGTCTATGTACACCAACAAAGTATGGACTTTGGACGTTGTACCCCCTGGGGTAAAACCTGTGGGGTGCAAATGGATCTTTAAAAGAAAGATTGGTGTAGATGGGCAGGTGGAGACCTATAAGGCAAGACTTGTGGCGAAGGGTTTTCGTCAAAGACCAGGTTTGGACTATGACGAGACTTTTTCTCCCGTAGCCATGCTTAAATCCATTCGGATCCTACTTGCTATTGCTGCTCACTACGACTATGAAATCTGGCAAATGGACGTTAAAACCGCATTTCTAAATGGAAATTTAGAAGAATGCGTTTATATGGATCAGCCAGAGGGCTTCATTGACAGTGGGAGCAGCGAGAAAGCATGTAGATTGCTTAAATCCATATATGGGTTGAAGCAGGCATCTCGGAGTTGGAACATCTGTTTCGATGATGTTATCAAAGAGTTTGATTTCATCAAAAATCCAGATGAACCTTGTGTTTATAAGAAGGCTGTAGGAAGAGCTGTCACATTCCTCGTATTGTACGTGGATGATATTCTTCTGATAGGAAATGATATTCCTATGCTACAGTCGGTCAAATCATTCTTATCACTGAGGTTCTCCATGAAGGACCTGGGTGATGCCACATACATCCTGGGCATAAGGATCTATAGGGATAGATCCAAAAAGTTATTGGGATTGTCCCAAACCAGGTACATCAACACCATCCTAAAGAGGTTTAGTATGGAAGACTCCAAGCGGGATGCCTTACCCGCTTGCCATGGAGTCACTCTCTCCAAGGATTCTTGTCCAAAGACCGATGAAGAGAGAGCTCGCATGAGCATTATACCTTATGCTTCGGCAGTAGGATCTATAATGTATGCGATGTTATGTACACGCCCAGATGTAGCTTATGCACTTAGTGTTGTAAGCAGGTATCAATCCAACCCAGGGGAGAACCACTGGACAGCTGTGAAGAACATTCTTAAGTACTTACGAAGAACTAAAGAATTGTTCTTGGTGTATGGTAATACAGACCTCCAAATGGAGGCCTTTACCGATTCGAGCTTCCAGAGCGATAAGGATGACAGCAAATCTATTTCAGGGTTTGTATTTACCCTCAATGGAGGGGCGGTAAGTTGGAAGAGTTCCAAACAAGATACCGTTGCAGACTCTACGATGGAAGCTGAGTACATTGCTGCAAATGATGCCGCCAAGGAAGCCGTCTGGATGAAGAAGTTTGTCTCGGAGCTAGGAGTAGTTCCAACCATTATTGATCCAATACCTTTGTATTGTGACAATAATGGGGCAATGGCGTTAGCCAAGGAGCCCAGATCCCATCAACGGTCCAGACACATCCTGAGGCGCTTTCATTTGATCCGGGAGATTGTAGATCGCCGCGAGATCGAGATTAAGAGAGTAGACACAAAGAACAACGCCGCGGATCCATTCACCAAGGCCCTCCCTCAGCCGCAGCATGAGCGACTTTTTGAGATGTTGGGTATGAGATACGCCAATAACTGGCCTTAGTGCAAGTGGGAGATTGTTGGATATATGTATGCCCTAGAGGCCATTATGTGATAGTGGATGTATCTATACATGTATATATGTTCAGTTTGCATTCTTGCTCGACATGATAGTATGCTATCTGGTTCTTCTTTATCTGACATGTTTATTTGATCATGCTTCTATTCATTCATACATGCTGATAAAGCCCTGAGGATATCGGCTTGACTACTCTGATTATGATGGAGATCATACTAGTGGGACATCTGTAGTCTATAAGCATATCCTGGAAAGTCCCTAGTCGTAGGTATATCGAGACGGGGCATCGATATACCAGAGTAGACTAGCGTATATGATACTAGACCCATACGATGGGCGATGGATGTTCCCACATTCATCGATGTTTGACATCAAGATCATATACGGGTGCTCAGTGGTGACTGGGTACACTGGACGGACTCACCGAGAACTCTTATATGGAATTATATCTATCGTCGGATAGCAGTTCTCAGGTGACACTGGTACAGGTTAGTCTGTAGACCCGAGATCGTCATGGAGTCTTGTGTGTTCTCCCACTGTACTTTGATTGCCACCCTACCACGGCTCTACTGAGTCGTGCAAACAGGTGGCCGTTGGGTACAGTCCCGAGACACACGAAGACGATGAGCGATAGGAGGGGTTTCTTCTCTCCCGGTATTGGGAGTTGATGCTGTGCTGTGCCCGACTGGTTATAACAGCAAGTCCCTGGCCAGGGCTGCTGAGATTTGCTGATAAGTGTTATCAGTAGTTTCTCGATCTGTTATAGACCATTCACCGGCACGACTTATTGAGTTATTGGGGTCGACGTGACCATCCCTAGGCTCGATATGCAGCATATCTGACGAAGAGACTGGACTGTACGGTAGTGTTGCCGGATGGCTCGACAGGAGTTGTAGCAGGTTCGCTTGTTGTCTTCTGATCGCTCAATACCCAGGTGGCCGTTACGTTTAGCTGACCGCTTGCGGCTTGAGGGTACCTGATATGATCATCACCCTCTGCCGGCGTATTGACGAGTCTTAGAGTCCCACAAAGTAGTTACCCAGTCCAGGCGAAACGTTGTGGTGCGCGTATGCGATATGCGCATGCACCCGATTGAAATGTGCGTATATGATACCGAACATTGATCGGGTGAACTACTTTTGGTGGGGTCATATGAGATATGACCGGATTGATAAATCAAGTGTTGATTTATCATTTAACCATTAGTTTTCCCACTTAAAACCTTTTCTTGGATGATGGATGTGTGCATGCATGTGTGCTTTTCTTTCTTTCTTTCATGCTAGTTTCATGCACATGTGGATGTGCATACATGCACACATACATACACTCATCCATCATAGTTGTTAGCATATGGAAATGGTGGCAATGTAAGACTCACACCATGGATTAAATAATGGATAATAATTTAATTTTGGTTTTAAAGTTAAATGAAAAAGGAAAGGATAATCATGTTAGTTTCCACACTCTTCTTCTAACCTAACCTAGCTCAACTACCACTAACCTATGGTTATCCTTCTCTTTATCATTCTAAACCCAAGTTAAATTAACTATCTATCATTTAATCATGGTTGAAGTCAAGAAGGAATAAAATATATATAGTGATATATATTTCTTTCTCTTGCTTAACTCAAGAGTTATCTTTTACCTCTTGTTCAAAAATAGCCACCATCTTCATCCTCCTTCATCTCTTTCTCTCTAGTCTTTTCTAGTGAGCTAAATACAACAAAAGAAAGGTTTTTGAAGTGAGAAACCTAACCACAACATCATTCTATACAAGCTTAGCCAACTTGATTAGAGTGTTTACTTCGATTTTACAAAGTAGCGAGCTTGGACGGAGATCTCCGCGGTGGATCGTCGTGGACAAAAGGGGAGTTCAAGAGGATCTCGATTCAACACCCAAGACATCAAGGAGTCTTGCAAAGGGGAGCTACAAAGGTTGTAGCCTTCAAACCCTAGTCTTTACTAGCTTAAAGTTTAGATAACCCTAATTTTCTAGGATCTATCCTTTGCATGTTAGCTTAGCACCTTAAAAATACAAACTTTGAGGCATGTGATGCTTCAAAACTCTTTATAGGGTGCTAGACTAACCTTACAATTTCTCGAACACACGAGCCATCAGTAGAGAAGTTGGGTATTCGGTAGCACATGAGCTGTGGGTATGCGATACCGCAATAATTGGCCTTAAGTGCAAGTTGGAGATTGTTAGTTATAGTGCCCTTAAGGCAATTATTGTAATCGAAAGTAGGCGATTATGATAATTGAAGGAGGACTTATACAGGTAAAATTGTCTTACTCGAGATGATAGTATGCTATTTGATTTGTCTTTATCATTGATGTGTATATGTTTTACTGGTTATCACGTGTCGTTAATACATAATGATAAAGCCCGTAGGATTTTTGCTTGATTACCAGAATTATGATGGCGATCATACTAGTAAGAGCTATGTAGTCTATAAGCACATCCTTAAATGTCCCTAGTCGTGGGAGTATTAAGATCGGGCATCAATATTCTAGAGTAGACTAGTGTATATATTTCTAGACCCTGAAGAGGGGTGGTGACACGTCTCATAGCCATTGGTGTGTTGCACCTAAAATTATATACAGGTGCTTACTGGAGGTGAGTACACCGGATGGACTCGCCGAGAACTTCTAGATGGTACCATACCTATCGTTAGATAGCCGTTCTCAGTTGACATGAGTACAGGTAGTCTGTTGACATGAGATCGTCATTTGTCTCGTATGAGTTCCCACTGTACTTAGATTACTTCCCTACCACGGCTCTACTGAGTCGTGCAAACATATTTTAGTTGGGTACAGTCCCGAGCAACATGGAAGCAGTAAGCGATCGTCATGGATAGGTCTCTCCCGATATAGGGAGTTGATGTCGCGCTGTGTTCGGTTGGCTATCACCATAAATCCCTGACAGGGTGGATGAGATTTACTGATTGTAGTTCAGTAGTTTCTCGGTGGGTGATGGGCTTGGCACCGACATGGCTTATCAGGTTATTAGAGGTCTGATATTATCCACCCCCTAGACCCGGTATGCGATGCTCTTAGATGAAGAGACCGGACTGTATGGAGATTGTCACTTACAGGCTCTTCAGGGATACAGATGCGTTTGCTTGTCAACTTTGCATTCGTTCAATATCTGGGTAGCCGTTACGTACAACTAATGCCACTAACGTTTTTGTAGTTAAACCCACTGCTATCGTATTGTTGAGTTTTTAGAGTTCCACACAGAGGGTTTCCCGATTCAGGCGAAATGATGTAGTGTGTGTGTATTTTGATACACACTCAGGTTCGATTAAATACTTGTATTTAGTGTACGTACTTTAATCAGACGTTTTGATAATACTAGCAGGTTTGAAAGATGGCTGAATCATTGTGAGCTAGTATTTTATTTCTCATTATCTCTATTTTGGGTATTTGTATTTTGATACAAATACGGTATTTATTCAAATAAGAGTATTTATACGAATACGGGTATTCGTATCTCGATACGAATATGGGTATTCGTAACTCGATACGAATACGGGTTTATGTATTTGATACATGTTTACCGCCGGAAACCGGGAAGAAAAACGTCTTGCCTGAATCTGGGGGCAGATGCTATTTGGTGCTATCCGTCCACCTCTCTGAAGATGCCAAGTTGATTTATGACACCGTGTATCGAAGGTTTAAACGGATGCGGTCGATGTAGCAGACTTCGTCAGATTCCCCCTGTAGGGTTACTAGGCACTCTCAAGAGATTCCACAAGGCATCAATCATGCCAAATTCTAAAATTTAGGTGTCGAGAAACCCTAATATAGATCGTTAACTAGAGAATAGGCGAAACTTAAGGCTAGCAAACAACTTTACTAACAAGTGAAAGGGATTACAACCTTTGTAGATCCGGTCCTCCACTTCTTTAGTTCCGTGTTGACGTCCCTCCGCTGCGATCATCGGAATCCTGGACTCTAGTGATGGTTTCGTCGGAGAAATAATCGGGCTAGGTCGTTGACTTCGAGGCCGAAGATGATCTACGTCGGGGAGACTCAAACTCAAGCTATTCCTTCACTTGGTCAAAAACTTTGTGAAGAGAACACCCTATACTACATGGCAAGTAGTAGAGGATGAAGAAATAGGAAGTGGGTTCACTTTAGAATTGGATTTCTCACTCTTTTTCTCATGGCACCATTGGAGCTAGCAAGCTTTTGTGGAGCTTGATGATGAAGAAGAAGAAGAAAAGAATCAATAAAATACCAAATAAACAAATGAAACTTATCCTTTTAATTATGGCACCATGGTTGAGTTAAGCCCTCATGCTTAACTCATATAGAGAATTAACCAAAGTATTAGGTTAAAGGTTGGGTTAACTAATATTCTAAACAAATGACAAAAGAGTTGACTTTGTCAATGTTTATCAAGCTTCATGAAGCTTGATAACTTTGACCAAAGTCTCATTTCTTTTGTTATTTGCTAGGAAAATAGTAAACCCTAATTTAACCTTGATTTGGTTTAGTTCTCATACACACAACTTGTATGTATCATCAAGCATGATACAAACTTGTACACTTGCATATATCACATATAAACAATGTGCACATTCAAGTGAGAAAATCAATCTTAAGTGAACCAATACTAGTTAATGTAAAGTAATATATCAAATATATAATTATACATTAAATCATTAAATCAACACTTGATTTAACGATCCGGTCATATTGCATACAACCGACTAATATCAATAGTAACAACTTATCGAATCAACACTTGATCCGATAACCCGGCTATATCGCATACAACTGATTAATGTCACAAATCATGAGAATAGAATACAGTATCACATACTGGTATTATTCTCGGTCCCGCACATATCTCATATGCGCTCCTATTTCGTTTCGCTTGAGCCAGGAAACCCCTGTATAGGACTCTAAAGACTCGTCAATACGCCGGCAGTAGGTGATGATCATATCAAACACCCACAAGCCGCAAGCGGTCTGCTAAACGTAACGTCCACCCGGGTATTGAGCGATTAGAAGATCAACGAGCAAGCCCGCTCACACTCCTGTGAATCCAACCAGTAACACTTACCGTACAGTCCGGTCTGTTCGTCTGATATGTCGCATATCTCGTCTAGGGGTGGTAAACGTCAGACCCCAATAACTCGATAAGTCGTGTCGATATGAGGCTCATAACGGGTCGAGAACTACTGGTAATACTTAACAGTAAATCCCTAAAGCATCCTTGGCCAAGGACTTCCTGTTATAGCCAATCGAGCACAGCGCAACATCAACTCCCTATACCAGGAGAGACGAAACACCTCCTATCGCTCATTGCCTCCATATGACTCGGGACTGTACCCAAAAACCACCGTTTTGCACGCCCACTTGGACGTGGTAAGGTGGAAATCAAAGCACAGTGGGAATCACACAAGACTCTATGACGATCTCGGGTATACAGACTAACCTGTACCAGTGTCACCAGAGAACTGCCATATGACGTAAGGTATAATACCATCTGGGAGTTCTCGGCGAGTCCGTCCAGTGTACCCAGTCTCCACTGAGCACCCGCATATCATCTCTGATGTCAAACACCAATGGATATGGGATCATCCATCGCCCATCTATATGGGTCGAGAAGCTACACGCTAGTCTACTCTGATATATCGATGCCCCGTCTTGATACACCCACGACTAGGGACTTTGAAGGATGTACTTATGGACTACCACGTCCCCACTAGTATGATCCGCATCATAGTCCAGGTAGTCAAGTACACATCCTAAGGGCTTTACCAACATGTAACAGAGAGACAATCAGTGTACACGTTAAGGTAAAGAGTAACCAGATAGCATACTATCATATCGAGCAAGAAAGTCATCCCTATATATGTCCAAGCATCCACTACAATATACATCCTATGTATAGTAATGGCCTCTAGGGCATACATATAACTAACAATCTCCCACTTGCACTAGGGCCATCTGATAGCAGTGGTTGTAGTATCTCATACTCAACCATCCCATAATAGTCTCTCTCTGGGAAAAGGCCTTTGTGAGTGGATCCGCCGTGTTGTCCTCTGAGTCTACTCTCCTAACCTCGATCCCCTGGAGATCAACCATCTCCATGATCAGGTGATACTGCCTAAGAATATGTCTGGATCACTGATGGGACGGGCGTTCCTAGGCATAAGCCACAACTCTATTGTCACATAATGGGAGGAACGATGTTCATCTCATGAACTAATATACACCCAGACTGCCTCTTTGGTAGTATCTTTGGTAGCGATGTATCCAGCCTCTATCGTCTAGTATTCCACGGTATCTAGCTTGGAACTCTTCCAACATACCGTCCCTTTACTGAGGGTAAAGACAATGCCTGTGACTGACATTCAGTCATCCTTATCATTCTGGAACCTTTCCTGTGATTCTCTCTAGGATCTATTGATACCATTTCACTACAACTAGTGAGTATCCTAACATCCAATTAGATCTATCTCATAGATCCAAAATCCAGGATTTAATAGGTATCACTTTGATCCTATATGGAGAATCCTTGTGATAAGCGGAGATTGACCGAGCGTAGCATAGGAAACTACTTCCCTATCAAGAGTATGTCATCCACGTATTCTATGAGGATCACCACCATACTCCCTACTACCTTTTTGTATATACAAGGTTCATCTACCATTTTGATGATGTCAAACTCTTTGACTAACACATCAAAACAGACGTTTCAACTCCGCGATGCCTGCTTTAATCTGTAAAGCAACTTGCACACGTTTCCACTGCTCCCACTGTTTACGAAGACCTCTGGCTGTGTACTTATAGACGTTCTCTTCTAAATGAGTATTTAGAAAAGCAGTCATGACACCCAACCGCCAGATATCATAGTCATGGTATGTAGCCGTGGCAAGTAGGATCTGGATGGACTTAAGCATAGCCATCGGAAAAAGGTTTCATCATAATCCATACCTGGTCAATGATGCAAACTTTTAATAAGTCTAGCTTTGAAAGTCTCAACTTTTCCATGTACACAAAGTAATCTTCTCAAGATATACTTGCTCCTGATGGGGATTTAACCTTTCAGATAAAGCAACCAAAGTCCATACTTTGTTGATGTATAAGGATTCCATCTCAGATCATTAAGCATCCAGCCATTTTTACAGAGTCCCACTCCTGATGGCCAGCTCGAAACTAGTTGGGTCATCATCTCATGATGCAATCCTCGCTCCCACTGTCATAGAGAAACCGAAGTATCTCTCAGGTGGGTGAGGAACCCTACTAGATCGGCGGAGAGGCCGAGGTTCGTTGGTTGCTATTGAATCCTTTGGTTCTACCAAATCAGCAGCTGCAGTTTGTATAGCTGGAAATCTTTCCATTTCTACCTCATGTCCATTTATTTCTTCATAAGAAATTCCCTTTCATAAAGGTGGCATGTTGAGAAACAAAACATTTTTGTTCCTCGGTTAGGTAGAAGATATTCCCTTGCGAATGCTTAGGATATCCAACAAACTTCTACAGAACTGATTTTGCCTCGAGCTTGTCCAGATTATGCTTTTAGACATAGCCCGGACAACCCCAAATCTTAACCAACTTAAGATATGGGCTCTTCCCTTTCCATATCACATATGAAGTGGTGGCAACTGATTTGATTCGAACCCTAATTCAATAGGTATGCAGCTTCTCAAGTGCACAACCCTTAAAAGGAAACAGGTAACTCAGCAGTACTCATCATAGAGCGCACTATATCATATAGGGTGTGATTGCTCCGTCCCGATACACCGACGTGCTGTGGTGTATACGGAGGAGTAATGCTGAGAGAGAATCTCATTCTCCTTTAGAATAGTCCAGGATTTTCATGCTCAAGTATTCTTCTCCCTGATCACATCAAAGGACATAATACTTATACCCGTTGTTGGTTCTGTACTTCTAACTTATATTCTGTGAATATCTCAAAAGCTTCGGACTTGTATTTTAACAGGAACATATGTCTGAATCTTGAGAGATTATCAGAGAATTTAATGAAATACAAAGAACCGGTCTTGGCATTTGTAGACAGGGGACCTTCATACATCAATATGTATCATCCCAAGAGTTCACTAACTCTTTCTCTGTTTCCAATAAACAGAGCTATGGTCATCTTATCTCTGTGACATGACTGGCAAGTTTCACAAGATGTAAATTCAAACTAATTTAAATATGCATCTTAATGTAACTTCAGCTAGTCGGGTCGCATTGATATGACCTAGTCTACAATGCCTCAAGAAGGATTCGTTCATTTCTGAACTCTTCCTCTTGTGTGTATTCTGTATACTAAGAACTGTAGTTTGATTTAGAACATTAATGCTTTTAGATAACGTGCCTGAACCAATCAACTCTTGATATAGGAAATGTTCAAAACATTATCAGACAATACAAAATTATGTCCTTTCTTTACTAATAAAGAGACTGATATGATTTTGTATATCAGGTTCGGTATCTAATGACATTTGTTCAGAATCAATGTATTCGGGTAATACAGGGTGACAGTGACCAACAGACCTGGCTGCAACACTTGCACCGTTTTCTGTCTCATGAAACTTATCACCCGTTCTCAGTTCTCTACCTTTCTGTAGCCCATGTAATATATTACATATCTGGGATCCTGCTCCGGTATCAGATACCCAGGATGCAGAGGATACTGAGAAACAATTTTGTGTAATGAACACACCCGAAGATGATGCATCGGTATGCACTTTCTTCGTTTGGGCGGCACGGGAATTCTGGTAATCCCCAATTTCCTGCTCTGTCTTATAACAATTATAAGTTGGAGCGGGACCAACGTTCCCCAGCTCAGTATAACAAGTGGGTTCGGTCAATATATCCGTTTTATTATCTTGATTAAGGCGTGACATGGTCACTACTTGGAGAGAGAGAGAAGAAAACACTCTGCATGCGCTCTTGCAAGATCAGATTGGTTATTATTTTATCTAATCAGGATGGCTCCCACTGTTTTAATCAAATCTTCCTTCAAACCCTAAAAGGAAAGACTAGCCGGGATTAATTACACGCTACAAGTTCGCCAATCTTTCAGCCAGGCCAGTGTCGGTACTTTGAGGGAGGTCCCCCGTGCTTTCGCACGAACCTAATTAAAGTAAACCTCGTTTTCCCAGAGGCGTAACCTTGTTGACACCTTTCTAGACACCTACTCGATTGGCTAATTGTAATGTGTAAAACTCTCCCAGGAGTAACAATTACCCACAGTGGGTATCGGGATCCAACTATCTCATAGAAGGTATGCAATCTCATTGCAAATTTCAACACTTGAAATTCCCGATAATTTTGCCCCGAACGATCTATGACCTTGACAAGGTCAACAAACCATAGACCGTAAGTCAAGTTCAACCCGTCATTTCTTGATTGAATTAAACCCATCCGCACGACCCTTGACAAGGTCAACAAGGCCGTACGACTACCCTAATCCAATCTGCATCATATGCATAAATAGATAAATACTGGTCAGCTACCGCACACTGTGCCTTGACAAGTTCAACAAACGCAGCACGAATACTAAGCAGGACTTATCTGAAATGACGGAGGGCTACGACAGGTTTTTCTGAAAACCTATTGCGTAATGAACTTGATATCGTTGTAGAATCAAATGATTTTAAAATGGAGTGTTTTTGAGGCTTTTACTAGTTTCGCTAAAGAGGTCACTCCCGGTGAAGGGATCGTCGGCTCTTTCCTCGTCGAATGAGGTGCAGGATATATCATATATATCACTGTGCAAAGCAAGAACTAGAAAAGCAATCAAAATACAAACCGAGGGGTGTAGCTTCTGCCAGTCATTGCTAAAGGGGTCACTCCCGGTGAAGGGATCTCGGCCCTTTCCTTATCGAATAAGGTGCAGGATGTTCTACAAGGAACACCGCGATGCAAAGCAAGAACTGTAGCTACCTGTTTTTGAAAATTCGATTCCACAACATCTTTTAGGTTTCTTTTATTTCATTAATCATATTAATGAAGTCCCATCATTTAAATCACCTAAACATCACAGATAAATACGACGTACACTTATGCCATCCGCATTCTTCTCGATGTCCCTTCGTGCACCGTTAGGTTGGGTAACTAACGACAGAGCGGGGCAGGACTAGCGCGGGTGTAAAACATAAGTAACGTCTATATAATATATCATATATACTATATACAGTATCTATCTCAATATATCAAATGATCACATCACAGATATCGCAGCAGAAGAAACATATGAAATATTGGATATACTAGGACGTCCGTGTTTTCAATACGAGCTAGTATAAAACACGGATTCCACGGTCGCGATGAATAGCCAAACCCACACCCCTAGACCCCTACGAGAGCGGCAAGCAACCCTACCAATTCTAGGGTTAGGAGACCCGGATTCGACTCCTCGAGATGGTCTCCCACTGGACCCTAGAACCCGGTTACTTGTGCTCCCCTCCTTGGGTCTATCCTAATGCGGAAAAGTAAATAATATACAATGGTGACATCTTCCGCAACCTGGAAGTGCCCCAATTAAAAGAATATTATATACAAGTTTTTACATGAATGAAAATGAAAAACCCTCATCTCATATAAAAAAACCCGGCTATTCAAACACGACGATCCAATATAACATATCCAGCAACACATAACATCACATGTCATCAACGTAAGTAAATATGCGCATCCCAATTGTCGTTGAAATATAGCAACGAAACCGGCGATATCACATATTACACTTACGGTCGCAGAAAAGAAAGTGTAAAACTACAACAGTTGGAATCCGCAACCTCCTTAGACATCACATTCCTAAACAAATGAATTCCTTAGACATTGCATGCCTAACAATTATAAACCCCGCATTTTAGTCTTAATATCGAAAACACTTTTCAATATCTAGTCGGGCAATTCAACAAGATTCCCGATAAACTGATCGAATGCTCGTCGCAAACTTTAGTAGACGGCCGCATCCCCGGCCGCCGTCGATGAAGTGCACTAAGGCGGAACACCATTGCCGCGAGCACCCGAACGGATGCTTTTGGCGACGGGGTTCTCCTACAGTCACTTGGTTGGGGCTATGGGGCATGGCTGTCTATTAAGTTTACCCGGCGAGTATCCGCGTACGCTACGTGATTGCGACGGACTTTTGATCGCATCAAAATTCCGTGGCAACCGATCATTCGAGACTAAACTGCTACGTTTATAACATTTAAAACAGTTATCTCATAACTTCTTGTGGATTCCAAATATTGTATCACATTCCAGATAAATAGACAATGTTAAACTTTCCGATCGGATGATCAAATACCCAAGTTTTCCCGAATGGTTCTCAACACTTGAGGGGAGTTTAAAAACATCCATCACATGCCACAGTACCAATGGTCCAGCCGTAGAAGGGTCAAGCCAACGCCTCACATGTGGCACGCCGTACTGCCCCAAATCCTAAGGTTCAAAGGGCAGTTCAAGACGGTCACATAATCGAGTTAAGGTTTGTTGTCTTCTAGAGGGTCCATTGCGTAACTTGCACGATCTAGACGTTCTCAAACAAACGGAAAAATCCAACACTTGGAAATTTTCCGGGTCGGGGAAAAAGTGAGTTATTGATATCGGATCGAACTTTTTAATATTTTCTAAATATCCGGAAAACATTACGAAATTAAATATTTCGAACGAATCATCGAATACAAAATAAACCCCAAAAATACTCAACACTTGAGTCACTGTTAAAAATACCCAGAAAATAGAAACAACAGAGACAAGTATTACTGTGCAAAAAACCGTCACTAATACCCTTACATTGCCGCGGAACCGCCGCTAAAAGTGGCTTGTTGCCGCGGCCATGTGGAGGTATTGGGTGACCGTTTTTCATGGTAATTCTAATGAAACCCTGCTGAATTTTTTAGGCATTTTTAATTGAGAAAAATCCCAGATTTCAAAAATTTTCCAGAGAGGGGGTTAACTTTGACACGTCGGGGTTCGATCGGAGTTTTAACATCGTAAACACTTCGCCTAATACTCTAACTAGGCTCTGATACCACTGTAGGGTTACTGGGCACTCTCAAGAGGTTCCACAAGGCATCGACCATACCAAATTCTAAAATTTAGATGCCGAGAAAGCCTAATATAGATCGTTAACTAGAGGATAGGCGAAACTTAAGGCTAGCAAACAACTTTACTAACAAGTGAAAGGGATTACAACCTTTGTAGATCCGGTCCTCCACTTCTTTAGCTCCGTGTTGATGTCCCTCCGCTGCGATCATCGGAATCCTGGACTCTAGTGATGGTTTCGTCGGAGAAATGATCGGGCTAGGTCGTTGACTTCGAGGCCGAAGATGATCTATGTCGGGGAGACTCAAACTCAAGCTATTCCTTCACTTGGTCAAAAACTTTGTGAAGAGAACACCCTATACTACACGGCAAGTAGTAGGGGATGAGGAAATAGGAAGTGGGTTCACTTTAGAATTTGATTTCTCACTCTTTTTCTCATGGCACCATTGGAGCTAGCAAGCTTTTGTGGAGCTTGATGATGAAGAAGAAGAAGAAAAGAATCAATAGAATACCAAATAAACAAATGAAACTTATCCTTTTAATTATGGCACCATGGTTGAGTTAAGCCCTCATGCTTAACTCATGTAGAGAATTAACCAAAGTATTAGGTTAAAGGTTGGGTTAACTAATATCCTAAACAAATGACAAAAGAGTTGACTTTGTCAATGTTTATCAAGCTTCATGAAGCTTGATAACTTTGACCAAAGTCTCATTTCTTTTGTTATTTGCTAGGAAAATAGTAAACCCTAATTTAACCTTGATTTGGTTTAATTCTCATACACATAACTTGTATGTATCATCAAGCATGATACAAACTTGTACACTTGCATATATCACATATAAACAATGTGCACATTCAAGTGAGAAAATCAATCTTAAGTGAACCAATACTAGTTAATGTAAAGTAATATATCAAATATATAATTATACATTAAATCATTAAATCAACACTTGATTTAACGATCCGGTCATATTGCATACAACCGACTAATATCAATAGTAACAACTTATCGAATCAACACTTGATCCGATAGCCCGGCTATATCGCATACAACCGATTAATGTCACAAATTGCGAGAATAGAATACAGTATCACATACTGGTATTATTCTCGGTCCCGCACATATCTCATATGCGCTCCTATTTCGTTTCGCTTGAGCCAGGAAACCCCTGTGTAGGACTCTAAAGACTCGTCAATACGCCGGCAGTAGGTGATGATCATATCAAACACCCACAAGCCGAAAGCGGTCTGCTAAACGTAACGGCCACCCGGGTATTGAGCGAGCAGAAGATCAACGAGCAAGCACGCTCACACTCCTGTGAATCCAACCAGTAACACTTACCGTACAGTCCGGTTTGTTCGTCTGATATGTCGCATATCTCGTCTAGGTGTGGTAAACGTCAGACCCCAATAACTCGATAAGTCGTGTCGATATGAGGCTTATAACGGGTCGAGAACTACTGGTAACACTTACCAGTAAATCCCTAAAGCAGCCTTGGCCAAGGACTTCCTGTTATAGCCAATCGAGCACAGCGCAACATCAACTCCCTATACCGGGAGAGACGAAACCCTCCTATCGCTCATTGCCTCCATGTGACTCGGGACTGTACCCAAAAACCACCGTTTTGCACGCCCTCTTGGACGTGGTAAGGTGGAAATCAAAGCACAGTGGGAATCATACAAGACTCTATGACGATCTCGGGTATACAGACTAACCTGTACCAGTGTCACCAGAGAACTGCCATCTGATGTAAGGTATAATACCATCTGGGAGTTCTCGGCGAGTCCGTCCAGTGTACCCAGTCTCCACTGAGCACCCGTATATCATCTCTGATGTCAAACACCAATGGATATGGGATCATCCATCGCCCATCTATATGGGTCGAGAAGCTACACGCTAGTCTACTCTGGTATATCGATGCCCCATCTCGATACACCCACGACTAGGGACTTTGAAGGATGTACTTATGGACTACCACGTCCCCACTAGTATGATCCGCATCATAGTCCAGGTAGTCAAGTACACAATCTAAGGGCTTTACCAACATGTAACAGAGAGACAATCAGTGTACACATTGAGGTAAAGAGTAACCAGATAGCATACTATCATATCGAGCAAGAAAGTCATCCCTATATATGTCCAAGCATCCACTACAATATACATCCTATGTATAGTAATGCCCTCTATGGAATACATATAACTAACACCCCCTCGTTTGAGGGGTTTTTGATTGTTGGGACGCTCTTCCCTACAGGCGCAAGCCCCTGCAGTTAATTACGCTACCGCATCGCGGTAACAACTTTCTTCTTCTCCAGATGGTCACTTCGGGTCATGGGTTTTTGTTTTATTTGTGGTTGCCCATGGATTGTATACGGAGACTAATGTATGTTGTCACCCGTAGGGCGTGGATTAGTCCAAATCCGTATCTTCTTAGATTTGGGTTTGGGGTTTGGGTTTAAGGATACGTTAGCCTCATTTGAGACTAAGATCAACTTAAACGTTAGTTAATGATACATTAGTCTAATGTTTAGACTAAGATCATCTTAACGGGATTATTTAGATCCAACAAAAGAGCAATTGAGCTCTATTGTTTAGTTTAGGGACATTGCGGCCGATTTCCAGTTTAAGGACATGGTGGTCCATTGTTAGTTTAAGGACATTGCGGTCCAGGTTAAGGACATCGTAGTCCATGAGTTTAAGGACCCCACAGTCCGTAGTTTAAAGACATCGTAGTCTATGAGTTTAAGGACCCCACAGTCCGTAGTTTAAAGACATCGTAGTCTATGAGTTTAAGGACCCTACAGTCCGTGGTTTAAAGACATCGTAGTCTATAAAGTTTAAGGACATCGTAGTCCATGAGTTTAAGGACCCCACAGTCCGTGAGATGTGTGGTTGTCGGGACCCGTCAGCTCACTGAAGACGTTGAAGAATTACAACGACAGATATCAGAGGAGTAAAGAGATGTACCCTTGAACCGGTGTGACTTGGTTGAAAGATCAGTAGTCCAGTTTGGGACTAAGATCTGTTGAAATATTCATGAGCAGATGTGCTCAATTAAATATGAGTTGAGAACTTATGGCCAGAATTGGGCTAAGTCTAATAATATTAAAATGTTTAACATTTTATTGTTCTGGCTGTTGAGCCTTTATTTGGGCCTAGCCCTTTTAATAATGCTGAGTATTAGATCCTGACATTTTTTGTCTTGTACTGAATGCATAACATTAATCAGAACAATGTGTGTTCTGACAGCGCGCTATATGGCGCGCCAGGCGTTTTGCGCCAATTAAAGAGCGCATTGCGCTTTCGCCAGGTAGCGCGCACACGAAGATGACACGTGTCGCGCTTAGCGCTAAGCGCTAGTTTTATTAGCGCATTGCGCTTTCTATTTATGAGCGCTTTGCGCTGATTTAATGGCGCATCAGTGAGTGACACGTGGCGCGCTTGGCGCTGAGTGCCAGTTCATGGGCGCAGTGCGCTATTTCAGAAACGCAAAGCGCAAGCTGTGTCTCTGGTTGATATGTGGCATGTTTTGGCGCTGAACGCCAGTCCAAGGAGCGCAAAAGCGCAGTTCATGAGTGCAATGCACTTTTCAATAGCGCAAAGCGCATTTGATCAATATTTATGATCAGAGAACAAGTTTATGTTCTCCCTTTAAAGGAGGCTTTGCCTCAAGGTTCAAGAACAGAAGTTCTTATTTATAAAAATGGCGCTGCCTTTGTAGATCAAGGATCAGTGAATGAAGTAAATACTTCTTTTATTTTTATGATTAGATCTTTTGATCTTTTTCTTTCTATCGAAGACCTTGGTCTTTTGTAGATCTATGATCCTTTAAGAAAATAGTTCTCCTTTTTTAATGAGATGATTTCATCTCTGTTGTTCAAGAATTAATTCTTTACCTTGAAAAAATGATCTTCTTTTTCTAAGAGCTTACTCTTCTTTCTCTTTGAGTTTTTTCCTCAAAGTTTGCAGGGGGATTTTTCTATATGAGACTTGAAGTCTTGGGGCCTTTATATAGGGCCAATTGATTTGTTAAATCAGTTTTAAGAGATCTTTCTCTAATTGATTTGGTAATATTTCCCACCGTTGGATCTTTGATCCTAGGGCTTCTGCTTTGCAGAAGATAATCTTCTTGTTTTTTAATAAAATTGGAAAGATTTTTCCATAACAGAATTTTAATTCTGATTAATTAATAATTTATTATTATTAGAGCTTTTGATCTAACGGTGGGGAATTTTTAATTCCAGCGCTGGCGCACCTTGCGCTAGCGCACCTACGTTCGTCACGTGGCGCGCAGCGCAACCGCGCTAGCGCACCCGTGTTTGACACGTGGCGCGCAGCGCAGAGCGCAGCACAACCGCGCTAGCGCACCCGTGTTTGACACATGGCGCGCAGCGCAGAGCGCTGGATCTGAAGCGTTGCTTCAACTTTTTGAGTTTTGAATTTTAAAATAGAGTTTTGCTCTGATTGGGGGTGCGCTGCCTAGGGCGTAGCGCACCTGGCGCTAGCGCATCCGTGTTTGACACGTGGCGCGCAGCGCACCCAGCGCTGGATCGGAAGCGTTGCTTCAATTTTTAAATTTTGAATTTTAAAATAGAGCTTTGCTCTGATTGGGGGGAACAAATGCCCCCCCACCGTTGCGCTCACATGGCGCACACGTGAGTGCAGCGGTGGCAGCATCTGAGCCCTTGGATCAACTCAGAAATTGAAGAGGCGGTTCAATGCCTATAAATAGGACCTTTGCTCCCTTAGATGATTATCATCTTCTTTCTTGAGAATTTTTATTCAGAGCCTTGCTCTTAAGTTTAAGAACTTTTCAAGAGTCAGAACTCTACCAAAACTTAGGTAAAGTTTAAAATTTTAATAAATTATGGTTTTTACCCATTAACAGAGCCTTGCTCTTCATAGATCTTTAATTTAAAGAAAACCCTTTTAGGGTTTCATTAATAGAGCCTTGCTCTCATGAACCCATAGATCTGAACAGATCTTTTCTTGGGGTCTCTTAGCCCATGAACAGAGCTCTGCTCTTTGATGATATGTAGATCTCTTGATCTTTGATGAAGAACTCTTAAGAGTTTTTCATGGATCTTGAAGATCCCAGAATTTTTAATTCACACAAATTAATTTTAATTAATCCTTGATGGATTTTTCCATCATCATTACAGAGCTAGGCTCTTTAAGGAATTTTATTCCTTCATGATCAGAGTTTGACAAATGTCACTCTGTCATAGAGCATTGCTCTCAAAAGGAGATTTTCTCCTTTTCCCGAGGGATTTCTTATTTAATGAGAATTATCTTGAGGATTTCCTCATTAATTAACAATCTCATCCAATGATGATGCCGTTTTATTAATTGATGCATTGTCATCTAGATTTTGTGGGTCCCCCTTTGGTCCCCTTTCCACTGCTTTGCAGTGTGGTACAAATTTTAAAGTACCGAGTGTCAGATTAAATTAAAGCACTGACAGTTGACTTCTGTCCCTCCTTTTTGCAGGCAATATGTCTTTCGATGCTTCGTTTCCGTTCGTTCGTTCAGAGGGAGGATTTCCTAGAGCACCTGTAGACCGGGAGGTCCTAGCTTTGATCAGAGACCATGATCCGGAACATAAGAATCTTCACCTCTGGGGGTCATGGTACAATCAGATTATTAGGGGTCGACAAAGCTTTTCGTGCGCGGTACCCTCGGAGCCCATCATGACGATCCATTACGCCAACTCACCCCCGGTGAACTACGCCGTAGAGATGGTTAATTGGATTTCGGAAGGCCTTCTTCAGCCCGCTATAGCTTCGATTCCCGTTCAGCCTCCCATGGTTTTAGATACCTTGGGACGCCGTATTTGTCAAGGCGAGGCGCGGCCGTGGGGGCAACCATATAATATAGGTCTGCTTCCTCGTCATCCGACTGGTTATTTGCAATGGGCCCGCTACATTCTGTCAGCGAAGAAGTCGCAGTTGTTGAGGCTTGGGTTATATACTGCCGTTTATGCTTCTTTCTTCCAGTATCCTACTCTTCGCACCTGGTGGGTTAAGGCATTTCTGGAGCAGTGGAACATTCCTACCCACACCTTCCTTTCGCTGGACCGAGAAGTATCAATCTCCTTAGAGGAATCTGCAGAAGTTTCTGGCTTACCGGTCATAGGGGAGCATTATGAGGAGCCGCTTCCCATGGACGAATATGTTTTTGGTGCCAAGCCGGTGATGGTGGGCCTTACTCCGGTGAATGCTGTTTAACACCATTTTCCTAGCTTGATCAAAGTGTTGAATATTTACGAGGGCTTTTTTCTCGAATCTGGGAGTTGCAGGGTTAGTTTCGAGGATTTCATCGCTCGCTTCCTTCACCCAAAAGTCTTCTCGAAGGAGGCCGTTAAATTCGCCACTCTTGACGACCCTTTCGGCTTAGGTTTGGACAACCTGCCAACGACAGAGGTAGATCAGAAGAGTTTCTTCCTTCCCAACTCTCCAGTTGTTCCTTTTGCGGAGATTGCAGTCCCTGGGATGGATGAGGAAGCATTCTTTTGGGATTTCTTGGGCTATGGTTGAGCTGGTTCGCGCTCCTGATGTACCTTCACCGTATGAGGCCATCTGTCTTTTATCCGGCTTACCGAATGACTATTGGGGTGAAAGTTGCCGTCGGGGTCGCCGACTTAGCCCATCTATATTAAGGCCTTAGTCAAGCGGCGGATACTACCGAACCCAGAGTACAGCATGTGGACTTCTCGATGCATTATTTCATGTCATGGCTCGAGCTACATGCACTTGGCGTTTTTGGTATTTACAAAAAGCCTTCATTTTATGACCGGTGCAGCTTCCCCCGTATTATGCAATTAGTCGGTGCATCGATTGTAAATCCATCGCCGTGGGATGCTAGAGGTTTGCTCCTTCGTCCCCGCACGGTTGGAGACGGGATGACCTTTACCGACAAGGTTGTAACCATCGGAAAAGAGTCCGCCACAACGGTGCGGCCATTGCAGGATATCTTTAAAGACGGAGCCACAGTTTTGAAAGCTCGGGAGACCCTTCATTTATATTCTATCAGACCGGGCTTCTTAGTGTTTAGGCAAAATGATGCGGCACTTTTCATGAGATACAATCCGCATCGTTTTGTCCAACAATTGAGCTATAATCAAGGAGTGCCGCTGGAGGCTTTCTTGCTAGAACCCACTGCCACTGAAGAGGGGATGCGGAATGCGCTGCATCACTTCATGCGCTTGAATACGGGCTCTCACTTCTTTATCAGCGAGCCGAGTTGCGTTCCGAGGATCCTTAATGTGTATACGGCATGGTACCAGCATTCGATGGGCGCCGTTATTAAGGAAGAAAGGCGGCTGCTGCTTGATCGCAAAAGTGCGCCTCCTGCCAGTGATCGTAATGTCCCTTTGAAGCGGCAGACCACTGTCCCCCTTTCGCTAAGAGAAGTCGCTGCAGTCGTGCCTCCACGTGTGCTAAGCCCTACGCGCGGGTTGCCTCGTGCTCCTGTGGAGACGGTGGATGTGCCATCAGTGCCCTACGCCCCCGCGGAGACGATAACTGTAGCTTCCCCTGAATCTGGCGTGGTCTCAGATATCGGGACTCGTTGCCCCAAGTTGCCCACCAAGCGTAAGCTCATGCTTGCTGCGACTGGAGTTCGTGCGCAGAAGAGAAAGAAGAAGTCAGTCCTCTCCCTAGATGCTGTACTCGGCCTGGAGCCTCAGGCTCCTTATAATGAGGGCCTGAGCGAATATGGGACCAACGAAGGTCTCTTCATAGTGCCGGAAGATACTGATCTCACGGCCGCTATTGCAGCTTCTGTGCGATCCGCAAGCCACCAAGCGGAGATGGCCACCCTCGTGCAATCAAGTAAACATCAGTCGTACCTTGTTATTGCACTATATATTTATTTTTATTACCATTTCTTGACTGACACTTTTCTTTTTGTAACAGGCTTTACCACTGAAGAGGCTCTGGCGGCTTCCCTCAAGACCTTCGAGGTGGAGGAGAGGAATCGTGCTTTGTTGGGCATTGGTATGTCTCGGGTTATTGCATCTTCATTCTCCTTTTTATAGACAATCTGACCCTTTCTTTATCTTATCGCAGGGACCACAATGCCGATCCCGCAAGCTGATGCGGAGATTCTTCCCGGGCCAGCCACCGAAGCCCCGACCCCTTCGACATTGCCGAAAGAGGCCCTACTCAAACGACCGATGACGGAAGCCTTGACGGATCTAGAGGTAACCCCTGGTGTGGATGATGACGTCCTGTTGGTGGAGGCATCTGGAAGGTCCGCTTTGACTGCCCGGGTGGAAAGGAAGCGCCGAGTGCGCGCGGCAAGGGAGCGTAGTGCTGCCTTAGCCGTGGGCGCGGGCTCGAGCACCTCTACCCCTGCCCTTACTCCCTGAGAGGAGTCCCTGACTGCCTTGTCTACTGCCTATAGATGAGCAGCACGTGCGGCTCGGGAAGCGGTCGGAAGACCAACCCAAGATAATGTGACACGGGGTTTCGTTGTCAAAGTTTTAAGTATCAATTCTCATATATCTTATCTTGCAGGGCCGAGTCCTACCGACGAAGTAGCGGCGACCGCTGGGCCTGGGGCAGCGGTAGAGGAGGTAGCCGTGATTGCCGAACCCGAGGCGGCGGTAGGCGAGGTGGCTGCGATCGCTGAGCTTGAGGTAGCGGCGGATAAGACAGTCACGATTGCCGAGCCTAAGATGGCGGTAGGTGAGATGACCACCACCGCCGAGCCTGAGGTGGCGATGGACGAGATATCTACAATTGCTGAGCCCGAGGTGGCTGCTCCCTCTCAAGAATCGGGCACCGCTCCAATCATCGCTCTTTCCGTCTGCGGCTCTTTGCCATATCCTGGCGTCGCAAGCGTTAGTACGGCTCTCCTAGAGTCAGGGGATGAGGCGATGGGAGGTGAGACCATCCCGATGGAAGAGGATGAAGCAGTTGCTGTATCAAGTGACGCCCTTGTCGCGGTTCCGACTGGCGACTCACCAGGTAGATTTTTGGGTCTTTTATTTTCTTTTTTCTGCAATCCTTTTCAATCTTTCCTGATAGTATTTGTCTTGTTTCTAATGCAGGTGTGGTGAGTGCTGAGGTCGCGCTACCCGAGGCAACGCCACCAGTTACTGTTTTGACAGTGACTTCCCCTCTACCTTCTCTCGCAACGTCTCAGATGTTGGAAGGTACGAATTTGTGACCCATCAGTCTTACTTCTAGGCTGTATAGTTTATATATTGACATTGCATTACTGCGTCTTTGCAGGAGTCCTTTTTGACCACCTGTATCAGGTGCTGCACCCTCACTTCTCCTTCCTGTCAGAGATTGGTCCGCCTGGCGGTGTCAGTGAGTATCTTTTCTAAATGATGTATTTTCTTTAACGGGCAGTCACATTATTGCTAATCCCTCTTTGTATTGCTTATAGCCTTACAGATCGAAGGCGGAGACGAGGCTATCGTTGCGCCGCCAGTACTCCCAGCTTTGCCCCTTGTTGCGGCTGGTATAGTAGGCTCTGTTTTTGTATATCTTCTTTATTTCCTGAACCGACATATGATTATGATTCATTTTGCAGCGATCACATCGACTCCAGCCCCATTCGAGTCTCACATTATTATGCCGGCAAGGCCCTTTTCCAGACGTCCGTCCTCGAAAGGCGCCGCGAATAGTCTGCGCATGCTGAGCGACTATATTGAGGAGCTTGACGTGGAGACTCCCACATCTGCTGTGGATTTTGCCGCAGAGATTAACCCCATGCTGGCGACGCTTGTGAACTTTCACGGCGAGGGCGTCGTTGAGTCCTGGGTTAATTGCTGCAGGGAAATCGAGGCTTGCCTACATGAGCTTGAGCTTAGGCGTCCTACACCTGAGATTCTGGCTGCGAGCACTCAACGGGCTGCGTGGATCGAGCAGAGCACTGCTTACTTCCGCCATCTTGAACAGGAAGTGGCTTTAAAGCAGAAGGAATGTAAAGAAACATCAAGCGAATCTGCTCGACTGCATGCTCAGGTTGATGCGAATGCTGCCCAGTTGAAAGTTATCTTCGAAGGCCTTCTGCGATGCATTTCTGATGGGTTAACATTGAGGCAGAAGCTCGACGTCATCGAGCGGGATGAACAAGATAGTGAAGCAGCTTAGCGGGCCGCCGAGGAACAACTTTTGTCTTACTTGCAGCAGCGAGCCCAGGTTGAAGCAGAGTTGGCCGCGGCAGCTGATCAAAAAGAGGGGCTGAGGGAAGTGCGCGAACGGCTGATTGGATTATTGAAAGGGCTTCCCTCTCAATAATTTTTTTTATACCATTTGTAATTTTGAATAAAATGTATTTGTTCTTTTATTCTTTCATATGATGTATTTTGTACCCAATTGAATTCATGAATAAAAGATACACATTTTTTTTTGCAATGTCATGTGTCATCTCTCTGCTTCTTTTTTCTTTTGTTATCAGCATGTCACCTTAGCAAACATGGTCGGCAGATGATAGAGTGAGCATCTTGTCTTGGCTTCTTCGAGGGGTAGTGATGGCTTAGGAAATAGGGTTAGGATCTGTCACCTAAGACTTTTCAATTTTATGAGCCGTGAGGGTCTCATAAAAATTTTCTCCCTACGAGTCGTAAGGATCTCGTAGGTGTATTTTCTCCTTAGGAATCGTGAGGATTCCTAAGTGCGTTTTCCCTTATAAGTCGTAAGGATCTTATAAGAGAGTTTTTCTTCCTTACGAGTCGAGAGGACCCGCAAGTGTTTAGTGGGATGGACATGTAGATGAAGTATTTCCGAAATGGGGTCATATGGATGACGTATTTCCGTGACGGGGTCATATGGATGACGTATTTCCGAGCGGGGTCATATGGATGACGTATTTCCGAGCGGGGTCATGCTGATGACGTATTTTCGAGCGGGGTCATGTGGATGACGTATTTCCGAACGGGGTCATGCTGATGACGTATTTCCGAGCGGGGTCATGTGGATGACGTATTTCCGAACGGGGTCATGCTGATGACGTATTTCCGAGTGGGGTCATGCTGATGACGTATTTCCAAGCGGGGTCATGTGGATGACGTATTTCCGAGCGGGGTCATGCTGATGACGTATTTCCGAGCGGGGTCATGTGGATGGCGTATTTCCGAGCGGGGTTATGCTGATGACGTATTTCCGAGCGGGGTGATGTGGATGACGTATTTTCGAGCGGGGTCATGCTAATGACGTATTTCCGGACGGGATCATGCTGATGACGTATTTCCGAGCGGGGTCATGCTGATGACATATTTCCGAGCGGGGTCATGTGGATGACGTATTTCCGAGCGGGGTCATGCTGATGACGTATTTCCGAGCGGGGTCATGCTGATGACGTATTTCCGAGCGGGGTCATGTGGATGACGTATTTCCGAACGGGGTCATGCTGATGATGTATTTCTGAGCGGGGTCATGTAGATGACGTATTTCCGAGCGGGGTCATGCTTATGACGTATTTCCGAGCGGGGTCATGTGGATGATGTATTTCCTGACGGGGTTATGTGGATGACGTATTTCCACAGCGGGGTCATGTGGATGACGTATTTCCGAGCGGGGTCATGCTGATGACCTATTTCCGAGCAGGGTCATGTGGATGACGTATTTCCGAGCGGGGTCATGCCGATGACGTATTTCCGAGCGGGGTCATGCTGATGACGTATTTCCGAGCGGGGTCATGTGGATGACGTATTTCCGAGCGGGGTCATGCTGATGACGTATTTCCGAGCGGGGTCATGTGGATGACGTATTTCCGAACGGGGTTATGCGGATGACGTATTTCCGAGCGGGGTCATGGGGATGACGTATTTCCGAGCGGGGTCATATGCTGATAACGTATTTCCGAGCGGGGTCATGTGGATGACGTATTTCCGGATGGGGTCATGTGGATGACGTATTTCTGCGACGGGGTCATGTGGATGACGTATTTCCGAGTGGCGTCATGCTGATGACGTATTTCCGAGCGGGGTCATATGGATGACGTATTTCCGAGCGGGGTCATGCGGATGACGTATTTCCGAGCGGGGTCATGCGGATGACGTATTTCCGAATGGGGTCATGCTGATGACGTATTTCCGAGCGGGGTCATGCTGATGACGTATTTCCGAGCGGGGTCATGTGGATGACGTATTTCCGAACGGGATCATATTAATGACGTAGCGTCTGTTGTAATGAGACGAATATCGGAGTGGTCTCCAGGTTGCCTGTGAGCCGTTGAGATATGGCTTCTTCTTCTGATGGAGCCTGAGAGGGAAGACGCGATTCTTTCTTTGTTTGTGCCCCTGGATTGTGTACAGGGATTGGTGTAATATCACCTGTAGGGCATAAATTTTATATGTTTTTTTATTTCCGTGATGCTCTATCATTTCAGCTTTTATATCGCGAAGTTCGCGATTGCCCAATCGTTTCGGCTATTTTTCGCGGTGCCCAATCATTTCGGCTATTTATTTTATTTTTAATCACTGCTTTTTGTTACGAGTTGCCCAATCATTTCGGCTATTTTGCATGCATACATTCTTACTTGCTGATTTTGTTGCAAGTTGCCCCATCATTTCGGCTATTTCGTATGCATGTGTGGTTCGCTAGCTTCTCGCTGCATGCCTGGAATTAGACACCGATTTCGGCATCAGCACTGCTACAACTGGGATATTTCCAGGAGCGAATCATCATTTGCCTCTGTTGATGTCGAACAAAGGTGGCTTAGTAGACAGGGTTAGGATCCTGTCGACCATGGCTTTGACTTCATGAGCCGTAAGGGTCTCATAAAGGTATTTCTCCGTGCGAGTCGTGAGGATCTCGTAGGTGTGTTTTCTCCTTAGGAATCGTGAGGACTCCTAAGTGTATGGTCTCTTATAAGTCGGAAGGATCTTACAAGAGTGTTTTCTCCTTATAAGTCGAGAGGACTTATAAGGGCTGTTCACTGGGTAGACATATCCCTAGTCACGGATGGGACTCTGTTAGGGAAATGTTTATTTGCGCTCGTAGATTGTATACAAGGGTCAGCATTGAGCCGCTTGTAGGGCAGTATTGGAGGTTGTGGTGGCCGCTTAAGAACAGGTTCAGATCCTTGTAGTTTAAGACTTTGGAATCTTATGAGCCGTGAGGGTCTCATAAGAGGGTTCTCCTTACGAGTCGTGAGGATCTCGCAAGTGTAATTTCTTCCTAGGGATCGTGGGGATCCCTAAGTGTGTTGCTCCCTTGTGAGTCGTAAGGATCTCACGTAGGTGGTTTCTCCTTACAAAGTCGAGAGGACCTTGCAAGTGTCTTTTAACGAGTTTGCGCCCTTTCGAGTTTTCACAAAACTCGCTGGTAGCCCTGCTGTTTTTACTCACGGAGCCCTTTCGGGTTTTCATCCGTGCCCATTTTGCTTATGGACATACCATTTTCTTCTTTTTTTTTATTCTAACGAGGTTGCGCCCTTTCGGGTTTTCACAAAACTCGCCGGTAGCCCTGCTGTTTTTACTCACGGAGCCCTTTTGGGTTTTCATCCGTGCCCATTTTGCTTATGGACATACCGTTTTCTTCTTTCTCTCTTTTCTTATTCTTTTTTCCTGTATCAGCTTTGGGATGTTGTAATCCATGGTAGTTTATCGTCATCTCGGTGAACGGCTAGTTTTAGGACATAGTGGTCCATTGTTAGTTTAAGGACGTTTCGGTCCGCTGTTAGTTTAAGGACGTTTCGGTCCGCTGTTAGTTTAAGGACGTTCCGGTCCGTTAGCCGGCTACTACTTATAGAGTTTGGGCTTAGGAAGATAGCGAGCGGACATAGTCGTCGTCATCTATCATTGACCTAGGCCGTAACTCGTCAGGCATAGTACTTTTTTAGGAAGCGACCATTTATTGGTCTGAAGGGCCTTTCGCCATGCATATCCATGAGTAAATAGGCTCTACCCTGGTAGACCTTGTCTATGATATACGGGCCTTCATAGTTCGGCTCGAATTTCCACCGTTTGGCGTGACTAGAGATCATAGGTCTTTTGACCACTAGCATGAGTTCGCCTTGGCGGAATGTTCTCGGCCTAGTAAATCTTTCATATGAGCGCATTATCTTTTCTTTATAAGCCTCCAGATTTTGTTGCGCTATGAGCCGAGTTTCATCAAGGGCATCGAGCTCCTCAAGCCGAAGGTGAGCATTCTCTTCGTCCGTTAGCTCATAGTGAACTGCCACTCGTAGAGAGGGTAGCTCTATCTCGAAGGGGAGTACCGCCTCTGTACCGAATACCAATGAGTACGGCGTTGTGTTCGTGGCCATTTTGAACGTAATTCGATATGCCCAGAGAGCTTCATGCAGTCTCTCGTGCCAGTCCTTCTTATTTCGGGACACTGTCTTTTTCACGATCTTCGTCAAGGTCTTGTTAAAAGCCTCAGCTAGACCGTTAGCTCGGGGATTATAGACTGAGGAGTATCTCCAGTCTATGTTATGCTGTTATGCGAAGCGGCTGATCTTGTGGCTTCTATAGGCTGGCCCGTTATCGGAGATAATCCGTCGTGGAGTTCCAAACCGATAAATGACATGCATCTTGAAGAAATGGAGGATATTCTCCGTCTTCACTTCCCTCAGCGGTACTGCTTTTGCCCATTTGGAGAAGTATTCAGTTGTCGCCAAAATGAATCGATGTCCTCTGGACGATGCTGGTTCGATAGGGCCGATTATGTCAGTCCCCCACATTTCGAACGACCGGCTAGCCATTGTTGGATGTAGTGGATTTGGATGCTGATGGATAAAGTCTCCATGAATCTGGCACGAGTGGCACCGCTTCGCGTATTCGAGGCAGTCTTGGATCATCGTGGGCCAATAATAACCCATCCGTTTAATCTTCAGCTTCATCTTTGGCCTGGCTTGGTGAGAACCGCAGAGTCCGTCATGAGTTTCTTGGACAAATCTCTTTGCCTCTTCAGGTCCCAGGCACCTTAACCATAGAGAATCAAATGATCTCTTATACAGAGTATCATTGACGAAAGCAAAAGACAGAGCTCGTTTCATAAGCTGATGTCTTGAAGATGCATCTTCAGGTGTTCGACGGGATTTGAAGTAGTCTATAAAGACTTCCCTTCAATCCTTAGCCTTTTCCTGGTCTTTTATTTGTAGAGTCGTTTGCTCGATCGCTCCCTTTTCCTCGGACGACTCCGGAGATATTTCTGCCGGTGCGAGAACCCGACGGCTTTGCACAACAATCCTCACGTCATCGTGGTTCTCATCAGCCAGTTCTTTAGAGAGCTTGGCTAATGCATCCGCTTTGCTATTTCCGCACGCGGTATGCTTTCTAAGGTGTAGGAAGGGATTTGAGTTAGTAGTTGCTGTACTCTTTCGCCGTACTTCACCAACTCAGTCTTGCACGTTTGGTAGTCGCTGTTTACTTGACTGACGATCAGTTAGGAGTCTCCGTATATGAGGAGGTTTTCAATCCCCATATCGAGGGCGATCTCGAGCCCTGCTATCAAAGCTTCATATTCTGCTTCATTATTTGTCCTCGGCTCTGTCAAGGAGAAGGCGAATCGCATTATTCCTCCCTGTGGAGTCAGGAAGATGAGGCCTACCCCCGATTTGATTATAGGGGTGCTTTGTTTGCGCTTCTTCATGGAGGACGCCCTATCAAAATAGAGTTCCTACCGGGTATCACCACCGTCGATCGTGTCAAACGCATGTTCGTCTGCCAGTTCGCAATTCAAAGGAGAATCGGCAGGTATCGGATGCTCAGCGAGGAAGTCGGCGATGGCCTGGCCTTTCACTGCTTTAAGAGGCCGATAAGTTATCGAGAACTCCATCAAGTGCAAGGCCCATTTAGCGAGTCGTCCAGTTAATATGGCCTTTGACATCAAATATTTGAGGGGATCCACCTTTGATATGAGACGGACTTCATGCGCCAATGCATAGTGCCTGAGCTTCGTTATCGTGAAGATCAATGCCAGGCAGTGTTTTTCAATGGGAGAGTAATTTCTTTCTGCCCCCAGGAGAACTCGACTCAAATAGTAGAGGGCTCTCTCTTTTCCCTGGTCGTTCTCTTGTGCCCACAGTGCACCTAAAGAACCTTCGAGGGCTGTTGTGTATAGGACGAGAGGTTTTCCTTTAACGGGAGCGGCCAGTACTGGCGGATTCTGCAGATATTGCTTGATTTCGTCTAGTGCGCTTTGGTATTTGTGATCCCAGACGAACGGGGTTCCCTTCTTCATTAAGTGACTGTAGGGACGACACTTGCCTGAGAGATTGGCTATAAATCGCCGGATATACGCGAGCTTCCCTTGGAGAGACTGCAGCTGCTTGAGAGTCCTTGGCGGAAGCATTTCCATGATCGCCTTGATCTTCGACGGGTTTATCTCGATGCCTCGGTGTCGGATGATGAATCCTAGGAATTTTCCTGAGGAAACTCCGAACGCGCATTTGAGAGGGTTCATCTTCAAGTTGTATTGCCGAAGGCGTTGAAATACGATCTTCAGATGCTCTAGATGTTCCTCGTATGATTTGCTTTTAACTACGAGGTCGTCGATATAACATTCGACGATTTCATGTATGAGGTCATCGAAAATCTTCGTCATGGCCCTCTGATAGGTGGCACCGGTGTTCTTTAGGCAGAAGAGCATCGCCTTGTAGCAGAATATACCCAAAGGGGTCTGGAAGGCGGTATGCTTTTGGTCCTCTGGATGCATCTTTATCTGATTGTATCCTGACGATTCGTCCATGAAGGAGAAGACTTCGTGAGTTGACGTGTTATCTATCATCAGTTCAGTGACTGGTACGGGAAAATCATCCTTCGAGAAAGCTTTATTGAGGTCCCGAAAGTCCACGCAAATGAGCACCGTCCCATTTTTCTTCATTACTGGGACGATGTTGGCAATCCAGTCAGGGCACTGAACCTCTTGGATGAAACCGGAATCGATTAGCTTCTTGACCTCGGCGTTGATGCTCATCTCAAGCTCAAGCTGCATTCTCCTCGGTGCTTGCTTGATTGGCTTTACGTCTGGGGATATTGTCAA
This sequence comes from Agapanthus africanus, assembly GCA_030015575.1. Classification (NCBI taxonomy): domain Eukaryota; kingdom Viridiplantae; phylum Streptophyta; class Magnoliopsida; order Asparagales; family Amaryllidaceae; genus Agapanthus; species Agapanthus africanus. The sequence continues at coordinate 885,606,364 of JASDDO010000019.1, read as the reverse complement.
ATTATGGACAGCAATCTCTGGATCTAGTCCTGGCATCTCAGAATAATTCCATGCAAAGCAATCTCTATGCTGCATAAGCACGTTTTTTAGCGTAGCCATCCTTTCTTCAGACAACAGCTCACTGACGAATGTCGGTCGCGGGTCACTTGCCGTCCCCAAATCAATCTTCTTGAGGTTATCTGCAGCGGTATGTATCCTATCCTCCAGCTCTTTCGGTGCCGGTGGAAATTCTGAGATTACCTCATCATCATCGTTTTTGAAGCACCAGGGGAGTTCATCCATATTCTCAGGTTCTTCTTTTGATAACATTATCACGTGACAGGTACGAGCTCGCTTCCAAGACCGATGTGGATCTGGTTCTACCCTCGTAGATTTGGTTTCATGCTTTTGCGGCGGGGTTACCCTCCAGCTGCTGGATAGAGCGAACCTACCTTGCTGATACCGGTCTTCTACCCAGTTCTTGAAGGTGAAGCAGTCTTCGAGGGGATGTCCTATTGCCCTGTGATAAGAGCAATAGTCTGGATGAGAGACTTCGCCTGCTTGCTCGGGGTACTTGGACTCCGGGAGGGTAATCATTTGATGTTTTATGACGAGATCGAATATCTTCTTTGTCTTGCCTTGTGCAAAAGAATATGCTCGACTCATCTTTTTCATAAGAGACGAATCCGGACTGCTCGATTCCTGATCGCGTAGCTTCTTGGACCCGCTTTGTCGCTCTCGAATGCCTTTCTCGTTCTTTGGTTTGTTTCTGCCTCTGCGTCGGGCCTTATATACAACGGGTTGGCAAGGAGGAGCATTTTCATTTTTCACCGCCTGTTGAAGGAGGCGTTGCGTCCTGGCTTTCTTGTAGATGGCCATTTCGCGATTATGGTCGTCTCGAACCTTTTGACCTGCTTCCCTTATAAGCTTGTCCATTTGTTCTTCGAACGACGGGCTTGGCATTTTCACGGCGGGAGCTTGCCCTGGTTTGGGGATAGCATCTTCCCACAGAGCATCTCCTTCCTCATCGAAATCATGTATGACGTAGCAGTCGCGGAGTAGCTCCCGTTTCTTGGATTGAACATTCCCAAGCCCGATCGTTTCCATTCTCCCGTTGGGCAACTTTCGTTGAGTTCCAGGAACGTTACAGATCTTGTTATAGAAACGTGCTTGTCGCGCAGTTTGCTTAAGGGGTACACCTTGGCGTCTCAAGAGTCTTTTTAGTCCGTTCGTGTAATATCTGGGCAAACGGATGGGCTGGAGCTTGTCAAGTGTAGAATCCGCGCCATGCCAGATTTCTTTCTCCACTTTGGTTTCCCCGGATCGGTAGAATAGGATTGTCTTTTCACCTTTTCGCGTAGGAGGGGCGTAGAATGTCTGCAGTTCTTCCACACTGTAGGTATCAAGCGCGTCTAGCTCTTTATGATGCTTTGGCGGAACCATGGCAACTTGCAAACTTTGCTCTTTATCAGCGAAGGTTTGTATGAATGGCCGAGCAGAGAATACGGCGTTGACCTCATCTTTCGAGTCGCTGCCGAAGATCAACATAGTAGTGGATGGTCCCGGCTTGTTGCACTGGGCGGGCCTGAGTAAACTATCTCTTCTTCCTCCTCAGTATCGCTCCCGAAAACTGGAATAGTGGTGATAGCTCTGTTCTTCGGTTTGTGACGTCTTTCTGTGTCCTTAAAATATTGTAAGAAGTATTTTGCATCTTTGTATTTCCGGACTTCGTTCACAGAGAACGGGTTTAGTTCCCCTGTTACGGTATACTCGAGACCATCCTTGAAATACTTCATACACTGATGTTGTGTAGAAGGGATAATGTTGTACTCGTGTAACCAAGGCCTGCCGAGCAAAGCATTGTAGCATGTTTTAGCGTCAATGACGTGGAACTTGATGTCCGTGACGAGCAGCCCAAAGCGTAACGTCAATATTACAAACCCAAGCGTCCGTGACGACTGGGAGTCAAATCCGGAGATGGTGATTTTGTCGCGAGCAAGGTGCTGAACGCTCATGCAGATTTCCTTCAACACTCTCACGTTGAGGAGATTGACGGAAGACCCATTGTCAACCAGGATTTTATCTATCTTGATGTCATGACAGTATCCGGAGACATATAGGGGCAGTTGTGCTCGTATGTCCCAAGGAGGAGATCTTCATCGCCGAAGGTGATATCGGCTGTGTGTACTTCATCCAGCTCGTCCTTCATCTTTTCTTCGACGAGGAAAGCTTGGAATTGCTCGGGTTCTTGTAATGCCTTGATCAAAGAATCTCTTGCTTCTTTGGATAACAGAAGGGCGTCGAGAACGCTGAGCTGCGAAGGTATCTTCCTCAAGTGTGCGAGAACGTTGTAGTCCACCTTACTTTTCTTTGGCGGGTCTTTGGCTGTCAGATCTTTGACGGCTTGGTCATCAAGGATGATATCCTCAAGGACCTTTTTTTCCCTTATCTTTTCTATTTGACCCACTGTTCGATTGCCCAAGATTCTTTTCGGGCAGCGTACGATTGCGCAGCTGAATATTTTCACAGGTCTTCGGTTCTTCCTCCTTTCCCAAGGTGGACTCTTTAAAGAGAGGGCCAAGAGTCATTTCTTCGTCAGAGTCGCTTCTGAAGGTGAGAATTTGCGATCCCCCGGCGTTGACCATATGACAGTTGCCGGTGGTTCTTTTACACTCCTCGGTCGTACTTCTTTTCTCCCGACGAGTTTTGCATTTCATCCGCTTGAAATTTTGCCGGTGAGCAACATATCCTTGCCACCATCTTTTAAAAGCGTTGCATTCTTCAGTGGGGTGCGCAATCTTTCGATGATATAAGCAGTAGCTAGGATGTGTTTCCGCTTCACCAAGAGCGTTCGCTTCGAAGTGTGGCAGCTTCATTCCCATTGATATGGCTTTGGCGAACCTCCTCCTCGTCCTGAACCTGTTTTTATTTACGACGGATGTACTTTGATCTAGCGGGAGTGTTTCAACCCGTTCGTTCAATAGCCGGCGTTTGGCCTTTTCGAATATGGCCATCTCACGCTCTCGAGCAACTTTGCTTTTAAGAAGAGCTTCGTTCAGGAATGCATCAATCATTTCTTCTAACGGCTTTAGAAGTTCCGGTTTAGGATTTGCCCCCAATTTCTCGGTGCAAGGAGCTTCTTCATTATCTATCGACGAGTGAGAGATCACATGGCAACTTGCCATGTAATCTTCAGATTCATCGGTGGAGTCTTCTTCATTATCGTCATCTCCGTCCTCAAGGACGTGGCGGAGAAACTCTCGAAGTGTGACTGGAGTCCGCGCCTTCTGGTTATACTCTCCCAGTGCGTCAATCTGGTTTTTCAAGTCCGTACGCTTGTCACCAGGCTTCACGGGCTTCTTGGATTTCTTTTTTCTTTTTCGAAGATTTCGACGGCTGGGTGTGAGCGCTTTGGCTATCACCACCGATCTTTGGAGTTGGACGCGGTTTTAACATTCCTTCGATGATCTCGGGTTCGAGTGGATTTTTCCACCTGATTGCCGGGCATGTTTGGAGATCTTTCAGCATTCTTTTCGTCTTGGCTGAAAGAGCGACCTCCCATGGAGCCTATTCTACGAAAGAGCATGATGCCCCCGGTGTATCCGCCTTCTTGGGAGTGTGTGGCTGAGGCGTGTTCACCTTCCAATTCTCAGATAATACGAACTTCCCTTGCTGGTACTGATCTTCTATCCAGCTTTTGAAGATGTAACAATCTTCGATCGGATGGCCCAACATTCGGTGATAAGGGCAATAGTTAGGATTGCTAATGTCGCCTGGTTGCGCTGGGCGTCTTGGCTCTGGCAGAGTGATGAGCCTGTTGCACAGTGCAAGCTCGAATAACCTCTTCGTCTTGTCTTGAGGGAACGAGTAAGGACGTCTCATTTTATCTTCGAGAGATCGAGTTCTATTATTTTGGCGATCAACTGGTCTTAGACCGCTGGGCTGCTGTTGAGCATTGGCGACGACGATCGCTTTCCCTTTTCCTTTCTCGTTTCGGGGCTCCGGCTTTGGAGGAGACGGTCTATGACCCATCTGGTCCATTTGGGCCAGTTTGTCGATCAAGGCTTGGAATGTGGTCGGCTTGAAGAACATCATGAATTGGGAAATGGTTGCATGAGGGTCCAGAGTGCCCACGAACATGCCCACCGCTGGCGCTTCTTCGATGTGCTGTTCGCATTTTGACCACAGATTCCGCCATCGTATTGCATATTGAACCCACGTTTCACCTGGCTTCACTCTGGCATTGATCAATGCCGTTATTGGGGTGCGTTCACTAGCACTCGCAAATCGCTGGATGAATAATAGCTCCATTTCTGCGAAAGTCTTGACGGAGTCGTTTGGAAGTTCAAAGTACCATTCGAAGGCCGTCTCCGACAAGCTGCCGACGAATTGGCGGAGCAGAAGTTTATCATCACCCCTAGTCTTACCACATAGAGCCCTGAACTGAACGACATGCTGGTGGAGATTGCCCGTCCCTTTGTATACATGAAATTTAGGGATCGTATATCCCGGCGGATACTTTATTTGATCATACCAGCCTGGATATGGTCGCCCGGTTTTAACGACTTGGCCGGCCGCTTCATTCGCTTGGTGAGCTCGTATTTGCTGAGAAATATAGTCATCCAGAGCGGCCTTGGAAATGGTCTTCTCTTTGGCTGCTGAAAGAGCCAGAGGAGGGTTCGATGTCTCCCCTCTGTCGTCTTCAATGATGATAGGAGGGTTTTCAGCTGGAGGTTCTGGTTGCAACATCATCCCGACCATATCTTGGAAGAGGAGCTCCATTTGTTTTATATTAGCCGCTTGTTCTGTTGCTTCTCTATCCTTCTTTTTGAGGACTCTGCGGAGGAAGTCAGCATCGGTTTCTTGTTCATGACGCTGCTCCGATGACGCCTCAGGGATTTCTTTTGGCCCAGTGAGTGCGGCTATTTGCGTTAGCATTTCCTGAAGCTTCTGTTGCTGCTCCTGGGCTTTTGTCACGGATCGGGTGAGCGGTCGGTAACCCGTAGAAGCGCGGCTTTCCTCTTTTCTGGAAGCCATATAAATAGTATGCACCATTATGCCCCCAGACTTGGGGCGTTTGGGCTCAGCTTCCTTGTGGTCTGCCGTAGTCACAGGGGCTTTCTCAGGCCTCCTTCTTTTCTGAGCAGTTGACGTTGAGGGGGCCGTTGCAGCGGGCATCCAGGTAGTTGTCGTCCTTTGCGGTTTGACAGGACGGTTCTCTTCTTGCTGAACTTTCACCTTCTACTGTCGGCGAGGGTAATCTTGATCAATTACTGAGTCTTGAACCCGTCGCCAGACTTTGTAGAATTTGGAGGATAGCTGCTGGGGGGGCTGTTCCGGTTTTGCCTTCGGTGCATTCTCCATAGGCGGAGGAGATCTTTTCAGTACGGAGGTAGGAGAGTTCCTGCGCACTTTGTTCAGCAATTCAAAGCTGTTCCCGGTTGGAACAGCAGCATGGACTTCCACCATTGGGGCCGGTGGAGTTAGCCCAGAAGGGGAGTTGCCCCCAGCTTTCCTTACTCGGCGCCAATGGCGACGTCGAGCGTGTCGAGCTGCTGGGATTGTTTTAGTTTGAGGGGTGACTGTGCTATGCCCCCTGTTTTGGTGAGGCGCCGCTGGCACCAGCCTCTTGAAGGCCGACGTCCATCGAGCAGCAGTATCTAAACGGTCAAAGACAGACCTCCGGGCGGGGAAAGTAGCTTTGAGTATTTCGACTGGAGCGGGAGCCGGAACAGTCAGTCTTGTGAAGACCGACCCTTTGGCAGGAGAATCTGCCTTGACGACTTCGGAAGCAGGGATGACTATCCTCTTCGGAATAACCTTTTCTGTAATTGCAGGCTTCATCATAGGCCCATATGAACTTTGGTCCAATCTGGCGAAGACCGAGGCGCTGGAGTTGGACGACCCGTTGGGAAGGGTCGTAGTAGTTGTAAGCTGATCAAAGACCGACTTCTTGGGAGCTTCTTGTGTTGGTATAGGAGCGCTGAAGCTCGTTGGCGGGAGCATAGTCCCAAAGAACAATCCGGTGGTGGCCCGAGTCACCTGGTCCACCGGCATCATGAACAAGGAGGCCGCTTGGGGCCCGTAGGCTATGCCTCTAGATGAGGCAGAACGTGAGTTGCAGTTACAGCTGGAACACTTCACGCAAGAAGACGCCATTGATGTTTCGTTTTCTGCGCCAAACAAGAAACCAAATCTTAGTACCTCGAACCCAAGGGCAACATATCAAACCGCGATTCGTTCGTGAACACGACACACGAAGTGTGGAGTGGAAAGAGAAAAAGGTCCCACCGGGTGTGCCAGAATCTGTTTACCGCCGGAAACCGGGAAGACAAACGTCTTGCCTGAATCTGGGGGCAGATGCTATTTGGTGCTATCTGTCCACCTCTCCGAAGATGCCAAGTTGATTTATGGCACTGTGTATCGAAGGTTTAAACAGATGCGGCTGATGTAGCAGACTTCGTCAGATTCCCCTTCGTTTGAGGGTTTTTTGATTATGGGGACGCTCTTCCCTGCAGGTGCAAGCCTCTGCAGTTAATTACGCTACCGCATCGCGGTAACAACTTTCTCCTTCTCCAGATGGTCACTTCGTGTCATGGGTGTTTGTTTTATTTGTGGTTTCCCGTGGATTGTATACGGAGACTAATGTATGTTGTCGCCCGTAGGGCGTGTATTAGTCCAAATCCGTATCTTCTTAGATTTTGGTTTGGGGTTTGGGTTTAAGGATACGTTAGTATCATTTGAGACTAAGATCAACTTAAACGTTAGTTAAGGATACGTTAGTCTAATGTTTAGACTAAGATCATTTTAACGAGATCATTTAGATCCAACAAAAGAGCATTTGGGCTCTATTGCTTAGTTTAGGGACATTACGGTCAATTACCAGTTTAAAGACATGGTGGTCCATTGTTAGTTTAAGGACATTACGGTCCAGGTTAAGGACATCGTAGTCCATGAGTTTAAGGACCCCACAGTCCGTAGTTTAAAGACATCGTAGTCTATGAGTTTAAGGATCCCACAGTCCGTAGATTAAAGACATCATAGTCTATGAGTTTAAGGACCCCACAGTCCGTAGTTTAAAGACATCGTAGTCTATAAAGTTTAAGAACATCGTAGTCCATGAGTTTAAGGATCCCACAGTCCGTGAGATGTGTGGTTGTCGGGACCCGTCACCTCTCTGAAGACGTTGACGGATTACAACGACAGATATCAGAGGAGTAAAGAGATGTACCCTTGAACCGGTGTGACTTGGTTGAAAGATCAGTAGTCCAGTTTGGGACTAAGATCTGTTGAAATATTCATGAGCAGATGTGTTCAATTAAATATGAGTTGAGGACTTATGGCCAGAATTGGGCTAAGTCCAATAATATTAAAATGTTTAACATTTTATTGTTCTGGCTGTTGAGCCTTTATTTGGGCCTGGCCCTTTTAATAATGCTGAGTATTAGATCCTGACATCTTTTGTCTTGTACTGAATGCATAGCATTCATCAGAACAATGTGTGTTCTGACAGCACGCCACGTGGCGCGCTAGGCATTTTGCGCCAATTAAAGAGCGCATTGCGCTTTCACCAAGTAGCACGCACACGAAAATGACACGTGTCGCGCTTAGCGCTAAGCGTTAGTTTTATTAGCGCATTGCGCTTTCAATTTATGAGCGCTTTGCGCTTTCAATTTATGAGCGCTTTGCGCTGATTTAATGGCGCACCAGTGAGTGACACGTGGCGTGCTTGGCGCTGAGCGTCAGTTCATGGGCGCAGTGCGCTATTTCAGAAACGCAAAGCGCAAGCTGTGTCTCTGGTTGACACGTGGCATGTTTTAGCGCTGAGCACCAGTCCAAGGAGCGCAAAAGCGCAGTTCATGAGTGCAAGGCACTTTTCAATAGCGCAAAGCGCATTTGATCAATATTTATGATCAGAGAACAAGTTTATGTTCTCCCTTTAAAGGAGGCTTTGCCTCAAGGTTCAAGAACAGAAGTTCTTATTTATAAAAAAGGTGCTGCCTTTGTAGATCAAGGATCTGTGAATGATGTAAATACTTATTTTATTTTTATGATTAGATCTTTTGATCTTTTTCTTTTTATCAAAGACCTTGGTCTTTTGTAGATCTATGATCCTTTAAGAAGATAGTTCTTTTTTTTTTTTAATAAGATGATTTCATCTCTATTGTTCAAGAATTAATTCTTTACCTTGAAGAAATGATCTTCTTTTTCTAAGAGCTTGCTCTTCTTTCTCTTTGAGTTTTTTTCTCAAAGTTTGCAGGGAGATTTTTCTATATGAGACTTGAAGTCTTGGGGCCTTTATATAGGGCCAATTGATTTCTTAAATCTGTTTTAAGAGATCTTTCTCTGATTGATTTGGGAATATTTCCCACCGTTGAATCTTTGATCTTAGGGCTTCTGCTTTGCAGAAAATAATCTTCTTGTTTTTTAATAAAATTGGAAAGATCTTTCCATAACAAAATTTTAATTCTGATTAATTAATAATTTATCATTATTAGATCTTTTGATCTAACGGTGGGGAATTTTTAATTCCAGCGCTGGCGCATCTTGCGCACCTTGCACTAGCGCACCTACGTTCGACAAGTGGCGCGCAGCACAACCACGCTAGCGCACCCGTGTTTGACACATGGCGCGCAGCGCAGAGCGCTGGATCTGAAGCGTTACTTCAACTTTTTGAGTTTTGAATTTGAAAACAGAGCTTTGCTCTGATTGGGTGTGCACTGCCTAGGGCGCAGCGCACCTGGCGCTAGAGCATCCGTGTTTGACACGTGGCGCGCAGCGCACCTAGCGCTGGATCTGAAGCGTTGCTTCAATTTTTAAATTTTGAATTTTAAAACAGAGGTTTGCTCTGATTGGGGGAAACAATACATATTTGGGTATATGTATATATGTGTGTGTGAGAGAGTATGTATTTATACACATTCTTTCTATTCTTTTGTAGAAGCGATGTGAAGTTTGTGGGATTCTGACTCACAAGGGTGAGTCACAATTCCACCCACCACTTCACAAAGGATAAGAGTGAGAGAGGGGGGATTTTGAGAAAGGATTTATTATTACATCCGCTTCACTCTCTTCTTCTCTTTTATATTTTCTTCTAGTTTGAGAAAAGAAATTAGAAAAGTGAGAGAAAGAGATTCACCACTACATCAACCTCACAACCTATTCCTAGCAAGTTTAGGTTGTGAGTTGCTTCACTTTGTTCATTCGGTGTGAAGAAAGAGTTTGAATTCGGATTCCTTCGGGTAGATCATTTTTGACGAGAAAGATCGGCTTGGAAGCATATTCCCAACGACTATGGAGCCAAGCTAGAGTCCATGGAGTAGTGTAGAGATCTTCTGCATGCGTGGATGATTAGTCAAAAATAGTACACATTTGTATGAACATTTTCCCTACTATTATTAACTGCTAAAAAGTGTTAATTGTAAATAAAAAAATATGGGGGTTTATTTGTAAAAAGATTATTATCATATGTTTCTTCATTTTAATAAATATAATTAAGGAAAATATATGCATATAATATTTAAATGAAATATTAGTAATTAAAATATGCATATCATATCAAATATTCCTAATCAATATTTTTAAGATATTATATCATATAAATGGTTAGAATAATATCTCAAAAATATCAAATGCTACTAACAATTTGATTTGAGATATTGTGCAGCTATTAGCTCAGGTCTAAAATCCAAGTAAGAGATCCAAATCAAATCGGGATATCAGAACCGAATCTGCCAAATTTTAGAAGCAAATCGAGAAATCGAGCAACGACAGAGACTCAGAGCAATATTTTCAGAATCTATATATCAAGAGGATCTCCAAATATCAACATAAAAAGGCAGAAAAAATCTCAAAACCAAATTCTAAGAGGATCCGCAGCCATACGTGGCATTACGCGGCGGTTCCGCGGTCGAATATAGGCCGTTGGATGTGGGATTTTGGGATCATGATCTTAACTGCATCTACTCACATATGGAATCTAGGGGTTCTGGTTTCAAAGACTATATAAAGGACCGAGAGCTGTGCATTCAAAATTATCCAAGTGATCACAAAATCATCTATTCATCTACCTCCATAAAGAAAGAAATTTAGAGCAAACTAGGGTTCTTATAATCTACTTTGTAAGAAGAAAAATTATAACGCAACAGTTGATTAATAAAGGTAGTTTTTGTTTTAAATTCTTTTAGCATTTACTTTTCCGCATTTACTTTACGTATTACTTTTCTGCATTAATTTTACGCTTCTTAAATATGGTTTTATTCATCTTCAACCTCTCTTCTAAATCACTATTAATCATGAGCGAGTAATTCTTTGCTTGCTAGGATTTGTAGGATATGGTAGAATAATGAATGAAATTTTTTTTAACATATTTTTAACATTTTAAAGTTTATAAATTTTAGCAAAATAAATATTAACCTTCTAATCGGGCGCGCTATCAATTTATTGATAGTCACGATCACGATTTATGATTGGTTAAACACTTATTTTATTAAGGGCTTGACATGAATAGAGATCAATGGAAGGACAAGGGTCGGTGGTGGGAAACCCTAATTCCCTCCATGAACCCTGATCCACATTCATCACTATCTCTCTAGTTTTGAACTATTAAAAACAAAAGATGTCATTTTTAAATATTCATCCATTAAATGCTAAGTCCTATGAACCCTACAAGCCTTTTTATTATAAATTTTACATCCGTCTTAAAATAGAACGACAACAAACCATCCTATCTTTTATCAACTCGTCTAAAGGAAGAAAAGAATTCATGTTTCTCTGTGGACAACTCATACTCATCACGGCTAGCTATTGGTGACATCGTTTTGATTGCGGTTATTTACAAAACACTTCTTCGCACGATCAATCAAATGGCGCCGTTGTCGGGGAAACGGTCGTAATTTTTTCTTGTTATTGGGGCTGATTTCTTATAAAAATCAGCAAATATAAAATAAACGAGAACCAAAACTGCATCTTGTGTTTCTAATAATTATTGTGCGAGTTTTGCAAGCAAATCTGGAGTAATTAGAGCAGGAAAATAGAGATTCGGAGACTTTCAACTTAAACCAGAGGAGTATTGGAGTGCTCTGAAGAATTTTGAAGGGGAGAACACTTCAATAGGCGGCGGAACCGCGGCGCTTGGGTGCAGTTGGCGGCGGAACCGCGGTCTATTGGGAGAATTGGGACCCCAAAATCCTCTAGTATTTTCCTATTATCTTTCTCTCTCCTCTAAACCTCCAATAAATTGATTTTATTTGCAGGATTCTTTGCAAACAGCTCCACAAAAAATCTTTTTGCGTATATTGATTTCGGTTTGTTTTGCATAGTTAAACCGGACATTAAGGGGAAATAAACCCAAATTCAGATTAGGTAAGGATTTCATCACCCTTCCTAGGCCCCACAAATCACAAATGAGCATACTATCGCCCTACATTAATAAAAAATATCTAGACCAAGCCTCTAAAAACTGTAGCGCTCAATTAGGACAGAGGAAGGTCGTGGGTAATTTACTGCTTATTCGCATTTCTCTTGTGGTTTCTAGGAAAGTGTGACCAGGAAAGTGGTTACTTAGTTAGGCCCGTTATTTCGGTGATTCATATAGTGGATATCTCCTACTTACCTGACACTTACCTGGCCGCAAGATTGATAAGGAGGCAGCAGAGGTTGATCCTACGACTTGTCCTTTGGAAGTCTAGGAGCGGTCTAGTACCTGACCTAGATAACCCTAGCTTTAGGGATTGATTGTGCATTTTGTAATTTGTTGAGTCAAGCCTCACGTCCGACATCTTTTTCAAAAAAAGCCTTCTGAAAATCGTTCTCAGACATATCACATGGTGCCACGTGCACTAAATCCACTTAGTGCATGATTGGCTAGACACGGGATTTTAGTGTCCGTCTAGTCCGCGTTTTTGCTGTATACTCAGAAGTCGATACTTCTTCATCTTCTATTTCTCCTCCACCTACCACATCTTTCAAGATGGACGGATCTCCATCGAGTATTAACGACACCACCTTGCCACCGCCCGTAGATGTGCAAAATCCTCCACGCATCACTCTACAAGACAGATGTTACCCCATACGTGGACCCCTTCCTACGTGTCTGTCTCTTCCACCAACCAATGGGGATAATTTCGAAATTAAACCCTACTTCATCAACTTGTTGCCCAAATTTCATGGGCTTGAATCCGAAGATGCATACGTTTTTGTAACCAAATTCGAAAACGTATGTGCGATGATGAGTACCACCCAACTTTCAGGGGATGCTCTACGATTACATCTTCTCCCTTTTACCTTGTACGATCTCGCAGAAAAGTGGCTTTATAGCACCGCCGCACATTCTATCGGTAAATGGGATGAATTTGTTAAAGCATTTCTTAAGAATATCTACCCTCATCACAAGACCGCCCGTATTCGGAGCGAGATTAACCAGTTTGCCCAACTTCCCAACGAACCCTTTTGGAAATGCTTTGAACGGTTTAAATATCTTCTTTTACAATACCCTCATCACGGAATCGATAGATGGCAACTTTGTCGAATTATATATGAGGGTGTTAATCCAGCAACAAAACAAATGCTAGAAACCATATGTCAATGTCATTTCATGTCAAAAGACGATGGCGAAGCAATGCAATTTATGGAAGACCTCGCCGAACAAACGTTATAGTGGGAGAGCACTAGACCAACAACATCGTCTTCATCTAGGGCAGGTATCTATTAGCTCGACGTTTCCATCACAGTGAAAGCCGAAATAGCTACGATGCAAAAGAAACTCAAAGCTATGGAAAGCAAATTCTCTTCAGCCTACCTAAACCAAGTTACGCTCCCCAAAACCGTGTGTGGTTGCTATTTTGACCCATCACAATTAACGAAAGAATGTCTTTTGAATCCTCCGTCTCAAGTTCAACAACAACCTAGGAATGACCCTTATTCATCCATATATAATCAGGGATGGAGGAATCATCCTAATTTTGCTTAGAACTAAAACCAATCTCAAAATCAAAATCAGTTCCCAAGCCAAAATAACTATCAAATGCTTTCTCCACAGCAACAACCGCCACAACAACAAATTCAGCAGCCCTTTCAATCACAAGATTTTCAAAATCCGGCCAACAACCTTGTCCCTTATAATAATTCTTTCCAATTACAGACTAAAATTCCAACGGCCGGTACCGATAGAATCTCTGCACTCGAAAGAAGCTTAGAAACGTTTATGAAACAATCCACACAAACGACGGCTAATTTAACATCGTCTCTCCAAATGCTGATACAACAAACTGGTTCCCACGGTGAAAGCATAAAATCGATAGAAGCATAAATTGCATAGTTAAATGCCACAATGAGTGAGAGAGAGAAAGGGAAACTTCCATTGCAAGCTCTACCAAATCCTGACCACTTGCAAAGCGCAAATCTCATCCTTCACGAACAAAATCATAATGTGAGTGCCGTAACCACATTGAGATCGGAAAGAGTGCTAAATAACCAGGTTGGTGAACAAGTTGATGATTCAGATGATACCCCGGCTACTACTTCTACTCCTACTTCGTCTGATCTAACATCTTCTTCCGAGTCTATTCTCCGTTTTCCACTAGGCTCGAATCCTCAACCCACTTCCTTGAATGAATTAGCATCTACAACCATCCCAAATCCAATTTTTGGATCCATTCCATTCCCACAAACTTCTCCACAAAAGTTGTATCCAACCCTTGTTAATAAAGCTCCTTTCCCAAACCGGTTGAGGCCCAACAGACCAAGTCCACACATGGTGAAGATTGTGGAAATTTTTAAGTAAGTTAACATAAATATTCCTCTTTTAGATGCTATCTAACAAGTTCCATCCTATGCGAAAATTTTAAAGGACTTGTGCACTAGGAAAAGAATAATTCAAATGCCTAAAAATGTTTTCTTAGCGAGTAATATGAGCAATGCTCTTACCCAATTTATGCCCAAGAAACGTAAGGACCCCGGTTGTCCTACAATATCTATTGCTATTGGGTAAAAATATCAGTCGTGCTCTACTCGATTTAGGTGCTAGTGTTAACTTGCTCCTTGATCAGTCGAAAATATTGCATTTTTTAACACATCAATTTCCCTACTATTTGCAATCATCTAAAGGTGTTCGGTATGAATATAACACATATTAGCAAATTGACTATAAAATACCAAATAAAATGTGCTATATTTTATAACCGGCACTTTGAGGGAAATTGAGTGTTTATCATTGCATGCATCATCTGTGTATATCGCAACACTTGTCTCGAGAATGTGTGCAGGAAATTCCAGGTAAAAGAGCCGAAACTGTGAAAAGTGCTGATATAAATACGTCAAGGCTTTGACCTGAGATCTGGCAGAAATCAAGAAAGAAACATAGGATTCCAGACATCAGATAAAGACCCAAAAAGCAAACAAAGAACAACCCAGAAACTTCATGCAGCAAATCAACCACATGGCCGCGGATCCGCGGCCAAGTTGGCGGATCCACCGCGGATCCGCGGCGTAATTGACACGTCAGTGCTTCACCATTCTCTACGTGGCTTCTTGTAACAACTCTTGCTTCTAGAAGACTCTCAAAGACCATGTGGTTTCTTCCAGAAGGCTCTGCATAACAAACTCACTCTAGAATATTCCTTGCAACAACCTTCTTCTAGAAGGCTCTCTCCAACAACCTTCTTCTAGAAGGCTCTCTCCAACACTTCTAGAAGCCTCCTTATAACAACCTTCTTCTAGAAGCCTTCTTATAACAACCTTCTTCTAGAAGCCTCCTTGTAACAACCTCATTATAGAATATTCCCACCAACAAACTTCTTCTAGAATATTCTTTCTAACAACCTCATTTTGGAGGGAAAATTCAAATGAGGTGGTTCATTTTGGAGGGAAAATTCAAATGAGGTGTTTCATTTTGGAAAGAAAAGTTGTTCATTTTGGAGGGAAAATTCAAATGAAGTGGTTCATTTTGCAGGGAAATTTGAATTTGAATTGAAAAGGAGAGGGAGTTATAAAAAGAGATCTAGATCTAGGGTTTTGGGGGTTGTTCATTTAGTGAGCTAGTTAGTTAGTGGTTCATTTTGGAGGAAAAAATTGTAGATCCAAATCAAAATTCAAATCAAATTGAGTGACACAATTTGATAAAAAAAAATCAAGATCTATCGAGTGCCGATTCAAGCAAGAAGTCTTCAACCTTTTAGAAGCGACGCCGATCTTCAACTGAGCAAGTGATCCAAGACGATCCGCGACTCACGGAGACGATGCGAAGCTAATTCGACGATCGAGTTCTTTCCTCAATTCTTGTAGATCTTGAGCAAATTGTAACGGAATTGTTGATTAATAAAAGGTGAAATTTTTTTATCTTGCTTATCTTTATATTTGAGCATTATGATGAGTTTTCAATTCTTGATTGATTTTTTTATTATGATGCTTGAGTAGAAACTCCGCTCGTGGAGGAATCGAGAGAATAGATAGATGATGATGATTACAATCTTGAAACGATTCTTAAGTCCTATGAGTTTTGTAAACTCTAGAAAATTGAATCATCGACAACCTAGTTTTGAGCGAGATGCTTTATTGAATGTTTTCGCTTTTAATTAGAGATCAACGATCGGTGATTGAATTTACTAGAGGCTAACTTCTGAATGATAATCATCGAAAGGACAAAGGATGAGATGAAGAAACCCTAGTTTCTTCGATAGATCCTTAATCCTCGTTGATCGTCATCGATCTAGCATCAAATCATTAATGGATAAGAAAACGTAATCATAAGTCTTCATCACTACTATAGATTCGATCGATTCTTACGAGCCTCATTTCAAATCTTGATAGTTCATTAGATTTGGACATCTTCTAGAATTTTATAGATTCTTGATCTTTAGATCTAGTCTTTACTATTTTTGAAACTAAATCTCAAAATTCTTGAATCTATTTTCTTGCAATTTTTCTTTTATCCTTTCATTTCGACTCATCTAAAACGAAAGCAAGCAAAACACACATCTCTGTGGACGATCCGTATTCATTAACACGCTACAATTGACACCGTTATTGATTGCGGTTTACAAATTTCTTTGATTGTGATCTTTATACATTTTCAAAACATGACACACAAAGAACGATTCAATCGAATGGCGCCGTTGCCGGGGATGTGTGCTATTTTGTTCTTTTTTGTTATTTGAGTTGAAAAAATTATTATTCCATCAATTTTTAGATCAAAATTCATAACAAGCGCTTAACGATTTGTTGTGATTTGTTGCGAGGGAATCTGGAATCTGTGGAGCAAGAGGAAAAATTTTCTGAACATTCCAAAGAGTTCAGTGAGTGAACAGAAGCATCTGCAGCAATTTTTGTTCAGATATCGCATCACAGCACCGCGTTTCCGCGGTCAATACACGCATACCGCGGCGGTTCCACGGCCTTCTTAGGGCTTTAGTGCTTCAGTCTTCTCAGGTGAACTTCTGACTTTCTTATCTCCTTCCCGCTCTGCTCCATTAACCAATTTCTGCAGGTTTCTTTGCAAAAATTCGCAGCGCCGTAAAAAGAAAAATTGTTGCGTGATTTGATCATTGGTTTTGTGCATACTTTAATACGGAAATTAAGGGGCAAAGACCAAATTCAGATTAGGTGGGGAGTTCATTACCCTTCCTAAGCCCCGGAAATCACAAACTTCCATCCGCATCACCCTCATTAATTAAAAAATATCTAGACATGACTCTAAGGACCGTCACGCTCATTTAGGACAGAAAGAGGTCGTGGGTAATCTATTGCTTATCCGCGTTTCTTTTGTGGTGTCTAAGGAAAGTGTGTCTAAGGCAAGTGGTTACTTAATTAGGCCCACTACATACGTAGTGGAGAACCTCCCACTTACCTGGCACTTACCTGGCCACAAGAGGGATAAAGAGGCAGTAGAAGATTTATCCTGCGATTTGTCTTCTGGAAGTCTAGGAGCAGTCTAGAGACTTGACCTAGGTGACCATTAGATATAGGGTTGCTTGTGCATGTTTGTGTGAATTTTCAAAAATCCGTTTCTTTTTCAAAACAAACCAATTATTTCCCCCTTTCCCCACTTTTTACCCTTTTTACCCTTTTCCCCCTTTTCTCTTCTTATAATGGGTGACCCGAACAGAAAAACTCTTGCCGAGCTTTGTTGTCCACAACCAGATATTAAATGTTTTCGTAATCCCTTCGGTATACCGTCCGGCTCTTCCATGTCCTTAAGAGATCATATAGAACAAGCAGGAAGAAATAGTTGGTCACCTCAGTCCAAGTCTTATCAAACGTATCCCAATTCTATATCAGTTTCAGTTGATACTCCGAGTGAGGAAGCCCCTAGACGAATGTCAATTGCTGAGCATATAGCTAGGGCTAGAAGCCAAAGTTTCAATCCAAACCAATATCAACCATATCCTAATCCTATACCTGTTTCAGTTGATACTCCGAGTGAGGATGCCCCGAGACGAATTTTAATTGCTGAGCATATAGCTAGAGCTAGAGGCCAAAGTTTCAACCCGGACCAATATCAACCATCACCTCCACTTTCCAAAGAAGAATTTCATAATCTGTTTGCAGTATGTATGATGTCCAATAGCCAACCGACGAACCAATATCCAAATTCTTCTTATCATAATGTTGACCCGACTCCTACCCGATTTTCACAACCATTCTGTTCCTATCAATCAAATCCGACTTTTCCATCTTCTCTAAACGGTCCTTCTAATCAGCCATTTGGGAGTTTTAATTGTCCACAAGAATTTCAATCTTATCTTGAAACTCCTTATCGACCAAAGTCTAGTCTTGAGCAGTCATTAGAAAAATATATGGAATTGACGAACCAACTTAGGAAGGTAACAACAGAGTGGATGCAAGCAAATAATTTCAAACCGGCCTAAAATTTTTCAGTACATAATTCGGGCATGGGAAAAAATGAGAATTTGGGTAGTGAGAGAGAGCTTTACACCTTTCCTAATCAAACATTCCCTTTCCAAACTGAAATCCACAACTCCAGTTTCATAGATTCATCGAGTACACCAAAGGATTCACCAATTGACGATAGTATGTATGAGAAGTTGTGTAATAATGCAATGTTTGATTTACCCGACTGCGAAGGGTCCATTTCAAGTGAAACCATGCCAAAACCTTGTGATCTCTACACCTCCACTCTTGAACCAAAACTTATTGAAAACCATACTTTTGATGAGGTGTTTGAGAATTTTAACCTTCACTTGAATGAGGTGATTGACGTTGGGGATATATTGATTGATGAACCCGAAATTTTGGATGATTTTGTCCCACCAATTCATCAGATCCTTTCACTTCCTTGTGGTCATCATCTTGAGCCTTTAATTCTTCTTGAACCCCAAATACGTCTTGAAATTGTTGATATTTGTATACCCGAAGATAAGACCGAAAGTCAGCCTTCATCTCCCACATATGGTTTAGCGACACTCGACACATCGATACGATTACCCATTTCATCTTCCACTATCTCTGGTTCTTCTTCTGTCCCTGAATTGATTGTGAGTGTTGATGAATCATAATCCGTTAAATCAAGTTCAACAATCCCAGAAAGCCAATTTGATTTGGATATTTTTGAAAATGAGGTAGATGAGTTTTTCACCTCCACATATTTTGACAAATCAAGTATGGTAAAATCTGGCACAAAACTTTTTGACAGCTAAATATTCGATCATACCATTGATAAAAGTTTTGAAGAACTTTTTGCTGACGAACTTGAATTTTTAAACAATACGGATTTTGTGATTGATCAACATCATCCTATAGAAGTTGAACCGCCACCATTTGTTCTCTTGAATCATTCACATTCATCCTCATTCCTTCTTTTCTCTAATTTAAAATTCAAACCCTTTCCAAACCACCTCTTATCCCTTCCCCACTTTTTCCTGACTCGATACAACACATTCTTCCACCAACCTATACGCTTTACTGATAAAATCTTTGAATGGTTGGTATTAACTTTTGGTCTTTGTAAAGTCTTACTTTGACCAAATGACTTACCCCCTCCTAAAATGCTTCATATTGTCTAACTCATGTTTGAGGGGGGTGTATTTTTGGCTCTTGAAATAACTGTTGTCCTAAATATTGAAAGCTAAAAATAAGTTTGGGGGAGGATTTTCACTTTAATATATTTTGCCCCCGTTAATAAATGTCCTCCCAAGCTTACAGGTTTTTGAGGTTTAGCAGATAGCAACAACGAGGACACTGTTGAGAACAAGTTTGGGGGAGGTTTGTGCTTATTTTTCACTTCGCATACTTCGCATAAGCACAAAACATTTGAAAAAAAAACCTATAAAAATTTAAAAATTTTCAAAAAAATAAAATTTTTTGTACATAAATAAAATAATAAAAGATTAGATAGTGAAAAATTACATCCAAAAGATTGGAAAAATTTAAGAAAACCAAGAAAATTAGAAGTTTTCTTATACGAACTAGTAATAAGTAGTTATGAGCCGTTGTCCCAAGGGTTAATAAGATGATAGAAGTCACTAATCTGAGGATAAAAATAAGTCTGAAAAATTGTTCCTATTCTGGAAGCCAAACATTTGAACGTTAATACCCTACTATTCGCACTTACACACGTCTTGAAACTCGAGATAGTAGAGGATACCTTGAAATGCTCTTGTCTAAAAGCCAAAGTATGAAGGAAATAAAAAATGAATAAAAAAAATATAAAAAGGTGAAGAAAAATGAACACTGGTTTTGTTATCGCCAAGGCAGCAAAAAAAATATAGCGAGTGTGCTTCATCACCTAGTGCTTTAGACCAACTGGTCTGGGAGTCACTGCTAAGCCTTAGGTGGTGCAAGACGAGGAAAATACTAAATACACCTAATAAGGAAGCACATGAGTAATCGGTCGGTTAGTACCTCAAGAAGTATTAACGGTCGCATGAAAATGTGTAAGCAAATCTAAATATTCATCAAATTAAAAAGTACTGAGGCAGATGGACAAGAGTATGATAGCTTGAATTGAATTCTCCGGGTGTAGGGATGTTCTTTACACACACGTAGGGTTATATGATCGATGTTGGTAAGTGAGATAGGAATGAAGAATAAAGACGATATTTTATTGAGGGATGATGTGATTTCTAACATCTTTTCATGACTATTAAGATAGGGCTCATAACAACCGAAAAGCTAGTATAGTTGGAAACTCTAATTTTCAAAGTCTTTCTTTTAAAATTCTTATCTTTATATGTAACTTTCACGGTTTTCCTTTTATTATTGGATTTTGTGGGTACAATCCGTTGAAAACCCTCAGGAGACAACACTCCTACTAGGGACACCTAGAGGTTTAAAGGCTTGTTACACGTGCTCAGTGCAATCGTGTTGCCTACGAAAGTGTGCTAGTTAGTTTTTCTTTTTCTTTATTTTCTCCTTCTCTTTGTAATAAAACAGTTCGCTCGAGACGACCGAAAATAAGTTTGGAGGAATTTGATCAGTCGAAAATATTGCATTTTTTAACACATCAATTTCCCTACTATTTGCAATCATCTAAAGGTGTTCGGTATGAATATAACACATATTAGCAAATTGACTGTAAAATACCAAATAACATGTGTTATACTTTATAACCGGCACTTTGAGAGAAATTGAGTGTTTATCATTGCATGCATCATCTGTGTATATCGCAACACTTGTCTCGAGAATGTGTGCAGGAAATTCCAGGTAAAAGAGCCGAAACTGTGAAAAGTGCTGATATAAATACGTCAAGTCTTTGACCTGAGATCTGACAGAATTCAAGAAAGAAACATAGGATTCCAGACATCAGATAAAGACCCAAAAAGCAAACAAAGAACAGCCCAGAAAATTTGTAACCCCCGAGTTCATTTATACCAATTCCAGTTTCCGTATTTACTTATCCATGGTCTATTCTTGATTTATCGTGTTTGGGTGTGAATGGTATTTTACATTTTACATTGCATTCGACCCGACCCGCTTACTTGAACTTATTTGATTTATAGTAATAGGTTACCCTGACTCATTGCTTTGACACGTGCATCTAGTATAAACTGCATATTGGCATTTCATCTGACATCGCATGTTTTAACATATAACATTTTTAAATCACGTAAAATAAATTAAAATTGCATTTCATGGCCTGCATGATACCCCTAATCCTGTGGTAGCGTCCTTGCATCGTGTTCTCGTCCCGTTCAGTGAAACGGACGTGTTTGGATGGCTACGCGCACGTACGTGCATCCGTTCTTCGGGGTATAATTTTTCTTTAACTGAGCATTCATTTTGAAATTTGGAAGTCGCACATATTTTTCATATTTTAAATCTGAATTTTTTGACCCGACCCGGGAATGTTTTGAAGTAAGTTTGTATTTTGCCAAATCTCAAAACGGACTAATATTTTATGATAATATTTTCAAAACAAACCATATATATATTTTTATATATTAAATCTTATCCAAATTGATTCTCTCTCTCTACCTCTCTTTCTTTTACTCTTTCTCTCTTCTCAAATTGTAACA
The DNA here is from genome assembly GCA_030015575.1 of Agapanthus africanus. Classification (NCBI taxonomy): domain Eukaryota; kingdom Viridiplantae; phylum Streptophyta; class Magnoliopsida; order Asparagales; family Amaryllidaceae; genus Agapanthus; species Agapanthus africanus. The sequence continues at coordinate 885,584,915 of JASDDO010000019.1, read as the reverse complement.
GACTCGATTCTCTCTATCTTTCTATCTTTTGTGACTTTATCTCTCTCTAACTGAATATATATTTATATATATATATATTATATTTCTTTACTTATTAATAAAACCACTTACTGTTTCTCTCTCCTCTCAAAATTATTTTCTTTCTCACGAGATTTCCCGCCTCCATGAAACCCAAACCCACGCCTCACCTCGCCTACGCCTCTCGCCGCCGACACCCTCGCCATCCCCGTCATCACCTTCATCTCCTCACCTTTTGCCACACCACCACCCCCGGCGCCTTCACCCATACCCATCTCCGACGACCTCATCCCAAGGAACCACAGCCTACACCTCACCCTCTGCCCCCGTCGTGTCGTAGTTTCCGGCACCCTCACCGCCGACCACCCTCGTCGGCATTCCCTGGCCACCTCCTTTCTACTCCCCTGCACCAAGAGCATTCCCTGTACACCCCCGACGAGAACCCTGCACTCCAGTGAACCCTGCAACCCACTGCGGTCATCTCTCTGTTCCATCGCCGGAGCCCCGACCACCTTGCCGACCTTCCCAACCTCATCGACACCCTCGCCTCCATCTCCTCTTCCTCTCCTCTTCTCCTCCTTTCTTTCACCGAGCCCAACTACAAGGCCGGAGCACTCGATCGCCGTCGACAGAGCAGCCATCGTCGTTGCCATCGCTTCGTCGTCCTGGCGACTTGATCCTAACCGAAACCATAGTCGAGCCTCTCTACCAACTGAAATCATCTCCCCGCTTGGCCGATTGACGACACCAAACCCTTAACATTCTATAGTCCTTTCGACGCGACTCCGAGACGGGGACCGAGGCTCCAGGGATTGGCCCGAGTTCGCATGAGCGAGACGGTCATTTCTATATCTCCGGATCTCCGTTCCAACAGTGTTCGATTTTTGCGCGCAAAGTGTTCGACGAAATGCCCCAGTGGAGATTTTCCGGCGTTTCTCGCATTCTTGCTGTGTGCCGTGCATCTTTGGATCCCCGAGGTAAGTAAAAGTTGCTACATGCTACTTATTTTATTATATACACATACGATTGCACATTAAACCCGCAGTTCAGATTTAATGCCATGATTTCCAATTTTGCAGTTCGATGACACGTCATATCATTTAAATTCAAATCTTGAAACCTACCCGTTGCATTTTACTTTACTAAACCTATTAACTACGTTTATATTTTAATCACATAATAAATAATTACATAGCTTATGGTACCCTTTCTACAGTTTGCTCTATTGGACACCCGTGTGCATCTTTAACCTGTTTTAATTATAATTGCATACATCTAGCCTAATTCATATTCAATTGCATCTCTAGATTGTTTTAGTACATAATTAATATGATTTTATCATCCACATTTGTTATACTGCATTCCTGAAGTGTTAAAACTATCCCTTAAACTTAAACTGATAACCGTGCACCCTAGTAGTTTAATCCGTACCTATTTACATATCATATTACATGTGCCAGTTTCTTGTTCTGATAATAACCATGCCTGTTTATTTATAACCATGATTTTGCTAGTTTGACTATGAGCACCCACACAATATCTTGTGCACCTTGAAATGACTTGCTACACATATTACTTGACCTGACATGGTACCGTACAACTCTTGGTATATATCGTGACACCTTTATATATTACCTGGCTTGACCTGATGTACCATGGTCTTACCTGTTACCTGATCTCGTGTCTAATGCCAACAAACCTGACATGTTGTCCTTACGGACCGTTCCTGTTGTCGATCCAGACAAACCTGTACTGCCTGATACTGTGTTGGCATTAGCTCTAGATTATCTAATACATGACTTGACCACATATAACTTGGGGGTATGGGGAAATCAATGATGAAACCTGACTTGTAACTCGACAGTTGCTTGCTTTTACTGATCAGTTTAGAGGCTAAGCCGCCTCGGGATGCTGCTGCTGACATTATTCGTCTTTACATATTCCCTGTTTTAGTGCCTAGCGGCACGTCTCGGTTTCAGCCCGAGAGTCTTAGACCGTGGTCCCGGGCATGCACGGGATACTATTAAGTTACATCGATGATTCATCAAATTGATTTCAAAGACTTGAGAGTAGTTAACCCAATAGACCAGTTTAGACTACTCACTGTATACTACCTTTCACGGCCCTGATTTACATTGCTTTTACACCTGCATTACCATTTATGACTATACCTGCATGTCTTGTTACCCTGTTTATATATTGTTGCTTGATGTTATGACGCGCTGACGTCTGGGTTTTGCATGCCCCAGATTCTCTACCTTTGTTGCAGACTGATCAGGAGTATTGCCGCTGTTAGACCGAGCGGTGAAGATCCTGTTGGTATGCAGTTTTACTTTCCAGGTGTTTCACTTATTGTATCTTTTGCTTCCGCATATTATCATTTCTTGATTCATTTATTCTGGCTCATGGACATGTACTAGATAGTTTAGTTTACTTCTCTGTTCTTGATATCTCTTCAGCTGTAATGTGACTGTGGAGGGACTTTTTCTATCCACAGGTAGCATGGTTGGCTATGTCACGTGCCCATCTTAGCGTACTCTGGGAAGCGGGGCGTGACAAAATTCATGCAGCAAATCAAACACATGGCCGCGAATCCGCGGCCAAGTTGGCCTATCCGCCGCGGATCCGCGGCGTAATTGACACGTCAGCGCTTCACCATTCTCTACGTGGCTTCTTGTAACAACCCTTGCTTCTAGAAGACTCTCAAAGACCACGTGGTTTCTTCCAGAAGGCTCTTCATAACAATCTCACTCTAGAATATTCTTTGCAACAACCTTCTTCTAGAAGGCTCTCTCCAACAACCTTCTTCTAGAAGGCTCTCTCCAACAACCTTCTTTTAGAAGTCTTCTTGTAACAATCTCATCTAGAATATTCCCTCCAACAAACTTCTTCTAGAAGATTCTTTCTAACAACCTCATTTTGGAAGGAAAATTCAAATGAGGTGGTTCATTTTGGAGGGAAAATTCAAATGAAGTGGTTCATTTTGGAGGGAAAAGTTGTTCATTTTGGAGGGAAAATTCAAATGAAGTGGTTCATTTTGGAGGGAAAAGTTGTTCATTTTGGAGGGAAATTTGAATTTGAATTGAAAAGGAGAGGGGGGTTATAAAAAGAGATCTAGATCTAGGGTTTTGGGGGTTGTTCATTTAGTGAGCTAGTTAGTTAGTGGTTCATTTTGGAGGGAAAAATTGTAGATCCAAATCAAAATTCAAATCAAATTGAGTGACACAATTTGATCAAAAAAAATCAAGATCTATCGAGTGCCGATTCAAGCAAGAAGTCTTCAACCTTTTAGAAGCGACGCCGATCTTCAACCGAGCAAGTGATCCAAGACGATCCGCGACTCACGGAGATGATGCGAAGCTAATTCGACGATCGAGTTCTTTCCTCAATTCTTGTAGATCTTAAGCAAATTGTAACGGAATTGTTGATTAATAAAAGGTGAAATTTCTTTATCTTGCTTATCTTTATATTTGAGCATTATGATGAGTTTTCAATTCTTGATTGATTTCTTTGTTATGATGCTTGAGTAGAAACTCCGCTCGTGGAGGAATCGAGAGAATAAATAGATGATGATGATTACAATCTTGAAACGATTCTTAAGTCCTATGAGTTTTGTAAGCTCTAGAAAATTGAATCATCGTCAACCTAGTTTTGAGCGAGATACTTTATTGAATGTTTTCGCTTTTAATTAGAGATCAACGATCGGTGATTGAATTTACTAGAGGCTAACTTTTGAATGATAATCATCGAAAGGACAAAGGATGAGATGAAGAAACCCTATTTTCTTCGATAGATCCTTAAATCTCGTTGATCGTCATCGATCTAGCATCAAATCATTAATGGATAAGAAAACGTAATCACAAGTCTTCATCACTACTATAGATTCGATCGATTCTTACGAGCCTCATTTCAAATCTTGATAGTTCATTAGATTTGGACATCTTCTAGGATTTTATAGATTCTTGATCTTTAGATCTAGTCTTTACTATTTTTGAAACTAAATCTCAAAATTCTTGAATCTATTTTCTTGCAATTCTTCTTTTATCCTTTCATTTCGACTCATCTAAAACGAAAGCAAGCAAAACACACATCTCTGTGGACGATCCGTATTCATTAACGCGCTATAATTGACACCGTTATTGATTGCGGTTTACAAATTTCTTTGATTGTGATCTTTATACATTTTCAAAACACGACACACAAAGAACGATTCAATCACTCCCATATTCTGTTTATGAGAAATTAGGCATAGGAGAGTTGAAACCTGCGCACTACACTCTCCAGATAGCCAATCGATCTATCACCCACCCTAGGGGTGAGCTAGAGGATGTGTTGATCAAAGTTGGGGAATTTATATTCCCTGTGGACTTTATAATTATAGATACACAGCCTGTGGCAAACCTACGAAACCAAATTCTGGTGATTCTAGGTCGACCTTTTCTAGCAACTTCCAACGCGATAATCAATTGTCGTAATGGTTTCATGAACCTGTCCTTTGCGATGATGAAAATTGAGCTTAACATTTACAAGTTAGGAAGTCAACCCTCTGAACCTTATGCTCATATAATCGATGTATATTCTGTCGACAAGATAGCTTCCGACATTTGCGAATTTGAGGAGCTTCATGATAATGATCTCAACCCCACTAGTGTGTTATTGTTTGATCCAACTATTTACTATACGAGTGAGGAGCCTTCTGTCGACAAGTCCACCCCAAAGTCCGAATCCTTTGACTTGTCGAATGAGTTAGTGTAACATTTCAGAAAAATAAAATATTATTTTTGGCGATTTTTATAATTAAATAATATTATTTTGAATATTTTAATAAGGCGGTATAATTAAATACCGATAAATTGGGAAAAATTTGGAAAATTATAGAAATTACTAAAAAGAGGGTGCTTTATTGGATTGAAGCAAATTAAATTTTTTTATGATTTATTATACATTATTTTAATGCTGATCGCGATTAAATATCGCTAATCGTGCATTAAACGTGTTTTGTGCACATGACATGCACATATCATTTTTAGCACTTGTTGCATTTTTATCATGGTCTTTTCTTCATTTTATCATGCATGGTTGTTGATTTTAAAAGAGAAAAGAAAACAAAAGAAAACAAAAGTAAAGAAAAAGAGAAGGATTAGAATATTAAGCATGGGCGAGAGAGAGAGAGAGAGAGGGGTCAAGAGAGCCATACCCATTTGTTCCCTTCATTCTCATTCATCATTTTCTCACTCTCTCATCTCTCATGGCTGCCCCATCTCCACCTCCTCTTCATCCTCTCAAAACAACACCAAAACAATTTCAAAATCTCATCCCCACTTCATTAAAAATGTGCACAAGCTCACAAGCTACACTTTGGACTAAGAAAGCAAGGATTTTGGGTACTTGGGGCAACTCAAGAAATTTCTTGAGTTGCCAAATGAGGTAATTTCTGAACCATTAGTGTAGTATTTGGTTTACCTTAGTTTCCATGCATGTTTAGAAGTGATTAGGCGATATTTAGTGAGGTTTGAAAATTCTAAGTTTATGGTTAGGGTTTGAATTGAATTGTGATAGTGTAATTGAGTTATTAGTGACCTTAAACCCCCCTTAGTGATAGTATTTGGTCACAAAACCAGAGACTTAAACCCCAATTAGTGAACTTAGAAATCCCCTATATCGGATTTTATGGATTCTGTGATGATAAATTGAAATCTGCTAACACTAGGGGACCTGAAAAATTATTTAGCAAAGACTGGGAAACAAGAAGGCAACCTAGAAGCATTACCCAAAACCCGAGACTCCAACTCCCATCCTTGGCCGCAGAAATAATCATTCTGGCCGCAAATTGCAGCCAAACTAGGGACTTATGGCTTCGTGTTTGTTTCATGGCTCCAGTATCTGTAATCTAGACCCTTTACATATGCAAAATTGGCTAATTTCATATAGGGTAAAATCTGGAGCATATTTGTAAGTTTCCGATTCTGTTTTGCGACTTTTAATTAAATTTGGATTTAGTATTTGATATTGTGTTTCCGTCGTGTGGCGTTTGAATGTCAACGACTAGGGTCACTGATCGTGTTTTGCATGGGAGACTATGGGTTTTGACCTATGAACGATACGCGTGCCGATTTGGTTTTCGTGCGCTATTTCCATTTACGATGTTTTGTGGTATGCATGTAGGTACCCTCGAGTGGGTTCGGAGCAACAAGGAGGGTGTGGCGACATCGACATCGACATCGGCAAGCAAGAGCAGGTGAGTAGATATATATCTATGGAGGAAGTCGGGTGGATGGCGTATAGCACCCCTACAGTTCGAAGTATAGTATGCTATATATATGTTATATGTACGATATTGTTAGGTAAAACATGAATATTCAAGATAGGTTATAGGGTTCGTGGTAGTGTAGTGTAATTAGAAGTAACTTAGTTTAACCTCTTAGTCGCGAAACCCTATGTTGCGCCTTGAAAAGTCGTTTTGGTGTTTTCCCGAAAATCGGTGAAAATTTGGTATTTTTCCGTAAATCGTCTTTTTTGTTATTTTGCAGTTTAGGCCTAATTATACCTAATTTGGATAGGTAATTGCTAGTTTTTAGTAGCTAATGAGTTACTTATAAAATTCTGGTCGTTTAGAATTTTTCCTTTTTTTTTCAATTTTTAATATTATTTTAAGCCGGTAAAAAAAATACATTAAATTAGCGATAAATACAAATTTAAATGGGCTAATTTTAATCTTTAAAATCATATTAATTAAAATCTAGTTGTAATATAAATTTTTAGTATTTTATTTCAAGTTTTAATGGGTTTTTATGATGGAAAACAAAAATATATTTATTTTGAGCTAAAACTTGCAATTTTGGACTTGTCGGGGGTCTTTTTGCATAAAAAATTTTGTGCACTCTCTCACACTCATCCTCACACCCTCTTGGCCGGCCCCACCTCAGCAGCAAGCCAACAAAATTTTTCCCCATCTCATTTGAACAAAATGATATGATAAGGGTTTTAATATATTAAATTGGGTATGGGTTTTGTTGTTTGACTTGGTCTTTTGACTTTGAAACTTTCTCTACACTTTTCCCCAACTCCCCCAAACCTTTCCCACCCCTCCATAGCCGAGATTTCTGCTGGGAATAGCAGCCCCCTCCCCCTTCTTGTCTCATCTCCTTTCATCATCAAATTTCTTCAAAAATTTCTCCAAAAATCCAAATCAAACCTCAAAATTCCAAGCCATTCTCCATCCCACTTTTCTTAGCCTTTCTAGCTTGGATCATGGTGCTATGAAGCCATCCTTAGAGGCATATTGTTCTTTCTAGATCTCTAGTTTGAGGTATAATTTCAATCCTTGGCTAATTTGTAGTTAAAGTGTGCTAATTAGAACTTGAAAATTGTTTTAGTGTTAAAATTATAGCTAATTTCTAATCTAGTTTTTTTAGTTCATGGATTGAATTTTAATTAGGGTTTTAGAAACCATTAATAAGTTAATTAAGTTATTTTGCTTTCTAGTGTTTTACACTAACCTAATTAATGGAGTTATTTTGCTTAAGTGGTTCCATTTTATGCGAATCTAAGTTAATCTAGTGTGAATTTGGATCGCTATTACTTTTTAGAAAAATCAAGAAAGGGGTTTGTGTATGGAAATAGGTTGAAGCATGGTTGTTGTGTTGTAATTATAGTGTTGTGGCAAACTAGTTATGCGGTTGGATGTTCTTGCTAGGTTGTAGTCTTTTTGTCGCAAATCGGCAATGTTTGCACCGATTTTTGGAATGTAAATGCTTACTAGTTTTTATATAAATTTATGTGATGAATTAATTGTGATAACTTGATTATACTTTTAGCATATCCTATGACATTTAGGATGTGTGAGTGCGGATTTTGAGTTTTCGGGTTTTAGCTTTGCCGGGCGACCAAATCGGCGATTCTAGTTAGTTTTTGCGGTTTTCGTGTGTGTTCCGCGCACCTTGTGCACGTTGTGACTAGCTTGTGAACGTAGATATTCTCGTTCGGGATTTGCGTCGTTTCATGATATGTAACCTTATGTTTTGTATTGATGTAAATTCCAGGTTCGGTCGCGGAGACGTCGGACGCGGCACGAAAAGGGAAAGCGGTGATTGGACGTAGCTAGCTAGGGATTCCGGTGAGTAGATTTAACATCTACGGGGGACTATCGTTTGGATGGCGCAAGTCTCCCGATAGTTTAAGTAGTTAAAGATTTTAGTGATATTAGTAACTACATCCATACCTTATTTGACATACATATACGAACCCATTCTATAGGACACCTGCACCATTGCCAGGGTTTTTATATGCAGCACGAGCACTATTCATGCTTACACACACGCCCTGGTAATTGCCATTCCACCACATTAGATAACCTATAATTTGAAACCTTTTACTATAATTGATGCTTAAACCTATGCTATTGCCTTTAATTCCTTAAAATGAAATCGTAGGATTGCTATTCATGTGCATGTACCTCATCATGTTATTTGTTCATGCCTAGTCTATTAATCATACATCGCAACTTGATTATTGATACCATATGCATTCATTATCATTGACATATGCATTTATGAGGATTTCTTGAGTTTTTATGATATTTCTGGATTTCGGGGGAAAGCCGCAAAATTTCTAAACTTATTATCTTTTTTAAAATATGTAAATTGCGGTTTTCTAGTGATGTAAGTGTCATCCACCATGAGTTTGCTGTGGTTTTCGAGACCCGTTTCGAGGAGTTGGATGAACTGTCTCGGGTACATGGTGGGCCCGGTAAGGTACCCCGGGGCAAGAAGGTCATGTTGCTGACGTTGAGCCTGGTAAGGGATGGACTACCTACCGGTGACTGTTTGGGCACGGCGGATATCCAGAGGATACCGACCGTGGCCGCGAGATGATGAGATATTGATATTTGAGATGGGTCAGCCGGACGGCTGAGGCCAGAGATACTACGATATGGATATATGAGATTTGGGACAGTTTTGAGGTGTCGTTGCTGGACACGGATTCTGGTTGATTCTATTGATATTGTGCTGATATTTCAAAAGAGATGCCTAAAGGAAAAAGATGATTTCTTATATTTACACATGCAGATCACGAGTATATTCATATTGCATACATACCTGCTAGTATATTCATATTGCATACATACCTGCTAGTATATTCATATTGCATACATACCTGCTATTATATCCTGCCATACCTGTATTATAGATGCTAGGATGCTTATGTGCATACTTGCGATAGCCTCTATAGATGTTATTTATTACTCACGAGTTGGCAACTCACCCCCGTTGTGCCACAGTCTTTTGCAGGTCCGCTCCGTCAGCACAGTAGCGGCGGGCGCACCGCTTCTTTTGCCTCTTTTGCCAGGACTCGAGGCTTTTGCTCGTAGGTGGGTTGTATTATTATTTTTGTACCACTTTGTATATTCTTTGTATCTAGAGTACTCCATCTACTGTATCTACCAGTATTGTTGTATATTGACCTAGAGACGAGACTGTGAGATTTGTGGACTTTTCATGCTGTATTTTGGGGTCGAGCTCACTTGAGTCGACATGATATTTTACTTATGCTTTTTATGTTTATTACGCACATTGCTGATTTACATTGCGTGGGATTTATGACCGCCTTGTGGCGAAGAGCTAGCTCCCGCTTGGGGATGCCTTATTTGTTGTATTTATATATATTCTTGTTGTACCCATTTTGGGGGCCAGTATTTACAAAGGAGACTTTGCCGAAATTTTCGGAAAAATTGATATTGTTTTAAAAATGGCTTGATATGACTCATTTGATAAACTCGCTTTCAATTGATTGGTTTTCCTTCACTCTTTTGCTTATTTGGTTTTGGTTTCTGGGCTTTGGCTTACTTATTTTACGGACGTCTTGAGACGTTTCGTAAGTTAAGTGCCAGTCACGTTCCGTACCCTGCGGGTCGTGACAAAGTTGGTATCAGAGCGATAGGTTTTACCTTTTTGAGTGTAGGATGACCCTTGGTAGATGGAGTAAGTGACTTAAGCAGGGTAACGTAGCGTGTGTATGTTCGCGGCATACTTGCGATACGGTACTCCGCCTAAGTGACTTTAGGATATACTTGCTTGAAATTCCTTCTTCAATTCCATGTATCCTATGATTCTATTGCACTGTTCTTATTATCCTTTTTCCTATACCAGCCACTATGCCGCCGAAGGCTACGAGAGCGCAGAGGGCTGCCGCCCGAGATGAGATCCGAGCAGGCTCGTCTGAGACGAGGACTGAGCAGGGTGGCATGCCTACGCCGCAGGGACAGACTGATCCGCCTTCCCCAGGCCATATGGATAGGCTCGAGTTCGGTATGGAGGAGCCGCGACAGATGATGGGAGGCGTGCAGGAGTTGCGACAGATGGTGGGGTCCTTAGTAGCGGCCAGTCATGCACCGAGGCCGGAGGATGTACCTATCACATCCCAGACGACTATGATACCTGCTCTTACTACTACCACCGTGGCCATTCCGGTTTCGCTACAGGATTTCATGAGGCTGAGACCTCCAGTATTCACCGGCACCGAGGCAGCGGAGGACCCACAGACGTTCCTTGACAGTTTAGCCAGGATCTGCCGTTCGCTGAGATGTTCGGACGATCGACGGGTAGAGCTTGCGAGTTTCCGTCTAGAGGGCCTCGCGCAGACATGGTGGGAGTCAGTCTTGAGAGGTCAAGCTACAGGTCTACCGCCTATGACTTGGGCCGAGTTTACAGCAGTCTTTCTAGCTCGTTTCCTCCCAGAGAGCGTTCGTGACACCAGAGCTCGTAGTTTTGAGGCCTTGATCAAGACCCCAGGGATGACGGTGTCTGAGTATGACGTCCAGTTCACGCAGTTATCCCGATATGCTCCGTATTTGGTGGATACCGAAGAGAAGATAGTGAAGAGGTTCGTGCAGGGACTTGACACCCAGCTATTTCTTGCTATTGGCACCCAGCACTTTGATACTTATTCAGCTGCTATGGATACGGCTTTACGGATGGAGGCACGCATATCACAGACTTCGGCTGTTTCTGGGCCGAAGAGGATTCGCACCGATGTGCCGTCACAGAGGCAGCGCGCCAGATTCTTTCCGAGAGATGGGCCTGGCAGAGGATTTGGACGGGGTCAGTTATATGGTTCATATCCACAGGGACAGCAGCCGTCGTCAGGATGTTTTGGGTGTGGGAGTCTGCACCACCGTATCAGAGACTGTCCGGGGAGACGACAAGGGGCGGCGACAGTTCCACATGTTACCCTACCACCATCACCACCTCCTCCCCAGAGAGCCCTACTTCCTATCACTGGCGATTCTCCACGACAGTTCGATGCACCCAGAGGCCGTGGACGTGGCGGTCCGTTCCAGTGAGGACGAGGAGGCCGAGGCCGAGGCCGAGGACAGCCAGTTATTGGTAGGGGTCAGGCCCGAGTTTTTGCTTTGACGCCACAGGATGCGCAGGCATCCAACGCCGTTGTGACAGGTACCTTGCCAGTTTGCTCTTTCGACGCACGGGTATTATTCGACCCAGGTTCCACACATTCGTACGTATCTACACACTTTGCACCGATGTTGGGCCGTGAGTCGTCGTCGTTAGATCAGCCGCTTGTTGTTATTACCCCGGTAGGCAAGTCGTTTGTCGCTCGTTTTGTGTTTCGATTGTGTTCCGTTCGTATCGGGGAGAGGGACTCGTCGGTTGATTTGATTCTCCTCGATATGTTGGACTTTGATATGCTTCTGGGCATGGATTGGCTAGCTACTTGTTATGCTTCTGTGGACTGCCGTGAGAAAGCTGTCAGATTTAGCTTTCTGGGAGAGCCAATCCTTGTTATTCAGGGAGAACGCAGCGTCACCCTTCCCAGCTTGATTTCGTCTCTTCGCGCTGGTCAGCTCTTGCGGAAGGGAGGTCAGGGATTCTTAGCGTATATTTGTGATACTCGAGCTGCAGAGGTTCCGTTGGACCGGGTCCCGGTTGTATGTGAGTTCCCTGATGTTTTCCCTGATGAGCTGCCTGGGCTACCACCTGAGCGCGACGTTGAGTTCTGCATTGACTTGATTCCCGGCTCGGGGCCTATTTCTATACCGCCTTATCGGATGGCCCCGGCAGAGCTTAGAGAGCTGAAGGATCAGTTGCAGGATTTGTTAGATAAAGGGCTTATTCGACCGAGTGTTTCTCCGTGGGGTGCTCCGGTCCTGTTTGTCAAGAAGAAGGACGGAAGTTTGCGCTTATGTATCGACTACCGCCAGCTGAACAAGGTTACCGTGCGGAACAGATATCCGTTGCCACGCATTGATGATTTGTTCGACCAGCTTCAGGGTGCGGGGTATTTTTCGAGGATCGACTTGCGATCAGGGTACCATCAGCTGCGAGTTCGACAGGAGGATATACCGAAGACAGCTTTCCGTACGCGTTATGGCCACTATGAGTTTCTGGTGATGTCGTTCGGACTCACCAACGCCCCAGCTGCATTCATGGATTTGATGAACCGTACATTCAGGCCGTATCTTGACTTGTTCATCATCGTGTTTATCGACGATATTTTGGTGTATTCCCGAAGCAGAGAGGAGCATGAGCAGCACTTGCGGATTACGTTGCAGACTTTGAGGGAGCACCAGCTTTTCGCAAAATTTTCCTAGTGTGCATTCTGGTTGGACAGCGTCGGATTCTTGGGTCACGTGATTACTAGAGATGGCATATGTGTGGACCCGAAGAAGATTGAGGCCGTTCAGCAGTGGCCCAGGCCGGCATCGGTTACGGAGATCCGCAGTTTCTTAGGCCTGGCTGGCTACTACAGGCGATTCGTTCAGGATTTCTCCCGTATTGCTGCACCTTTGACTGGATTGACCCGGAAGGGAGTTCCTTTCGTTTGGACGGAGGAGCGCGAGCACAGTTTTCAGCAGCTATGAACTTGTTTGACTACGGCGCCGGTATTATCTTTGCCTTCAGGATCAGGCGGATTCGTGATTTATTGTGATGCTTCACGAGTGGGGCTAGGGTGCGTATTGATGCAGCATGACAGGGTGATCGCGTATGCTTCACGGTAGTTGAAGAGTCCTGAACAGAACTACCCCACTCACGATTTAGAGATGGCTGCAGTGGTCTTTGCACTTAAGATCTGGCGACATTACCTATATGGCGAGTCGTGTCAGATATTCACTGATCACAAGAGCTTAAAGTATATATTTCAGCAGCGAGACCTGAATCTCAGACAGCGCCATTGGATGGAACTAGTAAAGGACTATGATTGTGAGATTTTGTATCACCCGGGTAAGGCTAATGTAGTGGCGGATGCTTTGAGCAGGAGGCCCGGGGGTAGTCAATCTTGTTTGTGCGCAGTACAGAGGCAGTCGTCGGCAGATTGGCAGACTTTATGCGACAGCCGGGTTGAGTTCGAGTTCACTCCGACAGGGGGACAGATTGCGCATGTTTGTGCACGTCCGCGGTTACTTGACCGTATTCGAGAGGCACAGCCCAGTGATGACCGTCTTTCAGAGATCATGGAGCAGATTAGGCAGGGCAGAGATTCCGAGTTCGTGATCGATGATCAGGGAGTACTGCGAATTGGGACTAGATTGTGCGTACCAGATTACGAGGGGCTGCGGCGTGAGATTCTTGAGGAGGCGCATAGATCGACATACAGCGTACATCCGGGTTCCACCAAGATGTACCACGATTTGCGAGATGTTTACTGGTGGGACGGAATGAAGAAGGACGTCGCTGATTTCGTGTCGAGATGCCTGACTTGTCAGCAAGTCAAGGCCGAGCACCAGAGGCCCGCGGGAGAGTTACAGCCTTTGCCCATTCCGGAGTGGAAATAGGAGCAGATTTCTATGGACTTCATTATGGGTTTACCCAGGACCAGTCGAGGGTACGACTCCATTTGGGTGATCGTGGATCGATTGACGAAAGCGGCTCACTTCCTGCCAGTGAAGATGACTTTCGGTTTTGCTCAGTATGCCCAGGTATACATCGACGAGATCGTACGACGGCATGGAGTCCCGACGTGTATCGTGTCCGACAGAGGCACCCAGTTTACCGGCCGACTATGGCAGAGACTTCAGGAGGCATTGGGCACCCGTTTGAGTTTCAGCACAACATTTCATCCGCAGACCGACGGCCGGTCAGAGCGGACTATTCAGACTTTCGAGGACATGCTCCGAGCGTGCGTTTTGGACTTTGGTGGTAGCTGGGATCGTCATTTACCATTAGTGGAGTTCTCCTATAATAACAGCTTCCAGGATACTATTCAGATGGCACCTTTTGAGGCATTGTACGGGAGGAGATGCAGATCGCCCGTCTGTTGGACCGAGCTCAGCGAGAGCAGTATATTGGGGCCGTAGCTTGTTGAGGAGACGACAGCGAAGTTACAGTTGATTCGAGACCGGATGAGAGCAGCTCAGAGCAGGCAGAAATAATATGCAGACAGGCGCCGTCGCAGACTAGAGTTCGCAGTTGGCGATCATGTTTTTCTGAGGGTCTCTCCGATGAAGGGCGTGATGCGTTTTGGGCGAAAGGGAAAGCTTAGTCCCAGATTTGTGGGCCCCTTCAAGATTCTCGAGCGTGTCGGCGCAGTTGCATACCGTTTGGCTCTTCCACCCAGCTTTCCCGATGTTCACCCCGTCTTCCATGTTTCGATGCTCCGTAAGTACCTTCACGACCTTTCACATGCGATTCAGCACCCGACAGTCCAGCTAGAGCGCGACCTTTCTTTTGCAGAGCAGCCGGTGGTCATCCTGGATCGGTAGGTGAAGAAGTTGAGATCGAAAGTTATACCAACCGTCAAGGTCCTTTGGCGTAGCCCGAGCAGCGAGGAGGTTACCTGGGAGACCGAGGACGAGATGAGGAAGAAATATCCCCATCTCTTTGAAGGTACGCGTAGTTATATTTTTAAATTCAGGGACCGAATTTCTTTAAGGGGGGAAGATTGTAGCGCCTTGAAAAGTCGTTTTGGTGTTTTCCCGAAAATCGGTGAAAATTTGGTATTTTTCCGTAAATCGTCTTTTTTGTTATTTTGCAGTTTAGGCCTAATTATACCTAATTTGGATAGGTAATTGCTAGTTTTTAGTAGCTAATGAGTTATAAAATTCTGGTCGTTTAGAATTTTTCCCTTTTTTTCAATTTTTAATATTATTTTAAGCCGGTAAAAAAAATACATTAAATTAGCGATAAATACAAATTTAAATGGGCTAATTTTAATCTTTAAAATCATATTAATTAAAATCTAGTTGTAATATAAATTTTTAGTATTTTATTTCAAGTTTTAATGGGTTTTTATGATGGAAAACAAAATATATTTATTTTGAGCTAAAACTTGCAATTTTGGCTTGTCGGGGGTCTTTTCGCATAAAAATTTTTGTGCACTCTCTCACACTCATCCTCACACCCTCTTGGCCGGCCCCACCTCAGCAGCAAGCCCACAAAATTTTTTCCCATCTCATTTGAACAAAATGATATGATAAGGGTTTTAATATATTAAATTGGGTATGGGTTTTGTTGTTTGACTTGGTCTTTTGACTTTGAAACTTTCTCTACACTTTTTCCTAACTCCCCCACACCTTTCCCACTCCTCTACAGCTGAGATTTCTGCTGGGAACAGTAGCCCCCTCCCCCTTCTTGTCTCATCTCCTTTCATCATCAAATTTCTTCAAAAATTTCTCCAAAAATCCAAATCAAACCTCAAAATTCCAAGCCATTCTCCATCCCACTTTTCTTAGCCTTTCTAGCTTGGATCATGGTGCTATGAAGCCATCCTTGGAGGCATATTGTTCTTGCTAGATCTCTAGTTTGAGGTATAATTTCAATCCTTGGCTAATTTGTAGTTAAAGTGTGCTAATTAGAACTTGAAAATTGTTTTAGTGTTAAAATTATAGCTAATTTCTAATCTAGTTTTTTTAGTTCATGGATTGAATTTTAATTAGGGTTTTAGAAACCATTAATAAGTTAATTAAGTTATTTTGCTTTCTAGTGTTTTACACTAACCTAATTAATGGAGTTATTTTGCTTAAGTGGTTCCATTTTATGCGAATCTAAGTTAATCTAGTGTGAATTTGGATCGCTATTGCTTTTTAGAAAAATCAAGAAAGGGGTTTGTGTATGGAAATAGGTTGAAGCATGGTTTTTATGTTATAATTATAGTGTTGTGGCTAATTAGTTATGCGGTTGGATATTCTTGCTAGGTTGTAGTCTTTTTGTCGCAAATCGGCAATGTTTGCACCGATTTTTGGAATGTAAATGCTTACTAGTTTTTATATAAATTTATGTGATGAATTAATTGTGATAACTTGGTTATACTTTTAGCATATCCTATGACATTTAGGATTTGTGAGTGCGGATTTTGAGTGTTCGGGTTTTAGCTTTGCCGGGCGATCAAATCGGCGATTCTAGTTAGTTTTTGCGGTTTTCGTGTGTGTTCCGCGCACCTTGTGCACGTTGTGACTAGCTTGTGAACGTAGATATTCTTGTTCGGGATTTGCGTCGTTTCATGATATGTAACCTTATGTTTTGTATTGATGTAAATTCCAGGTTCGGTCGCGGAGACGTCGGACGCGGCACGAAAAGGGAAAGCGGTGATTGGACGTAGCTAGCTAGGGATTCCGGTGAGTAGATTTAACATCTACGGGGGACTATCGTTTGGATGGCGCAAGTCTCCCGATAGTTTAAGTAGTTAAAGATTTTAGTGATATTAGTAACTACATCCATACCTTATTTGACATACATATGCGAACCCATTCTATAGGACATCTGCACCATTGCCAGGGTTTTTATATGCAGCACGAGCACTATTCATGCTTACACACACGCCCTGGTAATTGCCATTCCACCACATTAGATAACCTATAATTTGAAATCTTTTACTATAATTGATGCTTAAACCTGTGCTATTGCCTTTAATTCCTTAAAATGAAATCGTAGGATTGCTATTCATGTGCATGTACCTCATCATGTTATTTGTTCATGCCTAGTCTATTAATCATACATCGCAACTTGATTATTGATACCATATGCATTCATTATCATTGACATATGCATTTATGAGGATTTCTTGAGATTTTATGATATTTCTGGATTTCGAGGGAAATCCGCAAAATTTCTAAACTTATTATCTTTTTTAAAATATGTAAATTGCGGTTTTCTAGTGATGTAAGTGTCGTCCACCATGAGTTTGCTGTGGTTTTCGAGACCCGTTTCGAGGAGTTGGATGAACCGTCTCGGGTACATGGTGGGCCCGGTAAGGTACCCCGGGACAAGAAGGTCGTGTTGCTGACGTTGAGCCTGGCAGGGGATGGACTACCTACCGGTGACTGTTTGGGCACGGCGGATATCCAGAGGATACCGACCGTGGCCGCGAGATGATGAGATATTGATATTTGAGATAGGTCAGCCGGACGGCTGAGGCCAGAGATACTACGATATGGATATATGAGAATTGAGACAGTTTTAAGGTGTCGTTGCTGGACACGGATTCTGGTTGATTCTATTGGTATTGTGCTGATATTTCAAAAGAGACGCCTAAAGGAAAAAGATGATTTCTTATATTTACACATGCAGATCACGAGTATATTCATATTGCATACATACCTGCTAGTATATTCATATTACATACATACCTGCTAGTATATTCATATTGCATACATACCTGCTATTATATCCTGCCATACCTGTATTATAGATGCTAGGATCACTAGTAAAATAATGGGTTGCCCCTACGGATAATATCATCCGTAGGGGCAATAAAAGTTTGGCCCTACGGATTAATACGTAGGGCAAAGTGGTTGCCCCTACGGTCGTTCAATATTTATTTAAAAATTATTAAATCTTAAAGTGTTTTTTGCCCCTACGGTGGCGCAAACCAAGTACCTACGGGTATATCCGTAGGGACAACTAAATAGCGATTTAAGTAATCGTTCCCTACGCTGATTATTTCTTATTTCCTTTTAATTTACGCGCGAACCCAAATCCCCAAACCTTGACGTTCCCGCCGATCGCCGTTCTCGTCATCGCCAGCGCCGGCCGAATCGTCGTCGCAACCGCCTGCAGTGATCTCGTCGTCGCCACCGCCGGCCGAATCGTCGTCGCCACCGCCTGCAGTGATCTCGTCGTCGCCACCGCCCTCGTCGTCGCCGATTGCGTCTCCGTCGTCTCCTCCACCGCCTAGCCTACAGGTTAGTTAAACATTATTTTAATGATGTTAGGGTAGCGATGAGGGTTATGGTTAGGTATCGGTTGTGGTTAGGGTTAGGATTAGGGTTAGGGTACGGGTTCGATCGGTTGGGGTTCGACTGGTGTTGGGGTTAGGGTTAGGGTTAGGGTTCGGTTGGGGTTTGGTGTTGGGGTTGGGGTTCGGCTGGGGCTGGGTTGGGGTTAGGGTTTGGTGTTGGGTTGGGGTTCGGCTCCGGCTGGGTTGGGGTTAGGGTTTGGTGTTGGGTTGGGGTTCGGCTGGGGCTGGGTTGGGGTTAGGGTTAGGCCGGGTTAGGGTTTGGTGTTGGGTTGGGGTTCGGCTGGGGCTGGGTTAGGCTTAAAAAGGTGAAATTTTAGGGGATTGATCTGGAAAATAGTGAAAGTCGATACTGTTTATTTGTGAATAACACAGTCCATGATTTTTATATGAGAAAATGGTCCATGAAAGTCTATGGGATTTATCTAAAAAACGCTGAAAGTTCATGTATTTATTTGTAAACAACAAAATTCATGGTATTTATCTGGAAAACGTTGGAGGTCAATGGTATGTATTTGTAAACAACAAAATCTATGAAAATTATGTGAAACGTTAAAACTTCATGGTATTTATTTGTAACAAACAAAGTCTATGGTATTTGTTTGATAAATATTGAAAGACCATGACATTTATATGTAATGGGTCAAAGTCATTTGGGTTATGTCAATCTTATTGGCGATACTTTCTTTTTGTGCATATCCAAAAACTTTGAAAGTTCTTGGTACCTATTAGAAAATATAAAGGGTTTTGTAGTGAAAGGAAAGAATTGGATTTAGAAAAACCGTGTGTAACTTTTAGAAATTCTATACACTCAAGTATATAGAAAAGGGTTAATTGCGGATACAGCCTATGTACTATGGGGATCAAGCACTTATAACCTCTGAAGTATAATAATAAGCACTTTTGTTTGTTTTTCATTAGTGATTAATTTTTAGTTTGCTATTTATTCTTTTTCAGTATGGATACTTGATAGAATTATAATTGCTTTATTATTGTTTGCCTTTTTCCTTTTGTGTAGAAAATATATCCATTGTGTCATATGGACACTATTAATTTCACATCGATTCAAGGGAAAAATTGAGGAAGATTGTGTTTGTTATATCAAAAACCTTTCTGTTGAACCCAACAGGTGAAACTTTAGAGTTGTTATAGATAGCTCTACATGTTTAATGCATGTACCATTGTTAAGAGAGTGCAAGGTGGAGAACAATAATTTGTTTCAACGGCACGTTTTTCAAGTTATAACCAATATATGATACTCGATGATAATATGAAACCTTCATATTCCCATCGATACCCATATATGAAACTAAAAGCGCCACTTAGTTCCCGTCTATCGGTTAACATACGTGCGATGCTCGTCGTGACCTAGAACTATACGAAGGTTGTTAAATATCGGACAGTATAGCTCGATACTAACAACCGTCGTATAGTCTACGCGACGAGAAAATTCAATCGTATGGTAACCCATAGATTTGTCCCGTGTGGACAAGTTAAGAATGTATAAAGTAAACGCCTTCATTCACTTGTGTTTTCATCCGTTTCGAGATATTTCGTCGGTACCTTTCCGCTGGTTCTCCGTGTACAAAGATAGATTAGATGTTCATTTCAACGTTGTTTCACAGCTTTGAAATGATTATCTATTCTATTACAGTGTACTCGGAGAACAGCGGGGAGGTGCTGCCGAAATTTACTCGAAACGGTTGAAAGCACAAGTGATGGGCGTTCGCTCTATACACTCTTAATGGGATAGAAGCCTACCCCCGACAGCCGGAACACATACATACAAACGCATAATCAGAGAGCGACTCGAGATGTTCGGGTTAAAACCAATATATGATACTCGATGATGATATGAAACCTTCATATTCCCATCGATACCCGTATATGAAACTAAAAGCGCCACTTAGTCCCCGTCTATCGGTTAACATACGTGCGATGCTCGTCGTGACCTAGAACTATACGAAGGTTGTTAAATATCGGACAGTATAGCTCGATACTAACAACCGTCGTATAGTCTACGCGACGAGAAAATTCAATCGTATGGTAACCCATAGATTTGTCCCGTGTGGACAAGTTAAGAATGTATAAAGCAAACGCCTTCATTCACTTGTGTTTTCATCCGTTTCGAGATATTTCGTCGGTACCTTTCCGCTGGTTCTCCGTGTACAAAGATAGATTAGATGTTCATTTCAACGTTGTTTCTCAGCTTTGAAATGATTATCTATTCTATTACAGTGTATTCGGAGAACAGCGGGGAGGTGCTGCCGAAATTTACTCGAAACGGTTGAAAGCACAAGTGATGGGCGTTCGCTCTATACATTCTTAATGGGATAGAAGCCTACCCCCGACAGCCGGAACACATACATACAAACGCATAATCAGAGAGCGACTCGAAATGTTCGGGTTAAAACCAATATATGATAATATGAAACCTTCATATTCCCATCGATACCCATATATGAAACTAAAAGCGCCACTTAGTCCCCGTCTATCGGTCAACATAACGTGCGATAATTTATTCTTTTCAACGACAAACGCACACACAAAGCATATACATGAATTTTCTTCTTTGTCAGTAACTATCCCGTTCTTATATTTCTCAATATAGTCAGCATAACCTACAATTTATATGTTATTCAGTCTAACATGGCCCATGAGTACGTCAGAGTTAAGGACTGGATGTATGTGGATTGGAAACAACGTATGCAATCTAAGTTTGTCGCAGGAGTTGCTGCTTTCCTTGAATTTGCACGAGCACATAATAAGATCATAATAGAGAAGATTCTTTGTCCGTGTGATAGATGTGGCAATAAGTACTGGCGGAAGGTAGAATTGGCAGAGCTTCATATTGTAAAATATGGGTTTACTAGACTTTATTCAATTTGGAAATATCACGGGGAAGGAGAAGAATGCAGTACTGCGGTAGAAGAAGGAGAACACGATAATGCGGCAGGAGAAGAAGAAGAATTCGGTAATACGGCAGGATACGGAAATTTATTTCCATCAGAAGAAATGGAGGATATGGTAGAGGCTGCCCTAGGTGAATCTATTCGTACCGAAGATGACATTCCTTCCGGTCAAGGACCGCGTGCGGATAAATATGAAAATTTCATGAATGATGCTAGGAAACCAATTTATGAGAATGCGAAGTATTCCACCCTATCATGGTTCGTCCAACTTTTCCAAATTAAGTGCCTAAATGGATGGAGCAACAAGTCATTCACAATGCTTCTTTCGTTCTTGAAAGATTCTATGCCTCCGGGAAATAATGTGCCCGAAAGCTGGTACGAAGCCCAGAAAATGATGTCTGATTTGGGTCTAAAGTGCGAGAAGATTCAAGCATGTCCTAAAAATTGCGTGTTGTACCGGAAAGAGAATTCAGATTTGAAAGAGTGTCCAACATGCGGAGAGGCCAGGTATAAGCCGAAAGATTCTGATAAGAAGCCTGATATACCTGTGAAGATAGCACGATATTTTCCCATAACACAGAGGCTACAGAGGCTATTTAGGTGCAAGAAAACAGCCGAGGCAATGATTTGGCATCACCGTGCTCCTCCAAGCGAAAATGGAAAAATGAGCCATCCAAGAGATTCACCGGCATGGAAGGATTTCGATAGGAGGCACGCAATATTCAGTAGCGATCCTCGCAATGTTCGGCTCGGACTGGCTGCCGATGGCTTCTGCCCATTCAACTATATGGCTGGAAGTCACAGTACATGGCCCGTTGTAATGATAATTTATAATCTGTCGCCTTGGTTGGCTATGGACCAATCATACTTTATGATGCCTCTTCTTATCGACGGACCAAACTCACCGGGGAACAATATCGACGTCTATCTCCGACCTCTGATTGAGGAGCTGAAAACTTTGTTCATTGATGGTGTAGAGACATATGATTCAAACACAAATACAACCTTCATACTGCGTGCGGCTTTAATGTGGACAATTAATGACTTTCCTGCGTATGGAATGCTTTCAGGTTGGTCCGTACATGGTCACAAAGCATGTCCTCATTGCCATGAACACACAACATCAAAATTTTTGAATTTTAGCAGGAAGGTTTGTTATTGCGGCCATCGACGTTTTCTGCCTCCAGACCATCCCTATAGGTTAGACACGGTTCACTTTGATGGTCATCAGGAGCTTCTTGGGCCTCCATCCCCATTGTCCGGAGAGGACGTGACTGCTAAATGGGATGGTTACAATAACGTGACCTTCGGGATGGATCCGACGAGACAGGTCAAACCACAATATTGGAACAAGTTAAGCATTTTCTTCGAGCTTCCGTACTGGTCTACAAATTCAGTGCGTCATTGTCTGGACGTCATGCATATAGAGAAGGGAGTATCAGAGCACATACTTAACTTGCTTCTGTGTAAAGACGGGAAATCGAAAGACAACATGAATGCCCGGATGGATCTACAAGAGTGGGGAATAAGAAGTGAACTGCACCCTAAACCGGTAGCGGGTAAACCGGGCAAGTTTGTACTTCCCAATGCCGCTTATCATATGTCACAACTGGAGAAGAAAAGATTCCTGCAGGTGTTGCATGATTTGAAAGTCCCCACAGGCTTCTCAGGATCATTCAGCAAGAAAATAAAAATTGTGAAGGGCAAGATCGATGGGCTGAAAAGTCATGACCACCATGTTATCGTGGAGCACCTTCTTCCATTAGCCCTCAGGACTTCTCTCCCCGACTCGGTTGGTCTGGTAATCAACGACCTATGTTGTTTTTTCAGGGAGTTGTGTGCTAAAACGCTGGAGGTTGCGACGCTGGATAAACTAGAAAATTCTATTGCGTTGATACTTTGCAAGTTTGAGCGTATTTTCCCACCGTCATTCTTCGATATCATAATACACTTGACGGTTCATCTTGCAACTGAGGCGAAATTAGCCGGACCGGTACAATATCGATGGATGTATCCCGTCGAGAGGTACGTTAAATTTTTCGTTTCGCGCAATTTATAAATTTATTTTTGTCATGTATGCCCGTGTTTATTTATTCAACATATTCTCATTAGGTACCTTTACACTCTTAAGAAGTATATACGCAATAAAAATCGACCAGAGGGTTCTATCATGCAAGGTTATCTTCTTGATGAAGCAACCACATTTTGTTCCCGCTATCTGGACGAGAACATTGAGACAAGGCTTAACCGACCACGAAGAATTCAAGACGGGCCATATGGTAAAGCCGAGTATAAGAGGGTAGACACTATGTTTATCAACAAGATATACCGGTTTATCTTGCTTAATTGCGTATATCTTGAACAAATTAGAGAGTAAGTTTTTTTGGATTAATTGTTATATCTGTGTTTGTGTATGAAATGACATAATATTAATGTCACAATTATTTGTCGAAAACAGAACTCATTTTATCGAGGTACGTGAGGGGCATCCTGATTGGAACGAAGAGCGTTTGGAAAAATACCATCAGGATAATTTTTGTGATTGGGTCACAGAGCATGTAAGTTATTCGAATTACATTTTATTGCTATCGGTTTTAATCTAAACTTGTATCGTTCTGTATTTATCGTAAAATTTGTTTTGTTAGATCCACGATCCGAACTTGTCTGCATCATTTGAGAGTGATTCAAGATGTTTAGCTCAATTTCCTAGTATGGAAGTTGCACATTACAAAGGATTTGGTGTCCTTGGATACAAATTCGAAGTTAAGGACATAGAAACATCTAGAATCACTCAGAACAGTGGGATTGCGACGGTAGGATCGGACGGTGTGATTTACTATGGGTACTTAAATTGTATACTCGGCATCCACTATCCCGGACGATCAGAACCCTTTTATATATTCCACTGTACTTGGTACGATCCGCGAACCGATACAGACAAGTGGAGAAGCAGTCTTGGGACCTGGAAAGATGAATATGGATTGACAAGTGTGAACACACTTCGATTTTACGGTCAGGACGATCCGTTTATCTTTCCGAACCAAGCGTTCCAAGTATACTACTCACAGTGCTTGAAGCATCCGGGGTGGAGTGTTGTATGTCGATGGAAACCTAGAGATGTCTACGATGTCCCAGAATACGAGGACAGCGATGAGGACGAAGAAGAGAGAAGGCTTAAAGTGCTCCGACCGTCTGTTTCGAAGGACGGGTTGTCTTCGACCGATCATGAAGTTACGTGGGTTAGAAATGACATCGACGATGAAATCCAAGTAGATATGTATGATGCGCCCACGAAACGAAAAGGTTATCAGTAATGTTATATTATTACTTCACATTTTACGCTCTAGATCATATATAGTCAATACTTTTAATGATTGTCTAATGCGTCCACGAACCGTTTATCTAGATTTGATGACGATGTCGGGAGCAGCGAGGGGCGGCAGGAGCTCCAGCCGCGGCAGAGGCAGAGGCAGAGGCAGAGCGGTTCTGCCGCCCGGAGAGCTCCGTAGGGAGCTTCAGAGGGCCGGTCTTGCACCCAGATCGGAGACCCCTTCGGATGCCTCCTTCCGTGTTGATTTGGCCACACCTCCAGGTATACTGCACGCATATCCATTTTGAATGTAATATTACAGATATTCATGCATGTTTATGTAAAAATTACTTATATTGTCAATGTTTGATTGTCTAGTTGTTGGTGATGCGTCCACATCTGGGACAGAGGCCACCCCCGCTCCTCCAGGTATGTTTATATATCATATAGTGTATGTATATTGATTTAGAATGCTATATCATAAATATACACATTCCTTTTGCTCTTACTTAGCAATTTTTATTATTGTCTAGCTGTAGGTGGTGACACCACCGCACCTGCGGGTATGTTTATATGTCCTATAGTGCATGCATATTGATTTAGAACGTTATATTATTGATCTACACATTCTTTTTGCAATTACTTATAAAATCTATTTTTAATTGTCTAATTATAGGTGGTGCGTCCACACCTTCCACAGGGGCCACTCCTGCCGCTTCCATACCCTCCGCATCGTCTGCAGGTTAGTATGAATAAATTTAAAATATTTATTTATTTTACATATGCTCTATAGAATAAATATGAACTTCATGGAGATTTAGCGTCGATGTTTATTTTACAGTTGGAGGGGATGCGTCCGGGACCCCGGTTGTTCCTCACCGGAGGAACTATCGTCCCGCTCGTGCTGCTGCTCGGGCCCAGGCTCGTGCGCTATTCACCGGAGGTATATATCACACTTGAATTCTTAATACAACTTTGTCTTATTATTGATTGTCTTGATATTTCGTGCAGACGCAGGGCCTCTCCACCCCCAGAGGGGGACTCGAGGCCCGAATCAGTCCCATAGGCTGAGGCCTGATAGAGCTAGGGGGGAGGCAGCATTCCCCCTATTTTTTACCCTTGACTATCGCTATACCGGTCCTTATGCCGAGAGGTTCGGCCGGTATTTGGGGGACGAGAGCCGGATCGTGAAGAACTATCCACTTCACGTTGAGTGGGGCGAGCAGCACCAGCGCTCATTCGCCCTCTTCTTTGAACAGGCTCAGGTATGTATTAATATATATTTTCATTTGATCTATCCAATATATTTATTATTAACACTTGCAATCTAATAACAATGTTTTTTTGTATTTTCAGTTGGATTACGATTTTCAGCCTGTAGCCGACCCTGATCACCCGGGGAGGGTGCTCGACCTTCATGCTCTGTACAATGGCCTGATGAAGAACATGCAGGCCAAGATCCGATACAACAGGAATGAGCTGAAGGCCGACTGCTACTCCCTGTGGATAGCGACCCCCGAGGCAGAGAGAGCGGCCCTCCTATCTACTCCGGCGTTTGCGAGAGTCGACGTAGAGACATGGCCTATATTGTGCGCTTATTTCGACTCCGAACGCAAACGAGTATGTATTTTAAATTTAATTCATTATTTATGATATAATTTATTTCTTTGTGTTTCTTAATTAGAAAACTAAATGTTAATGCGTTGTGCAGAAACAGGCCGCTCAGAATACGGAGAACAGGAAGTCGGCGAAGAGGGGTCGCCCCACTTACACAGGTGGCTCGAGGAACATTACTCGAGCCATGGAGTTATCGGTAAATTAAGAGTTATTCTCTAATATTCTGCAATATTAAGAGTTATTCTCTAACATTTCTAATATTAAGAGTTACTTTCTAATATTGCAGACAGCTCGGACCGTGGCGTCAGGTGGTACACCGAGCGTGCTGTCCGCATATCTTGCCGTCCACGGCACCTCGACAGATCCCGCCACGGGCGAGCTTCGATGTCCCGACGTCGCTACCCAGGAGTACTGCGTAAGTGTTAATATTTTTTCTACCCAAATTTGAAATTTTAGTTTTGGAAGGTTCAAGTTTAAATTTTATACTTATACTTTACTGCTTAATGTGGGTGTAGGAGCGGGTGGTTGAGCAGGCCCAGGCCTCGGGGATCGATTTTACCGGACAGAACGATCCGAGGCTGCTGACCCCAGTTCTGGACGCCGCACACGGAGGGCACCACGGAGGTTGGGAGAGAGGCCGGGGATTGGGCCCCAGCAGGGCCCATATGAGGTTGGACTCCACCCCGGCGGTTACTTCCTCCGTCTCCAGTGGCCGGCATGTCCATCAGGAACTGGATAGCTTGAGGGCCACCGTTCAGGAGTTGAAGGAGATGCTGGTATGTATACTACTTTATAGTAAAATATCATTTCATATTATATACATATCAACATATCCATAATTAGTACGTAGCTTGAGCTTATTTGGTTTTAGAATTAAGTTTGATTAATCATACATACATATGTAATTAAAATAAACAACGCTTTTCCAAACTAGATATCCAAACAGGGTTTCGAAATAACTTAATAATGAAACGAATTCGAATAATACACAGTTCTTACACGTTTCTTACACACGTTATGTCCAGACGCGACAGGGTAGATCGGCCGAGCCTCCACATGCATCTCCTTCGGCTGCGGCTCCGCAAGCCACTACATCGGCTGCGGTACCGCAGACAGCTCCTGTAGCTCCACCGCCCACTCAGACTCCCGCAGCCGCGGCTCCGCAAGCGACTACCTCGACGGCGGCTGCGCAGACCACAACGCCAGCTCCACATGCCGCTCAGACTCCCTTATCTGTAGCATTGGAGAGTGTATTTACCGAGGAGCAGGCGCGCGTTATTTTAACGTTATTCGGAGGTGGAGCTGGACCGAACTAGGGTAGATTTTTGGTTTTTATTTTTTGAAACATGTATTTATTTATATCACATTGTACTACATTTTGAAACGATATTGATATTGGTTTGAATTTATATCATATTCAGTTTTTGGGTTTCTTTTGTATATTATATATATGCGTGGGATGTGATTATGAATACTGCAATATATGATTTGATTGATGTATATAGTATTGTGCACAGGGCGGGAAAAAATCTAGCAGCCCTTTTTTAAAAAAAAATACAGACAAACTGTACCTACGGATTAATCCGTAGGTATATATGTTGCCCCTACGGCGTTAGCCGTAGGGGCAAACTATCAGGAAACCTGATATTTTCCCACCTGATATCAGTGCAGGGTGTTGGGGATGCCCCTACGGATATGTACGTAGGGGCCACTGTTTATCCCCTACGTATATAACCGTAGGGGCAAAATATCAGGTTATCCTGATATTTTCCCCCCGATCTCAGTGCAGTGTGTTGGGAGTGGCCCCTACGGATATATTTGTAGGGGCTACTTTATATCCCCTACGGCTGTAGCCGTAGGGGAACTAATAGGACCTACAGATATAGCCGTAGGTACAGACAATATATTCAAAAAAAAAATTAAATATATGATTTTATTACCCCTACGGGGTACTGCGTAGGGGCTATAGCACCTACTGAGTTATCCGTAGGGGCATAAATTTATCCGTAGGGGCACGTTCGGGGCCTCAACTTGCACCTGCGGCCTTTGCACCTACGGGGTATTTTTTAGCCCCTACGGATATATCCGTAGGGGCAGTGGGTTGCCCCTACGGATAAATCCGTAGGAGCAACCCATATTTGTAGTAGTGGATGCTTGTGTGCATACTTGCGATAGCCTCTATAGATGTTATTTATTACTCACGAGTTGGCCACTCACCCCCGTTGTGCCACAGTCTTTTGCAGGTCCGCTCCGTCGGCACAGTAGCGGCGGGCGCACCGCTTCTTTTGCCTCTTTTGCCAGGACTCGAGGCTTTTGCTCATAGGTGGGTTGTATTATTATTTTTGTACAACCTTGTATATTCTTTGTATCTAAAGTACTCCATCTACTGTATCTACCAGTATTGTTGTATATTGACCTAGAGACGAGACTGTGAGATTTGTGGACTTTTCATGCTGTATTTTGGGGTCGAGCTCACTTGAGTCGACATGATATTTTACTTGTGGTTTTTATGTTTATTACGCACATTGCTGATTTACATTGCGTGGGATTTATGACCGCCTTGTGGCGAAGAGCTAGCTCCCGCTTGGGGATGCCTTATTTGTTGTATTTATATATATTCTTGTTGTACCCATTTTGGGGGCCGGTATTTACAAAGGAGACTCTGCCGAAATTTTCGGAAAAATTGATATTGTTTTAAAAAAGGCTTGATATGACTCATTTGATAAACTCGCTTTCAATTGATTGGTTTTTCTTCACTCTTTTGCTTATTTGGTTTTGGTTTCTGGGCTTTGGCTTACTTATTTTACGGACGTCTTGAGACGTTTCGTAACTTAAGTGCCAGTCACGTTCCGTACCCTGCGGGTCGTGACACCCTAGATTAGGGATTACACCTACACGCGCACACACACCTGCATTCATTTTATTACCTGTGCGTATATGGGGATATGTATATATACACGTATATGGGGATATGTACACACACACACACATGGGTATGGGACTATATATATATATATATATATATATATATATATGGATTATGAGGATAGTACATGATATTGGAGATGAGTCGATGAGATTGGGCTTGAGGCCATGAGATCGGTGATGTGATGTGGTTCGTATTATGAGAAACGACATGATGTTTAGCTGGTCTTTAGGCATGGTGTTTTCATACACACGCATTCTTATATTGTAGATGGTATCAGTATAGTACTAGACTTAGATCAATACCCCATATCATGATGTATGATGAAAAGGATACCAGATGAGAAATGAGATAAATGTGATATTTTACTTGTACCCAGATTGGGATACCATACGATGGATTTACCGTACGAGCTATATTGATGATAGATCCACACTCTTAACTCGAGAATGTCATAGTATATAGGGTATCGTATGGGATACTATTGAGTCGGGATCACCGAATATATATATATATATATATATATATATATATATATATATATATATATATATATATATATATATATATATCGACTCAGATTTTAGGCGGTTTCCTTACCTTTTTATTTGCCTGTTAGCTCAGACCTGTAGTTACCTGTATGACTCATATTATTTATTGCATATTCATTATTATTGTGTTTATTATTCAGCTCCCGCATATTCTTGCTGCTCGCATCGTATTGAATGATTATATTGTATTTTCATATGCTATTAATGAAATCATGCTGTCAGGACACCGGCACCATTACCGATGATGCGTATGTTTCACATACACCTACTTGCCGGCTCACACACATCATCATCGGTAATTGTCATATCACGTACACTTAGAAAATACTATTCATTAGTATAAATTGTTAGCTGTTAGTTTCGACATGGTACTAATGCGATTACTTTTATATGATAGCTTAGACATCACATTCATTATTGTGATTTTCATGCATATCTATATATTCATTTTCATGCATTGTTATTTAGGGCCAGTCCGGATTTGCCGGAGCCCAATACTTTTAAATTCATTGTTTTTTATTCTTGAGATTTGGGTTTTCCATGAGATTTATGGATTTGGAGAAACCGCAAGATTTTATAAAACTGATTATCATTTTAAAACGAAAGTTGCGGTATTCTCATGATATGATTTGAGATATGTCCACCATGAGTTTTCTCGGCTCTTGAGCGATATCATACACCCAATTCGAGGAGGAGTAGGAACCGTCTGTGGGTGCATGGTGGACCCAGTGCGGTACCCCGGGGCAAGAAGATTGCAGTTGATCGGCGTTGAGCCTGTGACAGGGGAGTATGGCTGACCGGTGATTGTTTTGTGACTCGACGGATATCCGGAGGATACCGATCGGAGTCGGGCTAGTCTGGATAGCCGGAGCCCAGGGGCCAGTCCGGATAGCCGGAGCCCCAGATATAGATATTGAGGCATTGAGATATTATGATATGGGCCAGTCCGGATAGCCGGAGCCCTAGATATTGAGATATTGGGATTTATGTTTTGTGTCGATGCTAGACACTAATTTATGTTGATTTCATTGATGATACCTCATTTTAAATTACAGAAATCTCACTGAAACAAGAAAACAATTTCTCATTTATATGTATTCTGTTTTCATACATTCATACCTCTTATTATGATACATTGCTACATGAAGCACTGACACGAGCATATGGGATTTCACTTATATATAGCTGTTTACCCTTGCCATCTTTTCAAGCTTCAGACCTTATCATTTCGAGTTTATATTTATATTGATCGTATTGACCTAGGATTGAGTTATACATACGATTTCTGCTCGGTGATGTTTTCTACTCACGAGTTAGCAACCCACCACCGTTGTGCCATAGTTTCTTGCAGGTTTTGCCGTACAGGTTTCGTTACGGCTTTGCTGGCACACTGCTTCCATTCCGGGTGATTTGTTTTGGTAGGTGGGTTCACTTGCATCGTGACCACCATTGTATTTTATTTATATTCAGTTGTATCTAGTAAACTCCATCAACCAGACATGTATATTTATTTCAGACTTAGAGACCGGTTGTATATTATTTTGACCTTAGAGTCGGGCATTGTATTATTATGGTTTTCATATTGATTGAGTTTCCTTTTGAGTTTTGATCCTCGCCCTTCGGCGTTGTATATTATATTGCTTGCGTGGTTGTGACCGTCGATTGACGAAGAGCTAGCTCCCGCTTGGGGATGCCTTTTATCATTCATGTATATATTATTCATGTTGTACCCCGTTCGGGGCCAGTATTTACAAAGGAAACTCTACCGAAATTTTCAGAACAGACTTGATACTTTAAAAATGCGTAATTTGGCTTATTTTAATAAAACACTTTCTTAAAATGGTTTTAGATTTCTGGGCTTTTGGCTTACTTGAATTAGATGGGGTCCTATAGACTTCATACGATTCAAGGGCCAGTCATGTGCCATTTCGGTTCGTGACAGTTAGTCGAGCTGTCTGAGTCAATCTCTTACGCTAAATATGAACCTCTTATAGACTCTGAGTATCATATCTTTTTTCCCGATGAGATTATCATTCGGAATATCGATGAAAATTTTGAAGACATTTTCGCCGAAGAACTTGCTATTCCCTGATAAAAAATCAGGAATGAGGCATCACGTGTTCACACGTGACCAAGGGTCACGTGTTGACACTGATATATTTATAGAGTTAAAATCTAAGCAAGCAGAAGCATAAACAAGCGGCTGAGAAAAGACCCCAATTAGGGGTCACGTGCTCACACGTGACCAAGGGTCACGTGCTCACACGTGACCAAGGGTCACGTGCCAGCACGTGACAGGCTTTGAAAGCCTTATAACTTAACAGAATTAAATCCTAAATTTCTCAAAATCTTTCCAAACAAAAAAAGGATTCGCCAGCACGTGCTCACACGTGACCAGGATCCGCTCTAGACGTTTCCCACGGGGTCAGGATTGACATAAGCCGCGTTCCATGTAGCCAGGAATTTTGCTCTGGATGCTTCCTACGGGTTCACTGTCATGTTCTGCGAGGAACAGGCTCCGCTTTGGATGCTTCACACGGGGTCATTGCCGTGCTCTGCGAGGACCAGGATCCGCTCTGGACGTTTCACACGGGGTCATTGCCGTGCTCTGCGAGGACCAAGAAGTTTGCTTTGGATGCTTCACACGGGGTCATTACTCTGCGAGGACCAGGATCCGCTCTGGACATTTCCCACGGGGTCAGGATTGACATAAGCCGCATTCCACGTAGCCAGGAATTTTGCTCTGGATGCTTCCCACGGGTTCACTGTCGTGTTCTGCGAGGACCACGCTCCGCCTCATCTGGAGGCATAGTTTACGGACCCCAAGCGGCTTCCCTGTTCACGATGCCGGTGGAATAGGTCACTCAGGCCACTACTGGATTGTTTTTCGGGACCATGCTCCCGCCAGCGAGCTTCAGCGCCCCTGTACCAACACCAGAAGCTCCCAAGAAGTCGGTCTTTGATCGGCTTACAACTACTGCGGCCCCTCTTAACGGGTTGTCCAGCCCCAGCGCCTCAGTCTTTGCCAGATTAGGCCAAAGTTTATGCGGGCCCATGATGAAGCCTGCAGTTCCAGAAAAAGTTATTCCGAAAAGGATAGCCATCCCTGCTCCTGAAGTCGTCAAGGCGGCTTCTCCTGCCAAAGGGTCAGTCTTCACAAGACTGACTGTTTCGGCTCCCGCTCCGGCTCCCATTCCTGCTGAAAAGCCTGTCTTTGACATGTTGGATACCGCTACTCAACGGACGTCAGTCTTTAAGAGGCTGGCACCGGCGACGCCTCACTTGAACATGGGACATGACGAAGCCATCCCCATCACCGAACGAACACCATCGGCTCGACACATTCAACGTCGCCACTAGCGCCGAGTAAGGAAGGCTAGGGGCAACTCCCCCTCTGGGCTAACTCCACCAGCTCCAACGGTGGAAGTCAATGCTGTTGTTCCAACTGGGAACAACTTTGAATTGCTGAACAAGGTGCGCAGGAACTCTCCTACCGCCGTACTGAGCAGATCTCCTCCACCGGCGGAGACTGTCACAGAAATGAAGCTGGAGCTGTCCCCTCAACGGCTGTCCTCCAAAGTTTACAAAGTCTGGCGACAGGTTCAGGAGTTAGTGATTGATCAAGACTATCCCCGTCGACAGAAGAAGCTGAAGGTCCAGCAGGAAGAGAACTGTCCTGGTAAGCCACGAAGGACGACAACTACTTGGATGCCCGCTGCAATGGCCCCCTCAATGTCAACTGCTCAAAAGAAAAGGAGGTCAGAGAAAGCCCCTATGACTATGGCAGATCGCAAAGACGTTGAGCCTAAACGCCCCAAGTCTGGGGGCATAGCAGTATATACTGTTTACATGGCTTCCGGAAAAGAGGAAAGCCGCACTTCGACGGGCCATCGACCGCTTACCCGATCAATAACAAGGGCTCAAGAACAACAACAGCAGAAGCTTCAGGAGTTGCTGACTGCAATGGCCGCACTCACTGGACCAAAAGAGAGCCCTGAGGCATCATCGGAACAATGTCACGAATAAGAAACCGACACTGACTTCCTACGCAGAGCCCTCGAAAAGAAGGACAGAGAAGCTGCAGAACAAGCTGCCAACATAAAACGAATGGCGCTTCTCTTCCAGGACATGGTCGGGATGATGTTACAGCCAAATCCCCCAGCTGAAGACCCTCCGATCATTATTGAAGATGACAGAGGAGAGACGTCGAATCCACCTCCGGCTCTTTCAGTAGCCAAGGAGGAAACTATTTCCAAGGCCGTCCTGGATGACTATATTGCTCAGCAAATACGAGTTCACCAGGAAAATAAAGCGGCCGGCCAAGTCGTCAAAACTGGGCGACCGTATCCAGGCTAGTATGATCAGATAAAGTACCCGCCAGGCTACACGAACCCCAAATTCCATGTGTACAAGGGGACATGCAATCCCCATCAGCATGTCACTCAGTTCAGGGCTCTTTGTGGCAACATCGGTAGCGATGATAGGCTTTTGCTCCGCCAATTCGTCGGCAGCCTATTGGAGACGACATTTGAGTGGTACTCCAAACTTCCAAACGACTCCGTCAAGATTTTCGCAGAAATGGAGTTGTTGTTCACCCAGCGATTCGCAAGTGCTAGTGAACGCACCCTAATAACGGCATTGATCAATGCCAGGGTGAAGCCAGGCGAGATGTGGGTTCAGTACGCAATCCGATGGCGGAATCTGTGGTCGAAATGCGAACAGCGCATCGAAGAAGCACCGGCGGTGAGCATGTTCGTGGGCACCCTAGACCCTCATGCAACTATTTCACAGTTCATGATGTTGATGTTCTTCAAACCGAACACATTCCAGGCTTTAATCGACAAGCTAGCCCAGATGGACCAGATGGGTCATAGACCGTCTCCTCCGAAACCAGTGCCACAGAACGAAAAGGGTAAAGGGAAGGCGACCTTCGTTGCGAATACCCAACAGCAGCCCAGTACCCCAAAACTAACGGATCAGCTGGAAGAGAGACGGCGCTATTATAATGAGAAAATGAAGCGTCCTTACTCGTTCCCACAGGACAAAACGAAGAGACTATTCGAGCTGGCAATGCGCAACAGGCTTATCAATCTGCCGAACCAAAAGCGACCATTGCATCCCGGCGAAGCAAATAATCCCAATTATTGCCCTTACCACCAACGTTAAGCCATCCAATCTTGCTTCGTCTTTAAGGGATGGATCTAGGATCGGTACCAACAAGGCAAGTTTGCGCTGTCTGAGAAGTGGAAAGTAAGCCCACCACAACCACACACTCCTAAGAAGACGGACACACCGGAGGCATCGTGCTCTTTTGTTGAAGAAGCTCCATGGGAGGTCGCTCTTTCAGCCAAAACCAAAAGAGTGTTGAACGATCTCCAGACATGCCC
The DNA here is from genome assembly GCA_030015575.1 of Agapanthus africanus. NCBI lineage: Eukaryota > Viridiplantae > Streptophyta > Magnoliopsida > Asparagales > Amaryllidaceae > Agapanthus > Agapanthus africanus. The sequence goes on along the minus strand of JASDDO010000019.1, from coordinate 885,550,008 downwards.
GGCGATCAGGTGGAAGAATCCGGTGGAACCTAAGATCATCGAGGGGATGCTGAAGCTGCGCCCAACTCCAAGGATTGGTGGTGATAGCCAAAGCGCTCACACCCAGCCATCAAAATCTTCGAAGAAGAAAAAAAAGACAAAGAAGCCCGTGAAGCCTGGTGATAAGCGCACGGACCTGCAAAAGCAGATTGACGCGCTGGAAGAGTATAACCAGAAGGCGTGGACCCCGATCACACTCCAAGAATTTCTCAGTCATGTCCTTGAGGACGAAGATGATAGAGAAGACTCATCGGATGAATCTGAAGGTTACGTAGCAAGTTGCCATGTGATCTCTCACTCATCGATAAACGATGAAGAAGTTCCTCACATAGAGAGACTGGGGGCAGGTCCTGAGCCGGAACTGCTAGGGCCATCCGACGAAATAATTGACGCGTTCCTGAATGAAGCTCTTCTTAAAAGTAAAGCTGCCCTAGAGCGTGAGATGGCCATATTTGAAAAAGCCAAGCGCCGACGACTGGACGAAAGGGTTGCGACGCTCTCGCCAAATCAAAGCACATCCGCCGCGAATAAAAGCAGGTTCAAGACAAGGAAGAGGTTCGCCAGAGCCGTATCAATAGGAATGAAGCTGCCGTCCTCCGAAGGAAACATTCTTGGTGAAGCAGAAATGAATCCTAACTACTGCTTATATCATCGAAAGATTGCGCACCCTACCGAAGAGTGCAACGCTTTTAAAAGATGGTGGTAGGGATATGTCGCTCACCGGCAATATTTTAAGCGGATGAAACGCAAAACTCGTCGGGAGCAAAGAAGTATGACCGAGGAGCTTAGAAGAACTACCGGCAACTGTCGCATGGTCAACACCGGAGGATCGCAAGTTCTCACCTTCGGGAGCGATTCTGATAAAGAGATGACTCTTGGCCCCCTCTTCAAAGAATCCACCTTGGGAAAAGAGGAAGAACCAAAGACCTGCGAAAATATTCAGCTGCGCAATCGTACGCTGCCCGAAAAGAATCTCGGACCCGCCGCACTAACCCCCTTTTGGCGGTGGATCCGCAGCCATTTATTGGCGACGGGCCTTCAAATTTTCACTGTAGCTCAGAGTCTTGGAATTGTGATTTTTGTGATATTCTATTTTGGCCCAGGTTTCAGTGAAGTGTTGTTTTGCTATTGGGGCCAATTTGGAACTTAGTCGATCGATAATTTAAGTGGGCGTTTAACAGTACATACATTATTTTCTGCGATCGTGAATGTCATTTGATCGGTAAACCCGTCTAACTGCTATATGTCTTTTAGACGGGTTTGCGAACGTGGCATTCACGTTGATGTTCTGTGTTGTGCTGTGATGTTGGTTGGATCGTCATGGTGGATAGCCAGTGGTGCAATGATAGTACAGTTTTTTTTATTTCATTTGTACATTTGATATTGCGGGGCGAGCGTCTGACATATGGACTGCCGTCACTGCCAGCTTGTATATTATTCTTTTGGGGCACGACCGGGCTGAGGTCGATGTCACCCTTGTATATTATTTTATTTTCTGTACTAGGATTACCCCGCGGTGGAGTGCACGAATAGCCGAGTTCTAGAGGGCAACTGGTCTGCATCTCAAGGCATTCAGACGGAGGGGACCTTACTCTAGAATTGGCGGGCTATTCGCCGCACTCGTAGGGGGTATAGGTGACCCAGGAGGGGTGCTCAAGTTACCGGATTCCGTGAAGTGCTGGGTGGTCCATTCACGTTGCTGAAGGGGGCTGCCTCACTTCTGGTTTTGGCGGGTAACTTGCCGCGCTTGTAGGGGTCTAGGTTTCATTGCACAGGCTATCCACACGATAGGGAACGTCGGGTCTCACTTGCGGCTTAAGTGAAACCCGGGGCTCCAGATTATCCACCATTCTGTGTTGCTTCTGTGATGTTTCTGTGATATTGCTTTATATCATTCCTGAGACGAATGTTATATATATTTATATATATTAGTAGATGTTGTATATGTTTTGCACCCGGGCTAGCCCAGTCCCCGCTCTATCGTTAGTTAAGTAACCTAACGGGTGATGACGGGACCCAGTGGCGAATGCGGATGGCATATACGTACATTTTATTTTCGTTCTTTTCTGGTGTGATTAATTGATGGGATTGCATTGATTCTTATCAATGCAAGGATAAAACAAACCTACATATGATGTTGTTGGAACCATTTTTTTTTAAAAACTGACATTACAGACGTTCTCTTTTGCTTTGCACCGTGGTATTCAGTTTGGAATATCCTGCACCTCATTCGACGAGGCAAGGGCCGAGATCCCTTCATCGGGAGTGACCCCTTGGGTAAAAGTTTGCGTCAACGTAATAACTTTACTATAGTCGATTATTTTTGCTTTGCATCATGGTATTCAGTTTGGAATATCCTGCACCTCATTCTACGGGGAAAGTGCCGAGATCTCTTCACCGGGAATGACCTCTTTAGCAAAAGTTTTCGCCACTATATATTTATAAAACCACTTGGATTCCTTCAACGATATCAAGTTCATTACGTTAAAGGTTTTTCGCCAAAAAGCAGCCGTAGCCCTCCGTCGTTTCTTTCAAATGGTATCGAGTATTCATGCTGCATTTGTTGGCCTTTGTCAAGGCGTAGTGTGTGGTAGCTAGATATTGCTTGTCTGTTGCATTGAGTTGTGATTATCTAGGACAGTCGTATAACCTTGTTGGCCTTTGTCAAGGGTTTGTACGGGTGGGTCTAGAGTAATCCAGGATAATGACGGGTTGAACTTGACTTGTGGTTTATGATTTGTTGGCCTTTCTCAAGGTCATAAACCACTTGGGATAAAAATCATATCGGGAGTTTCAAACATACAGGAAACTTGCCAGGCTTGCGCATACCTTCTGGAGTGTGGTGACTTGAGTGGCTTCCATCAAGTTATCATGCGATGATAGTTGGATCCCGATTCCCACTGATGAGTAGGATTACTCCTTGGGTGACACCGACTAATTCTCCTTTTAGGTTTGGAGGAGAATTCGAGGATACAGTGGGAGCCATCCAGATTAGATAAAATGATTAACCATTCTGATCTAGGTTAGAGTGCACGCTGAGTGTTTCTTCTCTCTCTCTCTCTCTGGCTGCGACTATGACCCGACCTTTGACTAAAACTCATGAAACCAAGTTTACCGAACCTTCTTAAAACACTTTGGCTTTTGGAATGTCACGGTGTCGCATATATCATTGCAACTTCTATATCACCTTTGCATTTCTCCAGAACACCTCGTATCACTACGAACGTCCAATTCCATTGGATAAATCCATCGTATGGTTATATACGAACTCGAAGGATCTGATTCGAGGATGGATTCTGGTTCTGGAGAGATTGAATAGAATTATTCGGTTTTTCTTTTCCCTTTACCTTCTTTCAGATTGTGAGGGCTCCTAGGATTAGGAGAGGGTACACCTGTTGAGCTTATTGGATAGTCTTCTTCCAAACCATAGGCAGGTGCCGAATGGTAGGGAAGGAAGAAAACCAATTAAGCTTAAGTGTGGTGTACAGAAGGTAATAAGTAAAGACATATAAAGGGATTAGAATAATGGCAAAGGAAAATGCGACCACCAACTTTCACGACAAAAACCAGGTATACCCCTGCCACTCCTACATCCACTTTGCTTTTCTCTAGGACACTCCGTATCACTACGGATATCCACTTCCATTGGATTAATCCATCGTATAGTTACATACGAACTCGAAGGAACTTTTTCGAGGATGGATTCTGGTTCAGGAGAAAAAGAATATGATTATTCAGATGTTTTTTCCCATTACCTTCTCTCAGGTTGCGAGGGCTTCTAGAATTAGGAGAGTACACCTATTACGCTTATTGGATAGTCTTCTTCCAAACCTTAGGCTGGTACCGAAAGGTTGGGAATGAAGAAAACCAATTAGCGTAAAGGAGGTGTAAAGAAGGTAATAAGTAAAGACATAATAAAGGGATTGCAGTGAGGACAGGTAAGTATATGGTTACTGTCATGATTCAGGATAATGGAAGAGGCGTTACTAGGAATACCAGTTAACCCTTTTTGAAACATTTTCATGTTTCGGTTTCACTGTGCAATATTAATTGAAATCTATTTTCCCAATTGGAATCTAACTCCACGGCATGTATTTACCAGATCAGTTTCTCACATCTGTATGTTATTACGGATGGTAAGTGGGAGTAAGATATTGGGAATTGGGTGATTAGATCCTCATTATATCGGAATTCGTTGTAATTGGTGATATTTGAGGAAATCATCTGGATTTTGCCGGATGGTAAATATTTGGTTTTGAATATTCGTTGTTATGCACCAATTTCAAACTGATATATCTGTACATTTATTTTATAAAGTGAGATATAACTTTTTTGATATTGTGTCTATGACATTTACCTATATCAGTTGGTGATTAGTAAGGTGCATTCAACAGCGGTATAACTCTTCTTAACCAAAGTACAGTTTTTCAACTTACGACGCACAGGGTTTGAGTTATTGAACTCAGGAAACTTGTACAAAGTATTGTATATTGTCCAGTGTCCATTAGGATAAAGGAGTTGGTACTCGTACTATATTCTGTTTACTTATGACTTCTCCAGTTCTGGACAAGTATTTCGTTGAAATGCAAAGTCCAGATATTGAGAAGTTATAGGTATAAGAATGAATTAGAGAACCATTTGTTAGAAGTATCGGGATTCTTTGAAGTATTCGAAGATATAGATACTTGTGTTTGGTATTCCGTTAATAGTAATGGTTTTGAGAACTTGCTTCTTTTTCAGGTTACTCATATATGGATACACTCCTAGATAAGTAATGCTGATTGTCCTCTTTTCCACTTGGTTGATATGCACTGGAGACAGCTGCATGATTTTTGAATCTGGTTCAAATTAGATTAGTGCTTTTGTTTCTATATTAGATTAATATAGAATCAATTTATATCTTAACGATGTTAAGGTATAGGGAGTTGTTCGACTGATGCTTAAAACCAGAATGCGGATAAACTCAAGACACGTTTCAGTAATGGCAGTTTGTGGGTTATCCCGGGCTTTGACGAGGGTTAACTTTCTACCATCAGGAAGATCAAGATTTATATTGTTCTTGACTCGCCACAGTTTTAGTAAAATGGATTTTTCAGAAAAACAAAGTGGGAGTATGGTAGAACTGGAAGTGATTCCAGAACCACAAACGACCACTGATGATTTAATAGAACCCAACGATTCAATTAGTTTCGACGTTCTATTAGCCACTCCGCAAATTTGGTGGGTAACCTCACGCACCCGAGAGGTACTTCGGTCTTCTCAGAGACGGTGACAGGGAGGTTCTTGTTTACCCAGACTTGCCATTGCTGCTGTTCTAGACTATAAGACCCGGCAGGAGGATGGGTATAGCGTCATTCTAAACTAGCTTTAGAAGTGCACGTGTATATGACTCTGCCAGAGGGTTGTTGTAGTCAGTGGGAGCGGCAGAAGCATAGTAGGCTAGTAGCTTATGTCTATTAATAGACTAAAGCAGGTATAGCGGAAATAGATCATCTACTTTTAATGTGACAGTCATAGGCTTTGACTTCATCAGAATAGGAGATGGATCTGCTAAGAAGGCAGTAGAGAGTGATGTCCATGTATTAGGATGACATGCACTTGATAGGAAGGGACATTCCTATACTACGATCGGTTATATTGTGGTTGTCACAAAGTTGTTTCTCCACATAGGATATGGATATAATATCAGGTTTTCTGGTTACTAGATCTATGTTTTTAGATCTAGATTTAGGAAGTATCCTAGTCTGGGTACTTTGATATTAAATGGACAACTCCTGGCATGGTGGTGTACCTGCAGGTGATGGAGTCAACCTCTCTAAAGGTGTCTTACAGACTGAAGGGGAGAGGGACCTGCATGATTAGCATATTACTTGCTTAGGCAATTGAGTTAATCATGAAATGTCAAGTACCGCACCAGATATTGCTTTTGCACTAGATGCAATAAGCAGATATATTAATCCAATCCTGGAGAAACATTGGGAAGCAGTTATTGAACATAAGTGAATGTTCTTAGGATATGGTAATGGCGGCCTCCTTCAGGAGACGGTTATCATTTCAGACTTCGAAGGTGACCTGGATGACAGAGTGACTGTCAGAGTTATGGTTTTACCCTCATTTGAGGGACAGTATGTTGGACAGGTGGTCCAAGCGGATACTGAGGAAAGGCATGGCGCAGGATACTGATTTAATTCAGTAGACGATACAGTCTAAGTAGTTTGCTGGATTTGTAGTTTATTTGTGAACTGGGTCCCATCAGATATCCAGACAAATTCTAAGACAAGTATTGCTCATTTCAGGAGATAGCTTTCTCCGCGAAGTTGAGATTAAGAGAGATACATAAAGAAACACTGGAGCGGATCCACTCACTGAGGCTATTTCTCGAACGCAATCATTTTCGCAAACAGGCTTTGCGAAACTGATTAGTAGAGAAGTTGGATGTTCGGTATCACACGGGCTGTGAGTATGCGACATCGCAATAATCGGCCTTAAGTGCAAGTGGGAGATTGTTGGCTATAGTGCCCTCAAGGCAATTATCATAGTCGCGGACTTGTGATTATGATGATTGAGTGAGGACCTATATCGATAAAACAGTCTTACTCAAGATGATAGTATGCTATCTGGTTTGTCTTTATCATCATATACATGTTGATAGAGCCCATAGGATTCTTGCTTGACTGCCAGCATTGTGATGGCGATCACATACGTGGGAGCTGGGGGTCTATAAGCACATCCTTAAATGTCCCTAGTCGTGGGAGTATCGAGACCGGGCATCGATACTCCAGTGTAGACTAGTGTATACTGATCGAGATCCCGACGAGGGGCGGTGGCCAGGTCTCACAAGCCATTGGTGTTAGTTTGTTCACCTAAGATAGTATACATGTGCTCATTGGGTTATGAGTACACTGGACGGACTCGCCCGGAACCTGCTAGTTGGTATTATACCTATTGTCAGATAGCAGTTCCCAGGTGACATGTGTACAGGTTAGTCTGTCGACCTGAGATCGTCATTTGTCTCGTATGAATTCCCACTGTGCTTTGATTACTACCCTACCACGGCTCAAAGGAGTCGTGCAAACAGGTTTTAGTTGGGTACAGTCCTGAGCCACATGGAGGCAGTGATCAGATCGTCGGGGATTCATCTCTCCCGGTATTGGGGGTTGATGTAGTTAGGTACAGTCCTGAGCCACATGAGGTATGTTGATACATACAGATGTCCGATTAAATATGTGCACTTGCTGCGCAGACTTTAATTGGACGGTTGATAATACTAGCGGCTTAGGATTGAGCCAGTTTATTAAATTAGGTTTTGATTTAATAATTTATATACGTATTCTAGTATTATTGTTCACTATTCGTTTTCTCTCTCGGCTATTCGTATTTTGGTACGAATACGCGTATATGTATTTCGATACATATACCGGGAAGTATTCTGTATTTTGTACGGAATAGCTTCTAGAAGATGCCACCTCATTTATATGATTTTCCATTTATGGAAATTCATTTGTTTTTATTTATGAGGTGGAAAAGGTGATGTGATTTGTGTCATAGGTTTAGGCATGGACCAAAGCATGGTGCTCATTTGTTTAATGTTTCACATTGTTTAATGAAATTAAACAAATGACATTTTTTTGGAAATGAGAATGTGGGGGGGGGGGCGGACACTTTTTTAGGAGTATGGATTTTATTTTGGTGAGATTTATGCTTGCTATACTCCCACTCTCTCATTCACACAAAAGCCTTCACCATTTTGGTTCATGCCAAGACTTCATCACCTCATTCTTCTTCTATGGTTGCTCCATTGAGCACAAGAAAAAAGAGAAATGGTAGTGACATTTTCATACACCCCCACTCTCCATAGCTAGCGACTTTGGAGCGTCGGTTACCTCGTTTGTCGAGGTTGAAGTTTGCGTCGTTTCCTTCGGGTGGATCATCGGAGATGGAGGAAGACTGGCAACCAAACATCATCAAAGGATCGCTAGGAGCTTGGAATGAAGACCGAAGGACTTGGATCAACTCGGTATAACGATTCTAACCTCTTCTTTGTTTGCTAGTTTTGGGTTTAAGGTCGATCCGGGATTCGGGTAGCGGTAGCGCCGGTTTAGATAAATTTTTGTTCCGCATTTTGGCCGCGTTTCGACGGCCGGGACGCTGCCTGGACCCTTCATTATCATCTTCCAGTGCACAAACAACTTTGTGAAAATTCCAGATGTCCAATAAACACTATTTCCTTCATCTAAGAAAACGACTGAAAATGAGTCAACTCGGCCACGACTCGGCAGCGGATCCGCGGCCAAACACTGAGTTTGGCCGTGGATCTGCGGCGTTCCTGGCGAGTTAGCGTCTCATTTTTCTACAGTGTTCTAAGGAAACCCTGCATGTATTTTTAAGGCCACTGAAATGATTTTTTGAACACTTTAAAAAATTAACAGCAGCAGGGGCAGAAAATGTGTTTTTCGGGAAAAAAATGCGTCGATCGAAGTTCTAACTTTTGGCTAACATTCTAATTATGGTTTAACCTGGCTCTGATACCATGTTGGTGCATGTTGCATGCTCCCACAACTCTTGTGAGGCGGCGGAAGCGGTAAGCAAAAATTTTCTTTGCATATAACACGCACTTTTCCTTGGATCTTGTCTAAACCATAACTAGAAAACCCTAACTAGAGATCTTATCTACTATGTTAGGGATTATACCTTGATGATACGGTCCTTCGGGTCTTCTCTTTGGTGCAGCTCCTTTGCTCCTTGCCTTCTCTTTTGATGAACTCCTTAGCTCCTTTGGATGTTGCCGATGTCCTCGATCTCTGGCCACCTCAAGACCTAGATGATCCACGCGGGAGCTATCATGCAAGCTACAAAATCTTCACAAGAGTTAAATCTAGAGATCAAGTTTGCTAAAAATGGTCACTAGGATGATGTAGAGATTAGTGTATTAGATTTTTGATCCTTTGCTTTTGATTCACATCTCATATGAGTGTTAAAGCAAGGAAGAAGAAGAAGGAGAGAAGAAGGAGAGAGAAAGTGTTTTTTCATAATGAGAAGAAAATCAAGCATGATGAAGGATATCGCACAAATGAAATAATTGAAGCATGCATTATAAAAATAGCACCATGCTTCAATTGTAACTCCAAAACAATAAAATACAATACAAACCATTCTTACAACCATGCTTAGACTTTCTTAATTTCCACCTCATTTATTCATTTTCATAAAATAAATAATGTATTATGAGGTGGCATCTTTTAGAAGGTATTCTTGTAACAATTACAAGAATACCCCTCCTCCGTATACCGTATACCCGTATCCGAATTCCGAAAAATACAAATACCAATAATCCAATAATATAATACCGGTATCCGGCTTAAACCAAAGCCCACTAGTATTATCGTTCCGATTATTATTCCTGTAACTATTACACGAACATAATCGAAACCCTGCCGCAACAGCTTACGGCTGCCGTAACAACTTACGACCTCTACATCTTTCGCCTGAACGAGAGAACCCTTTGTGTGGGACTCTAAAGGCTCGACAGTACGCTGGCAGTGGGTTTAACCACAAGCACGTCGGCGGCACTAGCTTTGCGAAACGGCTTCCCAGGTACATGACGAAAAGGTGGCCGACGAGCGAACTCATCACAACCCCAACGAGCCTGCAAGCAACAATTACCGTACAGTCCGGTCTCATCGTCTGATATGTCGCATATGAAGTCTAGGGGTGGTATATGTCAGACCCTAGTAACTTTATAAGTCATGCTGATTTGAGGCTCATAACAGGTCGAGAAACTACTGATAACACTTATCAGTAGATCTCCATATCATCCCTGGCCAGGGACTTCCAGTTATTGCCAATCGAGCATAGCGCAATATCAACCCCCAATACCGGGAGAGACGAAACCCCTCCTATCGCTCATTGCCTCCATACGACTCGGGACTGTACCCAAAATCCACCTGTCTACACGACTCCTCTTGAGCGTGGTAGGGAGGACATCAAAGCACAGTGGGAGTCGTATAAGACTCTATGACGATCTCGGGTCTACAGACTAACCAGTACCAGTGTCACCAGAGGACTGCTATCTGACGATAGGTATACTACCATATAGAAGTCCTCGGTGAGTCCTGTTCAGTGTACCCTGTTCCCCTCCGAATGGCGGCCGAGACATGGAATGCCTTGCCTGAGATTCGGGGCAGATGCTAATTGGTGCTATCCGTCCACCTCTCCGAAGATGCCAAGTTGATTTATGGCACCATGTATCGAAGGTTTAGACGGATGCGTCCGATGTAGCAGACTTCGTCAGATTCCCCCTCGTTTGAGGGGTTTTTGATTGTGGGGACGCTCTTCCCTGCAGGCGCAAGCCCCTGCAGTTAATTACGCTACCGCGTTGCGGTAACAACTTTCTCCTTCTCCAGATGGTCACTTCGTGTCGTGGGTGTTTTTTTGTTTGTGGTTGCCCGTGGATTGTATACGGAGACCAATTTATGTCGTCGCCCGTAGGACGTGGATTAGTCCAAATCCGTGTTTTCTTAGATTTGGGTTTGGGGTTTTGGTTTGAGGATACGTTAGCCATATTTGAGGCTAAGATCAACTCAAACGTTTGTTAAGGATACGTTAGTCCAGTTTGAGACTAAGATCAACTTAACGGGATCGTTTAGATCCGACAAAAGAGCATTTGGGCTCTAATGTTCCAGTTTAGGGACATAGTGGTCCATTAAATGTATGGCCGTCGGGACCCATCACCTCTCTGACGACGTTGAAGGATTACAACGACAGATGTCAGAGGAGTTCAGAGATGTACCCTTGAGCCAGAGTTGATTAGGGGGTTTATAGTCCGATTTGGGACTAGAGTCTGTTTGAAAGTTTAAGGATACGTTAGCCATTTTTGAGGCTAAGATCAACTTAAACGGTTGTTAAGGATACGTTAGTCCAGTTTGGGACTAAGATCGACTTAACGGGATCGTTTAGATCCGACAAAAGAGCAATTGGCTCTATTGTTCCAGTTTAGGGACATAGGGGTCCAATGCCAGTTTAGGGACATGGTGGTCCATTACCAGTTTAGGGACGTAGTGGTCCATTTCCAGTTTAGGGACGTAGTGGTCCAATGGTAGCTTAAGGACGCATAAGTCCATGGGTTTAAGGACCCCACAGTCCATATGGGTGTGTTTAAGGACGCATTAGTCCGTTAGTTTAAGGACGCATAAGTCCGCGGGTTTAAGGACCCCACAGTCCGTATCTTAGTTTAAGGACGCATAAGTCCATGAGTTTAAGGACCCCACAGTCCGTGTTGATGTGTGGTTGTCGGGACCCGTCACCTCTCTGAAGACGTTGAAGGATTACAACGACAAATATCAGAGGAGTTCAGAGATGTACCCTCGAACCAATGAGTTGGTTTAAAGAGCAGATGTGCTCAGTTCAAGATGATTTGAGGACTTATGGCCAGTTTGGGCTAAGTCCAATTATGTTTGAAATATTGGCCCTCTGTTGGTCCATTGAAGGAGAGGCTTTGCCTCTAAAAACTTAGCCAATTGGGCTAAAGCTAGTGTTAAACACTACAGACCAACAGTGTTGAACACTGGGAACAGAGTTTTTTAAATTAGTGTTAAACACTAAGCAAATCAGTGTTAAACACTGCAAATAGAGTTTTCCAATTAGTGTTAAACACTAAGGAGGGAGGGGTCACGTGCGGACACGTGAGAGCACCCTGATTTCCCTTATTTTATTCAGCAGGTAAGTATTTAACACCTTTAATTTCCTAGCCATCACGTGTGGGCACGTGATAGGCATCCATCCATTCGATATTAAAGGGATTCGTTAGGGGTCACGTGGGGACACGTGAGGGCGCCCTAAATGTGAAGCCAGATCTCCTTTGTTTTATCCTCAAATCTGCGAATAAGTGTTAAACACTTTTCATCTTTATTTTAGAGCATCACGTGTTGGCACGTGATGGGGGTTTATGCATCGAATATTACAGCACTTGCTGAGGGGTCACGTGGGGACACGTGAGAGCGCCCATAGCTTCTTTTCTTTTGTTTTGCCATTAAGTGTTAAACACTTTCATTTTTATTTTAGAGCATCACGTGTTGGCACGTGATGGGGATCTGTGCGCCAATTGTTAAAGCATTTGCTGAGGGGTCACGTGATAACACGTGAGAGCGCCCAAAGCTTTCATTCCTTTTGCTTTTTCTTTCTGCGTTCTGGGAATCACGTGGGAGCACGTGGGGTGATGCTTCAAAGTTCTTTGCAGGGGATCTTTTCAAGGGTCACGTGGGGGCACGTGACCCTAGTTCTTTTCATGAACATAGATCTTTTAAGAATTGAATTCTTTGTAGGGTTAAACCCTAATTATGATTTTGGAGGAATTAAATTCCTATCGTGAAAGAATTAAATTCTTATTTAGGATAAAACCCTGATTTCTTTTCAAAGGAATTAAATTCCCAGATATGTAAAAGAATTAAATTCTTGATTAGGGTTAAACCCTAGTTTTGTTTTAGGAGAATTGAACTCTCAAAACTCAATTCCCCTTCTAAGTTTATGATCTGCATGGCAGGATCTCAACCCGATGAGAATTAAATTCTCATCCTATGGGGAGATGTGCTCTGTACAGATCTTCAACCAGAAGAAGAACTAAGTTCTTTTCTTTAAATAAGAGTTAAACTCTTTTGAGAATTAAATTCTCTTTTGAATCCTCTCTTTTCTTACCTAGGGTTTTTCTTTTGCAGAGAATTAAATTCTCCTTTCTCTGTTTCTTCTTCTCTTGAGAATTAAATTCTCCTTCCTCTGTTTTTCTCTCAAAAAAGTCGATCCCCCCTCTTCTTTTCTTGGCTCCTATTTATAGGAGAAGGAAAAGAGTTAATTTGTTTAGCAAATCTCTCATTGGAAGATTTGATTTGATTGTTGAGAGATTTGATTTATATTTATCATTAATCTGGGCCTTTAGATCATTCAGTGAATTTTATTCACCGTGGATTTTATATCCAAAAGATATTCTATTTGTTATCCTGGTGAGATTTTCAGGGAAATCTTTCCTTGTCCAAGGTTTTTCTATAAATTGGTGATTTTTAATCACCCTTGGATTTTTAATCCAACGGTTCCCCATGACCCTTTTCCATTTGGAAAGATTCAGAAACTTTTAGAATTTAATTCTATTAAATTATAATGCTTTTAAAGCCAGTCACGTGCTGGCACGTGACCTTTGGTCACGTGTGAGCACGTGACCCCCAATTGGGTTCCTTTCTCAGCCGCTTATTTATGTTTCAGTTTTAACCATCACGTGTCAACACGTGACCATTGGTCACGTGTAAGCACGTGATACCTCGTTGAGGTATTTTCTGACTTTTAGAATTAAATTCTATTCATTATTTTAGAGGCTTTAAAAGCCCATCACGTGTCTGCACGTGACCCATGGTCACGTGTGAGCACGTGATGCCCCATTGGGGTCTTTTCTGAGTTTTTATTATATTTTTTAACTCCTCCAGCGGGTTTTTAAAAGCCCATCACGTGTGGACACGTAATTCCTCATAACTTTTGATCCCGGATGAATTACGAGGCCCATAATATATCAAATCGAAGGGTTTTTCGAGCCGCTTTCGATACAATCAGAATTTATCTGTTTCTCATTCGGGAGTTTATCAAAAAACAGCCCGGAAGATACTGGTTCCCATTTTCTTAAGCGTATCGCCGCCATTTGATACCTTGGGCTCTTTTGCGCAGAAATTTTTTCGGGAACAAATGCCCCCCACTACTTTGCCCACGTAAGTATTTACGTGGGTGAAGTAGTGCAAAGTAATGCATAGCGTATGACCAGTTTTTGGTTGTTATATTACTTTCAGAATCTTGATCTGAGAAGATAACGAGCGGACACAAGCGTCGTCATTTATCATTGACTCAAATCTCGACTCTTAAGAGATATATTTCCAAACCCTTAACTCCATGAGTCGCACCCCTTTATCTCTTCATATCTTATTCTGGCGTGAAGTAGTTTATATGCTCATGAGTAGCTTTTCCGTTTCAGTGGCATGTAGCTTTGGCGAGTCTGGCTCATAGATGGTCCATCTTGACCTCTTTGCAGGGCAGTGATGGCTTAGGAGACAGGGTTAGGATCTGCCACCTAAGACTTTTCAACTTTATGAGCCGTGAGGGTCTCATAAAGACTTTTCTCCCTACGGATCGAGAGGATCTCGTAGGTGTATTTTCTCCTTAGGAGTCGTGAGGATTCCTAAGTGTGTTTTCTCTTATAAGTCGTAAGGATCTTATGAGAGAATTTTTCCTTCTTACGAGTCGAGAGGACCCATAAGCGGTTGTTCCCCTCCTTGTCGAAATTCGGCTTCGGAGAGTGAGACCCGTGGATAGTATGCAAGAGACCATTTTGGGCCGACTTGCAGGATCCCAGTGCTTAGGAAACAGGTTTTTTAATCCCTACTGCCTAAGGCTTTATCTCACGAGTCGAGACGAATCGAGAAGTTCTCGCAAAGACATCATTTTCCTCACGAGTCGAAATGAATCGAGCAGATCTCGCAAGAATATCCTAACGTCACAGTTAACCTCTGCTCTTTACGACAGAAGTCCGTTAGGGTCTGTGGTACTTAGGGTTTTGGCCGTCGTACCGTCGCATGAGCTGATGTATTCCTCGATAGGAAATCGTGCTGTTCGAGTAGCCCTGCGACTGCCGTGTCTCTGATCCCTTCGGGGGCTGGACAAGACGTCTTCAAGCAATCCTCCTTGGCAGTTTGACCGTCGGAAGAGCAAGCGCTAGGAATTTGCCATGCCGCTTTTTACTTGAGGTTAGGCTCATTTTGGAGAGCCCCGATGAGTCATAACCACTCCGCGCTGGTGTGGGATGATCTCCGATAGTCTTTCAGGCTTTATATGACTTGCCGTTAAGACCCTGAAGCTAGGAATTTGGCCTTTGCTTCGTTTGCTGGCATTGCGTCCTATGTATCGAGACGAATGTCGCGGTTGTCTCTAGGTTGCTGGTGAACCGTCGAGGTTTGGAACCAGGGATTTTGCCGTGACTCCTTTCGGTGATGTTGCGTCTGCTGTGTCGAGACGAACGTCGAGGTGGTGATCACTCTATGTTTGTATGAGATGATCTCTGAATGTCTTTCCTGTTTTATATGACTTACCGTTAAGACCCTGAAGCTAGGAATTTGGCCTTCGCTTCGTTTTCTTTGGTGTGTCCGGATCCTGTTGGAGGAAGGACGCTGTAGTGACTTTTGTCTGCTATATCGAGACGGATGTCGTGGTGGTGACCACTCCATGTGGGATGATCTCTGTTTGTCTTTCCGGTTTTATATGACTTACCGTCAAGACGTTGAAGCTAGGAATTTGGCCTTTACTTCGTTTGCTTTGTCGCTTCCGAATCCTGCTGGGGGAAGAACGCTGGGGTGACATTTCGTCTGCTGGTGGTGACCACTCCGCGCTGGTGTGGGATGATCTCCGATTGTCTTTCAGGCTTTATATGACTTGCCGTCAAGACCCTGAAGCTAGGAATTTGGCCTTCGCTTCGTTTGCTGGTGTCGCGTCTGCTGTATCGAGACGAATGTCGCGGTGGTGATCACTCCATGTTGGTGTGAGGACCAGGATCCGCTCTGGACGTTTCCCACGGGATCGAAGAGCGACGTTGTCCGCGTTCCACATGACCAGGAATTTTTCTCTAGATGCTTCACACGGGTTCACTGCCGTGTTAGGCGAGGACTAGGCTCCGCTCTGGATGCTTCGCACGGGTTCACTGCCGTGCTCTGCGAGGACCAGGATCCGCTCTGGACATTTTCCACGGGGTCAAAGAGTGACGTTATACGTGTTCCACGTGACCAGGAATTTTGCACTAGATGCTTCACACGGGTTCACTGCCGCGTTAGGCGAGGACTAGGCTCCGCTCTGGATGCTTCGCACGGGTTCACTGCTGTGCTCTGCGAGGACCAGGATCCGCTCTGGACGTTTTCCACGGCGTCAAAGAGTGACGTTATCCGCGTTCCACGTGACCAGGAATTTTGCACTAGATGCTTCACACGGTTTCACTACCGCGTTAGGCGAGGACTAGGCTCTGCTCTGGATGCTTCACACGGGTTCGCTGCCGTGTTCTGCGAGGACCAGGATCCGCTCTGGACGTTTTCCACGGGGTCAAAGAGTGACGTTATCCGTGTTCCACGTAACCAGGAATTTTGCACTAGATGCTTCACACGGGTTCACTGCCGCGTTAGGCGAGAACTAGGCTCCGCTCTGGATGCTTCGCACGGGTTCACTGCCGTGTTCTGCGAGGACCAGGATCCGCTCTGGACGTTTTCCACGGGGTCAAAGAGTGACGTTATCCGCGTTCCACGTGACCAGGAATTTTGCACTAGATGCT
The DNA here is from genome assembly GCA_030015575.1 of Agapanthus africanus. Classification (NCBI taxonomy): domain Eukaryota; kingdom Viridiplantae; phylum Streptophyta; class Magnoliopsida; order Asparagales; family Amaryllidaceae; genus Agapanthus; species Agapanthus africanus. The sequence continues at coordinate 885,533,633 of JASDDO010000019.1, read as the reverse complement.
TCACACGGGTTCACTGCCGCGTTAGACGAGGACTAGGCTCCGCTCTGGATGCTTCGCACGGGTTCACTGCCGTGCTCTGCGAGGACCAGGATCCGCTCTGGACGTTTTCCACGGCGTCAAAGAGTGACGTTATCCGCGTTCCACGTGACCAGGAATTTTGCACTAGATGCTTCACACGGTTTCACTGCCGCGTTAGGCGAGGACTAGGCTCCGCTCTGGATGCTTCACATGGGTTCGCTGCCGTGTTCTGCGAGGACCAGGATCCGCTCTGGACGTTTTCCACGGCGTCAAAGAGTGACGTTATCCGCGTTCCACGTGACCAGGAATTTTGCACTAGATGCTTCACACGGTTTCACTGCCGCGTTAGGCGAGGACTAGGCTCCGCTCTGGATGCTTCACAGGGTTCGCTGCCGTGTTCTGCGAGGACCAGGATCCGCTCTGGACGTTTTCCACGGGGTCAAAGAGTGACGTTATCCGTGTTCCACGTGACCAGGAATTTTGCAGTAGATGCTTCACACGGGTTCACTGCCGCGTTAGGCGAGGACTAGGCTCCACTCTGGATGCTTCGCACGGGTTCACTGCCGTGTTCTGTGAGGACCAGGATCCGCTCTGGACGTTTTCCACGGGGTCAAAGAGTGACGTTATCCGCGTTCCACGTGACCAGGAATTTTGCACTAGATGCTTCACACGGGTTCACTGCCGCGTTAGGCGAGGACTAGGCTCCGCTCTGGATGCTTCACACGGGTTCACTGCCGTGTTCTGCGAGGACCAGGATCCGCTCTGGACGTTTTCCACGGTGTCAAAGAGTGACGTTATCCGCGTTCCACGTGTCCAGGAATTTTGTTGATTATATCCGCATTTCACGGAGTTGGGATTTGACTATCTGTGGGAGTACATCGTCGAGTCATGGAACTGGGAGTTGCCGCTGTTCCGCTTTGCTTGATGATGTGTCCGCTGTCACGAGACGAGTGTTGAGGTGGAGCTAGGATTTTGCCGTTACTCCGCTTGTTTCGACCGTGAGGTCTTTTGTTGACGTTGCATCTGCATCTAGCTGGACTGCGGAGGAACGCTGTTGTTGACATTGCGTCTGTTGTAACGAGACGAATGCTGAGGTGGAGTTGGGATTTTTCCGTCACTCCGCATTGTTTCGACCATGAGGTCTTTTGTTGATGTTACATCTGCATCCAGCTGGACTACAGAGGAACGCTATTGTTGACAGTGCGTCTACTGTATCGAGACGAATGCTGAGATGGTCTCTAGGTTGTCTGTGAACCGTCGAGATTTGGAACTAAGGACTATGCCGTGGCTCCGTTTGAATGCGTAACATCTGTGTCCTGCTGGAATGAGGAGGCTCACCGTTGTTGGTCTCCAGGCTGCAAATGTGGCCATTGAGATTTGGAACTAGGGAGTTTGCCATGGTTCCGTTTCGTTGCGACTCTGAAGTCGATTATTGACGTCACGTCTGCATCTGGTTGGAGTGAAGAGAAACGCCGTTGGTGATCTCTAAGTTGTCGATATCGACGTCGAGACCCTGAAGCTAGAGACCTTCTTTTGCTTCGTTTGTTGACATTGTGTCTACAATATTGCGACAAATGTCGAGGTTGTCTCTAGGTTGTCTATGAACCGTCGAGATTTGGCTTCGCTTTCTGGTGGAGCCTGTTAGGAAGGTATGGTTCCCTCTTTGTCTGTGCCCCTGGATTGTATACAGGGATCGATGTGATTTCACCTGTAGGGCAAAAAGTTTCATTCTTTCATTTTTTTTATTCTTTCCGCGATGCTCTATCATTTCAGCTTTTTATATCGCGAAAATCGCGATTGCCCAATCATTTCGGCTATTTTTCGCGGTGCCCAATCATTTCGGCTATTTTTCTTTTTACTCGCTGCTTTTTATTGCGAGTTGCCCAATTATTTCGGCTATTTTTCATGCATACATTTTTACTTGCTGATTTTGTTTGCAAGTTGCCCCATCATTTCGGCTATTTCGTATGCATTTTTTTTTTTGGCTCGCTGATTTTTTCTTGCGAGTGTGGAACTTGGAATCTGGTGCCAATCTCAGCATCAGCTTCGCTGCGACTGGAATATAGCCAGGAGCGAATCATCATTTGCCATGAAAGGACTTGGAATTTGATACTGGTTTAGGCATCAGCATCGCTACAACTGGGATATTGCCAGGAGCGAATCATCATTTGCCTTGAAAGGGCTTGGAATTTGATACCGGTTTAGGCATCAGCATCGCTGCAACTGGGATATTGCCAGGAGAGAATCATCATTTGCCTTGAAAGGGATTGGAATTTGATACCGGTTTAGGCATCAGCATCGCTGCAACTGGGATATTGCCAGGAGCGAATCATCATTTGCCTCTGTCGATGTTTGAACAAAGGTGGCTTGGCAAACAGGGTTAAGGGTCCTGTCGACCAAGGCTTTTGACTTCATGAGCCGTAAGGGTCTCACAAAGGTATTTCTCCCTACAAGTCGTGAGGATCTTGTAGGTGTGTTTTCTCCTTGGGAATCATGAGGATTCCTAAGTGCATGTTCTCTTGTAAGTCGTAAGGATCTTACAAAAAGGTTTTCTCCTTATAAGTCGAGAGGACTTACAAGTGTTGTTTGTTGTACAAGCATGTCCCTAGTCACGGATGGGACTTTGTTAGGGAAATATTTATTCGTGCCCGTGGATTGTATACAAGGGTCAATATGAGCCACTTGTAGGGCAGTATCGAAGGTTGTGGGGGATTTGCTTAAGAACAGGTTTAGGTTTCTGTAACTTAAGACTTTCAAATCTCATGAGCCGTGAGGGTCCCATAAGAGAATTCTCCTTACGAGTCGTGAGGATCTCGTAAGTGTAATTTCTCCTTAGGAATCGTGAGGACTCCTAAGTGTGTTGCTCCCTTGTGAGTCGTAAGGATCTCATGCGGGTGGTTTCTCCTTACAAGGTCGAGAAGATCCTGTAAGTGTCTTTTAACGAGGTTGCGCCCTTTCGGGTTTTCACAAACACTCGCCGGTAGCCCTGCTGTTTTTACTCACGGAGCCTTTTCGGGTTTTCATCCGTGCCCACTTTGCTTATGGACATACCGTTTTTTTTAATTCTTTTTCTTTTCCTTTTTTCTCTCTCTTTTTTTTTTTTTAAAAACGAGGTCGCGCCCTTTCGGGTTTTCAAGAACACTCGCCGGTAGCCCTGCTGTTTTTACTCACGGAGCCCTTTCAGGTTTTCATCCGTGCCCATTTTGCTTATGGACATACCGGTTTTTTTTTTTTTTTTTTAACGAGGTCGCGCCCTTTCGGGTTTTCACGAACACTCGCCGGTAGCCCTGCTGTTTTTACTCATGGAGCCCTTTCGGGTTTTCATCCGTGCCCATTTTGCTTATGGACATACCATTTTTTTTTTACCACGTCAGCCTGAAGATGCTGCGGGTTGGGAGTAGTTTAACGACGTTTCGGTCATTCGCAAGTTTTAGGACATTGCGGTCCGCCGTTAGTTTAAGGACGTTTCGGTCCGCCGTCGCCGTGTCTGAGATGCATCTCTAGTTTATTGACTTTTCGGTCTATGGGGCTTTCCCTATGAATGAGCATGATACCCCCGGTATATCCACCTTTTTTGGAGTATGTTGTTGTGGCGGGTTTACTTTCCACTTTTCAGGCAGCGCGAACTTGCCTTGCTGGTATTGGTCTTCAACCCAGTTTTTGAAGACGTAGCAATTTTCGAGTGGGTGACCCATTACTCTGTGGTAGGGACAATAGTTAGGATTGTTAACGTCACCTGGTTGCAATGGACGTTTTGGATTTGGCAGAGTGATGAGCTCGCTGCGCACTGCTAGCTCGAATAATCTCTTTGTTTTATCTTTGGGAAACGAGTAAGGACGTTTCAACTTCTCATTGAGATATCGCGGCTTGTTGTTTTGACGACAAAACGGTCTCGGGTTACTCGGCTGTTGTTGAGTGTTGGCAACAAAGGCCGTTTTTTCCTTTTCCTTTCTCATTTCGTTTGCTCCGTCGTTTGCGGGTCCGAGATTCTTTCCGGGTAGCGTGAGATTGTACGGCTGAACATTCTCACAACTCTCCAATTCTTTTGTTTTAGAAATGAATTCCTTGAAGAGAGGGTTAAGAGCGGCTTCTTCATCAGAATCGCTTCCAAAGGTGAGAACTCGTGATCCCCCGGGCTCGTCCTTATGACAATTGCCGGCAACTCTTTTATGCTCATCTGTCGTATTTTTTCGCTGTCTACGAGCTTCACGCTTTGTCCTGTTGAAGTATTGCCTGTGAGCGACATACCCTTGCCACCAACACTTAAAAGAGTTGCAGTCTTCAGTAGGATGTACGATCTTCTGATGATATAAGCAGAAGTTAGGGTGTACGTCCGTTTCATCAAAATGTATACCACCAGGAGAATTTTTTCTGAAAGAGGGCGGCCTCATCCCCATTGCTATGGCTTTGGCGAATCGTTTCCTTGTCTTGATCCTGCTTTTATTTGCGGCGGATGTACTTTCATCTGGTGGGAGTGTTTCGACCCTTTCATCTAGTCGCCGGCGTTTGGCTTTCTCGAATATGGCCATCTCGCGCTCTCGATCAGCTTTGCTTTTAAGACGGGCTTCGATCAGGAAAGCATCGATCATCTCGTCTGATGGCCACAGAAGTTCTGGTTCAGGCCCCGTCCTTGGTTTCTCGGTGCAAGGAGCCTCTTTATCATCTATTAATGAGTGAGAGATCATGTGACAACTTGCCCCCGGTGTGTCCGTCTTCTTTGGAGTGTGCGGCTGTGGTAGGTTTACCTTCCACTTTTCAGACAGCGCAAACTTGCCTTGTAGGTACTGATCCTCGATCCATCCCTTAAAGACGAAGCAATCTTCGATTGGATGACTTACCGCTTGGTGGTGAGGGCAATAATTGGGATCGTTGATATCGCCTGGTTGCAACGAACGTTTTGGACTCGGCAGATTGATGAGTCTGTTGCGCACTGCCAGCTCGAACAGTTTTCTCGTTTTATCCTGAGGAAATGAGTAAGGACGTCCCAGTCTTTCCTCGAGGGATGGGCGTGGTCGCACATTGTTCTGGCGAACAACCGGCTTTAAGTGGCTCGGCTGTTGTTGAGTATTGGCGACGACGGTTGCTTTCCCTTTGTCCTTTTCATTCCAAGGCTCTGTCTTTGAAGGAGATGGTCTATGACCCATCTGGTCCATTTGGGCCAACTTATCAATTAAAGCCTGGAACGTGGTCGGTTTGAAGAACATCATGAATTGCGAGATGGTTGCTTGCGGATTAAGAGTGCCCACGAACATCCCTACCGCAGGTGCTTCTTCAATCCGCTGTTCGCATTTTGACCACAGATTCCGCCATCGTGTTGCGTATTGAACCCACGTTTCGCCTGGCCTTATCCTGGCGTTGATCAGTGCTGTTATCGGGGTGCGTTCACTAGCACTTGCGAATCTTTGTGTAAACAGCAACTCCATCTCCGCAAATGTTTTGACAGAGTCGTTAGGTAGCTCCGAATACCATTCGAATGCTGTTTCCGCTAAGCTGCCGACGAATTGTCGAAGCAACAGTTTGTCGTTGCCCCCCGTGTTGCCACATAAGGCCCTGAATTGAGCGACATGCTGATGGGGATTCCCTGTCCCTTTATATACGTGGAATTTAGGGATCGTATATCCCGGCGGGTAACTGATTTGGTCATACCAGCTCGGATACGGTCGTCCGGTTCTAACAATTTGTCCAGCCGCTTCATTTGCCTGATGAACCTGGATCTGCTGAGCTATATATTCGTCTAGGTCAACTTTGGAGATTGCCTCCTCCTTGGCTGTTGATAGAGCCGGCGGAGGATTTGACGTTTCTCCCCTGTCGTCTTCAAGGACGATCGGGGGATCTTCAGCAGGAGGGTCCGGCTGTAACATCATCCCTACCATATCTTGGAAGAGGAGCGCCATCTGTTTTATGTTAGCCGCTTGCTCTGCAGCTTCTTTGTCCTTCTTTTCGAGGACTCTGCGTAAAAAGTCAGCGTCGGTTTCTTGTTCTTGACGCTCATCCGAAGACGTTTCAGAGCTTTCTTTTGGCTCAGTGAGTGCAGCCATTGTAGTCATCATTTCCTGAAGCTTTTGTTGTTGCTCCTGGGCTTTCGTTACGGATCGGGTGAGCGGTCGGTGACCCGTCGATGCACGGCTTTCCTCTTTTCCAGAAGCCATATAAACAGTGTGCACCACCATGCCCCCAGACTTGGGGTGTTTGTGCTCAGCGCGTTTACGGTTCACCATGTTCACAGGGGCTTTTTGCGGACTCCTTTTCTTTTGAGTGGTTGAAGTTGAGGGGGTCGTTGTAGTGGGCGCCCAAGTAGCCGTTGCTTTTTGCGGCTTAACAGGACGGTTTTCTTCCTGCCGGACCTTCAGCTTCTTCTGCTGGCGGGAGAAATTTCGATCAATCACCGAGTCTTGGACTTGGCGCCAGACCTTGTAGATTTTAGAGGACAGCCGCTGAGAGGAATGTTCTGGCTTGGCTTCCGCAACGTTTCCCACCGGAGGAGGGGATCTTTTTAGTACGGCGGTAGGAGAGTTTCTGCGCACCGTGTTCAACAATTCAAAGCTGTTCCCGGTTGGAACAGCAGCATCGATCCCCACCATTGGAGCTGGCGGAGTTATCTCAGAGGGGGAGTTGCCCCCAGCCTTCCTCACTCGGCGCCAGTGGCGACGTCGAGCGTGTCGTGCGGATGGAGTTGTTTCGGCCGTAGGGGCGACTTCGTCATGCCCCCTACTTTGAGGAGAGACCGTTATTGGTGCTAGCCTGTCGAAGACTGACACCCGTTGAGAAGCAATGTCTAATCTGTCAAAGACAGACCTCTGGGCATTGGAAGCAGCTTTGAGGACCTCGCCTGGAGCAGCAACTGGAATGGCCAGCCTTGTAAAAACTGACTTCTTGGAAGGAGGAGCCTTTCCGATAATTTTGTCCGCTTGAGCCGGGATAGCTATCCGCTTTGGGATGGCAGCTTCGGGTATCACGGGCTTATAGACGTTCTGGCCCAGTCTGTTGAAAATTGAGGTATTGAAGCTGGGCGACCCATTGAGAGGGGTCGCGGCAGTGGTAAGTCGATCAAAGACCGACTTCTTTGGGGCTTCTTGCAACGTCACCGGGGCATTGAAGCTCATTGATGGGAGCAGGGTCCCGAAGAATAGTCCCGTGGTGGCTTGAGTTACCTGCTCCACTGGCATCTTGAAAAGGGAGACCGCTTGGGGCCCATAAGTCACTCCTCCAGCAAGGACCGAGCGAGAGTTGCAGTTGCAGGCAGTGCAGTTTGAAGCCATTGATCTTGTGTTTTCTGCATGGAGCAAGACACCAAATCTTAGTACCTCGAATCCACAGGCAACCACAGTAAACCGCGATTCGTTCGTGAACACGACACACGAAGTGTGGAGTGGAAAGTGGAAAAAGTCCCACCGGGCGTGCCAGAATCTGTTCCCCTCCGAATGGCGGCCGAGACATGGAATGCCTTGCCTGAGATTCGGGGCAGATGCTAATTGGTGCTATCCGTCCACCTCTCCGAAGATGCCAAGTTGATTTATGGCACCATGTATCGAAGGTTTAGACGGATGCGTCCGATGTAGCAGACTTCGTCAGATTCCCCCTCGTTTGAGGGGTTTTTGATTGTGGGGACGCTCTTCCCTGCAGGCGCAAGCCCCTGCAGTTAATTACGCTACCGCGTTGCGGTAACAACTTTCTCCTTCTCCAGATGGTCACTTCGTGTCGTGGGTGTTTTTTTGTTTGTGGTTGCCCGTGGATTGTATACGGAGACCAATTTATGTCGTCGCCCGTAGGACGTGGATTAGTCCAAATCCATGTTTTCTTAGATTTGGGTTTGGGGTTTTGGTTTGAGGATACGTTAGCCATATTTGAGGCTAAGATCAACTCAAACGTTTGTTAAGGATACGTTAGTCCAGTTTGAGACTAAGATCAACTTAACGGGATCGTTTAGATCCGACAAAAGAGCATTTGGGCTCTAATGTTCCAGTTTAGGGACATAGTGGTCCATTAAATGTATGGCCGTCGGGACCCATCACCTCTCTGACGACGTTGAAGGATTACAACGACAGATGTCAGAGGAGTTCAGAGATGTACCCTTGAGCCAGAGTTGATTAGGGGGTTTATAGTCCGATTTGGGACTAGAGTCTGTTTGAAAGTTTAAGGATACGTTAGCCATTTTTGAGGCTAAGATCAACTTAAACGGTTGTTAAGGATACGTTAGTCCAGTTTGGGACTAAGATCGACTTAACGGGATCGTTTAGATCCGACAAAAGAGCAATTGGCTCTATTGTTCCAGTTTAGGGACATAGGGGTCCAATGCCAGTTTAGGGACATGGTGGTCCATTACCAGTTTAGGGACGTAGTGGTCCATTTCCAGTTTAGGGACGTAGTGGTCCAATGGTAGCTTAAGGACGCATAAGTCCATGGGTTTAAGGACCCCACAGTCCATATGGGTGTGTTTAAGGACGCATTAGTCCGTTAGTTTAAGGACGCATAAGTCCGCGGGTTTAAGGACCCCACAGTCCGTATCTTAGTTTAAGGACGCATAAGTCCATGAGTTTAAGGACCCCACAGTCCGTGTTGATGTGTGGTTGTCGGGACCCGTCACCTCTCTGAAGACGTTGAAGGATTACAACGACAAATATCAGAGGAGTTCAGAGATGTACCCTCGAACCAATGAGTTGGTTTAAAGAGCAGATGTGCTCAGTTCAAGATGATTTGAGGACTTATGGCCAGTTTGGGCTAAGTCCAATTATGTTTGAAATATTGGCCCTCTGTTGGTCCATTGAAGGAGAGGCTTTGCCTCTAAAAACTTAGCCAATTGGGCTAAAGCTAGTGTTAAACACTACAGACCAACAGTGTTGAACACTGGGAACAGAGTTTTTTAAATTAGTGTTAAACACTAAGCAAATCAGTGTTAAACACTGCAAATAGAGTTTTCCAATTAGTGTTAAACACTAAGGAGGGAGGGGTCACGTGCGGACACGTGAGAGCACCCTGATTTCCCTTATTTTATTCAGCAGGTAAGTATTTAACACCTTTAATTTCCTAGCCATCACGTGTGGGCACGTGATAGGCATCCATCCATTCGATATTAAAGGGATTCGTTAGGGGTCACGTGGGGACACGTGAGGGCGCCCTAAATGTGAAGCCAGATCTCCTTTGTTTTATCCTCAAATCTGCGAATAAGTGTTAAACACTTTTCATCTTTATTTTAGAGCATCACGTGTTGGCACGTGATGGGGGTTTATGCATCGAATATTACAGCACTTGCTGAGGGGTCACGTGGGGACACGTGAGAGCGCCCAAAGCTTCTTTTCTTTTGTTTTGCCATTAAGTGTTAAACACTTTCATTTTTATTTTAGAGCATCACGTGTTGGCACGTGATGGGGATCTGTGCGCCAATTGTTAAAGCATTTGCTGAGGGGTCACGTGATAACACGTGAGAGCGCCCAAAGCTTTCATTCCTTTTGCTTTTTCTTTCTGCGTTCTGGGAATCATGTGGGAGCACGTGGGGTGATGCTTCAAAGTTCTTTGCAGGGGATCTTTTCAAGGGTCACGTGGGGGCACGTGACCCTTGTTCTTTTCATGAACATAGATCTTTTAAGAATTGAATTCTTTGTAGGGTTAAACCCTAATTATGATTTTGGAGGAATTAAATTCCTATCGTGAAAGAATTAAATTCTTATTTAGGATAAAACCCTGATTTCTTTTCAAAGGAATTAAATTCCCAGATATGTAAAAGAATTAAATTCTTGATTAGGGTTAAACCCTAGTTTTGTTTTAGGAGAATTGAACTCTCAAAACTCAATTCCCCTTCTAAGTTTATGATCTGCATGGCAGGATCTCAACCCGATGAGAATTAAATTCTCATCCTATGGGGAGATGTGCTCTGTACAGATCTTCAACCAGAAGAAGAACTAAGTTCTTTTCTTTAAATAAGAGTTAAACTCTTTTGAGAATTAAATTCTCTTTTGAATCCTCTCTTTTCTTACCTAGGGTTTTTCTTTTGGAGAGAATTAAATTCTCCTTTCTCTGTTTCTTCTTCTCTTGAGAATTAAATTCTCCTTCCTCTGTTTTTCTCTCAAAAAAGTCGATCCCCCCTCTTCTTTTCTTGGCTCCTATTTATAGGAGAAGGAAAAGAGTTAATTTGTTTAGCAAATCTCTCATTGGAAGATTTGATTTGATTGTTGAGAGATTTGATTTATATTTATCATTAATCTGGGCCTTTAGATCATTCAGTGAATTTTATTCACCGTGGATTTTATATCCAAAAGATATTCTATTTGTTATCCTGGTGAGATTTTCAGGGAAATCTTTCCTTGTCCAAGGTTTTTCTATAAATTGATGATTTTTAATCACCCTTGGATTTTTAATCCAACGGTTCCCCATGACCCTTTTCCATTTGGAAAGATTCAGAAACTTTTAGAATTTAATTCTATTAAATTATAATGCTTTTAAAGCCAGTCACGTGCTGGCACGTGACCTTTGGTCACGTGTGAGCACGTGACCCCCAATTGGGTTCCTTTCTCAGCCGCTTATTTATGTTTCAGTTTTAACCATCACGTGTCAACACGTGACCATTGGTCACGTGTAAGCACGTGATACCTCGTTGAGGTATTTTCTGACTTTTAGAATTAAATTCTATTCATTATTTTAGAGGCTTTAAAAGCCCATCACGTGTCTGCACGTGACCCATGGTCACGTGTGAGCACGTGATGCCCCATTGGGGTCTTTTCTGAGTTTTTATTATATTTTTTAACTCCTCCAGCGGGTTTTTAAAAGCCCATCACGTGTGGACACGTAATTCCTCATAACTTTTGATCCCGGATGAATTACGAGGCCCATAATATATCAAATCGAAGGGTTTTTCGAGCCGCTTTCGATACCATCAGAATTTATCTGTTTCTCATTCGGGAGTTTATCAAGAAACAGCCCGGAAGATACTGGTTCCCATTTTCTTAAGCGTATCGCCGCCATTTGATACCTTGGGCTCTTTTGCGTAGAAATTTTTGGCGGGAACATACCCAGTTTCCACTGAGCACCCGTATACTATCTTTGATGTCAAACACTAATGGATGTGGGATCATCCATCGCCCATCATATGGGTCAAGAAGCGTATACGCTAGTCTACTCTGGAATATCGATGCCCTGTCTCGATATTCCCTCGACTAGGAACAATTGAAGGATGTATTTGTGAACTACCATGGCCCCACTAGTATGATCTACATCATAGTCCTGGTAGTCAAGTACATATCCTAAGGGCTTTATCAACACGTGAGAGCACGACAGTATCACAATACAAGTCTACATGGTGAGATAAAGGTAACCAGATACCATACCATCATGTCGAGCTAGAAAGTCTTCTCAGTATATACATATCCAAGTATCCACTATAATATACATCATATGTACAATAATGGCCTCTAGGGCATACAGATAACTAACACTTTATATAGGGGAGGCTGATTTGTTGAATCGATTAAGGAAATCTCTCTTTGAGAGATCTCTGATTGATTTGGGGATGTTTCCCACCATTGGATCTTTGATCCAAGAGCTTCTATTTTACAGAAGATATCTTTCTTGTTTTTACCAAGATTGGGAAAATATTTTCCCATACAGAACTTATTCTGTATCTTGGTGATATTTAATCACCATTGGATCTTTGATCCAACGGTGCTCTGATTTACAGAGCACACTCTTTCTTGTTTAGAAAGATTTGAAGAGTATTTCCCCAGTTAGAATTTGATTCTGTGCTCTGATGATTTATCATCTTCGTTGGATCTTTTTCCCAATGATGGAGAACATTTAGTTCTAGCACTGGCGCTCTCGTGCTTTGCACGTGAGGCGCTGCCTCAGAATCTTTGACTCTTAGCGCTGGCGCTCTTAGCGCCAGCGCTCTCGTGCTTTGCACGTGAGGTGCTGCCTCAGAATCTTTGACTTTTAGAGCTGGCGCTCTTGGCGCCAGCGCTCTCGTGCTTTACATGTGAGGCGCTGCCTCAGAGTCTTTGACTCTTAGCGCTGGCGCTCTTGGCCCTAGCGCTCTCATGAGGCGCTGCCTCAGTTCAAATTTCAAATTTTGAATAGAGCTTTGCTCTCTGATTGGGGAAAATAAATACCCCCACCGTTGCACCCACGTGGCTTACACGTGAGTGCAGCGGTGACAGCCTTTCCACCGTCAGATCAACTTGGAAGTTGGATCGACTTCCAGCGCCTATAAATAGGGTCTTTGGCCCTTTGAGATGACCGCTGTTTATCTTCTTGCTTTGTTCTTTTTGTTTCTCCTGAGAATATAATTCTCCCCCCTTCAGAGCTTAGCTCTCTGCCTTAAGAAACTCTTAGAGTCAAAATTCTGCCCAAATTTGGTAAGAATTGAACTCATTAACAGAGCTTCGCTCTTCTCAGATCGTAGATCTTAAATTTTTTTTAGGGTTTTACCCATTAGCAGAGCCGTGCTCATCTTTAAATCATAGATCTTCAAGATATAATTTTTTTAGGGTGATTTTAACCCATGAATTGGAACACTGTTCATCTTCCATGAAGAACTCTTAGAGTTTGTTCACAGATCTTGAAAATCTTGGAGTTTTTTAACTCAGTAAAAGCTTTGCTTTTTAGGGCTTTTGATGGGTTACTCCATCATTTTCATAGAGCATAGTTCTTTTAGAATTAATGGGGAATTTTTATTCCCCTCATAATGACAGATTTGATTTCTGTTGCAGAGTGCTCCTCTCGAGGGAGTTTAACTCCTTGGCCCGAGGAGTCTCTTATTAAATGAGGATCTTTTTTAGGATTTCTTTTTTTAATGAGTGATTGTCTCATCAATGATGAGCCGTCACCTTAATTTAGTGGGTCCCCTTTGGTCCCTTTCTACTGCATTGCAGTGTGGTACAAATTTAAAGTACCAAGTGTCAGAATTTGGCCTGTAGCATTGACATCTAACCCTTGTTCTTTTCACACAGGTACTATGTCCGTTTATTCGTATGAGCTTGATGAAATTATCTCCTATGAAGACATTCGTGTCCAAGGCCGTTGTTAAAACCAGGAGTTTACGGACGCTCAATGCGCTGAGGTTATGCGTTGCCTCGATGAACACAACGGTTGACTACTCCCCCGTCTTCTGCTTTGTTGAAGATCATCGTGGGAGTGATTTGGAAAGCCCTTCCTGGATTTTATGAAGCCATGCCGCTGGAGGCGCTTGATAACGCCGAAGACAGGTACACTCAGTGTATCTGATGGGCTTGATCTCGAAGAGGCGGCGAGATAGTCTTGTTGATATCTTGCATCAAGTTTTCCAACAGACAACGATAATCTCTGCCTATCAAAGGACGGATGATATCAGTGAAAATCCTGATGCCTGTATTCGCTAGATATGCACACGAGAATGGTCAGAAAGGCCAGAAGCATTTTAGACGACCTTACTTCTGAATTCCTCAATCCATGTCCAGGATTTAATGTTTTACTATTGTAAACATTTTAATGATATTTTTGTTTTACTGTCTTCATCAATGTAAGAATTTTCTGCAGTATGAATGACAAATTTTCCCTTTCTATGCATTTATTTCACGCATTAATCCTTTCCGCGTATACATGAGTAGGTATGCTTCGAACGCTTAATTGGATGCGAGTCGAATGTTCTCTTTATTGCCTTGCATAGTATGTGGCTGATGTCCATGGATTATGCCTTTTTGTTTTGACTTGGCGTGAAGTAATTTATGTACCCTTGAGTAGCACTTCTATTTCAGTGGCATACAACGTTGGCGAATGTGGCCTGTAGACGGTAGATAACAATTCATCTTAACCTCTTTGTAGGGTAGTGATGGCTTAGGAAGCAGGTTCAGGTCTGCTGCCTAAGATTTTTCAACTTTATGAGTCGTGAGGGTCTCATAAAGACTTTTCTCCCTACGAGTCGAAAAGATCCCGTAAGTGTATTTTCTCCTTAGGAATCGTGAGGATTGCTAAGTGCATTTTCTCTTGAGAGTCGTAAGGATCTCACAAGAGAATTTTCTCCCTTACAAGTCGAGAGGACTCGTAAGTGGTTGGTGAGTTGACTTGTTTCCGAGTTGAAGCATTGCTCCGACGGGGAGGTCGTTGGCTGACTTGTTTCCGAGACGGAGGTCATTTGTTGACGTGTTTCCGAGACGGAGGTCATTGGCTGACGTGTTTCTAAGACGGAGGTCATTGGCTGACGTGTTTCCGAGATGGAGGTCATTTGTTGACGTGTTTTCGAGACGGGGTCATTGGATGACATATTTCCGCGACGGGGTCATTGGATGACGTATTTTCAAGACGGGGTCATTGGCTGACGTATTTCCAAGACGGGGGTCATTTGCTGACGTATTTCCAAGACAGGGTCATTTGCTGACGTATTTCCAAGACGGGGGTCATTGTATGACGTATTTCCGCGACGGGGTCATTGGATGACTTGTTTCTGGGACAGGGTCATTGGATGACGTGTTTCCACGAAGGGGTCATTGGGTGACGTATTTTCGGGACGGAGGTCATTAGCTGACTTGTTTTCCAGACGGGGGTCACTGGCTGACGTGTTTCCGAGACAGAGGTCATTGGCCGACGTGTTTCCGAGACAGAGGTCATTGCTTGACGTGTTTCCGAGACGGGGTCATTGGATAACGTGTTTCCGCGACGGGGTCATTGGATGACGTATTTCCAAGACGGGGTCATTGGATGATGTATTTCCGAGACGGGGTCATTGGATAACGTGTTTCCGGGACGGGGTCATTGGATGACGTGTTTCCGCGACGGGGTCATTGGATGACGTATTTCCGAGACGGAGGTCATTGGCTGACTTATTTCCACTTTCTGCGGTGTCGGGGCTGACTCTAAGTTGTCTGTGAACCATAGAGTCTTAGGACGAGGATGAACGCCGTTGCTGATCTCCTGGGATGCAGATGTCGCCGTTGAGATCTGACTCTCTCTTTGACAGAGTCTGTCGGGAAATGTGGTTCCCTTTTCGTTTATGCCTATGGATTGTATACAGGGGTCGGTATGGACTCGCATGTAGGGCAAAAGTTTCATTCTTTCATTTTTTTAATTTCTTTCCTCGATGCTCTATCATTTCAGCTTTTTATATCACGAAAGTCGTGATTGCCCAATCATTTCGGCTATTTTTTCGCGGTGCCCAATCATTTCGACCATTTTTATATGCATATTTTACTCTCTAATTCTTATTGTGAGTTGCCCAAACATTTCGGTTATTTCATATGCATTTTTTTGCGAGTATGGAACTCAAGATCTGATACCAATCTTAGCATCAGCATCGCTGTGACTGGAATATTGTCAGGAGCGAATCATCATTTGCCGTGAAAGGACTTGGAATTTGATACCGATTTAGGAATCAGTATCGCTACAACTGGGATATTGCCGGGAGCGAATCATCATTTACTTTTGTCGATTTAAACAAAGATGGCTTAGCAAACAGGGTTAGAATCCTGTCGACCAAGGCTTTTGACTTCATGAGCCGTAAGGGTCTCATAAAGGAGTTTCTCCCTACAAGTCGTGAGGATCTTGTAGGTGCAATTTCTTCTTAGGAATCGTGAGGATTCTTAAGTGTATGTTCTCTTATAAGTCGTAAGGATCTTGTAAGAGTGTTTTCTCCTTATAAATCGAGAGGACTTACAAGTGTTGTTCGCCAAGTGAGGACGTCTTGCGCCGTCGATGGAACTTGGTAGGGGAGGCGTTTATTTGTGCCCGTGGATTGTATACAAGGGTCAACATTAAGCCGTTTGTAAGGCAGTCTGGGAAATGTGATGGCTTAAGAACAGATTTAGATCCGTGTAGCTTAAGGCTTTTGAATCTTATGAGCCGTGAGGGTCTCCTAAGAGGGTTCTCTTTATGAGTCATGAGGATCTCGTAAGTATAATTTCTCCTTAGGAATCGTGGGGATCCCTAAGTGTGTTGCTCCATTATGAGTGTAAAGATCTCACGCAGGTATTTTCTCCTTGCAAGGTCGAGAGGACCTTGTAAGTGTGCATGAATTTGTTACGAGTCTGCGCCCACTCAGATTTTCACAAACTCACCGGTAGTCCTGCTGTTTTTACTCACGGAGCCCTTTCGGGTTTTCATCCGTGCCCATCTTGCTTATGGACGTACCGTTTCTTTTTTTTCTTTTTTTGCGTCAGCCTTAGAATGCTGCAGTTCGTAGTAGTTTAAAGACGTTTTGGTCCATAGCTAGTTTTAGGACATTGCGGTCCCTAGCTAGTTTTAGGACAATGTGGTCCATTGTTAGTTTAGGGACGTTTCGGTCCATAGCTAGTTTTAGGACATTGCGGTCCGTTGTTAGTTTAGGGACGTTTCGGTCCATTGTTGCCATTTTGGAGACAACGGCTTCGCTGGATACTATTTATAGAGTTTGGGCTTGGGAAGATAGCGAGCGGACATAGTCGTCGTCATCTATCGTTGACCTAGGCCGTAACTCGCAAGTGTAGTATTTTTTCAGGAACCGGCCGTTTATTGGCCTGAAGGGTCTTTCGCCATGCATATCCATGAGCAAGTAATCCCCACCTTGATAGACTTTGTCTATGATGTACGGGCCCTCATAGTTCGGCTCGAATTTCCCCCGTTTGGCACGATTGGGGATCATAGGTCTCTTGACCGCTAACACGAGTTCGCCTTGGCGAAATGTTCTTGGCCTAGTCAATTTCTCGTATGAGCGCGTCATTTTTGCTTTGTAAACCTCCAAGTTTTGCTGCGCCATGAGACGAGTTTCATCGAGGGCGTCGAGCTCCTCAAGCCGGAGATGAGCATTCTCTTTGTCTGTTAGCTCGTAATGAACCGCCACTCGTAGAGAGAGTTGCTCTATCTCCAAGGGGAGTACTGCTTCAGCGCCGAATACCAATGCATACAGCGTTGTGTTTGTGGCCGTTTTGAACGTGGTTCGATACGCCCAGAGAGCTTCATGTAGTCTCTCGTGCCAATCCTTCTTATTTTTGGACACCGTCTTCTTTATGATCTTCATCAAGGTCTTATTAAAAGCCTCAGCTAGACCGTTAGCTCGGGGATTATAGACCGAAGAGTATCTCCAGTCTATATTATGCTGCTGTGCGGAGCGGCTAATTCTGTGACTTCTGTAGGCCGGCCCGTTATCGGAGATAATCCGTCAAGGAGTGCCGAACCGATAGATGACGTGTGTCTTGAAGAAATGGAGGATGTTCTCCGTCTTCACTTCTCTTAGCGGCACTGCTTCTGCCCACTTAGAGAAGTAATCGGTTGTTGACAATATGAACCGATGTCCCCTGGACGATGCTGGCTCGATGGGCCCGATTATATCGGTTCCCCACATTTCGAATGGCCAGCTAGCCACTGTTGGGTGTAGCGGGTTTGGATGCTGATGGATGAAGTCTCCATGAATTTGGCACGAGTGGCACTGCTTTGCATATTCGAGGCAGTCCTGAATCATCGTGGGCCAATAGTAGCCCATCCTTTTGATCTTCAGCTTCATCTTTGGCCCAGCTTGATGAGAACCGCAGAGTCCGTTGTGAATTTCTTGGACAACTCTTCTTGCTTCTTCCAGTCCCGGGCATCTCAGCCACAGAGAGTCGAGCGATCTTTTATATAGAGTATTATTGACGAAGGCGAAAGACAGAGCTCGTTTCATGAGCTGATGTCTTGAAGATGTGTCTTTAGGTGTTCGATAGGATTTGAAGTAGTCTATGAAGACTTCTCTCCAATCCTTAGCCTTTTCTTGGTTCTCTATTTGTAGGGCCCTTTGCTTGGTCGCTTCCATTTCTTCAGACGACTCCATGGACATTTCTGCTGGTGCAAGAACCCGACGGCTTTGTACAACGATCCTCACGTCATCGAGGTTTTCGTCAGCCAGTTCTTTGGTGAGTTTGGCTAATGCATCCGCCTTGCTATTTTCCGTACGCGGTATGCTTTGCTTTCTAGGACGTAGGAAGGGATTTGAGTCAGCAATTGTTGCACACTCTCGCCGTACTTTACCAACTCTGGTTTGCACGTTTGATAGTCACCGTTTACTTGACTAACGACCAGCTGGGAGTCTCCGTATATGAAGAGGTTTTTGATTTCCATGTCGACAGCGATCTCAAGACCTGCTATCAAGGCCTCATATTCTGCTTCATTATTTGTCCTCGGCTCTGTTAAGGAAAAGGAAAAGTGCATTATCCCTCCTTGCGGAGTCATGAAGATAAGGCCTACGCCCGATTTGATTATAGGGGTGGTGTGCTTTCTCTTCTTCATGGAAGATGCCCCATCGAAGTAGAGTTCCCATCGGGTATCACTCTCTCCACTCTCCCTGCCAATCGTGTCAAACGCGTGCTCATCCGGCAATTCACAATTTAGGGGTGAATCGGCAGATATCGGATGCTCAGTGAGGAAGTCGGCAATGGCCTGGCGTTTCACTGCCTTGAGAGATCAGTATGTTATCGAGAATTCCATTAAGAGTATGGCCCATTTATCGAGCTATCCCGTTAGTATGGCTCTCGACATCAAATATTTAAGAGGATCCACTTTTGATATGAGATGGACCTCATGCGCTAAAGCGTAATGCCGAAGCCTCGTTATAGCGAAGATTAACGCCAGGCAGTGTTTTTCGATAGGGGAGTAGTTGTTTTCTGCCCCTAGGAAAACTCGACTCAAATAGTAGAGGGCTCTCTCTTTCCCTTGGTCGTTCTCCTGTGCCCATAGCATGCCTAAGGAACCTTCAAGGGCAGTTGTGTACAGGATGAGGGGCTTTCCCTTGACCGGAGCGGTCAGTACCGGTGGATTCTGCAGGTATTACCTGATTTCGTCGAGTGCGCTTTGTCATTTACGATCCCAAACGAACGGGGCCCCTTTCTTCATCAGGTGACTGTAGGGACGGCATTTTCTGGAGAGATTGGCTATGAACCGCCGGATATATGCGAGATTTCCTTAAAGAGACCGTAGTTGTTTGAGAGTCCTGGGCGAAGGTATTTCCATAATCACCTTGATCTTTGACGGGTCTATTTCGATGCCCCGGTGTCGGATGATGAACCCCAGGAATTTACCCGAGGAAACTCCAAACGCGCATTTGAGATGGTTCATCTTCAGATTGTATTTCCGAAGACGCTGGAACACTATTTTCAAATGCTCCCAGTGTTCCTCATATGATTTTCTTTTCACCACGAGGTCATCGATATAGCATTCGACGATTTCATGTATGAGGTTATCGAAAATTTTCGTCATGGCCCTCTAATAGGTAGCGCCGGCGTTCTTCAGACCGAAAGGCATCACTTTGTAGCAGAATATACCCAGAAGAGTCCGGAAAGCGGTATGCTTCTGGTCTTCAGGATGCATCTTTATTTGATTGTACCCCGATGACCCGTCCATGAAGGAGAAAACTTCATGAGTGGACGTGTTGTCTATCATCAGCTCGGTAACAGGTACGAGAAAATCATTCTTCGGACAGACTTTGTTGAGGTCCCAAAAGTCCACGCAGATACGTACCGTCCCATTTTTCTTCATCACTGGGACAATGTTGGCGATCCAGTCGGGGTATTGAACTTCTTAAATAAAACCGGAGTCGATTAGCTTCTTAACTTCGGCGTTGATGCAGATTTTAAGTTCGAACCGCATTCTTCTTAGTGCTTGTTTAACTGGCTTAACGTCCGGAGATATCGCCAATTTATGCACAGCTATTTTCGGATTTAGCCCCGGCATCTTGGAATTGTTCCATGCGAAGCAGTCCTTATACTGCATGAGCACGTCTTTTAGCATAACCACCTGTTCTTTAAACAGCAGCTCGCTGACGAACGTAGGCCGCGGGTCGTTTGCCATCCCCAAGTCGATTTTCTTTAGGTTGTCCGCAGTAGTATATATTCCACCTTTTAACTCTTTTGGCGCTGGTGGAAATTTTGAGATCAATTCCTCTTTATCCTCATTTCCGAAGCACCAGGAGAGGTCATCCATATTCTTAGGCACTCCTTCTTCTGACAACGTTATCACGTGATAGGTACGAGATCGTTTCCAAGACCGATGTTGATCCGGTTCTATTCTTGCCATATACGTTGTTTTTGGCACATGCTTTTGTGGTGGGGCTACCCTCCAACTGTTGGATAGAGCGAACCTGCCGAGTTGATATTGGTCTTCGACCCAGTTTTTGAAGGTGAAGCAGTCTTCAAGAGGATGTCTTATCGCTCGGTGATAGGAGCAATAGTCCGGGCGCTGAACCTCATTTGCTTGATCAGGGTGCTGAGACTCCGGGAGTGTCATCATCTGATGTTTCATGACATGGTCAAAGATTCTCCTTGTCTTGTCTTGAGGGAAAGAATATGCTTGACTCATCTTTTTCATAAGAGACTGATTCCGGCTGACCTTTTCTCGATCGCGTGGCCTTTTGGATCCGTTTTTCTGTTGCCGAACGTTCTTTCTGTTCTTTAACTTGCTTTTACCTCTGCGTCGGGCCTTTTTCTTATCTTGGGAATGCATGGCGGGTTGACGGTGAAGAGCATCGTCGTCCTCCGTAGCCTGCTGAAAGAGGCGTTGCGTCTTGGCTTTCTCGTAAATGGCCATTTCGCGGTTGTAGTCGTTCCGAACCTTTTGACTTGCTTCCCTTATTAGCTTGTCCATCTGTTCTTCAAATGATGGACTCGGCACTTTTATGGCAGGACTGCGTTCTGGCTTAACGTCAGCGTCTTTTAAAAGAGCATCCTCTTCTTCATCAAGGTCTTTTATGATATGGCAGCCATGGAACTGCTCCCGTTTCTTGGACTGGACATATTTAAGCCCGATCGTTTCTATTTTTCCGTTGGGCAATTTTCGCTGCGTTCCAGGGACGTTCCAAATCCTGTTGTAGAACTGAGCTTATCGAGGAGTTTGTTCGAATGGTACGCCTTGGTATCTTAATAACCTTTTCAATCCCTCAGTGTAATACATGGGCAGACGAATGGGTTGGAGCCTGTCAAGCGCAGGATCGGCACCATACCGGACTTCTCTTTCGACTTTAGTCTCCATGGATCGATAGAATATGATCGCCTTTTCACCCCTTCGCCTGGGAAGGACGTAGAACATCTGCAACTCTTGCACACTATATTTCTCCAGCGCATCAAGCTATCTGTTGTGCCGCAACGGAACCATGGCGATTTGCAAACTCCGATCTACTCTAATGAAGGTTTGCATCGGCGGGCGTATGGAGAATACGGCGTTGGTTTCATCTTCGGAGTCGCTGCCAAAGACTAAAATCGGAGCCGATGGTCCGGGTTTATCACTCCGCTTCTGAGGCTGTCCCGAGTAGACTATTTCTTCATCCTCTTCAGTATCGCTTCCAAAGGTAGGAATGGGAGTGACGAGCTTTTGTTTAAGCTCCGGCTTATGACACTTCTCCATGTCTTCGAAGTCTGCCAGGAAGTACTTAGCGCCTTCATATTTTCGGACTTCGTTCACAGAGAATGGGTTTAGCTCTCCTGTAACGGTGTACTTGAAGCCGTCTTTGAAATGCTTTATACACTAGTATTGTGTAGAAGGGATGATGTTATATTCGTGTAACCAAGGCCGACCAAGTAGAGCGTTATAGCAAGTCCTAGAGTCGATGATATGAAATTTGACGTCTGTGACGAGAAGCCCAAAGCGCAATGTCAGTATCATGGACCCGAGCGTCTACGACGACTGCGAATCAAATCTAGAGATAGTGATTTTATCTCGGGCTAAATGTTGAACGCTCATGCAGATTTCTTTTAGCACCCGCACGTTGAGAAGGTTGACAGAGGACCCGTTGTCAACAAGATCTTCCTTATCTTAATGTTATGGCAGTAGCTAGTGACATA
Source organism: Agapanthus africanus (assembly GCA_030015575.1). Classification (NCBI taxonomy): domain Eukaryota; kingdom Viridiplantae; phylum Streptophyta; class Magnoliopsida; order Asparagales; family Amaryllidaceae; genus Agapanthus; species Agapanthus africanus. The sequence goes on along the minus strand of JASDDO010000019.1, from coordinate 885,511,884 downwards.
CAGGGGACGGTTGTGCTCACACGTTCCGAGGAGGAGATCTTCATCGCCGAAAGTGATGTCAGCTGTGTGCACTTCTTCCACCTCGTCCTTCATCTTTTCTTTGGCAAGGAAAACTTAGAATTGGTTGGGCTCTTATAGTGTCTTGATCAGAGAATTTCTCGTCTCTTTAGATAGTAGAAGGGCATCCAGAATGCTTAGCTGCGAGGGTATCTTCCTCAGGTGTGCCAAAACATTGTAATCCACTTTGCTTTTCTTGGACGGATCCTTGGCTGTCAGCTCTTCGGCTACTCGATCATTGAGGGAGATATCCTCAGGGACTTTTTTCTTCCCCTTATCTTTTTTGTTCGATCCCTTGTTTGTAGGTCCAAGATTCTTTTCGGGCAACGTACGGTGGCGCAGTTGAATATTCTCACAGTTCTTGATTTCTTCCTCTTTTCCTGAGGTGGATTCTTTGAAGAGAGGGCCGAGGGCTATTTCTTCATCAGAATCACTTCTGAAGGTGAGAGCTTGCGATCTCCTGGAATCCACCATGTGATAGTTGCCGGCAGCACTTTTGTGCCCATCTGTCGTGCTTCTCTGCTCCCAACGAGTTTTGCGTTTTATTCGCTTACATTGTTGTCGATGGGCGACGTATTCCTGCCACCACTTTTTGAAGGCGTTACCCTCTTCGGTAGGGTGCGCGATCCTCCGATGGTATAAGCAGTAGTTTGGATGTGCATCCGGTTCGTTGGGGCACGTACTTTTTGAAGTGCTTTCTTTGAAGGTGGCAACTTCATTCCCATTGATAGGGCTTTAGCGAACCGTTTCCTCGTCTTAAGCCTGCTTTTGTCTGCCACGGGCGTGTTTCGATCTGTTTGGAGTGCTTCAACCATTTCGTCCTGTCGCCGACGTTTGGCTTTTTCGAATATGGCCATTTCGCACTCTCGATCAGCTTTTCTCCTCTAACGGGCCTCGTTCAGCAACATGTCAATCATCTCGTCTGACGGTTCCAAGAGTTCCGGTTCTAGATCTGCCCCCAGGTTCTCTGCATCAGAAGCTCCTTTGCCCTTTATTGACGAGTAAGAGATCATGTGGCAACTCGCCACATAATCCTCGGGTTCTTCTGAAGAATCGTCTCCTTCATCAGCGTCGTCGTCTTTATTCTCAAGAACATGCTTGAGGAATTCGTCCAATGTAATTGAGGTCCGTACCCTCTGGTTATATTCTTCCAGTGCATCGATATATTTCTGCAACCTTGTACGGTTGTTGTCGGGTTGGACTGGTTTCTTAGCCTTCTTCTTTTTCTTTGAAGACTTCGGAGGCTTGGCCTGAGGGTTTTGTCCACCGTCACCAACTTTCAGCGTTGGGCGCGGCTTCAGCATCCCTTCAATAATCTAAGGCTCTAGCGGGCTCTTCCACCTAATCGCCGAATATGCTTGAAGGTCCTTCAGCATTCTTTTAGTCTTAGCTGAAAGGGCCACCTCCCATGGGGCTTCCACTATAAGTGAGCATGATGTCCCCGGCGTGTCCACCTTTTTAGGAGCGTGCGCTCGTGATGGGTTCACCCTCCAGTTTTCGGACAACGCGAACTTGCCCTGTTGGTACTGGTCTTCGATCCAACTTTTGAAGATGTAACAATCTTCGATTGGGTGACCCAATATTCGGTGGTAAGGACAATAATTAGGGCTGTTAACGTCGCCTGATTGCATTGGGCGTCTCGGCTCTGGCAGAGTGATGAGCCTGTTGCGCAGCGCTAGCTCGAATAATCCCTTCGTTTTATCCCGAGGGAACGAGTAAGGGCGTCTCATCTTTTCTCTGAGTGATCGCTGTTTATCGTTTTGGTGAGCGGCTGGATTCGGGCCACTCTGTTGTTGCTGAGCGTTGGTGACGAAGGTCACTTTCCCTTTCCCCTTTTCATTCTGAAAATCTATTTTTGAAGAGGACGGCTTATGGCCCATCTGGTCCATTTTGGCCAGCTTGTCGATCAGGGCCTGAAAAGTGGCCGCCTTGAAGAACATCATGAATTGGGAAATGGTTGCCTGCGGATCGAGGGTCCCTACGAACATGTCCACGACGAGAGCCTCTTCTATGCATTGTTCGCATCTCGACCATAGGGTCCGCCACCGAATTGCATACTGAACCCAGGTTTCTCCCGGCTTCACTCTAGTGTTAATTAGTGCGGTGATCAGAGTGCGCTCACTAGTGCTTGCGAATCTTTGTGTAAACAGTAGCTCCATTTCTGCAAATGTCTTGACAGAGTCATTCGGAAGCTCGGAGTACCATTCGAACGCTGTCTCCGACAAGCTGCCAACAAATTGGCGAAGCAGCAGTTTGTCGTCACCCCCAGTATTACCGCACAGAACCCTGAATTGAGCAACGTGCTAGTGTGGATTACTCGTCCCCTTATACACGTGGAATTTAAGGATCATATATCCCGGCAGATACTTAATTTGATCATACCGGCTTGGATAGGGTCGCCCAGTTTTGATGACTTGGCCGACTGCTTCGCTCGCCTGATGAGCTCGTATCTGTTGAGCTAAATAGTCGTCAAGGGCGGCTTTGGAGATGGTCTCCTCCTTGGCTATTGATAGAGCCGGAAGTGGGTTTGATGTCTCCCCTCTGTCGTCTTCAAGGATTATTGGAGGGTCTTCAGCTGGAGGATCCAGCTGTATTATCATCCCGACCATATCTTGGAACAAGAGCGCCATTTGTTTTATGATGGCCGCTTGTTCCGCGGCCTCTTTGTCTTTCTTCTCGAGCATTCTTCGGAGGAACTCGGCGTCGGTTTTCTGTTCCTGGCGCTGCTCCGACGACGTCTCCGGGCTTTCTTTCAGCCTAGTGAGCGCGGCCATCTTCGTTAGCATCTCCTGGAGCTTTTGTTGTTGCTTCTAAGCCTTTGTCACAGACCGGGTGAGTGGTCGATGACCCATGGAGATACGGCTATCCTCTTTCCCGGAAGCCATGTAGATGGTGTGCACTACCATGCCCCTGACTTGGGGCGTTTGGATTCAGCACCCTTGAGATTTGTCGCAGAAACAGGGACCTTCACCAGCCTTCTCCTTTTATAGGCAGTCGAAGTTGAGGGGGCCGTTGCAGCGGGCACCCATATAGACGATACCTTCTGTGGCATGGCGGCGAGATGGTCCCCCTCATGTCGACCCTTCATTTTCTTCAGTTGGTGGGAGTAGTCTTGGTTAATCACAGAGTCTTGGACCCTTCGCCAAACCCTGTATATTTTGGAGGACAGCCGCTGAGAGGGCTGCTCCGACTTCACCTTTGTGATGTTTTCAGCAGGCGGAGGAGACCTTTTTAGAACGACAATTGGAGAATTCTTGCACACCCTCCTGAGCGGCTCAAAGCTGTTCCTAGTTGGAACAGCAGTATCAATTTCCACCATTGGAGTTGGTGTGGTAAGTTCAAAAGGGGAATTGCCCCCAACTTTCCTCACTCGGCGCCAGTGGCGACGTCGAGCACGTATTGCAGATGGTACTGGCTCAGTTACGGGGGTGGCTTCATCATGCCCCCTGTTCTGGTGAAGGGCTGCGATTGGTGCCAGCCTATCGAAGACAGACGTCCGCTGATAGGAAACGTCCAACCTGTCGAAGACTAACTTTCGGGTAGGGGAAGCACCTATAACGACCTCACCCACGGTAGGAGTCGGAACGGCCAGTCTTGCGAAGACCGACCCCTCAGTAGGAGAGTCCCTTTGACGACTTCGTCTATTGGAGCTGGAATGGCTATCCGCTTCGGGATGACTCGTTCAAGTATTGCAGGCTTCTTCACGGGCCCACTGGAGCTTAGGCTCAGCCTGTCGAAGACTGATGCAGTAGACTTGGACGACCCGTTGGGCGGGGCCACGGTAGTGGTAAGCTGACCAAAGATCGATTTCTTTGGAGCTTCCTGTGATGGCATTGGAGCATTGAAGCTCATTGGCGGGAGCATGGTCCCGAAGAACAACCCAGTGGTGGCCTGTTCCACCTGTTCCACCGGCGGCCCGTAAGTCATTCCTCCAGCAGGGACGGAGTGGAAGTTGTTGCAGTTGGAAGCTATTGACGCCAACTTCTCTTCTACACGGAGCAAAACACCAAATCTTAGTACCTTAAATCTAGGGGCAACCATATTAAACCACGATTTGTTCACGAACACGACACACGAAATATGGAGTGGAAAGAGGAAGAGGTCCCACCGGGTGTGCCAGAATCTGTTCACCGCCGAAAGACGCGACCGGGACGTTGGGACGTCTGGCCTGAATTTTGGGAGGGGGGCAGATACTATTTGGTTTTATCCGTCCACCTCTCCGAAGATGCCAAGTTGATTCATGGCACCGTGTATCGAAGGTCTGGATAGATGCAGCCGTTATAGCAGACTTCGTCAGGTTCTCCCTTGCTTGCGAGGGGATTTTGATTGTGGGGACGCTCTTCCCTGCAGGCACAAGCCCCTGCAGTTAATTAAATTACCGGGTTACGATAACTAATTTCTCCTTCTCCAGAAGTTCACTTCGTGTCGTGTGTGTTTGTTTTATTTTTGGTTGCCCGTGGATTGTATACGGAGACTAATTTGTGTTGTCGCCCACATGGCGTGGATTAGTCCAAAGCCGTATTTTTTTAGATTTGGGTTTGGTTGATTTAAGGATCGTTAATCTCGTTTGAGATTAAAATCAACTTAAATGTTTGTTGGGGATACGTTAGTCTAATTTTAGACTAAAATCTACTCAACAGGATTTTCTTTAGTTTATAGGGACATTGCGGTCCGCAATTTAGTTTTTAGGGACGTTGCGGTCCGCAATTTAGTTTTAAGGGCATTGCGGTCTACAATTTAGTTTTTAGGGACATTGCGGTCCGCAATTTAGTTTTAAGGACGTTGCGGTCCACAATTTAGTTTTTAGGGACGTTGCGGTCTGCAATTTAGTTTTAAGAACGTTGCGGTCCAAAGGGTTTAGTTTTAAGGACATTGCGGTCCAAAATTTAAAGACATCATAGTCCGTGGAATTTAGTTTTTAGGGACGTTGCGGTCCGCAATTTAGTTTTAAGGACGTTGCGGTCCAAAGGGTTTAGTTTTAAGGACGTTGCGGTCCAAAGTTTAAGGACATCATAGTCCGTGGAATCTAGTTTTTAGGGACGTTGCGGTCCAAAGTTTAAGGACATCATAGTCCGTGGAATCTAGTTTTTAGGGACGTTGCGGTCCGCAATTTAGTTTTAAGGACGTTGCGGTCCAAAGGGTTTAGTTTTAAGGACGTTGCAGTCCAAAGTTTAAGGACATCATAGTTCGTGGAATTTAGTTTTTAGGGATGTTGCGATCCGCAATTTAGTTTTAAAGATATTGCGGTCGAAAGGGTTTAGTTTTAAGGACGTTGTGGTCCAAAGTTTAAAGACATCATAGTCCGTGGAATTTAGTTTTTAGGGATATTACGGTCCGCAATTTAGTTTTAAGGACGTTGCGGTCTATGGAGTTTAGTTTTAAGGACATTGCGGTCCACTAGGTTGTTGGTTTGGGGGGTTATACCAAGAATTATTGGTTATTGGGACCCTCCACCTCTCTGAAGACGTTGAAGAATTACAACGACATGTATCGGAGGTGTGGAGAGATGTATCCTTGAACCAATGAATGTTCATCAAAGATTTGATAATCTTTTTTGGGACTAAGTCCAATTTAGAAGAAGACCTATGGGCTCGGTCGATTTTGGGGTTTGGCCAACCTTGGGCTTAGCCCACTCAGTCTTTATCATTTCCCCTTTTTTATAAAATGTTAGACACTTACTAGGACACAGTCCTTTCTCTGTGCACATAATACTAAACATTTATGTGAATACCGACACTCACTTTCTTTTCGTTTTTTTATGAGTGTTGAACACTCTTCATGGCACTAGGCTCTTCTTGAGGAGCGCAGAGTGCTCTCTGTTAAGTAGCGCCCACGTAAGGGGCGCTTGGCGCTGAGCGCCACCATTTGAGCGTTGAGCGCTCTTATTAAATAGCGCCCATGTGAGGAGTACGTGGAGCGCTCTGCGCTAAGCGCCAGATTTGAGTGCTAAGCACTTTTTATTAAATAGCGCCCACGTGAGGAGCATGTGGAGCGCTCGGCGCTGAGCGCCAGATTTGAGTGCTAAGCACTGAGTTTTTCGTTCTGCCCAATTCAATTCTCTGAGATTTTGGTTCTCCCTTGTGAAAGACTTCGTCTTATAGATCTGAGATCTGGAAAAAGAACTAAATTCTTCTGATGTGAGAGTTAAACTCTTAGATGTGGAGGAGATGGTACGATCTCTCTTCTTTTTATGAAAGACCTTGTCTTATAGATATGTGATCTGGAAAAAGAACTAAGTTCTTCTGATGTGAGAGTTAAATTCTCAAATATAGAGGAGATGCTATGATCTCACTTATTGTTATTTTACCTTGAAGAAAATTCTTCTTCTTAGAGCTTGCTCTTCTCTTCTTCTTTTTTTTGAGAACTTGAAGTTTAGGGGGGGTTCTTCTGTACAAGACTTGAAGTCTTGAGTCCTTTATATAGGGGAGGCTAATTTGTTGAACCAGTTAAGGAAATCTCTCATTGAGAGATCTCTGATTGATTTGGGGTTGTTTCCCACCATTGGATCTTTGATCCAAGGGCTTCTGTTTTACAGAAAATATCTTTCTTGTTTTTAGCAAGATTGGGAAAATATTTTCCCATACAGAACTTATTCTGTATCTTGATGATGTTTAATCACCATTGGATCTTTGATCCAACGGTGCTCTGATTTACAGAGTACACTCTTTCTTGTTTAGAAAGATTTGAGGAGTATTTCCCCATTCAGAATTTGATTCTGTGCTTTGATGATTTATCATCTTCGTTGGATCTTTGATTCAAGGGTGGAGAACATTTAGTTCTGGTACTAGCGCTCTCATGAGACGCTGCCTTAGTTCAAATTTCAAATTTTGAATAGAGCTTTTCTCTCTGATTGGGGGAAACACTGAGTGTCCAACATCGACACTCGAAATATTATGAAAGTATATGCATATAAATATGAGGATATCAACTAACGTGTGTCCATCAACGACACATCAAAATCATGGAACCTGAGTGTCCAACCTCGACACTCAAAACATCATGAAACCCGTGTCCAGCATCGACATGTAAATGCACATATCTCGGGCTCTGTCAGTCCGGATCGGCCCATGGGCTCCGTCAGTCCGGATCGGCCTATATTATCTCACAACTCCGGTCGGTACCCTTCGGATAACCGCCGAGCCCAAATACTATCACCGGTAGGTAGGGTTCCCTCTGCCAGGCTCATCGGCTACTCCATGACAATCATTTCTTACCAGAGGGTACCTTACTGGGTCCACCATGTACCCGCAGACGGTGCCTACCGCTCCTCGAATCGGGTTTCACATACCAATCTCAAAACCGAGAAAACACATGGTGGACGTCTCGAAATATCATATCAAGAGAAACCGGGTTTTTAAAACAATACATAATTTTCTTTGAAATATAACCACGGTTCTCAAATCAAGAATCTCATAAAAACAGCATCTCAATGCGTATAATCATAAAGCATGATGTATGCAACCATAGAACAGAAATGTGAGCATATCAAGTATATCATGCGGCATAGTATAGTGATGTGAGCATAGCAATATATCATGCCAACGAGTCATGTGACAATACCGAACAATTAAGAGTAATAGCATGATATAGCAATTCTACTGTAACAGTGGCATAGCAATTATCGATGATGAAAGTGTGTGAGCCGGCAAATCTGTGTAAGTGTAACATACGCATTATCGATAATTATGTAGGTGTACTAGCACAGGTATATGTAATGCAATGAGAATATCATGAACGTACCATAAAATACATCGTAAGCTAAATGCTATAAGGTATACGTATCTAATCTAACCTCTACGCAAGGGCTAAACTAAGCGGTGCAGACAGAGATTAGATATCTATAACATATCCGAGTCGGTGAATCTATTAATCGACATCCAGCCTCAAAACATCACGTACGGTATAATCCATCGTACGGCATCCTCTAGTCAAGGGTATGGACAAATCATCAGGTAAAACTCATCACGTACGGTAATTTATCATACGGCGGCAACAAACAGAATAGAGATTCTATCGACCTATACAACAATGAAGGTACGGATCTAAAGTCTCGCACAACATCACACTCATCATTCACATAATTATATATATATACCTTTATCTCAGGTCACATCCGCATCAATCTCATATCAGGGGACCGACAAAGGTATCAATTATCTCATATCGTCTCGTATCCATATAACGATATATCAAACCAAGTAATCTTATCTCATCGTATACTCTTTTCATCACATCAATATCTCACATCAAGTCATCTTATATACATTATCTTATTTTACCGATCTTGTAACACATCCATCTCAATCTTATCATATTCATCGATCTCATGTCATATCCTTATACATCTCATTTCATATCTTATATCAATCGTATCCGCTCGTTTTATCTTATCTCATCACCTACTAACTCTTTTAACCATATCCATAAGTTTCTCACACGGTTTCATCCAACCATATTCTATAATATTGGTTTCCATTTATAATGTGCGGGGGTGCTATACGCCATCCACTTGACTTCCCCCGTAAATATAAATCTACCCACCTGCGGAACTCCTTGTTCAGCCGTAGTCGATGTACTTCGTCGTCTCGGAATCCACACGAGGGTACCTACAAATCAACACATATCGTAATGTTATGAAAGCCAAGTCCAAAAACCGATACGGCACACGAATTGCCTATAGCTTAGAACCTATAACCTATGCATACAAAAACGACCAAACAACTCTCGTCGTTGAAGTACAAATGTCCAACAACCAAATCCAAATTCAAATATCAAAACCAAGTTTCAAATACCAGAAAACATAATACGGCAACTGAGGGAATCACTCCCAGATTCTTGCTCAGGTAATCTGGAAACAAACAAAAAATACAGTAGCTATGTTGTAAGGTATGTGAGCTACTGGAAAACCCCAACACCAAATCTGCTATAGTAACCGACCTAACTGTTACAGTAACCGCCCCCGCCGGCCCCACCTTGGAATTTGGGTCTCGTCTTCTCGTGGTGGTCTCCTATTGGTCTAACTAGGTTAATGTATATGCTTGATTTTTTTATAAAGGTCTCGGGTTGCTCCAGATTTCCTGTAGACCTCCAAAAATGTCACAAAACCGACAAGGAAAGTTTCTAAGTTCGTGTCTTGGGGTTTTATTCTCAGTTCTTGGCCATAAAATCCACACTAAGCTCTTGTAAACAGCCACTACACATCGCCACAACACAACTCATACCCTAAACCCCATCTAGGAAATTTCTAAGATCACAATCCACACTTGTTTAACTCTAAACTATATCTAGGATATACTAAACATAATTACTTAACTAAAGATACGAAATATACCTCATTTGGCAACTCAAGAAGTTTCTTGAGTTGCTCAAAGTCTTCAAAATCCAACTTTGAAAGGTCCAAAGTATTGAGAATGAAGTTGTGCATCTTTTTAATGAAGAGAGTATAGAGTTTTGGTGAAGAAATTGAGATGATTTCATGGGGTAGAGAAGGTAGAGGAAGAGTTGAACAAGGTGATGAAGACGATGAAGGGAAAATAATGAGGTCAAAGTCTCTCTCTCTCTCTCTCACACACACACTCTCTCTCATATGCCATGCCATGCCATCTGGGTCCCCTCTCGCTCTCCTCAATTATTCTCTCTTGTCTTCACTTTTCTTTTTCTTTTCTCTTTTAAAAACCAAATATCAATAAACACACTACTACAGCAAATAACCAAATTGCAACATGGCATGGTGCACTGGCCATGGAAAACGTAGAAACACAGATTTGGTTTAATTGCGATTAGTAGTGCACTAATCAACTTTTTTAAACTGTATATAATTAATTATAAAAATGCCAAATCTAATAAATATATTTTTAAATGAATAAATCATTTTAATCTCCAATTATTTCATAAATATTGGTATATATTTATACCATTTTACGAAAACCTCAAATTCGCAATTCGAATAGTTCCGCGAAATATATTATTTTAATATTAAATTCCAAAAATAATATTTTATATTTTCTGAAATGTTACAGAAGTGGCCGAGGAATTGGGAGGCCAGCTCGTCGAAGGTCGAGATGGAGCGTGGCGCAAGTCCTCGGAATCAGTCCCGGCCCCCCCGGATCAGGGTGGTGGAGAAAGCTCGGCATTGGACCGCGTCGAAATTATCCTGCAAGCTCATGCCAGCCGTAAATGCATCTAGTTGGTCCTTCGGGGCGGATTTTCCGTCGAAGAGGACCAGCTTTGGCGGCTTGTTCCTGGATGAGACGTGCTCGACCAGCAGCTCTTCCGTAAAGGGCTTCATCAGTGAATCGGCAGAGTATTTGGCCCTTTCGCCAGACGCATGACCTTCCCGTCGTATGCCCTCGATTATTTTCTCGAGGGCTTCAAGTCGCTGGTGGTATCTCGAGGATTCTGTACAGTTGGAGTGGTGGCTACCCCCGCTCTCGGTTTGTGCGAGGTTGCGGCTTCAGTTTCGCTCTATCACGTGTCTCAAATTCTCGGATAAGGCCCTTCTCAAGTAGTTTCCGCGCTCTTCGTTCGCGCGATCCTGGCGAGAATGGGGGTGTCGGTCATGCCTGGAAGCAGGCGAGCTGACCGACGCCTCCTCAGGGGGAGAGAACGTGCGTCGAGCATTAGAGCGACGACCCAGTCTTCCCTGGGACCGTGGCGTGGAGATGTTCGGCGCCCAGCGGGTCATGGAATCAGTCGCCGTGTATAGGTTATGGTGGTCGGAGTCGGCCCGCCGACGCTCGGTGGCGTTGCGATGAGGGTGAGGGAGACCGAGGGCCAAAGGATGCCAGTCCGTCCTTCAACGGACGTCGTTATCCCGGGGAGGGGGAGCCGTGGTCTGGAGGGTAGGGCCCGTCGCTTGAACGCAGACGAGGGTATCCACCAGCGATGTGAGCCTATCTATCCTGGCGGACAAGACGTGGATGGCATTAGGAGGAGGAGGCGAGCCGCTACCGTCTCCGTTGTGGCTCGTATTCGGATCGCTGCGGTCGTCGCTCGCCATTGGATCGAGAGCGGAAGATCAACTTTAGAGGTGGAACAAAAAAGTATTTCGTTCCCACAAACGGTGCCAACTGATGGAGCTCTGGATCTGTTTCAGTTGTTGTCCTCTGTCGATCCTTGCGATGGCGGTCTTCAACGGCTGAGATTTGGTTTGGGAGTTGTTGAGTATGGATCTCAATGGGTTGGTGTTTGGGCGCCGAGCTACCTGCAAAGAAGTCCCGGGATGAGTGACCACCGTAGGACCCTCCGACGATCAAATTAGTGCCGAGGAATAAGCGCAGAGTAGCGACGTATTGGAATTAAAGTTGCGGGGTACCTTATATAGGGGTCGCGTGGAGCGAGCAAGCAAGCGCGAGATCCTCGCCGCCAGTTACGCCCCAGCGTTATTCTTGCTTTGAATGGCGGGATGCGCCCATTAATGGAGGGATGCGCTAGCGTGGAACTCGGATCGTGGGTAGACGGATATCTCACCCTGGCGATATACGCGGAGCCGTTGCGGGACGCATGAGATCCGCGCTCCTGGTTGATCGGGGAAGGCCGAGGAAGCTCGGCAAGTCAGGGGTTCGGAGATGAGCCGGGAGGCCGAGGAAGCTTGGCATGTCAGGGGCTCGGAGACTAACCGGGTGGCCGAGGAAGCTTGGCATGTCAGATGCTCGGAGACGAGCAAGGAGACAGAGATAGCTCGTAGACGAGCTGTGGGTAGTTTCCTAGATGAAGGTGGGATGTATTCAGGAAGGTCTCTTGGAAGGTCGGACACGTTCCTCGGGACGAAGTCCCGAGGAATCCTCATAATGCAACTCATCTATTGCACCTCCGTAGACTTCGAGACACGTCATCCACCACGTGTTGTAATCTGAGAAGATGCCACTTATGATCATCAAGTTGTATCAAATAACTTCTCTCAGAAGACTGTACTTGACCAACTTTTGTCGTTTGTTTTTGGGTGATTCGAATTTTTCCAGCATCGTGCTTAAAAAATCATGGCCTTAATTTCCACATTCCGCCATTTCTGTTTCTAGACAAGTCTTGTCCCTTTCCTATATCGAGCCTGATGATATCACCATCAGCCTATTTCAATACAAATATCATTGGCTCAAGTATTAAATAATTTTGCTGTTTGACGTATATAAAGTTTTATGTCCCAATTGCATCAGGTTGCGTTTTTTTAACAGTGCACACACATTAATGCTCCAAATCGAAGAAGCATGACCTCGGCCTAAAATTTTCATTTTCAGAGTGAAAAGTGGCAGATTTGATTTTTACTAAAATCGTTTTAGAAAACATTAATGTTGTAAAATAGTTTAATTTTTTGTCTCTAGAAAACCATTTTATTTATTTTCTTTATTTGGATAGCTTTAGATTCATATAACTAGTGTTTTGCACGTGCGGTGCATGTGTACATATATTAGACGTCACAAGCAAAGCTACGAAAAAATTTAAATATGAAAAAGAAATATTTGAGGGGTGATCTATAAATTGTTTGAAAGGAGGCCCATGGTAATAATAGCTCTCTTTTAGCATTTCAATGAAAAGGGTAAAAATGTAATTATATCTATTTAAAAGTATGAGATGGCATTATGTACATTTAGAGTTTGTTAAAGGATTTTTCTCTTTTTTTCCTATTACCCGATAGAAAAAAAAGAGAATTTTTTTGCTCTACCACTATGTATTCTAGTTATTATAGTAGATGTATTCTTTTATGTTTAAAAAAAGGCCATCAGTCTACGGTTTCTAGTCGCCGTCGCCGCCGGGGTTATCATCTTCCTCACCCATTCCCGGAGTGGGGGATGGAGTCATCCCTTACCCAGGCCTCAATTTTGAAACAACTTTTTTTGTCGCATTTTTTTGGGGTTGGCTTGGTGGGGGTATCGAGGAGATGGAGATGGTCTTCTTGAAATGAAGAAAGGAGGCAGATCCAGTCAAGTGGTGGCCGGATCCGGTGATTAAGAGCTTAATCTGTTCAGGTGGTGGACGGATCTGGTGATTGAGGGCTTGATCCGGTCAAATGGTACGCTGATCCGATCTGGAAGAGATTGAAGCCGACCATAAGAGGCTAGACTCAATGATGGGAAGGTCGGATCCGGTCATGGATAACTCGATCCGGCAATATAGAGTCCGATCCGGGGAGAAAATAGTTGGACCTGGCGAAGTGAGATGAGGTAGATGTCATAAGTGTGGAGTTTAATCCGGCGATGTGGAGGCCCGATCTGCAGTACCGAGTCCGTTCCGACAATGTGGAGGACCGATCAGCAATATGGCCTATCGGCCGGCGTGGAGGCCCAATCAGGGTGTAGTGGCTGTATTGACGCAGTTGAGGCTTGATCCGATGTAGTGGTGGCCATATTGGCGGCGTGAAGGCCCAATCGACGGTGTAGTGGTCGTATCGACGGCGTGAAGGGTTGACCCGGTGTTGTGATTGATGGATCGGAGGTGTGGTGATGATGCTCACAAGTGGTGTCTTCTCAGATTACGACACGTGGCGGATGACGTGTCCTGAAGGCAATGGAGGTGGAATAAACGAGTTGCATTGTGAGGATTCCTCGGGACTTCGTCTCGGGGAACATGTCCGACCTTCCAGGAGACATCCCTGAATACGTTCCACCTTCACTGGGGAAACTACCAACAGCTCGTCTCCGAGCTATCTCAGCCTCCCGGCTCGTCTTCGAGCCCCTAACGTGCCGAGCTTTCTCGGCCTCCCAGCTTTTCTTCGAGCCCCCGACGTGCCGAGCTTCCTCGGCCTTCCTCAATCAACCAGGAGCACGGATCCTATGCGTCCCGCAACGGTTCCGTGTATATCGCCAGGACAAGATATCCATCTCCCCACAATCTGTGCCCACGCTAGCGCATCTCTCCATTAATGGGCGCATCCCGCCATTCAAGGAGAGGATAACGCTGGGGCGTAAATGACGGCGGTGATCTCATGCCCGCTCGCTCCACGCGACCCCTATATAAACCCCTCTCTCAGAAGACTCAGGCAACTGGAATTATCTCAATACGCCACTACTCTGCTCCTATTCCTCGGCTCTAACTTGATCGTCGAAGGGTCCTACGGTGGTCACCCACCCCGGGACTTCTTTGCAGGTATCTCGGCGTCTAACACCAACCCATTGAGATCTACATTCAACAACTCCAAAACCAAATCACAGCCGTCCAAGACAGCCATCGCAGGATTGGCGGAGGACAGCATCTGAAAGAGATCTGAAGCTCCATTAGTTGGCGCCGTCTGTGGGAACGAAAGACTTATTTTGTTCCACTAAAAAAAGTTGATCTTCCGCCCTTGATCCAATGGCGAGCGATGACCACAACGATCCAAACACGAGCCGCCACAACGGAGGTGGGAGCAGCTCTCCTCTCCCTCTTAATGCCATCCACGTCTTGTCCGCCCGGATAGACCGGCTCACGACGCTGGTAGCACCTGGTCCGCCCACTCACCCTCTCTAGCTAAGCGAAGCGAGTAGTTGAAGTAATATGGAATCAAACCCGAATCTCGATAAGCTCGTCTACATTCCTCAAAACAGAGGGCGCATCGCAGGCGTTCCCGATGTGCGCCTTAGGCGTCCTTGTCGCCACCCAACGACGAACGACACAGGCAGCCCTGGCTCTAGGGGTGAGCCCGACACAGACGACGCGGCAGAAGAACCCTCTCGGCTATCTAAACCCGAGGAGAAGGAAGACCCGCTGGATTCGGCTCCAATAACCGAAGCCTCATCGTCCGACTCAACCCTAACCATATCTACAGACTCTTCAAATGAAGACATCTAACCTGATTCAAGGGAATGGGCTCGCCGAGGAAAAATCACGGTGTTCACCGCCGGAAGATGGACTGGGACGTCGGGATGTCTGGCCTAAATTCCGGGGGCAAATGCTATTTGGGTTTATCCGTCCACCTCTTCGAAGACTCCAAGTTGATTTATGGCACCGTATATCGGAGGTTTCGACGGATGCAGCCGTTGTAGCGTGACTTCGTCAGATTCCCCCTTGTTTATGAGGGTTTTTTGATTGTGGGGACGCTCTTCCCTGCTGGCGCAAGCCCCTGCAGTTAATTACGTTACTGTATCGCGATAACCACTTTCTCCTGCTCCGGAAGTTCACTTCGTATCGTGTGTGTTTTTGTTTTATTTTGGTTGTCCGTGGATTGTATACGGAAACTAATTTATGTCGTCGTCCGTAGGGCGTGGATTAGTCCAAATCCGTATATTTTTAGATTTGGGTTTGGGTTGATTTAAGGATCGTTAATCTGGTTTGATATTAAGATCGACTTAAAATGTATGAACGTTTGTGCTCAATTATTTTAGTTGAAGGACGCCGCGGTCCATTATCGCCATGTTTGAGACGAAAGGTTGGTTTAAGTACGTTTCGGTCCTTTGTCGCCGTATTTGGGGGCGAATATTAGTTTAAGGACATTTCGGTCCAACATTCCCGTTTTGGGGAAAAATGTTAGGTTAAGGACATTTAGGTTCGTTATCGCCGTATTTGGGGCGAATATTAGTTTAAAGACATTTCGATCAGTCATTCGTCCTGTGCACACGTGTATTTGTTACGTGACGGAGTGAGTGACGTTGATATGAAATGTGCCCAATTTGGGACACGATCTGATTTGAGACATGCACGTTAATTTGGAAGTGCATTAAGAGGAGTTGTTGGTCGTCGAGACCCGCTACCTCTCTGAAGACGTTAGGAAATTACAACGACATATATCAGAGGTGTGAAGAGATGTACCCTTAAACCAAATCCCGTATTTGAGGGAAAAGATATTGATGTACTTAAGAATCGTTAGTCATATTTGAGACTAAGATTAACTTAGAAGATATGAATGAAGATCGGTTTGGATATCAGTTTGGATATCGCAAACATAAGTTTAGCCAATTTGGGCCAGGATTGGATTGCCATGTTTGAGACGAATATTTAGTTTAAGGACTTTTCAGTCCAAAGTTCAACTTGCACACACGTGTATTTGTTACGTGACGGAGTGAACGATGTTGATATGGAATGTGTCCAATTTGGGGCGGTCAGGCACATCAATATGGAAGTGCATCAACGAAAGAAATTGTTAGTCGTCGGGACCCGCCACTTCTCTAAAGACATTAAGGAATTACAACGATATGTATCATAGGTGTGAAGAGATGTACCCTTAAACCAAATCCCATATTTTAGGGGGGAAAAGGGGGTTGTTGTAGACCTAAGAAATGTTAGTCATGTTTGAGATTATGTCACGCCCCGCTTCTCAGAGTACGCTAAGATAGGCACGTGACATAGCCAACCATGCTACCTGTGGATAGGAAAAATCCCTCCACAGTCACATTACGGTTGTAGAGATATCAAGAACAGGAAAGTAAACTAAACTATCTAGTACATATCCATGAGCCAGAATAAATGAGTCAAGAAATAATATTATGCGGAAGCAAAAGATCCAATAAATAAAACACCTGGAAAGTAAAACTGGATACCAACAGGATCCTCACCGCTCGGTCGAACAGCGGCAGTACTCCTGATCAGTCTGCAACAAAGGTAGAGCATCTGGGCCATGCAAAATCCAGACGTCAGTGCGTCATAATATCAAGCAATAAAATAAACAGGGATAGCAAGATATACAGGTATGTGTATGAACAGTAAAACATGTATAACATTAATATAAAAGTGACAGTGAAGGGTAAGGCACAGGTGATGTGCAGCGAGTATTCTAAACTGGTCTACTGGGCTATCTACTCTCAAGTCTTTGAAATCAATTTGACGAATCATCGATGTAACTCAATAGTATCGCGTGCGTGCCCGGGATCACGTTCTATGACTCTCGGGCTGAATCCGAGACGTGCCGCAAGACAGTACAAGGGTAGTAGGTAATGACGAGTGATATCAGCAGCATCACCCCGGGGCTGGCCTAGCCCGTAAGACTGATCAGAAAAGGTAGAGAACTGTCGAGTTACAAGTCAGGTTTCATCATTGATTTCCTCATACCCCCAAGTTATATGTGTTCAAGTCAGGTATTAAATAATCTAGAGCTAATGCCAACACAGGATCAGGCAGGTACAGGTTTGTCTGGATAGACAACAGGAACTGTCCGTAAGGACAACATGCCAGGTTTGTTGGCATTAGACACAAGATCAAGTAACAGGTAAAGCCATGGTACATCAGGTCAAGTCAAGCAATGTATATAGGTGTCATGTCATGTCGAGAGGTGCACGGTACCATATCATATCAAGTAGTAGGTGTAACAAGTCATGTCAGGGTGCACAAGATGTCATGTGGGTGCTCATAATCAAACTAACATAAGCATGGGCATACAAAACAAGCATGGGTACTAATAGAACAATAAACTGGAACATTGTAATATGAAATGCAATCAGGTACAGATTAAGGTATATAGATGCACAGTTATGATTTGGGTTAAGGATAAAGTTCCAATACCAATTAAACTACAATTTATCAAATGTAGAATGTCGATATTAAAATATAATATATTCAAGTGATCTATGGATGCAATAATATGTATACTAGACGAGATGGATGCACACGGGTGTTTGAACAGTGATAAACTATTTAAAGGGTACTATGTATTATGTAAATAATTATTATGTGATTTAAATATGGACGTGGGTACTAGGTATAGTAAACTAAAAATGCAACAGGGTATGTCTCAATTTCTGGGTCTAAAATGATATAATGGAACAGCAAACGTTAAAACGTAACATGAGACATTGGATTAAATCTAAATGTTTAACATGTAATCGAATAAATATAAAAATATTATGAATAGCATGTAGTAAGTTTCACTTTCCTGAACGGATTTCAAAGCGGTATATGCAACGCGTCGGATGTCGGGAAAACGTCGCGATGTGTCCACGAGAGCACAGAACGGAACCAGGTAAGGCAAGAAAATGACCGCACTATCAGGGAACGTCCCCAGGATCACCCGGATCAACAGCGACGGGCTCGGCTAGGGGTTCTAATTGGCTTGGGTCTAACTTTGGGAGTTTGGCTATACTAGCTCGGCTCAGCGCTGCTGTTGCGACCGTGGAGACCAGATGTGGGATCTCAGTTAGGTGCTGGTTCGAGAGAAAAGAGATGGAGATGATGGCACGGCGAAGGCGATGGTGGTCGCAGGAGTTGGCCTGGCTAGCGCTGCTCGATTGGGTTGCCCTAGGTGTTGGGGTTCTGCACCGATGGGTTCTCACCGGTGAGGGTCTCGGTGAAGGAAAAAGGTGGCACCATGGGTTGCTCGAGCTAGGGTTTGAGTTGGGTTAGGAGATGCAGGAGGATTCGACGGTAGGTGGAAGCGATGGAGGTTGAAGAGGTCGGAGGGTCTCCGGCAAGGGTAACGTGATGTGGGGTTTTCCTGCAGTTGTGGGTCTTGGTGCTCGGGGTTGCAGGCGTCGGCGGGTGATCATTGGAAGTGGAGAAAAGTGGAGGAGGTAGAGGTGATGAAGACGATGATGGTTGCAGGCTTGATGGTGGTGACGTTGCGCACGAGATGATTGAAGGTTGATGGAAGGAAGAACGGGAGGAAGAAGTAGAGGGAGTTGAGAAAGAAGATGGCGACGAGGCGAAGGTGATGGCCTCGGCCACGAGTGAGGGCGGCGGCGGCGACCTCGGGAAGATGAAGATGAAGACGAGGATGTGGAGACTAAGGAGAAGGTAGTGACGGCGAGGTGAGGTGCATGGGTTAGGGTTCTTGCGGAGGTGGGTTACGGGAGAGGTGAGGAAGAGAGAGAGAGTTGTGTAAAATTTTTATTAGGATTAATTAAAATATATATTGGGGAAGAGAGAGATAGGCAGTGGAGAGAGAGAAAGATAGGATGAGAGAGAATGCGAGAGGAGAGAGAGGGGGGAGGAGAGATAAATTTGTATGGTAGCGGGGAGAGAGAAAGAGAGAAGAGAGAGGGTTTTAAGTTATCTGGGGGTTTAAATAAAAAGTAAATAAATAATAAATATAATATACTATTGAGAGAGAGAGAGAGCTCTGTGTGAATCTCACAAGGATTTGAAAATATTTTAAATATATTTATTTTTCTTGTTACAAACGTATTAATATTAGAAGAAATAAAGAATATAATAACAGTCCGTTTTGAGATTTGGCAAAATATGAACTTACTCCAAAACATGCCCGGGTCGGGTCTAAAAATTCAGTTTTAAAGTATGAAAAATATATGCGACTTCCAAAATTCAAAATGAATGCTCATGTAATGAAAAAGCATACCCCCAAGAACGGATGCACGTACGTGCGCGTAGCTATCCAAACACGTCCGTTTCACCGAACGGGACGAGAACAAGATGAGCGGATGCTACCACAGGGTCAGGGATATCAAGCAGGCTATGTTAACTATTTTTAAAAAATATTTTCTTTGACTTTATTTGTTTTATAAAAAAAAATGTAAAAGCCAGATAAAAATGCAAGCATGCAAGATATGCAACAAGAAAATGCACGGATCCACAAACTAGCAGGGATATCTCAAAGACAAGAATCAAGACGGTTTCCCGCAAGCGGGTCGGGTCACGGATACAATGCAGATGTCAAAAAAATACTATTTGCACCAAAAACACAGCAAAACAAGGAACAACCATAATAAAGAAATACTCAGAAAAGAACTGATATAAATGAACTAGGGTGTTACATTATACCCAACTACAAAAAAGAATTTCGTTCTCGAAATTTCAAGAAAAAGAAAGGATAAACAATCAAGAATTACAAGTATAGATGTGGAAACTTCTGTTGGATTTCAACTTCTCGTTTCCCAAGTTGACTCTCCATGTGAGCGATTACCCCAAGAAACAAGTACAAGAGGGATAACTTTGTTCTTAAGAACCTTTTCTCTTCAATCCATAATCGACATCGGTCGCTCCTCAAAATTCAAGTCTTCTTGTATAGTCAGCTCCGAATGATCCAACACATGTGTTTCATCTCGAACATATTTACGGAGTTGAGATACATGAAACACGTCATGAACATTCGCCAAAGATTGCGGTAAAACCAATCGATACGCCACTTCTTCAACACGTTCCAAAATTTCGAAATGCCCAACGAATCGAGGACTAAACTTTCCTGACTCCCAAAACGAAACACTACTCTAGTCGGTGATATCTTCAAGAATATTAGATCACCAACAGCGAACTCTAGAGGTCTTCTCGATATAACTGCCCAACTCTTTTGTCTTTCTTGTGCTGCTTTCATAAGATTCCAGATAGTATTAACCTTCTCAACTGTCTTCACAACCAAATCTGGTCCCAACAATCTTCGTTCACCGACATCGTCTCAACAAACAGGTGAATGACACTTGCGACCATATAAAGCCTCGAATGGAGCCATCTGAATAGTCGTCTGAAAACTGTCATTGTAAGAAAACTGCACTAAGTGTAGATGATCCTCCCATGAACCCTTGAAGTCTAACATGCAAGCTCTCACATGTCTTCAAGAGTTTGGATCGTTCTCTCCGACTGGCCATCTGTCTGAGGATGATAGGCTGTGCTAAACTTCAATCAAATCCCCAAACTTTCCTGTAAGCTCCTCCAAAAGTGTGATGAGAAATGAGTGTCACGGTCGGACACGATACTCACCGGTATTCCATGCAATCTTACAATCTCCTGCATGCACCATTCTGCTAAAGCTCATGTTGATTGACAAACTCGAAATGGTATAAAATGAGCTGCCTTGGTCAATCGATCAACAATCACCCAAACTGCATTATTGCCTTTTTGGACTTCGCGGTAAAGCCGTCATGAAATCCATGGTTATATGTTCCCACTTCCATTGAGGAACCGGAAGTGGTTGCAATAAACCGGCAACCCTTTGATATTCAGCCTTGACTTGCTGACACACCAAGCACTTTGCTACGAAGCGGGCAATCTCCCATTTCATGCCTTCCCACCAGAAATGCGGTCGTAGATCTCGGTACATCTTCATGCCTCCTGGATGTACGGAATATGCGGAACTGTATGCCTCTTTCATAACTCCTTCGTGAATATCTCCTTTTGGCACACATAAAAGGCTACCATATCGCAACGAACCACCTTCATGAATCAGTAAGTCTGTTCGAAGTCCAGCCTCAACTAGTTCTCGAAACTTATGCAATCTTGGGTCCTGCAATTGCGCTGCTTTAATATTCTCGATCAACGACGACTGTACTTGCAGCTGCATCAACTGTCCTGAAGAATGCGGTAGCACAACTTCCAAATCGAATCTCCGAAAGTCTTCAATAAGTTCTTTCTGTGCAGTCAACATCTGAATTGCTGGCAACCGACTAAGCGCATCCGGCACAACATTAACTTTCCCCGGATGGTATTCAAGATCAAGATCGTAGTCAGCCATCAGCTCCAACCATCTACGCTGCCTCATATTAAGCTCCTTCTGTGTGAATACATACTCCAGGCTTTTGTGATTGGTGAATATTTCGACCCTTTCGCCCAATAAGTAGTGTCTCCAAATCTTCAAAGCGAACATTACAGCTGCTAGCTCCAAGTCAGGAGTTGAGTAATTCTTCTCATGGGTTTTCAACTGTCTCGATGCGTAAGTTATAACCTTCCCATGCTGCATCAAAACACATCGCAAACCTTTCCCAGATGCGTCGCTGTGAATCACCAATACTCTGGAACTGTCTGGCACGGTCAAAATAGGAGTGGTTATCAATCTTTACTTCAACGCCTCAAAAGCTGACGCACACCTATCCGTCCACACAAATGGTACTTCCTTGTACGTAAGCTTGGTCAAAGGCTCAGCCAAACGAGAAAAATTCTCCACGAACCTTCTATAATACCCGGCAAGTCCAAGAAAGCTTCTTATCTCCGCAACACTCTTCGGAATCGGCCAATCTCGAACTGCTGTAATCTTTAGGGATCAACGGCGATTCCATCTCCAGCCACAACGTGCCCCAAACTTCACTTCTTCAAGCCAAAACTCGCACCTGCTCATCTTTGCATACAATTTTCTTGCCTCAATGTCTGCAATGCGATCTTCAAATATTCTGTATGCTCTTCAATACTCTTCGAGTAGACCAGAATATCATCAATGAACACCAGTATAAACTGGTCCAAGAATGATGAAAAGATTTGGTTCATCAAGCCCATAAATATCGCCGGTGCATTCTTTACTCCGAAGGGCATCACTAAATACTCGTAATGTCCATACCGAGTTCGGAACGCAGTCTTGCAAATATCTTCTGGTTTAACTCAGACCTGATGATATCCGGATCGCAAATCCAGCTTCGAGAATACCCTCGCACCACTAAACTGCTCAAATAATTCACCAATGCGAGGGACCGGGTACTTGTTCTTAATAATCACCCGGTCTAATTCTCGATAATCGATGCACATCCTCTTTGTGCCATCTTTCTTCTTTACTAGAAGAACTGGAGCTCCCCAAGGTGCATTGCTGCTGCGAATTCAACCCTTCTCTAGCAATTCGGTAACCTGCTTTTTTACTTCTTCCAACTCCACTGGTGCCATTGGATAGTACGCCTTTGAGATTGGCGCTGCACCAGAAACAAGATCAATCACGAACTCCACATCTCGTTTTGCGGTAAACTCGAGATGTCCTCGAACACGTCCATTAACTCTCGAAATATAGCCGGCGCTTCTTCCTTATCAACTTCCATCGACGAAAGAACATTATTTGTTGGACTAGCCCTAAACTCGACTGGCCCGACAGAGCTGCTTCCTCCAGCAAAGATAAACTCTGGATGTCCGGGAATCTGGAAAATCACTTCCTTTGTCCTACAATCAATGTAAGCGTGGACAGTGCCGAGAAAATCCATTCCCAAGACAACAACAAACCAAGGGATGCACCAGAATTGAATAATTCTAATGCGGAAAAGACATGAACAAGTAGGATGCTTGAAACGATTTCACCTGAAGCCAAACACTGAAGAAGATAAGCACGGTAAACAGGATTCAAGCTTGTGATAAAACAGGAACTGGAAAGCAAGAGAAATAAGGCAATATAACGACCATGGAACAAGGAAGTGAATCAAGATCAGGACTCCAAGTTACTTAAATAGAGTACCGCATTGTAACCATACTGCAGTTCATGGGTACAATTACATAACTCCACCCAAGTCGCCCAAATCCTAGTATCAGAATCAAGAAATAGGGAGAAACAATAGAGAACCAAAAGGTTTCAAGTCGAGATACAAAGTGGTTTGCATATCGTCAAGGCGAAGGATAAAAGAAAGATATGATTCAAGAATCATGATAGCAATGTGGCAGGACATGTTCCTAATCACGAGTATTCTGATTTGTGTATTGGGTCCAATACCCAACTATAAAAGAATCAAACTCGATTAACCTATAACTTATGGCTCTGATACCAAACAAACCATGTCACGCCCTGCTTCCCAGAGTACGCTAAGATAAGCATGTGACATAGCCAACCATGCTACCTGTGGATAGGAAAAATCCCTCCACAGTCACATTACGGTTGTAGAGATATCAAGAACAAGAAAGTAAACTAAACTATCTAGTACATGTCCATGAGCCAGAATAAATGATTCAAGAAATAATACTATGCGGAAGCAAAAGATCCAATAAATAAAACACCTGGAAAGTAAAACTGGATACCAACAGGATCCTCACCGCTCGGTCTAACAGCGGAAGTACTCTTGATCAGTCTGCAATAAAGGTAGAGGATCTGGGCCATGCAAAACCCAGACGTCAGTGCGTCATAATATCAAGCAATAAAATAAACAGGGGCAGCAAGACATACAGGTATGTGTATGAACAGTAAAACAGGTATAACATTAATATAAAAGTGACAGTGAAGGGTAAGGCACATGTGATGTGCAGTGAGTATTCTGAACTGGTCTACTGGGTTATCTACTATTAAGTCTTTGAAATCAATTTGAGGAATCATCGATGTAACTTAATAGTATCCCGTGCGTTCCCGGGATCACGGTCTATGACTCTCGGGCTGAATCCGAGACGTGCCGCAAGGCAGTAAAAGGGTAGTAGGTAATGATGAGTGATATCAGCAGCATCATCCCGGGGCTGGTCTAGCCCGTAAGACTGATCAGAAAAGGTAGAGAACTGTCGAGTTACAGGTCAGGTTTCATCATTGATTTCCCCATACCCCTAAGTTATATGTGTTCAAGTCAGGTATTAAATAATCTAGAGCTAATGCCAACACAGGATCAGGCAGGTACATGTTTGTCTGGATAGACAACAGGAACTGTCCGTAAGGACAACAGGTCAGGTTTGTTGGCATTAGACACAAGATCAGGTAACAGGTAAAGCCATGGTACATCACGTCAAGTCAAGTAATGTATATAGGTGTCATGTCATGTCGAGAGGTGCACAGTACCATGTCATATCAAGTAGTAGGTGTAACAAGTCATGTGAGAGTGCACAAGATGTCATGTGGGTGCTCATAATCAAACTAACATAAGCATGGGCATACAAAACAAGCATGGGTACTAATAGAACAATAAACTGGAACATTGTAATGTGAAATGCAATCAGGTACAGATTAAGGTATATAGATGCACTGTTCCCCTCCGAAAGGCGGCGCACAGGACCGCGATGTCCTGACGCTGAGATTCGGGGCAGATGCTATTTGGTTTTATCCGTCCACCTCTCCGAAGATGCCGAGTTGATTTATGGAACCGTGTATCGGAGGTTTAGACGGATGCGGCCGATGTAGCAGACTTCATCAGATTCCCCCCCGCTTGAGGGGTTTTTGATTGTGGGGACGCTCTTCCCTGCAGGCGCAAGCCTCTGCAGTTAATTACGCTACCGCATCGCGGTAACAACTTTCTCCTTCTCCAGAATTTCACTTCATGTCACGTGTGTTTGTTTGATTTGTGGTTTCCCGTGGATTGTATACGGAGACTGAGTAATACCGTCGCCCGTGGGACGTGGACTAGTCCAAATCCGTATTTACTTAGATTTGGGTTTGGTATTTTTAGTTTAAGGATGCATTAGTCGCGTTGCGGCTAAGATCAACTTAAACATTCGTTAAGGATACGTTAGTCCTGTTTTGAGACTAAGATCAACTTAACGGGATAATCCATTTAATATCTGGCCATCGGGACTCGTCACCACTCTAACGTCGTTGAAGGATTACAACGGCAGATGTCAGAGGAGTTCAGAGATGTACCCTTGAACCAAAGCTGATTTAGGGTTTTATAGTCCATTTGAATGTTTAAGGATACATTAGCTGTGTTTGGGGCTAAGATCAACTTAAACGGGACCGTTTAGATCCGGCAAAAGAGCATTTGGAGGCTCTATTGTTCCAATTTAGGGACGTGGTGGTCCAATATTAGTTTAGGGACGTTTCGGTCCGATATTAGTTTAAGGACGTCTCGGTCCGATATTAGTTTAAGGACGTTTCGGTCCACGAGTTTAAGGACCCCGCAGTCCATATTGATGTGTGGTCGTTGGGACCCGTCACTTCTTTGACGTCGTTGAGGAATTACAACGATGTATGTCAAAGGAGTTCGGAGATGTACCCTCGAACCGGATATAAATTGATTTGAGAGAGCATTTGTGCTCAGTTCAATTTAATTTAAGGACTTACGGCCAGAATTGGGCTAAGTCCAGTTTAAAATGTTCAACATTTTATTTATTTTTAGTCTATTAGACCTGTGCTAGGGCTTTGCCCACACTTAAATAATGCATTGCATTACTTCTATTTTTTTTTTGTTTGGGCTCTGCCCATAAAAGATGCAGAGCATCAATTTATTTTGGGCTCTGCAAGGCATCTGCATAGCATTTTATTATTTTGTTTGGGATTTGCCCATTTATAAATGATGCAGAGCATCAATTTAATTAGGCCTGTTTGGTCTTTTAATTGGGCCTGCCCCTTCATTAAAATGCATTGCATTTGTTAGGCGCTTTGCGCCAATCACTGAGCGCAAGCGCTTGTGGTGAGGACACGTGTCATGCTCTGGTGAGCGTAAGCGCAACAGTGTAGTGCGCTGCGCTAGTGCGCTGCTGACACGTGGCGCGCTCTGGTGAGTTGCGCCAACTCCAGAGAGCAAAGCTCTTATTTCAAGAGCGCGTAGCGCAAGTGGTTTAGATGCTGACACGTGGCGCTCTCCAAAGAGCGCAACAGCGCAGTTTGCAAGTGCAAAGCACTAAGAATCTTTTAGATTCAAGAACAGAAGTGCAAAGCACTATTTGATTTCTTGATCTAATTTAGATCAAAGAAAAATAAGTTTTTTCTTGTTTTTCTTATCTCAGAGAACCAAAGGTTCATGAAAAGTGCAAAGCACTATTTTATTTTATTTTATTTTTATTAAAGATCTTTGATCTTGTTTTTAGATCTATGATCTGTTAATAAGAGAACTTTCTCTTTTTCTAAAGGTTTTTACCTTTTTTATTCTTGAGGAGTTTCTCAGAGTTCTCTCTCTCTCTCTTTTTTTAGAAAAATGTTGATTCCTTTGAATTGAGGTCTAGGGTCCTTTTTATAGTGCCCATAAATTAGTTAAATTTGTTAAAGAGATGTTTCTCTGAGTGATTTGGGGAATTTTCCCCACCGTTGGATCTTTGATCCAAGGGCTTCTGCTTTGCAGAAGAAAATCTTCTTGTTTTAAAAAGAACAGAAAAGATTTCTTAAAATTTTAATTCTGTTTGGCGCAGATGCCCCAACGCGTGTCGCGCAGCGCAGCGCATGCGCAACTGCGCTAGCGCATCTGCGCTGACACGTGTCGCGCAGCGCAAAGCGCAGCGCAACTGCGCTGACACGTGTCGCGCAGCGCAGCGCATGCGCAACTGCGCTAGCGTATCTGCGCTGACACGTGTCGCGCAGCGCAGCGCCTGCACAACTGAAGCGTTGCTTCCTTTAATTTTGCTTAAAATAGAGGTTTGCTCTGATTGGGCGCGCCTTCTTGGACGCTGCGCTGATGCATCTGCGCCAGACACGTGGTGCCTTGAGCTCAGCGCAGAGGATCTGAAGCGTTGCTTCATTTATTAAAGTTTAAATTTTCAAAGCAAAGTTTTGTTTCTGATTGGGGGAAGATGAAGCGTTGCTTCATCTCCCGTCTTGGAATTTGAACAGAGCTTAGCTCTGATTGGGGTAAACAAATGCCCCCCCACCGCTGCGCTTACGTGGCCTCCAAACGCAAGCGCAACGGTGGCAGAATCCCAACCCTCACGGCACCTTTTGGAAGTTGAAGAGGCACTCGATGCCTATAAATAGGACCTTTGGTCCCCCACAGATACTTATCATCTCCAAAAAATTTATTTTCAGAACCTCAGAGCTCTGCTCTTGTTTTTAAGAATTCTTAGATTTTCTTTAAAAGGAACTATTTTGGTAAGAATTAGTCTTGAATTAAATCAATTTCGATTAATAGAGCTTTGCTCTTATAGATCTTTGATCTAAAGAAACCCTTCTGGTGTTTCACCAATAGAGCCTTGCTTTCAAAAATCTGTTCCAAGGTTTCTTTACCTATGAACAGAACTTTGCATCTTTGTCAAAACATAGATCTCTTTGATCTAAAAATGATGAACTTTTAAGATTCTGAATATGAATAATGAAAATTAAAAATGGAGTTTTGTATTTTAATGGACTATATCATCTTTTAATAATAGTGATCTCAGAATCTTGGGGGACTTTTTTAAATTTCCCTTATTAGGATTTTGATAGTCACTCCTGTTCGTAGAGCATTGCTCTCGAGGAGTTTAACTGTCTGTGCTCGTTTTTTTTTAACAAGAATTCGCTTAATCAGTCGGTCTGCTAATTCTGTTGATCTTCTTTCACAGGAACCATGAACGCCCACATGTATGCCCTTAACGAGATCATCTCGTATGGGGACATCCGCCGACTTGGCCGTTCTCAAAATCGGGAGTTCACAAACGAGGAGTGCGCTGAAATAATGAGTCGCTTCGACGCGTACAATGGTCCATTGCTTCCCCGACGTTCCTCCCTCCTTAAGCTTATCGTGGGAGCCATCTGGGAAGTGCTTCCCCTCTTCTGTTCCGGCATGCCACTTAGGGCGTTAGATGCTGCTGAGGACAAGGTGCACTCGGTGTACCTGTTGAACTTTATCTCGAAGAGACGGCGAGACAGTCTTATTGATCTCTTGCACGAGGTCTTTCAACAGTCCGCCATACTCGCTGCTTATCGGAGGGTGGAAGACATCAGGGGGGACCCTGACGCTTGTGCTCGCGAAAGAAAGCATACTAGGATGGTCCGTGAGGCCTGGAAAGTTATAGATAGAGTAGCTTTTGAGTTCCTCAATCCATGCCCTGGGTTCGAGGTTATTCCCTTGTAACAATATTTTTAGTTTATCGCTTTTATGATTGTAAGAATTTCTGGCGATATTAATGAAAATTTTTGTTTCTCTTAGCCTGTCTTATCTTTTGTTCTGAATCTTTTTGCATGAATGAATGTGTCTCGAATGCTTGATCAAATGTAGATCAGATGCTCTTTCTGTCGCTTTCTTCTTTCTTTTATTGTCAGCAGGCTGTCTTAATAACCATGGTTGATGGATGATTAGAGCGAGTATCTTGACCCTCTCAAGAAACAACGATGGCTTAGGCCGCAGGTTCAGATCTGTTGCCTAAGACTTTTCAACTCTATGAGCCGTGAGGGTCTCATAGAGACTTTTCTCCCTACGGATCGAGAGGATCTCGTAGGTGGGTTTTTCTCCTTAGGAATCGTGAGGACTCCTAAGTGTGGTTTTCTCTTATAAGTCGTAAGGATCCTATAAGAGAATTTTTCCCTCTTACAAGTCGAGAAGACCCGTAAGCGGTTGTTTCCCTCCTTGTCGAAGTTCGATGTTGGAGAGTGAGACCCGTGGATGGTATGCAAGAGACCGTTTTGGGCCAACTTGCAGGGTCCCAGTGCTTAGGAAACATGCTTCTTTTATGCCCACTGCCTAAGGCTTCTCTCACGAGTCGAGCCGCCTCAACAATTTTTTTTCGCAAGTCGAGATGAATCGAGCGTTTCTCGCAAGAATATCTTAACGTCGCATTTAACCTCTGCTCTTTACGACAGAAGCCCGTTAAGGTTGGTGGTACTTAGGGTTTTGGCCATCGTACCGTCGCATAAGCTGATATAGTCCTCGATAGGCAATCGTGCTATTCGAGTAGCCCTGCGACTGCCGTGTCTCTGATCCCTTCGGGGGCTGGACAAGACGTCTTCAAGCAATCCTCCTTGGCAGTTTGACCGTCGGAAGAGCAAGCGTTAGGAATTTGCCATGTCGCTTTTTACTTGAGGTTGGGCTTATTTTGGTGAGCCCCGATGAGTCATAACCACTCCGCGCTGGTGTGGGGATGATCTCCGATAGTCTTTTGGGCTTTATGTGAGTTGCCGTCAAGACCCTGAAGCTAGGAATTTGGCATTTGCTTCGTTTGCTGGCATTGCGTCTGCTGTATCGAGATGAATGTTGCGGTGGGAACTAGGGATTTTGCCGTGGCTCCGTTTGTTTGATGACGTTGCGTCTGCTGTGTCGAGACGAACGTTGGGGTGACATCTCGTCTGCTGTATCGAGACGGACGTCGAGGTTGTCTCTAGGTTGCTGGTGAACCGCCGAGGTTTGGAACTAGGGATTTTGCCGTGGCTCCATTCGTTTAATGACATTGCATCTGCTGTGTCGAGACGAACATTGGGGTGACATCTCGTCTACTGTATCGAGACGGACGTCGAGGTTGTCTCTAGGTTGCTGGTGAACCGCCGAGGTTTGGAACTAGGGATTTTGCCGTGGCTCCATTCGTTTAATGACGTTGCGTCTGCTGTGTCGAGACGAACATTGGGGTGACATCTCGTCTACTGTATTGAGACGGACGTCGAGGTTGTCTCTAGGTTGCTGGTGAACCGTCAAGGTTTGGAACTAGGGATTTTGCCGTGGCTCCATTCGTTTAATGACGTTGCGTATGCTGTGTCGAGACGAACATTGGGGTGACATCTCGTCTGCTGTATTGAGACGGACGTCGAGGTGGTGACCATTCTGTGCTGGTGCGAGATGATCTCCGATTGTCTTTCCGGTTTTATATGAGTTACCGTCAAGACGTCGAAGCTAGGAATGTGGCCTTCGCTTTGTTTGCTTTGGTGTGTCCAAATCCTGTTGGAGGAAGAACGCTGGGGTTGACATTTCGTCTGCTGTATCGAGACGAACGTCAAGGTGGTGACCACTCTGTGCTGGTGCGAGATGACCTCCGATTGTCTTTCCGGTTTTATGTGAGTTACCGTAAAGACGTTGAAGTTAGGAATGTGGCTTCGCTTCGTTTGCTTTGTCACGTCCGAATCCCTGCTGGAGGAAGAACGCTGGGGTGACAACTCGTCTGCTGTATCGAAACGAACGTCGAGGAGGTGACCACTCCATGTGAGATGATCTCCGGTGGTCTTTCAGGCTTTATATGACTTGCCGTTAAGACCTTGAAGCTAGGAATTTGGCCTTCGCTTCATTTGCTCACACTGCGTCTGGTGTATTGAAACGAATGCTGAGGTGGAGCTGGGATTTTGCCGTCACTCCTCTTGGTTTCGACCATAGGGTCTTTTGTTAACTTTGCATGTACACCCTGCTGGACTGCGAAGGAACGCCATTGTTGACATTGCGTCTGCTGTAACGAGACGAATGCTAAGGTGGAGTTGGGATTTTGCCGTTACTCCGCTTTGTTTCGACCGTGAGGTCTTTTGTTGATGTTGCATCTGCCTCCAGCTGGACTGCGGAGGAACACTGTTGTTGACATTGCGTCTACTGTATCGAGACGAATGCTGAGGTGAAGCTGGGATTTTGCCATCGCTCCGCTTGATGGTGTAACATCTGTATCCTGTTGGAATGAGGAGGCACACCGTTGTTGGTCTCCAGGCTGCAGATATGGCCATTGAGATTTGGAACTAGAGACTTTGCCATGGTTCCGTTTCGTTGCGATTCTGAGGTCGGTTGTTGACGTCATGTCTGCATCTAGTTGGAGTGAGGAGAAACGCCGTTGGTGATCTCTAAGTTGTCGATGTTGACGTCGAGACCCTGAAGCTCGGGATCTTCGTTTGCTTCATTTGTTGACATCGTGTTTGTAATATTGCGACAAATGTCGAGATTGTCTCTAGGTTGTCTATGAACCGTCGAGATTTGGCTTCGCTTTCTGATGGAGTCTGTTGGGAAGGTATGGTTCCCTCTTTATCTGTGCCCCTGGATTGTATACAGGGATCGATGTGATTTCACCTGTAGGGCAAAAAGTTTCATTCTTTCATTTTTTTTATTCTTTCCGCGATGCTCTATTATTTCAGCTTTTTATATCGCGAAAATCGCGATTGCCCAATCATTTCGGCTATTTTTCGCGGTGCCCAATCATTTCGGCTATTTTTTCTTTTTACTCACTGCTCTTTATTGCGAGTTGCCTAATCATTTTGGCTATTTATTTTATTTTTACTCGCTGTTTTCTATTGCGAGTTGCCCAATCATTTCGGCTATATTTTTTCTTATTTTTACTCGCTGTTTTTTATTGCGAGTTACCGAATCATTTCGGCTATTTCGTGTGCCCAATCGTTTCGGCTGTTTATTTTGTTTTTACTCGCTGCTTTTTATTGCGAGTTGCCCAATCATTTCGGCTGTTTATTTTATTTTTACTCGCTGTTTTTTATTGCGAGTTGCCCAATCATTTCGGCTATTTAATATGCATTTTCAGCTCGCTGATTTTTATCGTGAGCGTAGAACTTGGAATCTGGTGCCAATCTCAGCATCAACATCGCTACAATCGGAATATTGCCAGGAGCGAATCATCATCTGCCATGAAAGGACTTGGAATTTGATACCGATTTAGGCATCAGTATCACTATAACTGGGATATTGCCAGGAGCGAATCATCATCTGCCATGAAAGGACTTGGAATTTGATACCGATTTAGGCATCAGTATCGCTACAACTGGGATATTGCCAGGAGCGAATCATCATCTGCCTCCGTCGATGTCGAACAAAGGTGGCTTAGCGAACAGGGTTAAGGTCCTGTTGACTAAGGCTTTTGACTTCATGAGCCGTAAGGGTTTCACAAAGGTATTTATCCCTACAAGTCGTGAGGATCTTGTAGGTGTATTTTCTCCTTAGGAGTCGTGAGGATTCCTAAGTGTATATTCCTCAGTAAGTCGTAAGGATCCTACAAGAGGGTTTTCTCCTTATAAATCGAGAGGACTTACAAGTGTTGTTTGCTGTACGAGCATATTCCTAGTCACGGATGGGACTTTGTTAGGGAAATGTTTATTCACGCCCGTGGATTGTATACAAGAGCCAGTATTGGACCACTTGTAGGGCCATAACGAAAGTTGTGGGGGTTACTTAAGCACAGGTTTAGGTCTCTGTAACTTAAGACTTTCAAATCTTATGAGCCGTGAGGGTCCCATAAGAGAGTTCTCCTTACGAGTCGTGAGGATCTCGCAAGTGTATTTTCTCCTTAAGAATCGTGGGGATCCCTAAGTGTGCTGCTCCCTTTGTGAGTCGTAAGGATCTCACGCGGGTGGTTTCTCCTTACAAGGTCGAGGGGACCTTATAAGTGTCTTTTAATGAGATTGTGCCCTTTCGGGTTTTCACGAACACTCGCCGGTAGCCCTGCTGTTTTTACTCACGGAGCCCTTTCGGGTTTTCATCCGTGCCCGTTTCGCTTATGGACATACTGTCTTTTTTTTTTATTTACGAGGTCGCGCCCTTTCGGGTTTTCACGATCACTCGCCGGTAGTCCTGCTGTTTTTACTCACGGAGCCCTTTCGGGTTTTCATCCGTGCCCGTTTTGCTTATGGACATACCATTTTTTACTTTTTTTTATTTCTTTTTTTTTATTCTTTATATATATATATATATATATATATATATTTTATCTCGTCAGCCTAAGGATGCTGCGGTAGTAGTTTAAAGACATTTCGGTCATTTGCAAGTTTTAGGACATTGCGGTCCATCATTAGTTTAAGGACATCTCGGTCCGCCATCGCCGTATTTGAGGCGAATATCTAGTTTATTGACTTTTCGGTCTATGGGTCATTCTCTATGACTGACCATGATGCCCCCGGCGTATCCATCTTTCTCGGAGCATGCGGTTGTGGCGGGTTCACCTTCCAATTTTCGGACAGCGCGAACTTGCCTTGTTGGTATTGGTCTTCAACCCAGTTCTTGAAGACGTAGCAATTCTCGATCAGATGACCTACCGTTTGATGGTAAGGGCAATAATTATGATTATTAATATCGCCTAGCCGCAACAGACGTTTTGGACTCGGCAGATTGATGAGTCTGTCGCACACTGCCAGCTCGAACAGTCCCCTTGTTTTATCTTGTGGAAACGAGTAAGGACGTTTCAACTTTTCCTGGAGGGGTGGGCGTGGACGCATATTGTTTTAACGGACAACCGGCTTTAAGTTGCTCGACTGTTGTTGAGTATTGGCAACAAAGGTTGCTTTCCCTTTGCCCTTTTCATTCCAAGGCTCTGTCTTTGAAGGAGATGGTTCATGGCCCACCTGGTCCATTTGGGCCAGCTTGTCAATCAAGGCCTGGAAGGTGGTCGGCTTAAAAAACATCATGAATTGGGAGATGGTCGCTTGAGGGTCGAGAGTACCCACGAACATGCCCACGGCAGGAGCTTCTTCGATGCGCTGCTCGCACTTTGACCATAGATTACGCCACCGTATCGCATACTGGACCCAAGTTTTTGTAGGCTTCACCCTGGCATTGATCAATGCCGTGATTGGGGTGTGTTCGCTAGCGCTTGCAAAACGCTGGGTGAATAGCAACTCCATCTCTGCGAATGTCTTGACAGAGTCATTTGGGAGTTCAGAGTACCACTCGAACGCCGTCTCCGATAAGCTGCCGACGAATTGGCGGAGCAAGAGTTTATCATCGCCGCCAGTGTTGCCACATAAGGCTCTGAATTGAGCGACGTGCTGATACGGATTTCCCGTCCCCTTGTATACATGGAACTTAGGGATCGTATATCCCGGCGGGTAACTGATTTGGTCGTACCAGCTCGGATACGGTCGTCCGGTTCTAACAATTTGCCCAGCCGCGTCATTCACCTGATGAACCCGGATCTGCTGAGCTATATATTCGTCCAAGTCAGCTTTGGAGATTGCCTCCTCCTTGGCTGTTGATAGAGCCAGTGGAGGATTTGACGTTTCTCCCCTGTCGTCTTCAAGGACGATCGGAGGATTTTCAGCAGGAGGGTCCGGCTGTAACATCATCCCTACCATATCTTGGAAGAGGAGCACCATCTGTTTTATGTTAGCCGCTTGCTCTGCAGCTTCTTTGTCCCTCTTTTCGAGGACTCTGCGTAAAAAGTCAGCGTCGGTTTCTTGTTCTTGACGCTCATCCGAAGACGTTTCAGAGCTTTCTTTTGGCTCAGTGAGTGCAGCCATTGTAGTCATCATTTCCTGAAGCTTTTGTTGTTGCTCCTGGGCTTTCGTCACGGATCGGGTGAGCGGTCGGTGGCCCGTAGAAGTGCGGCTTTCCTCCTTTCCAGAAGCCATATAAACAGTGTGCACCACCATGCCCCAAGATTTGGGGCGTTTGTGTTAAGCGCTTTTATGCTTCGCCATGTTCACAGGGGCTTTTTGTGGCCTCCTTTTCTTCTGAGTGATTGGAGTTAAGGGGGCCGTTGTAGTGGGCACTCGAGTAGCTATTGTTTTTTGTGGCTTGACGGAGTAATCCTTCTCCTGCCTTACCTTCATCTTTTCTTGTCGGCGGAGATAGTTTTTATCAATTACCGACTCTTGGACCTGTCGCTAGACCTTGTAAATTTTAGAGGACAGCTGTTGAGGGGGCTGCTCTAGCTTCTTCTCTGGACTATTCTCCATAGGTGAAGGAGTTCGTTTCAACATCGTAGTAGGAGAGTTTCTGCGCACCGTATTCAGCAATTCAAAGCTGTTCCCGGTTGGAACAGCAGCTCCGATCCCCACCATCGGAGCTGGTGGCGTAAATCCAGAGGGGGAGTTGCCCCCAGCCTTTCTTATTCGACGCCAGTCGCGACGTCGAGCGTGTCTTGCGGATGGAGTCACCTCCGTTGTTGGATAAGCTTCTTCATGCCCCCTGCTCTGGGTAGGGGAAGCAGCTTTGAGGACCTCGCCTGGAGCAGTAACCGGAAAGGCCAGCTTCGTAAAAACTGACTTCTCGGAAGAAGGAACCTTTCCAATGATTTCGTCCGTTTGCGTCGGGATGGCTATCCGCTTTGGGATGGCAGCTTCGGGTATCGCAGGTTTGCGGACGTTCTGGCCCAGTCTGTTGAAAACTGAGGTATTGAAACTGGGCGACCTGTTGAGAGGGGTCGCGGCAGTGGTAAGTCGATTAAAGACCGGCTTCTTTGGAGCTTCTTGCGATGTCATTGGGGCATTGAAGCTCATTGGTGGGAGCATGGTCCCAAAAAATAGTCCAGTGGTGGTTTGAGCCACCTGCTCCACCGGCATTTTGAAAAGGGAGGCCGCTTGCGGCCCATAAGTCACTCCTCCAGCAAGGACCGAGCGAGAATTGCAGTTGTAGGCAGTGCAGTTTGAAGCCATTGATCTTCTGTTTTCTGCACGGAGCAAGACACCAAATCTTAGTACCTTGAATCCACAGGCAACCACAGTAAACCGCGATTTGTTCGCGAACACGACACACGAAGTGGGGAGTGGAAAGTGGAAAAGGTCCCACCGGGCGTGCCAGAATCTGTTCCCCTCCGAAAGGCGGCGCACAGGACCACGATGTCCTGACGCTGAGATTTGGGGCAGATGCTATTTGGTTTTATCCGTCCACCTCTCCGAAGATGCCAAGTTGATTTATGGCACCGTGTATCGGAGGTTTAGACGGATGCGGCCGATGTAGCAGACTTCGTCAGATTCCCCCTCGCTTGAGGGGTTTTTGATTGTGGGGACGCTCTTCCCTGCAGGCGCAAGCCCCTGCAGTTAATTATGCTACCGCATCGCGGTAACAACTTTCTCCTTCTCCAGAATTTCACTTCATGTCGTGTGTGTTTGTTTGATTTGTGGTTGCCCGTGGATTGTATACGGAGACAGAGTAATGCCGTCGCCCGTAGGACATGGACTAGTCCAAATCCGTATTTACTTAGATTTGGGTTTGGTGTTTTTAGTTTAAGGATGCATTAGTCGCGTTGCGGCTAAGATCAACTTAAACATTCATTAAGGATACGTTAGTCCTGTTTTGAGACTAAGATCAACTTAATTGGATAATCCATTTAATATCTGGCCATCGGGACTCGTCACCTCTCTAACGTCGTTGAAGCATTACAACGGCAGATGTCAGAGGAGTTCAGAGATGTACCCTTGAACCAAAGCTGATTTAGGGTTTTATAGTCCATTTGAATATTTAAGGATACGTTATCCGTGTTTGGGGCTAAGATTAACTTAAACGGGACCGTTTAGATCTGGCAAAAGAGCATTTGGAGGCTCTATTGTTCCAGTTTAGGGACGTGGTGGTCCATGTTCCAGTTTGTGGACGTGGTGGTCCATCGCCAGTTTAGGGACGTGGTGGTCCATCGCCAGTTTAGGGACATGGTGGTCCAATATTAGTTTAGGGACGTTTCGGTCCGATATTAGTTTAGGGACGTTTCGGTCCGATATTAGTTTACGGACGTCTCGGTCCGATATTAGTTTAAGGACGTTTCGGTCCAATAGTAGTTTAAGAACGTTTCGGTCCATGAGTTTAAGGACCCCGCAGTCCATATTGATGTGTGGTCATTGGGACCCGTCACCTCTTTGACGTCGTTGAGGAATTACAACAATGGATTTCAAAGGAGTTCGGAGATGTACCCTCGAACCGGATATAAATTGATTTGAGAGAGCATTTGTGCTCAGTTCAATTTAATTTAAGGACTTACGGCCAGAATTGGGCTAAGTCCAGTTGAAAATGTTCAACATTTTATTTATCTTTAGTCTATTAGACCTGTGCTAGGGCTTTGCCCACACTTAAATAATGCATTGCATTACTTCTATTTTTTTTTTTTGGGCTCTGCCCATAAAAGATGCAGAGCATCAATTTATTTTTGGCTCTGCAAGGCATCTGCATAGCATTTTATTATTTTGTTTGGGTTTTGCCCATTTATAAATGATGCAGAGCATCAATTTAATTAGGCATGTTTGGTCTTTTAATTGGGCCTGGCCCTTCATTAAAATGCATTGCATTTTTTAGGCGCTTTGCGCCAATCACTGAGCGCAAGCGCTTGTGGTGAGGACACGTGTCATGCTCTGGTGAGCGCAAGCGCAACAGTGCAGTGCGCTGCACTAGTGCGCTGCTGACACGTGGCGCGCTCTGGTGAGTTGCGCCAATTCCAGAGAGCAAAGCTCTTATTTCAAGAGCGCGTAGCGCAAGTGGTTTAGATGCTGACACGTGGCGCTCTCCCAAGAGCGCAACAGTGCAGTTTGCAAGTGCAAAGCACTAAGAATCTTTTAGATTCAAGAAAAGAAGTGCAAAGCACTATTTGATTTCTTGATCTAATTTAGATCAAAGAAAAATAAGTTTTTTCTTGTTTTTCTTATCTCAGAGAACCAAAGGTTCATGAAAAGTGCAAAGCACTATTTTATTTTATTTTATTTTTATTAAAGATCATTGATCTTGTTTTTAGATCTATGATCTGTTCATAAGAGAACTTTCTCTTTTTCTAAAGGTTTTTACCTTTTTTATTCTTGAGGAGTTTCTCAGAGTTCTCTCTCTCTCTCTTTTTTTTAAAAGAAAAATGTTGATTCCTTTGAATTGAGGTCTAGGGTCCTTTTTATAGTGCCCATAAATTAGTTAAATTTGTTAAAGAGATATTTCTCTGAGTGATTTGGGGAATTTTCCCCACCGTTGGATCTTTGATCCAAGGGCTTCTGCTTTGCAGAAGAAAATCTTCTTGTTTTAACAAGAACAGAAAAGATTTCTTAAAATTTTAATTCTGTTTGGCGCAGATGCCCCAGCGCGTGACGCGTGTCGCGCAGCGCACAGCGCAGAGCAACTGCGCTAGCGCATCTGCGCTGACTCGTGTCGCGCAGCGCAACTGCGCTGGCACGTGTCGCGCAGCGCAAAGCGCAGCGCAACTGCGCTGGCACGTGTCGCGCAGCGCAGCGCCTGCACAACTGAAACGTTGCTTCCTTTAATTTTGCTTAAAATAGAGCTTTGCTCTGATTGGGCGCGCCTTCTTGGACGCTGCGCTGATGCGTCTGCGCCAGACACGTGGTGCCTTGCGCTCAGCGCCGAGGATCTGAAGCGTTGCTTCATTTATTAAAGTTTAAATTTTCAAAGCAAAGCTTTGTTTCTGATTGGGGGAGGATGAAGCGTTGCTTCATCTCCCGCCTTGGAATTTGAACAGAGTTTTGCTCTGATTGGGGTAAACATGCACAGTTATGATTTGGGTTAGGGTTAAAGTTCCAATACTAATTAAACTACAATTTATCAAATGTAGAATGTCGATATTAAAATATAATATATTCAAGTGATCTATGGATGCAATAATATGTATACTAGACGAGATGGATGCACACGGGTGTTTGAACAGTGATAAACCATTTAAAGGGTACTATTTATTATGTAAATAATTATTATGTGATTTAAATATGGACGTGGGTACTAGGTATAGTGAACTAAAAATGCAACAGGGTGTGTCTCAATTTCTGGGTCTAAAATGATATAATGGAACAGGAAACGTTAAAACGTAACATGAGACATTGGATTAAATCTAAATGTTTAACATGTAATCGAATAAATATAAAAATATTATGAATAGCATGTAGCAAGTTTCACTTGCCTGAACAGATTTCAAAGCGGTATGTGCAACGCGTCGGATGTCAGGAAAACGTCACGATGTGTCCACGAGTGCACAGAACGGAACTAGGTAAGGCAAGAACACGACCGCACTATCAGGGAACGTCCTCAGGATCACCCGGATCAACAACGACGGGCTTGGCTAAGGGTTCTAATTGGCATGGGTCTAACTTTGGGAGTTTGGCTATACTAGCTCGGCTCGGCGCTGCTGCTGCGACCGTGGAGACCAGATGTGGGATCTCAGTTAGGTGCTGGTTCGAGAGAAAAGAGATGGAGATGATGGCACGGCGAAGGCG
Organism: Agapanthus africanus; assembly: GCA_030015575.1. Classification (NCBI taxonomy): domain Eukaryota; kingdom Viridiplantae; phylum Streptophyta; class Magnoliopsida; order Asparagales; family Amaryllidaceae; genus Agapanthus; species Agapanthus africanus. The sequence continues at coordinate 885,472,907 of JASDDO010000019.1, read as the reverse complement.
ATGGTGGTCGCAGGAGTTGGCCCGGCTAGCGCTGCTCGATTGGGTTGCGCTAGGTGTTGGGGTTCTGCACCGATGGGTTCTTACCGGTGAGGGTCTCGGTGAAGGAAAAAGGTGGCACCATGGGTTGTTCGAGCTAGGGTTTGAGTTGGGTTCGGAGATGAAGGAGGAGTCGACGGTAGGTGGAAGCGATGGAGGTTGAAGAGGTTGGAGGGTCTCCGGCAAGGGTAACGTGATGTGGTGTTTTCCTGCAGTTGTGGGTCTTGGTGCTCGGGGTTGCAGGCGTTAGCGGGTGATCATCGGAAGTGGAGAAAAGTGGAGGAGGTGGAGGTGATGAAGACGATGATGGTTGTAGGCTTGATGGTGGTGACGATGCGCACGAGATGGTTGAAGGTGTAAGTACACGGTAGCGCCTCGGCTGTCTAACAGACGCCAAATGCGGAACAAAAACTTTTTAACTGGTGCTATCGTATACTATAACCCGGATCTGCCATTAAAGCTAAACTAACAAACTACAAAGTGGGTAGAAATGTTATACCGAACGATCCGAGTCCTTCGGTCTTCAACCATCATCCCATGCTTTGTTGCGGCTGCTCCGATCTCCTGAATCTCCAGTCTTCTCGTCCAGGTGGCACCACGTCGACGGATCTTTAAACGGGCTCCCGCCTCTGAACCGAGGCAACTCGATCATCAAGTTTGCTAAAAGAGATGACCAAGATTGATGTAGAGAATGAGTAGAACACATTGTCTCGCTTCGTCCAAAGCCATGGACGAACGGTTAATGAAGTTGCCTTTTGGATCGGGTGTAAATGAGAAATCTAGTTATCTAATTTCTATGAAACCAAAACTATACCAATCTTTTTTCAAGCAACCGTCATCCTCACTCATAAGAATGGGCCGGCTACTTATATGAGGGAGGAGGTGAGTGTAGGAGCAAGGGAGAGGTCACCATAACAATAAATGAACTAATGAGTTATAATAAACACCTTGCAAAACATTAATGCAAATGATGAATCATTAACCTAGTCACCATAAACATTAAATGAACATTAAATGCACTAATGAGTCACTTAACACCTCATCATCCTAGTCACCAATTCTAGAATCTTCTACACTCATCACCCACTCTCAAGAAAAGATAATTCCGCATTTAACCGAATGTTTAATACGGGTGATAGAAAACTGGAAACTGGCAACTTCCAAAAGCGACCCTGAAACGAATTTCAGGATAACCCCGTAACAGTATAAACATACCAGCATTTGTATTACGACCGAATACAAATGCAACCGAGACAAAGATATTATATCTACACAGTAAAATACTCGGATCCGGCTTAAACCAAAACCCACCAGTATTATCTACCCGAGATATGACACGTGCGTAAACGCACGTGCATTTTCCGAACCCTGCCATAAAACCATACGGCATCTACAACGTTTCGCCCGAACTTGGGAAACTGTCTATGGGGGACTCTAATGACTCATCAACACACTGGCACTGGGTATAACCACTAGCACATCAGAGGTACGAACTGTACGTAACGGTTGCCTATGTATTGATTGGAAGGGAAGCCGACGAGCGAACTCATCCAGAAACCCTAGTGAGCCTAACAGTGATAATATACATACAGTCCGGTCCGTTCGTCCATGGGTATCGCATATCGGCCTAGGGGCTGGTAACGTCAGACCCCCAATAGCGGTATAAGTCGTGTCAGAGAGTAGCCCAGAACACCCTGAGATACTACTGGAGTACCTACCAGTAAATCTCCTGCCTCGGCCGAGGGCTTTGTGTAATGGCTCTCCTAGACACAGCGCGATCTCATCCCCAATACCGGGAGAGACGAATCCCCTGCCGATCCTCTCACTTGCCCTCATGTGGCTCGGGACTGTACCTAAAAAAGACCTGTTTGCATGACTCCTTTGAGCCGTGGTGGGGTAGAAATCAAAGCACAGTGGGAACTCACACGAGACAAATGACGACCTCAGGTCGATGAACTAACCTGTACACATGTCACCAGGGAACTGCTATCTGATGCTAGGTATAATACTAACTAGCAGGTTCCCGGCGAGTTCTGTCCGGTGTACTCATAACCCAATGAGCACATGTATACATCTTAAGTGAACCAACTAACACCAATGGCTTGTGAGACCGGCCACCGCCCTTCGTCGGGGTCTCGACTGTATACACTAGTCTACTCTGGAGTATCGATGCCCTGTCTCGAAACTCCCACGACTAGGGACACTTTAAGGATGTGCTTATAGACCCCAGCTCCCACGTATATGGTCGCCATCATACTGCTGGCAGTCAAGCAAGAATCCTATGGGCTCTATCATCATGCAATAGTGAACTAAAGCATGTATACGATGATAAAGACAAACCAGATAGCATACTATCATCTCGAGCAAGACTGTCATTTCGTTATAGGTCCTCCCTCAATCATTGCAATCACGTACCTGCGATCCAATAATTGACTTTGAGGGCACTATATCCAACAATCTCCCACTTGCACTTAAGGCTAATTATTGCGATGTCGCATACTCACAGCCAGTATGATACCGAACACCCAACTTCTCTACTAATCAGTTTCACAAAGCTAGTTTGTAAAGCTCTTGTGTTCGAGAAATAGCCTCAGTGAGTGGATCCGCCCTGATGTTTCTTTCTATGTCTCTCTTAATCTCAAGTTCGCGGAGAAAGCCATCTCCCGAATTGAGTAATACCTGTCTTATAATATGTCTGGATATCTGATGAGACCTAGTTCATAAATGAACTACAAATCCAAACTTCTTAGACTGTATCGTCAACTGAACCTAATCAGTATCCAGCACCATGCTTCCCACAGTATCCTCTTGGACCAACTGTCCATAATACTGTCTCTCGTCAGAGAGAAAACTATAACTCTGATAATCACTTTGTCATCCATGCCACTTTTGAAGCCTGGAATGATAACCGTCTCCCGAAGGAGGCTGCCATCATCAAATCCGTAGAACATGCACTTATGTTCTAAAACTGCTCCCTTATGTTTCTCCAGGATTGGATTAATATAAACTAATCTCAACTAGTGCAAAAACAATATCTTGTTTGGTACTTGATATCTCACGATTGACTCAATTGCCTAAGCAAGTGATCTGCCAATCATGCACATCCCTCTCCCCTTTAGTCTGTAAGACACCCTTAGAGAGGGTGACTCCATCATCTGCAGGTACACCACCATGCCAGGAGTCATCTATTCTAAAATACTATTAGAATACTGTCAAAGTACCCAAATTGGGAAACTACTCAAATCTAGATCTAAAACCATAGATCTAGTAACCAGAATGTCAGATATTATATCCATATCCTGTGTGGAGAAACAACTGTGTGACGACCACAATATAACTGATTATAGTATAGGAATTTTACTTCCTACTCTGTGTATGTCATCCAAATACCAGGACATAACACCCTACTCCTTCTCAACAGATCCATCCCCTATTCTGATGAAGTCAAACCCATGACTGTCACATCAAAAATAGATGATCTATTTCGCTATATCTGCTCAAGTCTATAAATAGACATAAGCTTCTTGTCCACTGTGCTTCCGCTGCTCCCACTGACCACGACAACCCTCTGGCAGAATAATATATACGTACACTTCTAAAGCTAGTTTAGAACGACGTTATACTTATCCTCCTGCCGGGTCTCATAGCCTGGAACAACAGTAGTGTCAAGTCTGGGTAAACAAGAACCTCCCTGTTACCGTCCTTGAGGCTACCGGAGTACCTCTCGGGTGTCTGAGGTTACCCACCATATCTGCGGACTGGCTATTGGAATGTCAAACCTGATTGAATATATAGGTCCTATTAAATTTTCCGTAATCGTTTGCGGTTCTGGAATCACTTCCAGTTCTACCATACTCCCACTTCTGTTTTCTGAAAAAATCCATTTTACTAAAACTGTGGTGAGTCAAGAACAATATCACTATTGATCTTTCAGATGGTAGAAAATCAACCATCGACATAGCCCGGGTCAACCCACAAACTGCCATTACAGAAACGTGCCTAGAGTTATCCAGAGTCTGGTTTTAAGCACAAGCCGGACAACTCCCCTTATCTTAACATCGTTAAGATATGAACCATTCTGTATACAATATAGAAATAGAGGCACTAATTTAATTGGAACCAGATTCAAATCATGCAGCTGTTTCCAGTGCACATCAACTTAATCGAGAGAGGCTAATCAGTATTACTCAACTTAGGAATACATCCAATTATGAGTAATCCGAAAGAGAAACAAGTTTCTCAAAATCATTACTATCAACTGAATACCTATCATAAGAATCTATATCTTCGATCTCTTTGAAGAATTCCGATACTTGTGACACCTGGTTCTCTCCTTTATTCTTATACCCCCACCTTCTCAAAACTTAGACCTTGTATTTCTACGAAACACTTGTCTAATAACTAGAGAAGTTACAAGTAAACAGAACAGAGTACGAGGACCAACCCCTTTGTCCTAATGGACACTGGACAACATACAATACTCTGTATAAGTCCGCTGAGTTGAATAACTCAAAACATGTGCGTCGTAGGTTGAAAAAATGTACTTATAGTTAAGAACTACTCCGTTGTTCAATGCTCCTTACCCAATCGTATCTGATATAGGTAAATGTCACGGACATAATCTCAAAAAGTTATATCTCACTTTATAAAAATAAACATACAGATATATCATTTTGAAATTGGTGCACAACAACGGATATTCAAAACCAAATACATGCCGTCTGGCAAAAACTCAGGCGACTTCCTCAAATATCACCAATTACAACGAATTCCGATATAATGAGAATGATCACCTTATTCCCAATAACCTACTCCCACTTATCATCTGTAAAACCATACAGATGTGAGAATCATACCTGGTAAATACATACCGTGGAGTAAGTATCTAATCGGGAAATCAGTTTTCCTTTAACAATGCACCGAAACATGAAAATGTTTCGTAGGGGTATCCTGGTATTCATAGTAATGCCTCTTCCATAATCCAATTCATGACTATAACCGTATATTTCTTTGCCATCTCTCCAAATCCTTTTATTTGTCTTTAGTCGTTACCTTCTGTACACCTTCGTTAGGCTAAATGGTTTTCTTTCTTCCCTATCGTTCGGCACCAGCCTATGATTTGGAAGAAGACTATCCAGTAAGTATAATAAGTGTACTCTCCTAATCCAAGAAGTACTCGCAACTTGAGAGAAGGTGATGATAAAAGACAATTGAATAATACCTTATTCCATTTCTCCCGAACTGGGGAAAAAATGCAAAGGTGAAATAGGAGTGGCGATGAAGTACGCGGTTTGGTCGTGAATATTAGCAGTCGCAATTTACTTTGCCCTCTTTCTAATCCCTTTATTTTGTCTTTAGATATTACCTTCTGTACACCCTACTTAGGCTAATTGGTATTCTTCATTCCCTACCTTTTGGTGCCAGCCTATGGTTTGGAAGAAGACTATCCAATAAGCGTAATAGGTTTACACTCCTAAACTAAGGAGCCCTAGCAACCTGAGAGAAGGTGATGATAAAAGACAACTGAATAAACCAATTCTATTTCTCCTGAACCTGGATCCATCCTCGAAGAAGTCCCTTCGAGTTCGTATATAACCATACGATGGATCTATCCAATGGAAGTGGATATCCGTAATAATACGGGGTGTTCTGAGAAATACAAAGAGTAAAAGAAGGAGCGGCAATGACTTATGCAACTTTAGACAATCCAAAAGCCAGTATTTTAAGAAGGTTCGGTCAACTTGGTCACTGAGTCATAGTCTAGGGTCGGTCAAAGGTCGCTGCCAAAGAGAGAGAGAGAGAAAAGAAACACTCTGCGTGCACTCTAACCTAGATCAGAATGGTTATCAATATATCTAATCAGGAAACCTCCCACTGTACCGTCAAATTCTCCTCCAAACCTAAAAGAAGAATCAATCGGGATCACCTGAAGAGTAAACCAACTCATCAGTGGGAATCGGGATCCAACTCTCATCGCATGATAACTTAATGGAAGCCACTCAGGTTATCACACTCCAGAAGGTATGCGCATGCCTGGCAAGTTTCCTGTATGTTTGAAACTCCCAATGTGATTTTTGCCCCATGCTCTTATGACCTTGACGAAAGCCAACAAATCATAAGTCACATATCAAGTTCTGCCCGTCATTATCCAGGTTAATTTGAACCCACCCGTACATACCCTTGACGAAAGCCAATAAGGTAATACGACTGTCCCAAACCAACACATCTATCTATGCTACAAATGAATACCCCAGCAGCTAACAAACACTATGCCTTGAAGAAAGCCAACAAACATAGCTTGAATACTACCGACCATCCATAAGATACGACGGAGGGCTATGGCTGGTTTTTGGCGAAAAACCTTTAACGTAATGAATTTGATTGTTACGACCCGAAAGTATGGAACGTGACCGACACTTAGATTACGAAGCGTCTAGAGGCGCAACGTAAGCTAAGTAAGACGAATCCCAGAAATCTAAACCATAAAAAGAAGAAGAAGTAAAGGAAAACATGTAGAAAACAAGTTTAAAAGCAACATCCAAATTTCTCAAAAATTTCGGCAGAGTCTCTTTTGTAAAAACTGGCCCCCAAACGGGTACAAACAAGAATAATATATATACAAACAATAAAATGGCATTCCCAAGCGGGAGCTAGCTCTACGCCAACAGGCGGAAACAACCACAACAAGCACAATAATATACAACGCCAAAGGGCGAGGCTCAAAACTCAAAAGAAAACAAATCCACCAAACCACAATAAAACATGCGCGACTTTAAGGTCGAAATAAATAACCGGTCCAGTAAACTATCAAGTAATACAAGTTTGGTTGATGGAGCTTACTAGATACAAATGAAATAATTAAAAGTACAACGGTGGTCCAGATACAAATGAACCAACCTACCGTGCAAATCACCCTGAATGAAATGATGTACCAGCAAACTGCCAAGGAAACCTGTACATCGAACCTGTAATAAAATTTGGCACAACAGGGGGAGTTGCCAACTCGTGAGTAAAAGATATCTACGAAAAGAAATCGAATGCACGACGCTGTCCTAGGTCATATAATATACTAATATACTACTAGTCATCAAGTAAAGACAGGGTAATAAACTACGTGTAAGTGCAAATGCTCCGTGCTCGTGTCAGTGCCTCAAATAATAATATGTCATGTGAATGAGTATGCATACACCATGAATGTAAAACAATCAGTCCTGAAATCTAGATATATCTGTATAAGAAATCTTTAACTTTTATCATGGTAATTTGTATAGAAATCTGAATATCATCGATGAAATCCATAGAAATCTGTGTCAAGCATCGACACAAAACATGTAAATCTCAAGTCTCAATACCTCATAGTCTTAATATCTCGGGCTCCGTCAGTCCGGATCGGCCCATATCATCAAATCTCATGACAACGGTCGGTATCCTCCGGATATCCGCCGTGCCAGACATCACCGGTAGGTAGCCTTCCCCTGCCAGGCTCATCGCCTACAGCTCGATCTTCTTGCCCCGGGGTATCATACCGGGCCCACCATGTACCCGAGACGGTTCATCCACTCCTCGAATCGGGTCTCGAAATCCAACAGAAAACATGAAATCTCATGGTGGACGACACATACATCACGAGAAAACCGCAACTTATATTTTAAAAAGAAAAGAGGAGAGAGAGAAGTTTTTATATATATTCTTTCGGTTTTCCCCAAAAATCCAGAAATCTCATAGAAATCCAAAATCCCAATATCATGAGTAAGCAAATGATAAGTATCGGCATAATCCCCACAATACTGCATGATAACATGAAAATGTGAATGCATGACATGTCTAAGTAATAAATGCAATGTCTAGACTAACATCTGAGAGTAATCACAATATTATATTGATCAAGTCTCAAGCTGATTTTATCAATAAAAGATAATATATTCTAAAGTGTAAGTGACATAGCAATTACCGATGATGATGTGTGTGAGCCGGCAATAAGTGTGCGTGGAATATGCGCATCATCGGTAATGGTGCCGGTGTCCTAACAGGCAGAGTTTCATACTGATTCGAGAAACATATGTATGAACATGCAACATGATGATTACGGTCTGAATGTAAAGACAGATGTGTATAACCACTCATTTGTAATATACATGTCTAACTACAACTCTATAACTCGAGCCTAAACTAGTATCTATCTAACCTCCTAAGAAACTAAACCTAAGAAACTAGTCGATAAGAAATAAGAGTCCACCTAAGGTCTGAGTCCATATCTCTAATAGTCGGCGATTCGGCCTCAATAGCGTTACGTACATAGTACGGCTTCCTCAAATCAAGAGTGCGGATCAATCATCACATCCATGCCTTGTACGGTAAAATCCATCGTACGGCATCCCAATATCGGGGTACGGGTCAAGTATCACCTACGTGTCTCATCAGTCGTATAATATCATCATCAAATCATGTCATGATCAAGGTACTGTACTGTAATTGCATTCATCGATCATATACCATTGCCAGCATAAATATACATCTTCAATTTATCCTCAGAAATATCATGTCACATGTATCATATTGTGATTAAGTCACATTTATATCATATCGTAATCAAGTCACACCTATATGATATCGTAATCAAGTCACACCTATATGATATCGTAATCAAGTTACACATATCTCATATCGTAATCAAGTCACAGGTTACAGTCCGGGTTCTATTCTAGAGTCTCGTATATCTCAATGTCATCATCACCTATTATCGTTTATGTATACATATCCATTTTCTCATTTCCAACGATCCGCTAATATCATAACACGACTGTATAGCTAAGAGATCACGGCATCAAGCCCAGTTATATCGTCTCATCCCCATGTATCATATAACATCCTTATCTCACATATACATGTTGTGTATATATATATATATATATACCTACACACATTCCTATATATATGTATACACATACACATATACACCAAGTCAATCTCTGTGTGTGCGTGTGTGTGTCTACCTGAAACCTACGAATCTCTTCCAAGGTATTCATCCTCTGGTATGGTCTTTCTAAATCAGTCTAGTCCAACCTAGGGTCATTACTAGGGTCCTACTCATCAAGAATCTAAGGTCACGTCTGGCTTCCTAATGACAATAAGTACTATTCCTATTCTACGTTTGCGGGGGTGCTAAACGCTATCCACCCGACTTCCCCCGTAGATATACATCTACTCACCTGGTCCTTGTCTGCCGAAGACGGTGTCGCCATCCTCTTCTTCATCGTCCGTAGTCCACATGAAGGGTACCTATACGTAAACATATATAATATCGTAAACTGAATCACGGACAAAATCAAAACGACGCACGGAACGCGCATAGGTTAAAACCTATTTCCCGCTCACGCAAAAGAACCAAATATCGCTCGATATCGGCGTACAAACGTCGATTGATCGAGATAAAAACCAATAAACAACTCGTAGTTTCAAAACCCATTACTTATAATATAAAACTTGGTTTAAATCATCGAAAACTTAAAATCGATCAAATCATCAAATTCTGAAAAACCTTGAAAATATCAATTTACCGTTTTACTACAAAACTTGACGTTTAAATGAAACTAATGGTCATAAAACTTATTAAATAGCATAACTAAATTATATAAACCATTACAATATTTTTAACACCCTAATTTGCATTAAATGGAAATTCTAATTTGCAAACTTGCCCGATTTCGATAATTTAAGCAAAATGTCACAATTTCACTTCTAAACTTGATTTTGCATATCTTAAATCGTTAAACCACTCCTTGAAACGTTAAGGATGTTCTAAAACCCTAACTTTATTTTTTAATTCCTCATTTTAAATTAATTTTCAAAACCTAGTTTAATAAAATAGCACTATTGTGACAATTTTCAAGTGAATGCTAAAAATTTGCAACTAGTTTATGTTTCATGCTCATTTAACAAGTTAATCTACACACTAACACCACAATCTAATAATAAAAACCCTAATTAAAATTTTATCTAACATCTTTATATGTTTTGTAGAATTCTAGTTTACAAAAAGATCCTAATTAAAACAATTTTAATGCAATACTAGCAAATTAGCTACTAGATTAGGTTTAACATTTCCTAATAGGTTAAACTATAATTTTAGATCAACATCCAAGAATCAAAACCCTAATAATAATTTAATAACCATATTCTAGAAATTTAAATCTTAAACTTAAAACTATATTAAACAACACAATAATCAATTTTGGATTAAAATAAACAACACTTGACAAAAGGATTAAAATTTTACCTCAACACATTGAGATCCCAACATGCAACTTGACCTTAAAATATGGCTCTCTTGCTTCCAAATCCAAGTTAAATAGGAGCAAAGAAAATTGGATAGGGTTTAGTGATGAATTTGTGCTAGTATATGTTGATTTTTGATGGATTTTGGAGGGTTTTTGAAGAAAAATGAAATGGGAAAAATGCGGGGAGGGGGAAACCTGTGCTCGGCCAGGAAAATGAGAGGGGGAAAAGTGAGGGAGTGAGGGTGTGGAGGTGTGTGGAAGGTTCACTCACTATTTCTTTCTTTATGTCTTTTCAAGTTTAATTCATTTTCTTTTCATTTTTCCATTAATCCTAAATTCTAGAAGCCACTTGAAGAATCAAGTGAGAGGGGGGGGGGGGGAGGGGCTGCCAAGGCCGGCCAAAATGGTGTGAGGGAGTAAAAGAGAGTGTGGGTTTTGTTTGGGAAAAGATAAAAGTTGTACCCCGCTTCCATTTGCACTAATTTCACCGAAAAAGCATTTTTCTTCGATATTTTCTAACACCGGTTAATAACTCCATTTCAATTCAAAAACCACATGTTAAAATTTTGTTTAATATGTTATGATGCACAAAATTTGTTTCAACTCATTCCAGTTTGTAATTTTCCCTAATTAAATGTATTAGTGACGGCTTAAAATAATATTAAAATAATTAATTTCGGAAAAATTTTCAGAAATTTTGAAATTTCACCAGTGGCTCAATAAACACCAAATACTAGCAATTACATAACTAGAATATTTATATTTAATTTTAAAATAAAAATATTTGTATCTTGACTTTTTACAGAAAACCCCCTTATTTTACCGATTTTCCGAAATTTCACCAAAATGATTTTCAAAACGTTACAATTTTCCCCCCTTAAAGAAATTCGGTCCCCGAATTTAAATTAAAACTCCCCCTCCAATTACTAAAATATTTAGCAAAACACTCAAATCGTCGGTGCTCCGAAATCATTAATACGTAAAACACATTTTTAGCACGATACAAGCGCATGAAAAACAAGTACATAACTCAAAATCAAAACTCCGTCAAAGATAACGCAATCATCGGAATTATGGTGAAAATAGAATATCCAAGCCCAATACGAAAACCAACATAATATACATCAAATCTATAACTTATATATAGTGCGCATCGTAGTAAAATCGTCTAAACATCTTAATAAAGAAGCATGCAAAAACCCTTCTTGAAAATCGCCGTGCGATGTACGTGGTACGGCATAAGTAGAGGACGTTTATTTAAAAAAAAATAGCTATATATATATATATATATATATATATATATATATATATATATATATATCTTTTATTTAACATACACGTCCCGCCTGGTTACCAAATCAATAGTAATGATTATAAAAGCATACTGCTTAAACTGAAATCAATCCCAATCACATCATAAAAATATCATGTGCGTCCGGTGCGCACTGAAATCGAAACCAAATACAGATACCATGAATACACACAGAAACAAAACTGAGTGCAACAGGTGTGCACCAAAAACATCTGTCAAGTGCAACGGGCATGCACGACACAATATCAGGTGCATCTAATCTGCACAAAACCCCGATTTAGTGTATCTGGTGTGCACAAAATCGCATCAAGTGCGCCAAGTGTGCGCAAGAATCTCAATCAGTGCACATGGTGCACGAAAACATACACCGAATATCAAAATCGAAATCACAATACGAAAATGCATAAAAACTAGGTCGAAGCATATATCAAAATCATGTGTAACCCATATGCACGAAATCAAATCAATATCTCAAAATGTATAAAACCAAATCAAGTGCACTGGGTATATACAAAACAACATCAATACAACTGATATATGAAACACGAATAGAATGTAATGAATGTACACATAAGAAATACCAATCGTAGAACAAAATCCTCAAAATACCAAAATCCAAACAACAGAAATATGAAATTCAAATCACCAAATCACAATCGTAAACACTATCGTCAATGTGCGCCTCTTTCCTCTGATGCCGACTGTTTCGAACTCGTCTCTCCGTAGGTGAGCTGACTGCGCTACCAACGGCAATACTCATATCTAGAGTCTCCCACGTAATCTATCCCTTCACCTGATATCCGGACTACATTAAACTTTTCGATCGATTCATCAAAATCCCATAATTTCCCGAGAGCTCAACACTCAAGTACAGTTTAAAAATATCCAGTACATACCCCAGCATCTGCGGACCAGCCGTAGAAGGGCAAACCCAAGCCTCACTAATGGCACCGCGGAACTGCCGTAAACCCTAAGGTTTAAGGCCGTTCTCGTGGTCATTATGTCGAGTTAGGGTTTCATTCTTCTAGAGGGTCCATAGAAATACCTGCATGTTCTTCCAAATACCTTAAACTTGGAAAAATAGGTTTTTGACAATCGTTCGAACCCTTTAACTTCGTCTGGACGGTATGTGAATACCCTTCGTCCGCACGCTAAACAATACTTCAATCCTCAAGGTCGTTTATTCGAGCCGCAGCTCCCTCTGCCCGTGCGACCGTGGTAACAGAAACATCATCCGATATCGATGAAGATAGATCAAAGGAACGAATGAAATACGGTGCAAAGAAATGTACATCCTAAGGCTCCTTAAGCATAGTAGCGTATCGTAAGTATGCCGCGGATCATACCCACGGTACGTCACTCTACCTAGGTCACCTACTCCATCAACCAAGGGTCACCCTAGACTTATACAAAGGTTAAACCTAGCGCTCTGATACCAACTTTGTCATGACCCGAAAGTACGGAACGTGACCGGCACTTAGATTACGAAGCGTCTAGAGGCGTAGCGTAACCTATGTAAGCCGAAGCCTAGAAATCTAAACCATAAAAAGAAGAAGAAGTAAAGGAAAACATGTAGAAAACAAGTTTAAAAGCAACATCCAAATTTCTCAAAAATTTCGGCAGAGTCTCCTTTGTAAAAACTGGCCCCCAAATGGGTACAAACAAGAATAATATATATACAAACAATAAAATGGCATCCCCAAGCGGGAGCTAGCACTACGCCAACAGGCGGAAACAACCACAACAAGCACAATAATATACAACGCCAAAGGGCGAGGCTCAAAACTCAAAAGAAAACAAATCCACCAAACCATAATAAAACATGCGCGACTCTAAGGTCGAAATAAATAACTGGTCCAGTAAACTATCAAGTAATACAAGTTTGGTTGATGGAGCTTATTAGATACAAATGAAATAATTAAAAGTACAACGGCGGTCCAGATACAAGTGAACCAACCTACCGTGCAAATCACCCTGAATGAAATGATGTGCTAGCAAGCTGCCAAGGAAACCTGTACATCGAACCTGTAATAAAATTTGGCACAACGGGGGGGGGTTGCCAACTCGTGAGTAGAAGACATTTACGAAAAGAAATCGAATGCACGATACTGTCCTAGGTCATATAATATACTAATATACTACTAGTCATCAAGTAAAGACAGGGTAATAAACTACGTGTAAGTGCAAATGCTCCGTGGTCGTGTCAGTGCCTCAAATAATAATATGTCATGTGAATGAGTATGCATGCACCATGAATGTAAAACAATCAGTCCTGAAATCTGGATATATCTGTATAAGAAATTTTTAACTTTTATCATGGTAATTTGTATAGAAATCTGAATATCATCGATGAAATCCATGGAAATCCGTGTCAAGCATCGACCCAAAACATGTAAATCTCAAGTCTCAATACCTCATAGTCTTAATATCTCGGGCTCCGTCAGTCCGGATCGGACCATATCATCAAATCTCACGACAACGGTCGGTATCCTTCGGATATCCGCCGCGCCAGACATCACCGGTAGGTAGCCTTCCCCTGCCAGGTTCATCGTCTACAGCTCGATCTTCTTGCCCCGGGGTACCATACCGGGCCCACCATGTACCCGAGACGGTTCATCCACTCCTCGAATCGGGTCTCGAAATCCAACAGAAAACATGAAATCTCATGGTGGACGACACATACATCACGAGAAAACCGCAACTTATATTTTAAAAAGAGAAGAGGAGAGAGAGAAGTTTTTATATATATTCTTGCCGTTTTCCCCAAAAATCCAGAAATCTCATAGAAATTCAAAATCCCAATATCATGAGTAAGCAAGTGATAAGTATCGGCATAATCCCCACAATACTGCATGATAACATGAAAATGTGAATGCATTACATGTCTAAGTAATAAATGCAATGTCTAGACTAACATCTGAGAGTAATCACAATATTATATTGATCAAGTCTCTAGCTGATTCTATCAATAAAAGATAATATATTCTAAAATGTACGTGACATAGCAATTACCGATGATGATGTGTGTGAGCCGGCAATAAGTGTGCGTGGAATATGCGCATCATCAGTAATGATGCTGGTGTCCTAACAGGCAGAGTTTCATACTGATTAGAGAAACATATGTATGAACATGCAACATGATGATTACGGTCTGAATGTAAAGACAGATGTGTATAACCACTCATTTGTAATATACATGTCTAACTACAACTCTATAACTCGAGCCTAAACTAGTATCTATCTAACCTCCTAAGGAACTAAACCTAAGAAACTAGTCGATAAGAAATAAGAGTCCACCTAAGGTCTGAGTCCATATCTCTAATAGTCGGCGATCCAGCCTCAATAGCGTCACGTACGTAGTACGGCTTCCTCAAATCAAGAGTGCGGATAAATCATCACATCTATGCCTCGTACGGTAAAATCCATCGTACGGCATCCCAATATCGGGGTACGGGTCAAGTATCACCTACATATCTCATCATTTGTATAATATCATCATCAAATCATGTCATGATCAAGGTACTGTAATGTAATTGCATACATCGATCATATATCATTGCCAGGATAAATATACATCGTCAATTTATCCTCAGAAATATCATGTCACATGTATCATATTGTGATTAAGTCACACTTATATCATATCGTAATCAAGTCGCACCTATATGATATCGTAATCAAGTCACACCTATATGATATCGTAATCAAGTCACACATATCTCATATCGTAATCAAGTCACAGGTTACAGTCCGGGTTCTATTCTAGAGTCTCGTATATCTCAATGTCATCATCACCTATTATCGTTTATGTATACATATCCATTTTCTCATTTCCAATGATCCGCTAATATCATAACACGACTGTATAGCCAAGAGATCATGGTATCAAGCCCAGTTATATCGTCTCATCCTCATGTATCATATAACATCCTTATCTCACATATACATATTGTGTATATATATATATATATACCTACACACATTCCTATATATATATACACATACACATATACACCAAGTCAATCTCTGTGTGTGCGTGTGTGTGTCTACCTGAAACCTACGAATCTCTTCCAAGGTATTCATCCTCTGGTATGGTCTTTCTAAATCAGTCTAGTCCAACCTAGGGTCATTACTAGGGTCCTACTCATCAAGAATCTAAGGTCACGTCTGGCTTCCTAATGACAATAAGTACTATTCCTATTCTACGTTTGCGGGGGTGCTAAACGCCATCCACCCGACTTTTCCCGTAGATATACATCTACTCACCTGGTTCTTGTCTGCCGAAGACGGTGTCGCCATCCTCTTCTTCATCGTCCGCAGTCCACATGAGGGGTACCTATAGCAAACATATATAATATCGTAAACTGAATCACGGACAAAATCAAAACGACGCACGGAACGCGCATAGGTTAAAACCTATGTCCCGCTCACGCAAAAGAACCAAATATCGCTCGATATCGGCGTACAAACGCCGATTGATCGAGATAAAAATCAATAAACAACTCATAGTTTCAAAACCCATTACTTATAATATAAAACTTGGTTTAAATCATCGAAAACTTAAAATCGATCAAATCATCAAATTCCGAAAAACCTTGAAAATATCAATTTTCCGTTTTACTACAAAACTTGACGTTTAAATGAAACTAATGGTCATAAAACTTATTAAATAGCATAACTAAATTATATAAACCATTACTATATTTTTAACACCCTAATTTGCATTAAATGGAAATTCTAGTTTGCAAACTTGCCCGATTTTGATACTTTAAGCAAAATGTCACAATTTCACTTCTAAACTTGATTTTGCACATCTTAAATCGTTAAACCACTCCTTGAAACCTTAAGGATGTTCTAAAACCCTAACTTTATTTTTTAATTTCTCATTTTAAACTAATTTTCAAAACCTAGTTTAATAAAATAGCACTATTGTGACAATTTTCAAGTGAAAGCTAGAAATTTGCAACTAGTTTATGTTTAACGCTCATTTAACAAGTTAATCTACACACTAACACCAAAATATAATAATAAAAACCCTAATTAAAATTTTATCTGACATCTTTATATGTTTTGTAGAATTCTAGTTTACAAAAAGATCCTAATTAAAACAATTTTAATGCAACACTAGCAAATTGGCTACTAGATTAGATTTAACATTTCCTAATAGGTTAAACTACAATTTTAGATCAACATCCAAGAATCAAAACCCTAATAATAATTTAATAACCATATTCTAGAAATTTAAATCTTAAACTTAAAACTATATTAAACAACACAATAATCAATTTTGGATTAAAATAAACAACACTTGACAAAAGGATTAAAATTTTACCTCAACAAATTGAGATCCCAACATGCAACTTGACCTTAAAATATGGCTTTCTTGCTTCCAAATCCAAGTTAAATAGGAGCAAAGGAAATTGGATAGGGTTTAGTGATGAATTTGTGCTAGTATATGTTTATTTTTGATGGATTTTGGAGGGTTTTTGAAGAAAAATGAAATGGGAAAAATGTGGGGAGGGGGAAACTTGTGCTCGGCCAGGAAAATGAGAGGGGGAAAAGTGAGGGAGTGAGGGTGTGGAGGTGTGTGGAAGGTTCACTCATTATTTCTTTCTTTATGTCTTTTCAAGTTTAATTCATTTTCTTTTCATTTTTCCATTAATCCTAAATTCTAGAACCCACTTGAAGAATCAAGTGAGAGGGGAGGCTGCCAAGGCCGGCCAAAATGGTGTGAGGGAGTAAAAGAGAGTGTGGGTTTTGTTTGGGAAAAGATAAAAGTTGTACCCCACTTCTATTTGCACTAATTTCACCAAAAAAAGCCATTTTCTTCGATATTTTCTAACACCGGTTAACAACTCCATTTCAATTCAAAAACCACATGTTAAAATTTTGTTTAATATGTTATGATGCACAAAATTTATTTCAACTCATTCCAGTTTGTAATTTTCCCTAATTAAATGTAATAGTGACGGCTTAAAATAATATTAAAATAATTAATTTCGGAAAAAATTTCAGAAATTTTGAAATTTCACCATTGGCTCAATAAACACCAAATACTAGCAATTACATAGCTAGAATATGTATATTTAATTTTAAAATAAAAATATTTGTATTTTGAGTTTTTACAGAAAACCCTCTTATTTTACCGATTTTCCGAAATTTCACCAAAACGATTTTCAAAACGTTACATTGATCTCGTTGATGGAACCTGATAGCTTTTTATAAAAATATAGTGGCGAAAACCTTTGCTAAAGAGATCACTCCTGGTGAAGGGATCTCGCCTCTTTCCTCGTGGAATGAGGTGCAGGATATTCTAACTGAATACCGCGATGCAAAGCAACTTGTAATCGACTATAGTGAAGTTATTACCCTGACATAAAACTTCCGCCCAAGGGGTTACTCCCGGTGAAGGGATCTCGGCCCTTGCCTCGTCGAATGAGGTGCAGGATATTCCAACTGAATACCGCTATGCAAAACAAAAGGAAATATCTTTGTAATAACACCTTTTAAAATTTGTTCCAACAATATCAAATATAGCTTTGTTTTATTCTTGCATTGATAAGAATCAATGCAGTCCCATCAATCAATCACACCAAAAAAGAACGAAAAATAAAATGTACGTATATGCCATCCGCATTCGCCACTGGGTCCCGTCATCACTCGTTAGGTTACTTAACTAACGACAGAGCGGGGACTGGACTAGCGCGGATGTAAAACATATACAATATCTAATAGTATATATACCAATATACAATAATCGCTCTAGGCATGATAAAATGCAACATTATAGAAAAAATAATAAGCATCACAGAACAATACAGATAATCTGGGATCCCCGGGTTTCACAGAGCCGCTACTGAAACCCGACGTTCCCCTGGTCGTGTGGATAGCCTGTGCAATGAAACCTAGACCCCTACGGGTGCGGCAAGTTACCCGCCAAAACCTGAAGCGAGGCAGCCCCCTACAGCAAAATGAATGGACCACCCGGCACTTCACGGAATCCGGTAACTTGAGCACCCCTTCTTGGGTCAACCTGTACCCCCTACGAGTGCGGTGAATAGTCTGCCAATTTTAGAGTGAGGCCCCTCTGCCTCTCAAAACTATGAGATACGGACCCGTTGCCCTCCAGAACCCGGCTATCCGTGCACTCCGTCGCGGGGTAAACCTAGTACATAAATAAAAATATGTACAACGGGTACATCGACCTCAGCCCGGTCGTTCCCCAAAAGAATATTATACAAACAGGCAGTGACGGCAGTCCACATGTTGGACGCTCGCCCCGCAATATCAAATGTACAAATAAATTCAAAAAGCACTACCATTGCACACTGCTATCCACCACGACAAATTCGCAACATCACAGCACAACACAGAACATCAACGCGAATATCACGTTCGCAAATCCGTCTAAAAGAGCTATAGCAATTAGACGCAATTTACCGCTCGAATGACATTCCCGGTCGGAGATATAATGTAATTACTGCATACTAACAAGTTTAAAATTTCGATCGACAAAACTTCCCAAAGTGGGCCCCACGTATATCTGGTGTACAGTAATAAAATCTGGGCCCAAAAGAACAGTACTTGAAACCATAATTTCCCAAGTAGAAACTACAGAAGAAAAATTGTCAACTAAATCACCAA
Organism: Agapanthus africanus; assembly: GCA_030015575.1. Lineage (NCBI taxonomy): Eukaryota > Viridiplantae > Streptophyta > Magnoliopsida > Asparagales > Amaryllidaceae > Agapanthus > Agapanthus africanus. The sequence continues at coordinate 885,453,638 of JASDDO010000019.1, read as the reverse complement.
GAGGGCCGCGGTTCCGCGGTCAAAGCTAGGCTTTGACGGCGTTTCCGCGGCCGTACGGTCGATTCACTTGATCGTTTTTCTCCAGTTTTCTTTGAAAAGCTTGCTTAATTTTCTGGTATACTCAAAATGATTTTTAGACCAATTTTAAAATCGACAGAAACTTTAGACTTGGAAATTGCGATTTTGAAAATTTTGTTCGATCGATATTTTAAATGCGTTAGCACAAGTTAGTAAAGCTTAATGGTGAGGCTCTGATACCACTGTAAGTACACGGTAGCGCCCCGGCCGTCTAACAGACGCCAAATGCGGAACAAAAACTTTTTAACTGGCGCTATCGTATACTATAACCCGGATCTGCCATTAAAGCTAAACTAACAAACTACAAAGTGGGTAGAAATGTTATACCGAACGATCCGAGTCCTTCGGTCTTCAACCATTATTCCACGCTTTGTTGCGGCTGCTCCGATCTCCTGAATCTCCAGTCTTCTCATCCAGGTGGCACCACGTCGACGGATCTTTAAATGGGCTCCCGTCTCTGAACCGAGGCAACTCGATTATCAAGTTTGCTAAAAGAGATGACCAAGATTGATGTAAAAAATGAGTAGAACACTTTGTCTCGCTTCGTCCAAAACCATGGACGAACGGTTAATGAAATTGCCTTTTGGATCGGGTGAAAATGAGAAATCTAGTTATCTAATTTCCATGAAACCAAAACTATATCAATCTTTTTTCAAGCAACCATCATCCTCACTCACAAGAATGGGCCGGCCACTTATATGAGGGGGGAGGTGAGTGTAGGAGCAAGGGAGAGGTCACCATAACAATAAATGAACTAATGAGTCATAATAAACACCTTGCAAAATATTAATGCAAATGATGAATCATTAACCTAGTCACTATAAATATTAAATGAACATTAAATGCACTAATGAGTCACTTAACACCTCATCATCCTAGTCACCAATTCTAGAATCTTCTACACTCATCACCCACTCTCAAGAAAAGATAAATCCGCATTTAACCGAATGTTTAATACGGGTGATAGAAATTGGAAACTGACAACTTCCAAAAGCGACCCTGAAACAAATTTCAGGATAACCCCGTAACAGTATAAACATACATGCATTTGTATTACGACCGAATACAAATGCAACTGAGACAAAGATATTATATCCACACAGTAAAATACTCGGATCCGGCATAAACCAAAGCCCACCAGTATTATCTGCCCGAAATATGACACGTGTGTAAACGCACGTGCATTTTCCGAACCCTGGTATAAAACCATACGGCAACTACAACGTTTCGCCGGAACTTGGGAAACTGTCTGTGGGGGACTCTAATGACTCATCAACACACTGGCACTGGGTATAACCACTAGTACGTCAAAGGTACGAGCTGTACGTAACGGTTGCCTATGTATTGATTGGAAGGGAAGCTGACGAGCGAACTCATCCAGAAACCCTAGTGAGCCTAACAGTAATAATATACATATAGTCCGGTCCGTTCGGCTATGAGTATCGCATATCGGCCTAGGGGGCTGGTAACGTCAGACCCCTAATAGCGGTATAAGTCGTGTCAGAGAGTAGCCCAGAACACTCTGAGATACTACTGGAGTACCTACCAGTAAATCTCCTGCCTCGGCCGAGGGCTTTGTGTAATGGCTCTCCTAGACACAGCGCGATCTCACCCCAAATACCGGGAGAGACAAATCCCCTGTCGATCCGCTCACTTGCCTCCATGTGGCTCGGGACTGTACCCAAAAAAAGACCTGTTTGCACGACTCCTTTGAGCCCTGGTAGGGTAGAAATCAAAGCACAGTGGGAACTCACACGAGACAAATGACGACCTCAGGTCGATGAACTAACCTGTACACATGTCACCAGGGAACTGCTATCGATGCTAGGTATAATACTAACTAGAAGGTTCCCGGCGAGTCCTGTCCGGTGTACTCATAACCCAATGAGCACATGTATACATCTTAGGTCAACCAACTAACACCAATGGCTTGTGAGACCGGCCACCGCCCCTCATCGGGGTTTCGACTGTATACACTAGTCTACTCTAGAGTATTGATGCCATGTCTCGAAACTCCCACGACTAGGGACACTTTAAGGATGTGCTTATAGACCCCAGCTCCCACGTATATGATCGCCATCATACTGCTGGCAGTCAAGCAAGAATCCTATAGGCTCTATCATCATGCAATAGTGAACTAAAGCATGTATACGATGATAAAGACAAACCAGACATCTCGAGTAAGACTGTCATTTCGGTATAGGTCATTCCTCAATCATTGCAATCACGTGCCTGCGATCCAATAATTGACTTTGAGGGCACTATATCCAACAAAAGGTTGAGGGAAGGAAGAACGTGAGGAAGAAGAAGAGGGAGTTGAGAAAGAAGATGGCGACGAGGAGAAGGTGATGGCCTCGGCCACGAGTGAGGGCGGTGGCGGCGACCTCGGGAAGATGAAGATGAAGATGAGGGCGTGGAGACGAGGGAGAAGGTAGTGACGGCGACGGCGACGGCGAGGTGAGGTGCATGGGTTAGGGTTCTTGCGGAGGTGGGTTACGGGAGAGGTGAGGAAGAGAGAGAGAGAGAGTTGTGTAAAATTTTTATTAGGATTAATTAAAATATATATTTGGGAAGAGAGAGATAGGCAGTGGAGAGAGAGAAAGATAGGATGAGAGAGAATGCGAGAGGAGAGAGAGGGGGGAGGAGAGATAAATTTGTATGGTAGCGGGGAGAGAGAAAGAGAGAAGAGAGAGGGTTTTAAGTTATCTGGGGGGTTTAAATAAAAAGTAAATAAATAATAAATATAATATACTATTGAGAGAGAGAGAGAGAGCTCTATCAGAATCTCATAAGGATTTGAAAATATTTTAAATATATTTTCGTTATATTTATTTTTCCTATTACAAACGTATTAATATTAGAAGAAATAAAGAATATAATAACAGTCCGTTTTGAGATTTGGAAAAATATGAACTTACTCCAAAACATATCCGGGTCGGGTCTAAAAATTCAGTTTTAAAATATGAAAAATCTGTGCGACTTCAAAAATTCAAAATGAATGCTCAGGTAACGAAAAAGCATACCCCCAAGAACGGATACACGTACGTGCGCGTAGCCATCCAAACACGTCCGTTTCACTGAACGGGACGAGAACAAGATGAGCGGATGCTACTACAGGGTCAGGAATATCAAGCAGGCTATGTTAACTATTTTTAAAAAATATTTTCTTTGACTTTATTTGTTTTATTAAAAAAATGTAAAAGCCAGATATAAATGCAAGCATGCAAGATATGCAACAAGAAAATGCACGGATCCACAAACTAGCAGGGATATCTCAAAGACAAGAATCAAGACGGTTTTCCGCAAGCGGGTCGGGTCACGGATACAATGCAGATGTCAAAAAAATACTATTTGCACCCAAAACACAGAAAAATAAGAAACAACCATAATAAAGAAATACTCAGAAAAGAACTGGTATAAATAAACTAGGGTGTTACAGACTAAAATTATCTCAGAAGATATAAGATGAGTATCATTTGAGATATCATCAATGGGAGACTGCTAGTCATTTTTGAGACTAAGGTCAGTTCGGAAAACCATGGGCAATATGAGCTCGGTTGATTTAAAATCACAGGGGTTTAACCTCAGGAAACTTTAGCCAATTTGGGTTGGGATTGAGTTTCCATAATTACCCAACAGTGCTAAGCACTGGGACATACAGTGCTCATGTGCGTTTCACATAGGCACTAGATTAGTGCTAAGCATTAGATTCTTGTGATGCTCACGTGTGAAACACGTGAGGCACCACAAATATGGGCGCTGCCCATTAGGTTTCATTTCCACTTTTTATTATATAAGTGCTAAGCACTTGATTCTTGTGGCGCTCACGTGTGAAACACGTGAGGCACCATAAATATGAGTGCTGTCCATAAGGTTTTATTTCTCCCTTTTTTATATAAGTGCTTAGCACTTGATTCTTGTGGCGCTGACGTGTGAAACACGTGAGGCACAACAAATATGGGTGCTGCCCATAAGGTTTTATTTCCCCCATTTTTTATATAAGTGCTAAGCACTTGATTCTTGTGGCGCTCACGTGTGAAACACATGAGGCACCACAAATATAGGCGCTGCCTATATGGCTAGAGTTCTCGTGCAAAGCACGTAGGTGTCTCTTTTTTTTATACTGGGGTGCTTTAACACTCACGTGGGAAACACGTGATGCAGTTTTAGTTGTTCTCTTTTTTCGTTTGAAGCACTCACGTGGGAAACACGTGAGGCTTCAAAATAGTGCTAAGCACTAACGATTCTGGTTTTGAAGATTTTGGATCATCATCACTGTTTTTTTATGGAAGAACTAAGTTCTTTTTATATATAGGGTTAAACCCTAATTTTTGGAGGAATTAAATTCCTATATATTCTCATTCTTCTTTTTTTATAACTTAATTTTTTTTTCCCTAAGTGTTGAATCCGCAGAGCAAAATCTTCCCGATGAGAATTAAATTCTTAAATTATAGGAAGATTTTCTTCTGCAAATCTCAACTGATGAAAGAACCGAGTTTTTAAATGAAGGGTTAAACCCTTAGATAAGTAAAGGAGAGACAATGCGATCTCTGTTTTTTTACCTCTAGTTTCAATGAAGAAAGTCTTCTTCTTTGAAAATTAAATTCTCTTGTTCTCTCAAGATCTCGCTGTACTCTCCTCTTTTTTTTTGCAGAAGCTTCTGTCAAGTTCTCCTTTTTTCTCCCTCTTCTCTCTATTTTCCTTCTATTTATAAGATAAGAGAAAATATCAACTTGCTATCAAAATCTCTGATTGAGAGATCATGATCAATCCAAATGATCTCTCGGATCACTTGGTGAATTTTATTCACTATTGGATTTTTAATCCAAACGCTCTCTATTTAACAGAGAAGTTTTCTTATTTATTTAACAAGATTAGAAAATATTTTTTCCTAAGACAGAATTTTTATTCCATCGGATGATCAGTGGGTGATTTAAAACTCACCGTTGGATCTTTGATCCGAAGGTCCTCTGTTTAACGGAGAAGATCTTTCTCGTTTGAGAAAGATCAAGGAAAATATTTTCCAAATAGAATTTAATTCTATCTTACCAAAGAGTGCAGCAGAAGAACTCACGCGTTTATTACGTGACCCCTAGCATGGGTTTCAGTATATTTTATTTTCAGCGCATATCAACTCTTACGCGTTTAACACGTGAGGCCTGTTTGGCTTGCTAATTATTTGATTGCAGTGCATATATGCTTTTGCATATAGGTGCTCACGTGTTTAACACGTGAGACTCTTTTAGCCCATTTGTTGTTGTTTTTTATTAAACCGCAGCGCCAATATGCTTTTGCATATAGGTGCTCACATGTTTAACACGTAAGTCTTTAATAGTGGGGAATTTCCCCTCCTTTTCCTTTTTTTTTATGAGGGAACACATGGGTGGTCCGATCTAAAAGGAAGAAGTGCCGAGCAATTTTCGACAATGAAAGCAAATTATGGCGGAAGTGTTGGCCTTAGAGGGGTCCCCTCCTATTTATACACCCCGAAGAAAGCATCCGACGGCCCAGATCGACTCCCGCTAAAACAAAATGTCGCACTTGCCAGCCGTCAGAGCTCCACGGGGCGATCGGCCATTGGGGACATCCCTTCGGTTGCAGGTGACAGCGACAGCCTGTCGCGTCCGCTAACCGATGCCCTACACGTGGCCCGTATCCCAACTGGCGATTGACTGAAACGGCGCCCCCTCTTAAAAGCACGATCATTTCATTTGATCCGCTGACGCCATCGGGGATACGCGTGAAGGTTCAGATGCGTGAAGAGATGACACGTAGGCCCAAAAGATCAAAACAACGCTACCGCTAAACGCCGTGCAGTTCCCAGGCGATCCGCGTTACAATTCCATGGCGCCAAATTGACCAGAAGAAAGACCGAGCAGACCACTTTCGATCCGACCCTTGGATAGGTTGGAACGAGAGTGGGGGGTTAATGATAATGCTCACAAGTGGTGTTTCCTCGGATTACGACATGTGGCGGATGACGTGTCTCGAAGGCTACAGAAGTGGAATAAACGAGTTGCATTGCGAGGATTTCTCGGGACTTCGTCTCGGGGCAGATGTCTGACCTTCCAGGAGACCTCCCTGAATACGTTCCGCCTTCGCCGGGAAAACTACCAACAGCTCGTCTCCGAGACCCTGACGTACCGAGCTTTCTCGGCCTCCCAGCTCATCTCCGAGCCCCCGACGTGCCGAGCTTCCTCGCCTTCCCCGATCAACCAGGAGCGCGGATCCCATGCGTCCTGTAACGGTTCCGTGTATATCGCCAGGGCGAGATATCCGCCTCCCTACGTGTTGGAGATAGTGCCCTCAGAGTCAATTATTAGGTCACAGGTACGTGATTGTAATGATTGAGGGAGGACCTATCCCGGTAGGACAGTCTTACTCGAGATGATAGTATGCTATCTGGCTTACCTTTATCATCGTGTACTGCTTTAGGTGACCTGACACATCGCTATTACACGTTGATAGAGCCCCTAGGATTCTTGCTTGACCACCAGCAGTATGAGGGCGATCATATAAGTGGGAGCTGGGATCTATAAGCTTATCCTTAAAAGGTCCCTAGTCGTGGGAGTTTCGAGACTGGGCATCGATACTCCATTAGTAGACTAGTGTATACAGTCGAGACCCCGACGAGGGGCGGTGGCCGGTCTCACAAGCCACTGGTGTCAGTTGGATCACCTAAGATGTATACAGGTGCTCATTGGGTTATGAGTACACCGGACAGGACTCGCCGGGAACATGCTAGTTGGTCATATACCAGACGTCAGATGGCAGTTCCCTGGTGACATGTGTGCAGGTTAGTTCATCGACCTGGGGATCGTCATTTGTCTCGTGTGAGTTCCCACTGTACTTTGATTACTACCCTACCACGGCTCAAAGGAGTCGTGCAAACAGGTTTTAGTTGGGTACAGTCCCGAGCCACATGGAGGCAGTGAGCGTATCTTCAGGGGCTCGTCTCTCCCGGTATTGGGGGTGAGGTCGTGCTGTGTCTAGGAGAGCCATTACACAAAGTCCTTGGCCAAGGCAAGAAGATTTACTGGTAGGTATTCCAGTAGTATCTCAGGGTGTTCTGGGCTACACTCCGACACGACTTGTACCGCTTTTGGGGGTCTGACTTTTACCAACCCCCTAGGCCCGCCATGCGATACTCATAGACGAACGGACCGGACTGCACGGATATTGTCACTGACAGGCTCAGTAGGGTGTCAGGCTGAGTTCGCTCACAGACGTCCCTTTTAGTCAGTACCTGGTAGCCCGTTACGTATTGGCTTATACCTCTGACGTGCTAGTGGTTAAATCCACAACCGAGGTGTTGACGAGTCTTTAGAGTCCCCCACATTCAGTTACTCAGCTTTCGGGCGAAAGGTTGTAGAGGCCGTATGGAGATATGGCAAGGTCCGATCAGATACGTGCGGTATTGCACGGATCAGGATCGGACAGTTTGTACTATAGGCCGTATGGTTATATGGCAGGGTTCGATCAGATACGTGCGGTATTGCACGGATCAGGATCGAACAGATATTACTAGCCGGTTTTGGTATAAGCCGGATCCTAGTATAGTACAGTGGAGATTTTGTCTCATTGCATTTGTATTTCGGTCGGAATACAAATGCGGGTGTGTATGCACAGTATCGGGGTTTTCCTGTAATTTATTACGGGACCAGTTTTTGGAGTTGCCAGTTTGCTTTCCGTTTCGGCCAATTTCCATTGTTCCGTTCATTGGCCGAAGATTGGTGGAGGAGGGCTTATTTGCATTGTTGCAAATAAGCATTTGTGGAGGAGGTCTTTGCATATTATCATGTCATGATACTTGTCCCATCATTTGACTTCATAAACTCATGATTGCTTGACTTTCTTTATCATCATGGTTTTGATGATGGTTGTTGATGATGAGAGATGGTTGTTAGTTGAGTGTTGGTTTTGCTTTGTTATCATTTGGTTCATATGATAACCATTCCTCTCTCTCTCTTGTTTGATATGAGAATGGCTCCCATTATTTTTGAGACTCTCTCTCATTCTCACACTCCCTCTCCTCTAGTGATGGCCGGCCACCATGAGGGTGGGTTGCCCATTTTTGTAGTGGGGATTTTTGCTCTCTTGATGCTAGAAAAATCCCCGAGTTCCTCCACAAAAGTTCATACCTCATTTCCTCCACCAAAATGGCACCTCCATAAACCCCAAATGAGACACTAGTTCTACTATTTTCTACAGCGAATCTTGGGCACATCGAGTAGCCGGCTTCGTGCCCGAGTTGCCTCGGCATTGAGGTGGGAGCCCGTAAAAGAAGTAGGCGATGTGGTGCACTTCCGGCGACGAGGAGGAGACGGGACATTCCGCAGGTGATCGGGACGATGACGAGAAGACCGGAGGACTTGGATCGTCGGTATATCTCTCTAACCCATCTTCTAGTTAGCTTAGACTTGTTAATGGTTACGATCCGGGTGTTTAGTGCGCGGGGGTGCCGGTTTGCTAAGTCCGCAAAATTAAAGTTTATCATCGCTTCCGCATTTGGCCGTCGGATTGACGGCCGGGGCGCCGCCGTGCACTTACAGACGATCCGCGTTCCATGCTAGCGCATCTCTTCATTAATGGGTGCATCCCGCCATTCAAGACGAGCATAACGCTGGGGTGTAACTAACGGTGGTGATCTCGCGCTTGCTCGCTCCACGCGATCCCTATATAAACCTCTCTCTCAGACGATTCAGGTAATTGGAATTATCTCAATACGCCACTATTCTGCTTCTATTCCTCAGCTCTAACTTGATCGTCGGAGGGTCTTACGGTGGTCACCCATCCCGTGACTTCTTTGCAGGTTGCTCCGCGTCCAACACCAATCCATTGAGATCCACACTCAACAACTCCAAAACCAAATCACAGCCGTCCAAGACAGGTATTGCAGGATCGACGGAGGACAGTATCTGAAGGAGATCTGAAGCTCCATCATGTGGAGACGATTCGTAAAGAAGAGTTGATCAAGAACATGAGGGAACATTGATCGGATAAAGAAGAAACTCAAGAGAGTCTTACAGCATACAGAAAAAGCGATGCATCTGGACAGAGGGGCTATGGTACTCCGAGAGCGTGGCAATCAGCATCAGATATGAGAGAGTGATTTCAGCATTTATATATTTTGGCAATTTTTAGAATTGTCAAAGTTTTGTTTATACACTAGAGATTAAAAGAGTGGTACACTCATTAAATACTTTTTAATGAAGTTTAGGGGAGGCTAATTATCCCACAGTTTTGTCTCAAAAAAATAGCTTTACATTCATGTGACCATTTTTATCCATCTTAAGATAAAAATGGTTTGAACGGCTAGGATCAAAACACCTATCATAAAGAATTGCTAGGATTAAAACAAAATTAGTTTGATAGAAGAAGAAAAATACAATAGAAAAAAGTACATATTATCCTCTTATGGATACCGTGGTCGCGTGACCTGACCTCATCGGGCTGGTAAAGCTCCAACTCAACCCAAGACAGCATCCATCTTGTTAGGACGTGTTTGGTTCAAAACTAAAAAGAACATGAATCAGGATATGTCATAAATCCAATTTTTTGTCCCCCTAAAATTCTAATTTTTTTGTTCGGATGCAATAAAGATGAATTTGTAGATATATATGTACACAAAATTTTTGTTTGATTTGTATGATAGAAATATGGATTTGCAATATGGAGAGAGGGAGAGAGAAAGGGAGAGTTTTTTTATTTAGTATGACATGGCCTCAAATCACCACAAATTCACTCTAAAAGGCTCCAACTTTGAAATCCTTATTTAAAAAGCCGAAGACTCCAAATCCTTACAAACAGACGAAGGATTTCAAATTTTTGTGCGTGTGCTTGTTACATTGTTTTGTCCCGTGATTCTTCACAAATATCTCTCTCTCTATTATTATTATAATGCAAAACGGAGAAGCATCATGTGGCACTCTCATTTTTATTTTAAATTAATCTTTTATTTTTCAATAGTCTATATCATCTATTTTTTTACACGTGTGACGCACGTTGAAACGTATTGGCATTAATCGGCAAAATTTTAAAAATATTTTTAATAAGTTTTAGTTAAGATAATAGATATTTTGAAAACTTTTAGTTAATCCACGTCCATCCTTGAAATAATAAATGAGTAAACAATATTTTAAAATTTCTTATACTTTTGAAAAAAAAAAATCCGCATTAAATGAAAATATTCACACCATGCATGCTTTTATTTTGATAAAAACGTGCATCGCACGTGCGAAATCCTAAAATATTTTTACTATTATAACTAGAAGTTCTTAGATGATATCATTAATCGGCAAAATAAAAAATAGAAAAAATGACAAAATTTCAAAGCTAAAATTGAGAATTGAAGATGTCTAACTCATGCATCACAAAAGGCAAAAATAAGAAATTGAAAAGTCAACAACCACTCCTCTCTCTCTCTCATTCATTATACATTCTCTCCTATGCTCAAAACCCAAAACATTTATATGCCTTACAAAATTATACAAAATGTCTTACTCTATATATTTGTTATTTTGTATAACTCATAAATTTCTTAATTCTAATATTAACACTAAACGCATTCATTTAATTTAAATTTAGAAAAACTATGGATATCTTTAGAAATTTTCATGTAATGTCGAGAATAAAAAAATTTACACACGCCTTGGGTATATATGTTGTTCAAAATGTACACATGTACACCGCTCGTGCAAAAATACTATTCCGGATAAATTTATGCAACCAAACAAGCCCTTATTCATCTTCTGCAACTTAGTTATAAGACTGCGCAGTTATTTGATGAATTAATAATGCAATAATATCTGCATGCATCTATCTACCTATCACATATAAATAAATAAATGGGCGTAAAAATAGGGAATTTGCACAAGACAATCACTGTGCCCTATTCCCTACGTTGCCCACTGGCTCTCTGTCGTTTTCGCATTCACCCCCCTCATTTTTTCGAGTGGTCCCCAAGGACCCAACTCTAAAAACAATTTCCCTTTTATTTTTCGATTGTTATTATTGTTATTATTAATAAATTTTTAAGGGAGCTCGTGGTGGTCCAATGTTTCTTTACCCTAACCCGCTGCCGCTGGCTATATATAATTAGCCCTCCTTTTCTGTCGTTTAGGCATACCCTGCTGGGCGACAAAGCCCATATAAAAAATGAGTACAGATCATTATTTGTGCTAAATTCAAAAATTAGTACAACTATCTCAACGACAATGCTATTTCCATGTTGGGCATCCTGTTGCCATAGCCATTTTGGCTGCGGCCACAGCCTATGAGGTAAATATATTAGTTCCTATTTTATCCCTATTCTCTAAGCTCACTGCACAAAACCCCCTCTGCTGCCCCCTGCCTTCTATCGCCGCTGCCCTCTCCTCCGCAACCCCTCCACCACCGCTGCCCCACCATTAAGGAGGTGTAAGATCTTGTGGTCGATGGGGAGGCCTTGGACGCTGCCAGCGAAGGCACCATGTGGCAGAGCGGAGACGTCACATAACAAGGAGATGACGTGGCCGTTGAGGATGGTGAGGTGAAGGGAAGCGAACGAGGGAAGGTCGGTGATGCTAGGGTTAGGGTTCGGGGGTCTCGCAGGGGCAATTTGGGAATTCTTGAGGAAGGAGACATCGGTGAAGCGGAAGGGCTCGTGCGTGGAGGTCGGCCATGGCTTCAAGAGGAGGGATTCCGTCGAGAGGTCGCGGAGGGGCTGCGACTGAGACTGGGAGAGAGATTTTTCGAACATTTCGGCGATTTAGAGGACGAAGGGGTCGAAGAAAGAGGAGGAGGAGGAGCAACGAAAGTTGAGCTTCTTAGAATTAGGGTTTGGTTTTGGATTGAGTGAAGGAAGGTTGAAGAAAGAGGAGGAGACGAAGCAAGACATGGAGAAGATGATCGGAGTTGGTCTAATTTGGGGCATCACCAACTCCTTCATGTATCGCAGCGCCAAAATCTGGGACCAGAAGCCCGAATCGAGCCCTCCAAATCGCTTCAATGGCTTCATCGACCGGATCCTCAAACGGGTCGATCTCATCTCTATCTACCACTACTCAATCACCTTCCTCGTCAACCTCTCCGCCTCCGTCGCCTTATTCTGCATTCTCGACGGCGTCCCGATCTCGCTCACGGACCCCATCACCAACGCTACGATGTTCGCGGTGACGGCGGTGTCGGTGCTGGCGCTGAGGGAGGAGATACGAATGGGTATGTGATTGATCTCTGGATCTCCTTCAGATGTTACCTTCCGTTGATCTGCAGCGAGCGGTGATGGATGGCTGAGATTGAGTTGGAGAGTTGCCTCCTGAAGCGTGTGGATCTCAATGGGTTTTGTGTGGTTGGGGCCGAGCTGCCTGCAAGGATGTCCCGGGGTGGTTGTGCCACCGAGGACCCTTCGACGATCAAGTTAGACGGGGTATTTTGGCAGAAGAACGGCATATTGGGATGAAACTGGCTTACCTGAGTCGTCTGTGAGAGGGCTTTATATAGTGGCAGCCATGGGCAGGCGGGCGCGAGATTCACATCGGCCATTTCGCCCCTGGCGTTATGCCCGCGTGATAGGAAGGATTCCCCATTAATGACGAGATATGCTTGTTAATGGGGGATCATGATGGCGTGGAATGCGGGATCATGGGCGGCGGATATCTCGCGTCTGGCGAGATTCGCGGAGCCGTGGCAGAGGCGCCTGTGATCGGTGTTGTGGGTCGGTCGGTGAGACTGAGGAAGATAAGCTTGGCGGGAGGCTCGGGAACGAGCGGGAGGCCGAGGCATCTTGGATATGCGATAGCTCGGAGGCGAGCTGGAGGGCTGAGGGAACTCAGCGTGCAGGAGGGCTCCGAGACGAGCCGATGGTCGTTTGTAAGGTGATCGCAGGGGTGGTCTGGAAACCTACCGAAGGTTGGGAACATCCTCGGGTCGAAGGCCCAGGGTATACTTCCAACGTACCGATCTTGATCCTTTCTCGTAAGCCCTGGGACATGTCATCAGCCACGTGTCATGATCTGGGGAAACACTGGTATTTAGCCTCATCATTAGCCCCCCACTCTCGTCCCGACCCATTCATGAGTCAGGTCGAGAGTGGTATGTCCGGTCATCCGGGGTAAACTCATATTTGAAGATATCGTCGGTGCGTATTCCCGGACAACTAGTTGTATTTTCTTGATGACGCCAGCGGATCAGGGGAGAGATCTCGCATTAAAAAGGAAGCGCCGGTTTATGCGTGCATTCGTCGAAGTGCCAGCCCACGTGTCTGGCGCTGGTTGGCTGACGAGACGGGCCGTGGGTGTTCCCGTGCCCGATGGGATGCAACCAATGCGCATGCGACAGGTGGAGTGCAGATGGCCGTCGAATGCTTCAGTGTTATTTTGGTGGGAGACGATCGACGCCGTAAGATGTGTACGCCGGCTGCTATAAATAGAGGTTGGATTCTCTTCAAGGCCCATACCTCATCATAATTTCCTCTTCCCTTTGGTGTCAGCCCGGCGTTTTTTTTCTTTAGGTCAGGATCCCTGCGTTTTCTCTTCCAAGGTCTTCACCCTTTTGATCAGGTTAGATGTTTTCAACCGAGAAGTCTGTAAAAATAGTCCGGGAAGAGTCTAGGGAGTTCTCTGTAGCTTTCTCTTCTTCTTCTTCCTCTTCTGCTTCTTCCTCTTCCTCGTCTGAGTCGGAATCCCCTCCAGGAATTAGGGTTAGTCACGCTTCCCGGGGTCGCGCGACGAGACGGTCCCCAAAGCGCAGGTTACAGGTGCACTTGGCGCGCCATCCATGCTGAGGCATGCGGATAAGCTCACCACCATCCGGACTAGTTTCCACATTCCTCCCGGTTACTCACTTCGTCTGGCCGAGAAGGGGGAGAGGGAAGACCAAGCACGGGGCAAGGAGATTGCCTAGTACCTGGAAGCCTTTTAGGCCGGGATGCGCCTGCTCTTCTCCCCCGAGGTGAGTGCGGCGTTGAACTGTTTCGAGTTAGCCTTGGTCCAGTTAGTGCCGAACTCTTGGAGGATTCTCTTCGGGTTCCTGGTCCAGTTGAAATTACGTCAGACCCCTTTCAGCCGGAGCCTTCACATCTATTCTCTCTGCTACAAAAACCGCACCGGCACTCGCAGGGATGAGCCGAGCTGGGTATACATCTCTTTTAGAAAACACCGGGGAGGTGCTACCGGGTCGGGGATCGTCGTAGTACCTTCTTCCGTTCACGAATGGAAGAAGAAGTTTTTGTTTGTTGGGCCGCCCGAGGGTGAGGATTGGCATGTGCCTATTCAATGGCACAGGGCTAACTGCCCACGGGTGAGGCGGTTGAATGATCCCGACGCGGTGGCGGTGTCAGAGTGGGAGCCCCTCCCCCGGGCTGATGTGTTGCTGTCTGAGCAGGCCCTCAGTTGGGCGGGCTCAGCCCCACCCAGTTCGCGTGTAAGTTAGGAGTTTTCAGGCGACCTGTTTAGACTTGTGTATTCCTCCGCTTTTCGGGCATTGCTAACTCCTTTTTTTTCGTCTTATGCAGAACCCATGTACCTAGGCAAATTTTGGTCAAGCCCGGTCGAACAGAAGAAGGGGAAGAAGACCGGAGATGCCGGCCCTTCTCGCCCGTCGTCGGCTCCGGCTCCACCGGCGGCCGCCCCAGCCAGGCGACCGAGCGCGCCCTGGTCCCCGGAGTCTAGCCAAGCACCGAGCCGAAAACGTGCTCGGGAGCAAGAGCCCCGGGCTCTGGAGGTGGGAGGCGAGACTGGTTCCCCTGCGTCTCTCCTCAAGAGGTTCTATAAGACGGCGCCCCATTCCCCGGCTTCCCCGATCATCGTGGATGAAGGGGAGCTTCGTTTCGAGGTGCCTTCGGGGCTTTCCGTCGCCGACAGCCTGCTCTCGGAGATGGAAAGGTCGGCCCGGGGAAGAATCCCTCGGGGGACCCTCCGGGCCCAAATGGTGGCTATAACCCAAGAGGCAGTGCAGGTTAGTGTTCGCACCCCCACACGGGTCTTCATTCAGTATTTTTGTTCGTGAGATTGGGTGCCCCCATTTTCTTCTTTTTTTTAAACCCTTTTTTGTCTTCTTCAGGTCCTCCAGCACGTCGCCCTCGTCGTCAACATGGAGAACGAGGAAATTGCCTCGACGATGTAGGCCGCGGGCGAGTTCTCCTCGCGGGAGGAGAGCTCAAGGCTGGAGCTGCAAGCGGTGATGGAGAGGGTCGCCGCCCTCGAAGACCGGGTGGCAGCCGGGGATCGGGAGATTACCAAGTGCCGAGAGGCCGCCCGAGCCGCCGAGGCTAAGTTGGAAGATTCCAGGGTGCTTGTCGCCACCGTGAAGAAGACGGAGAACACCCTCCGGAGAGAGAATGAGGCGGCGAAGGAAGGAATGAGGCGTAGGGAGAGCTACAAGAAGTCCGATCAGTACTACACCGATCTCGCTGGAGCCGCTACCGTCATTTGGCACGATGCTCTCGACGCCGTCAAGGCCCTGATGCCGGAGTTCCCTGATGGCGATCTCCGGGGTGAGTACCCCCTCGGGGATGAGGCGTAGGGGGATGCCCCTGGAAGTGCTGCGAGGTACGAGGCCCCTAGTGGGAGCGTTGGGGAGAGGTCGATAGCCCCGGCCACTGCCGCCGAGGCTCCTGCGGTTAGCGCCGACCCTCAAGATGTCACCCCGGTTGTCGCGGTGGAGGCGCAGCTCATTGAGGTTCTCCCCAGCCCCGATGCCTGAACCTCCTCGCCTCCTTATTTTTTCTTTCTTTGCGCTGAAATTTTGTAAGCCTCCGGGCGTTTTGTAAGGCTTAGGAGCCCATAATACCTCTGTAAAGACCTCCAGCTTTATGAATAAAACCTTTTTGCAGTGTTGTCTGCGTACACATTTTCCCTTCGTTTGCGCCCGTAAAATTTTATTTCCACGGTAATTCTTTCATGATACGTTAGGTCGAAGATCAGTTTTTCATCCGGCGATCGCACGTCGAGTTGAATTCGACCATTTTCTAAGTGTGCGAAGACCGGCATAAGGTCGGTATCTCCATGGCCCCGAAGTCGATGTAGGGACCGCGTAGTGATGATGCGTAGGAGGTCATCCTCTAAGGATGGACCGAGCAGGGAAGTTGCCCGGTGGCCTCTTGATGAGGGCTTTGATTCTTGTTGTCTTGGGGTAAGAGATTACCAGCCAAGGATGGACCGAGTAGGGTAGCTGCTCAGTGGCCTCTTGATGAAGGATTATGATCCTTAGCGTGGGAGGGCATGGAGTGGCTTGCTAAGGATGGACCGAGCAGGGTAGCTGCTTGGTTGCCTCTTGATGAGGGCTTTGATCCTTGGCGTCGTGGGGTAAGAGATTACCAGCCAAGGATGGAACGAGCAGGGTAGCTGCTCGGTAGCCTCTTGATGAGGGCTTGGATCCTTGGCGTCGTGGGGTAAGAGATTACTAGACAAGGATGGACCGAGCAGAGTAGCTGCTCGGTGGCCTCTTGATGAGGGCTTTGATCCTTGGCGTCGTGGGGTAAGAGATTACAAGCAAAGGATGGACCCAGCAGGGTTGCTGCTCAGTGGCTTCTTAACGAGGGCTTTGATCCTTGGTGTCGTGGGGTAAGAGATTACCAGCCAAGGATGGACCGAGCAGGGTTGCTGCTCGGTTGCCTCTTGATGAGGGCTTTGATCCTTGGCGTCGTGGGGTAAGAGATTACCAACCAAGGATGGACCGAGCAGGATAGCTGCTCGGTGGCCTCTTGATGAGGGCTTGGATCCTTGGCGTCGTGGGGTAAGAGATTACCAGCCAAGGATGGACCGAGCAGGGTAGCTGCTCGGTGGCCTCTTGATGAGGGCTTTGATCCTTGGCGTCGTGGGGTAAGAGATTACCAGCCAAGGATGGACCGAGCAGGGTTGCTGCTCGGTTGCCTCTTGATGAGGGCTTTGATCCTTGGCGTCGTGGGGTAAGAGATTACCAGCCAAGGATGGACCGAGCAAGGGAGCTGCTCGGTGGCCTCTTGATGAGGGTTTTGATCCTTGGCGTCGTGGGGTAAGAGATTACCAGCCAAGGATGGACCAAGCAGGGTAGCTGCTCGGTGGCCTCTTGATGAGGGCTTGGATCCTTGGCGTCGTGGGGTAAGAGATTACCATCCAAGGATGGACCGAGCAGGGTTGTTGCTCGGTGGCCTCTTGATGAGGGCTTTGATCCTTGGCGTCGTGGGGTAAGAGATTACCAGCCAAGGATGGACCGAGTAGGGTAGCTGCTCGGTTTTGCGAGGTTCTGTCCGACCTTTCCTGGTGCGTGAATATCGGGAAGAGTAAGCGTCGCGGGCGACACGTGTCATGAACGCATGGGGGAGGCGAAGCGTTTAGAAGAGTCGCGTCGCTCCAACTTCGGTTCGCCGAGAAAGACGGGATATCCGCCGCGTCGCGGTACAGTATTTGAAGAAATGAGCGAATATTGGACTCTTGGGGGCGCTGTGGGGCTATAAGACAGAAGGCGTGTTGATCACTCCTTCCTCCATCCCCAAAATGTAAGAATGGACGAATTCCCTTTCTCCATCCCCGAGATCATTTCGTTCGAGGACGTATACTTGTACGACCAGCTGTGCTCCGAGGAGACGCGGCAGGCGGTGATCCGGCGGGTTGAAGATCATATTGGCCGCCTGCTCCCCCGGCAATCACCCCTTCTCCAGCTGCTGATGTACTCGATCTGGAGGGCATCGTCGGAGCTGCACAACCCCTTGTCTGAACAACTGAAGGACAATGCGGTTGGCAAGATGAGATCGTTATGTCGTCTCGGCCTGATCTCGAAGAGTCGGCGGGATCGATCGGTGGCACTCGTCCTCGAGTGTTACCAATTGAGGCATCTCGCCGATGGGTGCCCGTCCGTAGAGCTTCCTGGACCATCCGGGGCCACGAGGGTTCGCGGACAGCATCAAAGGCAGAGGTCCGAGGTGACAAGGGCTCGGCTGGCGAAAATTTGCTCGGAGTACCACGAGGAATGTTTCTTGCACCCCTTTCCCCCGCTGTTGTAATTTTTTTTTTGTTTTTTTTTGTTTTTTTTGTAAGGCTGAGGAGCTTATAATACCTTTTGAATGAATAAAATTCTCCTTTTTGCAATGCTCTATTGTTTCCTTCTTATCATTTAAATAAAAAGAACTTAGAGGAATTTACATCGCTTTGGTGAAAGAAGAAACATACATTCTTTTTAGAGGTACAACTTGAGCTTCTCAGCGTTGTAAGGCCGTGGAAACTTGCGACCATTTGCGTCTTGTAAACGATAGGCTCCGCCGGGCAGGACCTCGGAGACGAGAAAAGGACCGTCCCATTTTGGGGAAAACTTATGCAGCTTGCCTTGATCGACGAACTCATTCCTCCTTAGGACTAAATCTTCGGTTTTGAAGAAGCGGCGCTTGACTCGCGTGTTGTAGTAGCGGTTTGTTTGCTGTTGGTAAGCGGCAGTTCTGATCTGAGCTCGGTCCCGTTTCTCTAACAGCACATCCAGATTAGTCCGGAGGGCCGAGGTGTTCGCTTCGTCATCGAAGTGCTCGACCCGGTAACTGGGGAGCCTGATCTCCGCTGGGACCATTGCCTCGGTACTGTAGCAGAGGCTGAAAGGGGTTTCCCCGGTGGGGGTTTTCTTCGACGTGCGCAGGGCCCATAAGATCTGGGGTAATTTCTCGACCCAACTGCCTTGGCGTCCTTCTAGGCATGTCCAAAGACCTCGGATGACGTCCCGGTTAGCGACCTCGGCCTGCCCGTTGCATTGGGGATGCGCGACCGCAGCAAACTTCATGAGGATACGATATTCACTGCAGAATTCCTTAACCTTTTCGTTTTCAAAATTTGTCTCATGGTCGGTGATGATACACCTCGGGATGCCGAACCGGAGTATCACGTAGTTCTGCAGGAAGTTGATAGTCGCGGTGGTGTCCAGTTTCTTGATGGGGACAGCCTCAATCCACTTTATGAAGTAGTCCACTGCGACGAGGACGTACTTGTGCCCGCCCGTACCGGTAGGGAACTGGCCTATCATGTCCATTCCCCACTGGGCAAATGGCCATGGGGAGGTTAGGACGGTTAGCTCGGTAGCCGGAAGGTGAGGTATGCTTCTATGGAGTTGGCAGCTTTTGCATCTCCTGACGAGCTTTTGGGCGTCCTGATGAATCGTCGGCCAGTAGTACCCTTGGAGCAGTGCCTTCTGGATTAGGGTGCGGGCCTCTTGGTGCGCACCGCCGACCCCTTCGTGGATCTCACGGAGGACGTAGTCGGCCTCATGAGGGTCGATGCGCTGGTGCAGGGGTTGAGTGAAGGATTTCTTGTAGAGGTTCCCATTGCTCCAGATGAAATGGCGAGCTTTGGCTCGGAGACGGCGTGCTTCTCCCCGATCTTCTGGGAGCGTACCTTCCCTCAGGAATTCTACGAGGGGCCTTCTCTAATCCCGGTCTTCTTCCCGGGCTATGTACACTTGAAGTGGCGTTGCCCCGTCTTCCATGCTGGGCCGTGGCAAGATCTCGAAGAGGATGTTCCTCTTGTTGTTGGCCGTATAAGACAAAGCCGGCTTACTCAAGGCGTCGGCCTGGGCATTTAGCTATCTGGGGATCTGCTCCACCTGAACTTCGTGAAAGTCCCTTCGCAATCTCCTCATCTCGGCCAAGTACTTCACCATCAGAGGCTCTCGTGCCTCGAATCGGCCGGTCACTTGGCCAACAACTAGAGCCGAGTCACTGCGGATCCGGATCGTTTTCTGCCCCAGTCCGAAGGCTATGCGCAGTCCGGTTAGCAAGGCCTCGTATTCCACTGCGTTATTTGAGCCTTTGAACCCGAGCTTCAGAGAATACTCCATTTTGCCTCGTTCGGGCCCCGAATGATAAGGTCGGCACCACAGCCTTCCTCGGTTGAGGACCCGTCGACGTAAAGGATCCAACCAGGGACGGAGTCGGGCTTTCTATCCACTGAAGGTTGACTTCTAGGGGCCGGTGTGGATTCCGGCTCTTTGCTGGGAATGGTGCACTCGACGATAAGATCAACCAGGGCTTGTGCCTTGATAGCCTGCCTCGGGCGGTATTTTATGTCGAACTGGGAAAACTCCCACCTCCATTTCTCCAAATGACCAGAAGACTCGGGGGCGGCGAGGATAACCCCCAAGGGTCGCTCGGTAAGAATGAGGATGGTGTGCGCCTGGAAATAGTGCTGTAGTTTCCTTGAGGCCACGATGAGTGCCAAGACGATCTTCTCAATGGCTAGGTACCTCGTTTCCGCGTCCTTGAAGACGTGGCTCACATTGTATACCGGCTTCTGGACTCCCTCGACCTCTTGGACGAGCACCGAACCCGCAGCTTGGTCAGACACCGCTAGATATAGCGATAGCTCGTCCCCTTCAACCGGCCGGATGAGCAGCGGGGGAGTCGCAAGGTGCCTCTTTAATTGCTCAAAGACGGTCTGGCACTCCTCCGACCACTCGAATCTCGGTATCTTCCTTAGAGCTTTAAAGAACGAGAGGCACTTCTCCTTAGATCTTGACATGAAACGGCTTAGAGCGGCTACCCGCCCTATTAGCCGCATGATTTCGACGTTAGTTTTGGACACGACCATGTTGATGATGGCGCTGATTTTCTCCGGGTTAGCCTCAATTCCCCAATGGGTAACCATGAAGCTGATGAACTTCCTACTGGTGACCCCGAATGCGCACTTGGCAGGGTTCAGTTTCATCTTGTATTTACGGAGGACGTCGAAGGCCTCGCCCAGATCCTTGGCGTGTTCGTCTGATGAGACCAACTTGACGAGCATGTCGTCGACGTAAACTTCCATGTTCCTGCCGATCTACGGCTTGAACATGCGATTGACCAAGCGTTGGTACGTAGCTCGGCATTTTTGAGGCCGAAGGGCATCACCTTGTAGCAGTATACCCCCCGGTCCTTTGTGAATGTGGTGATATCCTCATCGGTTGGATTCATACGGATCTGGTTGTAGCCGGAGAAGGCATCCATGAAGCTAAGTAGCTCGTGGCCTGCCAAGCTGATCTATCCGAGGGAGGGGATAGTTGTCTTTCGGGCAGGCCTTGTTGAGGTCTGTGAAGTCGACGCACATGCGCCACTTCCCACTTGAACTTTTGACCATGACAACGTTTGCCAACCATTCCGAGTACGGCACGTTCCGAATGAAGTTGGCGGCGAGGAGCATGTCTACCTCACCCTCGATCGCCTTTTGCTTGATCGGGGCGAAGCTTCGTTTTTTCTGCCTGATGGGTCGGATCGTAGGGTCCACCCTGAGCTTGTGAGATATGATTTTGGGGTTGATACCAGGCATGTTGGCAGGTGCCCAGGCGAACACGTCAGTGTTGTTTCTGAGGAAGTGAACCAGGTTGTCTCGCTGAGTCCTCGTAAAGAGCGACCTGATCTGAACGGTTCATTCATCGTCCCCTTCTACGAGGGGGACCTCTGTTAGTGGCTCTACCGGGGTCCCTCGGACCTCTTTTCGCTCGTCTCGAGTGTCCAGAGAACCCTTGATATCATTCTCGCACTCGGGGTCATTGTCTGGCCGCTCAAACATAGATGTTGCGGCGAAGCAAACCTTTGCAGTTTGTTGGTCCCCGTAGGCCCGACCTATCCTGCCTTGGTCGAGTGGTAATTTTATCACTATGCGATAGGCCGATATCTGGGTCTGGAGGGAGTTCAGTGTCGGGCGACCGAGGAGGACGTTGTAGGCCGATGGGATTCTCACGACGATAAACTCCACAGGCACGGTACGCGTACGGCCCACTGCCCCGATGTTAAATTAGAGGGTGAGTACCCCTTCCGCAGGGATGGAGTGGTTGGTGACCCTGATAGGACGTGGGCGGTCGGCCTTAGGTCCGACGGGGTGAGGCCCATATGCAGAAAGCAGTCATAAAAGAGAATGTCCATCGAGTTTCCCGAGTCGACCAGTATCCTCTGCACTTTGTAGCGGTGGACCCAGTCTGTGATCACCAGCGGGTCATTATGAGGCAGGGATATACCGTGGAGGTCCTTGTCGGTAAAAACGATCGACTCGGCTGCTTTAGCCTTCTTCCTCGGGTGGCCACCCGTCCCCTCGATCGGTGAGGGATGTTGAGTCTCGTCGGTTCCCGTCGCACCCCCCGTTGATACTACCATGATTTGGCCGATTGTCAATTCGCCAGGAGGGGGATGGTGCTCTTGCTCACGGTCTCGTAAGTACGTTTCCAGGTGCGCCGAGCGGATTAACTCCTCGATGTAGTCTCGGAGCTATTTGCAGTTCTCGGTGGAGTGGCCTTACGACCTGTGGAAAGCGCAGTAGGGGCCCCGGGTGCGCTTTGCCGCCCTATTCGAGACAGGGGGAGTTTGAAGAACCTCTCTCTCTTAGCCTCCTCCAACAGTACCGTCTGGAAGACGTTGAGCGGGGTGTACTCCTGAAACTTCGGGGAATAGGGTTTTGGCCGCTCCATCTTCTTTTTCTTCTCCCTGGCCCTTTTCTTATGACCGGCTTGCTCTGTCTGGGGCAGATTGGCGTTCACCTCGGACTCAAGCTGGATCTCACGTTCGGTCCAAGCCTTTACCTCGGCCATGGTCTTAGGTTGCGCTAATGCAAAGGAGCGTAACCACTCCTTGTGCCTAAGACCCGACCTAAGGGCCGTAATGACCGTCTCGTTCCGGTGTTCTGGGGCCTCGAGGAGAGTGTTGTAGAAGCGGGTGACGTATCCTTTGAAGGATTCTTTGTCCCCACTCTTTATGGTGAAGAGATGGTCAACGGTCCGCTTCTGCCGTCTGCTCCTGACGAAGGGGCCGAGGAATTGGGTGGTCAGCTCATCAGAGGTAGAGATTGAGCATGGAGCGAGTCTTCGGAACCAGTCTCGTCCAGAGCGGATGAGAGTGGCGGGGAAAGTACGGCATTGTGCGGCGTGGGAGTTAACCTGAAAACTCATCCCGACAGTGAACGCATCCAAATGGTCCTTCGGGTCGGACTTTCCGTCGAAGAGGGAGACCTTCGGGGGTTTGTTCTTGGAGGAGACATGGACGGAGAGTAACTCTTTGGTGAAGGGCTTTATGAGTGAGTCGGCGGCATATTTAGCCCCGTCTCTTGAAGGACGGTTTTCCCGATGCATGCCTTCGATCTTCTTTTCGAGGGCGTCGAGTCGGCCGTGGTATCCCGATGATTCGGCATACTTCGATTTTTGGCCTCTGCTGCCGGAGACTTGTGCCTGGCCACGGCCTCGGTTCCGTTCGATGAGGTTCCTCAGGTCCCCTGGCGAGGTCGTCTTCGAGATACCATGTTGAGTCCCGTCCACGCGACCCCCTCGAGGGAGGGGGTGCCGGTCATGCCTGGGCGCAGGCGAGCTGACTGCCACCTCCTCAGGAAGGACAAGGGCACGATGGGCCTCGGGGTGAGGTGCTCTGGCGAGAGATCTCGGTGTTGAGCTATGCAGTGCCCAGCGGTCATTGAATACGTTGGCTTGGGGGATCTGCGGCCGCCGAAGACAGCGATGCTGTGTTCGGTCGTGCCAACGCGGGCAAATTCTTCTCTCCCTCTGTAGGGGTCCCGGTCCCGAGATGGGGGAGTAGCGACCTGGGGAGCTTGCCCGGCCATTTGGACACGGATGAGCGCGTCCACGATAGACGCTAGCCGATCTATCCGAGCAGATAGGGCGCGAATGGTGTTCGGGGGAGGAGGGGATCCATCCGCGCCTCCATTGTTGGGAAGGCTGTGGCTAGTGCTTGGATCGTCGCGGTTATCACTCGCTATAAAGTTGAGATCGGAAGGTGAACTTTCGTTGAGTGGAATTAGATTCCCACAGACGACGCCAACTGATGGATCTCTGGATCTCTTTCAGATGTTACCTTCCGTTGATCTGCAGCGAGCGGTGTTGGATAGCTGAGATTGAGTTGGAGAGTTGCCTCTTGAAGCGTGTGGATCTCAATGGGTTTTGTGTGGTTGGGGCCGAGCTACCTGCAAGGATGTCCCGGGGTGGTTTTTCTACCGAGGACCCTCTGACGATCAAGTTAGACGGGGTATTTTGGCAGAGTAACGGCCTATTAGGGTGAAATTGGCTTACCTGAGTCGTCTGAGAGAGAGGTTTATATAGTGGCAGCCATGGGTAGGCGGGCGCGAGATTCACGCCGGCCGTTACGCCCCTGACGTTATGCCCACGTGATAGGTGGGGTTCCCCATTAATGACGAGATATGCTCATTAATGGGGGATCGTGATGGCGTGGAATGCGGGATCATGAGCGGCAGATATCTCGTGTCTGGAGAGATTCGCAGAGCCGTGGCGGATGCGCCTGTGATCGGTGCTGTGGGTCGGTCGGTGAGACCGAGGAAGATAAGCTCGGCGGGAGGTTCGGGAATGAGCGGGAGGCCGAGGCATCGTGGATATGCGATAGCTCGGAAGCGAGCTGGAGGGCCGAGGGAACTCAGCAAGCGGGAGTGCTCCGAGGCGGGCCAATGGTCATTTGTGAGGTGATCGCAGGGGTGCTCTAGAAACCCACCGAAGGTCGGGAACATCCTTGGATCGAAGGCCCGGGGTATGCTTCCAACGTACCGATCTTGATCCTTTCTTGTAAGCCCTGGGACACGTCATTAGCCATGTGTCATGATCTGGGGAAACACCGGTATTTAGCCTCATCAGTATGGTTTTGTTTGGGGTTTTGCTCATCGTGGTTGGTGTTTAGATTTGTGTTGCCTGATTTTGTGGATTTTGTGGACTCTGATTAAGAAGAAAACAAGGGTAAAATAGGAAATAATATATTTACCTCATTTATATGGTTGTGGTAATAGGGTGCCCTTCAATATTTTGGCTAAATTTCATTTTAGCGTTGTTTTTCTTTTCAATGTTCATAAACCCAATATGTATGCACTAAAATTTGCACAGGCGATGGTTAGGGTTGTGGGATTTATTTTTATTATATTTGAAAAGGTTAGGGGATCTGCTGATTAGTGCATTCTAATATATATTTATATAGCCATATTTATCTTTATTTTGCCTATTTTATATTGTTCCGGGTATGTTTTGTCAAGAAATGCATATTACAGGGCTAAAAGGGAAAAGTGTGCAAAAGACAGACTACGTGCGTTGGATGTGGACTTTACTGAGCTATAAACAGAGACAAAGGAGTAAGTTATCAAAAACAGCGAGTGGAACAAGATAACCAAAGTTAAGATGAAGAGACACCAGAAATCTGGAGGCCCAAACCTACCAAATTTGGCCGAAATCTTGAGAAGTTAGAATCTCTGATCTTTAGGAAAATTTTGTATTCTCCCGTATCTTCTATGACTCGCCTTTAGATTCTCCATAGCCTCTATATATTCTAATGTATAATTCATTAGGGTTTCATCTTTCTATAGATTAATTGTTTAGGGTTTTGGGAGTGTTCAAAGTTATTTTTGTAGTTACTTTTTGATATGAAATTATTTTATTTTTTGAATTCTCCTTCTCATATCATGAGTAGCTAATTTATTTGTAGGTTTTGAATTATCTTGCTATGTGTTCGATTTCTCGTGTCTAATCTTTTCTATGGTTTTTAATGATGATTCTCTTAATAAAAGTTTGCTTCTTTTTGATGTCATGCTAATAAACTAAACTCGTTAATGAAAGATTGACGTCCTTGAAACTTATTAAGGAAAGGTGATACACCGTTAAACTAATTAGTTTTATGATAGATTAACAACCTAGAAAACTAATTAGGGAAGGTTAGATAAAAATTTTATTAACATAAATTCAACATAATTAAATTAGGGTAATTTAGATTATTCCGATAAAACAAGTTAATTCATAAATTGATGATTTATGGGTTTAATTTGTACAAGGGTAAATCTAATTATTGTTAGGTTAATTAGAATATTATGTTTAAATTCTTTTGCTAGATGATGTGATGTGATTGAAAGGATAAATATTTAAACTTATGATTTATGTTTTCGTTGATTGATATTTCATTGCGAAACTAGATTACTCTATACTTTTATATAATTGAGAATAACGAATTTAAATATGTGAATAGAAAAGAATAGATATTTTATAAAACACCATGATTAGTAAAGGTAATTCAAAACCCTAGGCTTTTTTTTATTTATTTGAACCTTTTATTTTAAAATTTGCAACTTTAATTTTCTTTATATGCTTTTAATTAGTTTAGTTAAATAAAATAAATATTTTATTTTAACTCATTTTAAAGTTAATTAGAATTCTCAATGCCTTCTTGTGGTACGATCCGCAAGTATTACAACAATATAACTGTGCACTTGCGGTTAAAATTGAGAGACTAATAAAATTTCTATCAAGTTTTTGGCACCGTTGCCGGGGAGGTCGGTAGCAATTCTAGTTAACTTTAATTCAAGTTATTTTCTTTGTTTTGTTTTATTCTATTCTACACTTTTTTGTTTTTTTTTCTAGGAAACCAGGAGCGGACTCAAGAACTTTGGAGCGTGCAGAGTAGAACCATAAAAAGATTTCGGCCAGATTCCACTAAATTTCGGCCATATCCGAAATTCGGCCGGTTTTTTATGGCTTCTGGTGCCAAGATTTTTTCTGTTGCTGTTCAAATTTCCTCCCATGTTCGGATCCAGTGCCTGTTTCTGGTTTCAGGTTTTCTTTTTCATTTTTACTTTTTTTTCCTTTTCTACCTTTTGTTTTAACTTTCAGTTTTTCTTTTTAATATGGGTTATGAACATGCAAAACCCACTTTTGTATGAACTTTATTATCCATTTAAACCATCACTTCAAGATTGCATTAGAATAAATAAATATATGAGTGGTTATAATTCACTTGACACACCCATATCCGACAATGATGATTGGTTACGTGCTGAGTTAGCTGATCTTAGGCAAAATATAGAAGTATTAAAAGTTAATTACCAGGTTTCTAGTAATCCATCTTTTTACACTAATTGTGAAGACACCTCTCATGTTTATGAAGAGTGTCCGTTTATAGTGGGATTTGATAATTGGAGAAACCGACAAAATTGTTGTTTGAATCAACGCATGTATTCTGAATTTCCTGACCATAATTTAGGCCCACGGTTCCAATCCAAACTTTATTATATTGTTGGTCCTCCATCTAATCCAATTCAAACCGATACAACATTCACTCCTTCCAATTTCATAAACCAGCAAGTACCATCATACACATATCATGACGTCGGGTGATTTGATAATTTCTTTGTGCGTCGTTTTAGAGAATGAATAGAATCACAATCAAAGATTATTTTGACCGCAATCAAACTACGGTGTCAATTGTAGTTCATGAATGAGTGCGGATCGTCCACAGGGATTGCACGATTCGTTTGTATTATGATATGCTTGAATTGAAAAGTTAAGCTAAGATAAACGAAAACATGATTCAAGAATTTTGATTTTCAAGTGTCACTATTCTATTCAAGAATCAAGAAAATGTTAAACAATCAAGAATCGGTGTATCGATGATATTTCCAATCAACAGTCAAGAATCTAAAAGAGGCTCGTAGGAATTGATCGGATCTATAGACGTGATGTAATATCAAGATTTCGTGTTCTTGTCCTTCGAAGGATTGATACTAGATCGATGATGGTCGATGAGAGTTAGGGCTTTCTTGATGAAACTAGGGTTTCATCGTTTAACCCTTGTTCTTTCATCGATTATCATTTGCATTCTAGCCTTTAGCAATTTCAAGAAACAATCGTAACTCCCCAATCTCGAGCGATATCAATCAAGAAAGCATCGCATCAAATTGGGTCGTCGATTCTTGAACTTGCTAAGGTTTACAAAACTCGTAGGATTCAAGAATCGATTTACAGTATATTACATCATCATTCTATTGATCGTCACAACTCCTCGACGAGCGGAGTTTTACTCAGACATCACAGCAAGAATTATAACTAGAAATTTAGATTGACTCATGATGCAAGAATTTAAAGAGAACAAGATAAAAGAATATCACCTTTTATTTATATCAACAATTTGATTACAGTCGCTCAAGAACTACAAGAGGAAGAATTAAATTGTCGACTTGGCTTTGCTCGGCTCCGTGAGTCGTAGATCGGCTTGGACCACTTGCTCTGTTGAAGACCGGCTCGGCTCCTAAAAGGTGGCAAGGCTTCTTGCTTGAATGGGTACTCGGGATCTTGGCTTTTGATTGGAATTAGGGTTAGGGTTTCACACAAATCCTCTCACTAGATTTGTGGAAGAAGAAGATGAGATAAGAGATGAAATGGCTCTAGTTTGATACTAGATTGGGATCCTTATTACCCTAGGTTTAGGCTTCTATTTATAGACTTCCCAAACCCTAGGTCTAGGTTTGAAATTACAATTCCCTCCAAAAGTTTGTTGAGGAGTTTCTAGAAAGAGTTTGTTAGGAGCTAGCTTAGGTTTTAAGTTAGGATTAATTAAGCTTGGAAACCCTTGTTTGCTGATCTGGCAGAAACCCCTGGAGTCTTCTGGAATTTAAGATACATTTCTGAGCAGTGGGCCCTGAATGAAGCATTGTGGTACAAAGATTGATGTCTGAATCCCTGGACCCACCGCGGATCCGCGGCACAAGCAAGCCATTGCCGCGGATCCGCGGCTCTTTGATGAGCTTGGGCTTTGGGTCTTCTGGTGTGGCCTTGTTCTGTATTTTAGTGCTTCTTCTGATATATTGATTTGTGATTGCTCCTTTGAATTGATACCAGATTTGAAATCATTGAGTTGGCGTAACGTTTTAGCTGTACCCTGTAAGTTTTGTCCTTTCTGCTGGATTTTCCTGCACAGATCTCAAAACAAGTGTTGCGCAATATAGAGATAATGCGATGTCATGAAATGCAGTCAATTTTCTTTATAGTGCCGGTTTTAGAATCTAACACATGCAATCTGATATTTTGCGACAGTTTTGCTAATATGTGAATTATGAATGCCGAACACTTCTTATATGAATGCAAATGATGAGGAATTGCCGGCTAAAATATGCATTATTTTCGACTAATCAAATTCCCCCAAACTTAATTTCGATCGTCTCGAGCGAACTGTTTTATTAAAAAGAGAAGGAGAAAATAAAGAAAGAGAAAAACTATCTAGCACACTTTCGTAGGCAACACGATTGCACTGAGCACGTGCAACAAGCCTTTAAACCTCTAGGTGTCCCTAGTAGGAGGAGTGTTGTCTCCTGAGGGTTTTCAGCGGATTGCACCCACAAAATCCAACAATAAAAGAAAGATCATGAATATTACATTTAAAGAAAAGAATTGTAAAAGAAAAGCTTTGAAAATTAGGGTTTCCAACTAAGCTAGCTTTTCGGTTGTCATGAGCACTATCTTAATGGTCATGAAAAGATGTCAGAAATCACGTCCTCCCTCAATAAAACATCGTCTTATTTTTCATTCCTATCTTTCTTCCAAATATCGATCATATAACCCTGTGTGTGTGTAAAGACATCCCTACACCCAGAGAATTCAATTCAAGCTATCATACTCTTGCCCATCAGCCTCAGTACTTTTTAATTAATGAATATTAAGATGAGATTGCTCACACACTTTCATGCGACCGTTAATACTTCTTGAGGTACTAACCGACCGATTACTCCTGTGTTTGCTTACTTGGTGTATTTTCCTCGTCTTGCACCACCTCAGGCATAGCAGTGACTCCCAGACCAGTTGGCCTTAGGGCACTAGGTGAAGAAGCACCCTCGCTATACATTTTTTATTGCCTTCGGCGATAACAAAACCAGTGTTCATTTTTCTCACCACTTATATTTTCTTTATTCATCATTTTTTTTATTTCCTTCATACATCGGCTTTAAGACAAGAGCATTTCAAGGTATTCTCTACTATCCCAGGCTTCAAGACGTGTGTAAGTGCGAATAGCAGGGTAGCCACGTTCAAAATGTTTGGCTTCCAGAATAGAAACTTATTTTTCAGACTTATTTTTATCCTCAGATTAGTGACGTCCTTCATCTTACTAACCCTTGGGACAACGGCACATAACTACTTATTACTAGTTCGTATAAGAAAACTTCTAATTTTCTTAGTTTTCTAAAATTTTTCCAATCTCATGGATGTAATTTTTCACTATCTAAACTTTCATTATCTTATTTATGTACAAAAAAGTGTAAATATTAAAATTATTTTTATACTTGGAATTTTTTAAAATTTTATAGGTTTTGAAATTTTTTCAATTTTTATAGATTTTTAAAGAAATGCTTTGTGCTTATGATATGCAAATGATGTGAAAATAAGCACAAACCTCCCCCAAACTTGTTTTCAACAGTGTCCTCACTGTTGCCAAATGCTATACCTACAAAACTGTAAGCCTGGGGGGAATTATTAGTGGGGGCAGAAGAACTTCCCCCAAACTTACTCTTTTCACTCACCTTCATTCAAAAAATGATGCAATGATATACTGGACATGAAGGTGAGACGGAGGAATTTTACTCCAAATAAACTGGCTCTTGTAAGAACAAGAGCTCCTCCGTGGGGTCAGTGGAAAAATACGGCTTTAGTCTATGTCCATTTACTTTGAAAAAGGTGCCGTTTTTAACATTTTCTACTTCTACTGCCCCGTGCGGGTATACAGACCGCACAACAAAAGGTCCTTTCCATCGAGATCGGAGCTTACCCGCGTGAAGGTGTAATCGTGAATCATAAAGAAGGACTTGTTGACCAGGTGAAAATGTTTTCCTCAAAATGTTTTTATCGTGAAAAACCTTAGTCCTATTCTTTGTGATTACAGCGTTATCATAAGCTTCATCGCGGAGTTCGCTTAGCTCATTTATTTGCAGCTTCCGAAAGTTGCAAGCAAGGTTTAGATCAAAATTTATTTCTTTTATAGCCCACAATGCTTTATGCTCTATCTCGACGGGTAAATGACATGCTTTCCCAAACACTATCCTATATGGAGACATTCCTAGGTCGGTTTTATATGCAGTTCTGAATGCCCAAAGAGCATCCGTCAATTTGGTCGATCAATCTTTTCTATTTTTAGCAACAGTTTTCTCCAGGATAAGTTTGATTTGTCTGTTTGAGATTTCAGCCTGCCCGTTTGTTTGGGGATGATAGGGTGTAGAAAGTCGGTGGTTGATTGAGTATTTTCGCATCAGAGTCTCGAAAGATCTGTTGCAGAAGTGTGTCCCATTATCGCTAATAATAGCGCGGGGGTGTCCAAATCGCGAAAAGATATTCTCTTTCAAGAATTTAATGACAACTTTCTTATCATTAGTGTGACATGGAATGGCTTCTACCCACTTGGAGACATAATCAACCGCCAGCAAAATGTACAAATTCCCAAAGGAGTTGGGAAAAGGACCCATAAAATCAATGCCCCAAACATCGAATATTTCAACAACCAAGATGGGTTGCTGAGGCATTTCATTCCTCTGGGATATTCTACCCGTATACTAATATTGTGTACAGGTTTTGCAATAGTAAAATGCGTCCTTGAATAAGGTCGGCCAATAAAATCCACATTGCAAAACCTTTTCCGCTGTCTTTCTAGGACCAAAGTGACCCCCACAGGCCTGATCATGACAAAATGAAAGAACACTTTTGAACTCTTCATTCGGGACACACCGGCGAATGATCTGATCAGGACAATATTTAAACAAATAGGGCTCGTCCCAGTAAAAGTGTTTTACTTGGGAAAGAAAACGATATTTGTCCTGTTTTGACCAATCGCTCGGTATAAGTCCCGTGGCATGATAGTTCACAATATCCCTGAACCATGGTTCAGCGGATATGCTCAAGAGTTGTTCGTCAGGGAACGAGTCATTAATCGGCAGGGTCACAGGAGAAGAAATGATGCGTGACAGATGGTCAGCTACTACGTTTTCACATCCTTTCTTATCTTTGATAACAAGATCGAATTCTTGTAACAGAAGGATCCAACGTATTAGTCGACCTTTTGCATCTTTCTTCGACAGAAGATGTTTTAAAGCGGAATGGTCAGTATACACAACTATAGGAGAGCTAATTAAGTAAGGCCTGAATTTTTCTAATACAAATACAACCGCTAAAAGTTCTTTTTCTGTGGTTGTATAATTGATTTGCGCATCATTCAGGGTCTTACTTGCATAGTAAATCACATGTGGCATCTTTTCGATGTGCTGTCCTAAGACTGCACTTACTGCAAAATCAGATGCGTCACACATCAGCTCAAAAAGGTAGTCCCAGTTTGGTGATGATAAAACGGGGGCTGAAGTGAGTGAGTGTTTAAGTGAGTCGAAAGCTGTCTCGCAGTCCGAGTCAAAATGGAAGGTCGTATCCTTGGCCAGGAGAAGAGTTAAAGGTCTAGCAATTTTGCTAAAGTCCTTAATGAATCTCCTATAAAAGCCCGCATGGCCAAGGAAAGATCGAATATCTTTGACGCTTTTGGGATGAGGGAGGTTTTGAATGACATCTATCTTAGCTCTGTCAACCTCAATGCCTTTCTGTGAAATGACATGTCCAAGTACGATTCCTTCTTGGACCATAAAATGGCATTTTTCCCAGTTCAAAGTCAAGTTCTTCTCTTTGCAACGAGTAAGAACAGCGTCAAGATTCGCTAGGCAATCGGAAAAAGAGTCTCCAAAAATCGAGAAATCGTCCATAAAGATCTCCAGAAAATTCTCTACCATATCAGAGAATATCCCCATCATACACCGCTGAAAGGTAGCGGGAGCATTGCATAACCCAAAGGGCATGCGACTGTAAGCAAAGGTACCAAAAGGACAAGTAAAAGTGGTTTTATCTTGATCCTTTTTGGCGATGGGGACCTGATTATAGCCTGAGTATCCGTCCATAAAACAATAATACTCTCGTCCCGCTAAGCGTTCCAGCATCTGATCAATAAATGGTAGAGGAAAGTGGTCTTTCCTCGTGGCAGCATTGAGTTTTCTATAATCAATACATACACGCCACCCAGTTTGGACGCGTGTCTGAATCAACTCATTTGCCTCATTGGTTATAACTGTGATGCCGGATTTCTTAGGAACGACATGTATAGGACTCACCCACTGGCTATCGGAGATGGGGTATATAATACCATTATCTAAGCATTTGACGATCTCTTTCATGACCGCTTCCTTCATGATGGGATTCAACCGTCTCTGTGGTTCTCGGGTCGGTCTGGCATCATCCATCACATGTATATGATGTTCAACTATCAAGGGACTAATCCCTTTGATGTCTGCCATACTCCAACCAAACGCCTCTTTGTTAGATCTCAATACCGATAAAAGTGCATTTTCTTGCTCTGATGCAAGAGAAGCGGATATGATAACCGGTAAAGACTCATTCTCACCTAGATATGCATATTTTAGGTGAGAAGGTAAAATTTTGAGATCTAATTCGGGCGGAGAAATGATAGAAGGAGGGATCATTGAGTGATTTTTGGATCTACAAAGAAGCTCAGAGCCTGTGAAAGATACAGACTCGGGTGGAGAAAAGTCAGAAGTGCAGGACTCAAGTGTAGAGAAAGTGTCCTCACTAAGATCATGTGTAAGATCAAGCAGAGATGTGTTAATGTCGTCGAGATCTAGCAAGCAAAGATCCTCAGCTCCACAACTATCGGGAGCGATCTCATGGACAGAGCACACATCTAAAATATGAGCAGAGGGTTCTGATGGCTGACTTCCAACTTTGTAGATATTTAGTTCAATGGTCATATTTCCAAATGATAAATTCATTGAACCATTTCTACAGTTTATAACAGCGTTGGAAGTGGCAAGGAAAGGACGACCCAGAATCACCGGAATTTGGCCCCGGGGGTTTGCTACAGGATGTGTGTCGAGCACAATGAAGTCTACAGGGAAAACAAATTCCCCGACCTTTATCAATACATCCTCTAATTCACCCCTTGGTTTGGTGATAGATCGGTCTGCCATCTGGAGAGTGCAGTGAGCAGGTTTCAGCTCTCCAATCCCTAATTGCTCATAGACAGAATAAGGGAGCATGTTAACACTTGCGCCAAGGTCTAAAAGAGCACGATTTATGTTTTTACCCCCAATCGAAATCGATATTGTAGGACATCCTGGGTCTTTTCTTTTCTTTGGAAGCTGGGGAATAAAAGCAGTGCTAATGTTATTAGACATGAAGACCTTCTTTGGCACTTGAGTCTTCCTCTTCCTAGTGCACAAGTCCTTAAGAATTTTCGCATAAGCGGGGACTTGCTGAATAGCATCTAGGAGAGGGATATTGATGTTAACCTGTTTGAACATTTCTAAAATTTTCTCCATATGAGGACTCGTTCTATTTGCTCTTAACCGGTTCGGGTAAGGAGCTTTTGCAATTAGCGCAGGGTCCATCACAGGAGAAGGAAGAAGGGGTAGACGAGGTCCCAAAAGAGGTGTGGGGACCGTCTGTGGAGAACTATAAGGATTGGGAGAAGGTGTCGAGCCTAGTGGGAAATGGAGAATAGGCTCGCGAGAAAGTGGTGTGGTAGAAGAAGAAGGATCAGAAGGAGAAGTGTGTGTGTGTGGAAAGGTCTCAGCCGGGGTGTTGATATGATTTTCAGTATCATCAATACCTTCCCCGACATGATTGTTCAGCACTCTTCCCGATCTCAACGTTGTGACGGCATTTACATTGTAATGCCCAGGATTCTGTAGAGGTTGAGAGGGAAGTTTCCCTTTTTCTCTCGCACTCATTTCGGCTTTTAGGCGTGCGATTTCAGCTTCCATCGATTTGATACTCTCAGCTTGGGACGCTGAGTTTTTCTTTATCTCACTGACGGAAGATCTAACCTCAGTCGAAACCTCTATGAAATCTGACAAAAGTGATTTCATGGTTTGAGTGAATTGAGAGAACTCGTCAGAACAGGACTGCATAGGATTAGACTGTGCAGGAGTGTTGCCCTGGTTTTGGAAATTTTGTGACTGATAGGGGGCTGAGTGAGTTGAAGAGGTTGCTGTTGTGGTGGAGGAAGAACCCTTTGAAATTGATTCGTGTTTGGAACCGTGTTTTGAGATTGGTTTTGGTTCCAAGCAAAATTCGGGTGATTCCTCCAACCCTGATTGTACGTGGAAGAATATGGATCGTTTTGAGGTCTTTGAAATGCGGCATTAGAATGCTCGTGACCTTGAAACGCAGAGTTTAATGGACATTCTTCCGTTAAATGAGACGGATCAGAACAGCACCCACAAACAGTTTTGGGGAGTGACACTGGGTTTAGGGAGGCTGCTGCAAATTTGTGTTCCATCGCGTCGAGCTTCTTTTGCATTGCTGCCATTTCAGCTCGAACACCTATGGACACATCTATTTGGTGTACGTCACCCCTATTCAATGGTTGGGTTCCACTCTCCCACTGCAGTGATTTTTCAGCGAACTCTTCTAAGTACTTCCAAGCTTCCCCATCATCTTTGGTCATAAAAGTACCTTGACACATGTTTTCAAGGCTCTGTTTGGTGCTTGGATTAATGCCCTCATAAATGATTCGACACAATTCCCATCTCGGGACGCCGTGATGAGGACACTGAACCAAAAGATCCTTGAAACGTTCAAAGCATTTTGAAAATGGTTCAGCATGGAGCTGGGCAAATTGATTCAGTTCGCTACGGATTCGAGCTGTCTTTTGTATTGGGTAAAATTTCTTAAGGAATGCAGCGACGAATTCTTCACAATTCGTAATAGAGTGTGCGGTAGTGTTATATAGCCACTTCTCGGCTATATCGCACAAAGTAAATGGAAGAAGTCGTAGACGCATTGCATCCACTGAAAGTTGTGACGTACCCATCATTGCGCATACGTTTTCAAATTTGGTAATGAAAACGTAAGCGTCCTCAGTCTCGAGTCCGTGGAATTTGGGTAAAAGATTGATATACTGGGGCTTAATCTCAAAGTTATCCCCATTGGCTGGTGGTGTGGATAAGCAGGTCGAAAGAGGACCTCGAACAGGGTAGCACCTCTCCTGGAGAGAGATGCGGGGTGGATTCTGCGCACCAACGGACGGCGGCAGATTAGGGTTAAAGAAGTTCGATGGATTCGGATCCATCGGTGTGGGTGTGGTAGTGGGTAAAGAAAAGGTAAATGGAGAAATATCGACTTCGGAGTCGATAAAGGGTACGCGGACTAAACGGGCACTAGAATCCCGTGTCCAGCCTATCTTGCACTAAAATGGGTTAGTACAAGTGGCAGCGTTGACTTATAATTAGGGGTAATGAATGCGGTGTTTGCTTTTGAAAAAGGGACGGATTTTTGAAAAAATGATGCGACAAAACAAATGCAGCACACAAACCCTAGAATCTAGTGGTCACCTAGGTCCGGCTCTAGACCGCTCCTAACTGCCAAAAGACAAGTCGCAGGATAGAATCCTCCACTGCCTCTTTGTCCCCCTGTGGCCGGATAAGTGCCAGGTAAGTGGGAAGGTACTCCACTACGTAAGTAGTGGGCCTAATTAAAAACCACTAGCCTTAGACACACTCGCCTTAGGCACCACAAGAAAACGCGGA
Organism: Agapanthus africanus; assembly: GCA_030015575.1. Classification (NCBI taxonomy): domain Eukaryota; kingdom Viridiplantae; phylum Streptophyta; class Magnoliopsida; order Asparagales; family Amaryllidaceae; genus Agapanthus; species Agapanthus africanus. Next base: position 885,417,279 of record JASDDO010000019.1, on the reverse strand, counting down.
TAAGCAATGAATTACCCACGGCCTTCTCTTGTCCTAATTGAGCGCGACAGGCCTTAGAGTCTTCTCTAGATTTCTTTTAGTTAATGTGGGTCAATGCGGATGCAAGTTTGGTGGTTTTTTGGGCCTAGGAAGGGTAATGAAATCCCCACCTAATTTGGATTTGGCCGTGCCCCTTAAATTCCGTATTTAGAATGCAAACAACCAAGAAATCAAAATCACGCACAAATTTAATTTTGCTTTTGCGGTGCTGCGATTATTTGCAAAGAATCCTGCAGCAAAGTGTTAGTTGGAACTAAAAGAGGAGAGAGAAGAAGGTAAGAAACTTACAGAGAAAAAATTGCACAGAGATCCCTCAAAGGGGCCGCAGTTCCGCCGCAAATGCCCTCTAATGCCGCGCTTCCGCGGTTGACGTGTGGGATCACTGAACCAAACTTCTTCAGGGAGCTTCAGTGGACTCCCTCAGCTCTCTGGTATTTTCCAAAAATTTTCTTCAATTTCCAAACAGCTCCAGATTTCCTTGCAATGAACAACAGCAAATCGTATAGGGTTTGCACGAATTTTGATCTCAAAAACAACAATGGAATAATTCTTTCAATTCAAACTATAATATGAAACGAATTAGCGCGCGATCCCCGGCAACGGCGCCATTTGATTTGATAATTTCTTTGTGTGTCGTTTTAGAGAATGAATAGAATCACAATCAAAGATTATTTTGACCGCAATCAAACTACGGTGTCAATTGTAGTTCATGAATGAGTGCGGATCGTCCACAGGGATTGCACGATTCGTTTGTATTATGATATGCTTGAATTGAAAAGTTAAGTTAAGATAAACGAAAACATGATTCAAGAATTTTGATTTTCAAGTGTCACTATTCTATTCAAGAATCAAGAAAATGTTAAACAATCAAGAATCGGTGTATCGATGATATTTCCAATCAACAGTCAAGAATCTAAAAGAGGCTCGTAGGAATTGATCGGATCTATAGACGTGATGTAATATCAAGATTTCGTGTTTTTGTCCTTCGAAGGATTGATACTAGATCGATGATGATCGATGAGAGTTAGGGCTTTCTTGATGAAACTAGGGTTTCATCGTTTAACCCTTGTTCTTTCATCGATTATCATTCGCATTCTAGCCTCTAGCAATTTCAAGAAACAATCGTAACTCCCCAATCTCGAGCGATATCAATCAAGAAAGCATCGCATCAAATTGGGTCGTCGATTCTTGAACTTGCTAAGGTTTACAAAACTCGTAGGATTCAAGAATCGATTTACAGTATATTACATCATCATTCTATTGATCGTCACAACTCCTCGACGAGCGGAGTTTTACTCAGACATCACAGCAAGAATTATAACTAGAAATTTAGATTGACTCATGATGCAAGAATTTAAAGAGAACAAGATAAAAGAATATCACCTTTTATTTATATCAACAATTTGATTACAGTCGCTCAAGAACTACAAGAGGAAGAATTAAATTGTCGACTTGGCTTTGCTCGGCTCCGTGAGTCGTGGATCGGCTTGGACCACTTGCTCTGTTGAAGACCGGCTCGGCTCCTAAAAGGTGGCAAGGCTTCTTGCTTGAATGGGTACTCGGGATCTTGGCTTTTGATTGGAATTAGGGTTAGGGTTTCACACAAATCCTCTCACTAGATTTGTGGAAGAAGAAGATGAGATAAGAGATGAAATGGCTCTAGTTTGATACTAGATTGGGATCCTTATTACCCTAGGTTTAGGCTTCTATTTATAGACTTCCCAAATCCTAAGTCTAGGTTTGAAATTACAATTCCCTCCAAAAGTTTGTTGAGGAGTTTCTAGAAAGAGTTTGTTAGGAGCTAGTTTAGGTTTTAAGCTAGGATTAATTAAGCTTGGAAACCCTTGTTTGCTGATCTGGCAGAAACCCCTGGAGTCTTCTGGAATTTAAGATACATTTCTGAGCAGTGGGCCCTGAATGAAGCATTGTGGTACAAAGATTGATGTCTGAATCCCTGGACCCACCGCGGATCCGCGGCACAAGCAAGCCATTGCCGCGGATCCGCGGCTCTTTGATGAGCTTGGGCTTTGGGTCTTCTGGTGTGGCCTTGTTCTGTATTTTAGTGCTTCTTCTGATATATTGATTTGTGATTGCTCCTTTGAATTGATACCAGATTTGAAATCATTGAGTTGGCGTAACGTTTTAGCTGTACCCTGTAAGTTTTGGCCTTTCTGCTGGATTTTCCTGCACAGATCTCAAAACAAGTGTTGCGCAATATAGAGATAATGCGATGTCATGAAATGCAGTCAATTTCCTTTATAGTGCCGGTTTTAGAATCTAACACATGCAATCTGATATTTTGCGACAGTTTTGCTAATATGTGAATTATGAATGCCGAACACTTCTTATATGAATGCAAATAATGAGGAAATTGCCGGCTAAAATATGCATTATTTTCGACTAATCATCGGGCCTCCTTACGTCCATGTTCAATAAAAGTCTTATCATCCGTACCAAATTTTCACACCTTCAGTAGACGTTAATAATGATGAGGATACGAGACATGATTATGTTGAAAAGCAGTTGGCTGCAATTTTGCAAAATGAAATTACGCTAATAAAACAAACAATGGCGAATATTGAAATGTTTATTGGTCAAATAGCTGCTGCAATAAATAGCGAGGAAAGAGAACAAGAGATTCCTTCAAGCCAGTCTAAAACCCATCCACAAAATTTTGAAATTCTAATTTCACCTCCAATAACGAATTCATATGAGTATAATGATGATACTTTGAGGTCAAGATATTTGATTTAACTGATTGTAAAATTTTTAAGGATGGTATTTTTGACAAATTAACAGTAGTAGATAAAATTTTGAGAAAATTTTCGATGAAGAAACCGCATCTATAAAGGAAACTAGTGATTTTGATGGGGTTGGTTTAGATATAATATTTGAGAAAACTTTTGATGAGGAAACCACACCTTTAGTTGGAACGAACAATAAAATTATTAAGGCCAATTTAGAGTGGGAACCCACATTTTTGGATGACAAAAGTCAACCAAGTCAATTTAACGATGAGGAAAAAGAATTCTTAGATGAGAGATGTGATGACATTTTTGAAGAAGATTCAACTATTATAATAGAAGAAGAGCATGAGTAGAAGATGGTTAATTTCGATGAAAGATATTTTGATCAAAATTTTGAGAAATTTTTTAAGGATGAGTGCAATCTTATAGATGAATTAGATTCACCAAATCGTTCGATAAATTATGAATATTCTTTTGAACCTTTAACAGTTGAACCAAACCCTCCACCATTTTCGGTCATAATTGAAACCAATTCTATTGAAAAGCACGAAGAAGTTGTGTCTTTAACTCCTACCGTCGGGACCCGGTTCTTGTTCTTGGAGTAAAGTGCCACACAGAACAAAGTGCCACCACGCCAATTGTCATGCCAAGAGGGCAGGGGCCACCTCTTGAATCCGTAGGGCCACCTCTAGAGTCCGTGGGACCCACTGTAGAACAATGGGGAATCTTCAGAACACATTCCGAAAGAGAACCGAACTGCATTATAAATATAATGATATCACCCTCAATTACAGAGCCACCTTTTAAGTGAATTAGTACTACATGAGCTTGAGAACTCCGTAATTAAGCGTGCTCGGGCTAGGGAAGTCTTGGGATGGGTGACCTCCTGGGAAGTGGCTCCTGGTCGGGTCCAGTTTTGCTCTAAAGGTCAAAACCGTGCGGCTTTGGCCAGAGTAGACAATACCATCTGTACTGGGGCGTGGGGCGTTATATTTATGGTGGCCCATGCAGGTCTCTCAGTTGAAGGTTTGTGGTTCAAAGACGAACCATTGTTCAAAAGGTGGAAAGAATGTCGAAACCCGGTTTTTGTTCATGGAGCAAAGTGCCACACAGAGCAAAGTGGCCACGCCAATTGTCATGGCAAGGGGACGGGAGCCACCTCTTGAATTCGTGGGGGCCACCTCTAGAGTCTGTAGGACCCACTGTAGAATAGTGGAGAATCTTCGGAACACATTTAGAGTCCGTGGGACCCACTGTAGAAGTGCCTTCTAAGTGAATCAGTACTATATGAGCTTAAGAACTCCGCAGTTAAGCGTGTTCGGGCTAGGGAAGTCTTAAGATGGGTGACCTCCTAGGAAGTTGGCCCCCGGTCGGATCTGGTTAGCTCTGAAGGGCAAAACCGTGCAGTTTCGGCTAAAGTGGACAATACCATTTGCACTGGGGCGTGGGGGCGTTACACCTACGACTGGATATGATATTTGTATACCGCATGTTCATATTGAAGAATTTGATCCATTTAGCCAATACAGTGATAAGATAGTGCAGTTATATAATTCCTTTAGACTTAAATCATATATTACTACGTTAGTTTCTTCAGCAAAACTTGGATCCCAATTTTGTTCACCCATATATATACACCATATTCTCTGTTTATTAATTTTAGCGTGTTTATCAATGCTTATTGTTATAATTTGCTTTACTACTCTTACATGATTATAGACAAAAATTTTAAGTGGCTAATATTAACTCTTGGATTAGCTAAAGCGTTATGTGCATTTATTTTTTTCCTTTTCTTTTTCTATCTTTTAAAATAAAAAATCATCTTATTCTTTCCCACTTATTTAAACATTTTTGTTTGACTCCAAAACCTAACATAAAAACAAAAATAAGTTGCAGCATATACTGTTAGGAAGGCGATGCAATGGTCGCAATACTTGCGAGCCAAGCGGAAGCAACAACAAAAATATTTTCAAGAGGGAAGCACCACAATCCTACCAAGATCAACATTCATAAACAATTGTACAAACCAGAAACAAGTAGAGAGCAAGTTTGTGTGCTACAACCTTTGTAGTTCGTTGGCCACATTTCCTTGGACTCCAGCATAGTCTCTACTTGGTCCGGAACAAACTTGCATGATGAACTTCTCGTCGAAGATGATCTACCACGAGATAGCCCAACACAAGCTCAAATTTCACATGATCACTTCTTTGTGAAGTGACTCACATGATAATTTTTCTTAGGATCATTAAGTAAGAGATGTAAAGTGGTCTCACAAAATTTCCTTTCATTTTCTTTTTCTCTCTAAGTGTCTCTGTAACAACCCTAATTTTCCTATACACTTTTCTATACAATTTTTTTTTAAATTTTTTTAAAAATCCATAAAGGAGTATTTTAACCTGAGCACAATATATATAAGTAATTATTTTGTTTTTAAATAACTCCATTTTTAGTGTACATAAATTTGTTTTAAAATTAAAGTAATACTTGGGGTATTTAGTGTTGCTGTTACCACTTTAAATAGTTATTTTCCCACAATAATTACAAGAAGGAGATTCTAACTCATTGGTAATACCTTGCACTGCTGAACCAAGCCATCAGAGTTCAAATCCCATGCCCCACATTATTTTTGTATTTATTTTGTTTTAATTTCTTTTAGAAGTCAACGGTCAAAAGGCCATAACTCCCAAAATATGTACTGAACAATAATAAGTAAATATACTAAATTGTACCCCCGAAGAATCCCCGGCCATTGGAGCCCTGACTCGGCCCGACTCGGCGCCGCCGGCCGGCGACTCGGCCGACTCGGTCCGGCGCCGCCGGCCGGACTTGGCCGGACTGCCGAGTCACCAACAGAGAAACGATGCTCCTTGACTTGGTCAACTCTCCTGCACACTTATCATACCTGGATCGGTTTTAAATTGCCCAATAAATACCTTTTACTCCTATGTTTAATGAATTTTTAATGATTTTGTATATTTTGTATATTTTTTATTAAAAACCCTAACCCTAGCCTAACCCTATATAAACCCCCATACCCTCTACCCTCTCATCCTACATTCCTAAGTCCATTCTCTAAAAAGTTCAAGAGAACTTAGTACGTGAGAAAATGAGCGAAAGGCGAAGCGCTGACGAAATCGACGGCGAAATTCCGACGATCGTGCTAGGACCTCTCAACGACGATTCGACGCACCGGCAAACCCTCTACCTCCCTCTCACTCTCTAGTGTTGTCCAAACCCGTAAGTCCCCCTTTTCTATCCTTCTTTTCTTTCATTAAATACGAACTTAAAAACCCGACGGAAATCGGAACAAACCGATTTCCGATTCGGTTTTCTATCAAATCTCACTTATCACTAATTCCATAATTCTTAAATATCTTCATGTTGACTGCTAATCACTTAAAAATTAATTTGAACAAGTTTTCACACATGAAATGATAGCTTTTGCAATATATCGTATTCTTTCACTTAAATACCATAATATTTAGTTTATCACATTTAACCTCTTAATATTGCTATACCTTAAAATAGATCACGAGGTAATGACCTACCTCCACACACACTCATATGTAATCATAACACGCTACCTTGAAAACTTAGAATACGATAATACAAGATTTTACATTTAAATACCCTTTTCTTATAAAACCTTTTCTAAAAGTTTTAGGTTTGATACACTTTCAAAAAATTATCTTTTAAAAGGAAAATAAGATATGTCGTGGACATCGATCGTTTATCTAAACCTGAATTTGTGGTGTCTAGGCAAGTGTGTCTAAGGCGAGTGGTTACTTAAATAGGACCACTACTTGTAGTGGAGAGCCTCCCACTCACCTGGCACTTACCTGACCGCAATTGGCGGTGAAGAGGCGATTTGAGACTTCTAATGACTTATCGTTTAGACCATTTAGAAATATATTAGTTGGCTCAGGAAACCCTAGAATCTAAAATACGGAAATTTACACCTTTTACAAATAAATACCTTATCTTTATAAAACCGTTTTCTAAATGATTGGTATTTATTAAATCTTTGCAAAGTGCCACTACAACCCACCTTTGGGGAACTCTTTAGGGTTAGTACGGTTTATCGTGCACCCTCGGGCTTAGTAGTGCGAGATTCAGACCTCCGCAAGGAGCATTCGGTCTCGAAAGGTTTAAAATACGACATTTAAGAAAAATGAGATTTTTGGAAAATAAAATATTTATTAAAAATTATTCTTGTATAAACATATGTATATTTATCATTTAAACACCTATTTTATTATAAGATAAAGTTTCCACCTTTTCCTAAAAAAAAATTACAAGATTTTATAGTTACATTAAAATACCATGAATTCCAAATAAATCAATATTACAAATTAATACATTTATTTATGTAATTTTCACTAGAAATAAGACAAAATAAAATCACACTCATTATAACTATAAAGACGAATAATAAATACTTGAGGTGTATTTTGAAAACTATACAAAAGTATTTTTACATAAAACTCCCTCAAGTTTTATAAATTACAATAATGACCCTAACAAATATAGAACTTCGACTTACATTTGTTTTAGTCTGACTCGGGTTTGAGTCTGATTATTTCTGATTTGAATATGATTCAAGTCAATCTACATTCTTTAATATTCCAACTCAATATGAACACATGAATCCCAGAATCCAGTTAACATTCTATATAACTTGACTGAATCAAACCATGGATATACATCTATTATCCCGTTATTCCATTTTCCTGATTATGCAGTTATATTCTGTTTACTGATATCATGATTTTGGTCAGTCATCCAACTTATACAATACAATACAACAATACTATCAAAACACTACGGGGTTTAAGGGGTAGATTGGTACGGAAGATGTTAAAAGTGGCACGAGACGATCAGACTTAAGATACCTAACATGAATCAAATTATCGTTGTTCCGGGCCTTCTAACGGAGCCTTGTACTCTATATTCCGTTTGTCTTGGTCTCTAGCATATAGAAACCCCTTTCGTATACATTGGCATTCTTCTGTACCAAGCTACAAACAACAGCGTTAATACAACATTACAACAAATAGTATACAACTTTAGAAGATACCTCTTTTTCTGTCTTTCCTAATTCTTCCTTATCTTTGGGACTTAACGAGCGACCTGTTCGCTGACGACATTCTATTTCTTTCTTCTTTGAATGTCGTCAGGTGCTTTGGACACAACAGAGATCGAGCCCACCGGTGAAGACTTGGAGCAGTTTCACGAAGACCCCGAGCTCAAGACATTGTACCTTGTTCTATTTAGTACTTTCATTTCCTATTATGCCATTGTTTAGGAATCGCTTTTCATTCCAGTTGTATTTACTTTTCATGCATTGTACAAAAGAATGTTCTTAATAAAGTTGCTGTTATTTCTATATCTCTTGTCTCTTGTGATTTACTTTTATATTACTTAGATACGCTTAGCGTATGTACTTCTAAGTATATACGTAGCGGATCTCGTCGCGTCCCCTTCGCCGTACACTGGGAAGCGGGGCGTGACAGGTTTTGTTGGTGGCCAATACAGGTCTGAGCTGTATGAATCCCTATCATGCAGTTCTGGTCTGCGTGAACAACCTAAGCAATATAACACAAAAACCGGCAACTAAAACATTCTTTACAATTCATGTTTCTTGAATCTTATAAATTTCTTTTCCTTGAAGCTTATCATTTCATGTATTTGAATCTATCCTAACCCAAATTTTTCTTCAAGGTTATGGATTCCCCGAACAACACCAGCACCAATGTCAACAACACACCTCCAGCATTACCTTTCACACCAGCTGTGCCTGCGCCAATTACCGAGCAAACAGTGTTACTTGAGGCGATCCGCAGCCTTCTTGAGGGATAGCAACAACTCCTGAACCGTTCTGAGACCGACGCACCGGGAGTAAAGCAATTCAGGGCTTTACATCCCAAGCAGTTCTCTGGAAAAGGAAGCCCTCTTGAAGCGGAAGAATGGGCACAAAGTTCGAAGACGATCTGGCAGCAGCTCAAGTGCCAGACATCGCTTAGGTCCGTGTGGCGAAACTACAGCTCATGGATAATGCTCACAACTGGTGGAAGGCGGAAGAAAGCCGTCTGGTACAGCCGATTGAATGGAAGACTTTTCGCGAGAAGTTCGACATGAAATACTTCCCTGTGACTGCCAGGTTTGCAATAGAGCAGCAGTTCATTCATCTACAACAGGGTTCAATGTGGGAAAAATCAGTAGATGAATACGACGCTGAATTCACCATGTTAAGCCGATTCGCAGCACACTTGATACTGACGGACGAGATCAGAGCCCGTCGCTTTCAACAAGGTTTGGACACGGAGATTCAGGCTACTCTAGCCACGGGAAAATTTCTGACTCATGTGGATTCTCTGGAAGCTGCCCGCAGTTATGAGGCAGTGATAAAACCAAGGGGCAGACCTCAGTCTGCCGGTTTGAAACACCCTGCCACTCAAATAGCAGGAGGAGCCTCTCCAAGGAACCAATAACCAGTCAAGTCCAGATTTTTGCTACTACCGCAGAAGAAAGGGACACTTGTGGAAGGACTGTAGGCGTGCAAAAAGCTTGTGTCTAATTTATGGCGCATCCAACCACGGAATTGGGAACTGTCCTTACAATAGCAACTCAACTCATACACCCACCAACTACCCGCAGCGGCTAACCATCCAGGCTCCTGCAACTCGTCCTGCACTACCTGCTCCACCACCTGCACAGCCTACTCGCCAATTCCAACAAGCAATGAGGGACATGCCTAGAAGGCAGAGAAACAGGCCTCAAGGCAGAATGTGCCTCCAGCTAGAAGGAATGTACCACGGCGGCATACCTTCACATTAGAAGCCATAGAAGCCAAGACTGTAGATCAAGGTAACACCGGTAAGCTTTTTTCACCATCGTATCACTTTTATTCGCCAAACTTCCTAGCACTGTTACACTTTCCTTTTTCAAATTTCGAGGACGAAATTTTTTAAGGAGGGTAGAATGTAACAACCCTAATTTTCCTATACACTTTTCTATACAAATTTTTTTTTAAATTTTTTAAAAATCCATAAAGGAGTATTTTAACCTGAGCACAATATATATGTAAGTAATTATTTTATTTTTAAATAACTCCATTTTTAGTGTATATAAAATTGTTTTAAAATTAAAGTAATACTTAGGGTATTTAGTATTGCTGTTACCACTTTAAGTAGTTATTTTCCCACAATAATTACAAGAAGGAGCTTGTAGCTCATTGGTAATTCCTTGCACTGCTGAACCAAGCCACCAGAGTTCAAATCCCATGCCCCACATTATTTTTGTATTTATTTTGTTTTAATTTCTTTTGGAAGTCAACGGTCAAAAGGCTATGACTCCCAAAATATGTACTGGACAATAAAAAGTAAATATACCAAATTGTACCCCTGAAGAATCCCCATCCATTGGAGCCCTGACTCGGCCCGACTCGGTGCCGCCGGCCGGCGACTCGGCCGACTCGGTCCGCCGCCGCCGGCCGGACTTGGCTAGACGGCCGAGTCACCAAAAGAGAAAAGATGCTCCTTGACTTGGTCAACTCTCCTGCACACTTATCATACCTGGATCGGTTTTAAATTGCCCAATAAATCCCTTTTACTCCTATGTTTAATGAATTTTTAATGATTTTGTATATTTTGTATATTTTTTATTAAAATCCCTAACCGTAGCCTAACCCTATATAAACCTCCATACCCTCTACCCTCTCACCCTACATTCCTAAGTCCACTCTCTAAAAATTTCAAGAGAACTTGGTACGTGAGAAAACGAGCGAAAGGCGAAGCGCTGACGAAATTGACGGCGAAATTTCGACGATCGTGCTAGGACCTCTCAACGACGATTCGACGCACCGGCAAACCCTCTACCTCCCTCTCACTCTCTAGTGTTGTCCAAACCCGTAAGTCCCCATTTTCTATCCTTCTTTTCTTTCATTAAAATACGAACTTAAAAATCCGACGGAAATCGGAACAAACCGATTTCCGATTCGGTTTTCTATCAAATCTCACTTATCGCTAATTCCATAATGCTTAAACATCTTCATGTTGACTGCTAATCACTTAAAAATTAATTTGAACAAGTTTTCACACATGAAATGATAGCTTTTGCAATATATCGTATTCTTTCACTTAAATACCATAATCTTTAGTTTATCACATTTAACCTCTTAACATTGCTATACCTTAAAGTAGATCACGAGGTAATGACCTACCTCCACACACACTCATATGTAATCATAACACGCTACCTTGAAAACTTAGAATACGATAATACAAGATTTTACATTTAAATACCCTTTTCTTATAAAACCTTTTCTAAAAGTTTTAGGTTTGATACACTTTCAAAACAATATCTTTTAAAAGGAAAATACGATACGTCGTGGACATCGATCGTTTATCTAAACCTGACTTTGTGGTGTCTAGGCAAGTGTGTCTAAGGCGAGTGGTTACTTAATTAGGACCACTACTTGTAGTGGAGAGCCTCCCACTCACCTGGCACTTACCTGGCCGCAATTGGCGGTGAAGAGGCGATTTGAGACTTCTAATGACTTATCGTTTAGAGATAGGTTAGTTGGCTTAGGAAACCCTAGAATCTAAAATACGGAAATTTACATCTTTTACAAATAAATACCTTATCTTTATAAAACTGTTTTCTAAATGATTGGTATTTATTAAATCTTTGCAAAGCGCCACTACAACCCACCTTTGGGGAACTCGTTAGGGTTAGTACGGTTTATCGTGCACCCTCGGGCTTAGTAGTGCGAGATTCAGACCTCCGCAAGGAGCATTCGGTTTAGAAAGGTTTAAAATACGACATTTAAGAAAAATGAGATTTTTGGAAAATAAAATATTTATTAAAAATTATTCTTGTATAAACATATGTATATTTATCATTTAAACACCTATTTTATTATAAGATAAAGTTTCCACCTTTTCCTAAAAAAAAATTACAAGATTAAAAGTTACATTAAAATACCATGAATTCCAAATAAATCAATATTACAAATTAATACATTTATTTATGTAATTTTCACTAGAAATAAGACAAAATAAAATCACACTCATTATAACTATAAAGACGAATAATAAATACTTGAGGTGTATCTTGAAAACTATACAAAAGTATTTTTACATAAAACTCCCTCAAGTTTTATAAATTACAATAATGACCCTAACAAATATAGAATTTCGACTTACATTTCTTTTAGTCTGACTCGGGTTTGAGTCTGATTATTTCTGACTTGAATATGATTCAAGTCAATCTACATTCTTTAATATTCCAACTCAATATGAACACATGAATCCCAGAATCCAGTTAACATTCTATATAACTTGACTGAATCAAACCATGGATATACATCCATTATCCCGTTATTCCATTTACCTGATTATGCAGTTACAATCTGTTTACTGATATCATGGTTTTGATCAGTCATCCAACCTATACAATACAATACAACAATACTATCAAAACACTACGGGGTTTAAGGGGTAGATTGGTACGGAAGATGTTAAAAGTGGCACGAGATGGTCAGACTTAAGATACCTAACATGAATCCAATTGCCGTTGTTCCGGGCCTTCTAACGGAGCCTTGTACTCTATATTCCGTTTGCCCTGGTCTCTAGCATATAGAGACCCCTCTCGTATACATTGGCATTCTTCAGTACCAAGCTACAAATAACAGCGTTAATACAACATTACAACAAATAGTATACAACTTTAGAAGATACCTCTTATTCTGTCTTTCCTAATTCTCCCTTATCTTTGGGACTTACAGAGCGGCCTGTTCGCTGACGACATTCTATTTCTTTCTTCTTTGAATGTCGTCAGGTGCTTTGGACATAGCAGAGATCGAGCCCACCGGTGAAGACTTAGAGCAGTTTCACAAAAACCCCGAGCTCTAGACATTGTACCTTGTTCTATTCAGTACTTTCATTTCTTGTTATGCCATTGTTTAGGCATCGCTTTTCATTCTAGTTGTATTTACTTTTCATGCATTGTACAAAAGAATATTATTAATAAAGTTGTTGTTATTTCTATATCTCTTGTCTCTTGTGATTTACTTTTATATTGCTTAGATACGCTTAGCGTATGTACTTCTAAGTATATACGTAGCGGACCTCGTCGCGTTCCCTTCGCCGTACACTGGGAAGCGGGGCGTGACAGTCTCTCATTTTCCTCTCATGGAAAAACAAGAAAGAAGAAGCGAATGAATGATGAGAACAAAATATCCTAGCCATACTTCTCATGAAGATAAGAATTAGAGAAGTCAAAAATCTTAAGCCATGACTCGTTTTTCCTTTATCAAATAAAGAAAAAACTTGTTCTCATCCACTCTACTAAGTGTGTCTCATACACACATCAAGCATGCATCATCATACAAATAAATGTATCATATACATTAATGAATATGTATCAAATGCATATCTAAGTATTTGTATCAAATACAAATACAAATGAGAGAAATAAATAGTGAGAATAATACTAGAATATATATATATATATATATCAAAATACATATATTTAATTATTAAATTAACACTTGATTTAATAATCCGGCTTCAACAAGAGTCGGGTAGTATTATATAAATGTCCGACTAAACTGCGTGTATCAAATACACGTGTTTTGCTGAACTCTTGTACGTATCACTATACATGCTCTACATCGTTTCACCAGAGCAGGAAAACCTCTGTGTGGGATTCTAAAATCCCAACAATACACTGGCAATAGATTAGGATCATATCCACAGTCCACAAGCATGTCAGCAGTACTAGTTGCACGTAACGACTACCCAGGTATCGATCGAAAGAAGGTTAACGAGCATGCTCATCTGAACGTTGCAAAATCTATTAGTGACAATTTTCGTACAGTTTGGTCTTCGTCTAAGAGTGCTGTATACCTGGTCTAGGAGGTGGAAACCGTCAGACTGCTGTATACCTGGTCTAGGAGGTGGAAACCGTCAGACTCCGAATAACCCAATAAATCGTGCCGATATCAAGCTTATAACCACCTGAGAAACTACTGATAACACTTATCAGTAAATATCGACTGCCTTGGCCAAGGACTTATGGTTATGGACAACCGCGCATAGCTCAATATCAACTCTCTATACCGGGAGAGACGAAACCCCTCGACCGCTCACTGCCTCTGTGTTCGGGACTGTACCCAACTAAAACTTGTTTACATGACTCTTTAAAGTCGTGGTAGGATAGTAATCAAAATACAGTGGGAACATACATAAGACACTATGATGATCTCTGTCACGCCCCGCTTCCCAATAGACGGAAACGGTGACGTGGCAAGCCAGCGACGTATATACTATGAAATAAATACGTTAAGCGTAATTAAGCAATATAAGAATAAACAAGAATGGCAAGAGTAATAAAATGAACAACAACTTTATTTACATACAACTGTTTGCAAATAAAAGATACAACAATATAAAGTAAATGCCTAAACAATGGCATACAGAAAATAAGTGCAGGTGAAACTAGTAGTCAGGCTGAGCTGTAAGCTGGTCCAAGTCCTCCTGGCTCGGTTCTGTCTCCTCAGAGTCTAGTCCTTCTGACGAACATCCTAAAGAAAGAAACAGAAATGAATGTCCTCAGCGAACTAGCGCTCGATAAGTCCCAAAGAAGAAATAGAAGATAGTATGTAATGTGAAATGAATAGGTAAAGTTGTATATGATCGTTCACAAGTATATTATAGTTATTCTAATATGGTTATTTGTAGTTTGATAAAGAAGGTATCATGTATACGAGAGGAGTCCATCTTACCCCGTGGACTATGGTAACATGTAGTACAAGGCTCCGTCATAACCCACGGGACAATGGCACGTGAATTCATATAGGTGTCTTTTAAAGTGACCTCTTGTGCCACGATATACGTTCCGTACCAATCTACCCCTTTATCCCCGCGTAATGTATTGTATAGATTATGTTTACAGGTCTTGGCCAGAACCATGGATATAAAATGTTCATGTTCATGTTCATGATGTAACCATGTGTTCAAGTAGTAATGTCGAGTTCATGTCAAGTTATAATCATGATTCGGTCAAGTCGAGTCGAGTCAAGTATACAAGTTTGAGTTTGATATTGATTTCGAGTATTCATGTTCATGATTAAGTATTCGAGTTTGTGTTTGATTTTGGATTCAGGTTTGAGTTTGGACTCAGATTGAGTCAGACACTTGTAAACGGATTTAACTCTTGAATTCTTAGGTTCGGCAGTAATCAGCAACTGCTGCACATGGACGGTAGGATTTGGGTATTTTTCTAAGACAATTGCCATTGATAACTCCGTTAAGTTGTCTAACCTAAATAGGCAAGCACTCACTTTCTCCGGCTCTCTGGGGCTCAAGAGAATTGATCCCGCTTAAACCTATATTTACTAAAGTCCTTAAAAGATGTGGTATTTTATTGTAAATGTTATTCTTTGAACCAAATATACATGTATTTAGGTATCGTGCTATGAAACCAAAGTGTACGTGAAGGGTAGGTCGTTACCCCGTGAAGTTTTCCTAAAGGTAGTTAAACAATTTGTCGAAAAGATGTGATAATAAAGTTCAAGGTATTTTAATGAAAAATTCATTTTTTGATTGTTTCACATGAGAATTTTGGATAAACTTGAATCTAAACATTGGTAATTAAAGTTACAAACAATGTGGTAAAATTAGATTGACTAATATATAAAGAAAAAGGGAGTTCTAGGGTTTTAGAAAGACAGGTATCGGTAATAACTTCACTTTACTGATATATGATTTGAAGATGAATTTCAATAAAAAGAAGGAGAGTTGGGAGGGACTTACGATTTGAAAATTTCAAGGAAAAGGTAAGGAAGAAGATGGAGGTTTCGTGGCGTCGCGGGAGCTCCGGAATCGATTTCGATCTTTGACGGAAAGAGCTTGGTCGCTAACTCCACTTACTCCACTTGCACTTAGGAACTTTTTGAATGAGTTTTTGCTAGAATTTTCAGAATGGTGAAGAGCTAAATCATGGGGTGGTATTTATAGTGAAGAATTAGGGTTTGGGAATTAAAATTTTGGATTAAAAAGCATTAAAATGATATTAAATGGTGAAATGAAAGGTCTTTATTTGATTGCAAGGAAATCAAACAGTGCAGAGGAGTTAAGGGGAGCTGAAAGGACAAGTGTGCAGAGCACAGAGCTCATTGGACTTATCCTAGCCGTCGGCGCCAGCCCATAGGGTATTTTGGCCGGTCGATTCTCGAGCTATGGCCTCGAGATTCGTGCCACATGTTTAATTCTATGTTTACTCCATTTTGCACATGTTTAATTTTTCTAAACTTTTCATTTCCCCGTGTATTGCAAGTGAAACTCTTGGCCTTCCTAAAAATAAAAAGAAAAATCAGAAAAAAATAATTGTGTTTGATGGGAATCGAACACACAGGCCACGTCATAATAGTGCAAAGGCTTTACTAGTGAGCTACAATTTATTTCTTGCTTTTATTTAATAGAAATAACTTTTAACTCTTACGCAGACTGTAATACTCTTTTCTGTATATTAATAGGAAAATTTCTGTACAGAGATTTCAGAGTCGTTACAATCTCAGGTCTATAGACTACCCTGTACTCATGTCACAAGAGAACCGCTATCTGACAATAGGTATAATCCTATCTAGGAATTCTCAAATGAGTCCGTCCAGTGAAACTCATGCATCCAATGAGTACATGTATATAATCTTCAGTGTCAAACACCAATGGCCATGGGATCAACCATTGGCCCGGTCGAGGTTAAGAAACGTATACACTAGTCAACTCTGGAATATCGATACCCAGTCTCGATACTCCTACGACTATGGACTTTTAAGGATGTGCTTATGGACTACCTATGCCCTACTAGTATGATCTTTATCATAATCCTGGTAGTCAAGTAAAGATCTTATGGGCATTATCATTATGTATTAGCAATACGTGATAACGAGTAAAACTTATACACATAAATGATGAAAACAAACCAGATAGTATACTATCATCTCGAATAATATTGTTCTTTGTATAGGTCCTCCTTTAATTACAATAATTGTCTTGAGGCCACCTATATCCAACAATCTCCCACTTGCACTTAAGGCCAATTATTGCGGTATCGCATACCTAACTTCTTTACTAACAGTTTCATAAACCGTATTCGAGAAACAGCTTTAGTGAGTGGATCCACTACAATGAATCAATCTTTATCTCTTTATATCTCAACTTCGTGGAGATCAACTATCTCCCGAAATGAGCGATACATGCTTTAGAATTTGCCCGGCTAGATGATGGGACCAAGTTCACAAATGAACAATTTTATCCAGCAACTTTTTGGGCTATATCCATAGCTGATTCATAATCAACACCCAGCGCCACAGCTACCCCAGTATCCAGCTAGGAACTATTTCCAATATACTGCTCCTACTAAAGAGAGAAAACTAATAACTCATGACAGACACTCTGTCTTTCATGTCACCAAAGAAAATGGAATCGGTAACTACCTCCAGATGGAGACAACTATTACCATACACCAAGAACATACTCATATGTTCTTTATTGATTCCTTTAGTTTCTTCAGGATTGGACTAATATCTGCTTACAACAACTGGTGTAAAAGCATCATCTGGTCTGATACATGACATCGTATGATTGGTCCAATTGCCGAAGCAAGTGGAAAATAATTCATGCCAGTCTCTCTCCTCATCAGTCTTAAAGATATCTCTTTAGAGAGGGTGACTCTTCCTCTTGCTGGTACGCTACCGAGGCATGAGTCGTTCATTCTATAACCCTTTTAGAATGGTGTCATCTTACCTAAATTAGGACAATCCCAAAACTTACTAGATATCTCTATAGATCTAATCACCAGAATAACTAAAATATTATCCAAATCCTTTCTGGAGAAACATCTGCGACAACCATTGTTTGACAGAGCTGTATTATAAAAACTTCACTTCTTATCAGGAGTGTGTTATCCACATACCATATGAGAAATATGACAGTACTCCCTACATCCTTCTTACAAATACCATGTTCATCTATTATTTTGATGAAGTCAAACAATTTGGCCGTAACATCAAAAATAGATGATCCTATCTCCGCTGTGTCTGCTTTAGTCTATAAGTAGACGTAAGCAAGTTGCATACCTTCCACTGACCACGATAACCCTCTGGCAAAGTAATATACTTGTACACTTCTAAATCCATATTTAGAAAGATGTTATATTCATCCACCTGTCAAATATCATAATTATGGAAAACAGTAATAGCAAGTTATATCCGTATGGAGTTTAGCACAGAAACTAAAATAAAAGTTTCATCACAATCCTTATCGTGAATTTGATGAAAATCTTTGACTATAAGTCTAGCCTTATCAGGTAACTATCATTCCATTTGTACTGATCGAAAGATCTACTTGTTCCTGATGAGTTTTACTCCTTCAGGAGCACCCAACAAAATCCATACTTTATTGCAGTGCATGGAGTCCAACTTGGATAACTTGGCATCCAACCATCAGTCAGAAGTCACCACTTCCTATGGCTTGCTAATATAGTAGGGTCGTCATCATATGATACAAGTCTCCCTGTCACCGTCTACGAGGGAACCGAAATATCTCTCGGGTGGCTGAAATTACCTACTAAATTTGCGGAGTGGCTAAGGTTTTTCAGGGTCAATTGAATCTTCAGGTTCTACTAAATCTTCAGTAATCGTTTGTAGTTCTGAAATCACTTCAAGATCTACCATACTCCCACTAATTTCTTTTGCAATAAATTTCTTTTCTAAAAATGTGGCGTGTCGAGAACAAAACAAATTTTGATCCCGAAAATAGTAGATGTCAAACCCTTGCATATGCTTGGGATAACACACAAACTGTATATTACCGAAACATGTCTTGAGTTTTTCCGGATTCTGTTTTTAAGCATAAATCGGATAACTCTATATCTTAATCCCCTTCAGATATGTTACCATTCTATATCACATATAGATCACATACACTACTTTAGATGGAACCATATTCAATTGATTTGCAACTGTTTCCAGTTCATATCCCTTAATGAAAACGGCCACACAACATTACTCATCAAGGAGCATACCTACGGATGAGTAATCTGAGAGAAAATCAAATTCTCGATTATGGAACACCTAGCACAAGTATCCAGATCTTCGAACACTTCGAAGATTTTTGATACTTCCAATGCTTGGTTCTCCACTTTATTCTTATATCCTATGAACTTCTCAAAATCTTTAGGCGTTGCATTTTAACAAGAATACGTGTTTAAAACCAGAGAGCTCATAGGAAAATGGAATAAAATGTGAGTACCAACCCCTGGTCCGAGTGGACATCAGACAACATACATCAATATGTACAAGTCCTATGAGTTCACTAACGCATACTCTGTGTATTTTAATTTGAAAACTATATTTTGGTTAAGAATGTATATCCGTTATTTAATGCACGTTACCCAATCATCAAATGATAAAGGTAAATATTTAGAACATATTTTTCAAAAATAATATCCCACTTTATATAATAAAGAAACGGATATTATAGTTTTAAAATTGATGCATAACAACAATTATGCTAAACCAAAAAAGTTTGCCACTAGGCAAAACCAGGTGATATCCCCAATAGCAATAATTGCTCCGATTTCTGACATTGGGGATCAAATCATCTTTCCCAATAATCTACTCCTTTTCAGTATTTGCAACATCTTACGGATGTGGGATTATAATCCGGTATTTATATACACATGAGTCAAAGTTAATTGGGAAACAGTTTTTTTATTACAACCATACAGGAAACATGAAACATCAAAATCTTTCAAGGGGTTTGTCGGGTATTCTAGTAATGCCTCTTTCACTGTCCAGAGTCATAACAGTAGTTGCAATTTCCTTTCCGCTCACTTCAATTCCTTTTGATGTCTCTCCGTCTTACCTTTTTTAAACCGAATTTAGACTAGTTGGTTTTCTTCTTACCCTTCCTTTTAGTTTCAGCCTTGGGATTGGAAGAAGACCATCTAACAAGCGTAACTGGTATATTCTCCTTATTAAAGGAGCTCTCAACTTGAGATAAGGTGGAGATGAGAGACAAATGAATTATATCAACATACAATTTATTTTCTCCAGAACTAGTGGCCATCTTCGACTGAAACACTTTCTTCGAGTTCGTATGTAACTATACGAGATGACCTTCTAAGCAATATGGATCTCTGTATCGGATACAGAGAGTTCTAGAGCAAGTAAAAGGGAAAGTAGGATAAGTAAGGACATATGCGACTATGTCGTGAAATAGGGCAATCATGATATTTCAAAGCCAAAGGTTGTAAAAAGGTTCGGTTAATTTGGTTTATTACGAGTTTTAATTTGAGGTAAGACTTAGGTCGCTGCCAGAGATAGAGAGAAAAGAAACACTCAGCGTGCACTCTATCAATATTAGATTAGTTTATTAATATATCTAATCTGGATAGCTCCTAAGGTTTTGTCGAATTCTCCTTAAAACCCTAAAAGGAGAACTGGCTGGGATTTAATCAGTATCCTGCGCCATGCCTTTCTCAGTATCTGCTTGGACTGTATCGTCCACTGAATTTAATCAGTATCATGCGCCATGCCTCACTCAGCATCCGCTTGGACCACCTGTCCAAACTACTTCCCTTCAAAAGAGGGAAAACTATAACTCTGACAGTCGCTCTGTCATCAAGGTCACCTTGGAAACTTGGAATGATAACCGTTTCCCGAAGGAGGCTGCCGTTACCATATCCTTAGAACATCTACTTATGTTTTAAAACTGCTTCCGAACGTTTCTCTAGGATTGGATTAATATAAACTTAGTGCAGCTAGTGCAAAAACAATATCTGGTGTGGTACTTGATATCTCATGATTGACTCAATTGCCTAAGCAAGTGATATATCTATCATGCACATCCCTCTCCCCTTTAGTCTGTAAGACACCTTTAGAGAGGGTGACTCCATCACCTGCAGGTACACTACCATGCCAGGAGTCGTCCATTCTAAAAACACCTTCAGAATAGTGTCATACTACCCAGATTGGGAAACTACCCAAATGTAGATCTAAAACCATAAATCTAGTAAACAGAATGCCTGATATAATATCCATATCCTATGTGGAGAAAACACTTTGTGACAACCACAGTATAACCGATCGTAGTATAGGAATTTCACTTCCTATAAAGTGCATGTCATCCAAATACCAAGACATCACACCCTACTACCTTCTTAACAGATCCATCTCCTATTCTGATGAAGTCAAAGCTTATGCCTGTCACATCAAAAATAGATGATCTATCTCCGCTATATCTGCTTTAGTCTATAAATAGACATAAGCTACTTGTCCACTATGCTTCCGCTGCTCCAACTGACCATAACAACCCTTTGGCAGAGTCATATACACGTGCACTTCTAACGCTAGTTTAGAACGACGCTAGACTCATCTTCCTACCGGGTCTCATAGTCTAGAACAGCAGTAATGATAAGTCTGGGTAAACAAGAACCTCCCTGTCACCATCTTTGAGTATACCGAAGTACTTCTTAGGTGCCTGAGGTTACCCATCATATCTGCGGAGTGGCTAATAGAATATCAAACCCGATCAAATTTTTAGGTTCTTATTAAATTTTCAGTAATCGTTTATGGTTCTGGAATCACTTCCAGTTCTACCATACTCCCACTATTGTTTTCTGAAAAAATCCATTTTACTAAAACTGTGGCGAGTCAAGAACAATATCAATATTGATCTACCAGATGGTAGAAAGTTAACCCTCGCCATAGCCTCGGATAACCCACAAAATGCCATTACAGAAACGTGCCTTGAGTTATCCAGAGTCAGGTTTTAAGCATAAGCCGAACAACTCCATATACCTTAACATCGTTAAGATATGAACCATTCTATATACAATATAGAAACAGAGGCACTGATTTAATTGGAACCAGATTCAAATCATACATCTGTCTCCGGTGCATGTCAACCAAATGGAAGGAGGCCGATCGACATTACTCAACTAGGAGTGCATCCAAATATGAGTAACCTGAAAAAGAAACAAGTTTCTCAAAACCATTACTATCAACTGAATACCAAACACAAGTATCCACATCTTCAATTACCTTGAAGAATCATGATATTTGCAACACCTGGTTCTCTACTTTATTCTTGTACCTATAACTTCTCAAAACTTGGACCTTGCATTTCTACGAAATACTTGTCTAAAACTTAAGAAGTCACAAATAAACAGAATATAGTACGAGTACCATCCCCTCTGTCCTAATGGACACCGGATAACATACAATAGTTTGTATAAGTCCCCTGAGTTGAATTACTCAAACCCTGTGCGTCGTAGGTTGAAAACTGTACTATGGTTAAGAAGAATTACACCGCTGTTTAATGCTCCTTACCTAATCATCAACTAATACAGGTAAATGTCATAGACATAATTTCAAAAAGTTATATCTCATTTTATAAAATAAACGTACAAATATATTAGTTTGAAATTGGTGCATAACAACGGATATTCAAAACCAAATATTTGCCGTCAGGCAAAACCCCAAGCGATTTCCTCAAATATCACCAATTACAACGAATTCCGATATAATGAGGATATAATCACCTAATTCCTAATAACTCACTCCCACTCATCATCTGTAAAACCATACTGATGTGAGAATCAAGTCTGGTAAATACATACCTTGGAGTAAGGATCTAATTGGGAAATCAGTTTTCAATTAACAACGCATAGTGAAACTGAAACATGAAAATGTTTTGAAGGGGTAGCCGGGTATTCCTAGTAATACCGCTTCCATTATCCTGATTCATGACTATAACCGCATATTTCTTTGTCGTCTCTCCAAATCCCTTTATTAGTCTTTACTCATTACCTTCTGTACACCAACCTTAGGCTAAATGGTTTTCTTCCTTCCCTACCATTCGGCACCAGCCTATGGTTTGGAAGAAGACTATCCAATAAGCGTAATAGGTGTATCCTCCTAATCCTAGGAGCCCTCGCAACCAGAGAGAAGATAATGATAAAAGACAACCTGAATAATCCTATTCAATTTCTCCTGAACCGGAGAAATGCAAAGGTGAAGTAGGAGTGGCGATGAACTACACGATTTGGTCGTGAATGATAGCAGTCGTATTTTACTTTGCCCTCTTTCTAATCTCTTTATTTGTCTTTACTTATTACCTTCTGTACACCATACTTAGGCTAATCGTTTTTCTTCCTTTCCTACCTTTCGGCACCTGCCTATGCTTTGGAAGAAGGCTATCCAATAAGCACAATAGGTGTACCCTCTCCTAATCTTAGGAGCCCTCATAACCTGAGATAAGGTAAAAGGAAAAGACAACTGAATAGTCCTATTCAATTTCTCCAGAACCGGAAACCATCCTCGAATCTGAAACAAGTTTCTTCGAGTTCGTATGTAACTATACGATAGTCATATCCAATAAAAGGGGATCTTCGTAGTAATACGGAATGTTCCGGAGAAATTTAACGGGTAAAACTAGGAGTGTCAATGAAGTATGCAACTCTGACAATCCAAAAGCTGGTGTTTTAAGAAGGTTCGATTAACTTGGTTTATAAGTTCTAGTCTAGGGTCGGGACATGGTTGCTGCCAAAGAGAGAGAGAGAGAGAAAACAAACACTCATCGTGCACTCTAACCTAAATCAGAATGGTTAATCACTTTATCTAATCAGGATGTCTCCCACTGTATCCTCAAATTATTCTCCAAACCTAAAAGAAGAATTAGTCGGGATCATCTAAAATCACCCGAGGAGTAAACCAACTCATCAGTGGGAATCGGGATCCAACTATCATCGCATGATAACTTGATGGAATCCACTTAAGTTATCACACTCAAATTATCACACTCCAGAAGGTATACGCATGCTTGGCAAGTTTCCTGTATGTTTGAAACTCCCGATGTGATTTTTACCCCATGCTCTTATGACCTTGATGAAGGCCAACATATCATAAGTCACATGTCAAGTTCTATCTGTCATTGTCTATGTTAATTTGAACCCACCCGTACATACCCTTGATGAAGGCCAAAATAATAGTATGACTGTCCCAAACTAACGCATCTATCTATGCAACAGAAAAGTAACAAATAGCTACCATACACTATTCGTTGACAAAGGCCAACATACATAGCATGAATACTAAGTGCTACCCGTCTGAAATGACGGAGGGCTACGAATGGTTTTTGGCGATAAACTTTTAACGTAATGAACTTGATATCGTTGAAGGAATCAGATAGCTTTACAAATATATAGTAGTGAAAACCTTTGCTAAAAAGGCCACTCCCGGTGAAGGGATCTCGGCTCTTTTCTCGTTGAATGAGGTGCAGAATATTCTCAACTAAATACCACGATGCAAAGCAAAAAAGTAATCGACTATAGTGAAGTTATTACCCTGACACAAACTTCTGCCCAAGGGTCACTCCCGGTGAAGGGATCTCGGCCCTTGTCTCGTGGAATGAGGTGCTGGATATTCATAAGAGAATACCTCTGTGCAAAACAAAAGATAACGTCCTTGTAATAACAACTTTTGAAAATTTGTTCCGACAACATCAAATAAGTCTGTTTTCCTTGAATTGATTAGAATCAACACAGTCCCATCAATTAATTACACCGGAAAAGAACGAAAATATGATGCATGTATATGCTATCCGCATTCGCCACTGGGTCCCGTCATCACCCGTTAGGTTACTTAACTAACGACAGAGCGGGGACTGGACTAGCGTGGGTGCAAAACATATACAACATCTACTAGTATATATATCAATATATAATAATCGCTCAAGGCATGATAAATGCAATATCACAGAATAAGCGATAAGCATCACAGAACAATACAGATAATCTGGGAGCCCCGAGTTTCCTTTGAGCCGCAAGTGAAACCCGACATTCCCCTGGTTGTGTGGATAGCCTATGCAATGAAACCTAGACCCCTACGAGTGTGGCAAGTTACCCGCCAAAACCAGAAGCGAGGCAGCCCCCTTCATCAATGTGAATGGCCACCCAGCACTTCACGAAATCTGGTAACTTGAGCACTCCTCCTTGGGTCAACCTATACCCCCTACGAGTGCGGCGAATAGCCCGCTAATTCTAGAGTGAGGCCCCCTCCTTCTCAAAGCCATGAGATGCGGGCCCGTTGCTCTCTAGAACCGTCTATCCGTGCACTCCACCGTGCTGTAATCCTAGTATAGAAAAGAAATTAAGTACAACGGTGACATCGACCTCAACCCGGTCGTGCCCCAAACAAATAATATACAAACAGGCAGTGACGATAGTCCACATGTCGGACGCTCGCCCCGCGATATCAAATGTACAAATAAAACTAAACTGTACTATCATTGCAACCAAGCTATCCACCATGACGAATCCGCAACAATACAGCACAACACAGAACATCAACGTGAATGTCACGTTCGCAAACCCGTCTAAAAGAACTATAGCAATTAGACTAGTTGTACCGCTCTAATGACATTCACGGTCTCAGATAGAAATGTATGTACTGTAAACTTTAAATAATGTTAGAAATATCGAGTTCGAAATAACCCCGAATAGCCCCAACCTTAAGAATAAAACCATATCCAAACTGGGCTAAACAAGCAATACCATTGAACTAATATTCCAGAGACTAGACAACACACCAAAACTCAAGGCCCAGATGAACTCAAAAACCGGCCAGGCCGGATTTTACCCCAATGTGGCCAGGTCAAAAGTGAATTTTGGGGCTCGTATTTGGTGTGTGTTCTATTGGTCATCATAGTAGTCTTCTGCAGTTGCTAAAATATTTTTAGAAGACTCGGAAAAAGTTGACAGAGAATGGAATACAAAGGGTATTGATTCAGAGTTGTTTCGGTTTTGATACTTTAATATTGTCTAAACAAACTAGTATGCGGTTAATGGGTTGGCTCTGATACCATGTTGGGTCATGGCAGCGCCCTGGCCATCAATCCGTGGCCAAACACGGAACAAAAACTTTAAAAAACCGGCGCTAACGGAACCCTAATCCCGGATCAAACCATTAACCCTATACTAGTTATCATAATGGAGTTTAGAGAGCTTATACCGATCGATCCGTGTCCTTCGGTCTTCAACCTCTGTCCCAAGCTCTTCACTGCTTCCCCGATCAAGTTTGATCTCCGGCCTCCCCACATCGAAGAAGATCCACGTCGAGGTTAGTAATACGGGCTCCCGCCTTAAAACCGAAGCAACTCAGGTATCTAGTTTGCTAGCCTAGATAACCAAGATGAAGTAGAGTGTGTGTGTGATTACCTTATCTCAAAACACTCAAGGATTCTCAACTCATGAGAGGGTATGGGTGGAGGTGAAAGAAGTTGCCACCGAGGGAAAAAGTAAGCTCAAGAGAAAAGAGCAAGTGAAGAAAGTTCCTGCAATTTTCTTGAGTTGTTTTGGCTTAGTGTTTTTTGTTATATTTTGTAAGCTAAAGTAAGAAACTAAAGAAAGAACCCCACCTCAAAAAGATCTGCCTCTTGCCTCTACAAAATATCTCACAAATATCTCACAAATATCTTAACCAAAACAAAAAACAATCCATGTCATAAGTCACCAAGTGCACATGCACCATGAATGAATCCATGACAAAACTTAACCTCACATTTTCCACACAATAAACATTAAACCAAAAATGTTTAAAGTAAGAAAAGAAATGGCAACCCTAAAATTATCTTGTAACGAATTACAAGAATACCCCTCATTCGTATAAACATACCCGCATCCGTATTCTGAATGAATACGAATACAATGAGACAAAAATAATCCAACAATATAATACTAGGATCCGACTTAAACCAAAGCCCACTAGTATTATCTGTCCGATCATGATCCGTGCACAAGTGCATGTATATGATCGAACCCTGCCATAAAGCCATACGACCTCTACAACGTTTCGCCCGAACCAGGAAAACCCTCTGTATGGGACTCTAAAGACTCGTCAATACGCTGGTAGTGGGTTTAACCACAAGCACGTCAGTAGCACTAGCTGTACGTAACAGCTATCCAGGTATTGAGCAAAAGGAAGGCCGACGAACAAACTCATCCTGAAACCCTACTGAGCCTGACAGTGACAATATCCGTATAATCCGGTCCGTTCTTCTATGAGTATCGCATATTGAGTCTAAGGGGTGGATAAAATCAGACCTCTAATAACGCGACATTTAGTGTTGATATGAAACCCCATCACCATATGAGAAACTACCGATCTTAGATCGGTAATTCTCGTCTACCCCGGTCGAGGATTTCTGGTGATGGCCATCCGTGCACAACGCGACATGAACCCCTAATACCGGGAGAGACAAATCCCTTGACGATCTGCTCACTGCCTCCATGTGGCTCGGGACTGTACCCAACTAAAACCTGTTTGCATGACTCCTTTGAGCCATGGTAGGCTAGTAATCAAAGCACGGTGGGAACTCACATGAGACAAATGACGATCTCAGGTCGATAGACTAACCTGTACACATGTCACTAGGGAACTGCTATCTGACAATAGGTATGATACTAATTAGCATGTTCCCGGCGAGTTAGTCCTGTGTACTCATAACCCAATGAGTACATGTATATATCTTAGGTGAACCAACTGACACCAATGGCTTGTGAGACTGACCACCGCCCCTCGTCGGGGTCTCGATCCGTATACACTAGTTTACTTTGGAGTATCAATGCCCAATTTTGAAACTCCCACGACTAGGGACTTTTAAGGATGTGCTTATAGACCCCAGCTCCCACGTATATGATCGCCATCATACTGCTGGCAGTCAAGTAAGAATCCTATGGGCTCTATCAAAATATAATAGTGATCTGTAATGTCACCTGAAGCATGTACACGATGATAAAGACAAATTAGATAGCATACTATCATCTCGAGTAAGACTGTTCTACCGGTATAGGTACTCCCTTAATCATTGCAATCACGTGCCTGCGATCTCATAATTGACTTAAGGGCACTATAGCCAACACCCGCTTCCCAAGATACATAAACTACGGCACGTAACAGAGCCAACCATGCTACCATGGCTAGGAATCATCCCTCCACATTCACATTATGACCGTCTATCGGATATCAAGAATAGAAATATATATAATCTATCTAGAACAAGTCTATTTGCCAGAGTAAATAAAATCAAGAAAATGCATAAAAAGGAAACGAATCAAGATCCAATAAACAATATCTGAATTATGTCCCAATATGGGCTCACATCAATAAACAAAACTACGGAAATAAACAAACTAAACATCACTAATATCACACATTCAATTCCTCATTGCTCGGCTTGATTGCTAAAATATTCTCGATCTGCCTGTGATAAAGGTAGAGGAACTGGGCCATGAAAACCCAGACGTTAGTGCGTCATAATATCAAAATAACAGTGATAACCAGGATATAACGATATAAGTAAATATGAATATAAATAAATAACACAGATATGAAACGGTGAGGTATGTGTGTGTGATGTGTATCCTAAATCTGTGCTTCTAGGTTATCTATTCTAGAAGTCTTTGAAATCAATTAATGTAATTCTCATCGTAACCCAACAGTATATATCTCGTTCATTCCCCACAGGACCACGGTGACAGTATTTATTCCATAACGTCCGGAAACACGGCAAACAATTATTTATTTTGTAACGCCCAGAAAAATGGCAAACAAGTATTTATTCCGTAACGCCCGGAAAAACGGCAAAAAAGTATTTATTCCGTAATGCCCGGAAAAACGGCAAACAGTAATGAATATTTCGTAACGTCCGGAACCACGGTAAACAATAATAATATATTCTTGAGTTACATTTCGGTTACATTCTTGATTTCCCCTTTTACCCCAGGTTTGTGTTCAAGTCAGGTATTGCCGATATAAATCTAATGCCAACACAGGATCAAGCAGGTACAGTTCTCGTCTATGCAGACAACAAATTACGTCCGTCAGGACAGCACGTCAGGATTGTTGGCATTAGTAACTAGATCCAAGTAACAAGTCAAGTAGTGTGTCGTGAACATATCATGGACTGTATATTAACCAAATAGATACCCAATGTGAAACTGTAATCGATATCAGAACACGGTAAACAAAACTGATGCCAAGATTCATATGCATCTATATGTAATAACTATTATACGTCAATTACTATGTATGATGCAAACTAGATAACATATTGTACTGATATAGTAGTATAATGATATCATGACATTCCGGCATGCAACTAGATATGCGATGATACGAACGGATATCGTAAAACTGTAAATCTGTAATATTTTCCGAATAATAAAACACATGCACTATTCTTATTCATATAGATATGGATATAATAACATAACATGTTGCAAGTTTTAGCACTTGCCTGATCGAATCTCACGTCGAGATACGGATGCTACGTCCGATGTTGGAATAACGTCGTGATGCTAAACTTACGCTCGCAGGACTGGACCTGGCTGAGCAATGATATGACGTGGTGAATAGGCTGGACGACGACGGTGACTGGGTCATCCGGATCGTCGGCGACGTGCGCGACTCCGGTGAGACGATTGGAGAATCAAGAAACGGTCGAGAAAAAGAACAAGAAGAAGGAGAAGAAGACTGGGTGTTGTTGTGTCGGGCTCTGGGGTGGCGAGGACAGAGGCAAGACGACGGTGACGATGGCCGATGGTGATGTGGTTGTGTCGGAAAGGAGGCTATGGGTTTCTTGAGTTTATGTTCGGGGTGCAGGGGATGTCGTGGAGTTGGTGTTAGTGGTCTGGGGTGTTAGGAGAGGAGAGGGAGGTGAGGAGGAGGGGATGGTGGTGATGGTAGGTGGCGACGGCGAGGCTAACGGCGAGGGGTTGGGGTTTCTGGGGTAGCTATCGCGGGTTGTTGCAGGAAGTTGTAGGGTATGGTGCAGGGGTTCTCGCGGCGAGGAAAAGAAAAGAAGAAGGAGAGTAGGTGGAGGTGGTGATGAGGGTGACGAGGATGAGAACGAGGTGAGGTCGGCGGCGAGGGTGCGGGCAACGACGAGGGCTGGGGTTCTTGGGTTTTCTCGCGGGCGAGTGCAGTAGAAGATAGAAAGAAGAGGAGAGAGAGAAAGATGAGGGGTTATTATAATAGGTTATATATATATATATATATATATATATATATATATATATATATATATATATATATATAGAGAGAGAGAGAGAGAGAGAGAGAGAATAGAGAGAGAGGCTGAGAAAGAGAGAGAGAAAGCGACGTGAGAGAGAGAGAATAATAGTTATTATAAATATTATATATATATATATTATATACGGTTGGTTTTAGAAAATATTATAATATATATATATATATATATATATATTTGGATTATACAGCTAATATCAGATTGCTCCGAAAATTATCCGGGTCTCATCTAAAAATCTAGTTTTAAAATATGGAGAATATACATACAAGTTAAAATTATAATGTGATGTCTGGTCAATAAAAATACATACCCCTAAGTACGGATCTTTGTAAATATACGTAGCGATCCAAACGAGCCTGTTTTAGTAATCTGGACATGAACATGATGTATGGATGCAACCATAAGATATGGGGTATGATGACATGCCATACTAGATATCAAAATTTATTATTTGGTTATTATTTGTATTATCAAAATATATGCGGATACCAAATATATCATATATGTGCGTATAGGATCTAGATGTCCATGGATCCTCTTATTGGCAAA
This sequence comes from Agapanthus africanus, assembly GCA_030015575.1. NCBI lineage: Eukaryota > Viridiplantae > Streptophyta > Magnoliopsida > Asparagales > Amaryllidaceae > Agapanthus > Agapanthus africanus. Next base: position 885,386,786 of record JASDDO010000019.1, on the reverse strand, counting down.
TATTTTACGTAATCTTGAGCCATGATGAGATTCAAACATGCGGGTCGGGTCGGATACTAACCACAATTACAAAATGCACTATCCGCACCCAAAAACAATAATAATAAAGAAATCTGTCGCAAAATTTGAAATACCCCAAATAAAATATATTATAAATACACTAGGGTGTTACAGAGGCATAACCCCGTTAACATCTTTCTTAACACCTAATAAATTAACTAATTGTGAAGTGAAAATCTCCCGAGAGTAACTATTACTCACAGTGGGAATCGAGATCCAAATTATTATATAGAATGGTATGCAATCACATTACAAGTTTCAACATTTGAAACTTCCAATAATGGTTTTTAACCCTAGAACCCTAGGACCTTGACTAAAGATCAAAACGTCAAAGGGTCCAAGTCAAGTTCTACTTGTCATTTCGTGACGAGTTTAGACCCATCCACACGACCCTTGAGTAAAGATCAAAACGATCGTACGACTTTCCTAATAAATCGCATCACTATGCCGCAAAAAAGCATTACTTAGCTACCATACACTACACCTTGACTAAAGATCAACATAATAGCACGAATACTAAGCACTACTAATCAGAAATGATGGAGGCTTACGATTAGTTTTGAAGAAAACCTTTAACGTAAAAAAACTTGATATCATTAAAGGAACCGAATGGTTTTTAAATTTATAGTAACATAAACTTTTGCTTAAGTGTGGATTCCCCGTGAAGGGATCAGAGCTTTTACCTCATTGAATGAGGTGCATGATATTCCTAACCAAATATCTCGATGCAAAGCAAAAGAAAACGTTTATAAGTATATAGAAAAAGTTGGTTTCTACAACGTGTATAGGGTTTTTATCTTTGCATTAATCGTATTAATGCAATCCCATCAATTAGATAATCACATATTATCTAGCATCTTCTCACACCATTGCAGAAAAGTATGATATGAAAAGAAAAATAGAATGCATGTATATGCCATCCGCACTCGCCACGGGGCCTCGGGTTTTCACTATAAGGTGACTTAACTTACGGCAGGGCGGAGGCAGGGCTAGCACGGATGCAAAACATATATCAGTATTTATTTATATATCATATATATCACCATATATGTCATCTCTGGCAGATAATCAATATTACAGGCAAGCGAAAAACATCATCACAGGCAAGCAATCACATTACATGCATGCAATGAACATCACAGATATGGAAAAGCGGATATAGTAGAAATCCTGCGTTTCGATTGAGCCGATCATGAAAAACGAAATTTCATAGTCGTGTGAATAGCCCCGTACATCATTGATCCACGACTACTACGAGCGCGAAAAGCCACCTGCCAATCCTAGTAGTGAAGCAATCCGCACTCAATATCATGAGTGGACCACCCATCGCTATCTAGTATCCAGTAACTTAGGCACTCTTTCGTGGGTCATATCTAACCCCCTACAAGCGTGGTGAACCACCCGCTAATCCTAGAATAAGATGACCCCGGGGTCTCAAATCCTTGATATGACCACTCGCTGTATCCTAGAATCTGGTGACTCAAGCGCTTCACTTAGTACATGAATCAAAATATATACATCAAGTGGCGACATCAACCTCAAGCCAGAAGTGTCCCAATAAAAGAATATACAAAAAAGGCAACAACGGCCGCCATTCGGACGCTCGTCCAGAATAAATGAAACACATATATATAAATTATACAAGTATCTCACATGAGGGGTTATTCATCACAACAATCTGACTTAACCATAACAATGTCACAAAGCAACAATATCATAATATCGCAAACGTGCAACCCCGACGAATTAATCGCATCAATTCATCGACGTTAAACACCACATATCACCATATGTGAGCTCGAATTAACTCGATCAAACATTTTGATCAGATTAATTCGGAGGCATGACCAAAAAAATCACATAACCTGTGAAGCCGAACTCTTGAAATTCCAAGAAGCGATTTTCATGATCAACGCCGGCTAAAAAACCATCGCATTTCTTGCTAATTTCGAATCTGAAATGACCCGAAACTTGCCCGAGACTTCCGGGGGGACCTCGGGCACGATCCATGGGACCCCGGTGAGCTTTAGGTAGGGCCCCTAACCCATGGCCATGGGTTGGTTACTGGACCAGCGAACACATGACCATGTTAGGAAGGTGGTGCAATGGTCGCAATACTTGAGAGGCAAGCGAAAGCAATAACAAAAATATTTTCAAGAGAGAAGCACCACAATCCTACCAAGATCAACTTTCACAAACAATTGCACAAATTAGAAACAAGTATAGAGTATGTTTGTGTGCTACAACCTTTGTAGCGCAGTGGCCACTACTTCTTAAACTCCGGCTTAGTCTCTACTTGGTCCGAAACAAGGTTGCATGATGATCTCCTCGTCGAAAATGATCCACCACGAGATAGCCCAACACAAGCTCAAACATCACAAGATCAAATCTTTGTGAAGCAACTCACATAATAATTTTTCTAGGATCATCAAGTAAGAGATATAAAGTGGCCTCACAAAATTCCCTCTCATTTTCCTTTTCTCTCTAAGTGTCTCTCCTTTTCCTCTTATGGAAAAACAAGAAAGAATAAGAGAATGAATGATGAGAACAAAATATCCTAGCCATACTTATAATGAAGATAAGAATTAGAGAAGTCAAAAATCTCAAGCCATGACTCGTTTTTCCTTTATCAAATAAAGAAAAAACTTATTCTCATCCACTCTTCCATGTGTTTCTCATACACACATCAAGCGTGTATCATCATATATATAAATGTATCATATACATTAATGAATATGTATCAAATACATATCCAAGTATTTGTATCAAATACAAATACAAATGAGAGAAATAAATAGTGAGAATAATACTAGAATACACACACACACATTTAATTATTAAATCAACACTTAATTTAATAATCCGGCTTCAACAAGAGTTAGCTAGTATTATATAAACGTCCGACTAAATTACGTGTATCAAATATACGTGTTTTACCGAACTCTTGCATGTATCATTATACGTGCTCTATATCGTTTCTCCTGAGCTGGGAAACCTCTGTATGGGACTTTAAAGACTCAAAAATATGTTGGCAGTAGCTTAGGATCATATCCAAAGCCCACAAGCACGTCAGTGATACTAGCTGCACGTAACAGCTATCTAGGTATCGATCGAAAGAAGGTCAATAAGCAAGCTCATCCGAACCTTGTAAAGTCTATCAGTGATAATCTTTGTACCGTCCAGTATTTTCGTCTAAGAATGTCGTATACCGGGTCTGGAAGGTGGAAACCGTCAGACTCCTAATAACCTAATGCCACGCCCCGCTTCCCGGTGTACGGGGAGGGGACGCGGCGAGGCCCGCTATGTATTTACTCAGAAGTAAATACGCTAAGCGTAACTAAGCAATATAAAATAAAATGTACACAAGAGACATGAATATAAATGAACAGCAACTTTTATTTATACAACATTCCTTTACAATACAATACTGGAAAGTAAATACATGGATGGAATGCAATGCCTAAACAATGGGATAACCGAAAATAAAATGAGTACAAGTAAAGTCAATGCTCACGGTATTCTGTGAACTGCTCCAAGTGCTCCTGGATGGTCTCGAACTCCTCAGAATCGGGTCCTCTTGACAACATTCCAAAGAAGAAGAGAAATAGGAATGTCGTCAGCGAACAATCGTTCGGTAAGTCCCAAAGAAGGAGAGAAGTAGAATAGACAGAAAGAGAGCATAACTAGTAATGTTTGATTATAATGTTAATGCGGTTGTTTGTAGCTTGGTACAGAATATGCCAGTGTATACGAGAGGAGTCTAACTTACACCGTGGACTTTGGTAACCCGTAGTACAAGGCTCTGTCGAAAACACCACGGAATAACGACATGGATGTACTCACGTATTTAGTGACCACCTCGTGCCACCTTTAACATGTTCTGTACTACTCTACCCCTTTATAAACCCCGTAATGTCTTTTGTATTGATTGCATTGTTTGTACTGATTTATTGTACTAATGGTATTGTATTGTCTTGTAATAAATGGAAGACTTACCGAAACCATGATATCAGTAGACAGAATGGATGTAAATGGATAATCATGTAAACGGAATATATCCATGGTTCGGTTCAGTCATGTTCATGTTGTTATAGATTGTATTCTGGTATAGACTGTATATGGAGTTATACTTGAATCGAATTCAAGTCAGATTGATTAGATTGAGACTCAGTCTGAGTCAGACACTTAAAAAGAAATTGAAGTCCTGAATTAGTTTTGATATTATCGGTAACTGCTGCACATGGACGGCATGATTTGTGTCTTTTTCCAAGACAATTACTGTGTTGATAACACCGTTATTAGATTGTCTACCTTAGATAGGCAAGCACCCACTTTCTTCGGCTCCCCGAGGCTCAAGAGAATTGGTCCCGCTTAAACCTATACTTACTAGGGTCCTTATTGTAAATTAGTATAACTTGAGGTGGTTTTATGTAAAAATAGTTTTGATACATATTCAAAATACACCTCAAGTATTTAATTATCGTTTTTAGGCTTTTCATAGATGTATATTTTATAAAAGTGTAATTTTTAGTTAGTAGAACCTAGTTTTCATTAAATATGGTATTTTAATGAAATATTGGAATTTTGCATTGAATTGAAATGGTGTTTTCCTGTAATGGTGATTTCTTTGATTTAGAAAACTTGGAATATTTGCATAATATATTTAAAATAGATCTTTTGATAATATTCATATATATCTATATTTTTAATAAAAATAAATTTTATTTATTTTGTAGAAATCTCATTTTCTTAAAAATAGCATTAAAAATTCCATCGAGATCGAATGCTCCTTGCGGAGGTCTGCATCTTACTCTAATAGGCCCGAGGACGTGCGATAACCTGCACCATCCCGATCGGGGTTCTCCAAAATGGATTGTAGAGGCGTAATTGTAAGGAATTAGATAACACTTTTTTTTAAAGAAAACGGTTTAGTAAGTTTAGGGTATTTATTCGTAAAAGCGTATTTCCCATAATCTAGAATTTCAAAGTTCATCGTGCTATGTCCAATATATGTGTTGTGATGAGGTAGGTCCTTACCTCATGAGTTTTCTTAAGGTATTACGAGTAAATATGTTGAATTATGTCAAAATGTAAAGTATATGGTATTTTACCGTATAAATGCTATAAAAGTTGCATAAAGGATTCTTTTGAGATGAAACTTGTTTTAATGTGTTTGTTAATGTTTGTTAAACCTTATATGAGAGTATGGTATTAGATGGTTTAAGAAAATTTAGAATTTGTAAAGAAAAACGAAACGGAAGTCGGATAAACTCCGCTTTCGTCGAGTTTAAAAAATGAAAGATTTTAGAATAGAAAAAGAAAGGGGAAGAGGAGACTTACTGGCTACAAGGATAGAGGGGAGAAGGGGAAAGCTTGGGAAAGTGTCGGGGCGTTGTTTTATCGCCGGAACCTCCTCGGAACATCGTCGGAACTTTCGCCCTTTGCTATCTCCACTTACACAACTTGAGACTTGAGAATTTTTGAGAGTTTTGGCACTTGATTTCAGAATGAGGAGTGCCAAAGGGTAGGGTTGTATTTATAGGGTAGGATTAGGGTTTAGAGTATGAATTAGAGAATTAAAATACATTAAATTATGGAGTAATGCTCAATTTTAATTCTCTGGAAAATGTGCAGAAAAAATAAACAGCATGAGAGAAGTGGGGTAGGCCAAGAGGTGTTAGGCAAAAAAATCTCAGAGCAGTACCTACGGTTATGCCCAGCGGTACCGGTCTTTTTATTGATCTCGTCGGTCGAAGTCCGGTGGTGGGGCTTGGATCTTTGGCCACGTGTTGATATCGCTTGGTTTTCTTCAGTACACATGTTTGTTTATTCTGTAACTTATCATCTTACGTGTAGTGCACGTGCAAACCCTTGGGCTTCTAAAGATTTAAAAGAAAAATCAATAAAAATAATATGTGGCTGATAGAATTCGAACACAGAAGCTACGTCACAGCAGTGCAAGGCTTTACCAATGAGCTACAAGTGCTTTCTTGCTGTTCAAAAGAAAATTTAATATATAACTTATGCTCAGGCTCAAGTGTTCTTTTCTGTAGTTTGGAAAAATTTTGTACAGAAAGTTTAGGGTTGTTACACCTAATAAGTTATGCCGATATCAAGCTTATAACCACCTGAGAAACTACTGATAATAATTATCAGTAAATCTCGACTGCCTAGGCCAATAACTTATGGTTATGACCAATCGCGCATAGCACAACATCAACTCCCTATATCGAGAGAGACGAAACCCCTCGACCGCTTACTGCCTCCATGTGGTTCGGGACGGTACCCAACTAAAATCTGTTTGCACGACTCTTTAAAGTTATGGTAAGGTAGTAATCAAAGTACAATGTGAACACACACAAGACACTATAACGATCTCAGGTCTACAAACTACCCTGTACTCATGTCATAAGAGAACTGCTATCTGACGATAGGTATAATCCCATATAAGAGTTCTCAGGTGAGTCCGTCCAATGAAACTCATTCATCCAATGAGTACATGTATACAATCTTCAGTGTCAAACACCAATGGCTATGGGACCAACCATCACCCCGGTCGGGGTCAAGAAATGTATACAATAGTCTACTCCCGAATATCGATGCTCAGTATCGATACCCCCACGACTAGGGACTTTTAAGGATGTGCTTATGGACTACCCAGGCCCTACTAGTACGATCCCTATCATAATCCTAGTAGTCAAGCAAATATCATATAGGCTTTATTATTATGTATTAGCGATACGTGATAATGAGTAAAACGTATACATATAAATGATAAAGACAAACCAGATAGTATACTATCATCTCGAGTAAGATTGTTTTCCGTATATGTCTTCCTTTAATTACAATAATTGACTTGAGGGCATATATATCCAACATTTACAGTACAAAACAGGAAGTAGAAATCCATTTTCAGATCGCATTGCAGCGGATGGCCACCGCCAGTTAGCGGTTTGATGAAGGATGAATCTCCTAAATTTTTAAGCTCTGTGTGTTTGTTATTGGTTATCAATTTTATTGGTTTATCTATGTCTAAATTAATTGCACTACATTATTTTATATATCTGTTTAGCAATGAAAATTGTAGTGATGGTTCTTTATTAATTTGTGACAGAATCGTAGAGAGATGAGTAAGGGGTCGACATTGAGGACGATATCAGAAATAAGTATGGGGGTAATTTGCACTGTATTGTTTTATTAGGTTTTCTTTTCTTTTTCATTTTTTTGTTAGGTTTTCTTTTTCAAAATTTTTTAGAAAAGAAGGTTTTTGAATCAAGCTTGTAATAGGTAATGATGAGTTCGAGTTTGAAAGGTTGAGTGAGATAAATGAAATTATTGAATATGAGAATAGAACTAAGTCTGAAAAATAATTCCTTATCTTGAATTCAAACTTAGAAAATATACACCCTGCAAATTGCACAAACGCGTATTTCGAAACTTGAGATAGTAGATGATACCTAGAAATATCTTTGCCTAAATGCCTAAGTATGAAAAAAAGAATATATATATATATATAAAGGTTTGGTTTTGTGAATACTTTGGGCTAATATATATATATATATATATATATATATATATATATATATATATATATATATATATATATATATATATATGTAATTCAGCAATGGTGCTTCATCACCTTGCCTTAGACAAACCAGTTTGGGATACACTGCTGAAAGCCCAAGGTAGCTGCAAGACTAGGCTTATATATATATATATATATATATATATATATATATATATATATATATATATATATAAGAGAAGAAAAACTCGCACATTGAGTAATCGGCTGGTTGGTATCTCGGCAAGCATTAACTGCCGTATTAAAAGACATGTGGGTATATCTATCTATATAATCATATAAAATAAAGTACGAGGGTATAAGGACATTGATACTATAACTCGAATTGAATTCTCAAGTGTAGAAATATTTTACCCACACGTAGGGGTATATAATCGATGTTTGAAGGAAAGATAGGAAGGAAGAATAAGATGAAGTTTTATTAAGAGAGGTGGATGTAATTTTAGGAGTTAAACAAGTCTATTAGAATGAAAGCTCATGACAACTGAAAAACTAGTGGAAATTCAAAACATTTCTTTTTCTTTCTTTTCTGTTTTTTCTTCTTCTTTTGTATATAGTTTTTCACTTTCTTTCTTTTTAGTTTTTTTTTACATTTGGTTTTTCTTTCCTTTTTGTTTTTCTTTTTGGGATTTTGTGGATAGTATCTGCTATTCAATGCAATCACACCCCTGCAAAAATGAGTATGGGAGTAGAAGTACATTTTAGTTAGATAGTTTTTAGGATTTTAGTTTTTAGATTTGAATCCCAAGACTTTGCTCGAGAACTAGCGGAAGATAAGTGTGGGGGTATTTAATTAATGCATTCTAATGCATATTTATATCCATATTTATCTTTATTTTGCCTATTTTATACTGTTCTGGATATATTTTGTCAAGAAATGCAGATTACAGGGCTAAAAGGGAAAAGTGTGCAAAAGAATGACTACGTGTGTTGGATGTGGATTTTACTGAGCTATAAACAGAGACAGAGGAACAAGTTATCAAAAACAGTGAGTGGAACAAGATAATCAAAGTCATGATGAAAAGACATCGAAATCTGGAGGCCCAAACCTACCAAATTTCGGCCATGGCCGAAATCTTGCTAAATTTGGCCAAAATCTTGAGGAGTTAGGATCTCTGATTTTTAGGAAAATTTTGTATTCTCCCGTATCTTCTGTAACTCGTCCTTAGATTTTCCATAGCCCCTATATATTCTGTTGTATAATTCATTAGGCTTTTATCTCTCCCTAGATTAATTGTTTAATGTTTTGGGAGAGTTCAAAGATATTTTTGTAGTTACTTTTTTATATGAAATTATTTTATTTTCTGAATTCCCCTTCTCCTATCAAGAGTAGCTAATTTATTTTTAGGGTTTGAATTATCCTTGCTATCATGTGTTTTTGATTTCTTGTCTCTATTTTTTTCTATGGTTTTTAATGATAATTCTCTTGATAAAAATTTGCTTCTTTTTTATGCCATGCTAATAAACTAAACTTGTTAATGAAATATTGACGCCCTTGAAACCTGTTTAGGGAAAGATGGTATCACCGTTAAACTAATTAGTTTTATGATAGATTGACAACCCAGAAAACTAATTAGGGAAGGTAAGATGGAATTTTTATCAATATAGATTCAACCTAATTTAATTAGGGTAATTTAGATCATTCCAATAAAGCAAGTTAATTCATAAATTGACGATTTGTGGGTTTAATTTGCACAAGGGTAAATCTAATTATTATTAGGTTAATTAGAATATTATGTTTAAATTCTTTTGCTAGATGATGTGGTGTGATTGATAGGATAGATGTTTAAATGTATGATTTATGTTTTCGTTGATTGATATTTTATTGCGAAACTAAATTACTCTATACTTTTATCTAATTGATAGTAACGAATTTAAACATGCGAATCAGAAAAGAATAAATATTTTATAAAACACCATAATTAGTAAAAGTAATTCAGAACCCTAGGACTTCTTATTTATTTGAATCTTTTATTTTAAAATTTGCAACTTTAATTTTCTTTATATGCTTTTAATTAGTTTAGTTAAATAAAATATTTTTTTAATTTTAACTCTTTTTAAAGTTAATTAGAATTCTTAACGTCTCGCTGTGGTACGATCCGTAAGTATTACAATGATATAACTGTGCACTTACGGTTAAATTGAGAGACTAATAAATTCCTCATCACCTGTTATGGCCCATGCGAATCCCCTTATAAATTGAGGGTAAATTAAACTGGGGCCGAGGTCCCTCCCAGCGTATGGGACCCGGTCTGTCTATACCCCATGCGATGAGGGATTTATAGGCTGTCAATCCACAGGCCCCTTTTTCTCATATTTTAAAATATTCAGTGTTTTATGAACTGAAATATGGACTTTTACTGAGAGTTTCTCATTTCATTTTAGGTTAAATCACCGGTTATACCCCTAACTTTTATACTAATCGCAGAAAATACCCCTTACTTTCAAAGAACCAATGAACAATAGCTCAATTGGTATGGACGTATTCCCCTCTTGAGGAGAGTGCGGGGTTCAAACCCCAGGATGGGAAGTGACCACAAATAAACGCTTACGGACCGACCATAGACTCTGTTCAATAAGTGGAACGCATTAGCTATCCGGGAAAATTCATGGGTTCCTTGGGTGCATGTGGTGCGTGCTTGCGTGTGTTGTGTGCATAGGGCATAGGTTAGGGGTTACGGATCATTGCCAAAAAAACAACTTTGGATGATATTTCTTTTTTGAAACAAAACATTCGATGGTATTTGATTCTGTGCCGGACAATGATGGATCAATCTAGCTTCCAATTCAATGTAGCATCATAGTAACTTGAAAAACAATGTATTAATTGTATGATAATAAGTTGGCACACATTAAAACTTTTGGCATTTATTTGCAGCGGACTTGTAAGTCTATGTATTTTTATAATTTTTTTGAAATTGATAAAGTATAATTATATATATTAACACCGTGATGAAAAATGGCCAAATCATTGTGGAAGAAAGCATTCGGTGAAAGTGTTGTGCCGTGTGTATTCGCTAATAAAATAAAAAAACATAAAGGGGATGCAGAGAAGGGAGAAATATAAATGCCAAAAAATATGTTTGAGGATTTGTAATTACCATCAACTATGAAATGATAATTCAAACTAAGCACTAATGATGAAGGTTGATAATGATATGGTACACTATGGATGCCAAACACCTCCACATGCATACCTGCATATTGGTGGAAACGCCGGTTTTAAATGGAATATAGCAAGTAAAGGAGAAATGATAAGAGCATTTTATCAACGAAAGAATACTTTGCACTAATGAAAAGACAACTATTTTATAAAGGAATTTGAGGACTACAAAATTTCTCTCAAAATCACAATATCTCACAAAATCTCACTATAGCTCACACGTATTCGTGTATGTTTGATTACTTGATGTCCATCTCAAATGACCCCTAAGATATTTATAGGAATCTAATGAATGGTTCTAGAAAGCTTCTAGAATATCTCTAGAACTTCTAAACTATTTTCAGAAAAGTCTAGAATTATTCCAAAAACAATTCTGGAAAATGTCTGGAACCATTCCAAATTAATTTCTAGAGTTTCACGACTGTTTCTAGAAGAACTCTAGAAATTGGACTTGGGCTCTAAAACTTAGGGCTTATGTGATTTTGCATCACAAAAACAATATTCTACTCCTTGATGCAAAATCGCCAAATCTCCAAAGTTTTCACTTTCTCCGGTGTGTCTTATAGAACGATCTCCACAATCAACAATATGGATCTTGTCCAAACAGAGCTTAAACTTGTCCAGCGAAACAACCTTGGTCAATACGTCTGCTGGGTTCTCTTTGGTATCAATCTTCGATAGGACGACCATCTTGTCTTCTTCCATTGCGTCAATAAAGCAGTACCTTACATCAAAGTGTCTCATCCTCCCGTAGACAGTTTCGTTCTTGGTCAGACAAATGGTGCTCGAACTGTCACAAAAGACTTTCGTAATCTCTTGACTCACGTCCAAATCTTCAAGTAAACCCTGTATCCAAATCGCATCTTTAACTGCTTCAACTGTAGCTATATACTCGGTATCAGTCGTTGATAATGTGATGACAGTCTGAAGCGTCGACCACCAAGGCACTACGCCTGTGCCTACTGTAAATAAATAGCCCATTGTCGACCTTCGCTTGTCTAAGTCACCAGTGAAGTTGGCATTCACATATCAAATTAGGACACAATCTTCCACATTGTCTCCTTCGTACTTTAAACCGATACTAGAAGTCAATTTTAAGTATCACATGATCCACTTTACCGCTTGCCAATGCTCCTTACCTGATTTAGCCATATATCGGTTCTCGACCTTAATTGCATGTGCTAGTTCCAGACGAGTGCACACCATCGCATACATAAGACTTCCGACCGCACTCGCATACGGTACTCGAGACATATATTCTTTTTTCGTGTCTGTACCGGGTGACTGTTTTGCCGATAGTTTGAAATGTGTGGCGGAGTGGCCATGGGCTTAGCCTTCTCCGTCCCGACTCGAGCGAGAATTTTCTCGATGTATTTCTTCTGTGAAAGGTGCATTCTCTTTTCTTTCTATCCCTGATAATCTCCATGCCAAGGATCTTCTTCGCAGCTCCTAAATCCTTCATCTTGAACTCTCGACCAAGCTGTTATTTCAATTTGTCGAATTCTAATTTTCTTTTAGAGGCGATCAGCATGTCGTCGACATATAAGAGAAGATATATCCATGTAGCAACATCAAGCATCTTAGAGTATACGTACTGGTCTCGCAAACTCCTCCTAAACTCCATCATCACCATCAAATGGTGAAATCGCTTGTACCATTTCTTTGGGGATTGCTTCAATCCGTACAACGATTTCTTAAGCTTGCATACATGACCCTGTTTGCCTTCGACTCCAAATCCTTCAGGCTTGTGCATATAGATATTTTCTTCCAAATCTGTCACCATCTGAAAAGGGTATATGACCGGCATATGTACGGTTACTGGGCACACGCACAAGGGTATATAAGGCATCAACCATTCCCAATTTAAAATTTAGCCATGTCGAACAACCCTAAACCAAGATCTTAGACTAGAGATTAAGCGAAACAAAGCATGTTAAACATTTTAACATCTAAGAGTTTGGGATTACAACCTTTGTAGTCCGGTCCTTCACTTCATAAGCTCCGTGTTGTGGTCCCTTCGCTGCGATCATCAAGTTCCGGACTCTCGAGAGGCTCCACGAAGAGAAAGATGCAAGCTTGCTTCCGATCTTCGATAACAAAGATGATCTACCTTGAAGTTTCATTAACACAAGCTCTCACTCATTAAATGAAGTGGACACCTTAATCTAAAGGGCTAGGATAGATTAGGATGATGAACTAGGATTTTAGCTCTCATTTATTTTCATTAACTCGCTCATTTTCATCACTTCATAAAAAGCTAGTAAGCTTTTCATGAAAGAAGGAAGAAGAAGAAGATGAATGAATAATCCTTTTGTGATGAATAATGAAATATTAATATGATTACAAATGTAACCATGGTCATGGATGAAAATGCTAACCCATGTAGAGATTTAACCTAGAGTGAAGGGTTTGGGTTGGGTTAGAAATATCTAGCAAAATATCAAGCATAATATCTTTTGCTAGAAACAAAGTAAAACCTTCTAGAAGCATCAAGAAAGAACTAACCCAAATCAAACCCTAATCATGTTTAATCTCCACTAAACATGTTGCATTAGTAATCATATCATGTTACAATATTATATATCACATATATAATATATATTTGTACAAAAGAAAATAATACAATTAACATATATCGCATATATATTATTATATTATCCGGTGAGAAAATGAATCAATAAAGCGAGCCAATATTAGATAATGTAATGTAATATATCATATATATAATTTTACATTAAATTATCGAATCAACACTTGATCCGACAATCCGGCTATATCGAATATAACCGACTAATATATCATGTACCGATTCATCGAATCAACACTTGATCCGATGACCCGTCTCATATCAAAATATCGCGAGAATATAATACGGTATCTCATATTGCATTATCCTCGGTCCTGTACATATCACATATATGCCCCTACTCCGTTTTGCCTGAGTCAAGAAACCTCTGTGTAGGACTGTAAAAAATTGTCAATACGCCGGCAGTAGGTGATGATCATATCAAACACCCACAAGCTGCAAGCGGTCAGCTAAACATAACAGCCACCCAGGTATTGAGCGCTCAGAAGATCAACAAGCAAGCCTGTACATTCTCCTATGAATCCATTCAGTAACACTCCCGTACAGTCCGGTCTCTTCGTCTGATATGTCGCATATCTCGTCTAGGGGTGGTAAACGCCAGACCCCAGTAGCTTGATAAGTCGTGTCGATATGAGGTCTATAACAGTTTGAGAAACTACTGATAACACTTACCAGTAAATCTCAGCAACCCTGGCCAGGGATTTCCAGTTATAGCCAATCGAACACAGCACAACATCAACTCCCTATACTGGGAGAGACGAATCCCTCCTATCGCTCATTGCCTCCATGTGATTCGGGAATGTAACCAAAAGCCATCTTTTTGCACGCCCTCTTGGACGTGGTATGATGGAAATCAAAGCAAAATGGGAATCACACAAGACTTTATGACGATCTCGGGTCTACAGACTAACCTGTACCAGTGTCACCGGAGAACTGCCATCTGACGTGAGGTATAATACCATCTGGGAGTTCTCGGCGAGTCCGTCCAGTGTACTCAGTCTCTACTGAGCACCCGTACACCATCCTTGATGTCAAACACCGATGGATATGGGATCATCCATCGCCCATCATATGGGTCAAGATGCGTATACGCTAGTCTACTCTGGTGTATCGATGCCCTGTCTCGATACACCCTCGACTAGGAACAGTTATAGGATGTACTCGTCGACTACCGTGGCCCCACTAGTATGATCTCATCATAGTCCTGGTAGTCAAGTACTCATCCTAAGGGCTTTATCAACATGTAACATAGAGACAATCAGAGTACATGTTAAGATAAAGAGCAACCAGATAGCGTACTATCATGTCGAGCAAGAAAGTCCTCCCTATATATGTCCAAGCATCCATTACAATATACATCATATGTACAGTAATGGCCTCTAGGGCATACATATAAATAACAATCTCCCACTTGCACTAGGGCCATCTGTTGTGGTATCACATACCCAACAATTAGCTGTGGTTGAAGTATTTCATACTCAACCATCCCATAAAAGTCTCTACTGGGTAAAAGGCCTTTGTGAGTGGATCCGCGCTGTTGTCCTCTGTGTCTACTCTCCTAACCTCGATCTTCCTGGAGATCAACCATCTCCATGATCAGGTGATACTGCCTAAGAATTATATCTGGATTTCTGATGGGACGGGGGGTTCCTTGGCAAAAGCCACAACTCCATTGTCACACAATGGCAGGAACGAAGTTCATCTCATGAACTTATATTTATCCAGACTGCCTCTTTGGTAGCATCCTTGGTAACGACGTATCTTGTCTTTAATCGTCTAGTAAGTCACGGTATCTAGCTTGGAACTCTTCCAACATACCGTCCCTCTACTGAGGGTAAAGACGATACCTGCGACTGACATTCAGTCGTCCTTATCACTCTGGAACCTTTCCAGTGATTCTCCCCAGGATCGATTGATACCATCTCACTACAACTAGTGAGAATCCGAACATCCAATTACATCTATCTCATAGATCAAAACCCAAGATTTATGAGGTATCACTTTGATCCTATATGGAGAATCCTTGTGATAAGCGGAGATTGAACGAGCGTATCATAGGAAACTCCTTCCCTATCAAGAGTATGTCATCTACGTACTCTACGAGAATCACCACCATACTCTCTACTACCTTTCTGTATATACAAGATTCATCTACCATTTTGATAAAGTCAAACTCTTTCACTACCACATCAAAACAGATGTTCCAACTCCGCGATGCCTGATTTATCACATAAAACATCTTGCACACGTTTCCGCTGTTCCCACTGTTTATGAAGCCCTCTGGCTGTGTACTTATAGACGCTCTCTTCCAAATCAATATTTAGAAAAGCAGTCATGACACCCAACCGCCAGATATCTTAGTCATGGTATGTAGCCGTGGCAAGTAGGATCTGGATGGACTTAAGCATAGCTTTGAAAGTCTCAACGTTTCCATGTACACCAAGTAATCTTCTCAAGATATACTTGCTCCTGATGGGGATTTAACCGTTCAGATAAAGCAACCAAAGTCCATACTTTGTTGGTGTATAAGGATTTCATCTCAGATCGCTAAGCATCCAACCATTCTTACAGAGTCCCACTCCTGATGGCCTGCTCGAAATAAGTTGGGTCATCATCTCATGATGCAATTCTCGCTCCCACTGTCATAGAGAAACCGAAGTATCTCTCAGGTAGGTGAGGAACCCCACTGGATCGGCGGAGAGGCTGAGGTTCGTTAGAAACTATTGAATCCTTCGGTTCTACCAAATCATCAGCTGCAGTTTGTATTGCTGGAACTCTTTCTAGTTCTACCTCATAACCACTAATTTCTTCACAAGAAATTCTCTTTCACAAAGGCGGCATATTGAGAAACAAAACATCTTTTGTTCCTTGGTTAGGTAGAAGATATTCCCTTGCGAATGCTTGGGATATCCAACAAACTTCTACAGAACTGACTTTGCCTGTAGCTTGTCTGGATTATGCTTTTAGACATAGCCTGGACAACCCCAAATCTTAACATACTTAAGATATGGGCTCTTCCCATTCCATATCACATATGAAGTGGTAGGCAACTGATTTGATTGGAACCGTATTCAATAGGTATGCAACTTCTCAAGTGCATAACTCCCAAAAGGAAATAGGAAACTCAGTAGTAATCATCATAGAGTACACCATATCACATAGGGTGCTATTGCTCCGCCCCGATACACCGACATGCTGTGGTGTATACGGAGGAGTAATGCTGAGAGAGAATCTCATTCTCCTTTAGAATAGTTCAGGAATCCCGTGCTTAAGTATTCTCCTCCTTGATCTCATCAAAAGACATAATACTTATACCCATTTTTGGTTCTCTACTTCTAACTCATATTCATTGAATTTCTCAAAAGGTTCAGACTTGTGTTTCAACAGGAACACATGTGCGAATCTTGAGAGACCATCAGTGAATATAATGAAGTAAAAAGAACCGGTCCTGGCATGTGTAGACAGGGGACCTCATATATCAACATGTATCAATCCCAAGAGTTCACTAACTCTTTCTCTGTTTCCAATAAACGGAGCTGTGGTCATCTTATCTCTGTGACATGACTGGCAAGTTTTTACAAGATATAAATCCAAACTAATTTAAATATGCATCTTTATGTAACTTCAGCTAGTCGGGTCGCATTGATATGACCTAGTCTACAATACCTCAAGAAGGATTCGTTCATTTCTGAACTCTTCCTCTTGTGTGTGTTCTGTATACTAAGAACTGTAGTTTGATTTAGAACGTCTATGCTTTTAGATAACGTGTCTGAACCGATCAACTCTTGATATAGAAAATGTTCAAAACATTATCCAACAATACAAAATTATATCCTTTCTTTACTAATAAAGAGACTGATATGATGTTGTATATCAGGTTCGGTATCTAATAACATTCGTTCAGAATCAATGTATTCTGGTAATACAGGGTGATAACTACCAACAGACTTGGCTGCAACACTTGCACCGTTTCTATCTCATGAAATTTATCACCCGTTCTTATTTCTCTACCTATCTGTAGCCCATGTAACAAATTACATATGCGGGATCCTGATCCGGTATCTCATACCTAGGACGTAAAGGATACTGAGAAACAGTTCTCTGTAATGAACACACCCGAAGAAGATGCATCAGCATGCACTTTCTTCGTTTGGGCGGTACGGGAATTCTGGTAATCCCCTATTTCCTGCTCTGTCTTATAACAATTATAAGTTGGAGCGGGACCAACGTTCTCTAGCGCAGTATAACAAGCGGGTTCGGTCAATACATCCGTATTATTATCTTGATTAAGGCGTGACATAGTCGTAACCAGGAGAGAGAGAGAAGAAAACACTCAGTGTGCGCTTTTACAAGATTAGATTGGTTATCAATTTATCTAATCAGGATGTCTCCCACTGTTTTAGTCAAATCTTCCTTCAAACCCTAAAAGGAAAGACTAGCCGGAATTAATTACACTCTATAAGTTCGCCAATTTTTCAGCCAGGCCAGTGTCGGTACTTTGAGGGAGGTTTCCCCTGCTTTCGCATGGACCTAATTAAAATAAACCTCGTTTTCCCAGGGGCGTAACCCCGTTAAGACCTTTCTAGACACCTACTTGATCGGCTAATTGTAATGTGTAAAACTTTCCCAGGAGTAACTCTTACTCGTAGCGGGTATCGGGATCCAACTATCTCATATAAGGTATGCAATCTCATTGCAAATTTCAACACTTGAAATTCCCAATAATATTTTACCCCTAGCAGCTATATGACCTTAACATGGTCAACAAATCATAAGTTAAGTTCAACCCATCATTTCCTGATTGAATTAAACCCACCCGCACGACCCTTAACATGGTCAACAAAGTCCCATGACTACCCTAATCCAATCGCATCATATGCTTATACAGATAAGCACTAATCAGCTATCGCACACTACGTCTTAACATGGTCAACAAACGTAGCACGAATACTAACTAGTACTTATCTGAAATGACGGAGGGCTACGACAGGTTTTTAAGAAAACCTTTTGGTAATGAACTTGATATCGTTGTAGAATCGAGTGATTTTGAATGGAATGTTTTTTAGGCCTTTTCTAGTTTTGCTAAAGAGGTCACTCCCGGTGAAGGGATCGTCGGCTCTTTCCTTATCGAATAAGGTGCATGATATTTCACAAATATCGCCGTGCAAAGCAAGAACTATCGAAGCAATCAAAAGACAAACCGAGTGTGTAGCATCTGCTAGTTTCGCTAAAGAGGTCACTCCCGGTGAAGGGATCTCGGCTCTTTCCTTATCGAATAAGGTGCTGGATGTTCTACAAGGAACACCGCTATGCAAAGCAAGAACTAGAGCTACCAGTTTTTAAACAAGTTTCTACAACATCTTTAGCTTTCTTTTATTTCATTAATCTCATTAATGAAGTCCCATTTTATTATGCTTCACAAGCATCACATTTGAAACGAAATCTGCAATATAACATATATCTCATATATATAATATAAACATTCGTCTCAGGCAGTAATATGATCTCATCACAGAACATTGCAGCAAAAGAACATATATGAAATATTGGATATACTAGGACGTCCGTGTTTTAATACGAGCCTGTATAAAATACGGATTCCACGGTTGCGATGAATAGCCAAACCCACATCCCTAGACCCCTACGAGAGCGGCAAGCAACACTGCCAATTCTAGGGTTAGGAGACCCGGTCTCGACTCCTCGAGATGGTCTCCCACTGGACCCTAGAACCCGGTTACTTGTGCTCCCCGCCTTGGGTCTACCTAATGCGGAAAAGTAAATAATATACAATGGTGACATCATCCTCAGCCCGGAAGTGCCCCAATAAAAGAATATTACATACAAATGAATTTTACATGAATGAAAAAGAAAAACTCTCATCTCACATAAAACCCCCGGCTATTCAGAAACGCGACGATCCAATATAACATATCACAGCAACACATAATATCTCATATCATCAATGTAAGCAAGTATGCGCATCCTGATTGTCGTTGATGTATAGCAACGAAGCCGGCGCTACACCACATACAACGCTTACGGTCACAGAAAAGAAAGTGTAAAACTACAACAGTTGGAATCCGCAACCTCCTTAGACATCGCATGCCTAACCAAATGAATTCCTTAGACATCGCATGCCTAACAATTATAAACCCCGCATTTTAGTCTCATTATCGAAAACTCTTTTCAATATCAAGTCGGGCAATTCAACAAGATTCCCGACATCCTGATCGAATGCTCGTCGCAAACTTTAGTAGACGGCCGCACCCCCGGATGCCGTCGACGAAGTGCACTAAGGCGGAACACCGCTGCCGCGAGCACCCGAACGGATGCTTTTAGCGACGGGGTTCTCCTACAGTCACTTGGTCGGGGCTATAGGGCGTGGCTGTCTGTTAAGTTTACCCAGCGAGTATTCGCGTACGCTACGTGATTGCGACGGACTTTTGATCACATCAAAATCCCGTGGCAACCGATCAATTGAGACTAAACTGCTAGATTTATAATATTCAAATTAGTTATCTCATAACTACCTATGGATTCCAAATATTGTATCACATTCCAGATAAGTAGACAATGTTAAACCTTCCGATCGAATAATCAAACACCCAAGTTTTCCCAAATAGCTCAACACTTGAGCGGAGTTCAAAAAGTATCCATCACATGCTACAGTACCAATGGTCCAGCCGTAGAAGGGTCAAGCCAACGCCTCACATGTGGCAACGCCGTACTGCCACAAACCCTAAGGTTTAGAGGCGGTTCAGACAGTCACATAATCGAGTTAAGCTTTGTGTTCTTCTAGAGGGTCCACCGCGTTACTTGCATGATTTTCCGGAAGTTTCAAACTCGAGAAAAAATCCAACTTTTGAAAAATTTTCCGACAGGGGAAAAAGTGAGTTATTGATATCCGTTCGAACTTTTAACAGGTTCTAAATTATCCGGAAAACACTTAAACGAAGTTAAATTATCCGATCGAATCAACGAGTCCCAAATACAACCAAGAAAAGTCAACACTTTAGTAGAATTAAAAATTCCCAGAAAAATCAGGAAGTACCTACGGTTATTACCGTGCAAAGCACTGACACTGTTGCTACAGTTTGGCCGCAGAACCGCCGCGCAAGCCATGGTACGGCCGCGGTTCCGCGGCGCATTAATGGAATTGGAAGCACGTGCTGCACAGTAATTCTTGTATTTCCCTGCTGATTTTTTTGAGTATTTTTAATATGAAAAAATCAACATTTTTGAAAAATTTCCAGAGAAGGGTATAAATCGGGGTTTTCGGGTTCGATCGGACTTTAAATTTCGTCTAGACTTCGCCTAAAGTTCTAGCTTGGCTCTGATACCACTGTAGGGTTACTAGGCACACGCACAAGGGTATATAAGGCATCAACCATGACCGATTTAAAATTTAGCCGTGCCGAACAACCCTACACCAAGATCTTAGACTAGAGATTAGGCGAAACAAAGCATGTTAAACACTTTAACATCTAAGAGTTTGGGATTACAACCTTTGTAGTCCGGTCCTTCACTTCATAAGCTCCGTGTTGTGGTCCCTTCGCTGCGATCATCAAGTTCCAGACTCTCGAGAGGTTCCACGAAGAGAAAGATGCAAGCTTGCTTCCGATCTTCGATAATAAAGATGATTTACCTTGAAGTTTCATTAACACAAGCTTTCACTCACTAAATAAAGTGAACACCCTAATCTAAATGGCTAGGATAGATTAGGATGACGAAGTAGGATTTTAGCTCTCATTTATTTTCATTAACTCACTCATTTTCATCACTTCATAAAAAGCTAGTAAGCTTTTCATGAAAGAATGAAGAAGAAGAAGATGAATGAATAATCCTTTTGTGATGAATAATGAAATGTTAATATGATTACAAATGTAACCATGATCATGGATGACAAGGCTAACCCATGTAGAGATTTAACCTAGGGTGAAGGGTTTGGGTTGGGTTAGAAATATCTAGCAAAATATCAAGTATAATATATTTTGCTAGAAACAAAGTAAAACCTTCTAGAAGTATCAAGAAAGAACTAACCCAAATTAAACCCTAACCTTGTTTAATCTCCACTAAATATGTTGCATTAGTAATCATATCATGTTACAATATTATATATCACATATATAATATATATTTGTAACAAAAGAAAATAATACAATTAACATATATCACATATATATTAATGTATTATCCGGTGAGAAAATGAATCAATAAAGCGAGCCAATATTAGATAATGTAATGTAATATATCACATATATAATTATACATTAAATTATCAAATCAACACTTGATCCGACAATCCGGCTATATCGAATATAACCGACTAATATATCATGTACCGATTCATCAAATCAACACTTGATCTGATGACCCGGCTCATATCAAAATATCGCGAGAATATAATACAGTATCTCATATCGCATTATCCTCGGTCCTGCACATATCATATATGTGCCCCTACTCCATTTTGCCTGAGTCAAGAAACCTCTGTGTAGGACTCTAAAGAATCGTCAATACGCCGGCAGTAGGTGATGATCATATCAAACACCCACAAGCTGCAAGCGGTCAGCTAAACGTAACAGCCACCCAGGTATTGAGCGCTCAGAAGATCAAAAAGCAAGCATGTACATTCTCCTGTGAATCCAGTCAGTAACACTCCCGTACAGTCCGGTCTCTTCGTCTGATATGTCGCATATCTCGCCTAGGGGTGGTAAACGCCAGACCCCAGTAGCTTGATAAGTCGTGTCGATATGAGGTCTATAACAGTTCGAGAAACTACTGATAACACTTACCAGTAAATCTCAGCAACCCTGGCCAGGGATTTCCAGTTATAGCCAATCGAACACAGCACAACATCAACTCCCTATACCGGGAGAGACGAATCCCCTCCTATCGCTCATTGCCTCCATGTGATTCGGGAATGTAACCAAAAGCCACCTTTTTGGACGCCCTCTTGGACGTGGTATGATGGAAATCAAAGCACAGTGGGAATCACACAAGACTCTATGACGATCTCGGGTCTACAGACTAACCTGTACCAGTGTCACCGGAGAACTGCCATCTGACATGAGGTATAATACCATCTGGGAGTTCTCGGCAAGTCCGTCCAGTGTACCTAGTCTCTACTGAGCACCCGTACACCATCCTTGATGTCAAACACCGATGGATATGGGATCATCCATCGCCCATCATATGGGTCAAGATGCGTATACGCTAGTCTACTCTGGTGTATCGATGCCCTGTCTCGATACACCCTCGACTAGGAACAGTTATAGGATATACTCGTCGACTACCATGGCCCCACTAGTATGATCTCATCATAGTCCTGGTAGTCAAGTACTCATCCTAAGGGCTTTATCAACATGTAACTGTTTCCTGATTTAAAATCAGGAAAAGTTACGAAGGAGGCATCACGTGCTAGCACGTGACCAGCAGTCACGTGTTGGCACGTGACACCTAAAAGCATCGGCAAGGCAGATTCAGCTTCCCGATTACATCAAAGAAAAGGGGTTCAGAAAGGGTCACGTGCTCCCACGTGACCAGGGTCACGTGTTGGCACGTGACATTTAAAAGCGGCTTCAAAGGCACATCGGTTCCCTGATCAAATCAAGGAAAAAGGCTTCAGAAGAGGTCACGTGCTCCCACGTGACCAGGGTCATGTGTTGGCACGTGATACTCAAAAGCAGCAGACTCAATTCCCTGATCAAATCAAGAAAAAGGCTCCAGGCGAGGGTCATGTGCTCACACGTGACCAGGGGTCACGTGGTGGCACGTGACGGCTAAGCGGCAGCCAGAAGGCAGAGCGCAAAAAGGAAGAAGAGGTCTCGTTCCAAGGGGGTCACGTGCCCATACGTGACCAAGGGTCACGTGGCCACACGTGACCGACTTTCAAAGCCTATCTGTTAACAGAATTAAATTCTGAGAAAAGGCCTCTCAAATCTTTCCAAAGGAACCGATTGAATTAAAGATTTAAAGATTCTTAAATATCACCTATCTATGGAAAAAGCCTGAACTTAGAAAGATTTTCCCTTAAAATCTAATCGAAATAACAAAGGAGAATCTCTGGAGTTAAAATCCAATGGTGAATAAAATTCACCTAATAATCCAAAGGTCCAAAACGAATGGTGAATACAAATTAAATCTCTCAATGAAAGATTCACCAAAACTAATTGATTCGGCTGCTTCTCCTATAAATAGGAGCCAAGAGACACACAGAGAGACATACATGCAGAAAGGAATCGATACATAAAAAAAAGAGGAGAGCCTTGATACTTTGGAGGAATTTGGATCTTCTGCAAAAGAAAACCCTAGGTAAGAAAGGGAAGGCTTTTTGAAAGGAAAAGAGAATTCAATTCTCAACAGAGTTTAACTCTGATATAAAATAGAAGAACATAGTTCTCTCTTTGGTGGAGGATCTGTAAAGTGCACATCTCCCCTTGAGTTGAGAATTTAATTCTCAATGGGTTGAGATCCTGCCATGCAGATCCAAAGCATAGAGAGGGAATGGAAGCTTGAGAATTTAATTCTCACAGAACTATAGGAATTTAATTCCTTTAAAATAAAATTAGGGTTTGACCCTATGTTATGGGAATTTAATTCCTTCAGAATGAACAGAATCAGGGTTTAACCCTAGTTAAGAACTTAGTTCTGTTAAAATAATAGGAATTTAATTCCCTCAAGAAAGAAGAAATGAGGGTTTAACCCTATTTAAGAATATAATTCTTCAAAAGAAAATAGAAATTTAATTCCTCTAAAGTTATTGCTAGGGTTTAACCCCATGAAGAATTCAATTCTTAAAAAGATAAACACATCTTCAAACAGGCAAAGGAATAGGGTCACGTGATACCACGTGACCCCTGAAAAGAAACAGAAAAGATCTTTAGGGCGCCCTCACGTGTCGACACGTGACCCCTAATGAACATTCTAACAGATCAAAGCGCAGGCCTCCATCACGTGCCCACACGTGATGGATTTCAGAATTAAAAGTGTTAAACACTTATCTGTAGAACAAAATAAAGGGAAACAGGGCGCTATCACGTGCTACCACGTGACCCCTTGGCTGAAGCTTTAACGGACAAACACCAGAATTCCCATCACATGACAGAACGTGATGCTCCAAAGTATTCAATACTTTTGGCAGAATAAAATGAATTGAGGGCGCTCTCACTTGCTACCACGTGACCCCGCTTGCCTTAGTGTTTAACACTAAAATTGAAACCTCTATATCCAGTGTTCAACACTGATTTTCTTAGTGTTTAAACACTAATTTGGAAAACATCTATTTACAGTGTTTAACACTGACTTTCTTTGTGTTGAACACCAACCTGGAAAACCCTGTTTCCAGTATTTAACATTGATCTGCCTTAGTGTTAAACACTAATTTGAAATCTCCACTGCCAGTGTTTAACAATGATTTGTTTTAGTGTATAAACACTAATTTGAAAGCCTTGTTGCTAGTATTTAACACTAACTATCTTTTAGTGTTAAACACTAACTTGTCAATCTCATTCTCAGTGTTCAACACTGATTGATCTTTAGTATTTAACACTAACTTTAGCCCCATTGGCTAAGTGTCTAGAGGCAAAGCCTCTCCTCTAATGGACCAACAGAGAGCCAATATCCTAAACATGATTGGACTTAGCCCAAGCTGGCCATAAGTCCTCAATTCAAATTCAACTGAGCCAATGGGCTCATAATATAATCAATTGGTCTTGGTTCCAAATTGGGCCAAAGATTATTTAATCTACCTCGCTTTAAGGGTACATCTCTTCACTCCTTTGATACTTGGCGTTGTAATTCCTCAACGTCTTCAAAGAGGTGACGGGTCCCGATGACCACATATTAATACAGATTGTGGGGTCCTTAAACTCATGGACTATGAGGTCCTTAACCTTGACCGGGATGTCTTAAAACTAACGACGGACTGTGGGGTCCTTAAACTCATGGACTATGAGGTCCTTAACCTTGACCGGGATGTCTTAAAACTAACGACGGACTGTGGGGTCCTTAAACTCATGGACTATGAGGTCCTTAACCTTGACCGTGATCTCTTAAAACTAACATCGGACTGTGGAGTCCTTAAATCCACGGACTACGACGTCCTTAACCTTGACCGCAACGTCTTAAAACTAACACTGGACCGCAATGTCCTTATACTACTTATTGACCGCAATGTCACTAAACTAAACAACAGGGCTCCCTTAATTGCTCTATTGTTGGATCTAAACGATCCCGTTAAGTTGATCTTAGTCTGAAAACTAGACTAATGTATCCTTAACAAACGTTTAAGTCGATCTTAGTCTCGAATGAGGCTAACGTATCCTTAAACCCAAAACCCCCAAACCCAAATCTAAGATAATACGGATTTGGACTAGTCCATGCCCTACGGGCGATGACATAACTCAGTCTCCATATACAATCCATGGGCAACTAAACACAAAATAAAAACATGCGACACGAAGTGACCATCTGGAGAAGGAGAAAGTGGTTACCGCGATGCGGTAGCGTAATTAACTGCAGAGGCTTGCGCCTGCAGGGAAGAGCGTCCCCACAATCAAAAACCCCTTAAGCGAGGGGGAATCTGACGAAGTCTGCCACATCGGACGCATCCGTTTAAACCTTCGATACACGGTGCCATAAATCAACTTGGCATCTTCGGAGAGGTGGACAGATAGCACCAATTAGCATTTGCCCCCGAATCTCAGGCAAGACGTCCAGTCGCGCCGTCATTCGGAGAGGAACAGATTCTGGCACGCCCGGTAGGACCTTTTCCTTTTTCCACTCCACACTTCGTGTGTCGTGATTCGCGAACCAATCGCGTTTTGCTTGTGGTTGCCCTTGGGTATCAAGATACTAAGACTTGGCGTCTTGCTTATTGCAGAAAGCAAAGAATCGATGGCTTCCACTTCTGCGAAATGCTCCAACTGCTCGGACTGCAATTGCAACCAACGCTCTGCCTCGCCAGGAGGTATAGCCTATGGAAACCAAGCTGCTTCGTTATTCACAATGCCCGTGGAACAGGTCACTCGAGCCACCACGGGATTGTTTTTTGGGACCATGCTCCCGCCGACAAGCTTCATCGCTCCGGTGCTGACAAAGGAAGCTCCCAAGAAGTCGGTCTTTGATCGTCTTACCCCTGCCGCGGCCCCTCTCAACGGGTCGCCCAATACCAGCGCCTCGGTCTTCTCTAGATTGGGCTAAGACTCCTGTGGACCCAC
This sequence comes from Agapanthus africanus, assembly GCA_030015575.1. Classification (NCBI taxonomy): domain Eukaryota; kingdom Viridiplantae; phylum Streptophyta; class Magnoliopsida; order Asparagales; family Amaryllidaceae; genus Agapanthus; species Agapanthus africanus. The sequence goes on along the minus strand of JASDDO010000019.1, from coordinate 885,360,168 downwards.
AATGGGGCCTACAATCCCAGAGAAGGCTGCTTCTAAGAAAGTGACCGGTCCTGCTCCTGAAGTCGCCAAAGCGGCTTCCCCGGCCAAAAAGTCGGTCTTTACAAGATTGACGGCCTCAGCTCCCGCTCCTGCTACCCAAAGGACATTGGTCTTTAACAGGATAACACTAGCAACGACCCTCCACCTACACAGGGGGCAAGACGAAGCCATCCTCACCGCTGAACCAGCGCCGTCCGCTCGACACGCTCGACGTCGCCACTGGCGCCGAGTAAGGAAGGCTGTGGGTAACTCCCCCTCTGGGCTAACTCCATCAGCCTCAACAGTGGAAGTTAATGCTGCCGTTCCAGCTGGGAACAGCTTCGAGATGCTAAATAAGGTGCAAAGGAATTCTCCTACTGCGGTGCTAAAGAGGTCTCCTCCTCCACTAAAAAAAGTTGCGGAAATAAAGCCAGAACAGCCCCGATCCCCTCAATGGCTGTCTTCCAAGATCTATAAGGTTTGGCGGCAGGCCCGAGACTCGATGATCGATCCAAACATCTCCCGCCAGCACAAGAAGCTGAAAATCTAACAGGAAGCCAGTCACCAGGCTAAACCACGAAAGGCTGTTTGGATGCCCACTTCAACGGCCCCCTCAACTTCCACTGCTCATAAAAGGAGGAAGCCAGAGAAGATCCCCCAGCCTGCAACGACAGCTAAAGGCACTAAGCCCAGACGCCCTAAGTCTGGGGGCATGATGGTCCATACCGTATACATGGCGTCAGGAAAGGAAGACGACCGTGTGTCTACAGGTCATAGACCGCTTACACGGTCGTTGACCAAAGCTCAGGAGCAACAGCAAAAGCTCCAGGAAATGATGAATGCTATGGCCGCACTTACCAGGCCAAAAGAAAACCCAGAAACGTCCTCGGACGAACGCCAGGAGGAAGAAACCGACGCTGAGTTCCTTCGCCGAATATTGGAGAAGAAAGACAAAGAGGCTGCTGAACAAGCAGCCAACATACAGCATATGGGCCTTCTCTTCCAAGATATGATAGGAATGATGATCCAACAGGACCCACCCGCTGAGGATCCCCCAATCGTTCTTGAAGACGACCGGGGAGAAACGTCAAATCCACCGCCGGCCCTCTCAACGGCCAAGGAGGAGACAATCTCTAAAGCTGATTTGGTCGACTATATAGCCCAGCAAATCCGGGTTCATCATGCGACTGAGGCAGCTGGTCAAGTCGTAAAAACGGGGCGGCCGTATCCAAGCTGGTACGACCAAATCAAATATCCATCGGGTTATACAATACCAAAATTTCACGTGTATAAGGGGACCGGCAACCCCCACCAACATGTCGCCCAGTTCAGGGCCCTTTGCGGTAACACCGGCGGTGATGATAAACTGTTGCTTCGCCAATTCGTGGGTAGCTTATCAGAAACAGCGTTCGAATGGTATTTAGAACTCCCGAACGATTCTATCAAGACGTTCGCTGAAATGGAGTTGCTATTCACTCAGCGATTCGCGAGCGCCAGCGAACGCACTCCAATAACGGCATTGATTAACGCCAGGGTAAAACCAGGCGAAACTTGGGTCCAGTATGCTATACGCTGGCGGAATTTGTGGTCGAAATGCGAGCAGCGCATTGAGGAAGCGCCCGCGGTGGGCATGTTCGTGGGAACCCTAGACCCTCACGCAACTATCTCCCAGTTCATGATGTTCTTTAAGCCAACCACATTCCAGGCTCTAATCGACAAGCTGGCCCAGATGGACCAAATGGGTCATAGACCGTCTCCCCCGAAGCCCGAGCCTCGGAGTGACAAGGGTAAAGGAAAAGCAACTTCGTCGTGAATGCCCAGCAGCAACCCAATGCCCCAAAGCTGACGGATCAACTGGAAGAAAGACGCCGGTATTATAATGAGAAAATGAAGCGTCCCTATTCGTTCCCACGGGACAAGACGAAACGGTTATTCGAGTTGGCAGTATGCAACAGACTTATAAACTTGCCAAATCCAAAATGACTGCCACAACCCACTGAGGTGAATAACCCTAACTATTGCCCTTACCATCAAACGGTAAGTCATCCGATTGAGGATTGCTTCGTCTTCAAAGGATGAATTGAAGATCAATACCTCCAGGGGAAGTTTGCGCTGTCCGAAAAGTGGAAGGTGAACCCGCCACAGCCGCATACTCCCAAGAAAGCAGATACACCGGGGGCAACCTGTTCCTTTATTGAGGAAGCTCCATGGGAGGTCGTGCTGTCAACTAAAACCAAAAGAATGCTGAAGGGCCTTCATGCGTGCCCGGCGGTCGAATGGAAGGATCCGCTGGGACCCCAGATCATTGAAGGAATGCTGAAGCCGCGCCCAACTACAAAGAGCGGTGGTGATGGCCCAAGTACTCATACCCTACCGTTAAAATTTTTGAAGAAAAAGAAGAAGAAATCTAAGAAGCCCGTGAAGCCTGGAGACAAGCGCACGAACTTGCAGAAGCAAATCGACGCGCTGGAAGAGTACAATCAAAAGGCGCGAACTTCTGTTACGCTGCAAGAGTTCCTCAACCACATCTTTCAGGTGGAAGATGATGGAGAAAGCTCGTCGGATGAATCCGAGGGATATGTGGCGAGTTGTAACGTAATCTCCCACTCGTTTACCGACGATGAAAAAACTCCTGGCACTAAGAAACTGGGGACAGAGCCTGAACCAGAGCTTGTGTGGCCAACAGATGAAATGATCGACGCCTTTCTAGACGAGATTCGTCTAAAGAGTAAAGCGGATCAGGAGCGTGAGATGGCCGCATCGGAAGGAGCCAAATGCAGGTGACTGAACGAAAGAGTTGAAGTACTCCCGCCAGATCGAAAGGCACCCGAGGCAGACAAGAATATATTCAAGACGAGGAAAATGTTTGCCAAAGCCATGTCAATGGGAATAAAGCTACCACCCTCGGAAGAAAACACGCTCAATGGGGCGGAGAGGCATCCTGATTATTGCGCATATCATCGGAAAATTTCACACCCCACAGAGGAGTGCGACGCCTTTAGGATATGGTGGCAGGGATATGTTGCTCATCGACAACATTTTAAGCGCATGAAATGCAAGACCCGTCGGGAACGAAGAAGTACTGCCGACGGGCACAACAGAACCACTGGCAACTGTTACATGGTTAACGCCGGAGGGTCACAAGTTCTCACCTTTGGGAGCGACTCTGATGAAGAAATGGCTCTGGACCCTCTCTTTAAAGAATCCGTTTTAGGGAAAGAGGAGGAACCGGAGGCCTGCGAAAACATTCAGCTGCGCAATCGCACACTCTCGGAAAAGAATCTCGGGCCCGCAAATAGAAAAGATAAGGGAAAGGAAAAGGTCACTAAGGATATCACTTTAGATGACCAAGTCATGAAAGAGCTGACTACCAAAGACCCTCCCAGGAAGGGTAAGGTGGACTACAATATCCTGGCGCACCTAAGGAAGCTACCTTCTCAACTTAGCATTCTCGATGCCCTCCTGTTATCAAAAGAAGCGCGAGATTCACTAATTAAGGCGTTACAAGAACCCGAACAATTCCAAGCCTTCCTCGCCACGGAAAGGATGAAGGATGAACTGGAGGAAGTGCATACGGCCGACATCACTTTCGGGGACGAAGACCTCCTTCTCGGGACGTGCGACCACAACCGTCCCTTATATGTCTCTGGATACTACCATGATATCAAGATAGGCAAGATCCTAGTGGATAATGGATCCTCCGTCAATCTCCTTAATGTTCGGGTGTTAAAGGAAATCTGCATGAGTGTGCAACACCTCGCTCGTGACAAAATTACCATCTCCGGTTTCGATTTACAATCATCACGGACTCTCGGATCTGTAATACTAACATCACGCTTCGGACTACTCGTCACAGACATCAAATTCCATGTCATTGATGCCAAGACCTGCTACAACGCCTTGCTCGGTCGCCCTTGGTTACACGAGTACAACATCATCCCTTCTACACAACATCAGTGTATGAAGTACTTTAAGGATGGTTTCGAGTATACCGTAACAGGTGAGCTGAACCCATTTTCCGTAAACGAAGTCCGCAAATACGAAGATGCGAAGTTCTTTTTGCCAGATTTCGAGGATACAGAAAGGTGTCGTAAGCCGGAGAACAAAGCCGCCGCCACCATCCCTGTTTTCGGGAGCGATACCAAAGAAGAAGAAGAGATAGTTTATGCTGGGCCATCTCAACGCAACAACCCGGGGACGCCCGCCCCCATGTTGGTCTTCGGAAGTGACTCGGAAGATGAGGTTAATACCGTGTTCTCCAATCGGCCGTCAATACAAGCACCCCCTAGCGATGATCAGAGTTTGCAAATCACTATGGTGCCGTGAGAACACTACAAGGATCTCGACACACTTCAAGCTTACAATGTGCAGGACCTGCAAACGTTTTACGTCCCTCCCAGGCAAAGGGGTGAGAAGGCAATCCTATTCTACCGATCCTCAGAGACAAAATTAGAGAAGGAGATCTGGCATGGCGCGGATGCTATACTCGACAGGCTCCAACCCATCCGTTTGCCCAGATACTATACAAATGGACTAAACAGGCTATTGAAGCGCCAAGGAGTACCCTTAAAACAGACTGTTCGACAAGCTCGGTTCTACAACAGGATTTGGGATGTCCCTGGGACTCAACGCAAATTGCCCAACGGGAAAATGGAAACACTTGGGCTTGGATACGTGAGAGCTGGAAAACGGGAACGGGCCCACAGTAGCTACGCCATATATACCTTTGATGAAGAAGAGGACGCCCTGTCAGGAAATGCCAACCCCTCATCAAAACTAGATCCCGCGATTGAAGGGCCGAGTCCGTCATTTGAAGAACGAATGGACAAGTTTATCAGGAAAGAGGGTCAAAAAGCTCGGGAAGACCACAACCGCGAGATGGCCATCTACGAGAAAGCCAGGACGCAACGTCTGTTTCAACAGGCTGCAAAAGACGAAGATGCTCATCCCTGTCAACCCGTTGTACGAAAGGCCCGACGCAGAGGCAGAAATAAATCAAGAAGCGGAAAGAGGAGCCGACAACAACGACGCAGGATTAGATAGTCGTGTGATCGGGCGTTACGTGGTCCGGATTTGTCCCTCATGAAGAAGATGAGTCGAGCGTATTCCTTCCCTCGAGACAAGACGGAGAGGTTACTCGAGCTCGCTATAAAACATCAAATGATCGCGCTTCCAGAGTCTAGACACCCTGAGCAAGCTAACAAGGCTTCTCATCTGAGCTATTGCTCTTATCACCGAGCCATAGGACATCCTACCGAAGACTGCTTCACCTTCAAGAACTGGATCGAGGACCAGTACCAACAGGGCAGATTTGCTTTATCCAACGGCTGGAGGGTAACGCCGCCACAAAAGCACGAACCCAAAGCCGCAAGAGCAGAACCGGATCCACCTCAGTCTTGGAAGCGGATTCGCACCTGTTACATGATTACGATATTAAAAGAAGAGCCCAAGAACATGGATGACCTTCCCTGGTGCTTTGAGAACAGCAATGATGAGGTGATCTCAGAATTTCTGCCAGCTTCGAAAGAACTGGAAGATGGCATACATACTACTGCAGATAACCTCAAGAAGATTGAGTTGGGATCGGCAGATGATCCGCGACCGACATTTGTCAGCCAGCTGCTATCTGAAGAAAGGGTGGCTGCGTTAAAGAACGTGCTCCTACAGCATAAAGACTGCTTCGCGTGGAACTATTCCGAGATGCCAGGATTAGATCTGGAGATTGCTGTACATAAATTAGCGATATCCCCGAATATCAAGCCAGTCAAGCAGGCGCCGAGAAGGATGCGACTCGAGCTTGAGATGAGCATCAACGCCGAAGTCAAGAAGCTGATCGATTCTGGATTTATCCAAGAAGTCCAATATCCCGACTGGATCGCCAACATCGTCCCGGTAATGAAGAAAAATGGGACGGTACGCATATGCGTGGATTTCAGGGATCTCAATAAAGCTTGCCCGAAGGACGATTTCCCAGTACCGGTAACCGAGCTAATGATAGATAACACGTCCACTCACGAGGTTTTCTCCTTTATGGACGGTTCATCAGGGTACAATCAGATAAAGATGCATCCCGAAGACCAGAAGCACACCGCTTTCCGGACCCCTTTGGGTATATTCTGCTACAGGGTTATGCCCTTTGGTCTAAAGAACGCCGGCGCTACCTATCAAAGGGCCATGACAAAGATCTTCGACGATCTCATACATGACATCGTCGAGTGCTATATCGATGACCTCGTAGTGAAGAGCATGTCATACGAAGAGCATTTAAAGCATCTTGAGACTGTATTTCAACGCCTTCGGAAATATAATTTGAAGATGAATCCCCTCAAATGCGCGTTCGGAGTCTCCTCGGGTAAATTCCTGGGATTCATCATCCGACACCGAGGTATCGAAGTAGATCCATCTAAGATCAAGGCAATCATGGAAATGCCTCCGCCAAGAACCCTCAAACAGTTGCGGTCTCTCCAAGGGAAGCTCGCATACATCCGGCGATTTATTGCCAATCTTTCAGGCAAGTGCCGTCCTTACAGCCACCTAATGAAGAAAGGAACTCCATTCGTTTGGGATCACAAATGCCAAGGTGCACTAGACGAGATCAAGCAGTACCTGCAAAACCCTCCGGTGTTGGCTGCGCCGGTCAAGGGAAAACCCCTCAATCTTTATACGACCGCCCTCGAAGCTTCCTTAGGCGCATTATGGGCACAAGAGAACGATCAAGGAAAAGAGAGAGCACTCTACTACTTAAGTCGAGTTCTGCTGGGGGCAGAAAGCAACTACTCTCCCATTGAAAAACACTACTTGGCGTTGATCTTCGCAATAACAAAACTCAGGCACTATGCGTTGGCGCACGAAGTCCGTCTCATCTCGAAGGTGGACCCTCTTAAATATTTGATGTCAAAGGCTATATTGACGGGTCGACTCGCTAAATGGGCTCTACTCTTGATGGAGTTCTCGATAACGTATCGACCTCTCAAGGCTGTGAAAGGCCAGGCCATCGCCGATTTTCTCGCTGAACATCCGATACCGGCTGATTCTCCTCTGAATTGCGATTTGCCAGACGAACATGCGTTTGACGCGATCGACAGCGGTGGTACCCGATGGGAACTCTATTTCGATGGAGCGTCCTCCATAAAGAAGCGCAAACAAAGTACCCCTATAGTCAAGTCGGGAGTAGGCCTTATCTTCGTAACCCCACAAGGAGGGATAATGCGCTTTGCTTTCTCCTTAACGGAATCGAGGACGAACAATGAAGCCGAATACGAAGCTTTAATAGCGGGCCTCGAGATCGCCATCGACATGGGAATTGAAGACCTCCTTATATACGGGGATTCTCAACTGTTCGTTAGTCAAGTAAATGGTGACTACCAAACGTGCAAACCGGAGTTGGTGAAGTACGGCGAAAAGGTGCAACAACTATTGACCCAAATTCCCTCCTACACTTTGGAAAGCATACCACGTGCGGAAAATAGCAAAGCAGACGCGCTAGCCAAGCTCGCTAAAGAACTGGCTGACGAGAACCTCGATGACGTCAAAATCATGGTACAAAACCGTCGAGTGCTCGCCCCAGCAAAAATATCTCCCGAGTCATACGAAGAAAAGGGCGCGACTGAGCAAACAACCCTACAAATAAAAGACCGTGAGAAGGCTGAGGACTGGAGGGAGGTCTTTATAGACTACTTTAAGTCCCACCGAATCCCCGAAGAAGCGTCCTCAAGACATCAGCTCATGAAACGAGCTCTATCTTTCGCTTTCGTCAATGATACTCTGTATAAGAGGTCGTTTGATTCTCTGTGGCTGAGATGCTTAGGACCGGACGAAGCAGAAAGAGTCGTTCAAGTGGTTCATGACGGAATCTGTGGTTCTCATCAAGCAGGCCCGAAGATGAAGTTAAAAATTAAACGGATGGGTTACTACTGGCCCACGATGATCCAAGACGGCCTCGAGTATGCGAAGCAATGTCACTCGTGCCAAATCCACGGGGATTTCATCCACCAGCACCCGAATCCACTACATCCAACGGTGGCTAGCTGGCCATTCGAAATGTGGGGGACTGACATAGTCGGCCCCATCGAACCAGCATCGTCCCGGGGACATCGTTTCATCCTGGCGACAACCGATTACTTCTCCAAATGGGCAGAAGCAGTACCGCTGAGGGAAGTGAAGACAGAGAATATCCTCTACTTCTTCAAGACGCACGTCATCTATCGGTTTAGAACTCCACGGCGGATTATCTCCGATAACGGGCCGGCCTACAGAAGCCATAAGATTAGCCTCTTCACGCAGCAGCACAATATAGACTGGAGATATTCTTCAGTTTACAATCCACGAGCTAACGGTCTGGCCGAGGCCTTCAACAAGACCTTGACGAAGATCATGAAGAAAACGGTGTCACGAAATAAGAAAGACTGGCACGAAAGACTGCAAGAAGCTCTCTAGGCCTATCGAACTACGTTCAAGACGGCCACAAACACAACGCCGTACGCGTTGGTATTTGGGACGGAAGCAGTGCTCCCCCTCAAGGTAGAGTTACCTTCTCTACGAGTGGCAGTCCACTATGAGCTGACGGACGAAGAAAATGCTTACCTTCGGCTTGAGGAGCTTGATGCCCTCAATGAAACCCGGCTCATAGCGCAACAAAATCTAGAGGCCTACAAAGCAAAGATGACGCGCTCATACGAAAGATTGACCAGGCCGAGGACGTTCCGCCAAGGAGAACTCGTACTAGTGGTCAAAAGACCTATGATCCCCAATCGCGCCAAGCGGGGAAAATTCGAGCTAAACTATGAAGGCCCGTACATCATAGATAAGGTCTACCAGGGTGGGGCCTATCTACTCATGGACGTGCACGGTGAAAGGCCTTTCAGGCCGATAAACGGTCGCTTCCTAAAGAAATACTACGCTTAATAAGCCACAGCCTAGGTCAATGATAGGTGACGACGACCATGCCCGCTCGCTATCTTACTAAGCTCAAGTTTTATAAACGGTAGCCAGCCTCTTAACGACGGACCGAAACGTCCTTAAACTAACGACGGACCGAAACGTCCTTAAACTAACGACGGACCGAAATGTCCTTAAACTAATAGCGGACCGAAACGTCCTTAAACTAATACCGCAGCATCCTTAGGCTGACGAGATAAAAAAAATATAATAAATAAAAACGGTATGTCCATAAGCAAAAAGGGCATGGATGAAAACCCGAAAGGGCTCCGTGAGTAAAAACAACAGGGCTACCGGCGAGTGTTCGTGAAAACCCGAAAGGGCGCGGCCTCGTAAAAAAAAAGGAGAAAAAGAAAATGAAAAGAATAAAAAAAAAATGGTATGTCCATAAGCAAAATGGGCACGGATGAAAACCCGAAAGGGCTCCGTGAGTAAAAACAGCAGGACTACCGGCGAGTGTTTGTGAAAACCCGAAAGGGCGCAACCTCGTTAAAAGACACTTATAAGGTCCTCTCGACCTTGTATGGAGAAACCACCCGCGTGAGATCCTTACGACTCACAAAGGAGCAACACACTTAGGAATCCTCACGATTCCTAAGGAGAAAATACACTTGCGAGATCCTCACGACTCGTAAGGAGAATTCTCTTATGGGACCCTCACGGCTCATGAGATTTAAAAGTCTTAAGTTACAGAAACCTAAACCTGTTCTTAAGCAGATCCTCCACAACCTTCGATATTGCCCTATAAGGGACTCAATACCGACCCTTGTATACAATCCACGGGCGCGAATAAACATTTCCCCAGCAAAGTCACACCCGTGACTAGGGACATGTCCATATGGTGAACAACCCTTATAATTCCTCTCGACTTATAAGGAGAAAACCCTCTTGTAGGATCCTTACGACTTACAGAGGAACATACACTTAGGAATCCTCACGATCCCTAAGGAGAAAATACACCTGCAAGATCCTCATGACTTGTAGGGAGAAATACCATTGTGAGACCCTTACGGCTCATGAAGTCAAAAGCCTTGGTCGACAGGACCCTTAACCCTGTTTACTAAGCCACCTTTGTTCGACATCGATAAAGGCAAATGATGATTCGCTCCTGGCAACATCCCAGTTGCAGCGGTGCTGATGCTGAAATCGGTGTCTAAAATCCAAGCTTGCGGCGAAAAAGCTAGCAAGCCACACATGCATACGAAATAGCCGAAATGATGGGGCAACTTGCAATAAAAAGCAGCAAGTAAAAATGTATGCATAAAAAATAGCCGAAATGATGGGGCAACTCGCAATAAAAAACAGCGAGTGAAAATGAAAAAAATAGCCGAAATGATTGGGCACCGCGAAAAATCGCCGAAATGATAGGGCAATCGCGACCTCCGCGATATAAAAGCTGAAATGATAGAGCATCACGGAAAAAGAAATAAAATATAAAAAAAGGGGTTTCAATTTATGCCATACAGGTGATGTTCCATCACATCCTGTACACAATCCAAGGGCGTAAACAAAAAAGGGATCATACTTCTCCCCCAGGTTTCATCAGAAGAGGAAGCCAAGTCTCGACGGGCCAAAGGAGACCTGGAGATCGTTTCAACACTCGTCTCGTAACAACGGACACAACGCTAAGCTAAGCGGAACAGCGGCAACTCCCGGTTCCATGGCTCGGTGGTATACATATCGCCAACAGTCAAACCTCCATCCCGTGAAATACGGATACAATCAGCAAAATTCCTGGTTACGTGGAACGCGGATAACGTCATTCTTTGACCCCGTGGAAAACATCCAGAGCGGATCCTGGTCCTCGCGGAGCACGGCAGTGAACCCGTGTGAAGCATCCAGAGCGGAGCCTAGTCCTCGCCGAACACGGCAGTGAACCCGTGTGAAGCATCTAGTGCAAAATTCCTGGTTACGTGGAACGCGGATAACGTCACTCTTTGAACCCGTGTGAAGCATCCAGAGCGGAGCCTAGTCCTTGCCGAACACGGCAGTGAACCCGTGTGAAGCATCTAGTGCAAAATTCCTGGTTACGTGGAACGCAGATAACGTCACTCTTTGACCCCGTAGAAAACGTCCAGAGCGGATCCTGGTCCTCGTAGAGCACGGCAGTGAACCCATGTGAAGCATCTAGAGCGGAGCCTAGTCCTCGCCGAACACGGCAGTGAACCCGTGTGAAGCATCTAGTGAAAAATTCCTGGTTACGTGGAACGCGGATAATGTCACTCTTTGACCCCGTGGAAAACGTCCAGAGCGGATCCTGGTCCTCGCAGAGCACGGCAGTGAACCCCTGTGAAGCATCCAGAGTGGAGCCTAGTCCTCGCCGAGCACGGCAGTGAACCCGTATGAAGCATCTAGTGCAAAATTCCTGATTACGTGGAACGCAGATAACGTCACTCTTTGACCCCGTGGAAAACGTCTAAAGCGGATCCTGGTCCTCGCAGAGTACGGCAGTGAACCCGTGTGAAGCATCCAGAGCGAAGCCTAGTCCTCGCCGAGCACGGCAGTGAACCCGTGTGAAGCATCTAGTGCAAAATTCCTGGTTACGTGGAACGCGGATAACGTCACTCTTTGACCCCGTGGAAAACGTCCAGAGCGGATCCTGGTCCTCGCAGAGCACGGCAGTGAACCCGTGTGAAGCATCCAGAGCAGAGCCTAGTCCTCGCCGAGCACGGCAGTGAACCCGTGTGAAGCATCTAGTGCAAAATTCCTGGTTACGTGGAACGCGGATAACGTCACTCTTTGACCCCGTGGAAAACGTCCAGAGCGGATCCTGGTCCTCGCAGAGCACGGCAGTGAACTCGTGTGAAGCATCCAGAGCGGAGCCTAGTCCCCGCCGAGCACGGCAGTGAACCCGTGTGAAGCATCTAGTGCAAAATTCCTGGTTACGTGGAACGCGGATAATGTCACTCTTTGACCCCGTGGAAAACGCCCAGAGCGGAGCCTGGTCCTCGCCAAGCACGGCAGTGAACCCGTGTGAAGCATCCAGAGCAAATACCGGACTGTGGAGTCCTTAAAATCCACGGACTATGATGTCCTTAACCTCGACCGTAATGTCTTAAAACTAACAATCAACCACCCAGATTCTGTACTGATTCTACTTTGGTTTAAGGGTACATCTTTTCACTCCTTTGATGCCTGACGTTGTACTTCCTCAACGTCTTCAAAGAGGTGATGGGTCCCTGCAACCAAACATCAGACTGTGGAGTCTCTAAATCTACGGACTATGAGGTCCTTAACCTTGACCGTGATGTCTTAAAACTAACAACGGACTGTGGAGTCCCTAAATCCACGGACTATGAGGTCCTTAACCTTGACCGTGATGTCTTAAAACTAACATCGGACTGTGGAGTCCTTAAATCCACGGACTATGAGGTCCTTAACCTTTACCGTGATGTCTTAAAACTAATATCGGACTATGAGGTCCTTAACCTTGACCGTGATGTCTTAAAACTAACATCGGACTGTGGAGTCCTTAAATCCACGAACTATGAGGTCCTTAACCTTGACCGCGACGTCTTTAAACTACGATGCCTCGAGAAACCCCTGACTCCATGAAACACGAATGAGGGTGACCACATCCAGCACTTGCAGGTCCTCACGACCTGTAAGGAAGAAAAACTCTCTGGTGAGATCCTTACGACTCTCAAGGGAAAACCCGGTTAAGAATCCTTATGATTCTTAAGAAGAACTTACACCTATGGGATCCTCTCGACCCATGGGGAGAAAAACTCTTTATGAGACCCTCGTGGCTCATAAGGCGCAAAAGTCTTAGGAAGCAGATCTTAACCCTGAATCCTAAGCCACCGACGCCCTGCAAGGAGATCGAGATAAATTGTCCGCAAACGCATTCAATGAAAAGAGACACGCCGTTAAGAAGAAAAATGTATCTTTTATTTCATAAACCAAAATGGATACAACGTACAATTCATGAAAGAAACAAAAAGAAGATACTCTCATCCATGAGTATGTACAAAAAAAAGGGAAAAGATACAAGTCCTCAAGCCGGAGGGCGGTGTAGTAATTTTACCAGCTCATCGTTTTGTTGCTGAGCCACGGCTTCATGACGCAAGATCTCCAGAAGACGAGCCTCCGCCTGAGCTTGCTGAGCCTGATACGAAGCAAGCCGAGCTTCAAGCTCTTTCTCGGTGGCTTTATGAGCCTCGACCCTTTCACGAGTGAACGTGGCAGCTTTGTTAAGAGTCACCACCTCCCTGATAGACTCTTGAAGCACCCGCCAGAGCTCATACGCTTTGTTGGCCTTGGCAGTAAGACTCGCCTGAAGCTCGCTCAGCGCTTTAGAAGCCAGCTCTCTTTCCGAGAATTTACGACCGAGCCCTTTTTCTCGCACAACAATATGTTCGCTACGTGTCGCCCTATCAGGCCATGTAAGCTCACTTTCATGACCACAACCTTGGAAATGGGACATACACGCTCAAGATCACATAAATTGGCTTCCGGTCGACAGCAATAATCGATCTAAAACGCGCTCACATCACCTGGTATGAAAAGCAACGAGAAAATTTCCGATGTTTATCCTATCGAGCATGTGTTCGCAATCATATGAACATCCGAAAAAGAAATAAAATTCGAGGCTTTAATGTGCATGCGACATGATGACAATGTTGATAATTAGAGAAAGTTTTCGTAAAAAGAACACAAAGTTTATTCATGCAAGCGAAAACATACATACGAGTACCAAGCCTACACGGAAGTTTAACATAAAGCATACAAAAAAGGGGGGGACTAATTTAAATATTCTACGCTAGCGGGAAAAGGTCACCAAACACGGGATCAGTAGCACAAGGGTAAACAAAGTAAAGAACAAAATTCTCCATCTCTCACTCCGCTCTCTCCAGCACATCAAAGCGGCGGTTCTCGCGAAGAGTCGCTCCCCATCGATTGGTGCCATGTTCGTCCACGAAAGCAAACATAATAGCTCGCCGGGCCCTTATTTGGCTCAACAGGTGAATCGAGCAGTCCTTCAAAGCCTGAGTAATCAGGCACGCTTGGTGAAAGCCCTCGAGCTTCTCTTCAGCCGCATCAAGCATCGCCAGGGTCATCTCTGCCGGGTGAGGAGGAATGTCGGCAAGCACGGCCGTGAGGATCATCCGGAGCCAGAGGGAACCCATTGGGAGGGGAGACCCCCTACGGATCGAGAGTTCATACATCGCCGAGTCCCATTCATCATCGGTAAGGAGTGGATCCACCAACCGGGCGGCAAAGCGGGGGATCATCTCCTCGATAGGAACTTCCCATGGCTGTCGACGAGAGTGCGGACGGTTGCAGGCCATGGCACTTAGTTGTTCTCGAATTAAATCGTGTTAAAATGGGAATAAAAGTTCTCTATGAAGAGAAAAGGAAAGCCACTGCCTCAGATATAAAGGGGTGCATTAAGTGCTGTGCGCGGAAAATCTTGCATGATGAAGCTATTTCCAAGGCCCAAAAAAGGAAAGGCATCGAAAATCAGGAAGATGGAACTATTTCCAAGGCCCTTTTTATGCATCTGATATTGTACACTGAAAATATGACATGGGAAAATTTTGTGAACAGCCCCATCAAGGGACCCCACGTGCAGAACACGTGAGGCCCAAACTTGATGCGCACTAAAAAAAAAATGGAGTAGCACCCTGCATATTAAAAGCATCAACAACAACAGTAGCAAAATGATAAAATCCCAGAGAAAGGCATGCAAACATGGAAAAACATAATAAAACTTATCATTCATACTTTGAGAAGTTCATACAAAATAAAGAGGACACAATTACAACGGTAGAACCTCAGACGCGGGGCATGGATTGAGGAACTCGAACGTAGCTTTGTCCAAGATCTTCCATGCATTTCGAACCGCCCTAGTATGTTTTCTCTCACGATCACAAGCGTCGGGGTCCTCGCGGATGTCCTCTACCCTCCGGTAGGCGGCAAGTATGGCTGATTGCTGAAAAATCTGATGCAGAAGATCAATAAGATTGTCTCGCCTTCTCTTTGAGATCAAGTGCATCAGATACACCGAGTAGACTTTATCCTCGGCGGCGTCCAATGCCTTAAGTGGCACACCAGTACAAAATAAAGGGAGTGCCTCCCTGATCGCCAGCACGATTAGCCTCAAAAGAGAAGAGCGATGGGGGAGTAGTTAGCCATTATACTCGTAGAAGCGGCCCATGATCTCGGCACACTGAGCGTCAGTAAATTCCTGGTTCTGGCTGCGGCCCAACGCGCGAATGTTTCCGTAAGAAATGATCTCGTCAAGATCATACCAATGGTCAGCCATAGTATCTGAAATAAAAAAAATTTATGAGAATATAGTGGACAAGCCAATAAAAAAGAACGCTTGTCTAGATGGGTAGTGGACTATGGACATTCCCTAGGAGAAAATATCATTACAAGCTTCTTCTCCACTGATTGATTACAGAATGACAACCTAGGGGTAAGGAGACCCTAAGGGGCCCCCATAGGAAGAAACCGAGTTCTTCACAGGAATTAAATTCCTTGTTAAGAAAAGGGAATTAAATTCCCCAAAAAGCTTTTTCTGTGAACGGAGTTAAACTCCATGGATCATCGTCTTAGCCCTAAGAGATCTACTTTTGAAGGCTAAAATGGTTTCATACTTTGGTTAAAAAGCTTGAAGAAAAATGGGTTCTTTGTTAAAAAAGGGGTAAAAACCCTTGTTTTGGATTTAAAATCCAGAGGAACGTGAAAGTTCACTGTTTGTCCAAGAACATTACCTGAGGAAAAGGGTTACTTGAACAGAGTTAAACTCTGAAGATGGTTTCAAGACAGAGAACTAAGCTCTGGAAACGAGAATTAAATTCTCAAGGGAAAAAGTTCTCAAAGGAAGAAGATGAGCAAAGTGAAGGCTCTTCTGAAGAGACATGGGTATTTATAGGATGTGATGGAGACGCTTCATCTCCCCAAATCCCTAGAGGAATCCAACGGTCACAAAAAGTGACAGCGTTGCACTCACGTGCAAACACGTGAGAACAACGCGGTGGGGGCATTTGTTTCCTGATTTAAAATCAGGAAAAGTTACGAAGGAGGCATCACGTGCTAGCACGTGACCAGCAGTCACGTGTTGGCACGTGACACCTAAAAGTATCGGCAAGGCAGATTCAGCTTCCCGATTACATCAAAGAAAAGGGGTTCAGAAAGGGTCACGTGCTCCCACGTGACCAGGGTCACGTGTTGGCACGTGACATTTAAAAGCGGCTTCAAAGGCACATCGGTTCCCTGATCAAATCAAGGAAAAGGGCTTCAGAAGAGGTCACGTGCTCCCACGTGACCAGGGTCACATGTTGGCACGTGACACTCAAAAGCAGCAGACTCAATTTCCTGATCAAATCAAGAAAAAGGCTCCAGGTGAGGGTCACGTGCTCACACGTGACCAGGGGTCACGTGGTGGCACGTGACGGCTAAGCGGCAGCCAGAAGGCAGAGCGCAAAAAGGAAGAAGAGGTCTCGTTCCAAGGGGGTCACGTGCCAACACGTGACCAAGGGTCACGTGGCCATACGTGACCGGCTTTCAAAGCCTATCTGTTAACAGAATTAAATTCTGAGAAAAGGCCTCTCAAATCTTTCCAAAGGAACCGATTGAATTAAAGATTTAAAGATTCTTAAATATCACCTATCTATGGAAAAAGCCTGAACTTGGAAAGATTTTCTCTTAAAATCTAACCGAAATAACAAAGGAGAATCTCTGGAGTTAAAATCCAATGGTGAATAAAATTCACCTAATAATCCAAAGGTCTAAAACGAATGGTGAATACAAATTAAATCTCTCAATGAAAGATTCACCAAAACTAATTGATTCGGCTGCTTCTCCTATAAATAGGAGCCAAGAGACACACAGAGAGACATACATGCAGAAAGGAATCGATACATAAAAAAAAGAGGAGAGCCTTGATACTTTGGAGGAATTTGGATCTTCTGCAAAAGAAAACCCTAGGTAAGAAAGGGAAGGCTTTTTGAAAGGAAAAGAGAATTCAATTCTCAACAGAGTTTAACTCAGATATAAAATAGAAGAACATAGTTCTCTCTTTGGTGGAGGATCTGTAAAGTGCACATCTCCCCTTGAGTTGAGAATTTAATTCTCAATGGGTTGAGATCCTGCCATGCAGATCCAAAGCATAGAAAGGGAATGGAAGCTTGAGAATTTAATTCTCACAGAACTATAGGAATTTAATTCCTTTAAAATAAAATTAGGGTTTGACCCTATGTTATGGGAATTTAATTCCTTCAGAATGAACAGAATCAGGGTTTAACCTTAGTTAAGAACTTAGTTCTGTTAAAATAACAAGAATTTAATTCCCTCAAGAAAGAAGAAATGAGGGTTTAACCCTATTTAAGAATATAATTCTTCAAAAGAAAGTAGGAATTTAATTCCTCTAAAGTTATTGCTAGGGTTTAACCCCATGAAGAATTCAATTCTTAAAAAGATAAACACATCTTCAAACAGGCAAAGGAATAGGGTCACGTGCTACCACGCGACCCCTGAAAAGAAACAGAAAAGAGCTTTAGGGCGCCCTCACGTGTCGACACGTGACCCTTAATGAACATTCTAACAGATCAAAGCGCAGGCCCCCATCACTTGCCCACACGTGATGGATTTCAGAATTAAAAGTGTTAAACACTTATCTGTAGAACAAAATAAAGGGAAACAGGGCGCTATCACGTGCTACCACGTGACCCCTTGGCTGAAGCTTTAACGGAAAAACACCAGAATTCCCATCACATGACAGAATGTGATGCTCCAAAGTATTCAATACTTTTGGCAGAATAAAATGAATTGAGGGCGCTCTCACGTGCTACCACGTGACCCCGCTTGCCTTAGTGTTTAACACTAAAATTGAAACCTCTATATCCAGTGTTCAACACTGATTTTCTTAGTGTTTAAACACTAATTTGGAAAACATCTATTTACAGTGTTTAACACTGACTTTCTTAGTGTTGAACACCAACCTGGAAAACCCTGTTTCCAGTATTTAACATTGATCTGCTTTAGTGTTAAACACTAATTTGAAATCTCCATTGCCAGTGTTTAACACTGATTTGTTTTAGTGTATAAACACTAATTTGAAAGCCCTGTTGCTGGTGTTTAACACTAACTATCTTTTAGTGTTAAACACTAACTTGTCAATCTCATTCTCAGTGTTCAACACTGATTGATCTTTAGTATTTAACACTAACTTTAGCCCCATTGGCTAAGTGTCTAGAGGCAAAGCCTCTCCTCTAATGGACCAACAGAGGGCCAATATCCTAAACATGATTGGACTTAGCCTAAGCTGGCCATAAGTCCTCAATTCAAATTCAACTGAGCCAATGGGCTCATAATATAATCAATTAGTCTTGGTTCCAAATTGGGCCAAAGATTATTTAATCTACTTCGGTTTAAGGGTACATCTCTTCACTCCTTTGATACTTGGCGTTGTAATTCCTCAACGTCTTCAAAGAGGTGACGGGTCCCGATGACCACATATTAATACAGACTGTGGGGTCCTTAAACTCATGGACTATGAGGTCCTTAACCTTGACCGGGATGTCTTAAAACTAACGACGGACTGTGGGGTCCTTAAACTCATGGACTATGAGGTCCTTAACCTTGACCGGGATGTCTTAAAACTAACGACGGACTGTGGGGTCTTTAAACTCATGGACTATGAGGTCCTTAACCTTGATCGTGATGTCTTAAAACTAACATCGGACTGTGGAGTCCTTAAATCCATGGACTACGACGTCCTTAACCTTGACCGAAACGTCTTAAAACTAACACTGGACCGCAATATCCTTAAACTACTTATTGACCGCAATGTCACTAAACTAAATAACAGGGCTCCCTTAATTGCTCTATTATTGGATCTAAACGATCCCGTTAAGTTGATCTTAGTCTGAAAACTAGACTAACGTATCCTTAACAAACGTTTAAGTCGATCTTAGTCTCGAATGAGGCTAACGTATCCTTAAACCCAAAACCCCCAAACCCAAATCTAAGATAATACGGATTTGGACTAGTCCACGCCCTACGGGCGACGACATAACTCAGTCTCCGTATACAATCCACGGGCAACTAAACACAAAATAAACACATGCGACACGAAGTGACCATCTGGAGAAAGAGAAAGTGGTTACTGCGATGCGGTAGCGTAATTAACTGCAGGGGCTTGCGCTTGCAGGGAAGAGCGTCCCAACAATCAAAAACCCCTTAAGCGAGGGGGAATCTGACGAAGTCTGCTACATCGGACGCATCCGTTTAAACCTTCGATACACGGTGCCATAAATCAACTTGGCATCTTCGGAGAGGTGGACGGATAGCACCAATTAGCATCTGCCCCCGAATCTCAGGCAAGACGTCCAGTCGCGCCGTCATTCGGAGGGGAACAGTAACATAGAGACAATCAGAGTACATGTTAAGATAAAGAGCAACTAGATAGCGTACTATCATGTCGAGCAAGAAAGTCCTCCTTATATATGTCCAAGCATCCATTACAATATACATCATATGTACAGTAATGGCCTCTAGGGCATACATATAACTAACAGCATAAGGATCACGTGAAGTCCAGTGGACCCCACTATAACCCAAGTAAGTCAAAATCAGGAATCTAAACCATATATATTAGAAAAATATTGGAGGTGAAGTTTTTATAAAAGATTTATAAAATGAAGTAAAACTTGTTTTGTAAAGAGTTAAGATTTGAAAAACGGACAATACCTTGTTTGTAAATTGAATAAAATTCCTGTACAATGATAAAATATACAAGTATCCCCACACGGGAACTAGCTGGACGCCCACACGTTGAAGGTACAATCCACACAACAATATACGACGCCCAAAGTGAAGAACAAAAAGCGAAAAACAATAAACACTATATATAAATACAGTCAAGTCGACTCCATACGAGTTCGACCACAACAATACAACTTCTAAAGTCGTGGGCAATATCACTAGAGTTGCTTGATGGTGTACTTCTAGGTAAAATAATAGATATAAGGCAAATTTTGAACAAATTCTAACCCACCTAGCTCAAAGATAAAGATGCAATCATGCCCAAATGAGCTCTCTCACTATCGCTATCGACCCAAACGACCAAACCTGCAAGAAGCTATGGCACAACGGAGGTGAGTTGCCAACTCGTGAGTAGAATTTGCATAACAAGATAGAAATCGCATGCATAAGCGGTGAAACAACTAAGACATGGGTAAACATATACATTACGGAAGTTAAATAAGCATGCATCGAAACTAAAGTTCGAGCGATGAACAACAACAACAACAACAACAATTACCTATCATGTACAACTCGTGTACCGCTATCCTAGCATGTGTAGTATGTAATATGTGTGGTTATCATAGCATCATAAAATAAATCTACATCTCGCCCGATACGGGCATAGCAAACTACTAAAGTATAAGAAATCATGTGAGTCACGAATGTAATATACATAAATTAAACTTGAATTTAAGCGTAATAAAATGGTAACAATAATCATTCGTGAACATCTCAACAATATAATTATATAATGGTGTATAATCGTTATCATCGTAGCCGTAGTGCAATATCTATCGCACGCGACCACACGCAATCACTATAACAAGGCTATAACACATATATATCACTCATCCAATATAATCACTTAAAAGTAGCTGTACGGTGTATATATCATGACATAAGTAGAGGACGTTAATTTGTAAAACAATATAAACATTTCATTAAAATATACGTCACGTCATTTGAAAATAATATAAAAGGTTTTCTTTTGAAAAATGCTTGTATCGATCATAGACACGTGGAAAATAGTACGACAATAGCTCTTTTGAAAGTGATAGTAAATATCGATACATGAAAACAATATCTCAGGTACTGTCTCTTGGACCAGTCCTGTTTGAAAACTATATAGTTTAATATATCTCATTCTCGATAGGGTATCTATAATGACCCTCCGGTCCCCAACAAGACATCTTGTGCTTTCTAACCTCGGTCACTCATGGATTGATCACATATCACCTCAATCGCTCTTGATCATATATAATCTCAATTGCTTATGGATTGATCACACCATGTATCCTTAATCGGTTCTTCCCCACCTCGATATCGGATATCAACAAACCAGTCCACCATATATCCATAATCGGTTCTTCCCTACCTTGATATCGGATAACAATAAACCATAAATATATAGAAACTCATGGTGGACATATCATCATTATATCAAGAGTAATCCGCAATATGCAAACATAACCAAATTTATAAAATAATACCACGCGGTTTCCTAAATCTCATGGAAGAAACATCACACACTAATAACATAAGTATAAAGTGAACATATAACATGTAAAGTAAACGTAGCGTAAATGAATGATGAGTAAGCATGGTATAAACGAATAATAAGTAAAGTAAGCATAGCGTGAAAGAATAATAAGTAAAGCAAGTATAGCTTGAATGAGCATTGTAAATGGATAAATACTTCCGAATAATCCAATTATAGTTTAAAATAGAACGAAACGTTATTTGGAAATAAGGTGGCTGTGATATTTTAAAAATAGATATCCCTTTTGAAGTCCAACAGCTCATCCCTTGTATTATAATTTTAAAATATGAAACGAATCGTTAGTTTTAGACATAAGTATAACCTTTGTATTTTCATGATCTCCTAATCAGGGTAAATAGTAAGACTCGACGAGTCAAAAATAAAATGCCATATTCGGCTAACCATCACCACCTCATCTAGTACGGAATCTCATCTTATATGATAACGACCAAATATTCCATTGAATTAAATCATAACTTCATTTTCGATGATTCCAAATGTTATAATAAATAATATAATGCGCTCAATAATAGACAGTACGGACATCTAGTCTATGTATGTAACCATACAGTTCAAATAGTATGGACCGCTAGTCTATGTATCCGCATAGCAATTAGTACGAACATCTAGTCACGTACGCACACAGCGACTGATGCGGACATCTCGTCGACGCACTCGCTCAACGATCGGAACGGACATCCAGTCACGTACACGCACAGCGAATGGTACAAAGCTCTAGTCGCGTACTCGCCCAACACGTGGCATGGCAATTACTAGTAAACGTACAAGTGTTCTAGTATTTACGTGTCATGGCAGTCACTAATGATGTGTACGTGTAGCATGTGAGTTTGTATTGATGTCGCATGGCAATCATTAGTAATTGTGCAAGTGTTCTAGCAATTGTGTTCGCGAAAGTATAGTAAAGGAAAATAAACATAGTATTGATAAATTGAGTATATTCATGATAAGTGTACTAAAGCGAAACTCAAGAAATTTACTAATTAACGGACAATTTTCGTATACGTGGCATGAATCATAAGCGTATCAATTGCATAAAGTATCGATTTAAATATATTTCACGGGGGTGCTATACGCCATCCACCCAATTTCTCACCCGTGGATACAAATCTACTCACTGATTGTAGCACTAGCTAGTCGAATCTCACGACTGTTGCGCCTCTCCTCATTGCCTCGAGATCTCCCGCACCCGATCCTATAGTCAATAATAATCACAAACATATAAGGGAAACCCCATCAATATCGATAAAAACTCAGGCAACTAAATATGGCGCAAACTCAAGTTAATCAGGCCATAAAAAGAGCATAAGATGTCCGAAGCTCAAAACTCAGACGTCTGAAGAATACGTCTCATTGAGATAAAGAAACGGCAGATGTATGAAGCTTAAGGCTCAAACGTTTGGAAAACAATTTCGAAAAAAGCAGAGGAGTCACAGACGTCTGAAGAACAATATACAGACGTCTGCCTAAAGACACAGAGGAACCCCATAGAAAGAGCAGACGTCTGAAGATTCAAGCTCAGACGTCTGACAACCAAATAAGAATTAAATACAGAGAAGACGCAGACGTCTGTAGCTCTAAGCTCAGACGTCTAAAGAAGAAAACCGCTATTTCGAAAAACTGGAATTTTGCAAAACTTTAAAAATCAAAAATTTTGTTTTAAACTACCCTCAACAATCCAAAATAAGTTGTAATCAACAAGAAAACTTCACCAACACATTACAACTACAAATAACCATTTAAAGACTCCATTTGTGCAAGATTTAAACCATAAAAACATGATTTTAAGTAGAAGATATAGTTTTCATGGCAAATATCAAAAACCTAGTAAAATATGGATCGTTACCTTTTTGAAATGAAATGAAAAGGAGATCCAAACTTGAATAAGGCTACTTGAAGGCTTCTACTTGGAGAGAATTTGTTTGGTGTTGAGGAGATGAAGAAGCGAGAGGTTTGTTTGGAGTTGGATTTGAGGGAGAATGAGGAAGAGCTAAGACTTTAGGGTTGGGATTGAGAGAGGGTGAGAGGGAGCTACAGAAATTTTGAGGGTGAGAAGGAGCCATAGAACCATAGAAATTGTGAGGGTGAGAGTGAGCCATAGAAATTGTGATGATGATGAAGAAATGAGAAGGAGGAAGAAAATGAGGAGAAGAGAGAATGGAGATGGCATAAGTAGGCATGGTGAGCCCATGCCTCCCCCTCTCTCCTCCAATTAATTTAAATTTAGAAATAAAAAGAAAAAAAAGCTAATACTAATTATGCTTGCCATGCCTAATTAAGAAATAATTAGAAGGAGAAAATATTGGTTTTGTTAACTGAAATTGTATAGATATATACATAGATATACCAATTTATGAAAACCCAATTCAATAAATATTATCATCGTTATAAAACTCATTATATCATTATTAAATTCTAAAATAAACAAATAACATTATGAAATGTTACAAGATCTCCATGCAAGAACGTGGTCTTGACATCAAGCTGCTCCAACTCCATACATAAGAGAATACATATCGAAGCGTGTCTTTCCACTGTGGAGAAGATCTCATTAAAGTCTACTCTTTCTTTTTTAGCGTACCCCTTAGCCACAAGTCTTACCTTGTATCGGATATCGCCCTCTTCTGAAGAACCCTTTTTTAGCTTGAAGACCCACTTGCATCCTTTGACGTGTTTGAATTCTGGAAACGGTACTAGATTCCATGCACTATTCATTTGAAGAGATTTCATCTCCTCCTCCATAGAGAGTCTCCATTTTCCAAAGTATCATGACTGAGTAGCCTCTTTGTAACAGAGTGGTCCTTCATTTTCAATAGTCAAAGTATATGCTGTCATGTCTTCAAACCCGTAAGTCAACCAATCTCCATACCGTTCCGGTGGATGCTTGTCTCGTTGTGGCCTATGCAACACCTGCTGAACTGGTGAACGCTTATCTTGTTATGACGCTGGCTCCACCTATTGAACCGGCTTCTCCTGAGTCTGAGTTCTCGGTACCTCATTTTTAATACCTTGGACCAAAACTTTTGTCACCACCTGATTAGGTGATTTCGCCGTCCTCTCACCATCTTCACTTTGAACCTTCTTGTTGAGTATCGCGAATTCATCGAAGGTCATGTGTTTGTTAATTACAACTTTACTGGTTTCAGGACATTGTTGGATATAGTGCCCTCAAGGCAATTATTGTGATTACAAGTAAGCGATTATGATAATTGAGAGAGGGCCTATACAGGTATAACAGTCTTACTCGATATCTGGTTTGTCTTCTTCATAGATGACGCCTGTAGGATTGTTGCTTGACAACTAGCATTATGATGGCGGTCATATATGTGGGAGCTGGGTTGTCCATAAGCACATCCTTAAATGTCCCTAGTCGTGGGAGTATCGAGACTGGGTATCGATATTCCGAAGTAGACTAGTGTATACGCTTTTAGACCCCGACGAGGGACGGTGACCGGTATCACAAGCCATTGGTGTTGTGTCACCTAAGATAGTATACAGGTGCTTACTGGAGGTGAGTATACTGGACGGACTCGTCGAGAACTTCTAGATGGTATTATATCTATCGTCAGATGGAAATTCTCAGGTGGCATGAGTACAGGTTAGTCCTTTGACCTAAAGTCGTCATTTTTCTTGTGTGAGTTTCCATTGTACTTTGATTACTACCCTACCATGGCTCAAAGGATTCGTGCAAACAGGTTTTAGTTGGGTACAGTCCTGAGCCACATGGAGACAGTGGTCGACTGTCAGAGATTCGTCTCTC
Organism: Agapanthus africanus; assembly: GCA_030015575.1. Classification (NCBI taxonomy): domain Eukaryota; kingdom Viridiplantae; phylum Streptophyta; class Magnoliopsida; order Asparagales; family Amaryllidaceae; genus Agapanthus; species Agapanthus africanus. The sequence continues at coordinate 885,335,137 of JASDDO010000019.1, read as the reverse complement.
CTGTTATTAGGAGTCGATGTCGCGCTATGTTCAGTTTGCTATTACCAAAAATACGTGGCCACGGTGGATGAGATTTACTGATAGTTGATCAGTAGTATCTCTATTGGTGATGAGCTTGACCCAGACATGACTTATCGGGTTAGTAGGGGTCTGACGTTATTTATCCCCTAAACCCGATATGCGATACTCTTTGACGAAGAGACTAAACTGTACAGAGATTGTCACATTCAGGATCAGTAGGGTAAGGATGCACTTGATTGTCGACCCCCCTTTCGACAAGTACCTGGGTAGCCGTTACGTACAACTAGTGCAGCTGACGTGCTTATAGTTAAACCCACTGCCAGCGTATTGTCGAGACTTTAGAGTCCCACACAGAGGGTTTTTTTCGGTTCAGGCGACATATGTAGGAGCCGTACGTTGGTACGTGCAGGGGGCCGATTAAATACGTGTACGCGATACACAAACTTTAATTGGACATTTGATAATACTAGCCGGTTTAGGATTAAGCCGGATTATTAAATCAGGTTTTGATTTAATAATTTATATATGTATTTTGATACATATATTTTAGTATTATTGTTCACTATTTATTTTCTCTCTTTGGTACTATCTGTATTTTTATACGGATATGCATACATGTAGCGATACATATACCACGTGAAGTATTCCATATTTATATGGGAATGCTTTTAGAAGAAGAGCACCTCATATTTATTTTTCTATTTAGGAAAATAAAAAAGGGAAATGAGATGTAAAGTGAGGCATGGTTCTCTGCATGTAGAAAGGGACGGCTTTTGATTTTATATCAATAAAACCCATTTGTGTTCACTATTGGTGCATGATTGATTTATATGTAGCCATTTTCTTTTTACAAGGAAGATGATATTCTTTTCATCTTATGAGCTTCATGCTTCATGGTTGCTTGCATGAGCAACCATTTTCCTCACTTCCTTCTCCTTCTTCTTCTTGCTCTTTCTTTTAGCATGGTTCATGAGAGAAAAATTTAGTGAAATATTCCTACATCACCGACCATCCAATCCTAGCGAGCTTGGATCATCGGTTAGAGCCTCCTTCGGTTTCCCTTGGATGGATTGTCTTCAGTAAGGGTGGTCGATTCTCAAACGCGATCCCGGTGACTACGAGCTTGGAGGGGTCTTCCATAATTGGGTGGACATGCAACAAAAGTTGTAGTTCTTCAACTCTTGTATTTTTAGTTAGCTAGTTTAGGTCTATAGATTGAATCTTGGGTTTTACGGGTGTTTGGTGTTTGCTAAAATTTTTGTTTTCGCTTCCGCCTCGACCACGGTTTCCACGGCGCGGGCACCGAAACCCAATATGTTATCAGAGTCACTCCATAAATCTTAACTAGCTAGTTTGCATAAGTTTAGAGTCTTGATCAATGAAATTTTCCGAATCGCATTCTGATTACATGCCCGCTGTTCGAATTTTAAAGTTGTTCAAAAAATTGTTCTGGTTGCACTAAAATTACATGCAGGCATATATAAAGATCACAAAGAATTTTGGGCACATGAGCCCAAAACTCGACCGCGGAACCGCCGCCTAAAGTGCCATTTGGCCGTGGTCCTGCCATTAAGTGTTGGATGTTGTGCCCCAAAATTTTTGTGGTGCTCTATAATATGGAATTGTGATTTTTGGGATGTTTAGTTTTGGCCTAGATTTGTTTGAGTACTGGTTTGTACTTGGGGCCAATGCGGAAAGTTTTAATTGATCAAAATTTTGAATTCATGTTTTTCAGTGCATATGTTAGTTTCTGCGACCGTGAATATCATAGCGCGGTACAATCCGAATGGTTGCTATATGTACAATCATACGGGTTTACGAACATGTTATTCATATTGATGTTCTGTGTTGCACTGATATTATGGATGAATTGTCGTGATGGATAGCCTTGTGTGCAATATTAGATGTACAGTTCAGATTTGTTTGTATATTGATTATTACGGGGCGAGCGTCCGACATGTGGACTATCGTTACTGCCAGTTATGTATATTCTTTTATTGGAGCACGACCGGGTTGAGGTTGGTGTCACCGTTGTATATATATTTTCTTTTCTGTACTAGGATTACCCTACGGAGGAGTGCTCGAATAGCCGGGTTCTAGAGGACAACGGGCCCGCATTTTATGGTGTTGAGACCGGGGGGCCTTACTCTAGAATTGGCAGGCTTTTCGCTGCACTCTTAGGGAGTATAGGCTGACCCACAGAGGGGTGCTCAAGCTACCGGATTTCGTGAAGTGCTGGGTGGCCCATTCACTTTGTTGATTGGGATTGCCTCACTTCGGGGATTGGCGGGTAACTTGTCGCACTCGTAGGGGTCTAGGATCTTCATTACACTGGCTATCCACACGACCAGGTAACGTCGCGTCTCATTTATGGCTCAAATGAAACTCGGGGCTCCTATATTATCCACTATTACATATTGTTGTTCGCATGTTTGTGATGATTTTTATCTGCCTGTGATGACTATTATCTGCCTGCAATGTTGATATAAATATATATATATATAGTAAATGCATCTATATGTTTTGCATCCACGCTATTCCTGCCCCCGCTCTGCCGTTAGTTAAGTAACCTAACGGTGCATGACGGGGCCCCATGGCGAATGCGGATGGCATATAAATAGCATGTTATTTTGGTTGTTTTTTTGTAGCTTGGAAATATAAAATGACGAGAACGAATTATCTGAATAATGCAAGAAAAATAAACCTAAATGATGTTGTCGGAACCAATTTTAAAACTATTCGGTTTTCTTCAAAACTCATAATCGTATTCTTTTACTTTGTAAAGAGGTATTCGGTTAGGAATATTCCGCACCTCATTCTATGAGGGAAGAGCCTTTATCCCTTCATTAGGAGTTTACTCTTAAGCAAAATTTTATGTTACTAGTTTTAAAAAGCGGAGCTTAAGCCACTCCATTTCAAAGCCACTCAAGTTCCTTCAACGATATCAAGTTCATTACGTTAAAGGTTTTTTGCCAAAAACCAGTCGTAGCCCTCCATCATTTCAGATAAGTAGCGCCTCATATTCGTTCTATATTTGTTGGCAAGTGTCAAGGCAGTGTACGGTAGCTGAGTGCTACTTCTCTGTTGCATGGATATACAATTGATCTGGACAGTCACACTGTTTTTCTGGCAAGCGTCTAGGGCTAGTGCGGGTGGGTTCAATGCAATCAAGATAATGACAGGTTGAATTTGACTAGGACCTTTGATTTGTTGGCAAGCGTCAAGGTCCTTGGGTCCTAGGGGCAAAAACCATATCGGGAGTTTCAAACATATGGAAAACTTTCCAGGCATGCGCATACTTTCTGGAGTGTGGTAATTTTGGTCAGCTTCCCTCAAAGTTATCACACAATGATAGTTGGGTCCCAATTCCCACTGATGAGTAGGTATTACTTCTCGGGAGATTTTTCACTTCACAATTAGCTAACCTATTATGTATCTAGAAAGTGTTAACGAGATTACACCTCTGCGGAAATAAGATTATTAATTGGGTCCGTGCGAAAGCACGGGGGACTTCCCTCAGAGTACTAACACTGGCCCGGCTGAGCGATTAGCGAACTTATAAAGTGTAAATGATCCCGACTAAATCTTCTTTTAGGGTTTGAAGGAGAATTCGAGGAAACTGTGGGAGCCATCCTGATTAGATAAAGTGAAAACCAATCTAATCTTGATAGAGTGTATGCTGAGTGTTTCTTTTCTCTCTCTCTGGTACAACGACCCATGACTTACCTTAAAAACTCATGAACCAATTTGACCGAACCTTTTTACACTTCTTTGGGTTTGGCTTGTCTTGATTCGCGACAAAGTCACATATATCCCTGCCATTCCTACTCCACCCTTTACATTTCTTCAGAACATGTCGTATCACTATGAGGATCCATATTACTTGGAACGACCATCGTATAATTACATACGAACTCAAAGAAGTTGCTTCAGTCGAGGATGGCCACAAGTTCTGGAGAAAGTGAATAGGATTATTCGGTTGTCTCTTCCCTTTATCTTCTCTCAGGTAGCGAGAGCTCCTTACATTAGGAGAGTACACCTGTTACGCTTATTGGATAGTCTTCTTATAAACCTCAGGCCGGTGCCGAAAGGTAGGGAAGGAAGAAAACCAATTAGCCTAAGGACGATGTACAGAAGGTAAGATATAGAGACATATAAAGGAATTGAAGTGAGGGTAAAAGAAATTGTGACTACTGTTATGAATCTAGAAAATGGAAAAGGCATTACTGGGAATACCTGACCATCCCCTATGAAACATTTTCATGTTTCAGTATTTCTGTGTACCTGTAAAAGAGAACTGCTTTTCAAATCAATTCTGATTCCAGAGTATGTATTTACCAAATTTGGATCTCACATCTGTACGGTGTTACAGATGTTGAGAAGGAGTAGTATATTGGGAAATGGGCAATTTGGTGCTCACTATCGAAATTTATTATGATTGGCGATATTGGATTAAATTGTCTGGATTTTGCCTGACGGCAAATATTTGGTTTCGAATAACCATTGTTATGCACCAAATTTTAAAATGAAATATATGTACCTTTATTTTATAAAGTGAGATATACATTTTGAAAATTGTATTGTAAACATTTACCTTTATCAGTTGAGAATAAGATAAGGTGCATTGAATAACGGTGTAAGACATTCTTAACCAAGATACGGTTTTCAGTTTACAAAACACAGAATTTGAATTGGTATACTCTTGGGAATTATACATGAAAATGTATATTGTCCAGTGTCCTTTAGGACAAAGGGTTGGTACTCCTACTTCATTCAGGATTACCAATAAGTTCTCTGGATTTAGACACGCATTCGTTGTAATGCAATGTCAAAAGATCTTGAGAAGTTTTTAGGTATAAGAATAAAGTAGAGAACCATACGTTGGAAGTATCGGGATTTTTCAAAGTGATCGAAGATGTAGATACTTATGCTAGGTATTCCATAATAGTTGTCACGCCCCACCCCCAATACAGAGAGTATTATCCGCTCTGGCCGAAACCGTAAGGTTTTGTCCTTCGGGATGAACCAGACCCGACCAGGGGCCACTTCACAGAAGGTCACCCATCTCAAGACTTCCCTGGCCCGAGCACGCTTAACTATGGAGTTCTCAATCTTCTATAGTGCCGGTTCACATTAAAGGCGCCTCTGTATTGAAAAGTGGCATTTATAATGCAGTTCGGCCCTCTTTCGGAATGTGCTTCAGGGACCCGATCTCATTGTTCTGAAGTGGCTCCCTCACTCAGATCACCATGATGTCCGCAACTGACCGTACTGAGTGTTGACAGAGCATATCACCATGGTGTCTTAAGACCGTACTGCTGTGGGGTATTACATTCCCCCCATCTAAGTACAATGGTTCGTCTTCGAACCAAAGGCCTACTGCTGAGGGACCAGCTCTGATACCATTCTTCAATATAGAGGCGCCTGTTCCCCTCCGAAGGACGGCGCACAGGACCGCGATGTCCTGACGCTGAGATTCGGGGCCAAGTTGATTTATGGCACCGTGTATCGGAGGTTTAGACGGATGCGGCCGATGTAGCAGACTTCGTCAGATTCCCCCTCGCTTGAGGGGTTTTTGATTGTAGGGATTCTCTTCCCTGCAGGCGCAAGCCCCTGCAGTTAATTACGCTACCGCATCGCGGTAACAACTTTCTCCTTCTCCAGAATTTCACTTCGTGTCGTGTGTGTTTGTTTGATTTGTGATTGCCCGTGGATTGTATACGGAGACTGAGTAATGCCGTCGCCCGTAGGACGTGGACTAGTCCAAATCCGTATTTACTTAGATTTGGGTTTGGTGTTTTTAGTTTAAGGATGCATTAGTCGCGTTGCGGCTAAGATCAACTTAAACATTCGTCAAGGATACGTTAGTCCTGTTTTGAGACTAAGATCAACTTAACGGGATGATCTATTTAATATCTGGCCATCGGGACTCGTCACCTCTCTAACGTCGTTGAAGGATTACAACGGCAGATGTCAGAGGAGTTCAGAGATGTACCCTTGAACCAAGGTTGATTTAGAGTTTTATAGTCCGTTTGAGTGTTTAAGGATACGTTAGCCGTGTTTGGGGGCTAAGATCAACTTAAACGGGATAGTTTAAATCCGGCAAAAGAGCATTTGGAGGCTCTATTGTTCCAGTTTAGGGACGTAGTGGTCCGATATTAGTTTAGGGACGTCTCGGTCCGTGCTCCAGTTTAGGGACGTGGTGGTCCATATTCCAGTTTAGGGACGTGGTGGTCCATTTTCCAGTTTAGGGACGTGGTGGTCCGATATTAGTTTAGGGACGTCTCGGTCCGTGCTCCAGTTTAGGGACGTGATGGTCCATATTCCAGTTTAGGGACGTGGTGGTCCATTTTCCAGTTTAGGGACGTGGTGGCCCGCATTCCAGTTTAGGGACGTGGTGGTCCGATATTAGTTTAAGGACGTTTCGGTCCAAATTAGTTTAAGGACGTTTCGGTCCGATATTAGTTTAAGGACGTTTCGGTCCGATATTAGTTTAAGAACGTTCCGGTCCAATATTAGTTTAAGGACGTTCCGGTCCACGAGTTTAAGGACCCCGCAGTCCGTATTGATGTGTGGTCGTCGGGACCCGTCACCTCTCTGACGTCGTTGAAGGATTACAACGATGGGTGTCAGAGGAGTTCGGAGATGTACCCTCGAACCGGATATAAATTGATTTGAAGGGGCATTTGTGCCCAATTCAATTTAATTTAAGGACTTACGGCCAGAATTGGGCTAAGTCCAGTTGAAAATATTCGGCATTTTTATGCATTGCATTTCTTCCATTCTTTGTTTGGGCTTTGCCCATAAAAATGCAGAGCATCGATTTATCCTGGGCTCTGCTCATTTATAAATGATGCAAGGCATCTGTTTTGTCTGGGCTTTGCCCCCTTTATAAATGCATAGCATTTTTATTATTTCGTTTGGGCTCTGCCTATTTATAAATGATGCAGAGCATCATTTTAATTAGGCCTGTTTGGTCTTTTAATTGGGCCTGGCTCTTCAGTAAAAGAAATGCATTGCATTTCTCAGGCGCTTTGCGCCAATTACTGAGCGCAAGCGCTTGTGGTGAGGACACGTGTCATGCTCTGGTGAGCGCAAGCGCAACAGCGCAGTGCGCTGCGCTAGTGCGCTGCGCTGTTGCTCTGCTGACACGTGGCACGCTCTGGTGAGTTGCGCCAATTCCAGAGAGCAAAGCTCTATTTCAAGAGCGCGTAGCGCAAGTGGTTCTATAGCTGACACGTGGCGCTCTCTTAAGAGCGCAACAGCGCAGTTTGGAAGTGCAGAGCACTAAGAATCTTTTAGATTCAAGAACAGAAGTGCAAAGCACTATTTGATCTCTTGATCTAAATTAGATCAAAGAAAAATAAATTTTTTCTTTTTGTTTCAAGAATCAGAGGTTCATAAAGGTGCAAAGCACCATTTTTATTTTGTTGTTTTCTTGTCTTTTAAAGAACCAGAGGTTCATGAGAAGTGCAAAGCACTGTTTATTATGTGAAGAACATTGATCTGGTTTTTTAGATCAATGATTTATTAAAAGAGATTTCTTTTCTCTCTTGAAGGTCTTTACCTTTTTTTTTCTTGAGGAGTTCTTCAGAGTTCTCTTTCTCTCTCTTTTTTTTTTATAGAAAATGTTGATTCCTTTGAATTGAGGTCTAGGGTCCTTTTTATAGTGCCCATAAATTAGTTAAATTTGTTAAAGAGATCTTTCTCTGAGTGATTTGGGGAATTTTCCCCACCCTTGGATCTTTGATCCAAGGGCTTCTGCTTTGCAGAAGAAAATCTTCTTGTTTTAACAAGAACAGAAAAGATTTCTTAAAATTTTAATTCTGTTTGGCGCAGATGCCCAGCGCGTGACGCGTGTCGCACAGCGCAGAGCAACTGCGCTAGCGCATCTGCGCTGACACGTGTCGCGCAGCGCAACTGCGCCTGCGCAACTGAAGCGTTGCTTCCTTTAATTTTGCTTAAAATAGAGCTTTGCTCTGATTGGGCGCGTCTTCTTGGACGCTGCGCTGATGCGTCTGCGCCAGACACGTGGCGCCTTTCGCTCAGCGCAGAGGATCTGAAGCGTTGCTTCATTTATTAAACTTTGAATTTTCAAAGCAAAACTTTGTTTCTGATTGGGGGAAGATGAAGCGTTGCTTCATCTCCCGCCTTGGAATTTGAACAGAGCTTTGCTCTGATTGGGGTAAACAGCGCCTTTTAAGTGAACCGGCACTATAGTAGATTGAGAACTCCGTAGTTAAGCGTGCTCGGGCCAGAGAAGTCTTGGGATGGGCGACCTCCTGGAAAGTGGCCCCAGGTCGGGTCCGGTTCGTCCCGAAGGACAAAACCGTGCGGTTTTGGCCAGAGCGGACAATACTCTCTGTATTGGGGGTGGGACATGATAGAATGGTATCAGAGTTGGTCCCTCAGCAGTAGGTCTGTGGATCGAGGACGAACTATTTTACTTAGATGGGGGAATGTAATACCCCAGAGCTGTGCGGTCTTAAGACATCATGGTGACCTGCTCTGTCCACACTCAGTGCGGTCTGTTACGGACATCTTAGTGATTTGAGTGAAGGACCCATTTCAGAACAATGGGATCGGGTCCCTAAAGCACATTCCGAAAGAGGGCCGAACTGCATTATAAATGAAATGATACCATTCTTCAATACATAGGCGCTTTTTATGTGAACCGACACTATAAGAGATTGAGAACTCCGTAGTTAAGCGTGCTCGGGCCAGGGAAGTCTTATGATGGGTGACCACCTGGGAAGTGGCCCCTGGTCGGGTCCGTTTCGCCCCGAAGGACAAAACCGTGCGGTTTCGGCCAGAGCGGACAATACTCTCTGTATTGGGGGTATGGCGTGACAATAGTAACATCGAGAACTTGATTCTCTCATAGGTTAATCATCCATGGACGCGCTCAATGATAAGTAATGTTGTATTGGCCCTTTTTCCATTAGGTAATATGCACTGGAAACAGCTGCATGACATTTTGAATTTGGTTCCATCTAAATTAGTGCCTTGATTCTATATGGATATAGAATGGTTGCATATCTTGAGGTTGTTAAGATATGGAGTTATCTGGTTTTTGTTTAAAAGAAGAATCCGGATAAACTCGAGACACGCTTCGGTAATGGCGGTTTATGGATTATCCCAAGCATTCGCTGGGATTTTGTTTCTACCATTTTCAAGTTCAATAGTTACATTGTTCTTGACTCGCCACCATTTTATAAAAGGATCATTTTGCAAAAGAAACTAGTTGGAGTATAGTAGATTTGGAAGTGATTTCAGAACCACAAACGGTTACCGAAAATTTAGTAGAACCTAAGAATTCAATTGGACTTGACAAACCGTTAGCCACTCTGCAGATTTTAGTAGGTGACCTCAGACACCCGAGAGATACTTCGGTTTTCTCATAGACGGTGACAGGGAGGTCAGCATCATGTTGATGATGGCCTTACTAGTTGTCAGCAGGTCATAAGAAGTAGTAACTTCCAGGTGACCAGATACTTCATACCCAAGATGGACTCCACGCATTTCAGCATATCATGGATTTTGGATTTTGCTGGGTGCTTCTGAAGGGGTAAAACCCATTAGGAGCAAGTGGATTTTTCGAGATCTGCGCAGGTGAAAAGGTACTAACCTAATAAGGCTAAACTTGTTGTAAAGAGTTTTCATCAAATACCCGTTGTGGATTGTGATGTGACTTTTACTTCAGTGTTTATGCTGAAATTCATATGGATATGATTTGGCGCTTGTTCATATCATAATTTTGCATTATTATATTCCCCATTCTTATTCATTTTACAAATAAATATGTGCTTTTGATCCATGTCTGTTACATAGTTGCAGGTTACAGGTTCTCGGAACAAAACAGTGAAAATGATGAAAAGATGATACAAAAGTGAGACTACGACCGACAAATGGAAGAATCTTGATTATGCCTACAGTTTGAAGGCCAACGAAGATCAATGAGCAAGTTCACAAAGTACAAAGGCAGCGCAAGGTTCAAGACTTCGACACGAAGCAAACGGTAAAGTCCACAACATCATTCACTGTGGAAATATGGAAGAAAACTAGAAGACAATCTGAGAAACCAAGTGAAGAAAAAAGAAGCCAAATGCAACCAGAAGCATCCCAGAAAATTGCACTCATTGAACCCATCACATGGCCGCAGATCCGCGGCCAAACATGGCTTTTGGCCGCGGTTCCGCGGCCATATAGAGCACGTGTCGGTGCAATTTCGTGTCGGTGCGGTGGTGCGCTGACTAGTCTTCTTTAGGGTATATTTGTAAATGCAGATGTGAGTCGAATGTAACACTAGGATTTCTATGATCTATAAATAGAAACCCTAAACCTCTTTTTGAGGTATGCCTCTTTTCATTCATCTATTCAGAATTTTAATTCAGTGTAAATGTTTGAAGAGAGCCATCAAATAAAGTAAGATTTTTATACCTTGCCCTAGTTCTTAAATTTATTTTCTGCCCTAGTATAGATTTTATTATCTGCCCTAGTTAATTAGTTTAGCACTTTTAATTATTTGCCCTAGATAAAAATGTCTCTTTTAATCAATTCCCTAATGAGTGAGTAGTTCCTCACTTGTTAGGGTTAAGAATAGGAGATGTTTGAGAGATGAAAATCTCTCACCTCTTTCTTGCCCATCACATATTTTTATAGGACTCCATGCATACATACACACCGCTCACTATGGCACCCTATCCCACGAGGTAGCGGTGATACCGTAGTTTAAAAAGACCGGTTGTATATGTTTTCCATGGAAGTTAGGGTAAGAATTAAGAAAGGAATGACAAGAACCTAGAGGAAGAAACCTAGTTTCTTCCCGATGGTACTAATCCACTTTATTAATTATTACCATAACACCTAATAGATCTTAATTAGGGCATAGAAAGCGGTGAGGAATATTGACTTTCCAAACTTAACCTAAACCTAACCCTAGCAATGTTTTAATCTTAGTCTAGATCAACCTTAGTTTTAGTGATAAATCAATCCAACACCAATTGGAATTAAGTCGTTAGAACAAATTGAGAATACACAAAATCCCTATGGACCGACCCATACTCACCGGCTAGTTACCAAGCGACGCCATTCTTGATTGCGGTAACAAATATTTTGATCACAACATCTATTAACAAATCAAATGGCGCCGTTGCCGGTGAGGGCGTAGTATTTTCTTTTTGCAATTTCGGGTTAATATAAAATCATAAAACTCATAAAAACTGAAAAATTAAAAAATATATATAAAAATTTTATCATCTTGTTATTGTTTAAAGGGTGTTTCGTTTGAATTTTGCAGGATCGACGAACGAGTTCGGATCTGAAAAAATCCAGAGAGCAAAACAGAAAACAGTAGATCTGAACAACCAGAGGACAATCAGAACAGAGGAACAGAAAAGTTTCAGGATCTGAACTGCACAGTGTACCGCGGAACCGCGACAGGAACCCTCCTTTGGCGGCGGAAATACGGTTGTGGGGTGACGTCAGCACGTGGAAAAACCCTATGTAAGCTTCTTTTCTCCTTCTCTGCAACCCTAATATCTCCTCTGTAAAATTTGCCTGCAAGATTCTTTGCACCAAAAATTTCTCCCTTTCTCCAAAAAAATATCTTGTGCAGGATTCTTTGCGCCGCGCTAAAAAAAATTTGTTTGCAAGTGATTGTCTTTACTGCTTTGCATATTTAAATTGACTTTAAGGGGCTTGAACACCAATCCAGATTGGGTGGGGATTTCATCATCTTTCCCAGGACCCCAAAAATCACATAAGGCATATTGCATTGACCATCAATTAATTAAAAAAGATTAGACTCAGCCCTAAGGACTTCGCGCTCAATAGGACAAAGGAATAGTTGTAGGCATTGACCGTTGATCCTAACCTGACTTTGTGGTGCCTAAGCTAGACAGGTAGTGAAAGGTAACTTTAAAAGGCCCGTCTCACGGTGATTCGTGAGCGGATCCCTCCTTTCTCTACTTGTGCTTACCTGGCCACAATTAGCGGTGAAGAGGCGGTTTGAGGTCCTACTTCTTGCCCTTTGGAACAGTTAGGAGCTGTCTAGCTGACCTAGGTGACCCTAGATCTAGGCTTGATTGTGCATTAGTGATTGATTGAACGCGTGTCTAAGCCTTTTATCGAAAATCTTTTTTGCAAAAAGCTCCACATAAAAAAATACAAAAAGAAAACGGAAATTTTTTTACAAAAACTTGCAACTTGTCACAAAGAAATCCGTGCACCCCACTTACACCCACTTTCTATCCATTGACGTCTTCTTACCCCCACCTTCTGTTTTTCACCTTTTTGAATACATTACCTCTTTAGTGTATGTCTGGTTGGACTAGGGACACTAGTGCCTGATTAGTCCGTGTCTCGTTGGTACCGACCGACGACGCTTTCGACTCCAAAGTCGAAATTCCTTCCACTTCTTTACCTTCACCTTCACATTCATCATCTTCTAAGGAGATGTCAGGATTTAATCCTAACAACACCTTACCCACGGGACTGATTCCACCTCCGCTAGGTGTGAATAACCCACAACACTTGCCTGTTGAAGCGCCCCAACGAATCGCGCTCCAGGATCTTTTCTACCCTATCCGCACCGCCTTATCTACTTGTCTTTCACTCCCACCAGCAAATGGGGATAATTTTGAGATCAAACCCCACTTCATCAACATGTTGCCAAAATTTCACGGACTGGAATCCGAAGATGCCTATATTTTCATAAACAAATTCCAGAATGTTTGTGCAATGATGAAGACAACATAACTTTCAGATGATGCTATAAGGCTACGTGTCATTCCATTCACCTTATGTGACCTAGCAGAGAAATGGTTATATAGCACAGCATCACTCTCGATTAAAAACTGGGAAGAGTTTGTTAAAGCTTTTCTAAAAAAGTTTTACCCACATCACAAGACCGCGAGAATTCGCAATGAGATCATTCAATTTTCCCAGCTTCCTTCCGAACCCTTTTGGAAGTGATTTGAAAGATTTAAAGACCTACTTGTTCAATGCCCTCACCACGGTATCGAAAATTGGCAACTTTGCCAAACTTTATACGAAGGATTGAACCCAGCAACGAAGCAGTTGTTGGAAACCATTTGTCAAGGTCACTTTCTAACAAAATCTAGCGAGGAAGCTTGGCAGTTTCTCGACGATCTTGCTGAAGAAACACTTCAGTGGGAAAGCACTAAGACCACCTCATCTTCTTCAATAGGTCAGTCTACGGCAGGCATACATCAATTAGATATGTCGATTGCAATGAAGGCCGAAATAGCCGCACTTACGAAAATGCTAGAAGCAATTGAGACCAAAATCTCATCACCTTCTCCTGCCCCTACTTTGTCCCCACGAACTGTTTGTGCTTATTGTTCGGATCCATCCCATCTTACCAAAGAGTGTCCTTACAATCCACCTGTTCAAGGACAAGATCAAGTCAATGCTGCCTTTCAGCAAAGACAAAGAAATGATCCATACTCTTCGACTTATAATCCGGGTTGGAGGAGCCACCCAAATTTTGCTTGGAATCAAAATCAACAATTCCAAGGAAACAACAACTTTCAAAGGCCTCCTCCTCCACAACAACAAGCACCCCAACAAACTCAATACCAGCAACCTTTCCAACCACATCCTTATCCAAACCAAATGAACAATTTTGTGCCCAACAAATTTTATCCTCAAAACAATCTTGTTCAACCAAATGACGATAAGGTTACCTCGCTAGAAAGAAGTCTAGATGCGTTTCTAAAACAATCTACACAATCCACAGCAAGGTTGGAGACTTCCATTCAATTTTTGGTGCAAAACAGTGCTTCACATGATCAAAGTATCAAATCAATCGAGGTCCAAATTGCACAACTAAATTCTGCGTTGAGCGAGCGAGAAAAGGGAAAGCTTCCATCTCAACCATTGCCAAATCCCGGTCACACACACAATGCACATGTTGCTTATGAACAAAAAAATCATAATGTAAATGCAGTGACCATGTTGAGATCTGTAAGAGTGTTGCACAATAACATGGGTTTTAGTAATGACACCCCTGCCGGTGGTTCTTCTTCATCTTCTTCTTCATCTTCCTCGTTAGAGCCTATTCTTTATTCTTCACAAGGCTCTACTTCTTCTACTTCGAATGGACCCACTTCTCACTTCACGAACACACCAACACTGGGATCCGTTCCAACTCCGCAATCTACTCTACACACATTAGACTCAACAAATTTTCAAAATTTTCCTTTTCCAAACAGGTTGAGACAATAAACCAACTCCCCAAATAGAGAATATTGCGGAGTTATTCAAACAGGTTAGCATAAATATACCTCTCTTGGATGCAATCCAACAGTTCCCTTCTTACGCGAAAATCTTAAAGGGCTTATGCACCTCGAAGAGAAAATCTCAGATACCCAAGAAAGTGCTAGTAGCTAGTGCCGTGAGCAATACTATTAACCAACCTCAACCCTTACCCCAAAAACGAAAGGACCCTGGCTGTCCTACAATTTCAATAATAATTGGGGATAAGAACATCAATCGAGCACTTTTAGATCTTGGTTCTAGTGTTAACCTGCTTCCCTACTCCGTGTATGAGCAATTAGGTGTTGGAGAGTTGAAACCCACTCATTGTACTCTCTAAATGGCTGATCGATCAATCACCCCTCCTAGGGGTGAGTTAGAGAATGTGTTGATCAAAGTAGGGGCCTTCATATTCCCCGTTGATTTTATTGTTATGGACACAAAACCTGTTGCTAATCCATGGAACCAAATTCCGGTGATCCTCGGTCAACCATTTTTGGGCACTTCCAATGCCGTAATAAATTGTCGCAATGGCTCTATGACTCTATCCTTCGGGAAGATGTCTAGTGAGTTCAATATTTACAAGATAGGAAGTCTGCCCTCCGTGTCTAAAGCTAGTATACGAGAAGTTTGCTCGATCCACGAAATCACGCAGGAGGACTGCGAGCTTGAAAAATTTCTGTTTGATGACAACAGTTTTGATGCCACTAGTGCGTCCCTCCTTGAATCTGACACAGTTTGCACAACCGATAACGATTACGAGTGTTTCACTTTTTCGGTGATTTGGACGAATCACCGCCCGAGTATGAGTCCTTTGAATTTTCGGATGAGTTAGTTGAACCATCCGACTTGGTTGTTTGCAGTGATTTCGAACTATTGTTGGAATCCTTCAAGTTGAAGATAGTTTCACCAATTTTGCCTTCAATTGTTTCGCCTTCGAAACTTGAACTCAAGCCTTTGCCATCTCACCTTAAATACGCTTACCTAGGTGAGAATGAGACCTTTCCCGTTATCATATCGGCCTCTCTAGCCCTCGAGCAAGAGAAAGCCCTTTTAATGGTCTTACAAAATAACCGGCAAGCTTTCAGCTGGACTATGGCGGACATCGAGAAGATTAATTCCCTCATAATTAACTATCATATGCATATGATGGATGATGCCAAGCCAGTAAAGGATCCACAGAAACATCTCGGGGATTTTGTGGCTAATCAACCTCCACGTATAGAAGTTGAACTACCCCCTTTTCTTCTTATAAACTACGAGAATGCCAATATTCCACCGATTTCTGATCATTCCCATTCTCATTTTTATTCATCATCACCTCCTATCTCTTCACTTCCACGTACATGCAAATCCTTTCCATACCACCACTTATCTCTTCCCCACTTCTTCTTGGCTTTGTATAACATGTTCTTCCACCGACTGATACTCTACACAGATAAATTTTTCAACTGGTTGGTGTTGACTTTTGATCTTTGCAAAGTTTGGCATTGACTTGTAACATCGTTTAACTCAAGTTTTGGGGGGGGGGGTATAATTAGCTTTCAAATATAACATAAAAAAAGAATATAAAAATTTAAAAATAAAAATAAAAAAACTAATAACAAATAATAAAAAAAATTTGGGTATTTTTTGTAAATTTATAGATTAAATAAATAAAGAAAATTTTATTTTGCAAATAATTTCCTATTTTTAGAGGGGTTTATTTGCAAAAGAGCCAACACTCTCCTTATATATGAACCCGACCCCTCTCTGTGATAAAGAAACCCTAATTTCATTTCCTCCAAAACCCTAGCGTCGTCGCCTCGTTTTTCACCGATCAATCTCGCCAGAGTGCCGCGATTTCGCCGCGGGAGCCTGCTCTCCACCGCGCTTCCGCCGCCGCCTACAGTCGTCGCCCCCTGAAATTTTCAGGGGAGGTACAATCTCTCAGATCATCTCTGTTTATTATATTTGTTAGATCTGTAGAACACCCAATAGCACACAGCATGCAGCTTGAACGCGATTTTTCACAAGTTTTTTCTCACGAGATGTACGGTAGTTATTTTGCAAGCAAAATCGTGCGTAGGGGTTGGAACTATTTAATATACAATCACCCTTATGCGTATGCATTGCCGGAATTAGTCACTCAATTTTACGAGTGTATGGAGGATGGGTGCCTCAACCAATTTGGGTTTATTAAATTGCAATGGGGTGATCGAGAAATTATCATTGATAGGGATATTATACACGAAGTCACACTAATCCCTCGCATACCCGCACATGACCAACCCTTGCAATTTGAGGATTACATGCTCTTGATGGGCAACGATTGCTCAAGGGAGCCGCGTAAGGGTATCCAAGCGAGAACCATTTTCGCGAATGTTTTGACTGTGTGCCGGTGGGCACAAAATAATATTTTCGGTAGCTCCCACAACACAACATTTTTTACACCCTCCTTGCATATTGTGCATACCCTTATGACAAAGAACCCTCGTTTCGATATGTGCACAGTATTGCTAAATTCTATAGGTGCGGGTAAAAGAGCCGCTAATTACCCTTGTCCCATGCTGGTTACACAATTATATCGATATTTCCTCTCTGTGGAGGAGTTCGAATTTTATATGCATGGAGGCATTCCGGTCAGGCCTCTTATTGAGGGCGTTTCTACGTCCTATTCTCGATTAACAGATATGTGGTCTAGAACCGAACCGGCGGAGCATGTATTCGCCCGCACACCTAGCTCTAGCTCGACAGCGAGTGAAGGAGAAATGACCCCACTAGAACATGCACAATTGATGAGAAGAGCAGTTAGGGGTATTGGTGAGTTGAGGGAGCAATTGAGGGTGACATCGATAGAGCACGACCGTCGGTTGACGGAGGTTGAGCAGGGGATTCGAACCCTGCTGGGTAGGGATGGGCGTTCACGTTCACGCTCGAGAGCGCGGCGTAGGGCCGAGCAGTGAGGGCACTGCTTTGGGTAAGTTTGGAGGAGTTGGTGGTTGTATATAGTTATCTTTTGCATTGCATATTTTTAATTTTTGTATATATTTTTCTTTTTCTTTTGCATGTTTAAATTCTGCATTGCATCCTTATATAAAAATTGAAAAATTTGAAAATAAAAAATAGAAAAATAAAAATCAAATAAAAACTGAAAAATTTGAAAAATTATAAAAAAAATTAAAATATTCAATTTTGGCCATAATTGACTTGAGTTTGACAAAAAAGGTTAACTAGCTAGGAACAACTAGATCTTAGACTTAGTAAATTAAAATCCCTAAAAATAACCTTTCTTAAAATTTAACGGTGGAAAGTATATGTCTTTGTAGTTTATTTAGAAATAGGCAAATTTCGAGTTCACTTCTTAGGCTAAGTTAAAACAATGGAAAAGTATTGATATTTTTATTAAATTATAAGTCTGAAAAATAGTTCCTAAGCTTAAGTCTAAATTCTGAAAATATATACCCTACAACTTGCATAAACACGAACCTTGAAACTTGGAATAGTAGAAGAGATCTTGAAATGCTCTTGTCTAAAGTCCTTAGTATGAAGGAAAATAAAATAAAAAAATACATGTGTGAATAAAGAGAGAAAAAAAATGAACACTGGTTTTTGTAATTACTTAAGGCTGCATTAATAGAAAAAAATATTTAGCGAGGGTGCTTTATCACCTAGTGCCTTAGACCAACTGGTTTGGGAGTCACTGCTAAAAGCCTTAGGTATTATAAGACTAGGAATTACGCCTTAATGTGCAATCACATTTTGTAATCGGTCGTTGCTACCTCTAGAAGTATTAACGTTCGCATGAAGAATGTGTGAGCAAATTTGATCTAAAAATTCACAAATTGAAAAATATTTTGGACAATGGACAAGAGTATGATAGCTTGAATTGAATTTCCAAGTGTAGGGGTGACATTACACACACGTAGGGGTATGTAATTGGGGTTTAGATAAGAGATAGGAATGAAAAATAGGACTATATCTTTAATAGAAATGATAAAAATTCCTAAGTTGAGATAGAACTCTTGTCACGCCCCGCTTCCCAAAATACGGAATATAAGGGGTTGACAAGGCCAGCCATGCTCCTACGGTCAAGGAAGTGTCCTGCCGTAGTCACACTTCGGCTTCTAGTTTTGCATGGTAAACAGTAAATAATGCGCAGGTAATGAGAAATGCAGTAACTGGAACAAAACAGTAAAACAAACTGACCTGATGAGAAACAAAAGATATAACTCTGGATAGCTAAACAAGATGTCCGTGATGTGCGTCTAGTACAGGTCCAGGCTAAATCTTCTCCTCACACTGAGCATGCATACTCAGGTCGTCAGAGCGACACAGTAGCAATATAATAT
Source organism: Agapanthus africanus (assembly GCA_030015575.1). Lineage (NCBI taxonomy): Eukaryota > Viridiplantae > Streptophyta > Magnoliopsida > Asparagales > Amaryllidaceae > Agapanthus > Agapanthus africanus. The sequence continues at coordinate 885,316,505 of JASDDO010000019.1, read as the reverse complement.
ATAAAATCATGTGACAATTCTAGCAGTGATAATAGTTATATATAACAGTAGATCAATGGCAGTATGGGTATGAACATGCAGTAATCAATGCAGCGGAACAGTAAAAGCAGTGGAATGATATGCCACGTATGTCAATACAGTAAGTAAGATATATCAATGCCAGTATCCCTATCAGTCTCTAAATCTCACTGTACAGGTCACTAAGCCTAACGTCAGTCCAAGTGTGAGAGTCAACCACTCGCGAGTGTCCTCCACCCAAGGGTAGAACCCAAGGGCAAGGGACCACGGGCCCAACATGTATATCACGGTAATAATCATGTACCCTGTAAATCTCCATATATCTCCCTAAATATATAAGCCGGCATGGGACTCCCGAGATTCTGTTGAACTCACACTCAAACTACCCCACACCCCGTGGTCTACATCAAACACTAACCATAACCCTAAATACCAATCGGTCGGTGACAAGTCTGCACGAGAACTGGAGGCAGGACCTCCATCAAGCACGTCCCGACTAATACCTAAGATAAATGGCAGTATCTGGTGCCTTATCTGTGATACCCGTGCACGAGCTTCCATAAGTGTCCCATACCACTTATAGTCACACGTACACGCGTCCCACAGACGTCGACAATGCAATAGAATAATAAGGTTCACTGATTGTGTACAAGTACGTATCACTTTCACTTATTCACTGATACACGAACACTAACGTACTTGCCACAATCATCACTAATACCTAACACTGGGTAAATGCACGTTATCACTAGGTTATCAATGCAGTGACATGTGTATGACATGATGCGTAAACAGTATATAAAGCATGTTTAGGATGTCATGAATTAGTAATCTACCACTTGAATAATATATCATAAATCATACGGTTACAGTTTAGTGAAACGATGAATGGGGAATAAATAATATGTTCAGTTATCTATCCAGCGAATTTGGTTTCATGCCAATCGGGTTCCCGGATCATTAGTTATAGCTATTTCATTTTAAGCATTCGCGGATGGAAATCCGGTTTCAGAATCAGAAGGCCGTTTCGCAACGCATTTTAATTCCAATTGGGATCAGATTTTAGCAATGCTACTGTTGAATGAAATATAGGGTTTTCAGTAAGGTTTTCAACGCAATAGACGGATTCTCAATCACATCTGTACGTCAGGAGATATACACTGTTTAATACTACTATGTCAATTCTGATTCTGTTGGGACTGTTATGCGTCCTGATCTTTTAAATTACAGATTAAATAGCAAACGATGACGAAACAGAATGAAACCACTTGTGTTACCTAGATAACAGTTTCACCTTTTATAAACAGTGGAGTTCCGCAACCTACGAGTTAAGGAAACAGTGTGGTGCTCATCACGGAACAGCACACAGTAAACAGAGTCGCTCTGGACTGCAGTCCAGAGTCGCACACCGATCCAAATATTGTCACAGTTTAGGTACAGAAACAATTAGAAACTTGCATAGGATTATAGTTCGTCGAGTCGGATTCGATTTAAGCTCTCGAACGCATCATTCCAGTATGTATATAATTTATGGTGATTTTAACGGTTTTCAGGTATGGGGAATTTCCAGTTTTACAGGTAAACTTCGGGGTAGTCGTTTTAGTCATTAACGGTCATATTTTCCAACGAAATTCACATACTAGATTCATAGACATACGGGCCAGATTATACAATTGAATTCCGCCAATTTAAATGATGATTTCTATTGAGAACATGCATCGAACAGTTGCGACATAATATTTAACAGAAAAGTAAAATATGGGGCATACACGATTGTAATTTGTAATTATCATAAAGTAGCATGTAGCAAGTAGAGAACTTGCCTGGAAATGTGTCGACAATAATACTGCAGTGGTATCAGCACGATCGCGCTACGAACGCAGCACCGGCTCAGTCCTTTGGAATCCGACAATTTCACTCGATCTAGCTGCTCTTCGTGCCCTCCTTTCTTCACTGCTTCACGCTGTTCCTTGATTTGATGTGAGGGAGGGTGAGACGCTGATAAAGGGAGAGAAATTTAGAGAGAGAGGAAGAGAGAATTAGAGAGAGGGGGGATTAGAAAGAGAGAGAGAGAGAATTAGAGAAATTGAGAGAGAGAGAGAGAGGGAATTAGAGAGAAAGAACATGGGTGAGATGAGAGAGTGGGAATAGAATGAATAAGAATTAAGTGGTGATTAATAGGATTTTAAAAGGGATTAATGGGGGAAATTAATTGGAATTAAAGAGGCATTAACTTGGTGGTTTAATAGGAATTTATAGAGGAGATTTGTGTTTGGATTTGAAGGGATTTAAAAGAAATGAGGTGGGATAATTGTTATTTTAATGGGCTGGGGAGGGAAAATGGGCTCGGGCCAAGGGATAAGATAGTAGGGAAAAGAAAGGGGTCGGGCTTGGTATTTTATGTGAATGAGAAAAGGATTAGAGGCGTGGGCCGGCTTTGGGCTTGGGAAAAGTAACGAAAGGGCTAAAAATGATCAAGAAAGTGGATAATAAAAGAGGAAGGGAATGAGGGTTTGGGTTAGGGAAAATTAAAAGATATGAGATTAGATTAGGATTTGGGTTTTTAGAATAATACAAATAATAATTATAAAATAAATAAATTTTGAGAGTGACAAAAATACGGATATTGGTATTCAAAAGGACTGGGTATTACAACTCTAGAAGGAAAACTTAAAAGATGCTAAAAGCTAAGTAAATTTACAAGAACATATATAATCTTAAGTTAAATAATAAGGAAGCATGAAAAATACGGGTGGATAATTTCTGAGTCAAAAACAATAGAGTTTCTTGTTAGAAAACCTAATTGGAGAATAAAAGTCGATAAGCCGAATTGATAGGATTTTGTGGGTAGTATCCGCTGAAAACCCTCAGAAGACAACACTCCTCCTACTAGGGACACCTAGAGGTTTAACGGCTTGTTGCACGAGCTCAGTGCAATCGCGTTTCCCTGCGAAAGTGATGTTAGGTCTTTTTCGAGCATAAAACTAGTTTTGCTCGAGGACGAACAAAAGATAAGTTCGGGGGTATTTGTTCATATCATAATTTTGGATTATTATATTCCACATTCTTATTCATTTTACAAATAAACAGGTGCTTTTGATCTATGTCTTCTATATAGTTGCAGGTTACAGGTTCTCGGAACAAAACAGTGAAAATGATGAAAAGATGATACAAAAGTGAGACTACGACCGACAAATAGAAGAATCTTGATCATGCCTACAGTTTGAGGGACAATGAAGATCAATGAGCAAGTTCACAAAGTACAAAGGCAACGTAAGGTTCAAGACTTCGACATGAAGCAAACGGTAAAGTCCACAACATCATTCACTGTGGAAATTTGGACGAAAACTAGAAGGCAATCTGAGAAACCAAATGAAGAAACAAGAAGTCAAATGCAACCAGAAGCATCCTAGAAAATTGCACTCATTGAACCCATCACATGGCCGCGGATCCGCGGCCAAACAGGGCTTTTGGCCGCGGTTCCGCGGCCATATAGAGCACGTGTCGGTGCAATTTCATGTCGGTGCAGCGGTGCGCTGACTAGTCTTCTTTAGGGTATATTTGTAAATGCAGATGTGAGTCGAATGTAACCCTAGGGTTTCTATGATCTATAAATAGAAACCCTAAAGCTTTTTTTGAGGTATGCCTCTTTCTATTCATCTATTCAGAATTTTAATTCGGTGTAAATGTTTGAAGAGAGCCATCAAATAAAGTAAGATTTTTATACCTTGCCCTAGTTCTTAAATTTATTTTCTGCCCTAGTATAGATTTTATTATCTGCCCTAGTTAATTAGTTTAGCACTTTTAATTATTTGCCCTAGATAAAAATGTCTCTTTTAATCAATTCTCTAATGAGTGAGTAGTTCCTCACTTGTTAGGGTTAGGAATAGAAGATGTTTGAGAGATGAAAATCTCTCACCCCTTTCTTGCCCATCATATATTTTTATAGGACTCCATGCATACATACACAAACCACTCACTATGGCACCCTATCCCACGAGGTAGCGGTGATACCGTATTTTAAAAAAACCGGTTGTATATGTTTTCCATGGAGGTTAGGGTAAGAATTAAGAAAGAAAGGACAAGAACCTAGAGGAAGAAACCTAGTTTCTTCCCGATGGTACTAATCCACTTTATTAATTATTACCATAACACCTAATAGATCTTAATCGGGGCATAGAAAGCGGTGAGGAATATTGACTTTCTAAACTTAACCTAAACCTAACCCTAGCAAGGTTTTAATCTTAGTCTAGATCAACCTTAGTTTTAGTGATAAATCAATCCAACACCAATTGGAATTAAGTCGTTAGAACAAATTGAGAATACACAAAATCCCTGTGGACCGACCCGTACTCACCGGCTAGCTACCAAGCGACGCCGTTCTTGATTGCGGTAATTAATTCTTTGATCTAAAAACTTAGCATAAATCAGCGCTAATGCAGCTCATAGCTATGATATCTGGCAAGTGGGTGACTATAACGTCTTTCCAAATGGGAATTTGGAAGTGTACGCGTATATGACTCTTCCAGAGAGTTATCGTAGTCAGTGGGAGCAGCGGAAGGTATGTAGGTTGCTTATGTCTATTCGTAGACTGAAGCATGGATAGCGGAGATGGATCATTTGTTTTGATGTGAAAGTCAAGGTGATTGAATTCATCAAACAAAAGATGAACCTAGTAAAAAGGATGTAGGGAGTACTATCCTAGATTTGGATGACTTACTCCAGATAGGAAGTGATGTTTCTATACTACAATCAATCAAACTTTGGTTGTCACACAGTGTTTTCTCCACGTTGGATATGGATAGTATATCAGAAATTTTGGTGACTAGATCTAGATTTGGGAAGTTTCCCGAATTGGGTACTAAGACATCATTCTAAAAGTATTTTAGAATGGACGACTCTTGGCATGATAGTGTACCGGCAGGTGATGGAGTAACCCTATCTAAAGAGATGTCTTGTAGACTGATAAGGAGAGGGACTGGTATGAATGACATATCATTTGCTTAGGCAATTGTGTTAATCATGCAATGTCTTGTACAAAACCAGATGGATAATGTATCAGGGATTCTGGTTGTAGATCTAGATTTAGGAAGTTTCCCAATCGGGTATTTGGACAGCATTCTAAAAATATTTTTAGAATGGACGACTCCTGGCATGGTGGTATACCCGCAGGTGATGGAGTCACCTTCTCTAAAAGGGATGTCTTCTAGACTGATGAGGAGAGATGCTGGCATGAATGACATATCATTTGCTTAAGCAATTAAGTCAATCATGCAATGTCTTGTACAACACCAGATATTGCTTTTTGCACTAGTTGCAATAAGCATATATCATTCAATCCTCGAGAAACAAAGGGAAGCTATTATAGGGTTTCCTTAGCACCATGCCTAAGGTTTAGAAGCATCACACATGCCACAAAAAAAAATTTAGGGGGTGCTAAGCAAACTAACATAGGAATCGAACTAGAAAGTTAGGGTAACGACATATAGTATCACATACAATGAAGTAACTATCACTAAGTGGGGAGAAATACAACCTTTGTAGACCTCCTCTTGTGACTCCTTAGATCTCCTAGAGTTTGAACCGGCTCGCTTGAATCCTTTCAAGTCCACGACGATCCACCCGGAGTCTCTTTGCTCAAGCTCCTAGCTTCACTTGATCTTTGAAGAAGTGGAGCAAACAACCTACACTAATGGGCTAGAGTAGTATAGATTGGTGATGTGGTTTGTATTCATACTTAAAAACCCTTTCTTTTTAAGTTCCGCATTCAATGGAAAACTCAAGAGAGCATGAAGGAGGAAGAAAAAGGAGATGGCAAAGCTTGAGCTTAAGTTATGATAATCTCTTAATTAAAAGAGAAAAGAAAATAATATATATGAGAGTCACACTCTCAACAAACCATGGTAAATAAATATCTAGATATTTTGCAAATGAGTTAAAGCAACTAAGAAAATTAAATCGTGGTTTAATTCATGGTTAAGTGAAGGAAGAGTGTGGAAAATGAACCATGATTTACTTTCCTTTTTCTTTTTCTCATTTACAAATATATACATATATTTATTCCATGCGAGTCTTGCATTGCCATCTCCAATATATCAACAACCATGACACACATGTATGCATGTATGTTGCATTCACATCAACATGTGCATGTATAAATATAAATATATTCAAACATGCATGCATACATCCAAAGTAGAAAAGGTTTAAAGAAGTGAGCTAAAAGTCAATATTAAATCAACACTTGATTTAATAAACCGGTCATATCATATATGACCCGACCAATAGAAAAACGCCCGATTAAAATTCGGTAACATATACACGTATTTAATCGAGCTCCCGCGCATATCTCATATGCACACCACATCGTTTCGCCTGAGCTAGGAAACTCCTGTGTAGGACTCTAAGACTCGTCAATACGCTGGCAGTAGGTGATGATCATATCAAACACCCACAAGCCGCAAGCGGTCAGCTAAACGTAACGGCCATCCGGGTATTGAGCGATCAGAAGAAAAACAAGCGAACCTGTCAAAACTCCCGTCGAGCCAACTGGCAACACTTACCGTACAGTCCGGTCTATTCGTCAAATATGCTGCATATCGAGTCTAGGGATGGTATCGTCGACCCCAATAACTCAATAAGTAATGCCGGTATATGGCCTGTAACAGATCGAGAAACTAATGATAACACTTATCAGTTAATCTCATCAGCCCTGGCCAGGGACTTCCTGTTATAACCAATCGTACATAGCGCAATATCAACCCCCAATACCGGGAAAGATGAAACCCCTCCTATCGCTCATTGCCTCCATGTGCCTCGGGACTGTACCCAAAATCCACCTGTTTGCATGACTCAGTAGAGTCATGGTAGGGTGGAGATCAAAGTACAGTGGGAGGACACACAAGACTCTATGACGATCTTGGGTCTACAGACTAACCTGTACCAGTGTCACCTGAGAAATACTATCCGATGATAGATATAATACCACATAGGAGTTCTCGGTAAGTCCGTTCAGTATACCCAGTCTCACTGAGCACTCTCATACAGTCTTTGGTGTCACCACACCAATGGATATGGGATCATTCATCGCCCATCATATGGGACAAGAACCGTATATGCTAGTCTACTCTGGAATATCGATGCCCCGTCTTGATACACCTATGACTAGGAATATTTCAAGGATATGCTTATAAACTACACTTGTCCCACCAGTATGATCTGCATCATAGTCTCAGTAGTCAAGCAAATATCCTAAGGGCTTTATCAATATGTACCAAATGAGTAAGATGTATAATCAAATGAACATGTCAAGATAAAGTAAACCAGATAGCATACTATCATGTCGAGCAAGAATGTCCTCTGAATATATATATACACATACCGATACATCCACTATCATATAATGGCCTCTAGGGCATACATATATTCAACAATCTCCCACTTGCACTAAGGCCAATTATTGGCGTATCTCATACCCAACATCTCAAAAAGTCGCTCATGCTGCGGCTGAGGGAGGACCTTGGTGAGTGGATCCGCAGTGTTATTCTTTGTATCTACTCTCCTAATCTCGATCTCGTGGCGATTGACTATCTACCGGATCAAATGATATCGCCTCAGGACATGTCTGGACTTCTGATGGGACCTGGGCTCTTTGTCCAACGCCACAACCCAATTATTATCACAATACAATGGTATTGGATCAATAATAGTTGGAACTACTCCTAGCTCTGAGATGAACTTCCTCATCTAGACGGCTTCCTTGGCAGCATCATTTTCAGCAATGTACTCAGCTTCCATCGTAGAGTCTACAACGGTATTCTGTTTGGAACTCTTCCAACTTACCGCCCCTCTGTTGAGGGTAAATGCAAACCCTGAGATAGACTTACTGTCATCCTTATCACTCTAGAAGCTCGAATCGGTAAAGGCCTCCATTTGGAGATCCCCGTTACTATACACCAAGAACAATTCTTTAGTCCTTCGCAAGTACTTAAGAATGTTCTTCACAGCAGTCCAGTGATTCTCTCCTGGGTTTGACTGATACTTGCTTACTACACCCAGTGCATAAGCTACATCAGGGCGTGTACACAACATCACATACATTATTGATCCTACGGCTGAAGTGTAGGGAATAATGCTCATGCGAGCTCTCTCTTCATCTGACTTTGGGCAAAATTCCTTGGAAATAGTGACTCCATGGAAAGCGGGTAAGACACCCAGCTTGGAATCTTCCATACTAAACCTCTTTAGGATGGTGTTGATGTACCTGGTTTGGGACAATCCCAATAACAGTTTGGATCTATCCCTATAGACCCGTATGCCCAATATGTACGTGGCATCACCCAGGTCCTTCATGGAGAACCTTTGTGATAAGAATGATTTGACCGACTGTAGCATAGGAATGTCATTTCCTATCAGAAGAATATCATCCACGTACAATACGAGGAATGCAACAGTTCTCCCTACAGTCTTCTTATAAACACAAGGTTCATCTGGATTTTTGACGAAATCAAACTCTTTGATAACATCATCAAAATAGATGTTCCAACTCCATGATGCCTGCTTTAATTCATAAATAGATTTAAGCAACCTACATGCTTTCCTGCTGCTCCCACTGTCAATGAAGCCCTCTGGCTGATCCATATAAACGCATTCATCTAAATCACCATTTAGAAATGCAGTTTTATCGTCCATCTTCCAGATTTCATAGTCGTAGTGAGCATCAATAGCAAGTAGGATCCGAATGGATTTAAGCATGGATACTGGAGAGAAAGTCTCGTCATAGTCCAGTCCTGGTCTTTGACGAAAGCCATTCGCTACCAACATTGCCTTATAGGTCTCCACCTGTCCATCTACACCGATCTTTCTTTTAAAGATCCATTTGCACCCTACGGGTTTTACCCCAGAGGGTACATCCTCCAAAATCTATACTTTGTTGGTGTACATAGACTCCATTTCGGATCTCATGGCATCCAGCCACTTCATTGAGTCACTACTCGTGATAGCTTGCTGAAAACTGGTAGGGTCATCATCATCCATGATGCAATCTTCTCTATCACCATCAATGAGAAAACCGTATTATCTCTCTGGTGGGCGAGAAGTCCTACCAGATCTACGGAGTGGCTGAGGTTCAAAAGATTTTGCCGCAACATTAGGTACAACCAAGTCGTCATTGTAGGGTGTTTTTCGTCACCCCATTGAGATGGGAATACGCGCGCGCTTGTCAGGCGTACTACAGATTCCCCCTGCCTAGGGTAGGCCGGGGTTTAATGATTGTGGAGATCCAAATCTCCGGCAGCCGCGGACTAAGCTGCCGTTAATTACCCCTCGCCTTTAGGGCGAGGGAACCTTCGATTAACGGGTTAAAATGCTCATGCGAACTCAATGTGCAATGTACGTGTGTTCTGTTTTGAAAGGGGGGTTTTGGATATATCGGGAGCCACGCAGAGTTTTTACGGGGGTCCCGCTACCCGGATAGCGGGCTGGGGGTCAAAAGGGCTAGCAGCCCCCTTGCGGGGTGCGGGACAGCGCCCCGTTAGAAATTTTTTTCTAACAGGGACAGTGTCGTAGTGTATGTGTGTGTGCACATATGTATGCATATGTGTACATATGTATATATATATATATATATATATGTATATACATATAAAAAAAAGAGGGGGGAGAAGCATCTAAAGAACGCGTGGGGGCAGCACCTTGGGCGCTGTGCGCCTCGGTGCTATGCGCTCAGGCGCTAGAGTGCCACGTGTCGGCACGTGGGCGCTCTGCGCTTGAGCGCTGGGCACCTGAGCGCAAGCGCGCCGCGTGTCGGCACGGGGGCGACTTGCGCTGGAGCGCAAGCGCGCCACGTGTCGGCACGGGGGCGACTTGCGCTCGAGCGCCTGCGCTGAAGCGCAAGCACGCCACGTGTCGGCACGGGGGCGACTTGCGCCCGAGCGCTTGCGCTTGGGCGCGCGCCACGTGTCGGCACCGGGGCAACCTGCGCTCGAGCGCTTGCGCTTGAACGCAAGCACGCCACGTGTCGGCACCGGGGCGACTTGCGCTCGGGAGCTTGCGCTTGAGCGCAAGCGCGCCACGTGTCGGCACGTGGGCGATTTGCGCTCGGGCGCTTGCGCTTGAGCGCAAGTGCGCCACGTGTCGACACGCGGGCGCTCTGCGCTTGAGCGCCGGCGAGAAAAGGAGGCTTTTAGCCTAAGAAACAGAAGCTATGCTTCAGAAAGGAAATATTTATTATATATATATATATATATATATATATATGTAAATATATGGAGTTAAACTCCTAAAATGTTTTGGTTGATGAAAGGGATTCTTCCTCTTCCTCCTCTGTTGGCTGGATCTTGATGATCAAGAGATGTGAAATTTAAAAATCTCTCCTTTCTGAGATCTAATGGTAGATCCAAGTTCCCCTTTGTGGGTTTTGTAGTGGAAGACTTCTTAGTTTTTGAAAAGAAAGAGTAATACTCTTGATTTAATTCAAATGAAATGAGAAGGTTTAGAACCTTGGAGAAGGAGCAGGAGGCATAAAAGATCTCAGATCTAAAATTTTTGTAGAGAGAATGAAAAGTTGTTCCTTTTTTTATTCATCATGTTGCCTTATATAGGCTTACATATTTACATATAGCCCCTTGGGCTTTGCAAAAATGGCATTTTAGCCATCTCATAGCTCATGTGCCATTTCATTTTTGCACATAAGCCATGGGCTTACAAAATATTGGCTTTATGCCCATTTTGCATACATTCATGTATAAAAAAATTACATAAAAATTATTTATCACATGATTTTGTTGTTGGCATGGGGAGGCTGGCCACGGGCTCGACTTCGGCATGGGCCCGCTTGACCTGGGCTTGGGCCCACCTAGCTTGGGGGTTGACCTTGACTTTGACTCGGTCAACGGGGTGTAAATTTTTACCCCAACAGTCATTTGTAACTTGTGTCTCTAGAATCTCTTCTAGATCTACCACATTGCCATCAGTATCATTTGGAAAAATCTCATTTTCTAAAAAAGTGGCATACTGAGAAACAAACACCTTTTGTTCCTCCTTGCGGTAGTAAAGATACCCAAACGAATGTTTCGGATATCCTACAATATACACTTGACCGATCGTGTCTCGAGTTTGTCTGGATTCTGCTCTTTAACAAAAGCCGGACAACCCCAAATCTTAACTTGTTTAAGAGATGGACTCTTCCCATACCATATCTCATATGGAGTGGTAGACACGGTCTTGGTTGGAACTTTGTTCACTAGAAAAGTTGCAGTCTCTAATGCATGCCCCTAAAAAGAGAGGGGTAACTCAATATCACTCATCATGGATCGCACCATATCCAATAGGGTGCGATTCCGCCGTTCTGACACACCGTTATGCTGTGGGGTGTAAGGGGAAGTGAGCTGAGAGAGAATCCCATTCTCTTTTAGGAAGTTTGAAAACTTTGTACTAAGATACTCTCTACCTCGATCTGATCGAAGTATTTTGATGCTCATTCTTGTTTGTTTTTCTACTTCAAGTTTGTACTCCTTGAATTTCTCGAAAGCTTCAGACTTATGCTTTAACAAAAACACATGACCGAATCTTGAGAAATCATCAATAAAAGTTATGAAGTAAAAAAAACTGCCTCTCGCATATGTAGACATTGGCCCACATACATCACCATGTATGAGACCCAAGAGCTATGTAGCTCTTTCTCCGTGTCCAGTAAACGGAGTTTTGGTCATCTTCCTTTTGATACAAGACTGACAAGTCGCATAAGATTTATACTCAAAAGGATTTAAATATCCATCTTTAAGAAGCTTGTTTAGTCTTGTTTCATTAATATGAACAAGTCTATAATGATAAAGAAAATCTTCATTTATATCTGAAAATTTTCTTTTATTTTTGTGTTGTATGTTGAAAACTATGTGTTGATTTATGACGTATATCCCGTTATTAAGTATACCAGAACCAATCAACTCTTGATTTAGTTTAATGTTCATAACATTATGCTGCAATACAAAATGATATCCTTCATTGTCTAACAAAGAAACGGATATTATATTACAAAGCATGCTTGGTACAAAATAACATGGGTTCAAAATCAATATACAACCCGACGGCAACCCTAGGTGATACTCTCTCACTGAAACTGCATGTATATTGGAACCATTTCCAACTCGGAGAGTATGATCACCGGTCTTCAAAACTCTGCTATTTCTCAGACCCTGCATAGAATTGCAGATATGAGAACCCGATCCGGTATCCAATACCCAGGAAGCAGAGTTAATAAAGAAACAGTTTTTAGTTACAAACACACCTGAAGCGGAAGTATCACCATGATTCTTTTTCTTGAGATCTAAGTACTCAGTACAATTTCGCTTCCAGTGCCCCGTCTTCTTGCAATAGAAACATTCACCTTTCCCTGACTTCGCAGCTTTGGATTTGTCTTTCCTCTTTGCCTTCTTGATTCCACCTCTCGGTTTGGTGGATTTCTTCTTATTCTTTCCCTTAGCCTTGGCTTTTTGGACGGAAAAGGAAAATTGTCCAACAAGCAGAGAGGGAGACTTCGCCTTAAGAGTGCTCTCCGCACTTCTCAACATATTGAGAAGCTCGGGTAGTGACTTCTCCATTTTATGCGTGTTGAAGTTTACTATGAATGGAGCAAAGGCAGAGGGAAGAGACTGTAGAACAATATCAGTATACTGCTCATTCTCTATTGTCCATCTGAGGCCCTCAAGTTCTTTTATAAGAGCTATCATCATCAAAACGTGATCGCCTACTGGTGTGCCAGGAGCCATCCACATCTGAAACAACTTTCGAGATGCTTCGTATCTCAGGGTCCGAGATTGCTCCCCATACAACTCTTTTGTATGGAAAAAGATGGATTGGACATCCATCTGCTCGTGCTGCTTTTAATGTGTATTGTCCATCAATGCAAGCGCGGGGCATTTGGCAGTGGCACAGTCACTATCCCACGTTTTGTGGATCTCCCTATACGCAACAGAAGATTCAAGGCCTGGGCTGGGTGGGGCTGAGGAAGTGAGGACATATGATACTTTATCATATGTGAGAGCAATGTTAATGTTCCTCAACCAGTCTTTATAGTTCGGTCCGGTCAGCTTTTTTTTTATCTAGTAAAAGCTTAAGGCCTGTCATTGGTATCTGCCATTAAGAGAGGAAAAAGAATACACTCCGCGAAAGCTCTTGCATAGATCAGATTGGTTATTACCTTATCTAATCAATGTCTCCCGCTTCTTTTATCAAATTTTCCTTCAAACCTTAAAAAGAAAATTAGCCAGGATTAATTACATTCTACAACTTCGCTAACCATTCAGCCAGGCCAGTGCCGGTACTTTGAGAGAGATTCCTCATGCTTTCGCACGGATCTAATTAAAATAAACCTCGTTTTCCTAGAGGCGTAGCCCCGTTGACACCTTTCTAGACACCTAATGGGTTAGCTAATTGTAAAGTGCAAAACTCTTCTGGGAGCGACTCTTGCTCACAGTGGGATCGGGATCCTACTATCACATAGAAAGTATGCAGTCTCATTGCAAATTTCAACTCTTGAAACTCCCGATATGGTTTTTACCCCTAGCACTCATGACCTTAACTATGGTCAACATATCATAAGTACTAGTCAAGTTCTTCCCGTCATTTCGTGATTAACTAGACCCACCCATATGACCCTTAACTATAGTCAACATAATCATATGAATGTCCTAACTAATCACATCATATGCGGTGTAGGAAGACATCACTTAGCTACCGTACACTGCGCCTTAACTATAGTCAAAATATGCAGCACGAATACTAAGTACTCTACTTCCTAAAATGACGGAGGGCTGCGGATGGTTTTTAAGAAAACCTTTAACTCTTTGAACTTGATATCGTTATAGACTCAAATGGTTTTAAAAGGAGTGGCTTAAGCTCCGCACTTTGAAAACTTGCTTTTTCATAAAAAGCCGAGTAAGTTTCAAATCCGATTCTACAATATCTTTTAGTGTAACACCTTAGGACGCGATTAGTGTTAATTAAGCGATAATACGGATTTTTGATAAAAGTTTACCAAAATAGTTTTCAAATATTTTATAAAAATTAATTAATATTTTATTAATATTTATTGCGGGCTTGCACACACATGTGCATGTTAACCTAGGATTAATTTAGGGTTAAACCATGCTTAAGTAGCCATGACATCTAACCCCATTCCTTTAAGTCTAATATGTAATTAATTAAATTGTTAGTTTTCAAAATTAAATATTAGGGTTTGAATTATGTTGACTTAGGAGAGAGAGAGAGAGAGTTGACCATGGCATGATAAGGCATGGCATGCATTTATGAGGAGAGAGAAAGGGAGGGGCAAGGCTCATCTAAACTCACACCCTCATTCTTCACATATCACCCTCACTCACACACACACCCTCACTCTCATCTCATTCTTTCATCCTCATATTTTCTCCTTCTCATATTTTCTTCACCTCACTCACTCCCTCACATCCCTCAAACTGAAACCCTAACCTAACCCCCACAAACCCATACCAAATCTCCACTAAACTCACTAAACCCTTCACTAAACTTGATTTAAGGCTTATGGAGATCACTTGGATCATGGAAAGATAGGGTTTTGAGCAAATTTGGATAGGTAATGACTCTAAACTGTTAATTAGGAGTTTACTATTGTGGTGTGCTAATTAGTTTCAGTTTAGAACGATAAAAATAAGGTTTTGGTGTAATATCGTATTTTTAGTATCATTTTTGGTTCTCTATGATCTGCTACGACCACGAGTGTTTACTATGAAAACTAGCAGTGTGGTAGTATTGTACTCGAGACCCTAAGTGTTTACCTGAAACCCTGACCCGACCCAACCTTCTTTTGCCGGCGACATGGGGTGTTTTTCCGGCGAGCTCGGCCGTACGAGGGACTGGGGGTTGTAGTTTTCAGGGTAGCTATCTGCAGTGGTTTAAAGGTGTTTGGTACTGCTATATTTTGATGTTTTGACAGTGAGTAAAATCTGGAATTGATTAGCTAGTTTTTAGTGTTTCGACGACGTGCGATACGGTGTCCGACTCAGTTTCTGCGCTTCACGTGATTTCTGCACTTAGGGTTGTTTTGGTAGTGTCGCCATGCACGTTAGCCGCTAAGCGAACACTTTAGAAGGTGTTGGAGTCGGTGCGTCGATTAAAACGTAATTGTACGTGTTATGGGTCAATTTCTAAGTGCACTTGCTATGTTTATGTGATTTTAGGGGCAAGTGCGGGGACTTCGGATGCTGAGAAGAAAGGGAAGCAGGTGGTCGGATATACTTAGCTCGAGATCACCGGTGAGTAGATTTAACATCTACAGGGAAATCTCCCGTATGGCGTTATGCTTCAGGTCTTGATAGGATATTATAATCGTATGTTTATATTCATATATGTTAATTGTGCATGAGCATCATACATACCATTTCTTGTTGTGCTTTGACTTAGTGCCCAGTGGACACTGCACCATTACTGACGGTTCATGTTGCACGAGCACTAAATTGTATGCTACACCCACACCGTCGGTAATTGCCATGCCACGAACAACCTATACACATATGCAGTATTGTAATTATAATTGATATTGACACATGAATTATTGTTCCATTGCGCATATGAGATACATCGTGCATACATACTTACATGTATACACCCATACTCGCTATAACTACATGTACAATTGTTTATACCAGAATATTGCATTTAATATCACCCATTCTTACGCTCGTTTGTTTATAGGTAGGTGCTTTTAATCCATGTTCCTACATATTTACAGGCTACAGGTTCCTAGTCCAAAATAACGCAATTGATACAAAATCTCCACTGTTACGCCAAAATACAAAACATCTGTTGACAGCAGATAAAAGCCGGGTTCCGGTCATTCGTATCCGTCCAGTGCCGCGTACCGGTTCCACAGTGGTCATTCGTGTCTCGGACAAGCACAGAGCACGAGGGGGGCAGCACAAGAATCAATGGGTGCGCGGAGCTCGAGGGAGAAAAGGTCAAAAGTATTATTTTTGATGCCATTTTGGACCGTTGCAGATCTGAAACAATTGTGGAAGAAATTTGCAATTTGGTACATGTAGAACAACATAAGATGGCAACACAAGGAAACCCAGAAAATTCGAGACCACAATTCCACAAAAGCGCGGCGGAACCGCCGCCAAATGTGGGTTTCCGCGGCGGATCCGCCGCGGTTTTGTGTCATGATCTGACCAAATTTTGGGGGTAGCTTTTTTATTTCATTTGGGGCCAGAATATTGCCCTACGGTTTCAACTCTCCTCCTATAAATACCCCGGTTCTGAGCCATTGTAAGGGATCAATTCTTATGCCCTCTTTCTTAGTTTTTGGTTTAACTTCTTCTTCTTCTTCATCTTTCCTCCATTAAATTGTTGTGAGAGCTTTTGAGTGGATGTTAAATGAAGATGAGGGTTATTTTGTATCATTCTTTTGCATAGCTTCCCCTTGAGATCCTTGCTCTCTCTTGATCTTTCAACCTCTTCATTGAGCTTGAAGGTTTAAGGGTTGGTATTTGATCTCAAGGGTTGTATCATTTTGGAAAGAATAAAGTCTCTTTTGTTCTTCATTTTGCCTTGGGTTTTTAGCTCTCTCTTGATCTTGCAATCTCTTAATTGAGCTTACAAGTTTAAGTTTGGGTTATTAAACCCATGGTGTGTAACTTGTTCCATGGTTTCTAGTTCTCTTTCTTGCTTATTTCTTTCTTACTTTTTATTACTTGCTTTACATTCTTGATTTACTTTCATGCACTTTTAATTACTTGGTTGTAATCTTTTCTTTTCTTTGTTTATCTTTTCTTTTGCTCTTTTTGGTTCGTTTTATGAATGGTTGTAATATGTTGTTGTTAAGAATAAATACAATATTGTAAGTTAAGGTTTCATTCCTCATTTCCTTTTCCCGTTATTTTCCTTTGAACTCCGCCCAAACGTTACGCAAGCGCTCCGTTAGGCACCCTACCCTACCAAGGTAACGGTGATTCCTAACCGCGACCGGTTGCGTTCGGTTTGGCCGGAGGCGAAAGTAAGAGACAAGAACGGAAGGACAAGGGTAAATAAGCCGGATTCCACGAATACCGTGCTTAAATCCCCTAATCCACGTTATTGCCGATTGCTCTAGCTTCAATTGGTCAAGACTCGGCTCAAAGGTTTTGAGTGCGGATTTCCTTAGCTTACACTTTCGTATCTTTTTCTTAACAACTTTATACTTGCTTATAACACTTAGGATAGAATTGAACAAACATATACACATTGTTTATTGACTCGTCTAAGACTCGAACGGACATACAACCATCTCCCTGTGAATCGACCCGTGCTCAACCGGCTAGTTGCATAGCGCACCGTCCTGATCGCGGTTATAAATTTAGAACTTTGAATATCCGACACGCCAAAAGCGTGCGATCAATAATTTTATATGATGTTGGATTTGATTTTGGAGAAATTAGAAACCGCATGATACATTTAAAAACTGGATTCATTTAAAAGAGTGGTTTTCCCTTGATATGTTCATATTACGGTTTTATGTTGGATATATCATATTGCATGGATTTACGCATTGAGATACGGATTTCATGTGATTTATGGATTTAAGAACCGTGGTATTATTTCAAGAAATTATGCATTGTTTTGAAAACCCGGTTCTCTTGATATGATATTTCAGGGCGTCCACCATGCGTTTTCTTGGTTCTGAGACATATGATAGAAACTCAATTCGAGGAGCTGGATGATCCGTTTGTGGGTTCATGGTGGACCCGGTATGGTACCCGGAGCAAGAAAGGGATGTCGCGCAGTAGACGATGAGCCTGGCAGAGGGACTACTGCCTACCGGTGATTGGTTGGACCTGGCGGTTATCCGGAGGATACCGACCGGAGTTGAGAGATGGATATGGGCCGATTCGTACTGCCAGAGCATAAGGGCCAATCCGGACAGACGGAGCCTGTGGGCCGATCCGGACTGACGAAGCTCGATATATGTGGATTTGCGTGTCGATGATGGACACGAGTATTTCATGATGTTTTCGAGTGCCGATGTTGGGCACTCAGTTTCCATGAGATTTACAGGATATGAGGGCCGATCAGAGTGACGGTGCCTGAGCTATTTGGATTTGGGGTGTCGTTGATGGACACCGGGTTTTTCCACGATGATGATTCATGTTGATGATATATTTTATCCCATACTCAGCATTCATTGATATGCATTGCTTCATGTTATGTGTAGTACCTGATAGAGTACCTTTCATGATTGCTGCATATCCATATTAGTACATTGATACTATCAGATTACATGTGATAGAGTATCGTAGTATGTGCATACCTGCGATTACCTATATGATGTTACTTACTATTCATGAGTTGACAACTCACCCCCGTTGTGCCACGGTGTTTTGCAGTTTGACCCTCAGAGTAGTCACGGCAGGGCTCCTTCTTATTATCTCTATTTTGCGGATACCGCTACGATTGGCTGTGAGCCGTTTTGCTGTAGGTGGGTTGCGGTTATCCGACTTTATATTCATTATACATCTTATTGTATCTAGTACTCTCCATCTACCACTTCATGTATTGACTTAGAAACGAGATGTGAGGATGATATTGTATATTATTTTGTGACTCTGGATGTCGAGCTCGTGTGAGCCGGCTTTCATTATGCAGTTTTATCTTTTATGCCGTTTTTCACTTATATTGTCCATTTCTTCGCTATGGCTTCGTATATATGCTTGTGGTGGTTGTTTCTGCCTATGGGCGTGACTTGCTCCCGTTTGGGGATGTTTTATTTATATCATATGTTGTTTTATTTATATTTTATGTTTGTACCCGTTTCGGGGCTAGTTTTTATAAAGGAAGTGCTGCCGAAATTTTTAAGAAAATAAAATTTAAGGTTTAAAGATTTTACATGAGATTTCCAAATGTTTTTAACAATGTTTTTATCACTAATTATTTTTGATGGTTTAGATTTCTGGGTTTTCGGTTTACTTAAATTGTGTTACGCCTGTAGACGTTACGTGGTTTAAGTGCCGGTCACGTGCCAAACTCTGGGTCATGACATTTAGGTTTATTTTTCTTTACATTAATCTCATTAATGTGGTCCCATCATTTACGTCCTTAAGCCAGCACAGAAAAGAAATGAAAATAGAACGTACGCTTATGCCATACGCATTCGCCACAATATCCCGTTATGCACCGTTAGGTTACTTAACTAACGTCATAGCGGGGCGGGACTAGCGCTGATGTAAAATATAAGCAACGTTTATTATATATCATATATATAATACACCATTCGTCTCATCATATAAAGTGATCACGTCATAGAATATCAACAGCAGAAGCACATATATGAAAATACAGGATATATTAGGAGATCCGTATTTTGTATTTAACCAACAATAGAAAATACAGATTCCACGGTCGCGATGAATAGCCAAGCCCACACCCCTAGACCCCTACAAGAGTGGCAAGTGACCCTACCAATTCTAGAGTTTAGGAGACCCGGTCTCGACTCCTCGAGATGGCCACCCACTGAAACCTAGAACCCGGTCACTTGTGCTCCCCTCCTTGGGTATATCCTAAAGCGGAAAAGTAAATAATATACAACAATAGTAACATCATCCTCAACCTGGAAGTGCCCCAAATAAAAGAATATTACATACAATTAATTTTACATGAATGAAAATAAAAACTCCCATCTCATATAAAACCCCCGGCTATTCAATCACGACGATCCTGCACATCATATCTCAGCAACACATAACATCACATGTCATCAACATAAGTAAGTATGCGTACCCCAATTGTCGTTGATATATAGTAATGAAACCGGCGATACACCACATACTACACTTACAGTCGCAGAAAATAAAATGAAAAATAACAACAATTGGAATCATCACTTTCACACATATCTAGACGATTTTAAACGTTTCGATCGAATTAACAAACACCCACAAATTACCCCGAGAGCTCAACACTTGAGCAAAGTTAAAATACAAAAAACGTGCCACAGTGTCTATGGACCAATCGTAGAAGGGTCAACCCTTGCCTCACTTATGGCGCCTAGGAACTACGGCAAACCCTAAGGTTTGGCCACGATTCCATGGTCATAGGATCGAGTTAGGGTTACGTTCTTCTAGAGGGTCCATAGGGATACTTGCACGATCTTCCGAATATGTTCAACTTGGGAAATTCCAACACTTGGAAAATTTCCAGCGAGAGTAATGAGGTAGTGTATGATATTCGTTCGAACTGTTAAAAGTCGTCAAAGTTTCCAAAATAATGTTAAATTTACGACTACGAAATACTACGAATTAGCCCCTAAACAAAATAAACATCACATAAAATTTTAGGCTAAACAAACAATACTTGAAACCCCAAAACCTACAGACAAGAACACAGGAGAAAATCGAGGCAAAATGGAGCACACGGACCTCATCAGTTTTTCTTGGGTTATGCTCGGGTGAAATCCAAGGGAATTGCCTCAATTTTGTTCTGTGTTCTCAGTGCATCACATGCAAGCTTTTGCAGTTACTAAAATAATTTTTACAGACCATTTAAAAATCGACAGAGAGCAATTTTTCAGGGTTCCAGAATATCGTATTTTTCGGAGTTGTTTCGGTTTCGTAATATTTAAGATCGTCTAAATTTCTAGCTTGGCTCTGATACCACTATAGGGTTTCCTTAGTACCATGCCTAAGGTTTGGAAACATCACACATGCCACAATAAAAAATTTAGGGGGTGCTAAGCAAACTAACCTAGGAATCGAACCAGAAAGTTAGTGTAACGACATATAGTATCACATACTATGAAGTAACTATCACTAAGTGGGGAGAAATTCAAACTTTGTAGACCTCCTCTTGTGACTCCTTGAATCTCCTAGAGTTTGAACCGGCTCGCTTGAATCCTTCCAAATCCACGACGATCCACCCGGAGTCCCTTTGCTCAAGCTCCTAGCTTCACTTAATCTTTAAAGAAGTGGAGCAAACAACCTACACTAATGGGCTAGAGTAATATAGATTGGTGATGTGATTTGTATTCTCACTTAAAAACCCTTTCTTTTTAAGTTCCTCACTCAATGGAAAACTCAAGAGAGCATGAAGGAGGAAGAAGAAAGAGATGGCAAAGCTTGAGCTCAAGTTGTGATAATCTCTTAATTAAAAGAGAAAAGAAAATAATATATATGAGAGTCACGCGCTCAACAAACCATAGTAAATAAATATCTAGATATTTTACAAATGAGTTAAAGCAACTAAGGAAATTAAATCATGGTTTAATTCATGGTTAAGTGAACGAAGAGTGTGGAAAATGAACCATGATTTACTTTCCTTTTTCTTTTTCTCATTTACAAATATATACATATATTTATTCCATGTGAGTCTTTCATTGCCATCTTCAATGTATCAACAACCATGACACACATGTATGCATGTATGTTGTATTCACATCAACATGTGCATGTATAAATATACATCTATGCAAACATTCATGCATACATCCAAAGTAGAAAAGGTTTAAAGAAGTGAGCTAAAAGTCAATATTAAATCAACACTTGATTTAATAAACCGGTCATATCACATACGACCCGACCAATAGAAAAATGCCTGATTAAAATATGGTATCATATACACGTATTTAATCGAGCTCCCGCACATATCTCATATGCACACCACATCGTTTCACCAGAGCTAGGAAACTCATGTGTGAGACTCTAAGACTCGTCAATACGCCGGCAGTAGGTGATGATCATATCAAACACACACAAGCCGCAAGCGGTCAGCTAAACGTAATGGCCACCCGAGTATTAAGCGATCGGAAGAAAAACAAGCGAGCCTGTTAAAACTCTCGTCGAGCCAACTAACAACACTTACTATACAGTCCGGTCTCTTCATCAGATATGCTGCATATCGAGTCTAGGGATGGTATCGTCGACCCCAATAACTCAATAAGTAATGCCGGTATATGGCCTATAACAGATCGAGAAACTACTGATAACACTTATCAGTAAATCTCATCAGCCCTGGCCAGGGACTTCCTGTTATAGCTAATCGTACATAGCGCAACATCAACCCCCAATACCGGGAGAGACGAAACCCCTCCTATCGCTCATTGCCTCCATGTGCCTCGGGACTGTACCCAAAATCCATCTGTTTGCACGACTCAGTAGAGCCGTGGTAGGGTGGAGATCAAAGTACAGTGAGAGGACACACAAGACTCTATGATGATCTCGGGTCTACAAACTAACCTGTACCAGTGTCACCTGAGAAATGCTATTCGACGATAGATATAATACCACATAGGAGTTCTCGGTGAGTCCATTCAGTGTACCCAGTCTCACTGAGCACCCGTATACAGTCTTTGGTGTCACCACACCAATAAATATAGGATCATCCATCGCCCATCATATAGGACAAGAACCGTATACGCTAGTCTACTCTGGAATATCGATGCCCCGTCTCGATACACCTATGACTAGGAACATTTCAAGGATATGCTTATAAACTACACTTGTCCCACCAGTATGATCTGCATCATTGTCTCAGTAGTCAAGCAAATATCCTAAGGGCTTTATCAACATGTACCAAATGAGTAAGATGCATGATCAAATGAACATGTCAAGATAAAGTAAACCAGATAGCATACTATCATGTCAAGTAAGAATGTCTCTGAATATATATATACACGTACCGATACATCCACTATCATATAATGGCCTCTAAGACATATATATATCCAACAGCTATCATGAACATTAGAGGATGTTCTTGGTATAAGGTAACGACAGCCTCCTCTGAAAGGAGGTTATCAGTTAAGGCTTCCAAGGTGATCTGGATGAGAAAGATGCTGTCAAAGTTTTGATTTTAGCCTCTTCTAAGGATCAGTATATTAGATAATGTTCCAATAAGGATACTGAGGTAATCATGGTGCAGAATGCTGGTTATAACTCAACAGAAGATACAGCCCAAGAAGTTTGTTGGATGGAGTTGTTCATTTATGAACTTGGTCCTATCAAATATCCAGACAAATTCTTGAGGTGGGGTATCATTCGGTTTGGGAGATTGTTAATCTGCCCAAAGTTGAGATATAGAGAGATGAAGTTGGAACATTGCAGCGAATCCACTCACCGAGGCTATTTCTCGAACAAATTAAGTTTCACAAATATAGCTTGCGAAACTGATTAGTAGAGAAGTTGGGTATTCGGTAGCACACGAGCTGTGGGTACGTGATACCGCAATAATTGGCCTTATGTGCAATTAGGAGATTGTTGGATATAATGCCCTCAAGGCAATTATTGTGATCGCAAGTAGGCGATTATGATAATTGAGGGAGGACTTATACAGGTATAACAGTCTTACTCGAGATGATAGTATACTATCTGATTTGTCTTCATCATTAATAAAGCCTGCAGGATTGTTGCATGACAACTAGCATTAGGATGGTGATCATATATGTGGGAACTGAGTTGTCCATAAGCACGTCCTTAAATGTCCCTAGTCGTGGGAGTATCGAGACTGAGCATCGATATTCCGGAGTAGACTAGTGTATATGCTTCTAGACCCCAATGAGAGGCGGTGGCCGGTCTCATAAGCCATTGGTGTTGTGTTACTTAAGATAGTATACAGGTGCTCACTGGAAGTGAGTACACCGGACGGACTCACCGAAAACTTATAGATGGTATTATATCTATCGTCAGATGGAAGTTCTCAGGTGGCATGAGTACATGTTAGTCCTTTGACCTGAAGTCGTCATTTGTCTCGTGTGAGTTCCCATTGTACTTTGATTACTACCCTACCACGGCTCAAAGGAGTCGTGCAAACATGTTTTAGTTGGGTACAGTCTCGAGCCACATGGAGGCGGTGGTCAACTGTCAGGAATTTGTCTCTCCTGGTATTAGGAGTCAATGTTGCGCTGTGTTCAGTTGGCTATCACCAGAAATCTGTGGACACGGTTGATAAGATTTACTGATAGTTGATTAGTAACATCTCTATTGGTGATGAGCTTGACTCAGACACGACTTATCGGGTTAGTAGGGGTCTGACGTTATCCACCCCCTAGACCCGATATGCGATACTCTTTGACGAATAGACCGGACTGTATGGAAATTGTCACATTCAGGATCAGTAGGGTAAGGACGCACTTGATTGTTGACCCCCCTTTCGACAAGTACTTGGGTAACCGTTACATACAACTAATATTGCTGACGTGCTTGTTGTTAAACCCACTCCCAGCTTATTGTCGAGTCTTTAGAGTCCCACACAGAGGGTTTTCTCGATTCAGGCGACAGATGTAGGAGCCATACGTTAGTACGTACAGGGGTCCGATTAAATACGTGTACACGATAACATATTTTAATCGGACGGTTGATAATACTAGCCGGCTAAGGATTAAGCCGGATTTTTAAATCAGGTTTTGATTTAATAATTTATATATGTATTTTGATACATATATTTTAGTATTATTGTTCACTATTTATTTTCTCTCTTTGGTGCTATCTGTATTTTTATACGGATACGCATATATGTAGCGATACATATACCACGTGAAGTATTCCGTATTTATACGGGAATACTTCTAGAAGAAGGACGCATCATACTTATTTTTCTATTTAGAAAAATAAAAAGAGAAATGAGGTGTAAAGTGAGGCATGGCTCTTTGCATGTAGAGATGGATGGCTTTGGATATTATATCAATAAAATCGATCTGTGTTCACTATTGATGCATGGTTGATTTATATGTATCCATTTTCTTTTTACAAGGAGGATGATATTCTTTTCATCTTGTGAGCTTCATGCTTCATGCTTGCTAGCATGAGCAACCATTTTCCTCCCTTCCTTCTCTTTCTTCTTCTTGCTCTCTTTTTTAGCATAGTTCATGAGAGATAAATTTAGTGAAATATTTCAACATCACCGACCATCCAAACCTAGCGAGCTTGGATCATTGGTTAGAGCCTCCTCCGGTTTCCCTCGGGTGGATCGTCTTTGACAAGGGTGATCGATTCTCAAGCGCGGTCCCAGTGGCTACGAGCTTGAAGGGGTCTTCCATAATTGGGTGGACACGCGACAAAAGTTGTTCTTCAACCATTGCATTTTTAGTTAGCTAGTTTAGGTCTATGGGTCGAATCTTGGGTTTTACGGGTGTTCGGTGTTCGCTAAAATTTTTGTTTTCGCTTTCGCTTCGTCCGCGCTTTCCACGGCGCGGGCACCGAAACCTAACACTCGGTACCTCATCTTTAATACCTTGGACTAGAACTTTTGTTACCACCTGATTAAGTGATTTCGTCATCCTCTCACCATCTTCACTTTGAACCTTCTTGTTGAGCATTGCAGATTCATCGAAGGTCATGTGTTTATTGATTGCAACTTTACTGGTTTCAGGACACTGTTAGGTCCCTAGTGCTCGCGCTGCAAGACTCGCGGCGAAAGCGAAAGCAAAAAATTTTAAGCACGCACTAGCGACCAAAATCCTAGAATCGATTCCAAATATTAAACTAAATATCATAACATACAAGGTTAAGGGGCTAGCTACTTTTGTAGCATGTCCACCGATTGATTGTGCGAAGAAGTGTTTTGTAAATAACCGCAATCAAAACGGTGTCGCTAATAGCTAGCCGCGATGAGTATGGGTCGTCCGCAGGGAAACGTGAATTCTTTTCTTACTTTAGACGAGTTGATAAAAGATATGATGGTTTGTCGTCGTTCTATTTTAAGACGGATGTAAAATTTATAATAAAAAGGCTTGTAAGGTTCATAGGAATTAGTAGTTAATGGATGAATGTTTAAAAATTACTCTTTTTATCTTTTAATACTTTAAAACTAGAGAGATAGTGATGAATGTGGATTAGGGTTCTTGGAGGGAATTAGGATTTCCTACTACCGACCCTTGTCCGTCCATTGATCTCTATTCATGTAAAGCCCTTAACAAAACAAGTGTTTAACCAATCTCAAATCGTGGTCATGACTATCAATAAATTGATAACGCGCCCAATAAGAAGGTTAACATTTATTTTACTAAAATTTATAAACTTTAAAATGTTAAAAAGAGGATAAAAGATTTTTCATCCATTATTCTACCATATCCTACAAACCCTAGCAAGGAAGGAATTACTCGCTCATGGTTAATAGTGATTTAGAAGAGAGGTTGAAGATGAATGAAACCATATATAAGATGCGTAAAATTAATTCAGAAAAGTAATGCGTGAAGTAAATGCAAAAAGAATTTAAAACAAAAACTATCTTTATTAATCAACTATTGTATTACAACTTTTCTCCTTAGAAAGTAGATTACAAGAACTCTGGTTTGCTCTAGATCTCTCTCTTTATGGAGGTAAATGAATAGATGATTATGTGATCACTTGGATAATTTCGAATGCACGACAATCGGTCCTTTATTTAGTCTTTGAAACCAGAAACTCTAGATTCTATATGTGAGTAGATGCAGTTAAGATCATGATCCCAAAATCCCACAACCAACGGCCCATATCCGACCGCAGAACCGCCGCGTAATGCCACGTATGGCCGCGGATCCGCTGCTTCCTGATGGAATTTGGTTTAGAGATTTTTTCTGGCTTTTTATGTTGATATTTGGAGATCCTCTTGATATATAGATTCTGATAATATTGCTCCGAGACTCTGCCGTTGTTAGATTCCTCGATTTGCTTCTAAAATTTGACAGATTTGGTTCCGATATCCCGATTTGACTTGAATATCTTACTTGAATTTCAGACTTGAGATAATACCTACACAATATCTTAAATAAAATTGTTAGTAGCATTTGGTATTTTTGAGATATTATTCTAACCATTTATATGATATAAGATCTTAAGAATATTGATTAGGAATATTTGATATGATATGCATATTTTAATTACTAATATTTCATTTAAATATTATATGCATATATTTTCCTTAATTATATTTATTAAAATGAAGAAACATATGATAATAATATTTTTACAAATAAACCCCCATATGTTCTTTATTTACAATTAACATCTTTTAGCAGTTAATAATAGTAGGGAAATACAAATGTGCACTATTTTTGACTAATCAAATACCCCCAAACTTATCTTTGACCATCCCGAGCAAACTATTTATTAAAGAGAAAAGAAAAACCTAACCAGCACACTTTCATAGGCAACACGATTGCAATTAGCACATGCAACAAGTCTTTAAATTTCTAGGTGTCCCTAATAGGAGGAGTGTTGTTTTCTGAGGGTTTTCAGCGGATTACACCCACAAAATCCTATAAAAGAAAGAAGATGAAAGTTACATACAAGGATAAGAAACTAATAAAAGAAAGAACTTGAAAATAAGTATTTCAAACTATACTAACTTTTTAGTTGTCATGAGCCCTATCTTAATGATCTTAAAAAAATGTCAGAAATCACATCATCTCTCAATAAAACATTGTTTTTAGTCTTCCTCCCTACTTTTCTTCCAAACATCGATCATATACCGCTACGTGTGTGTAAAAGACATCCCTACACTTAGAGAATTCAATTTAAGCAATCATACTCTTGTCCATCTTCCTTAGTATTTTTTAGTCGGTGAATGTTTTAGATGGATTTGCTCACACATTTTTCATGCGACCGTTAATACTTCTTGAGATACTAACCAACCGATAACCAAATGTTCTCACTCATTAAGGCGTAATTAGCAATATTCTAGTCTTGCAACACCTAAGGCTTAGCAGTGACTACCAAACCAGTTGGTCTAATGTACCAGGTGATAAGGCACCCTCGTTATATTTTTTTCCTGCTGCCTTAAGTAATTACAAAACCAGTGTTCATTTTTCTTCACCATTAATATTTTCTGTGTCATTTATATTTTTATTTATATAATTTTTTTCTTCATACTAAGGCTTTTAGAAAAGAACATTTCAAGGTATCCTCTACTATCCCAAGTTTTAAGATGTGTGCAAGTGCGTATAGTAAGGTATCAACGTTCAGAACTTTGGACTCAAGAATAGGGACTATTTTTCAGACTTATTTCTATCCTCAGATTAGTGATTCCTTTCATTTTACTAACCCTTGGGACAACAGCTCATGACTACCTATTACTAGCTTCGTTTTAAAATATCTAATTTTCTTGCATTTCTTAAATCTCTTCCTATCTTTCATATGTATTTTTCACTTTCAAACTTTTCTTATCAAAAAAAAAATTCAGTGCTTTTATTTAGTATACTGCAAAATGATACGTGATTGAATGAAATCTCGGTGTGTAGGTAGAAAATGTATAGAAATCACAACCAAAGATATTTTTGACCGCAATCAATAACGGTGTCAATTGTAGCGCATTAGCGAGTGCGGATCGTCCACAGGGAAAGTGAGATCCGTTCGAATTTGAATTAGATGAATTGAAAATTAAAGAGAAGAAAAGAAAAGACAATTCAATTCAAGATTTTAAAGTTGAATTCAAGAATCTTCTAGATCTAAATCTAAAATCAAGAAAACATAAAAATCAAGAATCATGAATTGATGATTTCCAATCCAATAATCAAGAATCGAAGTGAGGCTCGTAGGAATCGATCGAATCTATAGACGTGATGAAATCTATTGATTACGTATTCTTATCCATTAATGATTTGATACTAGATCGATGTCGATTAATCAAGGTTTAAGGATCTTTTGAAGAAACTAGGGTTTCTTCATCTCATCCTTTGTCCTTTCGATGAATCTCATTCAAATTCTAGCCTCGAGTAAATTCAAGAATCGATCGTGGATCACTAATTAAGAGCGAACACAATCAAGAAAGCATCGCTCGAAACTAGGTTGCCGATTCTTCAATTTACACGAATTTACAAAACTTATAGGAATTAAAAATCGTTTCAAGATTTGTAACATCATCATCTATTGATTCTCTCGACTCCTTCACGAGCGGAGTTTTACTCAAACATCATAACAAAATACTCAATCAAGATGAGATTGAATCATGATGCAAGAATGTAAAGAAAGCAAGATATATAAATTTCACCTTTATTTATCAACTATTTTGTTACAAATCTCTCAAGATCTACAAGAGGAAAGAACTCGATCGTTGATTTCGGCTTCGCTCGTCTACTTGAGTCGCGGATCTCCTTGGATCACTTGCTCCGATGAAGTCCGGCGTCGCTTTCTATAGGATCGAAGGCTTCATGCTTGATTTGGTACTCGAAATTCTTGATTTTGGCTTTGGAATTTGAATTGGGGATTAGGGTTTGAATGCACAAGTTGTGTCACTCAACTTGTGGGTAAATTGTTGAACAACCTTTGAGAAGAAGCTTTAGGGTCCATTTTATAGTCTTCACTAGCTTTGGCTTCCTTTAGAAACTAGGTTTAGTTTAGCTTCCCTTGTAAGCTAAGAAGTTAGGTAGAAGCTTCCAGAGGTAGTTAGTTAGGCTTAACTTCCTTCATAAGCTTGGAGGTTAGGGAGAAGCTTCTAAGCTTAAGTTGTTAAGTAGCTTGCTTTGGAAGCTTGAGGGTGATTAGCTTGAAGTGTAAGCCTTGCTGTTCTGTCAGAAGATTCTGGAGTTCTCTGGATATTTGAGTGGCTGAAATGAGTGTACACCTTGGATTGAGAAGCCTGAGACAAAGAGCTTCCGATGACTTGACCACGTGGCCGCGGATTCGCCGCGCATGCCCTGCTCCGGCCGTGGATCCGCGGCCGTTCTGGTGCCTTGGTGCATCAATTTTCTTGCACTGCTTTCTGTTGGCTTTAGGTATATTTCCTGATATGTTGGATCTCAAAATTCTTTCTAGATTACTACCAGATCACCGGTCTTGGAGTTGGCGTATTTTTATCAGCACTTTTTCACAGATTTGGCTTTTCTCCTGGAATTTCCTGCACAGATTCTCGAAACAAGTGTTGCGCTATACAAAGATGATGTGATGCCATGATAAACACTCAATTTCCTTCAGAAATGTCGATTTTAATATATAACACAGGTAATTTGGTATTTTAGGGCTGTTTTGCTAATATGTGCTATATTTATACCGAACACCTTTAGATGATTGCAAATAGTAGGGAAATTGATGTGTTAAAAATACAATATTTTCGACTGATCAATACGTGAATAAGTACAAACCTTCCCCTAAACCTATTTGCAGCAGTGTCCTCACTGATATCATCTTTTAAACTCAAAACATGTAGACTTGGGAGGAAAAATTCTCAATGATTAGTAAAAGAGACAATAGTTAATAACCGTGAAATCCTCCCCCAAACTTATTTTTGGCTTACAATTGTTCAAAAAATTTCTTTTTTTTTCTAGAGCCAAAATATTATTCTTCCCCCCAAACTTAAGTAAAACAGTTTTTTCTTCATTATTAAGCATTTAAAATCATAAGAGGGGGGGTTAAATATTATCGGTCAGCACAAAGCTTTACAAAGACCAAAAGTCAACACCAACCATTCGAATATTTTATCAATGTAACACCATGGTTGGTAGAAGATCATGTTACAGATAGACGTGAAGAAGTAGTGAGAAGATAAGAGGTGTAATTGTACGGGTTTACATCTTGGTTGGTAAAGAAGAAACAACGATGGTGGAAGAAAACGAGAATTTGAAAGATAATGAGTAGGTGGAATATTCGCATTCTCGTACTGGATAAGAAGAATAGGTGGAGGTTCAGCTTCTTTGGGTGGAAATTGATTCATCACAACATCCATGTCTTTTAGAAATGCAAGTGTTGCCCGCCGAAACATGGAGACGCGATCGGGTAGGTCAGTCTTGCCTGAATTTCGGGACAGACGCTAATTGGTGCTATCCGTCCATCTCTCCGAAGATGCCAAGTTGATTTATGGCACCATGTATCGAAACTTTAAACGGATGCAGCCGATATAGCAGACTTCGTCATATTCCCCTCGTTTGAGGGGTTTTTGATTGTGGGGACGCTCTTCCCTGCATGCGCAAGCCCCTGCAGTTAATTACGCTACCGCATCGCGGTAACCACTTTCTCCTTCTCCAGATGGTCATTTCGTGTCGTGTATGTTTGTTTTATTTTTGGTTGCCCATAGATTGTATATGGAGACTAATTTATGTTGTCGCCCGTATGGTGTGGATTAGTCCAAATCCGTATTTTCTTAGATTTGGGTTTGGGGGTTGGGTTTAAGGATACGTTAGTCTCATTTGAGACTAAGATCAACTTAAATATTAGTTAAGGATACGTTAGTCTAATTTTAGACTAAGATCAACTTAACGGGATCATTTAGATCCAACAAGAGAGTAATTGGGCTCTATTGTTTAGTTTAGTGACATTACGGTCGATTAGTTTAAGGAAATTACGGTCCATTGTTAGTTTAAGGACATCTCGGTCCGTTGTTAGTTTAAAGACATCGCGGTCGAGGTTAAGGATATCATGGTCCATGGGTTTAAAGACCCCACAGTCCAATGTTAGTTTAAAGACATCACGGTCGAGGTTAAGGACATCATAGTCCATGGTTTTAGGGACCCTATATCCAATGTTAGTTTAAAGACATCATGGTCGAGGTTTAAGGACCCCACAGTCCATGGGTTTAAGGACTCCACAGTCCAATGTTAGTTTAAAGACATCACGGTCGAGATTAAGGACATCATAGTCCATGAGTTTAAGAACCCCACAGTCTAATGTTAGTTTAAAGACATCACGGTCGAGGTTAAGGACATCATAGTCCATGAGTTTAAGGACCCCACAGTCCAAGATTAAGGACATCATAATCCATGGGCTTAAGGACCCCACAGTCCATTGTTAGTTTAGAGACATCACAGTCGAGGTTAAGGACATCATAGTCCGTGAGTTTAAAGACCTCACAGTCAAGGTTAAGGACATTAGAGTCCATGAATTTAAGGACCCCACAGTCCATGAAATGTGTGGTTGTCGGGACCCGTCACCTCTCTGAAGACGTTGAAGGATTACAACGACAAATATCAAAGGAGTGAAGAGATGTACCCTTGAACCAAGATGGATTAAGTGATCTGCAGTCCAATTTGGAACCAAGATCAATTAATTATATTATGAGCACATTGGCTCAGTTAAGTCTGAATTGAGGACTTATGGCCAACTTGGGCTAAGTCCAATTAAGTTAGAAATATTGGCCCTTTATTGGACCATTAAACACTTGTCTGGGTTCAAGCCCACATTATTTAGCAATGCTAGACCAGAGTTTGAGGGCTCTGATACATTTTGGTCTTTGACTGAGCATTAAACATTATAGCTCTGAGTTTTATTCAATTTTGAGATTTAATCAAAAGGAAAGGTTTTACCTCTGGAAACTTAGCCAATTTGGCTAAGACTGGTTTTAAAATAGTGTTAAACACTAGAGGGCAAACAGTGTTAAACACTGGAAATAAACTCTCAAATTAGTGTTAAACACTAGAGAGCAACAGTGTTAAACACTGGAAATAAAACTCTCAAATTAGTGTTAAACACTGGAAATGAAGTTGTCAAATTAGTGTTAAACAATGGAGAGGAAAGGATCACGTGGGAACACGTGAGGGTACCCAAAGGTGGGACCAGATCCTCTTTAATTTATTCTGCAGATAAGTGTTTAACACTTTTAGTTCTCCTGGCCATCACGTGTGGGCACGTGATGGGTACTCATGCCCTGATTTATTAGAACATTCATTAGGAGTCACGTGGTAACACGTGAGAGCGCCCAAGTTATATTTTGCCTTTGCTTTTGTTCTGACATAATGAGGGTCACGTGGGAGCACGTGAGGCATTGCCTCAGGGCTAATTCTTTCTAATTTTTGGGGGATCTTTTCAGGGGTCGCGTGGGGACACGTGACCTTAGTCTTTTGCATGCATGGAGATCTTTCAAGTCCCTTTATTTCTTTAAGAATTAAATTCTTTATAGGGTTAAACCCTAATTATGATTTTGGAGGAATTAAATTCCCATTCTTATGTAGGGTTAAACCCTAATTTCTTTTTAGAGCAATTAAATTCCCATATATGTAGAAGAATTAAATTCTTATATAGGGTGAAACCTTAATTTCTTTTAGGAGGAATTAAATTCCCGTAAATTTGAGAGAATTAAATTCTCAATTAGGGTTAAACCCTAATTTTGTCCATCTTGAAGGAATTAAATTCCTATAATTTTAGGAGAATTAAATTCTCATATAGGGTTAAACCCTAGTTTCATATCTTGGAGGAATTAAATTCCTGTAAATTTGGGAGAATTAAATTCTCAAAACTCAATTCTCCCTCTAAGTTTTGGATCTGCATGGCAGAATCTCAACCCGATGAGAATTAAATTCTCAACCTATGGAGAGATTTGCTTCTACAGATCTTCAACCAGAGGAAGAACTAAGTTCTTTTTGCAGAAGAGTTAAACTCTTAGATTTTGATAATTAAATTCTATTTTTGAAGTTTTGATCCCCTTTCTTTTCTCACATAGGGTTTTCTTTGTCGAGAATTAAATTCTCCTTTTTTCTCTCTGCTATTTGCCTTTAGAAAGTTTCAAGATCCCAAAATTCTATCTCTCCAAAAAAAATTCATCTTGGCTCCTATTTATAGGAGAAGGAAAAGAATCAATTTGTTTAGTAAATCTCTCATTGAAAGATTTTGTTTGTTCTCATAATTAATATGATCCTTTAGATCATACAGTGAATTTTATTCACCATTGGATTTTAAATCCAAAAGATATTTTGTTTGTTATTTTTGGTGAGATTTAGGGAAATCTTTCCTTGTCTATAATCTTTCCATAAATTGGTGATTTTTAATCACCCTTGGATTTTTAATCCAACGGTTCCTCATAATCCTTTTTTTTGTTCGGAAAGATTTAGAGAAATTTAGGATTTAATTCTGTTAAGTTACAAGGCTTTCAAATCCTGTCACATGCTGGCACGTGACCCTTGGTCATGTGTGAGCACGTGACCCTTTGTCACGTGTGAGCACGTGACCCCCAATTGGGGTCTTTTCTCAGCCGCTTGTTTATACTTCTGCTTGCTTAGATTTTAACTCTGTAAATAGATCACGTGTCAACACATGACCCTTGGTCATGTGTGAACACGTGATGCCTCATTCCTGATTTTTGATCAGGGAACAAATGCCCCCACAGCGTTGCTCTCACGTATCTGCACGTGAGTGCAACGCTGTCACTTTTGTGACCATTGGATCTGTCTAGGGAACAGGGGAGATGAAACGTTTTCCATCACATTCTATAAATGCAGGGGTCTCTTCAGAAGCGCCTCCACTCTTTCATCTTCTTACTTGCAAACTTTTTCCTTTTGAGAATTTAATTCTCCTTTCCAGAGCTTAGTTCTCTGCCTCGAAAATTTTCCAGAGTTTAACTCAGTTGAAAGATTCCCTTTCCTCAGGTAATAATCTTGAACGAACGAAGAACTTTTACTGAAATATCTATTGGATTTTAAATCCAGGCCAAGGGTTTTTCCCTTTAACAAGAACACACATTTTTTTAAAGTTCTTTAGAAAGAAAACCCTTCAATCCTTAAACAACAGACCTTACTAGGGTTTCTCTGGTCTTCAGGAGTCAATGATGGTGTTTTCCTTTTTCTATGGAATTTAATTCCATCTCAAAAAAAAGTCTCTGGGAATTTAATTCCCCTTTTAGAAAAGGAATTTAATTCCTATGAAGAACTTAGTTCTTCCCAGAGAGCTTCTTGGGTTTTCTTGCCCTGAGTTGTCTCTTTGCAACCAAGAAGAAGTTTACAGTAGTGCTTTCTGGGAATTTAATTCTTTTGATTCTGTTTGATTTGTTACAGAGTTCAAGATGGATTTCTCTTAGGGGAATGTGTAGGGTCATTTGAAATCCACTATTTATTTAATGAGAATCTTCATTTTGTCTCATTGTAATTGCTTTGCCTCATCATTAGCAAGCCGTCATCTTGATTTCGTGGGACCCATGTGTTTTGTAACCAATGATCCCATAAAATGAATCCTCTGTTGCTGTCTTTTTATATATATATATTTATAATCATATATATATATACATTGTTGGCTTCGCTTTAACAGTTTCCCCTTATTTTATTTCAGGTACAATGACTTCTGTTCTGTATTTTCCTTTCACTCGCTCGGAAGCTGCTTTTCCTCAGTCTCTATCTAACGAGGAAGTGATGGCGATGATCAGGGCTCATGACCCGAACTGCACCGACTTTCTTTGGTGGGGGACCTGGTATGGTCACATCATCCGTGGTCGCCGGAGTTTCCTTTGCGAAGTACCGACGGAGCCTACCTATCCGTTCCTGCCGATGGATCCTCCAAGGACAGTCTTTGCCGTGGAGATGCCGAATTGGAATCCTATAGGGCGGCTTGAGCCTTCGACGACTGGCATCCCAAATCATCATATCCCGTCCATAGATATTCTAGGACGCCGCATTTGCCAGGACGAGGTCCAACCATGGGGGCAGATCTACAAAATAGTGCTCACCCTTCGACACCCTACGGGCTACCTTCTTTGGGCTCGTTACATCCTGTCCGCCTATCACGCGCTGATTGTTAGCGATTCTGCGTGTTCAAGTTTAGTCAAATACCGCAATCAAAACGGTTTCGCTTGTAGCTAGCCGGTTGAGTACGGGTCGTCCGCAGGGAGATGGGAATTTCTTTCTATGTGTTTAAACGAGTTAAGCCCAATGGTTTGGATTGTTTGTGATTAACTAATTATTAAAATGATATGTAAAGAGAGCTTGTTAGGGTTAAGATTAGGTTAGTTTGAGTTAGGAGTCGCTCACTTCTTTCATTACCACTCTTAATATCGGTGTTACGGTAATCGGCAACAACGGGGATTAGCACGACTAGGAAGGAACTTGCGAGTATAAGCTAGGCTTTCCAACGCTTAAGTTCTTCCTTTTGGTGCTTGTCCGTCTGTTCTTGGCTCTTAGCCATAACCTCCGATTAATTCAACCACAACCGGTCTCAATACGGAATCACAGCTATCATGTAGGATAGGGTGCCGTAGGGAGCGGATTGTAGTTCAATTAACGGGAGTCGATTTAAGTTGTTAGGCAAGGAAAGAGTGAGAGAGATTTCCTTCTCTCAAACTAACCTTATCCTACCCTAACAAGTATGGAAACTACTCACACATCATGATTAAAAGAAAATAAACCAAAGAGGAAGATAGGAAGAAAGAGATTAGAAGATAACAACTAGCTATTTGCGACCTCACCTTGGCAAGGATCAAGCGTAAGCATCATGGTTGTTTTAAGGATAAAGAAAAAGAGAAAGAAAGAAACAACAAGAAATAACAAAAACTACTTAGCAAATGAAAATTACAAGCAATTAACATAAGAGCAAGACAAGTATAATAATCAAATGAACTTCTTTATTCATCATTCTTCACGCACAAAAGCTCACTACAAGTTTTTCAATGGAGAAGAGATGAGAAGAGGAAGAAGAACAAGTATTCTAAACCCTAAAAAATACAAGATTATCCACCCCTTGGCTTCACTCAGTTCTGGGCTATTTATAGGCAGGGAAAAGGAAATCTAGGGCAACAATCGGAACACATATGAAAATACCAATCTGCCCCTGAAAGCCCAGCTTCTGTTGCCACCGTACGGCCGCGGTTCCGCGGCCTAAGCCTCCTATTGCCGCGGAACCGCGGCTCTTTGGGGGAATTGAGCTATCGGTTTTTCTGGGGTTCCCTGGTCCTCTTTGTACTTCAGTATGGTATGTGATTTTTCTCAGAATCTTTCCACATTTCTTCCAGAATTTCTGTTGAGGAATAGGTGATTTGATGTGGATCTTTTTGTCATGATTTCCTCGAGCTCCGTGTAGATTTCTTGGATCTTGTGTTGCCATTGAGCCTTGTGCATGAAAACGACATTGATTTGCCATTTTGTCTCTTAAACTGGTGTGTGGCAACAGACGGATAAAGAGCGGAGATCCGTGTTTTATCTGTGGTTGGCAGGAACCCGGGTTTTGTCGTGTTTTTCCATGAATTTCACTGTTTAAAGCCGAGGACCTGTATCCTGCAATTGACTAGCAAACACGGCTCAAGAGTATCTACCGATATGCAATGTGATAAAAATTGGGCGGTATGAAAATGCAAAAATCTGATATGAACAAATACCCCCAAACTTATCATTTGCTCGTCCCGAGCAAAGCCAATTTATTCACCAAAAATTTCCTAACCTCACTTTCACGGGGAACGCGATTGCACTGAACATGTGCAACAAGCCGTTAAACCTCTAGGTGTCCCTAGTAGGAGGAGTGTTGTCTCCTGAGGGTTTTCAGCGGATACTACCCACAAAATCCGGTCAAGCTAGTTTTGTAAAATAACTAAGATTCAAATCCTAAAGTTTTGTTTCAGAAAATAACAATTCTATTATCCTAAGTCTAGACTATCGAACCTTTATTTTTCACACCTCGCTTCTTATTTAACTACAGCTTTTATATATCTTTACGTGCAGTGCAAATAGTGTTGTTAAGCTCCGGAAAGGTCGAATAAAGTCCTCACGTCACACAATAAAGCCCAGATAAGAATTTTGAAAGGATCACATAAGTTTTATAAAGAGTTAAGCATTTTTCAAGTTTCGTTTTCCAGTAAAGTTTCAACTTCAGAATTTCTATCTTCCCTAACAGGAAACTGGGTCTTATTTTTTCACTCCACCTTTTTCTTGTTTTCATTTCATACACACCTCTGTGAACGTGCAATAGTCTTTATCATAGAGTAAAACCTTCATATCTCCGCTAAAAATTTTTCTTTTATATAAAAGCCTGTCTTTTATCAAGATTATTCTCACACAAAGAACCGTTAGGAATTTTAACTCGGAGAGAACACTTGCTTGACTTTGTTTTAATCTGGACTTTCTAGGCTTCTTAGCGAGCTTTGGGCCAATGCACCCAAACCAGTTGGTTTTAGGGCATTAGGTGTAGAAACACCCCAGCGGACTTAATTACTCAAGTTACCTAGGTCCAAAAACAAAAGAAAGTTTGGCGTGAAAATCAGATGATTTAATACGAACGGAGATATAACCGGCAGTTCAGTTATTTTTTTGGATAAAAGACGTGTTTAGTGAGTTTGGTGTGTAATCATTCCAATCAAGTTTCAGATGGGTTATTTTTCAGACTTAGTTCCAATTACGGCATCAATAATATTCCTTCATATTCGCTTTACTTCATAAACTACTCTTGATATTACTTATTTCAGAACAAACATATTTGATCCTCAGAAAATCATTTATTTATTTAAAAGTTTTTAAACATAAAAGACTTGTCATCTAATTTCCAAAAACTCACGACACGTGGAGTGTGATGTAAAGACGTAATCTGCTATAGTTAACTTCAAAGGAGAGTTATCTTTCTGGTTTTCAAAATCTAAACATACGATTTAGTTATTCTTATTTTATTAAACAAAACCGTCGAAATGTTGAATCAGAGTCCTCCCACTAGCTAACTTGACAGAAAAGTTTTTATGTTTTTAGAAAATTTTCAGATTTTTATGGATTTTATGGATTTAAATATGCAGATGCAAAATATACATATGAATGCGAAGGTTAGAAATGCGTACCGAGCGCACCCCCAAACTTAAACTGGATAGTGTCCTCACTGTCATTGCATGAAGAGAACATTTGAAGGGTCAAAATTGTCGGTTAGCTATACACAATTTTTTTTTTGTTTTTTTTTTTGAAGAAAAGAAAAAGAAAAAGAATATACACAAATATATACAAAATGGTTTATACATACCCCCAAACTTATTTGGAACAGTGTCCACTGTTCTTGGCTGGATAACCGAAGTTTGGAGGTAGGCAGAGGAAGATTATGCTGCGTAAACCGGCTCCTGTAAGACTAGGAGCTCCTCTGTTGGTTCGGCGCTAAGGTACGGTTTTAGTCGGTATCCGTTCACTTTGAAAAATGAACCGTCCTTTGGATTTTCCAAATCCACAGCACCCTGCGGATACACATTCCGCACAAAATACGGCCCTTTCCAGCGAGATCTGAGCTTTCCTGGATGGAAGTGAAGTCGGGTGTCGTAAAGCAGTACCTGTTGACCAGGTACGAAGGTTTTGCGCAAAAGGTGTTTATCGTGAAACACCTTCGTTCGGTTCTTAACGACAACCGCGTTATCGTAAGCCTCATCCCTAAGCTCGCTCAGTTCGTTCAACTGCAGCCTCCGATGGCTGCCCGCATCTTCGAGAGACAGATTCAACTCCTTTATCGCCCAAAATGCGTGATGCTCTATTTCGACAGGTAGGTGGCAGGCTTTTCCGTACACAAGACGATAGGGAGATATGCCAAGGTCGGTCTTATAAGCGGTTCGAAAGGCCCAAAGGGCATCAGTGAGTTTCAGCGACCAATCCTTACGGTTCTTGGAAACCGTCTTCTCCAGTATCTGCTTGATTTGCTGATTTGAAACTTCGGCCTGCCCACAGGTTTGGGGGTGGTAGGGCGTAGAAAGCTTATGATTAATGGAATATTTCCGCATCAAGGCCTCGAAAGTCTTATTGCAGAAATGGCTCCCATTGTCGCTAATGATCGCTCGCGGGTGCGCAAACTGGGAGAAAATGTTTTCTTTAAGAAACCTAACGACAACCTTGTTGTCGTTAGTCCGGCTGAGCACAGCCTCGACCCATTTAGAGACGTAATCAACAGCGAGAAGGATGTACAAGTTCCCGAAAGAGCTGGGAAACGGCCCCATGAAATCTATCCCCCAAATATCGAAAATCTCCACAACCAAGATTGGTTGGAGCGGCATCTCGTTCCTCCGGGATATCCGGCCCAAGTGTTGGCACCGGGAGCAAGTCTTGCAATAGTCATGAGCGTCTTTGAAGAGTTGTGGCCAGTAGAAAACCACATTGCAAGATCTTCTCAGCTTTCTTTCTAGGGCCAAAATGCCCGCCACACGCTTGATCGTGGCAAAATGATAGCACACTCTTGAATTCCTCATCAGGGACACACCGACGAATAATCTGGTCGGGACAGTACTTGAACAAATAGGGTTCGTCCCAGTAAAAGTGTTTTACTTGGGATAAGAAGCGAAGTCTGTCCTGACTTGACCATTCAGTCGGTAATAACCCTATGGCCAAATAGTTCACAATATCTGCGAACCAGGGTTCGCGAGATACTGTCAAGAGCTGTTCATCCGGGAAAACGTCATTGATCGGGATTGGAAGCGAAGGCGACGAAGGAAGTCGTGAGAGATGGTCGGCAACTACATTTTCACATCCTCGTTTGTCCTTAATGACAAGGTCAAACTCTTGAAGCAAGAGGATCCAACGTATTAGCCGAGATTTTGCATCTTTCTTCGCAAAAAGATGGCGCAGAGCAGAATGGTCAGTGTAGACAATGACTGGAGAGCCGATGAGGTAGGGCCTGAACTTTTCTAAAGCAAATACAACAGCCAAGAATTCCTTCTCAGTTGTTGTATAATTGAGCTGGGCGTCGTTCAGGGTTCGGCTAGCATAATAGATTACGTGCGGCATCTTGTTGATGTGTTGTCCAAGGACAGCACCGATGGCAAAGTCGGATGCATCACACATAATCTCGAATGGGTGCGTCCAGTCAGGGGAAGAGAGAATGGGAGCAGAAGTGAGTGAGCGTTTTAATGACTCGAATGCAGTCACACAGCTCGAGTTGAAGTCGAATGGCGTGTCCTTGGCCAGTAGAAGAGTCAAGGGCCTAGCAATCTTGCTAAAGTCCTTGATGAACTGTCTATAGAAACCGGCGTGGCCAAGGAAGGCTCGGATATCTCTGACGCATCGGGGAGGAGGTAGATTGGAAATGACCTCAATCTTTGCTTTGTCAACCTCTATGCCATTTTGCGAGATGATATGTCCTAAGACAATACCTTCGCGCACCATGAAGTGGCACTTCTCCCAATTCAAAGTGAGATTCTTGTCCTTACATCGGGTAAGGACAGCGTCAAGATGCAGCAAACACTCGTTGAAGGAATCGCCGAAGATGGAGAAATCATCCATGAAAATCTCCAGAAATTTTTCCACCATGTCTGAGAATATTCCCATCATACACCGCTGGAAGGTAGCGGGCGCATTGCATAACCCAAATGGCATGCGACGATATGCGAACGTGCCGAAAGGACAAGTGAAAGTGGTCTTGTCCTGGTCTTTTTCGGCGATGGGAATTTGATTATAGCCGGAGTAGCCATCAAGAAAGCAGTAGTACTCGTGTCCGGCCAATCGTTCAAGCATCTGGTCAATGAAAGGTAGCGGAAAGTGGTCTTTCCGCGTTGCGGCGTTGAGTTTTCTATAATCAATGCATACTCGCCACCCAGTTTGGGTGCGAGTGGGGATTAACTCATTCGCCTCGTTGGTTATGACCGTGATGCCCGACTTCTTGGGGACAACATGAATAGGGCTAACCCACTGGCTATCAGAGATAGGGTAAATGATACCACTATCTAGACATTTTACGATCTCCTTCTTCACAGCCTCTTTCATGACTGGATTGAGACGTCTTTGTGGATCCCGGGCTGGTTTGGCATCATCCATCAGATGAATGTGATGCTCAGCGATCAGGGGACTAATCCCCTTGATGTCTGCCATGGACCAGCCAAAAGCTTGCCTGTTGCTGTGCAAGACCGTGAGAAGGGCTTTCTCTTGCTCTGGAGCTAAAGAAGCCGAGATGATGACAGGGAGGGTCTCGTTCTCACCTAAGTAAGCGTACTTAAGGTGAGACGGCAAAGGCTTGAGTTCGAACGTCGGAGGTGAAACGATTGAAGGCAAGATTGGAGAAAAGGTTTCGAACTCAAAGGACTCCAGCAAAGGTTCAAAACGAGTGTAAGCGACCGAGTTGGATGGTTCAGGTAACTCATCCGGAAAGTCAAAGGATTCAAACTCGGGTTGTGAGCGG
Organism: Agapanthus africanus; assembly: GCA_030015575.1. Lineage (NCBI taxonomy): Eukaryota > Viridiplantae > Streptophyta > Magnoliopsida > Asparagales > Amaryllidaceae > Agapanthus > Agapanthus africanus. The sequence continues at coordinate 885,274,776 of JASDDO010000019.1, read as the reverse complement.
CTAAGATCGTTCGAGAACGTGAAACACTCGTAGTCGTTGTCGTGCGCAGAAACAACAGCAGGTTCGAAGAGAAACGCACTAGTGGCGTCAAGGTTATCGTGATCAAACAGAAACTCCTCAAATTCACACTTTTCTGGGGTGATCTCCTGGATCGAGCAAACATCTAATATATGAGCATTAGGTTCGGTGGGCTGATTCCCCAACCTAAAAATATTGAGTTCAATCGTCATGTTTCCAAAAGAGAGGTTCATCGAACCATTACGACAATTGATCACAGCATTTGAGGTTGCATGGAATGGGCGACCGAGTATCACCGGAATTTGATTCCGGGGGTTAGCTACAGGCTGCGTGTCTAATACAATGAAGTCAACGGGGAATATGAAGTCCCCGACTTTGATTAACACATCCTCTAGCTCACCCCTAGGATGGGTGATCGATCGGTCGGCCATTTGGAGAGTGCAGTGCGTGGGTTTCAGCTCTCCTACGCCTAATTGCTCGTATACTGAGTACGGAAGCAGGTTAACACTGGCACCAAGATCTAATAGTGCGCGGTTGATGTTCTTATCCCCAATGGTAATAGAAATCGTAGGACAGCCAGGGTCCTTCCGTTTTTGTTGTAAAGATTGGGTAAGGGCATCACTCACAACACTAGCCAAGAAAACTTTCTTGGGTACCTGAGACTTCCTCTTTTTCGTGCACAAGTCCTTTAAGATTTTCGCGTAGGACGGGACTTGTTGGACAGCATCTAAAAGAGGAATGTTAATGTTAACCTGCTTAAATAACTCCAGAATCTTCTCCATTTGTGGATTTTGTTTGGTGGACTTCAACCGGTTTGGAAATGGAATGTTTTTAAAATTGGTTGAGTCCAATGCTGGAGGAGGAGATTGTGGAGTTGGAACGGATCCCAGAACAGGTGTTTTCGTGGAGTGAGAAGTGGGTCCGTTCAGAGCAGAAGAAGAGGAAGGAGAGCCTGTTGAAGAGCGGAGAATAGGCTCAGAAGACGACGAAGCAGGAGAAGAAGAAGAAGAAGAAGAAGAAGAAGAAGAAGCAGCGGCCGGGGTGTCATCGTTGATTCGTGTGCCAATGTTGTTTTGCAGCATCCTTCCCAATCTCAATGTGGTCACGGCACTCACATTATGGTTCTGTTGTTCAAGAGCAACATGTACATTATGTGGGTGATCGGGATTTGGGAGTGGTTGGGACGGGAGCTTCCCCTTCTCTCGCTCGCTTAAGGACGCATTCAGCTGTGCAATCTGGGCCTCGATGGTCTTGATGCTTTGCCCGTGAGCGGCAGTGTGTTGCACTAAGGACTGAATGGAAGACTGGATGTTTGCGGTGGATTGAGTCGATTGTTTGACGAACGCCTCCAGACTTCGTTCGAGTGAGGAAACTTTATCGTTGTTTGACGGAACAAAGTTGTTTGGTGGAAAAGAATTGTTGAGTGCAAATTTGTTCGTCTGATTTTGGAAAGGTTGGGGTTGGAAGGGTTGCTGAAACTGCTGTTGAGTTTGTTGTTGCGCTTGTTGTTGCGGCGGAGGGGCCCTTTGGAAATTGTTTCCTTGGAATTGATTCTGATTCTGATTCCAGGAGAAATTGGGGTGGTTCCTCCAACCGGGATTATAGGTAGAAGAGTATGGATCATTCCTCGGTCTTTGCTGGAATGCAGCATTAACCTGATCCTGTCCTTGCGATGGTGGATTGTAAGGACACTCTTCGGTTAAGTGAGAAGGATCGGAACAACAAGCGCAAATGGTACGAAGGGGGAGAACAGGGGCAGGAGCAGGAGAAGAAAATTTGCTCTCTATCGCTTCAAGCTTTCTTGTTATTGCAGCCATTTCAGCTTTCATCGCAATAGAGACATCAAGTTGGTGAATTCCTACCCTAGACTGACCGGTAGAAGTGGAGGTATAAGAAGAAGAAGTCGGTCTGGTGCTCTCCCATTGTAGCGTTTGCTCTGCAAGGTCGTCAAAGAATTGCCACGCTTCCTCGTCAGATTTCGATAGGAAGTGGCCCTGACAGATGGTTTCTAACAACTGCTTCGTTGCTGGGTTCAGGCCCTCGTATAAGGTTTGGCAAAGTTGCCATTTCTCTATACCGTGGTGAGGACACTGAACAAGAAGGTCTTTGTACCGGTCAAAGCACTTCCAGAAAGGTTCAGAAGGAAGCTGAGAGAATTGGTTGATTTCATTGCGAATCCTTGCGGTTTTATGATTCGGATAGAACTTTTTGAGAAACGCTTTAACAAACTCGTCCCAACTGGTTATGGAGTGGGAAGCGGTGCTATACAGCCATTTTTCAGCAAGATCGCATAAAGTGAACGGAATGACCCGTAGACGTATAGCATCGTCCGACAGTTGGGTGATTTTCATCATGGCACAAACGTTTTGAAATTTATTGATGAAGATATAGGCATCTTCAGATTCAAGCCCATAAAACCGTGGAAGCATGTTGATGAAGTGGGGCTTAATTTCAAAATTATCCCCATTGGCTGGTGGAAGAGAAAGGAAGGTGGGAAGTGCAGAACAGGTGGGGTAGAAACGATCCTGGAGCGCGATTCGCTGCGGCGCTACAACAGGTGGTGGTGGTGGGTTATTGGTCTCCGTAGGAGGTGGAGCCAATCCAGGGGTAGTCAAAGAGATGTTCGGATTAAATCCTGACATCGCGGAAGAAGAGGTTGGTGATGGTGAAGGTGAAGATGTATGAACAGAATTCCGGTCAACGTCGGAGTTGGCCGGCAAAGGTAAAGGTGAAAGAGGAGTGGACGGAGTTTCGACGTCTGAGTCGATCGCGTAGTCGGTAGCGACTAACGTAACGCGGACTAGGCGGGCGCTAGTGTCCCGAGTCCAAGCGGACATACACTAAACGAGTTTAGTATAGTCAAAGCGGAGAAGGTGAGGGTAAGAAAACGTCAATGGAGAAAGGCGATGGGTGGTGGGTGAAAAATGGATTTTGGCGACAAAGGGCAAGTTTTTATAAAAGTTTTTGATTTTTTTCTCTTTTTTTTTTAGAAAGAACTTTACAGAGATATGTACGGATATACGGCTTAAGTGATCACAAACAAGATATGCACAATCACACCTAGATCTAGGGTCACCTAGGTCTGCTAGACCTGCTCCAGAACTTGATTGTCGAAGTAAAACTGTGTCGAGAAACGGGCTTAAAATACACTGATCACGAGGCCAGGTAAGTGCAGAGATAAGGGGAGGTTTTCCAACGCTTTCGCGAAGTTCCTTAATTAAGTAACCCTTTCTCTTTTGGCGGTTGCGCCGTTAACACTTTCCTAGACACCCCGTAAACAATATACCGTTAAGCGAGGTTCTAAACACGGTTAACTTCTCCTAATGAGCGTGAAGTCCTTAGGGCTGAGTCTAGTATTTTTTAATTAACAATGGACAATGTATATGCTTTTTATGATTTTTGGGGTCCTGGGAAGGGTGATGAAATCCCCACCCAATCTGAATTGGTTTCAAGCCCCTTAAGTCCGTATTAAAGAATGCAAAGCGGTAACAAATCAACTGCAAACAATTTTTATTTTTAACGCGGCGCAAAGAATCCTGCACAAGAACAGTTTATTGGAAGAGGGAGAGAATTTGCGCAAAGAATGCTGCAGAAAACACAGTTTATTGGAGTCCAGAGGAGTGGGGGAGAGAAGAGGGGAACTCACAGAAAATTTGGCACCCTAAAGGAGCCAAACGGCCGCGGTTCCGCGGCCTAACCTTACTTATACCGCGGTTCCGCGGCAAGAAAGTGGAATTGGGCTTCTGAATTTTTGGGGTGTGCTGGTCTGGGTCTCCTCTGCTTGTCTGGAGTTGCTGAATCTTTGTTTGCTCACTGTATATGCTCCAGATTTTTACAGTAGACCGTTTGCTTCGTTTTGATCCGTCGCGGTGTAGCCGCGAAATGTGGGTCTATCTTCCCACGTCTTTGGCACTGAACTTGAACTTCGTATATTCTACGTCTTGGCCACTGAACTCGAACTTCGTATTTTCCTGCACACTTGCACAAAAACTAATCAAAAAAACAACAAGATGGTTTTTTACAATGTATATTTTTTTTTTCGGTTAGCTTTATATTCACAAATTAACCCGAAATTACACAAAGAAATAAACTACCGTCTCCCCGGCAACGGCGCCATTTGATTGTTAGCGATTCTGCGTGTTCAAGTTTAGTCAAATACCGCAATCAAAACGGTTTCGCTTGTAGCTAGCCGGTTGAGTACGGGTCGTCCGCAGGGAGATGGGAATTTCTTTCTATGTGTTTAAACGAGTTAAGCCCAATGGTTTGGATTGTTTGTGATTAACTAATTATTAAAATGATATGTAAAGAGAGCTTGTTAGGGTTGGGATTAGGTTAGTTTGAGTTAGGAGTCGCTCACTTCTTTCATTGCCACTCTTAATATCGGTGTTACGGTAATCGGCAACAACGGGGATTAGCACGACTAGGAAGGAACTTGCGAGTATAAGCTAGGCTTTCCAACGCTTAAGTTCTTCCTTTTGGTGCTTGTCCGTCCGTTCTTGGCTCTTAGCCATAACCTCCGGTTAATTCAACCACAACCGGTCTCAATACGGAATCACAGCTATCATGTAGGATAGGGTGCCGTAGGGAGCGGATTGCGGTTCAATTAACGGGAGTCGATTTAAGTTGTTGGGCAAGGAAAGAGTGAGAGAGATTTCCTTCTCTCAAACTAACCTTATCCTACCCTAACAAGTATGGAAACTACTCACACATCATGATTAAAAGAAAATAAACCAAAGAGGAAGATAGGAAGAAAGAGATTAGAAGATAACAACTAGCTATTTGCGACCTCACCTTGGCAAGGATCAAGCGTAAGTATCATGGTTGTTTTAAAGATAAAGAAAAAGAGAAAGAAAGAAACAACAAGAAATAACAACAACTACTTAGCAAATGAAAATTACAAGCAATTAACATAAGAGCAAGACAAGTATAATAATAAAATGAACTTCTTTATTCATCATTCTTCACTCACAAAAGCTCACTACAAGTTTTTCAATGGAGAAGAGATGAGAAGAGGAAGAAGAACAAGTATTCTAAACCCTAAAAAATACAAGATTATCCACCCCTTGGCTTCACTCAGTTCTGGGCTATTTATAGGCAGGGAAAAGGAAATCTAGGGCAACAATCAGAACACATATGAAAATACCAATCTGCCCCTGAAAGCCCAGCTTCTGTTTCCACCGTACGGCCGCGGTTCCGCGGCCTAAGCCTCCTATTGCCGCGGAACCGCGGCTCTTTGGGGGAATTGAGCTGTCGGTTTTTCTGGGGTTCCCTGGTCCTCTTTGTACTTCAGTATGGTATGTGATTTTTCTCAGAATCTTTCCACATTTCTTCCAGAATTTCTGTTAAGGAATAGGTGATTTGATGTGGATCTTTTTGTCATGATTTCCTCGAGCTCCGTGTAGATTTCTTGGATCTTGTGTTGTCATTGAGCCTTGTGCATGAAAACGACATTGATTTGCCATTTTGTCTCTTAAACTGGTGTGTGGCAACAGACGGATAAAGAGTGGAGATCCGTGTTTTATCTGTGGTTGGCAGGAACCCGGGTTTTGTCGTGTTTTTCCATGAATTTCACCGTTTAGAGCCGAGAACCTGTATCCTGCAATTGACTAGCAAACACGGCTCAAGAGTATCTACCGATATGCAATGTGATAAAAATTGGGCGGTATGAAAATGCAAAAATCTGATATGAACACGCACGACTGCAGAGGGTTGGACTTTATCAGGTAATATATGCATCTCTCTTCCACTACCAATCCCCTCACGTCTGGTGGGTCAAGGCTTTCTTGAACCAGTGGAATCTTCCTACCAACACTTTTCTCCTAGGGGACCGCGAAGTTTCGATTTCCTTGGAAGAATTTCGCGAGATCTTGGGGCTGCTAATCAGGGGAACCCTTTATAAGGAATTGCTGCCTCCCGACGAGTACGTCTTTGAGACCGAGCCCGCAATGCTTGACGGCCTGTCTACCGAGAACGCCGTCCGACATAAGCGCCCGAGTTTGATCAAGGCCCTGGGCATCTTTGACAAACTGTTCACAGAATCTGAGGAGCAGGGCGTCACTTTTAAGAGCTTCATTGCTTGCTTCCTTCGTGAGGGTGTCCTATCGAAGATGGCTCCGAAGTTTGCGAACATCAATGACCCCTTTGAGTTTGGTTTGAACAGGCGGCCGACTATAGAAGTGGATTTGCCGCAGTAATACATTCCTATCATGTTGGCGGTATCTTTCGAATCGATTGCAGCTCCCGGCATGGACGAGGAGACTTTCTTTGTAGGCTTCATTAGCGTCTGGCTCAGCTGGTTCGTCATCCCCATGCATCGTCGTTTTATGAGAGCCTCGGTCATCTACCCTGCTCATCGCATTGCCGAGGGAACACGGTTGGCCGTAGGCATCCCAGCGCTGGCGTATTTTTATCATGGGTTAGACGCCGCGGCTAATACCTCAACTCCCGGTGTGGACGTAGTAAACTTCTCTCTTCATTACTTCACATCTTGGATTGAGATGCACGTGTTGGGGGCCTTTGCTGCGCACCAAAGACCCGCATTTTATGACGCCTACACTTTTCCGCGACTCATGCGGCTGGTGGACGCTTATGCTCCTGACCCGACTCAGTTCGGGGCTATTCGCGTATTGATCGCTCCCTACGCTAGCGCGGGCGGACTGGTATTTATTGATCGGGCCCTATCCTCTCCTTCATGTCCAATTCAGCAACTCCACGACTTGTCGAAAGAGGGAGTACCTTCTCTGAAGCTCAGGGAAGCCATGCACCTGTATGCAATCAGACCAGGTTATTTAGTATTTCGTTAGAACAGTGCGGCCCTCTTTATGCGGTACAACCCACATCGCTTTACCCGGCAGCTTGGATATGATCAGGGCGTCCCCTTCGAGGCATTTACAGCGGCGCCTAGCCCATCGCCTGAAGCTGTTCGTGACGCCGCTCATCACTTTATGCGGCTGAACACTGGTTCTTACTTCATGATCCCTGAAGTTGACCATATTCCCCGATGTGTGGGGTCCTTCACAGGCTGGTACCTTCATCGGGTCAGCCCAATTATTACTGAGGAGAAGAGGGTGCTCCTTGGATACAGCGCTCCCATTCCAGCTCAAGCTATGGGAGTTCCGCCACGACCACGTGCACCGGTTCGTTTTTCCCTGAGGGACACCAGTGTTGCGCTTATATCGGAGGCGGCAGAGGTGGCCCTCACTCCTACAGTTGGTATGCCATTGGGTACCCGATCGCGGGCTAATCGTGCTCCGGTAGCAGTACCATCGCCCGTGGCGTCGACATTGGTCGTGTCGTCCTCGGTAGCACCGCCAAGTGAGGGCGCTGGAAGCGAGGGTGTTGAAGGTGAGGTGGGTTGACGCCGAGCCAGAGTTCCACGGGGGAGGAAACGATCGTCTTCGGCGGTCGGTTCTGGGTCCAAGCGACGGAGGAGGACGGCTACCAATCTGCTCGACTCTTTAGTAGAGTCTGAGCCTATTCTTCAAGATGAGTCGTTGGCTATGCAAGAATCGGATGGCGGCCTACTTTTCCCGAGTTCATCTGCCGAGGAAGCCGCACAATTGGCTGAGGCTATACGACGTTCGCAAGATGAATCGGAGAACGTAAGGATTCTGAAGAAGCCCTACCCTTCCGTCATCTTTTACGAAGACCCCCCGTGGATAAGGCGACGATTCATCAGCCCTTTGGAAGAATGGGGCGAGAGAGCCCTTAAAAAGGCCGTTTCGGCCGACGCCGAGGATGCGCTTTCCCTGTGGACCGGTGGCCATGAGCCCACCCTCAGACCTCGGTGAGCACATCGCCTTATGAAGGAGCGTCAGCTTGAACAAGCCATACTGGAAGCTCCCTTGCGCATCGGTATGTTCATGTATTTCTTTGTAATATTTCATATTACTTGTATACACATATATATATCCTTATCTTTGTACAAACTTTGCAGGGACTTCGGCGGCGGCGGGGGCTCTAAGTCGTGTTTTGGCCATAGAGTCTGCTGATATCCCCAGTGAAGCACCCATCAGTGTGGAGGGGGTTGATGAAACTGTTGCTCTTGCGATAGAGTCTCCTGCGGTGGTTCCTGCTTCCGAGTACTTGCTCCCTCGGGGGAGGCACCTTTGGCAGTCGTCGTTCCAATGAATCTACCTGAGGGCGACCCGGAGGCTAGGATGCAGGTAGCCGAGGCTACCATCCTTTCATTGGAGCCCACAGCGGCAGCCGCTGCTCCTTCCTTAGAGGCCGCTACACCAGCCTGCGTCCTTGATGATGTGTCCGAGGCCACGGCGGAGGCCGTTGAAGCTGCTATCCCTCCGGCTCATAATGGGAGGAGCATCGAAGGTAACCTTCTATATTTTAAATTAGTAATCTTTCCATTATCTAAACCCTTCTGTCTTTTCAGAGTTGCGCGGACTAGTGGCCTCTATTGCTGATCTGTCTCCCCGGCAGTCCTTTCAGCATCTGCTGGAGATGGCTGCTCCGCAAGCGATATCTCCTCAGCGCATCGTCCTCTCGTCTGGGCAAGGTTAGTGTTGTTTACCCTCTCTTCACAGCATTGTTACTTTTTCATAAAATGACATTGATGTCTTTTGCAGTTCTGGAGGCCGACGACGAGGTTGAGATTCTTGAAAGGCCAGGGGAGCCTTCAGCTCCATCTTGCATGACTGTGGGTAAGTAAAGTCCCAACGTTGTTCTATTTGTTCTTTGCTTATAAGTTTCGCTGACTGTTTATAAATCTGAACAGCCCTGTCGGTCCTTACCGCGCTGGAGTCACACATCGCTATGCCACCCGGCCCCTATGCTCTACGTGCCTCGAACCGTATGGAAAAATTAAGCCTCGCCTCTCTGTCATCACTGATCGAGGAACTTCGTGCTGGCAGTGTAATCACGGCCGAAGCGTTTGCTGTTGAAGCTAACGGCTCTTTTCCCTTTCTTGCCATATATCATAGTGAAGCAGTGGTGCAAGTCTGGGTCAAGTTTTGTCGGCAGGTGGAGGCTTGCTTGCATGTGCTTGAGTGTACCCGTCTTTCTTCGGAGGCTGTGGCTGCGAAGGCAAGCTTACGGGGCCTAATTGAGCGGTGTGCGGCGAATATGGTGTCATGCGAGAAGAGGCTCGGCCGCAAATTTTCAGAGAGGGAGCTGGCTTCTAAGGCGCTGTTGGAGCTTCAAGCCAACCTTACGGCCGAGGCCAATAAAGCGTATGAACTTTGGCGAGTGCTTCAAGAGGCCATCAAGGAGGTGGTGGCCATCGACAAAGCCGCCGGGTTCACTCGTGAAAGGGTTGAGGCTCATAAGGCTATGGAGAAAGAGCTTGAAGGCCGGCTTGCCTCATATCAGGTCCAGCAAGCTCAGGCGGAGGTCCGTCTTTTGGGGATATTGAATCACGAAGGCGAAGCCTAGCGAAAGAGGGATGAGCTGACCAATCTGCTAAATCGCCCGCCGAGTTGAAGACTTGTATATATTTTTCTTTATTCTTCCATTGTACATACTCCTGAATAAGGGTAAATTTTTTGTTCTTTCACGAATTGTACTTTGTATTCATTTTGATTCATGAATAAAAGACGTATTTTTCTTCACAATGGTGTGTCCCTTTTTATTGAATGTATTCTGTGGATAGTCTATCTCGATCTCTTTGAAGGACAATGATGGATTAGGATTCAGGGTTAAGATCTGCCTTCTAAGACTTTTCAACTTTATGAGCCGTGAGGGTCTCATAAAGAATTTTCTCCCTACCGGTCGAGAGGATCCTGTAGGTGTAGTTTCTCCTTAAGAATGGTGAGCATTCCTAAGTGTGTTTTCTCTCGCAAGTCGTAAAGATCTCACAAGAGAGTTTGCTTCCTTACGAGTCGTGAGGACCCGTAAGTGATGGGTGAGGTTATCATCATCCGCATTTCGCGGAATCAGGAGTTGCTCTGGATGCTTCCCACGGGTTCACTGCCGTGTTCTGCGAGGACCAGGCTCCGCTCTAGACGTTTTCCACGGGGTCAGAATTGACATTATCCGCGTTCCACGTAGCCAGGAATTTTGCTCTAGATGCTTCCCACGGGTTCACTGCCGTGTTCTACGAGGACCAGGCTCCGATCTGGATGCTTCACACGGGGTCATTGCCGTGCCCTACGAGGACCAGGATCCGCTCTGGACGTTTCCCACGGGGTCAGGATTGACATAAGCCGCGTTCCACGTGACCAGGAATTTTGCTCTAGATGCTTCCCACGGGTTCACTGCCGTGTTCTGTGAGGACCAGGCTCCGCTCTGGATGCTTCACACGGGGTCATTGCCGTGCTCTGCGAGGACCAGGATCTGCTCTGGACGTTTCCCACGGGTTCAGGATTGACATAAGCCGTGTTCCACGTAGCTAGGAATTTTGCTCTGGATGCTTCCCACGGGTTCACTGCCGTATTCTGCGAGGACCAGGCTCCACTCTGGATGCTTCACACAGGGTCATTGCCATGCACTGTGAGGACCAGGATCCGCTTTGGACGTTTCACACGGGGTCATTGCCGTGCTCTGCGAGGACCAGGAAGTTTGTTCTGGATGCTTCATATGGGGTCATTGCCGTGCCCTGCGAGGACCAGGATCCGCTCTGGACGTTTCCCACGGGGTCAGGATTGACATAAGCCGCGTTCCACGTAGCCAGGAATTTTGCTCTGGATGCTTCCCACGGGTTCACTGTCATGTTCTGCGAGGACCAGGCTCTGCTCTGGATGCTTCACACGGGGTCATTGCCGTACTCTGCGAGCACCAGGATCCGCTCTGGACGTTTCCCATGGGGTCAGGATTGACATAAGCCGCGTTCCGTGTAACCAGGAATTTTGCTCTGGTTGCTTCCCACGGGTTCACTGCCGTGTTCTGCGAAGACCAGGCTCCGCTCTGGATGCTTCACACGGGGTCATTGCCATGCTCTGCGAGGACCAGGATCCGCTCTGGACGTTTCACACGGGGTCATTGCCGTGCTCTGCGAGGACCAGGAAGTTTGCTCTGGATGCTTCACACAGGGTCATTGCCATGCTCTGCGAGGACCAGGATCCGCTCTGGACGTTTCCCACGGGGTCAGGATTGACATAAGCCGCGTTCCACGTAGCCAGGAATTTTGCTCTGGATGCTTCCCACGGGTTCACTGTCGTGTTCTGTGAGGACCAGGCTCCGCTCTGGATGCTTCACACGGGGTCATTGCCGTGCTCTACGAGGACCAGGATCCGCTCTGGACGTTTCCCACGCGATCAGGATTGACATAAGCCGCGTTCCACGTGACCAGGAATTTTGCTCTGGATGCTTCCCACGGGTTCACTGCCATGTTCTGCGAAGACCAGGCTCCGCTCTGGATGCTTCATACAGGGTCATTGCCATGCTCTGCGGGGACTAGGATCCGCTCTGGACGTTTCCCACGGGGTCAGGATTGACATAAGCCGCGTTCCACGTGACCAGGAATTTTTCTCTGGATGCTTCCCACGGGTTCACTGCCGTATTCTGCGAGGACCAGGCTCCGCTCTGGATGATTCACACGGGGTCATTGCCGTGCTCTGCGAGGACCAGGATCCGCTCTGGATGTTTCCCACGGGGTCAGGATTGACATAAGCCGCGTTCCACGTTGCCAGGAATTTTGCTCTGGGTGCTTCCTACGGGTTCACTGCCGTGTTCTGCGAGGGTCAGGCTCGGCTCTGGATGCTTCACACGGGGTCATTGCCGTACTCTGCGAGGACCAGGATCCGTTCTGGACGTTTCCCACGGGGTCAGGATGTAGGGTTGCTAGGCACACTAATGAGGTCTCACATGGCATCAACCATGCCAATTTCAAAAATTACAAGTGCCGAGAAACCCTAATACGGATCGTTAACTAGAATTTTAGGCGAAGCAAGAAACTAGTTAACAACTTAACTACGAGTAAACGAAAATACAACCTTTGTAGATCCGGTCCTCCACCTCCATAGCTCCGTGAAGAAGTCCCCTCGCTGCGATCATCGGATCCCGGGCTCTAGCGTCGGCTTCATCGGAGAAATGGGCGGGCTAGGTCATCGACTACAATGCCGAAGATGATCTACGTCGAGGCATCACAAGATCAAGCTCCCACTTCACCAAGTCATGAAACTTGTGAAGAAAACACCCTATACTACTTGGCAAGAGGTAGAGGATGAAGAAATAGGAGGTGGGTTCACTTTAGAATTGGATTTCTCACTCTTTTCATCAAATCACCATTGACGGTTGCAAGCTTCTTCATCTTGAAGAAGAAGAAGAAGAAGAAAATATTATGATAAGTTAATTAAAATACAAAAGAAAATGAATACTTATCATAATATGAACCATGGTTAGGTGTAGAGAATTGACTAAAGTTAGATGAATGGTTAGGGATAAGGATGAAGACAAAATGGTCACTTTGGTCAAAGCTTCATGAAGCTTTAACAAGCTTCAAGAATGAAAGCAACCATTTTGTTTTCTTATCCCATTTCTTTTTTAATCCAATTAAAAAGATAAATGAATGAATAACTAAATAAAAACCCTAACCATTTACTTAACCAAGGTTCAATTCTTTACACAAACCCTAGCATACATGTATTATCAAACATGATACATCCAAGTGCACAAAAGTATATCACATATACAACTTATGAACTTCAAGTGAGAAAATCCATTTAAAGTGAACAAAAACTAGTTAATGCAAAGTAATATATCAAATATATAATTATGCATTAAATCATTAAATCAACACTTGATTTAACGATCCGGTCATATCGCATATAACCGACTAGTATCCTATGTATCGGCTTATCGAATCAATCCTTGATTCGATATCTAGGTTATATCGCATATAACCAATTGATACATTCATCGCGAGAATGAAATACGGTATCACATACACGCATTATTCTCGGTCCTGCACATATCTCATATGCGCTTCTATTTCGTTTCGCTTGAGCTAGGAAACCTCTGTGTAGGACTCTAAAGACTCGTCAATACGCCGGCGGCAGATGATGATCATATCAAGCACCCACAAGCCGCAAGCGGTCTGCTAAACGTAACGGCCACCCGGGTATTGAGCGATCAGAAGATCGACGAGCAAGCCCGCTCACACTCCTGTGAATCCAACCAGTAACACTTACCGTATAGTCCGGTCTCGTCGTCTGATATGTCGCATATCTCGCCTAGGGGTGGTAAACGTCAGACCCCAACAGCTCGATAAGTCGTGTCGATATGAGGTCTATAACAATTCGAGAAACTGCTGGTAACACTTACCAGTAAATCTCAGCAACCCTGGCCAGGGATTTCCGGTTATAGCCAATCGAACACAGCGCAACATCAACTCCCTATACCGGGAGAGACAAATCCCCTCCTATCGCTCATTGCCTCCATGTGATTCGGGACTGTACCCAAAAACCACCATTTTGCATGCCCTCTTGGACGTGGTAAGGTGGAAATCAAAGCACAGTGGGAACCACACAAGATTCTATGACGATCTCGGGTCAACAGACTACTCTGTACCAGTATCACCAGAGAACTGCCATCTGACGTAAGGTATAATACCATCTGGGAGTTCTCGGCGAGTCCGTCCAGTGTACCCAGTCTCCACTGAGCACCCGTATATCATCTCTGATATCAAACACCAATGGATATGGGATCATCCATCGCCCATCTGTATGGGTCGAGAAGGTATACGCTAGTCTACACTGGTATATCGATGCCCCGTCTCGATACACCCATGACTAGGGACCTTGAAGGATGTACTTATGGACTACCATGTCCCCACTAGTATGATCTGCATCATAGTCCAGGTAGTCAAGTACACATCCTAAGGTCTTTACCAAAATGCAACAGAGAGACAATCAGTGTACACGTTAAGGTAAAGATCAACCAGATAGCATACTATCATGTCGAGCAAGAAAGTCCTCCCTATATATGTCCAAGCATCCACTACAATATACATCCTATGTATAGTAATGGCCTCTAGGGCATACATATAACTAACAATCTCCCATTTGCACTAGGGCCATCTGATAGCAGTGGTTGTAGTATCTCATACTCAACCATCCCATAAAAGTCTCTCTCTGGGAAAAGGCCTTTGTGAGTGGATCCGCCGTGTTTTCCTCTGAGTCTACTCTCCTGACCTCGATCACCCTGGAGATCAACCATCTCCATGATCAGGTGATACTGTCTTAGAATATGTCTGGATCACTGATGGGACCGGCGTTCCTTGGCATAAGCCACAACTCCATTGTCTCACAATGGTAGGAACGTAGTTCATCTCATGAACCAATATACACCCAAACAGCCTCTTTGGTAGCATCTTAAGTAGCGATGTATCGAGCCTTCATCGTCTAGTATGCCACGGTATCTAGCTTGGAACTCTTCCAACACACCGTCCCTTTACCAAGGGTAAAGACAATGCCTGTGACTGACATTCAGTCGTCCTTATCACCCTGGAACACTTTCAGTGATTCTCTCCAGGATCTATTGATACCATCTCACTACATCTAGTGAGTATCCTAACATCCATTTAGATCTATCTCATAGATCCAAAACTCAGGATTTAGAAGGTATCATTTTGATCCTATATGGAGAATCATTGTGATAAGCGGAGATTGACCGAGCGTAGCATAGGAAACACCTTTCTTATCAAGAGTATGACATCCACGTACTCTACGAGGATCACCACCATACTCCCTACTACCTTTTTGTTTATACAAGGTTCATCTACCATTTTGATGATGTCAAACTCTTTGACTAATCCATCAAAACAGATGTTCCAACTCCGCGATACCTGCTTTATCACATAAACCATCTTGCACACGTTTCCGCTGCTCCCACTGTCTACGAAGCCCTCTGACTGTGTACTTACAGACGCTCTCTTCTAAAACATCATTTTAGAAAAGCAGTAATGACACCCAACCGCCAGATTTCGCAGTCATGGTATGTAGCCGTGGCAAGTAGGATCCGGATGGACTTAAGCATAGGCACTGGAAAAGGTTTCATCATTATCCACGCCTGGTCAATGACGAAAACCTTTAACAAGTCTAGCTTTGAAAGTCTCAACTTTTCCATCTGCACCAAGTAACCTTCTCAAGATATACTTGCTCCTGATGGGGATTTAACCCTTCAGATATAGCAATCAAAGTCCATACTTTGTTGGTGTACATGGATTCCATCTCAGATCACTAAGCATCCAGCCATTCTAACAGAGTCACACTCCTGGTGGCCAGCTCGAAACTAGTTGGGTCATCATCTCATGATGCAATCCTAGCTCCCACTGTCATCGAGAAACCGAAGTATCTCTCAGGTGGGTGAGGAACCCTACTAGATCGGCGGAGAGGCTGAGCTTCGTTGGTTACTATTGAATCCTTTGGTTATATCAAATCAACATCTGCAGTTTGTATGGCTGGAACCATAACAGTATTTGCCTCGAGCTTGTCCAGATTATGCTTTTAGACATAGCCCGGAAAACCCTAAATCTTAACCAACTTAAGATATGGGCTCTTCCCTTTCCATATCACATATGAAGTGGTAGGCAACTGATTTGATTTGAACCCTATTCAATAGGTATGCAGCTTCTCAAGTGCATAACTCCTAAAAAGGAAACAGGTAACTCAGTAGTACTCATCATAGAGCACACCATATCACATAGGGTGCTATTGCTCCGCCCCGATATACCATCATGCTATGGTGTATACGGACGAGTAATGCTGAGAGAGAATCTCATTCTTCTTTAGAATAATCCAGGATTTCCGTGCTCAAGTATTCTCCTCCTCGATCTCATCAAAGGACATAATACTTATACCCGTGTTTTGGTTTTCTACTTCTAAATCATATTCTGTGAATATCTCAAAAGGTTCGGACTTGTGTTTCAACAGGAACATATGTCTGAATCTTGAGAGATTATCAGAGAATGTAACGAAGTACAAAGAACCAGTCCTGGCATATGTAGACAGAGGACCTTACATACATCAACATGTATCATCCCAAGAGTTCACTAACTCTTTCTCTGTTTCCAGTAAACGGAGCAATGGTCATCTTATCTCTGTGACATGACTGGCAAGTTTCACAAGATGTAAATTCAAACTAATTTAAATATGCATCTATATGTAACTTTAGCTAGTCGGGTCACATTGATATGACCTAGTCTACAATACCTCAAGAAGGATTCGTTCATTTCTGAACTCTTCCTCTTGTTTGTGTTCTGTACACTAAAGAACTGTAGTTTGATTTAGAACATTAATGCTTTTAGATAACGTGCCTGAACCGATCAACTTTTGATACAGGAAATGTTCAAAATATTATCCAACAATACAAAATTATATCCTTTCTTTACTAATAAAGAGATTGATATGATTTTGTATATCAGGTTCGGTATCTAATAATATTCGTTCAGAATCAATGTATTGGTAATACAGGGTGACAGTGACCAACAGACTTGGCTGCAACACTTGCCCCGTTTTCTGCCTCATGAAACTTATCACCCGTTCTCAGTTCTTTACCTATCTGTAGCCCATGTAACAAATTACATATGCGGGATCCTGATCTGGTATCATATATCCAGGACATAAAGGACACTAAGAAACAGTTCTATATAATGAACACACCCGAAGGAGATGCATCATATGCACTTTCTTCGTTTGGGCGGCACGGGAATTCTGGTAATCCCCAATTTCTTGCTCTTTCTTATAACAATTATAAGTTGGAGCGGGACCAACGTTCCCCATCTCAGTATAACAAGTGGGTTCGGTCAATACTTCCGTATTATTATCTTGATTAAGGCGTGATATGGTTGCTACCTGGAGAGAGAGAGAAGAAAACACTAAGCGTGCGCTCTTGCAAGAATAGATTGGTTATTATTTTATCTAATCAGGATGGTTCCCACTTCTTTTTATCAAATCTTCCTTCAAACCCTAAAAGGAAAGACTAGCCGGGATTAATTACACACTACAAGTTCGCCAATCTTTCAGCAAGGCCAGTGTCGGTACTTTGAAGGAGGTTCCCCGTGCTTTCGCACGGACCTAATTAATGTAAACCTCGTTTTCCCAGAGGCGTAACCCCGTTGACACCTTTCTAGACACCTACTTGATCGGCTAGTTGCAATGTGTAAAACTCTCCGAGGAGTAACACTTACTCACAGCGGGTATCGGGATCCAACTATCTCATAGAAGGTATGCAATCTCATTGCAAATTTCAACACTTGAAATTCCTGATAATTTTGCCCCTAGCGTCCTATGACCTTGACGCAGGCCAACAAACCATAGTGCGCTAGTCAAGTTCAACCCGTCATTTCCTGATTGAATTAAACCCACCCGCACGACCCTTGACGCAGGCCAACAAAGTCGCACGACTACCCTAATCCAATCTGCATCATATGCATAAGCAGATAAATACTAGTTGGCTACCGCACACTACGCCTTGACGCAGGCCAACAAACGTAGCATGAATACTAACTACCACTTATCTGAAATGGCGGAGGGCTACGACAGGTTTTTCTGAAAACCTATTGCGTAATGAACTTGATATCGTTGTAGAATCAAATGATTTTAAAATGGAGTGTTTTTTAGGCTTTTCTAGTTTTGCTAAAGGAGTCACTCCCGGTGAAGGGATCGTCGGTCCTTTCCTTGTCGAATGAGGTGCGGGATATATCATATATATCACTGTGCAAAGCAAAAACTCTTAAAAGCAATCAAAAGACAAATCGAGTGTGTAGCATCTGCCAGTTATTGCTAAATGAGTCACTCCCGGTGAAGGGATCTCGGTCCTTTCCTTATCGAATAAGGTGCAGGATATATCATATATACCGCTGTGCAAAGCAAGAACTGTAGCTACCTGTTTTATTTTGAAATTCGATTCTACAACATCTTTAGGTTTCTTTTATTTCATTAATCACATTAATGAAGTCCCATCATTTAAGTACCTAAACATCACAGATAAATACGACGTACACTTATGCCATCCGCATTCGCCTCGATGTCCCCTCGTGCACCGTTAGGTTAGGTAACTAACGGCAGAGCGGGGCAGGGCTAGCGCGGGTGTAAAACATAAGTAACGCCCATATAATATATCATATATACTATATAAAGTATCCATCACAGAACATCACATGATCACATCACAGATATCGCAGCAGAAGAAACATATGAAATATTGGATATACTAGGACGTCCGTGTTTTCAATACGAGCCAGTATAAAACACGGATTCCAGGGTCGCGATGAATAGCCAATCCCACACCCCTAGACCCCTACGAGAGCGGCAAGCAACCCTACCAATTCTAGAGTTAGGAGACCCGGACTCGACTCCTCGAGTTGGTCTCCCACTGGACTCCAGAACCCGGTTACTTGTGCTCCCCTCCTTGGGTCTATCCTAGTGAGGAAAAGTAAATAATATACAAAGGGTGACATCTTCCGCAACCTGGAAGTGCCCCAATAAAAGAATATTACATACAAGTTTTTACATGTAAGAAAATGAAAAATAATCATCTCACATAAAAAACCCCAGGCTATTCAAACACGACGATCCAATATAACATATCCAGCAACACATAACATCACATGTCATCAACGTAAGTAAATTTGCGTATCCCAATTGTCGATGACATATAGCAACGAAACCGGCGAAATCACATATTACACTTACGGTCACAGAAAAGAAAGTGTAAAACTACAACAGTTGGAATCCGCAACCTCTTTAGACATCGCATGCCTAATCAAATGAAATACTTAGACATCACATGCCTAACAATTATAAACCCCGCATTTTATTCTCATTATCGAAAACATTTTTCAATATCAAGTTGGGCAATTCAACAAGATTCCCGACATCCTGATCGAATGCTCGTCGCAAACATTAGTAGACGGCCGCACCCCCGATGCCGTCGACGAAGTGCACCAAGGCGGAACACCGCTGCCGCGAGCACCCGAACGGATGCTTTCGGCGACGGGGTTCTCCTACAGTCACTTGGTCGGGGCTATGGGGTGTAACTGTCTATTAAGTTTATCCGGCGAGTATCCGCGTACGCTACGTGATTGCGACGGACTTTTGATCGCATCAAAATTCCGTGGCAACCGATCAAGTGAGACTAAAGTGCTATGTTTATAACATTCATTCAGTTATCTCATAACTACTTGTGAATTCCAATTATTGTATCGCATTCCAGATAAATAGAAAATGTTAAACTTTCCGATCGAACAGTCAAACACCCAAGTTTTCCCGAAACAGATCAACACATGAAACAAGTTTAAAAAAACATCCAGTTCATGCCTCAGTACCAACGGTCCAGCCGTAGAAAGGTCAAGCCCACGCCTCACATGTGGCACGCCGTACTGCCCCAAACCCGAAGGTTCAAAGGGCAGTTCAAGACGGTCACATAATCGAGTTAAGGTTTGTTGTCTTCTAGAGGGACCATCGCGTTACTTGCACTACTTAGAACGTCTTTAAACCACGGAAAAATCCAACACTTGGAAATTTCCCGACAGGGGAAAAAGTGGGTATTTATATCCGGTCGAACTTTTTAACAGTTTCTAAAAATACACGGAAAGCCACATAGACAAAGTTTGAAATTTCCGATCGAATCAACGAAGCTCCAAAACACCCCAGAATATTCAACTCTTGAATAAATATTAAAAAATCCCAGGAAAACCAGCACTAAAAAAATAAGAATTACTGTGTAAAAATAACTGTCTGAAAAGGCTAGGTTGCCGCGGAACGGCCGCAATAGGCATGCTATTGCCGCGGTTCCGCCGCGCTTCTATCGACTTAGGTGCTCGAACTTCACAGTAATTCTTAGCAATACCTGCTGATTTTTCTGCATATTTTTAATTCTAAAAAATCCACAAATCCAGAAAATGTCCAGAGAGCATTTTGGAGTTTGGGTTTTCGGTTCGATCGGACTTCTAACTCCGTCTACGCATCGCCTAAGGCTCTAGTTAGCTCTGATACCACTGTAGGGTTGCTAGGCACACTAATGAGGTCTCACATGGCATCAACCATGCCAATTTCAAAAATTACAAGTGCCGAGAAACCCTAATACGGATCGTTAACTAGAATTTTAGGCGAAGCAAGAAACTAGTTAACAACTTAACTACGAGTAAACGAAAATACAACCTTTGTAGATCCGGTCCTCCACCTTCATAGCTCCGTGATGAAGTCCCCTCGCTGCGATCATCGGATCCTGGGCTCTAGCGTCGGCTTCATCGGAGAAATGGGCGGGCTAGGTCATCGACTACAATGCCGAAGATGATCTACGTCGAGGCATCACAAGATCAAGCTCCCACTTCACCAAGTCATGAAACTTGTGAAGAAAACACCCTATACTACTTGGCAAGAGGTAGAGGATGAAGAAATAGGAGGTGGGTTCACTTTAGAATTGGATTTCTCACTCTTTTCATCAAATCACCATTGATGGTTGCAAGCTTCTTCATCTTGAAGAAGAAGAAGAAGAAGAAGAAGAAGAAAATATTATGATAAGTTAATTAAAATACAAAAGAAAATGAATACTTATCATAATATGAACCATGGTTAGGTGTAGAGAATTGACTAAGGTTAGATGAATGGTTAGGGTTAAGGATGAAGACAAAATGGTCACTTTGGTCAAAGCTTCATGAAGCTTCAACAAGCTTCAAGAATGAAAGCAACCATTTTGTTTTCTTATCCCGTTTCTTTTTTAATCCAATTAAAAAGATAAATGAATGAATAACTAAATAAAAACCCTAACCATTTACTTAACCAAGGTTTAATTCTTTACACAAACCCTAGCATACATGTATCATCAAACATGATACATCCAAGTGCACAAAAGTATATCACATATACAACTTGTGAACTTCAAGTGAGAAAATCCATTTAAAGTGAAAAAAAAACTAGTTAATGCAAAGTAATATATCAAATATATAATTATGTATTAAATCATTAAATCAACACTTGATTTAATGATCCGGTCATATCGCATATAACCGACTAGTATCCTATGTATCGGCTTATCGAATCAATCCTTGATTCGATATCTAGGTTATATCGCATATAACCAATCGACACATTCATCGCGAGAATGAAATACGGTATCACATACACGCATTATTCTCGGTCCTGCACATATCTCATATGCACTCCTATTTCGTTTCGCTTGAGCCAGGAAACCTCTGTGTAGGACTCTAAAGACTCGTCAATACGCCGGCAGCAGATGATGATCATATCAAGCACCCACAAGCCGCAAGCGGTCTGCTAAACGTAACGGCCACCCGGGTATTGAGCGATCAGAAGATCGACGAGCAAGCCCGCTCACACTCCTGTGAATCCAACCAGTAACACTTACCGTACAGTCCGGTCTCGTCGTCTGATATGTCGCATATCTCGCCTAGGGGTGGTAAACGTCAGACCGCAATAGCTCGATAAGTCGTGTCGATATGAGGTCTATAACAATTCGAGAAACTGCTGGTAACACTTACCAGTAAATCTCAGCAACCCTGGCCAGGGATTTCCGGTTATAGCCAATCGAACACAGCGCAACATCAACTCCCTATACCGGGAGAGACGAATCCCCTCCTATCGCTCATTGCCTCCATGTGATTCGGGACTGTACCCAAAAACCACCGTTTTGCATGCCCTCTTGGACGTGGTAAGGTGGAAATCAAAGCACAATAGGAACCACACAGGATTCTATGACGATCTCGGGTCAACAGACTACTCTGTACCAGTGTCACCAGAGAATTGCCATCTGACGTAAGGTATAATACCATCTGGGAGTTCTCGGCAAGTCCGTCCAGTGTACCCAGTCTCCACTGAGCACCCGTATATCATCTCTGATGTCAAACACCAATGGATATGGGATCATCCATCGCCCATCTGTATGGGTCGAGAAGGTATACGCTAGTCTACACTGGTATATCGATGCCCCGTCTCGATACACCCACGACTAGGGACCTTGAAGGATGTACTTATGGACTACCATGTCCCCACTAGTATGATCTGCATCATAGTCCAGGTAGTCAAGTACACATCCTAAGGGCTTTACCAACATGCAACAGAGAGACAATCAGTGTACACGTTAAGGTAAAGATCAACCAGATAGCATACTATCATGTCGAGCAAGAAAGTCCTCCCTATATATGTCCAAGCATCCACTACAATATACATCCTATGTATAGTAATGGCCTCTAGGGCATACATATAACTAACAATCTCCCATTTGCACTAGGGCCATCTGATAGCAGTGGTTGTAGTATCTCATACTCAACCATCCCATAAAAGTCTCTCTCTGGGAAAAGGCCTTTGTGAGTGGATCCGCCGTGTTTTCCTCTGAGTCTACTCTCCTGACCTCGATCACCCTGGAGATCAACCATCTCCATGATCAGGTGATACTGCCTTAGAATATGTCTGGATCACTGATGGGACCGGCGTTCCTTGGCATAAGCCACAACTCCATTTTCTCACAATGGTAGGAACGTAGTTCATCTCATGAACCAATATACACCCAAACAGCCTCTTTGGTAGCATCTTAAGTAGCGATGTATCGAGCCTTCATCGTCTAGTATGCCACGGTATCTAGCTTGGAACTCTTCCAACACACCGTCCCTTTACCAAGGGTAAAGACAATGCCTGTGACTGACATTCAGTCGTCCTTATCACCCTGGAACACTTCCAGTGATTCTCCTCAGGATCTATTGATACCATCTCACAACATCTAGTGAGTATCCTAATATCCATTTAGATCTATCTCATAGATCCAAAACTCAGGATTTAGAAGGTATCATTTTGATCCTATATGGAGAATCATTGTGATAAGCGGAGATTGACCGAGCGTAGCATAGGAAACTCCTTTCATATCAAGAGTATGACATCCACGTACTCTACGAGGATCACCACCATACTCCCTACTACCTTTTTGTTTATACAAGGTTCATCTACCATTTTGATGATGTCAAACTCTTTGACTAATCCATCAAAACAGATGTTCCAACTCCGCGATGCCTGCTTTATCACAAAAACCATCTTGCATACGTTTCCACTGCTCCCACTGTCTACGAAGCCCTCTGACTGTGTACTTACAGACGCTCTCTTCTAAAACATCATTTTAGAAAAGCAGTCATGACACCCAACCGCCAGATTTCGCAGTCATGGTATGTAGCCGTAGCAAGTAGGATCCGGATGGACTTAAGTATAGGCACTGGAAAAGGTTTCATCATTATCCACGCCTGGTCAATGACGAAAACCTTTAACAAGTCTATCTTTGAAAGTCTCAACTTTTCCATCTGCACCAAGTAACCTTCTCAAGATATACTTGCTCCTGATAGGGATTTAACCCTTCAGATATAGCAATCAAAGTCCATACTTTGTTGGTGTACATGGATTCCATCTCAGATCACTAAGCATCCAGCCATTCTAACAGAGTCACACTCCTGATGGCCAGCTCGAAACTAGTTGGGTCATCATCTCATGATGCAATCCTAGCTCCCACTGTCATCGAGAAACCAAAGTATCTCTCAGGTGGGTGAGGAACCCTACTAGATCGGCGGAGAGGCTGAGGTTTGTTGGTTACTATTGAATCCTTTGGTTCTATCAAATCAACATCTGCAGTTTGTATGGCTGGAACCATAACAGTATTTGCCTCGAGCTTGTCCAGATTATGCTTTTAGACATAGCCCGGAAAACCCCAAATCTTAACCAACTTAAGATATGGGCTCTTCCCTTTCCATATCACATATGAAGTGGTAGGCAACTGATTTGATTTGAACCCTATTCAATAGGTATACAGCTTCTCAAGTGCTTAACTCCCAAAAAGGAAACAGGTAACTCAGTAGTACTCATCATAGAGTACACCATATCACATAGGGTGCTATTGCTCCGCCCCGATATACCATCGTGCTATGGTGTATACGGACGAGTAATGCTGAGAGAGAATCCCATTCTCCTTTAGAATAATCCAGGATTTCCGTGCTCAAGTATTCTCCTCCTCGATCTCATCAAAGGACATAATACTTATACCCGTGTTTTGGTTTTCTACTTCTAAATCATATTCTGTGAATATCTCAAAAGGTTCGGACTTGTGTTTCAACAGGAACATATGTCTGAATCTTGAGAGATTATCAGAGAATGTAACGAAGTACAAAGAACCAGTCCTGGCATATGTAGACAGAGGACCTTACATACATCAACATGTATCATCCCAAGAGTTCACTAACTCTTTCTCTGTTTCCAGTAAACGGAGCTATGGTCATCTTATCTCTGTGACATGACTGGCAAGTTTCACAAGATGTAAATTCAAACTAATTTAAATATGCATCTATATGTAACTTTAGCTAGTCGGGTCACATTGATATGACCTAGTCTACAATACCTCAAGAAGGATTTGTTCATTTCTGAACTCTTCCTCTTGTTTGTGTTCTGTACACTAAAGAACTGTAGTTTGATTTAGAACATTAATGCTTTTAGATAACGTGCCTGAACCGATCAACTTTTGATACAGGAAATGTTCAAAACATTATCCAACAATACAAAATTATATCCTTTCTTTACTAATAAAGAGATTGATATGATTTTGTATATCAGGTTCGGTATCTAATAATATTCGTTCAGAATCAATGTATTGGTAATACAGGGTGACAGTGACCAACAGACTTGGCTGCAACACTTGCCCCGTTTTCTGCCTCATGAAACTTATCACCCGTTCTCAGTTCTTTACCTATCTGTAGCCCATGTAACAAATTACATATGCGGGATCCTGATCTGGTATCATATACCCAGGACGTAAAGGACACTGAGAAACAGTTCTATATAATGAACACACCCGAAGGAGATGCATCATATGCACTTTCTTCGTTTGGACGGCACGGGAATTCTGGTAATCCCCAATTTCTTGCTCTTTCTTAAAACAATTATAAGTTGGAGTGGGACCAACGTTCCCCATCTCAGTATAACAAGTGGGTTCGGTTAATACTTCCGTATTATTATCTTGATTAAGGCGTGATATGGTTGCTACCTGGAGAGAGAGAGAAGAAAACACTCAGCGTGCGCTCTTGCAAGAATAGATTGGTTATTATTTTATCAAATCAGGATGGTTCCCACTGCTTTTTTTCAAATCTTCCTTCAAACCCTAAAAGGAAAGACTAGCCGGGATTAATTACACACTACAAGTTCGCCAATCTTTCAGCCAGGCCAGTGTCGGTACTTTGAAGGAGGTTCCCCGTGCTTTCGCACGGACCTAATTAATGTAAACCTCGTTTTCCCAGAGGCGTAACCCCGTTGACACCTTTCTAGACACCTACTTGATCGGCTAGTTGCAATGTGTAAAACTCTCCGAGGAGTAACACTTACTCACAGCGGGTATCGGGATCCAACTATCTCATAGAAGGTATGCAATCTCATTGCAAATTTCAACACTTGAAATTCCCGATAATTTTGCCCCTAGCGTCCTATGACCTTGACGCAGGCCAACAAACCATAGTGCGCTAGTCAAGTTCAACCCGTCATTTCCTGATTGAATTAAACCCACCCGCACGACCCTTGACGCAGGCCAACAAAGTCGCACGACTACCCTAATCCAATCTGCATCATATGCATAAGTAGATAAATACTAGTTGGCTACCGCACACTACGCCTTGACGCAGGCCAACAAACGTAGCACGAATACTAACTACCACTTATCTGAAATGGCGGAGGGCTACGACAGGTTTTTCTGAAAACCTATTGCGTAATGAACTTGATATCGTTGTAGAATCAAATGATTTTAAAATGGAGTGTTTTTTAGGCTTTTCTAGTTTTGCTAAAGGAGTCACTCCCGGTGAAGGGATCGTCGGTCCTTTCCTCGTCGAATGAGGTGCGGGATATATCATATATATCACTGTGCAAAGCAAAAACTCTTAAAAGCAATCAAAAGACAAACCGAGTGTGTAGCATCTTCCAGTTATTGCTAAAGGAGTCACTACCGGTGAAGGGATCTCGGTCCTTTCCTTATCGAATAAGGTGCAGGATATATCATATATACCGCTGTGCAAAGAAAGAACTGTAGCTACCTGTTTTATTTTGAAATTCGATTCTACAATATCTTTAGGTTTCTTTTATTTCATTAATCACATTAATGAAGTCCCATCATTTAAGTACCTAAACATCACAGATAAATACGACGTACACTTATGCCATCCGCATTCGCCTCGATGTCCCCTCGTGCACCGTTAGGTTAGGTAACTAACGGCAGAGCGGGGCAGGGCTAGCGCGGATTTAAAACATAAGTAACGCCTATATAATATATCATATATACTATATAAAGTATCCATCACAAAACATCACATGATCACATCACAGATATCGCAGCAGAAGAAACATATGAAATATTGGATATACTAGGACGTCCGTGTTTTCAATACGAGCCAGTATAAAACACGGATTCCACGGTCGCGATGAATAGCCAATCCCACATCCCTAGACCCCTACGAGAGCGGCAAGCAACCCTACCAATTCTAGAGTTAGGAGACCCGGACTCGACTCCTCGAGTTGGTCTCCCGCTGGACTCCAGAACCCGGTTACTTGTGCTCCCCTCCTTGGGTCTATCCTAGTGCGGAAAAGTAAATAATATACAAAGGGTGACATCTTCCGCAACCTGGAAGTGCCCCAATAAAAGAATATTACATACAAGTTTTTACATGAAAGAAAATGAAAAACACTCATCTCACATAAAAAAAACCCCGGCTATTCAAACACGACGATCCAATATAACATATCCAGCAACACATAACATCACATGCCATCAACGTAAGTAAATATGCGCATCCCAATTGTCGATAACATATAGCAACGAAACCGGCGATATCACATATTACACTTACGGTCACAGAAAAGAAAGTGTAAAACTACAACAGTTGGAATCCGCAACCTCTTTAGACATCGCATGCCTAATCAAATGAAATACTTAGACATCACATGCCTAACAATTATAAACCCCGCATTTTAGTCTCATTATCGACAACATTTTTCAATATCAAGTCGAGCAATTCAACAAGATTCCTGACATCCTGATCGAATGCTCGTCGCAAACTTTAATAGACGGCCGCACCCCCGATGCCGTCGACGAAGTGCACCAAGGCGGAACACCACTGCCGCGAGCACCCGAACGGATGCTTTCGGCGACGGGGTTCTCCTACAGTCACTTGGTCGGGGCTATAGGGTGTAGCTGTCTATTAAGTTTATCCGGCGAGTATCCGCGTACGCTACGTGATTGCGACGGACTTTTGATCGCATCAAAATTCCGTGGCAACCGATCAAGTGAGACTAAAGTGCTATGTTTATAACATTCATTCAGTTATCTCATAACCACTTGTGAATTCCAATTATTGTATCGCATTCCAGATAAATAGAAAATGTTAAACTTTCCGATCGAACAGTCAAACACCCAAGTTTTCCCGAAACAGATCAACACATGAAACAAGTTCAAAAAAACATCCAGTTCATGCCTCAGTACCAACGGTCCAGCCGTAGAAGGGTCAAGCCAACGCCTCACATGTGGCACGCCGTACTGCCCCAAACCCGAAGGTTCAAAGGGCAGTTCAATACGGTCACATAATCGAGTTAAGGTTTGTTGTCTTCTAGAAGGACCATCCCATTACTTGCACTACTTAGAACGTCTTTAAACCACGGAAAAATCCAACACTTGGAAATTTCCCGACAGGGGAAAAAGTGGGTATTTATATCCGGTCGAACTTTTTAACAGTTTCTAAAAATACCCGGAAAGCCACATAGACAAAGTTTGAAATTTCCGATCGAATCAACGAAGCTCCAAAACATCCCAGAATATTCAACTCTTGAATAAATATTAAAAATTCCCAGGAAAACCAGCACTAAAAAAATAAGAATTACTGTGTAAAAATAACTGTCTGAAAAGGCTAGGTTGCCGCGGAACCGCCGCAATAGGCATGCTATTGCCGCGGTTCCGCCGCGCTTCTATCGACTTAGGTGCTCAAACTTCACAGTAATTCTTAGCAATACCTGCTGATTTTTCTGCATATTTTTAATTCTAAAATATCCACAAATCCAGAAAATGTCCAGAGAGCATTTTGGAGTTTGGGTTTTCGGTTCGATCGGACTTCTAACTCCGTCTACGCATCGCCTAAGGCTCTAGATAGGCTCTGATACCACTGTAGGGTTGCTAGGCACACTAATGAGGTCTCACATGGCATCAACCATGCCAATTTCAAAAATTACAAGTGCCGAGAAACCCTAATACGGATCGTTAACTAGAATTTTAGGCGAAGCAAGAAACTAGTTAACAACTTAACTACGAGTAAACGAAAATACAACCTTTGTAGATCCAGTCCTCCACCTCCATAGCTCCGTGATGAAGTCCCCTCGCTGCGATCATCGGATCCCGGGCTCTAGCGTCGGCTTCATCGGAGAAATGGGCGGGCTAGGTCATCGACTACAATGCCGAAGATGATCAACGTCGAGGCATCACAAGATCAAGCTCCCACTTCACCAAGTCATGAAACTTGTGAAGAAAACACCCTATACAACTTGGCAAGAGGTAGAGGATGAAGAAATAGGAGGTGGGTTCACTTTAGAATTGGATTTCTCACTCTTTTCATCAAATCACCATTGATGGTTGCAAGCTTCTTCATCTTGAAGAAGAAGAAGAAGAAGAAGAAAATATTATGATAAGTTAATTAAAATACAAAAGAAAATGAATACTTATCATAATATGAACCATGGTTAGGTGTAGAGAATTGACTAAGGTTAGATGAATGGTTAGGGTTAAGGATGAAGACAAAATGGTCACTTTGGTCAAAGCTTCATGAAGCTTCAACAAGCTTCATGAAGCTTCAACAAGCTTCAAGAATGAAAGCAACCATTTTGTTTTCTTATCCCATTTCTTTTTTAATCCAATTAAAAAGATAAATGAATGAATAACTAAATAAAAACCCTAACCATTTACTTAACCAAGGTTTAATTCTTTACACAAACCCTAGCATACATGTATCATCAAACATGATACATCCAAGTGCACAAAAGTATATCACATATACAACTTGTGAACTTCAAGTGAGAAAATCCATTTAAAGTGAACAAAAACTAGTTAATGCAAAGTAATATATCAAATATATAATTATGCATTAAATCATTAAATCAACACTTGATTTAACGATCCGGTCATATCGCATATAACCGACTAGTATCCTATGTATCGGCTTATCGAATCAATCCTTGATTCGATATCTAGGTTATATCGCATATAACCAATCGATACATTCATCGCGAGAATGAAATACGGTATCACATACATGCATTATTCTCGGTCCTGCACATATCTCATATGCGCTCCTATTTCGTTTCGCTTGAGCCAGGAAACCTCTGTGTAGGACTCTAAAGACTCGTCAATACGCCGGCAGCAGATGATGATCATATCAAGCACCCACAAGCCGCAAGCGGTCTGCTAAACGTAACGGCTACCCAGGTATTGAGCGATCAGAAGATCGACGAGCAAGCCCGCTCACACTCCTGTGAATCCAACCAGTAACACTTACCGTACAGTCCGGTCTCGTCGTCTGATATGTCGCATATCTCGCCTAGGGGTGGTAAACGTCAGACCCCAACAGCTCGATAAGTCATGTCGATATGAGGTCTATAACAATTCGAGAAACTGCTGGTAACACTTACCAGTAAATCTCAGCAACCCTGGCCAGGGATTTCCGGTTATAGCCAATCGAACACGGCGCAACATCAACTCCCTATACCGGGAGAGACGAATCCCCTCCTATCGCTCATTGCCTCCATGTGATTCGGGACTGTACCCAAAAACCACCGTTTTGCACGCCCTCTTGGACGTGGTAAGGTGGAAATCAAAGCACAGTGGGAACCACACAAGACTCTATGACGATCTCGGGTCAACAGACTACTCTGTACCAGTGTCACCACAGAACTGCCATCTGACGTAAGGTATAATACCATCTGGGAGTTCTCGGCGAGTCCGTCCAGTGTACCCAGTCTCCACTGAGCACCCGTATATCATCTCTGATGTCAAACACCAATGGATATGGGATCATCCATCGCCCATCTGTATGGGTCGAGAAGGTATACGCTAGTCTACACTGGTATATCGATGCCCCGTCTCGATACACCCACGACTAGGGACCTTGAAGGATGTACTTATGGACTACCATGTCCCCACTAGTATGATCTGCATCATAGTCCAGGTAGTCAAGTACACATCCTAAGGGCTTTACCAACATGCAACAGAGAGACAATCAGTGTACACGTTAAGGTAAAGATCAACCAGATAGCATACTATCATGTCGAGCAAGAAAGTCCTCCCTATATATGTCCAAGCATCCACTACAATATACATCCTATGTATAGTAATGGCCTCTAGGGCATACATATAACTAACACAGGATTGACATAATCCGCGTTCCACGTGACCAGGAAGGGTTGACTTTATCTGCATTTCACGGAGTCGGGGTTTGACTCTCGGTCATCTGTGCACCGCCGAGTCATGGAACTGGGAGTTGCCGCTGTTCCGCTTGCTTGATGTTGTGTCCGTTGTAATGAGACGAATGTTGAGATGATCTCCAGGCTGTCTGTGAACCGTTGAGATTTGGCTTCTTCTTCTGATGAAGCCTGGGGAGGAAAGGTGTGATTCCCTCTTTACTTGCGCCCCTGGATGGTATACAGGGATTAATGTAATATTACCTGTAGGGCATAAATTATATATATATATATATATATATATATATATATATATAATTTTTTATGTCTTTCCGCGATGCTTTATCATCTCAGCTTTTATATCGCGAAGGTCGCGATTGCCCAATCATTTCGGCTACTTGTTTTATTTTTTACTCGCTGCTTTTTATTGCGAGTTGCCCAATAATTTTGGCTATTTTGCATGCATACATTTTTTTTTACTTGCTGATTTTATTGCAAGTTGCCCCATCATTTCGGCTATTTCGTATGCATGTGTGGCTCGCCAGTCTTCTTTACTGCAAGCTTGGATTTAGACACCGATTTCGGCATCAGCATCGCTACAACTGGGATATGGCCAGGAGAGAATCATCATTTGCCTCTGTCGATGTTGAACAAAGGTGGCTTAGCAGGCAGGGTTAGGATTCTGTCGACTAAGGCTTTTGACTTCATGAGCCGTAAGGGTCCGATAAAGGTATTTCTTCCTACAAGTCGTGAGGATCTCGTAGGTGCATTTTCTCCTTAAGAATCGTGAGGATTCCTAAGTGTACGGTCTCTTATAAGTCGTAAGAATCTTACAAGAGTATTTTCTCTTTATAAGTCGAGAGGACTTACAAGGGCTGTTCGCTGTGCCAACATATCCCTAGTCACGGAAGGGGCTTTGTTAGGGAAATGTTTATTCGCGCCCGTAGATTGTATACAAGGGTCAGCATTGATCCGCTTGTAGGGAAGTATTGGAGGTTGTGGGGGCTGCTTAAGAACGGGTTCAGATCTCTGTAGCTTAAGACTTTTGAATCTTATGAGCCGTGAGGGTCCCATAAGAGGGTTCTCCTTACGAGTCGTAAGGATTTCGCAAGTGTAATTTCTCCCTAGGGATCGTGGGGATTCCTAAGTGTGTTGCTCCCTTGTGAGTCGTAAGGATCTCACGCAGGTGGATTCTCCTTACAAAGTCGAGAGGACCTTGCAAGTGTCTTTTAACGAGGTTGCGCCCTTTCGGGTTTTCACAAACACTCGCCGGTAGCCCTGCTGTTTTTACTCACGGAGCCCTTTCGGGTTTTCATCCGTGCCCATTTTGCTTATGGACATACCGTTTTCTCTTTTCTTTTTTTTATTCTAACGAGGTTGCGCCCTTTCGGGTTTTCACAAAACTAGCCGGTAGCCCTGCTGTTTTTACTCACGGAGCCCTTTCGGGTTTTCATCCATGCCCATTTTGCTTATGGACATGCCGTTTTCTTTTTTCTCTCTCTTTTTTTTCTTTTTTTCTATACCAGCTTTGGGACGCTGCAATCCACCGTAGTTTATCGACATCTCGGTCAACGGCTAGTTTTAGGGCATAGTGGTCCTTTGTTAGTTTAAGGACGTTTCGGTCCGTTGTTAGTTTAAGGACGTTTCGGTCCATTGTAAAGGAAGCCGGTTACTACTTATAGAGTTTAGGCTTAGGAAGATAGCGAGTGGACATAGTCGTCGTCGTCTATCATTGACCTAGGCCGTGACTCGTCAAGCTTAGTACTTCTTCAGGAAGCGACCGTTTATTGGCCTGAAAGGTCTTTCACCATGCATGTCCATGAGAAGATAGGGCCCGCCCTGGTAGACTTTGTCTATAATATACGGGCCTTCATAATTCGGCTCGAATTTCCCTCGTTTAGCACGATTGGGGATCATAGGTCTTTTAACTACTAGCACGAGTTCGCCTTAGGGGAACGTCCTCAGCCTAGTCAATCTTTCATAGGAGCCCGTCATCTTTGCTTTATAAGCCTCCAGATATTGTTGCGCTATGAGCCGGGTTTCATCAAGGGCATCGAGCTCCTTAAGCCGAAGGTGAGCGTTCTCTTCGTCCGTTAGCTCGTAATGAACTGACACTCATAGAGAGGGTAACTCTATCTCAAGGGGGGTACCGCTTCTGTACCGAATACCAATGCATACGGCGTTGTGTTCGTGGCCGTCTTGAACGTAGTTCGATACGCCCAGAGAGCTTCATGCAGTCTCTCATGCCAGTCCTTCTTATTTCGAGACACCGTCTTTTTCACGATCTTCGTCAAGGTCTTGTTGAAAGCCTCAGCTAAACCGTTAGCTCGGGGATTATAAACTGAGGAGTATCTCCAGTTTATGTTATGCCGTTGTACGAAGCGGCTGACTTTGTGGCTTCTATAGGCTGGCCCATTATCGGAGATAATCCATCGCGGAGTTCCAAACCGATAAATGACGCGTGTCTTGAAGAAATGGAGGATATTCTCCGTCTTCACCTCCTTCAGCGGTACTGCTTCTGCCCATTTGGAGAAGTAATTAGTTGTCGCCAAAATGAATCGATGTCCTCTGGACGATGCTGGTTCGATGGGGCCGATTATGTCAGTTCCCCACATTTCGAATGGCCAGCTAGCCATTGTCGGGTGTAGCGGATTTGGATGCTGATGGATAAAGTCCCCGTGAATCTGGCACGAGTGGCATTGCTTCGCGTATTCGAGGCAGTCCTGGATCATCATGGGCCAATAGTAGCCCATCCTTTTAATCTTCAGCTTCATCTTCGGCCCGGCTTGGTGAGAACCGCAGAGTCCGTCATGAGTTTCTTGGACGACTCTCTTTGCCTCTTCAGGTCCCAGGCATCTTAGCCATAAAAAATTAAATGATCTTTTATACAGGGTACCATTGACGAAGGCAAAAGATAGAGCTCGCTTCATGAGCTGAAGTTTTGAGGACGCATCTTCAGGCGTTCGACGGGATTTGAAGTAGTCTATAAAGACTTCTCTCCAATCTTCAACCTTTTCTTGGTCTTTTACTTGTAGAGCCATTTGCTCGGTCGCTCCCTTTTCTTCGGACGATTCGGGAGATATTTCTGCCGGTGTGAGAACCTGACGGCTTTGTACCACAATTCTTACATCATCGAGGTTCTCATCGGCCAACTCTTTAGCAAGCTTGGCTAATGCATCCGCTTTGCTATTTTCCGCACACGGTATGCTTTCCAAGGTGCAGGAAGGTATTTGGGTCAGCAGTCGCTGTACCCTATCGCCGTACTTCACCAGTTCTGGTTTGCACGCTTGATAGTCGCTGTTTACTTGACTAACGACCAGTTGGGAGTCTCCGTATATGAGGAGGTTCTCAATCCCCATGTCGATGGCGATCTCGAGATCTGCTATCAAAGCTTCATACTCGGCTTCATTGTTTGTCCTCGGCTCTGTTAAGAAGAAGGCAAAGCGCATTATCCCTCCTTGTGGAGTTACGAAGATGAGGCCTACCCCTGATTTGATTATGAGGGTGCTTTGTTTGCGCTTCTTCATGGAGGATGCTCAATCGAAATAAAGTTCCCACCGGGTATCACCTCCGTCGATCGTGTCAAACGCATGTTCGTCTGGCAGTTCGCAATTCAAAGGAGAATCGGCAGGTATCGGATGCTCAGCGAGAAAGTCGGCGATGGCCTGGCCCTTCACTGCCTTGAGAGGACGATAGGTTATCGAGAATTACATCAAGAACAGGGCCCATTTAGCGAGTCGCCCCGTCAATATGGCCTTTGACATCAAATACTTGAGGGGATCCACTTTTGATATGAGACGGACTTCATGCGCCAACGCATAGTGCCTGAGCTTCGTTATCGTGAAGATCAATGCCAGGCAGTGTTTTTCGATGGGAGAATAATTGCTTTCTGCCCCCAGTAGAACTCGACTCAAATAGTAGAGGGCTCTCTCTTTCCCTTGGTCGTTCTCTTATGCCCATAATGCGCCTAAGGAACCTTCAAGGGCGGTTGTATACAGAATGAGAGGTTTTCCCTTGACCGGAGCAGCCAGCACTGGCGGGTTCTGCAGGTATTGCTTGATTTCGTCCGGTGCATTTTGGCATTTGCGATCCCAGACGAAAGGGGTTCCCTTCTTCATCAGGTGACTATAAGGGCGGCATTTCCCTAAAACATTGGCTATAAGTCGCCGGATATACGCGAGCTTCCCTTGGAGAGACCGCAATTGTTTGAGAGTCCTTAGCGGAGGCATTTCTATGATCACCTTAATTTTTAACGGATCTATCTCGATGCCTCGGTTTCGGACGATGAATCCTAGGAATTTGCCCGAGGAAACTCCGAAAGCGCATTTGAGAGGGTTCATCTTCAAGTTGTATTGCCATAGCCGTTGAAACACGATCTTCAGATGCTCTAGATGTTCCTCGTATGATTTGCTTTTCACCACATGGTCGTCGATATAGCATTCAACGATTTCATGTATGAGGTCATCGAAAATCTTCGTCATAGCCCTCTGATAGGTGGCACCGGCGTTCTTTAGACCGAAAGGCATC
Source organism: Agapanthus africanus (assembly GCA_030015575.1). Taxonomy (NCBI): domain Eukaryota; kingdom Viridiplantae; phylum Streptophyta; class Magnoliopsida; order Asparagales; family Amaryllidaceae; genus Agapanthus; species Agapanthus africanus. The sequence goes on along the minus strand of JASDDO010000019.1, from coordinate 885,239,875 downwards.
ACCTTGTAGCAAAATATACCCAAAGGGGTCCGGAAAGCAGTATGCTTTTGGTCTTCGGGATGCATCTTTATCTGATTGTATCCTGATGATCCATCCATGAAGGAGAAAACCTCGTAAGTGGACGTATTGTCTATCATTAGCTCGGTGACCGGTACTGGGAAGTCGTCTTTCGAGCAGGCTTTATTGAGATCCCGAAAGTCCACACATATGCGCACTGTCCCATTTTTCTTCATCACCGGGATGATGTTGCCGATCCAGTCAGGATACTGAACCTCTTGGATGAAGCCAGAGTCGATCAGCTTCTTGACCTCGGGGTTGATGCTCATCTCAAGCTCGAGCCGCATTCTTCTCGGTGCTTGTTTGATTGGCTTCACGTCCGGGGATTTGGCCAGTTTGTGGACAGCAATCTCTGGATCTAGTCCATGCATCTCGGAATAGTTCCATACGAAGCAATCTTTATGCTGCATAAGCACGTCTTTTAGTGTAGCTACCCTTTCTTCAGACAGCAACTCACTGACGAATGTCGGCTGCGGATCACTTGTCGTCCCCAAATCAATTTTCTTGAGATCATCTGCAGTGGTATGTTTTCCATCTTCCAGCTCTTTCGGTGCCGGTGGAAACTCTGAGATTACCTCGTCATCGTTGTTTTCGAAGCACCAGGGGAGGTCATCCATATTCTCGGGCTCTTCTTTTGATAGCGTTATTATATGACGGGTACGAGCTCGCTTCCAAGACCGATGTTGATCTGGTTCTACTCTCACTATATGCGCGGCTTTTGGTTCGTGCTTCTGTGGCGGATTTATCCTCCAACTACTGGATAGAACGAACTTGCCGAGCTAATATTGGTCTTCGACCCAGTTCTTGAAGGTGAAGCAGTCTTCGAGAGGATGCCCTATTGCTCGGTGATAAGAGCAATAGTCTGGGTAAGAGATCTCGTTAGCTTGCTCGGGGTGTTTGGACTCCGGAAGTGTAATCATTTGATATTTTATGGCAAGATCAAGTATCTTCCGTGTTTTGTCCTGTGGAAAAGAGTATGCTCGACCCATCTTCTTTATAAGAGACGGATCCGGATTGCTCGATTCCAGATCGCGTGGCTTCTTAGTCCCGCTTTGTCACTGTCGAACACCTTTCCCGATCCTTGATTTATTTTTGCCTCTGCGTCGGGCCTTTTGTATGATGGGCTGGAGTCGAGGAGCATTGTCATTCTCCGTGGCCTGTTAAAGGAGGCGCTGCGTTCTGGCTTTTTCGTGAATGGCCATCTTGGTCATCCCGGATCTTCTGACCCGCTTCCCTTACTAGCTTGTCCATTCGTTCTTCAAACGATGGACTCGGCATTTTGATGACAGGACCCTGTTTTGGTTCAGGATCGGCGTCTCTTAGCAGAGTGTCTTCTTCTTCATCGAAGTCATGTATGACGTAGCTGCCATGGACTCGCTCTCGTTTTCTGGATTGAACATATCCAAGCCCAATCGTTTCCATTCTCCCGTTGGGCAACTTGCGCTGAGTTCTGGGGACATCCCAAATCCTATTGTAGAACCGAGCTTGTCGAGTGGTCTGTTTGAAGGGTACTCCTTGACGCTTTAATAGCCTTTTCAACCCTTCCGTGTAATATCTAGGCAGACGAATGGGCTGGAGCCTGTCGAGCGTAGAATCCGCGCCGTGCCAAATTTCTTTTTCCACCTTGGTTTCCCCAGATCGGTAGAATAGGATCGTCTTTTCATCTTTTCGCATGGGAGGGACGTAAAATTTCTGCAGTTCTTGCACACTATAAGTTTCAAGTGCATCGAGCTCTTTGTAATGCTCTTGTGGAACCATGGTGATCTGCAAACTCTGATTACTGCCAATGAAGGCTTGTATTGATGGCCGGACGGAAAATATAGCGTTAACCTCGTCTTCCGAGTCGCTTCCGAAGATCAACACGGGGGCAGACGGTCCCGGGTTGTTGCGTTGAGGTGGCCCTGAATAAACTATCTCTTCTTCCTCCTCGGTATCACTCCCGAAGACTGGAATAGTGGTGATAACTTTATCCTTCGGTTTGTGACATCTCTCCGTGATCTCAAAATTTGGTGAGAAGTATTTTGTATCTTCGTACTTTCTGACTTCGTTAACGGAGAATGGGTTCAGCTCTCCTGTTACGGTATACTCGAGACCATCCTTGAAATATTTCATATACTGATGTTGTGTAGAATGGATGATGTTGTACTCGTGTAACCAAGGCCGGCCGAGCAAAGCATTGTAGCAAGTCTTGGCGTCAATGACGTGAAATTTAATATCCGTGACAAGTAGCCTGAAGCGCAATGTCAGTATCACGGATCCGAGAGTCCGTGATGATTGGGAGTCAAAACCGAAGATAGTGATTTTATCACGAGCGAAGTGCTGGATGCTCATGCAGATTTCCTTCAACACTCGCACGTTGAGGAGATTAACGGAAGACCCATTGTCGACCAGGATTTTGCCCATCTTAATATCGTAACAGTATCCGGAGGCATAAAGGGGACGATTGTGTTCGCACGTCCCAAGGAGGAGATCTTCATCGCCGAAGGTGATATCGGCTGTGTGTACTTCTTCCAGCTCGTCTTTCATCCTTTCTTCGGTGAGGAAAGCTTGGAATTGCTCTGCCTCTTGTAGCGCCTTAATCAATGAATCTCTCGCCTCTTTGGATAGCACCAGGGCGTCGAGAATGCTGAGCTGCGAGGGTAGATTCCTCAAGTGCGCCAGAATGTTGTAGTCCACCTTACTTTTCTTTGGCGGGTCATTGGCGGTCAGCTCTTTCATGACTTGATCATCTAGGGCGATATCCGCAGGGACCTTTTCTTTTCCCTTATCTTTTCTATTCGTGGGATCCGCGGCACTTTAGTGGCATCACGAGCTCAAATTTTTTCTGTAGCCTTTTATTTGCCTACATGGATTTTTAAGCTACTGCAAATAATTTTTTGAACACTTTTAAAAAACGACAGTAAACAGAAAATTGAAATCGTGATTTCGGTTAAATCCGTCGATCGATCTTTTAAGCACGTCTAAACAAGTTAGTAAGGGGTTTAAAGGGTGGCTCTGATACCATGAAGGGTCCCGGCAGCGCCCCGGCCGTCGAAACGCGGCCAAAATGCGGAACAAAAATTTATCAAAATCGGCGCTACCGCTACCCGAATCCGGGATCGACCTTAAACCCAAAACTAGCAAACAAAGAAGTGGTTAGAATCATTATACCGAGTTGATCCAAGTCCTTCGGTCTTCATTCCAAGCTCCTAGCTATCCTTTGATGATGTTTGGTTGCCGGTCTTCCTCCATCTCCGATGATCCACCCGGAGAAACGGTGCAAGCTCCAATCTCGACAAACGAGGTAACCGACGCTCCAAAGTCGCTAGCTATGGAGAGTGGGGGTGTATGAAAATGTCACTACCATTTTCTCTCTTTTCTTGTGCTCGATGGAACAACCATAGAAGAAGAATGAGGTGATGAAGTCTTGGCATGAACCAAAATGGTGAAGGCTTTTGTGTGAATGAGAGAGTGGGAGTATAGCAAGCATAAATCTCACCAAAATAAAATCCATCCTCCTAAAAAAGTGCCCCCCCACATTCTCATTTCCACAAAAAATGTCATTTGTTTAATTTCATTAAACAATGTGAAACATTAAACAAATGAGCACCATGCTTTGGTCCATGCCTAAACCCATGACACAAATCACATCACCTTTTCCACCTCATAAATAAAAACAAATGAATTTCCATAAATGGAAAATCATATAAATGAGGTGGCATCTTCTAGAAGTTATTCCGTACAAAATACGGAATACTTCCCGGTACATGTATCGAAATACATATACGCGTATTCGTACCAAAATACGAATAGCCGAGAGAGAAAACGAATAGTGAACAATAATACTGGAATACGTATATACAAATACATATATAAATTATTAAATCAAAACCTGATTTAATAAACTGGCTCAATCCTAAGCCGCTAGTATTATCAACCGTCCAATTAAAGTCCGCGCAGCAAGTGCACATATTTAATCGGACATCTGTATGTATCAACATACCTCATGTACACCATATCGCCTGAATCGTGAAAACCCTCTGTGTGGGACTCTAAAGACTCGTCAATACGCTGGCAGTGGGTTTAACCACAAGCACGTCAGCGGTACTAGCTGTACGTAACGGGTACCCAGGTATTGAGCGAAAGGGAGGCCGACGAGCAAACTCATCCTGAACCCCTACTGAGCCTGTCAGTGACAATATCCGTACAGTCCGGTCTGTTCGTCTAAGACTATTCGCATATCGAGTCTAGGGGGGTGGATAAAGTCAGACCCCCATCAACGCGATATTTAGTGTCGGTATGAAACCCATCACCTCTTGAGAAACTATCGATCCTAGATCGATAATTCTTGTCCACCGTGGCCACGGATTTATGGTGATGGCCATCCATACACAACGCGGCATCAACCCCCAATACCGAGAGAGACGAATCCCCGACGATCTGATCATTGCCTCCATGTGGCTCAGGACTGTACCCAACTAAAACCTGTTTGCACGACTCCTTTGAGCCGTGGTAAGGTAGTAATCAAAGCACAGTGGGAACTCACACGAGACAAATGACGATCTCAGGTCGACAGACTAACCTGTACACATGTCACCTGGAAACTGCTATCTGACAATAGGTATAATACCAACTAGCAGGTTCCCGGCGAGTCCGTCCAGTGTATTCATAACCCAATGAGCACATGTATACTATCTTATGTGAACAAACTAACACCAATGGCTTGTGAGATCTGTCCACCGCCCCTCGTCGGGGTCTCAATCAGTATACACTAGTCTACACTGGAGTATCGATGCCCGGTCTCGATACTCCCATGATTAGGGACATTTAAGCATGTGCTTATAGACCCCCAGCTCCCACGTATGTGATCGCCATCACAATGCTGGCAGTCAAGCAAGAATCCTATGGGCTCTATCAACATGTATATGATGATAAAGACAAACCAGATAGTATACTATCATCTTGAGTAAGACTGTTTTATCAGTATAGGTCCTCACTCAATCATCATAATCACAAGTCCGCGACTATGATAATTGCCTTGAGGGCACTATAGCCAACAGACAAGTGTTGTCATGGTTTAATATTATCGATCGAAATTCTAAAGTGCTTGGCTAATTGTCACGACCCGAATATTTCGACTTGTGACCGGCACTTGACCACGCTACGTCTACAGGTGTAACGCGACTAAGTAAGCCAAACCCAGAAATCAAAACCATTTAAAGATAGTGAGTGTTGAAAACATTTAGTTTAAACATTTAGAAAATCTTAAATAATTCAATAAGTTCTTTTAAAGTTACTTAGTCATTTAAATAATTTTGGCAGCATTTCCTTTGTAAAAGTAGCCCTGAGACCGGGTATAAAAGAGGATATGAGTAAAAATGAGATATAATGAAACAAAACATTCCCAAATGGGAGCAATCACGCCCAACGGCGGAAACCATCATCACAAGAGTAATATACGACGCCGTAGCGAAGAATGAGCAAGAAGTAAACATCACAGAATATAAACTGCATATAAAAACAGTCGGCTCCCACGAGCTCGATACCAGAATACAAAATATACATCATCGTCCTCACACAGTATCTAAGTCCAGTACATAAATGGTATACGGAGAGTACTAGATACAAAAAGGGATACAATAAAAGTAATCAGATACCACAACCCATCTAAATGCAAAACAGCTCTCGCCGCGAGATCTGTAGCCAAAATATGCAAAAGACAGCCTGCCGCGACTATGCTGAGGGCAACCTGCAAATACTGTGGCACAACGGGGGTGAGTTGCCAACTCGTGAATAGAGATAACATATAAAGGTAATCGCGAGTATGCACGTATTGCGCTACTCAAACAATGCCAGCAGATGATATCAATGCGTGATAAGCAGTATGTGCAATAATCATGCAGATGCTCTGTCAGGTAACATAACTACAGGATGAGATATATGATAATCAATGCTGAGCCTGGGATAAACAACATCTACACGGAATATCAACGTGGAAAACAATCGGTGCCCACAACTGCACCCAAATCCCAAATAACTCAGGCGCCGGCACACCCATCGGCCCTCAAATCCTGTAAATCTCTGAGAAATCACGAGTGCCCAACATCGGCACCCAAAATATCATAAAATACTTGTGTCCAGCATCGACACGCAAATCCTCATATATCGGGCTCCGTCAGTCCGGATCAGCCCACGGGCTCCGTCTGCGGTATCGGCCCTCGGTCCCGGCAGTACGGATCATCCCGCATCCATCTCTCGACTCTGGTCAGTATCCTCCGGATAACCGCCAGGTCCAACCAATCACCGGTAGGTACTCGCCACCCTGCCAGGCTCATCGTCTACTCCACGAAAAACATTTCTCGCCCCGGGGAACCATACCGGGTCCACCACGAACCCGCAAACTGATCATCCATCTCCTCGAATCGGGTTTCAAGCACACGTCTCAGCACCGAGAAAATGCTTGGTGGACGCACCAAAATATCATATCATGAGGAACCGGGTTTTCAAATAGTGCATCTTTTCTTAAAAATCCCACGGTCCTCAAAAACCAGAAATCACATGAAAATCCAACACCAAGAAGTAAATCCAATGCGATGTGCTATGTACATCAATCCATGATATAGGTATAAGGGAAAACCGCTTTTAAAATTAGTTTCCGTTTTTAAAGATATCATGCGGCTCCCAATTTCCATGAAAGTCATATCGAATCAAATATGAAATGAACTACAGCAATATAATCATGGCAATTCTACAGTGAGTGTGTCATGATAATTACTAACGGTGTGTGTGTAGCATGCAGATTAGTGCTCGTACAACATGAACCGTTAGTAATAGTGCGATGTTCTATCAATTCTAAGCATACATACAGCAGGGAATGCAATATGCAATGACAGTCCATGAGGTAAATGCAACATATAATAATAAGGTCCTATCAGCCCTGACGCATAACGCCATGCGGGCGATATCCCCATAGATGTTAAATCTACTCACCGAAGTCTCGCGCTAAGTGTAGCCGACGACTTGGTTGCCCTTCTTCGCAGCGTCCGTCTCACTCGCCTGCGAACCTAGAATCACATAAAATATATCACACATAAGCTCAATTTCACAAAACGTGATATTTCGGTCCAACTAGAAACCCGTGTCGTAAACCAATCGCGCGTGTGCGCGATACGCTAAAACGTGTGATCACGCGCCTGAAACTACCCTGACGCATCGCGATACGCAGAAACCCCAAACCCACACGCGTATCACGCGTGTCGCGAAGGTTTAAAATACGAGAAATAGGTATTTAGTCCCAAATTTTCCTGCAGTAAGAACCAAACAAAATTGCACATGCCATGAGTCTAAGGGTTGCAACAGACACCTATAGGACCAAACCCTAACCCATTCCCTCCCCATCTGGCCGCAATTTGCGGCCAGAAACAATATTCCGGCGGCCTGAACATGAAGAAAGGGGGTCGGGTTCTACCTGGGGGATCATCACCTAACAACTATACTGCAGTCTTCTCAAAATTATTCTGAACTCACCGGGTCGATAGCAGCTTACAGAAACTCAAATTTTGCTTAAAAACGATGAATTTGCATCAAATAGGGATCTGGTGGTATTTTAGTGCAATTGGGGTTTAAGCTGGGTTAATGTGGCCTTAACAACACTCTATCAACCTACTGAAACCAAATCACACATCACTTGCTCAAGGTTCCCACTAAACACCACATATCACACTAAATCGCACCAATAACCACTAACCGAAGCAAAACTACACTAAACAAGTAAACTAGGGAGTAAGTTTAGGAAATATACCCCACACTCGACCCTAGGGAGCTGGAGGAAGAAGAAGAAGTGAAGGGAAGGAGCTGCAGCTAGAGTTGTGGCTGTTGCTGCTGCTAACTGCTGCTACTGGTGCTGTGAAGTCTACTGCTGCTGCTGAGGATGTAAGGAGCTGCTGCTGCTGCTGTGGATGCTTGCTGCTGCAGCAGAAGAGGTAAGGGTGTGTGTGTGTGAGTGAAGTTCTGAGAAACAAAACAATGAGAGGAAATCATAACCACCAATGTCAACCCCTCACTCTCTCTCTCCTCATTAATTGCAAGCATGGCTTAAGCCATGATGCACTCTCTCTCTCACCAAGTCAACACCCTTAGGAAATTCAAATTAAAGCAACTATTAATTAACTAATTAAACTTAATTAAAACCCAAAAGACTTAATCCCCATGATTAACCCACCATGGTTACTAATCATGGTATTACCTCAATTAAAAACCCTAGTTTACATGCACATGTGTGTGCAAGCCTAGGAAAATTTTAGAAAAATATTTATTAAATTTGGAAAAATATTTGAAACACAATTTGGTAAACTTTTTATTAAAAACCCTTTATTTAAATATAATTAGTCACTAAACGCATCCTAAGGTGTTACAATCTCTCCTCCTTAAAGAAATTCGTCCCCGAATTTCAAAATCTAACTACACGTACCTTCGAAAAGATGGGGATACTTCTTCTTCATCTCGCTTTCGGTCTCCCAAGTGACCTCCTCACGGCCCTGACCACGCCAAAGTACCTTGACTGATGGAATGTCCTTTGATCTCAATTTCTTCACTTGTCGATCCAAGATCATCACCGGCTGCTCTGCATAGGAAAGGTCGCGCTCAAGCTGGATCGCCGGGTGCTGAATCGTATGCGAGGGATCATGAAGATATCTACGGAGCATCGAAACGTGAAATACGGGGTGCACATCTGGAAAACTGGGCAGAAGGGCTAACCGGTACGCAATTGCACCAACACGCTCGAGGATCTCGAAGGGGCCCACATATCTGGGACTGAGCTTCCCCTTCTTCCCAAACCTCATCACACCTTTCATTGGGGAGACCCTCAAGAAAACATGATCACCAACAGAAAACTCAAGTCTGCGTCGCCGACGGTCCGCATAAGATCTCTGCCTACTCTGGGCTGCTCTCATCCTATCGCGAATCAACTGGATCTTCGTGGTCGTCTCCTCAACAATCTGTGGCCCTAAGATACTGCTCTCACTGAGCTCTGTCCAACAGGTGGGTGATCTGCATCTCCTCCCATAAAGAGCCTCAAATGGTGCCATCTGAATGGTCTCCTGGTAGCTGTTATTGTAGGAGAACTCTACTAAGGGTAAGTGATGATCCCAGCTACCTCCGAAATCTAATACACATGCTCTGAGCATGTTCTCGAGAGTCTGAATAGTCCGCTCTGACTGTCCGTCGGTCTGCGGATGAAATGCTGTGCTGAAACTCAAGCGAGTGCCCAAAGCCTCCTGAAGCCTCTGCCATAGTCGACTGGTAAACTGGATGCCTCTGTCGGACACGATACATGTCGGGACTCCGTGCAGTCGTACTATCTCGTCGATGTAAATCTGGGCGTACTGCGCAAATCCGAAAGTCGTCTTCACTGGCAGGAAGTGAGCCGCTTTCGTCAAACGATCTACGATCACCCAAATGGAGTCGTACCCTCGCCTAGTCCTGGGTAGACCCACAACGAAATCCATCGAAATCTGCTCCCATTTCCATTCCGGAATGGGTAACGGCTGCAGCTCTCCCGCAGGCCTCTGGTGCTCGGCCTTGACTTGCTGACAAGTCAGGCATCTCGACACGAAATCTGCGATGTCCCTCTTCATTCCGTCCCACCAGTAAACATCTCTCATATCATGATATATCTTGGTGGAACCGGGATGGACGCTGTACACCGATCGATGTGCCTCCTCAAGAATCTTGCGCCGCAGTCCCTCAGCATCTGGTACGCACAGTCTAACTCCAAATCGTAGTACCCCCTGATCATCGATCACGAACTCGGAAAATCTGCCATGTCCAATCTGTGCCATGATCTCCGAACATCGGTCATCACTGCGCTGTGCCTCATGTATGCGGTCAAGTAACTGTGGGCGTGCACGAACATGCGCGATCTGTCCTCCAATCGGCGTGAACTCGAACTGTATTCGGCTGTCGCATAATATCTGCCAATCTGCCGCCGACTGCCCCTGTACTGCGCTCAAACACGATAGACTACCCCCGGGCCTCCTGCTCAAAGCATCTGCCACCACATTCGCCTTGCCCGGGTGATACAAGATCTCGCAGTCGTAATCCTTCACTAACTCCATCCATCGGCGCTGTCTAAGGTTCAGGTCCCGCTGCTGAAATATATATTTTAGACTCTTGTGATCCGTGAATATCTGGCACGACTCGCCGTATAGGTAATGTCGCCAGATCTTAAGTGCAAAGACCACTGCAGCCATCTCCAAGTCATGAGTGGGGTAGTTCTGTTCATATTTCTTCAATTGTCGCGAAGCATACGCGATCACCCTGTCATGCTGCATCAAAACACACCCTAGCCCCACTCGAGAGGCATCGCAATAGACCACAAACCCGCCTGAGCCTGAAGGTAATGATAATACCGGTGCCGTCATCAGCCGAGTCCGTAGCTGCTGAAAACTGTGCTCGCACTCCTCCATCCAATCGAAAGGAACTCCCTTCCGGGTCAACCCGGTCAAAGGGGTAGCGATACTGGAGAAGTCCTGCACAAATCGCCTGTAATAACCGGCCAACCCCAAAAAGCTGCGAATCTCCGTAACCGATGTGGGTCTGGGCCAACGCTGCACGGTCTCGATCTTCCTCGGGTCCACACATATACCATCACGTGAAATCACATGCCCCAAGAAGTCCACGCTGTCCAACCAGAAAGCACACTTGGAGAATTTCGCATAAAGCTGGTGCTCCCTCAAAGTCTGCAGTGTAATCCGCAAGTGCTGCTCGTGCTCCTCACTACTCCGGGAATACACCAGGATATCGTCAATGAACGCTATGATGAACAGATCCAAATATGGCCGGAAAATACGGTTCATCAAGTCCATGAATGCTGCTGGCACATTGGTGAGTCCGAACGACATCACCAAAAACTCATAATGGCCGTAGCGCGTACGGAAAGTTGTCCTGGGAATGTCCTCATGTCGAACCCGCAGCTGATGATAGCCCGATCGTAAATCGATCCTCGAAAAGTATCCTACCCCCTGGAGCTGGTCGAACAAATCATCGATGCGCGGTAAAGGATCCATGTTCCGCACTGTCACCCTGTTCAGCTGGCGGTAGTCGATACACATACGCAAACTGCCGTCCTTCTTCTTGACGAACAGGACTGGAGCACCCCAAGGAGAAACACTGGGTCGAATAAGTCCCTTATCCAGCAAATCTTGCAACTGACCCTTCAATTCTCTAAGTTCCGCCGGGGCCATCCGATAAGGCGGTATGGAAATAGGCCCCGTGCCAGGAACCAAATCAATACAGAAAGAAATGTCACGCTCGAGCGGTAGCCCAGGAAGCTCGTCAGGGAACACATCAGGGAACTCACTAACAACCGGAACCTGATCCAATGGAACCTGTGTAGCACTAGCATCGCAAACATAGGCGAGAAATCCCTGACATCCCTTCCTCAAAAGCTGTCCAGCGCGAAAAGAAGAAATCACACTGTGAGGGGCGGCACCACGGTCCCCCAACACAACAAAAACCGACTCGCCGGGAAAACAAAATCTAACTGTCTTCTCACGGCAGTCCACAGAAGCATAGCACGTGGCTAACCAATCCATGCCCAAAAGAACGTCGAAGTCCAACATCTCCAGAAGGATCAAGTCGACAGGCAACTCTCTCTCGCCAATACAGACGGTGCAGGACCGGAACACGTGCCTAGCAACAAACGACTCTCCCACAGGAGTGGTCACAACAAGCGGCTGATCAAGCAGACCGGACTCTCTACCCAAACTCGGCACAAAGTGTGTGGATACGTACGAGTGCGTAGATCCGGGATCGAACAAAACGTGCGCATCAACTGAACATACTAGAAGGATACCTGAGACCACCGCATTGGACGCCTGTGCGTCCTGATGCGTCAAAGCAAAAACCCGTGCATGTCCACCACCTGCGACTGACTGCCCTCTGCCTCGGTCATCCCGTCCTCTCTGAGCAACTCCTCCACGCCCACTACCTCTCTGTGTATGAGTCTGGCATGGAGCAACGGTAGGTACAACAGGCAACGCCCTCTGGGGTGGTGAAGGTGGTAAGGTAACATGCGGTGCTGCCGCCTCCCTCCGGTGTATCTCAGGACAATCTCTAACGAGGTGAAGTAGACTGTCGCATCTAAAGCAACCCCGCGGCGACTGCTGACTCTCCTGGGGATACGAACTAAACATTTGGCCTCGTCCCGAATCTCTGCTACTCCTCATACCAGAACGATACCTGTCGTGGCGTCTGAATGACTGCCTCCGTGCGGATATACTACTACGAACTCTCTTCGGCTCTGGAACTACCGAAGTCTCAGCAAGGTGCTCCTCGACTAATAGGGCTGCGTCTACAGCTGCTGCATAGGTCTCGTAGTGCTGCGCGCTGATCGCAAGGAATAGTGGTGTAAGCAAGTCTCGAACAAATCTCTTGACTCGCAACTCCTCGGTAGCCACTAAATACAGGGCATAAGCTGCTAGCTCTGTAAACAGCGCGTCATACTCTGCCACTGTCATCCATGGCGTCTGGCGTAAGGACTCAAATCTGCGTGCTCGGGCATCCCTAACACTCTGGGGAAGGAAACGGGCTAGAAATACTGTCACGAACTCCGTCCAGGTCATAGGAGGAAGACCTGCTGCTCTGCCCTTCTCAACTGAATCACACCACTTCTGCGCAAGACTTTCCAGACGGAAGCTCGCGAACTCAACCCATCTCGTATCTGTGCATCTGAGGAAACGGCATATCCGAGCCATCCTGTCGATGAAAGACTGTGGGTCCTCGGCTGTATCGGTGCCTGTGAAGACCGGAGGTTTCAGCCTCATGAACTCTGACAGTGATACTGTAATCACCTCCGTGGCTGCAGGGGCAACTGGCTGTGCGGTAGGTACCATCGCGGTCTCTAGAACGGGTGGAGCTACCTCTGGTCGCTGCGCTCAAAGCGTCTCAACTAGCGATCCTATCATCTGGCGCATCTCCTGCATGCTGGATCCCACCGTCTGGCGTATCTCCTGCACACCATCCCCTAGCGTGGCGATCTGATCTGTCACAGGAGGAACAGACTGCTCGGGTACAACGGGTGCACTGCCCGGATCAGTCCTCGTCTCGGACGAGTCAACTCGAATCTCGGCCCTCGCGGCCGCTCTCTGCGCCCTCGTAGTCTTTGGCGGCATAATGGCTGAAAGGAAATTAGGATCCGATAAGAATACGGAAATCGAATCACAAGAATATATATATACTCAGGAAGGAATTGTAAATCAATAATTCCTAAGGTCGCGTAGGCGGAGTACCGTGTCGTGAGTATGCCGCGGAATATACACACGCTACGCCACTCTGCTTCAGCTACCTACTCCATCATACCAAGGTCATCCTACACTCCGAAAGGTAAAACCTACGCTCTGATACCAACTTTGTCATGACCCGAATATTTCAACTCGTGACCGGCACTTGACCACACTACGTCTACAGGCATAACGCGACTAAGTAAGCCAAACCCAGAAATCAAAACCATTTAAAGATAATGAGTGTTGAAAATATTTAGTTAAAACATTTAGAAAACCTTAAATAATTCAATAAGTTCTTTTAAAGTTACTTAGTCATTTAAATAATTTTGGCAGCATTTCCTTTGTAAAAGTAGCCCCGAGACCGGGTATAAAAGAGGATATGAGTAAAAATGAGATATAATGAAACAAAACATTCCCAAACGGGAGCAATCACGCCCAACAGCGGAAACCATCATCACAAGAGTAATATACGACGCCGTAGCGAAGAATGAGCAATAAGTAAACATCACAGAATATAAACTGCATATAAAAACAGTCGGCTTCCACGAGCTCGACACCAGAATACAAAATATACATCATCGTCCTCACACAGTATCTAAGTCCAGTACATAAATGGTAGATGGAGAGTACTAGATACAAAAAGGGATACAATAAAAGTAATCAGATACCTGTTCATATCATAATATTGCAGTTTATATTCCCCAATTCTTATTCGTTTTATAAATAAACAGGTGCTTTTGACGCATGTCTGCTACATGTTACAGGTTACAAGTTTTTGGACAGAAAACAGTGCAAACGATGTAAAGACGATGAAAATGTGGACTTTAACCAACAAACAGAGAATCTTGATCAAGCCTACATAAGGAACAATTCACAAAGCAAGATTCAAGATATCAACTCAAAGCGAACGGTTAAAAATCCATTGCAAATTGTTCACTGAAGATCTGGAACCAACCTAGAAGCCCAAATGGAAAAAGATATATATAAATAAGAAGCTCAAGCCAACAAGAAGCAACCAAGGAAATTTCACTGAGAGATCTCCCCAAAGGGCCACGGAACCGCGGCCCAAGCCCACTAATGCCGCGGTTCCGCGGCCATTTAAAGCCCGTGTCGGTGGATTTTTCTCGTGTCGGTGCGTCGATGCGGATGTTGGGATTTTTCGTGGGCATATCTGTAATTGCACATGCGCGAAACTCTGTAACCCTAGTTTTCCTGTTTTCCTATAAATTGTAATCACAGATCTGTAAAACTCATGCCTCTTTTCAATAAATAAAATTCAGATCTGTTCTGTATTCTTGCTTGGAGGGAGCCATCAAATTAGTAAGTAATTTTATTTTTGTGCTTTTAATTCTCTTTTAATTAGTATGTTTGTTCATCCCCTAATGAGCGAGTAATCTCCTCGCTTGTTAGGGTTAACCTTAGGGAAAGGTTTGAGAGATGAGATCTCTCACCCCTTTCATGCCTCTTCACAAGAGTTAGAACTCCATACATGCACGCACAACCGCTCCCTACGGCACCCTACCTATCGAGGTAACGATGAACCGTAGTATAAAGGGCCGGTTGCGCGTGTTTTCCATGGGGGTTAGGGTAATTATCGATAAAGGAAGGATAACAATCTAGAGGAAGAAACATCTTCCCAAAAGATTCTAATCCACTTTATTGATAATTACCACAATATCTAATAGATCAAAAATAGGGCAATGAAAGCGGTGAGGAACCCTTTGATCTCTAAACTTCCCCCAAACCTAACCCTATCAAGACTTTAATTTAGATTAATTTAGTTTATTGATAGATCTAGTTTTTAGATTTAATCAATCCAATACAACATTTGGAATCAACTCGTAAAGACACTTTAAGAAAACTACCCATCTCTGTGGATCGACCCGTACTCACCGGCTAGCTGCAAAGCGACGCCGTTTCTGATTACGGTAAACAACACAAAGTATATTTTTGGACTTAATCAAATGGCGCCGTTGCCGGGGATGGCGTAATATTTCTTTTGTGTAAATTCGGGTTGATATAAATTCTAAAATTATAAAAATCTGAAAATATAAAAAAGTACAAAATTTTTTATCCATTTTTATCTGTTTGAAGGGTTTATTGTTTGAATCTTGCAGGAACAGCGAAGAATCGCGGATCTGGAAATTTACAGAGGGCAAATCAGAAAAGTGAACATCAGAACAGAGGAGAATTGGTGAACAGGAGCTACAAAATTTTTTTCAGAGCCTGATCTCTTCACCAGACCGCGGAACCGCGGCCATTTGGCCACGTCAGCACCTAAAATTTCGTGGGTTTGTTCCACCTTCTCCCCTCTTCAACCTACCATATATCTCTCTGTAAAACTTTTCTGCAGGAATTCTTTGCGCTAAAAATCTTCTCTCCCCTTCTAAATAACAGATTTTCTGCAGGTTTCTTTACGCCACGCTAAAAAATTGATTGCAAGTGAATTTTATTGTTTTGCATAATTTAATCGGACTTTAAGGGGCTAATTGACCAAACTCAGATTGGGTGGGGATTTCATCACCCTTCCCAGGACCCCAGAAAACACCTAAAGCATGTGCATTGACCACAATTAATTAAAAAAATACTAGACGCAGACCTAAGGACATCGAGCTCAATAGGAAAAGGACTAGTATAGGCATCGACCGTTTATCCTAACTGACTTTGCGGTGTCTAGGCTAGTGGTTTTTAATTAGGCCCACTAAAGACTTACTTGTTCAATGCCCTCATCATGGGGATTGAAAGTTGGCAACTTTGCCAAATATTATACGAGGGATTGAACTCGGCAACGAAGCAGTTGCTAGAAACCATATGTCAAGGTCATTTTCTCTCTAAGTCTAGTGACGAAGCGTGGCAGTTTCTTGAGGATCTTAGTGAGCAAATAATTCAGTGGGAGAGTACCAAGACCACATCTTCTTCTTCTAACTCGAACGGACCCATTTCTCACAACACGAACACATCTACACTAGGATCCGTTCCTACTCCACATTCTACTCCACAAACATTTGACTCAACAAATTTTAAAAATGCACCATTTCCAAACAGATTGAGTCCCAATAAACCAACTGCACAAGTGGAGAAGATTGTGAAATTATTTAAGCAGGTTAGCATAAATATACCTCTCTTGGATGCTATCCAACAAGTCCTTTCATACGCGAGAATCTTAAAGGGCTTATGCACCTCGAAGAGAAAGGCATCTCAAGTACCCAAGAAAGTGCTAGTGGCTAGTGCAGTGAGCAATGCTATTAACCACACTCAAACTTTACCCCAAAAACGAAAGGACCCCGGCTGTCCTACGATTTCAATCACAATTGGGGATAAGAAAATTAATCGAGCACTTTTAGATCTTGGGTCTAGTGTTAACCTGCTTCCCTGCTCCGTGTACGAACAATTAGGGGTTGGAGAGTTGAAACCCACTCGTTGTACTCTCCAAATGGCTGATCGATCGATCACCCATCCAAGGGGTGAGCTAGAGGATGTGTTGATCAAAGTTGGGGAGTTCATATTCCCCGTTGATTTTATTGTTATGGATACACAACCTGTTGCTAACCCACGGAACCAAATTCCGGTGATCCTCGGTCGACCATTTTTGGCCACTTCCAATGCTGTAATAAACTGTCGCAATGGCTCCATGACTCTATCCTTTGGGAAGATGTCTAGCGAGTTCAATATTTATAAGATGGGAAGTCTGCCCCCCGTGCCTAAAACCAGTACACGAGAAGTTTGCTCTATTCACGAAATCACGCAGGAGGACTGCGAGCTTGAAAGATTTCTATTTGATGAAAACAGTTTTGACGCCACTAGTGCATCCCTCCTTGAGCCGACCACCGTTGACACAGCCGATATGGATTATGAATGTTTCACTTTTTCGGATGATGACGACTCACAGCCCGAATATGAGTCTTTTGAATTTGTGGATGAACCATCCGAATCGGTTGTTTGCAGTGATTTCGAACCTGTGTTGGAATCCTTTGAGTTCGAGTTAGATTCCGCAATGATTCTTTCGCCTCCGAAACTCGAACTCATGTCCTTACCGCCTCACCTCAAATATGCTTACATAGGTGAGAATGAGACTTTTCCCATTATAATATCAGCCTCTCTAGCCTTCGAGCAAGAGAACGCTATTTTAAAAGTCTTACAAGATAGGCGGCAAGTTTTCGGTTAGACTATGGCGGACATCGAGGAGATCAGTTCCATTATAATTGAATATCATATGGAATTGATGGATGATGCCAAGTCAATAGAGGACCCACAGAAACATTTTGGGGATATTGTGGTTAGTCAACCTCCTCCTTTAGAAGTTGAACCACCCCCATTTCTTTTAATAAGCTACGAGAATGCCAATATTCCACTGATTGCTGATCATTCACATTCTCGTTTTGATTCATCACCACCTCCTGTCTATTCACCTCCATACCTTCCATACCACCACTTCTATCTTCCCCAATTCTTTATGGATCGCTACGACTTATTCTTCCACCAACTGATACTCTTTACTGATAAATTTTTCAACTGGTTGGTGTTAACGTTTGGTCTATGCAAGGTTTGGCAGTAATGTCTAACATAGTTTAAATGAAGTTTGGGGGAGGGCCTTTCTGTATATATTTTTGTTTTCCTTAACAATAAAAAAAATTACAAATAAATAAACAGGGAAGTGCCGGTATTTTGACCCTCTTGGTTTAGTATGACAGTGAGGACACTGTCAAGTTCAAGTTTGGGGGTATGCTCGGTATGTCTTCTTCCTTCGCATTCATTTGTATATATTTTTTGCATTTGCATATTTATTTGAAAAAAAAACCATAAAAATTTGAAAAATTATAAAAATTAATGTATTCAATTTTGGCTTATTTGACTAGAGTTTGACAAATAGGTTAACTGGCTAGGAGCAACTAGATCTTAGACTTGGTAAATTAAAAACCCTAAAAATAACATTCCTTAAAGTTTAACGGTAGAGAGTATATGCCTTGTAGTTTATTTAGAAATAGGCAAAATTTTGGGTTCACTTCTCGGGCTAAGTCAAAACAAGGGAAGAGTATTGATATTTTTATTAAAGTATGAGTTTGAAAAATATTTCCTAGCTTAAGTCTAGATTCTGAACACGTATACCCTAAAATTTGCACAATCACGCACCTTGAAACTTGGAATAGTAGAAGAGACCTTGAAATGCTCTTGTCTAAAGTCCTTAGTACGAAGAAAATAAAAGAAAATAAAAAAAGAGTGAATAAAGAAAAGAAAAAAATGTACACTGGTTTTTGTGATTACTTAAGGCTGTAAAAATAGAAAAATATTTAGCGAGGGTGCTTCATCACCTAGTGCCTTAGACCAACTGGTTTGGGAGTCACTGCTAAAGCCTTGGGTGTTGCAAAACTAGGAAGTACGCCTTGAAGTGCTAACACATCTTGTAATCGGTTATTGGTACCTCAAGAAGTATTAACGGTCGCATGAAGAATGTGTAAGCGAAATTCAATTAAAAATTCACTAATAAGTACGTTGGACAATGGAGGAGAGTACGATTGCTTGATTTGAATTTCCAAGTGTAGGGGTGATCTATACACACACGTAGGGGTATGTGATTGGAATTTAGATAAGAGAGAGGAATGAAAGATAGAACTTGTATCTTTAATAGAGTTGATAGAAATTCCTGAGTGGAGATGTAACCCTAGAAGGAAAACTTAAGAAATGCCGAAAGCTAAGTAGGTCTGCAAAACATATATAATCTTAAGTTAAATAATGAAGAAGTGTGAAGAATGTGGGTGGATAATTTAGAAATATAAGATAATAGAATTCCTTGTTAGAAAACCTAATTGGAGAACAAAATTAAATGGGCCGAGTTGATAGGATTTTGTGGGTGTAATCCGCTGAAAACCCTCAGGAGACAACACTCCTCCTACTAGGGACACCTAGAGGTTTAACGGCTTGTTGCACGTGCTCAGTGCAATCGCGTTTCCCTGTGAAAGTGCGGTTAGGATTTTAGTGAATAAAAATAAGTTTGCTCGAGGACGAGCAAAAGATAAGTTTGGGGGTATTTGTTCATATCATAATATTGCAGTTTATATTCCCCAATTCTTATTTGTTTTATAAATAAACAGGTGCTTTTGACGCATGTCTGCTATATGTTACAGGTTACAGGTTTTTGGACAGAAAACAGTGCAAACGATGTAAAGACGATGAAAATGTGGACTTTAACCAACAAACAGAGAATCTTGATCAAGCCTACAAAAGGAACAATTCACAAAGTAAGATTCAAGACATCGACTCAAAGCGAACGGTTAAAAATCCATTGCAAATTGTTCACTGAAGATCTGGAACCAACCTAGAAGCCCAAATGGAAAAAGATATATATAAATAAGAAGCCCAAGCCAACAAGAAGCAACCAAGGAAATTTCACTGAGAGATCTCCCCAAAGGGCCGCGGAATCGCGGCCCAAGCCCACTAATGCCGCGGTTCCGCGGCCATTTAAAGCCCGTGTCGGTGGATTTTTCTCCTGTCGGTGCGTCGGTGCGGGTGTTGGGATTTTTCGTGGGCATATCTGTAATTGCACATGCGCGAGACTCTATAACCCTAGTTTTCCTGTTTTCCTATAAATTGTAATCACAGATCTGTAAAACTCATGCCTCTTTTCAATAAATAAAATTCAGATCTGTTCTGTATTCTTGCTTGGAGGGAGCCATCAAATTAGTAAGTAATTTTATTTTTGTGCATTTAATTCTCTTTTAATTAGTATGTTTGTTCATCCCCTAATGAGCGAGTAATCTCCTCGCTTGTTAGGGTTAGCCTTAGGGAAAGGTTTGAGAGATGAGATCTCTCACCCCTTTCATGCCCCGTCACAAGAGTTAGAACTCCATGCATGCACGCACAACCGCTCCCTACGGCACCCTACCCATCGAGGTAACGATAAACCGTAGTATAAAGGGCCGGTTGCGCGTGTTTTCCATGAGGGTTAGGGTAATTATCGATAAAGGAAGGATAAGAATCTAGAGGAAGAAACATCTTCCCAAAAGATTCTAATCCACTTTATTGATAATTACCACAACATCTAATAGATCAAAAATAGGGCAATGAAAGCGGTGAGGAACCCTTTAATATCCAAATTTCCCCCAAACCTAACCCTAGCAAGACTTTAATTTAGATTAATTTAGTTTAGTGATAGATCTAGTTTTTATATTTAATCAATCCAATACAACATTTGGAATCAACTCGTAAAGACACTTTAAGAAAACTACCCATCTCTGTGGATCGACCCGTACTCACCGGCTAGCTGCAAAGCGACGCCGTTTCTGATTACGGTAAACAACACAAAGTATATTTTTGGACTTAATCAATACCACAACCCACCTAAATGCAAAACATCTCTCGCCGCGACTGTAGTGGTATCTGTAGCTAAAAGATGCAAAAGACAGCCTGCCGCAACTATGCTGAGGGCAACCTGCAAATACTGTGGCACAACGAGGGTGAGTTGCCAACTCGTGAATAGAGATAACATATAAAGGTAATCGCGAGCATGCACGTATTGCGCTACTCAAACAATGCCAGCAGATGATATCAATGCGTGATAAACAGTATGTGCAATAATCATGCAGATGCTCTGTCAGGTAACATAACTACAGGATGAGATATATGATAATCAATGCTGAGCCTGGGATAAACAACATCTACACGGAATATCAACATGGAAAACAATCGGTGCCCACAACTACACCCAAATCCCAAATAACTCAGGCGCCGGCACACCCATCGGCCCTCAAATCCTGTAAATCTCTGAGAAATCACGAGTGCCCAACATCGGCACCCAAAATATCATAAAATACTCGTGTCCAGCATCGACACGAAAATCCTCATATATCAGGCTCCGTCAGTCCGGATCAGCCCACGGGCTCCGTCTGCGGTATCGGCCCTCGGCCCCGGCAGTACGGATCATCCCGCATCCATCTCTCAACTCTGGTCAGTATCCTCCGGATAACCGTCAGGTCCAACCAATCACCGGTAGGTACTCGCCACCCTGCCAGGCTCATCGTCTACTCCACGAAAAACATTTCTCGCCCTGGGTAACCATACCGGGTCCACCATGAACCCGCAAACGGATCATCCATCTCCTCAAATCGGGTTTCAAGCACACGTCTCAGCACCGAGAAAACGCGTGGTGGACGCACCAAAATATCATATCACGAGAAACCGGGTTTTCAAATAGTGCATCTTTTCTTAAAAATCCCACGGTCCTCAAAAACCAGAAATCACATGAAAATCCAACACCAAGAAGTAAATCCAATGCGATGTGCTATGTACATCAATCCATGATATAGGTATAAGGGAAAACCGCTTTTAAAATTAGTTTCCGTTTTTAAAGATATCATACGGCTCCCAATTTCCATGAAAGTCATATCGAATCAAATATGAAATGAACTACAGCAATATAATCATGGCAGTTCTACAGTAAGTGTGTCATGGCAATTACTAACGGTGTGTGTGTAGCATGCAAATTAGTGCTCGTGCAACATGAACCGTTAGTAATAGTGCGGTGTTCTATCAATTCTAAGCATACATACAGCAGGGAATGCAATATGCAATGACAGTCCATGAGGTAAATGCAACATATAATAATAAGGTCCTATCAGCCCTGACGCATAACGCCATGCGGGCGATATCCCCATAGATGTTAAATCTACTCACCAAAGTCTCGCGCTAAGTGTAGCCGACGACTTGCTTACCCTTCTTCGCAGCGCCCGTCTCACTCGCCTGCGAACCTAGAATCACATAATATATATCACACATAAGCTCAATTTCACAAAACGTGATATTACGGTCCAACTAGAAACCTGTGTCGTAAACCAATCGCGCGTGTGCGCGATACGCTAAAACGTGTGATCACGCGCCTGAAACTACCCTGACGCGTCGCGATACGCAGAAACCCCAAACCCACACGCGTATCACGCGTGTCGCGAAGGTTTAAAATACGAGAAATAGGTATTTAGTCCCAGATTTTTCTGCAGTAAGAACCAAACAAAATTGCACATGCCATGAGTCTAAGGGTTGCAACAGACACCTATAGGACCAAACCCTAACCCATTCCCTCCCCATCTGGCCGCAATTTGCGGCCAGAAACAATATTCCGGCGGCCTGAACATGATGAAAGGGGGTCGGGTTCTACCTGGGGGATCAGCACCTAACAACTATACTGCAGTCTTCTCAAAATTATTCTGAACTCACCGGGTCGATAGCAGCTTACAGAAACTCAAATTTTGCTTAAAAACGATGAATTTGCATCAAATAGGGATCTGGTGGTATTTTAGTGCAATTGGGATTTAGGCTGGGTTAATGTGGCCTTAACAACACTCTATCAACCTACTGAAACCAAATCACACATCACTTGCTCAAGGTTCCCACTAAACATCACATATCGCACTAAATCGCACCAATAACCACTAACCGAAGCAAAACTACACTAAACAAGTAAACTAGGGAGTAAGTTTAGGAAATATACCCCACACTCGACCCTAGGGAGCTGGAGGAAGAAGAAGAAGTGAAGGGAAGGAGCTGCAGCTGGAGTTGTGGCTGCTGCTGCTGCTAACTGCTGCTACTGGTGCTGTGAAGTCTGCTGCTGCTGCTGAGGATGCAAGGAGCTGCTGCTGCTGCTGTGGATGCTTGCTGCTGCAGCAGAAGAAGTAAGGGTGTGTGTGTGTGAGTGAAGTTGTGAGAAAGAACAAAACAATGAGAGGAAATCATAACCACCAATGTCAACCCCTCACTCTCTCTCTCCTCATTAATTGCAAGCATGGCTTAAGCCATGATGCACTCTCTCTCTCTCACCAAGTCAACACCCCTAGGAAATTCAAATTAAAGCAACTATTAATTAACTAATTAAACTTAATTAAAACCCAAACGACTTAATCCCCATGATTAACCCACCATGGTTACTAATCATGGTATTACTCAATTAAAAACCCTAGTTTACATGCACATGTGTGTGCAAGCCTAGAAAAATTTTAGAAAAAAATTTATTAAATTTGGAAAAATATTTGAAACACGATTTGGTAAACTTTTTTTATTAAAAACCCTTTATTTAAATATAATTAGTCACTAAACACATCCTAAGGTGTTACACTAATCGGGTTTTCAGTTTTTTCTTATGTGTGTTTGAAACGTCGACTAATTGCTATAAGTCGATTTGTCGGGGTTGCACACTTCTGTAATGATATCATGAGATGGTATGTGTATATGAATATGTTGGATCGTCGTGATGAATGGCCAGGGGGATGTGAGAAGAGCGCTTTTCTTTTCTTTCATTCAATGTAATTTGTAAAAGCAGTGTAATATTATTTTGCGGGGCACATCCGGGATGAGGTTGTAGCCACCGTTGTATAATTTGTTTTTACTGTTTTTGCCCCTAGGATAGACCCAAGGTGGGGTGCACAAATTACCGGGTTTTCGAAGTGCCGAGTGGCCTACTCACTTTGTTGAGGGAGGTTGCTCCACTTCGGGAATTTGGCGGGTAGTTTGCCGCACCCGTAGGGGTCTAGGGTGGGGTTTTGGCTATTCATCACGACCGTGGAACCCGTCTTTCATTAAGGCTTGAATGAAATGCGGAATTCCTAGTATATCCAATGTATTCATCTATGATCTGTAATGGCTATATTTATATATGAGATTTATAACAAACATTGCTTATGTTTTGCACCCACGCTAGTCCAGCCCCCGCTCTGCCGTTAGTTAAGTAACCTAACGGTGTATGACGGGACCCCGTGGCGAATGCGGATGGCATAAGCGTACGTTCTATTTTCGTTTCTTTTCTGTGATGTTTAGGAAACGTAAATGATGGGATAGCATTAATGTGATTAATGTCAAGAAAAAGAAACCTAAAGATGTTGTAGAATCAAATTTTCAAAAAAGGGTAGCTCTAGTTTTTGCTTTGCATAGCGGTATTCCTTGTAGAATATCCAGCACCTTATTCGATAAGGAAAGAGCCGAGATCCCTTCACCGGGAGTGACCTCTTTAGCAAAACTAGCAAATACTACAAATCACTCGGTTTAGTTTTTGATTGCTTCTATAGTTCTTGCTTTGCATAGCGGTATTCCTTATAGAATATCCAGCACCTTATTCGATAAGAAAAGAGCCGAGATCCCTTCACCGGGAGTGACCTATTTAGTGAAACTAGAAAATCCTCAAAAACATTCCTTTTCAAAATCACTAGTTTCTACAACGATATCAAGTTCATTACGCTCATGGTTTTTCTGAAAAACCTGCGTAGCCCTCCGTCATTTCAGATAGGTACTATTTAGTATTCGTGCTACGTTTGTTGGCTTTCGTCAAGGCGTAGTGTGCGGTAGCTAATTAGTGCCTATTTGCTAAAGCATGAGATGCGATTGGGTTAGGGTAGTCGTATGGCTTTGTTGGCTTTCGTCAAGGGTCGTGCGGGTGGGTTTAATTCAATTGAGAAATGTACGGGTTGAACTTGAGTAGCGGACTATGGTTTGTTGGCATTCGTCAAGGTCATAGAACTCTAGGGGTAAAATATTATTGGGAATTTCAAGTGTTGAAATTTGCAATGAGATTGCATACCTTCTATGAGATAGTTGGATCCCGATACCCACTGCGAGTAAGAGTTACTCCTGATAGAGTTTTACACATTACAATTAGCCAATCGAGTAGGTGTCTAGAAAGGTGTTAACGGGGTTACGCCCCTGGGAAAACGAGGTTTACTTTAATTAGGTCCGTGCAAAAGCACGGGGAACCTCACTCAAAGTACCAACACTGGCCTGGCTGAAAGATTGACGAAGTTGTAAGATGTAATTAATCCCGGCTAATCTTACCTTTTACGGTTTGAAGGAAGATTTGATAAAAACAGTGGGAGATGTCCTGATTAGATAAGATAATAACCAATCTAATCTTGCAAAGAGTGCACGCTAACGCGTTTCCTTCCATCTTTCTCCAGGCAGCAACCAATATCACACCTTAATCAAAATAATAATATGGATGTATTGACCGAACCCGCTTGTTATACTGAGCAGGGGAACGTTGGTCCCGCTCCAACTTATAAGTGTTATAGGTCCGAGCAGGGGATAGGAACATATCCAGATTTCCACGCCACCCAAACAAAGAATAAGCATGTTGATGCATCTTCTTCAGGTGTGTTAGTTACATAGAACTGTTTCTCAGTACACTCTACGTCCTGGGTATTAGATACCGGATCGGGATCCCACATATGCAATATGTTGCATGGGCTAAGGAAAGGCAGAGAACTAGGAAAAGGTGATCATTCCCTAAAAGTAGGGAATGGTGCAAATGTTGCAGCCCAATTGGTGAATATCACCTTGTATTACCACCAGGGAATACATTGATCCTGAACGACTGTTACTACGTACCCTCTATGATATGCAATTTAATATCAATCTCTTTATTAGATAAAGAAGGATATAACTTTGTAGTAGAGAATAATATTATGAACATTTACCTAAATCAAGTGTTGATTGGGTTTGGTGCGTTATGTAACGGATTGTACGTTCTAAATCAAAACACAGTTCTTAACGTACAAAACACACACAAGTGGAAGAGTTCAGAAATGAACGAATCCTTCTTGTGGCATTGTAGACTAGGTCATATCAATATGACACGACTAGCTAAGTTGTATAAAGATGGATATTTGAATCCGTTCGAATTTTCGTCTTATGACACTTGCCAGTCATGTCTCAAAGGTAAAATGACCAAAACTCCATTTAGTGGACACGGAGAAAGAGTTACGGAACTCTTGGGACTGATACATAATGATGTATGCGGTCCCATGTCTACACATGCCAGGAATGGTTCATCGTACTTTATTACATTCACTAACGATCTCTCAAGATACAGACATGTGTTCCTGTTGAAACACAAATCTGAAGCTTTTGAGAAATTCAAGGAATATAAATCCGAAGTCGAGAACCAAACGGGTAGAAGTATTAAAATCCTTCGATCAGATCGGGGAGGAGAATACTTGAGCACAGAATTCCTTGAATATCTAAAAGAGAATGGGATTCTCTCTCAGCTTACTCCTCCATATACACCACAGCACAGCGGTGTATCGGAGCGGAGGAATCGCGCCCTATTAGATATGGTGCGCTCTATGATGAGCATCGCTGAGTTACCTATTTCCTTTTGGGGGTATGCGCTTGAGACAACCATACATTTATTGAATATGGTTCCTACCAAATCAGTGCCTACCACTCCATATGAGATATGGAAGGGGAAGAGACCGCATCTTAACTATGTAAAGATATGGGGTTGTCCGGCCTATGTCAAAAGGCACAAACCGGACAAGCTCGAGGCAAGGTCTGTTCTGTGCAAGTTTGTAGGATATCCCAAAAATTCATAAGGGTATATCTTCTACCACACCGAAGAACAAAAGGTGTTTGTTTCTCGGCATGCCACCTTTTTAGAAAAGGAATTTCTTGCAAAAGAAATTAGTTCCCGACGATTTGGTGGAGCCAGTACACAAACTGCAACAGAAGATTTGGTGGAGCCAGAGGATTCAGTAGTTCCCGACGAACCCCAGCCTCTCCGCCGTTCTAGTAGGGTTCTACATCCACCTGAGAGATACTACAGTTTTCTCATTGATGGTGGGAGCGAGGATTGCATCCTGGAAGATGATGACCCAACTAGCTTCGAGCAGGCCATCACGAGTGGGGACTCTGTGAAATGGCTGGATGCGATGAGATCTGAGATGGAATCCATGTACACCAATAAAGTATGGACTTTGGAAGTTGCTCCTGAAGGGGTAAAACCCATTGGGAGCAAATGGATCTTTAAGAAGAACTTGGTGTAGATGGAAAAGTTGAGACTTTCAAAGCTAGACTTGTTGCAAAAGGTTTTCGTCAACGGCCAGGTGTAGATTATGATGAAACCTTTTCTCCAGTAGCTATGCTTAAGTCCATCCGGATCCTACTTGCCATTGCTGTATACCATGACTACGAAATCTGGCAAATGGATATCAAGACCGCCTTTCTAAATGGTGATTTAGAAGACAGCGTATACATGACTCAGCCGGAGGGCTTCGTTGAAAGTGGGAGCAGTGGAAAGGTGTGAAAGCTGCTTAAATCCATCTACGGGTTAAAGCAAGCATCGCGGAGTTGGAACATCTGTTTTGATGAGGTAGTCAAAGAGTTTGACTTCATCAAAAATATAGATGAACCTTGTATATACAAGAAGGTTGCAGAGAGTAAGGTCGCCTTCCTTGTATTGTACGTGGATGACATACTCTTGATAGAAAATGATGTTCCTATGCTGCACTCGGTCAAACTCCTCTTATCACAGAGATTCTCAATGAAAGATCTAGGTGGTGCCTCCTACATCTTAGGGATTAAGATCTATAGAGATAGATCTAAATGAATACTGGGATTGTCCCAATCTAGGTACATAGACACCGTACTAAAGAGGTTTAGTATGGAAGAGTCCAAGCGTGGGAATGTACCCGCGATCCCTGGACTCACTCTCTCCAAAGAGATGTCTCCCAAGACTGATTTGGAGAGAACTCACATGCAACGGATACCCTATGCTTCGGCGGTAGGCTCTATCATGTATGCAATATTATGTACCAGACCCGAGATAGCGTACTCACTATGTGTAGTGAGTAGGTATCAAGCAGATCCAGGAGAGAATCGCTGGAAAGCTGTAAAGAACATTCTCAAGTACTAGAGAAGGACTAAGGAGATGTTCTTAATATACGGTAACGGTAAACTCCAAGTGGAGTCCTTTACCGACTCGAGCTTCCAAAGTGATAAGGACGACAGTAAGTCGGTCTCGGATTTTGTCTTTACCCTTAATGGAGGGGCGATGTGTTGGAAGAGTTCCAAGCAAGACACCGTTGCAGACTCGACGATGGAGGCTGAATACATCGCTGCCAACGATGCTGCCAAAGAAGCTGTCTGGACGAAAAAGTTCATTGCTGAGCTTGGTGTGGTTCTATCCATTGAGCATCCAATACCTGTGTATTGTGATAACAATGGAGCGGTGGCTTTAGCCAAGGAACCCCGGTCCTATCAGAAATCCAGACATATTCTGAGGAGGTATCACCTGATCCTGGAGATAGTAAATCGCCGGGAGATCGAGATCAGGAGAGTTGACACGAAGGACAACATAGCGGATCCACTCACGAAGGCCTTCCCTCAGACGCAATTTGAGAGACTTTTTGGGATGTTGGGTATGAGATACTACAACACATGGCCTTAGTGCAAGTGGGAGATTGTTAGTTATGTGTATGCCCTAGAGGCCATTATTGTACATATGATGTATATTATAGTGGATACTTGGATATGTATATACTGAGAAGACTTTCTTGCTCGACATGATGGTATGCTATCTGATTACCTTTATCTCAACATGTAGACCTGTATTGTGATACTGTCGTGCTCTCACGTGTTGATAAAGCCCTTAGGATATGTACTTGACTACCAGGACTATGATGTAGATCATACTAGTGGGGCCATGGTAGTTCACAAGTACATCCTTCAATTGTTCCTAGTCGAGGGAATATCGAGACAGGGCATCGATATTCCAGAGTAGACTAGCGTATACGCTTCTTGACCCATATGATGGGCGATGGATGATCCCACATCCATTAGTGTTTGACATCAAAGATGGTATACGGGTGCTCAGTGGAAACTGGGTACACTGAACAGGACTCACCGAGGACTTCTATGTGGTAGTATATCTATCGTCAGATAGCAGTCCTCTGGTGACACTGGTACAGGTTAGTCTGTAGACCCAAGATCGTCATAGAGTCTTATGCGACTCCCATTGTGCTTTGATTTCCTCCCTACCACGCTCAAGAGGAGTCATGCAAACAGGTGGATTTTGGGTACAGTCCCGAGTCGTATGGAGGCAATGAGCGATAGGAAGGGTTTCGTCTCTCCCGGTATTGGAGGTTGATGTTGCGCTATGCTCGATTGGCAAAAACTGGAAGTCCCTGGCCAGGGCTGATATGGAGATCTACTGATAAGTGTTATCAGTAGTTTCTCGACCTGTTATGAGCCTCAAATCAGCATGACTTATAAAGTTACTGGGGTTTGACATATACCACCCCTAGACTTCATATGCGACATATCATACGAAGAGACCAGACTGTACGGTAAGTGTTGCTTGCAGGCTCGTTGGGGTTGTGATGAGTTCGCTCGTCGGCCATATTTTCGTCATGTACCTGGGTAGCCGTTACACACAGCTAGTGCTGCTGATGTGCTTATGGTTAAACCCACTGCCAGCATACTGTCGAGTCTTTAGAGTCCCACACAGAGGTTCCCTCGTTCAGGCGAAAGATGTAGAGGCCGTAAGTTGTTACGGCAGCCGTAAGGTGTTGCGGCAGGGTTTCGATTATGTTCGTGTAATAGTTACAGGAATAATAATCGGAAGATAATACTAGTAGGCTTTGGTTTAAGCCGGATACCGGTATTATATTATTGGATTATTGGTATTTGTATTTTCGGAATTCGGATAGGGTATACGGTATACGGAGGAGGGGTATTCTTGTAATTGTTACAAGAATACCTTCTAGAAGATGCCACCTCATAATACATTATTTATTTTATGAAAATGAATAAATGAGGTGGAAATTAAGAAAGTCTAAGCATGGTTGTAAGAATGGCTTGTATTGTATTTTATTGTTTTCGAGTTACTATTGGAGCATGGTGCTATTTTTATAATGCATGCTTCAATTATTTCATTTGTGTGATATCCTTCATCATGCTTGATTTTCTTCTCATTATGAAAGAACACTTTCTCTCTCCTTCTTCTCTCCTCCTTCTTCTTCCTTGCTTTAACACTCACATGAGATGTGAATCAAAAGCAAAGGATCAAAGATAATCCAATACACTAATCTCTACATCATCCTAGTGACCATTTTTAGCAAACTTGATCTCTAGGTTTAACTCTTGTGAAGAGTTTTTAGCTTGCATGATAGCTCTCGTGTGGATCATCTAGGTCTTGAGGTGGCCGGAGATCGAGGACATCGGCAACATCCAAAGGAGCTAAGGAGTTCATCAAAAGAGAAGGCAAGGAGCAAAGGAGTTGCACCAAAGAGAAGACCCGAAGGACCGTATCATCAAGGTATAATCCCTAACATAGTAGATAAGATCTCTAGTTAGGGTTTTCTAGTTATGGTTTAGACAAGATCCAAGGAAAAGTGCGTGTTGTATGCAAAGAAAATTTTTGTTTACCGCTTCCGCCGCCTCACAAGAGTTGTGGGAGCATGCAACATGTACCAACATAAAGGACCCAAGACTTCAAGTCTTGTACAGAAGAACCCTCCCATAAACTTCAAGTTCTCAAAAAAAAAGAGAAGAGTAAGCTCAAAGAAGAAGAATTTTCTTCAAGGTAAAATAACAATAAGCCATGTCGCAACAAACGATTCGAGGCGTCAGCAAAACATCATAGCATCTCCTCTATATTTGAGAGTTTAACTCTCACATCAGAAGAACTTAGTTCTTTTTTTAGATCACAGATCTATAAGACAAAATCTTTCATAAAAAGAAGAGAGATCATAGCATCTCCTCCACATCTAAGAGTTTAACTCTCACATCATAAGAACTTAGTTCTTTTTCCATATCTCAGATCTATAAGACGAAGTATTTCACAAGGGAGAACCAAATTCTCAGAGAATTAAATTGGGCAGAACGAAAAACTCAGTGCTTAGCACTCAAATCTGGCGCTCAGCGCCGAGCGATCCATATGCTCCTCACATGGGCACCATTTAATAAAAAGTGCTTAGCACTCAAATCGGGCGCTCAGCGCCGGGCGCTCCACGTGCTCCTCACGTGGGCGCTATTTAATAAGAGCGCTCAACGCTCAAATGCTACCGCTCAGCGCCAAGCGCCCCACGTGCCCCTCACGTGGGCGCTACTTAACACGGAGCGCTCTGCGCTCCTGAAGAAGAGCCTAGCGCCATGAAGAGTGTTCAACACTCATAAAAAAAACAAAAAGAAAGTGGGTGTCAGTATTCACATAAATGTTTAGCATTATGTGCACAGAGAAAGGACTGTGTCCTAGCAAGTGTCTAACACTTTATAAAAAAAGGGAAATGACAAAGACTAAGTGGGTTGAGCCCAAGGTTGGCCAAACCCCAAAATCGACCGAGCCCATAGGTCTTCTTCTAAATTAGACTTAGTCCCAAACAAGATTATCAAATGTTTGATGAACAATCATTGGTTCAAAGGTACATCTCTCCACACCTCCAATACATGTCGTTGTGATTCTTCAACGTCTTTAGAGAGGTGGAGGGTCCCAAAAACAAATAATTCTTGGTATAACCCCCCAAACCAACAACCTAGTGGACCGCAATGTCCTTAAAACTAAACTCCATGGACCACAACGTCCTTAAAACTAAATTGCGGACCGCAATGTCCTTAAAAACTAAATTCCACGGACTATGATGTCCTTAAAGTTTGGACCGCAACGTCCTTAAAACTAAACCCTTTGGACCGCAACGTCCTTAAAACTAAATTGCGGACCGCAACATCCCTGAAAACTAAATTTCACAGACTATGATGTCCTTAAACTTTGGACCGCAGCGTCCTTAAAACTAAACCCTTTGGACCGCAACGTCCTTAAAACTAAATTGCGGACCGCAACGTCTCTTAAAACTAAATTCTACGGGCTATGATGTCCTTAAACTTTGGACCGCAATGTCCTTAAAACAAAACCCTTTGGACCGCAACGTCCTTAAAACTAAATTGCGGACCGCAACGTCCCTAAAAACTAAATTATGGACCGCAACGTCCTTAAAACTAAATTGCGGACCGCAACGTCCCTAAAAACTAAATTACGGACCGCAATGTCCTTAAAACTAAATTGCGGACCGCAATATCCCTAAAAACTAAATTGCGGACCGCAATGTCCCTATAAACTAAAGAAAATCCTGTTGAGTAGATCTTAGTTTAAAATTAGACTAACGTATCCTCAACAAACATTTAAGTTAATCTTAATCTCAAACGAGGTCAACAATCCTTAAATCAACTAAACCCAAATCTAAGAAAATACGGATTTGGACTAATCCACGCCCTACGGGCGACAACAAAAATTAGTCTCCGTATACAATCCATGGGCAACCAAAAATAAAACAAACACACACGACACGAAGTGAACTTCTGGAGAAGGAGAAAGTGGTTATCGTAACCCGGTAACGTAATTAACTGCAGGGGCTTGCGCCTGCAGGGAAGAGCGTCCCCACAATCAAAAACCTCTCGCAAGCGAGGGGGAATCTGACGAAGTCTGATACAACCGCCGCATCTGTCAAGACCTCCGATACACGGTGCCATGAATCAACTTGGTATCTTCGAAGAGGTGGACGGATAAAACCAAATAGCATCTGCCCCCCCAAAATTCAGGCCAGACATCCCAACGTCCCGGTCGCGTTTTTCGGCGGCGAACACTCAGGTTCCATGATATTGTTATGTCATTGATGGACACATGGATGATATCCATATGCATACAGACATTGATTATATTATTGGCATATATGCAGATACGGTCACCCTAGATATCATAGTATTACCTTTATGATATAGTTGACCTGGGAATCGTTGTTTTATTTGATTTCTACCTGTTGATTTTTTCTACTCAAGAGTTGGCAACTCACCCCCGTTGTGCCACAGTTCTTGCAAGTTTGACCGCATGGATCAGTAGCGGTATCGCTGGCATACAGCTTGCTTTCGGGTGATTTTCTATGGTAGGTGGGACATATTGGACATGCCCACTCTTGTATTTTATTCCTATTGTATCTAGTCAACTCCATCAATCAGAAACTAGTATTTGTATAAGTAGTAAGACTTAGCAAGACTTGTGGTTGTGAGACTTAGAGCAATGGGTTATATGTTCGCTTGGTGGGTTGATGTCTTGCATTATTCATTATCCTTTGTGTTGATCTTCACCGTTGGGCGTCGTATACTTATTTTTCTGTCTTGCGTGGTTGTGATTCCGCCGATTGGCGAAGAGCTAGCTCTCGCTTGGGGATGCCTTTATTGTTATTATGTATATGCGGTTTTGGATCAAAATATACAAGGGAGGTGCTGCCCAAATTATTAAAAAGACGAAACATGTTTTTCAACTGGTATAATCCACTTGCATTTTTATGTTTCATTTTCTATGCATTTAAGAAAACGTTTGATTTCATCATACTCTTATTTCAAGACTTCGCCTCTTTTATTTTCTTTAAAAAGGTTTAGATTTCTAGGCTTCGTCATACTTAATTTACGTTACGCCTTTAGACGTTGCGTGATTTAAGTGCCGGTCACGAACTAAATTTTGGGACATGACAAAGTTGGTATCAGAGCTCTAGGTTTAACCTTGGTTTGAGTTTAGGTTTGACTATGTAGAGTCTGGGGCGTAATCTATTTCGGAACCTAGGCTTGACCTTACGGAACTTAGACTTGAACATGGGGAGGGTATTAGACCCGAACTTTTGTTACATAGGTTGACCCTGATTGATGGAGTAGGTAACTCCAGTAGAGTGGCGTACCCTGCGTATATTCCGCGGCATACTTACGATACGATGCTCCGCTTATGTGACCTTAGGATGTACTTATCTTGAGATTCTTGATTCTATTCGTTCTAATGATCATATTCTCATTGATTCAGTTCCTCCTTATGATCATGTATCCATTCTGGATCTGTTGATTCCTTTCATTCCTTTGATCTGTTTTCATCGATACATGCTTGAGCTTCCTGTCACCATGGTTTGAGCGCAGATTGAACTGCTGCTAGTGATGCGGTTAGGGCGAGCTCGTCATGGACGAGGACCGATCGTCGTATTTTCTGGTGACATGGGAACGTATCGATTTAGTGTTTGTGTTGTGACCTCTCGTTTGAGGCGAGTGTTCAGTTTTGCACCAGATGATCGGGCCATTGTTAGAGACTGCATGTTTGGAGAGGACTGTTGATGTGCAGCCTACCTCAGAGATCGTGATGCCGTCTACCTTATATTTATATGCATATGTTTTCATGATGTTTCGAGTGTCGATGTTGGACACTCATGTTCCATGATGTTGTTGTGTCATTGATGGACACGTGGATGATATCCACATACATACAGGTATTGATTATATTGTTGGCATATATGCAGATACGGTCACCCTAGATATCATAGTATTACCTTTATGATATAGTTGACCTAGGAATCGTTGTTTTATTCGATTTCTACCTGCTGATATTTTCTACTCACGAGTTGGAAACTCACACCCGTTGTGCCATAGTTCTTGCAGGTTTGACCGCATGGATCGGTAGCGGTATCGCTGGCACACAACTTGCTTTCGGGTGATTTGCTATGGTTGGTGGGACATATTGAATCATGCCAACTCTTGTATTTTATTCCTGTTGTATCTAGTCAACTCTATCAATCAGAAACTAGTATTTGTATAAGTAGTAAGACTTAGCAAGACTTATGGTTGCGAGACTTAGAGCGATGGGTTATATGTTCGCTTGGTGGGTTGATGTCTTACTTTATTTATTATCCTTTGTGTTGATCTTCGCCGTTGGGCGTCGTATACTTATTTTTTTGTCTTGCATAGTTGTGATTCCGCCGATTGGCGAAGAGCTAGCTCCCTCTTAGGGATGCCTTTATTGTTATTATGTATATGTGGTTTTGGATCAAAATATACAAGGGAGGTGCTGCCAAATTTTTAAAAAGACGAAACATGTTTTTCAACTAGTACAATCCACTTGCATTTTTATGTTCCATTTTCTATGCATTTAAGAAAACGTTTAATTTCATCATACCCTTATTTCAAAACTTCACCTCTTTTATTTTCTTTTAAAAGGTTTAGATTTCTGGGCTTCGGCTTACTTAATTTACGTTACGCCTTTAGACATTACGTGATTTAAGTGCCGATCACGAACTAAATTTCAGGTCGTGACAACTTCGTCGGGAATCGGCGATAAAAGAGGACGGTCAACTAACTGGTCACCGACAAGAGCGGATACAAAGAATCCTTCAAAGGATATGTCACCCGCTTTTATAACGCGTTCCTTGAGGTTCCCGAGCACCGCGATGAAACGGTTATCACCGTGCTGAGGTCGAGTCTTAGGCATAAAGAGTGGCTCCGCTCTTTTGCATTAGCGCAACCTAAGACCATAGCCGAGGTGAAAGCTTGGACCGAGCGAGAAATCTAACTCGAATTCGAGGTGAACTCAAACCTGCCCCAGGCCGACCGGCCAGACAGAAATAAAAGGGACAGGAAGGAGAAAAGGAAGATCGATCGTCCGAAGCCTTACTCCCTAAGGTTTCAGGAGTATACCCCCCTAAACATCTCCCAGACCGAGCTGCTAGAGGAAGCTAAGGGTGAGAGGTTCTTCAAGCTCCCTCCGGTCACCCAAGGGCAGAAAAATACCTCCGCGGCCTATACTGCGCCTTCCACAGGACACAGAGCCACCCGACGAAGAACTGCAAACAATTCCATGACTACATCGAGGAGTTGATCCGCTTAGGTCACCTGACGAAGTACCTATGGGACAAGCGGCAGGCGGAGCAGGCGAACAAGGATCAAACCCCTCCCAAGAAATTAATGATCGACCACATCATGGTCGTTACCTCGGATCTGGCCCGGGGAAGCGAGGGAGACCGCCGCATCCTCCCAGTCGAGGGTGCGCGCGGCATGCTACACAAGAGGTATAGAAGGGACAAGCCGATCATTTTCACCAATGAAGACCTCCACGGAATATCGTTCCCTTATAATGACCCTCTCATAATAACATCTAGAGTCCACCGTTACGAGGTCCAGAGGATATTGGTCGACTCAGGGTGCTCGGCGGATAGCCTGTTCCACGATTGCTTACAGCGTATGGGGCTAGGACCATCTGACCTTCGACCTACCTCCCACGTCCTCTCTGGGTTCACCAACCATTCCGTGTCTGCCGAGGGATTGGTCACCCTCCTCCTCAACATCGGAGAAGCAGGCAATATGCAGTCCGTGCCGGTGGACTTCCTCGTCACCAAGGTCCCTTCATCCTACAACATTCTCCTAGGATGTACGACCTTAAACGCTCTCCGAGCCCAGATCTCTACGTATCACCTTGCGATCAAGTTTCTTTTAGATCAAGAGGGAATAGGCCGGGCCTATGAAGACCAGCAAACCGCTAGGATTTGCCTCACCTCGACGTCCACCGCCGGAGATCAAGGCGACGATTTTGAGGACATACCCGACTTCCAGGGGTCTTTAGATATTTCGATGACCAAATGGAAGTAAGAGGTGCCTCGGTAGAAGCATTAACGGAAGTACCCTTCGTAGAAGGGGTCGACGGACATACAGTCCAAATCAGTTCTCTCCTAAATGGGGATCGCCGTGGGAACTAATCCGGTTCCTCCGAGATAACTCGAACGTTTTCGCTTGGGCGCCGGCGGACATGCCCAGAATCGACCCTAGAGTGATCTCCAACAAGCTCGAGGTCGACCCGAAAGCAAAACCCATCCGACAAAAGAAGAGAAGGTTTGCGTCGGCAAAGCAAAAAGAAATAGAGGACGAAGTGTATCGACTGCTTACCGCTAACTTTTATCAGGAACTTGGACTACTCTGATTGGCTGACGAACGTGGTCATGGTCAAGAAGGCGAACAAGAAATGGCGCATGTGCGTCGATTTCACGGACTTAAACAAGGCCTTCCCCAAAGATAACTATCCCCTCTCTCGGATAGACCAGCTGGTAGACAGCTCGGCCGGCCATGAACTATTGAGTTTTATGGATGCCTTCTCAGGTTACAATCAGATCAGGATGAACCCGGCCGACGAAAAACTTATCGCCTTCACCACTGACCGGGGGGTATACTGCTACAAAGTTATGCCCTTCGGACTCAAGAATGCCAGGGCTACATATCAGGGACTGGTCAACAAGCTTTTCAAACCTTAGATCGGCAGAAACATAGAGGTCTACTGTAGGGTGTTTTTCACCACCCCATTGAGATGGAAATACGTGCGTTCTTGTCAGGCGTACTACAAATTCCTCCTGCCTAGGGTAGGCCAGGGTTTATTGATTGTGGAGATCCGAATCTCGGGCAGCCGCGGACTAAGCTGTCGTTAATTACCCCTCGTCTTTGGAGCGGGAGAACCTCCGATTGACGGGTTAAACAGGTAATGCGAACTCAATGTGCAGTGTGCGTATGATTTGAAAGGGTTTTGGATATATTGGGGGGCCTGCAGAGTTTTTATGGGGGTCCCGCTACCCGGATAGCGGGCTAGGGGTCAAGGGGGCTAGCAGCCCCCTTGCGGAATGCAGGGTGCGGGACAGCACCCCGTTAGAAATTTTTTTCTAACAGGGACAGTGTCATGGGGTGTGTGTGTATCTACACACACACACACACACACATATATATATATATAAGGAAAGGACATCCAAAGGATGCGTGGGAGAAAGTGCCAGCGCCCCACGTGCCAGGCATGCGGGCACTGTGCGCCAGCGCACCACGTGCCTGGCATGCGGGCGCTGTGCGCCAGTGCCTTACGTACCTAGCACGCGGGTGCTAAGCGTCAGCAGCAAAAGGGACTTGGTCCCTGCACTGGGAGATGTACTCCCGATTTAACTTATGGAGTTAAACTCCTGACAGAGATTAATTTAGGAAGTTAAACTCCAATGGATCTTGAATGGAGTTAGACTCCTAAAAAAAATTTAGAAATGATCAAAGGGGGCTGCTTTGTTTCTCCCTTTGGCTCTGGATCTTCCCAAGATGGGATTTCTGGAGATGGGTCTCCTTCTTCTTCCTGTCGGTTGGCCGGATCTTGGAGAAAGGGATGAGATTTAAAAATCTCCCCTTTTGAGATCTAATGGAAGATCTGAGCTCCCCTTTGTAGGTTTTGTAGTGAAAAACTATTTAGTTTTGGAAAAGGAAGAGTAAAACTCTTGATTTAATTCAAAAGAAGGGAAGAAGGTTTTAGAATCTTTTGGAAGGAGAAGGAGACACAGAACCCCTAGTTTTGGGGGAGAAAAATGAAAAGTCTCTTTTTTATTCATCATCATGTTGCCTTATATAGGCTTACACATTTACATATAGCCTCTTGGGCTTTACAAAATGGAATTTTGCCCATCCCATGTCTTATGTGCTATTTCTTTTTGCACATAAGCCATGGGCTTTACAAAAATTTGGTTTTATGCCCATTTTGCTTACATTCATGCACAAAAAATTACATCAAAATTATTTGTCACATGATTTTTATTTTGGCATGGGGAGGCCGGACTTAGGCATGGGCCTACTTGCTTGGGCTTGGGCCCGCCTACTTGGGGTTGACCTTGACTTTGACCCGGTCAACTGGGGTGCAAATTTTGACCCCAACAAAGTGCCCTCTATTAATAAATGCACACCGCGTATATGAGTTGTGTGCTTGAAATTGATGGATCTTGAAGCTGGACTTCAAGGCGGAACATCATTCCGTGGGCGGAGCATCCCTCGGGCAGCATGATTCCCGGGGATCGGAGCATCATTCCGATTTGCGGAGCATAATTACAGGGTCAGAGCATCATTCTGAAGAGCCGGAGCATAATTCCAATTTGCAGAGCATAATTCCAGGGTCAGAGTATCATTCCGATGAGTCGGAGCATAATTTCGATGATCGGAGCATAATTCCGAGGATCGGAGGCATGATTCCAAGGATCGGAGCATGATTTCGATGAGCATAACATCGCGGATCGGAGCATAATTCCGAGGATCGGATCATCATTCCGAAGAGCGGAGCATGATTCCAGGGATCGGAGCATAATTCCAATGAGCGAAGCATGATTCCAAAGGGTCGGAGTATAATTCCGACGAGCAAAGCATGATTCCAAAGGGGTTTGAGCGTAATTCCGATGGACAGCAGACATTCTGACCGAAGCACAATTTCAATGCAGAGGTTGATTCCCAGGCGAAGCATAATTCCGACATAGAAGGCAGATACTCCGAGGCGAAGCATGATTTCGACACAGGGTACATTCTGAGACGAAGTATGATTCCGGTGCAGAGCTTGTTGGCTGACTTGATTCCGAGACGAAGCATAATTCCGACAGGGAAGGCAGATACACCGAAGCGAAGCTTGATTTCGACATGGGGTACACTCTGAGACGAAGCATGATTTTGACCCAGAGCTTGTTGGTCGACTTGATTCCGAGGCGGAGCTTAATTCCGACGAGTAGGTCGCTGGTTGATTTGATTTCAGGGCGGGGCATAATTCCGACGAGGAGGTCGCTGGTTGACTTGATTCCAGGACTGAGCATAATTCCGACGAGGAGGTCGCTGGTTGACTTGATTCCAGGACTGAGCATAATTCCGACGAGGAGGTCGCTGGTTGACTTGATTCCAGGACGGAGCATAATTCCGACGAGGAGGTCACTGGTTGACTTGTCCCCGGCACGGAGTGTCTGTGGTCGACGTTTCCCCGGCACGGAGTGTCACTGGTTTTGATGTAGAGAATGATTCCCAGGCGAAGCATAATTCCGACAGGGCAGGTGGATACTCCGAGGCGAAGCATGATTTCGACATGGGGTATATTCTAAGATGAAGCATGATTCCGCCGCAGAGGTTGTTGGTTTGATTTGATTTGGGTTAACATCAGCATCGCTACACTGGAATATGGTACCAGGAGCGAAT
Organism: Agapanthus africanus; assembly: GCA_030015575.1. Taxonomy (NCBI): domain Eukaryota; kingdom Viridiplantae; phylum Streptophyta; class Magnoliopsida; order Asparagales; family Amaryllidaceae; genus Agapanthus; species Agapanthus africanus. The sequence goes on along the minus strand of JASDDO010000019.1, from coordinate 885,199,997 downwards.
CAGCATCTGTCTTTGAGAGGATTTGGGGATTTTGGTTTTTGTCGGCATCTGCATTGTTGCACTGGAATAATGCCATGAGCAACTCATCATTTGCCCCGGGAGGATTCGGGAATTGATTTTTGTTTGGCATCAGTATCGCTACACTGGAATATGGTACCAGGAGCGAATCATTATTTGCATTTGCTTATTAGGAAGCGATGGCTCAGGAGACAGGTTTTAGGTCCCTATCACCTAAGACTTTTCAATTTTATGAGCCGTAAGGGTCCCATAAAAGCATTTTCACCCTACGAGTCGTAAGGATCCCGTAAGTGTATTTTTTTCCTTAGGAGTCGTGGGGACTCCCAAGTGTGTTGCTCCTTTGTGAGTCGTAAGGTTCTCACACGGGAATTTTCTCCTCACAAAGTCGAGAGGACTTTGCGAGTGCATTTCATCTCTTTTTCATGAGTTTGTGCCTTTTTGAGTTTTCACAAACTCGCCAGCGGTCCTGCTGTTTTTACTCACGGAGCCCTTTCGGGTTTTCATCCGTGCCCATTTTGCTTGTGGACATACCTTTTTTTTTGAATCTTCACCGCCGGTGGGACTTTGAATATGGTCTCGCCGGTAAGACTTGGGAGAGATTGGGATCGTTTTACATCCATGGATTGTATACGGTTTTGCAGGATGTATGATCCAGACCGTAGGGCCGGAAAAATTTTGGGACTTTGTTGGCGTCTGCATCGCTGTACTGGAATATGGTACCAGGAGCGACTCATCATTCACCGTTGGGATATAGGATTTGGAATTTGGTTGGCGTCTGCATCGCTGCACTGGAATATGGTACCAAGAGCGACTCATCATTCGCCACTTGGGGTATGGGGTATGGGGTTTGGAATTTGGTTGGCGTCTGCATCGCTGCACTGGAATATGGTACCAGGAGCGACTCATCATTCGCCATTTGGGATTTGAGTTTGGAATTTGGTTGGCGTCTGCATCGCTGCATTGGAATATGGTACCAGGAGCGACTCATCATTCGCTGTTTTTTTTACCGTGACTGCTCTATCATTTCAGCTTTTCTTATCGCGAAAGTCGCGATTGCCTTATCATTTCGGCTTTTTATTCATGGTTGCCCCATCATTTCGGCTTTATTTTCATTTTTATTTTTACTCGCTGATTTTTATTGTGAGTTGCCCTATTATTTTGGCTTTTTATTATTATATATATATTGTTTACTTACACTTCTTTTTTTATTTACACATTTTTTATTTACACACATTTTTTTTAACATTCCCAGTTTAAAGACATAGAGGTCGATTGTTCCCAGTTTAACGACGTGGTGGTCAACTGTTTTCAGAGAAAGGCAGATGTCTGAGAGAAACAGTTTCATGAAGGACTTCGATCTCCGTTTATATGAAATTGGCAGTCACAGCTTGACTGTTTGTTAACACGCCTTTAGACAGTTCTATCTCTCCTACCTTGTATTGTTTTTCGACCCAATCTTTGAAGACGAAGCAGTCCTCAATGGCACGACCTATCGCTCTGTGATAGAGGCGGTATTTAGGGTCGTCGGTCATATTCGCTTCTTACGGTCTTTTTTATTCTGGCAATTGTAGACCGTTTCTTAGGGCATATTTGAATATTTTATGGATTCTATCCCTTCTGAAGGAATAGACCTTATCCAGCTTCTCTTTCAGAGGCGATTCTCCTCCCTCTCCGAACACTGGCTTTCGAGGCTGGTTGGCATTAGGCACACTCATCCCTAACTTATTTCGGTTAGCCGAAATGTTGAAAGATTCAGAATCATCAGAGTTTCCGCCTTTGCGATTTTTATCTTTTCGGTTTCTCCAGGACCTATTGTTATTTTGGGAATCCGAGGAGGACTCCTGCTTTGAACGCTCCAGCATCTGAACTTTCCTGGTCAGCTCTTGGAATGTTTTGAGGCTTGTTGAGATTTCCGACAAGGAGACTAACAGATTGGTCATGCTCTATCGGCGGTTCACATTTGACGGAGAGATTGTGCCATCGGGTTATAAAATCCGTGCCGCTTTCGTTGTTCTTTGGCTTGGTCCTTACGAAGTCGGCGATGGTGATCTTATCCCTGACACTCATGAACCTTTGTCGAAACAAAGATTCCATTTAGACGAAAGTAGTAACGGAGCCATCCGGTATGCTCGCGTACCAGTCGAAAGCGACATCGGTCGGGCTATTAACGAACAAGCGGAGGAGAAGCGCATCATTGCCCCCAGTATTCCCACATGTGTCTTTGAAGTGGGCAATGTGCTGATTCGCATTTCTCGTCCCATCAAATCTTCCGAATTTAGGGATGACATAGCCGCTGGGAAATTCTACCAGATCATACTGAGCAGGATATGGTCTCCCGCTACTGCTAACATCTATTTGCGCTTCGGTTTCAGCTACCAATGTTTTGAATTTGTTGGCAACCAAATCCATGATTTGATCTTGAGTTAGCGGGCTACTGTCATCGGTAGCCAAGACATTTCCCGAGATAGGATGCGACTGATTTTCATGTGGTCCGCCCACTTTTGGATTTGAGGGAATAGACGTCGGCTGTCTCGGGACACCGTTTCCCGGTTCATGAGCAGAGCCCTGCACCTGATTGGGCGGCTAAGAGGCAAGTTGGGTCGTAAGCTATAAGACGACGTTTGTCAAGTCGTCAATTTTTTAGTAGAGATTGTCCATCTCCTTGTCTTTGCTTCTGAGCTATTTTCGGAGCTCTTGGAGAAGTTGCTGCTCTGCGTTCTTAGGACGGAAGATTGGCTCATCTTCGCTTTCCAAGCCCGACTCCTCATGAACCGAGGGCTCTCTCTGCTTATCAGCCTCACTGGAAGGGTCTTCATTACCTTCCAGAGGGGCTGGTCTTGGAATGTGGCAGCCATATTCACACCAGATTGGATTTGAGATGTGGTGGCCCCATCCTTGTTTTTGCTGCCAAGGTTGTCGCTGGGACGCATGCCCACCATGTAGACAGTATGGGTAACACATTCAGCCATTCTTTCATCACTGGCAGCTGGTTTCGCGGAGCGGTCCAGGCTTTGGAAATTCATAAATTTTAATATGGCCAGAGACCTAGCCCTTTTGTTGGCTCTGCATCTAAGCCGCTTCTGCCTCTGCTTCTCTGCCTTGAGCGCTTGGCAGGCTTCGGCTCTTCGGGAAGCAGCCATATACATCCGCCCGCGTGTCCGTCGAAGGTATCACCTGAGCTTGCCCACAACATCTGGCAACTTCTTTTGTTTTGACGGCTTTGCCCACAGCTGGGGCCATGAAGAGCCGTTTGAACACCGACTCGCGTTTAGGTTGGGGCGCCCTCGAGATCACCACATTTGGCCTTTTTCCTTTCGAGGCCGGTTTGTCGGTTACCGGAGCTTGAAGAGCAAGGACGGTGTTAGCTGGCACGAATAGAGTAGAGCTAAATGGTAGCAGTGGCTCCTCCCACTGTCGCTCGAGACTGGCCGGAAGGGCCGTCCTGAAGTCCATCGTCATCGTGTATGAGATGGGAGCCGTGTTAAGAGCTGAGCTGGTCCTTGGAGACATGGTTGAGGCTTGATCGCTTGAAGTCCTGCATGAAATAGCATTATTTTAGTATAAATATCGATATGTATATTGATTGAGTTCGCATGAATGCTTAACCCAAAATATGGGAGGAGAGATTGGTCCCGCCGAGCGTACCAGAATCTGTAGAGTGTTTTTCGTCACCCCGTTGAGATGGGAATACGCGCGTGCTTGTCAGGCGTACTACAGATTCCCCCTGCCTAGGAAAGGCCAGGGTTTATTGATTGTGGGGATCCGAATCTCCGGCAGCCGCGGACTAAGCTGCTGTTAATTACCCCTCGCCTTTGGAGCGGGAGAACCTCCGATTGACGGGTTAAACAGGTCATGCGAACTCAACGTGCACTGTGCAAATGTTTTGAAAGGGTTTTGGATATATTGGGGGCCCCACAGATTTTTTACGGGGGTCCCGCTATCCAAATAGCAGGGTGGGGGTCAAGGGGGCTAGCAGCCCCCTTGCGGGGTGCTGGGCAGCACCCCGCTAGAAATTTTTTTCTAACAGGGACAGTGTCGTGGAGTATGTGTGTGTGTGTATACATACATATATATATATAAGGGAAAGGTCATCCAAAGGATGCGTGGGAGAAGGCGCCTGCGCCCCACGTGCCAGGCACACGGGCGCCGTGCGCCAGAGCGCCAGCGCCCCACGTGTCTGGCATGCGGGCGCTGTGCGCCAGAGCGCCAGCGCCCTACGTGCCTGGCATGAGGGCGCTGTGCGCTCGAGCGCCAGCGCCCCACGTGCCTGGCACGCGGGCGCTAGGCGTCGGGAGCAAAAGGGACTTGGTCCTTGCACTGGGAGTTGTACTCCTGATTTGACTTATGGAGTTAAACTCCTGACAGAGATTAATTTAAGGAGTTAAACTCCAATGAATCTTGAATAGAGTTAGACTCCTAAAAAAATTTAGAAATGGTCAAAGGGGGCTGCTTTGTTTCTCCCTTTAGCTCTGAATCTTCCCAAGATGGGATTTCTGGAGATGGGTCTCCTTCTTCTTCCTGTCGGTTGGCCGAATCTTGGAGAAAGGGGGTGAGATTTAAAAATCTCCCCTTTTGAGATCTAATAGAAGATCTGAGCTCCCTTTTGTGGGTTTTGTGGTGAAAAACTATTTAGTTTTGGAAAAGGAAGAGTAAAACTCTTGATTTAATTCAAAAGAAGGAAAGAAGGTTTTAGAACCTTTTGGAAGGAGAAGGAGGCACAGGAACCTTAGTTTTGGGGGAGAAAAATGAAAAGTCACTTTTTTATTCATCACCATGTTGCCTTATATAGGCTTACACATTTACATATAGCCCCTTGAGCTTTACAAAATGGCATTTTGCCCATCCCATTTCGCATGTGCTATTTTTTTTGCACATAAACCGTGGGCTTTACAAAAATTTGGCTTTATGCTCATTTTGCTTATATTCATGCACAAAAAATTACATCAAAATTATTTGTTACATGATTTTTATTTTGGCATGGGAAGGCGACCGCGGGGCTCGACTTGGGCATGGGCCCACTTCCTTGGGCTTGGGCCCGCTTACTTGGGGTTGACCTTTACTTTGACCTGGTTAACTGGGATACAAATTTTGACCCCAATATCTACGTCGACGACATGCTCGTAAAATCCGTCTCATCAGACGGGCATACTAAAGACCTCGGGGAGACATTCGACGTTCTGTGCAAGTACAAAATGAAGCTGAATCCAGCTAAGTTCGCATTCAGAGTTACCAGCGGGAAGTTCCTCGGGTTCATGGTGACCCACCGAGGAATCGAAGCAAACCCTAAGAAGATCAGTGCCATCCTTAACATGGCAACACCCAAGAGCAATGTCGAAATCATGCGGCTCACGGGAAGGGTCGCTGCTTTGAATCGCTTCATGTCCAGGTCGGGAGAAAAGTGCCTCCCGTTTTTCAAAGCCCTGAGGAAGATCCCTAAGTTTGAATGGTCTGAGGAATGCCTGGATGCTTTCGAGCAACTTAAAGCACATCTAGCAACCCCACCGCTACTCACCCGATCAGTTGAAGGTGACGAACGGTTGCTATATCTGGCCGTCTCCGACTAGGCAGCAGGCTCGGTGCTTGTTAGGGAATTCAAAGGCATACAGAAGCCGGTCTACTACGTGAGCCACGTTTTTAAGGACGCTAAAACGAGATACCCAACCATAGAGAAGATAGTCCTGGCACTTGTCGTCGCCTCCAGAAAACTTCGGCACTACTTTCAGGCATACACGATCCTCGTCCTTACCAGCGACCTTTAGGAGCGATCATTGCCTCCCCCGAGTCATCAGGATGCCAAGAGAAATGGAGGTGGGAACTATCCCAATTCGATATCAAGTACTGACCCCGACAAGCCATCAAAGCACAGGTCTTGACGGATTTCATTGTCGAATGCACTATCCCCATTAAGGAAGGAGCGCCGACATGGGGCCCTGAACCTCGTCCCACGATCGAGGAGGCGCCAAACCCCATCCCGGATTGGATGCTCTACGTGGACAGATTCTCTACCGAGGAAGGGAGCGAGGCTGGCCTGATCATTCGCAGCCCGAACGAAGCAGAAATGGAGTACTCCTTAAAGCTCGGTGATTGATTCGAAAAAGTGTTTTTGTAAAGTAACCGCAATCAATAACGGTGTCGCGTGTAGCTAGCCAAGATGAGTACGGGTCGTCCGCAGGGATACGTGGAACTTTTAATCTTTCTTTAGACGAGTTGAATAGAAATAGGGGAGAGTGATTCTAGATCTATGTTGAATACGGATGTAGAATATATAAGAAGAGGGCTTGTACGGTTCGTTAGAATTTAGTAGTAATGGATGATTAAATAAGGATGAATATTTTTATCTTTTAATAGATTTAAAACTAGATCAATAGTGATGAATGAAGATTAGGGTTTTTGGAGGGAATAGGGTTCCCACTCTTAATCCTTATCTTTTCATTAATCTCTATTCATGTCTAGCCTCTACCAAAACAATTGTTAATCTGATCTTAAATCGCGGTCAAGACTATAAATAAATTGATAGCGTGCCCGATTAGGATGTTAACGATTCTTTTGATAAAGTTTATAAACTTTATAAGATATAAAAGAAATTAAGGGATTTTATCATCCATTGATTTACCCTAATCCTACGAACCCTATCAAGCGGAGAATTACTCACGCATGTTTGGAGAAGAAGAAGAAAGGATAGAGAAGGAAATCATAATGCAGAAATTTAAATGTGGAAAGTAAATGCGAAATAATTAAATAAATGATCTACCTTTATTAATTAACATTACAAGTACAAATCCTTCGAATTTAGATTACAAGAAGAAGTTTCTCTCGATCTCTGTTTTGTAGGAAGTAGATGTTCCGTCGATATTCACGTCGCTCTATCACCTCGAATCGCGGACCTGTCGTAGATCTTTTGTTCTTTGACGGTGATTTGCTTCTATTCCCTTATAAAAAAAGAAAAAAAAAGCAATGGAAAATTTTTCCCTGATAGAGCATCACGTGCCTACACATGATGCGCCTCTGAACAAAGTTATAGGCATTGCGTTTAACAATTAAGGTTGAAATTGAGCCCCACGTGTAAGCACATGAGCATCTATATACAAAGTATATAGGCGCCTTTTTAAAACAAATAACAGGCCAGAGAAGCTCACGTGTCAGCACGTGATGCCCTTTTTGGGCTGTTGCATATAAGCAAATGAGTTTAACTCTGTGGGGTCACATGCTAAACGTGAGTAGTCTTAAATACCTTCTGAGCCGATAGAATTAAATTCTAAATAAAATGATCAAAACCCTATTTGGAAAATATTTCCTTGAATCTTTCTAAACAAGAAAGAATATTCTCTGTAAAACAGAGTACCGTTGGATTAAAAAATTCAATGGTGATTAAAAAATCACCTATCTACAGAAAAATTCTGTATGGAGAAATATTTCCCTAATCTTGTTAAAAAATAAGAAAAATATTTTCTGTAAAACAAAAGTCCTTGGATCAAAGATCCAACGATAGATAAAATCCCCGAATCAATTAAGATCTCTCAATGAGAGATTTCTTTAACTAAATCAACAAACTTGCTTCTACTATATAAAGGACCCAAGAATTCAAATCTAAAAAAAAGAGGAGACCCCCCATAATATTTGAGAAACAAAAAAAGGATCTCTCTTTTAGAAAAAGAAACCCTAGGTAAGAAGAAAGACCTAGAGATCATTTTATCTCTTCTTCACCGCTCCAAGAGTTTAACTCTTTTTAAAAAGAACTTAGTTCTTCCTCTGGTTAAGGTCTGCAGAAGCAGTTCTCCCCACAAGTTGAAAATTTAATTCTCATCGGGGAGATTCTGCCATGCAGACTCAAAATTTAGGGGAAAGAACTAAGTTTGAAGAATTTAATTCTTCCAAAAAGATATAGGAATTTAATTCCTCTGATAAAATTAGGGTTTAACCCTATAAATGAATTTAATTCTTATAAAAATAAAGGACCTGAAATTCTCAAAACTCAGATTAAGATCTCCATGCATATTAGCGTTCAACGCTATAACAATAGATCACATGTTCCCACGTGAGCACCGCTGAGGAACAAAAATGAACGACTGAGATCGAGTCACGCGATCTCACGTGACCCCCCTCCCCAATAATGCTTAGCACATATGAAAGAAAAAGGGAATAAATTAAAGACAGTTCCCATTTTTGGAGCGCCTCACGTGATCCCACGTGACCCCCCCCAATAGTGCTTAGCACTTATAAAAGAAAAGGAATAAATCAAAGACAGTTCCCATTTTTGGGGCGCCTCACGTGATCCCACGTAACCCCCAATAGTGCTTAGCACTTATAAAAGAACAAGGGAATAAACCCAAAAGAACAGTGCCCAATTCTCAGGCGCCTCACGTCACACGTGAGTGCCCCAAATTTAAGTGTTTAACACTGCTTTAGAGTATCACATAGGAGCAAGTGAGCGCCGAGCAGATATTAGTGTTTAACACCATGAAGAGCCAACCTTAGCCCAAATTAGCCAAGTCTCCCGAGGCCAAAACCCTTTTGATCACCAACCGAGCCCTCTTATGCTCAGGTCTCCCCAAATCGATTTTAGTTCCAAAGATGACTAATGATCTCCTAACAGATGATATCTAAAGTGATATTCATTCCACCATGATCTTTCCCATCAATCTGAAAATCGGTTCAAGGGTACATCTTTCCATACCTCTGATACACGTCATTATAATTCTTCAACGTCTTCAGAGAGGTGGTGGGTCCCGATAACCAATAACTCTTTGGTTCACTCCCAAATTGACGGGCACATCCCAGCGGACCGCAACGTCCTTAAACTAAGCTGTGGACCGCAACGTCCTTAAAATAGATATGGACCGCAACATCCTTAAACTAAACCCTCATCCCAAAAATGGTGAGCTATGGACCGTGACGTCCTTAAACTAAAACAATAGAGCCCAAATGCTCTTTTGTTGGATCAAAAACGATCCTAAACCCCCGTTAAGTTGATCTTAGTCCAAGATCGGACTAGCGTATCCTTAACAGACATTTAAGTTGATCTTAATCTCAAATGAGATTAACGATCCTTAAATCAACCCAAACCCAAATCTAAGATATACGAATTTGGACTAATCCACGCCCTACGGACGACAACCTAAATTAGTCTCCGTATATAATCCATGGGAAACCAAAAATAAAACAAAAACACACAATACGAAGTGACCTTCTGGAGCAGGAGAAAATGGTTACCGCGATGCGGTAGCGTAATTAACTGTAGGGGCTTGCGCTTGCAGGGAAGAGCGTTCCCATAATCAAAAACTCCTCGCAAACGAAGGGGAATCTGATGAAGTCTACTACAACGGCCGCATCCATCCAGACCTCCGATACACGGTGCCATGTAGACAAGCCTCCACTCGACGAAAATACTCAACCCAAACATGCACCAACGTCTCGTCATGATAGGTGGCAAGAAAAAGCAAGGAAGTGTTGGCTTCGGCAGCAAATTCTTTGGCTGTTACAGAACTACAAGCGCGAAGATCTTCAATGATAGCCGACAAGGAGTGAATGCTTTGTTTCGCCATCCGCTCAGACGCACATCGGGCATATGGGCTCGGTGGCATAGTGATTCGAGACTATAATGGGGTTAGGGCTGGCAAAACTGTTAAGATTTATGAACGGTTGGCGAGACTGGCAAACATAGAATAAACAAAACAATCCCAAGGGTAAAGCTTTACTTACCTACAGTCATGCAAGGGGGTTTGAGAGATCCCCAGGCCCATCAAGGATCTCAACTTCGCCATCAGCTTTCAGAACTGCAGAGGGCATGTTAGCATCATATAAAAAAATGATAACAAAACAAAGGGGTCAAAGAACGCTGACCTTGCCCGGATGAAAGGACTAGGCTTTGCGGGGATATCGCCTGTAGGGCAGCCATATCGAGTAGACGCTGAAAAGACTTCCTGGGAGATAGATCCACGATGGACGCCGCCAATTCCCGCAACACTGAAGGAAAGAAGGGTTCAGATAACGGAAAGATCATTAAAATGAAATGTAGAAGATTACCTTCGAAGCTCCGCCCGTCTTGAACTGGAAGGATGGTAGCTTCGGCAGCCTCCTCCACACCCTCAGGTACATCACCGGAGATATTTGCTGGCGTGTCAGTTTCCAATTTAGAAACAACAACCGCCACTTCAGGCTCTGAGGAGGGAACAACGGTCCTGACGATCCTTTCTACAATCTTCAGGACGCCACCATAGAGACCCACTGGATCTATGGCTGGTAAGTTCACCTCTGCGGAAAGTACAGATGCTAAAAGGATGGAAGTCGCCACCGGGAGTTCCAAGATAGGACTAACAGCCACGAAGATCTCTTCTACACCCTTTGGGGCATCACCAGAGATGTCCATGGGGTCCATAACCGATGGGGTCACCTCTGCTGGGGAAATAGATAACGAAGGAACAGAAGGTACCACCGGAAGCTCCACAGCAGAAATAGCGGCTGTAATGATCTCTTCAGCAGGAATAGCGGCTGTAATGATCTCCTCTACACCTTCCGGTGTGTCATGAGGGACATTTGTAGAGTCCACAGTCACGACCCGATCTGAACTCAAATCTTCTTTCGCCGCCGAAGTCCCTGCAAAGTTTTTGCAAAAATGAGAAAACATAAAAAATAATATAGACTATTAGCTAAAAGAAGGGCATGAGAGAGACGCATACCAATGCGCCAAGGGGCTTGAAGTATGGCTTTCTCAAGACGTTTTTCCTTTCTTGCTAAGTGCGCTCGCTGGGGTTCAAGTGCAGATGAATGACTGCCAGTCTTCAATGCAAGCTCGTCTTCGGAGGCGATCGTCATGGGTTGTTTGAGGGCCCATTCCTCTTCTATTAGGAAAGGACCCATATGTACCCACCGCAACGATGGAATAACGTCATAGAAGATAACCGAAGGGTATGGATTTTTCGGGATGTGCACATTCTCGGTCTCATCCTGTGAGCGCCTTAAAGCCTCAACTAATTACGCGGCTTCCTCGGCGAACGAGCCAGGGTAAATAAGACCGGCGTCCGATTCCTCCATAGCTATCGGTTCATCCTGGATGAATAGCTCAGACTCAAGCAAGGTGTCAAGTAAGCCGGCGACCGATCTCTTCCTCCTCTTAGAACTCGTGCTAACGCTAACAGAAGAATGCTTCCGTCCCCTCGGCGCTTTGGCACGACGTTGGCCGACCTCACTTCCGATATCCCCCTTTGGCAATACCACCACTGATGACACCGCCATTGATGACACCGCCGCTGATGACACTACCGCCGGCGTTTCACTAGAAGCCTTTTCTTGGGCTCTAGTGCGCACTGGCATACCAACAGTGCGAAGAGTCGATTCTGTTTCTGCGACCTTAGGGATAAGAACCACACTGCTATCCCTTAATGGAGGGCGAACCACTGTCTGCAGCCACAACAGAACGTCAGTGGCTTGGGTCGGAGCTGAAGCTCTACATTCAAAAAGTACCCGCTTCTCTTCGGAAATGACAGGACCGACTCGATGACGATACCAACCCGTAAAAGACCCCACACATCTTGGAAGGTAGTCGGACTCAGGGATCATAAAACGGGAGCCAGTGTTCAACCACATAAAATGATGAATGACGTTACGAGTGACTTCCAGAGATGGGGTGGGCTCAACTAAGAATGCCTCAAAAGGGATACCCTGGTTATAACCCAATTGTTGGGCAAAGCGGTGCAGATTGTACCGCATAAAAAGAGCCGTGTCATTCTGACGGAATACCAAGTAGCCCAGCCTAATCAAGCACAAGTGCATAACTTCTTTAGGCTTTAAAGATGATGCTTCCCCTTTTGATTGATCAAAAAGCTGTTGAATGGGCCCCGCGGGAGCAGAAAGGACTCGGTCACTAAACACCATCCCGCCCTCGTTTCAATACGGGTTGAACAATACGCAGAGGGCCCCCGGCTGAGTCGGATCGAGAGCAGAAGCATCCACCAACCTCATAACTCGTGGGAAGGTATAGAAGTTATAGAAATCTGGACGCCGATGTGCTGTAAAGGCTCCCAGTACATGCATCTCGATCCACGACATGAAGTAGTGGAGAGAGAAATTCACGACATCCACACATGGGGTCGAAGTATTGGCCACAACACTTAATCCATGGTATAGGTGCGACAGTGCCGCAATACCGACGGCCAATCATGCCCCTTCAGCTACGCGATGAGCGGGGTAGAATACAGAAGCTCTCATAAAGCGTCGATGCGTCGGAATGGCGAACCAACTGAGCCAAAGGCTGATGAAGCCGACAAAGAAGGTCTCTTCATCCATGCCAGGGACCGTAATCGCGTCGAAGGACATGGCCGACGAGATCAGAATATAAAACTGCGGCAAGTCTTCCTCTTTGGCCAGCAGTTTATTCAGCCCAAACCCAAAAGGGTTGTGAATGTTTGCAAACTTTAGAGCTCTTTGGATAAAGTGTCTTCACGGATGAAGCGGGCGATGAAGCTCTCAAAGGTGATACCCTGCCCCTCTGACTTCATGAACAGCTTCTCAAAAATACCCAGAGCCTTGATTAAACTGGGGTACTTATGGCGGACGGTGGTTTCGGTCGTCAGGCCGTCAAGCATAGCCGGCATGGTCACGAACACGTACTCGTCGGGAGGTAGCAACTCTTCATAATGCTCTCTCCCGATCGGCAGTCCAGAGATCTCGTGAAACTCTTCCAGTGAAATAGAGACCTCGCGATCCCCTACTAAGAAGGTGTCGGTAGGAAGATTCCATTGGTTCAGAAAAGCTTTAATCCACCAGACGTGAGGGGCCTAGTAATGGAAAAGAGACACGTACAACGCTCGGTATAGCCCAACCTTTTGCAACCGTGCACGGTGAGCGGAAAGAACATACCGATCCCAGGGAAGATAGCCTACTTGGTGGCGAGGGGTAAGCCCTACTTTATGGACTTGTCCCCAGGGTTGGGCTTCATCTTGATAGATGTGGCGCTCCAAGATATCTATGGCCGGCAAGGGCTTGCTGGGTATCCCAGTTGTTGACCGCTCAAGCCGGCCTGTAGGAGTCCAATTAGCCGCCTCCACCGTATAAGCGGTCTGCGGGAGCTCCATCAGCGGTATGGGGCGGAGAGGCTCTGTAGGCACCTTGCAAGTGAAGCTACGGCGACCCCGGATGATGTGACCATACCAGACTCCCCATAAAAATAAACTGGTACAATCCTGTCATGGGTCATGATCATCGCCATGGCCTCCTCATCCAACGACGATTGCGGAAAAGCGGTGTATGAGCGAGTAAAGGGAAAATAAGGAAATAGGGAAGAGAAGCCATTGTTCCTGAAATAAGGGAAAGAACAACCGTTAATGAAACCTATATATATATATATATAACAACAGAAGGAAATGACAGAAAGTTTGTTCCATGGGACCACTGATTGCAAAACTAATAGACCCCACAAAATCAATATGGCGGCTCACCAATGATGAGACATGACAATCATTGTGAGAATCAAAAAAGATTCTCATTAAACAGACACGGGAGTTTAAAAAAACTCTTGACATCCTCATAGAGAATACAAGTTCTGCAAATAAGGGAAAAACCCTATGAAAATATTCTCGAGAGCACCAAGGAATGAAATTCCCGAAGGGCCCTCTTGATCTTCAGAGCTAAGCTCTTTGGTGAGGATTTAAATTCCTTTTAAGCTGTGGAATTAAATTCTAGAAACCCCCATGATGAGGAAACGAAAAATAAAATTACAATGCCATGAATTCTTAAAGATCAGAGGAGAAATGCCCAAGACATTGAGGTTTACTACTAAAAGATCACGTCTTTGGATCTCTAAGAGATGGGTTTCAGAAGAGAGCAAAGCCCTTATGGAGGATTCAAAATCCAGAAAATTTTTAAAGAAAAGGGTTTTTTTGTTGTTCAAAATCTTTACCTAAAAAAGGTTTCTTTTTTCCGACAGAGTTTAACTCTGAAATTTCAATGGGCAGAGAACTAAGCTCTGAAGAAGAGAATTAAATTCTCAAAGAAGACAAGGAAGGAAGAAGATGAAGAAACGGGGGCTACCCAAAGACAAGACCCTTGCATTTATAAGACGTGACGAGGGCGGTTCATCTCCCCGTTCTACTAGGCAAATCCAATGGCTATAAGGGTGATAGTGTTGCACTCACAAGCAAATCACGTGAGATCAACGCTGTGGGGGCATTTGTTCCCTTATAAAAAAAAGAAAAGGAAAGAAGAAAAAAATTTCCCGTGATGGAGCATCACGTGCCCACACGTGATGTGCCTCTGAATAAAGTTATAGGCATTGCGCTTAACAATTAAGGCTGAAATTGAGCCTCACGTGCAAACACTTGAGTATCTATATACAAAGTATATAGGCGCCTTTTTAAAACAAATAGAAGGCCAAAGAAACTCACGTGTCAGCACGTGATGCCCTTTTTGTGCTGTTGCACATAAGCAAATGAGTTTAACTCTATGGGGTCACGTGCTACACGTGAGTGGTCTTAAATACCTTCTGAGCCGATAGAATTAAATTCTAAATAAAAGGATCAAAACCCTATTTGGAAAATATTTCCTTGAATCTTTCTAAACAAGAAAGAATACTCTCTATCAAACAGAGTACCGTTGGATTAAAAAATCCAATGGTGATTAAAAATCACCTATCTACAGAAGAATTCTGTATGGAAAAATATTTCCCTAATCTTGTTAAAAAACAAGAAAAATATCTTCTGTAAAATAAAAGTCCTTGGATCAAAGATCCAACGGTGGATAAAATCCCCGAATCAATTAAGATCTCTCAATGAAATTTTTTTTTAACTGAATCAACAAACTTGCTTCTACTATATAAAGGACCCAACAATTCAAGTCTAAAAAAAAGAGGAGACCCCCCATAAGATTTGAGAAACAAAAAAAAAAGATCTCTCTTTTAGAAAAAGAAACCCTAGCTAAGAAGAAAGACTTAGAGATCATTTTATCTCTTCTTCACCACTCCAAGAGTTTAACTCTTTTAAAAATGAACTTATTTCTTCCTCTAGTTGAGATCTGCAGAAGCATATCTCCCCACAAGTTGAGAATTTAATTCTCATTGGGAAGATTCTGCCATGCAGACTCAAAACTTAGGGAAAGAACTAAATTTGAAAAATTTAATTCTTCCAAAAAGATATATGAATTTAATTCCTCTGATAAAATTAGGATTTAACCCTATAAAAGAATTTAATTCTTATAAAAATAAAGGACCTGAAATTCTCAAAACTCAGATCAAGATCTTCATGCATATTAGCGTTCAACGCTATAATAACAGATCATGTATTCCCACGTGAGCAACGCTGAGGAACAAAAAGAAACGACTGAGATCGAGTCACGCGATCTCACGTGACCCCCCCCAACAATCGTGCTTAGCACTTATGAAAAAAAAGGGAATAAATCAAAGACAATTCCCATTTTTGGAGCACCTCACGTGATCCCACGTGACCCCCCCAATAGTGCTTAGCAATTATAAACGAAAAAGGGAATAAATCAAAGACAGTTCCCATTTTAGGGGCGCCTCACGTGATCCCACGTGACCCTCAGTAGTGCTTAGCACTTATAAAAGAACAAGGGAATAAACCCAAAGGAACAGTGCCCAATTCTCAGGCGCCTCACGTGCCACATGTGAGCGCCCCAAATTTCAGTGTTTAACACTGCTTTAGAGCATTATGTTGGAGCACGTGAGCACCGAGCAAATATTGGTGTTTAACACCATGAGGAACCAACCTTAGCCCAAATTAGCCAAGTCTTCCGAGGACAAAACCCTTTTGATCACCAATCAACCGAGCCCTCCTATGCTCAGGTCTCCCCAAATCGATCTTAGTTCCAAAGATGACTAATGATCTCCTGACAGATGGTATCTAAAGTGATATTCATTCCACCATAATCTCTCCCTTCAATCTGGAATTCGGTTCAAGGGTACATCTCTCCATACCTCTGATACATGTCGTTGTAATTCTTCAACGTCTTCAGAGAGCCGGTGGGTCCCGATAACCAATAACTCTTTGGTACACTCCTAAATTGACGGGCACATCCCAGCAGACCGCAGCTTCCTTAAACTAAGCTGTGGACCGCAACGTCCTTAAATAGATATGGACCGCAACGTCCTTAAACTAAACCGTCATCCCAAAAATGGAGAGCTATGGACCGTGACGTCCTTAAATTAAAACAATCGAGCCCAAACGCTGTTTTGATGGATCAAAAACGATCCTAAACCCCCGTTAAGTTGATCTTAGTCCAAGATCGGACTAGCGTATCCATAACAGACATTTAAGTTGATCTTAATCTCAAACGAGATTACGATCCTT
Organism: Agapanthus africanus; assembly: GCA_030015575.1. Taxonomy (NCBI): domain Eukaryota; kingdom Viridiplantae; phylum Streptophyta; class Magnoliopsida; order Asparagales; family Amaryllidaceae; genus Agapanthus; species Agapanthus africanus. Next base: position 885,183,684 of record JASDDO010000019.1, on the reverse strand, counting down.
AAATCAACCCAAAACCAAATCTAAGATATACAGATTTGAACTAATCCACGCCCTACGAGAGACAACATAAATTAGTCTCCGTATACAATCCACAGGCAACCAAAAAAAAAACACACGATACGAGGTGACCTTCTGGAGCAGGAGAAAGTGGTTACCGCGATACGGTAGCGTAATTAACTGCTGAGGCTTACACCTGCAGGGAAGAGCGTCCCCACAATCAAAAACCGCTCGCAAATGAGGGGGAATCTGACGAAATCTGCTGCAACGGCCGCATCCGTCCAAACCTACGATACACGGTATCATAAATCAACTTGGTATCTTCGGAGAGTTAGACGAATAAATCCAAATTGCATCTGTCCCCAAATTCAGGCAAGACATTTGTCTTCCCAGTTTTCGACGGTAAACAGCTTCGTGTTAAAGGTGATAGTTATCTAAGTTTAGCCATCAGTCCTTTATACAGCAGTAGAAGCAGAAACCCTAGATCTCATATGTTAAGATATGCCATCAAGATCCAATTTCCAAATTTTTAGAATCTACGGCCACGATGAAGCTGCGGATCCGCCGCATATATGGGCTATTGGCCGCAGTTGGGAAGCGATTTGGAGGAGTCAGGGTTCCAAATCTCTGGGGCTTCTACATGTTGACACATGGAGATCCTCTACATATCTGGATTTTGGAAATATTTCCTAAGTTTCTGCCAGTATTGGTTCTACGATTTTATTGGCAGATTTTTTTATCCTGGCAGCTTGAATATCTCGATCTCTTGATCTGAGCTAAATCTGCACAATATCTCCATGAATAATATTAGTAATATTTGTTATATTAGGGATATAATCTTAATCATTTTATATGGTAATAAATCTTTAAGAAGCTTGATTAAAATTATTTGATATGATATGCATATTTAAATTATCAAAATATATTATAAATATTATATGCATATATTTTCGTTAATAATGTTAATTATAATATATAAAAATATGGTAAAGAGTAAATTTGTAGATAAACCCACATATGTTTTATATTTATAATAAACACCTTTAAATATTTAAGAAAAATAAGGAAAATGTTATATCAAATGTGCAATATTTTCGACTGAACAAATACCCCCAAACTTAAGTTTGATCGTCCCGAGCAAACTAGTTATTCAAGAAAGGGAGAAGAAAAAAAAGAAAAAGAAAAACCTACCACACTTTCGTAGGCAACACGATTGCACTTAGCACATACAACAAACCGTTAAACCTCTAAGTGTTCCTAGTAGGAGGAGTGTTGTCTTCTGAGGGTTTTCAGTGGATTACACCCACAAAATCCCATAATAAAAGAAAGATGGTGAAAACTACATACAAAGATAAGGATTTATAAAAGAAAGAACTTGAAAATAAGAGTTTCCAACTACACCAGCTTTTCAGTTGCTAAGAGCCCTATCTTAATGGTCGTGAAAACATATTAGAAATTACATCATCTCTCAATAAAATATCGCCTTTAGTCTTCCTACCTACGTTTCATCTAAATATCGATCATATATCCTTACATGTGTGTAAAAGATATCCCTACACTTAGAGAATTCAATTCAAATTATCATACTCTTGTCATCTTCCCTAATACTTTTTAGTCGGTGAATATTTTAGATGGAATTGCTCACACATTCTTCATGCGACCGTTAATACTTCTTGAGACACTAACCGACCGATTACTAAATGTGCTCACTCATTTAGGCGTAATTTGCAATTTCTTCATCTTGCAACATCTAAGGCTTAGCAGTGGCTCCCAAACCAGTTGGCCTAAGGGACTAGGTGATAAAACATCATCGCTATATTTTTTTATGCTGCCTTAAGCAATTGCAAAACCAGTGTTCATTTTTCTTCACCATTTTTTTATTCATATTTTTATTTTTCTTCATACCAAGGCTTTTAGACAAGAGCATTTCAAGGTATCCTATACTATCCCAAATTTCAAGATGTGTGCAAGTGCATATAGTAGGGTATCAAAGTTCAAATGTTTGGACTCAATAATAAGGACTATTTTTCAGACTCAGATTTATCCTCAGATTAGTAATTTCCTTCATCTTACTAACCCTTGGGACAACGGATCATGACTACTTATTACTAGTTTCGTTTAAGAAAACATCTAATTTTCTTGCTTTTATTAAATTCCTCCAATCTTATAGTATGTAATTTTTCACTTTCAAACTTTCATTATCAAAAAATAATGCGTGAATAAACACAAACCTCCCCAAATCTGTTTGCAGCAGTGTCCTCACTAACGTCATCTGTTAAACTTTAAAAAAACTATAGACTTGGGAGGAAAAGTTATTAAAGGGAACAAGAAATAATGACAGTGAAATTCTCCCCCAAACTTATTTTTGGCTCACAATTTTATAAAAAATTATTTTCAAGAGCTAAAAATATATGTATCCCCCCCCCAAAACTTTAGTAAAATAGTATTAAGCATTTTAAAATTATAAAGAGAGAGGTAAAGTTATTGGTCAATATAAAGCTTTACAAAGACCAAAAGTCAACACCAAACATTCAAAGATTTTATCAATGTAACAATATAGTTGGTGGAAAATTAGAGATTTGAAAAAGTGGGAAGATAGGAAGCAGAATTGATCGGGTTTACGTCTCGGTTGGTAGAGACGGAGCAGTGATAGTGAACGAAAACGAGAATGTGAATGATTAGGAATGGGTAGAATAGTCACATTCTCGTATGGGATAAGAAGAAATGGTGGTGGTTCAACTTCTTCGGGTGGAGGTTGATTTATCACAACATCCGTGTCGTTTAGGAATGCGAGTTCGTCGGCGATTTAGGAATGCAAGTTCGTCGGCGAAAATATCTTCGAAACTTTCGTCGATGGTTCGAGTGAACGTTTCAATGTCAATCTGTTTCGCGCCTGAATTCAACACACTTGATTTGTCAGAAATTATGGCGGCAGGAGACTCGAAAAGCTCATCTACCTTATTCTCAAAAGAGTCTAAATCAAGTTGTCTTTATAAAATTATCGAACTCAAAATATTGGAGTATGATTCATCAAACTCGATAGAATTAAAGGAATATTAGAAGAAGGACCAAAGAAAATGGGTGATGAAATGGGCAAACAAATTTGTGTGTCGAGTATTGTTGAACCAGATGTGGAAAATGAAGGCTGAATATCGTTCTGCTTTTCGGTCATTCATTTATCATCAATTTCCAGACGCATATGGGGTTCGGGAAAAACGGTTAAAGGTTCGAGATGATGTCCACACGGAAGTGAAAGGACCTGATGAATTAGTGAGGAAAACCCATCCAAAACTGTGGGTTCATTATCCAAAATATTCCCAGTGTCAATATCCTCAATCAAGTGAAAGTTAAAATTCTCAGACACCTCATCAAAAGCATGGTTTTCAATCAATTTTGGTTCTAGAGTGGATGTGTAGATATCAAAAGTATTGGGTGTGGTTTCACTTGAAATGGACCCTTCACAAGAAAAAGAAACCCTAGGTAAGAAGAAAGACCTAGAGACCATTTTATCTCTTCTTCACCGCTACAAGAGTTTAACTCTTTTAAAAAGAACTTAGTTCTTCCTCTGGTTCAGGTCTGCAGAAGCATATCTCTACACAGGTTGAGAATTTAATTCTCATCGGGAAGATTCTGCCATGCAGACTCAAAACTTAGGGGAAAGAACTAAGTTTGAAGATTTTAATTCTTCCAAAAACATATAGGAATTTAATTCCTCCGATAAAATTAGGATTTAACCCTATAAAAGAATTTAATTCTTATAAAAATAAAGGACCTGAAATTCTCAAAACTCAGATAAAGATTTCCATGCATATTAGCGTTCAACGCTATAATAACAGATCACGTGTTCCCACGTGAGTACCGCTGAGGAACAAAAAGGAACGACTGAGATCGAGTCACGCGATCTCACGTGACCCTCCAATAGTGCTTAGCACATATGAAAGAAAAGGGGAATAAATCAAAGGCGGTTCCCATTTTTCGAGTGCCTCACGTGATCCCACGTGACCCCCCCCCCCCCAATAGTGCTTAGCACTTATAAAAGAAAAAGAGAATAAATCAAAGACAGTTCCCATTTTTGGGCCGCCTCACATGATCCCACGTGACCCCCAATAGTGCTTAGCACTTATAAAAGAACAAGGGAATAAACCCAAAGGAACAGTGCCCAATTCTCAGGCGCCTCACGTGTCGCACGTGAGCACCCCAAACTTCAGTGTTTAATATTGCTTTAGAGCATCACGTAGGAGCACGTGAGCGCCGAGCAGATATTGGTGTTTAACAACATGAGGAGCCAACCTTAGCCCAAATTAGCTAAGTCTCCCAAGGACAAAACCCTTTTAATCACCAATCAACCGAGCCCTCTTATGCTCAGGCCTCCCCAAATCGATCATAGTTCCAAAGATGACTAATGATCTCCTAACAGATGGTATCTAAAGTGATATTCATTCCACCATGATCTTCCCCTTCAATCTGGAATTCGGTTCAAGGGTACATCTCTTCATACCTCTGATACATGTCGTTGTAATTCTTCAACGTCTTCAGAGAGATGGTGGGTCCCGATAACCAATAACTCTTTGGTACACTCCCAAATTGACGGACACATCCCAGCGGACCGCAACGTCCTTAAAATAGATATAGACCGCAACGTCCTTAAACTAAACCCCTATCCCAAAAATGGTGAGTTATGGACCGTGACGTTCTTAAACTAAAACAATAGAGCCCAAACGCTCTTTTGTTGGAATAAAAACGATCATAAACCCCCGTTAAGTAGATCTTAGTCCAAGATCGGACTAGCGTATCCTTAACCGGCATTTAAGTTGATCTTAATCTCAAACGAGATTAACGATCCTTAAATCAACCCAAAACCAAATCTAAGATATACGGATTTGGACTAATCCACGCCCTATGGGCGACAACATAAATTAGTTTCCGAATACAATTCACGGGCAACCAAAAATAAAACAAACACACACGATACGAAATGACCTTCTGGAGCAGGAGAAAATGGTTACCGCGATGCGGTAGCGTAATTAACTGTAGGGGTTTGCGCCTGCAGGGAAGAGCGTCCCCACAATCAAAAAACCCTCGCAAATGATGGGGAATCTGACGAAGCCTGCTACAATGGCCGCATCCGTTCAGACCTCCGATATACGGTGCCATAAATCAACTTGGTATTTTCGGAGAGTTGGACGGATAAATCCAAATAGCATCTGCCCCCAAATACAGGCAAGACGTTTGTCTTCCCGGTTTTCGGCAGTAAACAGCTTCGTGTTAAAGATGATAGTTCTCTAAGTTTAGCCATCGGTCCTTTATATAACAGTAGAAGCAGAAACCTTAGATCTCATAGGTTAAGATATGCCATCAAGATCCAATTTCCAAATTTTTAGATCCTACGGCCATGATGAAGCCGTGGATCCGCCGCATATATGGGCTATTGGACGCGGTTGGGCGGCGGTTTGGGGGAGTTAGGGTTCTAAATCTCTGGGGCTTCTACATGTTAACACGTGGAGATGCTCTACATATCTGGATTTCGGAAATATTTCCTGAGTTTCTACCAGTATTGATTCTACGATTTTATTGGCAGATTTTTTATCCTGGCAGCTTGAATATCTCGATCTCTTGATCTGAGCTAAATCTGCACAATATCTCCATGAATAATATTAGTAATATTTGTTATATTAGGGATATAATCTTAATCATTTTATATGGTAATAAATTTTTAAGAAACTTGATTAAAATTATTTGATATGATATGCATATTTAAATTATCAAAATATATTATAAATATTATATGCATATATTTTCGTTCATAATGTTAATTATAATATATAAAAATATGGTAAAGAGTAAATTTGTAGATAAACCCACATATGTTTTATATTTATAATAAATACCTTTAAATATTTAAGAAAAATAAGGAAAATGTTATATTAAATGTGCAATATTTTCGACTGAACAAATACCCCCAAACTTAAGTTTGATTGTCCCAAACAAACTAGTTATTCAAGAAAGGGAGAAGAAAAAAAGAAAAAGAAAAACCTACCACATTTTCGTAGGCAACACGATTGCACTTAGCACGTGCAACAAGCCGTTAAATCTCTAGGTGTTCCTAGTAGGAGGAGTGTTGTCTTCTGAGGGTTTTCAGCAGATTACACCCACAAAATCCCATAATAAAAGAAAGATAGTAAAAGCTACATATAAAGATAAAGATTTATAAAAGAAAGAACTTGAAAATAAGAGTTTCCAACTACACCAGCTTTTCAGTTGCTATGAGCCCTATCTTAATGGTCGTGAAAAGATATTAGAAATCACATCATCTCTCAATAAAATATCGCCTTTAGTCTTCCTCCCTACCTTTCATCCAAATATCGATCATATATCCTACGTGTGTGTAAAAGGCATCCCTACACTTAGAGAATTCAATTCAAGTTATCATACTCTTGTCTATCTTCCTTAGTACTTTTTACTCGGTGAATATTTTAGATGGAATTGCTCACACATTCTTCATGCGACCGTTAATACTTCTCGAGGTACTAACCGACCGATTACTAAATGTGCTCACTCATTTAGGCGTAATTAGCAATTTTCTCGTCTTGCAACACCTAAGACTTGGTAGTGGCTTCCAGTTGGTCTAAGGCACTAGGTAATAAAACACTAGCGCTATTTTTTTTATGCTGCCTTAAGCAATTACAAAACCAGTGTTCATTTTCTTCACCATTTTTTATTCATATTTTTATTTTTCTTCATACCAAGGCTTTTAGACAAGAGCATTTTAAGGTATTCTCTACTATCCCAAGTTTCAAGATGTGTGCAAGTGCGTATAGTAGGATATCAAAGTTCAAATATTTGGACTCAAGAATAGAGACTATTTTTCAGACTCAGATTTATCCTCCGATTAGTAATTTCCTTCATCTTACTAACCCTTTGGACAATGGATCATGACTACTTATTACTAGTTTCGTTTAAGAAAACATCTAATTTTCTTACTTTTATTAAATTCTTTCAATCTTATCGTATGTAATTTTTCACTTTCAAACTTTCATTATCAAAAAATAATGCATGAATAAGCACAAACTTCCCCCAAACCTGTTTGCAGTAATGTCCTCACCGATGTCATCTGTTAAGCTTTAAAAAAACCTATAGATTTGGGAGGAAAAGTTATTACAGGGGACAAGAAATAATGACAGTGAAATTCTTCCCCAAACTTATTTTTGGCTCACAATTTTGTAAAAAATTATTTTCAAGAGCCAAAAAATATGTGTATCTCCCCCCCCCCCGCCCCCCAAAAAAAACTTTAGTAAAACAGTATTAAGCATTTTAAAACTATAAAGAGAGGGGTAAAGTTATTGGTCAATATAAAACTTTACAAAGACCAAAAGTCAACACCAACCATTCAAAGATTTTATCAATATAACAATATAGTTGGTGGAAAATTAGAGATTTGAAAAAGTGGGGAGATAGGAGGCGGAATCAATCGGGTTTACGTCTCCGTTGGTAGAGACGGAACTGTGATGGTGAACGAAAACGAGAATGTGAATGATTAGGAATGGGTAGAATAGTCGCATTCTCGTATGGGATAAGAAGAAATGATGGTGGTTCAACTTATTTGGGTGGAGGTTGATTTATCACAACATCCGTGTCATTAATAATGCGAGTTCGTCGGCGAAAATATCTTCGAAACTTTCATCGATGGTCCGAGTGAACGTTTCAATGTCAATCTGTTTCGCGCCTGAATTCAACACACTTGATTTGTTAGAAATTATGGCGGCAGGAGACTCGAAAAGCTCATCTACCTTATTCTCAAAAGAGTCTAAATCAAGTTGTCTTTCTAGAATTATCGAACTCGAAATATTGGATTGTGATTCATCAAACTCGATAGAATTAAAGGAATATTAGAAGAAGGACCAAAGAAAATGGGTGATGAAATGGGTAAACAAATTTGTGTGTCGAGTATTGTTGCACCAGATGTGGAAAATGAAGGTTGAATATCGTTCTGCTTTTTGGTCATTCATTTATCATCAATTTCCAGACGCATATGGGGTTCGGGAAAAACGGTTAAAGGTTCGAGATGATGTCCACACGGAAGTGAAAGGACCTAATGAATTGGTGAGAAAAACTCATCCAAAACTGTCGGTTCATTATCCAAAATATTCCCAGCGTCAATATCCTTAATCAAGTGAAATTTAAAATTCTCAGACACCCCATCAAAAGCATGGTTTTCAATCAATTTTGGTTCTAGAGTAGATGTGTATAGATCAAAAGGATTGGGTGTGGTTTCACTTGAAATGGACCCTTCACAATCGGGTAAATCAAACACTACAAAGTCGCACAACTCATCAAACATTCTATCTTCAATCGGTGAATCATTTGGTGTACTCGATAGATTTGTGAAACTAGAGTTGTGGATTTCAATTTGGAATAGAGAGGTTTGATTTGGAAGGGTGTGCTGCTCTCTCTCACTACTCAAATTCTCAATTCGTCCTATTGCCGTATCATACATTGGAAAATTTTGAGCTACTTGGAAACTAATTGCTCGTTCGTTGGGTTGTATGAGGGCGGCCATGGATGCTTTCAATTCCTCTATCTGGCGGCACGACGCTACCCGAAATTCTTCCAATGGCCGTTCAATATTAGACATGGGTTGGGAAGAGGTTTCAGGAGAAGATTGAAATTCTTGTGGATAGGTGAAACTCTCAAATGACTGTTCAGAAGAAGTGTCTAGAGAAGGTGTAAAAGTCGGGTAAAATTGATAGGAATCGAATGGTTGTGAAAAATGGGCAGGAGTGGCATCAACATTATGATAAAAAGAATATTGAGATTGGTTGGTTGGTTGGCAACCGGCAACAGATGTCATATATGCCGCAAAACGAGTAGCAATACTTTCATCAGGAAATGATGGTGTTTGTTGTCCTAACGGTTTGACGGGATTGAAACTTTGAATTTTAGCCCTCGCAATATGATCAGCGATGGACATGCGTTTAGAAGTTCACTCACTCGCTTTAAACAGATTATCATTATAAGAAGATATAGAATTTTGATGCGGTTGATAGGACCTGGAGTGAAGTGTCCAACTGTTTCTTTCCGCTTGCTCTATCCTATCTCTTAAAGACATGGTAGAGTCGGATTTTTGACCGAAGCAATTACGAAAACAAGAAATATCTAGTTCTGGATAGCAAAACTCGGCAAAAGTTCGTCTGTTTGGGTTACCCATTATAAGAAGGTGAAAAGAAAAGAGGGTGAAATGGTAATGATTTAAGCTCTATTTAAAATGTTTTGTTTTGAAAGAAAGACTTGAGGGTTGACTCAACAAATCATAAAATGCACAAACAAATCTAGAACTAAGGTCGCCTAGGTCAAGCACTAGACCGCTCCTAGATTTCCAAAGGACAAGCCGCATGATCAATTTTCTAGCACCTCTTTATTACTCTTGTGGCCAGATAAGTGCCAGGTAAATGGGAGGTATCCGCTATACGAATCACCGAAATAGCGGGCCTAATTAAGTAATCACTTTTCTTAGTCACACTTACCTTAGACACCACAAAAGAAATGCGGATAAACGATAGATTACCCATTACCCTCCTCTGTCTTGATTTGAGCGTGATAGTCCTTCGGGCTTGGTCTAAATATTTTTTATTAATGTAGGTTAATGTTCAGGCACGTTTGCGATTTATGGGGCCTAGGAAGGGTGATGAAATCCCCACCTAATCTGAATTTGGGTTATTTCTCCTTAAAAGTCCGATTAAAAATATGCAAAAACAACCCGAAACCAAAACACGCAAAAAGATTTTTGAGCGGTGATATTTTGCAGAGAATCCTGCAGAAAATCAAATTATTGGATTTCTAGAGGAGAGAGAAAGATATGTAGAAGATATCAGAGGATTTTTTAGACCTAATTCCTCCAAACCGCCGTCCTTCCGCCGCGAAAACCACCTTATTGCCGCGGTTCCGCCACATTATGGAGGGTCTTCTGCCATTTTTTTCTACAGTGCCTCCTTTGCTCCTCTGGTCCTCTCTGAAAGTCTCTGAATCTCAATTTCCTCGTTCCAGTGACTCCAGATTCATTCGCAAAAAATCGTACAATAATCGTTAAATATGCAAGATGCGGTTTTGGATTTTATTTTATGGATCGGATAAGAATTCAACCCGAATAACAAGAAAAACAAATTACGCACGTATCCCCGACAACGGTGCCATTTGATTGGTTTGTAAAAGTGTTTTTGTAAATTAACCGCAATCAATAACGGTATCGCGTGTAGCTAGCCGAGATATGTACGGGTCGTCCACAGGGATGCGTGGAACTTTTAATCTTACTTTAGACGAGTTGATTAGAAATAGGGGAGGGTGGTTCTAGATCTATGTTGAACATGGATATAGAATATATAAAAAGAGGGCTTGTATGGTTCGTTAGAATTTAATAGTAATGGATGATTAAATAAAAATGACTCCTTTTATCTTGTAATAAATTTAAAACAAGATCGATGGTGATGAATGAAGATTATAGTTTTTGGAAGGAATAGGGTTCTCACTCTTAACCCCTATCTTTTCATTGACCTCTATTCATGTTTAGCCTCTACCAAAACAATTGTTAATCTGATCTCAAATCGCGGTCGAGACTATCAATAAATTGATAGCGCACCCGATCAGGATGTTGACGATTCTTTTGATAAAGTTTATAAATTTTATAAGATATAAAAGAAGTTAAAGGATTTTATCATCCATTGATTTACCATAATCCTACGAACCCTATCAAGCGGAAAATTACTCACGCATGTTTGGAGAAGAAGAATGAGAAGGGATAGAGAAGGAAATCATAATGCAGAAATTTAAATGCGGAAAGTAAATGCAAAATAATTAAACAAATGATCTATTTTTATTAATCAACATTACAAGTATAAATCTTTCGAATTTAGATTATAAGAAGAAGTTGCTCTCGATCTCTGCCTCGTAGGAAGTAGATGTTCCGTCGATATTCACATCGCTCTATCATGTCGAATCGCGGACCTGTCGTGGATCTCTTGTTCTTTGACGGTGATTTGTTTCGTGTTAAAGGTGATAGTTTTCTAAGTTTAGCCCTCGGTCCTTTATATAACAATAGAAGAAGAAACCCTAAATCTCATAGGTTAAGATATGCCATCAAGATCCAATTTCCAAATTTTCAGATCCTATGGCCACGATGAAGCAGCGGATCCGCCGCATATATGGGCTATTGGCCGTGGTTGGGCGGCAGTTTGGGGGAGATAGGGTTCCAAATTTCTGCGGCTTCTACATGTTGACATGTGGAAATGCTCTAAATATCTGGATTTTGGAAATATTTCCTGGGTTTCTACCAGTATTGATTCTACGATTTTATTGGCAGATTTTTAATCCTAATATCTTGAATATCTTGATCCCTTGACCTGAGCTAAATCTACACAATATCTTCATGAATAATGTTAGTAATATTTGTTATATTAGAGATATAATCTTAATCATTTTATATGGTAATAAATTTTTAAGAAATTTGATTAAGATTATTTGATATGATATGCATATTTAAATTATCAAAATATCTTATAAATATTATGTGCATATATTTTCATTCATAATGTTAATTATAATATATAAACATATGGTAAAGAGTAAATTTGCAGATAAACTCACATATGTTTTATATTTATAATAAACACATTTAAATATTTAAGAAAAGTAAGGAAAATATTATATCAAATGTGCAATATTTTCAACTGGACACTCGGGTTCAGAGCGGCAAACAATGCTGTGGAATACGAGGCCTTTTTGGCAGGACTGCGAATCGTCTCCGGGATAAGACTGAAGACCATCAGAATTCGCAGCAACTCCGCATTGGTCGTCGGCCAAGTAACCGGGCGCTTCGAAGCCCGGAAACCGCTTATGATAAAGTACCTAGCCGAGGTAAAAAGGATTCGGAAAAATTTCGACGAAGTCCAAGTGGAACAAATCCCCAAGAGCTTGAACACCCGAGCCGACACCTTGAGCAAGCTCGCTTCCTCCTACTCGGCTACTCATAAAAGAAATATCCTCTTCGAAGTCTTGCCACGGTCTAGCGTGGAAGAAGGAGAGCTAACGCTCCACATCTACACATCCCAAGAAGAGGGCCAAGACCGGAGAAAACCCCTTGTGGAGTTCCTGAAAGATGATATACTCCCTGAAGACCGAGGAGAAACTCGTTAGCTACGGGCCAAAGCACGCCATTTCATCTGGAGCAACGGAACCTATACAAGAAGTCATACACCCAGTCTCTGCTCCGTTGCATCGATCTCCACGAGGCTGACTACGTTCTGTGAGAAATTCATGAAGGGGTCGCAGGGGCACATCAAGGAGCCTGCACCTTAGTCTAGAAGACGCTGCTCCAAAGGTACCACTGGATGAAGTTACACCAGGACGCTGAAAAGCTGGTCAGAAGATGCAAGAACTGCCAGCTCTTCAACAGCATACCTCGTCTTCCCGCCACAGAACTAACGCCATTCAGCTCCCCCTGGCCATTCGCGCAATGGGGGATGGACACGGTCGGTCAACTCCCCGCCGGCACGGGAGGATACAAGTTTATCCTCGTTGCTATGGATTACTTCACAAAATGGATAGAGGCAGTACCCATCAGAAAACTGGACGCCACCTCTACAACAAAGTTCTTGCAAAGCAACATAATTTCCCGATTCGAGATCCCAAGGTGTATAGTTACCGATCACGGGACCAACTTCGAAAATGATAAGGTCAAAGAGTTCTGCAATGACTACCGCATATTAATGAAGTTTACCGCAGTCGTGCATCCTCAATGCAACGGGCAGGCCGAGGTAGTGAACCGCGGCGTCATCCGAGATCTTAGAGCCTGCTTGGAAGGAAGGCAGGACGGCTGGGTCAAAGAACTGCCACGAGTGCTATGTCACTACGAACATCGAAGAAGACACCTATGGGAGAAACCCCTTTCAGCCTCTGCTACGGCACCGAAGCAATGGTCCCTGCGGAGATCGGGCTGCCTAGCTACAGGGTCGAACACTTCGATGACGAAGCCAACGCCTCTGCCCTCCGAAGCAACTTGGACATCTTACTGGAGAAACGAGACCGAGCACAAATCAGAGCAGCCGCCTATCAGCAACAAACCGCTCGCTACTACAATATCCGAATTAAACGTCGGGCCTTCAAAAGAGGAGACCTGGTCTTACGAATAAATGAGTTTGTGGACCAAGAGAGACTGCACAAATTCTCCCCGAAATGGGACGGACCGTTTCTCGTAACGGAAGCATTGCCCGGTGGAGCGTACCGCCTGCAAGATGCCAGGGGGCATAATTTTCCCCGGCCTTATAACGCAAAAAAGCTCAAATTGTATAAGTAAATATGTATCCTCTTTTGAAATAATGTAATTCCTTTTTGCATTTAACTAAGTCTTCTGGGCTAGGACCACCATAGGACTCCAGCACTTTGTCGCTTTTCTCGGTTCCGAGACCCCAAGGTTTATTCTAAAAAAAATATAAAATGTACTGAAGAGATAAGAAGAGACAACACATTTTAGCAAAAGATAACTTTATTTGTTAAAAGGTATTGTCGGCTCCCCAGCCTTACAACCATTACAACAAGGGGTGAAGGTTAAGGAAACACCGTCGGTGGTACACCGAGGAAAGCTCCTCTAGCCGATCCCGAGCAGTTTCAACCTGTTCCTCCGACGGTACTCGCGGACCCTCGAAACCACGAATTCCCCGGAATCCTCTTCCGCCGAGCATGAAGCGATGACCAACCTTTATTGGAAACTCTTAAGAAGTAGGTCCACCGAGCGATCCCGCCTACTCTTTAAGATCAGATCGAAACCGTGGACCGTGTGCATTTGTCGATTGCCTCGTCCATCAACCATGGGGACAGTGTATTGTGCAGACCCGGCGAAGTCTTCTATATCGCATAAATCAACACCTGAAGAAGGGGAGATCTCCGGGGGAGTAAGCGCCGCAGTGGCCCTCCAAGCGGCTTATTACCACCTCGTACGTTTTCTCGGAACGATCAAGGTTGTAAAAGTATATGTCATCACGGGAAACGATCTCCCTGATAGTATACACATGGTCGGCCATCTTTAGGGAATGCGAGAATAGAAAGAAATCAACATGCCTTCGCTATTTATAACCTCAGCAAAAATCTTCCAACGGCCGAGATTTACTCGCGCAACGACGCAAATCGCAGAATATCGCGCCTTCCCAATGTGGCACTGCCACGTGTCATCCGCGACAGTCACCATCCCCGCCCTTTACGGGTCAAGGAAGATTGAACGATGCCCCAAGGAGATACCGGGGAGATAATAAAGCCCTCTTCGTGAGGCCACCGAGTAGCTTCCTGCTCGGTCCATGTCACGCCTCGCTTCCCAGTGTATGGGCAAGGGGACGCGACTGGGTCCGCTACGTGTTTACTCAGAAGTAAACACGCTAAGCGTATCTAAGCAATATAAAGTAAAATGTACACAAGAAGAGATGTAAAAGAACAGCAACTTTTATTTATTCAACATTTCTTTACAAGTACAACTGGAAAGTAAATACAAGGATGGAATGCAATGCCTAAATAATGGTATGAACTGAAAATAAAATGAGTACAAGTAAAGTCAATGCTCAGGGTCTTCTATAAACTGCTCCAAGTTCTCATGGCTGGTCTCAAACTCCTCGAAGTCGGGTCCTCCTGACAACATTCCAAAGAAGAAGAGAAATAGGAATGTCGTCAGCGAACAATCGCTCGGTAAATCCCAAAGAAAGAAGGAGAAGAATAAACAGAGAATAGAACAGGTGAAGTAGATAATGTTATATTTGCTATACTAATGTAGTAGTTGTAGCTTGGTACAGAATATTCCAGTGTATACGAGAGAAGTCCAACTTACACCGTGGACTTTGGTAACCCGTAGTACAAGGCTCCATCGATAATACCACGGAACAACGGTATGGATGTAATTGCGTCTTTTAGTGACCACCTCGTGCCACATTTAACATGTTCCGTACTAGTCTACCCTTTTATAAACCCCGTAATATCTTATTGTATTGATTATACTGATTGTATTGTATTGTCTTGTAATAAATGGAAGACTTGCCGAAACCATAATATCAGTAAACGGAATGGATATAAATGGATAGTCATGTAATCAGAGTATATCCATGGTTCGGTTCGGTCAAGTCCTGTTGATATAGATGGAATTCTGGTATAAACGGATTCATGTTGTATTGTAGATATACTTGAATTGAATTCAAGTCAGATTGTATTCAGATTTGACCATAACTCGAAATGAGTCAAGCTTTTAAACAAAATTAAAGTCCAAACTTAATTTTGATGTTATCGGTAACTGCTGCACATGGACGGCAGGATTTATGTTTTTTTCCAAGACAATTACCGCATGATAACACCGTTTTAAGGTTGTCTACCTTAGATAGCAAGCACCCATATTCTCCGGCTCGCTAAGACTTAAGAGAACTGGTCCTGCTTAAACCTATATTTACTATGGTCCTTATTGTAATTTAATATAACTTGAGGGGGTTTTATGTAAAATAGTTATTATATTAATTCAAAATACACCTCAAATATTTAATTATCGTCTTTAGGATTTTCATAGATGTATATTTTATTAAAGAGAAACTTTCTAGTGAGTAGAACCTAATTTTCATTGTATATGGTATTTTAATGTAAACTTGAAATGGTATTGAATTATAAAGGTAGTTTCATGAAATTGTGATTCTTTTTCTTTAGAAAACATGGAATAATATATTTAAAATAGATGTTTTGATAATAGTTATAAATATATATATAATAAAAATAAATTTTATTTATTTTATAGAAATCTCATTTTTCTTAAAAATTGCATCAAAAATTCTATCGAGATCGAATCCTCCTTGCGGGGGTCTGCATCTCGCTCTACTAGGCCCGAGGATGTGCGATAACCCGCACTATCCTGATCGAGGTTCCCCAAAATGGGTTGTAGAGGCGTATTTGCAAGAAATTTAATTAACACACTTTTTAAAGAAAATGGTTTATGAATGTTCAAGTTATTTATTCGTAATCTCGTATTTTTCCCACTAGAGTCCCAAAATTCATCGTGCTATGTCAAGAATGTATTTTGTGATAAGGTAGGTCATTACCTCGTGAGTTATCTAAAGGTAATACGGTTGAATTGAATAATTATAAGTTGTATGTAATATGATGGTAGTTTACTGTAAAAACGAAATAAAAATTGCAACATAAATTATTTTGAGATGAAAATTGTTTTAATATGTTTATATATGTTTGTTGATCATTATGAGGGAATATGGTATTTTATTATTTAAGAAAAATGGAGTTTTTAAAGAAAAACGATTCGGAAGTCGGAATAACTCCACTTCCGATGAGTTTTGAAAAAGAGAAGTTTTAGAATAGAGATGGAGGGGTGAGTGGGGACTTACAGGCTATAAAGGAAGAGGGGAGAAGGAAGAAGCTTTTGGAACCGTCGGGGCGTCGTTTCTTCGCCGGATTCTTCCCGAAACGTCGTCGGAATTTCGCCTCTTGCTAACTCCACTTGTAAAACTTGGGACTTGGAAATTTTTTGAGAGTTTTTGTAATGAAATTCTGAATGAGGAGAGGTGAAATGTGGTGTGGTATTTATACGGAAAATTAGGGTTTAGGGTAATGAAGAATGGAATTAAAATGTGCATTAAAATATGGATTAATGCCCATTTTTAATTCTCTGGAAATGTGCAGAAAAATCAAACAGCATAGGAGTAGTTGGGGGAGTCCTAGGGGTTTAAGGTTAAAATTTAGAGAGCATCCCCTACGGGGGGCCCGGCGGTGCCGGTCCAGACAAGGATCTCGCCGGTCGAGAAAGGGGTGTGGGGTGTGGGATCTTGGCCACGTGTCATGTTCAGTGTGTACAACATTTTCCACATGTTTGTTTAATCTGTGACTTTTCATTTTACGTGTAGTGCATGTGCAAACTGCTGGGCTTCTAAAATATTAAAAGAAAAATCAATTAAAAAATATATGTGGCTGGGGGGATTCGATCACAGGGGTTACGTCACAGCAATGCAAGGTTTTACCAATGAGCTACAAGTTGTTTCTTGCCGTTCAAAAGAAAATTAAATTTATAACTTGTGCTCATGCTCAGGTATTCCTTTCTGTATTTTTTGAAAATTTCTGTATAAAAAGTTTAGGATTGTTACAGTCTATCTGCAGCGGGTAGCTTCCTACCCATCAACGCTACGGATCAAAGCCCTCCTCACGAGGCCACCGAGTAGCTTCCTGCTCCGTCCATCTGCAGCGGGTAGCTTCCTGCCCATCAACGCCGCGGATCAAATGCCCTCCTCGCGAGGCCACCAAGTAGTTTCATGCTCGGTCCATCTGCAGCGGGTAGTTTCCAGCCCATCAACGCTGCGGATCAAAAGCCCTCCTCGCGAAGCCACCGAGTAGTTTCCTGCTCGGTCCATCTGCAGCAGGTAGCTTTCTGCCCATCAACGCTGTGGATCAAAAGCCCTCCTCACGAGGCCACCAAGTAGTTTCCTGCTCGGTCCATCTGCGGTGGGTAGCTTCCTGCCCATCAACGCTGTGGATCAAAGCCCTCCTCGCGAAGCCACCGAGTAGTTTCCTGCTCGGTCCATCTGCAGCGGGTAATTTCCTGCCCAACAACTGTCACGCCCCGCTTCCCAGAGTACGCTAAATTGGACATGTGACATAGCCAACCATGCTACCTGTGGGTAGGAAGTATCCATCCACAGTCACATTACGGCTGTAGAGATATCAAGAACAAAATATAACTATCTAATACATGTCCATAAACCAAGATAACATGAGTCAAGAATATTAGAAATGCGAAAGCAAAAGATCCAATACAAAATAACTGGAATGTATGTCCCATAATGCGGGCTCACATCAGGAATAAAATGCAGAAAATTAGAGAACTAACTACTACTGAAACCTCACTGCTCAGCCTGCTGGCTGAAGTACTCCTGCTCGGACTGCAGCAAAGGTACGGAATCTGGGCCATACAAAACCCAGACGTCAGGGCGTCATGTCATCAAGTAATAAAATATAAACAGGGTAACAGGCAATGCAAATATAATCATGAATGGTAAAACAGGTGTAACAGCAATATAAATCAGGGCAGTGAAGGGTGGTGTGCAGTGAGTAAACTAAACTGATCTAATGGGTTATCTACTCTAAAGTCTTTGAAATCAATTTGATGAATCATCGATGTAACTCAATAGTATCCCGTGCATACCCGGGACCACGGTCTAAGACTCTCGGGCTGAAACCGAGAGTGCCGCCAGGCACTAACAGGAAAAGGGTACAGACCAACGATGTCAGCAGCATCGTCACGAGGCGGGCCTAGCCTCCAAAACTGATCAGTAAAAGCAAGCAACTGTCGAGTTACAAGTCAGGATTTCATCATTGATTTCCCCATACCCCCAAGTTATGTGTGTCAGGTCAGGTATTAAGTAATCAAGAACTAATGCCAACACAGGATCAGATAAGAGCAGGTTTGTCTGGATAGACAACAGGAATGGTCCGTGAGGACTACATGTCAGGTTTGTTGGTATTAGACACAAGATCAGGTAACAGGTCAATCCATGGTACATCAGGTCAAGTCAAGTAGTGTACGGTACCATGTCGGGTCAAGTAATATGTGTGTAGCAAGTCATGTCAGGGTGTAAAGATATCTGTGGGTGCTCATAAACAGCTAGCATAATCATGGTTATAAATAATCAAGTATGGTTATCAACAACACAATACATGTAATAGGTTAAGCAATAAATGTAGATTTAACTAATTAGCCGTACGGTTATCAGTGTGTGTTTAAGAGGTGGTGACAGCATTATACGACTACAGTACGACAGATGTGAATGCTAAACCAGTTTAATAAGTATTGAGTAATCTGGGGATGCGATGACGTGTATAATCTGTTCAATGGATGCAATTGTAATTAAACCGGTTTAAGATGCACACGGATGTCCGATAGGTTAATGCTAGAGAAAAAGGTATCATGGCTATAAAACAATCGTGATCATGTGGTCTAACAATTACAGGTGATTACTAGGTATAAATAATTGGATGCAACAATTAAGTTTCAAGTTCGAGATCATAAAATATGTAACGGAACTTTATACAGTTAACTTGAAATCCAATACTTTCGATTCTATTTAGAGATTTAATAGGAAAATAACTGAATTAGCATAAGAATAGTCTGATTAGCATGTAGCAAGTTTCACTTGCCTCGACGGGTCGCGATACGGAAAACGGAACGTTACGCGTCGGCGGGGAAAAGTCGCAACGCACGCACGGTTCACGGAAAGAGCCCAAACGACGAACAATGGAATCGCACGGGTCAGGGGTCCTCACTGGGTCGTCGTGATCGTCGATGGCCCGACCGGATTCCGGCGAACAACCAAAAACAGTGAACATTAAAATACAAGAATGCATGAAAGAAAAAGAAGAGAAGAATAAGAAGAAAGAAGAGAAAGAAGATTGAGGAGGAGGTGCTCACGTTGATCTGTAGAGGGGTTGTGATCGTCGACTGCGTCGACGGAGCTCCGGCGAACGACCCTGCAGAGACCCGGCAGTTAAAGAAAAACCAACCGAGAATATAAAGAATGGGAGAAGAAGAAAGAAGGAGGAAAGAAGGAAGAAGGTGTAGAGATAAGGCTCACTGGGGTGTACCAAGGCAAGGGCACGGGGACGAGGTCACCGGCGGCGGCTTCCGGCGGTGCAGATGCGTGCAGAGGGCACGGCTGCTAGTTGCAGGGTGCTGGGGAGAGATGGAAGGTGGAAGGAGAGAAGGTAGAGGTGACGAAGGTGAGCAGCGGCGATGAACGGCGACGATGGCGTCAGCGCTAGGGCAACGGCGAGAGGAGGAAGGCGGCTAGGGTTTTTCAGGGATGGGTTCAGCTTTGAAAAACAACGAGGAAGAAGAGAAAATATAAAGGAAAGAGAGAGAGATACGCGGGAAGGAGAGAGAGAGGGATTCGAGAGGAGAGAGAAGATGAGAGAGATAGAGAGGAAGAGAGAGATCGAGAGGAGAGAGAAAACGAGGAGGAGAAAGAATATTGTCGTTTAGCGCCGGAGAGAGAGAGAGAGAGAGAGAAGAGAGAGAAAGAGAAGGAGAAAGGAGAGAGGGAGAGATTGGCGTGGGGCCTAGGGAAAACGTGAAACGTGATTGGCTGATGGAAAAATTTGTGAAAGATTTATGGGTTTGATTGGCTGGGGAAAATAATAGGTTTAGGGATTAAAAAAATTTTAGAATGATTATCTGGTTGAAAGAAATAATCTCGTTGGTTTAAAAGATTTAATAATAGGCAAAAAAATATACTTTGGCTGACTAAATAAAATTTAGAAAATAGGATTTGGTGGAAATACAAAATATTTCAGAATTGCGCCCGGATCGGATCCAAAAATTTTAATTTGAAATATGAAAAATGTTGGCAGATTCCAAAAATTGAAATGAAGGATTTTATAATTAAAAAGCATACCCCCAAGAACGGACGCACGTACGTGCGCGTAGCCGTCCAAACACGTCCGTTTCACTGAACGGGACGAGAACACAATGCAAGGACGCTACCACAGGGTTAGGCGTGTCAAGCAGGCAATGATGAGTATTTTTAATTTATTTTAAAAGACTTAAATTGTTATATGCAGAATATGACATGTCGGTGTAAACTATAACTAGTAACAACCAAAACGGGATAAATGAAATAAATACCACACACCACACATACGGTAACTAAAATTTATAGAACTGGACTCGGTTGTTACAACAATACCATGGATCAAAGCCCTCACCATGAGGCAGCTGAGTAGAAATGATGGTACCAACCTTCCTACACTTGGCCACCAACACACGATAGCAACCTCTGATCTGGGGAAAAGTAGGGTACCGACCTTCCTACAGACTGCTATCGTTCAACTGATGGTACTTGCAAGATAAAAGACCTACGAGCTAAAAATACTTGCAGAATGAAGATTCAAACAAAAATATATGAGCTAAAGGCACTTGCGCGATGAGCAGACATTTGGACAATGAATAAAAAGATGCGCTTTATTTATGATCCGAAAATAAATACAAGGTATTCTTGGCTCCTCAGCCTTACAAAAACGCCCGGGGGCTTACAAAATTTTGAAAAAAGAAAAAAATCCTCAAGGCAGGAAAGCTCAGGCCGTAGGCTCGGGGAGGATCTCGCCCTGCTCGACGCCAGCATCGGGGACCAAAATAGCGACCGCTGGGTGCGCTTCCACTGGTAGCCTCACCCCCGGCGGCCGCCCTGGCAACTTCCACCTGCAACGCATCCTCGGAGAGAGGGTACTGGATCCGGAGCTCACTGTCGACGAATTCCGGCATCAACGCCTTGACGGCGTCGAGAGCCTGGTGCCAAACGATGGCCGAGGATTTGGCAAGGTCGGCGTAGAACTGGTCGAATGCCTTATACTTCTCCACGGCCTTCGCAGCCCGGGTCTCGGCAAGCTTCACAGCCTCGAGCGCTACTCGGACGTCCATCTTAAGGGTGTCCCTCGACTTCTTCACCGCGTTATAGAGTTAACTAGCCTCCTCCAACTGGGACTGGATAGCCCGGTTGGATTCGCTCAGAAGTCGGTGAGACTCCTTGTACTTGGAGTTCGTCAACTCCTCGGCGACCACATGAGCGTCGAGGGCGGTAGCCTTCTCCTCCGCCCTCTACAGCTGAAGGCGAAGCTCTTCCTCCCGTGAGGAAGATTCGCCTTCCTTCTTCAGGGCCGGTGCCATCTCCTCGGACTCCATGGCGGCGAGGAGGGTGCAGTGGTGAAGGACCTGAGGAAAACAACAAACAGGTTAGAAGCTCGATCCGAGAAGAAAAATACTTGAGCAATTATTTCAAAAGGGGGAGAAAGTCGAATACCGACCTGTACCGCCTCCTGAGCAATGGCGGCCACCTGCGCCTTCATGGTCCCTCAGGGAATCGTGACTTCGGCCGCTCGCTCCATGTCTGAGAGCAAGTTGTCGGTGATGGAAAGCCCCGAGAGCATTTCGATGCAGACATCCACCTCTTGCACTGGGATCCCGGCAGTAGGCGAACTAGAAACCGTCCTTTTATACCTCTTAAGGGGGACCTCGGCAGGCTCGGTCCTGAGCATGCTTCTGCCCCCCTCCACCCCCGCGGCTTTCTTTCGAGGCTCGGGGCACGGCAGAAGACTTGCTCGACGAAGTTGGCCTCGGGGCCAAACTTAAACCGGGCCGGGACGAACTTCCGCCCCCGGCCTTCTTTTGGGCCTTCGCGGTCATGGCAGCTAAGAACTTCCACCCCCGGTCCATTTGCTCTGCCAAAAGAAGAATACACAAAGGAGAGTTAGTGACGCTGAAAAGAGCAAAGAAAATTCATCAAAGTCTAAATAGATCTTCCACGGCCCTAACTTACCCAGAAAGCGCTTGGGACTGAGCCTAGCCCAGCTCAGAGCCTGCTCAGAATGCAGGACGTCGGCCCGCTGGATTGGCTCCCATAAAGACACAACCCTTGCCTTGGGTGAGGATGACGGTTTCGTCCTCGGGCAGTCAACCATGTGCCACTGTATAGGCAAAGGCCAATCTTCGCCCTCGGGTGGCCCGACTAATACGAACTTCTCCTTCCATTCATGGATGGAAGAAGGGACGGCTACCATACTCGACCCGTCCATCCCGCCCATACGTTTTTTGAAGGAAAAATACACCCAGCTCGGCTCATCCTTACTGGTGCCAGGATGATTCTTATAATAGAGGAAGAAAACGAGGAGGATCAAACTGAAGGGGATGTTTTCGAGTTTCAACCGGACCAGAAACCCGATGAGGATTCTCCATGAGTTCGGCGCTAGTTGGCCCGGGGCGAAATGAAAGCAACGGAGCACCCCGCAGACTTCAGTTGGGAAGGGCAAATGCATTCCTGCCCGGAACGCTTCCAAATACAAGGCAATCTTCTTACCCTACACTTGGTCTACCCGTTTACCCTCTCTAGCTAAACGGATGGAATAGTTAGAGGGGATGTGGAATCGAGCTCGAATTTCAGAAAGCTCGTCCAGACTCTTCAAAACGGAGGGCGCATCGCGGGTGTTCCCGATGCGCACCTTGGGGGCCTTTGTCGCCGCCCGACGGCGAGCAACAGGGGCGGCCCTGACTTTAAGGGGCAAATCTGACACAGAGGACGAAGAAGAACCCTCTTGGTTATCTGAAGCTGAAGAGGAGGAAGACCCGCTGGACTCGGCCCCAACAATGGGAGCCTCATCGTCCGACTCTACCTTTACTGTCTCTACGGACTCCTCAGATGAAAACATCAAACCTGATTCAAAGGAAGGGACTCACCAAGAAAAATCGACAGAGGACCCGATCTAAAGGAAGGAGCGTCGGGCGATCTTCAGCAATGAAAGAGAATTTGAGCAAAGTATCAGCCCTAAGATGGTCCCCTTCTATTTATACACCCCAAAGAGGAACATCCAACGGCGCCGATTGATTCCCGCCAAAATGAAATGTCGGTCCCAGCGAACCGGCGGGGCTTTAAGTGGCGATTGGCCATTAGGGACGTCTTTTCGACTGCAAAAGTCAGGGATGGCTCGTCACTTCCGCCAACCGACGCTTGACACGTAGCCCGTATCCCAACTGGCGAACGACTGAAACGGCGCCCCTCTTTAAAGAACGATCATTTCATTGATCCGCTAACGCCATCGGGGATGCGCGCGAAAATTCAGGCGCGTGACGAGGCGACACGTGGCCCCAAAGATCGAAACGACGCAACCACCAAACGCCGTGCCGTTTCCGGGCGATCCACATTATGATTCTTGGCACCAAACCGAGCAGAAGAAAAACCGAGCAGACCACTCTCGATCCGACCCTTGAATAGGTCGGAACTAGAGTAGGGGCTAATGATGATGCTCATAAGTGGTATCTCCTCATATTACGACACGTGGTAGATGACGTGTCCCGAAGGCTACGAAGGTGGAATAGATGAGTTGCATTATGAGAATTTCTCGGGACTTCGTCTCGAGGAACGTGTTTGACCTTCCAGGAGACCTTCCTAAATACATTCCACCTTCACCTAGGAAGCTACCCACAGCTTGTCTCCGAGCTATCTCAGTCTCCTTACTCATCTCCGAGCCCCTGACATG
The DNA here is from genome assembly GCA_030015575.1 of Agapanthus africanus. Taxonomy (NCBI): domain Eukaryota; kingdom Viridiplantae; phylum Streptophyta; class Magnoliopsida; order Asparagales; family Amaryllidaceae; genus Agapanthus; species Agapanthus africanus. The sequence goes on along the minus strand of JASDDO010000019.1, from coordinate 885,159,600 downwards.
CCGAGCTTCCTCGGCCACCTGGCTCGTCTTCGAGCCCCTGACATGCCGAGCTTCCTCGGCCTCCCGGCTCGTCTCTGAGCCCCTGACTTGCCGAGCTTCCTCGGCCTCCCCCGATCAACCAGGAGCGCGGATCCCATGCGCCCCGCAACGGCTCCGCATATATCGCTAGGACGAGATATCCGCTTTCCCATGATCTGAGTCCCACGCTAGCGCATCCCCCCATTAATGGGCACATCCCGCCATTCAAGACGAGGATAACGCTGGGGCGTAACCGACGGCGAGGATCTCGCGCTTGCTCGCTCCATGCGACCCTTATATAAACCACTCTCTCAGACAACTCAGGTATCGCAACTTTAATTCCAATACGCCGCTACTCTGCGCTTATACCTCGACACTAATTTGATCGTCGGAGGGTCCTACGGTGGTCACTCACCCCGGGACTTCTTCGCAGGTAGCTCGGCGTACAAACACCAACCCATTGAGATTCATAATCAACAACTCCCAAACCAAATCTCAGCCGTTGAAGACCGCCATCGCAGGGATGGACAGAGGACAACAACTGAAGGAGATCCAGAGCTCCATCACAACCGTTCATCAATAAGTAATTTGGTCTAATTTGTTATTTCTTACAAGTTGATCTTTAATCATTAACACTGATGGGCTTATTAACTACTTTTAAATACCTAATCCTTTTTCCGGTTGAGTTTCGAGGTCACAATCCATACTCCTAATTGAAGTTAAAACCGAAAATTTGAAGTAGAAGCTAAGCGTAACTTGGAGATGATCAAAAACAATAGATTTGAAATCAAATTAGAATTCGAAAATCCAAATAAAAAATCCTTAGCTGCCGAAATCAAAGCCTCAAGTTGAGTCAAAGGATCAGATTCGAAGTCAAAACCTAGAAGTTGAAGTCAAGATCCCCAAAACTATAATTTGGAATCACTGTAACCAGAAACTACATGAGAAGAATTGAGGATCTAATGCAAGTTGAGATGTAATTATTACACCAAATGCAGATATTCAATACATATTTACTCATTTGAAGATTTTACAAGGGGCAAACATCAATAAAAAAAGGTGTGATAATAGGAGTACAAAAACCACGTCCATAAGCATCTAAATGTGTCTTGATCATTAAGAAACAGAGTATATCTACGACTTAAGTGGATACTTTTTAAAGCATTGGATATATCATATACAATACTTACAGATGATGTAAGATGCTTATGAAGTGTTAAAACAAAAAGCAAAAAAAACAAAAAAAAAATCCAATTCCAATCAACTTGAATGCAGTTTATGAAGCTTAAAGAATTAATCTTTAAATCGCTATAAAACTAGACGGTATAATTTTGTCCAATTTGTTACAGGAACACTCTCTCATAAAGTGATTATGTCACCAGTTGATATAGCTCATGCAATACAATTTATTTTTGTAAAGTGAGAGATCTCCGGTTAGAAACCAGAGTAAATTCAACCATGATGATTAGAGAGTCCTCGTTGGGAGCGTAGTTAATCCTTTGATATCCTGGAACTTTGTTTCTTACCTTCAAAGGTTGTTGCCATGTGCAAGAGATTCTCTTAATTAATCTACTATTAAAAAACATAAGATATGTTAATTTTCAACTATCAATAAGCAAAAGCAAGAGCATTGATGTTGGGTACACTGCTAATCTTTAGTTAAACAGTCAAATTGTGTCAGATTTGGGGGAGCTAATATTGATTGGTTTATATTACCTGCAATAATTAATCAACATATGTTTGCGTGATTAGCATTTGGTTTAGAGAAAGCTATGCTTGTGTTATTAATTAGAAATAGCTCCTTGGGACGTCCAAGCCTCGAGTGGTGTTCACAACTTGTCTCCTGCCATTGGAATTTGGCGATTTGAAGAAATAAAGAACATAGAAATGCAACCTCACTCACTGAGGGATTAGTGATCAGTTGTGTGTAGTTGAAGACCCCATGGAGTTTTGAATACACTCAAGTATGGAAATAGGTATTTGATCGACCAGCAGTAATTGCTTCAACGTATAGTTGGAGAAACAATTTGAGTTTGAAAACATATAGTTGTAGTTACGCTAGCTGGAAATGAACAATTTTAGAACTAGAATTATTGTTTGAACACAAGATTTAGGAAAAGACAGTTGCCCGTGTTGCAACAGCATCCAACCAAAATAATATATTTGTTTGTATGGCATGAGTTTGTTTGTTTTTGAAGCAGTTTAGACTCAAGGAAATGAAGAAATTAAGTTTGTTACCCGGACTCTTCGGTAAAATTGTTCATTTGAAGGGAATGAATACACCAGCTGAGGAAAGATTAGCTTACAACCGTCCGATATGTATGTGTCAATTTTTAAATGGTTTATTTTTTTATAATGAAAAATAACCTTTTTTGTTTAGTAAAAGCAACACTTTTAGGCCGACAATGTATGTATCTGGTGACTCTTTATCGACTATAACTATGAGTAGCTTTTTTCAATTTTTTTTGACATGAACCATGCACATTCATATTACGCCATGAAGGGGGTTGACAAATCAAAGTCAAATCGAGAAATCTAGATGTAATGCGTCAACAACGAGTTTATCAAGTAGGTTAATATGAAATGTCCCTTTTAAGACACCAAAACTCCGAAATTATGTGAGGGTTGATGGAATATATTTTATATTCTAACATGGTTCCACAGGTCGAAGGACTTTTGGGCCGAAACCATTGCTTTTGTGCAGCGGTATTTTTAATTTAAATAAAACCACATTTAATACTCACCCGGTGGGAATTGTACCTGGATTGCTCTGATGCCATGTGAAATGTTCCTTCCACTGCACTAAAACTCAGAAGTTATGATGAGAATCCAGAGAATATATTTTATATTTTAACCACTAACGATAAAGTTTATTGCGATTTTACTCGACCACGGCTAATTCAGCTGTGGTAAGCGCAACCAAAATAACGTAAAACAAAATGATGGTTGTTATGAGTATTAATAGGGCTGGGATGCACCTCTTCTACTTCGGCCAATTAGCCGTAGGCGACTGTAACTCTGTTAAAATTTGAATGACGTGTTTCATATATCAACCTCTCTTAATGGTTCATGTATTTTCTATTCTTTTATTTTTTGAAATCAACCGCGTCACGGAATGAACTTGCGATCTCTCATATTTAAAAGAAAATTGATACCAATTGAGCTAAACCCAGCCGAATAACAATGGTCCATGCTGAAAGGTTTTCAAACACCTGTTTGCAGCACAAGAACTAAGGTGGATGGCTGACAAATATGATTTTTTAAAACTTTGAAGATTTGGATCCTCAGACTCTCGGAACATAGTGAGGGGGGAGAGAGAGAGAGAGATGATATCTCAACAGTAATCTCATCAGAACAAACATTCAGAAAGAAAAAGAGGGCCACGTGATGATGCAATGCAGGAGGCCTGCAGCCTTCTGCTGCCTGCTGGCAAAGCTGGTGCTGACACCCATGTGTAACTGGCTCTCGTGGACGACTCAATTTGCGAGAGGGGACCACCACATGCAACAATACAAAAAAATTACAAGCATGCATGAGAGACCAGTTGGGGCCTTGGAAATTAAACCTAGCTAACAACACAAACGCAAATATATATAACATTGATGCATATGCCTACCTGCTCCTAAACTGCCTACAGTACCATGCTCTTCCCATTGAGTCAAACCTGAGACCTCTTTGTTGTTATTGTTGTTCTTGTCATGTACACTAGTTGCTAACACGCACAATAAGGAAAAGGTACTTCATCTCAACTAAATTTGCCATGGAAATGGGCAATTGGTGAGACTGGAGCTTGATACCAACTACTCATTCATACCCCTACTTTGTTGTGTTGCTAACAATGTTGGAGAAATATTACCAAGATTAATAATAAAATTTGTTACCGATCGAATCGTGTAGTGTAGTCACCATCGCTAAAATCAAATTTCCGCCGCTTGAGAAAGAATCTTGATGACAAAGAGATGACAAGGTCCTTTGAAGAGGTAGAATTGAGAGAAGGAGGTTTTTCTTTAAAAACCCTCGACCCCAATAAAAATTCTTCCTCATAACAGAAAAAGAAGACATGCGGAAAAGGTTTTTGAATATGCCTAGAATTTATTTTCTGAAATACATTATCGTAATAAATACAACAGAAAACAGATGCATTAAACTTACTGGATGCATACTTGGATTAAAAGGTCATGATTTTTGTGTATCGATTTGCTATGAAATGAACGTTCAGGTAATCATTTTATAAGACCTGGGCACATGAGTCAAACATCCATTCCATTCATTATTTTAGGCTGCTTGATGCAAAAGCTGCAAAACATACATGCAACTCAGATGATTCCAAAATCCAAATACACCGTTTGGATTATTGCAGCATGAAATTCCAAATTTTGCACTGTAGTTGGTTGGATCAATTACAAAATAAATTGAACAAGTTGCTGTAGTTCAAAGGATAGTATAAATAACATAAAAGAATATAAACAAATAAATAAACAAAGAAAATTTATGCCATACAAGCATACTTCCCGCGAAATATCAAAAATACTCACTGAACTTGCTAAACTTGCTCCTTAACTGCTGTTCTGGTTGAGCGAATACACATTTACTAGTGTTACTCGTCTCATTTTTTGAGACTGCGGCATCAGTTTCTTTATTATCCTCTCCTTTATTCTGCATCAAGACATGATTGTAGACACTACGGAAAATTTCTGCACAAAAATCATTTCTACCATCAGCAACTAATTATAGTTATGTAAACCCCATCATAGTTGGCTATGTTTTAGAGTTGAGATAAATGGAGCTGCCTCATGCAACCTAAGGGTTGAAATAACAATAGTGATATAATGTCCACAGCAACCACATTTATCTAAACTCAAACACAGGTTAGATATAGAATCGGAAAACCCTAAATCGAAACAACTCTAAAGGTCTGTTTGAATGTGTGAAAGAGTTGCAATGCATTTCAACTGCAACTAATTGGATGTGTGTGGTTGGAGTTTCAATTGCAATGCATTTCAGACTGCATGCAACTCTGACTACCATTAGGTTGCTTTTCCAACTATATCAAATTAATCAACTAAATATTTAACAATGTTCAACAGTCATGATTTCTTTAATATTCATAAAACGAATAATTATAATAAAAAATACTTCATCAGTAAAGGTTTGATGAGATGGCATGCGCTATTCGCAAATCCCAACTCGTAGTTGGCGTTGAACCCCATTTTGAATGTACCACCAACTACATCATTTCCATCTCCATCTGCTTCTCGGGTTACTTGTGTTGCAAAAACATGTAACCAAACAATCTTTCTTTTTTTAAGGTCTAGTTAGAGCCTCATGTGGCTCCAACTACACAAACATGCCCTGAGATAGAGCCACGAAACTGGGAGTTTGCATAACCTATATTTTCCTTATGATAACTCCAAAGAAAAAAAAACATGATATAAATAAGAGTGATAATGAGTTTCTTACTTGTCAGCGGAACAGTGAGCAATGCAGATCCAACTCCACAAACATCAGGCCAGTGTTCAATAACTACGTTGTCTGAGAATTTCCCCTGAAGCATCTCTTTAACACTACTATGCAAATAGCTTCGGAAGAGCCTATAGTGCTCGTAGAGCCCGCCCTCAATGACCACAATGGCTCTTTTATCAGTCCCATCACTCCCAAGCTTCTTCAGGATACCAACTATACCAGCACCTACCAATTGAGCTCCTCGCTTTGTCACGGCATCACATACCTCTACCACAAGCCTTCTCATTTTCCTAGTAGTATCATGAATCTTTGTTGGGACCCCCCAAAAAAACATTATAGTTACTTCATTAACAATTATACAAGGAAATTTTTTTAGGTTGAAATCGTATTATGGTAGTTTTGGTACAAGATACGATGAAGAATGGATAAAAAGAGAAAACTGGTAATGAACTACAAACCTTCAATTTAAAAGGAAATGAAGTATAAAGGAGTTTAAAGATTTGCAGTTTCTTGCAATTGAAATCAATACAAAGAGGGGAAGGCTACTCACAGATTAGAAAGAATCATTACGAACAGTTTAACACATTCTATTTGAAACAACAGAGAAATTATGGACTTCGGACTATTTTGATCATGACATCAGAAATAGAGGTTTTGCATGCCAGGCCACACAACTCAGTTTTCTTAATTGATTCCTTTTTATAGTATCTTGACATTACACATGACAAAATTTAAAGTCAGTATTTGAGTATTTGTGTAATATATACTTCTGCAGCTACTGAAACACGAGGGTTTAATGAGTAATCAGAAAGAAAGAAAAGATGAACTTTTTTTTTCCTGAAAGATGAATGGTTCTCTTGGTATATAGGAAAATGAATGAAACTACTTTTTTACCTTCCAATTTTTGAAATATACTAGAATATTAATAGCAAGATGCTCATGAGAGAGGGAACTGCACTGTGTTTCCCACTTAATATCATAAAAACTTCCTTTTATCATTAACTAATGAGACGGTACAGTAGTAGTTTCGAAAAACAAAGGTACCATACCCCTAAAGCCTTGTCCAATTTCTCTGCCACCACACGTAGATTTGGGGATGTATCTTGATGCATGGAAGCAACATCTGGAGTCCTACAGAAGAAATTAACATTAAATGATGGGAATGCAAGAGATAAATTGCAAAAGAAAATGGAGACTGAACGCAAAATTAGAATTCGCCAATAAAACAGCAAGAGGATGGGGTTTTCTGAATGAAGTATTATAAAAGTAACTACATTTTTCAAAGAAACTTTTAAACTTTATGCAGTCTTTCATAATAATACAATAGGAGGATAAGATGGGCATTAAAGAGTAATTCCACTGCGACTTGCAATTAACCCCTTTTGGCATTGTCTAAATCGTGTTGGACTAGTTTTTTAGTAGCATAAAGGTAACATATGCCTAAATCCTTGAAGAGAGAAAGGAGCAATATCAAAGTTACTTTGGTGGTTACTGAAAATTATTGTGTCTTTTCCATGTCATGGTCATAATATAGAACAGTCAAGCTCAAGCATGCTTCAAGCAAACAATCACCTCGCTATATAGGCCGGTATGAAATCAATAACTCTATGAACACAATGGTTTCAAAAAGATGCCTATTTCTAGGCCAATACTCACTGTTGATCATTAATGGTTAACAAATTTCAACATGCCAAAACTTTTAGTTTTCTGCCCCATTAACCTTTAAGCATGGTGAGCATATAGTTGTTCAAAAATATAGCCAACAAATTAAACGACTCAAAGTCATACTCTATAGCAAAAATTCCAAATAATAATGAGAATACGGTTAGGCAAGAATGCATCCGAAAAATGGATTCTTGGTACGAGTAAACATAAATGCCCCAAGTAGCGCAAGAAACTTGTAACCAACAAGAATGGCATCGACGTTGATGTGAATATCATGTGAAAATTATACACCACAATTCAATCTAACAGCCTTGATATGATTGATATGTCGAAAAGGTGGAACACTAATCCATTTATGAAATCGAAAAGTTCCCTTTTAAGCAGGAAAGCTCAAAAAAGAGATCTGGAACGCGCCATTTGACAGAATAGAGTGTAGTTTACAAGGTTGGAAGGGTAGTTTACAATCCCTGGGAGGCCGGATCACCCTATTGAAACTTGTACTTTCGGCATTGCGTTGTAGTACCTGTCAATTTATGAGGCCCCTCAATGGGTTGTAGGTAAAATTGATAATCTTGGAAAGCGCTTCTTTTGGAGAGGCATAGCAAACTCAGGGAAGGAGTATTTTCCCAGTATTTTTCCTTTTTTTTGGGGTGGGGGGGTGGGGGGATGCGTAAAAGGAAGGAATTTGGTAGGTTCGGGATTTTAAGCATAAAATAAACAAGCCAAGCCTTGCAAGATAACTGGTGGTGGAAGATCACATGGATTCAATTGATTAACAATCACAATGGTAGAGTTTTTTTTGGTGGGGGCGGGGGCGGGGGTGGGAGGTTTAGACCCAAAAATCTCAATTCCATGTTAGGCTTTGGAGCTATGAAGCACCAATATGGACACAAATACGGGACAAGGCAAATTTGCAAAAAGGACAAGGGACACGGCCATATTATCTTATACATTTAATTATACATGCATACTAAACACACATGAATCTACACACACAACTATAAGATCATACTAGTATAACATTCAAAAAACAAAGGTTTATGCCTTTCATCCAAGACTAAGTTCTCTTGAACACAAACGAATACATATATAAAAGTAAAATCAAACAAAATATTTATACCTTTTTATTATAGCCAACTTTCATAGCCCCGAATTTATTATTTGCATCAATTTGAATCTTTACTCTTAAATCTAATACGGCATGAAAGACTTAAAATATTTAATATAATAATATCCTCTAAGGTGGCAAAATTATCCATAAATACACATTCTTATTTCTATATCCATAACGCTATGTAGTAGTGTCAAACACGTCCAATTTGGAAGAACACGACCTAGGCGTGTCAAGGATACAATGTCGAGCAGAAGATCTGAGGATCTGATACGTATCGGACACAGACATGCACCGGCAGGCATATAGGCGTGCCTGTGCTTCCTAGCTTTGAAGTGGAGCCAATAGGATAAGAGACGAATTCCTTGCATGCATTATCTTCATAATTACTAATTAGTATCAGTCGACGCATTCATTTTTGGAAGGATACTTGGAGAAGGGGTATCCCCTTATAGAATCTCTTTCCAAACTCAGTTTGTAAAGCTTAGGACAGTGACAATGTCATCACCATTCAAAGGTGGTCCGGGTCGTAGAGGCCCTACTTCCAGCGAATTTTGCACAATAACTGCGGGATGGAAGTAGGGCCTCATGGACACACGAATTTAGCCACATGGACACACGAATTATTGAGTTCCTTCAAGTATGTAGCCCGATAAGGGAGTTGGTTTGGGGCTGCCTATGGTGGATCCACTAACGACATCTTCAAAACCAAGCACATTTACAACTTTCTCAATGACGTATCGGTCCACTTATGCTCATGTTATATGGAAGGTTAAAGCATCCCTAAAGGTTAGTGTGTTCATGTGACTAGCTAATCGCACCAGCATTCTCATAATAAAAATTACCTACAAAAGAGGAAGTGGAAGGGGCCACAAGGATGTGTTCTATACCAAAACCCTAAAGAAACGACAAAACATCTTTTCCGATGTGCATATAAGAAATCCAAATGGAGCCAATTATGGATTTATTACGATTTAAGGGTTGCCCAGATCGATTGTATCTCTTTGGGGAAGGGATAAGAGAGTTTAGACAAGACATATGGGACTGAGTGGGAAATGAAGAGTTGTTGGGTATTTCAAGAGAATGAAACAATCACATTTCTAGAAATAGATCATTAAATTCTTTGAACTTATATCATAAAATCATGACTTGTATTCCACACTTGGCAAGTGCAGCCTCTACTTTGGCTAGCAAATCCAAAAAAGTTGATCAGTGGTGTTGATCCTGAGACCTCCACTGCTGCTAGCTCGGGACGGACGACAGAGACTTGCTAATGATCTAAGGATTCTTTACTAACCAGACTAATTATGGCTTTCCCTCTTTGGACTGTGATCTTTATGTATCTCATATATTCTTGAATTATTTTGGATTTTTGGTTTGCGTAGTGTCTTATTTTTCTTTGCCGGTCTGTATTTTTAGTTTACTAACAAACTTGTGCTTGTTAATTAAAACATGTTCAATGAAACGCGCCTGGAGGCTATCCTCAACTGTTATCCTCAAAGGAAAAACAACCCAATCCATGTATGAATAACATCCACTTATTAGTGCACTACATAAATCAAATGATATAAGACTGCCTCTTGCATGTACTTATACTTTGCATATGGTCTTAAAATCCTTTTATCTATATCGTATAAATTAATCCCATTTTTCTCGTTTCCATCCTTCATCTCTTTCACTTATAATCTTTTTTTCAATATTTTTACTTATCATTTTTTGTGATTTCAAGATTTTCTATCATCTTATTGAGGCCTTTTTATCCTGCAACTTATTTTTGTTGCTGCTTTCTTACCTTAATTCTCTTTCCATTCCTTCTTCAAATTCTTTTTTCAGTTCAAGCGTGCACTTACTCTAACTGGTAAGATCACATCTAAGAGAGGTGTCAAACTAATTGGGTTAGGTAATTTTAGGTCCGGTCAATTTTAACATGATCAAGCTGTAATCAGATTTAATAATAAAATGATGTGGTATAACTTGGCAGTTAATCTAACCAATCCTGCATGACTCGACTCTACGCCAAAAAAAATTAGTTGGTTCAATTTGTATAAATTGACCGTACACCGAAAAACATTGGTAAGGAATTTTAGTTTGTGCAATGTGTAACATGTATGATGAGTTGCCGGATCATATAAGTTGTATTGTCACGCTGTTAGGGCAATTAGAAAAGATCTTCTTATAAGGTTAAAATATGCGGCTTCTTTTATGCAGTGCGATATTTGTTGAGGTTTGTAGAAGGTAAAGAAGATCAAATAGATCGATAGGCTGCAAAGCACAGCATTGCTTTTTGATTAATATATCCGTTTTGAACACGTATCGCACTCGCCTAACACGTGCCCAACACATTTGGGCAGTGTCGGGCCAAATTGGATGTGTCTGACACTTCTACCAAGCACAAAGAGTTGAGAAATAAAACCATGGAATATATGTGTGGACAACTTTGATATTTTTTAGAGTACAAAATAATAAATATTTATAATCTCTCTCGTTACGAGTAAAGGTCCAAGTAAATGAATGCGATGATATTGGGTCTATAAAAGTCAGCTTCAATTAAAAGGGTTAATATTTTGACTGAATTAACTCTTTTAGACAGTAGCAAGGTTACACGGATATAGACAAGCGGATACAGACACAATATGAAATGACACGGCGATACGGTAAAATCCCAAAATATAAGATACGGGAACACTGATATATATAAATATATAATTATGAGAAATATAATATCATATCATTGCAGCATATTCAAGAAAAACCTTAGCATTTTAATATTTTTTTCACAATATTTATCAAACCCCAGCAAAAAAACATAGTTATTTTAGCACAACTTTAGCAATTTCCATAAAAGAAATACGATTTTAACATTTTCCTACATGTATTTAACATTATTTCAGCAATAACAATATAATTTCAGTAGTTTCCTAACCGTAACATAATTTTAGCGAAATCAAATAATTTCATAATTTTCCTAACAATTTAACAAAAATACCTTATACATTTCACATATAAATTATATTAAACAGCAAAATTGAGGAAAATAAAAAGAAATATCACCAAATCAAGAAAGTTATAATAATATTAGGGTTTTCTCGGTTTTAATTGAAAAAATAGTTTTTTTATATCGTAGTTTCACTAAAACGTGTCTAGCACGTGTCCAATACATGTCCGACACGTATCCAAAGCCAAAGCCTCTTTGTTTCAAAGTGGAACACGGAAAATATGTGGGACAAGTGTCTGACACGGATACGGCAACCAAAAAGACATATCCGTGCAACCTATTAGGACAATAGTATTGTGTGCTTTACTTAAATACGTGTGAATAACCTTATTGTTATGGATGAAAGTTAAAACCTCGATTTTATTTTTACTGAGGTTTTGAAGTTACACAAGTACATGTTTCTTCTCGTAATTTATTAACTTTTGTTTGCTATGTATGTATGTATATGTGTGTGGATGTGTCCCTATTTCTTCTTGTCAACAAACTCACCATCCATGTGTCAGTGTCCATGCTTCATAGTTGAAAGGAAAGCATCGATTTATGTGAGCGATTTGGTAAGAGAATCTGTTGGATCTTTAAGAACAAATAAAAATGCTTGAGTTCTCTTATACATCAGATGTGCTTTACTAGTTACTGATTAAACATTTTTGGCTTCAGCGGACATATAAATAATTGAGTGTCATTCTAAAGATCGTTACTTATTCTAAGGCTGCCTCTGCGGAGGAAGATGTGGGACCCAATATTGTTCTGACTACCAGGACTTTTTATTTTCTTGCCTGGTATTTTTGGCTGTTATCTTGTGACTGTTATATTTTCCTTTATCTGCATATAGAACTCTTTACTTGGAACAAGTGTTTCTCACTTTAACTTTTTTATGGACTAATTAGTCCAGCTATTTCTTTAAAAGCAAAGGAATACCTTAAAGCAAATGGAATTCTAAGTTTTAGAGGTACACTGTCCCCAAATAGTGCAGTTTCTTCGGCCAATTTCAGTAAAACCCTTCTCACAATGTCACCCAAATACATTCCAGAGATGAGCTTTTCAAAGATCTGAAAACAAAAATGAAATATATGCAAGTGCAATAGAAACGTTCTATTAGTAACTTGAGAAAGATGAGCAAAAAGTTTCGAACCTGTTCCCCAGGTCTTGGACTTTCATTATCTAATTGAACATCATATTCAGTAACAGGAAGGTGAGATGATAGAAAATCTACCCATTCCATGTTGATAACCTGAAAATGAAGAATTAGCACATACTCCAAGACATCAGGTCATAACAAACAAGTAATAAATAGGCCATTGAAACAACAATTCCCATTGAAGATTAAAAACCAGACTAACCATCTGTCCATGCTTAGGTCGGGACCCATGCCATTTGGGAACAGATTCTATAGGCTCCATGTAGGCAGCATTTGTCCCATTCCCTATAATAATAGCAGCCACAGTATCACTGCTGCAGTATCTACCTCCAACTAAAGTTCATATAGAAAATATTAATAGTCCATATACAACTAATCAGATATGAACAACCAAATATATGTAAACATGTAGTTCATAATGAGAGATTTTTTATTTATTTATTTACCAGGGAAGCAATATGCATGTCAACACCATGTTTCTTCATTGCCTCGTTCATCATTGCCAAAGCATCCCTTCCTGACTGTTTCCACATCAAGGTTTAAAAATGGGAAAAAGAAAAAAATATTTGAGAATGTTCTCCTAATTTGAACTCTCTGCAGCGAATGATTTACTGCATAAAAAAAGAGACATACTTCTAAAGCAATCTTCTTTATAATCAACCCTGATATTCATTCCACTCCTCTCATCCTTCTTGCTAAGTAAAAATTATCTTAGAATGCACTTTAGAGCCACAAAAATGCTTGAAAAGTCAACAGTTCGACTCATGGTCTATTAGGTGAAAGCTTGTTTGATGCATCATGAATAAACAAGTCAAGCTTGAATATAATCTGGTATTTTAAAAGATGAACATGCACATAGCAAGATAGCATCCTCCAATTTAGCATGTTTAAGGATTCTTTTGGCTCGGCTTGACTGGTTTTCGAGATCAACTCGATAATTTTTTGAAAAATGGTTATTTTGTTATCCTAAGGCCTATAATTTCAGGTTGAACAAAGACTTAAACCATTAGCATTTTAATTGTCGTGGGTTTTGAGAATCACAATCCAGCAAGTTCACGCTCTTATAGAAGTTATTGAGAAAGTTGCTAATCTTTTAATGCTAAAAAGAGTTGTTTAAGTAAATGGATGGGTTTTGCTAATCGTACTATGTTACATTAAGTTATTTTACTGAAATGGGGTGAGGTGTGTTCTCCAACACATTTAGTCCCAGAAAAAGAAGGGTTTTACTAGTTTGCATTAGTTAGGTATTGTGCATTGCCTCAACTATGTAATGATAAAGGATAAAGCTCAACGAAAGGAAAAACATGAAATATTCCAGTATTCCAGAACCATTAAAATGCTTCTGTTACATGTAATCAAGGAGATCTTACAAATTCTTACATGACTAATCTCTATACTTAATGGCCCAAGTTTTCAAAATTACAATATCATAACCAAGGATTTCAGAATAATAGTATTCATAACTCATAAGATCTCCCATGCTATTGAAGTATGTAACACATCAACTTTATACGACTGTGGGATAAGCTCAATTAGAGAGCTACAAGTTAGACAGCATTTATTTATTATAAAAATTCATCCTGTTTGTAATATTGCAACCTTATACAACTTGACATACTAGAATTTAAGAGCAACAGACATGGTTTAACATTTAATTCTACAGTGCAACGGATGTATGCAAATTTAAGGATCAAAGTGCAGAATGACTTGCCAAATCACGCCCCTCCATAGAATTCGAATTTCATGGGAAAAAAATTGTAATTCTAAGTGTACTAAAAGGACAGTGTAAAGTAGCATGTTACATGCTATAGAATTTACACAATTGAGAGAACAAGATGTGTAGGGAAAAATAATTTTCTACTAGAGCAACATGTGCCATTTGGTTTTTTAAAAGAACCATGTCCCACATTTGAGTCTTTTATTTATGATCTTCCTGAAGAGCATAATGTGCCACAGTTTTAGAAGAGTATTTTGAGCTACTGTTATTCTATTTAATATTTCTTTCATGAAAGGAAAAGCTGTTTTGCCAACATGAATGTTATGAAATGTGGCATATGAGGACTAACTTACCATACGAATGTCAGAGTAGTTATTTCTCTAATGTCACATACACATTAGGTGCTTGAATGGAGTGTTCAAGTAACCAATTATTGAAATAATTATGATGCTTATCAATGCAAGTATTAAGTAGGCTACCCATTCAAAACACAAAGTCTGACGCAGAGAATGGCGCCAGAGGCGGACCTATAATGGTGCATGTCTCTAATTGCTTGTTGAACGTACAATAAGGGAGCAAGGGTAGTAAACTATCCCTTATCAAATAAATTGGTGCTCGGATTTTGCATAATGGACATAATTTCTCTCTAAACTCTAAAACAGCATGGCAACTTGATTTGAGGATCATCTCCTATGAAGCACAAATCCGTGAAAACCCCTCATGAATCGACTAGGACTCTCGAATTGGAGTGGAATTTTCTCTGCTTCACGTATTAAGCCGCAAATTCCGATTTTCTTAATTAAATAAAACAAAATATAACTCGGAAAATTTATGATTTGGGTTGGGTTTTGGAGTCTGAAATCAACCCATTAACTCATGTTTTTTTATTAATATAACCCAAACCCACAATCCCAGCCAAAAAACCTATTGGCGTACAATTAGGACTTTTCTCTCTCAAAGAACGTTGCCCTGCTTTCTTTTCTCATGACGCCCCGCCGGAACCACTGCCTTTACCCTCTCCTTGCAGAAGCCTAGAAACACCCTCCTCGTTTCCTCAAGATGCCTCTAATTGCCGCCTCTATCGCGAATTACACTTGACAAAAATTAGGGCACCTTCTCCACAAAAATTAGGGCTTCTTTCTCCACAAAAATTGGTGTAATTTGCTTAAATTGTTTAATGATATTTTTTATATAATTATATGTATACATTTATGTGTATGTATATTAAAGTATTTTAAAAAATCGATATAAAAACGGATCCCATATCCTAGATTATTGGAAAACCATGAAACCACAAATCTGAATCATATTGTATCATAAATCTGTATCCGAACTTGTGCTATATAGATCATCTCTCATAATATATCACGATAATTTAACAATATCAAGTGATGACCCACAAACTCATATCAATTCTCTTGAACGTTGGAAAATAATGTTGTAAGTATAAAATCCCTTCCTTTTCAAATGAGAAAATGGATAATAAGGTAAGAAATTAGAAGTGTTAATATATTGGGTAAGGAAGGATGATGGGGCCGCAGATCATGCATATAGCCAAAGCAACCAAAACCCCCCTTAAAAGTTAAAACAATAGCCCCAAATGTCAATGTCTTAATGGCACATGGAGAAAATGACAAAGCACCCACTCAATAGTTTGAGTTTACTGAACTATACTATAAGAAGTAGTTCATAAATTTGGACATGTCTAGCAGGAAACTTATGAGCCTTGATGTATTCTTTGTTTTGGTTGTCCCAAACTGGAGGACTCATCCTCCTTTTAAAGAAAAGAAATAATCATGAATAAGATCTGTTTAAAAATTGTACTTCCTCTATTTCACAATACTAGTCCCTTTTCACAATAAGCTGGAGGACTCAAATTATTTGTCCCTTTAGGATATCAAGAAGCATGTTTTAGTTTTACTCTACGATCATGTTACTAATGCACTTTAAAATGAAGCTGCAAAACTAACCTAAAAATGTAATTAATGAAGACTATCATAGGGTTAGGTTTGGGATTCATATCTATGACATATAGATTTTAGAAAAGTTATACTCTTGTTAATAAGTGTGTAAAAGGAAAAAAAAAGGTGTAGTATTGTGAAACGGATTCCCTGTTCAATAGTGATTTGTGATCAGTATTAAATTTCAAACAAAGTTACTCCCCATGTCCCAATTGAAAACACCATAACCCATTTAAAACCTTTATGAAATGGATTAGGACAGTCCAAATATCATGTATCAGTATAGATATGAAAAAAATGTTAACTAAATGGTTGACATGTAACCCGTGTTTTATGCTTGTATAAGATGCCTGCTCTTATAGGCTTGTGTCATAAAATTATGATATTGTATTTATTCATCAAAGTTAAGACTTAAGAGGTCATAAAACACTGTAATTGTTAAGTTTCCTCTATTTTACAGTTGGAACTTTAGGAAATGCATAGGTTCACAATTAAATGAGGTGTAGCCTTCAACAAAAATAATGCATGAAAAGTATAATTTAAAAATTCGTCTACTGTTGTGAACATGTCAATCAAACTATCAGGACAAACATCATTAGATTATCCTTATTCATGGATTCATATGAGTAATACATTTTCTACCGGTGCGGTGGAATCTATGTCGGCTACATGGATTCCCATTGGATACAAGGTGGGCCATAAGATACAGGTATCTAGATAGTGGATAACATAGCTCATCTTGTATCAAGTGGGAATCCATGTAACCTACATGGATTCCACCGCACCGGTAGGAAAAGTATTACTCTTTTTATATTTGCAGGAAAAAATGAGGTTAGTAAGAACATCTTTATCATCACAGGAACAACCATGAAGGACGCTTACACTCTCTTTGATAGAAAACCCTCTGTTCCACTCAACAGTGATCTCTTGTGTTGCTGAGTTATGGATCACGGGAAAGGAGAACGTAACACCGACTTCTTTCGGCCTTCCGCCTGGCATGCTGGAATTTGCATGGCTTGAAGAAATAAATTTCACCAGCTGCTTAGCAAGATAGTTATAAAGTTCCTGAAGTAAAGATACCAGAATTTCGTTTACCAATGTTAAATTCTGCAGCAGACAAATGAAGGATAAATTGCTTGTCTCGCCTCCGAAGTTCCAACCATCAAATTTATCGGCACAGGGAACTCCATGAGCTCCTTTTTTGTAATGCCAAGTTCCTTCCCTCCCAATTGCACACGAATCACACAAACCTTCGTTCAACCTAGTTCTACTCCATAGAACATCCCTTCTTCATTTCTACAGTAAAACAACAACAACAAAGGTTGGATCATCAATTGTGTTCACAATGGAGTCCAAGTGACACCCTTGATTCGTATTCTAAATTCTGGCATAACCAGATGAACTCATTACAATCTAAAAATAAATATATTGGCCCATGGAAGTGTTTGGCACATTTTTCGCATATTCATGCTTCAAAATGAACTGTCGACACTTGGCATGAGGATTTTAGTGCTACTAGCTATAACGTAACAATACACAGGGCAAGAATATTTTGTGAAAGTTTAATTGCCAGTTTTAGATTCAACAAGACGTGTTCATGTTCTTTTCCAAATTCAATCTCGTCATCAGATCAACTCAAAGCGAGAGATCCGCATTGCAACCAAAGTTCAACTCACAATTTCAAGTTTTTAACTAGCGCAAACTGCAAAACTTAAGCAGATCATCTAGATTACTTCACTTAAAGAATCAGCAACGATTAGCAATCAAATTACCCAGTAGGAAACGAATTGATGGGCGAAACAAGCATCCTCATGCTGCTGATCCCATTGACATCGGAAGCGAGCCCCGCCTTTATCTCAGCCGCCAGCGCATCGGCCACATCCCACATCTTGGACACAGGCATGTCGCAGTCCTCTCTGAAGTCCCTCGCGATCTCCCTCGCCCGCTTCCACCACATCGCGCTCCGCCGGTACCAGACCACGGAAATCACCAGCCCAGTCGCCTCTGCGACCGACATGGCCACGACCACCTCCTTTCTCGTTGCCATCATGGTGAGGGATTGAGAGGCTAGGGTTTCGTTCTCCTTTCGGTTTGGAATTAGGTCTCTGCTTCATTTTTGGTTTGGGTTTTTTGTTTGTTTGATGAGGAACAAGGCAACGAGGGGCTCCGGGTTTTTCGCCGGAGAGGGCGAGCGTGGATCGATCTCTTGGCTCGGTGTCTCGCAATGCGCGCGCAGGGCTTTGCAAGCTGCGGGTGTTGAAGGGCTTTGGGAGGTTGGATGAGAGCCGTAGGATCTTGCGGCTTCGATTTGATCGGACGGCTCTAATCGACTTGATGGGATGGAAATCGCAACGTTTAATTTATTACAAATATTCTTTTTGGGGGAAGAAAGTTTATTGTGTTTAAAAACCGGGATAGACGACGAGGTTCCTTCTTCTCCAACTTCAAAGTCTAGGCTTCTTGCTGGTTAGCCTTCCAGAATAGGATAATCTCATCATAAAGTAAATGAGATTTGCTCGAGTGAATCTCTTTTGCTTGACTTTTAGTTAAGTTCGGAGATACGCGTTCTTTAATCCGGTTTCACTGCGTCTGCTTTTGATCTCTAGGCTGCAAAGCAAAGACCACCTTGGCTTTATTAGTCGGCCTTAGCGAACGGAGACTGATAGCACTTCTGACAAGGTCCTTTCCACTGTCCCTGAAGAAACCCCCCTTCACCCCACCCCTTAAAGTATAGTAAAGAAGGATTTTTGATCTCATTTTCTTTCTATCTCACAAGACAAACAAATAGGAAGGGATGGTTACGTTTTTATGACCATTTCCTGATGTTTTAAGGAATGTTTATCGGCATCCTACTTATCTCTTCAAGGGGATCAACGAGAGTTGCGGACCCTATTTTAGTCTATGGGATGTGGAGAGCTTCGCTTTCATTTGGCAGCTAGCTAGCACTCTCAGCTTAGGGAAAGCGTCCAACTCAACAACGGTATTTCACAACGAACGGGTGCACCTCTGTATCGACTGAATCACTCTATCTAAGGGTGACGTCGATGGAACCGGTGAACCACGCGAGCTGGTTAGATGCGTGGGGCAAAGGGCTCGTAGTACCTCCTTTTTCTTTTCTTGATCCGGCCTTTTCTTCGCTTCGGTAGTTAATCAGGACCATTCCCTTCCTGAAAGCTATCTTTCTTCCGCCGCTCAGCCACACATCCCTGTGGTCGGCCGGTCTATTTTTCTCGTTTTTGTCGGCTCTATCTCGATCCGGCACCCGATCCGTTTATGCTTCAGCCGCCGCTTAAATCACACTAATATACCGTCAACTATCACAGATTTTCAATAAACTACCTCGACTGTAATAAAAGAACTTCTAAGGTATTTCAGTGAAAAAATTACTATAATTTAGGGTATTTTGTGTAATTTAGCGGATGAGACGCATATCATAAAATGGTTATAATAAGTGCTATAAAGATTGGTTATAAGCAGCTAGGAATAGTGATGTTGGGATTATCTTTACTTGGATGGCCATGTCATTATTGATGTCATTATTACATCGTTCTTATATGAAAAGAATTTAAAAAAAAGAGAGAAACGACCTATGTTAAGTGCAAGCATTAGAGAGCTCCATGTCATCCTGTTTCAGATAAAAGAATTAAAAGCATGGTTAAACTTTAACGTTATAGCTAGAAGTTCTTAATGGCTGTTAATCAACAAAATAAAAAATAGAAAAAATGACAAAATTTCAATAACCAAACTAGAGTATTGGAGATATCCACTTTCTCTCATTCATTACTCATTCGATGACTTACAAATTTACACATAAGCCCTTATATCTTTGTTATATTGCATAACTGATAAATTTCTCAATTCTAATATTATCACTAACCATATTCATTTAAGTTAAATTTAGAAAAACTATAGATATTTTTATAAATTTTCATGCAACGCCAACAATAAAAATTTACACGTGCCTTTAGTGTATCAGTTATTCAAAATATTCACATGTGCGCACATGCAAAATACTAGTCTTTTTTACCTCTTTATTACTTATGGTATGACAAACCCAAGAAGTATGAATTGTGGTATTTCTCTTTCTCAAGAAAAAATCAAAAGAATGAAAAAATTGTTTGAATTTACTTTCACTCTAAAATATGTCCAACCCCCCCCCACCCCCCCCCCCACCCCCACACACACTATACCAAACTCCCTTATTAAAAAAATGAACCCAAACCAAATGAAATATTTTTATCAGTGCTTATAACATTTGTATACACCATATTTCAGCCGCTATTTGAGAATGAATAATGTGTAATACATACAATTTATTTATTTGCTTAAGGCATATTTTTCCTTAAAAGGTGACATATACGTCACTTTTAATTTATAATATAAACGTGCATCGTATATGCAAAAAAGTGCTAGTTATCAAAGAAACAGAGACATGTGAAGTGAAGGTTTCCATTAAAGAATACAGCAATGGTTGCACTAAAATAAATAAAATTAGCTTATATTTCATCAGAAAATGTTTGGTTCTGGTATCTGTAGCTAATGAGATTAATTAACATAAGGATTCAAGGGAGAGATAGATGGTGGTGATGAAAAAGAAGTCTGAGAAGTGATCAGACACATGAAAATATCAATATATTGCACACACACCTGTTTTGTAATATAAGCCCTTTTCTGTATAAAAAAAATCTCCTCAGATTATGTCCCTGTTTTATAGCATGCTTCCATTACCAATGCACTTTAAACCCGTGGAAAAAATATAGAAAGAAAACTAAGAGAATTTCCTTTTCAATAATTTGATTATATACACCATGCTATTATCTGTTCCTCATATGTAGAGCCCTTGCTTGAGGCACATCTCATCACTTTACTCATCACTTTACTCAGCAAATATTACAGAATGAAAACAAAATGGAACCATTTTATTCATTCATTTCCAGGTAAATAAATATATTGAGCAAAACACTATTTTAGTTTCCACTTCTCTGTACACTTCATCTTCTTCTTTTCGAAAAAAGAGCGATCAAATAACAAAGTACTCCGGTGGCGGAAGGATCACCTCAACCTGCGACACCGACACATTCCCGGTCTGCACGCTTTCAACCACACTCTCAACAGCCTGAAATGGCTGAATCTCAGCAATCCTCTCAGGCACGACCTTTCCCCCTTCCTCAACTCGAGCAAGCACCTCAAAGTGGGCCCTAGCTTTCTCAGGCCTTGTCTTCCACTCAGGGAATTTGGACCACTCCATATCCCCTTCCAAAAGCTTCTTCTCAACCTCGAACCCCATCTTCACATAAGTTTGTGCCGACACCTGCGCCGTGAGCAACCTAAATGACCCCTTCTCAGATCCTTTCTTGCCCAAAACCGTTGCAAGAAGCTCTTCAAACCCCTTAAGGTTCGCGTTTGATCCGTTCAATGAAGTCAAGGGCCATAGGGTTAGGGTTTCTGAAACTTCAGAGGTGGTAGCGGCGGGGACAGAGCGTGAGGATAGCTCGACTAGGCCTGGGGCGAGAAGCTTGAGCTTGAGCTTGTTGTTTTTGTTAGGGGAATGGGAGGTGGAGGAGAGGGAGGTGGGGCCCACTATGCGGAGAGAGAGGAGGGGATGCTCAGTGTTGGGGCGGGACGCGGCATTGCGGAGGGCTTCGGCTATTGTGAGGAGGCCGGAGGCGATGGGACGGTGTTGGGGGAGGTCGAGGGGAAGGGGGAGGTCGAGGGGGTGGCGGAGGCTCACGGATCGGGCGCCAGTAACGGTCACGACCGCTCCGTCCGAGAGAAGAACTTTCTTCAGTGTACCCGCATCCACATCATACTGTACAATATACATTTAATTATTAGCTATAAGATGCTTTAACAGAATCCCTGATATACCAGAGAATATATTTATATTTTTGACATTAAGTTGCAACAGTAGGATTGTAAATCTTTTCAGTAAGCACTTCTGTATCCATATTCTCCTTTTAAATGATCCCATACGCACATAACCGAGTCACAAAGCACACATTCAATGCCTAAATTTAAGAATGTAGAAGAACTCGGTCTGATATTAAATTCATATTGCAACTATATTCGCGTAATAAATATGTGGCCAGTGGGCTATATGCTTTACATAATGAACTCAAATAGCAAGGTTATTGATGACTATTGATTTAAGAGTTGCTTAAATTGAAGCAAGTGAAGATCTAAGAGGACGAGGGCATACTGTTTTCTTACAGGAACAAAATGCAGTTTTTCAACATAAAGTTTGACGCACGGTTTTAAATCTCGGCCGATCCCGATGCGAGATGGCTAATTTCAATCCTAAAAATGCCCGCATTCCAATACCAAAATTGATACTGTGTTTTCTAAACCTTGTTACATGTATAATGTTTTTCGTTAGCCTACTGAGATAAGAATGTGCGTCGCTTGTCCGGTGTATTCCAGATCCTCTGCCTGGGATAGACTGGAGTTTATTGATCGTGGAAATCCAAATCTCCGGCAGCTGTGGATTAAGCTTCCGTTAATTACCCCCTCGTTTTTAGAATGAGAAAACCTCGGATTAACTGGTCAAACAAATCATGCGAACTCAATATGCAGTATGTGTATGTGTCTTGAGGGTGTTTTGGGACATATCGGGAGCCTCGCAGAGTTTACGGGGGTCCCGCTATCCGTATATCGGGCTAGGGGTCAAGAGGGCTAGCGGTCCTCTTGCGGGACAGTGCCCCGTTAAAAATTTTCTAAGGGAAGAAGGTTTTTGAGTGTGGGGCTGTTTATTTTATTCATTATTTTATTTTGTAAAAATATTTATAAGAAATACAGAAGTGGGGGATGCGTGTGTGCCACAAGCGCACATAGAAAAGCGAGCACGTGGTAAGATGCGCACGTGATAAGGTGCACCGGAGAGGTGCTAACATGGCAAGGTGCGCGCCTGAAGAAGTGCGACCCTGGCAAGGTGCGCATCTAGCAAGGTGAGCACTTGGCGAGGTACGAGAGAATGAAGGGGACAAAGGGTCCCTAAAGAACCAAAAGGTCCAGTGGTGCGCACCTGGTGAGGTGCGGTCCAACAGGATGCGCATCTATCCAAATGGGCACCTAGCGAGGTGCGTACCTAGCACGGTGCAAGCAAGGATCAAAACCCAAAGGAGCTACAGCTCCGAACGCAAAAATTTTGACGCCAGAAGATTAAAGGGGGCTCTTTTCCCTTTCTACGAGGCCTCGGCACGTACGCAAATAGGTCTTGAAGTGGGTTTTTCCCTCTTCTTCCTCTCCTCTATTGGATCGTGAAGAGTGAGACGGAAAGTGGTAAAAGTTACCCATTTGGTGATTTTAACGGGAGATTGGTATTCCTCTCGATGGATTAGAGGCTAAAACCAGTTTTGTTTTTGAAAAAGGAAAGGATTTGCCTTAGATTTAATTGAAAAGAAGATGAGGAAGAAGGAGAACCTTAAGATTTAAAAGATGCACTAAACCTTAGATCTATTTAGGGAACAGAAATTATTTTTCATTTCTTGTTATGTTTGTCTTTTATAGGTTACACATTTTACATATAGCCCTTTAGGCTTTACAAAATGGCACTTGTGCCTTTCTTATGGCATGTGCTCTTTTCCCTTTTGCATATAAGCTATGAACTTTTACAAAATTGGCTTCTTGTCCATTTACTTTACATTTATTCATAAGAATTACATTAAAATATATTTAATGCTTAATTAATATTTTTTCTTGGCACGGAGGCCGGCCTTTTCATACTTGGGCTCGACTTGGGTATGAGCCCATTTGACCTGGGCTTGGGCCGGGCTTAGGCCCACTTAACTTCGTATCGGGGCTTGGACCCATTTGTTTGCTGTTTGATTTTGATTTCAACTTTTGGTCAACAGGGTGTAAATTTTGACCCTAACAAAATGCCCCTATCAATGAATGCATACTACGTATATAGGCCGTGTGCATGAAATTGATGGATGTTCTTTCGTGAAGATCTTATTTCCGAGGCACAGAGCATAATTCCAATGATAGAGCATAATTCCAAGGGCAAAGCATAATTGCAGGAACATCATTCGAGAGTGGAGCATATGATTCCTTAGTAAAACATAATTCAGGGATGGAGTATCATTCCGAATAACAGAGCATAATTCCATAGTCGAAACATCATTCCGTGGAGCGAGGCATAATTCCATGATCGGAGCATCATTCCAAGAAGCGGAGCATGATTCTACGAGCATGATTCCAAGAAGGAGCATCATTTCGAGGTCGGGGCATCATTCTAAGGTGCGAATATATTCCGAGACGAAGCATAGTTTCGACGCAGAATTCCGAGGGATAGCATAATTCTGACACCGGACAGGTATATCCCGAGACGAAGCATAATTCCGATGCAAGGTTTCGGTGCGAAGTATAATTCCGACACCGGACAGGCATATCTTGAGATGAAGCATAATTTCGACGCACAGTTCCGGGACGAAACATGATTTCGACGCGGGGTTGACAGTTGGTTAACCTGATTGATTTAGTGTAATTTGGGAGTTTCTGTCCATCCAGCAGGACCTTCGAGCTTGGGAGCACCGTTGGTTGGAACTTTTGATTTGATTTGTTTGATTCTTGTCTTGTTTGGCGGGACTTTTAAATTCGAGTGGAATTTGAAATTTGTTTGGCATCAGTATCACTACACTGGAATAGCACCAGGAGCAACTCATCATTTGCCTTGAGAAAACTTTGAATTTGGGTTTTGGGTCGCCATCAACACCGCTAACACTGGAATATGGTATCAAGAGCGAATCATCATTTGTCTTTACCCGTTGGGGAGCAATGGCTTAGGAGGCAGCTTTAGATTCCTGTCATTTAAGGTTTTACAATTTTATGAGCTGTAAGGGTCTCATAAAAGTAATTTCTCTTTACGAGTCGAGAGGATCTCATAGGTGTCTTCTCCTTAGGAGTCGTGAGGACCCCAAATGTGCTTTTACCTTGTGGGTCGTAAGGATCTCATAAAGGAGTATTTTTCTTAAGAGTCGAGAGGATCTCGCAAGTGCCGTTCTTATATATCTAAACGATACATGAGCGTGTCTTCTCAAATTGAGCATAATTCCAGGGGCCGAGACCAGCTGCGAGGTTGGTGATTGCGGTGGGACATCGGCATGATTTACCTCGTTTATGCCCGTAGATTGTATACTGCACGCGCGAAGCGTCGGACCCGTAGGGCTAGGAGAATTTGGGGAAATTGGATTTTGGTTTTGGGTTGGCGTCTGCATCGCTACACCGGAATAGTCCCGGGAGTGACTCAAGAAGTGACTCATCATTCGCCGTTGGGACGTTTGAAATTTTGTTGGCGTCTGCATCGCTACACGGGAATATGGTACCAAGGACGATTCATCATTCGATATATATATATATATATATATATATATATATATATATTCCCAATTTAACGATTTAGAGGTCAAGATTTTTTGTACCGCGATTTCAGCTTTTCTTATAGCGAAGGTCGCGATTGCCCTATCATTTTGGCTATTCATTCGCGGTTGCCCCATCATTTCGGCTTTTCATATTTATTTTTACTTGCTGATTTTTATTGCGAGTTGTCATATTATTTCGGCTTTTTAAATTTATTTATTCATACACATTTTTTCCTCCCGGTTTAATGACTTAGGGATCGATATTGTGCGCTTATTCAAGCTTCTTGCGCTTTGATTTTAGCGAAGCTGAATCGATGACCGTAACTTGGTGGTTTGCCAGCGCATCAGAGGACAGCGAGGTTTCTCAACCTTGTATTGGTTCTCCACCTAGTCTTTAAACACGTAACAATTATCGATAGTATGATTCACCACCCTATGATATAGGGCAGTACATGGGATTGTCAATCATATTTGTTTCATGTGGTCTATTTGGAATGGGCAACTGCAGACCGTGACTTAAGACGTTCTCGAATATTTTGCGAACTTCGTCTCTCCTGAAGGAGTAGATTTTTTTCCCTCTCTCCATCAGAGTCGGCGCTTTTCCCAGTACCGGTCTTTGAGGCCGATTGGTTTTTGGTTCACTTGACATTCGCTTACCCCGGTCAGTATGTGCATCGAAGGGACTGGATGCTGATTACAGTCGATTTTCGCAAAGATGCTCTGCTCCTTGGCTGTTAGGAATATATGTTGGCTGTTTCGGGATATCAATCCCTGGTCTGTGAACCAAACTTTGATTTTGTTACAATTACATTGGCGCGAATTAGATCGTGAGATTTGTCACAACAACCGCGAGATCCTCGATTTTTTAATGGACCTTAGCCAACATCTCGTCCCTGCCCTTAAGCTGCTTCCGAAACCATTGGAATAATACTTGTACTATAGTTCCAGATATGATAATCGGGTTAACCTTACTGCCTGAGCTCGATTCTTCGGGGACTAGGGTTCTTTTTGCTTAATGGCATAAGTTGGCTCTTCGTCATCTGGACTGAGCCGGTGTTGGGTAGCAACAACCACATTATTGTCATGGCCATGAAGTGTAGGAATTGTTCTTCCGGGGCCCACCATATAAACCGTATATATTGTGTTCTCGTCCACTGCCTCCTCATTGATATTGTTGCTTGTTGGGTTTTTTCTTATTGCCTTGGTCCGCTCCTTTCAGAGAAGAGCAGACGACTGAGAACAGTAGGTTCCCGAAGGGCTTTAGTCTCTGTTTGAATGAAATTGACGGTCGCAGCTTGGTCGTTCACTAACACGTCTTTAGAGAGCTCTATTTCTCATGTCTTGTATTGTTTTTCAACCCAATCTTTAAAGACGGAGCAATCCTCAATAGCATGACTTACCACTCTGTGATAGGGGCAATATTTGGGACCGTCAGTTATATTCGCTTCTTGCGGTCTTTTCGATTCTGGTAATTGTTGACCGTTTCTTAGAGCGTCCTTGAATATCTTATGAACTTTGTCCCTTCTAAAGGAATAGACCTTATCCATCCTCTCTTTCAGGAACGATTCTATTCCCCTTCCCAACACTGGCTTCCGAGGTAGGTTGACACTGGGCCCGCCTGTCCCTTACTTTGGTCAAGGGAAGTGTTAGAAAATTCAGATCGGAATTTCCGCCTTTACAATTGTCCTTTTGGTTCCTCCAGGTTCCATTGTTAATTTGGGGTTCGAGCTGGACTCTTGCCTTGAGCGTTCCAACATTCGGACCTTCCTGGTTAGCTCTTGCTCTTGGAACGTTTTGAGACCCGCGGTGTATAGAAACGGAGTCATCCAATTGTTGAGATTCCCGACGAGGAGGCTGAAGATTAGTCCTTCTCTACCGGCAGTTCGCATTTGACGATGAGGTTGCGCCATCGGGCTATGAAGTCCGTGTTTTTTGTTTTTTCTCGGCTTGAACCTCACAAGGTCGGCAATGGTGATTTTATCAGTGACACTCATGAATCTTTACTAAAACAAGAGACTCCATCTGGACGAAAGTAGTGACAGAACCGTTTGGTATGCTCGTGTACCAATCAAAAGCGACACCTGTTAGACTGTTAACAAACTGACAGAGAAGAAGCGCATCATTGCCTAATTATTTTCGCACGACGCTTCAAAATGAGCAATGTGTTGATTCGCATTTCCCGTCCGTCAAATCTTTCGAAATTAGGAATGACGTAACTTGGAAACTCGATCAAATCGTACTGCGCAGGATACGGTCGTCTACTACTGCTAACGTCTGGACTTCGGCTTTGGCCACCAATGTTTTAACTTTGCTGGTGACCAAATCCATTATCCGATCTTGCGTTAGCGGAATAGTGCCATCCGGGACCAAGACGTCCCCAGAAGTGGAATGCGGTCAGCTTTCATGTGGCTCATCCATATTTGGACTTAAAGGGATATGCATTGGCTGCTTTGGATCGTTATTACCCGGCTCATGAGTAGATACTTGCGCTTGATTGGAGGGCGCCAAGCAACCTGAGCCGTGAGCTGCATCACGACATTCGTCAAGTCATCAATTTTGGAGAAAAGTTTGGCCATCTCCTTGTCTTTATTTCTGAGTTGTTTCCGAAGTTCTTGAAACAGCTGTTGCTCTGCGGTCTTAGGGATGAAAATCGGCTCCTTGTCGCTCTCCGAGCTTGACTCCTCATGAGTTGCGGGCTCCTTCTGCTTATCGGCTTCACCGAAAGGGTTTTCATCATCTTCCGAAGGAGGCTGGCCTTGGAAAGTGGCAGCCACATTCAAACCAGCTTGGGATGTGGTGGCTGCATCCTTGCTCTTGCTGCGTGTGCCTGTCATATAGACAGTGTGGACCACATATCTAGCCATCTCTTTATCTTCGACAGTTGAACTTTCGAACCGTCATCATGGCCCTTCCTCTTCGGAAAAGGATAAGCGACAAAAGACGGTCGACCCGACTGGGTCCTTGGGTGGCGCTGGCCCCCCTTTCCGGATTTTCCCTGATGCTTTTGCGCAGCACAAAACGCTTGGTAGACTCTTAAAGAGATGGCGTTACACTTTTTGTTTTGGGGCTTGGATATGTCCTTTCACAGCGCTATTTGGATCACGGTTTTCTTGATTTTTGCGATCATGGCATTCTTCTGAACCGATTTCAACGGCTCAAAAGAATTGGCAAGCTTCACTGCCGGCCCTACTTGTGTCGCAGGGTAACTCGGTTCTTGGAATTTTACGAAATTCAACCTGGTCGGAGCCCGCGCCCTTTTGTTGGCTCTATACATGAGCCGCTTCTGCCTTAGTTCTTCTGTTTTAAGCGCTCGACGGGGTTCTGCTCTTTGGAAAGCCGCTATAGGTTGGTTGACAGAGAGTCTCGAAAACATCTGATCGTACATTCATCGAAAGCATTGCCTGAGCTTGCCCGCGACGTCTGACGATTTCTCATTTCGACGGCCTTGTCCCCAGCTGAAGCAACGGAGAACCATTCAAATACCGACTTGCGCTTGACATGTGGTGCCTTTGCGATCACCACATTTGGCCTCCTGCCCCTTGAGGTTGGTTTGGCCACTTTGTCTGGCAAGGGCTCCGTGATAGGAGCATTGTCGGCTGAGTAGATTATGACTGAGTCGAACTGGCGCGGAGGCTACTCTCATTGCGTCACGAGACTTGCTGGAAGAATCACGTGTGCATTCGTTTTGACCAAGCAGGTCACTAGAGTTGCGTTAGAAGACGAGTTCATCTTTGGAGACATCGTTGAGCGATGTGATTGTTGAGAGTTGACTGCTGCATGAAAAAGCATTATTTCAGTACAAATATCGGTATATATATTGAATGAATTCGTATGAACGCTTGATCCGAAATATGGGAGAGAAAAAGTCCTACCGGGCGTGCCAGATTCTGTATAGTGTTTTTCGTCATCCTATTGAGATATGAATGTGTGTCGCTTGTCAGGCGTATTCCAGATCCCCTGCCTGGGGTAGACAGGGGTTCATTGATCATGGAGATCCAAATCTCCGACAGCCGTGAACTAAACTGCTGTTAATTACCCCTCACTTTTGGAGCAAGAGAACCTCCGATTAACTAGTCAAACAGATCATACGATCTCAATGTGCAGTATGCGTATATGTATGTTTTGAGGATGTTTTGGGCATATCGGGAGACTCGCAGAGTTTACAAGGGGCCTGCTATCCGGATAGCGGGCTAGGGGCCAACGGGGCTAGCAGCCCCCTTGCAGAGTACATGACAACGCCCTGTTAGAAAATTTTCTAAGGGGAAAAGACTTTTGAGTGTAGGGCGTGTTTATTTTATTCATTTTTTATTTTATAAAATATTTATAAGAAAGACAGAAGTGAGGGATGTGCGTGTGCCACAAGCGCACTTAGAAAAGTGAGCACGTGGTAAGATGTACACGTGACAAGGTGCACGTCTATTAAGGTGCACGCCTGGAGAGGTGCGACCCTGTCTGGGGCGCACCTGGCAAGGTGATCATCGAACTTGGTGAACACTTAGCGAGGTGTGAGAGAGTGGGGAGCCAAAGGGTTCCTAATGGGCCAAAAGGTCCAGTGAGGTGCGCACCTGGGCCGGTGCGTGCCTAGCACGATGTGCATCCAACATGATGCGCATCTAGTGAGGTGCGCACCTAGCTAGTGCGCACCTAGCTAGTGGACACCTAGCGAGGTGCGCACCTAGTACGGTGCAAGCAAGGGTCGAAACCAAAAGAAGCTACAGCTCCGAACACAAAAATTTTGACGCCGGAAGATCAAAGGGGGCTCTTTTCCCTGTCTACGAGGCCTCGAAATGTGTATGAATGAGTCTTGAAGTAGGGATTTTTTCCTCATCTTTCTCTCCTCTATTGGATAGTGAAAAGAGAGATGGATGGTGGTAAAAGTTACTCCTTTGATGATTTTAACAAGAGATTGGTATTCCTCTCAATGGATTAATGGTCAAAATCAGTTTTTTCTGAAAAAGGATATGATTTGCCTTGGATTTAATTGAAAAAGAGAGGAAGAGGACAACCTTGAAAGAGGCATCAAACCCTAGATCTATTTAGGGAATAGAAGTTGTTTTTCATTTCTTGTTATGTTTGCCTTTTATAGGCTACACATTTTACATATAACCCTCTTGGGCTTTACAAAATGGCACGTGTGCCTTTCCCATGTCATGTGTTTTTTTCTTTTTTGCACACAAACCATGAGCTTTTATAAAATTGGCTTCTTGCCTATTTATTTTACATTTATTCATGAGAATTATATTAAAATCTATTTATTGGTTAATTAATATTTTTTCTTAGCATCGGGGCCGGCCTCTTCATACTTAGGTTCGACTTGAGTATGTGCCCATTTGACCTGGGCTTGGGCCCACTTGACTTCGTTTCGGGGCTTAGGCCTACTTGTTCGCTGTTTGACATTGACTTTGACTTTGACTTTGACTTTAGTCAATGTGGTGTAAATTTTGACCCCAGCAATACCAAGTTCACCAACTGATCGTCAAGGGTTTAGTAATATTGTATTAGAAGGTTAGTGAGTTTATTGCTGGGTTAGTAACTATAATTAATGGATTATTGATTTGCTTGACATTCTTAATTACTAAAGCATATGTCAAATTGTTTACAATAAATTTATTATTTTCTTAAAGCTTTTGTTAAAAATTCATTTAGTCAAGTATTTTTTTTTAAAAATTCATTTAGTCAAGTATTTTTTTTTAAAAATCCAATATTCCGATCCAAGATCGACGATTTCGATCGCAAAAATGATTATCCAATGTTAGTGTTGATGCTAAGATTTTAAACCTTGGTTTGAAATAATATTGACCCTTGGTGATCTTAAAATGCATCTATCAATTATATAATTAAATAGATTAAATGAAAGGATCTATACCATAGATCATTGGCAACATTTTATTAGGTTATTCATTTTGTTTCTATTCTTTTTCTTTTTTCCTTTTTTGTGTGGGGATCTACAGCTGTAAATACAGTTGTCTCATAATTTTGCAGGGAAAATTTATTTTAAGGCCATTTTAGCATGATAGGTTTGGTACTTTGATTTAGCATAAACCATAACCTAAAGGAGCACCTGGTGTAATCTTGCAATATAATATTTGTCATGAATTATCATACAAAGGATGCTTCAATTTTAAACCATTACTTACAATTAGCTTTTTTATTACAATTTTTAACTCAATCTAAAAGAGCATTCTTCAATTTCATTGATTTGCATTCTATTTTTGTGCATTGTATTTTTGTATTAGAATTAACAATCAACATCTTTAAATGGGGGAAATTTTCGACAAAGAAATAACACAAATTCACCATCAATGGCTGAATCTCACTGATCAAAATTGGCAGAGATTAAACTTGATATAGAACCGGACATAAATTTCAGCTCATCTAAGATTTATAATCCAACATTTATTACTAAAAAATCCAACTATATGCCAATGTACAATTCAGGTTGAAGGCACCTTCTATTAGTCTTATTTAAATTCATAATGATTTCCCGTGTATCATACCATATCTTAAGAAACGTATCAAACATCCTAAGATATCATCAAAATTCAAATAATGGCAGAACAGAAATGCACAGTCTGCATCCAAAATATAATTTTTTCCCAGGATTAATGCCTATCAAATATATATGTAATCAAATTTGCAAAGATAATAATACCAACAAAAAAATTGAGAGGGATGCTCACCGGCAAAGAAAGCCTCATATTATCCCCATCCTGAATCCAAAGCTCCATCGGCCCAGCGAGCTCAAACGGCGGCAACACCGGCAAAGCCCTAGAATCCTTCTTCAACCTCCCTCTCTCCGCCAACGCCTTACCATCTTCATCCTCAACCTTAAAAATCGGCAAATCAGCGAAATCCCATCGAGTCACGTCCTCCAACAGCTTAATCGGAAAGACCTTCTTATCGATCTCGATATCAAACTCGTACGCCACCGATTTCCCAACCAACGCGTCCCTGACATCGAATCCCGACACCTTCAGGTCCTGCAACCCTAATCCTTTCACGATCGCATCCCTCAGATCCTTCAAATAGCAAAAATTACATCAAAATCAATACCAAAGTTAGGGTTTTGATATGAATTAAGGATCAAGGAAGAGAATTAGGGTTTGCTTACGGAAATCGCCTTGGGAGCGGCAGCGTTGAGGGTTCCCGACGAGATCAGAGCGGTTGCAGCTCCGATGAAGAAGAAGGTGATGGAAATTGGGAGCAATCGAGATCGAGTCGCCATTGAGGGGAGAATTCAGCAAATGATTTTTATTTTTGATAGGTTTTTATCTTTTTTCTTTTTTTGATTATTTGATTTTTTTTTTTTTATTATGGAAGAGGAGGGGAAGAAGGTTGAGGATGATTCTGGAACACGTAAAAGTTGGGGAGTTGGACCAATCAGAAATCGGAAAATGATGCGAGCAGCGGAAATTTTACTGGACGAAATTGCCCGAGACCAAGCGATGACGTGGAGGCACGTGCGGTTTCGTCACGGCACGGCATAGAACTGGATGAGAATGATCCAGAGCTTACAAACAATAAATGAGCCAATTAACACCACCCCACGAACATTTAAGTTGCAACATTTTACCCTACATTTAAGTGGCATCATTTTATTCCTACTAACTCTTTACCTTCCTTCCGGTAGTCAATTAACAAAGAAAGTTAGGTTAGGATAATTATTAAACCCCTCAAACCCATTCGTATTCACTTTTATTCCTCTAAAATTTCAAATGAAAGCCCATATTCGGAATTAGGGTTTCAAATCTTCAATTGGCAATGGATTTTGAGTCATCTTCCTCAACCAGAGGTTCTAATATATAAATTTAGATGGACAAAAATGAATACGAGTGAGTTGGGGGGTTTAATAACCCTGACCGGACTTCCTTAGTTAATTGACTAACGAGATGAAGTGAAAGGGTTAGTGGAGGTAAATGATACAATTTTAATATTTTAGGTAATAAATAATTATCAAGTTTTAGGGTATTTTAGTAATTAGCTCAATTTTGGACGGCTTTAAGCAAAAAAAACCCTGTGAACTCCATTTCCTAAACATATCTCTCCAAATATAATTGTAGTTTATTTGAAAATGGAGTTTGGTACTTCCGAATCATGGTTTGCATCCACTATGCTCCACTTAAAAATAAACTCCGGTTTACTAACTCCATGTTGTTTACCCTTTTTACGAACCTCCAACGACTGAACATTGAAACGAAAAGGTAAAGTTTAAACAAAACAAATTTGTGGTTTTAAGATTTGATCAGAAGGTCCTGAGTTCGAGACTTCCGGCGGCGCAAGTGTGTACCGTTAATTACACCCTATTGTCTTAGAGCATATCTAATGGGATACCATACTAGTTGTTTTAAATCGTATCGTTATGGAGAAAGAGCGTATGTACAAATATAAAACGCTTACAAGCGATGAACAAAAGAATATGTATCTTATTCATTCATTCATATTTTGTATACAATTTGAATGTAGATTATATTAATATTGCAATAGAATGTAAGGTTACATGAGCTCTTAGTTTTAATAGTTAATCTTCAAGACTCAAGGGTATTTTAGTGTCAACTTGATAAAGTTGATGGGCATTGCTCTAATGTGAGGGCCACACTACTTTCTTCGAAGTGTAGGCGAGACACTCAAGGTGGGGTCCACACATACTTCATGTAAAGTAGACATTACTTCATTTCAAGTGCAGGTAATCACTTCATTTGAAGTGAATGTAACATTTCATTTGAAATGTAAGTGAGACTTCTTATGTAGGGTCCACACTATTTCATTTAAAGTATAGACGGAACACCCTTCGAGGGATCCACACTTACTTCATGTAAAGTAGGCATTACTTCATTTGAAGTACAGATAATCATTTCATTTGAAGTGCATGTGACATTTCATTTAAAATGTAAGTGGAACTCCTTAGGTAGGGTCTACACTACTTCATGTGAAGTATATGTAGCACTTCATTTGAAGTGTAGATAGGACCCCTAAGTGGGGTCCACACCTAAAGATAGAAACCAAAATGTTTCTGTTTCATGGAGGCCTATTTAGGGCCTCCCGAGGGACCGGGAGGGGGTCCCAAAACAGCTGGGACGCCTATTTTAGGCCTCCCGACGGCTGCTTCAAAGCCATCTCAGAAACTCTTTCTAGAGTTCTTTTTAATGAAACTCATTTATTTGAGTTTCATGTACATACTGAGAATCTGTGATATCATTCTCAGTAATTTGTGTAAAATTAACACATGTATATGTATTCAAGGGTAAAAACGTTGCTTGTAATCCATGTTTAGGTGATGAATGCAGCGTTTTGGCACTGCAATCATCCAAACAGATATGCTTTGCATTCCTGATGGATGAATAGGGCATTCCTATTTATAAGTGGGTTGAGAATATGGTTTTTCTATTCATGAAAGTCCTGGAGACATGATTTTCATGTCTTAGTATTCTATTCATATTTTGTCTGTAATA
Organism: Agapanthus africanus; assembly: GCA_030015575.1. Lineage (NCBI taxonomy): Eukaryota > Viridiplantae > Streptophyta > Magnoliopsida > Asparagales > Amaryllidaceae > Agapanthus > Agapanthus africanus. The sequence continues at coordinate 885,124,724 of JASDDO010000019.1, read as the reverse complement.
TACATATATCATACATAACCATATTTCTGAAAATGAATAGGGTTTTCCTATTCATATTTTAGGAGACGTGATTTTCATGTCTCACGAATAGGGTTTTCCTATTCATAAATTATGAATTAGACATGTATTTCATGTCTGAAAAGGTAAACATGATTTCTTGTTCACAGATATTCTAGAGACGTGCTTTTATATCCTTAAGGAATGAATGGAAGTTCCATTCATATGATACAAACAGACATGTTTTTCATGTCTGAAAATGAATAGAGTTTTCCTATTCATACAGGCTTTCAAAGACATGATTTTATGTCTCAAGATGAATATTTTGGATATGGTTCCCTCAAGATAATTATTGTAATTGCAGGCAGGCGATTATGACAATTGAAGAAGGACCTATACGGGTAGAACAGTCTTATTCGAGATGATAGTATGCTATCTAGTTTGACTTTATCGCCATATACAGGTATTATATGGTATTACGGATCACTATTACTTATTGATAGAGCTCTTAGGATTCTTGCTTGGTTGCCAGAGTTATGATGGTGATCATACAAGTGAGGCCTGGGTAGTACATAAGCAAATCCTTAAATGTCCCTAGTCATGAGAGTATCGAGACTGAGCATCGATATTTCAGATTAGACCAGTGTATACGTTTTTTGACCCCGACGAAGGGCGATGGTCGGTCTCACAGCCATTGGTGTTCGTCAGTCACCAAAGAACGTATGCAGGTGCTCATTAGGTTATGAGTTACACTGGACGGATACGCTGGGAACATACTAGATGGTATTATGCCTATTGTCAGGTAGCAGTTTTCTGGTCACATGAGTACAAGTTGGTCTGTCGACCTGAGATCGTCATTTGTCCCGTGTGAGTTCCAACTGTGCTTTGATTACCATCCTACCACGATTTTACTGAGTCGTGCAAATAGGTTTTAGTTGGGTACAGTCCCGAGCCACATGGAGATAGTGAGCAGATTGTTGGGGATTCGTCTCTCCCGGTATTGTGATTAGATGTCTCGCTGTGTTTGGTCGGCTATCTCCATAAATCTCTGTCCAGGGTGGATGGGATTTACTGATTGCAAAATCGGTAGTTGCTCGGTAGGTGATGAGCTTGACACCGACATGACTTATCGGGTTATTAGGGGTCTGACGTTTACCAACCTCCTAGACCGAGTATCCGGTACTCTTTTACGAACAGACCATACTGTACGGAGACTATCACTTATAGGTTTAGTAGGGGTTTGGACGAGCTTGCTTGTTAACCTGCCTTTCGCTCAATACCTGAGTAACCATTGCGTATAGCTAGTGCTGCTGACGTGCTTGTGGTTAATGAAAGTGTTTAGTAGCACCGCGACGGAGTTTAAACGGGCATCACACATGCAATTTTAAAAATTTCGGGTGTTAACTAGAATATTAGGGTTGAACTATGATGACATCACAAACGAAGAGAAGGGAAGGAGGTAACAACCTTTGTAGACCGTGCCCTTATCTTCAAATGCTCCGAATTGTAGTCCACGTGACTCCAGTAGGCTCCATTTCAAGTTTGAACGAGCCTCCTTCGTGATCTTCGCGCCGAAGACGATCCACCCGAAGTCTCTCTAGCTCAAGCTACCTCTTTACTAAACTATCTTTAGTGAAGGAAACACACTACACTTGATTGCTAATCAAGTGTAGAATGGTGAAGTAGGGGTTTTAAGGCTCACTAGATTTTATTCAAACTTCATGGTTCACATCAAATGTGAGGGGTTGAAGCTTGAAGCATGAAGAGGAAGAAGATGGAAGCTAGAGAGCAACTCAAGAGAGCAAGCATGAAAAATGATCAACTCATGAAAAATGAAGTGAAGAATGGCTTATCGATTCTCACAATAATTGAAGCATCCAATAATTTTCAATAAACAAAAGCAACCATGCCTCAATAGTGAGTCAAGACCAATAAAATAATGACAAAAGCCATGCTTCACCCATGCTCCTCATTTTCCACATCTTTTTCTATTTTTCAAAAATAGATAATCATGCCATGCTTCATATATATATATATATATATATGTATATATATATATATATGTATATATATATATATATGTATATATATATAAGAAAATATTTAGTAAGCTAATAATATTGGTTAATATATAATTATATCAAATATAAATATATATCATATTATTAAATCAACACTTGATTTAATAATCCGGTTATATCACATATAACCGACTAATATCATTTTATCTGTATATCACATTATCAAATCAACACTTGATTCGATAATCTGGTTATATCACATTTAACCCAACTGATAACAAATAACCGCCAGATTAGAATACGGTATCACATACACGTATCTAATCAGGTCCCCCGCACATATCAACATATGTGCTCTACTTCGTTTCGCTTGAATCAGGAAACTTCTATATGGGACTCTAAAGACTCATCAATACGCTAGCAGTAGGTGATGATCACATCAGTCACCCACAAGCCGTCAGCGGTACTAGCTGGACGTAACGGCTACACGGGTATTGAGTGATCAGAAGATCACCAAGCAAGCTTGTCCAAACTCTCATGAAGTTTATAGGTAACACTTACCGTACAGTCCGGTCTCTTCGTCTGATATGTCGCATATGAAGTCTAGGGGTGGTAAACGTCAGACCCCAGTAACTTGATTAGTCATACCGATGTGTGGCTCATAACAGTTCGAGAAACCACTGATAACTCTTATCAGTAAATCTCAGCAATCCTGACCAGGGATTTTGCAGTTATAGCCAATCGAGCATAGCGCAACATTAACTCCCTATACCGGGAGAGACGAAACCCCTCCTATCGCTCACCGTCTCCATGTGATTCGGGACTGTACCCAAAATCCACCTGTTTGCACGACTCCTTTAAGCCGTGGTAGGAAGGAAATCAAAGCACAGTGGGAATCATACAAGACACTGTGACGATCTCGGGTCTACAGACTACCATGTACCAGTGTCACCAGAGAACTGCTATCTGACGATAGGTATATAACCATCTAGGAGTTCTCGGCGAGTCCTGTTCGGTGTACCCATTCTCTAATAAGAACCTGTGTACAATCTTTGATGTCAAACACCAATGGCTATGTGATCAACCATCGCCCCCATACAGGATTAAGAGACGTACACATTAGTCTACTCTGGAATATCGATACCCTGTCTCGATATCCCCTCGACTAGGAACAATTGAAGGATGTGCTTTTGGACTGCCCTGGTCCCAGTAGTATGATCCGCATCATAGTCCTGGTAGTCAAGCATATATCCTAAGGGCTTTATCAACATGTAAGAGAAAGACAGTATAAGAATACCAGTTATCATGTTAAGATAAATAGTAACCAGATAATATACTATCATGTCGAGCAAGAAAGTCCTCTATATATATGTCCAAGCATCCACTATAATATACATCAATATACAATAATGGCCTCTAGGGCATACATATTCCTAACAATCTCCCACTTACACTGAGACCGTGTGTTGTAGTATCTCATACCCAACATCCCAAAAAGTCTCTCAAACTGCGTCTGGGGGAGGGCCTTCGTGAGTGGATCTGCTATGTTGTCCTTCGTGTCAATTATCCTGACCTCGATCTCCCGGCGATCTACTATCTTCCTGATCAGGTGATACCGTCTAAGAATATGTCTGGATCTCTGATGGGATCGGGGTTCCTTGGTCAAACCCACAGCTCCATTGTTATCACAATACACATGTATTGGATGTTCAATAGATGGAACCACACCAAGTTCAGTAATGAACTTCTTCATCCAGACAGCTTTTTTGGTAGTATCGTTGGCAGCGATGTATTCAGCCTCCATCATCTAGTCTGCTACGGCATCTTGCTTCGAACTCTTCCAACATACCGCCCATCCGTTGAGGGTAAAGACAAAACCCGAGACCGACTTACTGTCGTCCTTATCACTCTCGAAGCTCGAATCGGTAAAGAACTCCACCTGAAGTTCACCGTTACCATACACCAAGAACATTTCTTTAATCCTTCTCAAGTACATAAGAATGTTCTTCACAGCTGTCCAGTGGTTTTCCTCAGGATCTGATTGATACCTACTCACTACACCTAGTGAGTAAGCTACATCCGGTCTGGTACATAACATCACATACATGATAGAGCCTACTGCCAAAGTATAGGGCATCCCTTGCATACGGGCCCTCTCCAAACCTGTCTTAGGAGACATCTCTTTGGAGAGAGTGATTCCTGAGCAAGCGGGTAAATTGCCATGCTTAGAATCTTCCGTACTAAACCTATTTAGTATGGTGTCTATGTACCTAGATTGGGACAATCCCAATATCCGTTTAGATCTATCTCTATAGATCTTAATCCCCAGAATGCAGGAGGCATCACCAAGATCTTTCATGGAGAACTTGTGTGATAAGAAGAGCTTGACCAAGTGTAGCATAGGAACATTGTTTCCTATCAAGAGTATGTCATCCATGTACAATACGAGGAGGACAACTTTACTCTCTACAACCTTCTTGTATATACAAGGTTCATCTATGTTTTTGATGAAGTCAAACTCTTTGATAGCTTCATCAAAACAGATGTTCCAGCTCCGCGATGTCTGCTTTAATCTGTAGATGGATTTAAGCAGCTTGCACACGCTTTTGCTGCTCCCACTATCTACGAAGCCCTCTGGCTGTGTCATGTACACGCTCTCTTCTAAATCACCATTTAGAAAAGCAGTCTTGACATCTATCTTCCAGATTTCATAGTCATGGTATGCAGCAATGGCAAGTAGGATCCCGATGGACTTAAGCATAGCAACAGGAGAAAATGTTTCATCATAATCGATACCAGGTCGTTGACAAAAACCTTTTGTTACAAGTCTAGCTTTGAAAGTCTCAACTTTTCCATCTATATCAATCTTCTTTTTGAAGATCCACTTGCTCTCAATGGGTTTTACCCCTTCAGGAGCAACTTCCAAAGTCCATACTTTGTTGGTGTACATAGATTCCATCTCGGATCTCATAGCTTCCAGCCATTTCACAGAGTCTCCACTTGTGATGGCCTGCTCGAAACCAGTCGGGTTATCATCTTCCATGATGCAATCCTCGCTCCCACCGTCTATGAGAAAACCGTAGCATTTCTCTGGTGGATGAGAAACCCTACTAAATCTGCGGAGTGGCGGGGGTTCATTGGGTACTATTGGATCCTCCGGTTCCACCAAATCGTCAGTTCTAGTTTGTATTGCTGGAACCTCTTCCAGTTCTACCTCATTACCATTAATTTCTTTTACAAGAAATTCCTTTTCTAAAAAGGTGGCATATTGAGAAACAAACACATTTTGTTCCTCAGTATGGTAGAAGATATATCCTTGTGAATTCTTTGGATATCCAATAAACTTGCATAGAACTGACTTTACCTCGAGTTTGTCCGGATTTTTCTTTTTGACATAGGCCGGACAACCCTATATCTTAACACGTTTAAGATATGGTCTCTTTCCACTCCATATCTCATATGGTGTTTTAGGAACAGATTTTGATAGAACTTGATTCAATAGGAATGTGGCTGTCTCAAGTGCATAACCCCAAAACTCAGCAGTACTCATCATAGAGCGCACCATATCTAATAGGGTGCGATTCCTCCGCTCCGATACACCGTTGTGCTGTGGTGTATACGGAGGAGTAAGCTGAGAGAGAATCCCATTCTCTTTTAAATAATCCCGTAATTCCGTGCTCAAGTATTCTCCTCTCCGATCAAATCGAAGGATTTTAATACTTCTACCTGTTTGGTTTTCTACTTCGCAGTTATATTCCTTGAATTTCTCAAAAGCTTCAAACATGTGTTTCAACAAGAACACATGTCCGAACCTTGAGAGATCATCGGTGAATGTATTGAAGTACGAGAAACCATTTATGGCGTGTGTAGACATAAGACCGCATACATCACTATGTATCAGTTCTAAGAGTTCAGTAGCTCTTTCTCCGTATCCAGTAAACGGAGTTTTGGTCATTTTACCTTTGAAACATGACTCGTAAGTTTCATAAGATGTAAATTCGAAGGGATTCAAATTTCCATCTTTATGCAACTTAGCTAGCCTTGTCGCATTGATATGACATAGTCTACAGTGCTACAATAAAGCTTCGTTCATTTCTGAACTCTTCCTCTTGTGTGTGTTCTGTACGTTTAGAACTGTAGTTTGATTCAGAACGTATATTACGTTATATAACGTAGCAAACCCAATCAACACTTGATTTTGGAAAATGTTCATAATATTATCCTCTAATGTGAAATTATATCATTCTTTAGTTAGCAAAGAAACTGATATAATGTTGCACATCATCTTTGGTACGTAGCAACAGTCGTTTAGAATCAATGTATTACCTGTTGGTAACACTGGGTGATATTCGCCAACTGCTTTGACTACAACAATTGTACCATTCGCTACTGTTAGAGATTTATCACATTTTTCCAGTTCTCTACCTTTCTTTAGCCCATGTAACAAATTACATAAGTGGGATCCTGAACCGGTATCCAATACTCAGGACGTAGAGCAAACTGAGAAACAGTTCTCGGTTACGAACACACCCGAAGACGATGCATCAACATGCTTATTCTTCGTACGGGTGGCATGGGAATTCTGATATTCCCTTATTCCTTGCTCAGACTTATGACAGTCATAAGATAGGGCGGAACCTAGCCCAGTATAATAAATGGGTTTGGTCAATACATCCATATTATTATCTTGATTAAGGCGTGTCATTGGTCGCTACCTGGAGAGAGAGAAGGAAACACATTAGCGTGCGCTCTTTGCAAGATTAGATTGGTTATTATCTTATCTAATCAGGATGGCTCCCACTTTTTTATCAAATCTTCCTTCAAATCATAAAAGGTAAGATTAGCCGGGATTAATTATATTCTACAAGTTCTTTAACCGGTCAGTCAGGCCAGTGTCAGTACTCCGAAGGAGGTTCCCCGTGCTTTCACACGGACCTAATTAAATTAAACCTTGTTTTCCTTGAGGCATAACCCCGTTGACACCTTTCTAGACACCTACTGGATCAGCTAATTGTAAAGTGCAAAACTCTCTCAGAAGTAACTCTTACTCGCAGTGGGTATCGGGATCCAACTATCATATAGAAGGTATGCAATCTCATTGCAAATTTCAACACTTGAAATTCCTGATAACTGTTTTTACCCCTAACCGCTTATGACCTTAACATAGTCAACAAATCATAAGCGCTAGCCAAGTTCAACCTTTCATTTCTTGATTGAATTAAACCCACCCGTACGGCCCTTAACATAGTCAATAAAGCCATACGACTACCCTAATCCAATCACAACATATGATTGCAGATAAGCACTAATTAGCTACCGCACACTACTCCTTAACATAGTCAACAAACATAGCACGGATACCAAATAACACTTATCTGAAATGACGGAGGGCTACGAATGGTTTTTAAGAAAACGTTTAACGTAATGAACTTGATATCGTTGTAGAATATAGTGATTTTGAAAAGGAATAGTTTAAGCTCCGCTTTTAAATCGAGTATTTTTCAAAAACAAACCGAATAGCTTTTTCTAGCTTTTGCTAAAGAGGTCATGTTCATATCATAATTTTGTATTATTATATTCCCCATTCTTATTCATTTTACAAATAAACAGGTGCTTTTGATCCATGTCTGCTACATAGTTGCAGGTTACAGGTTCTCGGAACAAAAACAGTGAAAATGATGAAAAAACGATACAAAAGTGAGACTGCGACCAACAAATGAAAGAATCTTGATCATGCCTACAATTTGAGGGATAAACGAAGATCAATAGACAATTTCATAAAGCACAAAGGCAGCGCAAGGTTCAAGACTTTGACACGAAGCAAAGAGTAAAAGTCCACGACATTATGCACTGTATAAATCTGGAAGAAAACTAGAAGACAATCTGAGAAATCAAGAGAAGAAACAAGAAGCCAAATGCAACCAGAAGCAACCCAGAAAAATGCAACCAAGAAGCCCACAATATGGCCGCGGAACCGCGGCCAAACATGCCTTCTGGCCGCGGATCCGCGGCCATATGGAGCACGTGTCAATGCATATTGTGACGGTGTAGCGGTGCGTTGACTAAGTTTCTTAGGGGTAATTTTGTAAATACAGATATGAATCGAATGTAACCCTAGGGTTTGTATGATCTATAAATAGAAGCCCTAAACCTCTTTTTGAGGTATGCCTCTTTTTATTCATCTATTTCAGAATTTTAATTCGTTGTAAATGTTTGAAGAGAGCATCAAATAAAGTAAGTTTTTTTTATGCCCTAGTTAATTTCTTTTCTGCCGTAGTTTAGTAATTTTATTATCTGCCCTAATTAATTAGTTTATCACTTTTAATTATTTGCCGTAGATAAAAAAAATGTTTCTTTTAATCAATTCCCTAATGAGTGAGTAGTTCCTCACTTGTTAGGGTTAGGAATAGGAGAGGTTTGAGAGATGAAAATCTCCCACCCCTTTCTTGCCCATCACATATTTTTATAGGACTCCATGCATACATACACATACCGCTCACTATGGCACCCTATCCCACGAGGTAGCGGTGATACCGTAGTTTAAAAGACCGGTTGTATATGTTTTCCATGGAGGTTAGGGTAAGAATCAAGAAAGGAAGGACAAGAACCTAGAGGAAGAAACCTAGTTTCTTTCCGATGGTACTAATCCACTTTATTAATTATTACCATAACACCTAATAGATCTTAATTAGGGCATAGAAAGCAGTGAGGAATATTGACTTTCCAAACTTAACCTAAACCTAACCCTAACAAGGTTTTAATCCTAGTCTAGATCAACCTTAGTTTTCAGTGGTAAATCAATTCAACCCCAATTGGAATTAACTCGTTAGAACTGTTAGTTATATGTATGCCCTAGAGGCCATTACTATACATAGGATGTATATTGTAGTGGATGCTGGGACATATATAGGGAGGACTTTCTTGCTCGACATGATAGTATGCTATCTGGTTGATCTTTACCTTAACGTGTACACTGATTGTCTCCCTGTTACATGTTGGTAAAGCCCTTAGGATCTGTACTTGACTACCTGGACTATGATGCGGATCATACTAGTGGGGACATGGTAGTCCATAAGTACATCCTTCAAAGTCCCTAGTCGTGGGTGTATCGAGACGGGGCATCGATATACCAGAGTAGACTAGCGTATACCTTCTCGACCCATACAGATGGGCGATGGATGATCCCATATCTATTGGTGTTTGACATCAGAGATGATATACGGGTGCTCAGTAGAGACTGGGTACACTGGACGGACTCGCCGAGAACTCCCAGATGGTATTATACCTCACGTCAGATGGCAGTTCTCTGGTGACACTGGTACAGAGTAGTCTGTTGGCCCGAGATCGTCATAGAGTCTCGTGTGGTTCCCACTGTGCTTTGATTTCCATCTTACCACATCCAAGAGGGCGTGCAAAACGGTGGTTTTTGGGTACAGTCCCGAGTCACATGGAGGCAATGAGCGATAGGAGGGGATTCGTCTCTCCCGGTATAGGGAGTTGATGTTGCGCTGTGTTCGATTGGCTATAACAGGAAATCCCTGGCCAGGGTTGCTGAGATTTACTGGTAAGTGTTACCAGTAGTTTCTCGAACAGTTATAGACCTCATATCGACACGACTTATTGAGCTATTGGGGTCTGACGTTTACCACCCCTAGGCGAGATATGCGACATATCAGACGATCAGACCGGACTATACGGTAGTGTTACTGGTTGGATTCACTGGAGTATGAGCGGGCTTGCTCGTCGATCTTCAGATCGCTCAATACCAGGGTGGCCGTTACGTTTAGCAGACCGCTTGCGGCTTGTGGGTGTTTGATATGATCATCACCTGCTGCCGGCGTATTGACAAGTCTTTAGAGTCCTACACAGAGGTTTCCTGGCTCAAGCGAAACGAAATAGGAGCGCATATGAGATATGTGCGGGACCGAGAATAATACGTGTATGTGATACCGTATTCTATTCTCGCGATGAATGTATCGAATGGTTGTATGCGATATAACCTAGTTATCGAATCAAGGTTTGATTCGATAAGCCGATACATTTGATACTAGTCGGTTATGTGCGACATGACCGGATCATTGAATCAAGTGTTGATTTAATGATTTAATGCATAATTATATATTTGATATATTACTTTGCATTAACTATTATCGGTTCACTTTAAATGGATTTTCTCACTTGCTTTGCACAAGTTGTATATGTGATATACTTTTGTGCACTTGATTGTGTCATGTTTGATGATACATGTTAACTTGGATTTGTGTGAAGATTAAACCATGGTTGTGAGAGTGGTTAGGGTTTTATTTTCCATTACTTATTTATTCATTTATTTATTTGTTTATACATTTTGGAAAATAAATGGAAAAGAGAAAAGAATGGTGGCTTTATTTGTTCTTTAGTTGAAGCTTCATGAAGCTTTGATCAAGTCAACCATTCTTATCTCATCCTTAACCCTAACCATTCCCACTAACCCTAGTTTAGTCTCTACACTTGACCATGGTTAATTTTATGATAAGAATTCATTTTCTTTTCTTTTTCAATTAACTTATCATAACAATTTCATCTTCTTCTTCCTTTCTTCAAGTGAAGAAAGCAAGCTCCATCAATGGTGATTGATGGAAACAAGTGAGAAATCCAATTCTAAAGTCTACCCACTTCCTATTTCTTCATCCTCTACCTCTTGCCAAGTAGTAGAGTGTGTTTCCTTCACAAGTTTTCAAGGCTCGGTGAAGGTGGAGCTTGATTTAGTGATGCTTCGACGTAGATCATCTTCGGCACGTTGTCGATGACCTAGCCCGTCCATTCTCCGATGAAGCCGACGCTAGAGCCCGGGATCCGTCTTGGACAGCGAGGAGACTTCATTGCGGAGCCGTGGAGGTGGAGCACCGGATCTACAAAGGTTGTATATCCGTATTCTCATAGTTAAGTGTTAACTAGTTAGCTTTTTCGCCTAGTTTTCTAGCAAACGATCCGTAGTCGAGTCTCTCGGCACCTAGATCATTTGAAAATGGCATGTTCGATGCCTTGTGAGACCTCACTAGGGTGCCTAGGAACCCTACAGTGGTATCAGAGCCAAGCTAGAGTCTTAGGCGAAGTCCAGACGGAATTTGAAGTCCGATCGACCCGAAACCCCATCTCAAAAAATGCTCTCTGTCCTTTTTTCAAAAACTGGGGTTTTTCCAGATTAAAAATTGGTAGAAAAATCAGCAGAGAAATCTAAGAGATACGGTGAATTTTGATGACGTAATTCCATAATTAAGGCGCGGATCCGCGGCACGAGCATGGCTCGTGCGGCGGATCCACGGCGGTTTTGTCGTATTGTTCATCAGAATTTGCACCATAATCAATAATAGTCAGTGCTGGTTTTTCTGGGAATTTTTAATATTTATTCAAGAGTTGAATTTTCTGGAGTTGTTTTGGGGATTCGGTATTTTGATCGGAGTATCAAATTTTGTCTGTGTGGCTTTCCGGATAAATTTTAGAATATGTTAAAAAGTTCGACCGGATATAAATACCCAATTTTTCCCCTGTCGGGAAATTTCCAAGTGTTGGATTTTTCCGTAGTTCAACGACGTTCTAAGTAGTGCAAGTAACGCGATGGACCCTCTAGAAGACAACAAACCTTAACTCGATTATGTGACCGTCTTGAACTGCCCTTTGAACCTTCGGGTTTGGGGCAGTACGGCGTGCCACATGTGAGGCGTTGGCTTGACCCTTCTACGGCTGGACCGTCGGTACTGAGGCACGAACTGAATGTTGTTAGACTTATTTCATGTGTTGAGCTGTACCGGGAAAACTTGGGTGTTCGATTGTTCGATCGGAAAGTCTAACATTTTCTAATTATCTGGAATGTGATACAATAATTGGAATTCACAAAGAGTTATGAGATAACTGAATGAATGTTATAAACATAGCAGTTTAGTCTCACTTGATCGGTTGCCACGGAATTTTGATGTGATCAAAAGTCCGTCGCAATCACGTAGCGTACGCGGATACTCGCCGGGTAAACTTAATAGACAGCTACACCCCACAGCCCTGACCAAGTGACTGTAGGAGAACCCCGTCGCCGAAAGCATCCGTTCGGGTGCTCGCGGTAGCGGTGTTCCGCCTTGGTGCACTTCGTCGACGGTATCAGGGGTGTGGTCGCCTACTAAAGTTTGCGACGAGCATTCGATCAGTTTTTCGGAAATCTTGTTGAATTGCCCGACTTGATATTGAAAAGTGTTTTCGATAATGAGAATAAAATGCGGGGTTTATAATTGTTAGGCATGCGATGTCTAAAGAATTCATTTGGTCAGGCATGCGATGTCTGAGGTGATTGCGGATTCCAACTGTTGTAGTTTTACACTTTCTTTTCTGTGACCGTAAGCGTAATATGTGATATCGCCGATTTCGTTGCTATATGTCAACGACAATTGGGATGCGCATATTTACTTACGTTGATGACATGTGATGTTATGTGTTGCTGGATATGTTATATTGGATCGTCGTGTTTGAATAGCCGGGGTTTTTTATGTGAGATGAGTGTTTTTCATTTTCATTCATGTAAAAACTTGTATGTAATATTCTTTTATTGGGGCACTTCCAGGTTGCGGAAGTTGTCACCTCTTGTATATTATTTACTTTTCCGCACTAGGATAGACCCAAGGAGGAGGGCACAAGTAACCGGGTTCTGGAGTCCAGTGGGAGACCAACTCGAGGAGTCGAGTCCGGGTCTCCTAACTCCAGAATTGGTAGGGTTGCTTGCCGCTCTCGTAGGGGTCTAGGGGTGTGGGTTTGGCTAGTCATCTCGACCGTGGAATCCGTGTTTTATACTGGCTCGTATTGAAAACACGGACGTCCTAGTATATCCAATATTTCATATGATTCTTCTGCTGCGATATCTGTGATGTGATCATGTGATGTTCTGTGATAGATACAGTATATAGTATATATGATATATTATATAGACGTTACTTATGTTTTACACCCGCGCTAGCCCTGCCCTGCTCTGCCGTTAGTTACCTAACCTAACGGTGCACGAGGGGACATCGAGGCGAATGCGGATGGCATAAGTGTACGTCGTATTTATCTGTGATGTTTAGGTATATAAATGATGGGACTTCATTAATGAGATTAATGAAATAAAAGTTGTAGAATCGAATTTCAAAATAAAACAGGTAGCTACAGTTCTTGCTTTGCACAGCGGTATATACGATATATCCTGCACCTTATTCGATGAGGAAAGGACCGAGATCCCTTCACCGGGAGTGACTCCTTTAGCAATAACTGGCAGATGCTACATACTCGGTTTGTCTTTTGATTGCTTTTAAGTGTTTTTGCTTTGCACAGTGATATATGTGATATATCCTGCACCTCATTCGACGAGGAAAGGACCGACGATCCCTTCACCGGGAGTGACTCCTTTAGCAAAACTAGAAAAGCCTAAAAAACACTCCATTTTAAAAATCATTTGATTCTACAACGATATCAAGTTCATTACGCAATAGGTTTTCAGAAAAACCTGTCGTAGCCCTCCGTCATTTCAGATAAGTAGTAGTTTGTATTCGTGCTGCGTTTGTTGGCCTTTGTCAAGGCGCAGTGTGCGGTAGCTAACTGGTGCTTATCTGCTTATGCATATGATGCAGATTGGATTAGGGTAGTCGTGCGACCTTGTTGGCCTTTGTCAAGGGCCGTGCGGGTGGGTTTATTTTGATCAAGAAATGACGGGTTGAACTTGACTAGCATCCTATGGTTTGTTGGCCTTTGTCAAGGTCATAGGAGGTTAGGGGCAAAATATTATCGGGAATTTCAAGTGTTGAAATTTGCAATGAGATTGCATACCTTCTATGTGATAGTTGGATCCCGATACCCGCTGCGAGTAAGAGTTACTCCTGGGAGAGTTTTATACATTACAATTAGCCGATCAAGTAGGTGTCTAGAAAGGTGTCAACGGGGTTACGCCTCTGGGAAAACGAGGTTTACATTAATTAGGTTCGTGCGAAAGCACGGGGGACCTCCCTCAAAGTACAGACACTGGCCTGGCTGAAAGATTGGCGAACTTGTAGTGTGTAATTAATCCCGGCTAGTCTTTCCTTTTAGGGTTTGAAGGAAGATTTGATAAAAAGCAGTGGGAGCCATCCTGATTAGATAAAATAATAACCAATCTATTCTTGCAAGAGCGCACGCTGAGTGTTTTCTTCTCTCTCTCTCCAGGTAGCGATCATATCACGCCTTAATCAAGATAATAATACGAATTATTGACCGAACCCGCTTGTTTTACTGAGCTGGGGAACGTTGGTGTAATGACCCCAAAATTTTTATACATTTGTATTATCCCTCTTCAAAAATATACCGTATTTATTTGTACTTGGTATTTTCCTCTTTCTATTAAATTTATTATTATTTTATTCCTAAATCTATTATGTATTTTTTTTCTAGGTACAATTTCTTTTTCTTATATTTAAGTTTTTAACTTCTCATTCTTATTTTTCCTTTCATAAATATTTAACCCAAATTCATTATTCTTATTCTCTACAGCCCATCTAAAAAGCCCATTTTCTTTTTAAGCAACATCATATATTTAATTCTAATTAAATATGTGCATGAACAACCTTATAGCTCATTGGATAAGTCCTTGCATTGTTATTCCATAAGTCACATGTTCAAATCCCCATTCTTGCAATTATTTTTTTATCATTTTTTTTATTCTTCTCATAACCTACAAATGAGACCTTTCATTTCCAAAATGAATGGTGACCTTTCATTTCTCTTTTAATTCTTATGTTAAATGCATATATTATTATACATAATTCACCATTACACCATCTTAATTGTCCTCCTCCATCTTTTCCTTCCTCATATTTTTCTATCTCTCATTTCTCCCTCTTCACCTAAAGTCCAAGAAGAAGAACATGAAGAACCCTTCAAGAAGGTCTCGCTAGTAACGCGAGGCTGTCGGCGGATAGACAAGCCCGGGGACAATACCGGCTTGTGTATGTAAGTCCCTTCTCTCTTTCCTTCCTCCATCTCTTTCTTTTTCTTTTTATATTTCTTTTGTTTTATATTACCATGAAAAACTTCACTTGACATATCATAGTTCATAAATAATTAATTAAATGGATATATATATAAATAATGAACACACAAACATACACACATATATTGTTTGTAAAGTCTTTTTCATTACTCCCAATTCACATGTTAAGATTTCATAGTGACCAATTAGGATTGCATGTTTGTTGTTTTATTTTAAATCACTTTATTTAAAATTTGTATATAAAAAAATGAAGTTACGAATAAATACCATGGTTTTCTCATTTCTTACATATGACATATCAATACCTTTAGTTTTAAAATAATTTTTATAAATTAATTTTTAATTCTGAAAATTTCAGGAAATTTACATATGATAAAATATATTATTTTATACACGCTGTAAAATTTTTAGATCGAACCGCATGACGGTTTATGAATTACATCGTATTTATTCACTGATCGTAAAACAGAAAACTGCAGTTATCGGTCAATTTCTACGACATATAACTTGGTATACCGGTATCCAAATTGAGCAAACTCATGTGTTTTTGATATCTACATCGAATGAACTAGATTTTATTAGTTTTATATTTTTACTGAAAACCGACGTAAAATATAGAAAACTGTGTTACAATATTAAGTGACGGATCTGGACAGAATCTGTTCCGATTCGCACACTGTTTTTAAATTGGACATAACTCGAACACCCGATGTCCGTTTGTGACAAAAATTTAGATGTGTAGATGCACCATTGATAGAACTATAATTTTCTGTATATTATATTACTTAGGAATGTATGAAACAACCTGATATAGGCTTTGCAATAGAATATATAGTTGCTGTCCAGAAATCTGAATTTCTGTTTTAAATGCTGATATTAAAATGATCATAACTAGAGCTTCAGAAATCCAAATCATGTGAATCTTGGTGTTTTCGATAAGTACATCGAAATACCTACAATTTTCTAATAATTTTCGTAACCTGAAACCTGATACAAATTAACTCAAACTGCGTTTTAAAAATATGTGACGGTGCCGAATAGATTCTGATCTGTTTTGCGCGACGATACGAAAACATATATATCTCTCAAACCGGTAGTCATATTTAGGTAAAACTGGAACTCACGCATGCAAAACATTTAGAGCCATATTTCTGTTTATATTTCGTATTCGTTCAACTTGATTAATTAGTCGTACATAATATTTCTTTACAGCATTGTTTATGGTAGTTACTCGAATAATATACTTGACTCATTTCATGTTATTCGAACATGTATACATATTTAGCTTGATCATTAAATTATTGTATGTACTTAAAGACGATAATTAAATACTTGAGTTATATTTTGAAAACTATACAAAAATATTTTTACATAAAACCCCCTCAAGTTTCACAAATTACAATAAGGCCCCTAACTAATATTGAACTTCAAATTATATTTCTTTTAGTCGGACTCGGGTTAGAGTCTGACTATTTCTGACTTGAATATGATTCAAGTCAATCTATATTCTTTAATATTCCAACTCAAAATGAACACATGAATCCATGAATACAATTATCAATTTATACAATTTGGCTGAACCGAACCATGGATATATTCCTTTTACATGATTCTCAGTATTCCATTTACATGACTCTACGGTTACAACCGTTTCCTGATATCATGGTTTCGGTCAGTCAGTCAATCAATCTACAATTACTACAATTTACAAGATAACAATACAAATAAGACTTCGCGGGGTTTAAAGGGGTAGATTGGTACGGAAGATGTTAAAAGTGGAATGAGGTGGTCAGATTAAGATACCTAACATGAATACTGTTGCTGTTGTACCGTGGCATAACGGTTCCTTGTACTCTCCGTTTGCACTGATCTCTAGCATATAGAGATCCCCCTCGTATACACTGGCATTCTTCTGTACCAAGCTACAAACAACTGCGT
This sequence comes from Agapanthus africanus, assembly GCA_030015575.1. NCBI lineage: Eukaryota > Viridiplantae > Streptophyta > Magnoliopsida > Asparagales > Amaryllidaceae > Agapanthus > Agapanthus africanus. The sequence continues at coordinate 885,107,750 of JASDDO010000019.1, read as the reverse complement.
TAAACAATATTCCATAATATTCTACAACATAATACTCTAGAAAATACTGTTACTCTGCCATTCTCACTCCACTTTTCTTTGGGACTTACCGAGCGACCTGTTCGCTGACGACATTCTATTTCTCTCTTCTTTGAATGTCGTCAGGTGCGTTGGACCAAGTTGAGACCGAGCCTACAAGTGAAGATTTGGAGAAATTCCAGGAAGACCCAGAGCTCTAGACTTTGTACTTGTTCTTCCCAGTACTTCCTTTTATTATTATTATGCCACTGTTTAGGCATTGCTTTTTCATTCCAGTTGTATTTTCATTTCATGCATTGTACAAAGAATGTTATTAATAAAAGTTGCTGTTATTTCAATTTCATTTGTCTCTTGTGATTATTTTATATTGCTTAGTTACGCTTAGCGTATGTACTTTTGAGTACATACGTAGCGGGCCTCGTCACGTCCACTTCGCCGTACACTGGGAAGCGGGGCGTGACAGGTTTTGTTGGTGGCCCATGCAGGTCCGAGCTGTATGAATCCCTGTCATGCAGTTCTGGTCTGCGTGAACAACCTAAGCAATATAACACAAGAAACAGCAACTAAAACATTCTTTACAATCATGTTCCTTGAATCTTACCATTTCATATTCCTTGAATCTTATCATCCGTTGAATCTATCCTAACCCTATTCTTTCACTCACAATCACCAAATTGTTTTGAAACTGTTACACTTTCCTTTTACAAATTTCGAGGACGAAATTATTTTTAAGGAGGGTAGAATGTAATGACCCCAAAATTTTTATACATTTGTATTATCCCTCTTCAAAAATATACCGTATTTATTTGTACTTGGTATTTTCCTCTTTCTATTAAATTTATTATTATTTTATTCCTAAATCTATTATGTATTTTTTTTCTAGGTACAATTTCTTTTTCTTATATTTAAGTTTTTAACTTCTCATTCTTATTTTTCCTTTCATAAATATTTAACCCAAATTCATTATTCTTATTCTCTACAGCCCATCTAAAAAGCCCATTTTCTTTTTAAGCAACATCATATATTTAATTCTAATTAAATATGTGCATGAACAACCTTATAGCTCATTGGATAAGTCCTTGCATTGTTATTCCATAAGTCACATGTTCAAATCCCCATTCTTGCAATTATTTTTTTATCATTTTTTTATTCTTCTCATAACCTACAAATGAGACCTTTCATTTCCAAAATGAATGGTGACCTTTCATTTCTCTTTTAATTCTTATGTTAAATGCATATATTATTATACATAATTCACCATTACACCATCTTAATTGTCCTCCTCCATCTTTTCCTTCCTCATATTTTTCTATCTCTCATTTCTCCCTCTTCACCTAAAGTCCAAGAAGAAGAACATGAAGAACCCTTCAAGAAGGTCTCGCTAGTAACGCGAGGCTGTCGGCGGATAGACAAGCCCGGGGACAATACCGGCTTGTGTATGTAAGTCCCTTCTCTCTTTCCTTCCTCCATCTCTTTCTTTTTCTTTTTATATTTCTTTTGTTTTATATTACCATGAAAAACTTCACTTGACATATCATAGTTCATAAATAATTAATTAAATGGATATATATATAAATAATGAACACACAAACATACACACATATATTGTTTGTAAAGTCTTTTTCATTACTCCCAATTCACATGTTAAGATTTCATAGTGACCAATTAGGATTGCATGTTTGTTGTTTTATTTTAAATCACTTTATTTAAAATTTGTATATAAAAAAATGAAGTTACGAATAAATACCATGGTTTTCTCATTTCTCACATATGACATATCAATACCTTTAGTTTTAAAATAATTTTTATAAATTAATTTTTAATTCTGAAAATTTCAGGAAATTTACATATGATAAAATATATTATTTTATACACGCTGTAAAATTTTTAGATCGAACCGCATGACGGTTTATGAATTACATCGTATTTATTCACTGATCGTAAAACAGAAAACTGCAGTTATCGGTCAATTTCTACGACATATAACTTGGTATACCGGTATCCAAATTGAGCAAACTCATGTGTTTTTGATATCTACATCGAATGAACTAGATTTTATTAGTTTTATATTTTTACTGAAAACCGACGTAAAATATAGAAAACTGTGTTACAATATTAAGTGACGGATCTGGACAGAATCTGTTCCGATTCGCACACTGTTTTTAAATTGGACATAACTCGAACACCCGATGTCCGTTTGTGACAAAAATTTAGATGCGTAGATGCACCATTGATAGAACTATAATTTTCTGTATATTATATTACTTAGGAATGTATGAAACAACCTGATATAGGCTTTGCAATAGAATATATAGTTGCTGTCCAGAAATCTGAATTTCTGTTTTAAATGCTGATATTAAAATGATCATAACTAGAGCTTCAGAAATCCAAATCATGTGAATCTTGGTGTTTTCGATAAGTACATCGAAATACCTACAATTTTCTAATAATTTTCGTAACCTGAAACCTGATACAAATTAACTCAAACTGCGTTTTAAAAATATGTGACGGTGCCGAATAGATTCTGATCTGTTTTGCGCGACGATACGAAAACATATATATCTCTCAAACCGGTAGTCATATTTAGGTAAAACTGGAACTCACGCATGCAAAACATTTAGAGCCATATTTCTGTTTATATTTCGTATTCGTTCAACTTGATTAATTAGTCGTACATAATATTTCTTTACAGCATTGTTTATGGTAGTTACTCGAATAATATACTTGACTCATTTCATGTTATTCGAACATGTATACATATTTAGCTTGATCATTAAATTATTGTATGTACTTAAAGACGATAATTAAATACTTGAGTTATATTTTGAAAACTATACAAAAATATTTTTACATAAAACCCCCTCAAGTTTCACAAATTACAATAAGGCCCCTAACTAATATTGAATTTCAAATTATATTTCTTTTAGTCGGACTCGGGTTAGAGTCTGACTATTTCTGACTTGAATATGATTCAAGTCAATCTATATTCTTTAATATTCCAACTCAAAATGAACACATGAATCCATGAATACAATTATCAATTTATACAATTTGGCTGAACCGAACCATGGATATATTCCTTTTACATGATTCTCAGTATTCCATTTACATGACTCTACGGTTACAACCGTTTCCTGATATCATGGTTTCGGTCAGTCAGTCAATCAATCTACAATTACTACAATTTACAAGATAACAATACAAATAAGACTTCGCGGGGTTTAAAGGGGTAGATTGGTACGGAAGATGTTAAAAGTGGAATGAGGTGGTCAGATTAAGACACCTAACATGAATACTGTTGCTGTTGTACCGTGGCATAACGGTTCCTTGTACTCTCCGTTTGCACTGATCTCTAGCATATAGAGATCCCCCTCGTATACACTGGCATTCTTCTGTACCAAGCTACAAACAACTGCGTTAAACAATATTCCATAATATTCTACAACATAATACTCTAGAAAATACTGTTACTCTGCCATTCTCACTCCACTTTTCTTTGGGACTTACCGAGCGACCTGTTCGCTGACGACATTCTATTTCTCTCTTCTTTGAATGTCGTCAGGTGCGTTGGACCAAGTTGAGACCGAGCCTACAAGTGAAGATTTGGAGAAATTCCAGGAAGACCCAGAGCTCTAGACTTTGTACTTGTTCTTCCCAGTACTTCCTTTTATTATTATTATGCCACTGTTTAGGCATTGCTTTTTCATTCCAGTTGTATTTTCATTTCATGCATTGTACAAAGAATGTTATTAATAAAAGTTGCTGTTATTTCAATTTCATTTGTCTCTTGTGATTATTTTATATTGCTTAGTTACGCTTAGCGTATGTACTTTTGAGTACATACGTAGCGGGCCTCGTCACGTCCACTTCGCCATACACTGGGAAGCGGGGCGTGACAGGTTTTGTTGGTGGCCCATGCAGGTCCGAGCTGTATGAATCCCTGTCATGCAGTTCTGGTCTGCGTGAACAACCTAAGCAATATAACACAAGAAACAGCAACTAAAACATTCTTTACAATCATGTTCCTTGAATCTTACCATTTCATATTCCTTGAATCTTATCATCCGTTGAATCTATCCTAACCCTATTCTTTCACTCACAATCACCAAATTGTTTTGAAACTGTTACACTTTCCTTTTACAAATTTCGAGGACGAAATTATTTTTAAGGAGGGTAGAATGTAATGACCCCAAAATTTTTATACATTTGTATTATCCCTCTTCAAAAATATACCGTATTTATTTGTACTTGGTATTTTCCTCTTTCTATTAAATTTATTATTATTTTATTCCTAAATCTATTATGTATTTTTTTTCTAGGTACAATTTCTTTTTCTTATATTTAAGTTTTTAACTTCTCATTCTTATTTTTCCTTTCATAAATATTTAACCCAAATTCATTATTCTTATTCTCTACAGCCCATCTAAAAAGCCCATTTTCTTTTTAAGCAACATCATATATTTAATTCTAATTAAATATGTGCATGAACAACCTTATAGCTCATTGGATAAGTCCTTGCATTGTTATTCCATAAGTCACATGTTCAAATCCCCATTCTTGCAATTATTTTTTTATCATTTTTTTATTCTTCTCATAACCTACAAATGAGACCTTTCATTTCCAAAATGAATGGTGACCTTTCATTTCTCTTTTAATTCTTATGTTAAATGCATATATTATTATACATAATTCACCATTACACCATCTTAATTGTCCTCCTCCATCTTTTCCTTCCTCATATTTTTCTATCTCTCATTTCTCCCTCTTCACCTAAAGTCCAAGAAGAAGAACATGAAGAACCCTTCAAGAAGGTCTCGCTAGTAACGCGAGGCTGTCGGCGGATAGACAAGCCCGGGGACAATACCGGCTTGTGTATGTAAGTCCCTTCTCTCTTTCCTTCCTCCATCTCTTTCTTTTTCTTTTTATATTTCTTTTGTTTTATATTACCATGAAAAACTTCACTTGACATATCATAGTTCATAAATAATTAATTAAATGGATATATATATAAATAATGAACACACAAACATACACACATATATTGTTTGTAAAGTCTTTTTCATTACTCCCAATTCACATGTTAAGATTTCATAGTGACCAATTAGGATTGCATGTTTGTTGTTTTATTTTAAATCACTTTATTTAAAATTTGTATATAAAAAAATGAAGTTACGAATAAATACCATGGTTTTCTCATTTCTCACATATGACATATCAATACCTTTAGTTTTAAAATAATTTTTATAAATTAATTTTTAATTCTGAAAATTTCAGGAAATTTACATATGATAAAATATATTATTTTATACACGCTGTAAAATTTTTAGATCGAACCGCATGACGGTTTATGAATTACATCGTATTTATTCACTGATCGTAAAACAGAAAACTGCAGTTATCGGTCAATTTCTACGACATATAACTTGGTATACCGGTATCCAAATTGAGCAAACTCATGTGTTTTTGATATCTACATCGAATGAACTAGATTTTATTAGTTTTATATTTTTACTGAAAACCGACGTAAAATATAGAAAACTGTGTTACAATATTAAGTGACGGATCTGGACAGAATCTGTTCCGATTCGCACACTGTTTTTAAATTGGACATAACTCGAACACCCGATGTCCGTTTGTGACAAAAATTTAGATGTGTAGATGCACCATTGATAGAACTATAATTTTCTGTATATTATATTACTTAGGAATGTATGAAACAACCTGATATAGGCTTTGCAATAGAATATATAGTTGCTGTCCAGAAATCTGAATTTCTGTTTTAAATGCTGATATTAAAATGATCATAACTAGAGCTTCAGAAATCCAAATCATGTGAATCTTGGTGTTTTCGATAAGTACATCGAAATACCTACAATTTTCTAATAATTTTCGTAACCTGAAACCTGATACAAATTAACTCAAACTGCGTTTTAAAAATATGTGACGGTGCCGAATAGATTCTGATCTGTTTTGCGCGACGATACGAAAACATATATATCTCTCAAACCGGTAGTCATATTTAGGTAAAACTGGAACTCACGCATGCAAAACATTTAGAGCCATATTTCTGTTTATATTTCGTATTCGTTCAACTTGATTAATTAGTCGTACATAATATTTCTTTACAGCATTGTTTATGGTAGTTACTCGAATAATATACTTGACTCATTTCATGTTATTCGAACATGTATACATATTTAGCTTGATCATTAAATTATTGTATGTACTTAAAGACGATAATTAAATACTTGAGTTATATTTTGAAAACTATACAAAAATATTTTTACATAAAACCCCCTCAAGTTTCACAAATTACAATAAGGCCCCTAACTAATATTGAACTTCAAATTATATTTCTTTTAGTCGGACTCGGGTTAGAGTCTGACTATTTCTGACTTGAATATGATTCAAGTCAATCTATATTCTTTAATATTCCAACTCAAAATGAACACATGAATCCATGAATACAATTATCAATTTATACAATTTGGCTGAACCGAACCATGGATATATTCCTTTTACATGATTCTCAGTATTCCATTTACATGACTCTACGGTTACAACCGTTTCCTGATATCATGGTTTCGGTCAGTCAGTCAATCAATCTACAATTACTACAATTTACAAGATAACAATACAAATAAGACTTCGCGGGGTTTAAAGGGGTAGATTGGTACGGAAGATGTTAAAAGTGGAATGAGGTGGTCAGATTAAGACACCTAACATGAATACTGTTGCTGTTGTACCGTGGCATAACGGTTCCTTGTACTCTCCGTTTGCACTGATCTCTAGCATATAGAGATCCCCCTCGTATACACTGGCATTCTTCTGTACCAAGCTACAAACAACTGCGTTAAACAATATTCCATAATATTCTACAACATAATACTCTAGAAAATACTGTTACTCTGCCATTCTCACTCCACTTTTCTTTGGGACTTACCGAGCGACCTGTTCGCTGACGACATTCTATTTCTCTCTTCTTTGAATGTCGTCAGGTGCGTTGGACCAAGTTGAGACCGAGCCTACAAGTGAAGATTTGGAGAAATTCCAGGAAGACCCAGAGCTCTAGACTTTGTACTTGTTCTTCCCAGTACTTCCTTTTATTATTATTATGCCACTGTTTAGGCATTGCTTTTTCATTCCAGTTGTATTTTCATTTCATGCATTGTACAAAGAATGTTATTAATAAAAGTTGCTGTTATTTCAATTTCATTTGTCTCTTGTGATTATTTTATATTGCTTAGTTACGCTTAGCGTATGTACTTTTGAGTACATACGTAGCGGGCCTCGTCACGTCCACTTCGCCGTACACTGGGAAGCGGGGCGTGACAGTTGGTCCCGCTCCAACTTATAATTGTTATAAGACAGAGCAGGAAATTGGGGAATACCAGATTTCCCGTGCCGCCCAAACGAAGAGAGTGCATGCTGATGCATCATCTTCGGGTGTGTTCATTACAAAGAACTGTTTCTCCGTATCCTCTACGTCCTGGGTATGTGATACCAGATCAGGATCCCAGATATGTAATCTGTTACATAGGGCTACAGAAAGGTAGAAGAACTGAGAACGGGTGATAAGTTTCATGAGGCAGAAAACGGGGCAAGTGTTGCAGCCAAGTCTGTTGGTCACTGTCACCCTGTATTACCAATACATTGATTCTGAATGAATGTTGTTAGATACCGAACCTGATATACAAAATCATATCAGTCTCTTTATTAGTAAAGAAATGATAAAATTTTGTATTGATGGATAATGTTTTGAACATTTCCTATATCAAAAGTTGATCGGTTCAGGCACGTTATCTAAAAGCATTGATGTTCTAAATCAAACTACAGTTCTTAGTATACAGAACACACACAAGAGGAAGAGTTCAGAAATGAACGGATTCTTCTTGAGGTATTATAGACTAGGTCAGATCAATGTGACCCGACTAGCTGGAGTTACATAAAGATGTATATTTAAATTAGTTTGAACTTACATCTTGTGAAACTCGCCAGTCATGTCACAAAGATAAGATGACCGTAGCTCCGTTTACTGGAAACAGAGAAAGAGTTAGTGAACTCTTGGGATGATACATGTTGATGTATATAGGTCCCCTGTCTACACATACCAGGACTGGTTCTTTATACTTCATTACGTTCTCTGATGATCTTTCGAGATTCAGACCTATGTTCCTGTTGAAACACAAGTCCGAACCTTTTGAGATATTCACAGAATATAAGTTAGAAGTAGAGAACCAAAATATGGGTATAAGTATTATGTCCTATGATGAGATCAAGGAGGAGAATACTTGAGCACGGAATTCCTGGATTATTCTAAAGGAGAATGAGATTCTCTCTCAGCATTACTCCTCCGTATACACCATTGCACGATGGTATATCGGGGCGGAGCAGATACACCCTATTTGATATGGTGTGCTCTATGATGAGTATTACTGAGTTACCTATTTCCTTTTGGGAGTTATGCACTTGAGAAGTTGCATACCTATTGAATAGTGTTCCAATCAAATCAGTTGCCTACCATTTCATATGTGATATGGAATGGGAAGAGCCCATGTCTTAAGCCAGTTAAGATTTGGGGTTGTCCGGCCTATGTCCAAAAGCAAAATCCGGACAAGCTCGAGGCAAGGTCTGTAATGTAGAACTGGAAAGGTTCCAGCTATACGAACTACAGCAGATGATTTGATGGAACCAAGGGATTCAGTAGATACCAACGAACCTCAGCCTCTCCGCCGATCTAGTAGGGTTCCTCACCCACCTGAGAGATACTTCGGTTTCTCTATGACAGTGGGAGCGAGGATTGCATCATGAGATGATGACCCAACTAGCTTCGAGCAGGCCATCGAGAGTAAGACTCTGTAAGAATGGCTGGATGTTTAGCGATCTGAGATGGAATCCTTATACACCAACAAAGTATGGACTTTGGTTGCTATATCTGAAGGGTTAAATCCCCATCAGGAGCAAGTATATCTTGAGAAGATTACTTGGTGTAGATGGAAAAGTTGAGACTTTCAAAGCTAGACTTGTTAAAAGTTTGCATCATTGACCAGGTATGGATAATGATGAAACCTTTTCAAGTAGCTATGCTTAAGTCCATCCAGATCCTACTTGTCACGGCTACATACCATGACTACGATATCTGGTGGTTGGGTGTCATGACTGCTTTTCTAAATGATGTTTTAGAAGAGTGCGTCTATAAGTACACAGCCAGAGGGCTTCGTAGACAATGGGAGCAGCGGAAACGTGTGCAAGCTGCTTTATAGGATAAAGCAGGCATCGCGGAGTTGGAACATCTGTTTTGATGAATTAGTCAAAGAGTTTGACATCATCAAAATGGTAGATGAACCTTGTATAAACAAAAAGGTAGTAGGGAGTATGGTGACGATCCTCGTAGAGTACGTGGATGACATACTCTTGATGGGGAAGGAGTTTCCTATGCTACGCTCGATCAATCTCCACTTATCACAATGATTCTCCATATAGGATCAAAGTGATACTTCCTAAATCCTGGGTTTTGGATCTATGAGATAGATCTAATTGGATGTTAGGATTCTTACTAGTTGTAGTGAGATGGTATCAATCGACCCTGGGGAGAATCACTGGAATAGTTCCAGGGTGATAAAGACGACTGAATGTCAGTCACAGGCATTGTCTTTACCCTCAGGGAAGGGACGGTATGTTGGAAGAGTTCCATGCTAGATACCGTGGCATACTAGACGATTAAGGCTGGATACATCGCTACTTAAGATGCTACCAAAGAGGCAGTCTGGGTGTATATTGGTTCATGAGATGAACTACGTTCCTACCATTGTGAGACAATGGAGTTGTGGCTTATGCCAAGGAACGTCCGTCCCATCAGTGATCCAGACATACTCTAAGGCAGTACCACTTGATCATGGAGATGGTTGATCTCCAAGGAGATCGAGGTTAGGAGAGTAGACTCAGAGGACAACACAGCGGATCCACTCACAAAGGCCTATTCCCAGAGAGAGACTTTTATGGGATGGTTGAGTATGAGATACTGCAACCACTGCTACAGATGGCCCTAGTGCAAGTGGGAGATTGTTAGTTATTTGTATGCCCTAGAGGCCATTACTATACATAGGATGTATATTGTAGTGGATGCTGGGACATATATAGGGAGGACTTTCTTGCTCGACATGATAGTATGCTATCTGGTTGATCTTTACCTTAACGTATACACTGATTGTCTCCCTGTTACATGTTGGTAAAGCCCTTAGGATCTGTACTTGACTACCTGGACTATGATGCGGATCATACTAGTGGGGACATGGTAGTCCATAAGTACATCCTTCAAAGTCCCTAGTCGTGGGTGTATCGAGACGGGGCATCGATATACCAGAGTAGACTAGCGTATACCTTCTCGACCCATACAGATGGGCGATGGATGATCCCATATCTATTGGTGTTTGACATCAGAGATGATATACGGGTGCTCAGTAGAGACTGGGTACACTGGACGGACTCGCTGAGAACTCCCAGATGGTATTATACCTCACGTCAGATGGCAGTTCTCTGGTGACACTGGTACAGAGTAGTCTGTTGACCCGAGATCGTCATAGAGTCTCGTGTGGTTCCCACTGTGCTTTGATTTCCATCTTACCACGTCCAAGAGGGCGTGCAAAACGGTGGTTTTTGGGTACAGTCCCGAGTCACATGGAGGCAATGAGCGATAGGAGGGGATTCGTCTCTCCCGGTATAGGGAGTTGATGTTGCGCTGTGTTCGATTGGCTATAACAGGAAATCCCTGGCCAGGGTTGCTGAGATTTACTGGTAAATGTTACCAGTAGTTTCTCGAAAAGTTATAGACCTCATATCGACACGACTTATTGAGCTATTGGGGTCTGACGTTTACCACCCCTAGGCGAGATATGCGACATATCAGACGATCAGACCGGACTGTACGGTAGTGTTACTGGTTGGATTCACTGGAGTGTGAGCGGGCTTGCTCGTCGATCTTCAGATCGCTCAATACCAGGGTGGCCGTTACGTTTAGCAGACCGCTTGCGGCTTGTGGGTGTTTGATATGATCATCACCTGCTGCCGGCGTATTGACGAGTCTTTAGAGTCCTACACAGAGGTTTCCTGGCTCAAGCGAAACGAAATAGGAGCGCATATGAGATATGTGCGGGACCGAGAATAATACGTGTATGTGATACCGTATTCTATTCTCGCAATGAATGTATCGAATGGTTGTATGCGATATAACCTAGTTATCGAATCAAGGTTTGATTCGATAAGCCGATACATTTGATACTAGTCGGTTATGTGCGACATGACCGGATCATTGAATCAAGTGTTGATTTAATGATTTAATGCATAATTATATATTTGATATATTACTTTGCATTAACTATTATCGGTTCACTTTAAATGGATTTTCTCACTTGCTTTGCACAAGTTGTATATGTGATATACTTTTGTGCACTTGATTGTGTCATGTTTGATGATACATGTTAACTTGGATTTGTGTGAAGATTAAACCATGGTTGTGAGAGTGGTTAGGGTTTTATTTTCCATTACTTATTTATTCATTTATTTATTTGTTTATACATTTTGGAAAATAAATGGAAAAGAGAAAAGAATGGTGGCTTTATTTGTTCTTTAGTTGAAGCTTCATGAAGCTTTGATCAAGTCAACCATTCTTATCTCATCCTTAACCCTAACCATTCCCACTAACCCTAGTTTAGTCTCTACACTTGACCATGGTTAATTTTATGATAAGAATTCATTTTCTTTTCTTTTTCAATTAACTTATCATAACAATTTCATCTTCTTCTTCCTTTCTTCAAGTGAAGAAAGCAAGCTCCATCAATGGTGATTGATGGAAACAAGTGAGAAATCCAATTCTAAAGTCTACCCACTTCCTATTTCTTAATCCTCTACCTCTTGCCAAGTAGTAGAGTGTGTTTCCTTCACAAGTTTTCAAGGCTCGGTGAAGGTGGAGCTTGATCTAGTGATGCTTCGACGTAGATCATCTTCGGCACGTTGTCGATGACCTAGCCCGTCCATTCTCCGATGAAGCCGACGCTAGAGCCCGGGATCCGTCTTGGACAGCGAGGAGACTTCATTGCGGAGCCGTGGAGGTGGAGCACCGGATCTACAAAGGTTGTATATCCGTATTCTCATAGTTAAGTGTTAACTAGTTAGCTTTTTCGCCTAGTTTTCTAGCAAACGATCCGTAGTCGAGTCTCTCGGCACCTAGATCATTTGAAAATGGCATGTTCGATGCATTGTGAGACCTCACTAGGGTGCCTAGGAACCCTACAAGAACAAATTGAGAATACACAAAATCCCTGTAGACCGACCCGTACTCACCGGCTAGCTACCAAGTGACGCCGTTCTTGATTGCGGTAAACAATTCTTTGATCATAAAATAATCTTTCAATCAAATGGCGCCGTTGCCGGAGATGGCGTAGTTATTTTCTTTTTGTAATTTCGGGTTAATATAAAAATTGAAAATTCATAAAAACTGAAAAATTAAAAAATATAAAATTTTTATCATCTTGTTATTTTTTGAAGGTTGTTTCGTTTGAATTGTGTAGGATCGATGAACGAGTTCAGATCTGGAAAAATCCAGAGAGCGAAACAGAAAACAACAGATCTGAACAACCGAGGAGTACCACAACAGAGCAACAGAAAAAGATTGGAGACCTGATCCTTCTTCCTGACCGCGTTTCCGCCACCGAACTACACTCTTTGCCGTGGATCTGCCGCGGGTTGCTAACGTCAGCAACCCGAAACCCCTCTATAAGTTTCTCTTCTACTCTGTAACCCCCTTATCTCCTCTGAAAAATTTTCCTGCAGGGTTCTTTGCGCAAAAAACTTCTCCCCCTTCTCCAATAACTTGATCTTGTGCAGGATTCATTGCGTCGCAAAATAAAAAAAATTGTTCGCAAGTGTTTGATTGCGTTTACTGCTTTGCATATCTAAAATTGACTTTAAGGGGCTTTTACACCAATCCAGATTGGGTGGGGATTTCATTACCCTTCCCAGGACCCCAAAAATCACATAAAGCATATTTCATTGACCATCAAGTTAATTAAAAAAGATTATACTCAACCCTAAGGATTTCGCGCTCAATAGGACAAAGGAATAGTTGTAGGCATCGGTCGTTTATCTAAACCAGACTTTGTGGTGCCTAGGCTAGACAAATGGGGAAAGGTAATTTTAAAAGGCCCGTCTCACGGTGATTCGTGAGCGGATCCCTCCTTTCTCTACTTGTGCTTACCTGACCACAATTGGCGGTGAAGAGGCGATTTGAGATCCTCACATCTTGCCCTTTGGAACAGTTAGGAGCAGTCTAGTTGACATAGGTGACCCTAGATCTAGGCTTGATTGTGCATTTGTGATTGATTGAACGTGTGTCTAAGCCTTTTATTGAAAATCTTTTTGCAAAAATCTCCTTATAAAAAAAAACACAAAGAGAAATTTTTTTTTTTTTACAAAAACTTACCACTTGCCTCTAAGAAATCCGTTGCACCCCACTTACACCACTTCCTTCCATTGACGTTTTCTTACCCCCACCTTCTGTTTTTCACCTTTTGACTACACCACCTCTTTAGTGTATGTCCGGTTGGACTAGGGACACTAGTGCCCGATTAGTCCATGTCTCGTTGGTACCGACTGACGACGCTTTCGACTCCGAAGTCGAAATTCCTTCCACTTCCTTACCTTCACCTTCACATTCTTCGTCTTCTAAGGAGATGTCGGGATTTAATCCTAACAACCCTTACCCACGGGACTGATTCCACCTCCGCTAGGTGCGAATAACCCACAACACCCACCTGTTGAAGCGCCTCAACGAATCGCGCTCCAGGATCTTTTCTATCCTATCCGCACCGCCTTACCTACTTGTCTTTCACTCCCATCGGCAAATGGGGATAACTTTGAGATTAAACCCCACTTCATCAACATGTTGCCAAAATTTCATGGACTGGAATCCGAAGATGCCTATATCTTCATAAACAAATTCCAGAATGTTTGCGCAATGATGAAGACAACATAACTTTCTGATGATGCTATAAGGCTACGTGTCATTCCATTCACCTTATGTGACCTAGCCGAGAAATGGTTGTATAGCACAGCATCACACTCGATTAAAAATTGGGAAGAGTTTGTTAAAACATTTCTTAAAAAGTTTTACTCACATCACAAGACCGCGAGCATTCGCAATGAGATTATTCAATTTTCCCAGCTTCCTTCCGAACCCTTTTGGAAGTGTTTTGAAAGATTTAAAGACCTACTTGTTCAATGCCCTCACCACGGTATCGAGAATTGGCAACTTTGCCAAACTTTATACGAATGATTGAACCCAGCAACTAAGCAGTTGTTGGAAACCATTTGTCAAGGTCACTTTCTAACAAAATCAAGCGAGGAAGCTTGGCAGTTTCTCGACGATCTTGCTGAACAAACACTTCAGTGGGAGAGCACTAAGACCACCTCATCTTCTTCTTCAGGTCAGTCTAGGGCAGGTATACATCAACTAGATATGCCAATTGCAATGAAGGTCGAAATGGCTGCACTTACGAAAAAGCTAGAAGCAATTGAGACCAAAATCTCATCGCCTTCTCCTGCCCCTTCTTTACCCCCATACACTGTTTGTGCTTGTTGTTCGGATCCATCCCATCTTACTGAAGAGTGTCCTTACAATCCACCTGTTCAAGAACAAGATCAAGTCAATACTGCCTTTCAGCAAAGACAAAGAAATGATCCATACTCTTCGACTTATAATCCTGGTTCGAGGAGCCACCCAAATTTTGCTTGGAATCAAAATCAACAATTCCAAGGCAACAACAACTTTCAAAGGCCTCCTCCTCCACAACAACAAGCGCCTCAACAAACTCAATACCAGCAACCTTTCCAACCACAACCTTTCCCAAACCAAATGAACAATTTTGTACCCAACAACTCTTATCCTCAAAACAATTTTGTTCAGCCGAATAACGATAAAGTTTCCTCGCTAGAACAAAGTCTAGATGCGTTTTTAAAACAATCTACACAATCCGCAGCAAGGTTGGAGACTTCCATTCAGTCTTTGGTGCAAAACAGCGCTTCACATGATCAGAGCATCAAATCAATTGAGACCCAAATTGAAAAACTGAATGCTGCGTTGAGCGAGCGAGAAAAGGGAAATCTTCCGTCTCAACCATTGCCAAATCCCGGTCACACACACAATGCACATGTTGCTTATGACCAACAAAATCATAATGTAAATGCTGTGACCACGTTGAGATCTGGAAGGGTGTTACACAATAATGTGGGTATTAGTGATGACACCCCTGTCGGTGCTTCTTCTTCATCTTCTTTTTCTTCATCTTCTTCGTCAGAGCCTGTTTTTCATTCTCCACAGGGCTCTACTTCTACTTCTTCGAACGGACCCACATCTCACTCCACGAATACACCAACACTGGGATCCGTTCCAACTCCGCAATTTACTCCACAAATATTGGATTCAACAAATTTTTAAAATGTTCCATTTCCAAACAGGTTAAGATCCAATAAACCAACTCCTCAAATGGAGAAGATTGTGGAGTTATTCAAGCAGGTTAGCATTAACGTACCTCTTTTGGATGCAATCCAACAAGTCCGTTCTTACGCGAAAATCTTAAAGGGCTTATGCACCACGAAGAGAAAGTCTTAGGTACCCAAGAAAGTGCTCTTAGCTAGTGCCGTGAGCAATGCTATCACCCAACCTCAACCTTTGCCCCAAAAACGAAAGGACCCTGGCTGTCCTACAATTTCAATAACAATTGGGGATAAGAACATTAATCGAGCATTTTTGGATCTTGGTTCCGGTGTTAACCTGCTTCCCTACTCCGTGTATGAGCAATTAGGTGTTGGAGAGTTGAAATCCACTCATTGTACTCTCCAAATGGCTGATCGATCCATCACCCATCCTAGGGGTGAGTTAGAGGATGTGTTGATCAAAGTAGAGGACTTCATATTCCCCATTGATTTCATTGTTATGGACACAGAACCTGTGGCTAACCCACGGAACCAAATTCCTGTGATCCTCGGTCGACCATTTTTGGCCACTTCCAATTCTGTAATCAATTGTCGCAATGGCTCTATGACTCTATCCTTCGGGAAGATGTCAAGTGAGTTCAATATTTACAAGATAGGAAGTCTGCCCTCCGTGCCTAAAGATAGTATACGTGATGTTTGCTCGATCCACGAAATCACGTAGGAGGACTGTGAGCTTGAAAAATTTCTGTTCGATCACAGCAGTTTTGACGCCACTAGTGCGTTCCTCCTTGAATCTGACAAAGTCTGCACAACCGATAACGATTACGAGTGTTTCACTTTTTCGGATGATTTTGAAGACTCATCGCCCGAGTTTGAATCCTTTGAATTTTCGGATGAGTTAATCGAACCATCCGACTCGGTTGCTTACAGTGATTTTGAACCATTGATGAAATCCTTCGAGTTCAAGACAGTTTCACCAATTTTACCTTCAATTGTTCCACCTCTAAAACTCGAACTCAAGCTGTTGCCGTTTCACTCTAAATACGCTCACTTAGGTGAGAATGAGACCCTTCCTGTTATCATCTCGGCATCTCTAACTCTCGAGCAAGAGAAGGCCCCGTTAATGGTCTTACAAAACAACCGGCAGGCTTTTGGCTGGACTATGGCGGACATCAAGAAGATTAGCCCCCTCATAATTGAACATCATA
Organism: Agapanthus africanus; assembly: GCA_030015575.1. NCBI lineage: Eukaryota > Viridiplantae > Streptophyta > Magnoliopsida > Asparagales > Amaryllidaceae > Agapanthus > Agapanthus africanus. The sequence continues at coordinate 885,091,035 of JASDDO010000019.1, read as the reverse complement.
TACATATGATGGATGATGCCAAGCTAGTAAAGGATCCACTGAAACACATCGAGGATTTTGTGGTTAATCAATCTCCATCTATAGAAGTTAAACCACCACCTTTTCTTCTAGTAAAATACGAGAATGCTAATATTCCACTCATAAATGATCATTCACATTCTCGTTTTTATTTATCATCACCTCTTATCTTCTCACATTCACATTCAAGCAAACTCTTTCCTTACCACCACGTATCTCTTCACTTCTTCTTCTTGGCTCTTTATAATATGTTCCTCCACCGACCTATACGTTACACTGATAAAATCTTCAAATGGTTGGTGTTGACTTTTGGTCTTTGCAAAGCTTGGCATTGACTTGTAACATTGTTTAACTCAAGTTTGGGGGGTATAATTTGGCTTTCAAAAATAACATAAAATAATAATAATAAAATATAATCATAAAAATTAAAAAATAAAAAAATAAAAAAAAATTGTGTATTTTTTTGTAAATTTTCAGTTTTTAAAATAAAGTTTTTATTTGAAAATAAATTCCTCTTTTTAGAGGGGTTTATTTGCAAATATCCATCATTTCCCCTATATAAAGAACCCGACCCCCCTGTTTTCACAAACCCTAATTTTAATCCCCTCAGAAACCCTAGCGCCGCCGCCTCGTTTTCTGCAGAGAGATCTCTTCCTCCAGCCGCGCTTCCGCCGCCAGATCGCTCTCCTCGCCGCGCTTCCGCCGCGCCCTCTGTTCTTCACCCTTTGAATTTTTCAGGGGAGGTTCGATCTCTCAACTCCTTTCTGTTTTTATTCTCTGTAGATCAGTAACTTACCTAATGGCACACAATATGCAACTTGAACGTGACTTTTCACAAGTTTTTTCACACGATATGTATTGCAGTTATTTTGCGAACGAGATAGCGCGTAGGGGTTGGAACTTCTTGATTTATAATCACCCTAACGCTTTTGCACTTCCGGAATTGTTCACTCGTTTTTACGAGTGTATGGAAGATGGGTGTCTCACCCAATTCGGCTTTATAAAATTGCAATGGGGTGATAGGGAGATTATCATCGATAGGGATATTATACACGAAGTCACATTAATCCCTCGCATACCCGCACATGACCAACCTTTACAATTTAAGGATTACATGCCCTTGATGGGCAATGATTGCTCTAGGGAGCCGCGGAAGGGGATCCAAGCGAGAACCCTTTTCGCAAATGTCTTAACTGTGTGCCGATGGGCACAAAACAATATTTTTGGAAGCTCTCACAACACCACATTTTTTACACCCTCATTGCATATTGTGCATACCATGACAAGAAACCCCCGTTTCGACTTGTGCACAGTTTTGCTAACCTCTATAGGTGCGGGCAAACGAGCCGCAAATTACCCTTGTCCTATGCTTGTTACACAACTCTGTCGATATTTCCTCCCCGTGGAGGAGTTCGAATTTTACATGCATGGAGGCATACCTGTCAGGCCTCTTATTGAGGGCATTTCTACGTTCTATTCACGATTAACAGACGTGTGGTCTAGAACTGAACCGTCGGAGCACGTGCCCGTCCAAACACCTAGCTCCAGCTCGACCGTGAGCGAAGGAGAAATGACCCCTTTAGAACATGCACATTTGATGCGGAGAGCTGTTAGGGGCATAGAGAAGTTGAGGGGGATATCTAGGGAGCATGATAGGAGGTTGACTGAGGTTGAGCAGGAGATTCAAACCCTGCTGGGTAGGGCTGAGCGTTCCCGTTCACGCTCGAGAGCACGGCGTAGGGCCGAGCAGTGAGGGCACCGCTTTTAGATAAGTTTAGGGGAGTTGGTGGTTGTAAATAGTTATCTTTTGTATTGCATATTTTTAAAAAAAAATTTGTATATATTTTTCTTTTTCTTTTCCATGTTTAAATTCTGCATTGCATTTATATAAAAAATCATAAAAATTAAAAAAATTCAATTTTGGTCATAATTGACTTGAGTTTGACAAGAAAGTTAACTAGCTAGGAACAACTAGATTTTAGACTTAGTAAATTAAAAACCCTAAAAATAACCTTTCTTAAAATTTAACGGTAGAAATTATATGTGTTTGTAGTTTATTTAGAAATAGGCAAATTTCGAGTTCACTTCTAGGGCTAAGTTAAAACAAGGGAAAAGTATTGATATTTTTATTAAAGTATAAGTCTGAAAAATAATTTCTAAGCTTAAGACTAAATTCTGAAAATATATACCCTACAAATTGTACAAACACGAATCTTGAAACTTAGAATAGTAGAAGAGACCTTGAAATGCTCTTGTCTAAAGTCCTTAGTATGAAGAAAAATAAAATAAAAAAAGTACAAGTGTGGATAAAGAGATAAAAAAAAATGAACACTGATTTTTGTAATTACTTAAGGCTGCATAAATAGAAAAAAATATTTAGCAATGGTGCTTTATCACCTAGCGCCTTAGACCAACTGGTTTGGGAGTCACTGCTAAAGCCTTAGGTGTTACAAGACTAGGAATTATGCCTTAATATGCAAACACATTTTGTAATCGGTCGTTGGTACCTCAAGAAGTATTAACGGTCGCATGAAGAATGTGTGAGTAATTTCATCTAAAAATTCACCAATTGAAAAGTACTTTGGTCAATGGACAAGAGTATAATGGTTTGATTTGAATTTCCAAGTGTAGGGGTGATATATACACACACGTAGGGGTATGTGATTGGAGTTTAGATAAGAGATAGGAATGAAAAATAGGACTTATATCTTTAGTAGAGATGATAAAAATTCCTAAGTTGAGATGGAACCCTAGAAGGAAAACTCAAAAGATGCTAAAAGCTAAGTAAATCTACAAAACATGTATAATCTTAAGTTAAATGATAAGAAAGTGTGAAAAATACGGGTTGATAATTTCTGAGTTGAAGATAATAGAATTTCTTATTAGAAAACCTAATTGGAGAATAAAAGTCAATAGGCCGAATTGATAGGATTTTGTGGACAGTATCCGCTGAAAACCCTCAGGAGACAACACTCCTCCTACTAGGGACACCTAGAGGCTTAACGGCTTGTTGCACGAGCTCAGTGCAATCGTGTTTCCCTGCAAAAGTGAGGCTAGGTTTTTTTCGAGAATAAAACTAGTTTTGCTCGAGGACGAGCAAAAGATAAGTTTGGGGGTATTTGTTCATATCATAATTTTGCATTATTATATTCCCCATTCTTATTCATTTTACAAATAAACATGTGCTTTTGATCCATGTCTGCTACATAGTTGCAGGTTACAGGTTCTCGGAACAAAAACAGTGAAAATGATGAAAAGACGATACAAAAGTGATACTACGACCAACAAATGAAAGAATCTTGATCATGCCTACAATTTGAGGGATAAACGAAGATCAATGGACAATTTCACAAAGCACAAAGGCAGCGCAAGGTTCAAGACTTCGACACGAAGTAAAGGGTAAAAGTCCACGACATTATGCACTGTGGAAATCTGGAAGAAAACTAGAAGACAATATGAGAAATCAAGAGAAGAAACAAGAAGCCAAATGCAACCAGAAGCAACCCAGAAAAATGCAACCAAGAAGCCCACAATATGGCCGTGGAACCGCGGCCAAACATGCCTTCTGGCCGCGGATCCGCGGCCATATGGAGCACGTGTCGGTGCATATTGTGACGGTGTAGCGATGCGTTGACTAGGTTTCTTAGGGGTAATTTTGTAAATGCAGATATGAATCGAATGTAACCCTAGGGTTTGTATGATCTATAAATAGAAGCCCTAAACCTCTTTTTTGAGGTATGCCTCTTTTTATTCATCTATTTCAGAATTTTAATTCGTTGTAAATGTTTGAAGAGAGCATCAAATAAAGTAAGTTTTTTTTATGCCCTAGTTAATTTCTTTTCTGCCGTAGTTTAGTAATTTTATTATCTGCCCTAGTTAATTAGTTTATCACTTTTAATTATTTGCCGTAGATAAAAAAAATGTTTCTTTTAATCAATTCCCTAATGAGTGAGTAGTTCCTCACTTGTTAGGGTTAGGAATAAGAGAGGTTTGAGAGATGAAAATCTCTCACCCCTTTCTTGCCCATCACATATTTTTATAGGACTCCATGCATACATACACATACCGCTCACTACGGCACCCTATCCCACGAGGTAGCGGTGATACCGTAGTTTAAAAGACCGGTTGTATATGTTTTCCATGGAGGTTAGGGTAAGAATCAAGAAAGGAAGGACAAGAACCTAGAGGAAGGAACCTAGAGGAAGAAACCTAGTTTCTTCCCGATGGTACTAATCCACTTTATTAATTATTACCATAACACCTAATAGATCTTAATTAGGGCATAGAAAGCGGTGATGAATATTGACTTTCCAAACTTAACCTAAACCTAACCCTAGAAAGGTTTTAATCCTAGTCTAGATCAACCTTAGTTTTTAGTGATAAATCAATCCAACCCCAATTGGAATTAACTCGTTAAAACAAATTGAGAATACACAAAATCCCTGTGGACCGACCCGTACTCATCGGCTAGCTACCAAGCGACGCCGTTCTTGATTGCGGTAAACAATTCTTTGATCATAAAATAATCTTTCAATCAGGTCACTCCTGGTGAAGGGATCTCGGCTCTTTCCACATTGAATGAGGTGCTGGATATCCAACAAGGAATACCACTATGCAAAGTAAGAACTACAGAAGGTATGATGATAAACCAAGTGGGTTGTAGCATTTGCTAGTTTTGCTAAAGAGGTTACTCCTGGTGAAGGGATATCGACTCTTTCCACATCGAATGAAGTGCTGGATATCCATCAAGGAATACCACTATGCAAAGCAAAAAAAAACTAGAGCTACCTTTTTGAAAATTTTGATTCTACAATATTTTTAGGTTTCTTTTCTTTCATTAATCTCATTAATGAAGTCATATCATTTAATGTTTCCTAAACATCACAGAAAAATGAAACGAAAATAGAACGTACGCTTATTCCATCCGCATTCGCCACGGGCCCCGTCATGCACCGTTAGGTTACTTAACTAACGGCAGAGCGGGGGCTGGACTAGCGCGGGTGCAAAACATAAGCAACGTTTATTATATATCATATATATAATATAACATTCGTCTCACGCAGTTATATGACCTCATCACAGAACCAAGCAGCAGAAGCAACATATGAAATATTGGATATAGTAGGAGGTCTGTGTTTTAAATTCAGCCAGTAATGAAAAACACGGATTCCACGGTCATGATAAATAGCCAAACCCACATCCCATAGACCCCTACGAGAGCGGCAAGTAACCCTACCAATTCTAGAGTTAGGAGACTCGGTCTCGACTCCTCGAGATGGTCTCTCACTGGACTCTAGAACTCGGTTACTTGTGCTTGCTGCCTTGGGTCTATCCTAATGTGAAAAAGTAAATAATATACATCAGTGGTGACATCATCCTCAACCCAGAAGTGCCCCAATAAAAGAATATTACATATAGATTTTACATGAATGAAAATGAAAAACTCTCATCTCACGCAAAACCCCCCGGCTATTCAATCACGACGATCCAATAAAACATATCACAACAACACATAACATCTCATGTCATCAACGTAAGTAAATACGCGTATCCTGAATGTCGTTGACATATAGCAACGAGATTTGGGATACCCAACATATTACACTTAAGGTCGCAGAAAAGAAATGAAAAACTAGAATAATTAGAATCCGTATTTCCTTAGACATCATAAACCCGGAATATCTCATATTCCGGATTTCATGCCTAACTTATAAACCTTGCATTTCATTCTCAAATTGAAAACTCTTTTAAATAATCTGTCGGATAATTCAACAAGATTCTCGACTAAGTGATCGCGTACTATATGCAATTGCGACGGAGTTTTGATCCGAATCAAAACTCCGTGGAAATCGACCAAATGAGGCTAAACGGCTAGATTTACAATATACTAACTAGTTTTCACAAAACTAATTATTCCGGATTCTAACAATTGTATCACATATCATCATAATCTATACGACACTAAACATTTCGATCGATTTAACAAACATCCACAAAATCCAGAGACTCAACAACTTGAGTATCATTAAAAATATCCAGAAAGTGCCAAATTCCCAAGTGGAGCAGCACAAGAAAAATTCCACCTAACTCGCTCAACCTGCGATGGAACCGCGGCCAAACATGGGGTTTGGCCGCGGTTCCGCGGTCGTTTGAGCGAGTTGGGTCTCCAAATTTCTTGTGGTTCCATTAAAAAGCCTGCACGATTTTCTGCATATTTTTAATCACGAAAATTTCAACGTTTGAAAAATTCGACAAAAACTTCAAAAATCCGTGTTTTCAAAAACCGATCGAACACTTTAACATCATAAAGACCTACAAAAATGTTCTAGCTTGGCTCTGATACCATGAAAGTTTTTGGTAACACCGCGACGAGGTTTAAACGGGCACCACACATGCAATTTTAAAAATTTCGGGTGCTAACGAACACTAACCAAGATCTTAACTAGAATATTAGGGTTAAACTATGATGATATCACAAACAAAGAGAAGGGAAGGAGGTAACAACCTTTGTAGACCGTGTCCTTCTCTTCCAATGCTCCAGGTTGTAGTCCACACGACTCCACTAGGTTCCACTTCAAGTTTGAACGAGCCTCCTTCGTGATCTTCGCGCCAAAGACGATCCATCCGAAGTCCCTCTAGCTCAAGCTACTTTTTCACTAAACTATCTTTAGTGAAGGAAACACACTGCACTTGATTGCTAATCAAGTGTAGGATGATGAAGTAGGGGTTTTAAGGCTCACTAGATTTTATTCAAGTTTCATAGTTCACATCACATGTGAAGGGTTGAAGCTTGAAGCATGAAGAGGAAGAAGATGGAAGCTGGAGAGCAACTCAAGAGGGCAAGCATGAAAAATGATCAACTCATGAAAAATGAAGTGAAGAATGGCTTATCAATTCTCACAATAATTGAAGCATCCAATATATTTCAATAAACAAAAGCAACCATGCCTCAATAGTGAGTCAAGACCAATAGAATAATGATAAAAGCCATGCTTCACCCATGCTCCTCATTTTCCATCTCCTTTTCTATTTTCCAAAAATAGATAATCATGCCATGCTTCATATATATTTATTTATATATCATATATATATATATATATATTAGTATATATAAGAAAATATTTAGTGAGCTAATAATATTAGTTAATATATAATTATATCAAATATAAATATATATCATATTATTAAATTAACACTGGATTTAATAATCCGGTTATATCACATGTAACCGACTAATATCAATTTATCTGTATATCATATTATTAAATCAACACTTGATTTAATAATCCAGTTATATCACATGTAACCGACTAATATCAATTTATCTGTATATCACATTATCAAATCAACACTTGATTCGATAATCCGGTTATATCACATATAACCTAACTGATAACAAATAACCGTCAGATTAGAATACGGTATCACATACACGTATCTAATCAGGCCCTCCGCACATATCAACATATGTGCCCTACTTCGTTTCGCTTGAACCGGGAAACTTCTCTGTGAGACTTTAAAGACTCGTCAATACACCAGCAGTAGATGATTACATCAGTCACCCACAAGCCGTCAGCAGTATTAGCTGGATGTAATGGTTACCCGGGTATTGAGCGATCAGAAGATCAACAAGAAAGCTTGTCTAAACTCCCATGAAGCCTATAAGTAACACTTACCCTACAGTTCGGTCTCTTCGTCTGATATGTCGCATATGAAGTCTAGGGGTGGTAAACGTCAGACCCCAGTAACTTAATAAGTCATGCCGATGTGTGGTTCATAACAGTTCGAGAAACTACTGATAACTCTTATCAGTAAATCTCAGCAACCCTGGCCAGGGATTTTGCAGTTATAGCCAATCGAGCATAGCGCAACATCAACTCCCTATACCGGGAGAGACGAAACCCCTCCTATCGCTCACCGCCTCTATGTGATTTGGGACTGTACCTAAAATCCACATGTTTGCACGACTCTTTTGAGCCGTGGTAGGGAGGAAATCAAAGCACGGTGGGAATCACACAAGACACTATGACGATCTCGGGTCTACAGACTAACCTCTACCAGTGTCATCAGAGAACTGCTATCTGACGATAGGTATATAACCATCTAGGAGTTCTCGGCGAGTCCTGTTTGGTGTACCCATTCTCTAATGAGCACCTGTGTACAATCTTTGATGTCAAACACCAATGGCTATGTGTTTAGTTGATAAAACTGCACATTTGTTATTATATTTTTCCTACTATTTCTATATTAAAAAAGGTCTTTATTATAATATATCATATATATGATGGTTTATCTGTAAAAATAACATTTTCCATGTGTTGATATATTATAATTAGCATTTGGTAGGAAAATGTATGCAAATGATATCATTGACCAAATCTTAACTCTACTAAATATTATTTGAGTTGTTGTGCAGAATTTTCAGGTCTAAAATCAAGGAAATCAAGTTGTTAAAGCAAACCTGCCTAATTAAGAAATCAAAATTAAGAAATCAAGTCTGGCAGCAACTACGAGAAGATTTCCAAGTTCCAAAGCTTCCAGAGATTGCCACATGTCACAAGGATCTACCTAAAGAAAAATGTTGAAGAGATCTTGACCATTGGCCGCGGATCCGCGGCCAAACCCCCCTGTTGGCCACGGATCCGCGGCAAGATAAGGGAGTTAGAAGCTCAGAAATTTTTGGGAAAATCTTTTCTATTATCTTCCATATTTGGAAACAAAGGTTCTGGCTTTGGGACTATAAATAAAGACCGAGAGCCTCTTGGAAAAATTATCAAGCCGACGAGATCATGAAGTCCAAGACGGCTCATGCATCTAGGCTGATCATCAACGGTTCATCTACCTCCTTAGAAGAGATCGAGAAGCAACTAGAAATTGTAATCATTTTCTAAGGATTCAAGTGTAATGAATATTGTTGATTAATAAAGGTAGCTTTCTTTTTCTTATTCTATTTCTTCGTAGTTTAATTATGCAATTTCTTTCCATCTCTTTTTCTCCCAACATGCGCGAGTAATTCTCCGCTTGTTAGGGTTCGTAGGATTAGGGTAAGCTAATGGATGATGAACATCCCTAAACCCTTTTTAAGTCCTATAAAATTTATGAACTTTATCAAAAGAATTATTAACATCCTAATCGGGCGCGCTAACAATTCTTTGTTAGCCTCGACCGCGATTAGAGATTAGATTAATGATTGTTTTGGTAAAGGCTAGATATGAACGGAATTCCGTGTCGAGATAAGGGTTAAGAGTGGGATTCCTTTTCTCTCCATAAACCCTAATCTACACGCATCACCGTCGTTCTAGTTTTAAATCTATTAAAGGATAAAAAGGGTAACTTTTAATTAATCGTCCATAACTACTAAATCCTAACGAACCCTACAAACCCCCTTATTATATTAGCTACATCCATAAATAATCTAGATCTATATTCTGCATTAGTGCTTAACGTAGATCTAGAAACCTTTCCACAAAATTTTTTATCCCTCCTCTCTTTTTCAACACATCTAAAATAAGAGTAAAAAGTTCAACGTTTCCCTGAGGACGACCCGTACTCATCTCGGTCTAGCTACACGCGACACCGTTATTGATTGCGGTTATTCTACAAACACACCTTTTTCGTACCAATCAAATGGCACCGTTGCCGGGGATACGTGCGTAATTTTTTATTCTTACTATTTATATTGAATTCTTATACGATCAATATCATAAATAAAACAAAACTGCAAATTGTATATTTAACGATTATTGTGTGAATTTTGCAAGGGAATCTGGAGTCACATACTTAAGGATACAGAGAGACAGAGACAATCATCAAGATCCAGAAGGGGACAGGAGGACACATAGCAAAACTCATCATCTGATCCCTCAAGTCGGCGGCGGAATCGCGGCCGGAAGTGCACATCGGCGGCGGAAGCGCGGCCAGTTAGGAGATCTAGGGCTTCAGTCTTCTCTGGTAAGATTCTAACCTCCTTCTCTCTCCTCTGAAATCCAATAAAATATCTTTTCTGCAGGATTCTTTGCAAAATATCGCCGCTCAAAAATCTTTTTGCAAAGTTTTGTTTTGCGGTTTGTTTTTGCATATTTTAATACGGATTTTTAAGGGGCAAGACTGAAATCTAGATTAGGTAGGGATTTCATCACCCTTCCTAAGCCCCACAAATCACAAATCGAGCATCTGCATCAACCCTACATTAATTTAAAAAATATCTAGACCAGACTCTAAGGACTGTCGCGCTCAATAAGGACAGAGGAAGGTCGTGGGTAATCTATCGCTTATCCGCTTTACTTTTATAGTGTCTAGGCAAGTGTGTCGAAGGCTAGTGGTTATTAATTAGGCCCACTACTTTCTTAGTGGAGTACCTTCCCACTTACCTGGCACTTATCTGGCTACAAGGGTAGTAAAGAGGCGGTAGAGGATTGATCCTGCGGCTTGTCCTTTGGAAGTCTAGGAGCGGTCTAGAGACTGGACCTAGGTAACCATAGTTCTAGGGTTGTTTGTACATTTTTGTGTGATTTGTCTAAATCCGTCATTTTTCAAAACAAACCAATTATTTTCTCCCCTTTTTACCCCTTCCCCTTTCTTCTCTTCTTATAATGGGTGACCTAAGCAGAAGAACACTTGTCGAGCTTTGCTGTCCACAACCAGATATTTCTTGTTTTCGTAATCCCTTCGGTATACCGTCCGGCTTTTCCATGTCCTTAAGAGATCATATAGAACAAGAGGGAAGAAACAGTTGGCCACCTCAGTCTAGGTCTTATCAACCATATCCTAATCTACACTTGTTTCAGTTCATACCCAGAGTGAGGAAGCCCCTAGACGAATGTCCATTGCTGAGCATATAGGTAGGGCTAGAGGCCAAAGTTTCAACCCGGACCAATATCAACCATCACCACCACTGTCCAAAGAAGAGTTTGATAGGCGGTTTGTGGCATATAAGATGTCTATTGAAAATAGCCAACCAACCAACCCATATCAATATTCTTCTTATCATAATATTGATCCTACTCCCACCCAATTTTTGCAACCATTCTATTCCTATCAATCCAATCCGACTTTTCCACCTTCTCTAGACAGTTCTTCTAATCAATCATTTGGGAGTTTTAATTATCCACAGGAATTTCAATCTTATACTGAAACCCCTTATCAACCCAAGTCTAGTCTGGAGCAGACATTAGAAAAATTTGGAATTGTCGAACCAAATTAGGAAGGAAACAACAGAGTGGATGCAAGCAAAGAATTTCAAACCTGCCCAAAATTTTTCAGTATATGATTCGGGCATAGGACAAAATGAGAATTTGGGTAATGAGACAGAACTGTACACCCTTCCTAATCAAACCTCCCCATTCCAAACTGAAATCCATAACTCCAGTTTTATAGATTCATCAAGTACACCAAATAGAATGTCTGATAAGTTGTGTGACTTTGTAGTGTTTGATTTACCCGACTATGAAGGGTCCATTTCAAGTGAAACCATACCCAACCCTTGTGATCTCTACACCTCCACTCTTGAACCAAAACTGATTGAAAACCATACTTTTGATGAGGTGTTTAAGAATTTTAAGCTTCACTTGAATGAGGTGATTGACGTTGGGGATATATTGATTGGTGAACCCGAAATTTTGGATAATTTTGTTCCACCAATTCATCAAATCCTTTCACTTCCTTGTGGTCATCATATTGAGCCTTTAATTCTTTCCGAACCCCAAATATGTCTTGAAGTTGATGATAAAGGTATACCCGAAGAAATACAGCCTCCATCTTCCACATCTGGTACAGCAACACTCGACACACCAATTTGTTTACCCATTTCACCTTCTATTTTCTCCGGTTCTTCTTCTGTTCCTATAGTTTCAGTGAGTTTTGATGAATCACAATCCGTTAATTCAAGTTCAATAATACCAGAAATTCAACTTGATTTGGATATTTTTGAAAATGAGGTAAATGAGTTTTTCGAGTCCTCAACCTCAATGATTTTTGATGAATCAAGTAGGATAAATTCTTGCACAAAACTCTTTGACAGCAAAATGTTCAATCACACAATTGATAAAAGTTTTGAAGAACTTTTTGCTGACGAACTTGAATTTTTAAACAATACGGATTTTGTGATTGATCAATCTCCACTTATAGAGATTGAACCGTCACCATTTCTTCTTCCTAATCATTCACATTCATCCTCATTCTTTCTTTTCTCTAATTTCAAACCCTTTCCAGACCACCTCTTATCCCTTCTCCATTTTTTCTTGACTCGATACAACACATTCTTCCACCAACCTATACGCTATACTGATAAAATCTTTGAATGGTTGGTGTTAACTTTTGGTCTTTGTAAAGTCTTATTTTGACCAAATGACTCACCCCCTCTTAAAATGCTTCGTATTGTCTAACTCATGTTTGAGGGGGGTATATTTTTGGCTCTTGAACATAACTTTTGTCCTCAAATTTGTGAGCCAAAAAAATAAGTTTGGGGAAGGATTTTCACTTTCATATATTCTTGCCTCCATTAATAATGTCCTCCCAAGCTTACAGGTTTTTGTGATTCAGCAGATAGTAACAGTGAGGACACTGTTGAAAACAAGTTTGGGGGAGGTTTGTGCTTATTTACACATCAATTTACATCATATTTTGCATAAGCACAACATTTTCAAAAAAAAAAGAAAAAATTTTAAATTTTTTTCTTTTATAACAAAAGAATAGAAAGTGAAAAATTACATCCAAAAGATAGGAATAGTTTAAGAAAATCAAGAAAATTAGAAGTTTTCTTAAACGAACTAGTAATAAGTAGTTATGAGCTGTTGTCCCGAGGGTTAGTAAGATGAAGGAAGTCACTAATCTGAGGATAAAAATAAGTCTGAAAAATAGTTTCTATTCTGAAAGCCAAACATTTGAATGTTGATACCCTACTATATACACTTACACACGTCTTGAAACTCGGGATAGTAGAGGATACCTTGAAATGCTCTTATCTAAAAGCCAAAGTATGAAGGAAATAAAAAAAATGAAGAAAATATAAAAATGGTGAAAAGAAAAATGAACACTGGTTTTGTTATCGCCAAGGCAGCAATAAAAAAATATAGCGAGGGTGCTTCATCACCTAGTGCCTTAGACCAACTGGTTTGGGAGTCACTGCTAAGCCTTAGGTGGTGCAAGACAAGGAAAATACACCGTATCAGCAAGCACATAAGTAATCGGTCGGTTAGTACCTCAAGAAGTATTAACGGTCGCATGAAAATGTGTGAGCAAATCCTTAAATATTCATCAAGTTAAAAAATACTGAGGTAGATGGACAAGAGTATGATAGCTTGAATTGAATTCTCCGAGTGTAGGGATGTTCTTTACACACACGTAGGGTTATATGATTGATATTTGGATGAAAGGTAGGAACGAAAAATAAAGACGATGTTTTATTGAGGGATAATATGATTTCTAACATCTTTTCATGACTATTAAGATATGGCTCATGACAACTGAAAAGCTAGTGTAGTTGGAAACTCTTATTTTCAAAGTCTTTCTTTTATGGTTCTTATCTTTATATGTAAATTTCACCATCTCTCTTTTGTTATAGAATTTTGTGGGTGTAATCCGCTGAAAACCCTCAGGAGACAACACTTCTCCTACTAGGGACACCTAGAGGTTTAACGGCTTGTTGTACGTGCTCAGTGCAATCGTGTTTGCCTACGAAAGTGTGCTTAGTTTTCTTTTTCTCCTTCTCTTGAATAAACTAGTTTCCTCGGGACGATCAAAAATAAATTTGGGGGTATTTTTTCAGTTGATAAAACTGCACATTTGTTATTACATTTTTCCTACTATTTCTATATTAAAAAAAGGTCTTTATTATAATATATCATATATATGATGGTTTATCTGTAAAAATAACATTTTCCATGTGTTGATATATTATAATTAGCATTTGGTAGGAAAATATATGCAAATAATATCATTGACCAAATCTTAACTCTACTAAATATTATTTAAGTTGTTGTGCAGAATTTTCAGGTCTAAAATCAAGGAAATCAAATTGTTAAAGCAAACCTGCCTAATTAAGAAATCAAAATTAAGAAATCAAGTATGGCAGCAATTACGAGAAGATTTCCAAGTTCCAAAGCTTCCAGAGATTGCCACATGTCACAAGGATCTACCCAAAGAAAAATGATGAAGAGATCTTGACCATTGGCCGCGGATCCGTGGCCAAACCCCCCTGTTGGCCACGGATCTGCGGCAAGATAAGGGAGTTAGAAGCTCAGAAATTTTTGGGAAAATCTTTATTGTTATCTTCCATATTTGGAAACAAAGGTTCTGGCTTTGGGACTATAAATAAAGACCGAGAGCCTCTTGGAAAAATTATCAAGCCGACGAGATCACGAAGTCCAAGACGGCTCACGCATCTAGGCTGATCATCAACGGTTCATCTACCTTCTTAGAAGAGATCGAGAAGCAAATAGAAATTGTAATCATTTTCTAAGGATTCAAGTGTAATGAATATTGTTGATTAATAAAGGTAGCTTTCTTTTTCTATTCTATTTCTTCGTAGTTTAATTATGCAATTTCTTTCCATCTCTTTTTCTCCCAACATGCGCGAGTAATTCTCCGCTTGTTAGGGTTCGTAGGATTAGGGTAAGCTAATGGATGATGAACATCCCTAAACCTTTTTTAAGTCCTATAAAGTTTATGAACTTTATTAAAAGAATCATTAACATCCTAATCGGGCGTGCTAACAATTCTTTGTTAGCCTCGACCGCGATTAGAGATTAGATTAATGATTGTTTTGATAAAGCCTAGATATGAACGGAGTTCTGTGTCGAGATAAGGGTTAAGAGTGGGATTTCTTTTCCCTCCATAAACCCTAATCTACACGCATCACCGTCGTTCTATTTTTAAATCTATTAAAGGATAAAAATGGTAACTTTTAATTAATCGTCCATAACTACTAAATCCTAACGAACTCTACAAGCCCCCTTATTATATTAGCTACATCCATAAATAATCTAGATCTATATTCTGTATTAGTGCTTAACGTAGATTTAGAAACCTTTCCACAAAATTCTTTATCCCTCCTCTCTTTTTCAACACATCTAAAGTAAGAGTAAAAACTTCAACGTTTCCCTGAGGACGACCCGTACTCATCTCGGTCTAGCTACACGCGACACCGTTATTGATTGCGGTTATTCTACAAACACACTTTTTTCGTACCAATCACTATGGGATCAACCATCGCCCCTATACAGGATCAAGAAACGTACACACTAGTCTATTCTGAAATATCGATACCCTGTCTCGATATCCGCTCGACTAGGAACAATTGAAGGATGTGCTTTTGGACTGCCCTGGTCCCAGTAGTATGATCCACATCATAGTCCTGGTAGTCAAGCACATATCCTAAGGGCTTTATCAACATGTAAGAGAAAGACAGTATAAGAATACCAATCATCATGTTAAGATAAAGAGTAACCAGATAGCATGCTATCATGTCGAGCAAGAAAGTCCTATATATATATATATATATATGTCCAAGCATCCACTATAATATACATCAATGTACAATAATGGCCTCTAGGGCATACATATTCCTAATTGTTAAACCCACCGCCAGCGTATTGTCAAGTCTTTAGAGTCCCACACAGAGGTTTTTCCGACTCTAGCGATTGTTGGGGTCAAAATTTACACCACATTGACCAAAAATCAAAGTCAAACCGCGAACAAGTGGACCCAAGCCTGAAATGAAATCAAGTAGGCCCAAGCTCGATCCAAGCAAGCGGGCCCAAGCCCAAACCAAGTGGGCCCATACCCAAGTCGAGCCCAAACATGAAGGGGTCGGCCTCCCCCATGCCAAGAAGAAAATTATGTAATAAACAATTTTAATGTAATTTTTATGAATAAATGTAAAGAAAATGGGCATAAAACCAAATTTATGTAAAACCCATGGCTCATGTGCAAAAAGAAATAAGCATGTGGGCAGGGGATGGGCAAAATACCATTTTGTAAAGCCCAAGGGGCTATGTGTAAACTTGTAAACTTATATAAGGCAAACATGTTGAGAAATCAATAACAACTTCTATTCTTTCAATCATATTAGGGTTTATGCTTCTATCTTCTCTCTCTCAAGTTCTTCCTCTTCCTCTTCATTTTCCAATTAAATCAAGAACTTAGCTTTCTTTTTCTCAAAACTAAATAAAGTTTCACCATAAACCCATTGAAGAAGAATTTAACTTTCACATCAAATCCAAAAAGAGAAGATTTTTGCTATCTTCTTTTTCCTCCTCAAGATCTAATTTGAGAGAGAGAGAAGAAGGGAAAGCCACCTCCCAAGGCTCCATCAAGAGAAGAAAAGGGATTTCTTTTCATCACCCAAGATCCAAATCTTAGAATTTCAAGAGAACTCATTTGAGTTTCTTCTAAAAAGAGAAAGGAGGAAATCTTTTAGAGTTTAACTCCATAATAAAAATTCTTTTGGGAGTTTAACTCCATTAAAAATCTTTGGGAGTTCAACTCCATATTTAAAAATCTTTTAGAGTTTGACTCTATAATAAAAATTCTTTTGGGAGTTTAACTCCATTAAAAATCTTTGGGAGTTCAACTCCATATTTTAAAATGTTTTGGAGTTTAATTCCATAATAAAAATTCTTTTGGGAGTTTAACTTCATTTAAAATCTTTTGGAGTTTAACTCTATAATAAAAATTCTTTTGAGAGTTTAATTCCAAAGTAAAACCTTTGGGAGTTTAACTCCAAAATAAAACATTTTTTGGGAGTTTAACTCCAAAACAAAATCTTCGGGAGTTTAACTTCATAATAAAAATCAAAGAGTTCAACTCCAGATCTGAAGGCTTAACCCCCCCTTTCCGGTCTGCGCTCGTGCCCTGCAGGCGCTTCCGCGGGTACGTGCCGTACGCATGCCTCGCGGGTGTCCCAGTAGACACATGCTTCGCGTGTGCCCCTTTTCGCAACGTCTCCCACGTGAGGGGGGAGGCTTCCACTTAATGGGAGCTCCTGCTCCCCCATGTGGAGGGTTCCCCTTTCCCTCACGTGAAAGGGGAGCTCCCACTAAGTAGGAGCTCCCACCCATGTGAAGGGAGATTCCCCCTTCCCTCACGTAAGAGAGGAGCTCCCACCCCCTCATGTGAGGGAGATAAGCTCCCACTACTTTAAAAAAATGTTAAAATAAAATATATAAATATAAAATAAAAAAATGTTTCTTTATCGGAACACTGCACGTATCCAATACGGCTACTACATCATTTCGCCTGAACCAGAGAAACCCTCAGTGTGGGACTTTAAAGACTCGACAGTACGCTGGCAGTGAGTTACTGGATAAATCCAAAACCACAAGCTCGTCAGCGACACTAGCTGTACGTAACGGCTACCCGGGTACCTGTCGAAAAGGAAGGCCGACGAGCAAACTCATCCGTATCCCTACTGAGCCTATCTGTGACAATCTTAATACAGTCTGGTCTCTTCGTCTGAGAGTATTACATACTGGGTCTAGGGGGTGGTAAACGTCAGACCCTAATAACCCGATAATTCGTGCAGATGCGGCTCAGGACCAATCCGGGAAACTACCGATCAGCCTATCAGTAAATCCCAACCGCCTTGGCCAAGGCCTTATGGTCTTGACCAATCGAACACAGTGCGATATCGACTCATTATACCGGGAGAGACGAATCCCAGACAATCGCTCATTGACTCCATGTGGCTCCGGACTATACCCCACTAAAACCTGTTTGCATGACTCAGTAGAGCCGTGGTAGGGTAGTGATCAAAGCACGGTAGGAACTCACATGAGACAGATGACGATCTCAGGTCTAAAGACTAACCTGTACTCATGTCACCAGAGAACTTCTACCTGACGATAGGTATAGTACCATCTGGAAGTTCTCGGCGAGTCCGTCCGGTGTACTCACCCCCAGTGAGCACTTGTATATGATCTTAGGTGCAAAAGACCAATGGTTCCGGGATCGTAACATCGTCCCTCGTCGGGGTCTATACACTAGTCTACTCCGGAATATCGATACCCAGTCTCGATACTCCCATGACTAGGGACCATTTAAGGATGTGCGTATCGACTACACAGCTCCCACAAGTATGATCGCCATCACAATGTGGGTAGTCTAGCAAATGATCATACGGGCTTTATCAACATGTACAAAAGATATGTAATAGCAAGTAAAATATACACATGTTAAGATAAAGAAAAACCAGACAGCATACTATCATATCGAGCAAGACAGTCCTGTACATATATATGTCCAAGCATCCAAATGTATACATATACAAAATGGCCTCTAGTGTAAGTCGATATACAACACCCCACGACTTGCGGGGAGGCGGAAAATTGAAAAACGATCTTGTTCTTTGCATGAACATCGACTAACCGAGAATCTTTGCTAAACTATAACTAACAAGAATCATAGAAGTTAACAACTACTATGAAAAGTGATTATACCTAATGAACCGTGTCCTTCGTCTTTTCGTTCTCCACCTCCTCTTCGGCCTTCTCCAAGTAGTAGACGATCCACCTGAGAGCTATACTTCAAGCTTCACTTTAAACTAGAGGTAACTAGGTTTCTTAAAGTGCTAATCCAAGTAACCTAGGTGATATAGAGTTGGATTATGGATTAAGTAGTCTAATCTAATCCTTGGTCTCAACACATGAGAGGGGAGGATTAGGGTTTGAAGAGAGAGAGAGAGAGCTTAAGGAGAGAGAAAGTGAGCATGAGAATGGAATGAGATAATGATCTATCATGATATATATGAAGCATTATTATTTATCCAAAAATCAAATAAAGGATTTAACAACAATGCTTTATAAATATCTATGAGTGATTCATCTCCATGAGTCATTAAGCATTTATGATGCATTAATGACATGGATGAATCACACAAATGAGTCACTAATCTCATTAAATGCATATGCCACCTAAACCCCCAAGTCACCATCTTCTAGAAGCTTCTCGTGAAATTACGAGAATGCCCCTCTTATCCGTGAAAACACGGAAAAACTTTAGACTGTATAAATCCAATATCCCGATACTAGAATCTGGCTTAAACCAAAGCCGACTAGTAAAAACTGTCCGAAAGTCGTACGTGCGTAAACACACGTATGCGTCCGAACCCTTGTCGTAAAACCATACGACCTCTATATCGTTTCGCCTGGAGCAGGGAAACTCTTTGTGTGGGACTCTAATGACTCGACTACTACGCTGGCAGTGGGTTTAACCACAGACTGCAAGCGGCACTAGCTGTACGTAACGGTCCCCAGGTAGATGTCGATAAGAAGGCCGATGAGGAAACCCATCTGAACTCCTACTGAGCCCGATGTGACAATCTCCGTACAATCCGGTCTGTTCGTCTAAGACTATCGCATATCGGGCTTAGGAGGGCGGCAAGCGTCAGTCCCCTAATAGCGGTATAAGTCGTGTCGGAGCGAAGCCCATTACACCCTGAGAAACTACTGGAACCTACCGGTAAATCTCGCTTTCCCTGGCCAGGGACTTTGCATAATGGCTCTCTGACACAGCGCGATATCAACTCCCAATACCGGAAGAGACGAATCCTGTCTAACCGCCACTGTCTCCAAGTGCTCGGGACTGCACCCAACTGCTACCTGTTTGCACGGCTCCTTTGAGCCGTGGTAGGGTAGCAATCTAAGAACAGTGGGACACACTCGAGGCGAAGTAGCAGTGTTAAGTCTGCGGACTATGCTGTACTCATGTCACCTGGGAACTGTTAACTGACGACTGGTATAAAACCAACCTACAGTTCCCTGCGAGTCCTGTCCAGTGTACCCGTAACCCAACGAGCACCTGTATACTATCTCTAGTACGACGTACTGACGGCTGTGGGACAGACCATCTCCCCAACTGGGATGAGAAGCGTACACACTAGTCTACTCCGGAGTATCGATGCCCTGTCTCGATAATCCTACGACTAGGGACCTGAATAAGGATGTGCTTGTAGACTACCCAGCCCCCACTAGTGTGACTGCCATCACAACGCTGGTAGTCAAGCAAGATCCTAAGAGCTCTATCAATATGTATACTCACATATTAAGATAGAAAAAACCAAGTAGCATACTACCATGTTTAGCAAGACTGTTATATATATGTGAATATCCCAAGCTTCCATTAAGTAATATACAAACTAGTATGATACAATAATGGCCCCTAGGGCATATACACTAACAATCTCCCACTTGCACTAAGGCCATGTACCGGCATATCGAAGACCGATGATCTCGAGTAGCCTCTCGAACTGAATCTGAGGTAGGGCCTTCGTGAATGGATCAGCAATGTTCTCTTCAGTAGCAACTCTCCGAACCTCGATCTCCCGACGATCAATAATCTCCCTGATCAGGTGATACCGCCTTAAGATGTGTCTGGACATCTGATGGGACCTTGGTTCCTTCGCTAAAGCTATAGCTCCGTTGTTGTCGCAATACAGAGGTATTGGATCAACAATGGTAGGAACCACCTGAAGTTCTGTTAGGAACTTCTTCATCCAGACCGCTTCTTTTGCGGCATCGCAAGCTGCAATATACTCCGCTTCTATCGTCGAGTCAGCAACGGTGTCCTGCTTGGAACTCTTCCAGCACACCGCCCCTCCATTGAGGGTAAAGACATAACCCGACATGGACTTGGAATCGTCCTTATCACTCTGGAAGCCGGAATCAGCAAAGGCCTCTAACTTGAGGTCTTTTCCGCCGTATACCAAGAACATCTCCTTAGTCCTTCTCAGGTACTTGAGAATGTTCTTTACTGCTATCCAGTGTTTCTCCCCTGGGTTTGCCTGATACCGTCTTACAATGCTCAATGCGTATGCTACATCTGGTCTGGTACATAACATCGCATACATTATAGAGCCTACCGCAGAAGCGTAGGGTATAATCGACATGCGATCCCTTTCCAAATCAGTCTTGGGAGACATCTCTTTGGAGAGGGTGATTCCGTGACAAGCCGGTAGGTTACCGCGCTTAGAATCATCCATACTGAATCTTTTCAATATGGTTTCTATGTACCTGGACTGTGAAAGTCCCAACATCCTCTTTGATCTATCACGATAGATCTGGATCCCTAGAATGTAGGTGGCATCACCCAGGTCCTTCATGGAGAACTTCTGTGACAAGAATCTTTTGACTGACTGTAGCATAGGAATATCATTTCCTATTAGGAGAATGTCATCCACGTACAAGACGAGGAATACAACAACTCTCCCTACAATCTTACTGTATATGCATGGTTCATCTGGATTCTTGATAAAGTCGAATTTTTTGACAGTATCATCAAAACAGATGTTCCAACTCCGCGATGCCTGCTTTAGTCCATAAATGGACTTAAGCAGCTTGCACACTTTACCGCTGCTCCCACTCTGAATGAATCCCTCTGGCTGATCCATATAGACGCACTCTTCCAAATTACCATTTAGAAAGGCCGTTTTTACGTCCATCTGCCAGATCTCATAATCATGGAAGGCAACAATAGCAAGAAGGACCCGAAAGGATTTGAGCATAGCCACTGGAGAAAAGGTTTCGTCATAGTCCAAACCAGGTCTTTGACGAAAACCCTTTGCAACAAGTATAGCCTTATAGGTTTCAACCTGTCCATCTACACCAATCTTCTTTCTGAAGATCCATTTGCATCCTACGGGTTTTACCCTATCTGGAGTAATGTCCAAAGTCCATACTTTGTTAGCGTACATGGACTCCATTTTCGTCCGCATTGCATCCAGCCATTTTACCGAGTCGCCACTTTGAATGGCTTCCTGGAAGATAGTAGGGTCATCATTATCAATGATGCAATCTTCTCGATCCCCGTCTATGAGAAAACCGTAGTATCTCTCGGGCGGATGAGACTGCCTACTACTTTTACGGATAGGCGCTGGTATGTTCCTTTCTTCTGAAATCTCTGGTTCTACCATACTTTCAGTAACAGCTTGTGGTTCTGGAATTTCTTCCAGTTCTACTGTGCTCCCACTCTTCTGATTTTCTAAAAATTCAGTTTCTAAGAAGTGGGCATGACGAGAAACAAAAACCTTTTGTTCCTCTGCGTAATAGAAATAATATCCCTTGGATTTCTTTGGATATCCCACAAGCTTACACTGTACTGAGCGTGCCTCGAGCTTGTCCGCATGCTGCTTTTTTACAAAAGCTGGACATCCCCATATCCTAAAATGTTTAAGACAGGGTTTCTTCCCACTCCACATCTGATATGGTGTGGTAGGCACAGTCTTAGTTGGAACCTGGTTCAAAAGATATGCAGCTGATTCTAGTGCATAACCCCAGAAAGATCGCGGTAACTCAGCCTTACTCATCATGGAACGAACCATATCTAATAGGGTTTGATTCCTCCTTTCCGATACACCATTGTGTTGTGGTGTGTATGGAGGAGTAAGCTGAGAGAGAATTCCATTCTCTTTTAAGTAACCCAGGAACTCGGCACTTAAGTATTCACCACCTCGATCAGATCTTAGTGTCTTAATACTTTTGCCTGTCTGTTTTTCCACTTCATTCTTGTATTCTCGGAATTTCTCAAAGGCCTCGGATTTATGCTTCATTAAGAAGATATATCCATACCTAGAGAAATCATCCGTAAAAGTAATGAAGTAGGAATAACCACCTCGCGCATGTGTAGACATTGGACCGCACACGTCACTGTGTACGAGTCCTAAGAGCTCGCTCGCTCTTACTCCGTGTCCAGTAAACGGAGTCTTTGTCATCTTTCTTATGAGACAAGATTTACAAGTGGCATAAGATTGATATTCGAACGGATTCAAATATCCTTCTCTATGTAACTTCGTTAATGGTGTTTCATTGATGTGACCTAGTCTACAATACCATAAGAAAGCCTGATTTATTTCTGGAGACTTTCTTTTAAGTGTGTTCTGGACATTGAAAACCTGAGCTTGATTCAATATGTATATACCGTCATCTAATGTACCGGACCCAATCAGAACTTGATTTAGGTGGATATGAACTACATCGCTTACGAATGTAAAATCATATCTCTCTCTCGAAAGTAAGGACACTGATATGATATTACAAGTCAAACTAGGTACATACAAACAGTTACGTAGAATCAATATCTGCCCACTTGTCAAACCTAGGCGACATTCTCCCACGGATTCAGCGTCCACGCTCATTCCGTTTGCAACTCTGAGAGACAAATCACCTACCCTTATAACTTAACGGTTTCTCAAAGCATGTAATGAATTACAGATATGAGATCCTGCTCCGGTATCTAGTACCCAGGAAGTAGAGTTAATTGACAAACAGTTCTCAATAATAAACACACTTGAAGCTGAAGCTACAACATGCTTCGTATCCTGGCTACTGGTTTCCAAAGCCCTGCAATCCTTCTGCCAATGTCCGTTCCCATAACAATAGGAACATCCCTCCTTACCTATACCAAGTCCCGAAACTTTTGCTCTTCCCTTTCCTCCTACTTTACTGACACCGTATATCGGCTTTATAGAGGTCTTCTTCTTTTCACCCTTTGCTATCGCCCTGGATGTAGAAGAAGAAGGTCCCCCATTAAGCAGAGCTTGTGTCTCCCTGGTTTCTTTCAGGGTGTAAGTAGAGGGTAGGGACTGTGGAAATAAGTCAGCGTATGACCTGTTTCTCAACGTGGTCTCCAGGTCCTTGAGCTCATCAATATAGCTAGTCATCGTAAGGACGTTGTCCCCTACTGATGACCCGACAGCCAACCTCGCTTGAATTAATTCTTTCGAGGCCTCATATCTTGTGATATGAGATTGCTCTCCATATAAATTTTTGTTATGGAGAAAGATGGAAACTGAGTCCATCTTCTCGTGTTGCTTCTGGTATACACCATCAACTGAAGCCAACACGAGGCACTTGGCTTTCGCTTTATCCTTTTCCCTTGTCTGACGGATATCCATATCCGCGACGGTGGAAACTGGACCTAGGGCGGCGGGATCTTGAGTAGTAATAGGGTGGTCCAGCTTGTCATAGGCAATGGACATCTGGACAGACCTTTGCCAGTCATATAAGTCAGATTCAGTCAAATTATTATCTAGATGTAACCTAGTCATGGTCACAAGGTCGCTGCAATGAGAGAGAGAGAGAAGAAAACACTTTAGCATTATGCTCTTGCAAGTTTAGATTAGTTTTTAATTTATCTAAACTGGATGGCTCCCACTGTTTCTCGAATTCTTCCTCAAACCATAAAAGAAGAATTAGCCAGGACTATTCTCACTGTACAATACTTGCATAACCGTTCAGCCAGGCTAGTGTCGGTACTTCGAGGGAGGTTTTCCGACGCTTTCGTGAAGTTCCTTAATTAAATAACCTCTTTTCTCTGGGGGCGTAGCCCCGCTGACACCTTTCTCGACACCTACTTGGTTTATAGCATTGATCGTTAAGTGACGAATCTCATGATAAGTAGCATATACTCATAGTAGGATCGGGATCCAAATATCATCGTATGATAATGTTGAAGGAATCCTACCAACATTCATCAAACTCCAAATGGTATGCAACACTAGCAAGTTTCAGTTTCTTTAGAAACTCCCGATGTGGATTTTTTTGCCCCATGTTCTTATGACCTTGACTAAGGGCCAACAAATCATAAGTCACATGTCAAGTTCTACCCATCATTATCTTTTTAATTTGAACCCACCCGTATATACTCTTGACTAAGGGCCAAACAAAGTAATACGACTGTCCCAAACTAACTCATCTATCTATGCAACAAATGAATACCCCAGCAGCTACCAATCACTATGTCTTGACTAAGGGCCAAACAAACATAGCTTGAATACTACTGACCATTCATAAGAAATGACGGAGGGCTACGACTGGTTTTGGCGGAACCGTGAACGTAGTGAACTTGATATAACCGAAGGAACCTGATAGCTTTTAAAAGGAGTGGTTAAAGCTCCGCAATTAAAAATATCTTCTGTTTTTTAAAAATAACCGAGTGGTTTCTTTTAAATTGTTCCAACGATTAAACTTTTAGTTTATTTTCTTTGCATTAATAATCATGCGTCCCATCATTAACCTATCATTGCAGAAAACAACGAAAATACAACGTCCTCTTATGTCATCCGCATTCGCCACTGGGTCCCGTCATCACCCGTTAGGTTACTTAACTAACGGCAGAGCGGGGGCTGGGCTAGCGCGGGTGTAAAACATAAGTGACGTCTAAATAGCTATCATATATAGATATTGTACATTCGTCAGACGCAATAATAGGCATTTCAGATCTCATATGAACTTTATTGGATTTGCAAGCAATCCGCGTTTGTTTAGAGCCTGCAACAAAAGACGGATTACACAGTTGTGATGAATAGCCATTACCCCACCCTAAACCCCTACGCGTACGGCAAACTACCCGCCAAATACCCGAAGTGAAGCGGTCTCCCTCAACAAAGTGAGTAGGCCACTAAACACTTCAAAGTACTCGGTAGTTTGTGCACCCCACCTTAGGTCTGTCCTATGAGCAAAAACAGTAAAATGAAATAATACAATGGTAGCTACAACCGCAACCTGGATGCGCCCCGCAAAATAATATTACAACATATTACAATTACATTGAATGAATTAAAATAATAACCCTTCATAAACCCCGGCTAATCATCACAATAGTCCAATACAGTTTACAACCACAAACAGTAAAAACCATTACAGAAATGTGCAACCCCCTGCCAACCGACATACTAGCAGTTAGGGGAGGTTTACGAACACATTATACAATCACAGATATAATCAAATTAGCAAATATCGTAAGATTTCGATCGTGAAAACACTTCAGATTCTACTCCCAAAACTTCTCTGTGCACCTGAGACTTGAGCAGAAAATAAACATTCCAGAAAACACAAAAATATCACAGAAGAGTTACTGGAGGAAACTGGGTCGAATCGGCCCCAACTAGGCCGCGGATCCGCGGTGGATCGGTGGGATCGACCACGGATCCGCGGCTGTATGGCCGATTCAGAAACCCATTTTTCACCAGTGTTCTTATAATTCTCTGTAGGTTATACTGCAGCTCCCTGAAAAATTTTTAGAGCCTGTTTTAAATTCGACAGAAACTTGTGATATCGATGTCTTTTCCGGTTCGTTTTGCGTTTGAAATTCATACGACTTTGCTAATGAGTTAATTATTGTTTAGCGAGGCTCTGATACCACTGTAAGTCGATGTACAACACCTCACGACTTGCGGGGAGGCAGAAAATTGAAAAACGATCTTGTTCTTTGCATGAACATCGACTAACCGAGAATCTTTGCTAAACTATAACTAACAAGAATCATAGAAGTTAACAACTACTATGAAAAGTGATTATACCTAATGAACCGTGTCCTTCGTCTTTTCGTTCTCCACCTCCTCCTCGGCCTTCTCCAAGTAGTAGATGATCCACCCGAGAGCTATACTTCAAGCTTCACCTCAAACTAGAGGTAACTAGGTTTCTTAAAGTGCTAATCCAAGTAACCTAGGTGATATAGAGTTGGATTATGGATTAAGTAGTCTAATCTAATCCTTGGTCTCAACACATGAGAGAGGAGGATTAGGGTTTGAAGAGAGAGAGAGAGCTTGAGGAGAGAGAAAGTGAGCATGAGAATGGAATGAGATAATGATCTATCATGATATATATGAAGCATTATTATTTATCCAAAAATCAAATAAAGGATTTAACAACCATGCTTTATAAATATCTATGAGTGATTCATCTCCATGAGTCATTAAGCATTTATGATGCATTAATGACATGGATGAATCACACAAATGAGTCACTAATCTCATTAAATGCATATGCCACCTAAACTCCCAAGTTACCATCTTCTAGAAGCTTCTCGTGAAATTACGAGAACGCCCCTCCTATCCGTGAAAATAAGGAAAAACTTTAGACTGTATAAATCCAATATCCCGATACTAGAATCTGGCTTAAACCAAAGCCGACTAGTAAAAACTGTCCGAAAGTCGTACGTGCGTAAACACACGTATGCGTCCGAACCCTTGTCGTAAAACCATATGACCTTTATATCATTTCGCCTGGAGCAGGGAAACTCTCTGTGTGGGACTCTAATGACTCGACTACTACGCTGGCAGTGGGTTTAACCACAGACCGCAAGCGGCACTAGCTGTACGTAACGATCCCCAGGTAGATGTCGATAAGAAGGCCGATGAGGAAACCCATCCGAACTCCTACTGAGCCTGATGTGACAATCTCCGTATAGTCCGGTCTGTTTGTCTAAGACTATCGCATATCGGGCGTAGGGGCGGCAAGCGTCAGTCCCCTAATAGCGGTATAAGTCGTATCGGAGCAAAGCCCATTACACCCTGAGAAACTACTGGAACCTACCGGTAAATCTCGCTTGCCCTGGCCAGGGACTTTGCGTAATGGCTCTCTGACACAGCGCGATATCAACTCCCAATATCGGGAGAGACGAATCCTGTCTAACCGCCACTGCCTCCAAGTGCTCGGGACTGCACCCAACTGCTATCTGTTTGCACGACTCCTTTGAGCCGTGGTAGGGTAGCAATCTAAGAACAGTGGGACACACTCGAGGCGAAGTAGCAGTGTTAAGTCTGCGGACTATGCTGTACTCATGTCACCTGGGAACTGTTAACTAACGACTGGTATAAAATCAACCTACAGTTCCCCGCGAGTCCTGTCCAGTGTACCCGTAACCCAACGAGCACCTGTATACTATCTCCAGTACGACGTACTGACGGCTGTGGGACAGACCATCTCCCCAACTGGGATGAGAAGCGTACACACTAGTCTATTCCGGAGTATCGATGCCCTGTCTCGATAATCCTACGACTAGGGACCTGAATAAGAATGTGCTTGTAGACTACCCAGCCCCCACTAGTGTGACTGCCATCACAATGCTGGTAGTCAAGCAAGATCCTTAGAGCTCTATCAATACGTATACTCACATATTAAGATAGAAAAAACCAAGTAGCATACTACCATATTTAGCAAGACTGTTATATACATGTGAATATCACAAGCTTCCATTAAGTAATATACAAACTAGTATGATACAATAATGGCCCCTAGGGCATATATACTAACATCTAGGGCATACATATCCAACAATCTCCCACTTGCACTAAGGCCATATATATTGGCATATCGAGTACCCAACGTCTGCTCTAGGGCCAGTTGTTGGCGTATCGAATACCCAACATCCCAAAAAGTCTCTCGAACTGTGCTTGAGGAAGGGCCTTGGTGAATAGATCCGCAGTATTGTCTTTTGTGTCCACTCTCCGCACCTCGATCTCCCGGCGATCAATGATCTCCCTGATCAGGTGATACCGCCTCAAGATGTGCCTGGATTTCTGATGGGATCGTGGTTCCCTTGCTAAAGCCATAGCTCTATTGTTGTCGCAATACACAAGTATTGGGTTAACAATGGATGGAACCGCCTGAAATTCAGCAATGAACTTCTTAATCTAGACGGCTTCTTTTGCGGCATCGTTAGCAACAATGTATTCAGCCTCCATCGTCAAGTCTATGACGGTGTCCTGTTTGGAACTCTTCCAACATACCGCCCCTCCGTTGAGGGTAAACATAAAACCCGAGATACAATTGCTGTCATCCTTGTCACTCTGAAAGCTCGAATCGGTAAAAGACTCCTCCTGAAGGTCCCCATTACCAAATACCAGGAATAGTTCTTTAGTCCTTCTCAGGTACTTCAAAATGTTCTTAACAGCTGTCCAGTGGTTCTCACCTGGGTTAGACTGATACCGGCTCACTACGCTAAGCGCGTAAGCTACATCTGGTCGGGTACATAGCATCGCATACATTATAGATCCTACCGTCGAAGCGTAGGGTATAGTGCTTATGCAAACCCTCTCCTCATCAGTCTTGGGAGACATCTCTTTGGAAAGGGTGATTCCGTGCAATGCGGGTATGTTACCGCGCTTGGAATCTTCCATACTAAATCTCTTTAGTACGGTCTCTATGTACCTGGACTGTGACAGTCCCAGTAATCTCTTGGATCTATCTCTGTAGATATTAATCCTCAAAATGTACGAGGCATCACCCAGGTCCTTCATGGAGAACCTCTGTGACAAGAACAACTTGACTGATTGTAGCATAGGAATATCATTTCCTATCAAAAGAATGTCATCCACGTACAATACTAGGAACACAACAGTTCGGCCTACAATCTTCTTATATATACAAGGTTCATCCTCGTTCTTGATGAATTCAAATCCCTTGACTGTTTCATCAAAACAGATGTTCCAGCTCCGCGATGCCTGCTTTAATCCATAAATGGATTTAAGCAACTTGCACACCTTCTCACTGCTCCCACTGTCTACGAAACCTTCTGGCTGATCCATATAAACGCACTCTTCTAAACTTCCATTCAGAAAATCCGTTTTCACGTCCATCTGCTAGATCTCATAGTCATGGAAGGCAGCAATAGCAAGTAGGATCCGAATAGATTTGAGCATAGCCACTGGAGAAAAGGTTTCTTCATAGTCCACACCTGGTCTTTAACGAAAACCTTTTGCAACAAGTCTAGCCTTATAGGTTTCCATCTGTCCATCTACACCAAATTTCTTTTTGTAGACCATTTGCATCCAACGGGTTTTACCCCAAGTGGAGCAATTTCTAAGGTCCACACTTTATTGGTGTACATGGATTTTATTTCGGATCGCATAGCATCCAACCATTTGTTAGAGTCCCTACTGATAATGGCCTGCCTGAAACTAGTAGGATCATCTTATTCCAAGATGCAATTCTCTCGATCCCCGTCTATGAGAAAACCGTAGTATCTCTCCGGCGGATGAGATATCCTACTAGATCTGCGGAGTAGTTGAGGTTCGTCTGTGGTTATTGAATCTTGAGGTTCCACCAATTCTTCAGTTTGAGTTTGTGGTTCGTGAATTTCTTCTAGTTCTACCGAACTCCCACTTGTTTCTTTTGCAGGAAATTGCCACTCTAAAAAGGTGGCGTGGCGAGATACAATCACTTTCTGTTCCTCAGTGTGGTAGAACATATATCCTATTGAATTTTTAGGATATCCCACAAACTTGCATAAAACTGAACGTGCCTGCAATTTGTCCGGATTTTGTACTTTTATATAGGCCGGACAATCCCATATCTTAATACGTTTAAGATACGGTCTTTTTCCACTCCATATTTCATACGAAGTCTTAGGCACAGATTTAGATGGAACATCGTTCAACAGATATGCCGCTATCAAAAGCGCATGTCCCCAAAATAAAAGAGGCAACTCAGCATTACTCATCATAGAGCGAACAATGTCCAAAAGGGTAAAATTCCTCCGCTCCGATACACCGTTGTGCTGTGGCGTATACGGAGGAGTAAGCTGAGAGAGAATTCCATTCTCCTTTAGGTAATCTAGGAATTCCGTGCTTAAGTACTCCCCTCCCCTTCTCTATCAGATCGGAGGATCTTGATACTTTTGCCACTCTGGTTCTCTACTTCGTTTCTGAATTCTTTGAATTTCTTAAAAGTTTTAGATTTGTGTTTCATGAGATACACATATCCAAACCTAGAGAGATCGTCAGTGAATGTGATGAAGTACGAGAACCCACCCCTTGCATGTATAGATATTGGACCACATACATCACTGTGTATGAGTCCCAAGAGCTCTCCTGCTCTTTCTCCGTGTCCGGTAAACGGAGATTTGGTCATTTTTCCTTTGAGACAAGACTGACAAATTTCATAAGATGAAAATTCGAACGTATCCAAAAATCCATCTTTATGCAACTTATTCAGTCTTTTCTCTCCGATATGACCAAGTCTACAATGCCACAAGTAGGGTTCGTTTACTTCTGAACTCTTCCTCTTGCATGTGTTTGAATGCTGAGAACTGTGTTTTGATTAAGAACATAGATACCATTACACAGTGTACCTTCTGCAACCAATACCTGATTAAGGTAAATGTTCATGATATTTCTAACACGAACAAACTTATATTATCAAGTAAAGAAACTGATATGATGTTGCAAACCATGGAAGGTGCATAATAGCAATTGTTCAAAATCATAGTATTGCCATTTGGCAATGCTAGTTGATATTCACCGACGGCAGAAACATCAACTTGTGCTCCGTTCCCTACTCTGAGGGACATATCACCAGGTCCAAGCATCCTACTTTTTCTCAGTCCCTGTAATAAATTACAGATATGAGATCCCGATCCGGTATCTAGTACCCAGGAGGTAGAACTGACCGAAAAACAGTTCTCAATAACAAGAATACCTGAAGAAGATGCAATAGTATGCTTCTTCTTCAATGGGGTCATCAAGGAATTCATGCAATCCTCTTTCTTCTGCTCATACTTATGACTTTTGTCATAAGTTAGAGCCAAATTGACGTTCCCCAGTCCCGAATAAGAATTCAGATCGGTCAAGCGATACATTTTATTATCTTGATTAGGGCATGAAGTGGTTGCTATCTAGAGATAGAGAGAAAAGAAACACTCAGCGTGTGCTCTTGCAAAATTAGATTGGTTATTAATTTATCTAATCAGGATGGCTCCCACTGTTTTTTCAAATTCTTCTTCAAACCTAAAAAGAAGAATTAGTTGGGATTAATCGCACGTCACAATACTTGCTTAACCTTTCGGCTAGGCTAGTGTCGGTACTTCAAGAGAGGTTTTCCAACGCTTTCGCGAAGTTCCTTAATTATATAACCTCTTTTCCTTGGAGGCGTAGCCCCGCTAACACCATTCTAGACACTTACTTAGTTTATAACATTGATTGTTAAGTGGAAAAAAAATCTCCCAGGAGTAATCCTACCCATCAGTGGGATCGGGATCCAACCATCATTGCGTGATAACCTAGATGGAAGCCACTCTAGTTACCACACTCCAGAAGGTATGCAACACTAGCAAGTTTGCTGTATATTTAAAACTCCCGATGAGGTTTTTTCCCCTAGGACCCAAGTGACCTTGACTGAGCAAACATATCAAAGGATCCTAGTCAAGTTCTACCCGTCATTATCTTGATTGCATTAGACCCACCCGTACGAGTCCTCGACTGAGCCAAAATGACCGCACGACTGTCCTAACCAATCGCATTATATTCTACAGAAAAATATTACATAGCTACCAAACACCACGCCTCGGCTGAGCACGAAATATGTAGCACGAATACTAAGCAATACCAATCCGAAATGACGGAGGGCTACGGCTGGGTTTTTGGCGAAAAACCCGTTAATGTAATGAACTTGATATCGTTGAAGGAACCTGAGCAGTTTTGAAAAAGGAGTGGTTTAGGCCCCACTTTTGAAAACTTATGGTTTTGGAAAAACCGAGTATAAACTTTTGCTCAAGAGGTCACTCCCCACGAAGGGATCTCGGCTCTTGCCTCCTAGAATGAGGTGATAGATATTCACAACCGAATACCAGTATGCAAAGCGAAAGAATATAACTATAGTTTTTCGAAATTTGTTCCAACAACACCATTTAGGTTTTCTTATCTTGTATTAATCAAAATTAATGCGGTCCCATCTCTTAATCCTATCACACCACAAAAAGAACGAAAATACAATGTATGTATATTCCATCTGCATTCGCCACGGGGCTCCGTCATCACCCGTTAGGTTACTTAACTAACGACAGAGCGGGGGCTGGACTAGCGCGGGTGCAAAACATATACAACATTTACTAGTATATATACAAGTATATATAACATTCATCCCAGGCCTGATAATAAGCAACATCACAGAATCTCAGTCAACAATACAGAAAGGTGGATAATCTTGGAGCCCCGGGTTTCATTCGAGCCGCAAATAAAATCCGATGTTCCCGGTCATGTGGATAGCCTGTGCAATGAAAACCTGGACCCCTATGAGCGCGGAAAGTTATCCGCCAATCCCAGAAGTGAGGCAACCCCTTTCAACAAAGTGAATGGGCCATCCAGCACTTCACGGAATCCGGTAACTTGGGCGCCCCTCCATGGGTCATCCTATACCCCCTACGAGTGCGGCGAATAGCCCGCCAATTCTAGAATGAACCCCCTTCCGTCTCAACGCCATGAGATGCGGGCTTGTTGCCTTCTAGAACCCGGCTATTCGTGCACTCCACCGTGGGGTAATTCTAGTACATAAAATGAAAATAATATGTACAAATAGTGACATCGACCTCAACCCGGTCGTGCCCCAAAAAAATATACAACCCGGCAAAGACGACAGTCCACATGTCGGACGCTCACCCCGCAATATGAATATACAAATGAATTTTAACTGTACCACTAACATTGCACCACATGCTATCCACCACGACTATCCAACCACAATCACAGCATAAACACAAAACATCAACGAGAATGTCATGTTCGCAAACTCGTCTAAAAGAACATATAGCAATTAGATGAGTTATACCGATCAAATGACATTCACGGTCGCAGATAGAAGTGAATGTACTGTAAACTATTAAACAGTGTCAAATATAACGACTTCGAAACACTTCGAATTTCCCCAAACTCAAAAACAACAGAACATCAAACTTGGGCAAAAACAAACAACACCTGAAACCCAAACTCCACGAGCTAAAGAGAACGAAACAAAAACGATGCAATTTCAACACTATAAAACCGGTGAGGCCGGGAATAATTGGGTTTTGGCCAGTCCAAACTTGGAAGAATTGCTTTGTTTTTGTTCTGGGTTCATCTCACAGTCAAAGGATCACTCTGCACTTGCTTAAAAAAAATTGGAGCCTTTGAAAAATCGACAGAAACTTGAAGTTTGGCTTCAATGTTTTGGAGTTGTTTCGGCTTTGTTGTTTTAACATTGTTTAAACTTGCTAGTGTAGGGTTTATGGGCTGGCTCTGATACCATGTTGGGTTACCTTAACGCCCTAGCCATCGAACGTGGCGGTTTGCGGAACAAAAATTTTCTTACGAGTTTAAAACGACATTGAGTTAACCCAATGAAAACCCGGATCTTTCTATAAACCTATCTAGCAAAACTAAAAGAGCTAACTACTATGAAGGAAGTCTCACTAAACGATCCAAGTCCGTCGGTCTTCTTTCCTCGTCGTTAGCTCCAAGTGACCACCTTGAACATGCGTGATCTTTTTTTCCCGCTCCATCGGTTCTCCGAAATCGAGCTTGTTCTCCGATCCTCCTTTGTCGTAGTTGATCCACCCGAGGGATGTGATCGATGGCTCTAGCTCCTAACTAAGTATCAATAGGAGCAACTAGAGAACTTGGGTTGCTAATCCAAGTTGTCTAGGATATAGTGTGGAGTTCTATGTGTTCTACTATCTCTATCTTGCCTCTTCACTTATTTCTCAACTCATGAGAGGGTAGTGAAGAGGAAGATGATGAAGGTGGAGGAAACTTAAGAGGAGGGAGGTGGGTGAAGCAAAAATGGGAGCTCAAGAATAATGAAGCATCCATGTAAGAGAAAATCCAACACAATGGTTTTGTGTATGAATTTTCATAATAAAAAACTAGCAACCATACTTCAATAGTTGATACAAATGAATAAATAATTCATTTGTCAACTATTGAAGTCATGGCTCTCACCATTCCTCCCTCTACTCCAATTTCCACCTCATTTCCATTTATCAATAAATGGAAAAGTCCATGAGAGGTGTCCACCTTCTAGAAGGTAATCTGTAATAAAATACGGATTACAGTCTGCTGTATATACATACCTGCATTAGGATAAAAACACGAATCCCCAAAGAGATAGAAAAACATAAAGAACGTAATACTAGAATATACATATCGAAATACATATATGCAAATTATCAAATCGGTACCTGATTTAATAATCCGGCTCAAACCCGAGCCGGCTAGTATTACCAATTGTCCGATCGAAAGTCCGGGTACAAAGTACATCAATCGATCGGAACCCTACACGTATCCAATACGGCTACTACATCATTTCGGCTGAACCAGGGAAACCCTCTGTGTGGGACTCTAAAGACTCGACAGTACGCCGGCAGTGAGTTACTGGATAAATCCAAAATCATAAGCACGTCAGCGGCACTAGCTGTACGCAGCGGCACTAGCTGTACGCAGCGGCACTAGCTGTACGTAACGGCTACCCGGGTACCTGTCGAAAAGGAAAGCCGATGAGCAAACTCATCCGGATCTCTACTGAGCCTATCTGTGATAATCTCCGTACAGTCCGGTTTCTTCGTCTGAGAGTATCGCATACCGGGTCTAGGGGGTGGTAAACGTCAGATCCTAATAACCCGATAATTCGTGCTGATGTGGCTCAGGACCAATCCGGGAATCTACTGATCAGCCTATCAGTGAATCCCAACTGCCTTGGCCTTATGGTCCTGACCAATCGAACACAGTGCAATATCGACTCCCTATACCTGGAGAGACGAATCTCCGACAATCGCTCACTGCCTCTATGTGGCTCAGGACTGTACCCAACCAAAACCTGTTTGCACGACTCAGTAGAGCCGTGGTAGGGTAGTGATCAAAGCACAGTAGGAACTCACATGAGAAAAATGACGATTTCAGGTCTAAAGACTAACCTGTACTCATGTCTCATGAGAACTTCCACCCGACGATAGGTATAGTACCATCTGGAAGTTCTCGGCGAGTCCGTCCGGTGTACTCACCCCTCAGTGAGCACTTTTATATGATCTTAGGTGTGAAAGACCAATGGTTGCGGTACCGTACCATCGCCCTTCGTCGGGGTCTAGAAACGTATACACTAGTCTACTCCGGAATATCGATGCCCAGTCTCGATACTCCCACGACTAGGGACCATTTAAGGATGTGCGTACCGACTACCCAGCTCCTACAAGTATGATCGCCATCACAACGCGGGTAGTCTAGCAAATGATCATACGGGCTTTATCAACATGTACAAAAGATATGTAATAGTAAGTAAAACATACACATGTTAAGATAAAGACAAACCAGATAGCATACTATCATATCGAGCAAGACTGTCATGTACATATATATGTCCAAGCATCTAAATGTATACATATACAATAATGGCTTCTAGGGCATACATATCCAACAGATAGTATATAGATTGTTCTCATGTATCCATGTTATCTTGTTTTGATATTGAATTGTTATTGCATTCCCCGATAATGATATTTCTATTATTAATAATGGTTGATTGTTATCTATACTTATGACTAAACATGTTCACTAGTTGCCATGTAGGACTTATGCCATATAATAGTTGTCCAATGTTGATGTATTCATGATACTCTTGACTTGACTAGATTGACTGAAACCCTAGTTTTAATAATCAGACCGTCTCAGAAAATCCCTTAGAGACGTCTGTGCCAGAACACTAAATGTCTCTGAATTTATTTACAACATCCAGAATTGAACTACAGACGTCTGCCAACCTGGACAAGACGTCTCTGATCAAATTTACAGAATCATAAATTGAACTGTGGACGTTTGCCCCAGATGTCTGCTATTGACATTCTTAGGGACCAGACGTCTCCTACAGACGTCTGGAATGTAAACGTATTGAACCAGACATCTCCCACAGATATTTGGAATAGAATATAGTGTATACCAGATGTCTCTTATAGATGTTTGCTATATATAAACTTGCCCAGACGTCTGATGATTGAATCTGCTTAAACTGATGTTTGACATTGATACCTTACATCGATTAACACATACGATATGTATTACCTGATTGCCTATACTGATTGATGACACGTATTGTTGTTACATTGTTATTGATTGTTCACAAGTAATTATGTTATCGTTATATTGATAGTGCCATTGTTATTATTATTGTATCATGTCAAACCACTTGTATTGTGATGTTTACCGAAATGCCAACAATTCATTGATATTGATTGATTTATTTCATTGCATCGATTGACCGGATTGTCCTGATCGACAGAACCTTATTGATTGTTTATTGACATGAATTGTATTGATCGTTCCTATGTTGGAATTAGGTAGATATTCCATTGATAACTGACATGAATTGAAACCTGAGGAAAGATGAAGTCAATAATGGAAACCGAATTGTAACTCAGTAGAATTGATTGCTAGAGACTGATCATTCGATAAGAGTTACGAGCTCCGGAATGATGCGCTAATATCATTTGATGGTACATTGCGAAAATATAATCTCGTGTCTTAGAATGATGTGCTAACACCATTTGATGGTACATTGCGAAAATAGACATTCGTGTCTTGGAATGATGCACAAACATCATTCGATGGTATAGTGATAGGGGAATTCGTGTCTTGGAATAGTGATTCTTTCACCATTCGTCCAGATACTTGACATTGTAGGATTTAGTGCCTAGCGGCATGTCTTGGGGATTCAGCCCCGAGAGTCATGAGACCGTGGTCCCGGACACGTACGAGATACTATTGAGTTCAATTGATGA
Source organism: Agapanthus africanus (assembly GCA_030015575.1). Taxonomy (NCBI): domain Eukaryota; kingdom Viridiplantae; phylum Streptophyta; class Magnoliopsida; order Asparagales; family Amaryllidaceae; genus Agapanthus; species Agapanthus africanus. The sequence goes on along the minus strand of JASDDO010000019.1, from coordinate 885,053,730 downwards.
TTATATTAACTGATTTCAAATACCTGTAGAATAGATGTCTTAGCGACATGAACCCATAGGATACATATTACATGATTGATTGTTATATCTTGATGGTGACATCATTGTATTATTGTACCGTGCTTGAATGATTGCCTTATTATACTTACTAGCTATATCACTGTTATTACTATTATTTACTCACATGACATCGTTTACTCATATAATAATATATTATATTTCATTCTGGTTATATTCATGATTATATTATCAATGACGCGCTGACATCTGGGTTTTGCATGGTCCAGATCTTTTGACTTTAGCACCGCAGGATCAGGATTACTTCGAGAAGATTGTTGAGCAATGAGGAATTTATCATTTATTTAGTTATTGATAGTTAGATTTATTTCCAGTATTGAACTAGTTGTTGAACTCCTTTTTGATCCCATGAGGGACAAGTCTTGTTTATTGTTTCTTATTTATATTTGGATCTTTGACACTTGATCTTTATTATTGCTTCCACTATTGACTCTTGATTATCGTTATAGTTATTATGGAAAAGTTTGGACATGTTCTAGTTAGATATTTTATATTGTTTCTTGATTATTGCATGACAGCTGCAATGTGACTATGGAAGGATAATTCCTTTTCCGTAGGTAGCATGATTGACCGAGTTACGTCCCCAAAATTTTTGTATAGTGGAAAGCGGGATGTGAAAACTACTCTCTAGATACCCGCTAGATACCCGCGGAGGTGGGGAGGGGGAGGAAATCCCCTATACTATCTCTGCAAGAATAGGTCAATGCCTATTTTGTTAAAAGAAAAAAGATCCCGACTTTGCTTTGTGTCGGGACCCTCCCTTTAGGGACCTCTCGATATCGGTAGGGGTCATCCTGATGAGGGATGCCTCAAAATAACTCATTTTTGAGCTGTGTCAAAGGGGACTGCCAAGGCAAGGTCCCACCGTTGGATATAGTGCCCTCAAAGCAATTATTGTAATCGCGGACAGATGATTATAATGATTGAGGGAGGACCTATACGGGTAGAACAGTCTTACTCAAGATGATAGTATGCTATATGGTTTGACTTTATCATCATGTACATGCATTATGTGGTATTACATATCACTATTACATGTTGATAGAGCGTATAGGATTCATGCTTGACTACCAGCATTACGTTGGCGATCATATACGTGGGAGTTGTTTGGTTCATAAGCACATCCTTAAATAGTCGAGGGAGTATCGAGACTGGGCATCGATACTCCAGAGTAGACTATTGTATTGTTTCTTGACCCCGACGAGGGGCCATGGCCTATCTCACAGCCATTGGTGTCAATTAGTCACTAAAGATAGTATACAGGTGCTCATTGGGTTATGAGTTGCACTGGACGGACTCGCCGAGAATATTCTAGATGGTATTATACCTATTTTCAGAAAGCAGTTCTCAGGTGAAATGAGTACAGGTTAGTCGGTCGATCTGAGATCGTCATTTGTCTTGTGTGAGTTCCCACTGTACTTTGATTACCACCCTACCACGACTCAAATGAGTCGTGCAAATAAGTTTTAGTTGGGTACAGTCCCGAGACACATGGAGGCAGTGAGCAGATCGTCGGGGATTCGTCTCTCCCGGTATTGGGGGTAGATGTTGCGCTGTGCACGGGTGGCCATCACCAGAAACCCTTGACCAAGGTGGACGAGAATTACTTATTTGGATCAATAGTTTCTCAGTAGGTGATTTGCTTCATACCGACACGAAATATCACGTTATTAGGGGTCTGACTTTATCCACCCCTATACCTGATATGCGATACTCTTAGACGAACATACCAGACTGTATGGAGATTGTCATAGATAGGCTCAGTAGGGATACAGATGAGTTTGCTCGTCGGCCTTCCTTTCGTTCAATACCTGGGTAACCGTTATGTACAGCTAGTGTCGCTGACGTTCTTATGGTTTAACCCAATACCGGCGTATTGTTGAGTCTTTAGAGTTCCACACAGAGGGTTTTTCCGATTTAGACGATATGATGTGGATGGCGTATATTGGTACATACTGGTTTCCGATTAAATATGTGTACAGGCTACACGGACTTTAATCGGACGGTTAATAATACCAGCGACTTAGAATTAAGCCGGATTATTAAATTAAGATTTGAGTTAATAATTTATATATATATATATATTTTAAATATATGTATTCTAGTATTATTGTTCACTATTCATTTTCTCTCTTGGCTATTTGTATTTTTATATGAATACGCGTATATATATTTCGATACGTATACCGGGTTGTATTCTGTACTTATACGGAATTTGTTTTAGAAGATGGACACCTCATTTGTGAATATTCATTTATAAAAATTCATAAAATAAGGTGGAGGGTGAGGTGGCATTGAACATGTTTGAAGACATGTAGAAAGGAATGAGCTTCATTATTTTATTACAAATTGTTGTGAGATTTTTATTGCATGGTTGTAAAATAATTATGAAGCCATTCCACACTATTCTTTTTCTTCATTCATTCTCTCATGCTCTCTTGTTTTTCAACACTTGCTCATGGCTATTTTTCCTCTCCTCCTCCTACATTTGCTCTCTTGCGTTTAGATTTGAGAGAAAAAGATAGTGGAAAATTCCTACACTTTACTCTCCATTCCTAGTGAGTTTGGAGCGTCGATTGCTTCACTAGGTGAAACTGGAGCTTGGATCGATTCTCTCGTGTGGATCATCTTCGATGAAGTAGGACCGGCTTGCAAATGCGACCCGAAACTCTTGAGAGCATACTAGTATCCAACCCAATTGGAGCAAATGAAGACGATGTTGGATATAGCGCCCTCAAGGCAATTATTGTAGTTGCAAGTAGGTGATTATTATAATTGAACGAGCACCTATACAGGTAGAACAGTCTTACCCGAGATGATAGTATGCTTGTCATTATGTGTATACGTTTTGATAAAGCCCGTAGGATTATTACTTGACTACCAGTATTTTTCCTCAAAACAACTCATTTTTGAGTTGTGTCAAGGGGACTGTCAAGGCAGGGTCCCACCGTTGGATATAGTGCCATCAAGGCAATTATTTTAATCATGGGCAGGCGATTATGATGATCAAGGGAGGACCTATACGGGTAGAACGGTCTTACTCGAGATGATAGTATGCTATCTGGTTTGACTTTATCATCATGTACATGCATTATGTGGTATTACAGATCACTATTAGATATTGATAGAGCCTATATGATTCTTGCTTGACTACCAGCATTATGATAGCGATCATATATGTGGGAGCTGGGTGGTTCATAAGCACGTCCTTAAATGTCCATGTCGAGGGAGTATCGAGACTGGGCATCGATACTCCAGAGTAGACTATTGTATATGTTTCTTGACCCCGACGAGGGGCGATGGCCGATCTCACAGCCATTGGTGTCAATTAGTCACCAAAGATAGTAAACATATGCTAATTGGGTTATGAGTTACACTGGACGGACCCGCCGAGAATATTCTAGATGGTATTATACCTATTTTCAGATCGCAGTTTTCAGATGAAATGAGTACATGTTAGTCTGTCGATCTGAGATCGTCATTTGTCTTGTGTGAGTTCCCACTGTGCTTTGATTACTATCCTCCACGGCTCAAATGAGTCGTGCAAACAAGTTTTAGTTGGGTACAGTCCCGAACCACATGGAGGCAGTGAGCAGATTGTCGGGGATTCGTCTCTCCCGGTATTGGGGGTAAATATCGTGCTGTGCACGAGTGGCCATCACCAGAAACCCTTGGCCAAGGTGAACGAGAATTACTGATTTGGATCAGTAGTTTCTCAGTGGGTGACGGGCTTCATACCGACATGAAATATTACGTTATTAGGGGTCTGACTTTATCCATCCCTATACCTGATATGCGATACTCTTAGACGAACAGACCTGATTGTATGGAGATTTTCACAGACAGGCTTAGTAGGGGTACAGATGAGTTTGTTCGTCGGCCTTCCTTTCATTCAATACCTGGGTAACCGTTACGTACAACTAGTGTCGCTGACGTGCTTGTGGTTTAACCCAATACCAGCGTATTGTTGAGTCTTTAGAGTCCCACACAGAGGGTTTTCCCGGTTCAGACGATATGATGTGGATGACGTATGTTGCTACATACAGGCGTCCGATTAAATATGTATACAGGCTACACGAACTTTAATCGAACGGTTAATAATACTAGTGGCTTAGAATTAAGCCGGATTATTAAATTAAGATTTGATTTAATAATTTATATATATATATTTTAAATATATGTATTCTAGTATTATTGTTTACTATTCATTTTCTCTCTTGGCTATTTGTACTTTTATATGGATACGCGTATATATATTTCGATACGTATACCGGGTTGTATTCTGTACTTATACGGAATTTATTCTAGAAGATGGACACCTCATTTGTGAATATTCATTTATAAACATTCATAAAATGAGGTGGAGGGTGAGCTGGCATTGAGCATGGTTGAAGACATGTAGAGAGGAATAAGCTTCATTATTTTATTACAAATTGTTGTGAGATTTTTATTCCATGGTTGTAAAATAATTAAGAAGCCATTCCACACTATTCTTTTTCTTCATTCATTCTCTCATGCTCTCTTGTTTTTTAACACTTGCTCATGGCTATTTTTCCTCTCCTCCTCCTTTTACATTTGCTCTCTTGAGCTTAGATTTGAGAGGGAAAAATAGTGGAAAATTCCTACACCCCACTCTCCATTCCTAGCGAGTTTGGAGCGTCGGTTGCTTCACTAGGTGAAGCCGGAGCTTGGATCGATTCTCTCGTGTGGATCATCTTCGGCGAAGTAGGACCGGCTTGCAAATGCGACCCGGAGCTCTTGAGAGCATACTATTGTCCAACCCAATTGGAATAAATGAAGATACTGTTGGATATAGTGCCCTCAAGGCAATTATTGTAGTTGCAAGTAGACGATTATTATAATTGCATGAGGACTTATATAGGTAGAACAGTCTTACCCGAGATGATAGTATGCTTGTCATTATGTGTATACGTTTTGATAAAACCCGTAGGATTATTGCTTGACTACCAGTATTATGATGGTGATCATATACGTGGAAGCTGGAAGGTCCATAAGCATATCCTTAAATATCACTAGTTGAGAGAGTATCGAGACTGGGTATCGATACTCCGGAGTAGACTAGTGTATATTTTTCGAGACCCCGATGAGGGGTGGTGGCCGGTCTCACAAGCCATTGATGTTGAGTCACCTAAGATAGTATACAGGTGCTTACTAGAGGTGAGTACACCGGACGGACTTGCCAAGAACTTCTAGATGGTATTATACCTATCGTCAGTCGCATGATAAATTTGATTCGGTTATACTATCGAATGACTTCCATCACAATAGCGCTGATAAATGTATATACATGAGATATACTAAAGAGTATAGTATAGTTATATATTTATACGTAGATGATTTATTAATTATCAGTAACAACATGTCAGGTGTAACTGAAACTAAAGAGTATCTAACTTCTATATTTAAATTGAAAGATTTAGGAAAAGTTGATACGATCTTATAAATTAAGATGGTAAAACATAGTGGGGTTTATGCGTTATCTTAATCTCATTATATTGAGAAGATAATTTTCAAATTTAATCATTTTTCTTTCAAAACATATAATACTCCTTTTGATTCTAGTGTTACACTAATAGAGAACCCTGTTAGAGGAATAACACAACTTGAATATGCAAGTGATATTGGGTGTTTAATGTATGCAACACATTGCACAAGATCAGATATAACTTTTGTTGTTTCTAAACTTAGTAGATACATTAATAATCCAGGGGTAGAAGCAATGTTCAAAATAGAGATAGCATGTAGTATAGCGTTTCATTACCGAATAGCGAAAAATGCAAATAGCATTGTGCATAGCGTAAGCTATAGGAATTATTAATTATTACTAATTATTATTAATATCATTTTATTTATAATAAATTATATATTATAAAGATATACAACAATAAGTAACACAACATTATTTTCTTAATTTTCAAGCCTTAAGTTCATATGTTGATTCATAATGGTATTAAACGTATCAAAAATTAATCAAATAATCTCTATTTGAGAAACATGTATACTAAATACGATTTCAAATTAAAAGGTTAGAAGTTTAATGAGATCGTCTTCATATAGTTTAAGATTATATACTGAAATCTTATCTCAATAGAAAATCTTATGTAAGAATAGTGTACGCATAGCGCAGCGTATGCTATTTGTTAAAAAGCGTAAGTTATTTGGAAAAAAAAACATAAGCTACTTTATATTTAGGCTATTTTCGGATGCTATGTAGCGAAGAGGCTAAGCTATGTTACATAACGCAAAATAGCGAACCACGTAGCGAGCTATTTTAAGCATTGAGTAGAACATTAGAAAGCTATTAGCAGCATATTTGGATATCTGAAGGGAACCTTGAAATATGGGTTATTTTATAATAAATTTCCTGCGGTATTAGAAAGATACTCTGACGCAAATTGGAAAACTGGTTCAGGAAATAATAAATCTATATCCGGATGGGTATTCACCCTTGGAGGATGTGCCATTTCGTGGCCTTCAAAAAAAATATGTTTATCTCATTTAACCATGGACTCTGAATTTATTGCATTGGCAGCGACCGACAAAGAGGCTGAATGGATTAGGAATATATTATTGGATATTAAATTTTGGTTTAATTCTATGCCTCCAATATCCATAAACTGTGATAACGAAGTAATATTGTCAAGAGCCTACAATAGTATTTATAATGGAAAATCAAGACATATAAGCTTGAGATATGAGTATGTGAGACAATTAATTAATGAAGGGGTTATTACAATTATATATGTAAAGTCGAGTAAAAACTTGGCAGATCCTTTTACCAAGGGACTGGCCAGAGATTTAGTAAGGACAACATCAATTGACATGTGACTGAAATCAATTAAATAAAAGTTAATAGTGATGGTAACCCAACCTTCAACTAGAATTCTAGTAGTATAAGATGTTAGTGTTTATACCCTATAGGCCATTACTGTATCATACTAGTTTGTATATTACTTAATGGAAACTTGGGATATTCACAGTTGTATTGACAGTCTTGCTAAAAATGGTAGTATGCTACTTGGTTTGTTTCTACTTTAATATGTGCATATGTTTCTTTTAACATATCGCTTATACATATTGGTAGAGCCCTTAGGATCTTTGCTTAATTACCAGCGTTGTGTTTGCAGTCACACTAGTGGGGGTTGGGTAGTCTATAAGCAACATCCTATACAGGTCTCTGGTCGTAGGATTATCGAGACGGGGCATCGATACTCCGGAGTAAACTAGTATATACGCTTCTCATCCCAGCTGGGGAGATGGTTTGTCCCACAACCATCAGTACGTCGTACTGGAGATAGTATGCAGGTGCTCGTTAGGTTACGGGTACACCGGACAGGACTCGCCGGGAACTGCAGGTTGGTACTATACCCATCGTCAGATAGCAGTTCCCAGGTGACATGAGTACAGCTTAGTCCGTCGACTTGACACTGCTACTTCGTTTCGAGTGTGTTCCCACTGTACTTAGATTACTACCCTACCACGGCTCAAAGGAGTCGTGCAAACAGGTAGTAGTTGGGTGCAGTCCCGAAGCACTTGGAGGCAGTGGCGGTTAGACAGGATTTGTCTCTCCTGGTATTGGGGTTTGATATCGCGCTGTATATGGAGAGCCATTACGCAAAGTCCCTGGCTAGGGCAAGCGAGATTTACTGGTAGGTTTCCAGTAGTTTCTCAAGGTGTAATGGGCTTCACTCCGACACGACTTATACCGCTATTAGGGGTCTGACGTTTTATCGCCCCCTAGGCCCGATATGCAATAGTCCTAGACGAACAGACCGGACTGTACGAAGATTGTCACATACAGGCTCAGTAGGAGTTCGGATGGGTTTCCTCATCATCCTTTTTATCGACATCTACCTGGGGACCGTTACGTACAGTTAGTACCGCTTGCGGCCTATGGTTAAACCCACTGCCGGCGTAGTGTTGAATCCTTAGAGTCCCACACAGAGAGTTTCCCTGCACCGGGCAAAAGGTGTAGAGGCTATATGGTTTTACGGCAGGGCCGCGATCACTTATGTACACTTGTGCACGTACTATGATCGGGCAGATAATACTAGTGGGCTTTGGTTTAAGCCAGATTCTAGTATTATACAGATGGATTTATTCAATCAAAAATTATCCTTTTTTTTGGAAATACGGATGGGAGGGACAGTCTCGTAATTTTTCGGGAAGCTTCTAGAAGGAGGTGACTCATTTGTGTTTATTTTTTTGTGATTTAAACTAAATGAGGTGGAGGATGAGGTGTAAGTTTCATTAAATGATCTATGACTCATTAGGTGACTCATTAGATGATTCACCTTGTGAATTAAATGAAGAATGATGAATATTAGCTAGATATTTATTTTGATGATATGCTTATGCTTCATGATATTCACAAATGAGAATGGTTCATTCATTATCACAAAACACTTCTCTCTCTTCAAGTCTTCATCTTCTTCCTCAAACCCTAAAAGCTCTTATGAGTTGAGAATCCTAGGGTTTAAAGTGACCAAGTAATCCATCTAAATACTCTACACCCTCTAGGAATTCTAGATTAGCAAACTTGAAGCCGTAGTTATCTCAGATTCGAGATAGGAGCTCGAACTATAGACTCTCGGGTGGATCGTCTTTGACTCGAGGAGGCCGTTGAGGTGTCCATGTTCCATAGAGCCGACGTGGTGTGAAAGACAGCGATGAAGACCCAAAGGACAAGTAACGTGAGGTATAACTTCGAATCAGAGTAGTTAAACCTCTCGTAGTTTGCTAGTAATGGTTTAGACACGATTCGTGTGCTCAAGTCCGTGTTACGAAGCTTTGATAATTGTTTTTCATATATTCCGCCTCCCCATGAACACGTGGGGTGCGTGACATGGACTTACAGTGGTATCAGAGCCTACTAAACCTTTACTAGCTTGTTAGCAACTAATTAGAACTTCGATCGTCGGAAAAACACGAAAACATAACCCCGCTTACCTAAAGTTTCTGTCGATTTTAAACTTGTCGAAAAAATTATTTCAGAGGTATGAAAATTCACAGCAGGGAATTCTAAGAATACTGGAGAAATACAAGTTGCTAACTCGGTTAGACGACCACGGAAGCGCGGCGGATTGGTTCAATACGCTGCGGATCCACGGCCGAATCGACTCCGAGTTGACTCGTATTTACACAGTTTGTCTTATTTTTGGGTGTTCTGTTTTCCTGTATATTTTGTTTCTGCCCAGGTCTTTTCAGTGCTGGCTTGCATTTGGGGTAGACTTGGAAAAAGGTTGTCGATCGAAATTCTAAGTTATTTGCTAATTGTGTTGTTTGATATGTTCGTAAACCTCCGCTAATTACTAGTATGTCGGTTAGTTGGGGGTTGCACATTTCTGTAATAGATATTGGTTTGTGGATATGAACTTCATTGGATCATCGTGGATAAATTGCCGGGGATGTTAGATGAGAGTTTTTATCTTTCATTCGATGTAAATTGTAATATGTTGTAATATTCTTTTGCAGGGCACATCCGGGTTGAGGTTGTAGCCACCGTTGTATTATTTCATTTACCGTTTTATGCTTCTAGGATAGACCCAAGATGGGGTGCACAAACTACCGGGTACTTTGAAGTGTTTAATGGCCTACTCACGCCGTTGAGGGAGACTGTTTCACTTCTGGTACTAGGCGGGTAGTTTGCCACACCCGTAGGGGTCTAAGGTGGGGTTTGGCTATTCATCACGACCGTGTAATCCGTCTTTTGTTGCAGGCTCGAAGAAACGTGGATTCCTAGTATATCCAATATGTTCATTTATGATCTAGAATGCCTATTATTGCGTCTGATGAATGTACAATATCTATATATGATATCTAGTAGGCTTTGCTTATGTTTTGCATCCGCGCTAGCCCAGCCCCCGCTCTGTCATTAGTTAAGTAACCTAACGGGTGAATGACGGGGCCCAGTGGCGAATGCGGATGGCATAAGCGGACGTTGTATTTTCGTTGTTTTCTGCAATGATAGGATAAATGATGGGACACATTATATTAATGCAAAGAAAATAAACCAAAGTTGAATCGTTAGAACAATTTAAAAGAAACCATTCGGTTATTTTAAAACAGCAGATTTTAATTGCGGAGCTTAAACCACTCCTTTTAAAAGCTATCAGGTTCCTTCGGTTATATCAAGTTCACTACGTTCACGGTTTCGCCAAAACCAGTCGTAGCCCTCCGTCATTTCATATGAATGGTCAGTAGTATTCAAGCTATGTTTGTTTGGCCCTTAGTTAAGACATAGTGATTGGTAGCTGCTGGGTGTTCATATGTGGCATAGATAGATGCGTTGGTTTGGGACAGTCGTATTACTTTGTTGGCCCTTAGTCAAGAGTATATGCGGGTGATTCAAATCAACTTGGATAATGACGGGTAGAACTTGATATGTGACTTATGATTTGTTGGCCCTTAGTCAAGGTCATAAGAGCATGGGGCAAAAATCCACATATGGAGTTTCTAAAGAAACTGAAACTTGCTAGTATTGCATACCAATTGGAGTTTGATTATGTTGGTAGGATTCCTTCAGCATTATCACACGATGATATTGGATCCCGATCCTACTGTGAGTATATGCTACCCATCAGGAGATTCGTCACTTAACGATCAATTCTATAAACCAAGTAGGTGTCAAGAACAGTGTCAGCGAGGCTACGCCTATAGGGAAAAAAGGTTATTTAATTAAGGAACTTCGCAAAAGCGTCGTAAAACCTCCCTCGAAGTACCGACACTAGCCTGGTTGAACGGTTAAGCAAGTATTGTACGGTGAGATCAGTCCTGACTAATTCTTCTTTTATGGTTTGAGGAAGGATTCGAGAAACAGTAGGAGCCATCCTGTTTAGATAAACTAAAAACCAATCTAAACTTGCAAGAGTAGCATGCTAAAGTGTTTTCTTTTCTCTCTCTTAATTGCAGCGACCATGTGACCATGACTAGGTTACATCTAAATAAAAAGTTGACTGAATCTGACTTTTATGACTGGCAAAGGTCTGTCCAGATGTCCATTGCCTATGACAAGCTGGACCACCCTATTACTACTCAAGCCCCCGCCGTCCCAGGTCCAGTTTCCACCGTTGCGGATATGGATATCCTTCAGACATTGGAAAAGGATAGTGCGAATGCCAAGTGTCTCGTGTTGGCTTCAGTTGATGGTGTATACTAGAAGCAACACGAGAAGATGGACTTAGTTTCCATCTTCTCCATAACAAAGATTTATATGGAGAGCAATCTCGTATCGCAAGATATGAGACCTCGAACGAATTGCTTCAAGCGAGGTTGGCTGTTGGGTCATTTGTAGGGGACGACGTCCTTACGATGACTAGATGAGCTCACGGACCTGGAGACCACGTTGGGAAACATGTCATATGCTGACTTATTTCCACATTCCCTACCCTCTACTTACACCCTGAAGGAAACCAGGGAGACACCCGCTCTGCTTAATGGGGACCTTCTTCTTCTGCATACAAGGCGAAAGCAAAGGGTGAAAAGAAGAAGACCTCCACAAAGTCGATATACTGTGTCAGTGAAGTAGAAGGAAATGGAAGAGCAAAAGTTTCGGGACTTGGTGTAGGTAAGGAGGGATGTTCCTATTGTTATGGGAATGGGCATTGGCAGAAGGATTGCAGGGCTTTGAAAGCCAGTAGCCTGGATTCGAAGCATGTTGTGGCTTCGGCCTCGGGTGTGTTTGTAATTGATAACTGTTTGTCAATTAACTCTACTTCCTGGGTACTAGATACCAGATCAGGATCTCATATCTGTAATTCGTTACATGCTTTGAGAAACCATAGAGTTATCAGGGTAGGTGATATGTCTCTCAGAGTTGCGAACGGAATGAGCATGGACGCTGAATCCGTGGGAGAATATCGCCTAGGACTGACAAGTGGGCAGATATTAAAGCTACGTAACTGTTTCTATGTACCTAGTTTGACTTGTAATATCATATCAGTATCCTCACTTTCGAGAGAGGGATATGATTTTACATTTGTAAGCGATGTGGTAAACATCCACCTAAATCAAGTTCTGATTGGGTCCGGTACATTAAATAACGGTATGTACGTATTAAATCAAGCTCAGGTTTTCAATGTCCAGAACACACTTAAAAGAAAATCTCCAGAAATAAATCAGGCTTTCTTATGGTATTGTAGACTAGGTCACATCAATGAAACACGGTTGACTAAGTTACATAGAGAAGGATATTTGAATCCGTTCAAATATCAAACTTATGCTACTTGTGAATCTTGTCTCATGGGAAAGATGACAAAGACTCCGTTTACTGGACACGGAGTAAGAGCGAGCGAGCTCTTGGGACTCGTACATAGTGACGTGTGCGGTCCAATGTCTACACATGCAAGAGGTGGTTATTCCTACTTTATTACTTTTACGGATGATTTCTCTAGGTATGGACATATCTTCTTGATGAAGCATAAATCCGAGGCCTTTGAGAAATTCCGAGAATACAAGAATGAAATGGAAAACCAGACAGGCAAAAATATCAAGACACTGAGATCTGATCGAGGTGGTGAATACTTAAGTGCCGAGTTCCTGGGATACTTAAAAGAGAATGGAATTCTCTCTCAGCTTACTCCTCCATACACACAACACAACGGTGTATCGGAAAGGCGGAATCGAACCCTATTGGATATGGTTCGTTCCATTATGAGTAAGGCTGAGTTACCGCGATTTTTCTGGGGTTATGCACTAGAATCAGCTGCATATCTTTTGAACCAGGTTCCAATCAAGACTGTGCCTACCACACCATATCATATGTGGAGTAGGATGAAACCTTGTCTTAAACACTTTAAGACATGGGGTTGTCCAGCTTTTGTTAAAAAGCAGCATGCGGACAAGCTCGAGGCACGCTCAGTACAATGTAAGTTTGTGGGATATCCAAAGAACTCCAAGGGGTATTATTTCTATTACGCAGAGGAACAAAAGGTTTTTGTTTCTCGTCATGCCCACTTCTTGAAAACTGAATTTTTAGAAAATCAGAAGAGTGGGAGCGTAATAGAACTGGAAGAAATTCCAGAACTATAAGCTGTTACTGAAAGTTTGGTAGAACCAGAAGTTTCAGAAGAAAGGGACATCCCAGCGCCACTCCCCAGAAGTAGTAGGCAGTCTCATCCGCCCGAGAGATACTACGGTTTTCTCATAGACGGGGATCTAGAGGATTGCATCATTGACAATGATGACCCTACCAGCTTCCAGCAAGCCATTCAGAGCGGCGACTCAGTAAGATGGCTGGATGCAATGCAGACCGAAATGGAGTCTATGTACACTAACAAAGTATGGACTTTGGACATTGCTCCAGATGGGGTAAAACCCGTAGGATGCAAATGGATCTTCAGAAAGAAGATTGGTGTAGATGGACATGTTGAAACCTATAAGGCTAGACTTGTTGCAAAGGGTTTTCGTCAAAGACCTGGTTTGGACTATGACGAAACCTTTTCTCCAGTGGCTATGCTCAAATCCATTCGGGTCCTTCTTGCCATTGCCGCCTTCCACGATTATGAGATCTGGCAGATGGACGTAAAGACGGCTTTTCTAAATGGTAATTTGGAAGAGTACGTCTATATGGATCAGCCAGAGGGATTCATTCAGAGTGGGAGCTGCGGTAAAGTGTGCAAGTTGCTTAAGTCCATTTATGGACTAAAGCAGGCATCGCGGAGTTGGAATATCTGTTTTGATGATACTGTCAAAGAATTCGACTTTATCAAGAATCCAGATGAACCATGCATATATAGTAAGATTGTAGGGAGAGCTGTAGTATTTCTCGTCTTGTACGTGGATGACATTCTCCTAATAGGAAATGATATTCCTATGCTATAGTCAGTCAAAGGATTCTTGTCACAGAAGTTCTCCATGAAGGACCTGGGTGATGCCTCCTACATTCTGGGATCCAGATCTATCGTGATAGATCTAAGAGGATGTTGGGACTTTCGCAGTCCAGGTACATAGACACCATATTGAAAAGATTCAGTATGGAAGATTCTAAGAGCGGTAACCTACCGTCTTGTTACGGAATCACCCTCTCCAAAGAGATGTCTCCCAAGACTGATTTGGAAAGGGCTCGCATGTCGATTATACCTTACGCTTCTGCTGTAGGCTCTATAATGTATGCGATGTTATGTACTGGACCAGATGTAGCATACGCATTGAGCGTTGTAAGCCGGTATCAGGCAAACCCAGGGGAGAAGCACTGGATAGCAGTAAAGAACATTCTCAAGTACCTGAGGAGGACTAAGGAGATGTTCTTGGTGTATGGCGGAAAGGACCTCCAGATCGAGGCCTTTGCCGACTCCAGCTTCCAGAGTGACAAGGATGATTCCAAGTCCATGTCGGGTTATGTCTTTACCCTCAATGGAGGGGCGGTCTGTTGGAAGAGTTCTAAGCAGGACACCGTTGCTGACTCAACGATAGAAGCAGAGTACATAGCTGCTTGCGATGCCGCAAAAGTAGCTTTCTGGATGAAGAAGTTCCTCACAGAACTTCAGGTGGTTCCTACCAGTGTTGATCCAATACCTCTGTATTGCGACAACAATGGCGCTATAGCTTTAGCGAAGGAACCCAGGTCCTATCAGAAGTCCAGACACATCTTAAGGCGGTATCACCTGATCAGGGAGATCATAGATCGCCGGGAGATCGAGGTGAAGAGAGTAGATACGAAGATAACACTGCTGATCCATTCACAAAGGCCATTCCTCAGACGCAGTTCGAGAGGCTATTCGAGATGATAGGTCTGCGATATGCCAGCACATGGTCCTAGTGCAAGTGGGAGATTGTTAGTGTTTATGCCCTAGAGGCCATTACTGTATCATACTAGTTTGTATATTACTTAATGGAAGCTTGGGATATTCACAGTTTTATTGACAGTCTTGCTAAAAATGGTAGTATGCTACTTGGTTTGTTTCTATTTTAATATTTGCATATGTTTCTTTTAATATATCGCTTATACATATTAGTAAAGCCCTTAGGATCTTTGCTTGATTACCAGCGTTGTGATGGCAGTCACACTAGTAGGGGCTGGGTAGTCTATAAGCAACATCCTATACAGGTCTTTGGTCATAGGATTATCGAGACGGGGCATCGATATTCCGGAGTAGACTAGTGTATACGCTTCTCATCCCAGCTGGGGAGATGGTCTGTCCCACAACCATCAGTACGTCGTACTGGAGATAGTATGCAGGTGCTCGTTAGGTTACGGGTACACCGGACAGGACTTGCCAGGAACTGCAGGTTGGTACTATACCCATCGTCAGATAGCAGTTCCCAGGTGACATGAGTACAGCTTAGTCTGTCGACTTGACACTGCTACTTCGCCTCGAGTGTGTTCCCACTGTACTTAGATTACTACCCTACCATGGCTCAAAGGAGTCGTGCAAACAGGTAGTAGTTGGATGCAGTCCCGAAGCACTTGGAGGCAGTGGCGGTTAGACAGGATTCGTCTCTCCTGGTATTGGGGTTTGATATCGCGCTGTGTATGGAGAGCCATTACGCAAAGTCCGTGGCCAGGGCAAGCGAGATTTACTGGTAGGTTTCCAGTAGTTTCTCAAGGTGTAATGGGCTTCACTCCGACACGACTTATACCGCTATTAGGGGTCTGACGTTTACCGCCCCTAGGCCCGATATGCGATAGTCCTAGACGAACAGACCGGACTGTACGGAGATTGTCACATACAGGCTCAGTAGCAGTTCGGATGAGTTTCCTCATCGTCCTTCTTATCAACATCTACCTGGGGATTGTCATGTACAGCTAGTACCGCTACGTACAGCTAGTACCGCTTGCGGCCTATGGTTAAACCCACTGCCTGCGTAGTGTCGAGTCTTTAAAGTCCCACACAGAGAGTTTCCCTGCACCGGGCAAAAGGTGTAGATGCCGTATGGTTTTACGACAGGGCCGCGATCACTTACGTACACTTGTGCACGTACTATGATCGGGCAAATAATACTAGTGGGCTTTGGTTTAAGCCAGATTCTAGTATTATTCAGATGGATTTATTCAGTCAAAGATTATCCGTGTTTTTCGGAAATACGGATGGGAGAGACAGTCTCGTAATTTTTCGGGAAGATTCTAGAAGGAGGTGACTCATTTGTGTTTATTTCTTTTGTGATTTAAACTAAATGAGGTGGAGGATGAGGTGTAAGTTTCATTAAATGATCCATGACTCATTAGGTGACTCATTAGATGATTCACCTTGTGAATTAAATGAAGCATGATGAATATTAGCTAGATATTTATTTTGATGAT
Source organism: Agapanthus africanus (assembly GCA_030015575.1). Classification (NCBI taxonomy): domain Eukaryota; kingdom Viridiplantae; phylum Streptophyta; class Magnoliopsida; order Asparagales; family Amaryllidaceae; genus Agapanthus; species Agapanthus africanus. The sequence goes on along the minus strand of JASDDO010000019.1, from coordinate 885,037,391 downwards.
TTGATTATGCTTCATGATATTCACAAATGAGACTGGTTCATTCATTATCACAAAACACTTCTCTCTCCTCAAGTCTTCATCTTCTTCCTCAAACCCTAAAATCTCTCATGAGTTGAGAATCTTAGGGTTTAAAGTGATTAAGTAATCCATCTAAATACTCTACACCCTCTAGGACTTCTAGATTAGCAAATTAGAAGCCATAGTTATCTCAGATTCGAGATAGGAGCTCAGACTATGGACTCTCGGGTGGATCGTCTTTGACTCGAGGAGGCCGTTGAGGTGCCCATGTTCCATAGAGCCGACGAAGTGTGGAGGACAGCGATGAAAACCCGAAGGACAAGTAACGTGAGGTATAATTTCGAATCAGAGTAGTTAAACCTCTCATAGTTTGCTAGTAATGGTTTAGACACGATCCGTGTGCTCAAGTCCGTGTTACGAAGCTTTGATAATTGTTTTTCATATATTCCGCCTTCCCGCGAACACGTGGGGTGCGTGATATGGACTAACATAAGATTTAATGGGTAATAACAAGTTACTATATAACTATGAGCACTAGTTGTTTAAGTTCCATAGTTGGAAACTAGCGATGCCGTCAAAACTGAGGGATGATTTTATAACTCTTAATGAAGTTCGCTCGTGTAAGAAATGTGTTTGGAGAAGGAAATGCAAGAAGAACTTCACCTATGAAAATATAGAAGTGGTGTCGCTTCTCATGAAAGTTTAGGATTTGCTTCTGGGATTATTTTCTGAATAAGAATAACACAAGACCATTAATAGTGTTGAGTGAGAATGAAATTCTTATGGAAGGATGATATAAATATGTGTGTTATGTTATCGATTATACATCAAGGAGCAGCTGGTTTAATACTTAGCAACCATAAACTTCGTATCACCTTGTGATATTTAACACCAACTAAATGTTTAAACCGAAAGTAACCTTTAACTATGCATAATTATATCAATAGAGAATGTAGAAGGGAAGAAAAAAATATAAGTTCAAAAAGTGGAGGATTGTTGGGGTTTTTGAGCGGTAGTGAATTTTAAAATTTGAATTTCGAAAATTCGGTTTTGAGCGGTTGTGAATTTTAAAATTTAAACTTTTGTCTTTTCAAAAAGTTGCAACCGTTTTTTATGACTTTTGAGAATCTATAAATAGAACCGACTTTCTTACGAACTTTACAACTTCTTCTTCTCTACTATTCCCTTACTATTTCGAAAGAATTTCGAAATTTCTTCAATTTTTGCTAATCGCACGAATTTCAGACTCTGTTGTATTCTGAGAGATTATTTTCTGCAACCCTTTAGCAAACTCAATTTGAGTGGGGACAGGTAAATCTTTAAAGAAAGCTGATTGCATCTCAGAGTCAATAAATTCATTTACTTGTACCCATCATTTTTCTGATTCCTACACTAAATCTCCAATTTAAAAAACCCAACGAAAACTCTATCGATGGGATCTTAGCCTATCTCAAACTTAACTCCATTCACAAATAGGTCTGAAGTGAAGATAGAGTCTTGCAGACTAGAGTTTACATCGCCTCTGTCTCTCCGTAAATATAAACTCTAGATATCCAACTCCAAACTCAAAGAATATACCATTTTTCAAATGCTTATGGACAATAACATATCAAATGACGATGGTTTTCAGGGAATTTTGTTAAAAAATATATGATTGTTGTGGGCTTTATAATTTGCTACATATGATGAATTTGGGGATAAGGTACATGCTTTATTTATTATCTATTAAAACGATTATGGTCGACATAGTTTGTCAAAAAAAATCTGTCCTTTTTAGCAGTTTCGGAGTCTAACATTTTAAATATTGATTAATTCAAAAAAATTGAAATATCTGGTGATTATTATCATTTTCTTGCATCCTATGATATTCCAAATATATTGATTTTGGTACAAGGGGTCATTTTCTATCGGCCATTTGGCTTATAAATTGCAGAATAGCGTATAAAATATGTAATTTCTTTACCATCTGATCGTATTCAGATCTGTAGGGTGTTTTTCTTCGCCTTATTGAAATGGATCTGCAGGGGTTTATTGATCGTAGAGATTTTAATCTCCAACGGCTACGGACAAAACTATTATTAATATTCTCTCATTTTGACACGAGAGCACCTCCGATTAATGAGTTGTATTTATCATGCAAACTCCCTCTGAAATATGTGTGGATGTGAAAAATGATGTTTGCTTTGGACATAACGAGGACCTTGCAGAATTTATGGAGGTCTCGTCGTCCGGTCAGCGAGCTGGGGGTCAAGAGGGCTAGCAATCCCTTGTGGAGATCGGATGAGCGTCCGAAAAGGAAATTTTATTCATGGGAGAGTGTTTTAGATGTGTCCCAAGAAGAGAAAGAGAGGGAAACGAAGAGAGAAGGATAGCTACCCACGGTCGGATGGTCAGCCAAAGTTCGAATGACCTTCCAAGGCTTGGGTTTTTATTTTATAGTGGGAGCATCTTCCCGGAAGGTGATGTCCCGAAACGGAGTGCCTCTTTGAGGGGGTTGGATACTCCTTTCCGGCTATCCATTTTTCTTGGAAAACATGAGTTTCACCCTAAGAGCTCTTCCTTCTTTTCTTTAGATTTGATGAAGAAAAGTTGCTCTTTTCTTCAGTTTTGATGTTGAATCTTGATTTTTGTAAGATGGAGTTGTTTTGCATAGACGGATTCTCTTTTCAATAGGTTGTTATGGGAAAAAGATGAAATGAGAAAGAGAGGAAACGAAGCACAAAGCCCTAGAGAATGAGAAGAAAATATAAGTTGTTATCATTTCTTTTTTGGATGAGGTTTAAATACCCCTTACATTTTTTCATTTCAGCCTTTAGGTTTATGATTGCCTATTTCTTTTATATTTATCTGTTGATTGCTTACATTTTACATTTATCCATTACATTTTATGTATCCTCTTGATGGATTGGCCAGTCCCCATACTTGGACTCGGGTTTCTGGTCTTAATTTGAGCTTCGGTGATGGGGTACAATTTTTGACACAAACAAGAACCTCACTAGTCTTGAAGACACGAAGTTTTTAATATGAGCTATTCATTTATTTGGACGGTGAATATTCATGACCATCAGTACAAAGATATTAATCCCCCCCTTAACTAAGGGAGTTTTTTCAACAATATATTATTTTGAGATTTCACCACTTTTATGGAAAACTTTATTTTGTCCTCATCTATTTAAGATACATGTGAGCATAATAAAAAAATTGTATTATATTTAGTTCATACTTTTTTTGTTTAGTTAAATTTACTTAAGCAGAGGAGTGTTTTTCTTTGAAATTATATCTGAAAAAATAATTGCTAAATTGATAGAATGTCTTCTTCAACATAAGTTTTAGAGTTACTAAATATAACTTCAAAAATATTACATGACCGGAATCATGATACCAATATTTAATTATATATATATATATATATATATATATATATATACACACACACACACATACATACGCACACGCGTGCTAGAGAGAGAGATAGTGGACAAAATAGAGTTTGCTTAACTCCGACTTAAACAAGCTAGGTTTTTGCACATGCTATACATGAGGATATATTATAATTTGGTAATAAATAATCATCTATATCTATATACTCCTGAAAGCAAATTAGTGTTTTTTTTATTTTTCGTCATACCAAATCCAGCTCCCCCTTATACAATTAATCCAGTAATCACATCTTAACAACAAATCCAAGCCCATCTCTCATACAATCAATCCAGAAATCACATATTAACAAATCCTGTTAGTGATATATATCCTATAGGCCATTATTGTATCATACTGGATTGTATATTATATATTTGATGCTTGGGATATTTCACAGTTATAATAACAGTCTTGCTTGATATGGTGGTATGCTACTTGGTTTGATTCTACCTCAATATGTGCATGTGTTTGTTGGCTATAGTGTCCTCAAGTCAATTATTGGATCATAGGTGTTCTCCGTCGGAAGACGCGACTGGGTCGTTGGGACGTCGGGGCCTGAATTCCGATGGCAGATACTAATTGGTGCTATCCGTCCACCTCTCCGAAAATGCTAAGTTGATTTATGGCACCATATATCGAAGGTTTAAACGGATGCGGCCGATATAGCAGACTTCACCAGATTCCCCCTCATTTGAGGGGTTTTTGATTGTGGGGACGCTCTTCCCTGCAGGGGCAAGCCCCTGCAGTTAATTACGCTACCGCATCGCGGTAACCACTTTCTCCTTCTCCATATGGTCACTTTGTGTCGTGTGTGTTTGTTTTGTTTGTGGTTGCCCGTGAATTGTATACGGAGACTAATTTATGTTGTCGCCCGTAGGACGCGGATTAGTCCAAATCCGTATTTTCTTAGATTTGGGTTTGGGGTTTGGATTTAAGGATACGTTAGTATCATTTGAGACTAAGATCAACTTAAACGTTTGTTAAGAATACGTTAGTCTCATTTGAGACTAAGATCAACTTAACGGGAACATTTAGATCTAATAAAAGAGCATTTGTACTCTAATGTTTAGTTTAGGGACATTGCGGTCGATTAGTGTAAGGATATCACGGTCCATCGTTAGTTTAAGGACATCTCGGTCCATGTTTAGTTTAAAGACATCACGGTCGAGGTTAAGGACATCATAGTCCGTGGGTTTAAGGACCCCACAGTCCAATGTTAGTTTAAAGACATCACGGTCGAGATTAAGAAAATCATAGTTCATGAGTTTAAAGACCTCACAGTCAAGGTTAAGGACATCATAGTCCGTGAAATGTGTGGTTGTCAGGACCCGTCACCTCTCTGAAGACGTTGAAGGTTTACAACGACAAATATCAGAGGAGTGAAGAGATGTACTCTCGAACCAAAGTGGACTAAGTGATCTGTAGTCCAATTTGGAACTGAGATCAATTAATTATATTATGAGCACATTGGCTCAGTTAAGTCTGAATTGAGGACTTATGGCCAATTTGGGCTAAATCCAATTAAGTTTGAAATATTGGCCCTTTGTTGGACCATTAGACATTTGTCTGGGTTCAGCCCCTCATCATTTAGCAATGCTTAAACAAGAGTTTGAGGGCTTTGGTAACATTTTTTTCTTTGACTGAGTATTAAACATTATAGCTCTGAATTTTACTCCATTTTGAGATTCAGTTAAAGGGGAGTCTTTTGCCTCTGGAAAATTAGCCAATTTGGCTAAAAGTAGTGTTAAATACTAGAGAACAGTAGTGTTAAACACTATAAATAAAACTTTCAAGTTAGTGTTTAAACACTAGAAAACAACAGTGTTAAACACTGGAAATAAAGCTCTCGAATTAGTGTTAAACACTAGAGAAGAAGGGGTCACGTGGGGACACGTGAGGACGCCCAAAGGTGGGGCCAGATCTCCTTTTACTTTGTTCTGCAAATAAGTGTTAAACACTTTTAATTTTTATCCATCAAGTGTGGGCACGTGATAGGCACTCATGCACTGATTTGTTAAGGCGTTTATTAGGGGTCACGTGGTAACACGTGAGAGCGCCCAAAGCTCATATTTCCTTTGCTTTTATTCTCTTTGTTTTGGAGGTCATGTGGGAGCACGTGAGGCATTGTCTCAAAGCTGTTGCCTTCTTATTTTGGAGGATCCGTTTAGGGGTCACGTGGGGACACGTGACCTAGTTCTTTGCATGCATGGAGATCTTTCAAGTCTCTTTTTATATTTTTAAGAATTAAATTCTCTGTAGGGTTAAACCCTAATTATGTTTTAGAGGAATTAAATTCCTATGTATGTGAAAGAATTAAATTCTCATATAGGGTTAAACCCTAGTTCTGTCTTGAAGGAATTAAATTCCTATGATTTTGGGAGAATTGAATTCTCATGCAGGGTTGAACCGTAATTTTATCTTGGAGGAATTAAATTCCTGTAAATTTGGGAGAATTAAATTCTCATATAGGGTTAAACCATATATTTATCTTGGAGGAATTAAATTCTTGTGATTCTAGAGAATTAAATTCTCATATAGGGTTAAACCCTAATTTTATCTTGAAGGAATTAAATTCCTGTAAGTTGGGAGAATTAAATTCTCTAAACTCTATTTTCCCCTCTAAGTTTTGGATCTACATGGCAGAATCTCAACCCGATGAGAATTAAATTCTCAACCTGTGGGGAGATTTTGCTTCTGCAGATCTTCAACTAAAGGAAGAACTAAGTTCTTTTGCAGAAGAGTTAAACTCTTAGATTGAGAATTAAATTCTCTTTTTGAAGTTTTGATCTTTTCCCCTTTTCTCATCTAGGTTTTCTTTCTTGAGAATTAAATTCTCCTTTCTTTTCTCTCTGCTATTTGCCTTTAGAAAATTTCAAGATCCCAAAATTTTATCTTTTTCTTCCCTTCTTAGCTCCTATTTATAGGAGAAGGAAAAGAATTAATTTGTTTAGTAAATCTCTTATTGAAAGATTTTTTTTGTTTTCATAATTAATATGATCGTTTAGATCACACAGTGAATTTTATTCACCGTTGGATTTTAAATCCAAATATATTCTGTTTGTTATTTTTGGTGAAATTTAGGGAAATCTTTCCTTGTCTAAAATCTTTCCATAAATTGGTGATTTTTAATCACCCTTGGATTTTTAATCCAACGGTTCCCCATAATCCTTTTTCGTTTGGAAAGATTTAGCGAAATTTAGAATTTAATTCTGTTAAGTTACAAGGCTTTCAATGCCTGTCACGTGCTGGCACGTGACCCTTGGTCACGTGTGAGCACGTGACCCCCAATTGGGTTTTTTTTTCAGCCGCTTGTTTATGATTCTGCTTGCTTAGATTTTAACTCTGTAAATAGATCACGTGTCAACACGTGACCCTTGGTCACATGTGAACACGTGATGCCTCATTGAGGAAATTCCTGATTTTTAATTCGGGAACAAATTTTTAATCACCCTTGGATTTAAAATCCAACGGTTCCCCATAATCCTTTTTTGTTTGGAAAGATTTAGCGAAATTTAGAATTTAATTCTGTTAAGTTACAAGGCTTTCAAAGCCTGTCACGTGCTGGTACGTGACACTTGGTCACGTGTGAGCACGTGACCCTTGGTCACGTGTGAGCACGTGACCCCCAATTGGGGTCTTTTTTCAGCCACTTGTTTATGATTCTGCTTGCTTAGATTTTAACTCTCTAAGCAGATCACGTGTCAACACGTGACCCTTGGTCACGTGTGAACACGTGATGCCTCATTGAGGAAATTCCTGATTTTTAATCAGGGAACAAATGCCCCCACAGCGTTGTTCTCACGTGTCTGCACGTGAGTGCAACGCTGTCACTTTTGTGACCGTTGGATCTGTCTAGAAAATAGGGGAGATGAAGCGTTTCCCATCACCTCCTATAAATGCAGGGGTCTCTTCAGATGCGTCTCCACTCTTTCATCTTCTTCCTTGCAAACATTTTCCTTTTGAGAATTTAATTCTCCTTTCCAGAGCTCAGTTCTCTGGATCGAAAATTTTCCAGAGTTTAACTCTGTTGAAAGATTCCTTTTCTTCAGGTAACAATCTTGAACGAATGAAGAACTTTTGCAGAAATCTCCACTGGATTTTAAATCCAGACCAAGGGTTTTTCCCTTTAACAAGAACACACACACACATTTTTCTTTAAGTTCTTTAAAAAGAAAACCCTTCAATCCTTAAACAACAGACCTTGCTAGGGTTTCTTTGGTCTTCAGGGGTCAATGGTGGTGTTTGCCTTTTTCTATGGAATTTAATTCCATCTCAAAAAATGTCTCTGGGAATTTAATTTCCCTTTTTCAAAAGAAATTTAATTCCTACGAAGAACTTAGTTTTTCCCAGCGAGCTTCTTGGGGTTTTCTTGCCCTGAGTTGTCTCTTTGCAACCAAGAAGAAGAAGTTTGCAGTGGTGCTTTCTGAGAATTTAATTCCTTTGATTCTGTTTGATTTGTTACAGAGTCCAAGATGGATTTCTCTTAAGGGAATGTGTAGGGTCATTTGAAATCCACTGTTTATTTAATGAGAATCTTCCTTTTGTCTCATTATGACTGCTTTGCCACATCATTAGTAAGCCGTCATCTTGATTTTGTGGGACCCATGTGTTTTGTAACCAATGGTCCTATAAAATGAGTCCTCCGTCGCTTTCTTCCACTGTTTTTTTTATATATATACATTTATAAACATATATATGTAAGTCTACGGTAGCGCCCCGGCCGTCTGTCCGAGGCCAAAATGCGGAAATGAAAACTTTTTCAAAATTTGAAACCGGCGCTATCGTATCTTTAAAACCCGGATCGAACCATTAACATACAACTAGCAACTAGAGAAGGGTTGGAAAGTATATACCGATCGATCCGTATCCTTCGGTCTTTGGCCACCATCCCAAGCTCCTCGTGGCATCTCCGGTCTCGATCTCTTCGTCAGAAAGGGCACCACATCATCGAGTCTTTTTACAGGCTCCCGCTTCATCCGAAGCAACTCGGGCATGGAGTTCGCTAGCCGACGTGTCCAAGGCGTAGTAGAGAATGTGTGTGCTCACTTTGTCTCAAGCATCCAATGATTCTCATCACATGAGAGTGTATGGATGGAGGTTAGAGATAAAGCCATTGATGGAAGTTTTGAGCTAGAGGAAGAAGAAGAAGAAGGAGCCTTTTTCTTTCTTATCTTTTCTATGATAAAATAAGAGAGTGAGAGTGTGAAAAATACAAGAGAAACCCCCCTTCTTGTCTGCCCTCTCTCTCTTCTTATCATATCAATACAAAATCAATCACATAATATGACACATGCACAAAGAAAGAGACCATGAGTCACCACTTGTGCATGTGTCATAATTAATGCTCCTAATCATGATTTCTAGCTCATAATTTCCTTTTGTAAACATTAACCCAAATGTTTACAACAACAAAAAGATACGGTAACATTTAAAGTAAACTCGTGACGGATCACAAGGATACCCCTCACATGTATATACATACCTGCATCCGCATTCCGACTGAATGCGAATGCGATGAGACTAAATTAATCCAACAAATCTAATACTAGGATCCGGCTTAAATCAAAGCCAACTAGTATGATCCGTCCGATCATGATCCGTGCACCACTGCACGTATATGATCGAACCCTGCCATATATCATACGACCTCTACAACGTTTCGCCTAAAACTTGAGAAACTGTTTGTGGGGGACTCTAAAGACTCGTCAATACTTTGGCTGTGGATTTAACCACTGGTACATCATAGGTACTAGCCGTACGTAACGGGCTACCAGGTATTGACCAAAAGGGAGGTCGATGAGCGAACTCATCCTGACACACTACTGAGCCTGTCAGTGACAATATCCGTACAGTCCGGTCCGTTCGTCTATGAGCATCGCATGGCGGGCCTAGGGGGTTGGTAAAAGTCAGACCCCCAAAAGCGGTACAAGTCGTGTCGGAGTGTAGCCAATAACACCCTGAGATATTACTGGAATACCTACCAGTAAATCTCCCGCCTTGGCCATGGACTTTGTGTAATAGCTCTCCTAGACACAGCGCGATCTCACCCCCAATACCGGGAGAGACGAAACCCCTGCCGATCCGCTCACTGCCTCCATGTGGCTCGGGACTGTACCCAACTAAAACCTGTTTGCACGACTCCTTTGAGCCGTGGTAGGGTAGTAATCAAAGCACAGTGGGAACTCACACGAGACAAATGACGATCTCAGGTCAATGAACTAACCTGTACACATGTCACCAGGGAACTACTATCTGACGTCAGGTATAATACCAACTAACATGTTCCCGGTGAGTCCTGTCCGGTGTACTCATAACCCAATGAGCACCTGTATACATTTTAGGTGAACCAACTGACACCAATGGCTTGTGAGACCGGCCACCGCCCCTCGTCTAGGTCTCGACTGTATACACTAGTCTACTAATGGAGTATCGATGCCCAGTCTCAAAACTCCCACGACTAGGGACCACTTTAAGGATGTGCTTATACACCCCAGCTCCCACGTATATGATCGCCATCATACTGCTGGCAGTCAAGCAGGAATTCTAAGGGCTCTATCAACGTGTAATAGCGATCTGTAAGGTCACCTAAAGCAGTACACGATGATAAAGACAAACTAGACAGCATACTATCATCGTGAGTAAGACTGTCCTACCGGCATAGGTCCTCCCTCAATCATTGCAATCACGTGCCTGTGATCCAATAATTGACTCTGAGGGCACTACATCCAACAATCTCCTACTTGCACTCAAGGCTAATTATTGCGATGTCGCATACTCACAGCCCGTGTGATACCGAACACCCAACTCCTCTACTGATCAGTCTCACAAAGCCCATTTGCGAAACTATTGTGTTCGAGGAATAGCCTCAGTGAGTGGATCCGCCCTAATGTTTCTTTCTATGTCTCTCTTTATCTCAAGTTCGCGGAGAAAGCCATCTCCCGAAATGAGCAATACCTATCTTAGAATATATCTGGATATCTGATGGGACCTAGTTCATAAATGAACTCCAAATCCAAACTTCTTAGACTGTATCGTCAACTGAACTTAATCAGTATCCCGCGCCATACCTCCCTCAATATCCGCTTAGACTACCTGTCCAAAATACTGCCCCTCGTCAGAGGGAAAACTATAACTCTGACAGTCACTCTGTTATCCAGGTCATCTTGGAAGCCTGGAATGATAACCGTCTCCCGAGGGAGGCTGCCGTTATTAGATTCCTAGAACATCCACTTATGTTCTAAAACTGCTTTCGATCGTTTCTCCAGGATTGAATTAATATCAATTTATTGCATCTCGTGCAAAAACAACATCTGGTGTGGTACTTGACATCTCATAATTGACTCAAATGCCTAAGCAAGTGATCTGCCAATCATTCACATCCATCTCCTCTTTAGTCTGTAAGACACCTTTAGAGAGGGTGACTCCATTACCTGCAGGTACACTACCGTGCCAGGAGTCGTCCATTCTAAATACTTTTAGAATACTGTCTAAGTACCCAGATTAGGAAACTACCCAAATCTAGATCTAAAACCATAGATCTAGTAACCAGAATGTCTGATATAATATCTAAGTCCTTTGTGGAAAAACCACTGTGTGACAACCAAAGTATAACCGATCGTAGTATAGGAATTTCACTTCCTACTCCGTGTATGTCATCCAAATACCAGGACATCACACCTTACTACCTTCTTAACAGATCCATCCCCTATTCTGATGAAGTTAAACCTATGACTGTCACATCAGAAATAGATGATCAATCTCCGCTATATCTGCTTTAGTCTATAAATAGACGTAAGCTACTTGTCCACTATGCTTCTGCTGCTCCCACTGACTACGACAACCCTCTGGCAGAATAATATACACGTGCACTTCTAAAGCCAGTTCAAAACGACGTTATACTCATCCTCCTGCCGGGTCTCATAGCCTGGAATAACAGTAGTGTCAAGTCTGGGTAAACAAGAACCTCCCTGTCACCGTCTTTGAGCATACCGAAGTACCTCTCGAATGCCTGAGGTTACCCACTATATCTGCGGAGTGGCCAATGGAATGTCAATCCATATTGAATCTTTAGGTCCTATTAAATTTTCAGTAATCGTTTGCGGTTCTAGAATCACTCCCAGTTCTACCATACTCCCATTACCGTTTTCTGAAAAAATCCATTTTACTAAAACTGTGGCGAGTCAAGAACAATATCACTATTGATCTTCCAGATGGTAGAAAGTCAACCCTCGACATAGCCCGGGTCAACCCATAAACAGCCATTACAGAAACGTGCCTTGAGTTATCCAGAGTCTGGTTTTAAGCATAAGCTGGACAATTCCCCGTACCTTAACATCGTTAAGATATGAACCGTTCTCTATCCAATATAGAAACAGAGGCACTGATTTAATTGGAACCAGATTCAAATCATGCAGCTATCTCCAGTGCATGTCAACTAAATGGAAAGAGGCCGATCAACATTACTCAACTTAGGAATACATCCAGATATGAGCAACTTGAAAGAGAAGCAAGTTCTCATAATCATTACTATCAACTGAATACCATACACAAGTATCTACATCTTCGATCACGTTGAAGAATCCTGATACTTGCAATACCTGGTTCTCTGCTTTATTCATATATCTATAACTTCTCAAAACTTAGACCTTGCATTTGTACGAAACACATGTCTAAGAACTAGAGAAATCACAAGTAAACATAATACAGTACGGGAACCAACCCCTCTGTCCTAATGGACACTGGACAACATACAATACTTTGTATAAGTCCCCTGAGTTGAATAACTCAAACTATGTGCGTCGTAGGTTGAAAACTGTACTATGGTTATGAAGAATTACACCGCTGTTGAATGCTCCTTACCTAACCATCAACTGATATAGGTAAATGTCATGGACATAATTTCAAAAAGTTATATCCCACTTTATAAAAATAAATATACAGATATATCAATTTGAAATTGGTGCACAACAACGGATATTCAAAACCAAATATCTGCCGTCCGACAAACAGCCCAGGCGATTTCCTCAAATATCACCAATTACAACGAATCCCGATATAATGAAGATGATCATCCAATTCCCAATAACTTACTCCCACTCATCATCTGTAAAACCATACAGATGTGGGAATCAAACCTGGTAAATACATACCCTGGAGCAAGGACTAATTGGGAAATCAGTTTTCTTTTAACAATACACAGTGAAACTGAAACATGTAAATGTTTCGGAGGGATATCTGGGTATTCTTAGTAATACCTCTTCCATTATCAGATTCACAACTGTAACCGTGTATTTCTTTGCCATCTCTTCAAATCCCATTATATGTTTTTAGTCATTACCTTCTGTACACCACCGTTAGGCTAAATGGTTTTCTTCCTTCTCTACCGTTCGGCACCAGCCTATGGTTTGGAAGAAGACTATCCAATAAGCATAATAGGTGTACTGTCCTAATCCTAGGAGCACTCGCAACGCGAGAGAAGGTAAAGATAAAAGACAACTGAATAAAACCTTATTCCTATTTCTCCTGAACCAGAATCCATCGCCGAACTGGAACAAGTTCTTTCGAGTTCGTATATAACCATACGATGGAGTATCCAATAAACCGTGGATCTTCGTAGTGATACGGGGTGTCCTGGAGAAATACAAAGGTGAAGTAAGAGTGGCGATGAAATACTTGGTTTGGTCGTGAATAGCAGTCGCATTTTACTTTGCCCTCTTACTAATCCCTTTATTTGTCTTTACTTAATACCTTCTGTACACCTTTTAGGCTAAAAGGTTTTCTTCATTCCCTACCGTTCGGCACTTGCCTATGGCTTGGATGAAGACTATCCAATAAGCGTAATAAGTGTACTGTCCTAATCCAAGGAACACTCGCAACCTGAGAGAAGGTAAAAAGAAAAGACAACTGAATAGTCCTATTCGTTTTCTCCAGAACCGGAAACCATCCTCGAATCTGGAACAAGTTCCTTCGAGTTCGTATATAACCATACGATGGTTTTATCCAATGGAAGTGGATGTTCGTAGTAATACGGGGTGTTCTGGAGAAAAGGGTAAAAGTAGGAGTGGCAATGAGGTATGCAACTCAGACAATCCAAAGGCCAGTGTTTCAAGAAGGTTCGGTTAATCTTGGTCACTGAGTCATAGTCAAGAGTCGGGTCATGGTCGCTGCCAAAGAGAGAGAGAAAAGAAACACTCTGCATGCACTCTAACCTAGATTAGAATTGTTATCAATTTATCCAATCAGGAAACCTCCCACTGTAACCTCAAATTCTCCTCCAAACCTGAAAGAAGAATTAGTCGGGATCACCCGAGGAGTAAACCAACTCATCAGTTGGAATCGGGATCCAACTATCATCGCATGATAACCTGATGGAATCCACTCACGTCATCACACTCCAGAAGGTATGCGCATGCCTGGAAAATTTCAGTTTCTTTAGAAATTCCTGATGTGTGTTTTTACCCCTAGGACCCAGGTGACCTTGACGGAGTCATCAAATCAAAGAGTCCAGTCAAGTTCAACCCGTCATTATCTTGATTGCATTAAACCCACCCGTACGTGCCCTTGACGAAGTCAACAAGGCCGCACGATTGTCCTAACCAATCGCATATCCATGCTACAAACAAGCACCACTTAGCTACCGTACACTATGCTTTGACGGAGTCAACAAACGCAGCACGAATACTAAGTACCACTTGTAGGAAATGACGGAGGGCTACGAATGGTTTTTGGTGAAAAACCTTTAATGTAATGAACTTGATATCGTTGAAGGAACCGGATAGCTTTTTATAAAAATAAAGTGGCGAAAACCTTTGCTAAAGAGGTCACTCCCGGTGAAAGGATCTCGGCTCTTTCCCCGTAGAATGAGGTGCAGGATATTCTAACTGAATACCACGATGCAAAGCAAAAAGGCAATCGACTATAGTGAAGTTATTACCCTGACGCAAACTTTTGTCCAAGGGGTCACTCCCGGTGAAGGGATCTCGGCCCTTGCCTCGTCGACTGAGGTGCTGGATATTCATAACCGAATACCACTATGCAAAACAAAAGAAAATATCCTTGCAATAACAGCTTTTTGAAAAATATTCCAACAACATCAGAATAGCTTTGTTTAGCTTGCATTGATCCGAATCAATGCAGTCCCAGTAATTAATCACACCATAAAAGAACGAAAATATGATGTACGTATATGCCATCCGCATTCGCCACTGGGTCCCGTCATCACCCGTTAGGTTACTTAACTAACGACAGAGTGGGAACTGGACTAGCGCGGGTGTAAAACATATACAACATTTACTAGTATATATATCAATATATAATATTCGCTCATGGCATGATAAAATGCAACATCACAGAAATGTAATAAGTATCACAGAACAATACAGATGATCTGGGATCCCCGGGTTTCATAGAGCCGCTACTGAAACCCGACGTTCCCGTGGTCGTGTGGATAGCCTGTGCAATAAAATCCTAGACCCCTACGGGCGCGGCAAGTTACTCGCCAAAACTTGAAGCGAGGCAGCCCACTTCAACAAAGTGAATGGACCACCCAGCACTTCACGGAATCCGATAACTTAAGCACTCCTCCTTGGGTCAACCTGTACCCCTTACGAGTGCGGCGAATAGCCCGCCAATTCTAGAATGAAGCCCCTCCGTCTCAAAGCCATGAGATGCGGGCCCGTTGCCCTCTAGAACCCGGCTATCCGTGCACCCCTCCGCGGGGTAATCCTAGTACAGAAAGTAAAATATACAACCGGTACATCGACCTCAGCCCGGTCATGCCCCAAAAGAATAATATACAAACAGGCAGTGACGACAGTTTACATGTCGGACGCTCGCCCCGCAATATCAAATGTACAAATATAACCAAACTGTACTAACATTGCATCCAGGCTATCCACCACGACAAATCCACAACATCACAGCACAACACAGAACATCAACGTGAATGTCACGTTCGTAAATCCATCTAAAAGAACTATAGCAATTAGACAAGATTTACCGATCAAATGACATTCACGGTAGCAGATATAATGTAAATACTGTGAACTAACATGTTTAAAATTTTCGATCGACAAAATTTCCCGAAGTGGGCCCCAAGCACAATTCCCAGTACTCAAAATAATCTGGGCCAAAACCAAAATTACCAGAAACCCCATTTCCAAGTCAGAAACCACTGTAGGAAAATTGGTGGTCTGATGCTACAGTATGGTGGCGGAACCGAGGCCAAAACGTGGGTACGGCCGCGGTTCAGCACTGCTACAGTGGAATCGGTGAACCAATTTTTCTCAGATTTCTTGAAAAAACCTACCTGATTTTCTGCAATACTCAAAATAATTTTTTGACGATAAAAAAAATTCGACAGCAACTCAGAAATTGAAAACGCGGTTTCGGAAATTTTGATCGATCGAAGTTCTAAACACGCTAGAGCAAGCTAGTAAAGGTTAATGGCGTGGTTCTGATACCATATAAGTCTACGGTAGCGCCCCGGCCGTCTGTCCGAGGCCAAAATGCGGAAACGAAAACTTTTTCAAAACTTGAAACCGGCGCTATCGTATACTTTAAAACCCGGATCGAACCATTAACCTACAACTAGCAACTAGAGAAGGGTTGGAAAGGCTATACCGATCGATCCGTGTCCTTCGGTCTTTGGCCACCATCCCAAGCTCCTCGCGGCATCTCCGGTCTCGATCTCCTCGTCGGAAAGGGCACCACATCATCGAGTCTTTTTACGGGCTCCCGCTTCATCCTAAGCAACTCGGGCACGAAGTTCGCTAGCCGACGTGTCCAAGGCGAAGTAGAGAATGTGTGTGCACACTTTGTCTCAAGCATCCAATGATTCTCATCACATGAGAGTGTATGGATGGAGGTTAGAGATGAAGCCATTGATGGAAGTTTTGAGCTAGAGGAAGAAGAAGAAGAAGGAGCCTTTTTCTTTCTTATCTTTTCTATGATAAAATGAGAGAGTGAGAGTGTGAAAAATACAAGAGAAAAACCCCCTCTTGGCTGCCCTCTCTCTCTTCTTATCATATCAACACAAAATCAATCACATAATATGACATATGCACAAAGAAAGAGACCATGAGTCACCACTTGTGCATGTGTCATAATTAATGCTCCTAATCATGATTTCTAGCTCATAATTTCCATTTGTAAACATTAACCTAAATGTTTACAACAACAAAAAGATACGGCAACATCTAAAGTAAACTCGTGACGGATCACAAGGATACCCCTCACCTGTATATACATACCTGCATCCGCATTCCGACTGAATGCGAATGCGATGAGACTAAATTAATCCAACAAATCTAATACTAGGATCCGGCTTAAACCAAAGCCTACTAGTATGATCCGTCCGATCATGATCCGTGCACTACTGCACGTATATGATCGAACCCTGCCATATATCATACGACTTCTACAACGTTTCACCCGAAACTTGAGAAACTGTCTGTGGGGGACTCTAAAGACTCGTCAATACATTGGCTGTGGATTTAACCACTAGCACGTCAGAGGTACTAGCCGTACGTAACGGGCTACCAGGTATTGACCAAAAGGGAGGTCGATGAGCGAACTCATCCTGACACCCTACTGAGCCTGTCAGTGACAATATCCGTACAGTCCGGTCCGTTCGTTTATGAGCATCGCATGGCGGGCCTAGGGGGTTGGTAAAAGTCAGACCCCCAAAAGCGGTACACGTCGTGTCGGAGTTTTGCCCAGAACACCCTGAGATACTACTGGAATACCTACCAGTAAATCTCCTGCCTTGGACAAGGACTTCGTGTAATGGCTCTCCTAGACACAGCACGATCTCACCCCCAATACCGGAAGAGACGAAACCCCTGCCGATCCGCTCACTGCCTCCATATGGTTCGGGACTGTACCCAACTAAAATCTGTTTGCACGACACCTTTGAGCCGTGGTAGGGTAGTAATCAAAGCACAGAGGAAACTTACACGAGACAAATGACGATCTCAGGTCGATGAACTAACATGTACACATGTCACCAGCGAAACTGCTATCTGACGTCAGGTATAATACCAACTGGCATGTTCCCGGCGAGTCCTGTCCGGTGTACTCATAACCTAATGAGCATCTGTATACATCTTAGGTGAACCAACTGACACCAATGGCTTATGAGACCGGCCACCGCCCCTTGTCGGGGTCTCGACTGTATGCACTAGTCTAGTAATGGAGTATCGATGCCCAGTCTCGAAACTCCTACGACTAGGGACCACTTTAAGGATGTGCTTATAGACCCCAGCTCCCACGTATATGATCGCCATCATACTGCTGGCAGTCAAGCAGGAATCCTAAGGGCTCTATCAACGTGTAATAGCGACCTGTAAGGTCACCTAAAGCAGTACACGATGATAAAGATAAACTAGATAGCATACTATCATCTTGAGTAAAACTGTCTTACCGGCATATGTCCTCCCTCAATCATTGCAATCACGTGCCTTTGATCCAATAATTGATTCTGAGGGCACTATATCCAACAATATATATATATATACTGTTGGTTTCGCTTTAACGGTTTCCCCTTATTTTATTTCAGGCACAATGACGTCTGTTCTATATTTCCCTTTCACTCGCTCGGAGGCCGCTTTTCCTCAGTCGCCATCTGACGAGGAGGTGATGGCGATGATCAGGGCTCATGACCCGAACCGCACCAACTTGCTTTTGTGGGGGACATGGTATGGTCACATCATCCGTGGTCGCCGAAGATTTCTTTGCGAGATACCGACGGAGCCTATTTATCTATTCTTGCCGATGGATCCTCCAAGGACTGTCTTCGCTGTGGAGATGCCGAATTGGACCCCGATGGGACGGCTTGAGCCTTTGACGACTGGTATCCCAAACCATCTGATACCGGCTATAGATATTTTAGGGCACCGCATTTGCCTGGGCAAAGCCCAACCATGGGGACAGATTTATAAGATAGGGCTTACCCCTTGACACCCCACGGGCTACCTTCTTTGGGCTCGCTACATCTTGTCCGCCCATAGCGCGCGATTGCAGAGGGTTGGGCTTTATCAGGCGATATATGCATCCCTCTTCCACTACCAATCTCCTTATGTTTGGTGGGTTAAGTCTTTCTTGAACCAATGGAATCTTCCCACCAACACCTTCCTTCTAGGGGACCGCGAAGTTTCGATTTCTTTGGAAGAATTTCGCGAGATCTCAGGGTTGCCGATCAGGGGTACACTTTATGAAGAATTGCTGTCTCTTGACGAGTATGTCTTTGAAACTGAGCCCGCAATGCTTGACGACCTGTCTACCGAGAATGCCGTCCGCCATAAGCGCCCCAGTTTGATCAAGACCCTAAGCATTTTTGACAAACTGTTCACAGAGTCAGAGGAGCAAGGCGTCACCTTCAAAAGTTTTATCGCTTGCTTCCTTTGCGAGGATATCTTATCAAAGACAGCTCCGAAGTTCGCTAACATTAATGACCCCTTTAGGTTTGGTTTAGATAGGCGACCGACTAAAGAAGAGGACTTGCCGCAGTATTACATTCCCGTCATGTCGGCGGTATCTTTTGAGTCGATTGTGGCTCCTGGTATGGACGAGGAGACTTTCTTCATGGGCTTCATCAGCGTTTGGCTTAGCTGGTTCGTCATTCCCATGCATCGCCGTTTCATGAGAGCCTCGGTTATTTACCCTGCCCATCGCGTTGCTGAGGGAACACGACTAGATGTGGGCATTCCAGCGCTAGCGCATCTTTATCATGGGTTAGGCGCTGCGGCTAATACCTCAACTCCGGCCGTGGATATGGTAAACTTCTCTCTTCATTACTTCACGTCCTGGATCGAGATGCATGTATTGGGGGCCTTTGCTGCGCACCAAAGACCTAAGTTTTATGACTCCTACACTTTTCCGTGACTCATGCGGCTGGTGGGTGCTTCTGCTCCTGACCCGACTCAGTCTGGGGCCATTCGTGCGTTGATCGCTCCCTACGCTAGTATGGGTGGATTGGTATTCGTTGATCGGGTTCTATATGCTCCTTCAGGTCTGATTCAACAACTCTGCGACTTGTCGAAAGAGGGGGTGCCTTCTCTGAGGCCCAGGGAAGCCATGCACCTATACGCGATCAGACCAGGTTATCTGGTATTTCGTCAGAACGGTGCGGCCCTTTTTATGCGGTACAACCCACACCGCTTCGCCCGGCAACTTGGATATGATCAGGGCGTCCCTTTTGAGGCATTTACAGTTGCCCCCAGCCCATCACCTGAAGCTGTTCGTGACGCTGCTCATCATTTTGTGAGGCTGAACACTGGTTCTCGCTTCATGATTCCTGAAGCTGACCATATTCCCCGATGTGTGGGGTCCTTCACGGGCTGGTACCTTCATCGGGTCAGTCCAATTATTGCTGAGGAGAAGAGGGTGCTTCTTGGATACAGCGCTCCCATTCTGATTCAAGCCACGGGCGTTCCGCCGCGACCGCATGCACCGGTCCGCTTTCCTCTGAGGGACACCAGTGTCGTGCTTACTCCGGGGACAGCGGAAGTGGATCTAACTCCCACAGTTGGCATGCCACCGTGCGCTAGAGCTCAATCAAGGGGCAATAAGGCTCCAGTAGCAGTATCATCAGCTGCGACATCAGCAATGGCCGTGTCATCATCGGTAGCACCGCCAAGCGAGGACATTGAAGGCGAAGTGGGTCAACGCCGTTCCAAAGCTCCACGGGAAAAGAAGCGAGCATCTTCTGGCATTAGTTCTGGACCGAAGAGGAGGAAGAATACAGTCACCCGTCTGCTTGATCTTTTAAAAGAATCCGAACCTATCATTCAAGACGAACCAATATCCATAATAGCGCCGGATGATGGTCTTCTTTTCCCAGGTTCATCTGCCGAGGAAGCCGCATAATTGGCTGAGGCTATAAGACGCTCACAACTTGAAACTGAGAAGGTGAGGATCCCAAAGAGGCCTTATCCTGCCATCATCTTCTACGAAGATCCTCCATCGATACGGCGGATATTCATAGGTCTTTTGGAAGAAGGAGGTGAAAGGGCCCTTAAACAGGCCGTTTCGGCCGACGCTGAGGATGCGCTTTCACTGTGGACCGGCGGCCACGAGTCTACCCTCGAGCCCCGGCGAGCATGACTTCTTGAGAAGGAGCGCCGGCTCGAACAAGCCATATTGGAGGCTCCCTTACGCATTGGTATGTTCATATGTCTTTTTTGTAATATTTTGTATTGCTTGCATACGTATATATGTATCCTGATCCTTGTGCGGAACTCTGCAGGGACTTCGGCGATGGCGGAGGGTCTGAATTCGAGTCACGGTCTGACTATAGACTCCGCTAATATCCCCGCTGAAGCACTAATCAGTGTGGAGGGGGTCGATGCAACCGTTGCTCTTGCAAAGGAGCCTCCTTTGGTGACTCCCGCTCCCCAAGCGCTTATTCCCTCGGAGGAGGCATCTTCGTCGGTCGCCGCTCTAATGGATCTTTCTGGGGGCGGCTCGGAGACTAGAGTACAAGTAGTCGAGGCTACCGTCCATTCGTTGGAGCCTGTAGTGGTAGCCGCTGCTCCTCGCTCAGAAGCCGCTACACTAGTCCGCGTCCCCGATGATGTGCCTGAGGTCACGGAGGAGGCCGCTGAAGCTGCTATCCCTCCGACTCAGAATGGGAGGAGCGTCGAAGGTAGCCTTCTACGTTTTACATTAATAACTTCTTCATTATCTAAATCCTTCCGTCTTTTCAGAGTTGCGCGGACTGGCGGCATCTATCGCTGATCTGTCTCCTCGGCAGTCTTTTCAGCGCCTGTTGGAGATGGTTGCTCCGCAAGCAATATCTCCTCAGCGCATCGTCCTCTCTTCTGGGCAAGGTTAGTGTTGTCTACATTCTTTTTACAGCATTATCACTATTTCATAAAATGACATTGCTGTCCTTTACAGTTCTGGAGGCCGACGACGAGGTCGAGATTCTTGAAGGGCCTGGGGAGCCTTCAAATCCTTCTTGCATGACTGTGGGTAAGTAAAGTCCCAACATTGTACCATTTGTTCCTTTGCCTACACATTCGGCTGACTGTTTATAAATCTGACCAGCTCTGCCAGTTCTTACCGCGCTGGAGTCACGCATTGCCATGCCACCCGGTCCTTATGCCCTGCGCGCCTCAGAACGGATGGCCAAGTTAAGCCTCGACTCCATGTCATCCCTAACTGAGGAACTTCGCGCCGGTAATCTAATCACGGCCGCAGCGTTTGCTACTGAAGCTAACGGCTCTCTTCCCTTTCTTGCCACTTATTATAGTGAAACAGTGGTGCAAGTCTGGGTTGAGTTTTGTCGGCAGGTGGAGGCTTGCTTGTATGTCCTTGAATGTACACGCCTTCCTTCGGAGGTTGTGGCCGCAAAGGCAAGCTTGCGGGGTCTAATTGAGCGGTGTGCGGCGAACATGATATCATGTGAGAAAAGGCTCAGTCGCAAGTTTCAGAGAGGGAGCTGGCTTCCAAAGCGCTGAGAGAGCTTCAAGCCAACCTTACGGCCAAGACCACTAAAGCATATGAACTTTGGCGAGTGCTTCAAGAGGCTATCAAGGAGGTGGTAGCTATTGATAAGGTTGCCGTGTTTACTCGTGAAATGGTCGAAGGTCATAAGATTACTGAGAAAGAGCTTGAAGGTCGGCTTGACTCATACCAGGCCCAACAGGCTCAAGCGGAGGTTCGTCTTATAGTAATAATGAATCATGAAGCCGAGGCCCAGCGGAAGAAGGATGAATTGGCACGTCTATTAAATCGTCCGTCGGCTTAAAGAATTGTGTATTTTATTTTATTTTTTCTTTTGTATATACTCCTAAATGAGAGTATTTTTTGTTTCTTTCATAAATTGTACTTTGTCTTCATATTGATTCATGAATAAAAGACATATTTTTCTTCGCGATTGTGTATCCCTTTTATTAAATGTATTCTGTGGATAGTCTATCTCGATTTCTTTGCAGGACAACGATGACTTAGGATTCAGGGTCAAGATCTGCCTCCTAAGACTTTTCAACTTTATGAGCCGTGAGGGTCTCATAAAGAATTTTCTCCCTGCTGGTCGAGAGGATCCCGTAGGTGTAATTTCTCCTTAAGAATCGTGAGGATTCCTAAGTGTGTTTTCTCTTGAAAGTCGTAAGGATCTCACAAGAGAATTTGCTCCGTTACGAGTCGTGAGGACCCGCAAGTGATAGGTGAGGTTACCATTATCCGCATTTCACGGAATCAGGAGTTGCTCTGGATGCTTCACACGGGGTCAGGATTGACATAAGTCGTGTTTCACGTAACCAGGAATTTTGCTCTGGATGCTTCCCACGGGTTCACTGCCGTGTTCTGCAAGGACCAGGCTCCGCTCTGGATGCTTCATACAGGGTCATTGCTGTGCTCTGCGAGGACCAGGATCCGCTCTGGACGTTTCCCACGGGTCAGGATTGACATAAGTCGCGTTTCACGTAACCAGGAATTTTGCTCTGGATGCTTCCCATGGGTTCACTGCCGTGTTCTGCGAGGACCAGGCTCCGCTCTGGATGCTTCACACGGGGTCATTGCCGTGCTCTGCGAGGACCAGGATCTGTTCTGGATGTTTCCCACGGGGTCAGGATTGACGTAAGCCGCGTTCCACGTAATCAGGAATTTTTGCTCTGGATGCTTCCCACGGGTTCACTGCCGTGTTCTACAAGGACCAGGCTCCGTTCTGGATGCTTCATACGGGGTCATTGCCATGCTCTGCGAGGACCAGGATCCGCTCTGGACGTTTCCCATGGGGTCAGGATTGACATAAGCCGCATTCCACGTAGCCAGGAATTTTGCTCTGGATGCTTATTCAGACCATAATATTGCATTTATCATTCCCCTATTCTTATCCTTTTTATAAATAAACAGGACTCTTGACGCACGTTTGTTGCATATTACAGGATACAGGTTTCTGGAGCAAATACAGTGAAAAAGACACAAAACAACAGAAAAATGGACTTTTGACCAACAAGCAGACCGATACTAGTCACGCCTAGTCAGAGAACAGTGCAAGGTCCAAAATGTCATGAGAACGGTTGAAAGATCGCTACGAATATTCACTGAAATATCTGGAGAATACCTAGAAGCCTAACAGAGAAAAGGACTATAGAAACAGAAAGCCAAGAAGCCCAGAAGAAAGCCCACAAAATCTCACAGCCCAAGTCCACAGTTTGGCCGCGGATCCGCGGCCAAACCCATGCTGGCGCCGCGGATCCGCGGCCGTCTAATACACGTGTCGGTGGAGATTTCTTCTGTTGCTGCGACTGTTCTGGTGTTGGGATTCTCTGGGGTCAAATCTGTAATTTTGCATGTGCGAGAGTCTGTAGCCCTAGATTTTCTATTTTCCTATAAATTGTAATTTTAGATCTAAAAATTGTATGCCTCTTTTCAATAAATAAAATTCAGAAATTCTGGAAGTGACATTCAGATCTGTTCTTTATCGCTTGGAGGGAGCCATCACCATTAGTAAGTGTTTTTCTTTTATTCTTTTAATGTTATTTCATCCCCTAATGAGCGAGTAGTCTCCTCGCTTGTTAGGGTTAGCCTTAGGGAAAGGGTTGAGAGATGAGATCTCTCACCCCTTTCAATGCCATATTAAACTAACCCATTAAGAACTCCATGCATGCGCGCACAACCGCTCCCTGCGGCACCCTACCCCTCGAGGTAACGGTGAACCGCAGTATAAAGGGCCGGTTGCGCGCGTTTTCCATGGGGGTTAGGGTAATTAACGATAAAGGAAGGATACGAATCTAGATGAAGAAAACATCTTCCCAAAAGAGTCGTACCCACTTTATCGATAATTACTATAACACCTAATGGATCTAAAATACGGCATTGAAAGCGGTGAGGAAACATCAATCTCCAAAACTTCCTCTAAGCCTAACCCTAGCAAGAAATTAAATTAGATTAATTAAGTTTTAGATCTAGATGTTTATAAAACCAAAACGACAAATAGAATCAACTCGTTAAGACACACTAAAGGAATTTACCCGTCTCTGTGGATCGACCCGCACTCACCGGCTAGCTGCGAAGCGACGCCGTTTCTTGATTGCGGTAAATTACAGTTTTTGACTATCAATCAAATGGCGCCGTTGCCGGGGACGGCGTAATATTTCTTTTTGTGAATTTTCAGGTTGATATAAATTTTAAAAATTATAAAAATCTGAAAATATAAAAAAATAAAAAAAAATTATTATCAAAATTTGATCTGTTTGAAGGGTATATCTTTTGAATCTTGCAGGAACAGCGAAGAATCGAAGATCTGAAAATTTACAGAGGGCAAAATAAAAATTGGTACATAATAACAGAGAGTTATTGAAAGTACAGATCCACAGAATTTCTCCCAGAGCCTGATCTTAGTACTTGGCCGCGCTTCAGCCGCATTAGTAGGCAAATTGCCATGGATCCGCGCCTGTTCGGCCACGTCAGCACCTGAAATTTTTTTGGGTTTGTTCCTCATTCTCCCCTCTGCAACCTCCATATCTCTATCTGTAAAAATTTTCTGCAGGGTTCTTTGCGCTAAAAAAATCTTCTACCCCCTTCTAAATAACAGATTTTCTGCAGGTTTTTTTGCGCCGCGCTAAAAATTTTGATTGCAAGTGAAATTTTATTTGTTTTGCATAATTTAACCGGACTCTAAGGGGCTATTTGACCAAATCCAGATTGGGTGGGGATTTCATCACCCTTCCCAGGACCCCAGAAAACACCTAAGCATTTTGCATCAACCACCTCTAATTAAAAAAAGATTAGACTCAGACCTAAGGACAGCGAGCTCAATAGGAAAAGGACTAGGGTAGGCATCAGCCGTTTATCCTAACCGACATTGCGGTGTCTAGGCTAGTGGTTTTTAATTAGGCCCACTGTAGTGGTGGTTCCTTCCCACTTACCTGGCCATATTTGTCCGTGAAGAGGCGGTTTGAAGTCTATTTCTAGCCCTAGTTAGGAGCTGTCTAGCAGACCTAGGCGACCCTAGATCTAGGCCTGATTGTGCATGTGTGGTTGACATATTGGTGTCACGAGTCCCTTTCCTAAAACCTCTTTGCAAAACCTTCACATAAATAAAAGAAAAAGAAAAAGAAAAATCTTTTAAAAAAACTTGCAACTTGCCGCTAAGAAAACTTGCACCTCACTTCCACCATCTCTTCTTCACTGACGTTATCTTACCCCCACATTCTGTTTTTCTCTTTTTTCTGACTGCACTACCCTTTAGTGTATGCCATTTTGGACTAGGGATACTAACGCCCGATTAGTCCGTGTTTCGTTGGTACCGACCAACGAACCCTTCGGCGAACCCTTCGTCGAAATTCCCTCCATTTCCTTACCTCCACCTTTAAATTCTTCTTTCGAAGGTATGTCGGGATTCAACCCCAACGATACCTTATCGACGGGAATGATTCCACCTCCGCTAGGTGCGAATAACCCGAATCTTCCGCCTGTTGTAGCGCCCGCACGAGTCGCGCTCCAGGATCTCTTCTACCCCGTCCGCACTTCCTTACCTACATGTCTTTCACCCCCACCGGCGAATGGGGATAATTTTGAAATAAAACCACACTTCATCAATATGCTGCCTAAGTTTCATGGTTTGGAATCCGAAGATGCATATATTTTCATTAATAAATTCCAAAACGTTTGCGCTATGATGAAGACAACCCAATTAAGTGATGACGCAATAAGGCTAAGGGTCATTCCTTTTACCTTATGTGACCTAGCCGAGAAGTGGCTATACAGCACCGCATCATACTCCATTAGAAATTGGGACGAGTTTGTAAGAGCTTTTCTAAAAAAATTCTATCCTCACCACAAAACTGCTAGAATCCGAAACGAGATTATACAATTTTCACAGCTTCCTTCCGAACCATTTTGGAAGTGCTTCGAGAGATTTAAAGACCTACTTGTTCAATGCCCTCATCATGGGATAGAAAATTGGCAACTTTGCCAAACATTATACGAGGGATTGAACGCAGCAACGAAGCAGTTGCTAGAAACAATATGTCAAGGTCATTTTCTTTCCAAGTCTAGCGACGAAGCTTGGCAGTTTCTTGAGGACCTAAGTGAGCAAACAATTCAATGGGAGAGTACCAAGACCACATCATCTTCTTCTAGTGGTCAATCTAGGGCAGGCATACATCAAATAGATATGTCGATAGCTATGAAGGCCGAGATGGCCTCACTTATGAAAAAGCTAGAAGCCATTGAGACCAAAATCTCATCGTCTTCTCCTGCCCCTACTCTACCCACACGAACTGTTTGTGCTTGTTGTTCGAACCCATCGCATTTAACCGAAGAGTGTCCTTATAATGCACCTATTCAAGGACAGGATCAAGTCAATGCTGCATTCCAGCAACGACAAAGAAATGATCCTTACTCTTCGACATACAATCAGGGGTGGAGGAGTCACCCAAATTTCGCTTGGAACCAAAATCAACAAGTCTAAGGGAACAATAATTTTTAAAGACCTCCTCCACAACAACAACAAGCACCCTTACAAACTCAAAACCAGCAACCTTTCCAACAACAACCTTATACAAATCAAACGAACAATTTGGTTCAACCTAATGATGATAAGGTTAGCTCGCTCGAGAAAAGTCTTGAAGCATTTCTCAAGCAAACCACAGAATCCGCAGTAAGATTTGAAAGTTATGTGCAATCTTTAATGAATAACAATGCCTCACACGATCAAAGTATCAAATCTATTGAGGCACAAATTGCACAATTAACTGCTGCGTTGAGCGAGAGAGAAAAGGGAAAGCTTCCATCTCAACCATTGCCCAATCCCGGTCACGCACAAAACGCATATCACAATCACAATGTAAATGCGGTGACCACGTTGAGATCCGGAAGAGAGTTGCAAAATAATGTGGAAACTAGTGATGACATCCCCGCCGGTGGTTCTTCTTCCCCTTCTTCCTTTTCTTCACTTCCTTCTTCACCTTTTTCTTTAGAGCCTATTCTCCACCCTTCACACGGCTCTACTTCTTCTGACTCGAACGGACCCATTTCTCACAACACGAACACATCCACACCGGGATCCGTTCCTACTCCACATTCTACTCCATAAACATGTGACTCAACTAATTTTCAAAATGCACCATTTCCAAACAGGTTGAGTCCTAATAAACCAAATACACAAGTGGAGAAGATTGTGGAGATATTTAAGCAGGTTAGCATAAATATACCCCTCTTGGATGCTATCCAACAAGTCCCTTCATACGCGAAAATCTTAAAGGGATTATGCACTTCAAAGAGAAAAGCATCTCAAGTACCCAAGAAAGTGCTAGTGGCTAGTGCAGTGAGCAATACTATTAACCACCATCAAACCTTACCCCAAAAACGAAAGGACCCCGGCTGTCCTACGATTTCAATTACAATTGGGGATAAGAAAATTAATCAAGCACTTTTAGATCTTGGGGCTAGTGTTAACCTGATTCCCTACTCCGTGTACGAACAATTAGGGGTTGGAGAGTTGAAACCCACTCGTTGCACTCTCCAAATGGCTGATCGATCAATCACCTATCCAAGGGGTCAACTAGAGGATGTGTTGATCAAAGTTGGGGAGTTCATATTCCCCGTTGATTTTATTGTTATGGATACACAACCTGTTGCTAACCCAATAAACCAAATTCCGGTGATTCTCGGTCGACCATTTTTGGCCACTTCCAATGCCGTAATAAATTGTCGCAATGGCTCCATGACTCTATCCTTCGGGAAGAGGTCTAGTGAGTTCAATATTTATAAGATGGGAAGTCTGCCCCCCGTACCTAAAAGTAGTACACGAGAAGTTTGCTCTATTCACGAAATCACGCAGGAGGACTGCGAGCTTGAAGGATTTCTATTTGATGAAAACAGTTTTGACGCCACTAGTGCGTCCCTCCTTGAGCCTACTACCGTTGATACAACCGATGTTGACTATGAATGCTTCACTTTTTTGGATGATGACGACTCACAGCCCGAATATGAGTCGTTTGAATTTTTGGATGAGTCAGTCGAACCATCTGAATCGGTTGTTTGCAGTGATTTCGAACCTGTGTTAGAGTCCTTTGAGTTCGAGGTAGATTCCGCAATGATTCTTTCGCTTCAGAAATTCGAACTCACGCCCTTGCCGTCTCACCTTAGATATGCTTACATAGGTGAGAATGAGACCTTTCCCATTATCATATCGGCCTCTCTAGCCCTCGAGCAAGAGAATGCCCTCTTAACGGTCTTACAAGATAGACGGCAAGTTTTCGGTAGGGCTATGGCGGACGTCGAGGAGATAAGTTCCCTCATAAGTGAATATCATACACAATTGATGGATGATGCCATGTCAATAGAGGACCCACAGGAACATCTTGGGGGTATTGTGGTGAGTCAACTTCCTCCCTTAGAAGTTGAAATACCCCCATTTCTTTTAATAAGGTACGAGAATGCCAACACTCCACTGATTGCTGATCACTTACATTCTCGTATCGATGCATCACCATCACCTGTATATTTACCTCCACACCTCCCATACCACTACTTCTATCTTCCCCAATTCTTTGCGGACCACCACAACTTATTTTTCCACCACCCAATATTCTTTACTGATAAATTTTTCAACTGGTTGGTGTTGACTTTTGGCCGATGCAAGGTTTGGCAGTATTGTCCAACATAGTTTAATTGAAATTTGGGGGAGGGTCTTTTTGTATATATTTTTGTTTTTCTTAACAATAAAAAAAAAACTATAAATAAATAAACAGGGGAGTATCGGTATTTTGACCCTCTTGGTTTAGCATGACAGTGAGGACACTGTCAAGTTCAAGTTTGGGGGTATGCTCGGTACGTCTTCTTTCTTCGCATTCATTTGTACATATTTTTGCATTTGCATACTTATTTAAAAACCCATAAAAATTGAAAATTTTCAAAAATTATAAAAATTATTGTATTCAATTTTGGCTAATTGACTTTAGTTTGACAAATAGGTCAACTAGCTAGGAACAACTAGATCTTAGACTTAGTAAGTTAAAAACCCTAAAGATAACCTTCCTTAAAATTTAACGGTAGAAAATATATGCCTTGTAGTTTATTTAGAAATAGGCAAATTTTGGGTTCACTTCTTGGGCTAAGTCGAAACAAGGGAAGAGTATTGATGTTCTAATTAAAGTATGAGTTTGAAAAATAGTTCCTAGCTTAAGTCTAGATTCTGAAAATGTATACCCTACAATTTGCACAATCACGCACCTTGAAACTTGGAATAGTAGAAGAGACCTTGAAATACTCTTGTCTAAAGTCCTTAGTACGAAGAAAATAAAAGAAAAAGTGTGAATAAAGAATAAAAAAAATGGACACTGGTTTTTGTGATTACTTAAGGCTGTAAAAATAGAAAAATATTTAGCGAGGGTGCTTCATCACCTAGTGCCTTAGACCAACTGGTTTGGGAGTCACTGCTAAAGCCTTGGGTGTTGCAAAGACTAGGAAGTATGCTTTAAAGTGCAAACGCATTTTGTAATCGGTCGTTTGGTACCTCAAGAAGTATTAACGGTCGCATGAAGGATGTGTAAGCAAATTTCATTCACCAACTAATTAGTACTTTGGACAACGGACAAGGGCATGATTGCTTGAATTGAATTTCCAAGTGTAGGGGTGATCTTTACACACACGTAGGGGTATGTGATTGGAATTTAGATAAGAGAGAGGAATGAAAGATAGAATTTGTATCTTTAATGGAGTTGATAGAAAATTCCTAAGTAGAGATGAAACCCTAGAAGGAAGACTTAAGAGATGCCGAAAGCTAAGTAGGTCTACATAACATATATAATCTTAAGTTAAATAATGAGGAAGTGTGAAGAATGTGGGTGGATAATTTGCGAGTCAAAAGATAATAGAATTCCTTGTTGGAAAACCTAATTGGAGAACAAAAGTCAATGGGCCGAATTGATAGGATTTTGTGGGTGTAATCCGCTGAAAACCCTCAGGAGACAACACTCCTCCTACTAGGGACACCTAGAGGTTTAACGGCTTGTTGCACGTGCTCAGTGCAATCGCGTTTCCCTGCGAAAGTGCGGTTAGGATTTTTGCTCGAGGACGAGCAAAAGGTAAGTTTGGGGATATTTGTTCAGACCATAATATTGCATTTATCATTCCCCTATTCTTATCCTTTTTATAAATAAACAGGTACTCTTGACGCACGTTTGTTGCATATTACAGGATACAGGTTTCTGGAGCAAATACAGTGAAAAAGACACAAAACAACAGAAAAAGGGACTTTTGACCAACAAGCAGACCGATACTAGTCACGCCTAGTCAGAGAACAGTGCAAGGTCCAAAATGTCATGAGAACGGTTGAAAGATCGCTACGAATATTCACTGAAATATCTGGAGAATACCTAGAAGCCTAACAGAGAAAAGGACTATAGAAACAGAAAGCCAAGAAGCCCAGAAGAAAGCCCACAAAATCTCACAGCCCAAGTCCACAGTTTGGCCGCGGATCCGCGGCCAAACCCATGCTGGCGCCGCGGATCCGCGACCGTCTAATACACGTGTCGGTGGAGATTTCTTCTGTTGCTGCGACTGTTCTGTTGTTGGGATTCTCAGGGGTCAAATCTGTAATTTTGCATGTGCGAGAGTCTGTAGCCCTAGGTTTTCTATTTTCCTATAAATTGTAATTTTAGATCTAAAAATTGTATGCCTCTTTTCAATAAATAAAATTCAGAAATTCTGGAAGTGACATTCAGATCTGTTCTTTATCGCTTGGAGGGAGCCATCACCATTAGTAAGTGTTTTTCTTTTATTCTTTTAATGTTATTTCATCCCCTAATGAGCGAGTAGTCTCCTCGCTTGTTAGGGTTAGCCTTAGGGAAAGGGTTGAGAGATGAGATCTCTCACCCCTTTCAATGCCATATTAAACTAACCCATTAAGAACTCCATGCATGCGCGCACAACCGCTCCCTGCAGCACCCTACCCCTCGAGGTAACGGTGAACCGCAGTATAAAGGGCCGGTTGCGCGCGTTTTCCATGGGGGTTAGGGTAATTAACGATAAAGGAAGGATACGAATCTAGAGGAAGAAAACATCTTCCCAAAAGAGTCGTACCCACTTTATCGATAATTACTATAACACCTAATGGATCTAAAATACGGCATTGAAAGCGGTGAGGAAACATCAATCTCCAAAACTTCCTCTAAGCCTAACCCTAGCAAGAAATTAAATTAGATTAATTAAGTTTTAGATCTAGATTTTTATAAAACCAAAACGACAAATAGAATCAACTCGTTAAGACACACTAAAGGAATTTACCCGTCTCTGTGGATCGACCCGCACTCACCGGCTAGCTGCGAAGCGACGCCGTTTCTTGATTGCGGTAAATTACAGTTTTTGACTACCAATCAATGCTTCCCACGGGTTCACTGCCGTGTTCTGCGAGGACCAGGCTCTGCTCTGGATGCTTCACATAGGGTTAGGATTGACGTAAGCCGCGTTCCACGTAACCAAGAATTTTGCTCTGGATGCTTCCCACGGGTTCACTGCCGTGTTCTGCGAGGACCAGGCTCCGCTATGGACGTTTCCCACGGGGTCAGGATTGACATAAGCCGCGTTCCACATAGCAAGGAATTTTGCTCTGGATGCTTCCCACGGGTTCACTGCCGTGTTTTGCGAGGACCAGGCTCCGCTCTGGATGCTTCACACGGGTCAGGATTAACGTAAGCCGCGTTCCACGTAACTAGGAATTTTGCTCTGGATGCTTCCCATGGGTTCACTGCCGTGTTTTGCGAGGACCAGGCTCAGCTCTGGATGCTTCACATAGGGTCATTGCCGTGCTCTGCGAGGATCAGGATCCGCTCTAGACGTTTCCCACGGGGTCAGGATTGACGTAAGCCGCGTTCTACGTAGCCAGGAATTTAGCTCTGGATGCTTCCCACGGGTTCACTGCCGTGTTCTGCGAGGACCAGGCTCCGCTCTTGATACTTCACACGGGGTCATTTCCGTGCTCTGCGAGGACCAGGATCCGCTCTGGACGTTTCCCACGGGGTCAGGATTGACATAAGCCGCGTTCCACGTAACCAGAAATTTTGCTCTGGATGCTTCCCACGGGTTCACTGCCGTGTTCTGCGAGGACCAGGCTCTGCTCTGGACGTTTCCCATGGGGTCAGGATTGACATAAGCCGCGTTCCACGTAACCAGGAATTTTGCTCTGGATGCTTCCCACGGGTTCACTGCTGTGTTCTACGAGGACCAGGCTCCGCTCTGGATGTTTCCCACGGGGTCAGGATTGACATAAGCCGCGTTCTACGTAACCAGGAATTTTTGCTCTGGATGCTTCCCACGGGTTCACTGCCGTGTTCTGCGAGGACCGGGCTCCGCTCTGGACGTTTCCCACGGGGTCAGGATTGACATAAGCTGCGTTCCACGTAACCAAGAATTTTGCTCTGGATGCTTCCCACGGGTTCACTGCCGTGTTCTGCGAGGACCAGGCTTCGCTCTGGATGCTTCACACGGGGTCATTGCCGTGCTCTGCGAGGACCAGGATCTGCTCTGGACATTTTCCACGGGGTCAGGATTGACATAAGCCGCGTTCCACGTAACCAGGAATTTTTCTCTGGATGCTTCCCACAGGTTCACTGCCGCGTTCTGCGAAGACCGGGCTCCGCTATGGATGTTTCCCACGGGGTCAGGATTGACATAAGCCGTGTTCCACGTAACCAGGAATTTTTGCTCTGGATGCTTCCCACGGGTTCACTGCCGTGTTCTGCGAGGACCAGGCTCCGCTCTGGACGTTTCCCACGGGGTCAGGATTGACATAAGCCGTGTTCCACGTAACCAGGAATTTTGCTCTGGATGCTTCCCACGGGTTCACTGCCGTGTTCTGCAAGGACCAGGCTCCGCTCTGGATGCTTCACATGGGATCATTATCGTGCTCTGCGAGGACCAGGCTTCGCTCTGGATGCTTTCCACGGGGTCAGGATTGACATAAGCCGCGTTCCACGTAACCAGGAATTTTGACTTTGTTCGCATTTTGCGGAGTTGGGGTTTGACTCTCGGTCATCTGTGCACCGCCGAGTCATGGAACTGGGAGTTGCCGCGGTTCCGCTTTGTCTGATGTTGTGTCTGTTGTAATGAGACGGATGTTGAGATGATCTCCAGGCTATCTGTGAACCGTTGAGATTTGGTTTTTTCTTCTGATGAAGTCTGGGGAGGAAATGTGTGATTCCCTTCTTTGTTTGCGTCCCTGGATTGTATACAGGGATTGCTATGATATCACCTGTAGGGCATAAATTTCATTCATTTCATTTATATTTTTTTTATTTCATTCCGCGATGCTCTATCATTTCAGCTTTTATATCTCGAAAGTGGCGATTGCCCAATCATTTCGGCTATTTTTCACGGTGGCCAATTATTTCGGCTATTTTGCATGCATATACTTTTACTTGCTGATTTTGTTTGTAAGTCGCCCCATCATTTCGGCTATTTTGTATGCATTTGTGGCTTGCTAGCTTTTTTGCTGCAAGCTCGGAATTAGACGCCGATTTCGGCATCAGCATCGCTACAATTGGGATATTGCCAGGAGCGAATCATCATTTGCCTCTGTCGATGACGAGCAAAGGTGGCTTAGTAAACAGGGTTAAGATCCTGTCGACTAAGGCTTTTGACTTCATGAGCCGTAAGGGTCTCACAAATGTATTTCTCCCTACAAGTCGTGAGGATCTTGTAGGTGCGTTTTCTCCTTAGGAATCGTGAGAACTCCTAAGTGTACGGCTTCTCGTAAGTCGTAAGGATCTTACAAGAGGGCTTTCTCATTATAAGTCGAGAGGACTTACAAGGGCTGTTCACTGTGCAGACATACCCCTAGTCACGGATGGGACTTTGTTAGGGAAATGTTTATTCGTACCCGTGGATTGTATACAAGGGCCAGTATTGAGCCACTTGTAGGGCAGTATTGGAGGTTGTGTGTGTGTGGGGGGGGGGGCGCTTAAGAACAGCTTCAGATCCCTGTAGCTTAAGACTTGTGAGTCTTATGAGCCGTAAGGGTCCCATAAGAGCGTTCTCCTTACGAGTCGTGAGGATCTCGCAAGTGTAATTTCTCCTTAGGAATCGTGGGGATCCCTAAGTGTGTCGCTCCCTTGTGAGTCGTAAGGATCTCACGCGGGTGGTTTCTCCTTACAAGGTCGAGGGGGCTCTGCAAGTGTCTTTTAACGAGGTTGTGCCCTTTCGGGTTTTCACAAACACTCGCCGATAGTCCTGCTGTTTTTACTCACGGAGCCCTTTCGGGTTTTCATCCGTGCCCTTTTGCTTATGGACATACCTTTTTTTTTATTCTAACGAGGTTGCGCCCTTTCGGGTTTTCACAAAACTCGCCGGTAGCCCTGCTGTTTTTACTCACGGAGCCCTTTCGGGTTTTCATCCGTGCCCATTTTGCTTATGGACATACCGTTATATATATATATAAATATATTTTGTATCAGCTTTGAGATACTGCAATCCACCGTAGTTGATCGATGTCTCGGTCAACAGCTAGTTTTAGGACATAGTGGTCCATTATTAGTTTAAGGACATTTCAGTCCGTTGTTAGTTTAAGGACGTTTCGGTCCGTAGTAAAGGAAGCCGGTTACTACTTATGGAGTTTAGGCTTAGGAAGATAGCGAGCGGACATAGGCGTCGTCATCTATCGTTAACCTAGGCCATGACTCGTCAAGCATAGTATTTCTTCAAGAAGCGACCGTTTATTGGCCTGAAAGGTCTTTCACCATGCATGTCCATGAGTAGATAGGCCCCACCTTGGTAGACCTTGTCTATGATATTCATAGTTCGGCTCGAATTTTCCTCGTTTGGCACGATTAGGGATCATAGGTCTTTTGACCACTAGCACGAGTTCGCCTTGGCGGAATGTTCTCGGCCTGGTCAATTTCTCATATGAGCGCGTCATCTTTGCTTTATAAGCCTCCAGATTTTGTTGCGCTATGAGCTGGGTTTCATCAAGGGCGTCGAGCTCTTCAAGGCGAAGGCGAGCATTCTCTTCGTCTGTTAGCTCGTAATGAACTGCCACTCGTAGAGAGGGTAGCTCTATCTCGAGGGGGAGCACCGCCTCTGTACCGAATACCAATGCGTACGATGTTGTGTTCGTGGCCATTTTGAATGTAGTTCGATATGCCCAGAGAGCTTCGTGCAGTCGTTCATGCCAATCCTTCTTATTTCACGACACCGTCTTTTTTATGATCTTTGTCAAGGTCTTGTTAAAAGCCTCAGCTAGACCGTTAGCTCGGGGATTATAGACTGAAGAGTATCTCCAGTCTATGTTATGCTGTTGTGCAAAGCGGCTGATCTTGTGGCTTCTATAGGCTGACCCATTATCGGAGATAATCCGTCGTGATGTTCCAAACCGATAAATGACGTGTGTCTTGAAGAAATGGAGGATATTCTCCGTCTTCACTTCCCTTAGCGGTACTGCTTCTGCCCATTTGTAGAAGTAATCAGTCGTCGCAAAAATGAATCGATGTCCTCTGGATGATGCTGGTTCTATGGGGCTGATTATGTCAGTCCCCCATATTTCGAACGGCCAGCTAGCCACTATTGGGTGTAGTGGATTTGGATGCTGGTGGATAAAGTCCCCGTGAATCTGGCACGAGTGGCATTGCTTTGCGTATTCGAGGCAGTCCTGGATCATTGTGGGCCAATAGTATCCCAGCCTTTTGATTTTTAACTTCATCTTCGGCCCAGCTTGGTGGGAACCACAGAGTCCGTCATGAGTTTCTTGGACGACTCTTTTTGCTTCTTCAGGTCCCAGGCATCTTAACTACAGAGAATCAAATGACCTCTTGTACAGAGTATCATTGACGAAGGCAAAAGATAGGGCTCGCTTCATGAGCTGATGTTTCGAGGACGCATTTTCAGGCGTTCGACGGGATTTGAAGTAATCTATAAAGACCTCTCTTCAATCTTCAACCTTGTCCAGGTCTTTTACTTGTAGAGCCAATTGCTCGGTCGCTTCTTTTTCCTCGGACGACTCTGGAGGTATTTCTGCCGGTGCAAGAACCCGACGGCTTTGCACAATGATCCTCACGTCATCAAGGTTCTCGTCGGCTATTTCTTTAGCGAGCTTGGATAATTCATCCGCTTTGCTATTTTCGGCGCGCGGTATGCTTTCCAAGGTGTAGGAAGGAATTAGAGTCAGTAGCCGTGTTACGCCCCGCTTCTCGGTGTACGGCGAAGGAGACGCGACGGGGTCCGCTACGTATGTACTCAGAAGTACATACGTTAAGCGTATCTAAGCAATATAAAAGTAAATCACAAGAGACAAGAGCTATAGAAATAACAGTAACTTTATTAATAACATTCTTTTGTACAATGCATGAAAAGTAAATACAACTGAAATGAAAAACGATGCCTAAACAGTGGCATAACAGGAAATGAAAATACTGAATAGAACAAGGTACAATATCTAGAGCTCGGGGTCTTCGTGAAAATGCTCCAAGTCTTCACCGGTGGGTTCGATCTCTGCTGGGTCCAAAGCACCTGACGACATTCAAAGAAGAAAGAAATAGAATGTCGTCAGCGAATAGGTCGCTCGGTAAGTCCCAAAGATAAGGAAGAACTAGAGAGACAGAATAAGAGTGTTTTCTAAAGTATTATGTTGTAGAATATTATGGAATATTGTGTTAACGCTGTTATTTGTAGCTTGGTACAGAAGGATGCCAGTGTATATGAGAGGGGTCTCTATATGCTAGAGACCAGGGCAAACGGAATGTACAAGGAACCGTTAAGCCACGGTACAACAGCAACGGAATATGGTTAGGTGTCTTAATCTGACCATCTCGTGCCACCTTTAACACCTTCCGTACCATTCTACCCCTTAAACCCCGTAGTGTTTTGATAGTATTGTTGTATTGTATTGTGTAAGTTGGATGACCGACCAAAACCATGATATCAGTAAACAGATTGTAACTGCATAATTAGGTAAATGGAATAACAGAATAATGGATGTATATCCATGGTTTGATTCAGTCAAGTTGTATAGATTGTTAACTGGATTCTGGGATTCATGTGTTCATATTGAGTTGGAATATTAAGGAAAATAGATTGACTTGAATCATATTTAAGTCAGAAATAATCAGACTCAAACCCGAGTCAGACTAAAAGAAATGTAAGTCGAAGTTCTATAATTGTTAGGGTCCTTATTGTAATTTATAAAACTTGAGGGGGTTTTATGTAAAAATACCTATGTATAGTTTTCAAGATACACCTCAAGTATTTATTATTCGTCTCTATGGTTATAATAAGTGTGATTTTATTTTGTCTTATTTCTAGTGAAAATATCCTAATTACATAAATAAATGTATTAATTTGTAATATTGATTTAATTGAAATTCATGGTATTTTAATGTAACTTTTAATCTTGTAATTTTTAGAAAAAAGGTGGAACTTTATCTTATAATAAAATAGGTGTTTAAATGATAAATATACATATGTTTATACAAGGATAATTTTTAATAAATAATTTATTTTCCAAAAATCTCATTTTTCTTAAATATCGTATTTTAAACCTTTCGAGACCGAATGCTCCTTGCGGAGGTCTGAATCTCGCACTACTAAGCCCGAAGGTGCACGATAAATCGTACTATCCCTAACGAGTTTCCCAAAGGTGGGTTGTAGTGGCGCTTTGCAAAGATTTAATAAATACTAATCATTTAGAAAACGGTTTTATAAAGATAAGGTATTTATTTGTAAAAAGGTGTAAATTTCCGTATTTTAGCTTCTAGGGTTTCCTAAGCCAACTAAGCTATTTCTAAATGGTCTAAACGATAAGTCATTAGAAGGCTCAAATCGCCTCTTCACCGCCAATTGCGGCCAGGTAAGTGCCAGGTGAGTGGGAGGCTCTCCACTACAAGTAGTGGCCCTAATTAAGTAACCACTCGCCTTAGACACATTTACCTAGACACCACAAAGTCAGGTTTAGATAAACGATCGATGTCCACGACATATCGTATTTTCCTATTAAAAGATATTGTTTTAAAATTGTTTAAAACTTAGAACTTTTAGAAAAGGTTTTTCTTAAGAAAAGGGTATTTACATGTAAAATCTTGTATTATCATATTCTAAGTTTTGATGATATCAATTAGGGTTGTATTTGCGTGTGTGTGGAGGTAGGTCATTACCTCGTGATCTACTTTAAGGTATAGCAATGTTAAAGGGTTAAATGTGATAAACTAAATATGGTGGTATTTAAGTGCAAAAATACGGTATATTGCAAAAGCTATCATTTCATATGTGAAAACTTGTTCAAATTTATTTTTAAGTGATTAGTAGTCAACATGAATATGTTTAAGCATTATGGAATTAGTGATAAGTGAGTTTTGATAGAAAACCGTATCGGAAATCGGCTTGTTCCGATTTTCGTCGGTTTGAAAAGTTGTATTTTAATGGAAGAAAAGAAAGGTAGAAAAGAGGGACTTACGGGTTTGGAAAACGCTAGAGAGTGAGAGGAAGGTAGTGGGTTTGCCGGTGGTCGAAACGTCGTGAAGAGGTCCTAGTACGATCGCCGGGATTCCGCCGTCGATTTCGTCAGCGCTTCGCCTTTCGCTCTTTTTCTCACGTACCAAGTTCTCTTGGAATTTTGGGAGAGTGGACTTAGGAAAAGTGATGAGAGGGTAGAGGGTATGGGGGGTTTTTATAGGGTTAGGCTAGGGTTAGGGTTTTTAATAAAAAAAATATAAAAATATATAAAAATTCATTAAAACCCATTAAACTTAGGATTAAAAGGGATTTATTGGCCAAATGATAACCGATCCAAGCATAATAAGTGTGCAGGAGGGTTGACCACTTCAAGACCCAACTTTTCTCTTTTGGTGACTCGGCCGTCCGGCCAAGTCCGGCCGGCGGCGTCGGACCGAGTCGGCCGATTCGCAGACCGGCGACGCCGAGTCGGGCCGTGTCAGGGTTCTAATGGCCGGGGATTTTCCTGGGGTACAATTTGGTATATTTACTTTTTATTGTCCAGTACATATTTTGTGAGTTATGGCCTTTTGACCGTTGACTTTCCAAAGAATTTAAAACAAAATAAATATAAAAATAATGTGGGGCATGGGATTTGAACTCTGGTGGCTTGGTTCAGCAGTGCAAGGTGTTACCAATGAGTTACAAGCTCTTTCTTGTAATTATGGAGTGAAATAAATACTTAAAGAGATATCAACCACAATAAATACTCCAAGTATACATTGAATTTAAATTGATTCTTTGTACATTAAAAATGGAGTTGTTACAGTCTACCCTCCTTACAAAAATTTCGTCCTCGAAATTTACAACTTTCATTTGAGGACTAGTTTACAAAGATGTGTGGATATCTAGCACGCATTTCATCCTCCCTTTCCCAAGTGGACTCTCCTGGAGTGTTTTTCCTCCACATCACTCGAACCAAGTTAACTTCCTTGTTCCGAAGTATCTTCGCTTTCCTGTCCAGGATCTCCATGGGCTGTTGCTCACAAGAAAATCGGGCTGTATAGTGAGCTCGGAATGATCGAGAACATGGCTGGGGTCACTCACATACTTTCTGAGTTGGGATATATGGAACACATTATGCACTCCTTCCAATGAAGCGGGAAGCGCTAAACGGTGTGCCACTTCACCGACTCGTTCGAGTATGTCGAACGGTTCAATGTATCTCGGACTTGGCTTACCCCGTCTTCCAAATCGGATCACTCCGCGGTTCGGAGATTTCTTCAGGAATACGTGATCTCCTGGCTGGAACTCTAAGTGTCGTCTCTTTGCATCAGCCCAGTGCTTCTGTCGATCTTGGGCTATGCGCATTCTTTCCCTGATTGTACGAACCACATCAACAGTTGCTACTATCATTTCTGTTCCAAGAAGTTCCCTATCTCCGATGTCGTCCCAACATAATGGCGAACGACACTTCCTTCCATACAGTGCTGCAAAAGGTGCCATTCCTATGCTTGCTTGGTAGCTGTTGTTGTACGAAAAATCCACAAGATGTAGGTGATCTTCCCACGATCCTTTGAAGTCTAGCATACACGCTCTGAGCATATCCTCCAAGATCTGAATAGTTCGTTCCGACTGACCATCTGTTTGTGGATGATAAGCCGTGCTGAAGTTCAGACTTGTTTCCAAGCTTGCTTGCAGACTCTGCCAAAATTGCGATCGGAATCTGGTGTCACGATCGGAGACAATGCAGACCGGTACTCCATGAAGTCTCACAATTTCCTGTATGAGTTCATGGGTATCATAGATAGTACATCATGAAGAATTTAAATCTTAATTAGATTATTACCTCCATGTACTTCTTTGCTAGTGTCTCAGTAGATTGGCCAACTCGAAATGGGATGAAGTGAGCCGACTTTGTGAGTCGATCCACAATGACCCATATGGCATCGTTACCCTTTGTGCTACGAGGAAGAGCAGTCACAAAGTCCATCGTGATGTGTTGCCACTTCCATTCTGGGATTGGTAATGGTTGAAGTAATCCAGCAGTCCTGTGATGTTCAGCCTTTACTTGCTGACACACCAAGCATTTTGCGACGCTTCTGGCTACTTCACGCTTCATTCCATGCTACCAATAATTCTGACGTAGATCTTTGTACATTTTGGTACCTCCAGGATGTACTGAATAGGGAGAGCTGTGAGCTTCTTTCATTAACTCTTCCCGAACAGGACTTTTTGGTACACACAATCTGCTGCCGTATCTCAAAGATCCGTCTTCATGGATGATGAAGTCTGTTCTGAGTCCATTCTCTACTTGTTCTCTGATCTTTTGCAACTTAGCATCGCTGGCTTGAGCTGTTTTGATCCGATTGACAATGGTTCATTGAACTTGTAAATTCATCAAACTTGAAGCATTACCTGGCATGACTACTTCAATCTCTATCTGATGCAAGTCTTGTTGAAGCTTCCACTGAGCGGTGGGATTCATTACGAATGGTTGGCGACTAAGAGCATCAGGTACTACATTCACCTTCCCTGGGTGATATTGCAAGTTGATATCAAAGTCCGCCATGAGTTCTAACCATCTTCTCTGCCGCATATTCAACTCTTTCTGAGTAAACACGTACTTTAGGCTCTTATGATCTGTGTAGATGTTTACTCGTTCACCAAGTAGGTAATGACGTCAAATTTTGAGAGCAAAGATGACGGCTGCCAACTCTAGATCATGCGTCGGATAATTGCGCTCATGAATCTTCAGCTGTCTTGAAGCATAAACCACAACCTTACCATGCTGATGTAGAACACATCCTAATCCCTTATCGGATGCATCGCAATGCACTTCGAATCCTCCAGATTGATCCGGTATGACGAGAATAGGTGCTGATGTCAACCTTGACTTGAGTTCTACGAAAGCTTGTTCGCATGCTTCTGACCATACAAATTCTTCATCTTTACGTGTGAGCTTGGTGAGGGGCGTTGCTATCTTCGAAAAGCCTTTAATAAACCTTTTGTAATATCCAGCTAAGCCTAAGAAACTTCGAATATCCTTCACTGACTTTGGTGTAGGCCATTCGCTAATTACCGAAACTTTTGCTGAATCTACAGAGATTCCTTCTCCTGATACGATATGTCCAAGAAAACCAACTTGATTTAGACAAAACTCGCACTTGCTGTACTTGGCATAAAGCTGATGTTGACGAAGAGTTTCCAGGACAATTCGCAGGTATTCTGCATGCTCTTTCCGACTCTTAGAATACACCAGGATGTCGTCGATGAAGATGACAACAAACCTGTCTAAGTACTCCCGGAAAACTTGATTCATAAGGTTCATGAATATTGCAGGTGCGTTGGTCACTCCAAATGGCATCACTAGAAATTCATAATGTCTATAGCGAGTTCTGAAAGCTGTTTTGTGAATATCAGCTTCTTTGACCTTCACTTGATGATAACCTGAGCGAAGATCTAATTTAGAGAAAACACAACATCTACCTAGCTGATCGAATAAATCATCGATGCGTGGGAGTGAATACTTGTTCTTTATAGTGATTTCGTTCAAGGCTCTGTAATCGATGCACATTCTGTATGAACCTTCCTTCTTCTTCATAAGTAGTACAGGTGATCCCCAACTTGAAGTGCTGGGGCGAATCCATCCTTTCGCCAGTAATTCGTCCAACTGTGTTCGGACTCCTTCAAACCTTCCGGACTTAAACGATAGGGTGCTTTGATCACCGGTTGTGCTCCTGGTACTAAATCAATACTGAATTCAAGAGCTCGATCGGGAGGCAAACCTGATATATCGTCAGGAAATATATCGTCGAACTCTCGAACCACATCTGGTCTTGATTCTT
The DNA here is from genome assembly GCA_030015575.1 of Agapanthus africanus. NCBI lineage: Eukaryota > Viridiplantae > Streptophyta > Magnoliopsida > Asparagales > Amaryllidaceae > Agapanthus > Agapanthus africanus. The sequence continues at coordinate 884,994,735 of JASDDO010000019.1, read as the reverse complement.
CCTCCGCTTGAGCTGCTGCAACTACTGCTTCTCTTGGCTTCGCTTTGTAGGTACTTGGCTCCAGTGTACGGTCTCTGCTTTTGAAATAGAAGACCGGATGGTTTGGGATCTCAAATACTACCCTCCTTTGACGACAGTCGATGGTAGCATAAAAAGTTCCAAGCCAATCCATTCCTAGAACCATATCGAAGTTCGGTATGTCCAGTACTTTAAAGTCAGCATAAAACTCTCGACTGCATACGACGACTGGATACAAGCTGTATCCCATAGTTGCCTTTAGAACGCCATTTCCTGAACTGACATTCCAGCTAGATACAAGCGGTGAGACCGGAATCGCATGGGTTCGGACAAACCGTTGCGACATAAAGCAGTGTGATGCTCCAGTATCAAACAGTGCAAGTGCAGGGACTGAGGATACTAAGATTATACCTAAGGTATGTGGGATTTGTTTTAGGTATAGAAAATATGTAACTGAGTAGCAGGATAGAAAAGCAAAGTTTGAAAAGAAAAGTTTATCGGTGATGACTTGGCCAGTGGCCTCAGCTTCTTCCACGGACATCGTGAAAGCCTGGCGCCTTGGTACATTCCTCCTGGCCTGAGGAGCATTCCTCGGAACGTTCCTTTGAGCTTGATGGAACTGACGAGGAGGTGGTGCAGCTTGTGGTCCTCTGGGTGGTGCAGGTAGTGCAGGTCTGGGAGCAGGTGCCTGAAGAGCTGGTCGCTGCGGATAAGTAATTGCTGGCCTGGGTGCAGTAACTGGGTTCTGTCTTTGGGGACAAGACCCAATATCGTGAGTAGCTGAGACGCAGACTAAGCAAAGGTGGTTGGATCGACGGCAGTCCTTCATCATATGTCCAGTTCTCTTGCAGTAGGTGCAAAAGGCTGGGCTGGGAAGATGGGTTGGTACTCCGGGTCGCCTTGGCACGAAAGGTGGCCTGGACGAGGCTCCACCTGCCATCTGGTTGGCAGGGCGTTTGACTCCTGCAGACTGAGGTCTGCCCCTTACTTTTATCACTGCCTCATAACTGTGGGCAGCTTCCAGGGCATCCTCATGAGTCAGAAATTTCCCGTGGCTAGAGCAGCCTGAATCTCCGTGTCCAGTCCTTGTTGAAAGCGACGAGTTCTGATCTCGTCCGTCGGTATCAAGGGTGCCGCGAATCTGTTTAAAGATTGTGTTAGCTGTGTAGTATGTGATATTTAAAAATTGAACTATTGTGACATATCTTACCGGCTTAACATGGTGAATTCAGCGTCGTATTCATCTACTGATTTGTCCCACATTGAACCCTGTTGCAGATGAATGAACTGCTGCTCCATAGCAAACTTGGCAGTCACAGGGAAGTATTTCGCGTCGAACTTTTCGCGAAAAGTCTTCCATTCAATCGGCTGTACCAGACAGCTTTCTTCCGCCTTCCACCAGTTGCGAGCATTATCCGTGAGTTGTAGTTTCGCCACACGGACCCAAGCGATGTCTGGCACTTGAGCTGCTGCCAGATCATCTTCGATGCTTTGTTCCCATTCTTCAGCTTCAAGAGGGCTTCCTTTACCAGAGAACTGCTTGGGGTGCAAAGCCCTGAATTGCTTTACCCCTGGTGCGTCGGTCTCAGGACGGTTCAGGAGTTGTTGCTGTCCCTCAAGAAGGCCGTGAATCGCCTCAAGTAGCACTGTTTGCTCGGTGGGTGGTGCAGGAACAGCTGGTGCGAGAGGTAGTGCTGGAGGTATGTTGTTGACGTTGGTGCTGGTGTTGTTCGGGGAATCCATAACCTTGAAGAAAAATTTGGGTTAGGACAGATTCAAATACATGAAATGATAAGATTCAAGGAATAGAAATTTGTAAGATTCAAGAAACATGAATTGTAAAGAATGTTTTAGTTGCTGGTTCTTGTATTATATTGCTTAGGTTGTTCACGCAGACCAGAACTGCATGATAGGGATTCATACAGCTTAGACCTGCATGGGCCACCAACAAAACCTGTCACGCCCCGCTTCCCGGTGTACGGCGAAGGAGATGCGACGAGGTCCGCTACGTATGTACTCAGAAGTACATACGCTAAGCGTATCTAAGCAATATAAAAGTAAATCACAAGAGACAAGAGCTATAGAAATAACAGCAACTTTATTAATAACATTCTTTTGTACAATGCATGAAAAGTAAATACAACTGAAATGAAAAACGATGCCTAAACAGTGGCATAACAGGAAATGAAAATACTGAATAGACCAAGGTACAATATCTAGAGCTCGGGGTCTTCGTGAAAATGCTCCAAGTCTTCACCGGTGGGCTCGATCTCTGCTGGGTCCAAAGCACCTGACGACATTCAAAGAAGAAAGTAATAGAATGTCGTCAGCGAACAGGTCGCTCGGTAAGTCCCAAAGATAAGGAAGAACTAGAAAGACAGAATAAGAGTATTTTCTAAAGTATTATGTTGTAGAATATTATAGAATATTGTGTTAACGCTGTTATTTGTAGCTTGGTACAGAAGGATGCCAGTGTATACGAGAGGGGTCTCTATATGCTAGAGACCAGGGCAAACGGAATGTACAAGGAACCGTTAAGCCACGGTACAACAGCAACGGAATATGGTTAGGTGTCTTAATCTGACCATCTCGTGCCACCTTTAACACCTTCCGTACCAATCTACCCCTTAAACCCCGTAGTGTTTTGATAGTATTGTTGTATTGTATTGTGTAAGTTGGATGACCGACCAAAACCATGATATCAGTAAACAGATTGTAACTGCATAATTAGGTAAATGGAATAACGGAATAATGGATGTATATCCATGATTTGATTCAGTCAAGTTGTATAGATTGTTAACTGGATTCTGGGATTCATGTGTTCATATTGAGTTGGAATATTAAGGAAAATAGATTGACTTGAATCATATTCAAGTCAGAAATAATTAGACTCAAACCCGAGTCAGACTAAAGGAAATGTAAGTCGAAGTTCTATAATTGTTAGGGTCCTTATTGTAATTTATAAAACTTGAGGGGGTTTTATGTAAAAATACCTTTGTATAGTTTTCAAGATACACCTCAAGTATTTATTATTCGTCTCTATGGTTATAATAAGTGTGATTTTATTTTGTCTTATTTCTAGTAAAAATATCCTAATTACATAAATAAAGGTATTAATTTGTAATATTGATTTAATTGAAATTCATGGTATTTTAATGTAACTTTTAATCTTGTAATTTTTAGAAAAAAGGTGGAACTTTATCTTATAATAAAATAGGTGTTTAAATGATAAATATACATATGTTTATACAAGGATAATTTTTAATAAATATTTTATTTTCCAAAAATCTCATTTTTCTTAAATGTCGTATTTTAAACCTTTCGAGACCGAATGCTCCTTGCGGAGGTCTGAATTTCGCACTACTAAGCCCGAAGGTGCACGATAAACCGTACTATCCCTAACGAGTTTCCCAAAGGTGGGTTGTAGTGGCGCTTTGCAAAGATTTAATAAATACTAATCATTTAGAAAACGGTTTTATAAAGATAAGGTATTTATTTGTAAAAGGGTGTAAATTTCCGTATTTTAGCTTCTAGGGTTTCCTAAGCCAACTAAGCTATTTCTAAATGGTCTAAACAATAAGTCATTAGAAGGCTCAAATCGCCTCTTCATCGCCAATTGCGGCCAGGTAAGTGCCAGGTGAGTGGGAGGCTCTCCACTACAAGTAGTGGCCCTAATTAAGTAACCACTCGCCTTAGACACATTTACCTAGACACCACAAAGTCAGGTTTAGATAAACGATCGATGTCCACGACATATCGTATTTTCCTATTAAAAGATATTGTTTTAAAATTGTTTAAAACTTAGAACTTTTAGAAAAGGTTTTTTTAAGAAAAGGGTATTTACATGTAAAATCTTGTATTATCATATTCTAAGTTTTGATGATATCAATTAGGGTTGTGTTTGCGTGTGTATGGAGGTAGGTCATTACCTCGTGATCTACTTTAAGGTATAGCAATGTTAAAGGGTTAAATGTGATAAACTAAATATGGTGATATTTAAGTGCAAAAATACGGTATATTGCAAAAGCTATCATTTCATATGTGAAAACTTGTTCAAATTTATTTTTAAGTGATTAGTAGTCAAAATGAATATGTTTAAGCATTATGGAATTAGTGATAAGTGAGTTTTGATAGAAAACCGTATCGGAAATCGGCTTGTTCCGATTTTCGTTGGGTTTGAAAAGTCGTATTTTAATGGAAGAAAAGAAAGGTAGAAAAGAGGGACTTACGGGTTTGGACAACGCTAGAGAGTGAGAGGAAGGTAGTGGGTTTGCCGGTGGTCGAAACGTCGTGAAGAGGTTCTAGTACGATCGCCGGGATTCCGCCGTCGATTTCGTCAGCGCTTCGCCTTTCGCTCGTTTTCTCACGTACCAAGTTCTCTTGGAATTTTGGGAGAGTGGACTTAGGAAAAGTGATGAGAGGGTAGAGGGTATGGGGGGTTTATATAGGGTTAGGGTTTTTAATAAAAAAAATATAAAAATATATAAAAATTCATTAAAACTCATTAAACCTAGGATTAAAAGGGATTTATTGGCCAAATGATAACCGATCCAAGCATAATAAGTGTGCGGGAGGGTTGACCACTTCAAGACCCAACTTTTCTCTTTTGGTGACTCGGCCGTCCGGCTAAGTCCGGCCGGCGGCGCCGGACCGAGTCGGCCGATTCGCCGGCCGGCGGCGCCGAGTCGGGCCGAGTCAGGGTTCTAATGGCCGGGGATTTTTCTGGGGTACAATTTGGTATATTTACTTTTTATTGTCCAGTGCATATTTTGTGAGTTATGGCCTTTTGACCGTTGACTTTCCAAAGAATTTAAAACAAAATAAATATAAAAATAATGTGGGGCATGGGATTTGAACTCTGGTGGCTTGGTTCAGCAGTGCAAGGTGTTACCAATGAGTTACAAGCTCCTTCTTGTAATTATAGAGTGAAATAAATACTTAAAGAGATATCAGCCGCAATAAATACTCCAAGTATATATTGAATTTAAATTGATTCTTTGTACATTAAAAATGGAGTTGTTACAAGCTGCTGCACTCTCTCGCCGTACTTCATCAACTCTGGCTTGCACGTTTGATAGTTGCCATTTATCTGACAAACGACCAGTTGGGAGTCTCCGTATATGAGGAGGTTTTCAATTCCCAGTTCTATGGTGATCTCGAGACCTGCTATCAAAGCTTCATATTCGGCTTCATTGTTTGTCCTCGGCTCTGTTAAGGAGAAGGCAAAGCGCATTATCCCTCCTTGCGGGGTCAAGAAAATAAGGCCTACCCCTGATTTGATTATGGGCGTGCTTTGTTTGCGCTTCTTTATGGAAGATGCTCCATCGAAGTAAAGTTCCCATTGGGTATCATTCTCTCTTCTCTCCCCGTCGATTGTGTCAAACGCGTATTCGTCCGCCAGTTCGCAGTTCATGGGAGAGTCGGCGGGTATCGGATGCTTGGCGAGGAAGTCAGCGATGGCCTGGCCTTTCACTGCCTTGAGGGGTTGATAAGTTATCGAGAACTCCATCAAGAGCAGGGCCCATTTAGCGAGTCGTCCCGCTAATATGGCCTTCGACATCAAATACTTGAGAGGATCCACCTTCGATATGAGATGGACCTCATGTGCCAATGCAGTGTCTGAGCTTCGTTACTGTGAAGATCAATGCCAGGCAGTGTTTTTCAATGTGAGAATAGTTGCTTTCTGCCCCCAGTAGAACTCGACTCAAATAGTAGAGAGCTCTTTCTTTCCCTTGATCGTTCTCTTGTGCCCACAACGCGCCTAAAGAACCTTCGAGGGCTGTCGTATACAGGATGAGAGGCTTTCCCTTGACCGGAGCGGCCAGCACTAGCGGATTCCGCAGATACTGCTTGATTTCGTCCAATGTGTTTTGGCATTTGTGATCCTGGACGAACGGGGTTCCCTTTTTCATCAGGTGACTGTATGGACGGCACTTGCCTGAGAGATTGGCTATAAATCGCTGGATATACGCGAGCTTCCCTTGGAGAGACCGCAATTGCTTGAGAGTCCTTGGCGGGGGCATTTCCATAATCGCCTTGATCTTTGATGGATCTATCTCAATACCTCGGTATCAGACAATGAATCCTAGGAATTTACCCGAGGAAACTCCGAACGCGCATTTAAGAGGGTTCATCTTTAAGTTGTATTGCCGGAGGCATTGAAATACAATCTTCAGATGTTCTAGGTGTTCCTCGTATGATTTGGTTTTAACCACGAGGTCGTCGATATAGCATTCGACAATTTCATGTATGAGATCGTCGAAAATCTTCGTCATAGCCCTCTGATAGGTAGCATTGGCATTCTTTAGACCAAAAGGCATCACCTTGTAGCAAAATATGCCCAAAGGGGTCCGAAAAGCGGTGTGCTTCTGGTCCTCTGGATGCATCTTTATCTGATTGTATCCTGACGATCCGTCCATGAAGGAGAAGACTTCGTGAGTGGACGTGTTATCTATCATCAGTTCAGTGACTGGTACTGGAAAGTCGTCCTTCGGGCAAGCTTTGTTGAGATCCCGAAAGTCTACGTAGATGCGCACCGTCCTATTTTTCTTCATCACTGGGACAATGTTAGTGATCCAGTCAGGATATTGAACCTCCTGGATGAAGCCGGAGTCAATTAGCTTTCTGACCTCGGCGTTGATGCTCATCTCAAGCTCAAGCCACATTCTCCTCGGTGCTTGTTTGAATGGCCTAACGTCCGGGGATATTGCCAATTTGTGGACAGCAATCTCTGGATCTAGTCCTGGCATCTCGGAATAATTCCATGCAAAGCAATCTCTATGCTGCATAAGCACGTCTTTTAGTGCAGCCACCCTTTCTTCAGACAATAGCTCATTGACGAATGTCGGTCGCGGGTCACTTGCCGTCCCCAAATCAATTTTCTTGAGGTTATCTGCAGTAGTATGTATTCCATCTTCCAGCTCTTTCGGCGCCGGTGGAAACTCTGAGATCACCTCATCATCATCATTTTCGAGGCCCCAGGGGAGGTTATCCATATTCTCGGTCTCTTCTTCTAATAGCGTTATCATATGACAAGTACGAGCTCGCTTCCAAGACCGATGTTGATCTGGCTCTACTCTCGCTATACGCGTCGCTTTTAGTTCATGCTTCTATGGCGGGCTTACCCTCCGAATGCTAGACAGAGCGAACTTGCCTTGTTGATATTGGTCTTCGACCCAGTTCTTGAAGGTAAAGCAGTCTTCTAGAGGATGCCCTATTCTCGGTGATAAGAGCAATAGTCTGGGTGAGAGACCTCGTTGGCTTGCTCGGGGTGTTTGGACTCCGGAAGTGTAATCATTTGATGTCTTATGACGAGATCAAGTATCTTCCGTGTTTTGTTCTGAGGAAAAGAGTATGCTCGACCCATCTTCTTTATAAGAGACGAATCTGGATATCTCGATTCCCGATCACGTGGCTTCTTGGTCCCGCTTAGTCGCTGCCGAACGCCTTTCCCGCTCTTTGATTTATTTTTGCCTCTGCGTCGGGCCTTTTGTATGACGGGTTGATAAGGAAGAGCATTGTCATTCTCCGTGGCCAGTTGAAGGAGGCGCTGCGTCCTAGCTTTCTCGTAAATGGCCATTTCACGGTTATGGTCATCCCGGACCTTTTGACCCGCTTCTCTTATAAGCTTGTCCATTCGTTCTTCGAATGACGGACTCAGGATTTTGGTGGTAGGATCTCGTTTTGGTTCAGGGTCAGCATTTTCTGACAGGGTGCCCCCTTCTTCATCGAAGTCATATATGACGTAGCTATTATGGACCCATTCCCGTTTCTTGGATTGGACGTATCCGATCCCGATTTTCGGGAGCGATTCATCCTTCCCGAACTTCCATTCTCCTATTGGGTAACTTTCGCTGAGTTCCGGGGACATCCCAAATCCTGTTGTAGAACCGAGCTTGTCGAGAAGTCTGTCTGAAGGGTACTCCTTGGCGCCTCAACAGCCTTCTTAAGCCTTCCGAGTAATATCTAGGCAGGTGGAAGGGCTGGAGTTTGTTGAGCGTGGAATCGGCGCCGTGCCAGATTTCTTTTTCCACTTTGGTTTCCTCGGATCGGTAGAATAGGATCGCCTTTTCACCTTTTCGCTTGGGAAGGATATAGAATGTCTGCAGTTCTTGCACGTTATAAGCTTCAAGTGCATCAAGCTCTTTGTAATGCTCCCGCGGAACCATGGTAATTTGCAAACTCTGATTATTGTCAGCGAAGGCTTGTATTGACGGTCGAGCGGAAAATATAGCATTAACTTCATCTTCCGAGTCGCTGCTGAAGATTAACATAGGGATGGGCGGTCCCGGGTTGTTGCGTCGGGGCGGCCCTGAATAAACTATCTCTTCTTCCTCGGTATCACTCTCGAAGACCGGAATAGTGGTGATAGCTTTGCTGTTCGGTTTGTGACATCTTTCCGTGTCCTCAAAATCTGGTAAGAAGTATTTTGCATCTTCGTATTTTCGTACTTCGTTCATGGAGAATGGGTTCAACTCCCCCGTCATAGTGTACTCGAGACCATCTTTGAAATACTTCATACACTGGTGTTGTGTAGAAGGGATGATGTTGTACTCATGTAACCAAGGCCGGCCGAGCAAAGCGTTGTAGCATGTCTTAGCGTCAATGACGTGAAATTTAATATCCGTGACGAGCAGCTCGAAGCGCAGCGTTAGTATCACAGATCCGAGAGTCCGTGATGATTGTGAGTCAAAACCGGAGATGGTAATTTTATCGCGAGCGAGGTGCTGAACGCTTATGCAGATTTCCTTCAACACTCTCACATTGAGGAGATTAACGGAGGACCCATTGTCGACCAGGATTTTGCCTATCTTGATATCATGACAGTATCCGGAGACATAAAGGGGACGGTTATGCTCGCACGTCCCGAGGAGGAGATCTTCATCTCCAAAAGTGATATCTGCTATGTGCACTTCTTCCAACTCGTCCTTCATCTTTTCTTCGGCGAGGAAAGCTTGGAATTTCTCTGGCTCTTGTAGCGCCTTGATCAATGAATCTCTTGCTTCTTTGGATAACAGAAGGGCGTTGAGAATGCTGAGCTGCGAGGGTAACTTCCTCAAGTGTGCCAGAACGTTGTAGTCCACCTTGCTTTTCTTCGGCGGGTCCCTGGCCGTCAGCTCCTTGACGATTTGATCATCTAGGGCAATATCTTCAGAGACGTTTTCTTTTCCTTTATCTTTTTTATTTGACCCATTGTTCGAGGGCCCAAGATTCTTTTCGGGCAGCGTACCATTGCGCAGCTGAATATTTTCACAGGTCTTCGGTTCTTCCTCTTTTCCCAAGGTGAATTCTTTAAACAGAGGGCCGAGAGTCATTTCTTTGTCAGAGTCGCTCCCGAAGGTGAGAACTTGCGATCCCCCAGCGTCGACCATGTGACAGTTGCCGGTAGTTTTTTTACGCTCCTCGGTTGTATTTCTTTGCTCCCGAAAGGTTTTGCGTTTCATCCGCTTGAAATTTTGCCCGTGAGCTACATATCCCTGCCACCATTTTTTAAAAGCGTTGCACTCTTCGGTAGGGTGCGCGATCTTTCGATGATATAAGCAGTAGCTAGGATGCATTTCTGCTTCACCAAGAATGTTTCCTTCCGAGGGTGGCAGTTTCATTCCCATTGATACGACTTTGGCGAACCTCTTCCTCGTCTTGAACCTGCTTTTATTCGCGGCGGATGCGCTTTGATTTGGCGGGAGCGTTGCAACCCTTTCGTCCAGTCGCCGGCGTTTGGCTTTTTCAAATATAGCCATCTCACGCTCTCGAGCAGCTTTACTTTTGAGAAGTGCTTCATTCAGGAATACATCAATCATTTCGTCTGATGGCCCTAAAAATTCTGGTTCAGGATTTGCCCCCAGTTTCTCTGTGTAAGGAGCTTCTTCATCGTTTATCGATGAATGAGAGATCACATGGCAGCTTGCTACGTAATCTTCAGATTCATCTGACGAGTTTTCTCCACCATCTTCGTCTTCAAGGACGTGACTGAGAAATTCTTGGAGTATGATTGGAGTCCGCGCCTTCTGGTTATACTCTTCCAGCGCGTCAATCTGCTTCTACAGGTCCGTGCGCTTGTCGCCAGGATTCACGGGCTTCTTTGATTTCTTCTTCTTCTTTGATGATTTTGACGGCTGGGTGTGAGTGCTTTGGCTATCACCACCAATCTTTGGAGTTGGGTGCAGTTTCAGCATTCCCTTGATGACCTTAGGTTCCAGTGGATTCTTCCACTTAATTGCCGGACATGTGTGGAGATTGTTCATCATTCTTTTGGTTTTAGCTGAAAGAACGACCTCCCATGGAGCTTCCTCAACAAAAGAGCACGATGCCCCCGGTGTATCCGTCTTCTTAGGAGTGTGTGGTTGTGGTGGGCTTACTTTCCACTTCTCAGACAACGCAAACTTGCCTTGCTGGTACCGGTCCTCGATCCAACCCTTAAAGACGAAGCAATCTTCAATTGGATGGCTTACCGTTTGGTGGTAAGGGCAATAATTGGGATTATTCTCTTCGCCGGGTTGCAATAGTCGCTTTGGATTCGGCAGATTGATAAGCCTATTGCGCATCGCCAGTTCGAATAGTCTCTTTGTTTTGTCCCGTGGGAACAAGTAAGGACGCTTCATTTTCTCATTATAATAGCACCGTCTCTCTTCCAGTTGATCCGTTAGTTTTGGGGCACTGGGCTGCTGTTGAGTATTCGCAATGAATGTCGCCTTCCCTTTACCCTTTTCGTTCCGCGGCTCCGGCTTCGGAAGGGACGGTCTATGACCCATCTGGTCCATTTGGGCCAGCTTGTCGATTAAAGCTTGGAACGTGGTCGATTTGAAGAACATCATGAACTGTGAAATAGTTGCATGAGGGTCTAGGGTGCCCATGAACATGCCCACCACTGGTGCTTCTTCGATGCGCTGTTCGCATTTTGACCACAGATTCCGCCATCGGATTGCGTACTGAACCCACGTCTCGCATAGCTTCACCCTGGCATTGATCAATGCTGTTATTAGGGTGCGTTCACTAGCACTTGCGAATCGCTGGGTGAACAACAACTCCATTTCTGCGAAAGTCTAGACGGAGTCATTTGGAAGTTCGGAGTACCACTCAAATACCGTTTCCGACAAGCTGCCGACGAATTGGCGGAGCAAGAGCTTGTCATCACCACCGGTGTTGCCACAAAGAGCCCTGAACTGAGCGACATGTTGATGGGGATTGCCTGTCCCCTTGTACACATGGAATTTGGGGATCGTGTAGCCCGGCGGGTACTTTATCTGATCATATCAGCCTGGATACGGTCGCCCAGTTTTGACGACTTGGCCGGCCGCTTCATTTGTCTGGAGAACTCGTATTTGCTGAGCAATATAGTCATCCAGAGCGGCCTTGGAAATAGTTTCCCCTTTGGCTGCTGAAAGAGCCAGAGGAGGATTTGATGTCTCCCCTTTGTCGTCTTCAATAATGATCGGGGGGTCTTCGGCTGGAGGGTCCGGCTGTAACATCATGCCGGCCATGTCTTGGAACAAAAGAGCCATTCTTTTTATATTGGCTGCCTGCTCCGCAGCCTCTTTTTCTTTCCTCTCGAGCATTCTTCGGAGGAACTCGGTGTCAGTCTCTTGTTCTCGACGCTGATTTGAAGTCTCTGGATTTTCTTTTGGCCCAGTGAATGCAGCCATTTCCGTCAGCATCTCTTGAAGCTTCTGCTGCTGTTGTTCCTGAGCCCTTGTTATTGATTGGGTAAGCGGTCGATAGCCCGTAGAAGCACGGCTTTCCTCTTTTCCGGAAGCCATATAAACGGTACCATCATGCCCCCAGACTTGGGGCGTTTGGGCTCAGCGTCTTTATGATTTGCCACAGTCACAGGGGCTTTCTTTAGCCTCCTCCCCTTTTGAGCAATTGAAGCCGAGGGGGGCGTCGCAGCATGCACCCAGGCAGCTTTTTGTGGCTTGGCAGGATGGTTCTCTTCTTGTTGAACCTTCACCTTTTTCTGTTGGCGAGGGTAGTCTCGATTAATTACTGAGTTCGAACCTGTCGCCAGACTTTGTAGATTTTGGAGGACAGCCGCTGAGGGGACTATTCCGTTTTTGCTTCCGCAACATTCTCCACTGATGGAGGAGATCTTTTCAGTACGGCGGTAGGAGAGTTCCTGCGCACCCTGTTCAGCAATTCAAAGCTGTTCCCAGTTGGAACAACAACATTGACTTCCACCGTTGGGGCTGGCGGAGTTAGCCCAGAGGGAGAATTGCCCCCTGTCTTCCTTACTCGGCGCCAGTGGTGACGTCGAGCATGTCGAGCTGTTGGGATTGTTTCAGCTTTAGGGGCGACCTCGTTATGTCCCCTGTTCTGGTGAAGGGCTGTTGCTGGCGTCAGGCTCTTGAAAACTGATGTCCGTTGAGTAGCAATATTCAATCTGTCAAAGACAGACTTTGGAGCGGGAGCGGGAGCCGGAGTGGGAGCCGGGACAGTCAGTCTTGTAAAGACCGACCTTTTGGCAGGAGAAGCTGCCTTGATGACTTCGGGAGCAGGGATGGCTATCCTCTTCGGGATAACCTGTTCTGGGATTGCAGGCTTCATCATGGGCCCACATGAATTTTGGCCCAATCTGGCGAAGACTGAGGCGCTGGAGCTGGACGACCCGTTGAAGGGGGCCGCTGTAGAGGTAAGTCGATCGAAGACCAACTTCTTGGGAGCTTCTTGAGCTGGTATAGGAGCGCCGAAGCTCATCGGTGGGAGCATGGTTCCGAAAAACAATCTAGTGGTGGCCTGAGTCACCTGGTCCACTGGCATCATGAACAGAGAAGCCGCTTGGGGCCCGTAAGCTATGCCTCCAGATGAGGCGGAACGTAAATTGCAGTTGCAGCTGGAACACTTCACGCAAGTAGACGCCATTGATCCTTCGCTTTCTGCACGGAGCAAGACGCCAAATCTTAGTATCTCGAACCCAAGGGCAACCATTAGCAAACCGCGATTCGTTCGCGAACACGACACACGAAGTGTGGAGTGGAAAGAGGAAAAGGTCCCACCAGACGTGCCAGAATCTGTTCTCCGTCGGAAGACGCGACCGGGACGTTGGGACATCGGGGCCTTAATTTCGAGAGCAGATGCTAATTGGTGCTATCCGTCCACCTCTCCGAAGATGCCAAGTTGATTTATGGCACCATGTATCTAAGGTTTAAACGGATGCGACCAATGTAGCAGACTTCGTCAGATTCCTCCTCATTTGAGGGGTTTTTGATTGTGGGGACGCTCTTCCCTGCAAGCGCAAGCCCCTGCAGTTAATTACGCTACTGTATCGCGGTAACCACTTTCTCCTTCTCCATATGGTCACTTCGTGTCGTGTGTGTTTGTTTTGTTTGTGGTTGCCCGTGGATTGTATACGGAGACTAATTTATGTTGTCGCCCGTAGGACGTGGATTAGTCCAAATCCGTATTTTCTTAGATTTGGGTTTGGGGTTTGGGTTTAAGGATACGTTAGTCCCATTTGAGACTAAGATCAACTTAAATGTTTGTTAAGGATACGTTAGTCTCATTTGAGACTAAGATCAACTTAACGGGATCGTTTAGATCCAACAAAAGAGCATTTGTACTCTAATGTTTAGTTTAGGGACATTGCGGTCGATTAGTTTAAGGACATCACGCTCCATCGTTAGTTTAAGGACATCTCGGTCCATGTTTAGTTTAAAGACATCACGGTCGAGGTTAATGACATCATAGTCCGTGGGTTTAAGGACCCCACAGTCCAATGTTAGTTTAAAGACATCATGGTCGAGGTTAAGGACATCATAGTCCGTGAGTTTAAAGACCTCACAGTCAAGGTTAAGGACATCATAGTCCGTGAAATGTGTGGTTGTCGGGACCCGTCAACTCTCTGAAGACGTTGAAGGATTACAACGACAAATATCAGAGGAGTGAAGAGATGTACCCTCGAACTAAAGTGGATTAAGTGATCTATAGTCCAATTTGGAACTAAGATCAATTAATTATATTATGAGCACATTGGCTCAGTTAAGTCTGAATTGAGGACTTATGGCCAATTTGGGCTAAGTCCAATTAAGTTTGAAATATTGGCCCTTTGTTGGACCATTAGACATTTGTCTGGGTTCAGCCCCTCATCATTTAGCAATGCTTAAACAAGAGTTTGAGGGCTTTGGTAACATTTTTGTCTTTGACTGAGCATTAAACATCATAGCTCTGAATTTTACTCCATTTTGAGATTCAGTTAAAGGGGAGTCTTTTGCCTCTGGAAAATTAGCCAATTTGGTTAAAAGTAGTGTTAAACACTAGAGAACAGTAGTGTTAAACACTAGAAATAAAGCTCTCAAGTTAGTGTTAAAACACTAGAAAACAACAATGTTAAATACTGGAAATAAAGCTCTCGAATTAGTGTTAAACACTAGAGAAGAAGGGGTCACGTGGGGACACGTGAGGACGCCCAAAGGTGGGGCCAGATCTCCTTTTACTCTGTTATGCAAATAAGTGTTAAATACTTTTAATTTTTAGCCATCACGTGTGGGCACGTGACAGGCACTCATGCACTGATTTGTTAAGGCGTTTATTAGGGGTCACGTGGTAACACGTGAGAGCGCCCAAAGCCCATATTTCCTTTGCTTTTATTCTCTTTGTTTTGGAGGTCACGTGGGAGCACGTGAGGCATTGCCTCAAAGCTGTTTCCTTCTTATTTTGGAGGATCTGTTTAGGGGTCACGTGGGGACACGTGACCTAGTTCTTTGCATGCATGGAGATCTTTCAAGTCTCTTTTTATATTTTTAAGAATTAAATTCTCTGTAGGGTTAAACCCTAATTATGTTTTAGAGGAATTAAATTCCTATGTATGTGGAAGAATTAAATTCTCATATAGGGTTAAACCCTAGTTCTGTCTTGAAGGAATTAAATTCCTATGATTTTGGGAGAATTGAATTCTCATGCAGGGTTGAACCCTAATTTTATCTTGGAGGAATTAAATTCCTGTAAATTTGGGAGAATTAAATTCTCATATAGGGTTAAACCCTATCTTTATCTTGAAGGAATTAAATTCCTGTGATTCTAGGAGAATTAAATTCTCATATAGGGTTAAACCCTAGTTTTATCTTGAAGGAATTAAATTCCTGTAAGTTGGGAGAATTAAATTCTCTAAACTCAATTTCCTCCTCTAAGTTTTGGATCTACATGGCAGAATCTCAACCCGATGAGAATTAAATTCTCAACCTGCGGGGAGATTTTGTTTCTGCAGATCTTCAACAAGGGGATGAACTAAGTTCTTTTGCAGAAGAGTTAAACTCTTAGATTGAGAATTAAATTCTCTTTTTGAAGTTTTGATCTTTTCCCCCTTTCTCACCTAGGTTTTCTTTCTTGAGAATTAAATTCTCCTTTCTTTTCTCTCTGCTATTTGCTTTTAGAAAATTTCAAGGTCCCAAAATTCTATCTCTTTCTTCCCTTCTTAGCTCCTATTTATAGGAGAAGGAAAAGAATCAATTTGTTTAGTAAATCTCTCATTGAAAGATTTTTTTTGTTTTCATAATTAATATGATCTTTTAGATCACACAGTGAATTTTATTCACCGTTGAATTTTAAATCCAAAGATATTCTGTTTGTTATTTTTGGTGAAATTTAGGGAAATCTTTCCTTGTCAAAAATCTTTCCATAAATTGGTGATTTTTAATCACCCTTGGATTTTTAATCCAACGGTTCCCCATAATCCTTTTTCGTTTTGAAAGATTTAGCGAAATTTAGAATTTAATTCTGTTAAGTTACAAGGCTTTCAAAACCTGTCACGTGCTGGCACGTTACCCTTGGTCACGTGTGAGCACGTTACCCTTGGTCACGTGTGAGCACATGACCCCCAATTGGGGTCTTTTTTCAGATGCTTGTTTATGATTCTGCTTGCTTAGATTTTAACTCTGTAAACAGATCACGTGTCAACACGTGACCCTTGGTCACGTGTGAATACGTGATGCCTCATTGAGGAAATTCCTGATTTTTAATCAGGGAACAAATTTTTAATCACCCTTGGATTTAAAATCCAACGGTTTCCCATAATCCTTTTTCATTTGGAAAGATTTAGCGAAATTTAGAATTTAATTCTGTTAAGTTATAAGGCTTTCAAAGCCTGACACGTGCTGGCACGTGACACTTGGTCACGTGTGAGTACGTGACCCCCAATTGGGGTCTTTTTTCAGCCGCTTGTTTATGATTCTCCTCGCTTAGATTTTAACTCTGTAAACAGATCACGTGTCAACACGTGACCCTTGGTCATGTGTGAACACGTGATGCCTCATTGAGGAAATTCCTGATTTTTAATCAGGGAAAAATAGGCACGTGATTGCAATGATTGAGGAAGGACCTATATCGGTGGAACAGTCTTACTTGAGATGATAGTATGCTATCTTGTTTGTCTTTATCATCGTGTACATGCTTTAGGTGACATTAAAGATCACTATTACATGTTGATAGAGCCCATAGGATTCTTGCTTGACTGCCAGCAATATGATGGCGATCATATACACGGGAGCTGGGTAGTCTATAAGCACATCCTTAAAATGTCTCTAGCCGTGGGAGTTTCGAGACTGGGCATCGATACTCCAAGAGTAGACTAGTGTATACTGATCGAGACCCCAACGAGGGGCGGTGGCCGGTCTCACACGCTATTGGTGTCAGTTGGTTCACCTAAGATGTATACAGGTGCTCATTGTGTTATGAGTACACCGGACGGACTTGCCGGGAACATGCTAGTTGGTATTATACCTATTGTCAGATAGAAGTTCCATGGTGACATGTGTACAGGTTAGTCTATCGACCTGAGATCGTCATTTATTTCGTGTGAGTTCCCACCGTGCTTTGATTACTACCCTACCACGGCTCAAAGGAGTCGTGCAAATAGGTTTTAGTTGGGTACAGTCCCAAGCCACATGGAGGCAGTGAGCGGATCGTCAGGGGATTCGTCTCTCCCGGTATTGGGGGTTGATGTCGCAGAGTGCACGTGCGGCCATCACCAGAAATCCTTGGCCAAGGTAGTCGAGAATTACTGATTCGGATCAGTAGTTTCTCAGGTGGTGATAGGCTTCATACCGACACTAAATGTCGCGTTATTAGGGGTCTGACTTTATCCACCCCCTAGACTCGATATGCTATACTCATAGACGACCGGACCGGACCGGACGAATATTGTCACTGTCATGCTTAATAGGGTTTCAGGATGAGTTTGCTCGTCGGCCTCCCTTTTTGCTCAATACGCTGGCAGTGGGTTTAACCACAAGCACCTCGGGAGAGGGGGGTGAATGGCTGGGCCCACTTCCCAAGACCACCACAAGGTTGTTTGGCGGCGGGGACCCGAAACTGCCCCACCATAGGCAGTTTTGGGTCTGCCTCACCCCCTGGCCACCTTGTGGTGGCCTCGGGGGTGGGGTACCCCCTTTAGTCCCCCAACTCGATGTTAATTTCATGCTCTGATACCACTGTAAGTCGATGTCGCGGACCCCATGTGTTCGCGGGGAGGCGGATATTGCAAAATATGATTTTTACGGGCTTCGCAACACCGACTAGAACCATTGATCGATCATAAACCCTAGCTAGCATACTACGAGGTATAAAATGATCCAAGTAGTTAAAACTCAAGTATTATGCTTGCTAGGGTTTATGATCGATCCTTGGTTCTAGTAGGTGTTGCGAAGCCCGTAAAAATCATTTTTTGCAATTTCCGCCTCCCCGCGAACACGTGGGATGCGAGACATCGACTTACAGATTCGGTCCCCCCGGTGGTTCCCCGGGGTGTCCATGCACCACCCCGCGGCTTCTCATTTCAAACCGTGAGCCCACGGGGTATGCAAACATCTCAAACTTTCAGTTTTCGGAACTGTTTTTGTCGGCAGTTTTTGCACGACAAAAACGAAGGATTTCAAATTTCTCAATGAGTTAGCTAAGGCTTATGGAGTGGCTCTGATACCATGTTTTCAGTACATACATTACTATCTGCGACCGTGAATGTCATTAGAGCGGTAAAACTTGTCTAATTGCTATAGTTCTTTTAGTCAGGTTTGCGAACGTGATATTCCTGTTGATGTTCTGTGTTGTGCTGTGGTTGTTGCAGAATCGTCGTGGTGGATAGCTTGGGTGCAATGTTAGTACAGTTTAGTTTCATTTGTACATTTGATATCGCGGGGCGAGTGTCCGACATGTGGACTGCCGTCACTGCCTGCTTGTATATTATTTGTTTGGGGCACTGATTGGTGTAGAGATTTTGTATGGGTTTTAAAATTAAGAAATACCGCAATCAAGACGGTGTCGCTTGGTAGCTAGCCGGTTGAGTACGAGTCGACCCACAGGGAAATGGTGTCCTTTTCTTTAAGTTCTAACGAGTTAAGTCCTATTTTTGGTAGGTTTTGTTTTAATATCTAAGAATGAGAATAAATTGATATAGAGGCTTGCTAGGGTTAGGATTAGGTTAGTTCGAAATAGGGATTCTTCTCACTTCTATCAATGCCCTGGTTAAGAATGTAGGTGTTAGGGTAATAGTCAACAACGGGGATTAGCACGACTAGGAAGTAACTAAGTTTCTTCCTTTTGGTCCTTGTCCGTTCTTGGCTCTTAGCCCTAACCCCTGGTTAATTCAACCATAACCGGTCTAACTAGGGGATCACTGCTATCATGTAGGATAGGGTGCCATAGTAAGCGGATTATGGTTGATTTAAAGAGAGTCCTTAATTAAAATTATTTGGGCAAAGAAAGGAGTGAGAGAGATTTCCTTCTCTCAAACCTTCCCTCTCCTATCCCTAACAAGTGAGGAATTACTCACTCATTAGGAAGATAACAATAAAATTCATTTTTTTAATTTTAATTGATGAACTAATTTGCAAATGATAAAAGAACAGATAAGAAATTGAAGGAATTAAAATTCAGATAAAAACAATGCGAGATAAAATGAAAACTTACTTTATTGATGTCCTCTCAACAACGCATTACAATTGAATTTAAATCTAGAAATTAGAAAGAGACATAAAAATAAAGAGAGGCATCCTCAAAAGTGTCACCCTTAAATTTGGCTTTGAGCTCTCCTATTTATAGATAGGAAAAACCCTAGGTAACATTCTGATCCACACATGAATTTACAAAACTACCCTAAGAAAGCCGGGTCAAAGCACCGACACCCCACCGACACGTGCATAACGCGGCCGTGGAACCGCGGTAGAAGTGCCTGTTTGGCCGCGGTTCCGTGGCCATTTAGTGGACTCATGGGCCCATTTCTTCAGGCTTTCTTCATGTTGCTTTTATCTTCTATTTTCTTCACTTGGTTTCTCAGAATCTCTTCAATCTCCTTCTAGATTTCCAACAGTGCAGAATGATGTGGACTTTTGCCTTGGGCTCCGTGTTGAAGTCTTGGATCTTGTGTTGCCCTTTTGGTTTGTGCATTAAAGTGTCTAAATGAGTTTCCATTTGTTCCTTGAACTGGTAGGCAGCATCATACGGATTCATCTGTTGTTGGTCGTAGTCTCACATTTGTAGCGACTTTTCATGAATTTCACTGTAGCGAGCTGAGAACCTGTAACCTGCAACTATTTAGCAAACATGGATCAAAAGTACCTTCTTATATGCAATGTGATTAAGGATGGGCGATTTAAAAATGCAAAAATCTGATATGAACAGGCACGACCGGGTTGAGGTCGATTTCACCGTTGTACATATTTTTCTTTTCTGTACTAGGATTACCCCGCGATGGAGTGCACGGATAGCCAGGTTCTAAAGGCCAACAGGTCCGCATCTCATGGCGTTGAGACGGAAGGGGCCTCACTCTAGAATTGGTGGGCTATTCGCCGCACTCATAGTGGGTACAGGTTGACCCAAGAAGGGGTGCTCAAGTTACCGGATTTCGTGAAGTGCCAGATGGCTCATTCACTTTGATGAAGGGGGTTGCCTCACTTCTGGTTTTGGCGGGTAACTTGCCGCGCTCGTAGGGGTCTATGTTTTCATTGCACAGGCTATCCACACGACCAGGGGAACGTCGGGTTTCACTTGCGGCTCAAAGGAAACCTGGGGCTACCAGATTATCTGTATTGTTCTGTGATGCTTATCGCTTATCTGTGATGTTGCATTTATCATTCCTGGAGTGATTATTATATATTGTTATATATATACTAGTAGATGTTGTATATGTTTTACACCCACGCTAGTCCAGCCCCCGCTCTGTCGTTAGTTAAGTAATCTAACGGGTGATGACGGGGCCCAGTGGCGAATGCAGATGGCATATACGTACATCATATTTTCGTTCTTTTCTGGTGTGATTAATTGATGGGACCGCGTTGATTTTGATCAATGCAAGGAAAATAGACCTATATGATGTTGTTGGAACAATTTTCAAAAGCTGTTATTACAAGGACGCTTCTTTTGTTTTGCACAGAGGTATTCAGTTATGAATATCCAACACCTCATTCTACGAGGCAAGAGCCGAGATCCCTTCACTGGGAATGACCTCTTGGGCAGAAGTTTGCGTCAGGGTAATAACATCACTCTAGTTGATTACTTTTTTGCTTTGCATCGCGGTATTCAGTAGGGAATATCCTGCACCTCATTCCACGAGGAAAGAGCCGAGATCCCTTCACCGGGAGTGACCTCTTTAGCAAAGGTTTTCGCCACTATATATTTGTAAAAAGCTATCCAGTCCGTTCAACGATATCAAGTTCATTACGTTAAAGGTTTTTCGCCAAAAACCATTCGTAGCCCTCCGTCATTTCAGACAGGTAGCACTTAGTATTCATGCTATATTTGTTGGTCTTCGTCAAGGCATAGTGTATGGTAGCTATTTGTTACTTTTCTGTTGCATAGATAGATGCGTTGGTTTGGGACAGTCATACAACCTTATTGGCCTTAGTTAAGGGAGAGTACGGGTAGGTTCAAATTAACCTGGACAATGACAGGTAGAACTTAACATGTGACTTATGATTTGTTGGCCTTAGTCAAGGTCATAAGAGCATGGGGTAAAAATCACATCGGGAGTTTCAAACATACAGGAAACTTGCCAGATATACGCATACCTTCTGGAGTGTGATAACTTGAGTGGATTCTATCAGGTTATCATGCGATGATAGTTGTATCCCAATTCCCACTGATGAATTGGTTTACCCCTCGGGTGATTTTAGATGATCCTGACTAATTCTTCTTTCAGGTTTGGAGGAGAATTTGAGGATACAGTGAAGACATCCTGATTAGATAAAGTGATTAACCATTCTGATCTAGATTAGAGTGCACGCTGAGTGTTTCTTTTCTCTCTCTCTTTGGTAGAGACCATGGCTCGACCCTAGACTAGAACTCATAAATCAAGTTAACCGAACCTTCTTAAAATACACTGAATTTTGGATTGCCAGAGTTGCATACTTCATCGCCACTCCTACTTTTACTCTTTGCTTTTATCCGGAACATTCCGTATCACTACGAAAATCCACATTTATTGGATATGGCCATCGTATAGTTACATACGAACTCGAAGAAACTTGTTTCAGATTCGAGAATGGTTTCCGGTTCTGGAGAAATCGAATATGACTATTCAGTTGTTTTTTCCTTTTACTTTCTCTCAGGTTGTGAGGGCTCCTAGGATTAGAAGAGGGTACACCTATTGCGCTTATTGGATAGTCTTCTTCCAAACTAGGCAGGTGCCGAAAGGTGGGGAAGGAAGAAAGCCAATTAGCCTGAGTGTGGTGTACAGAAGGCAATAAGTAAAGACAAATAAAGAGATTAGAAAGAGGCAAAGTGAATTGCGACTGCTATCATTCATGAAGAAATTGCGTATATCATCGCCACTCCTACTTCACCTTTGAATTTCTCCAGAACACCCCGTATCACTACGAAGATCCACATTTATTGGATAATCCATCGTATAGTTACATACGAATTCGAAGGAACTTGTTCCAGTTCGAGGATGGATTTTGGTTCAGGAGAAATAGAAAAAGGATTATTTAGTTGTCTTTTATCTTTACCTTCTCTCAGGTTACGAGGGCTCCTAGGATTAGGAGAGTACACCTATTATGCTTATTGGATAGTCTTCTTCCAAACCATAGGTTGGTGCCGAACGGTAGGGAAGGAAGAAAACCATTTAGCCTAAGGGTAGTGTACAGAAGGTAATGGGTAAAGACAAATAAAGGGATTTGGAGAGATGGCAAGGAAATATACGGTCATAGTCATGAATCTGGATAATGGAAGAGGCATTACTAGGAATACCCAGCTACCTCTTCGAAACATTTTCATGTTTCGGTTTCACTATGCGTTATTAAGTGAAAACTGATTTCCCAATTAGATCCTTGCTCCAGGGTGTGTATTTACAAGGTTTGATTCTCACATCTGTATGGTTTTACAGATGATGAGTGAGAGTAAGTTATTAGGAATTAGGTGATTATATTCTCTTTATATCGAAATTCGTTGTAATTGGTGATATTTGAGGAAATCGCCTGGGGTTTTGCCTAACAGCAAATATTTGGTTTTGAATATCCGTTGTTATGCACCAATTTTAAACTGATATATCTGTACGTTTATTTTATAAAGTGAGATATAACTTTTTGAAATTATGTCCATGAAATTTACCTATATCTGTTGATGATTGGGTAAGGAGTATTAAACAACGGTGTAATTCTTCTTAACTATAGTACAGTTTTCAACCTACGACGCACAGGGAGTTATTCAACTCAGGGGACTTATACAAAGTATTGTATGTTGTCCAGTGTCCATTAGGATAGAGGGATTGGTACTCGTACTATATTCTGTTTACTTGTGACTTCTCCAGTTTTAGACAAGTATTTCGTAGAAATGCAAGTTCTAATTTTTAAGAAGTTATAGGTACAAGAATAAAGTAGAGAACCATGTGTTGCAAGTATCAGAATTCTTCAAGGTGATTGAAGATGTAGATACTTGTGTTTGGTATTCAGTTTATAGTAATGGTTTTGAGAACTTGCTTCTCTTTCAGGTTACTCATATCTGGATGCACTCCTAGTTGAGAAATACTGATCGACCTCCTTCCATTTAATTGACATGCACTGGAGACAGCTGCATGATTTGAGTCTGGTTCCAATTAAATCAGTGCCTCTGTTTCTATATTGTATATAGAATGGTTCATATCTTAACGATGTTAAGCTATATGGAGTTGTCCGGCTTATGCTTAAAACCAGACTCTGGATAACTCAAGGCACGTTTTTGTAATGGCAGTTTGTGGATTATCCCGGGCTATGACGAGGGTTAACTTTCTACCATCTGGAAGATCAATAGTGATATTGTTCTTGACTCGCCACAGTTTTAGTAAAATGAACTTTTTCAGAAAACAGTAGTGGGAGTATGGTAGAACTGGAAGTGATTCCAGAACCACAAATGATTACTGAAAATTTAATAGAACCTAAAAATTCATTCGGGTTTGACATTCCATTAGCCACTCCGCAAATATGGTGGGTAATCTCAAGCGCCCGAGAGGTACTTTGGTATCCTCAAAGACGGTAACAGGGAGGTTCTTGTTTACCCAGACTTGCCATTACTGCTGTTCTAGACTATGAGACCCGGCAGGAGGATGAGTATAGCGTCGTTCTGAACTAGCTTTAGAAGTGCACGTGTATATGACTATACCAGAAGGTTGTTGTAGTCAGTGGTGTTGGAGGTAGTGCCCTCAGAGTCAATTATTAGGTCACAGGTACGTGATTGTAATGATTGAGGGAGGACCTATCCCGGTAGGACAGTCTTACTCGAGATGATAGTATGCTATCTGGTTTACCTTTATCATCGTGTACTGCTTTAGGTGACCTGACACGTCGCTATTACACGTTGATAGAGCCCCTAGGATTCTTGCTTGACCACCAGCAGTATGAGGGCGATCATATAAGTGGGAGCTGGGGGTCTATAAGCATATCCTTAAAAGGTCCCTAGTCGTGTGAGTTTCGAGACAGGGCATCGATACTCCATAGTAGACTAGTGTATACAGTCGAGACCCCGACGAGGGGCGGTGGCCGGTCTCACAAGCCACTGGTGTCAGTTGGATCACCTAAGATGTATACAGGTGCTCATTGGGTTATGAGTACACCGGACAGGACTCGCCGGGAACATGCTAGTTGGTCATATACCAGACGTCAGATGGCAGTTCCCTTATGACATGTGTGCAGGTTAGTTCATCGACCTGGGGATCGTTATTTGTCTCGTGTGAGTTCCCACTGTACTTTGATTACTACCCTACCACGGCTCAAAGGAGTCGTGCAAACAGGTTTTAGTTGGGTACAGTCCCGAGCCACATGGAGGCAGTGAGCGTATCTTCAGGGGTTCGTCTCTCCCGGTATTGGGGGTGAGGTCGTGCTGTGTCTAGGAGAGCCATTACACAAAGTCCTTGGCCAAGGCAAGGAGATTTACTGGTAGGTATTCCAGTAGTATCTCAGGGTGTTCTGGGCTACACTCCGACACGACTTGTACCGCTTTTGGGGGTCTGACTTTTACCAACCCCCTAGGCCCGCCATGCGATACTCATAGACGAACGGACCGGACTGCACGGATATTGTCACTGACAGGCTCAGTAGGGTTGTCAGGCTGAGTTCGCTCACAGACATCCCTTTTAGTCAATACCTGGTAGCCCGTTACGTATTGGCTTATACCTCTGACGTGCTAGTGGTTAAATCCACAACCAAGGCGTTGACGAGTCTTTAGAGTCCCCCACATTCAGTTACTCAGCTTTCGGGCGAAAGGTTGTAGAGGCCGTATGGAGATATGGCAAGGTCCGACCAGATACGTGCGGTATTGCACGGATCGGGATCGGACAGTTTGTACTATAGGCCGTATGGATATATGGCAGGGTTCGATCAGATACGTGCGGTATTGCACGGATCAGGATCGAACAGATATTACTAGCCGGTTTTGGTATAAGCCGGATCCTAGTATAGTACAGTGTAGATTTTGTCTCATTGCATTTGTATTTCGGTCGAAATACAGATGCGGGTGTGTATGCACAGTTTCGGGGTTTTCCTGTAATTTATTACGGGACCAGTTTTCTGGAGTTGCCAGTTTGCTTTCCGTTTCGGCCAATTTCCTTTGTTCCGTTCATTGGCCGAAGTTTGGTGGAGGAGGGCTTATTTGTATTGTTGCAAATGAGTGTTTGTGGAGGGGGTTCTTTGCTTATTATCATGACATGATTCTTGTCCCATCATTTGACTTCATAAACTCATGATTGCTTGACTTTCTTTATCATCATGGTTTTAGTCATGGTTGTTGGTAGAGTGTTGGGATTGTTGTTGATGATGGATGATCATTGGTGTTGGAGTGTTGGACTTTCCTTGCTATCATTTCTTTTGCATGATAGCTTTCCTCTCTCTCCCTTTTTTGGTATTAGATGGGAATGGCTCCCTCTTGGGTTACTCTCTTGACTCTCCATTCTCATCCTCCTCTCATTGTCATGGCCGGCCTTGGCTCATTGGGGGCTGTCCCAATTTTTAGATGAGGGAATTACACTCATATTGGTTTGGCAAAGTCTTTTTAGCTCCTCTCCAAAAGCTTGTATCTTTTCCTCCACCTTATGGCAACTCCTTCAACCCCAATAGAGACAATATAGCTCACTACACATTCTACAGCGAACCTTGGGCACGTCGAGTAGCCGGCTTCGTGCCCGAGTTGCCTCGGCATTGAGGTGGGAGCCCGTAAAAAGAAGTAGGCGTTGTGGTGCACTTCCGGCGACGAGGAGGATACGGGATATTCCGCATGAGATCGGGACGATGACGAGAAGACCGGAGGACTTGGATCGTCGGTATATCTCTAACCTTTCTTGTAGATAGCTAGGACTAGCTAATGGTTCGATCCGGGTATTAGTGCGCGGCGGTTTACCAATTCAAGAAAATTAAAGTTATTCACCGCTTCCGCATTCCGGCATCGGATTGACGGCCGGGGCGCCGCCGTGCACTTACAAGTGGGAGCAGCGGAAGCA
This sequence comes from Agapanthus africanus, assembly GCA_030015575.1. Lineage (NCBI taxonomy): Eukaryota > Viridiplantae > Streptophyta > Magnoliopsida > Asparagales > Amaryllidaceae > Agapanthus > Agapanthus africanus. The sequence continues at coordinate 884,968,835 of JASDDO010000019.1, read as the reverse complement.
TAGTGGACAAGTAGCTTATGTCTATTTATAGACTAAAGCAAGTATAGCGGAGATAGATAATCTATTTCTGATGTAACAGTCATAGGCTTTGACTTCATCAGAATAGGAGATGGATCTGTTAAGAAGGTAGTAGGGTGTGATGTCATGGTATTTGGATGACATACACTTTGTAGGAAGTGAAATTCTTACACTACGATCGGTTATACTGTGGTTGTCACACAGTAGTTTCTCCACATAGGATATGGATATTATATCAGGCATTTTGGTTACTGGATCTATGGTTTTAAATCTAGATTTGGGTAGTTTCCCAATCTAGGTACTTAGACAGTATTCTAAAGGTGTTTTAGAATGGACGACTCCTGGCATGGTGGTGTACCTGCAGGTGATGGAGTCACCCTATCTAAAGGTGTCTTACAGACTAAAGAGGAGAGGGATGTGCATGATTGGTATATCACTTGCTTAGGCAATTGAGTCAATCATGAGATATCAAGTACCACACCAAATGTTATTTTTGCACTAGATGCAATAAGTTTATATATTAATCCAATCCTGGAGAAACGTTCGGAAGCAGTTTATGAACATAAGTGGATGTTCTAGGGATTTGGTAACGACAGCCTCCTTCGGGAGACGGTTATCATTCCAGGCTTCCAAGGTGACCTGGATGACAGAGTGACTGTCGGAATTATAGTTTTCCCTCTTATGAGGGGCAGTAGTTTGGACAGGTGGTCCCAGCGGATACTGAGGGTGGCATGATGCAGGATACTGATTAAATTTAGTGGACGATACAGTCTAAGAAATTTTGATGGATTTGGAGTTCATTTGTGAACTGGGTCCCATCAGATATCCAGAGATATTCTAAGACAGGTATTGCTCATTTCGGGAGATGGCTTTCTTCGTGGACTTGAGATAAAGAGAGACATAGAAAGAAATATTAGAGCGGATCTACTCACTGAGGCTATTTCTCGAATGCAATAGTTTTACAAACGAGCTTTGTGAAACTGATTAGTAGAGAAGTTGGGTGTTCGGTATCACACGGGTTGTGAGTATCCGACACCGCAATAATTAGCCTTAAGTGCAAGTGGGAGATTGTTGGCTATAGTGCCCTCAAGTCAATTATTGGATCGCAGGCACGTGATTGCAATGATTGAGGGATGACCTATATCGGTGGAACAGTCTTACTCGAGATGATAGTATGCTATCTGGTTTGTCTTTATTATCGTGTACATGCTTCAGGTGACATTACAGATCACTATTACATGTTGATAGAGCCCATAGAATTCTTGCTTGACTGCCAGCAGTATGATGGCGATCATATACGTGGGAGCTGGGTAGTCTATAAGCACATCATTAAAATGTCCCTAGTCGTGGGAGTTTCGAGACTGGGTATCGATACTCCAAGAGTAGACTAGTGTATACTGATCGAGACCCCGATGAGGGACGGTGGCTGGTCTCACAGGCCATTGGTGTCAGTTGGTTCACCTAACATGTATATAGGTACTCATTGGGTTTTGAGTACACCGGACGGACTCGCCGGGAACATGCTAGTTGGTATTATACCTATTGTCAGACAGCAGTTCCCTGGTGACATGTGTATAGGTTAGTCTATCGACCTGAGATCGTCATTTGTCTCGTGTGAGTTCCCACTGTGCTTTGATTACTACCCTACCATGGCTCAAAGGAGTCATGCAAACATGTTTTAGTTCAGTACAGTCCCGAGCCACATGGAGACAGTGAGCGGATCGTCAGGGGATTCGTCTCTCCCGGTATTGGGGGTTGATGTCGCGGAGTGCACGGGTGGCCATCACCAGAAATCCTTGGCCAAGGTAGTAGAGAATTACTGATTCGGATCAGTAGTTTCTTAGGTGGTGATAGGCTTCATACCGATACTAAATGTCGCGTTATTAGGGGTCTGACTTTATCCACCCCCTAGACTCGATATGCGATACTCATAGACGAACGGACCGGACTGGACGGATATTGTCACTATCAGGCTCAGTAGGATTTCAGGATGAGTTTGCTTGTTGGCCTCCCTTTCGCTCAATACCTGGGTAGCCGTTACGTATATCTAGTGCCATTAATGTGCTTGTGGTTAAACCTACTGCCAACGTATTGATGAGTCTTTACAGTCCCACATAGAGGGTTTCACTTCTTCGGGCGAAACGTTGTAGTGGCCATATGATTTTATGGCAGGGTTCGATTACATACGCGTACTTGTGCACGGATGATGTTCGGATGGATAATACTAGTGGGCTTTGGCTATAGCTAGATCCTAGTATTATATTGTTGGATTATTTTCGTCTCGTTGTATTCATATTCAGTCGGAATACGGATGCGGGTATATATATATATATATATATATATATATTCTTGTAATTCATTACAAGATTACTTTAGAGTTGCCATTTCTTTTCTTTAAACATTTAGGTTAATGTTTATTAGGTGGAATGTGTGAGTGCATGCACTTGGTGACTCATGGCTATGAGTCATGAGATGATTCATGGTGACATGGGATTTTTTTTGTTTTGGCTAAGATATTTGTGTGTGTGTGTGTTGTGAGATATTTAGTGAGGGCATGGCAGATCTTTTTTGAGTGAGTGGCTTTTCTTTAGTTTCCAATTCTCACAAAATATAACACACAAAAGCTAAGCCAAAACAACACAAGAAAAGAGCAGACATTTTTCTTTACTTGTTTTTTTATGAGCTCACACTTTATTCACCTCATGGCTTCTTCTTCAACCTACACCCAAACCCTCTCATAAGATGAGAATTCTTGGGTATATTGAGACAATCTAATCACAAACTCTTTCTACTTCACCTTGGCTATCTAGGCTAGCAAACTAGACACCCGAGTTGCTTCAGTTTTGAGGTCGGAGCCCGTATTACTAATCCTTGACGTGGATCTTCTTCGATGTGGGGAGACCAGAGATCAAACATGATCGAGGAAGCTGTGAGGAGCTTGGGACAAATGTTGAAGACCGAAGGACACGGATCGTTCAGTATAATCACTCTAACCCTTTGCATGTTTTTATTATCTAGGGCTTATGGGTCGATCCGTAGACTCGGGTTTCGTTAGCGCCGGTTTATTAAATTTTTTTTCTGCATTTGGCCACGGATTGATGGCCGGGGCGCTGGCGTAACCCAACAATATTGTCTTCTATCGCTAGGTAAGTGAAACCATCTTCCCTTGCTTACTCATGCTAATAATCGTATTAGTAAATTAAAATAATAATGTTACATACTATGGTGCAAATGTTTATGTGTATAGCGTTATTGATGTTTAAATATCAATTAGTTTTTTAGCAAACTACGTCGCTCGATTATATTGAGAGTTACCATCCCTTATCACTACCGTTATAGCATTCAAATTGAATAACCTTAGTTGGATCGGTTAATGAGAACAGATGTTTCATTTGATGCCTATACATAACCTATGTATTTGACATGACACCCTAGATGAAAACCCTATTTAAAATGACGGAATTTATGAGCCATGAATACCTTTCATGACAACAGACAACTCGTAAAAATTCGAGGGAAAAATATTGACTTCATCACTATGAATGATACCTCCGCCTAGTTGCGTCAATCTGAAATTTTATCGCGCATGTTACCTTATTAAAATCATCATAGATTCAGTATAGATTGGAACGTGATGTTCTATGGCTCATATCGAAGCTGACTCGATAACTTATAACCAACCATAGTTTTTTTCTCGACAATTTTAGATTACTGTAACGATACGTGGTTGCGAACGCGGCACTGGACTGCAGTCCGGGGCAGCATTTCGATTTGGATACAAGACTTTGAACACCTGTTCACCTCCGCTTTAGACTGAAAATGTGTGGAGCCCCATATGAATACATATATAATTTAATTATCTAACACTTGAATCCGTTCCCTTGCCGTGTCACCATCGTTTGATATTTAATTTGGATTTTATTGTACCGATGTGTTCTGCAGTTTCTGCAGTGACCTCTCTTACACAGCTACACTAAAAAGGACATAATTTCTAATAAAGAAATGCTATTGATAATCCGTTTGATGCGTTGAAAACCTAACAGATAGAACTAGATTTTATTCAATGGCGAAACACCTGAATCTGAACATAATTACTGGTAAAACGCGTGTGAAGTTGGGTTTCCAGTTCTGAAACTGAAATTCCAGCAATCGATCGCTACCTTAAAATGATGATATTTCCCTACCGGAATTCCGTTTGACATGAAATTAATTTTACTGCTTATATGATCAAGTGTGATTCGTATGCCTTTTATATTATTTTGGTCGATTCTGTATGTGTGATTTATCGTAAATTTTGCAAGTTATATGGCATTGGTCTTCATAAAATAGTGAGTATCTGTTCAGTGCATTCATGCCTATTTTCGTGTTTGCTTTATACCTGCTACATAGTGATCATTCACATTGAGACCTAGCGACTGTTTTGCATTGTCGATATATTAGTGTTAGTGATTGGGTTGTGGCAAATACGACAGTGATATTGATAAGTGGAAAAGTGATTGAAAGTGACAGCGATACGTATTTGTTCACAATCTATCTAATACCTGAATGCATACTAAAACCTGGGGAATAGGGAAATCAAGGTGGAATTGAACTCGTATTTAGCGAGGTACAGTGATTTAGAGGATGATCATTCGCTATTAGTGATATATACATAGATACATTAGGTCGTGGGCCTAGCGACACGGCTGATGTCCCGAGCACATCGGATCGTAGTCTCGGGCATGTACGAGACTCTTGTTAAACATGAGTATCCTTTCCACCATTTGATTTCATTTACTTAGTGACCGATAAGTAGTGACATACACATAGCCTATTTTACTGACATGATACCTATATTGCACTATTCATATTCAGTTGATATTTATTATACTCATGTTCTACTTTCTGTTGCATTTCGCATGTTTAATAACATTGCACGCCCTTTGTATAATTATTGCTATACGTGTCGCCCTGACGACCTGAGTGTGCATGCTCCGAGGATGAAGTGGACCCAGCCCAGGAACATGACCTACCATTCGAGATCACGGAGATCTAGACTGCATCATTAGCGCCATTTCTTTTGCTTTTAGCACTTTGAATTTCATTGGTTAGTTTTTATTCTGAAAAATAATGTATTTCGAACTCTTTTATTGCAATGTAATAAAGTTGTGAATTGTGATTTTCCTTTACTCTAGTACTGTTTACTGACTACCATGTAATGCTAGAAGCCGAAGTGTGACTACGGCGGGATTATTCCTTGACCGTAGGAGCATGGCTGGCCTAGTCTCCCCTCGTATTCCATATTTTCAGGAAGCGGGGCATGAAAGTTGTGATGGCAGTCACACTGTAGGGGTTAGGTAGTCTATAAGCACATCCTTATATAGGTCCCTAGTCGTTGGATTATCGAGACGGGGCATCGATACTCCGAAGTAGACTAGTGTATACGCTTCTCATCCCAGCAGGGGATATGGTCTGTCCCACAGCCATTAGTACGATGTAATGGAGAAGGTATGCAGGTGCACATTGGGTTGTGAGTTACACTGGACATGACTCTTCGGGAACCGTTGGTTGGTATTATACCTATCGTCAGGTAGCAGTTCCCAAGCGGCATGGGTACAGTTTAGTCCGTTGACTTGCCATCGCTACTTCGTATCGAGTGTGTTCCCACTCCACTTTGATTACTACCTTACCAAGCTCAAAGGAGTCATGCAAACAGGTAGTAGTTGAGTGTAGTCCTGAAGCACTTGGAGACAGAGGTTGATATCACGTAGTGTTAAGAAAGCCATTACACAAAGTCCCTGTCCAGGGTAGTCGAGAAATACTGGTAAGGTACTCCAGTAGTTTCTTATGGTGTATTGGGCTCTCCTCTGACACGACTTATCACGTTGTTAGGGGTCTGACGTTTACCATCCCCCTAGGCGGATATACGAGTATCTCAGACGAACAGACCGGACTGTACGGAGATTGTCACAGATAGGCTCAGTAAGAGTCCGGGTGAGTTTGCTCATCGGTCTTCTTATCGACAGATACTTGGGTAGCCATTACGTGTAGCTAGTACCGCTGACGGCTTGTGGTTAAACCCACTGCCAGCGTACTGTCGAGTCTTTAGAGTCCCACACAGAGGGTTTCCCTGTTTTAGGCAATTGATGTAGACGTCGTATGGTTTTAAAACTAGGCTTTGATCACGTACGTGTACTTGTACACGGATGCTGATCGGGCGGACGATATTAGTGGGCTTTGGTTTAAGACGGATCCTAGTATTGTATTATTGTATTGTTATCGTCTCAGTATATCCGTATTTTTCGGAATACGGATACGGGTATGTATATACGGTGAGAGGGACATTCTTGTAATTTGTCAAGGCATGCTTCTAGAAGGTGCCACCTCATTATTTGCATTATCCATTTTCCAAATAGATTAATGAGGTGGAAATGGAGGAGACTTTGGAAGCATGGTGTAGAGTATGGCCATGGATTATTATATTGGTCTTGACTCACTATTCACGCATGGGTGTTTTATTCTATTATATTTTATTGCATGCTTGAATTATTGAGTTGAGTTTATTAGCCATTCTTTACACAATGCTTCACACTTTTTAGCCATTTTATTTTCTTGAGCTCATTTCTTGAGTTGCTCTCCTCTCTTGTTCTCTTGAGTTCCTCCATCTTCTTCTTCCTCAAAGATTAAACCTTAAGCTTCACATGTGTTGTGAGCCAAGGGTTTTGTAACAACTCCAATTCTTGTGTAAATAAAATTGATTTAAAATTAATATATACTTGGGGTATTTACATTTCCTGTGAGTACTATAAGTATTTGTTTTGCTTTTTAATAGCAAGAAGGAGCTTGTAGCTCATTGGTAATACCTTGCACTGCTGAACCAAAGCACGAGAGTTCAAATCCCATCAACCACATTATTATTTATATTGATTTCTTTTAATCTTTTTAGAAGCCTGAGAATCTACACGTGCTTAACCCGTAAACCCAAAGGTCACACTAAAAACAAACGAGTCCAGAAGGTAGACCAAACGACGAGGGACGCATGGCGGGGAGAATCGGCCAGACTCGGCCCGGATCGGCCGGCGACTCGCCTCACTCGGCCGCCGCCGCCGGCCAAACTCACTCAGATCGGATTTTTCCCTTCTTGAAACCTGTGCCTCTTTGCCTCCCCATAACCCCTGTTCTGTTTAAATACCCTGCATTATTTTCAGAGGATTAAAAACCTAATTAAAACTCTTTTTAATGCATATTTTTAATGCATTTTTTATTTAACCCTAACCCTAAAATTCTCCTATAAATACCCACACTCTTTTCCACCTCCTCACTCTGAATTCTATACAAAACTCTCAAGAAAATTATAAGTTTAATAGTGTACAAGTGGAGTTAGCGAAGGGCGAAACTCCGACGAATTTCTGACGACGACCCTAGGAGCTCCCGGTGACGAAATGACGCACCGGCACCTCCTACCACTCCCTCTTCCTCTTCTCTAATCTAAAATCCAGTAAGTCCCTCCTCCCTCTACTCTTTTCTATTCTGAAAACTCGTAATTCTAAAAACCGACGGAAGCGGAGTTAATCCGATTTCCGATTCGGTTTTTCTTTAAAAGTTCCATCTTTTCTTAAAAACAACAATACCAAACTCTCACAACATGATTATTAATCATTAACAAAACATATTGAACAAGTTCCATTTCAAAAGAATGTATATTGTAACTTTTATCGCATTTTTCAGAAAAATACCATATATTTTAGTTTCGACATAAAAACATCATTACCCTTGCCATACTTTTAGATAGTTAACGAGATAATGACCTACCTCCTCACAACACTTATATGAAACATAACACGATGACATTTGGGGAATATAGATTTGGGAAAATACGGTTTTACATAAAACTATCTCCGACTTATATAAAAACCTTTTCTACAAGATTATGTATTTTTAAACAAATCTTTGCAAAGCTCCGCTACAATCCATTTGGGGAACCCGTTTGGGATGGTGCGGATTATCGCACATCCTCGGGCCTAGTAGTGCGGGATGCAGACCTCTACAAGGAGCATACGGTCTCGAAAGATTTAAAAATACAAATATCTTAAGAAAATGAGATTTCTAGAAAAATAATAAATTAAATTATTTTATAAATATATATATGTATCATCAAAATATTTATTTTTGATATAGTATAAATATCCCAACTTTTCTAAATAAAAAAGAATCACTTTACATGAATAAACCATGCAATTCCAAACAAGTTCAATACTTTACAATTAAATACCATATATTATGAAATTAGGTTTTACTCACTAGAAATGTCACATATATAAAATCTACATTTATGAGAACTCTAAAGACAACAATTAAATACTTGAGATTTATTTTGAAAATTATATAAATTTTTTTTTACATAAAACCCCTCAAGTTCTATAAATTACCCTAAGGACCTTAGTAAACACAAGTTTAAGCGGGACCGGTCTCTTGAGCCTTAGAGAGCCGGAGATATGGGTGCTTGCCTATTTAAGATAGACAACTTAACAAACGGTGTTATCAATACGGTAATCGTCTTTGAAAAAGACATAAATCTTGCCGTCCATGTGCAGCGGTTACCGATAACACCAAAACCTAATTCAGGATTCAATTTCTTTTCTAATTGTTTGACTCAGACCGAGTCTCGATATAATCAATCTGACTTGAATGAGATTCAAGTATTTATAACAAATCAATAAGAATCCATGTATTCAATCTGTTTAATCTATCAATCTGTACAACTTGACCGAACCGAACCATGAATATACATCCATCTACATGATTCTCCAGTTACATCCATTTACTGATATCATGGTTTCGGCAAGTCATCCATCTATACAATTTATAATACAAGACATTACAATTTACAATACAATACAAATAATACAATCAAGATATCGCGGAGTTTATAAGGGGTAAATTGGTATGGAAGGTGTTAGAAGTGGCATGAGACTGCAACCATTAAGACACCTAACCTGTATTCCATTGCTGTTATACCGTGACATAAACGGTTCCTTGTATTACGTTCACCGTAGTCTCTGGTCTAACGAGAATCCTCTCGCATACACTGGCCTTTTCTGTATCAAGATACAAACAACAACGTTAACACTAAATACAACATTATAACAATATAATATAACTTTAAAAGATACACACACACACTCTCTCTGCCTATTCTACTTTTCCCTTATCTTTGGGACTTACCGAGCGATTGTTCGCTGACGACATTCCTCTCTTCTTCTTTGGAATATTGTCAGGTGATTCAGACCTTCAGGAGATCGAGCCCACCAGCGAGGACTTGGATCAGCTAGCCTTCGACCCGGAGCTCTAGATATTTGTACATTTCATTTCAGTACTTTCCATTTCTGTTATGCCACTGTTTAGGCATTGCTTTTCATTCCATGTATTTACTTTTCAGATGTATTGTAAAAATAATGTGAATAAATAAAGTTGTTGTTCATTACATTTGTCTCTTGTGTATATTTCTTTTATATTGCTTAGATACACTCAGCGTGTTTACTTCTGAGTAAATACGTAGCGGCCTAGTCGCGTCCCCTTCGCCGTATACCGGGAAGAGGGGCGTGACAGGTTTTGTTAGTTGCCCATGTGGGTCAGAGCTGTATGGAACCCTACCATGCAGTTCAGTTCTGTGTGGACAACCTAAGCAATATGACACAAGAACCAGCAACTGAAAACATTCTTTACAATTCATACTTCTTGAATCTTATCATTTCATATACTTTGAATCTGTCCTAACCCAAATTTTTCATTCAAGGTTATGGATTCTCCGAACAACACCAGCACCAATGTCAACAACACACCTCCACCATAACCACTTACACCTGCCTTCCTTGCTCCGATCAACGAGCAGACGGTTCTGCTTGAGGCAATCCGCAGCCTCCTGGAAGGACAGCAGCAGCAGACAGCTATCCTGATGAACCGACTAGAGGCAGAAGCACCTGGGGTAAAGCAATTCAGAGCTTTGCATCCCAAACAATTCTCTGGAAAAGAGAGCCCTCTAGAAGCTGAGGAATGGGCTCAAAATATCGAAGATGGTCTGGCAGCGGCACAAGTGCTAGAGATAGCTTGGGTCCATGTTGCGAAATTACAACTCATGGACAATGCACGGGTTTGGTGGAAGGCGGAAGAAAGCCGTCTTGATCAACCCATCTAATGGAAGACTTTCCGAGACATGTTCGATGCAAACCACTTCCCTGAGACAGCCAGGTTCGACATGGAACAGCAGTTCATCCATCTGCAACAAGGTTCAATATGGACCAAGTCAGTAAATGAATATGACGCTGAGTTCACCATGCTTAGTCGGTAAGATATGTCTCACTAATTCGATTTTTCAATAAATCACATATTACACAGCTAACAAAATACTTTAACAAATTTGCGGCACACCTGATACCGACGGATGAGATTAGAGCCCGTCGATTTCAACAAGGTTTGGATTCGGAGATTCAGGCTGCATTAGCCACAGGAGATTTTCCGACTCATGAATCGGCTCTGAAAGCTGCCTGCCGTTATGAGGCAGTGGTAAAGATGAGAGGCAGATCTCAAGCTGCTGGAGTTAAGCGTCCTGCCAACCAGATGGCAGGAGGAGCCTCATCAAGGCCATCTTTTGTGCTAAGGAGACCGGGAGTACCGAACAACCGTCCCAGCCCAGCCTTTTGTAACTACTGCAAGAAAGATGGGCATCTGATGAAAGACTACCGGAGAGCCAACCATCTTTGCTTAGTCTGCGGCTCAGCTACTCATGATATTCGGTCTTGTCCCAGAAGACACAACCCAATTGCTGCACTCAGGCTAGCAATCACTTACCAGTAGAGACCAACCCTTCAGGCACCTGCTCCAAGACCCGGTCTCCCTGCTCTACCACCTAGAGAACCACCGACTGCACCTTCTCCTCGCCAGTTCCATCAAGCTCAATGGAACGTTCCGAAGAATGCTCCTCCGGCCAGGAGGAATGTACCACGGTGACAGGCTTTCACGATGACAGTAGAAGAAGCTGAGGCCACTAGCCAAGTCATCACCGGTAACCCTTTCTTCTCAAGCTTTTCTTTTAGTCTTAATACTTATCCACACATTTTTCTATACCTAAAACATATCCCACATACCTCAGGTACAATCTTAGTAGCCTCACTTGCTGCACTAGCACTCTTCGATATTGGAGCATCTCACTGCTTTATGTCGCAACGGTTCGTCCGAACTCATGCGATTCCAGCCACACTGCTTGTATCCAGTTGGAATGTCAGTTCAGGGAATGCTGTTCTGAAGGCAACAATGGGATACAGCTTGTGTCCAGTAGTCGTCTGCAGCAGAGAATTCTATGCTGACTTCAAGGTGCTGGATATACCGAACTTCGATGTGGTTCTAGGTATGGATTGGCTCGGAACATTTTATACTACCATTGACTGTCGTCAAAGGAGGGTAGTATTCGAGATTCCAGACCATCCAGTCTTCTATTTCAAAAGTGGAGACCGTACCCTGGAGCCAAGTACTTACAAGGCGAAACCAAAGAAGGCAGCGATTGCAGCAATTCAAGCGGAGGAAGGATCAAAGCCAGAAGTGGTTCGAGAGTTCGACGGCGTGTTTCCTGACGATATATCAGGTTTGCCTCCCGATCGAGCTCTTGAATTCAGCATTGATTTAATACCAGGAGCGCAATCGGTGATCAAAGCACCTTATAGATTAAGTACGGAAGATTTGTAGGAAGTCCGAACTCAGTTGGACGAATTATTAGCGAAAGGATGGATTCGTCCCAGCACGTCAAGTTGGGGATCTCCAGTTCTACTTGTGAAGAAGAAGGAAGGTTCATACAGAATGTGCATCGATTATAGAGCCTTAAACGAAGTAACTATAAAGAACAAGTATCCGCTACCGCGTATCAACGATTTATTCGATTAGCTACGTGGATCTTGCGTTTTCTCCAAGTTAGATCTTCGTTCAGGTTATCATCAGGTAAAGTTCAAGGAAGCTGATATTCATAAAACGGCTTTCAGAACTCGATATGGACATTACGAATTTCTTGTGATGCCATTTGGAGTGACCAACGCACCAGCAATATTCATGAACCTAATGAATCAAGTTTTCCGGGAGTACTTAGACAGGTTTGTTGTCATTTTCATCGACGACATCCTGTGTATTCAAAGAGTCGGAAAGAACACGCCGAACACCTACGAATTGTCTTAGAAACTCTACAATAACATCAACTCTACGCCAAGTACATCAAATGCGAATTTTGGCTAGGTCAAGTTGGTTTTTTTGGACATATTGTATCAGGCGAAGGAATCTCTGTGGATCCAGCAAAAGTTTCAGCAGTAAGCGAATGGCCGACACCAAAGTCAGTAAAGGACATTCGAAGTTTCTTGGGTCTAGCTGGATATTACCGATGGTTCATTGAAGGCTTTTCGAAGATAGCAACGCCCCTGACCAAGCTCACACGTAAAGATGAAGAATTTGTGTGGTCAGAAGCATGCGAATAAGCTTTCGTAGAACTCAAGTCAAGGTTGACATCAGCGCCTATTCTCATGATACCGGATCAAACTGGAGGTTTCGAAGAATACTGCGATGCATCCGGTAAGGGATTATGATGTGTTCTACATTAGCACGGAAGAGTTGTGGCTTATGCTTCAAGACAACTGAAGATTCATGAGCGCAATTATCCGACGCATGATTTGGAATTGGTAGCCGCTATCTTTGCTCTTAAGATTTGGCGCTATTATCTTCTTGGTGAACGAGTGAACATATACACAGATCAAAAGAGTCTGAAATATGTGTTTACTCAGAAGGGGCTTAATATGCGGAAGAGACGATGGTTAGAACTCATGGCGGACTTTGACATCAACCTGCAATATCACCCAGGGAAGGTGAATGTGGTACCTGATGCCCTTAGTCGCCAACCATTAGCATTGAATCTCACCGCTCAGTGGAAGCTTCAACAAGACTTGCATCAGATGGAGATTGAAGTAGTCATGCCAGGTAACGCTTCAAGTTTGATGAATTTACAAGTTCAATCTACCATTGTCAATCAGATCAAAGCAGCTCAAGCAAGTGATGCTAAGTTGCAAAATATCAGAGAACAAGTAGAGAATGGACTCAAAACAAACTTCATCATGCATGAAGACGGATCTTTGAGATACGGCAGAAGATTATGTGTACCAAAAGGTTCTGTTTGGGAAGAGTTAATGAAAGTAGCTCACAGCTCTCCCAACTCAGTACACCCTGGAGGTACAAAGATGTACAAAGACCTACGTCAGAATTACTGGTGGCATGGAATGAAACGTGAAGTAGCCAGAAGCGTCGCTAAATGTTTGGTGAGTCAGCAAGTAAAGGCTGAACATCACAGGACTGCTGGATTACTTCAACCGTTACCAATACCAGAATTGAAGTGGAAACACATCACAATGGATTTTGTGACCGCTCTCCCTTGCAGCACAAAGGGTAACGATGCGGTATGGGTTATTGTGGATCGACTCACAAAGTCGGCTCACTTCATCCCATTTTGGGTTGGCCAATAAACTGAGACATTAGCAAAGAAATACATAGAGGTAATAATCTAAGTAAGATTTAAACTCTTCAAATATGTATTTTCTCTGATACCCATGAACTCATACAGGAAATTGTGAGATTTCATGGAGTACCGGTTTGCATTGTCTCCGATCGTGACACTAGATTCCGATCACAATTTTGGAAGAGTCTGCAAGCAAGCTTGGGAACAAGTCTGAACTTCAGCACGGCTTATCATTCACAAACAGATGGTCAGTCTGAGCGAACTATTCAGATCTTGGAAGATATGCTCAGAGCGTGTATGCTAGACTTCGGAGGATCGTGAGAAGATCACTTACATCTTGTGGAGTTTTCGTACAACAACAGCTACCAAGAAAGCATAGGAATGACACCTTTTGCAGCGCTCTATGGAAGGAAGTGTCGATCGCCATTAAGTTGGAACGACATCAGAGATAGAGAACTCCTTGGACCTGAGATAATAGTAGCAACTGTTGATGTGGTTCGTACTATCAGGGAAAGAATGCGCATAGCCCAAGATCGACAGAAGTATTGGGCTGATCCAAAGCGCCGTCATTTGGAGTTCCAGTCAGGAGATCATGTATTTCTGAAGATATCTCCAAACCGCAGAGTGATTCGATTTGGAAGACGGGGTAAACTAAGTCTGAGGTACATTGGACCGTTCGACATACTCGAACGAGTCGGTGAAGTAGCTTACCGCTTGGCACTTCCACCCTCATTGGAAGGAGTGCACAATGTGTTCCACATATCCCAACTCAGAAGGTATGTAAGCGACCTCAGCCACATTCTCGATAATTCCGAACTCACTGTACAACCCGACTTATCTTGTGAGCAACAACCTGTGGTGATCCTGGACTGGAAAGTGAAGTCACTTCGGAACAAGGAAGTCAACTTAGTTCGAGTGATGTGGAGAAAAGACACTCCAGGAGAATCGACATGGGAAAGGGAAGATGAGATGCGTGCAAGATATCCCTACTTATTTGTAAATCAGTCCTTAAAATAAATTGTAAATTTTGAGGACAAAATTTTTGTAAGGAGGGTAGACTGTAATAACTCCAATTCTTGTGTACATAAAATTGATTTAAAATTAATGTATACTTGGGGTATTTACATTTCCTGTGAGTACTATAAGTATTTGTTTTGCTTTTTAATAGTAAGAAGGAGCTTGTAGCTCATTGGTAATACCTTGCACTGCTGAACCAAAGCACCAGAGTTCAAATCCCATCAGCCACATTATTTTTTATATTGATTTCTTTTAATCTTTTTAGAAACCCAAGAGTCTACACGTGCTTAACCCGTAAACCCAAAGGTCACACTAAAAACAAACGAGTTCAGGAGGTAGATCAAACGACGAGGGACACATGGCGGGGAGACTCGGCCGGCGACTCGCCTGACTCGGCCGCCGCCGCCAGCTAAACTCGCTCAGATCGGATTTTGCCCTTCTTGAAACCTGTGCCTCTTTGCCTCCCCATAACCCCTGTTCTGTTTAAATACCCTACATTATTCTAGAGGATTAAAAACCTAATTAAAACTCTTTTTAATGCAAATTTTTAATGCATTTTTTATTTAACCCTAATCCTAAAATTCTCCTATAAATACCCACACTCTTTTCCACCTCCTTACTCTGAATTCTATATAAAAACTTTCAAGAAAATTCTAAGTTCAATAGTGTACAAGTGGAGTTAGCGAAGGGCGAAGCTCCGACGAATTTCCTCTAGGGTTCCTAGGCACCAACCATGCCAATTTCAAAAATTACGGTGCCGAGAAACCCTAGACAAGATCGTTAACTAGATATTTAGGCGAAACAAGCAAGTAGTTAACAACTTTACTAAGAGTTAAACGGAAATACAACCTTTGTACATCCGGTCCTCCACCTCCATAGCTCCGTGATGAAGTCCCCTCGCTGCGACGATCGGATCCCGGGCTCTAGCGTCGGCTTCATCGGAGAAATAGGCGGGCTAGGTCATCGACTACGACGTCGAAGATGATCTACGTCGAGGCATCATAAGATCAAGCTCCCACTTCACCAAGTCATAAAACTTGTGAATAAAACACCCTATACTACTTGGCAAGAGGTAGAGGATGAAGAAATAGGAGGTGGGTTCACTTTAGATTTGGATTTCTCACACTTTTGCTCAAATCACCATTGATGAAGCAAGCTTTTCTTCTTGTGAAGAAGAAGAAGAAGAAGATAATGATATGATAAGAATGATCAAAATAGAAAAGAAAAATCAATTCTTATCATATTCAAACCATGGTTTAGTGTAGAGATTTAACTAAGGTTAGATGGAGTGGTTAGGGTTAAGCATGAGACAAAATGGTCACTTGTCAAAGCTTCATGAAGCTTCATGATGCAAACAAAGAAAGCCACCATTTTCTCTTTATTCCATTTATATTCCAAAAGGAATAAATAAATAAATAAATAAATGAATAAGAAAAGAAAACCCTAACCATTCATATAACCATGGTTTAATCTTTACACAAACCCAAGTAAACATGTATCATCAAACATGATACAATCAAGTGCACAAAAGTATATCACATATACAACTTGTGAACTTCAAGTGAGAAAATCCATTTAAAGTGAACCAATACTAGTTAATGCAAAGTAATATATCAAATATATAATTATGCATTAAATCATTAAATCAACACTTGATTCAATGATCCGGTCATGTCGCACACAACCGACTAGTATACAATGTATCGATTTATCGAATTAATCCTTGATTCGATAACTAGGTTATATCGCATACATCCATTCGACACATTCATCGCAAGAATGAAATACGGTATCACATACACGCATTATTCTCGGTCCTGCATATATCTCATATGCGCTCCTATTTCGTTTCGCTTGAGCCAGGAAACCTCTGTGTAGGACTCTAAAGAATCGTCAATACGCCGGCAGCAGGTGATGATCATATCAAACACCCACAAGCCGCAAGCGGTCTGCCAAGCGTAACGGCCACCCGGGTATTGAGCGATCAGAAGATCGACGAGCAAGCCCGCTCATACTCCTGTGAATCCAATCAGTAACACTTACCGTACAGTCCGGTCTGTTCGTCTGATATGTGCATATCTCGCCTAGGGGTGGTAAACGTCAGACCCCAATAGCTCGATAAGTCGTGTCGATATGAGGTCTATAACAGTTCGAGAAACTACTGGTAACACTTACCAGTAAATCTCAGCAACCCTGGCCAGGGATTTCCGGTTATAGCCAATCGAACACAGCGCAACATCAACTCCTTATACCGGGAGAGACGAATCCCCTCCTATCGCTCATTGCCTCCATGTGACTCGGGACTGTACCCAAAAACCACCGTTTTGCACGCCCTCTTGGACGTGGTAAGGTGGAAATCAAAGCACAGTGGGAACCACACAAGACTCTATGACGATCTCGGGTCAACAGACTACTCTGTACCAGTGTCACCAGAGAACTGCCATCTGACGTAAGGTATAATACCATCTGGGAGTTCTCGGCGAGTCCGTCCAGTGTACCCAGTCTCCACTGAGCACCCGTATATCATCTCTGATGTCAAACACCAATGGATATGGGATCATCCATCGCCCATCTGTATGGGTCGAGAAGGTATACGCTAGTCTACTCTGGTATATCGATGCCCCGTCTCGATATACCCACGACTAGGGACCTTGAAGGATGTACTTATGGACTACCATGTCCCCACTAGTATGATCCGCATCATAGTCCAGGTAGTCAAGTACACAGCCTAAGGGCTTTACCAACATGTAACAGAGAGACAATCAGTATACACGTTAAGGTAAAGAGTAACCAGATAGCATACTATCATGTCGAGCGAGAAAGTCCTCCCTATATATGTCCCAGCATCCACTACAATATACAACCTATGTATAGTAATGGCCTCTAGGGCATACATATAACTAACAATCTCCCACTTGCACTAGGGCCATCTGTAGCAGTGGTTGTATTATCTCATACTCAACCATCCCATAAAAGTCTCTCTCTGGGAAAAGGCCTTTCGTGAGTGGATCCGCCGTGTTATTCTCTGAGTCTGCTCTCCTAACCTGGATCACCCTGGAGATCAACCATCTCCATGATCAGGTGACACTGCCTTAGAATATGTCTGGATCACTGATGGGACCGGCGTTCCTTGGCATAAGCCACAACTCCATTGTCACACAATGGGAGGAACTAAGTTCATCTCATGAACAAATATACATCCAGACTGCCTCTTTGGTAGCATCTTAAGTAGCGATGTATCTAGCCTTTATCGTCTAGTATGCCATGGTATCTAGCTTGGAACTCTTCCAACATACCGTCCCTACACTTAGGGTAAAGACAATGCCTGTGACTGACATTCAGTCGTGTTTATCACCCTGGAACCCTTCCAGTGATTCTCCCCAGGATCGATTGATACCATCTCACTACATCTAGTGAGTATCCTAACATCCAATTACATCTATCTCATAGATGAAAACTCAGGATTTAGGAGGTATCACTTTGATCCTATATGGAGAATCTTTGTGATAATCGGAGATTGACCGAGCGTAGCATAGGAAACTCCTTCCCTATCAAGAGTTTGTCATCCACGTACTCTACGAGGATCGTCACCATACTCCCTACTACCCTTTTGTTTATACAAGGTTCATCTACCATTTTGATGATGTCAAACTCTTTGACTAACACATCAAAACAGATGTTCCAACTCCGCGATGTCTGCTTTATCCTATAAAGCATCTTGTACACGTTTCCGCTGCTCCCACTGTCTACGAAGCCCTCTGGCTGTGTACTTATAGACGTTCTCTTCTAAAACATCATTTTAGAAAAGCAGTCATGGCACCCAACCGCCAGATATCGTAGTCATGGTATGTAGCCGTGGCAAGTAGGATCTGGATGGACTTAAGCATAGCCACTTGAAAAGGTTTCATCATTATCCACGCCTGGTCGATGACGAAAAGCTTTAACAAGTCTAGCTTTGAAAGTCTCAACTTTTCCATCTACACCAAGTAATCTTCTCAAGATATACTTGCTCCTGATGGGGATTTAACCCTTCAGATATAGCAACCAAAGTCCATACTTTGTTGGTGTACATGGATTCCATCTCAGATCGCTAAGCATTGATCGCACGCCGATGGCGTGTCGGATGTTCAAAGAATTAAAGTGTAACCGCGATCAGGACGGTGTCGCTTTGCAGCTAGCCGGTTGAGCACGGGTCGGTCCACAGGGAGATGGTGTTATCTTACCTTCTTGTCTTAGACGAGTCAATAAAGAATCTGTATGAGTTTGTTCTAACCTATGTGTATATCTGCAAGTATAAAGTTGTTAAGAAAAGATACGAGATTGTAAGCTAAGGAATCCGTACTCAAAACCTTTGAGCCGAGTCTTGACCAATTGAAGCTAAGCAATCGGCAACAACGTGGATTAGGGGATTTAAGAGCGGTATTCGTGGAATCCGGCTTATTTACCCTTGTCCTTCCGTTCTTGTCTCTTGCTTTCGCCTCCGGCCAAACCGAACGCAACCGGTCGCGGTTAGGAATCACCGTTACCTTGTCAGGGTACGGTGCCTAACGGAGCGCTTGCGTATGGTTTGGGCGAAGTTCAAATGGAAAATAACGGGAAAAGGAATTGGCAAAGAAACGTTAACTTACAATACCGTATTAATTCTTAACAACGACGATAATTACAACATTCACAAAAGAGAACCAAAAAAGAGAGGACAAAAAGAAAAGAACAAAGAAAAGAAAAGATACAAGTAATAAAAGTACAAGGAATAAAATTGCAAGTAATAAAAGCAAGAATGAAAAATGCAAGTAATAAATAAGCAAATAAAAAGAACACGGAAGTAGAACCCAAGCCAAGCATGTGCTCAATAGCCAACCCTTAAACTTGCAAGCTCAATGAAGAGGTTGCAAGATCAAGGGAAGGGTAGAGAACGCATGTGAAGTGAAGAACTAGTCCCGTGAGAAAATACGACCCTTGAGATCAATAACTAACCCTTACCCATTCAAGCTCAATGAAGAGGTTGAATGAGCAAGAGAAAGCAAGAATCTCAAGGGGGAGCAAACTAACAAGAAAGATAAAAAACCCTCATCTTCATTAATCTTCCACTCAAAAAGCTCTCACTACAATTTTAATGGAGAAAGAATGAAGAAGAGGAAGAAGAAGAACAAAATTACACAAAAAAGAGACTAAAGAAAAGCTCCCTTGGTTTGGCTTAGATATGCTGTATTTATAGGCAGGAGAATGGAGTTCTAGGGCAACCAGCAGACATAAGATGAAACACCCAAAATACCCCCCAAAGTTCTCTGCCTGCGGCGCCTGTACGGCCGCGGATCCGCCGCCAATACCCCTTATTGGCCGCGGATCCGCGCCCCTACAGTAGGGTTAGGGTGTGGTGTTTCTTGTACGGCCCTGATCTGCTGTCCCCTGTTGTCTGGTACATGTATTTTATGATAATTTCTTCCAGAATATCTTCAGATTCTTAGTCCAAGATTGCATTATCTTTTTCACTTTTGACTTCTATCTCCCTCGAGCTCCGTGCACCCATTGATTCTTGTGCAGCCCCTCTCGTGCTCTGTGCTTGTCCGAGACACGAATGACCGCTGTCATATGTCTTGTCCCTGGAACCGGTACGCAGCACCGGACGGATATGGATGACCGGAACCCGGCTTTTATCTGTTGTCAACAGATGTTCTGTATTTGGTGTAACTGTGGAGATTTTATCTTGATTTACAATATTTGGACTGGAAACCTGCAATCTGTAAACATGTAACAAACACGGATAAAAAGCACCTACCTATAAACACACGAGCGTAAGAATGGGCGGTATAAAATGCAATATTCTGCTATGAACAAATACCCCCAAACTTAACTTTTGCTCGTCCCGAGCAAAACCAATTATTCACAAAAAATAAAATGATAACTGCACTTTCGCAGGGAACGCGATTGCACTGAGCGCGTGCAACAAGCCGTTAAACCTCTAGGTGTCCCTAGTAGGAGGAGTGTTGTCTTCTGAGGGTTTTCAGCGGATACTACCCACAAAATCCGGTCAAGTTGGTTTCGTAAAATAACTAAGATTCAAACCCTAAAGTTTTGTTTTAGAAAATAACAATTCTATAATCCTAAGTTTAGACTATCGAACCTTTATTTTTCACATCTCTCTTCTTATTTAACTACAGATTTTATATGTCTTTACGTGCAGTGCAAAATAGTGTTGTTAAGTTCCCGAAAGGTCGAATAAAGTCATTATGTCACACAATAAAGCCCAGATAACAATTTTAAAAGGATCACATAAGTTTTATAAAGAGTTAAGCATTTTTCAAGTTTCGTTTTCCAGTAAAGGTTCAACTTCAGAATTTCTATCTTCCCTAACAGGAAACTAGGTCTTATTCTTCACTCCACCTTTTTCTTGTTTTCATTTCATACACACCTCTGTGAACGTGCAATAGTCTTTATCATAGAGTAAAACCTTCATATCTCCGTTAATTTTTTTTTATAAAAGCTTGTCTTTTATCAAGATTATTCTCACACAAAGAACCGTTAGGAATTTTAACTCGGAGAGAACACTTGCTTGACTTTGTTTTTATCTGGACTTTCTAGGCTTCTTAGCGAGCTTTGGGCCAATGCACCCAAACCAGTTGGTTTTAGGGCATTAGGTGAAGAAACACCCCGGCGGACTTAATTACTCAAGTTACCCAGGTCCAAAAACAAAAGACAGTTTGGCGTGAAAATCAGATGATTTAATACGAACGGAGATATAGTCGGCAGTTCAATTATTTTTTTTTTTGGATAAAAGACGTGTTTAGTGGGTTTGGTGTGTAATCATTCCAATCAAGCTTCAGATGGGTTATTTTTCAGACTTAGTTCCAATTAGGGCATCAATAACATTCCTACATATTCACTTCACTTCATAAACTATTCTTGATATTACTTATTTCAGAACAAACCTATTTGATCCTCAGAAAATCATTGATCCATTAAAAGTTCTTTTAGACAAAAAAGACTTGTCTTCTAATTTCCACAACTCACGACACGTGTAGTGTAATGTAAAGACGTATATCAGCCATAGTTAACTACAAAGGAGAGTTATCATTCAGGTTTTCAAAATCTAGAAGTAAGATTTAGTTGTTCTTATTTTATCAAACAAAACCGTCGAGATGTTGAATTAGAGTCCTCTTACTAGCTAACTTGACAAAAAAGTTTTTATGTTTTTAGAAATTTTTCTGATTTTTATGGATTTTTAATAAGGTATGCAAATGCAAAATATACAAATGAATGCGAAGGAAGAAAGCTTACCGAGCACACCCCCAAACTTAAACTTGACAGTGCCCTCACTGTCAGGCTATACCAAGAGGGTCAAAATTGCCGGCGCTTCTTAAAAAAAATTATAGACAAAACAAAAAGGAAAACAAAAATATATACAAAAAAATGTCCCCCCCAAACTTAAGTAAAACAGTGTTTCCACTGTTAAGCGTTGAAGTTCCGGATTAGGGGGGAAAGAACAGTATCAAGTTATACAAGGCCTTACACAGGCCAAAAGTTAATACCAACCATTCAAAGATTTTATCATGGTGAAGAAGTGGTTGGGGAAAGAAGGTGAAGAGGTAAGAAATGGAGAATACGCGAGACCGTATGGGGAGAGAAGCGGGATACGGTCTCGGTATATGAGAGGAAGAAGAATGGCGGAAGGGAAAAAGAAGTGGAATACGGACTTGAGGGTGTAAATGGAGTAAATAGATTAGCACAATTTGTGATGACCGATGTGTGAAAAGTGATTGTGCTAATATATTTATTCGTCGAGAAATGGGATCAAATCCCTCAAGGTTCGTAAGAAACCATGGGTACGCCGAACTTGGTAAACCAGATATATGAAATGAAGGTGAGACGGGTTCTTGCAAGGTCGGAACGATGGAAAGGATGGAGGTAGGTGATTGAGGAAGGTTATCGGTTAATGGTTCTGGAGGGTGTACACAGTCAATGAAAGGAACAGGATGAATTGGAAAATCCGACTCATCATCTAGAACTGTTTCATCCTCAAAAATATCCTCAAAATTTTCCTCAAAGTTAAGCTCATCCATGCATATTTCATCAAAGTCCAGACGCATATGGGGTTCGGGAAAAACATTTAATGACTCGGGATGATGAATTGGAGAGAAAAACTCAGTCAAATCTACGGGTTCATCATCCAAAATATTCCCGGCGTCAATATCCTCGATCAAGTGAAAATCTATATTCTCAGACACCTCAACAAAAGCATGGATATCAATCAATTCAGGTTCTAGAGTGGAGGTGTAGAGGTCAAAAGGATTGGGTGTGGTTTCACTTGGCAAGGTCCCTTCACAATCGGGTAAATCAAACACTACAAAGTTGCACAACTCATCCATCATTCTATCTTCAACCGATAATTCATTTGGGACACTTGATAGACTTTCAACACAGGAGTTGTGGGAGTCAATTTGGACCGGGTAGGCTTGATTCGGAAGGGGGTACAGCTCACTCTCTCCACTCAAATTCACAGCCTGTCCTGCCGCCTCATCATACATTGAAAAAGTTGGAGCTAGGTGAAAACTAGCTACCGGGTCACTAGGTTGCATGAGGGCGGCCATGGACGCATTCAAATCCATCATCTGTTGACTTGACGCTACCCTAAAATCTTCTAACGACTGCTCCAGACTAGACATAGGTTGTGAAGGGGTTTCGGTAAAATATTCAAAGTTGTTTGGATACTGAAAACTCCCAAATGGAGGTTCTGAAGCAATGTCTAGGGAAGGGGCAAAAGTAGGGTTGGATTGGTAGGAATTGAATGGCTGGACAGGAGCAGGATCAACATTTGGATAGGAAGGTGAATGGAATTGTTGATCCCAAGAATTTGAAGTGGTGAAAGGAGTGAAAGATCGGCTACGGGATTGTTCAATACGTTCAGCGATGGACAAAGGACGACTTGCAAAAGGGGTATCAACATAAGCGGGTGTGGGAGGTTGAAAAGGTTGATACAAAGTGGAATGAGGAGTGCAAGTGTTTGTCCTAGACGCTGCTATGCGATCTTTCAGTGAAACTTTAGGCATGGAGGGGTCGTTCGATGTTCGGCCAAAGCAAGAACCGTAAGAAGTAATGTCTGGTTGTGGGTACCAAAGTTCGGCAAGAGTTTTTCGAGGTGGGGTACCCATGATATGAAGAGAGAAAGAAAGGAAGGCAGATAAAAGAAGGGGGAAAATGAATGATTTTTTTTTTTAAGTTTTTTTTTTAGTTATATATTAACAAAAGAATGAAGTATACACAAAAAAAAAAGAATATGGACAAAAATAATCACGACACAAAAATACCACACACCTAATCGTTCTAGGGTTCACCTAGGTCAACTAGACCTGCTCCAGAACTTGATTGTCGAAGTAAAACTGTGTCGAGAAACGGGCTCAAGATACACTGATCACAAGGCCAGGTAAGTGCAGAGATAAGGGGAGGTTTTCCAACGCTTTCGCGAAGTTCCTTAATTAAGTAACCCTTTCTCTTTTGGCGGTTTCGCCGTTAACACTTTCCTAGACACCCCGTAAACAATATACCGTTAAGCGAGGTTCTAAACACAATTAACTTCTCCTAGTGAGCGCGAAGTCCTTAAGGCTTAAAGTCTAGTTTCTTTTAAAGTTTGTGCGGGTAAACGTTATGCTCAAGTTCTTGATTTGTGAGCCACGGAAAAGGTGATGAAATCCTTTACCGTATGTTGTGGGGTTCGCTTGCCCTTAAGTCCGTATTAATGTATGCAATGCGCAATTCAAAAATTCTATAAAGAATCAAACAATCGTTTTTTAGTTTAAGCGCGGCGCTGCAACAAATACGGGTTAGTCAATTTTAAGCGTTTGCTTGCGAACTTGCAAAGAATCCTGCAAAGAATAGTATATTGGAAGCGTCAGATTTGAGAAGAAGGTGTTAGTAAAGTACGTACCGTTAAGTTTTTGGGTTAGGAAACCCCCGTTGAATCAAATCCGGTAAGCTTGAAAGGTTCGCTTGCGCGGGTCAAACTACCCGGATCTTTGGCACTGTACTTCGTAATCACCTTTGCCTTGAATGCACACTTTGCTCCCCACAATTGCAGTTTGCAAATACGCAAAAATCTGCACACTTGCCCACAAAAATGATCAAAAAAAACAAAAAGATTTTTATTTTTTTTTATATTTTTTTTTATATATACAAAAAGAATATTAACCCGAATAACAAGAAAAGAAATACGTTACCGTCTTCCCGGCAACGGCGCCATTTGATCGCACGCCGATGGCGTGTCGGATGTTCAAAGAATTAAAGTGTAACCGCGATCAGGACGGTGTCGCTTTGAAGCTAGCCGGTTGAGCACGGGTCGGTCCACAGGGAGATGGTGTTATCTTACCTTCTTGTCTTAGACGAGTCAATAAAGAATCTGTATGAGTTTGTTCTAACCTATGTGTATATCTGCAAGTATAAAGTTGTTAAGAAAAGATACGAGATTGTAAGCTAAGGAATCCGTACTCAAAACCTTTGAGCCGAGTCTTGACCAATTGAAGCTAAGCAATCGGCAACAACGTGGATTAGGGGATTTAAGCGCGGTATTCATGGAATCCGGCTTATTTACCCTTGTCCTTCCGTTCTTGTCTCTTGCTTTCGCCTCCGGCCAAACCGAACGCAACCGGTCGCGGTTAGGAATCACCGTTACCTTGTCAGGGTACGGTGCCTAACGGAGCGCTTGCGTATGGTTTGGGCGAAGTTCAAATGGAAAATAACGGGAAAAGGAATTGGCAAAGAAACGTTAACTTACAATACCGTATTAATTCTTAACAACGACGATAATTACAACATTCACAAAAGAGAACCAAAAAAGAGAGGACAAAAAGAAAAGAACAAAGAAAAGAAAAGATACAAGTAATAAAAGTACAAGGAATAAAATTGCAAGTAATAAAAGCAAGAATGAAAAATGCAAGTAATAAATAAGCAAATAAAAAGAACACGGAAGTAGAACCCAAGCCAAGCATGTGCTCAATAGCCAACCCTTAAACTTGCAAGCTCAATGAAGAGGTTGCAAGATCAAGGGAAGGGTAGAGAACGCATGTGAAGTGAAGAACTAGTCCCGTGAGAAAATACGACCCTTGAGATCAATAACTAACCCTTACCCATTCAAGCTCAATGAAGAGGTTGAATGAGCAAGAGAAAGCAAGAATCTCAAGGGGGAGCAAACTAACAAGAAAGATAAAAAACCCTCATCTTCATTAATCTTCCACTCAAAAAGCTCTCACTACAATTTTAATGGAGAAAGAATGAAGAAGAGGAAGAAGAAGAACAAAATTACACAAAAAAGAGACTAAAGAAAAGCTCCCTTGGTTTGGCTTAGATATGCTGTATTTATAGGCAGGAGAATGGAGTTCTAGGGCAACCAGCAGACATAAGATGAAACACCCAAAATACCCCCCAAAGTTCTCTGCCTGCGGCGCCTGTACGGCCGCGGATCCGCCGCCAATACCCCTTATTGGCCGCGGATCCGCGCCCCTACAGTAGGGTTAGGGTGTGGTGTTTCTTGTACGGCCCTGATCTGCTGTCCCCTGTTGTCTGGTACATGTATTTTATGATAATTTCTTCCAGAATATCTTCAGATTCTTAGTCCAAGATTGCATTATCTTTTTCACTTTTGACTTCTATCTCCCTCGAGCTCCGTGCACCCATTGATTCTTGTGCAGCCCCTCTCGTGCTCTGTGCTTGTCCGAGACACGAATGACCGCTGTCATATGTCTTGTCCCTGGAACCGGTACGCAGCACCGGACGGATATGGATGACCGGAACCCGGCTTTTATCTGTTGTCAACAGATGTTCTGTATTTGGTGTAACTGTGGAGATTTTATCTTGATTTACAATATTTGGACTGGAAACCTGCAATCTGTAAACATGTAACAAACACGGATAAAAAGCACATACCTATAAACACACGAGCGTAAGAATGGGCGGTATAAAATGCAATATTCTGCTATGAACAAGCATCCAGCCATTCATACAGAGTCCCACTCCTGATGCCCAGCTCGAAACTAGTTGGGTCATTATCTCATGATGCAATCCTCACTCCCACTGTCATAGAGAAACCGAATTATCTCTCAGGTGGGTGAGGAACCCTGCTAGATCGGCGGAGAGGCTGAGGTTCGTTGGAATCTACTGAATCCTTTGGTTCTATCAAATCTTCTGCTGCAGTTTGTATAGCTAAAACACTTCCAGTTGTACATAACTGATCTTGCCTCGAGCTTGTCCGGATTTTGCTTTTAGACATAGGCCGGACAACCCAAATCTTAACTAACTTAAGATATGGGCTCTTCCCTTTCCATATCACATATGAAGTGGTAGGCAACTGATTTGATTTGAACCCTATTCAATAGGTATGCAGCTTCTCAAGCGCATAACTCACAAAAGGAAATAGGTAACTCAGAAGTATTCATCATAGAGCACACCTTATCATATAGGGTGTGATTGCTCCGCCCCGATATACCATCGTGCTATGGTGTATACGGAGGAGTAATGCTGAGAGAGAATCTCATTCTCCTTTAGAATAGACCAGGATTTCCGTGCTCAAGTATTCTCCTCATTGATCACATCAAAGGACATTGTACTTATACCCTTATTTTGGTTCTCTACTTCTAACTTATATTCTATGAATATCTCAAAAGGTTCGGACTTGTGTTTCAACAGGAACACATATCTGAATCTTGAGAGATCATCAGAGAACGTAATGAAGTATAAAGAACCAGTCTTGGCATGTGTAGACTGGGGACCTTACATACATCATCATGTATCAGTCCCAAGAGTTCAATAACTCTTTATCTGTTTCCAGTAAACGGAGCTATGGTCATCTTATCTTTGTGACATGACTGGCAAGTTTCACAAGATGTAAATTCAAACAGATTTAAATATGCATCTATGTGAAACTTAGCTAGTCGGGTCGCATTGATATGACCTAGTCTACAATACTTCAAGAAGGATCTGCTCATTTCTGAACTCTTCCTCTTGTGTGTGTTCTGTATACTAGGAACTGTAGTTTGATTTAGAACATCAATGCTTTTAGATAACGTGCCTGAACCGATCAACTTTTGATATAGGAAATGTTCAAAACATTATCCAACAATACAAGATTTTATCATTTCTTTACTAATAAAGAGACTGACATGATTTTGTATATCAGGTTCGGTATCTAATAAAATTCGTTCAGAATCAATGTATTGGTAATACAGGGTGACAGTGACCAACAGACTTGGCTGCAACACTTGCCCCATTTTCTGCCTCATGAAACTTATCACCCGTTCTCAGTTCTTTACCTATCTGTAGCCCATGTAACATATTACATATGCGGGATCCTGATCTGGTATCACATACCCAGGACGTAAAGAATACTGAGAAACAGTTCTGTATAATGAACACACCCGAAGATGATGCATCAGCATGCACTCTCTTCGTTTGGGCGGCATGGGAAATCTGGTATTCCCCTATTTCCTGCTCTGTCTTATAACAATTATAAGTTGGAGCGGGACCAACATTCCCCAGCTCAGTATAACAAGCGGGTTCGGTCAATAATCCATATTATTATCTTGATTAAGGCGTGACATAGTCGCTACCAGGAGAGAGAGAAAAGAAAACACTCAGCGTGCGCTCTTGCAAGAATAGATTGGTTAATATTTTATCTAATCAGGATGGCTCCCACTGCTTTTTATCAAATCTTCCTTCAAACCCTAAAAGGAAAGACTAGCTGGGATTAATTACACACTACAAGTTCGCCAATCTTTCAGCCAGGCCAGTGTCGGTACTTTGAGGGAGGTCCCCCGTGCTTTCGCACGAACCTAATTAATGTAAACCTCGTTTTCCCAGAGGCGTAACCCCGTTGACACCTTTCTAGACACCTACTTGATCGGCTAATTGTAATGTGTAAAACTCTCCCAGGAGTAACTCTTACTCGCAGTGGGTATCGGGATCCAACTATCTCATAGAAGGTATGCAATCTCATTGCAAATTTCAACACTTGAAATTCCCGATAATGCTTTTGCCCCTAGCGTCCTATGACCTTGACGCAGGCCAATAAACCATAGGGCGCTAGTCAAGTTCAACCCGTCATTTCCTGATTGAATTAAACCCACCCGCACGACCCTTGACGCAGGCCAACAAAGTCGCACGACTACCCTAATCCAATCTGCATCATATGCATAAGCAGATAAATACTAGTTAGCTACCGCACACTACGCCTTGACGCAGGCCAACAAACGTAGCACGAATACTAACTACCACTTATCTGAAATGACGGAGGGCTACGACAGGTTTTTCTGAAAACCTATTGCGTAATGAACTTGATATCGTTGTAGAATCAAATGATTTTAAAATGGAGTGTTTTTGAGGCTTTTCTAGTTTTGCTAAAGGAGTCACTCCCGGTGAAGGGATCGTCGGTCCTTTCCTCGTCGAATGAGGTGCGGGATATATCATATATATCACTGTGCAAAGCAAAAACTCTTAAAAGTAATCAAAAGACAAACCGAGTGTGTAGCATCTGCCAGTTATTGCTAAAGGAGTCACTCCCGGTGAAGGGATCTCGGTCCTTTCCTCATCGAATAAGGTGCAGGATATATCACATATAGCTCTGTGCAAAGCAAGAACTGTAGCTACCTGTTTTATTTTTGAAATTCGATTCCACAACATCATAGGTTTATTTTTCTTTCATTAATCATATTAATGAAGTCCCATCATTTAAGTACCTAAACATCACAGATAAATACGACGTACACTTATGCCATCCGCATTCGCCTCGATGTCCCCTCGTGCACCGTTAGGTTAGGTAACTAACGGCAGAGCAGGACAGGGCTAGTGCGGGTGTAAAACATAAGTAACATCTATATAATATATCATATATACTATATACTGTATCTATCACAGAACATCACATGATCACATCACAGATATCGCAGCAGAAGAAACATATGAAACATTGGATATACTAGGACGTTCGTGTTTTCAATACGAGCCAGTATAAAACACGGATTCCACAGTCGTGATGAATAGCCAATCCCACACCCCTAGACCCCTACGAGAGCGGCAAGCAACCCTACCAATTCTAGGGTTAGGAGACCTGGACTCGACTCCTCGAGATGGTCTCCCACTGGACCCTAGAACCCGGTTACTTGTGCTCCCCTCCTTGGGTCTATCCTAGTGCAGAAAAGTAAATAATATACAAAGGGTGACAACTTCCACAACCTGGAAGTGCCCCAATAAAAGAATATTACATACAAGTTTTTACATGAATGAAAATGAAAAACACTCATCTCACATAAAAACCCCCGGCTATTCAAACACGACGATCCAATATAACATATCCAGCAACACATAACATCACATGTCATCAACGTAAGTAAATATGTCCATCCCAATTGTCGTTGACATATAGCAACGAAACCGGCGATATCACATATTACACTTACGGTCACAGAAAAGAAAGTGTAAAACTACAACAGTTGGAATCCGCAATCTCTTTAGACATCGCATGGCAAAACAAATGAATTCCTTAGACATCGCATGCCTAACAATTATAAACCCCGCATTTTAGTCTCATTATCGAAAACTCTTTTCAATATCAAGTCGGGCAATTCAACAAGATTCCCGACATCCTGATCGAATGCTCGTCGCAAACTTCAGTAGACGGCCGCACCCCCGATACCGTCGACGAAGTGCACCAAGGCGGAACACCGCTACCGCAAGCACCCGGACGGATGCTTTCGGCGACGGGGTTCTCCTACAGTCACTTGGTCGGGGCTATGGAGTGAGGTTGTCTATTAAGTTTACCCGGCGAGTATCCGCGTACACTACGTGATTGCGACGGACTTTTGATCACATCAAAATTCCGTGGCAACCGATCAAGTGAGACTAAACTGCTATGTTTATAACATTCATTCAGTTATCTCATAATTTCTTGTGAATTCCAATTATTGTATCCCATTCCGGATAAATAGAAAATGATAAACTTTCCGATCGAACATCCAAACACCCAAGTTTTCCCGATACAGCTCAACACATGAAATAAGTCTAAAAACATTCAGTTCGTGCCTCAGTACCAACGGTCCAGCCGTAGAAGGGTCAAGCCAACGCCTCACATGTGGCACGCCGTACTGCCCCAAACCCTAATGTTCAAAGGGCAGTTCAAGACGGTCACATAATCGAGTTAAGGTTTGTTGTCTTCTAGAGGGTTCATCGCGTTACTTGCACTACTTAGAACGTCTTTAAACTACGGAAAGATCCAACACTTGGAAAATTCCCGACAGGGGAAAAATTGGGTATTTATATCCGGTCGAACTTTTTAACATATTCAAAAATTATCCGGAAAAACACACTGACAAAATTAGACAATCCGATCGATACACCGAGGCCCCAATACAACCCAGAAATTTCAACTCTGTAATAAATATTAAAAATTCCCAGGAAAACCAGAACTAAAAACTAGGAATTACTGTGTAAACATGATTGTATGAAGAGATAAATTGGCCGTGGAACCGCCGCAATAGGCATGATATTGCCGCGGTTCCGCCGCGCTTCTATCGACTTAGGTGCTCGAACTTCTCAGTAATTCTTAGAATCTCCTGCTGGTTTTTCTGCATATTTTTAATTCTCAAAAATCCACGATTTCAGAAAATGTACAGAGAGCAAATTAGGGTTTGGGTTTCAGTTCGATCGGACTTCTAATTCCGTCTACGTATCGCCTAAGGCTCTAGCTAGGCTCTGATACCACTGGAGGGTTCCTAGGCACCAACCATGCCAATTTCAAAAATTACGGTGCCGAGAAACCCTAGACAAGATCGTTAACTAGATATTTAGGCGAAACAAGCAAGTAGTTAACAACTTAACTAAGAGTTAAACGGAAATACAACCTTTGTAGATCCGGTCCTCCACCTCCATAGCTCCGTGATGAAGTCCCCTCGCTGCGACGATCGGATCCCGGGCTCTAGCGTCGGCTTCATCGGAGAAATGGGCGGGCTAGGTCATCGACTATGACGTCGAAGATGATCTACATCGAGGCATCACAAGATCAAGCTCCCACTTCACCAAGTCATAAAACTTGTGAAGAAAACACCCTATACTACTTGGCAAGAGGTAGAGGATGAAGAAATAGGAGGTGGGTTCACTTTAGATTTGGATTTCTCATACTTTTGCTCAAATCACCATTGATGAAGCAAGCTTTTCTTCTTGTGAAGAAGAAGAAGAAGAAGATAATGATATGATAAGAATGATCAAAATAGAAAAGAAAAATCAATTCTTATCATATTCAAACCATGGTTTAGTGTAGAGATTTAACTAAGGTTAGATGGAGTGGTTAGGGTTAAGCATGAGACAAAATGGTCACTTAGTCAAAGCTTCATGAAACTTCATGATGCAAACAAAGAAAGCCACCATTTTCTCTTTATGCCATTTATATTCCAAAAGGAATAAATAAATAAATAAATAAATGAATAAGAAAAGAAAACCCTAACCATTCATATAACCATGGTTTAATCTTTACACAAACCCAAGTAAACATGTATCATCAAACATGATACAATCAAGTGCACAAAAGTATATCACATATACAACTTGTGAACTTCAAGTGAGAAAATCTATTTAAAGTGAACCAATACTAGTTAATGCAAAGTAATATATCAAATATATAATTATGCATTAAATCATTAAATCAACACTTGATTCAATGATCCGGTCATGTCGCACACAACCGACTAGTATACAATGTATCGATTTATCGAATCAATCCTTGATTCGATAACTAGGTTATATCGCATACAACCATTCGACACATTCATCGCGAGAATGAAATACGGTATCACATACACGCATTATTCTCGGTCCTGCACATATCTCATATGCGCTCCTATTTCGTTTTGCTTGAGCCAGGAAACCTCTGTATAGGACTCTAAAGACTCGTCAATACGCCGGCAGCAGGTGATGATCATATCAAACACCACAAGCCGCAAGCGGTCTGCCAAACGTAACGGCCACCCGGGTATTGAGCGATCAGAAGATCGACGAGCAAGCCCGCTCATACTCCTGTGAATCCAACCAGTAACACTTACCGTACAGTCCGGTCTGTTCGTCTGATATGTCGCATATCTCGCCTAGGGGTGGTAAACGTCAGACCCCAATAGCTCGATAAGTCGTGTCGATATGAGGTCTATAACAGTTCGAGAAACTACTGGTAACACTTACCAGTAAATCTCAGCAACCCTGGCCAGGGATTTCCGGTTATAGCCAATCGAACACAGCGCAACATCAACTCCCTATACCGGGAGAGACGAATCCCCTCCTATCGCTCATTGCCTCCATGTGACTCGGGACTGTACCCAAAAACCACCGTTTTGCACGCCCTCTTGGACGTGGTAAGGTGGAAATCAAAGCACAGTGGGAACCACACAAGACTCTATGACGATCTCGGGTCAACAGACTATTCTGTACCAGTGTCACCAGAGAACTGCCATCTGACGTAAGGTATAATACCATCTGGGAGTTCTCGGCGAGTCCGTCCAGTGTACCCAGTCTCCACTGAGCACCCGTATATCATCTCTGATGTCAAACACCAATGGATATGGGATCATCCATCGCCCATCTGTATGGGTCGAGAAGGTATACGCTAGTCTACTCTGGTATATCGATGCCCCGTCTCGATATACCCACGACTAGGGACCTTGAAGGATGTACTTATGGACTACCATGTCCCCACTAGTATGATCCGCATCATAGTCCAGGTAGTCAAGTACACATCCTAAGGGCTTTACCAACATGTAACAGAGAGACAATCAGTATACACGTTAAGGTAAAGAGTAACCAGATAGCATACTATCATGTCGAGCGAGAAAGTCCTCCCTATATATGTCCCAGCATCCACTACAATATACAACCTATGTATAGTAATGGCCTCTAGGGCATACATAAAACTAACATTTCCGACGACGACCCTAAGAGCTCCCGGCGACAAAACGACGCACCGGCACATCCTACCACTCCCTCTTCCTCTTTTCTAATCTAAAATCCAGTAATTCCCTCCTCCCTCTTCTCTTTTCTATTCTGAAAACTCGTAATTCTAAAACCCGACGGAAGACTTCCGATTCGGTTTTTCTTTAAAAGTTCCATTTTTCTTGAAAACAACAATACCAAACTCTCACAACATGACTATTAATCATTTACAAAACATATTGAACAAGTTCCATTTCAAAAGAATGTATATTGTAACTTTTATCGCATTTTAAAGAAAAATACCATATAGTTTAGCTTTGACATAAAAACATCATTACCCTTGCTATACGTTTAGATAGTTCACGAGGTAACGAGCTAACTCCTCACAACACTCATATGTAACATAACACGATGACATTTGGGGAACATAGATTTGGGAAAATACGGTTTTACATAAAACTACCTTCGACTTATATAAAAGCCTTTTCTACAAGATTATGTATTTTTAAACAAATCTTTGCAAAGCGCCGCTACAATCATTTGGGGAACCCGTTCGGGATGGTGCGGATTATCGCACATCCTCAGACTTAGTAGTGCGAGATGCAGGGCTCCGCAAGGAGCATACGGTCTCGAAAGATTTAAAAATACAAATACCTTAAGAAAATAAGATTTCTAGAAAAATAATAAATTAAATTATTTTATAAATATATATATATATATATATATATATATATATATATATATATATATATATATATATATATATATATATATGTATGTATGTATCATCAAAATATCTATTTTTGATATTGTATATGTATTCCAACTTTTCTAAGTAAAAAAGAATCAGTTTACATGAAAATACCATGCAATTCCATACAAGTTCAATACTTTACAATTAAATACCATATATTATGAAATTATGTTTTACTCACTAGAAATGTAACATATATAAAATCTACATCTATGAGAATTCTAAAGACGATAATTAAATACTTGATGTGTATTTTGAAAATTATAAAAAAATATTTTTACATAAAACCCCTCAAGTTCTATAAATTACCCTAAGGACCCTAATAAACATAGGTTTAAGCGGGACCAGTCTCTTGAGCCTCAGGGAGCCGGAGATATGGGTGCTTTCCTATTTAAGGTAGACAACTTAACAAACGGTGTTATCAATACGGTAATCGTCTTTGAAAAAGATACAAATCTTGCCGTCCATATGCAGCGGTTACCGATAACACCAAAACCTAATTCATGATTCGATTTCTTTTCTAATTGTCTGACTCAGACCGAGTCTCGATATAATCAATCTGACTTGAATGAGATTCAAGTATATATAACAAATCAATAAGAATCCATGTATTCAATCTGTTTAATCTATCAATCTGTACAACTTGACCGAACCGAACCATGGATATACATCCATCTACATGATTCTCCAGTTACATCCATTTACTGATATCATGCTTTCAGCAAGTCATCCATCTATACAATCTATAATACAAGACATTACAATTTACAATGCAATACAAATAATACAATCAAGATATCGCGGGGTTTATAAGGGGTAGATTGGTACGGAAGGTGTTAGAAGTGGCACGAGATTGCAACCATTAAGACACATAACCTGTATTCCATTGCTGTTGTACCGTGGCATAAACGGTTCCTTGTATTCCGTTCACCATAGTCTCTGGTCTAACGAGACTCCTTTCGTATAAACTGGCCTTTTCTGTACCAAACTATAAACAACAACGTTAACACTAAATACAACATTATAACAATATAATATAACTTTAAAAGTTACACACACACACTCTCTCTCTCTCTGCCTATTCTACTTCTCCCTTATCTTTGGGAATTACCGAGCGATTGTTCGCTGACGACATTCCCCTCTTTCTTCTTTGGAATGTTGTCAGGTGATTCAGACCTTCAGGAGATCGAGCCCACCAGCGAGGAATTGGATCAGCTAGCCTTCGACCCGGAGCTCTAGATACTTGTACATTTCATTTCAGTACTTTCCATTTCTGTTATGCCAATGTTTAGGCATTACTTTTCATTCCATGTATTTACTTTTAAGATGCATGGTAAAAAGAATGTGAATAAATAAAGTTGTTGTTCATTACATTTGTCTCTTGTGTATATTTCTTTTATATTGCTTAAATATGCTCAGTGTGTTTACTTTTGAGTAAATACGTAGCGGTCTAGTCGCGTCCCATTCGCCGTATACCGGGAAGCGGGGCGTGACAGGTTTAGTGAGACTACACATTCCTATAGACTTTCTACATCTCCTAGGATAGTTGGTTTAGCTAACCATCTACCTTAGTTACCTCATTTAGAAGTTGAAACTTGGAGCACAATCTCTCGTGGTGGATCATTTTTGACGCTAGAAGGCCGATGGAGCAATCGTCATCCGATCACCGAGGAGCCTTGGAGAGGAGCACTAGAAGACCCGAAAGAATTGATCTTGGAGGTATAACCATTCTAACAGAGTAGTTAAACCTCTAGATAGATTAGTTAGTTAAGGTTTTAGTAAATATCCTGGAGTTTTAGCCGGTGCTGCGTAGTCAAATATCATCGTTTTTGAAAATTCCGCCTCCCCGCAAATCGCGGGGTTCCCGACATCAGCTTACAAATCCCTAATCATATCTTAACAACAAATCCCAGCTCCCTCTCATACAATCAATCCAGTAATCACATATTAACAAATCCCTAATCATATCTTAACAACAAATTCCAGCCCCTCTCATACAATCAATCTAGTAATCACATATTAACAAATCCCAGCTCCCTACTAATAAACTATTAACAAATCCCAGCTCCCCACTAATAAACTTTAGTGTCATTCTCAATCCCAATTGTATATGTAATTACATCTTAACAACAAATCTCAGCTCCCTTTCATACAATCGATCCAGTAAATTAAATCTTAAGAACAAATCTCAGCTTCCTCTCATACAATCGATTTAGTAAATTAAATCTTAACAATAAATCTCAACTCCCTTCTCATGCAATCTATATAAACCCCTTCTTATCAATGAAATCCAAGGTAAGTTTCAACAAGGTAATAAATAATTTTTTTTTTGAAATTATTTTTTCCCCTTGATTCTCGATTTTTTCCTTATTGGCATTAACATTTAACAGGTTCATAAAAATGAAGTAAAGAGTAAGCAACAAAATCAAAGCATAAAAGAGTTTGTATCGAGTTTCTATAAGATAACGGATAAAAAAAATTTGAAGTTGCTTTTCCTCTTGAATATTGAAAATATCTTATTATCTTATATACTTTGTATCGTGCATGTGGCTTTTATAATATTAGCGTACATGCTATCAATCGATAGAATATGATCTCTGTTTTTTTTTTATTTTGATAGAATTTGTTATCTATACTACTATATAATAGACTTAGTTAGAATCTACCCTCTTCTATTTTTAAAAACAAAAAGAAAATAAGAAAAATCTTCCTTAGGTCCTCCACATCATTATACAAAAAGACAAAATAATTAATTCTTATGTTTTAAAAAACAAATTTAGAGCCTTCACATCATCAAAAAAAAACAAAAAAATAATTAAACTTCTCTGTTTTTTAGAAAAACAAAGAAAAAATGAATTTTCTAGAACTTGAGACAAAAAAAGAATTTTGTAGAAATTAGTTTGAATTCCAAATTCAATCTACATTATACTCAAATTTAAGATAAAAAAGAACTTTCTAGAAGTTATTTAATGTTATTATTTTTCAAATTCTATTTTCATTTACTTAGAATTACGTTCTTTTACTTAAATATGGTAAATAAAATATTATAATATTTTCTAGTATACTCTTGATCAAGTTACTAAAATAACTATTTTATTCATTTATTAACATTCAAAATAATTTTACACTAAAATCCGTTCATTTTATATTTATTCATGGGCCCAAGAAATTTTTTTTGTATCCTAAATAGGATAAAGCTGCAAACGTGTCTCGCATGTGCAAAATGCTAGTATATATAATTTTCATATCAATTTTGTAAGTATGCTGTGTTGCTAATGGAAATCGATCGAAAGAATAAGATATTTGTTTTTTTTGTTTTGTAAGTAGGTTTTATTGCTAATGGCATATGATTTGAATGGGGACCTTTCCTTTAACTATTATTAACACTGAAATCCCTTATTTACCGGAGGAAATTTCTGTAAAGCAGCATTAAATTGTGGAAAGTAACTAAAATGATCCATGTATTTATTTATTGTTGTGAAAATAGCATTAAGATTTGCGCGGATGGTTGATACACGTGAATCGAAATTAATGAAAATGATCAAATACAACAACTATGCAATAGCAATAAATAAGAAAGGAAAAGCATACCAAGCAAAGCAAAGAAAACAAAATATTATCCAGATTTGGTACGTACTTGCATCTAATACTGCAAACCGACGACGATTTACTTTCACTATTTAACTACGAATTACAAGAGATAAATTCTGCCCTCACGATCTCATCCAAATACAAAGCACAATCCCCGGTTACAAATCTCTCTCTGCTCCACAAAAATAGGTACAGCCTCAAATTTTTTTTGGCTCTGTTGGATTCGCAAACTTCTTCTATGTTGGATTAATTCCACTAGAGCATCTAATTAATTGCTGCAAGCCTTTCGCAAAACTTTGCTCTATGTGGATTTTCTTGGCCGCCGCAACCACAGAGAAAAGAATAGACTTGTGGATTAATTGTTAGTGGATGTTTCACACCTCACAACACACCTCACAACAGTTGTGAGGATGCGGGAGTGGAAAACAATAATTTTTCTTGCATGCAACACCCACATAACCCAAGATTAGTGCTTAAACCCTAACTAGCAAAAACTATCAAGAGATCTAATCTACTATGGTAGTTTTATACCTAATGGAACCGTTTCTTCGGGTCTTCACTTGAATGTGACTCCTAGACTCCTTGTGGTTGCAATGAGCTCGATCTCCGGCCACCTCAAGATCCAAGACGATCCATCCGAGAGCTATCGAACAAGCTACAAACTCTCTACATCATCTTAGTGATCTCTTCTAGCAAAATTGATCTCTAAGTTGAACTTTATATGTCATGCTGATTTACGGCCCATAATGGTTCGAGAAACTACTGATAACACTTATCAGTAAATCTCGAGAACGCTGACCAGGGATTTGCTGTTATGGCCGATCAAGCATAGCGCGACATCAACTCCCTATACTGGGAGAGACGAAACCCCTCATATCGCTCACTGCTCCATGCGATTCGGGACTGTACCCAAAATCCACCTGTTTGCACGACTCAGCAGAGCCGTGGTAGGGAGGAAATCAAAGCACGGTGGGAATCACACAAGACACTATGACGATCTTGGGTCTACAGACTAACCCGTACAAGTGTCACCAGAGAACTGCTATCTGACAATAGGTATATATACAATCTAAGAGTTCTCGGCGAGTCCTGTTCGGTGTACCCATTCTCTATTGAGCACCTGTGTACAATCTTTGATGTCAAACACCAATGGTTGTGGGATCAACCATCGCCCCCAGGGTCAAGAAACGTACACACTAGTCTACTCTGGTAATATCGATGCCCTGTCTCGATATATCCTCGACTAGAAACAATTAAAAGATATGCTTATAAACTGCCCAGGCCCCACCAGTATGATCTACATCATAATCCCAGTAGTCAAGCATAATCCTAAAGGCTTCATCAACATGTATATAAAGATATGAAATACAACATATCACACGTTAAGCATACTATCATTTCGAGCAAAAATTGTTTCTGTATATATATATGCCTAGCATCCTATACAATACAGACCTCTACGGCATACATATCTAACAATCTCCCACTTGCACTAAAGCCTGTAGTCGGTGTAATAAGTACCCATTGTCTACATTAGAACCAGTTGCCGGCGTACCGCATGCCCAACAGCTCGAACAGTTTCTCAAATTGGACTTGAAGGATGACCTTGGTGAATGGATCTGCTGTGTTGTCTTTCGTGTCTACTCTCCGTACCTTGATGTCATGGCGATCCACTATCTCCCTGATGAGGTGATACCGCCTCAAGATATGTCTGGATTTCTGGCTCCATTATTATCGCAATACAGAGGTATTGGATTAGCAATGGATAAAACCATCTAAAGTTCAGAAATGAACTTTCTCATCCAGACTGCCTCTTTTACGGCATCATTAGCAGTAATATACTCAGCTTCTATCATGGAGTCAACGACGGTATTTTGCTTGGAAATCTTCCAACATACCTCCCCTCCATTTAGGGTAAATACAAACCATGATATGGACTTACTATCATCCTTGTCGCTCTGGAAGCTGGAGTCGGTAAAGCCTTCCATTTGGAGATCTCCGTTACCATACACCAAGAACATTTCTTTAGTTCTTCTCAAGTACTTCAGAATGTTCTTCACAGCAGTCTAGTGTTTCTCCCCTGGGTTGGATTGATACCTTCTTACTGCACTCAATGCATAAGCTACATCTGGGCGAGTACACAATATCACATACATTATAGATTCTACCGTCGAAGCGTAGGGTATAATGCTCATGCGAGCCCTCTCCTCATCAGTTTTTGGAGACATCTTTTTGGAGAGGGTGATCCCGTGACAAGCGGGTAAATTACCTCGCTTGGAATCTTCCATACTAAACATTTTTAGTATGATGTCAATATATCTCGATTGGGACAATCCCAATAATTTCTTAGATCTATCTCTATAGATCTTAATCCCCAGAATGTACGAGGCATCACCCAGGTCTTTCATGGAGAACCTCCGCGATAAGAATTGTTTGACCGATTGTAGCATAAGAACATCATTTTCTATCAAGAGAATGTCGTCCACATACAATACGAGGAATGTAACAGTACTCTCTACAATCCTTTTATAAATACATGGTTCATCTACATTTTTGATAAAACCAAACTTTTTGATTGTATCATCAAAGCAGATGTTCCAACTCCGTGATGCTTGCTTTAATCCATAGATGGATTTAAGCAGCCTGCATGCTTTTTCGCTGTTCCCACTATCAATGAAGCCTTCTGGCTGATCTATAAAAACGCATTCTTCTAAATCACCATTTAGAAATGCCGTTTTAATATCCATCTGCCAGATTTCATAGTCATAGTGAGCAGCTATAGCAAGCAGGATCCAAATGGATTTGAGTATTGCGACTGGTGAAAAGGTTTCATCATATTCCAAGCCTGGCTTTTGACGAAATCCTTTTGCGACCAGCCTAGCTTTATAGGTCTCCACCTGACCATCCACACTGATCTTTCTCTTAAAGATCCATTGCACCCTATGTGTTTTACTCTAGAAGGTGCAACCTCCAAAGTCCATACTTTGTTGGTGTGCATCGATTCCATTTCGGATCTCATGGCATCCAGCCACTTCACCGAGTCACCACTCGAGATAGCTTGCTGAAAACTAGTAGGATCATCATCATCCATGATACAATCTTCTCTATCACAATCAATTAGAAAGCCGTAGTATCTATCAGGTGGGTGAGAAGTCCTACTAGATCTACGGAGAGGCTGAGATTTGTCAGGTTCTATTGAAATCTCAGGTTCAACCAAATTATCGGTAATTGTTTGTGTATCTGGAATTTCTTCCAGTTTTACCGCATTGCCAACAGTATCATTTGTAAAAAATTCATTTTCTAAAAATATGGCATACTGAGAAACAAACACCCTTTGTTCCTCCTTGTGGTAGAAAAGATATCCATACGAGTGTTTTGGATATCCCACAAATTTACACAAAACCGATCGTGTCTCGAGTTTGTCCGGATTCTGCTTTTTCACAAAAACCGGACAACCCCATATCCTAACTCTTTTAAGAGATGGATTCTTCCTATACCATATCTCATATAGAGTGGTAGACACGGTTTTGGTCGGAACCCTATTCAGTAGATAAATCGCAGTCTCCAATGCGTGCCCCCAGAATGATATTGGTAACTCAACATCACTCATCATAGATCGTACAATATCTAATAGGGTACGATTCCTCCTTTTCGACACACCGTTGTGCTGTGGTGTGTACGGAGGAGTGAGCTGAGAGAGAATCCCATTCTCTTTTAGGAAATCTAGAAACTCTGAGCTTAGATACTCACCTTCTCGATCTGATCGATGTTTCTTGATACTTAAGCTTGTTTGTTTTTCTACTTCAGATTTATACTCCTTGAACTTTTCGAAGGCTTCAGACTTATATTTCAACAAGAACACGTGTCCGAATCTCAAGAAGCCATCAGTAAAAGTTATGAAGTAGGAAAAACCACCTCTCGCATGTGTAGACATTGCTCCACATACATCACTATGTATGAGGCCTAAGAGTTAAGTAGCTCTCTCTCCGTGACCACTAAACGGAGTTTTGGTCCTTTTACCTTTGATACAAGATTGTCAAGTAGCATAAAATCTATATTCAAACGGGTTTAAATATCCATGTTTATGTAGCTTGGTTAGTCTTGTTTCGTTAATATGACCAAGTCTACAATGCCAAATGAAAGCATCATTTATGTCTGAAACCTTTCTTTTGTTTGTGTGTTGTATATTGAAAACCGTGAGCTGGTTAAGGACGTATATCCCATTATTTAATGTACCAGACCCAATCAACTCTT
Organism: Agapanthus africanus; assembly: GCA_030015575.1. Classification (NCBI taxonomy): domain Eukaryota; kingdom Viridiplantae; phylum Streptophyta; class Magnoliopsida; order Asparagales; family Amaryllidaceae; genus Agapanthus; species Agapanthus africanus. The sequence goes on along the minus strand of JASDDO010000019.1, from coordinate 884,926,737 downwards.
GATTAAGATTAATGTTCATAACATTAAATTGTAATACAATATTATATCCAGCATTTTCCAACAACGATATAGATATAATATTACATAACATCGAAGGTACAAAATAACATGGGTTCAAAACCAATATACAACCCGACGACAAACCAAGGTGATACTCTCTCACTGCTGTAACATGTACTGAGGAACCATTCCCAACCCGGAGAGTGTGATCACCTTTCTTCAAAAACCTGCTATTTCTCAGCCCCTGCACACAATTGCAGATGTGAGATCCTGACCCGGTATCTAATACCCATGAAGCAGAGTTAATTGAAAAACAGTTTTCTGTTACAAACACACCTGAAGTGGAAGCATCACCATGCTTCTTTTTCTTGAGGCCGGCCAGGTATCCAACACAGTTTCTCTTCCAGTGCCCATTCTGGTGGCATTGGAAGCATTCCCCTCGTCCTGTCGCAGCAGCCCCTTTCTTGTCCTTTCCCGGTGCCTTTTTCACTCCGCCTCTCGGCTTGATGGGATTCTTCTTCTTCTTTCCCTTGGCCTTGGCTTTCAGGACGGAGGAGGAAGATGGCCCAGCAATTAGAGCGGGAGTTTTCGCTACCTTTAGCGTGCTCTCTGCACTCCTCAACATATTGAGGAGTTCAGGTAAGGATTTCTCCATGTTGTGCATGTTGAAGTTTACAATGAACTGAGCAAAGGCAGGGGAAATGGACTGTAGAACAATATCAACATACTGTTCGTTCTCCATGGTCTAACCCAGGTCCTCTAGTTCTTCGATAAGTCCAATCATCTTCAATACATGGTCACCTACATACGTGCCAACGGCCATACGTATCTGAAACAACTTTCGACATGCCTCATATCGGAGAGTACGAGATTACTCTCTATACAACTCCTTTGTATGGAGAAAGATGGATTGTACATCCATCTTCTCGTGCTGCTTCTGATGTTCATTATTCATAGAAGCAAGCGCGAGACACTTGGCTGTTGCGCAGTATATATCCCATGTCTTGCAGATTTCTTTATCCGCAACTGAAGAATCAGGGCCTGGGCTAGGAGGGGCTGGAGTAGTCAGGACGTATCCGACCTTATCATAGGTCAGAGCAATATTTACGTCCCTTAGCCAATCTTTGTAATTCGGTCCCGTGAGTTTATTCCTGTCTAATAAAAGCTTAAGTCCCGTCATAGGTATCTGCCATTAGGAGAGAGAAAAGAAGACACTCAGCGATTGCTCTTGCATGATTAGATTGGTTATTAATCTTGTCTAATCGATGTCTCCCACTGCTTTTTATCAAATTTTCCTTCAAACCTTAAAAAGAAAATTAGCCAGAATTAATTGCAATCTATAAGTTCTCCAATCGGTCGGCCAGGCCAGTGTCGGTACTCCGATGGAGGTTCCCCGTGCTATCGCACGGACCTAATTAAAAAAAAAATCTCGTTTTCCTAGAGGCGTAACCCCGTTGACACCTTTCTAGACAACTACTGGATTAGCTAATTGTAAAGTGCAAAACTCTCCTGGGAGTAACTTTTACTCACAGTGGGATCTGGATCCAACTATCATATAGAAGGTATGCAATCTCATTGCAAATTTCAACTCTTGAAATTCCCGATATGATTTTTACCCCTAGTGTCTTATGACCTTAACTATGGTCAACAAATCATAAGCACTAGTCAAGTTCTACCTTCCATTTCGTGATTGATTTAGACCCATCCGCATGACCCTTAACTATGGTCAACAAAGTCATACGAATGTCCTAATCGATCGCATCAAATGCTTTGTAGGAAGACATCACTTAGCTACCATACACCACGACTTAACTATAGTCAGCAAACGTGGCATGAATACTAAGTACTCTGCTTCCTAAAATGGCGGAGGGCAACGGATGGTTTTTATTAAAACCTTTAACGTTTTGAACTTGATATCGTTGTAGAATCTAGTGAAAGGAGTAGTTTAAGCTCCGGTTTTAAAAGTCGAATGGTTTTGTAGTATCTTTCTAATTTCGCTAAAGAGTTCACTCCCGGTGAAGGGATCTCGCCTCTTTCCTCATCGAATGAGGTGCTGGATATTCATGAATACCACGATGCAAAACAAAAGTTTGATCAACTATAAAAACAATCGAGTGCTTTGTAACATTTGCTAGTTTCGCTAAAGGAGTCACTCCCGGTGAAGAGATCTCGGCCCTTTCCTCATCGAATGAGGTGCAGGATATTCAAGAATACCACTATGCAAAACAAAAACTAGAGTTACCCATTTTAAAAAGTTTGATTCTACAACATTTTTAGGTTTCTTTTTCTTAACATTAATCACATTAATGTTGTCCCATCATTTACGTTTCCTAAACATTACAGAAAAGAAACGAAAATAGAACGTATGCTTATGCCATCCGCATTCGCCACTAGGCCCCGTCATGCACCGTTAGATTACTTAACTAACGGCAGAGCGGGGGCTGGACTAGCGCGGGTGCAAAACATAAGCAACGTTTTTTATATATCTCATATGTAGGGTTCCTAGGCACCCCAATGAGGTCTCACAAGGCATCGAACATGCCATATTAAAATTTTACGGTGCCTACAAACCCTAAACTACGGATCGTTTGCTAGAAAACTAGGCGAAAAGATAACTAGTTAACACTTAACTATTGGGAATACGGAAATACAACCTTTGTAGATCCGGTCCTCCACCTCCACGGCTCCGCAACGAGGTCGTCTCCGCTGTCCAAATCAAATCCGGGCTCTAGAGTCGGCTTCGTCGGAGAATGAGCAAGCTAGGTCATCGATGTCCATACCGAAGATGATCTACGTCGAAGCATCGCAAGATCAAGCTCTCACTTCACCAAGTCATGAAACTTGTGAAGAAAACACACTCTACTACTTGGCAAGAGGTAGAGGATGAAAAAATAGGAAGTGGGTTAACTTTAGAATTGGATTTCTCACTCTTTTCCAACAATCACCATTGATGGACTTCAAGCTTCTTCACTTGAATCAAGGAAGAAGAAGAAGGAAATTGATATGATAAGTTAAAGAAAAATGAAAAGAAAATGAATTCTTATCATAATTTTAACCATGGTCAAGTGTAGAGAATGAATCATGGTTAGTGGGAATGGTTAGGGTTAAGAATGAGATAAGAATGGTTGACTTGAACAAAGCTTCATGAAGCTTCAACTACAATCCAAAGAAAGCCACCATTCTTCTCATTTCTTTTCCAAAATGAATAAACAAATTAAATAAATGAATAAATAAAGGAAATGAAACCCTAACCATTCTTTTAACCATGGTTTATTCTTTGCACTTAACCAAGTAATTATGTATCATCAAACATGATACAATCAAGTGCACAAAATCATATCGCATATGTAATGCGCACAATCCGAGTGAGAAAATCCATCTTAAGTAAACCGGTACTAGTTGATGCAAAGTAATATATCAAATATATAAATATGCATTAAATCATTAAATCAACACTTGATTCAATGACCCGGTTATGTCGCACACAACCGACTAGTATACAATATATCGGCTTATCGAATCAACGCTTGAATCGATAACTAGGTTATATCGCATACAACCATTCGATACATTTATCGCGAGAATAGAATACGGTATCACATACACGCATTATTCTCGGTCCCGCACATATCTCATATGCGCTCCTATTTCGTTTCGCTTGAGCCAGGAAACCTCTGTGTAGGACTCTAAAGACTCGTCAATACGCCGGCAGCAGATGATGATCATATCAAGCATCCACAAGCCGCAAGCGGTCTGCTAAACGTAACGGCCACCCGGGTATTGAGCGATCTGAAGATCGACGAGCAAGCCCGCTCACACTCCAGTGAATCCGACCAGTAACACTACCGTACAGTCCGGTCTGATCGTATGATATGTCGCATATCTCGCCTAGGGGTGGTAAACGTCAGACCCCAATAGCTCAATAAGTCGTGTCGATATGAGGTCTATAACTGTTCGAGAAACTACTGGTAACACTTACCAGTAAATCTCAGCAACCCTGGCCAGGGATTTCCTGTTATAGCCAATCGAACACAGCGCAACATCAACTCCTTATACCGGGAGAGACGAATCCCCTCCTATCGCTCATTGCCTCCATGTGACTCGGGACTGTACCCAAAAACCACCGTTTTGCACGCCCTCTTGGACGTGGTAAGATGGAAATCAAAGCACAGTGGGAACCACACAAGACTCTATGACGATCTCGGGTCAACAGACTACTCTGTACCAGTGTCACCAGAGAACTACCATCTGACGTGAGGTATAATACCATCTGGGAGTTCTCGGCGAGTCCGTCCAGTGTACCCAGTCTCTACTGAGCACCCGTATATCATCTCTGATGTCAAACACCAATGGATATGGGATCATCCATCGCCCATCTGTATGAGTCGAGAAGGTATACGCTAGTCTACTCTGGTATATCGATGCCCCGTCTCGATACACCCACGACTAGGGACTTTGAAGGATGTACTTATGGACTACCATGTCCCCACTAGTATGATCCGCATCATAGTCCAGGTAGTCAAGTACAGATCCTAAGGGTTTTACCAACATGTAACAGAGAGACAATCAGTATACACGTTAAGGTAAAGATCAACCAGATAGCATACTATCATGTCGAGCAAGAAAGTCCTCCCTATATATGTTCCAGCATCCACTACAATATACATCCTATGTACAGTAATGGCCTCTAGGGCATACATATAACTAACAATCTCCCACTTGCACTAGGGCCATCTGTAGCAGTGGTTGTAGTATCTCATACTCAACCATCCCATAAAAGTCTCTCTCTGGGAACAGGCCTTTGTGAGTGGATCCGCTGTGTTGTCCTCTGAGTCTACTCTCCTAACCTCGATCTCCCTGGAGATCAACCATCTCCATGATCAAGTGATACTGCCTTAGAATATGTCTGGATCACTGATGGGACGGACGTTCCTTGGCATAAGCCACAACCCTATTGTCACACAATGGGAGGAACTAAGTTCATCTCATGAACCAATATACACCCAGACAGCCACTTTGGTGGCATCTTAAGTAGCGATGTATCCAGCCTTCATCGTCTAGTATGTCACGGTATCTAGCTTGGAACTCTTCCAACATACCGTCCCTTTACTGAGGGTAAAGACAATGCCCGCGACTGACATTCAGTCGTCTTTATCACCCTGGAACCCTTCCAGTGATTCTCCCCAGGATCGATTGATACCATCTTACTACAACTAGTGAGAATCCTAACATCCAATTAAATCTATCTCATAGATCCAAAACTCAGGATTTAGGAGGTATCAATTTGATCCTATATGGAGAATCATAGTGATAAGCGGAGATTGATCGAGCGTAGCATAGGAAACTCCTTCCCTATCAAGAGTATGTCATCCACGTACTCTACGAGGATCGTTACCATACTCCCTACTACCCTTTTTGTTTATACAAGGTTCATCTACCATATTGATGATGTCAACTTCTTTGACTAATCCATCAAAACAGATGTTCCAACTCCGCGATGCCTGCTTTATCCTATAAAGCATCTTGCACACGTTTCCGCTGCTCCCACTGTCTACGAAGCCCTCTGGCTGTGTACTTATAGACGCTCTTTTCCAAATCATCATTTAGAAAAGCAGTCAAGACACCCAACCACCAGAGATCGTAGTCATGGTATGTAGCCGTGGCAAGTAGTATCTGGATGGACTTAAGCATAGATATTGAAAAGGTTTCATCATTATCCACGCCTGGTCGATGACGAAAAGCTTTAACAAATCTAGCTTTGAAAGTCTCAACTTTTCCATCTACACCAAGTAATCTTCTCAAGATATACTTGCTCCTGATGGGGATTTAACCCTTCAGATATAGAAACTAAAGTCCATACTTCGTTGGTGTATAAGGATTCCATCTCAGATCGATAAACATCCAGCCATTCTTACAGAGTCTCACTCCTGATGGCCAGCTCGAAACTAGTTGGGTCATCATCTCATGATGTAATCCTCGCTCCCACTGTCATAGAGAAACCGAAGTATCTCTCAGGTGGGTGAGGAACCCTACTAGATCGGCGGAGAGGCTGAGGCTCGTTGGAATCTACTGAATCCTTTGGTTCTATCAAATCATGTGCTGTAGTTTGTATAGTTGGAACATTTCCAGTTCTACATTACAGACCTTGCCTTGAGCTTGTCCGGATTTTGCTTTTAGACATAGGCCGGTCAACCCCAAATCTTAACTAACTTAAGATATGGGCTCTTCCCCTTCCATATCACATATGAAGTGGTAGGCAACTGATTTGATTCGAACCCTATTCAATAGGTATGCAACTTCATAAGTGCATAACTCCCAAAAGGAAAAAGGTAACTCAGCAGTACTCATCTTAGAGCACACCATATCAAATAGGGTGTATCTGCTCCACCCCGATATACCATCGTGCCATAGTGTATACGGAGGAGTAATGCTGAGAGAGAATCTCATTCTCCTTTAGAATAGTCCAGGATTTCCGTGCTCAAGCATTATCCTCCTTGATCTCATCATAGGACATAATACTTATACTCGTATTGGTTCTCTACTTCTAACTTATATTCTGTGAATATCTCAAAAGGTTCGGACTTGTGTTTCAACAGGAACATATGTCTGAATCTCGAGAGATTATCAGAGAATGTAATGAAGTACAAAGAACCGGTCTTGGCATGTGTAGACTGGGGACCTACATACATCAACATGTATCATCCCATGAGTTCACTAACTCTTTCTCTGTTTCCAATAAACGGAGCTATGGTCATCTTATCTTTGTGACATGACTGGCAAGTTTCATAAGATGTAGATTCAAACTGTTTTAAATATGCATCTATGTGGAACTTAGCTAGTCGGGTCGCATTGATATGACCTAGTCTACAATACCTCAAGAAGAATCCGTTCATTTCTGAACTGTTCTTCTTGTGTGTGTTCCATATACTAAGAACTGTAGTTTGATTTAGAACATCAACGCTTTTAGATAACGTGTCTGAACCGATCAACTTTTGATATAGGAAATGTTCAAAACATTATCCAACAATACAAAATTATATCCTTTCTTTACTAATAAAGAGACTGATATGATTTTGTATATCAGGTTCGGTATCTAATAACATTCGTTCAGAATCAATGTATTGGTAATACAGGGTGACAGTGACCAACAGACTTGGCTGCAACTCTTGCCCCGTTTTCTGCCTCATGAAACTTATCACCCGTTCTCAGTTCTCTACCTTTCTGTAGCCCTATGTAACAGATTACATATCTGGGATCCTGATCTGGTATCTTATACCCAGGACGTAGAGGATACAGAGAAACAGTTCTTTGTAATGAACACACCCGAAGATGATGCATCAACATGCACTCTCTTCGTTTGGGCGGCACGGGAATTCTGGTAATCCCCAATTTCCTGCTCTGTCTTATAACAATTATAAGTTGGAGCGGGACCAACGTTCCCCAGCTCAGTATAACAAGCGGGTTCGGTCAAAATTCCGTTTTATTATCTTGATTAAGGCGTGATATGGTCGCTACCTGGAGAGAGAGAGAAGAAAACACTCAGCGTGCGCTCTTGCAAGAATAGATTGGTTATTATTTTATCTAATCAGGATGGCTCCCACTGCTTTTTATCAAATCTTCCTTCAAACCCTAAAAGGAAAGACTAGCCGGGATTAATTACACACTACAATTTCGCCAATCTTTCAGCCAGGCCAGTGTCGGTACTTTGAGGGAGGTCCCCCGTGCTTTCGCACGAACCTAATTAATGTAAACCTCGTTTTCCCAGAGGCGTAACCCCGTTGACACCTTTCTAGACACCTACTTGATCGGCTAATTGTAATGTATAAAACTCTCCCAGGAGTAACTCTTACTCGCAGCGGGTATCGGGATCCAACTATCTCATAGAAGGTATGCAATCTCATTGCAAATTTCAACACTTGAAATTCCCGATAATATTTTGCCCCGAACGATCTATGACCTTGACAAGGTCAACAAACCATAGACCGCAAGTCAAGTTCAACCCGTCATTTCTTGATTGAATCAAACCTACCCGCACGACCCTTGACAAGGTCAACAAGGCCGCACGACTACCCTAACCCAATCTGCATCATATGCATAAGCAGATAAATACTGGTTAGCTACCGCACACTGCGCCTTGACAAGGTCAACAAACGCAGCACGAATACTAAACAGGATTTATCTGAAATGACGGAGGGCTACGACAGGTTTTTCTGAAAACCTATTGCGTAATGAACTTGATATCGTTGTAGGATTGAATGAATTTAAAATGGAGTGCTTTTGAGGCTTTTCTAGTTTTGCTAAAGGAGTCACTCCCGGTGAAGGGATCGTCGGTCCTTTCCTCGTCGAATGAGGTGCGGGATATATCGTATATATCACTGTGCAAAGCAAAAACACTTAAAAGCAATCAAAAAACAAACCGAAGGTGTAGCATCTGCCAGTTATTGCTAAAGGAGTCACTCCCGGTGAAGGGATCTCGGTCCTTTCCTCATCGAATAAGGTGCAGGATATATCACATATACCGCTGTGCAAAGCAAGAACTGTAGCTACCTGTTTTATTTTGAAATTCGATTCTACAACATCTTAGGTTTCTTTTATTTCATTAATCACATTAATGAAGTCCCATCATTTAAGTACCTAATCATCACAGATAAATACGACGTACACTTATGCCATCCGCATTCGTCTCGATGTCCCCTCGTGCACCGTTAGGTTAGGTAACTAACGGCAGAGCAGGGCAGGGCTAGCGCGGGTGTAAAACATAAGTAACATCTATATAATATATCATATATACTATATACTGTATCTATCACAGAACATCACATGATCACATCACAGATAGCGCAGTAGAAGAATCATATGAAATATTGGATATACTAGGACGTCCGTGTTTTCAATACGAGCCAGTATAAAACACGGATTCCACGGTCGTGATGAATAGCCAAACCCACACCCCTAGACCCCTACGAGAGCGGCAAGCAACCCTACCAATTCTGGAGTTAGGAGACCCGACCTCGACTCCTCGAGTTGGTCTCCCACTGGACTCCAGAACCCGGTTACTTGTGCCCTCCTCCTTGGGTCTATCCTAGTGCGGAAAAGTAAATAATATACAAAGGGTGACATCTTCCGCAACCTGGAAGCGCCCAAAAAAAAAAAATATTACATACAAGTTTTTACATGAATGAAAATGAAAAACACTCATCTCACATAAAAACCCCCGGCTATTCAAACACGACGATCCAATAAAACATATCCAGCAACACATAACATCACATGTCATCAACGTAAGTAAGTATGCATACCCCAATTGTCGTTGACGTATAGCAACGAAACCGGCGATATCACATATTACACTTACGGTCACAGAAAAGAAAGTGTAAAACTACAACAGTTGGAATCCGCAATCACCTCAGACGTCGCATGCCTGACCAAATGAATTACTTAGACATCGCATGCCTAACAATTATAAACCCCGCATTTTAGTCTCAAAATCGAAAACTATTTTCAATATTGAGTCGGGCAATTCAACAAGATTCCCGACATCCTGATCGAATGCTCGTCGCAAACTTCAGTAGACGGCCGCACCCCCGATACCGTCGACGAAGTGCACCAAGGTGGAACACCGCTACCGCGAGCACCCGGACGGATGCTTTCGGCGACGGGGTTCTCCTACAGTCACTTGGTCGGGGCTATGGAGTGAAGCTGTCTATTAAGTTTAACCGGCGAGTATCCGCGTACGCTACGTGATTGCGACGGACTTTTGATCACATCAAAATTCCGTGGCAACCGATCAAGGGAGACTAAACTGCTACGTTTATAATATTCATTCCGTTATCTCATAACAATTTGTGAATTCCAATTATTGTATCACATTCCAGATAATTAGAAAATGTTAAACTTTCCGATCGAACAATCGAACACCCAAGTTTTCCCGAAATATCAACACATGAAATAAGTCTAACAACATTCAGTTCGTGCCTCAGTACCAACGGTCCAGCCGTAGAAGGGTCAAGCCAACGCCTCACATGTGGCACGCCGTACTGCCCCAAACCCGAAGGTTCAAAGGGCAGTTCAAGACGGTCACATAATCGAGTTAAGGTTTGTTGTCTTCTAGAGGGACCATCGCGTTACTTGCACTACTTAGAACGTCGTCAAACTACGGAAAAATCCAACACTAGGAAATTTCCCGACAGGGGAAAAGTTGGGTATTTATATCCGGTCGAACTTTTTAACATATTCAAAAAATTATCCGGAACGACACATAGACAAAGTTTGACAATCCGATCGAATATTCGAATCCCCAAAACAACCCAGAAAATTCAACTCTTGAATAAATTTTAAAAATTCCCAGAAAATCCAGAAGAATTTATCAGGTATTACTGTGCAAACAGTAAGGGATGACGTCATGATTGAGCCGCGGAACCGCCGCATAAGCAGGGCTTATGCCGCGGTTCCGCCGCCTAAGTTACTGTTCATCCAATAATTTTTGCATCGTAATTCATATTTTTCCCTGCTGAATTTTTTAGCAATTTTTAATTTGGAAAAATCCCAGTTTTTGGAAAAAGGACAGAGAGCAAGTTTGATTCGGGGTTTCGGGTTCGTTCGGACTTCAAATTCCGTCTAGACTTCGCCTAAGGCTCTAGCTAGGCTCTGATACCACTGTAGGGTTCCTAGGCACCCCAATGAGGTCTCACAAGGCATCGAACATGCCATATTAAAATTTTACGGTGCCTACAAACCCTAAACTACGGATCGTTTGCTAGAAAACTAGGCGAAAAGATAACTAGTTAACACTTAACTATTGGGAATACGGAAATACAACCTTTGTAGATCCGGTCCTCCACCTCCACGGCTCCGCAACGAAGTCGTCTCCGCTGTCCAAATCAAATCCGGGCTCTAGAGTCGGCTTCGTCGGAGAATGAGCAAGCTAGGTCATCGATGTCCATGCCGAAGATGATCTACGTCGAAGCATCGCAAGATCAAGCTCTCACTTCACCAAGTCATGAAACTTGTGAAGAAAACACACTCTACTACTTGGCAAGAGGTAGATGATGAAAAAATAGGAAGTGGGTTAACTTTAGAATTGGATTTCTCACTCTTTTCCAACAATCACCATTGATGGACTTCAAGCTTCTTCACTTGAAGCAAGGAAGAAGAAGAAGGAAATTGATATGATAAGTTAAAGAAAAATGAAAAGAAAATGAATTCTTATCATAATTTTAACCATGGTCAAGTGTAGAGAATGAATCATGGTTAGTGGGAATGGTTAGGGTTAAGAATGAGATAAGAATGGTTGACTTGAACAAAGCTTCATGAAGCTTCAACTACAATCCAAAGAAAGCCACCATTCTTCTCATTTCTTTTCCAAAATGAATAAACAAATTAAATAAATGAATAAATAAAGGAAATGAAACCCTAACCATTCTTTTAACCATGGTTTATTCTTTGCACTTAACCAAGTAATCATGTATCATCAAACATGATACAATCAAGTGCACAAAATCATATCGCATATGTAATGCGCACAATCCGAGTGAGAAAATCCATCTTAAGTAAACCGGTACTAGTTGATGCAAAGTAATATATCAAATATATAAATATGCATTAAATCATTAAATCAACACTTGATTCAATGACCCGGTTATGTCGCACACAACCGACTAGTATACAATATATCGGCTTATCGAATCAACGCTTGAATCGATAACTAGGTTATATCGCATACAACCATTCGATACATTTATCGCGAGAATAGAATACGGTATCACATACACGCATTATTCTCGGTCCCGCACATATCTCATATGCGCTCCTATTTCGTTTCGCTTGAGCCAGGAAACCTCTGTGTAGGACTCTAAAGACTCGTCAATACGCCGGCAGCAGATGATGATCATATCAAGCATCCACAAGCCGCAAGCGGTCTGCTAAACGTAACGGCCACCCGGGTATTGAGCGATCTGAAGATCGACGAGCAAGCCCGCTCACACTCCAGTGAATCCGACCAGTAACACTACCGTACAGTCCGGTCTGATCGTATGATATGTCGCATATCTCGCCTAGGGGTGGTAAACGTCAGACCCCAATAGCTCAATAAGTCGTGTCGATATGAGGTCTATAACTGTTCGAGAAACTACTGGTAACACTTACCAGTAAATCTCAGCAACCCTGGCCAGGGATTTCCTGTTATAGCCAATCGAACACAGCGCAACATCAACTCCCTATACCGGGAGAGACGAATCCCCTCCTATCGCTCATTGCCTCCATGTGACTCGGGACTGTACCCAAAAACCACCGTTTTGCACGCCCTCTTGGACGTGGTAAGATGGAAATCAAAGCACAGTGGGAACCACACAAGACTCTATGACGATCTCGGGTCAACAGACTACTCTGTACCAGTGTCACCAGAGAACTGCCATCTGACGTGAGGTATAATACCATCTGGGAGTTCTCGGCGAGTCCGTCCAGTGTACCCAGTCTCTACTGAGCACCCGTATATCATCTCTGATGTCAAACACCAATGGATATGGGATCATCCATCGCCCATCTGTATGAGTCGAGAAGGTATACGCTAGTCTACTCTGGTATATCGATGCCCCGTCTCGATACACCCACGACTAGGGACTTTGAAGGATGTACTTATGGACTACCATGTCCCCACTAGTATGATCCGCATCATAGTCCAGGTAGTCAAGTACAGATCCTAAGGGTTTTACCAACATGTAACAGAGAGACAATCAGTATACACGTTAAGGTAAAGATCAACCAGATAGCATACTATCATGTCGAGCAAGAAAGTCCTCCCTATATATGTCCCAGCATCCACTACAATATACATCCTATGTACAGTAATGGCCTCTAGGGCATACATATAACTAACATCATATATAAATATAGCCATTTCAGATCACAGATGAATACATTGGATATACTAGGAATTCCGTATTTCATTCAAGCCGTTAATGAAAGATGGGTTCCACGGTCGTGATGAATAGCGAAAACCCCACCCTAGACCCCTACGGGTGCGATAAACTACCCGCCAAATTCCTGAAGTGAAGCAACCTCCCTCAACAAAGTGAGTAGGCCACTCAGGACTCCGAAAACCCGGTAGTTTGTGCACCCCACCTTGGGTCTATCCTAGGAGTAAAAAACAGTAAAAAGAAATTATACAACGATGGCTACAACCTCAACCCGGATGTGCCCCGCAAAATAATATTACATTGCTTTTTACAAATTACATTGAATGAAAGAAAAGAAAATTGCTCTTCTCACATCCCCCCGGCCATTCATCACGACAATCCAACATATTCATATACACATACCATCTCATGATATCAAAACCGATGTGTGCAACCCCGACTAATTGTCGTATAGCAATTAGTCGACGTTTCCAAACACACATTCACATCACAAAGCAAGTAAAGAAGTCTCAACATTAGCATTCCGCACGAGATTTGCAAACTATATCATTTTCCAACACTTGAAAAAAAACAGTGAGCAAGTTTTCAAAAATCGATCTTTTGAGCCAATCCGGGAGTCGAAACGAACTCGAAACCCGTCCGAACTTCACGGAGGCGAAGAACACCAAATATACTTTCGAATGGGGGGCCTCAGGGGGGGTACCCACTCCCGGGGGCCACCTCGAGGTGGCCCCAAAAGGTGTGCATACCCGAGAGCACCCTATGGGGATGCTTTCGGGTCACCCACCCCCAAGGCCATCTTGAGGTGGCCTTGAGGTGTGGGCCTGGCCTCTGGCCCCCAGGGTGTCCTCGGGGTGCGCGCGCTCTACCCCGCGGCTTCTCGGTTCAAACTGTGACCCCGCGGGATGTGCAAACAACTCAAAAGTTCAATTTTTAAAACTGTTTTCTGGCAGTTTTTGCACAAGGAAAAACGATGAAATTCTAAGGTTGCAACAAGCTATTTAAGGTTTAAGTTAGGCTCTGATACCATGTTAGGCTCTGATACCTTGTGAGGAGGCGGAAGTGGAAAACAATAAATTTCTTGCATGCAATACCCACATAACCCAAGATTAGTGCATGTTGCACACTTCACAACACTTGTGAGGAGGCGGAAGTGGAAAACAATAAATTTCTTGCATGCAATACCCACATAACCAAAGATTAGTGCTTAAACCCTAACTAGCAAAAACTATCAAGAGATCTAATCTACTATAATAGTTTTAACCCTAATGGAACCGGTCCTTCGGGTCTTCACTTGAATGTGACTCCTAATCTCCTTGTGGTTGCAATGAGCTTGATCTCCGGCCACCTCAAAATCCAAGACGATTCACCCGAGAGCTATCGAACAAGCTACAAACTCTTCACAAGAGTTCAACTTAGAGATCAAGTTTTCTAGAAGAGATCACTAAGATGATGTAGAGATTAAGTATTGAATTATGATTTTGCTCTAAGCTTTTGATTCACAACTCATGTGAGCTTAAAGCAAAGAGGAGGAAGAAGGAGCGAAATGAAGAGAGAGAATGTGAGAATGATAATGAAAAGTTCAAGCATGGAAAAATATTATATGGCTTAAAATGAAATAATTGAATCATATAATAAAAAATTGCACCATGCTTCAATAGTATCTCCAAATGAATAAAATAAGAAAGAAGCCATTCCTTCATCCATGCTTAAACTTTCCTAAATTCCATCTCATTTATTTATTTTCACAAAATAAATATCTAATAATGAGGTGTCTCCTTCTAGAAGGTATTTATGTAACAATTACAAGAATACCCCTCCACCGTATACCGTATAAGTATACCCGTATCGAATTCCTAAAAATACGAATACAATCAATCCAATAATACCAGTATCCGGCTTAAACCAAAGCCTACCAGTATTATTCTTCCGATCATTATTCCTGTAACAATTACACGAACATGATCAAAACCCTGCCGTAATAACTTACGGCCTTTACATCTTTCGCCTGAACCAGGGAACTCTCTGTGTGGGACTCTAAAGACTCGACAGTACGCTGGCAGTGAGTTTAACCACAAGCATGTCAGCGGTACTAGCTGTGCTAAACGGCTATCCAGGTACATGACGAAAAAGAGCTGGCCGACGAGCGAACTCATCCCAACCCTAACGAGCCTATAAGCAACACTTACCATACAGTCCGGTCTCTTCGTCTGATACGTCGCATATGAAGTCTAGGGGTGGTAAATGTCAGACCCCAGTAACTTTATAAGTCATGCTGATTTACGGCCCACAACGGTTCGAGAAACTACTGATAACACTTATCTGTAAATCTCGAGAACCCTGGCCAGGGATTTGCTGTTATGGCCGATAAAGCATAGCGCGGCATCAACTCCCTATACCGGGAGAGACGAAACCCCTCCTATCGCTCACTGCCTCCATGCGATTCGGGACTGTACCCAAAATTCACCTGTTTGCACGACTCAGCAGAGCCGTGGTAGGGAGGAAATCAAAGCACAGTGGGAATCACATAAGACACTATGACGATCTCGGGTCTACAGACTAATCTGTACAAGTGTCACCAGAGAACTGCTATCTGACAATAGGTATATATACCATCTAGGAGTTCTCGGCGAGTCCTGTTCGGTGTACCCATTCTCCAATGAGCACCTGTATACAATCTTTGATGTCAAACACCAATGGTTGTGGGATCAACCATCGCCTCCAGGGTCAAGAAACGTTCACACTAGTCTACTATGGTAATATCGATGCCCTGTCTCAATATACCCTTGACTAGGAACAATTAAAGGATATGCTTATAGAATGTCCATGCCCCACTAGTATGATATACATCATAATCCCGGTAGTCAAGCATAATCCTAAGGGCTTCATCAACATGTATATAAAGATATGAAATACAACACATCACACATTAAGATGAAGATAAACCAGATAGTATACTATCATTTTGAGCAAAGATTGTTTTTGTATACATATACATGCCTAGTATCCTATACAATATAGGCCTCTAGGGCATACATTCTAACATTAATTTCTTTGGCCGCAGACTTTCTATTTGAGGCTCCGATGGATTTAATTTTAGCCAGGGATTAATTAATATACATGAGAATATATATAGGAGTAGGCATATAACTTAAAGATAACTTTAAAGTTTAAAATTTAAATTAAGAGATAAGAATAGAATTATTAATCTAATTCCTTTCAATTCCTAACCTAACTTAAATATCTGCAGCCGGTAATGCTCCCGCAACGCGTCACGTGGCCTAGCCTCCGCGAGAAGCATCTCGTGCTCACACTACTTCAAATGTTGGGCTTTTTCGGGACTTTGATCTTGGACTCTGAATTTGTAATCAATTTCAACAATCTCCACCTTAATTCAAAATTCGTCAATATCTTTACACTTTCATGAAAAAACTTAAAATTCTGCAATTCGTCGTCTCTAACCTTTATCAACCAACTAGGCAGATCAAATCCAAGCAAATATTGAACTTAGAAATTAGGACCATCTTCGTAAATGCGTCTTTCGGATTTTCATGGGTATCAATCTTCGTAAGCTAAATAACCTCCTTTTCGTACTCCAAAAAGAAAACTTTCATCTCGATATACTTAGTTCTCGAACTATAAGCCTGATATTTCGCCAAGTGAATCACGCACTGACTGTCACAAAAGACCTCCGTGAAATACTGTGAAACACGCATACTACCCATAAATCCACGCAAATATGTAGCCTCCTTGACAGCCTCCGTAGCAGCTATCAACCCTGCCTCTGTTGTCGATAACACAATAATGGAATGTAACGTCGATCACCATGACACTGCGTCAGTGCCCAACGTAAATACGTAACCTGTTGTAGATCACCATCAATCTCTATCACCAGTAAAATCTGAGTCATAATACCCTGTCATGATACAACCATCCGTAATGCCTATGCTGAACAACAAGCCAAACCCCGTAGTACCGCTTAAGTACATCAGAATCCACTTTACAGCCTGCCAATACTCCTTACCTGGATTAGCCATGTATCGGCTGACCATCTTCTCTGCATATGCAATGTCTGGACGTGTGTGTAGCGACTCTGTTTTAATGTACCGAAATTTGTTTAAAAGTTAATGTACAAATGGAGTATTTGCAATGCTGAGTATGCTATAAGTATTTAAATTGCTTTTGAACAGCAAGAAAACACTTGTAGCTCATTGGTAAAGTATTGCATTGCTGTGACATAGCCCCTGCGTTCAAATCCCCCCAGCAACATATTATTTTTAATGATTTTTCTTTTAAACTTTTTGGAACACCAAAAGTTTATACACGTAAAAATGAAAAATCGGATTAAACAAATATGTGGAAAATGCTATATGAACAGCCTAGGACACATGGCCCCAATCCAAGCACCCCACCCTCGGATTGGACCGACGAGATTCTTTATGGGGCCGGCGCCGCCGGCCCCCCCGTAGGTATTGCCCCCAATTTCTGTACCCATGTCTCTTGGCCTCCCCCCTTAACTCCCATTATGTTTGATTACTTTGCAATTATCCAGAGAGTGTAATTTCACTCTTTAATTCTAATTTTAATGCATTTTTTAATTCTCTTTTCACTCACAAAATCATAATTCTATCCTATAAATACCTCCTACACTTTGGCCCTCCTCATTCTGAAATCCATTGCTAAAACTTTCTAAAATTTCTAAGTCCAAAAGTTGTACAAGTGGAGTTAGCTAAGGTCAATGTTCCGGCGACGAATCAAGACAAATCCGACATAGACGCGACTCCATGACGCCTTCGAAAGTTCCCTCTACCTCCCTTCTCTTCTCCAAATCAGTAAGTCATCTCTTCCCTCCTCTCATTCTAATATAAAACTCTCTCATTACAAACTTGTCGGAAGCGGAGTTATTCCGACATCCGATTCTCTTTTCTTTAAAAACCCAAATTTTCTTAATAACAAACCTATCAATTCTTCATATATTGTTTAACAATCATAACCAAACACTTTAGAACAAGTTTCATCTCAAAATAACATGTTATGCAACTTTTATCACAATTTTACGATTAAATACCACAAACATTACATTCTACATATTTCATCATATTTCTTTGTATTACTTTTATAAAACTCCCGAGGTAATGACCTATGTTATCACAACACTCATTTTTGACATAGCACGATGGCTTTTGGAATTTTAGTTTGTGGGATAATTACAAGTTTACAATAAAATACCCTAAAC
Source organism: Agapanthus africanus (assembly GCA_030015575.1). NCBI lineage: Eukaryota > Viridiplantae > Streptophyta > Magnoliopsida > Asparagales > Amaryllidaceae > Agapanthus > Agapanthus africanus. The sequence continues at coordinate 884,908,587 of JASDDO010000019.1, read as the reverse complement.
TATTACAAAACCATATTCTTTAAATTGTCTTATTTAAATTCCATACGATTAAGTCCTTACAACCCATTTTGGGGAATCCGACTTGGTTGGTGCGGGTTATCGCACATCCATCGGACTAGTAGGGCGAGATGCAGACCTCCTCACGGAGCATACGATCTCGATGGAATTTGTATTATAATTTTAAAAAAAAGTGATTTCTATTAATAAATAAATTCTAATATATATATATATTATCAAAATATCTAGTTTAAATATATTATATATTCCATATTTTCTAAATCAAAATAAAAGAGTCACAAAAGATCATGAAAATACCATCACTTTCAATACAAGTCAAATTACAAGAAAATACCATATACTATTCAAAGTTAGGTTTATATCCACTAGAATATTTCATTTTATACAACTATGAAAACTCTAAAGACGATAAATAAATACTTGAGGTTTATTTTGAAAATATATCAAAACTATTTTTCATAAATCCTCTCAAGTTATATTAATGTACAATAAGGACCCTAGTAAATATAGGTTTAAGCGGGACCGGTTCTCTTGAGCCTCAGGGAGCCGGAGAATATGGGTGCTTGCCTATCTAAGGCAGACAACCTAAAAACGGTGTTCTCAATACGGTAATTGTCTTGGAAAAAGACACAAATTCTGCCGTCCATGTGCAGCAGTTACCGATAACTCCAAAAACTAATTCAGGACTTCAATTCTGTTTAAGTGTCTGAGACAGACAGAGTCTCAGTCTAATCTGAAATCAATCGATCTATTCTTGAATATGATTCAAGTATAACTCTAATTCATCATGAGTCCATTCAACATGAACATGAGTTGACCGAACCATGGATATACATTTGGCTGGTCTACATGACCATCCGTCTATATCCTTTCCTTTTACATGAACTACTGATATCATTGTTTCGGCAAGTCGTACATCTATTAACCAAAATAATACAATCAATGCAAAAGATATTATGGGGTTTTAAAGGGGTAGACTGGTACGGAATGTGTTAGAAGTGGCCCGAGACGGTCACTTTAATATACCTAACCTGAATATCCATTATTATTGTTCCGTAGCTTAACGGTTCCTTATGCTCCGTATATCTTAGTCCACAAAATAGTTGAACTCCTCTCGTATACACTGGTATATTCTGTACTAAGCTACAAACAACTGCGTTAACATAACAAACTCACAATACACCATTTATATTCTCATATCTATCTATTCATCTGTCTATTCTATTCCAACTTTTCTTTGGGACTTACCAAGTGATTGTTCGCTGACGACATTCCTTCTCTCTTCTTCCTTTGGAATGTTGTCAGGTGGATTCGACTCACTGGAGATAGAGCCCGGTTCAGATGACTTGGATCAGTTCAGCGAGGACCCCGAGCTCTAGACTCTTGTATATACTTTACTTTCATGTTCATGCCATTGTTTAGGCATTGCTTTCATCATTGTATTTACTTTTCAGTTCTATTGTAAAGAAATGTTTAATAAATAAAAGTTGCTGTTCATTTACGTTTCATGTCTTTTTGTGTATATTTACATTATATTGCTTAGTTACGCTTAGCGTGTTTACTTCTGAGTAAATATATAGCGGGCCAGTCACGTCTCCTTACTCGTACACTAGGAAGCGGGGCGTGACAGATTTTGTTGGGGGCCCATGCAAGTCAGTTCTGTATGGACATGCAGGTCAATTCTGCATGAAGTCCTAAGCAATATAACACAAGAATCAGCAACTAAAAACATTCTTTACATTTTATATTTCTTGAATCTTACAATTTCATATTTTTTGAATCTATCCAAACCCTATTTTTTCTTTCAAGATTATGGATTCTCCAAACAATACCAGCACAAAAGTCAACAACACACCACCACCACCTCTTCCACTTACGCCTACCGATGCAGCTCCGATCAATGAGCAAACGGTATTTCTTGAGGCAATCCGAAGCCTCCTGGAAGGACAGCAGCAACAGACATCTTATTGAACCGTCCAGAAATGGAAGCACCCGGATTGAAGCAATTCCGGGCATTGCACCCGAAGCAATTTTCTGGGAAAGAGAGCCCTTTGGAAGCTGAAGAATGGGCTCAGAGCATTGAGGACGATCTGGCAGCAGCACAAGTGCCAGAGATCGCTTGGGTACGGGTTACAAAGCTGCAACTCACCGACAATGCCCGAGTATGGTGGAAGGAGGAAGAAAGCCGTCTTGCCCAGCCTATCGAATGGAAAACTTTTCGCGACATGTTCGACGTGAAGTATTTTCTCGAGACTGCCCAATTCGACATGGATCAGCAATTCATTTACTTACAACAAGGCTCTATGCGGAGCAAATCGGTGGATAAGTATGATGCCGAGTTCACTATGTTGAGCAGGTAAAATATGTCTCAAATATTCGATTTTCTTATATCACATACTACACTTCTAATACAAGCCTGTAACAGGTTCGCGGCACACCTCATTCCGACTGCTGAGATCAGGTCCAGACGATATCAGCAAGGGTTAGATCCGGAGATCCACGCTGCCTTAGCTACAGGGGATTTCCCAACCCACGAACTGGCTCTGAAAGCTACCCGTAGATATGAGGCAGTAGTAAAGATGAAGGGCAGACCCTAATCTGCCAGAGTAAAGCACCCTACCACTCAGATGGCAGGAGGAGCCTCTTCAATGCCACCTTTTATACCCAGGAGACCGGGAGTAACATTCAACCGGCCCAGTCCAGCCTTTTTCACCTACTGCAGGAGGAATGGACACTTGGCGAAGAATTATAGGCATGCTAATCTCCTTTGCTTAGTCTGTGGCTCATCCACACATGATATTGGGTCTTGTCCTCATCGACTCAATCCGAATGCTGCACCCAGACCAGCAATTACCTATCCATAGAGGCCAACTATCTAGGCACCTGCTCCATGTCTTGCTCTCCCAGTTCCACCTCCTTATGGACCGACTACACCTCCTCCTCGTCAGTTCCACCAAGCACAAAGGAAATTACCTCTAGTATAGAGGAACGGACAGAAGAATGCTCCTCCAGTAAGGAGGAATGTACCGAGACGACAGGCTTTCACAATGACTGTAGAAGAAGCTGAACCTACTGTCCAAGTCATCATTGTTCAAGTTTTTTTTCAATCTTTATACATACCCATATATCTTTTTCTTATACCTAAACCTATCCCACATAACTTAGGTACGATCTTAGTAGCCTCACTTCCTGCACTAGCACTCTTCGATACTGGAGCATCTCATTGCTTTATGTCGCAACGGTTCATCTGAACTCATGCGATTCTAGTCAAACGACTTGTATCCAGCTGGAATGTCAGTTCATGGAATGACTTTCTAAAGGCAATAATGGGATACGACCTGTATCCAGTGGTCTTCTGCAGCAGAGAATTCTATGCTGACTTCAAGGTGCTGGACATACCGAATTTCCATGTCGTTTTGGGTATGGATTGGCTAGGAACATTCTATGCTACAATTGACTGTCGTCAAAGGAGGGTAGTGTTCGAGATTCCAGAACATCCAGTCTTTTATTGCAAAAGTGGAGACCGTACCCTGGAGCCAAGCACATACAAAGCAAAACCGAAGAAGGCAGAAATTGTAACACTTCAAGCAGAGGAATGATCAAAGCCAGAGGTAGTTCGAGAGTTCGATGATGTATTTCATGAAGACATACAAGATTTGCCTCCCGATCGAGCTCTTGAATTCAACATTGATTTAGGACCTGAAGCACAACCGGTGATCAAAACTCCGTATCGCTTGAGTCCTGAAGGTTTGAAAGAGATCCGAACTCAGTTGGATGAATTATTGAAGAAAGGATGGATTCGTCCCAACACTTCAAGTTGGGGATCGCCGGTTCTACTTGTGAAGAAGAAGAAAGGTTTATACAGAATGTGCATTGATTATAGAGCTCTGAACAAAATAACTATAAAGAACAAGTATCCATTTCCGTGCATCGACGATCTGTTCGATCAGCTAAGTGGGTCTTGCATTTTCTCCAAGTTAGATCTTCGTTCGGGATATCATCAGGTGAAGGTCAAAGAGTCTGATATTCTGAAGACGGCATTCAGAACTCGCTATGGTCATTATGAGTTTCTTGTGATGTCATTTGGAGTGACCAACGCACCGGCCATATTCATGAACCTGATGAATCAAGTTTTCCGATAGTACCTAGACTGGTTTGTTGTCATCTCCATCGACGACATCCTGGTGTATTATAAGAGTCGGAAGGAACATGCTAAACACTTACGAATTGTCCTGGAGACTTTATGACAGCATCAACTCTATGCAAAGTACAGTAAGTGCGAGTTTTGGATAGATCAAGTTGGTTTTCTCGGACATATTCTATCAGGCGATGGAATCTCTGTAGATCCAGCTAAGGTATCAACATTAAGCGAATGGCTGACACCGAAGTCAGTGAAGGACATTCGAAGTTTCTTGGATTTAGCAGGATATTACAGAAGATTTATTGAAGGATTCTCGAAGATTGCAACACCCCTGACCAAGCTTACACGTAAAGATGAAGAATTCATGTGGTCAGAAGCATGCGAACAAGCTTTCGTGGAACTCAAGTCAAGATTGACATCAACACCTATTCTCGTAATGCTGGACCAATCTAGAGGTATCGTAGTGCATTGCAATGCATCCGGTAAGGGATTAGGATGTGTTCTACATCAGCACGGTAAAGTTGTAGCTTATGCATCAAGACAGCTGATGGTTCATGAGCACAACTATCCGACACATGATCTGGAGTTGGCAGTCGCTATCTTTGCACTCAAGATTTGGCGCCATTATCTTCTTAGAGAACGAGTGGATATATAAATATATGTTTACTCAGAAAGAGTTGAATATGCGGCAGAGAAGATGGTTAGAACTCATGGCGGACTTCGATATCAACCTACAATATCATCCAAGGAAGGGGATGTATTACCTGATGCACTTAGTCGCCAACCACTGTCAATGAATCTCACCGCACAGTAGAAGTTTCAACAAGATTTGCATCAGATGGAGATAGAAGTGGTCATGCCAGGTAACGCTTCAGGTTTGATGAACTTACAAGTTCAGTCTACAATTGTTAATTAGATCAAAGCAGCCTAAGCAAGTGATGCAAAGTTGCAAAAGATCAGAGAAAAATTAGAAAGTGGACTTAGAACAGACTTCATCATCTATGAAGACGGATCTTTGAGATATGGCAGTAGATTGTGTGTACCACAAGGTCCTGTTCAGAAAGAATTGATGAAAGAAGCTCATAGCTCTCCCTATTCAGTACACTCTGGTGGTACAAAGATGTACAAAGATCTGTGACAACATTACTGGTGGCATGGAATGAAGTGTGAAGTATCCAGAAGTGTTGCTAAATGTTTGGTGTGTCAGCAAGTGAAAGCTGAACATCATAGGACTGTTGGTTTACTTCAACCGTTACCTATTCTAGAATAGAAGTGGCAACACATCACCATGGACTTCGTGACTGCTCTTTCTCGTAGCACGAAAGGTAACGATGCGGTATGGGTTATTGTGGATCGACTCACAAAGTCGGCTCACTTCATCCTATTTTGAGTTGGCCAATTTACCGAGACATTAGCAAAGAAGTATATAGAGGTAAGTTTGAATCTAAGTAAGATTTAACTCTTCAATATGTACTATCTCTGATACCCATGAACTCATGCAGGAGATCGTGAGATTACATGGAGTACCGGTTTGCATCGTCTCCGACCGTGACACCAAATTCCGATCGCAATTTTGGCAGAGTCTGCAAGCTAGGTTGGGAACAAGTCTGAACTTAGCACAGCGTACCATCCACAAACAGATGGATAGTCTGTGCGAACGATTCAGATACTTGAAGATATGCTAAGAGCTTGTATGCTAGACTTCGGAGGATCGTGGGAAGATCACCTACATCTTGTGGAGTTTTCATACAATAACAGCTACCAAGAAAGTATTGGAATGACACCTTTTGCAGCGCTCTATGAAAGGTAGTGTCGTTCACCATTAAATTGGGACGACCTCGGAGATAGAGAACTCCTTAGACCTGAGATGATAGTAGCAACAATGGATGTAGTTCGTACTATCAGGGAAAGAATGCGCATAGCCCAAGACCGACAGAAACACTGGGCTGATGCAAAGCGCCGTCACTTGGAGTTCCAACCGGGGGATCATGTATTTTTAAAGATCTCACAAAACTGTGGAGTGATTCGCTTTGGAAGGTGGGGTAAGCTAAGTCCAAGGTACATTAGACCGTTCGACATACTCGAACGAGTTGGAGAAGTGGCTTATCGCTTGGCACTTCCACCCTCATTAGAAGGAGTGCACAATGTGTTCCACATATCCCATCTCAGAAGGTATGTAAGTGACCCCGGTCACATTCATGATCACTCCGAGCTCACTGCACAGATGGATCTATCTTGTGAGCAACAACCCGTTAAAATCCTGGACAGAAAGGTGAAGTTACTTCAGAATAAGGAAGTAAATTTAGTCCGGGTGATGTGGAGAAAAGGCACATCAGGAGAATCAACGTGGGAAAGAGAAGACGATATGCGTGCAAGATACCCTTACTTGTTTGTAAATTAGTCCTTAAAATAATTGTAAATTTCGAGGACGAAATTTTTGTAAGGATGGTAGAATGTAACGACTATGTTTTAATGTATAGAAAATTTGTTTAAAAGTTAATGTACAAATGGAGTATTTGCAACCTGAGTATGCTATAAATATTTAAATTGCTTTTGAACAGCAAGAAAACACTTGTAGCTCATTGGTAAAGCCTTACACTGCTGTGATTTAGCCCCTGTGTTCAAATCCCTCCAGCCACATATTATTTTTAATAATTTTTCTTTTGAAATTTTTTGGAACCCCAAAATTTTACACGTGCAATACACGTAAAAATGAAAGTCAGATTAAAAAAATATGTAGAAAATGCTATATGAACAGCCTAGGACACATGGCCCTAATCCAAGCACCCCACCCTTGGCGAGATTCTTCATGGGGCCGGCGCCGCCGGGCCCCCCGTAGGTATTGCCCCCAATTTCTGTGCCCCAGTCTCTTGATCTCCCCCCTTAACTCCCATTATGTTTGATTACTCTGCAATTATCCAGAGAGTGTAATTTCACTCTTTAATTCTAATTTTAATGCCATTTTTAATTCTCTCTTTACTCACAAAACCCTAATTCTATCCTATAAATATCCCCCTAAACTTTGGCCCTCCCCATTCTGAAATCCATTGGCAAAACTCTCTAAAATTCCTAAATCCAAAAGTTGTATAAGTGGAGTTAGCCAAGGTCAAAGTTCCGGCGATGATTCGGGACAAATACGGCGACGACGTGACTCTACGACGCCTTCGAAAGTTCCCTCTACCTCTCCTCTCTTCTCCAAATCAGTAAGTCCTCTCTTCCCTCCTCTCATTCTAATCTAAAACTCTCTCATTTCAAAACTCGTCGGAAGTGGAGTTATTCCGACTTCCGATTTTCTTTTCTTTAAAATCCTAAATTTTCTTAATAACAAACCTACCAATTCTTCATATATTGTTTAGCAATCATAACCAAACACTTTAGAACAAGTTTCATCTCAAAATAACATGTTATGCAACTTTTATCACATTTTTACGATTAAATACCACAAACTTTACATTCTGCATATTTCGTCATATTTCTTTGTATTACTTTTAGAAAACTCACGAGGTAATGAGCTACATCATCATAACACTTATTCTTGACATAGCACGATGGATTTTAGAACTTTAGTTTGTGGGATAATCACAAGTTTACAATAAAATACCTTAAACTATTACAAAACCATATTTTTTAAATTGTCTTATTTAAATTCCATATGATTACGTCCTTACAACCCATTTTGGGGAATCCGACTTGGTTGATGCGGGTTATCGCACATCCTTCGGACTAGTAGGGCGAGATGCGGACCTCCTCATGGAGAATACGATCTCGATTGACAATTTTAAGAAAAACGTGAATTCTATTAATAAATAAATTCTAATATATATATATATATATAATCAAAATATCTACTTTAAATATATTATATATTCCATGTTTTCTAAATCAAAATAAAAGAGTCACAAAAGATCATGAAAATACCATTATTTTCAATATAAGTCAAATTACAAGAAAATACCATATACTATTCAAAGTTAGGTTTATATCCACTAGAATATTTTATTTTATAAAATTACAACTATGATAACCCTAAAGACGATAAATAAATACTTGAGCTTTATTTTGAAAATATATCAAAACTATTTTTCATAAAACCCCCTCAAGTTATATTTATTTACAATAAGGACCCTAATAAATATAGATTTAAGCAGGACCGGTTCTCTTGAGCCTCAGGGAGCCGGAGAATATGGGTGCTTGCCTATCTAAGGTAGATAGCCTAAAAACGGTGTTATCAATACGGTAATTTTCTTGGAAAAAGACACAAATTCTGCCGTCCATGTGCAGTAGTTACCGATAACTCCAAAAACTAATTCAGGACTTCAATTCTGTTTAAGTGACTGAGACAGGCAGAGTCTCAGTCTAATCTGAAATCAATTGATCTACTCTTGAATATGATTCAAGTATAATTCTAATTCAACATGAGTCCATTCAACATGAACATGATTTGACCGAACCATGGATATACATTTGATTGGTCTACATGACCATCCGTCTATATCCTTTCCTTTTATATGCACTACTGATATCATGGTTTCGGCAAGTCGTACATCTATTAACCGAAACAATACAATCAATGCAAAAGATATTACGAGGTTTTAAAAGGGTAGACTGGTACGGAATGTGTTAGAAGTGGCACGAGACGGTCACTTTAATACACCTAACGTGAATATCCATTGCTGTTGTTCCGTGTCTTAACGGTTCCTTGTGCTCCGTATACCTTAGTCTATGGAATAGTTGGACTCCTCTCGTATACATTGGCATATTCTGTACTAAGCTACAAACAACCGCGTTAACATAACAAACTCACAATACACCAGTTATATTCTCATATCTGTCTATTCTATTCCTACTTTTCTTTGGGACTTACCGAGCAATTGTTCGCTGACGACATTCCTTCTCTCTTCTTCCTTTGGAATGTTGTCAGATAGATCCGACTCACTGGAGATAGAGTCCAGTTCAGAGGACTTGGATCAGTTCAGCGAGAACCCCGAGCTCTAGACTCTTGTATATACTTTACTTTCATGTTCATGCCATTGTTTAGGTATTGCTTTCATCATTGTATTTACTTTTCAGTTGTATTGTAAAGTAACGTTTAATAAATAAAAGTTGATGTTCATTTACATTTCATGTCTTCTTGTGTATATTTACATTATATTTCTTAGTTACGCTTAGCGTGTTTACTTCTGAGTAAATACGTAGCGGGCTAGTCACGTCTCCTTATCCGTACACTGGGAAGCGGGGCGTGACAGCATGCAAACCATCCATACATCAAACTGCATACTGCACTCACATATGACACTCTAGATATGCACTCTCTATCCGTATTCGACCTTGGTGATAATTTCGCTGAAAGTATGAAGTGCATCGCAAAAGGAGTAGACACGGACTTTTCCTTCTCCATCCTATACTGAGCGAGAACTTTCTCGATATACTGTTGTTTACAGCCGAAAATGAGGACCGAGGTGCGGGGAGCACATCCAGTCTGAATACGGGAGCAGATGTTATATGGAACATATCCGTCCACCTATCCGAAGATACCAATTTAATTTATGGCACAATATATCGGAGATTTGGATGGATGCTACCATTGTAACAGACTTATCAGATTCCCCATCATATGTGATGGATTTTTTTTATTGTGGGGACGCTTTTTTCCTGCAGGCACAAACCCCTGCAGTTAATTACATTATTACCAAGCGATAACAACTTTCTCTATTCCAGAAATCTTCGTGTGTGTTTTATAGTTTATTTATATTGGGGTTTCCTTTGGATTGTATATGGACTAATATGTGTTGTCACCCGTATGGTTTGGATTAGTCCAAATCCGTATATATTCGATTTAGGGTTGAACCTATATTATATTTTCCATCAGTTCAAAATACATGAGTTTGATCTAAGGATCGTTAGTCTTATATAAAACTAAGATCAGCTTAGATGATATGGGCCAAGGATCATATACGCTAGTCAGTATGGAGACAGTCCGCAGGGTAGAATACCAATTTAGGGACATGGCAGTCCATCTTTCAGCTTGCGCGTACGCGTATATATTATGTAGCGAAGTGAATGGTAGTAACATGGGAATATGCCCAATATTGTGGTGTGATCTAATTTGAAGTAATTTATATTTCCTTCAAAAATATACATATACATATATGTATGCTTGGGTGGTGGTTGTTGGGATGGTGCGCATCTATATGGGATGCACATCAATATGAAGTGTGCATTAATATGAGGGTGCGTATCAATATGAGGTGCACATCTATATGAGATACAACAGTATAGGGTTAAGACATTCTCTGTCTTGATGAAATTTCATATCTTTTATCAAGTTGAGACGAGAAAGAAGTCATTGGTTGTTGGGACCCGCCACCTCTCTGAAGACGCTGAGGAATTACAATGTCGTATATTAGAGGTGTGGAAGGATGTACCCATGAACCAAATCTCGTATATGGGAAAAGAGAACATGTTGGAACTTGTTAGAAGGGCTTCTATGCAAACTTGTATTTTATCTAAGAATCGTTAGTTTTATATGAGACTAAGATCAACTTAGGTAATATAGGTTGAGGATCTCTAGTCGTATATGGGACTGGGATCGACTTGAATATTATGTATGAAAGATCATTAATCTTATTTTAGATTAAAATCAACTTAAACATGTGTGAGTATATGGGCTCAATAGAATATCAAAAAAGCTTAAACTTCCCACAACTTAGTCAATTTGGACTAAGCATTGACTCTGGGGTATATGTTTTAGCGCACAGAAGCTCTGACGCATGCCACGTATCACTCTGTTATTGGAGCACAGGTAGCGACATATGGGTCTCTGGCGCAGAGATCATTGACGCATGGTATTGTGGCGCATGCCATGTGGAGGATGGGTATTGGCGCATGCCTATTGACCTTTGGGTCTTTGGTGCATTAAACATTGGCACTCATAGGTTGTAGCGGATGCCACGTGTCATAATATCATTGGCGCAATACATCTTACCCATATCGCCGGCGTATGTCCATTGGCGCATATACCTCTGGCATATGGTCACTTAGGGTTTTTGATAGAGATTATTCTCTTTATATTTTGGCTCTGAAACTTAAATTTCATCTGAATATTAAGCTTCTGTTAATAGTTATTTGGCCATTAACACCATCAAGATCACAACTTTTGGGATCTTGAGTCATTTTTTGTACTCGGTTGATAGGTGTAATTTATTGCATATTTTTCTAACACATTTATCATTTTATTGTCATATATTATGCTGTTTCAGGTATCTTTTGTGAATTATTACAGATAACAGGGCTTGGATGCAAAAAGACGGAAAATTTTCCTAAAAAGGATTACGTGCGTACGATGGAGAATTAAGGGAATTATCGAGAAAATCAAAAGAATAATTTGCAAATTTGGAATAAATTTGGGAATATCATTGAAAATCAGCAAAAGTTGCAACAAAAAGAGATGAATCAATCAAAACAACAAATCAGTTGAGAAACCAAATCAAATCAAAAGTAACAAATAAATCTGTCTAATTATATGCCAAATTTGCTAGACCCTTGACTTCACTTCTTTCTAAGGATACACCTTTTGAATTTAGTTCTGATTTCCTCAAATCATTCAAGCAATTGAAGAAGGAGCTTACATCCTCTCCTATTATTCACGCTCCTAATTGGAGTAAGCCCTTTGAGATTATGTATGATGCATCCGATTTTGGAATAGGAGCTATCTTAGGACATCAAATTAACAAGATACCACATGTCATCCATTATGCAAGTAATACCCTAAATGATGCACAGTTAAACTATTCCACCATCAAAAAAGAATTTTTAGCTGTTATATATGCACTTGAAAATTTTAGATCATATTTCATCAATTCACACATTACGATCTACACGTATCATTCGACCATTAGACATCTTATTTCTAAGAAAGATGCTAAAGCCCGATTGCTTAGATGGATCCTTTTATTGCAAGTGTTTGACCTTAAAATAAAAGATAAAAAGGGATCCAAAAATATTGTGGCCGATCACTTATCACACTTACCACTTGCACCTACATAAGAACTTTCTATAAATGACCATTTTCCCGACGAACAGTTATACACAGTTGCTAGCAAACTATGGTTCGCGGATATAATTAACTTCCTCATCACGAAAATGACACCGCCCGATTGGTTTAAACAAGATCGATATAAGTTTCACTCCCAAATAAAATATTTCTTTTGAGATGATTCTTATTTGTTTAAACAGTATAATGACCAAATCATTCGGCGGTGTGTGCCTAATGATGAAATTAGGAACGTTCTTTCATTTTTTCACAATCATGCAAGTGGGGGCCATTTTAGGGTTAAAAAGATGGCGGAAAAAGTTTTACAAAGTGGGTTTTATTGGCCTGCGTTATTTAAAGATGCATATGAATTTTGTATAACTTGTGAACGCTGTCAACACTTAGGTAAAATCACTAGGCAGAATATAATGTCTCTCAATTCTATTCTTATAGTTGAGATCTTTGACATATGGGGCATCGATTTTATGGGGCTATTTCCAAATTTATTTAGGAATGTTTATATTTTAATGGCAGTCGATTAAGTATCGAAATGGGTGGAAGTAATGGCATGCAAAACCAATGACAATACAGTTGTTGTCAAGTTTTTGAAAAATAATATTATTTCTTGGTTTGGCATTCCACGCTCCATTATTAGTGATAATGGGACCCGTTTTTGCAACCGATTTTTCGAAACTCTTATGAGAAAATATTCGATCCACCACAAGTTATCCACTTCATATCATTTGCAAACTAGTGGGCAAGTTGAGTTATCAAACTAAGCAAATATTGGGAAAGACAGTTAATAAGAACCACAAGGATTGGTCACTTAAGCTTGTTGACGCATTATGGGCTTACCGAATCGTATACAAGATTATCCTGGATATGTCTCCATATAGACTTATATTTAGAAGACCTTGATATTTACCAGTGGAGTTGGAACACCGTATTATGTGGGCCATAAAACAGTTAAATATGGACATTGAAGATGTCGGTAAATATAGGAAGCTCCAATTAAATGAATTAGAGGAAATCAGGAACGATTCATATGACAATGCCATGATTTTTAAGAAAAAACCAAGATTTTCCATGATAAAAACATTTTACGAAAAGATTTTCAAATGGGCCAAAAAGTTTTACTATATGATTCGTGATTGCATCTATTTCCTGGAAAATTAAAGTTGAGATGGACCGGGCCTTATATTGTCAAAAACGTTTTTTCGCATGGAGCTATCGAGGTTGAAAATCCTAAAAATGATGAGGTGTTCAAGTTAATGATCAAATATTGAAATCGTTTTTAGAATTTTCTGCGGATAATGAAGAGAAGCTCATGCATCCACATGAGCCGGAATACAGTTGAAAATATTTTAAAACCCTTCATTTTTAACATATGTATATCATTAATTCTTAGTTGTGTTCGTGGTCAAGAGAGGGGTCGTGGTAAACAGTGATGGCACTATCAAGTTTAAGTGTGGGGGGTGGTTTTGTACATAGTTTTAGTTTTTTTAAAATTTTTTTTAGAAAATTATGAAAATATAAATGAAAAAGTGAAAATGTATATAAAAGAGATAGATTTTAAGAAAAATAAGAAAACAGATGGTTAAATGGATCTAGTAATAAGTTGTTATGAGTCCGTCCCCAAAAGGCTAGTATCATGAAAGAGTTACTAGATTTGAGAAGATATAAGTGGAGCCTATTTTTGAGTCCAAATATTTGAACATTGATACCCTACTATACGCATATGCACACATCTTAAAGCTTAAGATAGTAGAGGAGGTCTATCATGCTCTTATCTGTAATGCCCTAATACGAAGGAAAAAAATTTATATCACCAAAAAAATAAACATTGTCTTGCAATTATCAAGATAGCATAAAAAAATTCAACGGAGGTACTTCATCACCTAGTAATTTAGACCAACTGGTTTGGGATTATTTGATATGCCTTAAGTGTTGCAAAATTAGGATGCTGTTATTTACGCCCAATAAGTGATCACATTAGGTAATTGGTTGGTTAGTACCTCCCGAAATATTAATGGTCACATGAAAAATGTAGGAACAAATCCATCAATTTGATCCATCGATTAAAAAGGTAATAAGGCGCTAAGGGCAAAAGTATGGGAGCTTGAATTGAATCCTTTAAGTGTGGGGATGATTTTACACACACGTAGGGGTATATGATCATGTTTGGAAGCATGATAGATAGGAAAGATTGGAAAAATGTTAAGGAAGTAATTTTCGGTATAGATTAAAGTCTATTAAGGCATGGTTCATGATGACTAAAAATCTTGTGAAGTTTAAACTCTTGTTTTTCTTATATATTCCTATCTTTGTATATAGTTTTTTTTCCTTATTTTTTTTCCTTTATTTTCTTTTATAGGGGTAGGAGTAGGAGTAGGATTTAGCTAGCTACTTGTTTAGTTTAGTTTAGAATTTGAAACCCTAGATTCGCTCGAGAACTAGCAAAATATATGTGTGGGGTATTTGATAGGTGTAATTTATTGCACATTTTTCTAACCCATTTATCATTTTATTGTCATATATTATGCTGTTCCCGGTATCTTTTATGAATTATTACAGATAACAGGGCTTGGATGCAAAAGGACGGAAAATTGTCCTAAAAGAAGGATTATGTGCGTACAATGGAGAATTAAGGGAATTATCCATAAAATCAAAAGAATAATTTGAAAATTTGGAATAAATTTAGGAATATCATTGCAAATCAGCGAAGGTTGTGATAAAAAGAGGTGAATCAATCATCACAATAATAAATCAGTTGGAGAAACCAAATCAAATCAAAAGCAACAAATAAATCTGCCTAATTATATGCCAAATTTGGCAACAATTCGGAGATCCACGCAACTGCAGAGCAACAAGAATAATTTTCATGATCTGATAACTAAAAAGAGCTCAACAAATCAAGAGAATCGAGCACAAAAAAATTCGTGCCATGAAGCCAACAAAGTGTCGCGGATCAGCCACAGGTTAAGCATGGGCGCGACAGTTCAGTCGCATAATCTGGGCCTTTCATCACCAATTTTTATGGACACGGTCGTCTTGGCATATACATCTTTTTAAGATGTATCGTTTTATTTTTTGAAGATTCTGAAGGTTCTCAACAGTATTCAACAGAGCAATTATATTAGATTATCATAGTTGTTAGCAAGTTGATTCTTTTGTATCTTCTATTACTTGTTCTTCAAGCTTTCTTAGCCTTATTTAAGCACCTGTATAGTCTTAGGGTTTCATATTTCTCTCATAGGCTTCTCATTAGGGTTTTCAAGGAGAAGAGATCGAGTCTATTGTAAGTACTCTTGATTATGAATAAAATTTATTTTTCTTTTATAAACATGAGTAACTAATTCTTTTCTAGGATTTTGTTTGTATTTATTTTGTGGTTGGGTAATCTTTTATCTTTTCTTTTCTATGCTTTTATGATGAATTTTTTGTGATTTAATTATTCTCTTTGTAGTTTTTTTATCTAATAAACTAATCTCATAATGAAAGTTAACGTTTAGAATAAGGTTAAGGAAGGATGATAACACCAATAATCTAATTAGGTTAAGAAAGATTTGAAAAACTAGAAATTTAATTAGGAAAGGTAAGAAAATAATTTAATCACAAGATATTCAAGCTAGGCAGTTAAAAGATATCTATATTAATCGAAAAGATAATAAATGTAGATCACCTCTAAATATTGATTGAAGATTAAAACTATGTTACTTCTAATTAAGTAGAACTAGGATTTTAATATGATCTAGATGATGTTATAATTTGATAGGCTATATTTATAATTTAAAGATAACCTATACCTAGTTATAATTAATGGAAACATATTAGAACTAGATTAAAAAAGAAGATGAATCTTTTAAACCAATCATAAAAATAAAGCAAATAAAAACCCTAGATTTTTCTATCTTGAAAACCAACTTTTATTTTATTTTGCATTTAAAATTTTTGATTTTAAAAACAACTCAATTTTAACTTAATTTAAAAATAGTTAACACACCTCTATGTAGGCAAGAACGACTGCGATAAGCTGTATACTTGTGGTTTGGAGATAATAAAAATCTCTATCATTGGTTCATAAAGAGGTTGTTTGATTGAAGTATAAACATCATCATCATCATATTTTATGTTGATCTTCAGATCATTAGGGTTCTATCCATCATCATCATATTTATGAAGAAAACTTAAGTTTCCTCTAAACCCTAGATCTTAAGATCGAAAAGTGTAACAACTCCAATTCTTGTGTACATAAATTTGATTAAAAGTTAATATATACTTGGGGTATTTACAATTCCTGTGAGTACAATAAGAATTTGATTTACTTTTGAACAGCAAGAAGGAGCTTGTAGCTCATTGGTAAGACCTTGCACTGCTGAACCAAAACATCAGAGTTCAAATCTCATCAGCTACACATTCTTTTTATTTAAAATTCTTTTAATCTTTTAGAAGCCTAATAGTCTACACATGCACAACCTGTAAAATCAAGAGTCACAACCTAAATAAACGTGTCCACGAGGCTAGACCAAGCGTCAGGGACACGTGGCATCAAGACGAACTCCGACTCGCCCGACTCGGGCCGGCGAAAGGCTTGACTCACCGGCGCCGCCGGTTCAACTCGCTCCAAACCCAAAATTTCTTTAACCCTTGCGGCTCTTGAACTCACCCCATAACCCCTGTATTATTTATTTTTCCTGCATATTTACAGAGCACATTAAAACACACATTTAATCAATTTTAATACAAATTTTTAATACACCCTTTTACTACCTTAAAACCCTAATTTTTCCTATAAATACCACCCACAAATCACCCCTCCTCACTCCCAAATCCCTATCCAAACTCTCAAGAAAATTCCCAAGTTTTTTGTGTGCAAGTGGAGTTAGCAAAAGGGCGAAGCTTCGACGAACTTCCGGCGTCAACTCAAGAAGTTTCCGACGATGAAACGACACACCAGCAACTCCCACCTCTTCCTCTTTCTCTCCTATAGCTAATCATCTAATAAGTCCTTACTTCTTCTTCTTTTCTCTATTCTAAAAATATTCAAAACTAAAACCCGACGGAAGCGGAGTTAGTCCGACTTCCGATTCGGTTTTCTTTAAAAACTATAATTTTTCTTAATCAAGATACCTTCATATCATCACATATTGCTCATTAAATATTAATAAACATTTTTAACAAGTTTCATCACAAAAGATTGTTATATGCATTTTTTATCGCAATTTTACATTAAAATACCACAAACTTTAGTTTCCGACATAAACTCTATAATACCCTTATACCTTTAGAAAACTCACGAGATAATGACCTACCTCCTCACAACACATATATTTAACACAACACGATGGAAATTGGGAATATAGATTCGAAAAATACGACTTTACATATAACCACCTTCAACTATTAAAACCTTTTTCTACAAGAAATATATTTTAACAAATCTTTGCAATTGCGCCTCTACACCCCATTTTGGGGAACCCGTTCGGGATGTTGCGGATTATCGCATATCTTCGGGCTTAGTAGAGAGTGAGATGCAGACCTCCACAAGCAGCATACGATCTCGAAAGATTTTAATACAATTTTCTTTAGAAAATGTGATTTCTATTATAAATAAAACTTATATTTTTAATAAATAAATATATATGTAATTATTATCAAAAAACCTATTTTTAATATTTATAACATTCCACATTTCCAAAATTCAAGAAAAACATTCCATTTACAAGAAAATACCATACAATTCCAATATTACAAATAAATACCATATATTATGAAATTAGGTTTTATTCACTAGAAATGTCACATTGATAAAATATACATCCATGAAAACTCTAAAGACGATAATAAAATACTTGAGGTGTATTTTGAAAATTATACAAAATTATTTTTTACATAAAACCCCCTCAAGTTATACTAAATTACAATAAGGACCTAGTAAACATATGTTTAAGCGGGCCCAGTCTTTTGAGCCTCAGGGAGCCGGAGATATGGGTGCTTGCCTATTTAAGGTAGAAAACTTAACAAACGGTGTTATCAACACGGTAATTGTCTTTGAAAAAGACACAAATCCTGCCGTCCATGTGCACCAGTTACCGATAGCACCAAAACATAAATTAGGATTCAATTTCTTTTCTAATTGTATGACTTAGACTGAGTCTCAATATAATCAATCTGATTTGAATATGATTCAACTATGAAATTACAAAACTACAATTCAATATGAATCCATATATTCAATCTATTCAATCTATATTAACCGAACCGAACCATGGATATATTCCATTTACATGTTCATCCATTATATCCGTTCCATTAATGATATCATGGTTTTGGTAAGTCATCCATATATATTCAATATACAATACAAATAATGCAACAATACAATCAAGACATCGCGGGGATTTATAAGGGATAGATTGGTACGGATGGTGTTAGAAGTGGCACGAGACAGCAATCATAAAGACACCTAACCTGAATTCAATTGCCGTTGTACCGTGGCTGAACGGTTCCTTGTACTCCATATACCGTAGTCTCTGGTCTAGTGAGACTCCTCTCATATACACTGGCTTTTTCTGTACCAAGCTACAAACAACAGCGTTAACACTAAATACAACATTATAACAATATACTCTCTATTCTGTCTATTCCATTCTTGTCTATTTACGGGACTTACCGAGCGATTTGTTCGCTGACGACATTCTCATTCTTCTTCTTTTTAATGTCGTCAGGTGATTCGGACTCACTGGAGATCGAGCCCACCAGCGAGGATTTGGACCAGCTAGCTTTCGACCCAGAGCTTTAGATTCCTTGTACACATTTACATTCTGTATTTTTCATTTCTGTTATGCAACTGTTTATGCATTTCTTTCCATTCCATGTATTTACTTTTCAGATGTATTGTAAAAAGAATGTTAATAAATAAAATTGCTGTTCATTTATATCTTGTCTCTTGTGTACATTACATTTTATATTGCTTAGATATGCTCAGCGTGTTTACTTCTGAGTAAATACATAGCGGCATCGTTGCGTTCTCTGCCCGTATACTGGGAAGCGGGGCGTGACAAAAAGTCTCTTTGTTTAGAGAGATTTTGATCTAAAAATCTTAAGATCCGAGAAGAACTTAAGTTCTATACATGAGGTTAATCTTCTTTTCAATGAAGCTTAAGCTTCTTATAATGGAGATTAATCTCCTATAATTACCTCGGTTTTGATGGAGGCAGAAGATGATAGCTTTGATAAAATAGAACTTAAGTTCTTTATCAAGCTTATGAGGGGTTTACCAATGTGAGATTTGACCTTTAGGGTCCTTTATATAGAGTATGGAATATTGATCAGTCATAATTATTGCATATTTTTACGGTCATTTTTCCTATTATTATTAATTACTAAATGGTGATATTTATAAGTTAAGAACATATATGGTTTTATGTGTAAGAAGATTTTGTCATATATTTCTTAATTTATAATTAATATAATTGGTGTAATATATGCATATCATATTTAAATAAAATATCCATATGATTCTTAACCATAATTATTAAGATGTGCATATCATATCATATCAAATATTTTTGAATTTCTTAACCATTAAATAATTTAATTGTGAGTAAAATTGGTTGATGTATTATCTCAAATAAGATAAATACTACTAATGATTTAATTTGAGATATTGTGCAGGTATTTAAATTAACAAGTCAGTTCAGGGCTACAAACATGAGTAAGAGATCAAATCAAATTAAGTTAGAAAACCAAATCTGCCAAATTTAGGAGCAAATTGAAGATTCTCGCAACTGCAGAGAGAAAGAAATATTTTTAAAATATATTCATCAGAAAAATCTCCTAACATCTGTAACGTCTCTAATTTCACCGTACAAAATTTTTTAAAATCAATATACAGAATAGTGTTTGTTAACTTGAGTACAAGTTATAAATTTACTTTGTTTAAGAACAGTAAGAAACAACTTGTAGCTCACTCGTAAAGCCTTGCATTGCTGAGACGTAGCCCTTGTGTTCGAATACCATCAGCCACATATTATTTTTTTGAATTTTTATTTTAAACTTTTTGGAAGCCCAAAAGTTTACACGTGCAATACACGTAAGAAATTAAAAGACAGAAAATAAAAAAATATACACAATTTTGTATGAACAGCCTAGGACACGTAGCACCAATCCAGAGCCCAACCCCTTCTTGATGGCCGGCGAGATCCCCCAGTAGAGGATTGTCTCCATGCTTTGCCTACAACACCCCTTGGCCTACACTGCAGGGCCCCCCGTAGAGGATTGTCTCCGTGCTTTGCCCACGACACCCCTTGGCCTACCCCACTAGTCCTATTTTGTTTATATTCCCTGCAATTATCCAAAGAATTAAAATTAGCTTTTAAAACTTATTTTTAATGCATTTTTAATTCACTCTTCAATTTCAAAACCCTAATTTTACCCTATAAATACAACCCCATACCCTAGCCCTCTTCATTCTGAAATCTCTTGTCAAAAATTCTCAAAATTTTCTAAGTCAAAGAAGAGTACAAGTGGAGTTAGCCCTAGTTCCATTTTCGGCGAGGATTCGAGGCACTTCCGACGACCCCGCGACTCCACGAAGCTACCAATTTCTTCCTATACCTCCCCTCTAATTTTCTAGCAAGTTGGTCCCATCTCTCTTCTCCTCTTCCTACATTAAAATGATCTTTGTTCAAAATATGTCGGTAAATGGAGTTATACCAGCTTTTATTTCTAAAACTTTGAAAACTATAATTTTTCTTAAGAATCACTCATCAATATCATTATACTTTGCTTCTTAGTCATTAACTAATGTTTTGAAACAAGTTTCACCTTAAAACTTCATGTAAAAAAACTTTATTTAAGCTTTTACAATTAAATACCATGAAGTTTACATACGACATCTTTTAATACTTTTGCTTAGCATACCTTTAGAAAAACTCACGAGGTAATGACCTATCTCTCACATACACACATCTTGATATAACACGATTCTCTTGAAACCAATATCTTGTTGCAAAATACGACTTTTCAATAAAATACCTCGAACAATAAAAACCCGTTTTCTTGTAAATAGTATTATTTAAATTCCTTGCGATTATGCCTCTACAACCCATTTTGGGGAACCCGGTCGGGATGGTGCAGATTTTTGCACATCCTTAGGACTAATAGAGCGAGATGCATACCTCCTCATGGAGCATACGATCTCAATGGAATTTTAATACAATTTTTAAGAAAAACGAGAATTTCTATTTAATAATAAAAAATTAATTTTTAATAATTATATAAATATAATCAAACCATCTATTTTTAATATATAATAAAATTCCATGTTTTCTAGAATATTTTATTCCATGTTTTCTAGAATATAAAAGAATTACAAGTTTCATGAAAATACCAACAAGAATCAATACAAGTCTAATTTTACACTAAAATACCTTGAACTATTCAAGCTAGGTATATATTCACTGGAATACCTCACCTTTTAAAATTTACATCCATGAAAACCTTAAATACGATGAATAAATACTTGAGGTTTATTTTGAAAGTATACTAAAAATATTTTTCATAAAACCCCCTCAAGTTATATTAAATTATAATAAGGGCCCTAGTAAATATAGTTTTAAGAGGGACCAATTCTCTTTGAGCCTCAGGAAGCCGGAGAAAGTGAGTGCTTGCCTATTTAAGGTAGAAAACTACAACGGGGTTATCAATGGTAATTGTCTTGGAAAAAGACATAAATCCTGCCGTCCATGTGCAGCAGTTACCGATAACACCAAAATCTAATTCAGGATCCAAATCTGTTTAATTGTCTGACTCAATCTGAGTCTCAGTCTAATCTGAATACAATCCAAACATGAATCCAATCATAACTCCAATCCAACATGAATCCAATATATACTTGAACCTGAACATGAATACCAACAATATCAACATGACTTGACTTGATCGAACCATAGCTATATCTTGACTTGCTTACATGACTACCGTTTACTTCCTGAATCCGTTTACATGAACAATTTATACCATGGTCTTGGTTAGTCTGATAACTCCAAATCAATACAATCAATACAATATACATTACGGGGTTTTAACGGGGTAGACTGGTACGGAATGTGTTTAAAGTGGCATGATTATGGACACTAAAAGACACCTACATGAAAATCCGTGCCGTTGTCCCATGGGTTTTGACGGGGCCTTATACTTTCCATTTCCCATAATCCACGGGATAGTTGGATTCCTCTCGTATACACTGATATATTCTGTATCAAGCTACAAACAATTACGTTAGCATAACAAACATATAATTTACTTGTTTGATTCTCTGACTATTCCATTCTATTTTTTGGGACTTACCGAGCGCTTGTTCGTTGACGATATTCCTGTCTCTTCTTTGTTTAGAATTTTGTCAGGAGGACCCGACTCTTAGGAGATCAAGCCCAGTCAGGACGATTTGGAGCAGTTTAGAGAGGAATCAGAGTTCTCATTCCTACTTGTACTTACTTTTCTTTCAGTTCATATGTCATTGTTTAGGCATCGCTTTCTTTCATTGTACTTTACTTTTCAGTTATATATAAAGAATGGTTATCAGTAAAAAGTTGTTGTTTTACTATATCTCTTGTCATTCTTATGCTTTAAATTTATATTGCTTATTTACGCTTAACGTGTTTACTTCTGAATAAATACGTCGCGGCTCGCCACGTCTCCTTCCCCGTACATTGGGAAGCGGGACGTGACAGGTTTTGTTGGCGGTCCATGCTGGTCAGTTCTGCATGGAAACCTAAGAAATATGTCACAAGAATTATAAGAACCAGCAACTATACATTCTTTACATTTCAATTCCTTAATCTATCCCAACCCTACTTTTTCTTTCAAGGTTATGGATTCCTTAAACAACACCAGCACCAACGTGAATGGAAACACTCCACTTCCTCTACCACCACCACCTACCGTAGCAGCTCCTATCAACAAGCAGATAATATTACTTGAGGCAATCAAGAGCCTCTTGGAGGGAAAACATCAGCAAGCTGCCATCCTCCTACACCGTCCAGAAGCCGAGGCATCCGATGTGAAACAATTCTGGGCACTGCACCCTAAACAATTCTTTAGGAAAGAGAGCCCTTTAGAGGCGGAGGAATGGGCTCAGTCGATTAAGGATGATCTGGCTGTAGCACAAGTGCCAGATATTTCTTAGGTGAGGGTTGCAAAGCTGCAACTCACTGATAACTCCAGAGTATAGTGGAAGGCTGAAGAAAGCCGACTTGCTCAGCCGATCGAATGGAAAATATTTTGTGATATGTTCGACACGAAATATTTTCCCGAGACTGCCCGTTTTGACATGGAGCAATACTTTATCCACTTGCAAAAGACTCTATGTGGAGAAAATCTGTAGATGAGTATGATACTGAGTTCACCATGCTTAGCAGGTAAGATATGTCTCAAATATTCAATTTCCTAATATCACATATTACACTGCTAACACAAGACCGTAACAGGTTTGCGACACATCTCATACCGACTGCTGAGATCAGAGCATGGCGATTTCAGTAAGGGTTGGACCCGGAGATCCAAGTTGCATTAGCTACAGGGGATTTCCCAACCCACGATCTTGCACTGAAGGTTGCCCGAAAATATGAGGTAGTTGTAAAGAGGAAGGGCGGACCTCAGTCTGCCGGTATGAAGCGCCCTGCTACCCAGATAGCAGGAGGAGCCTCTTCCAGGCCACCGTTTGTACCCAGAAGACCGGGAGTAAGTTTTAACCGGCCCAGTCCAGAGTTTTGCTTCTACTGCAAGAGGAATGGACACCTGGCGAAGAACAGCAGGCGTACAAACGGCCTGTGCTTAGTCTATGGCTTATCCACTCATGACATTGTTGCATGTCCTCATAGACTCAATCCGAATCTAGCTCCTTGACCAACACTCACTTTTCCGTAGCGGTCGGCTATCCAGGCACCTACACCTCGTCTTGCTCTCCCAGCTCCACCTCCTTATGGATCTCCTGCATTGCCTCCTCGTCAGTTCCATCAAGCACAGAGGAATATGCCGCAAGGACAGAGGAACAGACAGAGGAATGTGCCTCCAGTAAGGAGGAATGTACCTAGGCGACAGGCTTTCAAAATGACTGTGGAAGAAGCTGAAGCCACTGCCCAAGTCATCAATGGTAACTTCCAATCTTTCAAACCTTTTTAATCTTTATATATCAATGTTTCTTTTCCTACACCTAAACATATTCCACACAACTTAGGTACAATCTTAGTAGCTTCCCTTCTTGCACCAGCACTCTTTGATACTGGAGCATCATATTGCTTTATGTTGCAACAATTCATCCGAACTCATGCGATTCCAGTTAAACCGCTCGTATCCAGCTGGAATGTCAGTTCAGGGAACGACGTTCTAAAGGCAACTATGGGATACGATCTGTGTCCAGTGGTCATCTGCAGCAGAGAATTTTATGCGAACTACAAGGTGCTGGATATACCGAATTTTGACATAGTCTTGGGAATGGACTGGTTAGGAACTTTCTTCGCTACCATCGACTGTCGTCTAAGGAGGGTAGTGTTCAAGGTTCCAGATCATTCGGTCTTTTATTTCTAGAGTGGAGACCATACCCTGGAACCTAGCACCTACAAGGCTAAACTAAGGAAGGCAGTGATTGCAACAATACAAGCGGAAGAAGACAAGCCAGAGGTAGTTCGAGAGTTTGAGAATGTATTCCCTGAAGACATCTCTGGTTTGCTTCCCGATTGAGCTCTTGAATTCAGTATTGACTTAGTACCTGGTGCACAACCGGTGATCAAAGCACCATATCGCTTAAGTCCAAAAGGATTGAAGGAGATCCGTACTTAGTTGGACGAACTTCTGCAGAAAGGTTGGATTCGTCCCAGTACCTCAAGTTGGGGATCTCCAGTTTTGCTTGTGAAGAAGAAAGAAGGTTCATACAGAATGTGTATAGACTACCGAGATCTGAACGAAGTGACGATAAAGAACAAGTATCCACTACCGCTCATCGACGATCTGTTCGATCAGCTAAGTGGGTCTTATGTTTTCTCAAAACTAGATCTTCGTTTATGTTATCATCATGTGAATGTCAAAGAGTCTGATATTCCGAAGATGGCATTCAGAACTTTCTATGGTCACTATGAGTTTCTCGTGATGCCATTTGGAGTGACCAATGCACCTTCTATTTTCATGAATATGATGAACCAAGTTTTCCAAGAGTACCTAGACAGGTTCGTTGTCATTTTCATCGACGACATCCTAGTGTATTCAAAGAATTGGAAAGAACACGCTGAGCATTTATGGATTGTCCTGGAGACTTTGCGACAGCATCAACTCTATGCCAAGTACAACGAGTGCGAATTTTAGCTAGATCAAGTCGGATTTCTCAGACATATTGTTTCGGGCGAAGGAATCTCAGTAGATCCAGCTAAAGTATCAGCAGTAAGCGAATAGCCGACACCAAAGACAGTGAAGGACATTCGAAGTTTTTTTGGATTAGCAGGATACTACCTAAGATTCATAGAAGGCTTTTTAAAGATTGCAACACCCCTGACCAAGCTCACACGTAAAGATGAAGCATTCGTGTGGTCAGAAGCATGTGAACAAGCTTTTGTAGAACTCAAGTCATGATTGACATCATCACCTATTCTCGTAATACCGGATCAATCTGGAGGTTTCGTTGTGCATTGCGATGCATCCGGTAAGGGATTATGATGTGTTCTACACCAGCATGGAAAGGTTGTAGCTTTTGCATCAAGACAGCTGAAGATTCATGAGCGCAACTATCCAACACATGACTTGGAGTTGGAAGCCGTTATCTTTGCACTTAAGATTTGACGCCACTATCTTCTTGGAAAGCGAATGAACATATACAATGACCACAAGAGTCTAAAATATGTGTTTACTCAGAATGAATTGAATATGCAGCAGAGAATATGGCTAGAACTTATGGCGGATTTCGACATCAACCTACAATATCATCCAGGGAAGGCAATGTAGTTCCTGATGCACTTAGTCACCAGCCACTATCAATGAATCTCACCGCACAGTGAAAGCTTCAACAAGAATTGCACGAGATGGATATAGAAGTGGTTATGCCAGGTAACACTTCGTATTTAATGAACTTACAAGTTCAGTTTACTATTGTCAATCATATTAAAGCAGCTCAAGCAAATGATGCCAAGTTGCAAAAGATTCGAGAACAAGTAGAAAGTGAACCACTGATTGATATAGAAATTCGTCGTTTGATATGAAAAGTATAATCACAATCAAATAATTTATAACCGCAATCAATAACGGTGTTGTTGTAGTTCGTTAATGAGTACGGGTCGTCCACTGAGATTTGTCTATTTATTCGTTCTTGCTTTAGTTGATCCGAAAGAAAATAGTAAAGGAAATTTAAGAAATTGTTTAAGATTTGGTTGAAGTAATCATTTCAAGATATTCAAGAAAGAGTTTTCAAGAAAGTATTCAAGATTATATTCAAGATTTATTTATCAAGAAAATTGTAGAAGGCTTATAGGATTCGAACGGAATTAGTAGCCATGGATGATGATTCAAGATGATTTATCTTAACTATTGGTAGAATTACTACTAGATTGTTGCCTATTAATGAGAATTAGGGATCTTTTGAAGAAACTAGGATTTCTCCTTCATTGCCCCTTAATTTCCGTATTAAAAATATGCACAAACAACCAATTTCAAGAAACGCAACAAGAATTTTTTTTGAGCGGCGAATTTTTTGCAAAGAATCCTGCAGAAAAGTGTTATTGGACAAGATCAAAGGAGAGATAAGAAAGTAGAGAATATACCACAGAAAACTGGATCCCTAAATCTTCTAAACCGCCGCGGTTCCGCGGTCGCTTGAACGGTTCTTTGAACAAGATTTGGTACTGATGCTCCCTTCGCTTCTCTGTCCTAGATGAAATGACCTGAATATTTTTCTCCCTGCTGCAGTGATTCTAGATTTCCTTGCAAAATTCACACACTAATCGTTAAGCACATGATGCGATTTTGATTCAAATTTTTGACGGAATAATAATATTTCAACTCAAATAGAAAGAACGAACAAATTACGCACGCATCCCCGGCAACGACGCCATTTGATTGATATAGAAATTCGTCGTTTGATATGAAAAGTATAATCACAATCAAATAATTTATAACCGCAATCAATAAACGGTGCTGTTGTAGTTCGTTAATGAGTACGGGCCGTCCAATGAGATTTGTGTATTTATTCGTTTTTGCTTTAGTTGAGTCGAAAGAAAATAGTAAAGGAAATTCAAGAAATTTTTTAAGATTTGTTTGAAGTAATCATTTCAAGAAATTCAAGAAAGAGTTTTCAAGAAAGTATTCAAGATTATATTTAAGATTTATTTATCAAGAAAATTGTAGAAGGCTTGTAGGATTCGAACGGAATTAGTAGCCATGGATGATGATTCAAGATGATTCATCTTATCTATTGGTAGAATTACTACTAGATTGATGCCTATTAATGAGAATTAGGGATCCTTTGAAGTAACTAGGGTTTCTCCTTCATTGCCCCTTGTCTTTTCATTAATTGTCATTCATATCTAGCCTTTAACAAGAAGGATCATCAATTTAATCCCCAAATTGTGATGAAATTCTCAATAAATTGATCGCACTCACAATTTGGACATTAATAATTCTTTTTGCTAAAGTTTATAATCTTCATAAGACTTAAGATGAATATAGAATTCTCTCACCATTAGATCTACCAAATTCCTTCGAATCCTTAGCAAGCGGAGATTTACTCACACATTATTAAAATAGAAGAATCAACAAATAGAGACTTCATAATGTGAAAATTTAAAGAAAGCGAGATTAAAAGTATTGATCACCTTTATTATTCAACTTCAAATTACAACTTCAATCCGAGAGTACAAGAAAATTTGCTCTCGATTACTCCCTTGAAGAGGTAATTTCTCCGTCGATTTTCGCTTTGCTCGATCACCGTGAGGCTTGAATCTATCAAACGCGCTCGTTGATGACGATCGGCTTCGCGTAAAGAATCTTGAATGAACTCGCTCGATGTTGTACTCAACGATTCTTGATTTTTGATCTTGATTTGGAATTGAATTGGATTGAATTGGCTCTTAAATTGTGTATTGAATTGCGTCTTAATTGTGTAACCCCCGAAATGAAGGCTTAGGTCCTTTATATAGCCCTTCACCAATCTTCCACTAAAAGCTAAGCCAATCATCCCCAAGAAGCTAGGTAGTTGTAATGAAGCTTTTAGAATAAGGTAGTTATCAAGATTCCTCAAGATGCTAGGTTGTTGTAGGGAAGTTTCCAGAACAAGGTTGTTACAATGGAACGTCCTCAACAAGCTAGGGAGTTGCAGTGAAGATTCCAGAGAGCTATCGTCACCGGAGCCCCCAACTCGGCCGCGGATCCATAGCGGATCGGCCTGACTCGGCCGCGGATCCGCGGCCGTTTGGTGTGCTTGTGGCTTCATTTTTCTTGTGTGGTTTGGTGTTGGTCTATATATATTCAGGTGATATCTGGAATCTTCTTATCTCTTCTTAATCTCTACCATATTTTAACTCTTTTATTTCCTGTATTTTGTCGGCAAATTTGCGATTCCGATATCTGTCCTGAGATAATTTTCTGCACAAAATCGCAATGAAGAATTTTGAGATATACAATATCATGCGTGAAATAATAAATATACATTTTCCTTCAAAAATGTTGATTATAATGTATAACACATGGTAATTAATATTTTCCAGATGAACTTGTAACATGTGTTATATTTATATCAAATATCCTTAGATGATTAGAAAAGTGAGGAAATTGTGATGTTAAAGATTGCAATATTTTCGACTGAACAACTACGAACAGAATTCATCATTCATGAAGATGAATCTTTGAGATATGGAAGCAGATTGTGTGTACCATAAGGTTCTGTTCGGGAAGAGTTGATAAAAGAAACTCTCATCTCTCCTTACTCAGTATATCCTGGTGGTATAAAGATGTACAAAGATCTACGAAAACATTACTGGTGGCATGGAATGAAGCGTGAAGTTGCCAAATGTTTGGTGTGTCAGCAAGTGAAGGCTGAACTTCACAGAACTGCTGGTTTACTTCAACCGTTACCTATTCCAGAATGGAAATGGCAACACATCACTATGGACTTCGTGACTGCACTCCCTCGTAGCATGAAAGGTAACGATGCGGTATGAGTTATTGTGGATCGACTCACCAAATCGGCTCACTTCATCCCATTTCGAGTTGGCCAATCTACCGAGACACTAGCAAAGAAGTATATGGAGGTAAGTCTGAACCTAAGTAAGATTTAACTCTTCATAGTGTACTATTTCTGATACCCATGAACTCATGCAGGAGATCGTGAGATTACATGGAGTACCGGTTTGCATTGTCTCCGATCGTGACACCAGATTCCGATCACAGTTTTGGCAGAGTCTGCAAGCTAGCCTGGGAACGAGTCTGAACTTCAGCATAGCTTACCATCCACAAACAGATAGATAGTCTGAGCGAACGATTCAGATCCTTGAAGATATGCTAAGAGCTTGTATGCTAGACTTTGGAGTATCGTAAGAAGATCACCCATATCTTATGGAGTTTTCATACAACAACAGCTATTAGGCAAGTATTGGAATGACATCTTTTGCAGCTCTCTATGGAAGGAAGTTTCGTTCACTACTAAGTTGGGACGATATCGGAGATAGGGAACTCCTTGGACCAGAGATGATCGTGGCAACTGTGGACGTAGTTCGCACGATCAGGGAAAGAATGCGCATAGCCCAAGACGGACAAAAATACCGGGCTGATGCAAAGCGACATCATCTGGAGTTCCAACCAGGAGATCATGTGTTCTTGAAGATCTTTCCAAACCGTGGAGTAATTCGCTTTTACGAAAGGGGTAAGCTCAGTCTTAGATATATTGGATCGTTCGACATTTTCGAACGAGTCGGAGAAGTGCCATATCGTTTAGCACTTCCACCCTCATTGGAAAGAGTGCACAACGTGTTCCATATATCCCAGCTTCGAAGATATGTGAGCGACCCCAGCCACATCCTTGATCACTCCGAGCTCACTGTATAGATAGATCTATCCTGTGAGCAGCAACCCGTTGAGATCCTAGACAGAAAGGTAAGGACACTATGGAACAAGGAAGTAAACTTGGTCCGAGTGATGTGGAGAAAAGATTCACCAGGAGAATCAACGTGGAAACGTGAGGACGACATATATGCAAGATACCCTTTCTTATTTGTAAATTAGTCTGTATAAAATTGTAAATTTCGAGGACGAAATTTTTGTAAGGAGGGTAGAATATAATGTCTCTAATTTCACTGTATGAAACTTTTTAAAATTAATGTACAGAATAGAGTTTGCTAACCTGAGTACAAGTTATAAATTTAATTTGTTTAAGAACAGCAAGAAACAACTTGTAGCTCACTGGTAAAGCCTTGCATTGCTGTGACGTAGCCCCTGTGTTCGAATCCAATTAGCCGCATATTATTTTTCTGAATTTTTATTTTAAAATTTTTGGAAGCCCAAAAGTTTACACATGCAATACACGTAAGAAATGAAAAGACAAAAAATCAAACATGTGCACAATATTGTATGAATAGCCTAGGACACGTAGCACCAATCCAGAGCCCAATCCCTTCTTGATGGCTGGCGAGATCTTACCCTAGACCGTCACCACCGGGACTCCCGTAAGGGATTGTCTCTGTGCTTTGCCCACAACACCCCTTGGCCTACCCCACTACTCCTATTCTGTTTATTTTCCCTGCAATTATCCAGAGAATTAAAATTAGCTTTTAAAACTTATTTTTAATGCATTTTTAATTCACTCTTCAATTCCAAAACCCTAATTTTACCCTATAAATACAACCCCATACTCAAGCCCTCTTCATTCTGAAATCTCTTGTCAAAAATTCTCAAAATTTTCTAAGTCAAAAAAGAGTACAAGTGGAGTTAGCCCTAGTTCCATTTCTGGCGAGAATTCGAAGCACTTCCGGCGAACACGCAACTCTACAAAGCTACCAATTTCTTCCTATACCTCTCCTCTAATCGTCTAGCAAGTAAGTTTCATCTCTCTTGTCCTCTTCCTACATTAAAATGATCTCTTTTCAAAACATGTCGGTAAATGGAGTTATACCGGATTTTGTTTCTAAAACATTGAAAACTATAATTTTCTTTCTTAAGAATCACTCATCAATATCATTATACCTTGCTTTTTAGTCATTAACTAATATTTTGAAACAAGTTTCACCTTAAAACTCCATATAAAACAACTTTATTTAAGCTTTTACAATTTAATACCATGAAGTTTACATACGACATCCTTTAATAGTTTTGCTTAGCATACCATTAGAAAACCTCACGAGGTAATAACCTACCTCTCACATACACACATCTTGACATAGCACGATTCTCTTGAAACCAATATCTTGTGGCAAAATATGACTTTTCAATAAAATACCTCAAACTATAAAAACCCGTTTTCTTGTAAATAGTATTATTTAAATTCCTTGCGATTATGCCTCTACAACCCATTTTGGGAAACCCGGTCGGGATGGTGCGGATTATTGCACATCCTCAGGACTAGTAGAGCGAGATGCAGACCTCTTTACGGATCATACGATCTCAATGGAACTTTAATACAATTTTTAAGAAAAACGAGAATTTCTATTTAATAATAAAAAAATAATTTTTAATAATTATATAAATATTATCAAACCATCTATTTTTAATATATAATAAAATTCCATGTTTTCTAGAATATAAAAGAATTACAAGTTTCATGAAAATACCATCAAGAATCAATACAAGTCTAACTTTACACTAAAATACCTTGAACTATTCAAGCTAGGTATATATTCACTGGAATACCTCACCTTTTAAAAGTTACATCCATGAAAACCTTAAATACGATAAATAAATACTTGAGGTTTATTTTAAAAGTATACTAAAATTATTTTTCATAAAACCCCTCAAGTTATATTAAATTACAATAAGGACCCTAGTAAATATAGGTTTAAGCGGGACCAATTCTATTGAGCTTCAGAGAGCCGGAGAAAGTGGGTGCTTGCCTATTTAAGGTAGAAAACTAAAACAGAGTTATCAATGGTAATTGTCTTGGAAAAAGACACAAATCATGCCGTCCATGTGCAGCAGTTACCAATAACACCAAAATCTAATTCAGGATCCAAATCTGTTTAATTGTCTGACTCAATCTGAGTCTCAGTCTAATTTGAATACAATCCAAACATGAATCCAATCATAACTCCAATCCAATATGAATCCAATATATACTTGAATCTGAATATGAATACCAGAACAATATCAACAAGACTTGACCTGACCGAATCATGGCTATATCTTGACTTGCTTACATGACTACCGTTTACCTGTTCAATCCGTTTACATGAACAACTTATACCATGGTCTCGGCAAGTCTGATAATTACAAATCAATACAATCAATACAATATACATTACAGGGTTTTAACGGGGTAGACTGCTACTGGATGTGTTTAAAGTGGCATGATGATGGACATTAAAAGACACCTATATGAACATCCATGCCGTTGTCCCGTGGGTTTTGACGGGGCCTTGTACTTTCCGATTCCCATAGTCTACAAGATAGTTGGACTCCTCTCGTATACACTGATACATTCTGTACTAAGCTACAAACAATTATGTTAGCATAACAAACATATAATTTACTTGTTTGATTCTCTGTCTATTCCATTTTATTTTTTAGAACTTGCTGAGCGCTAGTTCGCTGACGATATTCCTGGCTCTTCTTTCTTTGGAATGTTGTCAGGAGAATCCGACTCTCAGGAGATCGAGCCCAACCAGGATGATTTGGAGCAGTTTACAGAGGAGTCAGAGTTTTAGTTTCTACTTGTACTTACTTTTCTTTCAGTTCATATGCTATTGTTTATGCATCGCTTTCTTTCATTTTACTTTACTTTTCAGTTGTATATAAAGAATGGTTATCAATAAAAAGTTGTTGTTTTATTACATCTCTTGTCATTCTTGTGCTTTACATTTATATTGCTTATTTACGCTTAATGTGTTTACTTCTGAGTAAATACATCGCGGCCCGCCACGTCTCCTTCCCCGTACACTGTGAAGCAGGGCATGACAACATAACGAGAAGAAAACTCAAAAAATCTGGAGATGCAATCTCACAATATGGCGGCGGAACCACGGCGAAATAGGGCAAAAAGCGGCGAAACCATGGCCGAATTGTGGCCGTTCGATGTGTAATTTCAGGGGTATGATCATCTTTTCACATACATCGAGATGACGTTTAGGATTTCAAGTTCCATAGCTTATATAAATGACCGAGCAACAATCTAGGGTTATTTATCGATCTAGGGTTTTTAGTTTTTTAGTACTTTTAGCCAATAGAATTCTGTAATGCAAATTTTTCTTAATAAAAGGTAGAGTAATTTTTAATTCTTGTCTTTTTACTTTTCTGCAATTTATTTCTTCGCATTTAATTTTAGTAGTTAAATTTAATTGTTTTTTATTTTATCTTCTTCCTTCCTCTTTCTTATCGATTTTGAAATGATGATGCTAACAAAAGAAACTCCTTGTTTTTCGTAAGGGATCTTAAAAGCTAACTTTATAATATATTTTTCAAATCCTTTTCTATTAACTAGTCTAAAACAAGAAAAATAGTTTACCTTTTCTCTGTGGACGATCCGTTCTTATTATCGGCTAGCTATTTGCGACACCATTATTGATTGCGGTAACTAGGAAACACAAAAACTCAATTTTTCACATCAATCAAATGGCGCCGTTGCCGGGGAAACGGTAGTAAAATTTTTCTTGATATTCAGGTTGATTTTTTTAAAAAACAATTTTTTTAAGAATTAAAAATAAAAACCACATTTTTTATTTTTAACGATTCTTATGCGAGTTTTGCAAGAAATCTGGAGCACTTAGAGTGAAGCAACAGAGATTCAGAGACTGTCAAATAGGAGCAGAGAAGTATTGGAGTTTAGTGCCAAACTTTAGAGACGAGATCACACCAATAGGCGGTGGAACCGTGGCCCAATTGTGGATTCAGGCCCCCAAATTTTTCTGGTATCATTTACTCTTCTTCCTCTCTCCTCTGAAACTCCAATAAACTGTTTCTACCTGCAGAATTCTTTGCAAACAGCGCTGCTAAAAAAATTCTTTTTGCGTGTTTTAGATTTTGGATTGTTTTGCATATTTAAAACGGACATTAAGGGGCAAGAAACCGAAATTCAGATTAGGCGGGGAGTTCATTACCCTTCCTAAGCCCCAAAAATCACAAACAAGCATACACATAACCCTACATTAATAATAAAATATCTAGACCAAGTCTCTAAGGACAATCGCGTTCAATTAGAATAAGGAAGGGTCGTGGGTAATCTATTGCTTATTCGCATTTTTCTTGTGGTGTCTAAAGCAAGTGTGACTAAGAAAAGTGGTTTACTTAATCAGGCATTCTATTTCGGTGATTCTTATAGTGGATACCTCCCACTTACCCGGCTGCAAGATTGATAAGGAGGCGACAGAGGATTTATCCTACGTCTTGTCCATTGGAAGTCTAGGAGTGGTCTAGTGATTTGACCTAGATGACCCTAGCTCTAGGGACTGTTTGTGCATTTTTTGATTGGTCGAGTCAAGTCTTGCGTCCGTCATTCTTATGAAAGGAAAGCATTCTTAAATTCGTTCTCACCAATTTCTCACACGCTGCCACGTGCACTGAACCCGCTTAGTGCATGTTCGGTTGGACACGAGATTTTAATGCCCATTTAGTCCGTGTTTTCGCTTTCGACTCCGAGGTCGGTACTTCTTCACCTTCTTTTTCTCCTCTACCTACCACGTCTCCCAAGATGGACGGACCTCCACCAGGTTTTAACAACACCATGATGCCACCACCTCTAGGTGCACAAATTCAAAATCCACCACGCATCGCTTTCCAAGACTGATGCTACTCCATGTGCGGACCCTTCCTACGTGTCTGTCTCTTCCACCAGCCAATGGGGATAACTTCGAAATTAAACCCCATTTCATCAACTTGTTGCCCAAATTTCACGGGCTTGAATCTGGGGATGCCTACGTTTTTATAACCAAATTTCAAAACGTATGTGCAATGATGGGCACCACCAAACTTTCGGAGGATGCTATGCGATTACGTATTCTCCCTTTTACCTTGTGCGATCTCGCAGAGAAGTGGCTTTATAGAACCTCCTCACATTCCATCACCAATTGGGATGAATTCGTTAAAGCATTCCTTAAAAAAAATTATCCTAATCATAAGACTGCCCGCATTAGGAGTGAGATCAACCAGTTTGCCCAACTTCCCAACAAACCCTTTTGGAAATGCTTTGAGAGGTTCAAAGATCTCCTTGTCTAATGTCCTCATCACGGATTCGGAAAATGACAACTTTGCCAAATTATGTATGAGGGTGTTAATCCAGCAACAAAACAAATGATAGAAACCATTTGTCAATGTCATTTCTTGTCAAAATACGATGAGGAGGCGTGGAAATTTCTTGAAGATCTCGCCGAACAAACACTATAGTGGGAGAGCACAAAACCGACAACATCATCTTTATCTAGGGCAGGTATCCATCAGCTCGACGCTTCCATCGCAATGAAAATCGAAATGACTGTGATGCAAAAGAAACTCAAAGCTATTGAGAGCAAATTCTCTTCAGCCTCCCTAAACCAAGTTTCTCTCCCCAAAACCGTGTGTGGTTGCTATTTTGACTCGTCACATTTAACTGAAAAGTGTCCTTTGAATCCTCCGTCTCAAGGTCAAGAACAAACAGTTGGATATATGTATGCCCTAGAGGCCATTATATGTATAGTGGATGCATGGACATGTATATATGTATATTTGATATATGACTTTCTTGATCGACATGATAGTATGCTATTTGGTTTTACTTTATCTGACATGTTTACTTGATACTGTTCATTTGATACATGTTGATAAAACCCTGAGGATATTTGCTTAACTTCCATGGCTATGATTGAGATTATACCAGTGGTGCATGTGTAGTCTATAAGCATATCCTTAAATGTTCCTAGTCGTAGGTATATCGAGACAGGGCATCGATATTCCAGAGTAGACTAGCGTATACGTTTCTTGACCTATATGATGGGCGATGGATGATCCCATATCCATTGGTGTTGTGACATCGAAGATTGTATACGGGTGCTCAGTGGAGATTAGGAACACTGAACGGACTCACCGAGAATTCCTATATGGTATTATATCAATCGTCGGATAGCAGTTCTCTGGTGATACTGGTACAGGTTAGTCTGTAGACCCGAGATCGTCATAGAGTCTTATGTGTTCTCCCACTGTACTTTGATTTCCACCCTACCACGACTCTACTGAGTCGTGCAAACAGGTGGCTTTTGGGTATAGTCTCGAGAAACATGGAGACAGTGAGCGATAGGAGGGGTTTCGTCTCTCCCGGTATTGGGAGTTGATGTTGTGCAATGTGCAATTGTCTCTGACTTGAAGTCCCTGGCCAGGGCTAATGAGATTTACTGATAAGTGTTATCAGTAGTTTCTCGACCGGTC
The DNA here is from genome assembly GCA_030015575.1 of Agapanthus africanus. NCBI lineage: Eukaryota > Viridiplantae > Streptophyta > Magnoliopsida > Asparagales > Amaryllidaceae > Agapanthus > Agapanthus africanus. The sequence goes on along the minus strand of JASDDO010000019.1, from coordinate 884,871,820 downwards.
ATAGTTCATATCGAAATAACTTATTGAGTTATTAGGGCTCGACGATTCCATCCCTAGACTTGATGTGCAGTATATCAGACGAAGAGACCGGACTGTACGGTAAGTGTTGCCAATGGCTCGACAGAAGTTTTGACAGGTTCGCTTGTTTTTCTTCTGATCGCTCAATACCCGGGTGGCCGTTACGTTTAGCTGACCGCTTGCGGCTTGTAGGTGTTTTGATATGATCATCACCTACTGCCGGCGTATTGATGAGTTTTAGAGTCCCACACAGGATTTTTCTAGCTCAGGCGAAATGATGTAGAGTGCATATGAGATATGTACGGGAGCTCGACTAAATGCGAGTATGTGATACCGTATTTTAATCGGGCGTTTATTATTGGTCGGGTCGCATTTGATGTGACCGATTTATTAAATCAAGTGTTGATTTAATATTAACTTTTAGCTCATTTTTTAATTAAACCTTTTCTTTTGGATGTATGCATATATGTTTATACATACACATGATGATGTGCATGCACACACACATACATACATACATATGTGTCATGGTGGATGATACATAGAAGCTGGCAATACAAGACTCACATGGTTGATAAATATCTAGATTTTTGTTAATGAATTAAAGAAAAAGGAAATTAGCTAAATGACTCATTGTTTCTACATTCTTCTTATTTGACCTTTGACTTTAACCATGGTTACATTTCCATTGTTCTTTAACCCATCTACAAAATATCTAGATATTTAGTTAACTATGGTTATATTTGAGAGTGTCTCATATATATTCTTTTCTTTTTCCTTTTGGAAATAAGTTTTTCATTATATTCACAAAAGCTTTTGCCATGTTCACCTTCCTCCTTCTTCAAGCTCTCTTGAGTTTTGTTTTGGGTGAGGAACTTAAAAAGAAAGGGTTTTTAAGTGAGTTTACAAACCACATAACCATTCTACACCACCCTAGCCCTTTGGTGTAGAGTGTTTTCTCCACTTCATCTTGATTTAGTGAGGCAAAGAGCTTGACCTAGGAATCTCCGGGTGGATCATCGTAGACGATGAAAGACCTTGAGCGGAGTTGATCCAAACTTCGAGCAAAGCTGTAGAATTCCTAAAGACCGAAGAAGTTGGCTACAAAGGTTGTATTTCCTTTTCCTTTAGCTTAGACTTCTTATTATGTTGATATTACCCTAATCTCTAGTTACAATTCGTAGTTCGTTTGCAATAGCCCTCTAGAATTTGAAAGTTCACTACCATATGATGTTGCAACCTAACTAGAGGCGCTACTACACACCAACATGGTATCAGATCCTAGTTAGAGCTTTAGGTTAAACCGGACGACGTTTAAAAACTCAATCGAACATAAAAAATTAGATTTTTACATGCTCACTGGAAATTTTTTCAAAAGTTGGAATTTTTGTAATTAAAAATGTTCAGAAAATAGAGCCGGGTTTTCTATGGATCCCCAAGAAAAACGAGCGCCTAACTCGACACAACGACTACGGAACCGCGGCTGAATAGGTGTATTTACGGCGGTTCCGCGGCGCCGTTGGTGAGGCTTGGACCGTGCGCTCTTGCGTTGATCCGTAGGTACTATATATGCTCTATGGGAATTTTTATGCAGGTTCAAGTGTTGAGATCTATTACTACAGTGGGTATGTTGATGTGTTGATTGATATATTTTAACGTCGTCTAAGCTTTTCAATTGTTGATGTGATATGATGTATAGGATCGTCGTGATTGAATGGCCGGTTTTTTTATGTGAGACGAGAGTTTATCTTTTTATTCATATAAAATTCATTGTATATATTATTCTTTTATTGGGGCACATTCGGGTTGAGGATGATGTCTCCATTGATGTATATTTTACTTTTCCGCATTAGGATAGACCCAAGGAGGGGAGCACGAGTGATCAGGTTCTGGAGTTCAGTGAGAGGCCATCTCGAGGAGTCGAGACCGGGTCTCCTAAACTCCAGAATTGGAAGGGTCATTTGCCGCTCTCGTAGGGGCCTAAGGGTCTGGGCTTGGCTATTCATCACGACCGTGGAATCCGTATTTTCTATCTTAGGCTAAGTATAAAATACAGAGTTCCTAGTATATCCTATATTTTCATATATGTGTTTCTGCTGCTAATTATTCTGTGATGTAATTGCTTAATATCTGAGATGAATGTAATATTGTTATATATGTGATGTGTAATACTGTTTTTCATTTCTTTCTGTAATGGCTTAGGAACTTAAATGATGGGAATACATTAATGAGATTAATGTAAAAGAAAAGGAACCTAATGATGTTGTAGAATCGGATTTGAAACCCACTCGACTCCTTTTTATAAAAAAGCAAGTTTCAAAAGATGCGGAGCTTAAGCCACTCCTTTTCATAAAATAATTTAGATTCTACAACGAAATCAAGTTCAAAGCGTTAAAGGTTTTCATAAAAACCATCCGCAACCCTTCGTCATTTTAGGAAGCAGAGTACTTAGTATTCGTGCTACGTATGTTGATTATAGTCAAGGCGTAGTGTACGGTAGCTAAGTGATGTCTTCCTATAAAGTATATGATGCGATAAGTTAAGACATTCATGTGATTATGTTGATCATAGTCAAGGGTCATATGGGTGGGTCTAGTTAATCACGAAATGACGGGAAGAACTTGGCTAGTGCTTATGATATGTTGACCATAGCCAAGGTCATAAGTATCTAGGGGTAAAAACTATATCGGGAGTTTCAAGAGTTGAAATTTGCAATGAGATTGCATACCATCTATATGATATTTGGATCCCGATCCCACTGTGAGTAAGAGTTACTCTCGGGAGAATTTTGCACTTTACAATTAGCTAATCCAGTAGGTGTCTAGAAAGGTGTTAATGGGGTTTGACCTCAAGGAAAAACGAGGTTTATTTTAATTAGGTCCGTACGCAAGCACGGGGAATCTCCCTCAAAGTACCGACACTGGCCTGGCTGACCGGTTAGCGAAACTGTAGAATGTAATTAATCCTGGCTAATTTTCTTTTCAGGCTTGAAATAAAATTTGATAAAAGCAGTAGGAGACATCGATTAGATAAGATAATAACCAATCTGATCTTTGCAAGAGCATTTCGCTGAGTGTATTCTTTTCTCTCTCCTAATGGCAGATACTGATGATGGGACTTAAGCTTCTTTTAGAGAAAAACAAACTGACTGGATCAAATTATAAAGAATGGTTGAGGAACTTAAACATTGCACTCACATATGATAAAGTATCATATGTACTCACTACCAAATCCCCACCCATCCCAGGACCTGAATCATCTGTTTCGGATAAGGAGATCCGAAAAATATGGGATATTGATTGTAACACGACCACGTGGCTCGCGCTTGCTTCTATGGACAGTATCCATCAGAAACATCACGAGAAGATGGATGTACAATCCATCTTTCTTCATACAAAGGAGTTGTATGAAGAGTAATCTCGTACTTTAAGATACAAGGCATCTCAAAAGCTGTTTCAGATGCGGTTGGCTCCTGGTGCATCAGTAGGAGACCATGTTCTGAAGATGATTGGACTTATAGAAGAACTTGAGGAACTGGGATGGACTATGGATTATTAGTTATATGTATGCCCTAGAGGCCACTACTATACATAGGATGTATATTGTAGTGGATGCTTGGACATATATAGGGAGGACTTTCTTGCTCGACATGATAGTATGCTATCTGGTTGCTCTTTACCTTAACGTGTACACTGATTGTCTCTCTGTTACATGTTGGTAAAGCCCTTAGGATGCGTAATTGACTACCTGCACTATGATGCAGATCACACTAGTGGGGACATGGTAGTCCATAAGTACATCCTTCAAGGTCCCTAGTCGTGGGTGTATCGAGACGGGGCATCGATATACCAGAGTAGACTAGCGTATACCTTCTCGACCCATACAGATGGGCGATGGATGATCCCATATCCATTGGTGTTTGGCATCATAGATGGTGTACGGGTGCTCAGTGGAGACTGGGTATACTGGACAGACTCGCCGAGAACTCCCAGATGGTATTATATCTCACGTCAGATGTCAGTTCTCTGGCGACACTGGTACACAGTAGTCTGTTGACCCGAGATCGTCATAGAGTCTTGTGTGATTCCCACTGTGCTTTGATTTCCACCTTACCACGTCCAAGAGGGCGTGCAAAATGGTGGTTTTTGGGTACAGTCCCGAATCACATGGAGGCAATGAGCGATAGGAGGGGATTCGTCTCTCCCGGTATAGGGAGTTGATGTTGTGCTGTGTTCGATTGGCTATAACCGGAAATCCCTGGCCAGGGTTGCTGAGATTTACTGGTAAGTGTTACCAGTAGTATCTTGAACTGTTATAGACCTCATATCGACACGACTTATCGAGCTATTGGGGTCTGACGTTTACCACCCCTAGGTGAGATATGCGACATATCAGACGACGAGACCGGACTGTACGGTAAGTGTTGCTGGTTGGATTCACAGGAGTGTGAGTGGGCTTGCTCGTTGATCTTCTGATCGCTCAATACCCGGGTGGCCGTTACGTTTAGCAGACCGCTTACGGCTTGTGGGTGTTTGATATGATCATCACCTACTGCCGGCGTATTGACGAGTCTTTAGAGTCCTACACAGAGGTTTCCTGGCTCAAGCGAAATGAAATAGGAGCGCATATGAGATATGTGCGGGACCGAGAATAATACCAGTATGTGATACTGTATTCTATTCTCGCGATTTGTATCATCAGTCGGTTATATGTGATATAGCCGGGTTACCGAATCAAGTGTTGATTCGATATATTGATACACTTGATATTAGTCGGTCATATGCAGTATGACCGGATCATTAAATCAAGTGTTGATTTAATGATTTAATGTATAATTATATATTTGATATATTACTTTACATTAACTAGTATTTGTTCACTTAAGATTGATGTTCTCACTTGATGTGCACAAGTTGTATATGTGATATATTTTTGTGCACTAGTTTGTATCATGTTTGATGATACATGCAAACTTGGGTATGTGTATGTTTTACACCATGTTTAGGTTAATGGTTAGGGTTTTGTTTTCTTTATTTATTTTATTTATTTAGTTAAAACAAAATGGTGTCTTTCTTATTTTTCTTTGCTAGAAGCTTCATGTTGTTTTCTAGCATCTTTGAAAAAGTCTTACCATTTTGTTTTATTCCTTAACCCTAACCATTTACCTAAACCCTAGTTTATTCTCTACATGAGTTAGCTTACCTATGGTTGCATCATGATAAGTCTTCACTTGATTTTTCATTTTTAATCATTTTTGATATTCTTTTCTTCTTCTTCTTCTTGATGAAGAAAAGAAAACCTTGCTAGAAAATTTCAAGTGTTGAAATCAAGTGAGAAATCCAAATCCAAAGTGAACCCACTTCCTATTTCTTCATCCTCTACCACTTGCCATGTAGTAGAGTGTGTTATCTTCACAAGTTTCATGACCAAGTGAAGATGGAGCTTGAGTTAGAGTTGCCTTGATGTAGATCATCTTCGGCATCGAAGTCAACGACCTAGCCCGCTCATTTCTCCGACGAAACCATCGCTAGAGCCCGGGATCCCGGTGATCGCAGCGAAGGGACGTCATCACGGAGCTAAAGAAGTGGAGGACCGGATCTACAAAGGTTGTATTTCCATTCACTTAGTAGCATAGTTTGCTTGCTTGTTTGTTTCGCCTATCCTCTAGTTAACGATCTCGGTTAGGGTTTCTCGGTACCTAAAAATTTGATTTTGGCATGGTTGATGCCTTGTGGAACCTCTTGAGTGTGCTTAGGAACCCTGCAGTGGTATCAGAGCCTAGCTAAAGCTTTAGGCGATGTGTAGACGATGTTAGAAACCCGATCGAACCCCGAAACCCTAAATTTCACCCCTTTCTGTACATTTTCTGAAACTGTGCATTTTTCCTAATTAAAAATATCCAAAAAATTCAGCAGGGTTTTTTAGGGGTTACTGTGCTTCACGTGCGTCTAAGTCGACTATAGCACCGCGGAACCGCGGCATAAGCATGGCTCGTGCGGCGGTTCCGCGGCCGTTCTGTCACTTCATCTTTTTCTGTTTGCACAGTAATCTCTCTCTGTAAATGCTGTATTTTCTGGGAATTTTTAAAGTTCACTCAAGAGTTGAGTAATCTGGGGTGTTTTGGGGATTCGATGATTCGATCGGAAACTTTAACTGCGTCTATGTGTTTTTCCGGGTAATTTAGAATATGTTAAAAAGTTCGACCGGATATAAATACCCAATTTTTCCCCTGCCGGGAAGTTTCCAATTGTTGGATTTTTCCGTACTTTAACAACGTTCTAAGTAGTGCAAGTAACGCGATGGACCCTCTAGAAGACAACAAACCTTAACTCGATTATATGACCGTCTTGAACTGCCCTTTGAACCTTAGGGTTTGGGGCAGTACGGCGTGCCACATGTGAGGCGTTGGCTTGACCCTTCTACGGCTGGACCGTTGGTACTGTGGCATGAAATGGATGTTTTTGAACTTATTTCAAGTGTTGAGCTGTTTCGGGAAAACTTGGGTGTTTGATTGTTCGATCGAAAAGTTTAACATTTTCTATTTATCTGGAATGTGATACAATATTTGGAATCCACAAGAAGTTATGAGATAACTGAATGAATGTTATAAACATAGCAGTTTAGTCTCACTTGATCGGTTACCACGGGATTTTGATGTGATCAAAACTCCGTCGCAATCACGTTGCGTACACGGATACTCGCCGGTAAACTTAATAGATAGCCACGCCCCATAGCCCCGACCAAGTGACTGTAGGAGAACCCCGTCGCCGAAACCATCCGTTCGGGTGCTCGCGGCAGCGGTGTTCCGCCTTAGTGCACTTCGTCGACGGCATCCGGGGGTGCGGCCGTCTACTAAGGTTTGCGACGAGCATTCGTTCTGGAAAATGAGAATGTTTTTACTACCACAAGTCAGGACACTGGAAACGCAATTGTGTTTTGTACCTTGCAGATCTCAAGAAGAAGAAGAATGTTGATACTTCCGCTTCAGGTGTGTTTGTAACTGAAAACTGTTTTTCATTAAACTCTACATCTTGGGTATTAGATACTGGTTCTGATTCTCACATCTGTAATTGTATGCAGGGATTGAGAAACAGTAGAGTTTTGAAGACTGGGGACCACACTCTACGGGTTGGAAATGGTTCCAATGTACATGCTGTATCTGTTGGAAAGTATCATCTGGGGTTGCTTTCAGGATGTATTTTGGTTTTGAACCCTTGTTATTTTGTACCTGGTATGCTATGTAATATAATATCCGTATCTTTGTTGGAAAATGAAGGATATCATTTTGTGTTGCAAAATAATGTTATGAACATTAACTTGAATCAACAGTTGATTGGGTATGGTACACTAAGTTACGGAATTTACGTCCTAAACCAATACACAGTTTTCAAAATACAACATACAAATAAAAGAAAGATTTCAGATATAAATGAATCTTTTCTTTGGCATTGTAGACTTGGTCATATTAATGAAACAAGACTAAAAAAGCTACATAAAAATGGATATTTAAAACCTTTTGAATATAAATCTTATGCAACTTGTCAGTCTTGTATCAAAGGTAAAATGATCAAAACTCCGTTTATAGGACATGGAGAGAGAGCTACAGAACTCTTAAGCCTCATACATAGTGATGTATGCCGACCAATGTTTACACATGCTAGAGCCGGTTTTTCATACTTTATCACTTTTACTGATGATTTCTCAAGATTCGGACATGCGTTTTTATTGAAACATAAATCCGAAGCTTTCGAGAAATTCAAGGAGTACAAACTTGAAGTAGAAAAATAAACTGGCTCGAGTATCAAGAAACTTCGATCAGATCGAGGTGGAGAGTATTTAAGCACTGAGTTTTTTGACTTCTTAAAAGAGAATGGGATTCTTTTTTAGCTCACTCCTCCGTACACACCACAGCACAACGGTGTGTCAGAACGGAGGAATCGTACCCTATTAGATATGGTATGGTCCATGATGAGTGATGCTGAGTTACCACTTTACTTTTGGGGACATGCATTAGAGACAACAATTTATCTATTGAACAGGGTTCCATCAAAGACTGTGTCTATCACTCCATATGAGATGTGGTGTGGAAAGAGACCATCTCTTAAAAGAGTTAGGATATGGGGTTGTCTGGCTTATGTTAAAAAGCAGAATCCGGATAAACTCGAGACACGATCGGTCATGTGTAAATTTGTGGGATATCCAAAACACTCGTATGGATATCTATTCTACCACAAGGAGGAACAAAAGGTGTTTGTTTCTCAACATGCCACATTTTTGGAAAATGAAATCTTTACAGACAGTACTGATGGAAAAGTTGTAGAACTAGAAGAGGTTCTAGAGACACAAATTACTCAGGACGAATTGGTTGAAACTGATGTTACAGTAGAACTTCAAGAACCTCAGCCGCTCCGGAGATCTAGTAGAACTTCTCGCCCACTGGAGAGATACTATGGGTTTCTCATGGATGGTGATAGAGAAGATTGCATCATAGATGATGATGACCCTACTAGTTTTCAGCAAGCTATCACGAGTGGTGACTCAGTGAAGTGGCTGGATGCCATGAGATCCGAAATGGAGTCCATGTACACCAACAAATTATGGACTTTGGACGTTGCACCTCCTGGGATAAAACCCGTTGGGTGCAAATGGATCTTTAAGAGAAAGATTGGTGTAGATGGACAGGTAGAGACCTTTAAAGCAAGGCTTGTAGCGAAAGGTTTTTGTCAAAGATCAGGACTGGACTATGATGAAACTTTCTCCCCAGTAGCAATGCTTAAATCCATTCGGATCCTACTTGCTATTTCTGCTCACTACGACTCTGAAATCTGGTAGATGGACGTTAAGACTGCATTTCTAAATAGTGATTTTGAAGAGTGCATTTTTATAGATTAGCCAGAGGGCTTCATTGACAGTGGGAGCAGCGAAAAAGCGTGTAGGTTGCTTAAATCCATTTATGGATTAAAGCAGGCATTTCGGAGCTGGAACATCTGTTTTGATGATACAATCAAAGAGTTTGATTTTATCAAAAATATAGATGAACCATGCATTTATAAGAAGATTGTAGGGAGTACTGTCACTTTCCTCGTATTGTACATAGATGACATTCTCTTGATAGGAAATGATATTCCTATGCTACAGTCGGTCAAATTATTCTTATCACAAAGGTTCTCCATGAAGGACCTGGGTGATGCCTCGTGCATTTTGGGCATAAGGATCTATAGAGATAGATCCAAAAGATTATTGGGATTGTCCCAGTTAAAGTACATTGATACCATCCTAAAAAGGTTTAGTATAGAAAATTCTAAGCGTGGTACCTTGCCCGCTTTCCATGGAATCACTCTCTCTAAGGACTTCTGTCCGAAGACTGATGAAGAGAGAGCTCGCATGAGCATTATACCCCACGCTTCAGCCGTAGGATCTATAATGTATGCGATGATATGTACTCGTCCTGATGTAGCTTATGCACTAGCTGCAGTGAGCATGTATCAATCCAACCCAGGGGACCAACACTGGATATCCGTGAAGAACATTCTTAAGTACTTACGAAGGACTAAAGAATTATTCTTGATGTATGGTAATGGGGATCTCCAAATGGAGGCCTTTATCGATTCCAGCTTTCAAAGTGATAAGGATGACAATAAATCTATCTCAGGGTTTGTATTTACCCTCAATAGAGGGGCGGTATGTTGGAAGAGTTCCAAACAGGATACCGTTGCAGACTCTATGATGGAAGCTGAGTATATTGCTGCCAAGGAAGCCGTCTAGATGAGAAAGTTCGTTGCGGAGCTAGGAGTAGTTCCAACCATTATTAATCCAATACCATTGTATTGTGATAATAATGGAGCTATGGCGTCCCAAAGAACCCAGATCCCATCAAAAGTCCAGACACATCCTTAGGCGATATCATTTGATCCGAGATAGTTGATCGCCAAGAGATCGAGATTCGGAGAGTAGATACAAAGGCTAACACCGCGGATCCACTCACCAAGGCCCTTCCACAACCGCAACATGAGCGACTTTTTGAGATGTTGGGTATGAGATACGCCAATTATTGGCCTTAGTGCAAGTGGGAGATTGTTGGATATATGTATGCCCTATAGGCCATTATATGTATAGTGGATGCTTGGACATGTATATATATATATATTTGATATATGACTTTCTTGCTCGACATGATAGTATGCTATCTGGTTTTACTTTATCTGACATGTTTACTTAATACTGTTCATTTGATACATGTTGATAAAGCCCTGAGGATATTTGCTTAACTTCCATGGTTATGATTGAGATCATACTAGTGGGGTATGTGTAGTTTATAAGCATATCCTTAAATGTTCTTAGTCGTAGGTATATCGAGACAGGGCATCGATATTCCAGAGTAGACTAGCGTATACGTTTCTTGACCCATATGATAGGCGATGAATGATCCCATATCCATTGGTGTTGTGACATCGAAGATTGTATATGGGTGCTCAGTGGGGACTGGGTACACTGAACGGACTCACCGAGAATTCTTATATGGTATTATATCTATCATCGGATAGCAGTTCTCTGGTGATACTGGTACAGGTTAGTCTGTAGACCCGAGATCGTCATAGAGTCTTATGTGTTCTCCCACTGTACTTTGATTTCCACCCTACCACGGCTCTACTGAGTCATGTAAACAGGTGGATTTTGGGTATAGTCTCGAGAAACATGGAGACACTGAGCGATAGGAAGGGTTTCGTCTCTCCCGGTATTGGGAGTTGATGTTGTGCAATGTGCAATTGTCTCTGACTTGAAGTCCCTGGCCAGGGCTGATGAGATTTACTGATAAGTGTTATCAGTAGTTTCTCGACCGGTCATAGTTCATATTGACATAACTTATTGAGTTATTAGGGCTCGACGATTCCATCCCTAGACTTGATATGCAGCATATCAGACAAAGAGACCGGACTGTACGGTAAGTGATGCCAATGGCTCGACAGGAGTTTTGACGGGCTCTTGTTTTTCTTCTGATCGCTCAATACCCGGCTGGCCGTTACGTTTAGTCGACCGCTTGCGGCTTGTAGGTGTTTTGATATGATCATCACCTACTGCCGGCGTATTGACGAGTCTTAGAGTCCCACACAGGATTTTTTTAGCTCAGGCGAAATGATGTGGAGTGCATATGAGATATGTACGAGAGCTCGACTAAATGCAAGTATGTGATACCGTATTTTAATCGGGCGTTTATTATTGGTCTGGTCGCATTTGATGTGACCAATTTATTAAATCAAGTGTTGATTTAATATTAACTTTTAGCTCATTTTTTAATTAAACCTTTTCTTTTGGTTGTATGCATATATGTTTATACATACACATGATGATGTGCATGCACACATACATACATACATATGTGTCATGGTGGATGATACATAGAAGATGGCAATACAAGACTCACATGGTTGATAAATATCTAGATTTTTGTTAATGAATTAAAGAAAAAGGAAATTAGCTAAATGACTCATTATTTCTACATTCTTCTTATTTGACCTTTGACTTTAACCATGGTTAGATTTCCTTTGTTCTTTAACCCATCTACAAAATATCTAGATATTTAGTTAACTATAGTTATATTTGAGAGTGTCTCATATATATTCTTTTCTTTTTCCTTTTGGAAATAAGTTTTTCATTATATTCACAAAAGCTTTTGCCATGTTCACCTTCCTCCTTCTTCAAGCTCTCTTGAGTTTTGTTTTGGGTGAGGAACTTAAAAAGAAAGGGTTTTTAAGTGAGTTTACAAACCACATAACCATTCGACACCATCCTAGCCCTTTGGTGTAGAGTGTTTTCTCCACTTCATCTTGATTTAGTGTGGCAAAGAGCTTGACCTAGGAATCTCCGGGTGGATCATCGTAGACGACGAAGGACCTTGAGCGGAGTTGATCCAAGCTTCGAGCAAAGCCATAGGAGTCCTAAAGACCGAACGAGTTGGCTACAAAGGTTGTATTTCTTTTTCCTTTAGCGTAGACTTCTTATTATGTTGATATTACCCTAATCTCTAGTTACGATTCGTAGTTCGTTTGTAATAGCCCTCTAGAATTTGAAAGTTCACTACCATATGATGTTGCAACCTAACTAGAGGCGCTACTACACACCAACACAAACTAATACTGCTTTTCAGCAACGACCTAGAAACGATCCTTATTCATCCACATATAACCTGGGATGGAGGAATCATCCTAATTTTGCTTGGAACGAAAACCAAACTCAAAACCAAAATCCAAATCAGTTCCAAAGTCAAAACAACTACCAAAGGGTTCCTCCACAGCAACAACAACCACCACAACAAATTCAGCAGCACTTTCAACCGCAACTATTCCAATATCCAGCGAATAACTTTGCCCATGTTGGATATGTATGCCATAGAGGCCATTATTGTATATGTATACATATGGATGCTTGGACATATATATGTACCGGACAGTCTTGCTCGATATGATAGTATGCTATCTGGTTTGTCTTTATCTTAACATATGCATGTTTTACTTGCTATTACATATCTCATATACATGTTGATAAAGCCCGTAGGATCATTGCTAGACTACCTACATTATGATGGCGATCATATGTGTGGGAGCGGGGTAGTCAGTACGCACATCCTTAAATGGTCCCTAGTTGTGGGAGTATCGAGACTGGGCATCGATATTCCGGAGTAGACTAGTGTATACGTCTTTAGACCTCGACGAGGGGCGATGGTATGGTCCCGCAACCATTGGTCTTTCGCACCTAAGATCGTATACAGGTGCTCACTGGGGGTAGTACACAGGACGGACTCGCCGAGAACTTCCAGATGGTACTATACCTATCGTCAAATGGAAGTTCTCAGGTGGCATGAGTATATGTTAGTCTTTGGACCTGAGATCATCATTTGTCTCGTATGAGTTCCCACTGTGCTTTGATCACTACCCTACTACAGCTCTACTGAGTCGTGCAAACAGGTTTTGGTTGGGTACAGTCCCGAGCTACATGGAGGCAGTGAGCGATTGTCGGGGATTCGTCTCTCCCGGTATTGGGAGTCGATATCGCACTGTGTTCGATTAGTCAGGACCATAAGACCTTGGCCAAGGCAGTTGGGATTTACAGATAGACTGATCAGTAGTTTCCCGGATTGGTCCTGAGCCGCATCAGCATGAATTTCCAGGTTATCAGGGTCTGACGTTTACCACCCCCTAGACCCGGTATGTGATACTCTCAGATGAAGAGACCGGACTGTACGGAGATTGTTACAGATTGGCTCAGTAGTGATCCGAATGAGTTTGCTCGTCAGCCTTCCTTTTCGACAGGTACCCGGGTAGCCGTTACGTTCAGCTAGTGCCGCTAACGTGCTTTTGGTTATGGATTTATCCAGTAACTCACTGCCGGCGTACTGTCGAGTCTTTAGAGTCCTACACAGAATGTTTCCCTGGTTCAAGCTAAATGATGTAGTAGCCGTATTGGATATGTGCGGGTCTCGATCGATTGATGTACTTTGTACTTGGACTTTCGATCGGACAGTTGGTAATACTAGCCAGCTCGGGTTTGAGCCGGATTATTAAATCAGGTATTGATTTAATAGTTTACATATATGTATTTCGATATGTATATTCTAGTATTGCGTTCTTCATGTTATTCTATCTCTTTGGGCATTCATGTTTTTATCCGAATTCAGGTATGTATATACTGCAGACTGTAATCCGTATTTTATTACAGATTACCTTCTACAAGGTAGAAAACTCATCATGGACTTTTCCATTTATTTATAAATGGACATGAGGTGGAAATTTAGGAGAGGGAGGCATGGTGAGTGGCATGACCTCAATAGTTCACAAATGATTTCTTTATTCATTTGTGGTTAATATTGAAGCATGGCTACATTTGTTTATTCATGAGAATTCATACACAAAACCATGGTGTTGATTTTCTCTCTCATGGATGCTTCATTATTCTTGAGCTCCAATTTTTCATCACCTCCTCCCTCCTCTTGAGTTTCCTATACCTTCATCATCTTCCTCTTCACTACCCTTCTCATGAGTTGAGAAACAAGTGAAGAGGCAAGAAAGAGATAGCAAAACAGTTAGATCATCACACTACATCCTGGACTACTTGGTTTAGCAACCCAAGTTCTCTAGTTGCTTCACTTGACATATAGTGTGGAGCTAAAGCCAATGATCATATCCCTCGGGTAGATCATCTACGGCAAAGGAAGGTCGGAGAACAAGCTCGATCCCGGAGGACCAATGGAGCCGGAAATAGAGATCAAGCATGTTCAAGGTGGCCACTAGGAGCACATGATGAGGAAAGAAGACCGAAGAACTTGGATCCTTTGGTGAGACTTCTTTCACAGTAGATAACACCACTTTAGTTTTGCTAGATAGGTTTACGGAAAGATCCGGGTTAAAGGTTATTCTAGTGCCATGTTCTAATCGTTAGAAAAAAATTTGTTCCGCATTTGGCTACGGTAGTTGGCCAGGACGCTAGCGTAACCTTTCATGGTATCAGAACCAGCCCATAAACCCTATACTAGCAAGTTTAAACAATGTTAAAACAACGAAACCGAAACAGCTCCAAATAATTGAAACCAAACTTCCGGTTTCTGTTGATTTTTCAGAGGCTTCAAAATTTTTTTTAAGCAAGTGCAGAGTGGTCCTTAGACTGTGAGATGTACCCAGAACAAAAACGATGCAATTTTATCATGTTTTGGCCGGCCACACCCTCAAAAAATCGGCCTCACCGGTTTTGTAGTGGAGAATTGGGTTGAGTTTTGTTCTGGGTTCTTATCTTGTGGAGTTTGGGTTTCAGGTGTTGTTTGTTTTTTCCTAAGTTTGATGTTCTGTTGTTTTCAGTTTAGGGAAATTTAGAGGGTTTCGAAGTCGTTATATTTTAACAACTGTTTAATTGTTATCAGTACTTAGTTTAGCATCTGCGACCGTGAATGTCATTTGATCGGTAAACCCGTCTATCTGCTATATGTCCTTTTAGACGAGTTTGCGAACATGATATTCACGTTGATGTTTTGTGTTTGTGCTGTGACTGTGGTTGGATAGTCATGGTGGATAGCATGTGGTGAAATGTTAGTTGTACAGTTTGTATTCATTTGTACATTTGTTATTGTGGGGCGAGCGTCCGATATGTGGACCGCCGTCTTTACCAGGCTGTATATTATTTGTTTGGGACACGACAGGGTTGAGGTCGATGTCACCATTTATACATATTATTTTCATTTTCTGTACTAGGATTACCCCACGGTGGAGTGCACGAATAACCGGGTTCTAGAAGGCAACAAGCTTGCATCTCATGGCGTTGAGACAGAGGGGGCTTCATTCTAGAATTGGCGGGCTATTCGCCGCACTCGTAGGGGATATAGGATGACCCACGGAGGGGCGCCCAAGTTACCGGATCCCGTGAAGTGTTGGGTGGCCCATTCACTTTGTTGAAGGGGGTTGCCTCACTTCTGGGATTGGCGGGTAATTTGTCGCGCTCGTAGGGGTCTAGGTTTTCATTGCACAGGCTATCCACATGACCGAGAATGTCGGGTCTCATTTGCAGCTCAAATGAAACCCGGGGCTCCAAGATTATCCACCATTCTGTGTTGTTGGCTGAGATTCTGTGGTGTTGCTTATTATCATGCTTGGGACGAATGTTATATATATTTATATATTCTAGTAGATGTTATATATGTTTTTCACCCATGCTAGTCCAGCCCCCGCTCTGTCGTTAGTTGAGTAACCTAACGGGTGATGACGGGGCCCCATAGCGAATGCGGATGACATATATGTACATCATATTTTTGTTCTTTTCTGGTGTGATAGGTTTAAACTGATGGGACCACATTAATTTTGATTAATACAAGATAATAAACCTAAAAAATGTTGATAGAACAAATTTTGAAAAACTATAGCTATATTCTTTCGTTTTGCATAGTGGTATTCGATTGTGAATATCCAGCACCTCATTCCAGGAGGCAAGAGCCGAGATCCCTTCGTGGGGAGTGACCTCTTGAGCAAAAGTTTATACTGTAGATTACTCGTTTTTTTCAAAACCACAAGTTTTCAAAAGCGGAACCTAAACCACTCCTTTTCAAAACTACTCAGGTTCCTTCAACGATATCAAGTTCATTAAGTTAACAGGTTTTTTGCAAAAAACCCAGCCGTAGCCCTCCGTCATTTCAGAATAGTAATATTTAGTATTCGTGTTGCGTTTGTTGACCTAGTCAAGGCGTAGTGTATGGTAGCTAGGTGGTATTTTTCTGTGCATTGTAAATGCGATTGGTTAGGAAAGTCGTGCGGCCTTATTGACTTAGTCAAGGGCATGTACGAGTGGGTTTAATGCAATCAAGAAAATGACGGGTAGAACTTGACTAGCGGTTTATAGTTTGTTGACCTAGTCAAGGTCATAAACCGTTAGGGGAAAATATCACATCAGGAGTTTCAAATATATAGGAAACTTGCTAGTACTGCATACCTTCTGGAGTATGGTGACTAGAGTGGATTCCTTCTAGTGCATCATACAATGATAGTTGGATCCCGATCCCACTGATGAGTAGGATTACTCTTGGGAGATTTTCTCACTTAACAATCAATGCTATAAACCAAGTAGGTGTCTAGAACGGTGTTAGCGGGGCTATGCCTCCAGGGAAAAGTGGTTATATAATTAAGGAACTTCGCGAAAGTGTTGGAAAACCTCCCTCGAAGTACCGATACTAGCCTGCTCGAAAGGTTAAGCAAGTATTGTGACGCGCGATTAATCCCAACTAATTCTTATTTTTAGGTTTGAAGAAGAAATCGAGGAAATAGTGGGAGCCATCCTGATTAGATAAACTAATAACCAATCTAATCTTGCATGAGCGCACGATGAGTTTTCTCTCTCTAGGTAGCAACCATTTCACGCCCTAATCAAGATAATAAAATGTATCGCTTGACCGATCCGAATTCTTATTCGGGGCTAGGGAACGTCGTTTCGGCTCTAACTTATGACAATAATCATAAGTATGAGCAAGGGAAAGAGGATTGTTTGAATTCCTTGATGACCTCATCGATGAAGAAACATACTATTGTGTCTTCTTCAGGTGTTCTTGTTATTGAGAACTATTTTTCATTCCGTCCTAACTCCTGGGTACTTGATACCGGATCAGGATCTCATATCTGTAATTTATTACGGGGACTGAGAAAAAGCAGGATGGTTGGACTTGGTGATATGTATCTCAGAGCAGGGAACGGAGCACAGGTTGATGCTTCTGCCTTAGGTGAATATCATCTAGTATTGCCAAAAGGCAATACTAAGATTTTGAACAACTGCTACTATGTACCTTCCATGGTTTGCAACATCATATCAGTTTCTTTACTTGATAAAGATGGATATAAGTTTGTTCTTGATAGAAATATCATGAACATTTACCTTAATTAGGTATTGGTTGCAGAAGGTACACTGTGTTAATGGTATCTATGTTCTTAATCAAAACATAGTTCTCAGTATACAAAACGCACGCAAGAAGAAGAGTTTAGATGTGAACGAATCCTACTTGTGGCATTGTAGACTTGGTCATATCGGAGAGAAAAGACTGAGTAAGTTGCATAAAGATGGACTTTTGGATACGTTCGAATTTTCATCTTATAAAACTTGTAAATCTTGTCTCAAAGGAAAGATGACCAAATCTCCGTTCACCGGACACGGAGAAAGAGCAGCAGAGCTCTTAGAACTTATACACAGTGATGCATGTGGTCCAATGTCTATACATGCAAGGGGTGGGTTCTCGTACTTCATCACATTCACTGACGATCTCTCTAGGTTCGGATATGTGTATCTTATGAAACACAAATCTGAAGCTTTTGAGAAATTCAAAGAATTCAGAAACGAAGTAGAGAACCAGACTGTCAAAAGTGTTAAGATCCTCCGATCTGATAGAGGAGGGGAGTACTTAAGCATAGAATTCTTAGAATACCTAAAAGAGAATGGAATTCTCTCCAAGCATACTCCTCCATATACACCACAACACAACGGTGTGTCGGAGAGGAGGAATCGTACCCTATTGGACATGGTTCGCTCCATGATGAGTAATATTGAGTTGCCTCTTTCATTTTGAGGACATGCGCTTCAGACAACAACATACCTATTGAATGATGTTCCGTCCAAATCAGTGCCTAAGACACCGTTTGAAATATGAAATGGGAAAATGTCATATCTTAAAATATTTAAGATATGGGGTTGTCCGGCTTATGTTAAAAAGCATAAACCAAATAAACTAGAGGCACAGTCAATTTTATGTAAGTTTGTGGGGTATCCAATGAATGGTTATGGATATCTGTTCTACCACACCGAGGAACAAAAGGTGTTTGTTTCTCAACATACCGTTTTCTTAGAAACGGAATTTCTTGCAAAAGAAATTAGTGGGAGCACGGTAGAACTGGAAGAAATTCAGCAACTACAAACTGAAACTAAAGATTTGACGGAACCTCAAGATTCAATAACCCCAGACGAACCCCAGCCACTCCGCAGATCTAGTAGGATTTCTCATCCGTCCGAGAGATACTACGGTTTTCTCATAAACGGGGATCGAGAGGATTGCATCTTGGAAGAAGATGATCCTACTAGTTTCAGGCAGGCCATTATTAGTAGGTACTCTGATAAGTGGCTAGATGCTATGCGATCCGAAATGGAGTCTATGTACACCAATAAAGTGTGGACCTTGGATATTGCTCCACCTGGGGTAAAACCTGTTGGATGCAAATGGATCTACAAAAGGAAACTTGGTGTAGATGGACAGGTGGAAACCTATAAGGCTAGACTCGTTGCAAAAGGTTTTCGTCAAAGACCAGGTGTGGACTATGATGAAACCTTTTCTCCAGTGGCTATGCTCAAATCCATTCAGATCCTACTTGCCATTGCTGCCTTCCATATCTATGAAATCTGGTAGATGGACGTAAAAACAACATTTCTAAACGGAAGTTTAGAAGAGTGCGTTTATATGGATCAGCCGGAAGGTTTCGTAGACAGTGGGAGCAGCGGGAAGGTGTGCAAGTTGCTCAAATCCATTTATGGATTAAAGCAGGCATCGCGGAGCTGGAACATCTGTTTTGATAAAATAGTCAAGGGATTTGACTTCATCAAAAATGAGGATGAGCCTTGTATATATAAGAAGATTGTAGGACGAACTGTCGTGTTCCTAGTCTTGTACGTGGACGACATTCTTTTGATAGGAAATGACATTCCTATGCTACAATCGGTCAAGCTATTCTTATCACAAAGGTTCTCCATAAAGGACCTGGGTGATGCCTCGTACAATCTAGGGATTATGTAGGGTTACCTAGGACGGCAGCAAGGTTTCGGGAGGCATCGTCCATGGCGTTTTTAAATTTTTACCGTTCTAAATAACTCTAACCTAGAATCTTTAATTAGAAATTTAAACAATCAAGCAATGTTAACAACTTAACATCTAAGTGAATGAGGAATAAAACCTTTGTAGACCGGTCCTTCACTTCAAAAGCTCCTTGTAGTGGTCCCTTCGCTGCGATCATGTAACTCTCGGACTCTTGCATGGCTTCTCATGGTGAAAGGAACGATCTTGCATGATGTCTTCGAGGCCGAAGATGATTTACGTCGAGGAGACACTAACCCAAGCTCCCCTCTTCACTAATGTGGGATTAGTAAAGCTAACACCCTATACTAAAGTGCTAATCTAGTAGAGAATGATGAAGTAGGATTTTTGCTCACTTTGGAATTGATTTTCTCACTAAAGTTTCTCATTTGCCCAAAAGGTAGAGAGCTCTTGAGCTTGAAGAAGAAGATGAAGAGAGATAATGTTGTGTGAGAGAATGGAAACCATAGGTGAGAAAATATCTAATATGTCTCATGTAGAGAATTAACCATGAGTTAAGATAATGGTTGGGTTAACAAAATATCTAGTATAAAACAAAACTAGTGGACTAGTCAATAGGTCTCCAAGCTTCACAAAGCTTCATGCCATGTGACCATTATCCAACTAATAATTGATTTACACTAAATAAATAAACCCTACATTATCTTTATCATGGTGTAAGTCTCATACACCCATGTAGCTTGTATCATCAACCATGACACAAAATAAAACACAATTAATATATATCACATATATATTAAGTGTGCACATGTGAGAAAAATAAATGTTTAAGTGAGCTAATATTAGTTAATGTTAATTAATATATCAAATATATAATTATACATTAAATCATTAAATCAACACTTGATTTAATAATCCGGTTATATCTCATATGACCGACTAATATTATTTGTATTATTATATCAAATCAATACTTGATTCGATAACCCGGCTATATCGCATATAACCGACCGATACAGTATGGTGTATCGACATATCGAATCAACATTTGATTCAATAACCCGGCTATATCACATATAAACGATGGATACTTTATATCGCGAGAATAGAATACGGTATCACATACTCGTATTAATCTCGGTCCCGCACATATCACATATGTGCTCCCACTTCGTTTTGCCTGGGCCAGTGAAACTTCTGTGTAGGACTCTAAAGACTTGTCAATACACCAGCAGTATGTGATGATCACATAAAGCACCCACAAGCCGTCAGCGGTACTAGCTGGACGTAACGGCTACCCGGGTATTGAACGATCAGAAGATCAGCAAGCAAGCCCGCTCTAACTCCTGCAAAAGCCTGATAGTAACACTACCGTACAGTCCGGTCTCTTCGTCAGATATGTTGCATATCGGTGGTATAACGTCAGACCCCAATATCCTGATAAGTCATTCCGATGCAAGGTCCATAACGGTTTGAGAAACTACTGATAACACTTACCAGTAAATCTCAACAACCCTGGCCAGGGATTTCCTGTTATGGCCAATCGAGCATAGGGCAACATCAACTCCCAATACCGGGAGAGACGAATCCCCTCCTATCGCTCATTGCCTCCATGTGACCCGGGACTGTACCCCAAAACCACCGTTTTGCACGATCTCTTGACCGTGGTAAGGTGGAAATCAAAGCACAGTGGGAATCACACAAGACTCTATGGTGATCTCGGGTCGACAGACTAACCTGTACCAGTGTCACCAGAGAACTGCTATCTGACGATAGGTATAATACCATCTAAGAGTTCTCGGCGAGTCCGTCCAGTGTACCCAGTCTCCACTGAGCACCCGTATACCATTTTTGATATCAAACACCAATGGATGTGGGATCATCCATCACCCATCATATGGGCCAAGATGCGTATACGCTAGTCTACTCTGGAGTATCGATGCCCTGTCTCGATACTCCCACGACTAAGAACAATTGAAGGGTGTACATGTGGACTACCCTTGGCCCTACTAGTATGATCTTCATCATAGTCCTGCTAGTCAAGTACACAACCTAAGGGCTTTGTCAACATGTGAGAGCAAGACGGCATCACGTATACAATTCAACATGTTAAGATAAAGTGCAACCAGATAGCATACTATCATGTCGAGCGAGAAAGTCCTCCCTATATATGTACAAGCATCCACTACAATATACATCCCATGTATAGTAATGGCCTCTTGGGCATACATATAACTAACAATCTCCCACTTGCACTAAACCCATCTGTTGTAGTATCCAATACCCAACAATATAGCAGTGGTTGTAGTATCTCATACTCAACCATCCCAAAATCTCTCAATCAGTATTTGGGAAAGCAGGTCTTGGTGAGTGGATCCGCCGTGTTTTTCTTCGTGTCAACTCTCCTGACCTCGATCCGTTGGAGATTAACCATCTCCCTAATCAGGTGATACTAACCTCAGAATATGTCCAGATCGCTGATGGGACCGGTGTTCCTAGGAGAAAGCCACAACTCTATTGTTGTCACAATACGAGTTATTGGACGCTCAATGGTAGGAACCTTGCTCATCTCATGAACAAGTAATGTCCAGACAACCTCTTTGGTAGCATCATTGGTAGCAATGTATTCAGCCTTTATCGTCTAGTATGCCACGGTATCTAGCTTGGAACTCTTCCAATCATACCGTCCCTCCACTGAGGGTAAAGACAATGCCTGTGACCGACTTTCAGTCGAACTTATCACTCTGGAAGCTGGAACCAAGAACTTTCTTTTAGCGCTTCTCAAGTACTTAAGAATGTCCTCCACAGCTGTCCAGTTATTCTCCCAAGATCCGATTGATTCCTGATCACTACACTTAGTGAGTCATCTACATCTGGTCTGGAACATAACATCGCATACATGATAGAGCCTACTGCCGAAGCATAGGGTATCCCTTGCACGCGAGTGATCCATGAGTAAGTGGGCGAACCTCCACGCTTAAAATCCTCCATACTAAACACCTTTAGTATGGTGTTAATGTACCTGGATTTAGGACACTCCCAACATCGAATTAGATCTATCACCATAGATCATAATCCACAAGATGTAGTAGGTATCATCCAGATCTTATATTGAGAATCCTCGTGATAAGAGGAGCTTGACCGAGTGTAGCATATGAAACTATTTCCTATCAAGAATATGTTATCTACGTACAATACATGGAAGACAACCTTACTCTCTACAATCTACTTCTATATACAAGGTTCATCTACCTTTTTGATGAAGTAAAACACTTTGACTGCCACATCAAAACAGATGTTCCAACTCCGCGATGCTTGCATTGATCCTGATGGACTTAAGTATAGCTTTGAAAGTCTCAACTTTTCCATTTACACCAAGAATCTTCTCAAGATCCATTTTCTCCTAATGGGTTTTACTCCTTCAGGTGCAACATGCAAAGTCATACTTCGTTGGTGTAGATGGATTCCATCTTTGATCGCATAGCATCCAGCCATTTCACAGAGTCCCCACTCGTGACGGCCTGTCTGAACCTAGTTGGGCCATCATCAACTATGATGCAATCCTTGCTCCCACTGTCACCGAGAAGACCGTAGTATCTCTCAAGTGGATAAGGAACCCTACCAGATTTGTAGAGAGGCTGAGATTCGTTGGAGACTAGAGAATCCGTTGGTTATACCAAATCATCGGCTGTTAGTTTGTCTAGATGGAACTTCTTCCAGTTCTACCTCATAACCAATAATTTCTTCACAAGAAATTCCTTTTCTAAAAAGGTGGCATGCTGAGAAACAAAACACCTTTTTCTCCCCAGAGTGGTAGAAGATATTACCTCACTAATGTTTAGGATATCCTAACAAACATATACATATCTGACCCTGCCTCGAGCTTGTCTGGATTTTTCTTTTCAACATAGGCCGGACAACCCCATATCTTAACACGTTTAAGATATGGTCTTTTCCCATTCCATATCTCATATGGAGTGGTAGGCAATGATTTGGATAGAACCCCATTGAATAGGTATGCAGCTTCTCAAGTGCATAATACCAAAAGGAAACATGCAACTCAGCAGTACTCATCATAGAGCGTGCCATATCTCATAGGGTGCGATGCCTCCACCCCGATACACCGTTGTGCTGTGGTGTATGCGAATGAGTAAGCTGAGAGAGAATTCCATTCTCTTTTTAGAAAATCCAGGAATTCCATGCTCAAGTATTTTCCTCCTCGATCACATTGAAGGACTTGAATACTTCTACCCGTTTGGTTTTTCAACTTCAAACTTATACTCCTTGAATTTCTCAAAAGTTTCAGACTTGTGTTTCAACAGGAACATATGTCCGAATCCTGAGAGATAGTCGATGAATATAACGAAGTACGAAGAACCAAGCCTGGCATTTGTAGACATAGGACCATATACATCATCATGTATCTGTCCCAAGAGTTCACTAACTCTTTCTCTGTTTCCAGTAAACGGAGTATTGGTCACTTTACCTTTGAGATAAGACTGACAAGTATCATAAGATGAAAATTCGAAAGAATTCTAACATTCATCCTTATGTAACTTAGCTGGTCGTGTCACATTGATATGACCTAGTCTACAATACCTCAAGAAGGATTCGTTCATTTCTGAACTACTCCTCTTGTGTGTGTTCTATACATTTTGAACTGTGGTTTGATTTAGAACGTATATGCTATTATATAACGTGCCTGATCGAATCAACTCTTGATTCAGGAGAATGTTCACAACATTATCCTCCAATACAAAATTATATCCTTCTTTAACTGAATAAAGAAACTGATGTGATGTTGTATATCAGGTTCGGTATGTAATAACATTCGTTCAGAATCAATGTATAAATACAAGGTGATATTTACCAACTGACTTGGCTGTAACAATTGCACCATTCTCTAACACTTAGAGATATATCACCCAATCTCAGTTCTCTACCTTTCAGCAGCCCATGTAACAGATTACATATGTGGGATCCTGATCCGGTATCACATACCCAGGACGCAGAGGATATTGAGAAACAGTTCTCGGTAATGAACACACCCGAAGAAGATGTATCAACATGCACTTTCTTCGATTGGGTGGCATGGGAATCCGGATATTCCCCTATTTCCTGCTTGGACTTATAACAATTATAAGATGGAGCGGAACCAACGTTCCCTAGCACAGTATAATAACCAGGTTCAGTCAATGCATCCATATTATTATCTTGATTAAGGCGTGACATGGTTGCTACCAGGAGAGAGAGAAGAAAATACTCTGCGTGCGCTCTTTGTAAAATTAGATTGGTTATTATTTTATCTAATCAGGATGGCTCCCACTTTTTTTTATCAAATCTTCTTTCAAACCCTAAAAGGTAAGATTAGCCGGGATTAATTACGCCCTACAAGTTCGCCAGTCTTTCGGTCAGGCCAGTGTCCGTATTTTGAGGGAGGTTCCCCGTGCGAAAGCACGGACCTAATTAAAATAAACCTCGTTTTCCCAGGGGCGTAACCCCGTTAACACCTTTCTATACACCTACTTGATCGGCTAATTGTAATGTGTAAAACTCTCCCATGAGTAACTCTTACACGCAGTGGGTATCGGGATCCAACTATCTCATAGAAGGTATGCAATCTCATTGCAAATTTCAACACTTGAAATTCCCGATAATAGTTTTTTACCCCTAGTGACTTATGACCTTAATTATGGTCAACAAATAATAAGCACTAGTCAAGTTCTACCTGTCATTTCGTGATTAATCAGACCCACCGACATGACCCTTAACTATGGTCAACAAAGTCACATGACTGTCCTAATTAATCGCATCATATGCTGTGTAGGAAGACATCACTTAGCTACCGCACACTACGCCTTAACTATGGTCAACAAACGTAGCACGAATACTAAGTACTCTACTTCCTAAAATGATGGAGGGTTATGAAAGGTTTTTAAGAAAACCTTTTGCGTAATGAACTTGATATCGTCGTAGAATCGAGTGATTATGAAAAGGAGTGTTTTTGAGGCTTTTACTAGTTTTGCTAAAGAGGTCATTCCCGGTGAAGGGATCTCGGCTCTTTCCTTATCGAATAAGGTGCAGGATATTTCATAAATACCACTATGCAAAGCAAAAACTATAAAAGCAATCAAAAGACAAACCGAGTTTGTAGCATCTGCTAGTTTCGCTAAAGAGGTCACTCCCGGTGAAAGGATCTCGGCTCTTTACTTATCGAATAAGGTGCTGGATATTCTACATGGAATACCGCTATGCAAAGCAAGAACTAGAGCTACCGGTTTTTAAAACAAGTTTCTACAATATTTTTAGGTTTCTTTTCTTTCACTAATCTCATTAATGAAGTCCCAATAATTATGCTTCCCAAGCATCACATATGAAACGAAAGAAGCAATATTAATTATATCTCATATATATAATATAGGCATTCGTCTCAGAATATCTAGTGATCACATCACATAATAACAACAGCAGAGGAATCACATATGAAATATTGAATATACTATGAATTCCGTGTTTTAATTTAAGCCAGTATAAAACACGGATTCCACAGTCACGATGAATAGCCAAACCCACATCCCTAGACCCCTATGAGAGCGGTAAGCAACTCTACCAATTCTAGAGTTAGGAGACCCGGTCTCGACTCCTCGAGATGGTCTCCCACTGGACTCTAGAACCCGGTTACTTGTGCTCTCCTCCTTGGATCTATCCTAATGCGGAAAAGTAAATAACATACATCAATGGTGACATCATCCTCAACCCGGAAGTGCCCCAATAAAAGAATATTACATACAAGCTTTTACATGAATGAAAATGAAAGAAATCTCATCTCGCATAAAAAAAACCCGGCTATTCAAAACACGACGATCCAATATAACATATCACAGCAACACATAACATCACATGTCATCAACGTAAGTAAATATGCGTATCCTAATTGTCGTTGACGTATAGCAATGAAACCGGCGATACACCACATATTACACTTACGGACGCAGAAAAGAAAGTGAAACTACAACAATTGGAATCCGCAACCACCTTAGACATCATAAACCCAATATATCACATACTTTGAATTTCATGCCCAACAGATGAATTCCTTAGACATCACATGCCTAACAATTATAAACCCCGCATTTTAGTCTCGATATTGAAAACACTTTTCAATAACCTATCGGGTAATTCAACAAGATTCCCGATAAAATGATCCAATGCTCGTCGGAAACTTTAGTAGATGGCCGCACCCCCGATGCCGTCGACGAGGTGCACTAAGGCGGAACACCGCTGCCGCGAGCACCCGAACGGATGCTTTTGGCGACGGGGTTCTCCCACAGTCACTTTCCCGGAGCTATGGGGCATGGCTATCTAGTAAGGTTACTCGGTGAGTATCCGTGTACACTATGTAATTGCGACGGACTTTTGATCGCATCAAAATCCCGTGGCAACCGATCAAATGAGACTAAACCGCTAGATTTATAAAATTCAAACTAGTTATCTCATAACTAATTATGTGGATTCTAAATATTGTATCACAATCAAAGATAGCTAGACGAAGTTAAAATTTTCGATCGAATAAACAAGAACCCAAAATTTCCCAATAAGCTCAACACTTGAGCGGAGTTCAAAAAGTACCCAGAAACTGCCACAGCTCCTATGAACCAGCCGTAGAAGGGTCAATCAATGCCTCACATGTGGCACCGCTGAACTACCACAAACTCTAGGGTTTGGTGACGGTTCTGACGGTCACATAATCGAGTTAAGGTTTCGTTCTTCTAGAGGGTCCACAGAATCGCTCGCAAGATTTTCTGAAAATTTTAAACTCGGAAAAAGTCCAACACTTGGAAAATTTCCAGCGGGGAAAAACTGGGTTATTGATATCCGTTCAACCTTTTAACATCGTCTAAATAACCCAAATACATGTTAGAATTACGACTACGAAACACTCCGAGTTGCTTTTGCAGAAAGTTAACATCACATGCAAATTTAGCAAAAACAAACAACACCTGAAACATCAAAACCTAGAGACTGGAACATAGAAAAACTTTCAAGGGGTGAGCTCGGTTTTTGGACGAGATCACGAGTATTGTGGCCGGCCAAAATTACTCCAAAATGCCTCAAATTTTGCCAGTGTTCATGTTATATCACATACAACATTCTGCAGCTGTTTAAAAAAATTTTAAAGGACTTTTTAAATGCGACAGAAACTGGATTTCGTGTTTCAAGTTTCGGTGCAGTTTCGGTTTCGTAATCTATTAATCATCGTTTAAATTTCTAGCTTGTCTCTGATACCACTGTAAGGTTACCTAGGACGGCAGCAAGGTTTCGGGAGGCATCGTCCATGCCGTTTTTAAATTTTTGCCGTTCTAAATAACTCTAACCTGGAATCTTTAACTAGAAATTTAAACAATCAAGCAATGTTAACAACTTAACATCTAAGTGAATAAGGAATACAACATTTGTAGACCGGTCCTTCACTTCAAAAGCTCCTTGTAGTGGTCCCTTCACCGCGATCATGTAACTCCCGGACTCTTGCATGGCTTCTCAAGGTGAAAGGAACGATCTTGCTTGAAGTTTTCGAGGCCGAAAATGATCTACGTCAAGGAGACACTAACCCAAGCTTCCCTATTCACTAATGTGGGATTAGTGAAGCTAACACCCTATACTAAAGTGCTAATCTAGTAGAGGATAATGAAGTAGGATTTTTGCTCACTTTGGAATTGATTTTCTCACTAAAGTTTCTCACTTGCCCAAAAATTAGAGAGCTCTTGAGCTTGAAGAAGAAGATGAAGAGAGATAATGTTGTGTGAGAGAATGACAACCATGGGTGAGAAAATATCTAATATGTCTCATGTAGAGACTTAACCATGAGTTAAGATAATGGTTGGGTTAACAAAATATCTAGTATAAAACAAAACTAGTGGACTAGTCAATGGGTCTCCAAGCTTCTCAAAGCTTCATGCCATGTGACCATTATCCAACTAATAATTGATTTACACTAAATAAATAAACCCTACATTATCTTTCTCATGGTGTAAGTCTCATACACCCATATAGCTTGTATCATCAACCATGACACAAAATAAAACACAATTAATATATATCACATATATATTAAGTGTGCATATGTGAGAAAAATAAATGTTTAAGTGAGCTAATATTAGTTAATGTAAATTAATATATCAAATATATAATTATACATTAAATTATTAAATCAACAATTGATTTAATAATCCGGTTATATCTCATATGACCGACTAATATTATTTGTATCATTATATCGAATCAACACTTGATTCGATAACCCGGCTATAACGCATATAACCGACTGATACAGTATCGACTTATCGAATCAACATTTGATTCGATAACCTGGTTATATCACATATAACTGATTGATACTTTATATCGCGAGAATAGAATACGGTATCACATACTTGTATTAATCTCAGTCCCGCACATATCACATATGTGCTCCTACTTCGTTTTGCCTGAGCCAGTGAAACCTCTGTGTAGGACTCTAAAGAGTCGTCAATACACCGGCAGTAGGTGGTGATCACATCAAGCACCCACAAGCCGTCAGCGATACTAGCTAGACGTAACGGCTACCCGGGTATTGAACGATCAGAAGATCAGCAAGCAAGCCCGCACTAACTCCTGCAAAAGCCTGACAGTAACACTACCGTACAGTCCGGTCTCTTCGGAATATATGTCGCATATCATAGCCTGGGGGTGGTATAACGTCAGACCCCAATAGCCTGATAAGTCATGCCGATGGAAGGTCCATAACGGTTCGATAAACTACTGATAACACTTACCAGTAAATCTCAACAACCCTGGCCAGAGATTTCCTGTTATGGCCAATCGAGCATAGCGCAACATCAACTCCCAATACCGGGAGAGACGAATCCCCTCCTATCGCTCATTGCCTCCATGCGACTCGGGACTGTACCCAAAAACCACCGTTTTGCACGATCTCTTGACCGTGGTAAGGTGGAAATCGAAGCAAAGTGGGAATCACACAAGACTCTATGGCGATCTCGGGTCGACAGACTAACCTGTACCAGTGTCACCAGAGAACTGCTATCTGACGATAGGTATAATACTATCTAGGAGTTCTCCGTGAGTCCGTCCAGTGTACCCAGTCTCCACTGAGCATCCGTATACCATCTTTGATATCAAACACCAGTGGATGTGGGATCATCCATCACCCATCATATGGGCCAAGATGCGTATACGCTAGTCTACTCTGGAGTATCGATGCCCTGTCTCGATACTCCCACGACTAAGAACAATTGAAGGGTGTACTTGTGGACTACCCTTGGCCCCACTAGTATGATCTCCATCATAGTCCTGGTAGTCAAGTATACAAGCTAAGGGCTTTGTCAACATGTGAGAGCAATACGGCATCACGTATACAATTCAACATGTTAAGACAAAGTGCAACCAGATAGCATACTATCATGTCGAGCGAGAAAGTCCTCCCTATATATGTCCAAGCATCCACTACAATATACATCCCATGTACAGTAATGGCCTCTAGGGCATACATATAACTAACAGATTAAGATCTACAGAGATAGATCCAAGAGATTACTGGGACTTTCACAGTCCAGGTACATAGAGACCGTACTAAAGAGATTTTGTAGAAAAGATTCCAAGCGCGGTAATATACCCGCATTGCACGGAATCACCCTTTCCAAGGAGATGTCTCTCTAGACTTACGAGGAGAGGGTTCGCATGAGCACTATACCCTACGCTTCGGTGGTAGGATCTATAATGTATGCGATGCTATATACAAGGCCAGATGTAGCTTATGCGCTAACCGTGGTGAGCTGGTATTAGTCGAACCCAGGTGAGGACCACTGGACAGCAGTAAAGAATATTCTCAAATACCCGAGAAGGACTAAGGAGATGTTCTTGGTTTACGGTAATGGAGACTTAAAGGTCGAGTCCTTTACCGATTCAAGCTTCCAGAGTGACAAGGATGACAGCATTTCTGTCTCGGGCTTTGTGTTTACCCTCAACGGAGTGGCAGTGTGTTGGAAGAGCTCCAAACAGGATACCGTCGCAGACTCGACGATGGAGGCTGAATACATTGTTGTAAGCGATGCCGCAAAAGAGGCGGTATGGATGAAGAAGTTCATTAGTGAACTTCAGTTAGTTCCATCCATTGTTGACCCAATAGCTTTGTATTGCGATAACAATGGGGCTATAACTTTAGCGAAGGAACCATGGTCCTATCAGAAATCCAGGCACATCTTCAGGCGGTATCACCTAATCAGGAAGATCGTAGATCGCCAGGAGATCGAGATCCGGAGAGTGGATACAAAAGACAACACTGCGGATCCATTCACAAAGGCCCTTCCTCAAGCATAGTTCGAGAGAATTTTTGAGATGTTGGGTATGTGGTACGCCAACAGTTGGCCCTAGAGCAGACATAGGATACTCGGTACGCCAATATATGGCCTTAGTGCAAGTAGGAGATTGTTGGATATGTATGCCCTAAAGGCCATTATTGTATATGTATACATATGGATGCTTGGACATATATATGTACAGGACAGTTGTTCATACCATAATTTTGCATTATTATATTCCCCATTCTTATTCATTTTACAAATAAACAGGTGCTTTTGACCCATGTCTGCTACATAGTTGCAGGTTACAGGTTCTCAGAACAAAAAACAGTGAAAAAGATAAAAAAAAAATGATACAAAAGTGAGACTACGACCAACAAATGGAAGAATCTTGATCAAGCCTACAGTTTGGAGACTAAACGAAGATCAACAAACAAGTTCACAAAGCACAATGGCAGCGCAAGGTTCAAGACTTCAACATGAAGCAACGGTAAAAGTCCACTACATTATTCGCTGTGGAGATCTGGAAGAGAACTAGAAGACAACCTGAGAAAACAAGCAAAGAAACAAGAAGCTAAAGTCCACCAGAATATTCCCTAAAAATCTCAGACCAAGATCACTCTATTTGGCCGCGGAACCGCGGCCAAACAGGGGTTTTGGCCGCGGATCCGCGGCCATATAATGCCCGTGTCGGTGCGAAATTCTTGTGAAGTCTGGCGGCGCGTTGACTAGTCTTTTCTTAGGGAATAAACTTGTAATTGCAAATGTGCGTCGATTGTAAACCTAGGATTTCTATGAATCTATAAATAGAACCCTAAAAACCTGTTTTAGATTATGCCTCTTTGATCTAAATTAGGGCATAGAAAGCGGTGAGGAATATTGACTTTCCAAATCTAACCTAAACCTAACCCTAGCAAGATTTTAATCCTAGTTTAGATAAAACTTAGTTTTTAGATTTAATCAATCCGACAACAATCGGAATTAACTAGTTAGAAAAATTGAGAATACACAAAATCCCTGTGGACCGATTCGTACTCATCGGCTAGCTACCAAGCGACGCCGTTCTTGATTACGGTAAACTAAATTCTTTTGAAAAATCAAATGGCGCCTTTACTGGGGATGGCGTAGTATATTCTTTTTGCAATTTCGGGTTAATATAAAAAAATCATGAAAAAACTGAAAAATTAAAAAATATAAAAAAAAATTATCATCTTTTATTTTGTGAAGAGTATTTTCGTGTGAATTTTGCAGGATCGACGAACAAATTTGGATCTAGAAAAATCCAGAAAGCAAAACAGAAAACGGCAGATCTGAAAAGCAGAGAAAAATCAGACCAGACGAGCAGAAGAAATCTTGGGAAATGAACCGCCGCCTCCGCCGTGTTTCCGCTGCTGCAACCCCATTCTGGTCGTGCTTCCGCCGCAGGGAGGTGACGTCATCACCTAAAAAACACACTGTAAGTTTTCTCTCTCCTCCTCTGAAGCCCCTGATATCTCCTCTGTAAATTTGCCTGCAGGATTCTTTGCGCTATAAAAAATCTCTCCCCCTTCCAATAATTGATCTTGTGCAGGATTCTTTGCGCTGCGCTAAAAATAAAAAAATTTGTTTGCAAGTGATTGCTACTGCTTTGCATATTTTTAATCGGACTTTAAGGGGCTTGAAACCAATTTAGATTGGGTGGGAATTTCATCACCCTTCCCAGGACCCCAGAAATCACATAAGGCATATTGCATTGACCTTCAATTAATTAAAAAAGATTAGACTCAGCCCTAATGACTTCGTGCTCAATAGGACAAAGGAATAGTTGTAGGCATCGACCGTTGATCCTAACCTGACTTTGTGGTGTCTAGGCTAGACAGGTAGGGAGAGGTAACTTTAAAATGCCCGTCTCACGGTGATTCGTGAGCGGATCCCTCCTCTCTCTACTTGTGCTTACCTGGCCACAATTGGCGGTGAAGAGGCGGTTTGAGGTCCTATTTCTTGCCCTTTGGAACAGTTATGAGCTGTCTAGCTGACCTAGGTGACCCTAGATCGAGGCTTGATTGTGCATTTGTGATTAATTGAACGTGTATCTAAGCCTTTTATTGAAAATCCTTTTGCAAAAAGCTTCATAAAAAAAGGAAAAAATTTTACAACAAAAAAAAAAGACTTGCAAATTTTGTCGCTAAGAAATCCGTGCACCCCACTTTCACCCACATTCTTTTTCTTCCCTTTCTTACATCATGGGTACCCTGTCTCATAAATCTCTTGCCGAACTTTGGTACCCTGAACCAAACTTTGCTTCATACGCGAATTGTTTTGGTCGAATTACGGACGACCCCTCCATGCCCAAAATATCTTTGAAAGATTGAATAGAAGCATCTAAGAGAAACAGTTCGACTCCACAATCCACCTTGTATCAACCATTTCAACCTTCACCACTTTCTTTCGTTGATACCCCTTTTTCGAGTCCTGTTGTAACTCCGAAACCCATGTCTATAGTTGAACATATTGAACAATCTCGTAACCGATCTTTCACTCCTTTCAACACTTCTAGTTCTTGGGATCAACAAGTCCATTCACCTTTTTATCCAAATGTTGATTCTACTCCGGTCCAACCATTAAATTCCTACCAGTCCTACCCGACTTCCGCACCTTCACTAGACATTGATTCTACACAACCATTTGGGAGTTTCACGTATCCAAACAGCTTTGAATCTTTTACTGAAACCCCTTCACAACCCATGTCTAGTCTAGAAAAGTCGTTGGAAGCTTATATGGTAGCGACAAACCAAATGATGAAGAATGTGGATGCATCCATGGCCGCCCTTATACAACCTAGTGATCCGGTAGCTAGTTTTCAACTAGCTCAAAAAATTCCAATGTATGAGGAGGCAGTTGGACAGAGTGAGAATTTGAGAGGAAAGAGTGAGCTGTGCACCCTTTCAAA
This sequence comes from Agapanthus africanus, assembly GCA_030015575.1. NCBI lineage: Eukaryota > Viridiplantae > Streptophyta > Magnoliopsida > Asparagales > Amaryllidaceae > Agapanthus > Agapanthus africanus. The sequence goes on along the minus strand of JASDDO010000019.1, from coordinate 884,838,204 downwards.
TCAAACCTACCCATTACCAATTGAAATCCACAACTCCAGTTTTCAAATAAGTGTCCCAAATGATTCATCAGTTAAAAATAAAACATTTAATGAGTTGTGCGACTTTGTAGTGCTTGATTTGCCAGATTGTGAAGAGTCCTTTCGAATGAAACCACACCTAATCCTTTTGAACTTTACACCTCCACTCTAGAACCTGAATTGATAAATATCCATGCTTTTAATGAGGTGTCTGAAAAAATAGATTTTCACTTGATTGAGGATATTGACGCAGGGAGTATTTTGGATGATGAACCCGTAGATTTGACTGAAATTTTATATCCAATTCATCATCCCGGGTCATTAAATGTTTCTCCCGAACTTCATATGCGTCTTGATTTTGATGATAATGGCATAGATAAGCTAAATTTTGAGGAGAATTATGAGGATAGTATTGAGGAGAGTATTGAGGATGAACCATTTTTGTTTGATGTGTCGGATTTTCCAGTTCATCCTACTGAACCTTTAACTGTTATACTTCCTAAATCACCCTCCATCCTTTCTATCGTTCCGACCACGCAAAAGATCATGCAGGAGGACTGTGAGTTTGAAAAATTTCTGTTCAATCACAGCACATTTGACGCCACGAGTGCGTTCCTCTTTGAATCTGACACAGTTCTCACAGCCGATAACGATTACGAGTGTTTCACTTTTTCAGACGATGTTGAAAACTCACCTCCCGAGTTTGAGTCTTTTAAATTTTCAGATGAGTTAGTTGAACCATCAGACTCGGTTGCTTACAGTCATTTCGAACCGTTGATGGAATCCTTCAAGTTCGAGACAGATTACTTAGGTGAGAATAAGACTATCCCTGAATCACTCCCTTTCGTCCTTCCTATCGTTTCGACCGAGCAAGAATTCGTCATGCTTCCACTTTCAATGGATGGTTTACCAAGTTCAAAGTACCCATGTTTTCTTGAGAATCTTGAGGGATTTGACCCTATTTCTCGACGGGTTGATAGATTAGCACAATCGCTTTTAACACATCGGTCATCACAAATTGCGCTAATTTATTCACTCGATTGACACCCTCAAGATCGTACTACACTTCTTTCTCTTTTCTGCCATTCTTCTCCTCCACCGAGACCATATTCCACTCTTCTTTCCATTCGGTCTCGTGTGTTTCTCAACTCCTTTCTCTACACTCCATTCTTTCACCAACCCTACCATTACTACGATAAGATTTTTGAATGGTTGGTGCTAACTTTTGGTCAGTGTAAGGCCTTATATAGTTTGATTTTTCTCCTCCCTAACTCTGAACTTTAACGCTTAAAACAATGGAAACAATGTTTCACTTAAGTTTGGGGGGAACCTTGTTGTATATATATTTGTTTTTCTTTTAACAATAAAATTTTTTATAAATAAATAAACAGGGGAGTGCCGCCATTCTCAACCCTCTTGGTGTAGCATGACAGTGAGGACACTATCAAGTTTAAGTTTGGGGGTATGCTCGGTAAGCCTTCTTCCTTCGCATTCATATGTACATTTTTGCATTTGCATACTTATTTTAAAACCCATAAAAAATTGAATTTTTTTAAAAAAAATTATAAAAATTAAAGTATTCAATTTTGGCCATAATTGACTTGAGTTTGACAAAAATGTTAACTAGCTAGGAACAACTAGATCTTATACTTAGTAAATTAAAAACCCTAAAAATAACCTTTCTTAAAATTTAACGGTAGAAAGTATATGCCTTTGTAGTTTATTTAGAAATAGGCAAATTTCGAGTTGACTTCTTGGGTTAAGTTAAAACAAGGGAAGAGTATTGATATTTTTATTAAAGTATAAGTTTGAAAAATAATTCCTAACTTAAGTCTAAATTCTGAAAATATATACCCTACAAATTGCACAAACACGAATCTTGAAACTTGGAATAGTAGAAGAGACCATAAAATGCTCTTGTCTAAAGTCCTTAGTACGAAGGAAAATAAAATAAAAAATACAAGTGTGAATAAAGAGATAAAAAAATGAACACTGGTTTTTGTAATTACTTAAGGCTGCATTAATAGAAAAAAATATTTAGCGAGGGTGCTTCATCACCTAGTGCCTTAGACCAACTGGGAGTCACTGCTAAAAGCCTTAGGTGTTACAAGACTAGGAATTACGCTTTAATGTGCAAACACATTTTGTAATCGGTTGTTGGTATCTCAAGAAGTATTAACGGTCGCTTGAAGAATGTGTGAGCAATTTCATCTAAAATTCACCAATTGAAAAGTACTTTGGACGATGGACAAGAGTATAATAACTTGATTTGAATTTCCAAGTGTAGGGATGATACACACACACACACGTAGGGGTATGTGATTGGGGTTTAGATAAGAGATAGGAATGAAAAATATGACTTATATCTTTAATAGAGATGATAAAAATTCCTATGTTAAGATGGAACCCTAGAAGGAAAACTTGAAAGATGCCAAAAGCTAAGTAAATTCACAGAACATATATAATCTTAAGTTAAATGATAAAGAAGCGTGAAAAATACGGGTGGATAATTTATGAGTCGAAGATAATAGAATTCCTTGTTAGAAAACCTAATTGGAGAATAAAAGTAAATAGGCCAAATTGATAGGATTTTGTGGGTAGTATCCGCTGAAAACCCTCAGGAGACAACACTCCTCCTACTAGAGACACCTAGAGGTTTAACGGCTTATTGCACGAGCTCAGTGCAATCGTGTTTTCCTGTGAAAGTGAGGCTAGCTCTTTTTCGAGAATAAAACTAGGTTTGCTCGAGGACGAGCAAAAGATAAGTTTGGGGGTATTTGTTCATACCATAATTTTGCATTATTATATTCCCCATTCTTATTCATTTTACAAATAAACAGGTGCTTTTGACCCATGTCTGCTACATAGTTGTAGGTTACAGGTTCTCAGAACAAAAATTAGTGAAAAAGATGAAAAGACGATACAAAAGTGAGACTACGACCAACAAATGGAAGAATCTTGATCAAGCGTACAATTTGGAGACTAAACGAAGATCAACAAACAAGTTCACAAAGCACAAAGGCAGCGCAAGGTTCAAGACTTCAACACGAAGCAACGGTAAAAGTCCACTACATTATTCACTGTAGAGATCTGGAAGAGAACTAGAAGACAACCTGAGAAAACAAGCAAAGAAACAAGAAGCTAAAGTCCACCAGAATATTCCCTAAAAATCTCAGACCAAGATCACTCTATTTGGCCGCGGAACCGCGGCCGAACAGAGGTTTTGGCCACGGATCCGCGGCCATATAATGCCCGTGTTGGTGCGAAATTCTTGTGAAGTCTGGCGGCGCGTTGACTAGTCTTTTCTTAGGGGATAAACTTGTAATTGCAGATGTGCGTCGATTGTAAACCTAGGGTTTCTATGAATCTATAAATAGAAGCCCTAAAACCTTTTTTAGGTTATGCCTCTTCTTGTGCCTCATTTCATTTTATCAAAATTCTGATCTGTAAATTTCTGCAATGTATGAAGAGAGCATCAAATAAAGTAAGTAGTTTTTTTATTTCCATGCCCTAGGTAATTTCTTTCCTGCCCTAGTATAGATTTTTCATTATCTGCCCTTGTATAACTTCATTCTCTACCCTAGTTAGTTAGAAAATGTTTTTCAATTCCCTAATGAGTGAGTAGTCTCCTCGCTTGTTAGGGTTAGATTTGGGGAAGGCTTGAGAGATGAAGATCTCTCACCCCTTTCTTGTCCATCATACGTTTTTATAGGACTCCATGCATACATAACACATACCCTATACCACGAGGTAGCGGTGATACCGTAGTATAAAAGACCGGCTGTATATGTTTTCCATGGAGGTTAGGGTAAGGATTACGAAAGGAAGGACAAGAACCTAGAGGAAGAAACATCGTTTCTTCCCGATGGTACTAATCCACTTTATTAATTATTACCATAACACCTAAATAGATCTTAATTAGGGTATAGAAAGCGGTGAGGAAAATTGAGTTTCCAAACATAACCTAAACCTAACCCTAGCAAGATTTTAATCCTAGTCTAGATAAAACTTAGTTTTTAGATTTAATCAATCCGACAACAATCGGAATTAACTCGTTAGAACAAATTGAGAATACACAAAATCCCTGTGGACCGACCCGTACTCACCGGCTAGGTACCAAGAGACGCCTTTCTTGATTGCGGTAAACTAAATTCTTTTGAAAAATCAACAGTCTTGCTCGATATGATAGTATGCTATCTGGTTTGTCTTTATCTTAATATATGCATGTTTTACTTGCTATTACATATCTCATATACATGTTGATAAAGCCCGTAGGATCATTTCTAGACTACCTGCGTTGTGATGGCGATCATACTTGTGGGAGTTGGGTAGTCGGTACGCACATCCTTAAATGGTCCCTAGTCGTGGGAGTATCGAGACTGGGCATCGATATTCCGGAGTAGACTAGTGTATACGTCTCTAGACCCCGATGAGGGGCGAAGGTATGGTCCAGCAACCATTGGTCTTTTGTACCTAAGATCATATATAGCTGCTCACTGGGAGTGAGTACACCGGACGGACTCACCGAGAACTTCCAGATGGTACTATACCTATCGTCAGATGGAATTTCTCAGGAGACATGAGTACAGGTTGGTCTTTGGACCTGAGATCGTCATTTGTCTCGTGTGATTTCCCTCTGTGCTTTGATCACTACCCTACCACAGCTCTACTGAGTCATGCAAACAGGTTTTGGTTGGGTACAGTCCCGAGACACATGGAGGCAGTGAGCGATTGTCGGGGATTCGTCTCTCCCGGTATTGGGAGTCGATATCGTACTGTGTTCGATTAGTCAGGACCATAAGACCTTGGCCAAGGAAGTTGGGATTTACTGATAGACTGATCAGTAGTTTCCTGGATTGGTCCAGAGCCGCATCAGCACGAATTACCATGTTATCAGGGTCTGACGTTTACCACCCCGTAGACCCGGTATGCGATACTCTCAGATGAAGAGACCAGACTATACAGAGATTGTCACAGATAGGCTCAGTAGGGATCCGGATGAGTTTGCTCGTCAGCCTTCTTTTTTGATAATTACCCGGGTAGCCGTTATGTACAGCTAGTGCCGCTGACGTGCTTGTGATTATGGATTTATCCAGTAACTCACTGCCGGCGTACTGTCGATTCTTTAGAGTCCCATACAGAGGGTTTCCCTGGTTCAGGCAAAATGATGTAGTAGCCGTATTGGATACGTGCAGGGTCTCGATCGATTTATGTACTTTGTAATCGGACTTTCGATCGAACAGTTGGTAATACTAGCCGGCTCGGGTTTGAGCCGGATTATTAAATCAGGTATTGATTTAATAGTTTACATATGTGTATTTCGATATGTATATTCTAGTATTATGTTCTTCGTGTTATTCTATCTCTTTGGGCATTCATGTTTTTATCCGAATGTAGGTATGTATATACAGCAGACTGTAATCTGTATTTTATTACAGATTACCTTCTAGAAGGTGGACACCTCATCATGGACTTTCCATTTATTTATAAATGGAAGTGAGGTGGAAATTAAGGAGAGGGAGGCATGGTGAGTGGCATAACCTCAATAGTTCACAAATGAAATCTTTATTCATTTGTGGTTACTATTGAAGCTTTGCTACACTTGTTTATTCATGAGAATTCATATACAAAACCTTGGTGTTGATTTTCTCTCTCATGGATGCTTCATTATTCTTGAGCTTCCATTTTTCGTCACCTCCTCCCTCCTCTTGAGTTTCCTCCATCTTCATCATCTTCCTCTTCACTACCCTTCTCATGAGTTGAGAAACAAGTGAAGATGCAAGAAAGAGATAGCAAAACACTTAGATCATCATACTACATCCTAGACTACTTGGTTTAGCAACCTAAGTTCTCTAGTTGCTTCACTTGACATGTAGTGTGGAGCTAAAGCCATGGATCATATCCCTTGGGTGGATCATCTACGACAAAGGAAGGCCGGAGAACAAGCTCGATCCCGGAGGACCGATGGAGCCAGAAATGGAGATCAAGCATGTTCAAGGTGGCCGCTAGGAGCACATGATGAGGAAAGAAGACCGAAGGACTTGGATCGTTTGGTGAGACTTCTTTCATAGTAGATAGCACCACTTTAGTTTTGCTAGATAGGTTTATGGAAAGATCCGGGTTAAAGGTTATTCTAATGCCATGTTCTAATCGTTCGGAAAAATTTTGTTCCGCATTTGGCCACGGTAGTTGGCCGGAGCACTAGCGTAACCTTTCTGCCCCTTATAATAATTCTTTCCAACCACAAAATAATGCTCCTCCTGCCGGTACCGACAAAGTCTCTGCACTCGAGAGAAGCTTAGAATATTTTATTAAACAATCCGCGCAAACGTCGGCTAGTTTAACTACTTCTATCCAATCGTTAGTACAACACACTGCTTCCCAAGATGAAAGCATCAAATCTATAGAAGCACAAATTGCACAGTTAAACGCAGCGATGAGTGAAAGAGAGAAAGGGAAATTTCCATCTCAATCTCTACCAAATCTCGGCCACCCACAAAACGCTAACGCTATTCTTAACCAACAAAATCATAATGTGAGTGCCGTAACTACGTTGAGATTGGTAAAAATGCTGAACAACTATGTTGGAGAACAAGTTGATGACTTCGATGACACCCTAGCTATTGCTTCTACTTCTTCCTCTTCTAATCAATCATCTTCTTCCGAGCCCATTCTCCGTTCTCCACTGGGCTCGAACTCTCAGTCCACTTGAATGGATTACCTTCTCAAAATATCCCAACTCCAGTTTTAGGATCCATTCCATCTCCACAAATTTCTCCCCAAGTGTTGGACCCAACCCTTTTTAATAAAGCTCCTTTTCCAAACCGGTTGAGGCCCAACAAACCAAGTCCATAAATAGAGAAGGTTGTGGAAATGTTTAAGCAAATTAACATTAATATTCCTCTCTTAGATGTTATCCAACAAGTTCGATCCTATGCAAAAATTCTTAAGGGCTTGTGCATTAAGAAAAGGAAAACTCAAGTATCTAAAAAAGTTTTCTTAGCGAGTAATGTGAGTGATGCTCTTACCCAAAATTTGCCCAAGAAATATAAGAACCCGGTTGTCCTACAATTTCTATAACCATTGGGGGTAAAAATATCAATCACGCTCTTCTCGATCTTGGTGCTAGTGTTAACTTACTCCCTTATTCTGTTTATGAGAAATTAGGCATAGGAGAGTTGAAACCCATGCACTGTACTCTTCAAATGGATGATCGATCCATCACCCACCCTAGGGGTGAGCTAGAGGACGTGTTGATTAAAGTCGGGGAATTTATATTCTCTGTGGACTTTATAGTTTTAGATACACAGCCTATGGAGAATCCGCGGAACCAAATCCCGGTGATTCTTGGTCGACCATTTCTCGCAACCTCAAATACGGTAATCAATTGTCGTAATAGTTCCATGAACCTATCCTTTGGGAAGGTGACAATTGAACTTAACATTTTCAGTGTAGGAAGTCAACCCTCCAAACCTTCTGCTCATATAATAGATATATGTTCCATTCACGAGATACCCTTCGACAGTTGTGAATTTGAGGAGTTTTTGTTCTACGACAACGATCTCGATGCCACTAGTGCGTTATTGTTTGATTCTGCCGCTTCTTACACGAATAAGAAATACGAAGGGTTCACTTTCCTTGATGATCTTGATTCACGGGACCCTTCTGTCAACGAGTCATTCCCCGAGTTTGAATCCTTCGACTTTTCGGACGAGTTAATTGAGCTATCTGAGTCAGTATCTTATGCTAGCTATGAACCTCTCATTGAGTCCGAGAACTAATCCCTTACCTTACCTTATATCGTCTCTCCGCCGACACTGGAACTCAAGCCACCGCCGTCTCATCTTAAGTATATATATTTAGGTGAGAATGAGTTTTTGCCCGTCATCATCTTAGCTTCTCTAGCCTTAGAGCATGAGAAAGCTCTTATATCAGTCTTGAAATCAATTCAGCAAGATTTCGGTTAGAAAATGGCGGACATCAAAGGGATTAGCCCCTTGATTGTTAATCATCATATACATATGATGGATGAGGCTAAACCAGCCCGCGACCCACAAAGACGGCTGAATCCCGTCATGAAAGAGGCGGTAAAGAAGGAAATCGTCAATTGCTTAGATAATGGTATAATTTACCCAATATCTGATAGCCAGTGGGTGAGTCCTGTTCACATTGTCCCTAAAAAGTCTGGTATCACGATCATAACTAATGAGGAAAATGAGTTGATTCCAACTCGCACCCAAACCGGGTAGCGGGTATGTATTGATTATAGAAAACTCAATGCCGTGACGAGAAAAAATCACTTCCCTCTACCCATCATTGACCAGATGTTGGAACTCTTAGTTGGGCATGGGTTCTACTGTTTCTTGGACAGTTACTCAGGATACAACCAGATTCCCATCGCCGATAAGGATTAAGATAAGACAATTTTTACTTGTCCTTTCGGCACTTTTGCTTATAAACGCATACCCTTTGCGTTATGCAATACTCCTACTATATTTCAGCGGTGTATGATGAGGATATTCTCTGACATGGTCGAGAATTTTCTGGAAATATTCATGGAAGATTTCTCCATCTTTGGGGATTCCTTTGTGGAATGCTTACGTCATCTTGACGCTGTTCTTACCCACTTTAAGGACAAGAATCTAACTTTAAATTGAGAAAAATGTCATTTCATGATTCGAGAAGGTATTGTCTTAGGGCATATCATCTCACAAAATGGTATTGAGGTAGATAAAGCTAAAGTAGATGTCATTTACAACCTTTCTCCTCCCAAATGTGTCAAAGATATACAATCTTTTTTGGCCATACCGGTTTTTATAGATGGTTCATCAAGGACTTTAGAAAGATTGCTAAAACCTTAACTCTTCTCTTGGCCAAGAATACAACTTTTCATTTCGACTCGGGTTGCTTGGCTGCTTTTGAATCACTTAAATGTTCCTTCACTACCGCCCATATTCTATCATCTCCAGACTGAAATCACCTTTTTGAGCTTATGTGTGATACATCCGACTTTGCTCTCGGTGCAGTCTTAGAATAACATATCGATAAGATGCCACATGTCATTTATTATGCGAGTAGGACGTTGAACGATACTCAAATGAACTATACAACCACCGAGAAAGAACTCTTGGCAGTTGTCTTTGTATTAGAAAAATTCAGGCTCTACCTAATTGACTCACCGGTTGTAGTTTAAACCGATCATTCCGCCTTAAAGCAACTTTTATCAAAGAAGGATGCTAAATCCAGGCTAATACGTTGGATTCCCTTGTTGCAAGAATTTGATCTTGTCATAAGAGACAAAAGTGGATGTGAAAATATCGTAGCCGACCATCTTTCACGACTTCCTTCTTCACCAACGTTGACCTTACCAATTAACGACCCTTTTCCGGACGAACATCTCTTGACCTTATCTTGCGAAACTTGGCTCGCTAATATTGTGAATTATTTAGCAACGGGACTTCTACCCATCGAATGGTCAAATTAAGACAATCACAGATTTCTATCCCAGATAAAACACTTTTACTGGGACAAACCTTATTTGTTCAAGTATTATCCCGATCAGATCATTCGTCGGTGTGTCCCTAATAATGAGTTCAGGAGTGTATAGTCCTTCTGCTATGATCAAGCATGTTGCGGTCACTTCAGCCTAAGAAAAACCACGGAAAAAGTTTTACAATGTGGTTTTTATTGGGCAACGTTATTTAAAGATGCACATGATTATTGCAAAACTTGTTCACGGTGTCAGCACATGGGTCAGATTTCATGGAGGAACAATATGCCGCTCCAACCAATCTTGGTTGTTGAGATATTTAATATGTGGGGAATTGATTTCATGGGTCTGTTTCCCAACTCTTTTGGAAACTTATATATTCTCTTAACGGTTGATTATGTCTCTAAATGGGTTGAAGTAATACCGAGCCGTACTAATGACAACAAGGTTGTTGTTAAATTCCATAGAGAAACTATCCTTTCTCGATTCGGGCGCCCTCGTGCTATCATTAGCGACAATGAGACACATTTCTGCAATTGGTCTTTCAAGGTTTTGATGCGAAAATATTCAATCAACCACAAACTTTCTATGCCCTATCATCCCCAAACGAGAAGGCAAGTCGAGCTCTCCAATTGACAGATCAAGCAAATTTTGGAGAAAACAGTTTCTAAGAACCGTAAAGATTGGTCCTCTAAACCGACTGATGCTCTTTGGGCATTTCGTACTGCATATAAGACCGATCTTGGCATGTCTCCTTATTGGCTTGTGTTTGGGAAGGCTTTCCACCTCCCTATCGAGATAGAACATAGGACGATGTGGGCAATTAAATAGCTTAACTTCGATCTTGACCAAGCGGGCAGCTATCAGAAGCTGCAATTAAATGAGCTGAGAGAGCTTCATGATGAAGCCTATGATAACGCGATTATAGTAAAGAACCGGACAAAGGTGTTTCACGACAAACACCTTTTGCGAAAGACATTCACACCGGGACAATAAGTTCTTCTTTACGATACCCGTCTCTATCTTCATCCCGGTAAACTGAGATCTCGTTATATAGGACCTTTTGTGGTGCGCGGTATGTATACATGTACGGTGCAGTGGATGTAGAAAATCTTAAAGACAGTTCCCTTTTCAAAGTAAATGGGTATAGATTAAAACTGTACTTTTTTGCTGACCCATTGGAGGAGCTCCTGTTCTTGTAGGAGTCGCTTTATCACGACTAACTTTCCTCCGCAACTCCTTCATGCTTCGGTTTTTCAGCCATAAATAGTGGAAACACCATTTCAACTAAGAATGGAGGTGTGTATATTAGTAGATCCATAAAAAAATATGTGTGTGCTAAAAAACAAGTTTGGGGGAGGCTTTCCATTTGAATAACTATTGGCCTTATTATTCTCAACCAAGTCAACAGATTTTTGAGCTCGAATGACAGCATCAGTGGAGACACTGCTGCAAGCAGGTTTAGGAAGAGATTTGTATTTATTCACGTTTCATTTTATACTACAAAAAAGAAAAAAAAGAAAAAAAAACCTAGAAGATTTTGAAAATAAAAGTTAGAAAGTGAAAAATACATATGAACGAGAGGAAGAGACTTAAGAAATGCAAGAAAATTAGATGTTTTAGAACGAAACTAGTAATACGTGATCATGAGCTGTTGTCCCAAGGGTTAGTAAGATGAAGAAATTACTAGTATGCGGATATAAATAAGTCTGAAAAATATTCCGTATTCTTGAGTCCAAACTTCTGAAGGTTGATACCCTACCATACACACTTGCACAAATCTTGAAACTTAGGATAGTAGAGGATACCTTGAAATACTCTTGCCCGAAAACCTTAGAAAGTGAAAAATACATATGAAAGAGAGGAAGTGACTTAAGAAATGCAAGAAAATTAGATGTTTTAGAATGAAGCTAATAATACGTGGTCATGAGCTGTTGTCCCAAGGGTTAGTAAGATGAAGAAATTACTAATCAGCGGATAGAAATAAGTCTAAAAAATAGTCCCTATTCTTGAGTCCAAACTTCTGAATATTGACACCCTACTATACGCACCTGCACACATCTTGAAACTTGGGATAGTAGAGAATACCTTGAAATACTCTTTCCTGAAAACCGTAGTATAAAAAAATCAACAAAATATAAATGACACAGAAAATAAAATTTAAAAGAAAAATGAACACTGGTTTTGTAATTATTTAAGGCAGCATATAAAAAAATACAGCGAGGGTGCCTTATCACCTAGTGCCTTAGACCAACTGGTTTGGGAGTCACTACTAAGCCTTAGGTGTTGCAAAATTAGGATATCGCTAAGTACGCCTTAATAAGTGAGTACATTCGGTAATCGGTTGATTAGTGCCTCAAGAAATATTAACGGTCGCATGAAGAATGTGTGAGCAGATCCATCTAAAACATCACCGACTAAAACGTACTAAGGAATATGGACAAAATGTATGATAGCTTGAATTGAATCCTCCAAGTGTATGGATGAATTTTACACACGTAGGGGTATATGATCGATATTTGGAGGAGAGGTAGGGAGGAAGACTAAAGATGACATTTTATTGAGGGAGGATGTGATTCCCGGTATCTATCCAAGACCATTATGATAGGGCTCATGACAACTAAAAGACTAGTGTAGTTTGAAACTCTTATTTTCAAGTTTTTCTTTTATATGTTCTTATCTTTGCATATAATTTTCGTCTTCTTTCCTTTATTTTCTAAATCTTGGGATTTTGTGGGTGTTATCCGCTGAAAACTCTCAGGAGACAACACTCCTCCTACTAGAGACAGGTAGAGGTTTAACGGTTTGTTGCACGAGCTAAGTGCAATCTTTTTGCTTACGAAGGTGTGCTAGGTTTTTCTTTTTCTTTTACAAATAAAACAGTTTGATCGGGATGATCAAAAGATAAGTTTAGGGGTATTTGATCAGTCATAATTATTGCACATTTTTACGGTCATTTTACTTATTATTATTAATTACTAAATGGTGCTATATATAAGTTAAGAACATATGTGGGTTTGTGTGTAAAAAGATTTTGTCATATATTTCTTAACTTATAATTAATATAATTGGGTGTAATATATGCATATCATATTTAAGTAAAATATCCATGTGAATCTTAACCATAATTATTAAGATGTGCATATCATATCAAATATTCTTGAATTTCTTAACCATTAAGTAATTTAATTGTGAGTAAAATTGGTTGAAGTATTATCTCAAATAAGATAAATGCTACTAAAGATTTGATCTGAGATATTGTGCAGATATTAAAATAAAAAATCAGTTCAGGACTACAAACATGAGTAATAGATCAAATCAAATCAAGTTAGCAAACCAAATCTGCCAAATTTAGGAGCAAATTGAAGATTTTCGCAACTGCAGAGAGAAAGAAATATTTTTAAAATATATTCATCAGAAAAATCTCCTAACATCACGAGAAGAAAGCACAAAAAATATGAAGACAGAATCTCACAATATGGCGGCGGAACCGCGGCGGAATAGAGCATAAGGTGGCGGAACCATGGCTGAATTTTGGTCGTTCGATGTGCAATTTCAGAGGCATGATCTTCTTTTCACATATATCGAGACAACGTTTAGGGTTTCAAGTTTCAGAGCCTATATAAAGGACCGAGCAGTAATCTAGGGTTATCTATCGATCTAGAGTTTTTAGTTTTTTAGTACTTTTAGCCAATAGAATTCTGTAATGCGAATTTTTCTTAATAAAAGGTAGAGTAATTTTTAATTCTTGTCTCTTTACTTATCTGCAATTTATTTCTTCGCATTTAATTTTAGTAGTTAAATTTAATTGTTTTTTTTATTTTATCTTCTTCCTTCCTCTTTCTTATCGATTTTGAAGCGATGATGCTAACAAAAGAAACTCTTTGCTTTTCGTAAGAGATCTTAAAAGCTAGCTTTATAATATATTTCTCAAATCCTTTTCTATTAACTCGTCTAAAATAAGAAAAGTAGTTTACCATTTCCCTATGGAAGACCCGTTCTCACTATCGACTAACTATTTGCGACACCGTTATTGATTGCGGTAACTAGGAAATCCAAAGACTTAATTTTTCATATCAATCAAATATTGTTGGGCAAGTTGAGAAAATCTTTCGTCTAGTTTTCTCTAAATTATCATGAGATCAAGCTCGGATGGTTAAGCATCATTGGATTTTAGATCCAAGGGTCTTTATTAACAGGATATTATCTTTCATTGTTTAGAAAATATTAAATTGATTTCTTGTTAACAAGGAAAATATCTTTCTTTTTAGAAAAATAGGGAAAATATGACTTAACAAAGTAAAGCTTAAGCTTTAAGTAATGAAGATTCCCTTTTGGGGATCTCTGGCGCTGACATTAATGAGCGCCAGAGAGGTTCTGGTGCTGTCATTAATGAGCGCCAGAAAAGCTCCGGCGCTGGCATTTAATGAGCGCTAGAAAAGCTCCGGCGCTGGCATTTAATAAGTGCCAGGAAGGTAAAAGAAATCAAGCTTAAGCTTGTTATATTTTTAGCCAGAAAAAATTCCCCCTACTACTTTGTCCATGTAACTATGTACGTGGGTTAAGTAGTTTATCTTTATAGATTTGAGGGCTTAGAAGACAGATTTTGATCTCTGCTAACTATGATTTTTCCATCTTCATAAGACGTAAAGGTCTCATAAGGGCATTTCTCCCTATGAGTCGAGAGGATCTCATAGATGTGTTTTTCTTCTTAGAAACCGTGAGGGCTCCTAAGTGGATTTTGTCTTTGTGAGTTGTAAGGATCTCACTCGGGTTTTTTCTCCTTACGATTCGAGAGGACACGTAAGTGGCTTCTCCTCCTCATTTGTACCTTGGTTAGCCAATGAAAAATGTTTTTTTCGTATGTGGCCCATGGATAATATATGGTAACCAATATGGAGACAGTCCGCAGGGCAACGACGGCTTAGGAAATAGGTTTAGATCCCTGTTACGTAAGGCTTTTCAACTATATGAGCCGTGAGGGTCTTATAGAGGGTTTATACTCTTTACGAGTCGAGAGGATCTCGTATGTGCATTTTCTCTTTAAGAGTCATGAGGATTCCTAAGTGTTCATCCTCTTGTGAGTCGTATGGATCTCATAAGAGTATTTTCTTCTTACGAGTCGAGAGGACCCGTAAGTGGCTTCCTTTTCTCGTTGTTTGTGCTGGAATAGCTTGTTTACCACCGAAGACTGGTCTGACATGTAGAGGCGTATAGCCTGAATTTGGGGTCTGATGCTATTTGGAATATATCCATCCACCTCTCCAAAAATACCAAGTTGATTTATAGCACCGTATATCGGAGATTTGGAAAGATGCGACAGATATAGCGTGACTTATCAGATTCCCCCTCTTTGAGGGTTTTTAATTGTGGGGACGCTCTTCCCTACAGGTGCAAGCCCCTGCAGTTAATTACGTTATCGCATTGCGATAACAACTTTCACCTGCTCCAGGCAGATCACTCTATATCATGTTATATTATTTATTTTGGGGTTTCCCGTGGATTTTATACGTAGACTAGTTTATATTGCTGCCCGTAGGGCGTGGATTAGTCCAAATCCGTACATATCATACTTGGGTTTGAACCTAGGTCATATGTTCCATCAGTTCATGGTATATGGCTAAGGACCGTTAGTCATGTATTAAACTAAGATTAACTCAAGTATAGCGAGCATATGGGCATTGTTGATTTATAATCAGAGAAGTTTTTAACTTCTTGGAACCTAACCCTTTTTGGGCTAAATAATAGGCTTTTATGTTATCCAGTAGTGCTAAGCACTCAGATATGTATGTCACTCACGTGTGCATCACGTGAGGCTCTCACACTCATACACTCACATTTATGGCACATGAGGCGCTGTCTGCACTATCTGAGCGCTCACGCGGATATCATGTGAGGCGATGTCTTCTTGATTTTTGAGTGCTCACGTGTGTATCACGTGAGGCGCTCAATCTCAGGCACTCACATGACATCACATGAGACGCCGAGTCTTAATTTTTTTGTGAGCGCTCACGTGAATGTCATGTGAGGTGCTGAGTCCTTAGAGATTTAATCTCTGTTCATGTTATTTAGAGAAGTTAAACTTCTGTTAATTGTATTTTGACCATTAACGATCACCAAGATTACTATTTTGAGGATCTAGGAACATGTTTCTTTAAGAACTAAGTTCTTATCATGTTTGGGAACTAAGTTCCTGAAATATGGACTCCATCTTTTTATGTTCTTTCATCCATGTTCTTTTCAATCTTGTTCTCCCCAGAATCTTTGATTCTCAAGAACAAGATCTTCCCTACGAGAATTAAATTCTCTTTATGGGAGATCTGTCTTGTGGATCTCACATCCAGAGGAAGAACTCAGTTCTTTGAAGGGTTAAACCCTTACATATGTATGATGGGTAAATGAGAGATATTTTTTATCTCTATATTTTCTCAACTTAGGGTTTGAGCAGGGAGGAAGATCTTCTTCTTCGAAGAGAACTAAATTCTCTGTTGCCAAAGTTTAGGGATAGTTTTTCTGTATATGCAGAAGTTTATGGGGGGTTTTCTCCTTTTGAGATTTAATCTCATGGGTTCTTTATGTAAGTGCACGGCGGCGCCCTGGCCGTCAATCCGACGCCGGAATGCGGAAGCGGTGATTTACTTTAAACTTTTCAAACCGGCATCACCGCACACTATATACCCGGATCGTGCCATTAATCTAGTCCTAGCTATCTAGAGAGGGAAGAGAGATATACCGAGTGATCCGAGTCCTCCGGTCTTCTCATCGTCGTCCCGATCTCCCCGCGGAATCTCCAGTCTCCACCAAGTCGCCGGAAGGGCACCACGTCGCCTGCTTCTTTTACGGGCTCCCACCTCTATACCGAGGCAACTCGGGCACGATGTTGGCGAGCCGACGTGCCCAAGGTTTGCTGTAGAATGTGTAGTGCTCATGTCTCATTTCGGGGTAGTGGATGTTAACTTTTAATGGAGGGATGAGGTTGTGAACTAATGAGATGAACTTTGGGGATTTTTAGCAAGCCAAAGAGAGCCAAAAACCCCACCCAAATTTTGGACAGCCCTTTCATGGCTTGGCCGGCCAAGCAAAGGTGAGGGGAGAGTGAGAGTGAATGAGGGAGTGAGTGGAATAATACCAAGGGAGAGAAAGAAAGGAGTGGGTGATCATGAGAAGGAATGATCACAAACTAAAAACCAACACTCCACCATCATAATCCACAACCATGATTGCTACAAAAAGTCAAGCAATCATGAACCATGGAAGGTCAAGGGATGGGGCTCCATCATGAAAACATCATGATACAAAAGTATGCAAAGACAACCCTCCAAATAGCTAATTTGCACAAATGCAAATAAGCCCTCCTCCACCAATCATCGGCCAATGAAAGATACAAAGGTAAATGGCCGAAACGGAAAGCAAACTGGCAACTCCAGAAAACTGGTCCCGTAATAAATTACAGGAAAACCCCGATACCGTGTATACACACCCGGATTTGTATTCCGACCGAATACAAATGCACTGAGACAAAATCTACACTGTACAATACTAGGATCCGGCTTAAACCAAAACCGGCTAGTATTATCCGTCCGATCCTGATCCGTGCAATACCGCACGTATCTGATCGAACCCTGCCATATCTCCATACGGCCTCTACAGCGTTTCGCCCGAAAACTTGAGCAACTGAATGTGGGGGACTCTAAAGACTCGTCAATACCTTGGTTGTGGATTTAACCACTAGCACGTCAGAGGTATAAGCCAATACGTGACGGGCCACCAGCTATTGACCAAAAGGGACGTCGATGAGCGAACTCATCCTGACACCCTACTGAGCCTGTCAGTGACAATATCCGTACAGTCCGATCCGTTCGTCTATGAGCATCGCATGGCGGGCCTGGGGGGTTGGTAAAAGTCAGACCCCCAAAAGCGGTACAAGTCATGTCAGAGATCAGCCCAGAACACCCTGAGATACTACTGGAATACCTACCAGTAAATCTCCTGCCTTGGCCAAGGACTTTTCATGTTCTGGCTCTCCTAGACACAGCGCGGCCTCACCCACAATACCGGGAGAGACGAACCCCCGAAGATCCGCTCACTGCCTCCATGGGGCTCGGGACTGTACCCAACTAAAACTTGTTTGCACGTCTCCTTTGAGCGTGGTAGGGTAGTAATCAAAGTACAGTGGGAACTCACACGAGACAAATGACGATCCCCAGGTCAATGAACTAACCTGTACACATGTCATCAGGGAACTGCTATCTGACGTCAGGTATAACACCAACTAGAAGGTTCTCGGTGAGTCCTGTCCGGTGTACTCATAACCCAATCAGCACCTGTATACATCTTAGGTGAACCATCTGACACCAGTGGCTTGTAAGACCGGCCACCGCCCCTCGTCGGGGTCTCGACTGTATACACTAGTCTACTCTGGAGTATCGATGCCCTGTCTCGAAACTCCCACGACTAGGGACCTTTTAAGGATGTGCTTATAGACTACCAGCTCTCACGTATATGATCGCCCTCATACTGCTGGCAGTCAAGCAAGAATCCTAGGGGCTCTATCAACGTGCAATAGTGACCTGTCAGGTCACCTAAAGCAGTACACGATAATAAAGATAAACCAGATGGCATACTATCATCTCGAGTAAGACTGTCCTACTGGGATAGGTCCTCCCTTAATCATTGCAATCACGTGCCTGTGATCCAATAATTGACTCTGAGGGAACTATCTCCAACAATTTCCCACTTGCACTCAAGGCTAATTATTGCGATGTCGCATACTCACAGCCCGTGTGATACCGAACACCCAACTCCTCTACTTGTCAGTCTCACAAAACTCATTTGCGAAACTATTGTGTTCGAGGAATAGCCTCAGTGAGTGGATCCGCTTTGATGTTTCTTTCTATGTCTCTCTATATCTCAAGTTCGCGGAGAAAGCCATCTCCCGAAATGAGCAATACCTGTCTTAGAATGTGTCTGGATGTCTGATGGGACCTAGCTCATAAATGAACTCCAAATCCAAACCTCTTAGACTGTATCGTCAACTGAACTTAATCAGTATCCTGCGCCATGCCTCCCTCAGTATTGCCTTGGACCACCTGTCCAAAATACCGCCCCTCGTCAGAAGGAAAACTATAATTCTGACGACCACCCTGTCGTCCAGGTCACCTTGGAAGCCTGGAATGATAACTGTCTCCCGAATGAGGCTGTCGTTATCATATCCCTAGAACATGCACTTATGTTCTAAAACTGCTTCCGACTGTTTCTCCAGGATTGGATCAATGTCAACTTATTGCATTTACTGCAAGAACAACATCTGGTGTGGCACTTGACATCTCATGATTGACTCAATTCCCTAAGCAAGTGATCTGCCAATCATGCACATCCCTCTCCCCTTTAGTCTGTAAGACACCTTTAGAGAGGGTGACTCCATCACCTGCAGGTACACTACCGTGCCAGGAGTCGTCCATTCTAAATACTCTTAGAATGCTGTCTAAGTACCCTTAATTAGGAAACCACCCAAATCTAGATCTAAAACCATAGATCTAGTAACCAGTATGTCTGATATAATGTCCAGGTCCCATGTGGAGAAACCACTGTGTGACGACCAAAGTGTAACCGATCGTAGTATAGGAATATCACTCCCTACTCTGTGTATGTCATCCAAATACCATGACATCACACCCTACTACCTTCTCAACTGATCCATCCCCTATTCTGATGAAGTCAAACCTATGACCGTCACATCAGAAATTGATGATCTATCTCCGCTATATCTGCTTTAGTCTATAAATAGACATAAGCTACCTGTCCACCAATGCTTCCGCTGCTCCCACTGACTACGATAACCCTCTGGTAGAGTCATATAGATGTACACTTCTAATGCCAGTTTAGAACGACGCTATACTCATCCTCCTGCCGGGTCTCGCAGCCTGGAACAACAGCAATGGCAAGTGTGGGTAAACAAGAACCTCCCTGTCACCGTCCTTGAGGCTACCGGAGTACCTCTCGGGTGCCTGAGGTTACCCACCGTATCTGCGGAGTGGCCAATGGAATATCAATCCAGATTGAATCTTTGGTTCCTTATCAAATCTTCAGTAATCGTTTGCGGTTCTGGAATCACTTCCAGTTCTACCATACTCCCACTACTGTTTTTCTGAAAAAATCCATTTTTATTAAAACTGTGGCGAGTCTAGAACAATATCACTATTGATCTTCCAGATGGTAGAATGTCAACCCTCGTCATAGCCCGGGTCAACCCACAAACAGCCATTACAGAAACGTGCTTTGAGTTATCCACAGTCTGGTTTTAATCATAAGCCGGACAACTCCCCGTACCTTAACAACGTTAAGATATGAACTGTTCTATATCCAATATAGAACCAGAGGCACTGATTTAATTGAACCAGATTCAAATCATGCAACTGTCTCCAGCGCATGTCTACTAAATGGAAAGAGGCCGATCAGCGTTACTCAACTTAGGAATGCTTCCAATTATGAGTAATCTGAAAGAGATGCAAGTTCTCTCAATCATTACTATTAACTGAATACCATACACAAGTATCTACATCTTCGATCACTTTGAAGAATCCCGATACTTGCTACACCTTATTCTCTACTCTATTCAAATACCTATAACTTCTCAAAATTCGGACCCTGTGTTTCCACGAAACACCTGTATAAAAACTAGAGAAGTCATACGTAAACCGAATATAGTACGAGAACCAACCCCTTTGTCCTCAATGGACACTGGACAATATACAATACTCTGTACAATTCCCTTGAGTCTAAAAACTCACTCCCTGTGTGTTGTAGGTTGAAAACTGTACTTATGGTTAAGAAGAATTACACCGCTGTTTAATGCTCCTTACCTAACCATCTACTGATATAGGTAAATGTCATAGACATAATTTCAAAGAGGTATATCTCACTCTATAAAAATAAACGTACAGATATATCAATTTGAAATTGGTGCACAACAGCGGATATTCAAATCCAAATATTTACCGACCGGTAAACAACCCAGGTGACTTCCTCAAATATCACCGATTACTGTTAGTTATATGTATGCCTTAGAGGCCATTACTGTACATTGGATGTATATTGTAGTGGATGCTGGGACATATATAGGAAGGACTTTCTTGCTCGACATGATAGTACGCTATCTGGTTGCACTTTATCTTAACATGTATACTTTCTGTCTCTCTGATTACATGTTGATAAAGCCCATAGGATGTGTACTCGACTTCCAGGACTATGATGTAGATCATACTAGTGGGGCCTGGGTAGTCCAAGAGTACATCCTTGAAATGTTCCTAGTCGAGGGAATATCGAGACGGGGCATCGATATTTCAGAGTAGACTAGCGCATATCTTCTCGACCCATGAGATGGGCGATGGATGATCCCATATCCATTGGTGTTTGACATCGAAGATGGTATGCGGGTGCTCAGTGGAGACTGGGTACACTGAACGGACTCGCCGAGAACTCCCAGATGGTATTATACCTCACGTCAGATGGCAGTTCTCTGGTGACACTGGTACAGCTTAGTCTGTTGACCCGAGATCGTCATAGAGTCTTGTGTGTCTCCCACTGTGCTTTGATTTCCACCCTACCACGGCTCTACCGAGTTGTGCAAACAGGTGGTTTTTGGGTACAGTCCCGATTCACATGGAGGCAATGAGCGATAGGAGGGGATTCGTCTCTCCCGGTATTGGGGGTTGATGTTGTGCTATGCTCGACTGGCCATAACAGGAAATCCCTGGCCAGGGTTGCAGTGATATACTGGTAAGAGTTATCAGTAGTTCCACGAATGTTATGGACCGCAAGTCGGCATAACTTATCGAGCTATTGGGGTCTGACGTTTACCACCCCTAGGCGAGATATGCGACATATCAGACGAACAGACCGGACTATACGGTAGTGTTACTGATCGGATTCGCAGGAGTGTGAGCGGGCTTGCTCGTCGATCTTCTGATCGCTCAATACCCGGGTGGCCGTTACGTTTGGCAGACCGCTTGCGGCTTGTGGGTGTTTGATATGATCATCATCTGCTGCCGGCGTATTGACGAGTCTTTAGAGTCCTACACAGAGGTTTCCTGGCTCAAGCGAAACGAAATAGGAGCGCATATGAGATATGTGCGGGACCGAGAATAATTCGAGTATGTGATACCGTATTCCATTCTCGCGATCAATGTATCGATAGGTTATATGCGATATAACCTAGTTATCGAATCAAGGATTGATTCGATAAGCCGATACATATGATACTAGTCGGTTATATCCGATATGACCGGATCGTTAAATCAAGTATTGATTTAATGATTTAGTGCATATTTATATATTCGATATATTACTTTGCGTTAACTAGTATTGGTTCACTTTAAAAGGATTTTCTCACTTGAATTGTGCACATTGTATATATGATATAGTTTTGTGCACTTGCTTGTATCATGTTTGATGATACATGCTTACTTGGTTAAGTGTAAAGAATCAAACCATGGTTTAGTTAGTGATTAGGGTTTCATCTTATTCATTTATCTTTTTATTTTATTTATTTCAAAAGAAAAAGATAAAGAGAATTGGATGGTGGCTATTTTTGTTTTTAGTTGAAGTTTCTTGAAACTTTGACTTAGTCTCCTTTTTGTTCTTATCCTTAACCCTAACCATTCCATTAACCATGGTCTTTTCTCTACACTTAACTAAGGTTAAAAGTATGATAAGATTTAATTCTTATTGATTTTATAATTAATCTTATCATATCTTCTTCTTCTTCTTCATCTTCTTCAACATTGAAGAAAGCTTGCTACTCCAATGGCAAGTCATGAAGTCTAGTGAGAAATCCAAAACTAAAGTTTACCCACTTCCTATTTCTTCATCCTCTACCTATTGCCAAGTAGTATAGGGTGTTTCCTTCACAAGTTTTTCCGACTTGGTGAAGTTGGAGCTTGTTCTAGCGATGCCTCGACGTAGATCATCTTCGGCATGGACATCGACGACCTAGCTCGCTTATTCTTCGACGAAGCCGACGCTAGAGCCCGGGAGTTCACTTGGACAGCGGAGGCACTTCGTTGCGGAGCTATGGAGGTGGACAAACGGATCTACAAAGGTTGTATTTCCGTTATCTTATAGTTTAGTTGTAAACTAGCTTGCTTGTTTCGCCTAAATATCTAGCAAACGATCCGTAGTCGGGTTTGTAGGCACCCGTAAAATTTTATTTGTGCATGTTTGATCACTTGTGAGACTTAACTAGAGTGCCTAGGAACCCTACAGTGGTATCAGAGCCTAGCTAGAGCCTTAGGCGATGCGTAGACGGAGTTAGAAGTCCGATCGACCCGAAACCCCGACTTTGAAATGCTCTCTGGACATTTTTGTAAAATGTGGATTTTTGCAAATTAAAAATATTCAGAAAAACAAGCAGGTAAATCTAAGAATTACGATGCAAAAATTACCTAATGATCTTTCTAAAGTGCGGCGGAACCGCGGCATTAGCGTGCTAATGCGGCCCTTCCGCCGCACTTTTGTCTTATCTGCCATTGAATTTTGCACAGTAACTCCTATTTTTCAGTGCTGGTTTTCCTGGGAATTTTTAATCTGAAATCAAGAGTTGAGTATTTTGGGTTGTATTGGGAGTTCATACATTCGATCGGATTGTCAAACTTTGTCTATGTGTCGTTCCGGATAATTTTTTGAATATGTTAAAAAGTTCGACCGGATATAAATACCCAATTTTTTCCCTGTGGGGAAATTTCCAAGTGTTGGATATTTCTGTAGTTTAACGACGTTCTAAGTAGTGCAAGTAACGCGATGGTCCCTCTAGAAGACAACAAACCTTAACTCGATTATGTGACCGTCTTGAACTGCCCTTTGAACCTTCGGGTTTGGGGCAGTACGGCGTGCCACATGTGAGGCGTTGGCTTGACCCTTCTACAGCTGGACCGTTGGTACTGAGGCACGAACTGAATGTTGTTAGACTTGTTTCATGTGTTGATCTATATCGGGAAAACTTGGGTGTTCGATTGTTCGATCGGAAAGTTTAACATTTTCTATTTATCTGGAATGTGATACAATAATTGGAATTCACAAGAAGTTATGAGATAACTGAATGAATGTTATAAACATAGCAGTTTAGTCTCACTTGATCGGTTGCCACGGAACTTTGATGTGATCAAAAGTCCGTCGCAATCACGTAGCGTACGCGGATACTCGCCGGGTAAACTTAATAGACAGCCTCACCCCATAGCCCCGACCAAGTGACTGTAGGAGAACCCCATCGCCGAAAGCATCCGTTCGGGTGCTCTCGGTAGCGGTGTTCCGCCTTGGTGCACTTTGTCGACGGCGTCAGGGGTGCGGCCGTCTACTAAAGTATGCGACGAGCATTCGATCAGGATGTCGGGAATCTTGTTGAATTGCCCGACTTGATATTGAAAAGAGTTTTCGATAATGAGACTAAAATGCGGGGTTTATAATTGTTAGGCATGCGATGTCTAAGTATTTCATTTGGTCAGGCATGCGATGTCTGAGCAGGTTGCGGATTCCAACTGTTGTAGTTTTACACTTTCTTTTCTGTGACCGTAAGTGTAATATGTGATATCGCCGGTTTCGTTGCTATATGTCAACGACAATTGGGATGCGCATATTTACTTACGTTGATGACATGTGATGTTATGTGTTGCTGGATATGTTATATTGGATCGTCGTGTTTGAATAGCCGGGGGGTTTTATGTGAGATGAGTGTTTTTCTTTTTCATTCATGTAAAAACTTGTATGTAATATTCTTTTATTGGGGCACTTCCAGGTTGCGGAAGTAGTCACCGTTTGTATATTATTTACTTTTCTGCACTAGGATAGACCCAAGGAGGGGAGCACAAGTAACCGGGTTCTGGGGTCCAGTGGGAGACCAACTCGAGGAGTCGAGTCCGGGTCTCCTAACCCTAGAATTGGCAGGGTTGCTTGCCGCTCTCGTAGGGGTCTAGGGGTGTGGGATTGGCTATTCATCACGACCGTGGAATCCGTGTTTTATACTGGCTCGTATTGAAAACACGGACGTCCTAGTATATCCAATATTTCATATGTTTCTTCTGCTGTGTTTTATCTGTGATCATGTGATGTTCTATGACAGATATTATATATAGTATATATGATATATTATATAGACGTTGCTTATGTTTTACACCCGCGCTAGCCCTGCCTCGCTCTGGCGTTAGTTACCTAACCTAACGGTGCAGACGGGACATCGAGGCGAATGCGGATGGCATA
This sequence comes from Agapanthus africanus, assembly GCA_030015575.1. Taxonomy (NCBI): domain Eukaryota; kingdom Viridiplantae; phylum Streptophyta; class Magnoliopsida; order Asparagales; family Amaryllidaceae; genus Agapanthus; species Agapanthus africanus. The sequence continues at coordinate 884,813,447 of JASDDO010000019.1, read as the reverse complement.
AGCGTACGTTATATTTATCTGTGATGGTTAGGTGGACTTAAATGATGGGATATTCATTAATGAGATTAATGAAAGAAAATAAACCTAATTGATGTTATGGAATCGAATTTCAAAATAAAACAGGTAGCTACAGTTCTTGCTTTGCATCGCGGTGTTCATTATAGAACATCCTGCACCTTATTCGATGAGGAAAGGACCAAGATCCCTTCACCGGGAGTGACTCCTTTAGCAATAACTGGCAGATGCTACACACTCGGTTTGTATTTGATCGCTTCTATAGTTTCTGCTTTGCACAGTGATATATATGATATATCCCGCACCTCATTCGACGAGGAAAGGGCCGACGATCCCTTCATCGGGAGTGACCCCTTTAGCAAAACTAGAAAAGCCTCAAAAACATTCCATTTAAAAACCATTTGATTCCGCAACGAGATCAAGTTCAAAGCGTTAAAGGTTTTCACAAAAGCCATTCGCAACCCTCCGTCATTTTAGGAAGTAGAGTACTTAGTATTCGTGCTGTGTTTGTTGACCATAGTCAAGGCACAGTGTACGGTAGCTAAGTGATGTCTTCCTACACCGCATATGATGCGATTAGTTAGGACAGTCGCGTGACTTTGTTGACCTTAGTTAAGGGTCATGTGGGTGGGTCTAATTAATCACGAAATGACGGGTAGAACTTGACTAGTACTTATGATTTGTTGACCATAGTTAAGGTCATAGGTGCTAGGGGTAAAAACCTTCATCCGGAGTTTCAAGTGTTGAAATTTGCAATGAGATTGCATACCTTCTATATGATAGTTGGATCCCGATACCCACTACGAGTAATTGTTACTCCTGGGAGAGTTTTGCACTTTACGATTAGCCGATCAAGTAGGTGTCTAGAAAGGTGTCAACGGGGTTACGCCTCTGGGAAAACGAGGTTTACTGTAATTAGGTCCGTGCGAAAGCACGGGGAACCTCCCTCAAGGTACCGACACTGGCCTGGCTAAAAGATTGGTGAACTTGTAGAGTGTAATTAATCCCGGCTAGTCTTTCCTTTTAGGGTTTGAAGGAAGATTTGATAAAAACAGTGGGAGCCATCCTGATTAGATAAAATAAATAACCAATCTGATCTTGCAAGAGCGCACGCAGAGTGTTTTCTTCTCTCTCTCTCCTGGTAGCGACCATATCACGCCTTAATCAAGATAATAATACGGATGTATTGACCGAACCCGCTTGTTATTCTGAGCTGGGGAACGTTGGTCCCGCTCCAACTTATAATTGTTATAAGACAGAGCAGGAAATTAGGGAATACCAGAATTCCTATGCCGCCCAAACGAAGAAAGTGCATATGATGCATCTCCTTCGGGTATGTTCATTATAAAGAACTGTTTCTCAGTATCCTCTGCATCCTGGGTATATGATACCGGATCAGGATCCCAGATATGTAATCTGTTACATAGGGCTACAAAAAGGTAGAAAAACTGAGAACGGGTGATAAGTTTCATGAGACAGAAACCGGGGCAAGTGTTGCAGCCAAGTCTGTTGGTCACTGTCACCCTGTATTACGAATACATTGATTCTGAACAAATGCTATTAGATACCGAACCTGATATACAAAATCATATCAGTCTCTTTATTAGTAAAGAAAGGATATAATTTTGTATTGATGGATAATGTTTTGAACATTTCCTATGTCAAAAGTTGATCGGTTCAGGCACGTTATCTAAAAGCATTGACGTTCTAAATCAAACTACAGTTCCTCGTATACAGAACACACACAAGAGGAAGAGTTCAGAAATGAACGAATTCTTCTTGAAGCATTGTAGACTAGGTCATATCAATGCGACCCGACTGGCTGAAGTTACATTTAGATGTATATTTAAATCAGTTTGAATTTACATCTTGTGAAACTTGCCAGTCATGTCACAAAGATATAATGACACCAGCTCTGTTTACTGGAAACAGAGGAAGAGTTGGTGAACTCTTGGGATGATACATGTTGATGTATGTAAGGTCCCCTGTCTACACATGCCAGGACTGGTTCTTTATACTTCATTACGTTCTTTGATGATCTCTTCAGATTCAGACATATGTTCTTATTGAAACACTAGTCCGAACCTTTTGAGATATTCACAGAATATAAGTTAGAAGTAGAGAACTAAAATACGGGTATAAGTATTATATCCTTTAATGTGATCAAGGAGGAGAATACTTGAGCATGGAATTCCTGGACTATTCTAAAGGAGAATGAGATTCTCTCTCAGCATTACTCCTCCGAATACACCATAGCACGATGGTATATCGGGGCGGAGCAATCGCACCCTATATGATATGGTGTGCTCTATGATGAGTACTACTGAGTTACCTTTTTCCTTTTGGGAGTTATGCACTTGAGAAGCTGCATACCTATTGAATTAGGTTTGAATCAAATCACTGCCTACCACTCCATATAAGATATGGTATGGGAAGAACCTATCTCTTAAGTAAGTTAAGATTTGGGATTGTCCGGCCTATGTCAAAAGCAAAATCCGGACAAGATCGAGGCAAGGTCTGTTCTGTTGAACTGGAAAGGTTCCAGCTATACAAAACTGCTAATGATTTGACAGAACCAGAGGATTCAATAGTTTCCGACGAACCTCAGCCTCTCCGCCGATCTAGTAGGGTTCCTCATCCGCCTGAGAGATACCTCGGTTTCTCGATGACAGTGGGAGCAAGGATTGCATCATGAGATGGTGACCCAACTAGTTTCGAGCAGGCCATCGAGAGTAGGGACTCTGTAAGAATGGCTGGATGCTTAGCGATCTGAGATGGAATCCATGTACACCAGCAAAGTATGGACTTTAGCTGCTATATCTGAAGGGTTAAATCCCCATCAGGAGCAAGTATATCTTGAGAAGATTACTTGGTATAGATGGAAAAGTTGAGTCTTTCAAAGCTAGACTTGTTAAAGGTTTTCGTCATCGACCAGGCGTGGATAATGATGAAACCTTTTTCCAGTAGCTATGCTTAAGTCTATCCAGATCCTACTTACCACGGCTACATACCATGACTACAATATCTGGCGGTTGGGTGCCATGACTGCTTTTCTAAATACTGATTTAGAAGAGAACGTCTATAAGAACACAGCCAGAGGTCTTCGTAAACAGTGGGAGCAGCGGAAACGTGTGTAGGTTGCTTTACATAATGAAGCAGGCATCGCTGAGTTGGAACGTCTGTTTTTGATGTGATAGTCAAAGTGTTTGACTTCATCAAATTGGTAAACGAACCTTGTATATACAAAAAGGTAGTAGAGAGTAAGGTGGTCATCTTCGTATTGTACGTAGACAACATACTCTTGATAGGAAAAGAGTTTCCTATACCACGATCGGTCAATCTCCTATTATCACTAGGATTCTCCAAATAGGATAAAGATGATACCTCCTAAATCCTGAGATTTGGACCTATGAGATAGATCTAAAGGGATATTAGGGTTCTCACTAGGTATAGTGAGATTGTATCAATCGATCCTGGGGAGAATCACTGGAAGTGTTCCAGGGTGATAAAGACGACTGAATGTCAGTCACAGGCACTGTCTTTACCCTCAGTAAAGGGACGGTATGTTGGAAAAGTTCCAAGCTAGATACCGTGGCAAACTAGACGATAAAGGCTGGTAACATCGCTATTGAAGATACTACCAAAGAGGAAGTTTGGGTGTATATTGGTTCATATGATGAACTAGGTTCCTACCATTGTGTGACAATGGAACTGAGGCTTTGGCCCTGGAACCCTGGTCCCATCAGTGACCCAGACATAATCTAAGGCAGCATCACCTGATCATAGAGATAGTTGATCTCCAGGTTGATCGAGGTTAGGAGAGTAGACTCAGAGGACAACACGGCGGATCCACTCACGAAGGCCTTTTTCCCAAAGAGAGAATTTTAGGGGATGGTTGAGTATGTGATACTGCAACCACTGCCACAGATGGCCCTAGTGCAAGTGGGAGATTGTTAGTTATATGTATGCCCTAGAGGCCATTACTGTACATTGGATGTATATTGTAGTGGATGCTGGGACATATATAGGAAGGACTTTCTTGCTCGACATGATAGTACGCTATCTGGTTGCACTTTATCTTAACATGTATACTTTCTGTCTCTCTGATTACATGTTGATAAAGCCCATAGGATGTGTACTCGACTTCCAGGACTATGATGTAGATCATACTAGTGGGGCCTGGGTAGTCCAAGAGTACATCCTTGAAATGTTCCTAGTCGAGGGAATATCGAGACGGGGCATCGATATTCCAGAGTAGACTAGCGCATATCTTCTCGACCCATGCGATGGGCGATGGATGATCCCATATCCATTGGTGTTTGACATCGAAGATGGTATGCGGGTGCTCAGTGGAGACTGGGTACACTGAACGGACTCGCCGAGAACTCCCAGATGGTATTATACCTCACGTCAGATGGCAGTTCTCTGGTGACACTGGTACAGCTTAGTCTGTTGACCCGAGATCGTCATAGAGTCTTGTGTGTCTCCCACTGTGCTTTGATTTCCACCCTACCACGGCTCTACCGAGTTGTGCAAACAGGTGGTTTTTGGGTACAGTCCCGATTCACATGGAGGCAATGAGCGATAGGAGGGGATTCGTCTCTCCCGGTATTGGGGGTTGATGTTGTGCTATGCTCGACTGGCCATAACAGGAAATCCCTGGCCAGGGTTGCAGTGATATACTGGTAAGAGTTATCAGTAGTTCCACGAATGTTATGGACCGCAAGTCGGCATAACTTATCGAGCTATTGGGGTCTGACGTTTACCACCCCTAGGCGAGATATGCGACATATCAGACGAACAGACCGGACTATACGGTAGTGTTACTGATCGGATTCGCAGGAGTGTGAGCGGGCTTGCTCGTCGATCTTCTGATCGCTCAATACCCGGGTGGCCGTTACGTTTGGCAGACCGCTTGCGGCTTGTGGGTGTTTGATATGATCATCATCTGCTGCCGGCGTATTGACGAGTCTTTAGAGTCCTACACAGAGGTTTCCTGGCTCAAGCGAAACGAAATAGGAGCGCATATGAGATATGTGCGGGACCGAGAATAATTCGAGTATGTGATACCGTATTCCATTCTCGCGATCAATGTATCGATAGGTTATATGCGATATAACCTAGTTATCGAATCAAGGATTGATTCGATAAGCCGATACATATGATACTAGTCGGTTATATCCGATATGACCGGATCGTTAAATCAAGTGTTGATTTAATGATTTAGTGCATATTTATATATTCGATATATTACTTTGCGTTAACTAGTATTGGTTCACTTTAAAAGGATTTTCTCACTTGAATTGTGCACATTGTATATATGATATAGTTTTGTGCACTTGCTTGTATCATGTTTGATGATACATGCTTACTTGGTTAAGTGTAAAGAATCAAACCATGGTTTAGTTAGTGATTAGGGTTTCATCTTATTCATTTATCTTTTTATTTTATTTATTTCAAAAGAAAAAGATAAAGAGAATTGGATGGTGGCTATTTTTGTTTTTAGTTGAAGTTTCTTGAAACTTTGACTTAGTCTCCTTTTTGTTCTTATCCTTAACCCTAACCATTCCATTAACCATGGTCTTTTCTCTACACTTAACTAAGGTTAAAAGTATGATAAGATTTAATTCTTATTGATTTTATAATTAATCTTATCATATCTTCTTCTTCTTCTTCATCTTCTTCAACATTGAAGAAAGCTTCCTACTCCAATGGCAAGTCATGAAGTCTAGTGAGAAATCCAAAACTAAAGTTTACCCACTTCCTATTTCTTCATCCTCTACCTATTGCCAAGTAGTATAGGGTGTTTCCTTCACAAGTTTTTCCGACTTGGTGAAGTTGGAGCTTGTTCTAGCGATGCCTCGACGTAGATCATCTTCGACATGGACATCGACGACCTAGCTCGCTTATTCTTCGACGAAGCCGACGCTAGAGCCCGGGAGTTCACTTGGACAGCGGAGGCACTTCGTTGCGGAGCTATGGAGGTGGACAAACGGATCTACAAAGGTTGTATTTCCGTTATCTTATAGTTTAGTTGTAAACTAGCTTGCTTGTTTCGCCTAAATATCTAGCAAACGATCCGTAGTCGGGTTTGTAGGCACCCGTAAAATTTTATTTGTGCATGTTTGATCACTTGTGAGACTTAACTAGAGTGCCTAGGAACCCTACAATTACAACGAATCCCGATATAATGAGGATGATCACTTAATTCCCAATAACCTACTCCCACTCATCATCTGTAAAACCATACAGATGTGAGAATCATACCTGGTAAATACATACCTTGGAGTAAGGACTAATTGGGAAATCAGTTTTCTTTTAACAGTATACAGTGAAACTGAAACATTGAAATGTTTCGATGGGGTATCCTGGTATTCCTAGTAATGCCACTTCCATTATCCAGATTCACAACTATAACCGTATATCTCTTTGCCACCTCTCCAAATCCCTTTATATGTCTTTAGTCATTACCTTCTGCACACCCCTTTAGGCCAAATGGTTTTCTTCCCTCCCCACCGTTCGGCACCAGCTTATGGTTTGGAAGAAAACTATCCAATAAGCATAATGGGTGTACTGTCCTAGCCCTAGGAGCACTCGCAATGCGAGAGAAGGTGAAGATAAAAGACACTTGAATAAACCTTATTCCTATTTCTCCTGAACCAGAATCCATCCCCGAACTGGAACATGTTCCTTTCGAGTTCGTATATAACCATACGATGGAGTATCCAATAAACTGTGGATCTTCGTAGTGATACAGAGTGTCCTGGAGAAATACAAAGATGAAGTGGGAGTGGTAATGAAATACTTGGTTTGGTCGTGAATAGCAGTCGCAATTTACTTTGCCCTCCTTCTAATCCCTTTCTTTGTCTTAACATAATACCTTCTGTACACCATCGCTAGGCTAATTGGTTTTCTTCATTCCCTACCGGTCGGCACCTGCCTATGGTTTGGAAGAAGACTATCCAATTTGCGTAATAGGTGTACTATCTCCTAAACCAAGGAGTACTCGAAACTTGAGAGAAGGTAAAAAGGAAAAGACAACTGAATAGTCCTATCCGTTTTCTCCAGAACCGGAAACCATCCTCGAACAAATCCCTTCGAGTTCGTATATAACCATACGATGGTTTGGTCCAATGGAAGTGGACGTTCGTAGTAATACTGTGTGTCCTGAAGAAAAGGGTAAAAGTAGGAGTGGCAATGAGGTGTGCAACTCTGACAATCCAAAAAGCCAGTGTTTAAGAAGGTTCGATCAACTTGGTCACTGAGTCATAGTCTAGGGTCGGGTCAATGGTTGCTGCCAAAGAGAGAGAGAAAAGAAACACTCAGCGTGCTCTCTAACCTAGATCAGAATGGTTACCAATTTATCTAATCTGGAAACCTCCCACTGTAACCTCAAATTCTTCTCCAAACCCGAAAGAAGAATTAGTCGGGATCACCCGAGGAGTAAACCAACTCATCAGTGGGAGTCGGGATCCAACTATCATCGCATGATAACGTGACGGAATCCGCTCACGTCATCACACTCCAGAAGGTATGCGCATATCTGGCAAGTTTCAGTTTCTTTAGAAACCCCCGATGTGATTTTTGCCCCATGCTCTTATGACCTTGACTTTGGCCAACATATCATAAGTCACATGTCAAGTTCTACTCGTCATTCTCCAGATTAATTTGAGCCCACCCGTACATACCCTTGACTTTGGCTAAAATAGTAGTACGACTGCCCCAAACCAACGCATCTATCTATGCTGCATATAAATACCCAATAGCTACCAATCACTGTGCCTTGACTTTGGCCAACATACACAGCTTGAATACTATTGACCACCCATATGAAACGACGGAGGGCTACGAATGGTTTCTGGCGAAAACCTTTAACGTAATGAACTTGATATCGTTGAAGGAACTGATAGCTTTAAAAAATATAGTGACGAAAACCTTTGCTAAAGAGGTCACTCCCGGAGAAGGGATCTCGGCTCTTTCCCCGTAGAATGAAGTGCAGGATATTCCAACTGAATACCACGATGCAAAGCAAAATTAATCGGCTATAGTGAAGTTATTGCCCTAATGCAAGCTTTTGTCCAAGGGGTCACTCCCGGTGAAGGGATCTCGGCCCTTGCCTCGTCGACTGAGGAGCAGGATATTCCAACTGAATACCACGATGCAAAACAAAAGTGAACATCTTTGCAATAACAGCTTTTTGAAAAGTGTTCCAACAACATCAGATTAGGTTTGTTTAACTTGCATTGATCCGAATCAACGCAGTCCCATCAATTGATCACACCACAAAGAACGAAAATATACTGATGTACGTATATGCCATCCGCATTCGCCACTGGGTCCCGTCATTACCCGTTAGGTTAGCTAACTAACGACAGAGCGGGGACTGGATTAGCGCGGATGCAAAACATATACAACATCTACTAGTATATATATATATATATATATATATATAATATAATTTTCGCTCAAGGCGTGATAAAATGCAACATCACAGAAATGTACAGCATCACAAAACAATACAGATATCTGGGATCCCCGGGTTTCACAGAGCCGCTGAAACCTGACGTTCCCCTGGTCGTGTGGATAGCCTGTGCAATGAAAATCCTAGACCCCTACAGGCGCGGCAAGTCACTCGCAAAAACCTGAAGCGAGGCAGCCCCCTTCAGCAACGTGAATGGACCACCCAGCACTTCACGGAATTCGGTAACTTGGGAACCCCTCCTGGGTCAACCTATACCCCCTACGAGTGCGGCGAATAGCCCGCCAATTCTAGAGTGAAGCCCCCTCCGTCTCAATGCCATGAGATGCGGGCTCGTTGCCCTCTAGAACCCGGCTATCCGTGCACCCCTCCGCGGGGCAATCCTAGTACAGAAAGTAAAATATACATACAACGGGTACATCGACCGCAACCTGGTCGTGCCCCAAAAGAATAATACAAACAGGCAGTGACGGCAGTCCACATGTCGGACGCTCGTCCCGCAATATCAAATGTACATAATACAACAAAACTGTACTACCACTGCAACCAGGCTATCCCCCACGACCGATCCGCAACATCACAGCAATACACAGAACATCAACGTGAAAGTCACGTTCGCAAATCCGTCTAACCGGGCTATAGCAGCTAGACAGGATTTACCGATCAAGTGATATTCACGGTCGCAGATATAATGTAAATACTGTGAACTAATGTGTTTAAAATATCCGATCGATCAAATTTTACCAAGTGGGCCCCCAAGTACTACTGTAGCACATCAAGAAATTCTGGGCCCAAAAAGAATATTCCAAAAACCCTATTTTTAAGTCAGGAGCTTTCTGCAAAATTTTGGTACACTGAACAGTGTAAGTCGCGGCGGAACAGCGGCCCAAGCATGGGCTTGGCCGCGGTTCCGTGGTGGTTTAGACTGTTCACGAGACCAAATTTTCCCAGAACTCTTAAAATTCTCTGCACATCATTCTGCAATATACTGAAAAAATTTTGGAGCCAAAAATAAATCGACAGAAAACTGATGTGCATGATATCGGGTTTTCGGAAAATTGTTCGATCGGAAATGTAAAACACATTAGACAAAGCTGGACTATGTTAATGGCGAGGCTTTGATACCACTGTAAGTGCACGGCGGCGCCCCGGCCGTCAATCCGACGCCGGAATGCGGAAGCGGTGATTTACTTTAAACTTTTCAAACCGGCACCACCGCGCACTATATACCCGGACCGTGCCATTAATCTAGTCCTAGCTATCTAGAGAGGGAAGAGAGATATACCGAGTGATCCGAGTCCTCCGGTCTTCTCATCGTCGTCCCGATCTCCCTGCGGAATCTCCGGTCTCCACCAAGTCGCCGGAAGGGCACCACGTCGCCTGCTTCTTTTACGGGCTCCCACTTCTATACCGAGGCAACTCGGGCATGAAGTTGGCGAGCCGACGTGCCCAAGGTTTGCTGTAGAATGTGTAGTGCTCATGTCTCATTTCGGGGTAGTGGATGTTGCCTTTTAATGGAGGGATGAGGTTGTGAACTAATGAGATGAACTTTGGGGATTTTTAGTAAGCCAAAGAGAGCCAAAAACCCCACCTAAATTTTGGACAGCCCTTTCATGGCTTGGCCGGCCATGCAAAGGTGAGGGGAGAGTGAAAGTGAATGAGGGAGTGAGTGGAATAATACCAAGGGAGAGAAAGAAAGGAATGGGTGATCATGAGAAGGAATGATCACAAACTAAAAACCAACACTCCACCATCATAATCCACAATCATGATTGCTACAAAAAGTCAAGCAATCATGAACCATGGATGGTCAAGGGATGGGGCTCCATCATGAAAATATCATGATACAAAAGTATGCAAAGACAACCCTCCAAATAGCTAATTTGCACAAATGCAAATAAGCCCTCCTCCACCAATCATCGGCCAATGAAAGATACAAAGGTAAATGGCCGAAACGGAAAGCAAACTGGCAACTCCAGAAAACTGGTCCCGTAATAAATTACAGGAAAACCCCGATACTGTGTATACACACCCGCATTTGTATTCCGACCGAATACAAATGCACTGAGACAAAATCTACACTGTACAATATTAGGATCCGGTTTAAACCAAAACCGGCTAGTATTATCCGTCCGATCCTGATCCGTGCAATACCGCACGTATCTGATCGAACCCTGCCATATCTCCATACGGTCTCTACAGCATTTCGCCCGAAAACTTGAGCAACTGAATGTGGGGGACTCTAAAGACTCGTCAATACCTTGGTTGTGGATTTAACCACTAGCATGTCAGAGGTATAAGCCAATACGTGACGGGCCACCAGCTATTGACCAAAAGGGACGTCGATGAGCGAACTCATCCTGACACCCTACTGAGCCTGTCAGTGACAATATCCGTACAGTTCGGTCCGTTCATCTATGAGCATCGCATGGCGAGCCTAGGGGGTTGGTAAAAGTCAGACCCTCAAAAGCGGTACAAGTCGTGTCAGAGATCAGCCCAGAACACCCTGAGATACTACTGGAATACCTACCGGTAAATCTCCTGCCTTGGACAAGGACTTTTCATGTTCTGGCTCTCCTAGACACAGCGCGACCTCACTCCCAATACCGGGAGAGACGAACCCCCGAAGATCCGCTCACTGCCTCCATGTGGCTCGGGACTGTACCCAACTAAAACCTGTTTGCACGTCTCCTTTGAGCATGGTAGGGTAGTAATCAAAGTACAGTGGGAAATCACACAAGACAAATGACGATCCCCAGGTCGATGAACTAACCTGTACATATGTCACCAGGGAACTGCTATCTGACGTCAGGTATAAAACCAACTAGCAGGTTCCCGGCGAGTCCTGTCCGGTGTACTCATAACCCAATGAGCACCTGTATACATCTTAGGTGAACCATCTGACACCAGTGGCTTGTGAGACCGGCCACCGCCCCTCGTCGGGGTCTCGACTGTATACACTAGTCTACTCTAGAGTATCGATGCCCTGTCTCGAACATCCCTCGACTAGGGACCTTTTAAGGATGTGCTTATAGACTACCAGCTTTCACGTATATGATCGCCCTCATACTGCTGGCAGTCAAGCAAGAATCCTAGGGGCTCTATCAACGTGCAATAGTGACCTGTCAGGTCACCTAAAGCAGTACACGATGATAAGGATAAACCAGATAGCATACTATCATCTCGAGTAAGACTGTCCTACCGGGATAGGTCCTCCCTCAATCATTGCAATCACGTGCCTATGATCCAATAATTGACTCTGAGGGCACTATCTCCAACACTTTATATAGGGTATGAGAAACTGTTGATTAGTTGAGGGGATCTCTCATTTAAGAGATCTCGACTTGATTTCATAATCAAGTGGTGATTTCTAATCACCGTTGGATTTAGATCCAAGGCTTTCTGTTTATTAGAGTATATTTTTCTTATTTTTAATAAGATTGAAGAAAATATTTCCATGCATAGAATTTAATTCTATCTTTTAATTTGAATGATGATTTTTAATCACCATTGGATTTTTAATCTAAGGGTTCTCTATTTAACAGAGCGAATCTTTCTCATTTTAGATAGATTAGGGAAATATTTTCCCCTATAGAATTTAATTCTTTCTAAAGTGACACTCACATGCATTGCGCGTGAGGCGCTGCCATATATATGGCCTATAGCGCTCACGTGTCTTGCACGTGAGCACTGCCATATTATATGGCCTTAGCGTTCACGTACTTTACTTGTGAGACGCTGCCATATTATATGGCCTATAGCGTTCATGTGTTTTTCACATGAGACACTACCATATTATATAGCTTATAGCATCTACGTTCTTTGCACATGAGATGCTGCTATATTACATGGCATATAGCATTCACGTGCTTTGCACGCGGGCGCTGCTTACGTGCTTTGCACATGAGTACTGCCATATATATATGTATGGCACTAGCGCTCACGTGTTTGCACATGAGCGCTCACGTGTTTAATACGTGGAGCTTTTATATGGGTTTTTATTTTATCTGTATTTAGCACTCATATGCTTTGCATGTGAGTGCTCTCGTGTTCAACACATAGAGGCTATATTCTAGGATTTAATTCTCCTTGAAACCAGCGGTCACATGCTTTGCATGTGATCGCTCATGTGTTAAACACGTGGGAAGGTTTCATTTCATCTTCTCGTGATTTTCTGAGTCATCTTCTTCTTTTCCAACACTTTCTTTTGGTCAGAGCTTGGGAATCGTTCTAACTTACACCATGTGCAACATTTTTTGTGCCGAGACTTGAATGCTCCTCTTTATAATTTGAAGTAGTGTTTATCTTATCCTTCACTTTCACAGAGAAAGAATCATTTTCATAGAGAAAGAACTATAGCTTGCAATCGCCCACATGCTCCTCGACAGCTATGGGAGGAGCCCATTGGGGAGATTATTCCTCGTTTCTCTGCATGTCTAGCGAACCCTTTCTTACGGATACTCGGTGTGACACGGTGATTCACGAGCTCATGACCCGTAGGGGATCTCCTCTTCTCGCCGGCTTTATTTGGCTTCGAATGATCTTCCTGGCCATCCTCAACGATATTCCACCTCATCCGGCGGAGATGACTCTAGTAATGCTTGATGCAGCGGAGGAAAAGATCGACTGCGTTCATGAGGCATGCTTGATTACGAAGCCTTTGAGGGACCACTCGATTCATATGTTGAGTCAAATACGGGCTCGGCTGGCTGTCATGTTTTCTTTTGCCGACGAGCGTGGTGCTGACAGATGGGGAAGGAATTTTCGTGAGAACCGCCGTTACGGCATGGTAGAGAGGGTCGAGAGGGAGTTAGAGAACTTTGTATACTGTTTTATTAACTCCCGTAGTCCCGATCCCAAGTTTGGTGATCTTTTCCTTGTAGATTGAAATAAATATTTAAATGCATGTTTGTTATTATTTGATGAATTTTTCAAGTTAAATAAATGCCCCCCACTACTTGTAATACCCTAGTACGGTTATACGACATTAATTGGTAGTTTAACACCTTCTTTATATTTCTTCTATTTTATTCTTTTGGATTGCGAGTGATTCGAATAGTAGTAGTAGTTATTTGACCCAACCCGCATGTGTGAAACCCAGTATGGTGCTAGATTATATATGATATTTATCAGTAAACTAAATCTATATGAATCTAGTATAATATATATATATATATATATATCATATATCATATATCTAGATCATCATATATCTTTTAGTAGCCACAAGTTCAGGATACATTATATTTTGCTAACTGTCATCATATGGTTAATCTTCCCATATTTTATGTTTTTATCTATTACGTTTAAATCTCAAGATATCTAATACCAAATATTTGTTAAATCTAGATATATATTTAAAATCCTTTTTAATCTTATGTTAGGGGGTATAATTTATTTAAATTATATCCTTACATTATGGTTTAAAAGTTTACGTATATGAATTGTTTTCCAAAATATATATTTGATGAGATTTTCGTGAAGATTGGTTGTAGTTTGATATTATCTATATACCTTAAAACTTATAATATAATATATATAACCTAATAAACAATACTATATATATAATACATATAATTCATATAATTTAAAATAAAATAAACCCCCCTCTCTCTTTTCCAACTCTCTTCGCTGTCAAACCAAGACTCTCGGCTCACCTCAACCCCGATTTGACCGCCGTTACTGCCGTCTCGCCGCCACGTCACCTCCATCGTCGTCGAAATTATCGGATTTGTCTTGATCAAGTTTCGATCGTATTATGCATCGTCATGATATCATTTCGTTCGTGTGTTCATAACCGATGAAAGTATTTCTAAATACTTGTAGCATGCTAGTTACGGCCGGATCATATATGGCGTAACAATATTATTATTGGTTTCGTAATATTATTATTTTCTATTTGATAGATTGTTATTTTTACAAACTAGATCGACATGAGTTTAATAAAAATATAATTAAATTAATATTTACTATTATGATTGATTGTTTGGTTGATATATATATGCATATTGATTATATTTTTAGTTAGTGATTGTTTAATTTGAGTTCACTATACTACAGTTTTCTTTACAACAATTGTTATATTAGAATAATTTATAATTGTTTCATCATCATTTGTCGTTATATAATCAACAATATATTTTATCAACAAATAATTATTTAGTAAAGATGTTATAACGTTATACAAAATATAGTTTGAAAATATTATAGTTTACACATGAAACGTCGTCGCCAAACGGATACGACAAATCTGGAATTTACTGTACACCTTACATTATAAAATTCATTATAAATCATAGAAAAATCATTAGCACATGTTCTTTAGTTCGTTATGAAGCTAACTCAGAATATTATAACCTTATGAAATATTTACTTGCAAAATAAATTGTTTAAATAACCTAAACTGTAAATGAAATTACCCCTGAACTGCTGTCCAGGGAAATTCCAGCCGCAAATCTTCAATTTCGAACGTTCATAACTTTTTATAGGAACAACCTGAGATATTTTAACTTATAAAAATAAAAACGTTATTGAATTATCTTTGTTTTGGTATATGCATGTCCCTTTTAGAGGACATTTATTATTTTTAAGCTATTTTACAAATTAGGGTGACACTGAATTTCTGAACGGAACTTTTTTATGCATGATTAATCAACACCGCTTTTATAGTTACTAATCGGATTGAATATGCTATCTCTGTTAATTCTATTATCTTAGACTTGTACATGATATGATTATGTTATCCTTGACATGTTTGTAACCTGCCAGACTGTACGATTTTTGTTATCTTGTTAATACCTGTTGCCTGTAATACTTACAGATACCAACAATATTGACATGTTATCCTGATTGACCTGACTTATTGTCTTGTTGGACAAGACCTGTGTTAGTGTATATGCCCTAGAGGCCATTACTGTATCATACTAGTTTGTATATTACTTAATGGAAGCTTGGGATATTCACCTTGTATAGACAATCTTGCTCAAAATAGTAGTATGCTACTTGGTTTGTCTCTACTTTAATATGTGCATGTGTTTCTTTTAGCATATCGCTTATACATATTAGTAGAGCCCTTAGGATCTTTGCTTGATTACCAGCGTTGTGATGGCAGTCACACTCGTGGGGGCTGGGTAATCTATAAGCACATCCTTATGCAGGTCCCTAGTCGCAGCACTATCGAGACAGGGCATCGATACTCCGGAGTAGACTAGCGTATGCGCTTTTTATCCCAGCTTGGGAGACGGTCTGTCCCACAGCGGTCAGTACGTCGTACTTGAGATAGTATGCGGGTGCTCGTTAGGTTACGAGTACACTGGACAGGACTCGTCGGGAACTAATTGATTGGTATTATACCTATCGTCAGTTATCAGTTCCCAGGTGACATGAGTACAGCTTAGTCCGCTGACTTGACACTGTCACTTCGCCTCGAGTGTGTTCCCACTGTACTTTGATTACTACCCTACCACGGCTCAAAGGAGTCGTGCAAACAGGTAGTTTTTGGGTGCAGTCCCGAAGCACTTGGAGGCAGTGACGGTTAGACAGGATTCGTCTCTCCCGGTATTGGGGGTTGACATCGCGCTGTGTCTAGGAGAGCTGATCAGTCGAAAATACTGCATTTCTAACACAGCAATTTCCCTACCTTTTGCAGTCAAGTAGAGGTATCCGGTATTCATATCACACATATTTGCAAAACACATGTAAAATACGGGATTACTTGTACTGTGTGCTAAAACCAGCATTTTTTAGGGAAATTGTGTGTTTTTCATGGCATCGCATTATCCTTGTATTGCGCAACTCTTGTCTTGGAGTCTATGCAGGAAATTCCGGAAGCAGAGCCCAAAATTGGGAAAAGATTTGATAAAGATGCACCAACTCAAAGGCTGAAGATCTGGCAGTAATTTAGAAGGCCAAATAAAATTCAACACATCAAAATAAGGCCCATATAATATCCCAAGCCCACAGAAGAAAATACAAGCAGCATGGCCACCAAAGGGCCGCGGATTCGCGGCCCAAGCCCCCTTTGTGCGGCGGATCCGCGGCCTTTTGAGGAGATCAATTCACCCAATTTTGTACACATGTCTCTTATAACGGCAAAGCTTCCAGAAGACCCCAGAAGCTCCACGTGGCACATCTAGAAGGCTCGGCTCAACAAACTCTTGGAGGGAAATTCAAAATTTAAGGCTCAACAAACTCTTGGAGGGAAATTTAAATTATTTGATAACTAACTTGTGGGGGGAATTCAAATTTCAATTCTAGATCTAAGATTTGGAAAGTCTATAAAAAGGAGCCTAGATCTAGAGGGGAAATGTTAAAGAATCACCACCATCTTCTACCCACAAGTTTAGTGACAAAAGCTTGTGCCAAATTCAATTCACATCTCCAATTCAAAATCAAGATCAAGATCCCGAGATCAATTTGAGCAAGAGAGCCTTCAACCTTTAGCAAGCGACGCCGGATTTCCAACGGAGCAAGAGATCCACGCCGATCCGCGACTCAAGGAGCCGAGCGAAGCCGAAATCGACGATCTAGTTCCTTCCTTTTGTAAATTCAAGAGAGTTGTAACGAAATTTGTCGATAAATAAAGGTGAATTTTCTATATTCTTGCTTATCTTTTAATTCAAGCATAATGATTAGATCTCAATTTGTGATTGTGTTTGTGATCATGATGTTTGAGTAATCTCCGCTCGTGTAGGAGTTGTGACGATCTTTAGATGATGATGATTTAGATATTTTTGCAATTCTTAAATCCTATAATGTTTGGAAATTTTAGTTAATCAAATGATTAATAACCTAGCTTCGAGATGATGCTTTCTTGATCGTGTTCACTCGAAACTAGGGAACAACTATTAAACATTTGATTAATTAGAAGCTAGAATTTGAATGCGATCCATCGAAAGGACAAAGGATGAGTTGCGGAATCCCTAATTTTCTCGTAAAGATCCTTAAACCTCGATGAATTTGCATCGATCTAGTATCAATTCATTAATGGATAAGAATTAGTAATCTTTAGATCTCATCACATCTATAGATCCGATCTACTCCTACGAGCCATACTTCTAATCTTGATTGTTGGTTGGAAATTATCACACATCTCAATTCTTGCTTTTAATGTCTTTTCTAGATCTAGATTTTTCTTATTTCTTGATCTTTAAATGCAAATCATGAATTGTTTTCTTTTCTTTGCCCTAAATTTTCAACTCATCTAATTCAAGAATTGAACGGAACTCACTTTCCCTGTGGACGATCCGCACTCACTTACAATCTACATCCGACACCGTTATTGATTGCGGTCAAAATATTTTTGGTTGTGATTTCTTTACCATTTCATTCTACACAATCGGAAAATCATTAAATCAAAATGGCGCCATTGCCGGGGATCGTGTGCTATTTGTTCATTTTTTGAAATTTGAGTTGAAAAGTTTATTCCATCTGAAAATTTTAAAGATCAAAACTCGCGCAAACACTAATACGTGTTGTTGTGGTTAATTGCAAGGAGATCTGGAGCTTGCTGGAAAATTGAAAAATTATTTGAAGAATTCCAGAGGACTAAGGAAGTGATCTGGAGATTGCTGGAAAAATTTTGTGCAGTGATTCCACTAAAGAACCGCGTTTCCGCGGCCTTAGCTCCCAAATGCGGCGGTTCCGCGGCGGCATGAGGGCTTCTCTGTAAAATTTTCATCTGGTAATCTCTAACTTTCTTATCTCCTTCCTAAAATCTGCTCCAATTAACAATTTGTTGCAGGTTTCTTTGCAAATAATCGCTGCGCCGCAAAAAGTAAAATAAAGTGTGCTTGTTTTTGATTTTGTGGTTGTTTGCATAATTAATACGGACATTAAGGGGCACGGCCAAATCCAGATTAGGTGGGGAGTTCATTACCCTTCCTAGGCCCCAAAAATCACAAACCTGCATCCGCATTACCCTCATTAATTAAAAAATATCTAGAGACGACTCTAAGGACCGTCGCGCTCACTTAGGACAGAAGAAGGCCGTGGGTAATTTATTGCTTATCCGCGTTTCTCTTGTGGTGCCTAGGCAAGTGTGTCGAAGGCTAGTGGTTACTTAATTAGGCCCACTACTTACGTAGTGGAGAACCTCCCACTTACCTGGCACTTACCTGGCCACAGGAGGGACAAAGAGGCAGTGGAGGATTCTATCCTGCGTCTTGTCTTCTGGTAGTTAGGAGCGGTCTAGAGATTGGACCTAGGTGACCATAGATTTTTAGGGTATTGCTTGTTGCATCATATTTTCAAAAATCCGTATCTTTTTCAAAACAAACACCACACTCACTTCATTCCCCTAATTATAAATCACGCTGCCACTTGTACTAACCCCTTTTAGTGCAAGATAGGCTGGACACGGGATTCTAGTGCCCGTCTTGTCCGCGTCCCCTCGATCGACTCCGAAGTCGGTATTTCTCCATTTACCTTTCTTTTACCCCCCACCACACCCACACCGATGGATCAGCCTCCATCAAACCTCTTTGCCGCTACTCTGCCGCCGTCCGTTGGTGCGCAGATTCCACCCCGCATCTCTCTCCAAGAGAGGTGCTACCCCTTGCGAGGTCCTCTCTCGACCTGCTTATCCATTCCACCAGCAAATGGGGATAACTTTGAGATTAAGCCCCAGTACATCAACCTTCTACCCAAATTCCACGGTCTCGAGACTGAAGACGCGTACGTTTTTATTACCAAATTTGAAAACGTATGCGCAATGATGGGTACATCACAACTTTCTGTGGATGCCATGTGTCTACGACTTCTTCCATTTACCTTGTGCGATATAGCCGAGAAGTGGCTGTATAACACACCCGCACATTCCATCACGAATTGGGAAGAATTCGTTGCAGCATTCCTTAAGAAATTTTACCCTATGCAAAAGACAGCTCGAATCCGTAGCGAACTCTATCAATTCTCCCAGCTTCCGGCTGAACCATTTTCAAAATACTTTGACCGATTCAAGGATCTTTTGGTTCAATGCCCACATCACGGCATCCCGAAATGGGAATTTTGCCGAATCATATATGAGGGCAGTAACCCTACCACTAAACAAAACCTTGAAAACATGTGTCAAGGCACCTTTATGACTAAGGATGATGGGGAAGCGTGGAAATTTTTAGAAGAGTTCGCTGAAAAGTCACTTCAGTGGGAGACTGGAACCCAGCCATTGAGTAGGGGTGGCATACACCAAATAGACGTGTCCATAGGTGTTCGAGCTGAGATGGCAGCAATGCAAAAGAAGCTCGACGCTATGGAACACAAATTCCTAGCAGCCTCCCTAAACCCAATGTCGCTCCCCAAAACCGTTTGTGGGTGCTGTTCTGATCCTTCTCACTTGACGGAAGAATGTCCATTAAACTCCCAGTTTCGAGGTCTCGAGCATACCAATGCCGCATTTCAAAGACCTGGAAACGACCCTTTTTCTTCCACATACAATCAGAGTTGGAGGAATCACCCGAATTTTGCCTGGAACCAATCCCAAAACACGGTTCCAAACCCGAATCAATTCCAACGGGTCCCTCCACCACAACAGCAACCACTTCAGCTCACCCAGCACCCCTACCAGTCCCCAAATTTTCAAAACCAGGTCAACACTCCTACACCTTCTAATCCTATGCAGTCGACCTGTTCTGACGAATTCTCTCAATTTGCTCAAACCATGAAATCACTCATGTCAAATTTCATGGAAGTATCGGCCGAGGTTAAGTCTTCTGTTGGTGAGATAAAGAAAAACTCAGCGTCCCAAGCTGAGTATCAAAACGATGGAAGCTGAGATTGCACGACTTAAGGCCGAAATGAGTGCAAGAGAAAAAGAGAAACTCCCAGCTCAACCTGTACCCAATCCTGGCTATTCACATCATGTGAATGCAATCACCACGTTGAGATCTGGGAGAATGCTGGATAACCATGTTGGGGAAGAAGTTGATGATATTGAGAATCCTATCAACACCCCGGCTGAGACCTTTCCTCACACACACGCTTCTGCTTCTGATTCTTGTTCTTCTACCCCATCGCCTTCTCACGAGCCTATTCTCCATTTCCCTCTAGGCTCAACACCTCAGCCCACCTCTTTTACTCCTCCACAGACGATCCCCACTTCTATTTTGGGATCGGGGCCACACACACTTCCTTCTCCTATGATGGACCCAGCGCTTATTGCTAAAGCACCTTATCCGAACCGGTTAAGGGCTAACACATCAAGTCCACATAGGGAGAAGATTATGGACATGTTCAAGCAAGTTAACATCAACATCCCTCTCCTAGATGCGATTCAACAAGTCCCCGCTTATGCCAAAATTCTTAAGGACTTGTGCACTAGGAAGAGGAAGACTCAAGTGCCAAAGAAGGTCTTCATGTCTAATAGCATTAGCACTGCCTTTATCCCTCCGCTACCAAAGAAACGTAAGGACCCAGGATGTCCTACGATATCGATTTCTATTGGGGATAAACACATCAATCGTGTTCTTTTAGACCTTGGCGCCAGTGTTAACCTGCTTCCTTTCTCAGTCTATGAGCAACTAGGGATCGGAGAGTTGAAACCAGCCCATTGCACTCTCCAAATGGCTGACCGATCAATCACCAAACCTAGGGGTGAACTGGAGGATGTGTTAATAAAGATCGGGGAATTCGTATTCCCTGTGGATTTTATTGTACTTGATACACAGCCTGTAGCGAACCCACGGAATCAAATTCCGGTGATTTTAGGTCGCCCCTTTTTGGCCACTTCCAATGCAATAATCAACCGTCGAAATGGTTCTATGACCCTATCTTTTGGGAATAGGTCAATAGAGCTGAACATTTACAAGATTGGAAGTGTACCCTCCGAACCTACTGCTCATGTCTGTTCTGTCGACTTAATGGATGTCGACAGCAGCGAATTTGATGATCCTCCTGATACCGATCTTGACTCTTTTCATACGTTGTTGTTTGACCCAACTATGTATCATACACATACGGACTCTTCCACCGAGATGCCCGGGTCAACAACTAACATCGATTGTGAATTTCTTTTAGGGTCTGAAGATCACCCCGCACTTTATGATGACATTATTCTTCGGGGTATTGATGAAACTTTTGAGGAGATATTCGCTGATGAACTCGCATTTCTGAATAACATGGGTGTTGAGATGAATCATGTCCCAATCATTGAAATTGAACCTCCACCCCTTCCTCTGAATTGTAAAAAGAATGCGAGTAATCCATCACATTCACTGCTTCGTCTCTCCAAAATGAGACGCACGCACACTCTCTTCCACCCCTTACCCTTTCCCCACTTCTTCTTCCACCAACCCGAGCACTGCATTGATAAAATCTTCGAATGGTTGGTGTTGATCTTCGGTCTTTGCAAAGCTTGGCATCGACCAATGGTTCTTGACCCCCTCATGTGATTTTCAAAGCTTAACATTGCATAACTCAAGTTTGGGGGGGAGGAACAATTTTTCTGGCTCTTGAAATGAAAATTTTTACAAAAAAATTGCGAGCTAAAAATAAGTTTGGGCGAGGGTCTTCGCTTATATATTTTGCCCCCACTAATAAATTCCTCCCAAGCTTACAGGTTTTCGAGATTTAGCAGATGGCAACAGTGAGGACACTGTTGAAAACAAGTTTGGGGGAGGTTTGTGCTTAGTTTTGCATCATGTGCATATCATTAGCATAAGCACAAAACATTTCTTTAAAAACCATAAAAATTTAAAATTTTTCAAAACCTATAAAAATTTTGTGTAAATATTTTTCTTTTGGTTCATCATTTTTTTTTGTAAATAGTTTTTCAAAACCCACAAAATCCATAAAAATTTTTAACTTAAAAATTTTCAAAATATAAAAATATTTAATATTTATGATAATAAAAGATTAGATAGTGAACAATTACATCCATGAGATTAGAAGAATTTAAGAAAACCAAGAAAATTAGAAGTTTTCTTATACGAACTAGTAATAAGTAGTTATGAGCCGTTGTCCCAAGGGTTAGTAAGATGAAGGAAGTCATTAATCTGAGGATAAAAATAAGTCTGAAAAATAGTTTCTATTCTGGAAAGCCAAGCATGTTGAACGTTGATACCCTGCTATTCGCACTTACACACGTCTTAAAGCCCGGGATAGTAGAGGATACCTTGAAATGCTCTTGTCTTAAAGCCGATGTATGAAGGAAATAAAAAAAGAAATATATAAAGTGGTGACAAAAATGGACACTGGTTTTGTTATCACCGAGGGCAATAAAAAATTTATAGCGAGGGTGCTTTTTCACCTAGTGCCCTAAGGCCAACTGGTCTGGGAGTCACTGCTATACCCGAGGTGGTGCAAGACGAGGAAAATACACCAAGCAAGCAAGCACAGGAGTAATCGGTCGGTTAGTACCTCAAGAAGTATTAACGGTCGCATGAAAGGGTGTGAGCAATCTCATCTAAATATTCATTAATTAAAAAGTACTGAGGCTGATGGGCAAGAGTATGATAGCTTGAATTGAATTCTCCGGGTGTAGGGATGTTCTTTACACACACGCAGGGTGATATGATCGATGTTTGGAATAAAGGTAGAAATGAAGAATAAGATGATGTTTTATTGAGGGAGGACGTGATTTCTAACATCTTTTCATGACCATTAAGATAGGGCTCATGACAACCGAAAAGCTAGCTTAGTTGGAAACCCTAATTTTCAAGGCTTTTCTTTTACAATTCTTGTCTTTAAATGTAATATTCATGATCTTTCTTTTATTATTGGATTTTGTGGATGCAATCCGCTGAAAACCCTCAGGAGACAACACTCCTCCTACTAGGGACACCTAGAGGTTTAAAGGCTTGTTGCACGTGCTCAGTGCAATCGTGTCGCCTACGAAAGTGTGCTTTTCTCTTTCTTTATTTTCTCCTTCTCTTTTTAATAAAACAGTTCGATCGAGACGATCGAAAATAAGTTTGGGGGAATTTGATCAGTCGAAAATACTGCATTTCTAACACAGCAATTTCCCTACCTTTTGCAGTCAAGTAGAGGTATCCGGTATTCATATCACACATATTTGCAAAACACATGTAAAATACGGGATTACTTGTACTGTGTGCTAAAACCAGCATTTTTTAGGGAAATTGTGTGTTTTTCATGGCATCGCATTATCCTTGTATTGCGCAACTCTTGTCTTGGAGTCTATGCAGGAAATTCCGGAAGCAGAGCCCAAAATTGGGAAAAGATCTGATAAAGATGCACCAACTCAAAGGCTGAAGATCTGGTAGTAATTTAGAAGGCCAAATAAAATTCAACACATCAAAATAAGGCCCATATAATACCCCAAGCCCACAGAAGAAAATACAAGCAGCAAGGCCACCAAAGGGCCGCGGATCCGCGGCCCAAGCCCCCTTTGTGCGGCGGATCCGCGGCCTTTTGAGGAGATCAATTCACCCAATTTTGTACACATGTCTCTTATAACGGCCAAAGCTTCCAGAAGATCCCAGAAGCTCCACGTGGCACATCTAGAAGGCTCGGCTCAACAAACTCTTGGAGGGAAATTCAAAATTTAAGGCTCAACAAACTCTTGGAGGGAAATTTAAATTATTTGATAACTAACTTGTGGGGGGAATTCAAATTTCAATTCTAGATCTAGGATTTGGAAAGTCTATAAAAAGGAGCCTAGATCTAGAGGGGAGATGTTAAAGAATCACCACCATCTTCTACCCACAAGTTTAGTGACAAAAGCTTATGCCAAATTCAATTCACATCTCCAATTCAAAATCAAGATCAAGATCCCGAGATCAATTTGAGCAAGAGAGCCTTCAACCTTTAGCAAGCAACGCCGGATTTCCAACGGAGCAAGAGATCCACGCCGATCCGCGACTCAAGGAGCCGAGCGAAGCCGAAATCGACGATCTAGTTCCTTCCTTTTGTAAATTCAAGAGAGTTGTAACGAAATTTGTCGATAAATAAAGATGAATTTTCTATATTCTTGCTTATCTTTTAATTCAAGCATAATGATTAGATCTCAATTTGTGATTGTGTTTGTGATCATGATGTTTGAGTAATCTCCGCTCGTGTAGGAGTTGTGACGATCTTTAGATGATGATGATTTAGATATTTTTACAATTCTTAAATCCTATAATGTTTGGAAATTCTAGTTAATCAAATGATTAATAACCTAGCTTCGAGATGATGCTTTCTTGATCGTGTTCACTCGAAACTAGGGAACAACTATTAAACATTTGATTAATTAGAAGCTAGAATTTGAATGCGATCCATCGAAAGGACAAAGGATGAGTTGCGGAATCCCTAATTTTCTTGCAAAGATCCTTAAACCTCGATGAATTTGCATCGATCTAGTATCAATTCATTAATGGATAAGAATTAGTAATCTTTAGATCTCATCACATCTATAGATCCGATCTACTCCTACGAGCCATACTTCTAATCTTGATTGTTGGTTGGAAATTATCACACATCTCAATTCTTGCTTTTAATGTCTTTTCTAGATCTAGATTTTTCTTATTTCTTGATCTTTAAATGCAAATCATGAATTGTTTTCTTTTCTTTGCCCTAAATTTTCAACTCATCTAATTCAAGAATTGAACGGAACTCACTTTTCCTGTGGACGATCCGCACTCACTTACAATCTACATCCGACACCATTATTGATTGCGGTCAAAATATTTTTGGTTGTGATTTCTTTACCATTTCATTCTACACAATCGGAAAATCATTAAATCAAGAGCCATTACACGAGTAGTCCCTTGCCAGGGCAAGCGAGATATACTGATAGCTTTCCAGTGTTATCTCAGGGTGTTCTGGGCTACACTCCGACACGACTTGTACCGCTATTAGGGTACTGACGTTCACCACCCCTTAGGCCCGCCATGTGATGTATCAGACGAAACAGACCGGACTGTACGAAGATTGTCACATTCAGGCTCAGCAGGAGTTCAGATGGGTTTCACCTCGTCCGTCTTCTTATCGGCATCTACCTGGGGGCCGTTACGCACAGCTAGTGCCGCTTGCGGTCTGTGGTTAAACCCACTGCCAGCGTAGTGTCGAGTCTTTAGAGTCCCTCACAGAGAGCTATTCGCCTTTAGGCAAAAGATTAGAGGTCGCATGGTTTTGCGACAGGTCGCATGGTTTTGCGACAGGTCGCATGGTTTTGCGACAGGGTTCGGTCACATCCGCGCACTTGTGCACGTTTAGTGTCCGGACAGTAAACACTAGCGGGCTTTGGTTTAAGCCAGATCCTAGTGTACGTTTTGGGATTGGTTTTATCTCGTTTGTATTCGTGTTCCTCGGAACGCGGATGCGGGTGTGTATGCACAGTTGACAGAGAGACAGAGGCAGAGGATTCTCGTTAGGTTTGTTGACTGTTGACTATTGACTTTTTCTAAACCCTAATGAGAATAAGAAATATGATTAATGATAATATTAATTAAGTATTATTGTGTCATGGTTGGGATGAAGGTTGACTTTGTTGACTTGGTTGACCGATTGCCTAGGTTGGACTAGTTGACCATCATCATTACAATGGTTGTCATTTCATGCAAAGACTTTTGCTTGCTTGTTGTGCTTTGCAAAATGAGTGCATGAAATGATAATTCCATTTGATATGATATGAACCATTACATAATACTCAATTATTATTATTATTATTATTATTATTATTATTATTATTATTCTTTTTGGATTATTAGAGAGAGGTTGAGAAAAGTCTTGCTCATTCTTGGATTTACTTTCTCTCTCTTGAGCTCTCTCATCCTCAAGCTCTCTCCCTTTTCCTCTTGCTCTCTCTCTAGTTCATTGTTCACTTGTCTCATATGTTGAGAAACAAGAACCATTGAGATAAAACCCAACACACTCCTCTACTCATTTTAGTTCACAAGGTTTAGCAAACCAAGTGTTCTAGTTTCTTCAAGTTTGAAGAGAAGCCAAAAGGTAGAAGCTTTCGGGTGGATCCATCTTCGGCGCGAGAAGACGACGAGGGGAGGCCGGTCCGTACACCACAAGAGTTGAAGACGAAGGAGTTCAAGAAAGTTATAACCCCCCTAACCGAGTAGGTAAAACTCTTAGTTAGGTTTGTTAGATGGTTGTTCAACAAAGATCAGTATTTTGAGTCCATGTTACCACCTCTTGAAAAATAGTTTTTCATCATTTCCGCAAGCCCGTAAGTACCGGGAGAGATAGCATGGACTTACAGTGGTATCAGAGCCAAGTTAAACACTATCTAGCATGTTAGTAAAGTAACTAGAAATTCGATCGGAGAAAAAGTCCCGAAACGAACCCGTAAAATCAACTTTCTGTCGAATTTTTCCTCTGTTCCAAAAATAATAAATCTTGCCTTAAAATTCAACTCAGGGTTTTTATAGCACACTGTAGGAAGATGGTCCAAAGAACCGATCAAAGCGCCGCGGAACCGCGGCCGAGTTGACTCGGCCGTGGACAATTTTCCTTGCAGTGTGGTTCTGGGGTTGTTTTGGGATTTTTACAATATGATTTTTATGCTCATATTTTCCAGAAAGCAAAATTTGTTTTTAGGGTCTAAAAATCCGTATTTTGATCGAATTTCTAAAGACTTAATGGCTAACGGGTTTATATCTGTGATGTGTTATATGTATTGAACGTTTGCTAATCGCTATACGTCGATTAGTGGAGGTTATACATATCTGTGATCTGTAATGTTGATGGTATGTGTATATGAATTCATTGGATTGTCGCGGGTGAATAGCCGGGGGTTGTGAGATGAGAGTTTTCTTTATCTTTCAATTCATGTAAAATATGTAAATTGATGTAATATTATTTATATGGCCGCACAACCGGGTCGGGGTTGTAGCCATTATTGTATAATTTCTTTTTACTGTTTTTGCTACTAGGATAGACCCATGGAGGGAGTGCACAAACTACCGGGTATCTCGAAGTGCCGAGTGGCCTACTCACGAGTTGAGGGAGGTTGCTTCGCTTCGGGTACTTGGCGGGTAGTTTGCCGCACCTGTAGGGGTCTAGGGTGGGGTATTGGCTATTCATCGCGACCGTGTAATCCACTTTTCGTTACAGGCTCGTACGGATTGCGGATTCCTAGTATATCCAATGTGTTCATCTGTGATCTGGATTGGCTATCATTGCAATATATCTACATATGATAACTATTTAGGCGTTGCTTATGTTTTGCATCCGCGCTAGTCCAGCCCCCGCTCTGTTGTTAGTTAAGTAACCTAACGGGTAATGACGGGGCCCCGTGGCGAATGCGGATGGTATAAGCGTACGTCATATTTTGGTTGTTTTCTACAATGGTAGGATTAAATGATGGGACGCATTAAAATTAATGCAAGAAAAATAAACCAAGTAAAAGTCGTTGGAACAATTTCAAAAACCACTCGGTTTCTTTTCAAAAATAACTTTTAAAACGCGGAGCTTAAGCCACTCCTTTTAAAAGCTATCAAGGTTCCTTCGATTATATCAAGTTCACTACGTTCAAGGTTTCGCCAAAACCATTCGTAGCCCTCCGTCGTTTCGTATGAATATTCAATAGTATTCAAGCTATGTTTGTTGACCTTCGTCAAGGCATAGTGATTGGTAGCTGTTGGGTGTTCATATGTAGCATAGATAGATGCGTTGGTTTGGGACAGTCGTATTACCTTGTTGACCTTCGTCAAGGGTATATACGGGTGGGTTCAAATTAACCTGGACAATGACAGGTAGAACTTGACATGTGACTTATGATTTGTTGACCTTCGTCAAGGTCATAAGAGCATGGGGCAAAAATCCACATCGGGAGTTTCAAAAGAACTGAAACTTGCTAGCGCTGCATACCATTTGGAGTGTGATGATTCTGGTAGGATTCCTTCAGTTTTGTCACGCGATGATATTTGGATCCCGATCCTACTGTGAGTATATGCTACTCTTCGGGAACTTTCTCACTTAACGATCAATGCTATAAACCAAGTAGGTGTCTAGAAAGGTGTTAGCGGGGCTACGTCCCCAGGGAAAAGAGGTTATTTAATTAAGGAACTTTGCGAAAGCGTTGGAAAACCTCCCTCGAAGTATAGACACTAGCCTGGCTGAACGGTTAAGCAAGTATTGTACGGTGAGATTGATCCCGACTAATTCTTCCTTTATGGTTTGAGGAGGGATTCGAGAGACAGTGGGAGCCATCCTGTTTAGATAAATTAAAAACTAATCTAAACTTGTAAGAGCATCATGCTGAGTGTTTTCTTCTCTCTCTCTTAATTGCAGCGACCCAGTGACCACACATAGGTTACATCTAGATAATAAAATGACTGAACCTGACTGTTATGATTGGCAAAGGTCTGTCCAGATGTCCATTACCCATGACAAGCTGGGACACCTCTTAACTAATCAAACCCCTGCCGTCTCAGGACCAGTTTCCCCTGTCACGGACATTGACATCCGTATGACATCGGAAAAAGACTGTGCGAAAGCCAAGTGCCTCGTGTTAGCCTCAGTTAATGGTGCAAACCAGAGGCAGCACGAGAAGATGGACTCAGTTTCTATCTTCCTCCATAACAAACATTTATATGGAGAGCAATCTCGTATCGCAAGATATGAGACCTCGAACGAATTGCTTCAAGCGAGGTTGGCTATCGGGTCATCTGTAGGGGGCAACGTCCTTGCAGAGACCAGCTATTTTGAGCTCACGGACCTGGAGACCATGTTGGAGAATGGGTCAAGTACTGACTTGATTCTACAGTCCCTGCTTTCTGCTTATACCCTGAAGGAAACCAGGGAAGAAGAAGGAAAGGGAAGGGCAAAAGTTTAGGGACTGGATGTAGTAAAAGAGGGACGTTCCTATTGTAACGGGAATGAACATTGGCAGAAGGATTGCAGGGCTAGCAAAGCCAGTAGCCAGAATTTGAAGTATGTTGTGGCTTCGGCTTCGGGTGTGTTTGTAGTAGAGAACTGTATGTCAGTTAACCCTACTTCCTGGGTATTGGATACCGGATCAGGATCTCACGTCTGTAATTCATTACAGGCTCTGAGAAACCGTAGGGTTATCAGGAAAGGTGATATGACTCTCAGGGATGCTAACGGAATGAGCATGGATGCTGAATCCGTAGGGGAATATCATCTTGGACTGACAACTGGGTAGATATTGATTTTGCGTAACTGTTTGTATGTACCAGGTGCGACTTGTAATATCATATCTGTATCTTTACTTTCTAAGGAAGGATATGAATTTACTTTTGTAAGTGATGTAGTACACATCCACCTAAATCAAGTTCTGATTGGGTCAGGTACATTAAATAACGGGATATACGTATTGAATCAAGCTCAGATTTTCAGTGTCCAGAACACACTTAAAAGAAAGTCTCCGGAAACAAATCAGGCTTTCTTATGGCATTGTAGACTGGGTCACATTAATGAGACACGATTGACTAAGTTACATAAAGAGGGATACTTGAATCCGTTCGAGTATCAGTCTTATGCTACTTGTGAATCTTATCTCATGAGAAAGATGACAAAGACTCCGTTCATTGGACACGGAGTAAGAGCGAGCGAGCTCTTAGGACTCATACACAGTGATGTGTATGGTCCAATGTCTACACATGCGCGAAGTGGTTATTCATACTTCAATACTTTCACAGATGATTTCTCTAGGTATAGACATGTCTTCTTAATGAAGCACAAATCCGAGGCCTTTGAGAAATTTCGGAAATACAAGAATGAAGTTGAAAAACAAACAGGCAAAAGTATAAAGACACTGAGATCTGATCGAGGTGGTGAATACTTGAGTGACGAGTTTCTGGACTACTTAAAAGAGAATGGAATTCTCTTTCAGCGTACTCCTCCATACACACCAAAACACAACGGTGTATCTGAAAGACGGAATTGAACCCTATTGAATATGGTTCGTTCTATGATGAGTAAGGCTGAGTTACCGCAATCTTTCTGGGGTTATGCACTAGAAACAGCTGCATATCTCTTGAACAAGGCTCCAACCAAGACTGTGCCTACCACCCCATATCAGATGTGGAGTGGGAAGAAACCCTGTCTTAAGTATCTTAAGACATGGGGATGTCCAGCTTTTGTAAAAAAGCAGCATGCGGACAAGCTCGAGGCACGCTCAGTACTGTGTAAGTTTATGGGATACCCAAAGAACTCCAGAGGGTATCTTTTCTATTCCGCAGAAGAACAAAAAGTTTTTGTTTCTCCGCATGCCCACTTCTTGGAAACTGAATTTTTGGAAAATCAGATAAGTGGGAGCGCAATAGAACTGGAAGAAATTTCAGAACCACAAGCTATTACTGAAAGCTTGGAAGAACCAGAAGTTTCAGGGGAACCGGACATTCCTACGCCACTCCGCAGGAGTAGTAGGCAGTCTCATCCGCCTGAGAGATACTACGGTTTTCTTATAGACGGGGATAGAGTGGATTGCGTCATTGATTATGACGATCCTACTAGCTTCCAGCAAGCCATTCAGAGCGGTGACTCGATAAAATGGCTGGATGCAATGCGGACCGAGATGGAGTCCATGTACACCAACAAAGTTTGGACTTTGGACTTTGCTCCAGAAGGGGTAAAACCCGTCGGCTGCAAATGGATCTTCAGAAAGAAGATTGGTGTAGATGGGCAGGTTGAAACCTATAAAGCTAGGCTTGTTGCAAAGGGTTTTCGTCAAAGACCTGGTTTGGACTATGACGAGACCTTTTCTCCGGTAGCCATGCTCAAATCCATTCGGATCCTTCTTGCCATTGCTACCTTCCACGATTATGAGAGATGGACGTAAAGACGACTTTCATAAATGGAAATTTGGAAGAGTGCGTCTATATGGATCAGTCAGAGGGATTCATTCAGAGTGGGTGCAGCGGTAAATTGTGCAAGTTGCTCAAGTCCATCTATGGACTGAAGCAAGCATCGCAGAGTTGGAACATCTGCTTTGATGATACTGTCAAAGAATTCGACTTTATCAAAAACCCAGATGAACCATGCATTTACAGTAAGATTGTAGGGAGAAATGTGGTATTCCTCGTCTTGTACGTCGATGACATTCTCCTAATAGGAAATGATATTCCTATGCTACAGCCAGTTAAAGGATTCTTATCACAAAGGTTCTCCATGAAGGACCTGAGCGATGCCAACTACATTCTGGGGATCCAGATCTATCGTGATAGATCTAAAAGGATGTTGGGACTTTCACAGTCAAGGTACATCGACACCATACTGAAACGATTCAGTATGGAAGATTCCAAGCGCGGTAATCTACCGGCTTGTCACGGAATCACCCTCTCCAAAGAGATGTCTCCCAAGGCTGATTTGGAAAGGGCTCGCATGTCATTAATACCCTACGCATCTGCTGTAGGCTCTATTACGTATGCGCTGTTGTGTACCAGACCAGATGTAGCATACGCATTGAGCGTTGTAAGCCGGTATCAGTCGAACCCAGGGGAGAAACACTGGATAGCAGTAAAGAACATTCTCAAGTACCTGAGAAGGACCAAGGAGATGTTCTTGGTGTATGGCGGAAAAGACCTCCAGATCGAGGCCTTTGCTGACTCCAGCTTCCAGAGTGACAAGGATGACTCCAAGTCCATATCGGGTTATGTCTTTACGCTCAATGGAGGGGTGGTTTGCTGGAAGAGCTCCAAGTAGGAAACCGTTACTGACTCAACTATGGAAGCGGAGTACATAGCTGCTTGCGATGCCGCAAAGGAAGCTGTCTGGATGAAGAAGTTCCTCAAGGAGCTTCAGGTGGTTCCTACCAGTGTTGATCCAATACCGCTGTATTGTGACAACAACGGAGCTATAGCTTTAGCGAAGGAACCCAGGTCCCATCAGAAGTCCAGGCACATTTTGAGGCGGTACCACCTGATCAGGGAGATCGTTGATTGCCGGGAGATCGAGGTGAAGAGAGTAAATACAGAAGATAACACTGCTGATCCACTCACGAAGGCCTTACCCCAGACTCAGTTCGAGCGGCTGATCGAGATGATAGGTCTTCGATACGCCAGTACATGGCCTTAGTGCAAGTGGGAGATTGTTAGTGTATATGCCCTAGAGGCCATTACTGTATCGTACTAGTTTGTATATTACTTAATGGAAGCTTGGGATATTCACCTTGTATAGATAATCTTTCTCAAAATGGTAGTATGCTACTTGGTTTGTCTCTACTTCAATATGTGCATGTGTTTCTTTTAGCATATCGCTTATACATATTAGTAGAGCCCTTAGGATCTTTGCTTGATTACCAGCGTTGTGATGGCAGTCACACTCGTGGGGGCTGGGTAATCTATAACCACATCCTTATGCAGGTCCCTAGTCGCAGCACTATCGAGACAGGGCATCGATACTCCGGAGTAGACTAGCGTATGCGCTTTTTATCCCAGCTTGGGAGACGGTCTGTCCCACAGCCGTCAGTACGTCGTACTTGAGATAGTATGCGGGTGCTCGTTAGGTTACGAGTAAACTGGACATGACTCGTCGGAAACTGATTGGTTGGTATTATACCTATCGTCAGTTATCAGTTCCCAGGTGACATGAGTACAGCTTAGTCCGCTGACTTGACACTGTCACTTCGCCTCGAGTGTGTTCCCACTGTACTTTGATTACTACCCTACCACGGCTCAAAGGAGTCGTGCAAACAGGTAGTTTTTGGGTGCAGTCCCGAAGCACTTGGAGGTAGTGACGGTTAGACAGGATTCGTCTCTCCCGGTATTGGGGGTTGACATCGTGCTGTGTCTAGGAGAGCCATTACACGAGTAGCCCCTGGCCAGGGCAAGCGAGATATACTGGTAGGTTTCTAGTGTTATCTCAGGGTGTTCTGGGCTACACTTCGACACGACTTGTACCGCTATTAGGGGACTGACGTTCACCACCCCCTAGGCCCGCCATGCGATGTATCAGACGAACAGACCGGACTGTACGGAGATTGTCACATTCAGGCTCAGCAGGAGTTCAGATGGGTTTCACCTCATCCGTTTTCTTATCGGCATCTACCTGGGGGCCGTTACGCACAGCTAGTGCCGCTTGCGGTCTGTGGTTAAACCCACTGCCAGCGTAGTGTCGAGTCTTTAAAGTCCCACACAGAGAGCTATTCGCCTTTAGGCAAAAGAGTAGAGGTCGCATGGTTTTGCGACAGGTCGCATGGTTTTGCGACAGGGTTCGGTCACATCCGCGCACTTGTGCACGTTTAGTGTCCGGACAGTAAACACTAGCGGGCTTTGGTTTAAGCCAGATCCTAGTGTATGTTTTGGGATTGGTTTTATCTCGTTTGTATTCGTGTTCCTCGGAACGCGGATGCGGGTGTGTATGCACAGTTGACAGAGAGACAGAGGCAGAGGATTCTCATTAGGGTTGTTGACTATTGACTATTGACTTTTGCTAAACCCTAATGAGAATAAGAAATATGATTAATGATAATATTAATTAAGTATTATTGTGTCATGGTTCGGATGAAGGTTGACTTTGTTGACTTGTTGACTTAGTTGACCGGTTGACATGGTTGGACTAGTTGACCATTATCATTATAATGGTTGTCATTTCATGCAAAAACTTTTGCTTGCTTGTTGTGCTTTGCAAAATGAGTGCATGAAATGATAATGCCATTTGATATGATATGAACCATCACATAATACTCAATTATTATTATTATTATTATTATTATTATTATTCTTTTTGGATTATGAGAGAGAGGTTGAGAAAAGTCTTGCTCATTCTTGGATTTACTTTCTCTCTCTTGAGCTCTCTCATCCTCAAGCTCTCTCCCTTTTCCTCTTTCTCTCTCTCTCTAGTTCATGGTTCACTTGTCTCATGTGTTGAGAAACAAGAACCATTGAGATAAAACCCAACACACTCCTCTACTCATCCTAGTTCACAAGGTTTAGCAAACCAAGTGTTCTAGTCTCTTCAAGTTTGAAGAGAAGCCAAAAGGTAGAAGCTTTCGGGTGGATCCATCTTTGGCGCGAGAAGACGACGAGGGGAGGCCGGTCCGTACATCACAAGAGTTGAAGACGAAGGAGTTCAAGAAAGGTATAACCCCCCTAACCGAGTAGGTAAAAATCTTAGTTAAGTTTGTTAGATGGTTGTTTAACAAAGATCCGTATTTTGAGTCCATGTTACCACCTCTTGAAAAATAGTTTTTCATCATTTCCGCAAGCCCGTAAGTACCGGGAGAGGTAGCATGGACTTACAACCTGCTCATGATTATTCCTGTATTGGCATTAGATAGACATTCTAGGGATACCTGACTTGAACACGAAACCTGGGGGGAAAAGTAAAATCAATAATGAAACCTGACTAGTAACTTAACAGTTCACTACTTTCCAGAGATTGATCAGTCGATACGGGATTCAGGCCCCAGAATAATGATGCTGACATCATTCGTCTGTACATGATATTGTTTTTACTGTCTAGCAGCACGTCTTGGATTCAACCCCGAGAGTATGACCGTGGTCCCGGGCACGCACGGGATACTATTGAGTTACATCGAGAATTCCATTAATTGGTTTCAAATACCGTTATGATAGATAATATACAAACACAGATTTTAGGATACATGTGAGATACATATAACCTGCTAATATATTACCTGTGAGTGTTTGTTTATAATTATACTTCATTTTTGCACATAACACCTTATAGTATATTGCTCAGTTTATTATTATGACATTTATGACGTACCGACTCTGAGTTTTGAATGGCCCGGATACTTGACTTAGCACATAAGTATTTTAATAGGATCACCAATTAGTGAGGACCATCTCACTGATATAGCTCTTATTGATGGTTATTTATTTTTTGGATCTTTATTGCTTCCACTACTATTTCCTGTTATCGTTTGTGGCTATTGGATATGTTTAGAGATAGACATTTATATTATTGTTCTTGATTACTGATAGACAGCCGTAATGTGACTATGAGAGGATATTTCCTTACCATAGGTATCATGGCTGGCTTTGTTACGTCCCAAATTTTTTGTATTTTGGGAAGTGGGGCATGACACTATTTTACCCACATAGGTATGGACGTGGGTTAAGTAGTGTAAAGTATATGACTGCTCTCATGACTTTCAGAATCTGAGAAAGTAGTGAGGGGACATAGGTGTCGCAATTCTACGTCTTGAAGCCCGTGATCTGCACCTTTCACCCTTTTATGGCGTCTTCATCCACCAATTTGTCATAGGTGGCCCATGGATAGCATACGGTAGTCAGTATTGACAGTCCGTAGGGCAACGATGGCTTAGAAAACGGGTTTATATCCCCGTTTCTAAAGACTTTTCAACTTTATGAGCCACGAGGGTCTCATAAAGGTGTTTCTCCTTATGAGTCGAGAGGATCACGCAGGTGTATCTTAACATGAAATATACATAACCCCTTTCGATATAGGATTCTATTAGGTTTGTGGTACTGGATTATGTCCATCGTACCGTCGCGTTAGCTAATATCTTCTCGATGTGCAGTCCCTTAGCTTGCAGCTTGAGTAGCTACGCGTTTGTCGTATCTCTGAACCCCTCTGAAGCTGGACACGAAGTCTTCAAGTAATCTTCTTAGGTTAGAATATCCATATTTCCCTCGGAAAATTCAACGTTAGGCATAGCTATGGCGCTTTACCTTGTGATTAGGCTTTATTTGGAGCCCCGGAGGAGTCATGACCGCACCCTTCTAAGGTAGGATGATATCCAGTGGTCTTTAGGCTTCGTATGTATTGACATCAAGACCTGGAGCTAGGAATATGTTATCACTTCGATTCGTTTTGACCCTTAGTGTAACACCTTAGAATGTGTTTTGTAGCTAATTATATTTTAATGTATGGATTTTTTAATAAAAAGTTTACCAAATTGGGTTTTAAATATTTTATCCTATTTAATGAGTATTTTATTAGAATTTTTCTAGACGCACACACACTTGTGTATGATAACTAGGGTGCTAATTGGGAGGTTAATCATGATTAGCAATCATGGTTAGCTAACCATTTTCCTTTAAGCTTGTTTTATTAATATTGTTTAGGTGCTTTGGTTTTTATTTGTATATGGTTGTTATAATGAAAAAGGGTTTTAATAAAAATGAAAAAGGATTTTTAAAATGGTTGAATTGTTGACTTTGGGAGAGAGAGGGCATGGGACAACATGGCTTGTGCCATGCTTCTTCAATGAAGAGAGAGAGAGTGAGAAGAGGGGGGTGTTTGAATTCCTCTCATTCTCATCCTCACACTCATTGCTCTCATTCTCTCACTCTCAAACACACACACACACACTCACCTGCATCATCAACAGAGCAATAGCAGCAGCAGCCGCAGGAGCAAGCAACAGTGGCAGCAACAACAACATCAGCAACAACTGCAACAACAATAGAAGCAACAGCAACAGCAGAAGCAGCAGCCCCAGGAATCAGCAGCCTCAGCATCAGCAAAAGCAGCACCGGCAACAACAGAAACAACAGCAGCTCCATCAGCAGCAGCTGTAGAACCAAGCAGCAGCAGCAGCAACTGTAGCAGCAACAGCAACAGGAACCCCAGCAGCAGTAGCAACCCCTCATCTCCCCCATACACTCATTCTCCTTCTTCTTAGGGTTCTCTAGGGTATATTTCTGAACCCTTTCCCTAGTTTGCTTAGCTTGTGTGTTAATTAGCTTCGATTAGTATTAAATTAGCTAGTTTAGTGCTAATTGTGGTGTTTTGTGAGGAAGTTTGATATAGTGAAGATTGTGTTAGTTAACCTAGATTATTTTAGTGTTATTAGGGTCACTTCAACTAAGAAATAACCCAGATTTCACTAAAATACCATAGGGTTGTGTTTTGTGCAAAATTGTCGTTTTTATGCGATATATTAGCATTTTTGTAATCTGCTTTTGACCCGGATCCTTCAGAACAAAATTGAGAAAACTATGGCTTGCTCACTAGGTCTAGACACCACCACCTGAACACGAAACCCTATTTCCAAACTTTGGCCGCAGATTTATTCGGTTTGGCCACAAATTGCGGCCAGGGTAGGGTGTTGGGTCTTGAGGTTTTGGGTAGGGTTGTCTGCAGTGTATTGTAGTGTTTTGGCATGTCTAGTTTTGTAAGATTTGACCTGTAGGAAAATCTGGGACTATATATCGTATATGGTGTTCGTTGTGTTTGCGCGATACGCGCGATACGTGAGAGGGTTCTGTGATCCAACGTATCGCGGCGTGTCGCGATGGTTTTAGACACGTACACATACGTTTTAGCGTATCGTACACACGCGGGTTTAGTTCGCGACGCGAGTTTCTCGTTTGGGTTCGATATCGCATTTTGCGGAATATTTGGCTTATATATGATTTCCATTTCTTATTTGCAGGTTTGCAGGCAGGGACTACGGACACTGCTACAGGGGGGAGCAGATGGTAGGATTCACCTAGCGTGGAGCGTAGGTGAGTAGATTTAACATCTACATGGGAATCGCCCGCATGGCGTTATGCGTCTGGGCTAGGATTTTAATACTTGTCGCATATTCTACGTCATTGTTAGAATTGTGCCTTTACCCTATTTACTTAGATATAGTTGTACTGTGACTAGTAGCCGTAGGGCACTGCACACATTATTGACGGTTCATGTTGCACGAGCACGGATTGTATGCTACACATACACCGTCAATAATTGCCATATCACACATGACACCTAGCTTATCAGTATACATATAGTGTATCATACCTTTAGTGATAGGTAAATATACACCTTGCGATACAGCTACAGGTATACCTTGCACATATTTTACTTATACCGAGGGGATATCCTACATATTTTACTTATACCCAGGGGGGTATACGACATCAGTTCTTATAGGTAGATACCTATACATTGCTACACCTGTATGTTACACACATATTCAGTTGCTGTTACATATTTACCTTTACTGATGTTACTTAGCTGTACCTTATTGGTTTCGCATACATCTGGTTTCAGCTACATATTCTCATTTATATGCTCGTATTTCAGATATATCATATATATTTATTCCTGGATTTGCGCATTGTTATTGGGATTTTAGATGATGTTTTCTGGATTTGGGAACCGCGGGAGTTCATGAAATTATGCATACATTGAAAAACCCGGTTTCCTTGATATGATATTTGCGCATCCACCATGAGTTTTATCGGTGCTGATTTCTATATACCCCTACGAGGAGGCGTCGAGGCCGTAGAGAGTACATGGTGGGGCCCGGTATGGTTCCCCTCGGCAAGAAAATCGATGGATTTTGCCGATTGAGTCTGGAGGCGGGCTAGTACCTACCGGTGACAGTACTGATGACTCGGCGGGGATCATGGAGATACCGTTGGGAGTCGTGCACGTATGCATACGTCGAAAGGCGAGGGTCAGAGCTAGGCATTCGTGCTTTCTGGACAGCGTATGATACGTACCTATCATGATTTCTGTGTCGATACTTAGCACATTGTTTTCATAGTATTTCTTTTAATACCTTTGTATATATAACAGGGGATTAGCCGTTGTTATATATACCCTTACACCAATATTAGTGGAATGGGACGCTAATATATGTGTATTGCCCCCATCATATTTATTTCTGCAAATATATATACCTTTAGGATGTTAGAAACTTACTTGAGATTCGACTTGGGATATAGGTGATTCATTGAGATTGGATATTGGATATGAAAGAGATTGTTGATTTGTACATTCGAGATATAGGAGAGCTTTTTCGATATTGTACATTGAGGTGATGTGAGATTTATATGATGTGAGCCCAGTTTGCGGGGCTGATTTGAGGAATTGTGGATTTGAGTGTCTTGATGGATTGTGATCCTGCCACGATGTCAGGTTTCCGTGGAAATGACATATTCCACCCCCTACCTCACACTTATCTACCTTATGCCCAGTTTCATATATTGGTAGTACCTGTTAGTGTACCCTTATGATAGTTGCATATCTACATTCTCATATCCCTATTGCATGGTTATTGCATACTATTTGTCATGTTACTATTGCTTAACATATTGATTGTACCTGCTAGTGTACTTTCCTTTATTCAGCATTTGCATGACATGTTATTACTGTAATCGCATATCTTAGATTCATGCTGTACGTACATTCCTGCAATTACCTGCATATGTTATCTACTATTCACGAGTTGGCAACTCACCCCCGTTGTGCCACAGGTGTTTCAGGTTGTTCCCTAGAGTAGTCGAGGCAGGCTATTCCGCTATTTCAGCTATCATCTTTTGCTACAGATACGGCATCAGCTCACAGTACTATTTTTGCTTAGGTGGGTTTTGGTGGTCATCTGTATTTATATTGTACATTCGTTGTATCTTGTACTCTCCATCTACTATTATGTTGTTGACTTAGAGACTTGGTGAGGACGTTACTGTTTATTATTTATGGGTTTGTTGTCTTTTATATATAGCTTTCTCTCTATTGTCTTTATTTCTTCGCTACAGCGTCATATTTTTGTGTTGCATTCATCTTGGTTAGTTTTTACAAAAAGGGGGTGTTGCTAAAACTTTAAAGAAATAAAGTAGGACTTTTAAAGAATTTGGGTTGCGATTTCAAATGTTTCGAAAACTTATATTATCTTTTCCGTATTTTCTTGGTTTAGATTTCTGGGTTTGGCTTTCTTTTATTGCGTTACGTCTTTGGGCGTTGCGTAGTATTAGGGCTGTCACGGGCAAATTCTGGGTCGTGACAAAGTTGGTATCAGAGCGCTAGGTTTTACCTTTCGGAGTGTAGGATGACCTTAGTATGATGGAGTAGGTAGCTTAAGCAAAGTAACGTAGTGTGTGTATGTCTGCAGCATACCCACGATGCGGTACTTTGCATTAAGTGACCTAAGTACAATTTGTTTGAAATTCCTTCCTTGATGATTCATATCCCTGAGATTCGATTCCTTATTCTCATCGAATCTTATATCTAATTATAGCCTAGCCGCCGATGACTATGGGGACTTAGAGTGATGCAGCGAGGGCCGAGGTCAGAGTTGGCTCGGGTGAGACGAGTACTGACCAGGATGGCACTCTAGTTGCACAGGTGCAGACGGATCAGCCTATGACATATACTATTGATAGACTTTTGGCAGAGATGCAGGACTTCCGCCAGACTATGAGTTCATTGGTTGATGTCGTTCGGGAGCTACGACAGGAGATTGTCACCCCTGTTACTCAGTTGTCGCTTATGATCAGCGTGCAGCAGTCTGTCACCTACATAGCACCAGTGGTTGCAGCTCCAGTTGACGAGGCACATATTCCAGGACAGTGGAGGACTCATACCAGCGTACCAGCCCAGAGGCAGAGGTTTGATCATCGAGACAGATTGCGTGGCCGTCGCGGGAGTAGCAGAGGCTTAGGACGAGGACAGTCATTCAGCTCTCATCCCCAGGAGGGTCAGTAGTCAGCGCGTGGATGTTTTCGATGCGGAAGCCTTCAGCACTTCGTTAGGGATTGTTCCTTAGCACCTCGTCATGATCGTATTCAGAGAGGCCGTGGACGTGGGAGGTTCACTCAGAGGGCTCAGGCTACCAGAGGAGTTCATCCAGCTGCGAGTAGAGGGCAGACACAGGAGTTTGCTTCTACTCATCGGGACGCGCAGACGTCCAATGCAGAGTCTTCAGGCATCCTTAATTCGTTTTTTCTTTATGCTTGTACCGTGGTTGGTTAGATTAGTCGTAGTTGTGTTAACTTCTGTCAGCGATTCTTTTGTTGCGCGACACGTATTCAGTTGTGTGCCAATCGGATAGGAGATAGAGATTCGTCCATCGTTTCGACCCTTCTAGAGATGTTGGATTTGACGTTCTCCTGGGCATGAACTGTTTAGCTACGTGTTAGGCGTCTGTGGACTACCGTGAGGAAACAGTCAAGTTT
The DNA here is from genome assembly GCA_030015575.1 of Agapanthus africanus. Lineage (NCBI taxonomy): Eukaryota > Viridiplantae > Streptophyta > Magnoliopsida > Asparagales > Amaryllidaceae > Agapanthus > Agapanthus africanus. Next base: position 884,772,218 of record JASDDO010000019.1, on the reverse strand, counting down.
GTTTTCCCGGCAGGTCAGTTCTTGTTGTGCAGGTGGATAGTTATGCAGCCTCTCACAGCTTGAATTCAGCCTTTTTCGCTAGTCGGCTACTGAGGAGATGTCGTGGATTCTTGGCGTTCATTAGTGATACCGGAGCCACAGTGGGATTGTTGGACCGGGTTCCTTTCATGCGAGAGTTTTTCAGATGTTGTTCCGGATAAGCCGGCGAAGCTTAGGGAGCTTAAGGATCAGCTGCGGAGTTGTGGTTTGGGGAGTTTTGTGTGTCCGAGTGTTTCGCTTTTGGAAGCTCCTATTTCTGTTCGTCAAGGAGGAAGACGGCAGTTTGAGGTTGTGTATCGACGGATCGTCAATTGAACCGGCTTACGGTGCGGATAGGTATCCTGCACCTCGCCGTGACGATTTCTTCGATCAGCTCCAGAGTTCGAGACATCTTCTAAGTTTGTTCGGGATCAGGTCATCATTATTGCGGATTCGGGGTGATGGCATTCCGAAGACTGCCTTATGCGTGCGACGGGCTTTGTGTGTTTTTGTGAGTCGTTGGATTCACCGATGCCCTAGCAGCATTCGTAGATGTGATGAACCAGATTTCTTCAGGCCGTTCCTTGACCAGTTTCTGTTGTGTTATTTACGACATTCTGGTCTACTTAATGTGTCTTGAGGGACAGTAGTAGCACTTGAGGATTTGTTATGCAGATACTGGGAGAGTACCAGCAGTTTGCTAAATTCTCGGAGTGTTTCTTCAGGCTTGTTTTGTGTTGACTCCTAGGTCTTGTAGTCATGGGAGACGGTTTTGTATGGTCCCGAGGGAGATCGTGGCCGTACAACTTAGGCCCAGACTTGTGTGCTGGACGGAGATCCGCAGATTTTTGGGCTTAGCAGGTTTTACCGCCGTTTCGTGCAGGATTGCTAGAGTAGTGCTGCACCGTCGACTGAATGGACCGGAAGGGAGGTTTCTTTTCTGTGGACTGAGGCATGTGTGTGGAGTTTCCGGCAGTTGGAGATTCGGTTAACAACTGCATCAGTTCTTTCCTTGCTTTCTAGTTAGGGCGACTTTATTGTTTAACTGTAATGTTTCTGGAGTGGGCTCGAGTGTGTACTGAGATGACATTAAAGAGTTATCGCTTTTGCTTTCCTACATTTGGAGGAAGTACGAGAAGGATATTCCACTCATGATCTAGAGATGGCCGCGGTGGTTTTGCGTTGGAGATTTAGAGACACTACTCGGTTGAGAGTCGTGTCAGATTTTCCACGGACCACCAGAAATTAATGTACATCTTCCTGCAGTGGATTTTGATTGTTGTGATAGTCTTCTGGAGATTTACAGTTCTTGTGTGATCGTCGAGTACAACTTTAGTTCGTCTCTACGGAGGGGACAACTTGCTCATGTCCGCGCCCGACCACTTTCCTTGAATCGTTTTCGCGAGACACTGCCCGCCGATACTCGTTCGTCAGTGATACTTGAGCATACTCGGCTGGGTAATGATTCGGAGACCTTGATTTATGACAATGGTGTGCTAAGTTAGGGACGCGTTTGTGTACCTGGTATCATCGGGCAGAGACGTGTAATCCTAGAACATGAACATCTGTCAACTCTCTGTATGCATTCAAGTTCCACCAACATTTAACGTGACTTGTGAGATAGTTACGGGTGGACAGAGATGTAAAAAGAAGTTTCAGGTTTCGTTTCAAGGTGTCTGTCTTGTTGTGTGCTTGGGTCGAGCATCTGAGGCCAGCTGGAGAGTTGCAATCTTTTACCGTTCCGAAGTAGGAGTGGGAGCAGATCTCCATGAGTTTCGTTATGGTTTCTACCCAAGTTTAGTCAGGGTGTGACTCCATTCGGATTCTTTTCGTCTGGTTATACTCAGTTTGCTCAGTTGTTATTTGTTAAAGTTGTGGGTTGTATTGTTTGTTGTCGGCAGTTGGGGATCGTCACTCGCCATCGTTAGGGTTCTCCTTCGATAGCTGTTATCAGGAGACACTCCAATTGGCCACCTTTAGGATTAGGGGTTAGGTCGTGTCGATCACCAGTCTGTTGTTTTTCTGACTCTGCGTAAGTAGGACCTTGGACCCCAGCTAGTCTAGAGACTTCGGAGATGGTCCAGTTGTGTTAGGTCAGGATGGGAATTGTCCATTGCGAACTGAGGTCTTATGCCGACTGTGTTGGTCATAGACTCTAGTTCGCAGGGACAGATCATGTATTCCTACGGACTATTCCGATGAATGACGTGTTGGATTGTGGGGAGCTTGTCCCAGGATTTAGGTCCTTCTGAGATCCTATAAGCGAGTTAGTTTCGTTGCCTTTAATTTGGCACTTCCGCCCAGATTATTGGATTTTCACCCCGTATTCCTTATGATGATACTCTACAATTACCTTCTTGACCTTTCTCATATGATTTAGCACCAGACCATTTAGCTTGGACGCGATCTTTCGTTCACCAGCAGCCAATTGTGTTAATGGCTCAGCAGGTGGAGGAACATCGGTCAAGGGTCTTGCTATCTGTGGAGGGTTTTCTTTGACGTAACCGTATAGTGAGGTAATCACTTGGGAGGCTGCGAGCGAGATTTGAAATTTGTAATCTTCCCTTTGAAGGTACGCGTATCGGTATATTTTTAAATTCGGGGACGAATTTCTTTTAAGGGGGGGAGATTGTAACACTTTAGAATGTGTTTTGTAGATAATTATATTTTAATGTATGGATTTTTTAATAAAAAGTTTACCAAATTGGGTTTTAAATATTTTATCCTATTTAATGAGTATTTTATTAGAATTTTTCTAGACACACACACTTGTGCATGATAACTAGGGTGCTAATTGGGAGGTTAATCATGATTAGCAATCATGGTTAGCAAACCATTTTCCTTTAAGCTTGTTTTATTAATATTGTTTAGGTGCTTTGGTTTTTATTTGTATATGGTTGTTATAATGAAAAAGGGTTTTAATAAAAATGAAAAAGGATTTTTAAAATGGTTGAATTGTTGACTTTGGGAGAGAGAGGGCATGGGACAACATGGCTTGTGCCATGCTTCTTTAATGAAGAGAGAGAGAGAGAGTGAGAAGAGGGGGGTGTTTGAATTCCTCTCATTCTCATCCTCACACTCATTGCTCTCACTCTCTCACTCTCAAACACACACACACACACTCACCTGCATCATCAGCAGAGCAATAGCACGAGCAGCCCCAGGAGCAAGCAACAGTGGAAGCAACAACAACATCAGCAACAACTGCAACAACAATAAAAGCAACAGCAACAGCAGAAGCAGCAGCCCCAGGAATCAGCAGCCTCAGCATCAGCAAGAGCAGCACCGGCAACAACAGAAACAACAGCAGCTCCATCAGTAGCAGCTGCAGAAGCAAGCGGCGGCAGCAGCAACTGTAGCAGCAGCAGCAACAGGAACCCCAGCAGCAGCAACTGTAGCAGCAGCAGCAACAGGAAACCCAGCAGCAGTAGCAACCCCTCGTCTCCCCCATACACTTATTCTCCTGCTTCTTAGGGTTCTCTAGGGTATATTTCTGAACCCTTTCCCTAGTTTGCTTAGCTTGTGTGTTAATTAGCTTCGATTAGTGTTAAATTAGCTAGTTTAGTGCTAATTGTAGTGTTTTGTGAGGAAGTTTGATATAGTGATGATTGTGTTAGTTAACCTAGATTATTTTAGTGTTATTAGGGTCACTTCAACTGAGAAATAACCCAGATTTCACTAAAATACCATAGGGTTGTGTTTTGTGCAAAATTGTCGTTTTTATGCGATATATTAGCATTTTTGTAATCTGCTTTTGACCCGGATCCTTCAGAACAAAATTGAGAAAACTATGGCATGCTCACTAGGTCTAGACACCACAACCTGAACACAAAACCCTATTTCCAAACTTTGGCCGCAGATTTATTCGGTTTGGCCGCAAATTGCGGCCAGGGTAGGGTGTTGGGTCTTGAGGTTTTGGATAGGGTTGTCTGCAGTGTATTGTAGTGTTTTGGCATGTCTAGTTTTGTAAGATTTGACCTGTAGGAAAATCTGGGACTATATATCGTATATGGTGTTCGTTGTGTTTGCGCGATACGCGCGATACGTGAGAGGGTTCTGTGATCCAGCGTATCGCGGCGTGTCGCGATGGTTTTAGACGCGTACACACACGTTTTAGCGTATCGTACACACGCGCGTTTAGTTCGCGACGCGAGTTTCTCGTTTGGGTTCGATATCGCGTTTTACGGAATATTTGGCTTATATATGATTTCCATGTCTTATTTGCAGGTCTGCAGGCAGGGACTACGGACACTGCTACAGGGGGGAGCAGATGGTAGGATTCACCTAGCGTGGAGCGTAGGTGAGTAGATTTAACATCTACAGGGAAATCGCCCGCATGGCGTTATGCGTCTGGGCTAGGATTCTAATACTTGTCGCATATTCTACGTCATTATTAGAATTGCGCCTTTACCCTATTTACTTAGATATAGTTGTACTGTGACTAGTAGCCGCAGGGCACTGCACACATTATTGACGGTTCATGTTGCACGAGCACGGATTGTATGCTACACATACCGTCAATAATTGCCATATCACACATGACACCTAGCTTATCGGTATACCTATAGTGTATCATACCTTTAGTGATAGGTACATATACACCTTGCGATACAGCTACAGGTATACCTTGCACATATTTTACTTATACCGGGGGGATATCCTACATATTTTACTTATACCCAGGGGGGTATACGACATCAGTTCTTATAGGTAGATACCTATACATTGCTACATCTGTATGTTACACACATATTCAGTTGCTGTTACATATTTACCTTTACTGATGTTACTTAGCTGTACCTTATTGGTTTCACATACATCTGGTTTCCTCTACATATTCTCATTTATATGCTCGTATTTCAGATATATCACATATATTAATTCCTGGATTTGCGCATTGTTATTGGAATTTTAGATGATGTTTTCTGGATTTGGGAACCGCGGGAGTTCATGAAATTATACATACATTGAAAAAACTGGTTTTCTTGATATGATATTTGCGCATCCACCATGAGTTTTATCGGTGCTGATTTATATATACCCCTACGAGGAGGCGTCGATGTCGTAGAGGGTACATGGTAGGGCCCGGTATGGTTCCCCTCGGCAAGAAGATCGATGGATTTTGCCGATTGAGCCTGGAGGCGGGCTAGTACCTACCGGTGACAGTACTGATGACTCGGCGCGGATCATGGAAATACCGTTGGGAGTCATGCATGTATGCATACGTCGAAAGGTGAGGGTCAGAGCTAGGCACTCGTGCTTTCGGGACAGCGTATGATACTTACCTATCAGGATTTCTGTGTCGATGCTTGGCACATTGTTTTCATGATATTTCTTTTAATACCTTTGTATATATAACAGGGGATTAGCCGTTGTTATATATACCCTTACACCAATATTAGTGGAATGGGACGCTAATATATGTGTATTGCCCCCATCATATTTATTTCTGGAAATATATATACCTTTAGGATGTTAGAAACTTACTTGAGATTCGACTTGGGATATAGGTGATTCATTGAGATTGGATATTGGATATGAAAGAGATTGTTGATTTGTACATTCGAGATATAGGAGAGCTTTTTCGATATTGTACATTGAGGTGATGCGAGACTTATATGATGTGAGAGCCCAGTTTGGGGGGCTGATTTGAGGAATTGTGGATTTGAGTGTCTTGATGGATTGTGATCCTGCCACGATGTCAGGTTTCCATGGAAATGACATATTCCACCCCCTACCTCACACTTATCTACCTTATGCTCAGTTTCATATATTGGTAGTACCTGTTAGTGTACCCTTATGATAGTTGCATATCTACATTCTCATATCCCTATTGCATGGTTATTGCATACTATTTGTCATGTTACTATTGCTTCACATATTGATTGTACCTGCTAGTGTACTTTCCTTTATTCAGCATTTGCATGACATGTTATTACTGTAATCGCATATCTTAGATTCATGCTGTACGTATATTCCTGCGATTACCTGCATATGTTATCTACTATTCACGAGTTAGCAACGCACCCCCGTTGTGCCACAGGTGTTTCAGGTTGTTCCCCAGAGTAGTCGAGGCAGGCTATTCCGCTATTTCAGCTATCATCTTTTGCTACAGATACCGCATCAGCTCACAGTACTATTTTTGCTTTGATGGGTTTTGGTGGTGATCTGTATTTATATTGTACATTCGTTGTATCTTGTACTCTCCATCTATTATTATGTTGTTGACTTAGAGACTTGGTGAGTACGTTACTGTTTATTATTTGTGGGATTGTTGTCTTTTATATACAGCTTTCTCTTTATTGTCTTTATTTCTTCGCTACAGCGTCATATTTTTGTGTTGCATTCATCTTGGTTAGTTTTTACAAAAAGGGGGTGTTGCTAAAACTTTAAAGAAATAAAGTAGGACTTTTAAAGAATTTGGGTTGCGATTTCAAATGTTTCGAAAACTTATATTATCTTTTCCGTATTTTCTTGGTTTAGATTTCTGGGTTTGGCTTTCTTTTATTGCGTTACGTCTTTGGGCGTTGCGTAGTATTAGGGCCGTCACGGGCCAATTTTGGGTCGTGACACTTAGGACTTTAACGACGCCGTAATCGCACTTCACCGGAGTTAGTCGTGCGTCCATGTAGTCTCTGTGCTATGCCGTTGAGCCTTATTGCTCATTTTCATTCTTGAACTTGAAAGTATGTCTTAGCATCTCTACTAGGGTTCTATAAGCATCAATTATACAATTTTAAAAAATCTAGAGGGCTAAGTATACTAAATAAGAATCGAAATTGAGAATTAGGGTTTCATAGTTAGCAAACAAGTTTCTAAACTATGTGAAGAGAGTCTACAACCTTTGTAGTCTAGTTTTTCACTTCAAAAGCTCCAAATAGTAGTCCTAGAACTCTTCTTTGACTGCACCTAAAGGTTGGAACGAACTTGCTCGATATCTTCATCGTCGAAGATGATCCACTTTGATGCAACTCACACTCAAGCCCACACTTCAATAATCAAGGTATTAGTGAAGAGAACAACCTATACTAATTTGCTAGAGTAGTGTAGATTGATGAAGTAGGAATTTTGCTCACAAAAATCTTTCTTTCTTTTTCTTTTTCTCAATCCTAGAAAAAACTAGTGAGGAGAGGAAGAAGATGAACTTGGAAGTCAAGTGAATCTCGAGGATAAGATGAGCTTGGAATATGATAAAATATCTATGAATAAAACCAGAAAAAAAGATGAGTCATGGCTTCTCCATGTTTCTCAAAGCAACCATGAAACAATGACTCATTTTTATTTTTCTTTAATTCATTTATATAAATCATTATCTTCTCATCTTTACCTCTAGTGTGATTCTCATACATCCATGTTCAATGTATCATCAACCATGATACAATATATATATATATATATATATAAAGAAGAAAATCTTAAGTGAGCTTAGTATTAGTTTATATATATATATATATATATATATATATGATATATATATCAAATTTTTAAATCAACACTTGATTCAATAATCCGGTTATATCAAATATAACCGGGCTAATATCAAATATATAAATATATATGTAAACCAAATCATTGAATCAACACTTGATTCAATAATTCAGTTATATCATATATAACCCGGTTAATATCAAACACACACACACATACATATATATACATTTTTGAATCAACTCTTGATTCAATAATCCGGTTATATCATATATAACCCGGTTAATATCAAATATATATATATATATATATATATAATCATTGAATCAACACTTGATTCAATAATCTGGTTATATCCAAAAATGCTATATTAGAATACGGTATCATATACTCGTATTTAATCAAGTTTCCGCACATATCTCCATACGTGCCCTACTTCGTTTCGCTTAAGCTAGGAAACCTCTATGCGGGACTCTAAATACCCACAAGCCGCCATCGGTAGGTAATGATCACATCAGATACCCACAAGCCGTCAGCGGTACTAGCTGGACGTAACAACTACCTAAGTATTGAACGAATAGAAGATCAACAAGTAAACTTGTCCAAACTCCCGTAGAGCCTATATGCAACACTTACCGTACAGTCTGGTCTCTTCATCTGATATGTCGCATATCGAGTCTGGGGGTTGGAATCGCCAGACCCCAATAACTCGATAAGTGATACTGATGTGTGGCCCATAAACTTTTGAGAAACTACTGATAACACTTATCAGTAAATCTCATCAACCATATCCAGGGACTTGCTATTATAGCCAATCGAGCATAGTACAACATCAACTCCCAATACTGGGAGAGACAAATCTCCTCTTATCACTCACTGCCTCCATGTGACTCGGGACTGTACCCAAAAACCACCTGTTTGTATGACTCATTTGAGCCGTGGTGGAGAAAATCAAAGCACAGTGGGAACCACATAAGACACTGTGACGATCTCGGGTCTACAGACTAACCTGTATAAGTGTCACTAGAGAACTTCTATCTAATGATAGGTACGGTACTATCTAGGAGTTCTCGGCGAGTCGTGTTCGGTGTACTCATTCTCCAATAAGCACCTGTGTACAATCTTTGATTTCAAACACCAATGGTTATAGGATCAACTATCGCCCAATACAGGGTCAAGAAACGTACACACTAGTCTACTCTGGAATATCGATGCTTTGTCTCGATACTCCCTCGACTATGAACTGTTAAGGATGTGCTTATGGACTACACAAGCCCCAGTAGTATGATTTGCATCATAGTCCTGGTAGTCAAGCTAACACTCGAAGGGCTTTATCAATATGTATCAATGAGATAGTAAATTAAAACAAGTTCACAAGTTAAGATAAAGAGCAACCAGATAGCATACTATCATGTTGAGCAAGAAATTCCTCTATATATATGTCCAAGCAACCACTATAATATACAATAATGGCCTCTAGGGCATACATATTCCTAACAATCTCCCACTCGCACTAAGGCCAGTTGTTGTAGTATCGCATATCTAACATCCCAAAAAGTCTCTCGAACTGTATCTGGGGAAGGGCCTTCGTGAGTGGATCCGCCGTGTTGTCCTTCGTGTCTACTCTCCTAATCTCGATCTCACGGCGATCAACCATCTCCCGGATCATGTGATATCGCCTCAGAATATGTCTGGATCGCTAGTGAGATCGAGGTTCCTTAGCCAAAGCCACATCTCCATTGCTATAATAATACAAAGGTATTGGATCCACAATGGATGGAACCACACCAAGTTCAATAATGAACTTCTTCATCCAGACAACCTATTTGGCAGCATCGTTGGCAGCGATATATTTACCCTCTATCATTGAGTCTGCAACTGTATCTTGCTTGGAACTCTTCCAACATACCACCCCTCCGTTGAGGGTGAAGACAAAGCCCGAGACATAATTGTCGTCATCCTTATCACTCTAAAAGCTCGATCGGTAAAGGACTCCACTTGGAGTTCTCCATTACCATACACCAAGAACAACTCTTTAGTCCTTCTCAAGTACTTAAGAATGTTCTTCACAGCTATCCAGTGCTTCTCCCCTGAGTCTGGTTGATACTTACTTACCACACTAAGTGCGTAAGCTACATCCGGTCTGGCGCATAACATCGCGTACATGATAGACCCAACCGCACAAGCATAGGGTATCACATTCATGCGAGCCCTTTCCAAATCAGTCTTGGGAGACATCTCTTTGGTGAGAGTGATTCCTGAATAAGCGGGTAAATTACCACGCTTAGAATATTCCATACTAAACCTCTTTAGTATGGTGTCTATGTACCTAGATTGGAACAATCCCAACATCCTTTTAGATCTATCTCTATAGATATTTATCCCCAGGATATAGGAGGCATCACCCAAATCTTTCATGGAGAATTTTTGTGATAGGAAGAGTTTGACCGAGTGCAGCATAGGAACATCATTTCCTATCAAGAGTATGTCATTCACGTACAATACGAGGAATACAACCTTACTCTCTACTACCTTTTTATATATACATGGCTCATCTACATTTTTGATGAAGTCAAACTCTTTGACTGCTATATCAATACAGATGTTCCAACTTCGCGACGCCTGGTTTCATCCGTAGATTGATTTAAGTATCTTACACACCTTTCCGCTACTCCCACTATCTACAAAGCGCTCTGGCTGTGTCATATACACGCTCTCTTCTAAATCACCATTTAGAAAAGCGGTCTTGACGTCCATCTGCCGGATTTCATAGTCATGGTATGAAGCAATGGCAAGTAGGATCCTGATGGACTTAAGTATAGCCACTAGAGAAAAAGTCTCATCATAGTCGACACCTGATCATTGACGAAAACATTTTGCTACAAGTTCATCTTTGAAGGTCTAAACCTTTCCATCTACACCAATTTTCTTCTTGAAGATCCACTTGCTCCCAATGGGTTTTACCCATTCAGGAGCAACTTCCAAAGTCCATATTTTGTTGGTGTACATGGATTTCATCTCAGATCACATAGCATCCAGCCATTTCACAGAGTCCCCACTTGTGATGGCCTGCTCGAAACTAGTAAGGTCATCATCTTACATGATGCAATCCTCGCTCTCACCATCCATGAGGAAACCGTAGTATCTCTCATGTGGGTGAGAAACCCTACTAGATCTGCGGAGTGGCTGAGATTCTTCGGGGACTATCGAATCTTCCGGTTCTACCAAATCTTCAGTTATAGTTTGTGTTTTTGGAATTTCTTCCAGCTCTACCGTACTCCCACTAACTTCTTTTGCAAGAAATTCCCTTCCTAAAAAGGTGGCGTATTGAGCAAAAAACACCTTTTGTTTCTCAATGTGGTAGAAGATATGCCCTCGCGAATGTTTGGGATATCCAACAAACTTACATAGAACAGACCTTGCCTCGAGTTTATCTGGATTTTGCTTTTTAACATAAGCCGGACAACCCCATATCTTAATGAAATTAAGACATGGTCTCTTCCCCTCCCATATCTCATATGGAGTGGTATGCATAGCCTTGGTAGGAACCTGATTGATAGGATACGAGCGTGTTCAAGTTTAAGTTTAAATACCGCAATCAAGACGGTTTCGCACATAGCTAGCCGGTTGAGTACGGGTCGTCCGCAGGGAGATGGAAATCTTTTTCTATGTGTTTTTCGACGAGTTAAGTCCGGTTGTTCAGATTTTGTTGTGGTTATCTAAGTGTAAGTTGATATTTAAAGAGAGCTTGTTAGGGTGAGGATTAGGTTAGTTTGAGTTAGGAGTCTCCTCATCTTTCGTTGCCCCACATAATATCGGTGTTACGGTAATCGGCAACAACGGGGATTAGCACGACTAGGAAGGTACTTGCGAGTATAAGCTAGGCTTTCCAACGCATAGTCCTTCCTTTTGGTGCTTGTCCGTCCGTTCTTGGCTCTTATCCATAACCTCTGGTTAATTCAACCACAACCGGTCTCACTACGGAATCACCGCTATCATGTAGGATAGGGTGCCGTAAGGAGCGGATTGTGGTTTAATTAACGGGAGTCGATTTAAGTTGTTGGGCAAGGAAAGAGTGAGAGAGATTTCCTTCTCTCAAACTTCCCTTATCCTACCCTAACAAGTATAAAACTACTCACACTTCATGATAAGGAAAAACAAAACAAAACAAAGAGGAAGATAGAAAGAAGGAGACTAGAAGAATACGACTAACTGTTTTCGACCTCACCTTGGCGAGGATCGAGCGTAAGTATCATTGTCGTAGGAAAGATAAAGAAAAAGAGAGAAGAAAGAAACGATCAAGCAAATAACAACAACTACTTAACAATTAAAATTACAACACATTACAACAAGTAAAGAAAGAGACAAGCATGATAAAAATTGGTCTTCTTTATTCATCACTCTTCACTCAAAAGCTCACTACAAGTTTAATTGGAGAAGAGGTGAGAAGAGGAAGAAGAACAACACTAAAACTAGGCAAAATGAAAATACAAAATTGGACCCTTTCTTCACAAAATTCTGGGCTATTTATAGGCCAAGAAATGAAACCCTAGGGCAACCACCAGAACCCTGATGCAATGACCAAACTGCCCCCAAAAGCCCATGCCCTGACCTGACTGTACGGCCGCGGATCTGCCGCCTAGACCACCCTATGGCCGCGGATCCGCGCCCCTACAGTGGTCTTAGGCAGTGGGCTTCTGTGCACTTTTCCTGTTCTCCTGTCCCCTCTTGTCTGCTGTGTGTATTTTCTGAAAAATCATTCCTATTTCTTCCAGAATTTCTATTGAGCAAAGGTGGACTTTTTTGTGGATGGTTGCCTCGAGCTCCGCGTAGATCTCTTGGATTTTGTGCTACCATTGAGCCTTGTGCTTGAGAATGACATTGATTTGACACTTTGTCTTCCTAAACTGGTATCTGGCAACATACGGATGAAGAGCGGAGACCGTGTTTTTATCTGTGGTTGGCAGGAACCGGATTTTGTCATGTTTTCCATGAATTTCTCCGTTTTAGAACCGGGAACCTGTATCCTGCAATTGACTAGCAAACACGGCTCAAGAGTATCTACCGATATGCAATGTGATAAAAATTGGGCGGTATGAAAATGCAAAAATCTGATATGAACAAATACCCCCAAACTTATCATTTGCTCGTCCCGAGCAAAGCCCATTTATTTACAAAAAATTTCCTAACCTCACTTTCGCAGGGAACGCGATTGCACTGAGCACGTGCAACAAGCTGTTAAACCTCTAGGTGTCCCTAGTAGGAGGAGTGTTGTCTCCTGAGGGTTTTCAGCGGATACTACCCACAAAATCCGGTCAAGTTGGTTTTGTAAAATAACTAAGCTTCAAACCCTAAAGTTTTGTTTTAGAAAATAACAATTCTATAATCCTAAGTCTAGATCATCAAACCTTTATTTTTCACACCTCGCTTTTTATTTAACTACAGATTTTATATGTCTTTACGTGCAGTGCAAATAGTGTCGTTAAGTTCCCGAAAGGTCGAATAAAATCATCATGTCTCGCAATAAAGCCCAGATAACAATTTTAAAAAGATCACATAAGTTTTATAAAGAGTTAAGCATTTTTCAAGTTCCGTTTTCCAGTAAGGTTTCAACTTCAGAATTTCTATCTTCCATAACAGGAAACTAAGTCGTATTTTTCACTCCACCTTTTTCTTGTTTTCATTTCATACACCTCTGTGAACGTGCAATAGTCTTTATCATAGAATAAAACCTTCATATCTCCACTAAATTTTTTTTTATAAAAAGCCTGTCTTTTATCAAGATTATTCTCACACAAAGAACCGTTAGGAATTTTAACTCGGAGAGAACACTTGCTTGACTTTGTTTTAACCTGGACTTTCTAGGCTTCTTAGCGAGCTTTGGGTCAATGCACCCAAACCAGTTGGTTTTAGGGCATTAGGTATAGAAACACCCCAGCGGACTTAATTACTCAAGTTACCTAGGTCCAAAAACAAAAGACAGTTTGGCGTAAAAATCAGATGATTTGATACGAACGGAGATATAACCGGCAGTTCAAATATTTTTTGGATAAAAGACGTGTTTAGTGGGTTTGGTGTGTAATCATTCCAATCAAGTTTTAGATGGGTTATTTTTCAGACTTAGTTCCAATTACGGCATCAATAACATTCCTTCCTATTCGCTTTACTTCATAAACTATTCTTGACATTACTTATTTCAGAACAAACCTATTTGATCCTTAGAAAATCATTTATCTGTTTAAAAGTTTTTTAAACATAAAAGACTTGTCATCTAATTCCCAAAAACTTACGACACGTGTAGTGTGATGTAAAGACGTATATCAGCTATAGTTAACTTCAAAGGAGAGTTATCTTTCAGGTTTTTCAAAATCCAAACATAAGATCTAGTTATTCCTATTTTTTCAAACAAAAACCGTCGAATGTTGAATCCGAATTCTTCCACAAGCTAACTTGACAAAAAGTTTTTATATTTTTAAGAAAATTTTCAAATTTTTATGGATTTTATGGATTTAAATATGCAGATGCAAAATATACATATGAATGCGAAGGTAAGAAATGCGTACCGAGCGTACCTCCAAACTTAAACTGGACAGTGTCCTCACTGTCGTTGCATGAAGAGATCAGTTTGAAGGTTCAAAATTGTCGGTTAGTGATATACAAATTTTATTTGTTTTTGTTTTTAAAGAAAAGAAAAAGAATATACACAAATATAAACAAAACGGTTTGTACATACCCCCAAACTTATTTGGAACAGTGTCCGCTGTTCGTGGCTGGATAACCGAAGTTTGGAGGTAGGCAGAGGAAGATCATTCAGGGTAAACCGGCTCCTGTAAGAACAGGAGCTCCTCTGTTGGTTCGGCGCTAAGGTACGGTTTACATCGGTGTCCGTTCACTTTGAAGAGTGAACCGTCCTTTGGATTTTCCAAATCCACAGCGCCCTGCGGATACACATTCCGCACAAAATACGGCCCTTTCCAGCGAGATCTCAGCTTTCCAGGATGGAAGTGAAGTCGGGTGTCGTAAAGCAGTACCTGCTGACCAGGTACGAAGGTTTTGCGCAAAAGGTGTTTATCGTGAAACACCTTCGTTCGATTCTTAACGACAACCGCGTTATCGTAAGCCTCATCCCTAAGCTCGTTCAGTTCGTTCAGCTGCAGCTTCCGATGGCTGCCCGCATCCTCAAGAGACAGATTCAACTCCTTTATCGCCTAAAATGCGCGATGCTCGATTTCGACAGGAAGGTGGCAGGCTTTTCCGTACACAAGCCGATAGGGAGACATGCCAAGGTCGGTCTTATAAGCGGTTCTAAATGCCCAAAGGGCATCAGTGAGTTTCAGAGACCAATCCTTACGGTTCTTGGAAACCGTCTTCTCCAGTATCTGCTTGATTTGCCGATTCGAAACTTCGGCCTGCCCGCAGGTTTGGGGGTGGTAGGGCGTAGAGAGCTTATGATTAATGGAGTATTTCCGCATCAAGGCTCCGAAAGTTTTATTGCAGAAATGACTTCTATTGTCGCTAATGATTGCTCGGGGGTGCCCAAACCGTGAGAAAATATTTTCTTTAAGGAACCTAACGACAACCTTGTTGTCGTTAGTCCGGCTGGGCACAGCCTCGACCCATTTAGAGACGTAATCAACAGCTAGAAGAATGTACAAGTTCCCAAAAAAGCTGGGAAACGGCCCCATGAAGTCTATCCCCCAAACATCGAAAATCTCCACAACCAAGATCGGTTGGAGCGGCATCTCGTTCCTCCGGGATATCCGGCCCATGTGTTGGCACCGGGAGCAAGTCTTGCAATAGTCGTGAGCGTCTTTGAAAAGTTGTGGCCAGTAGAAACCACATTGCAAGATCTTCTCAGCTGTCTTTCTGGGCCCAAAATGCCCGCCACACGCTTGATCGTGGCAAAATGACAGCACACTCTTGAATTCCTCATCAGGGACACACCGACGAATAATCTGGTCGGGACAGTACTTGAACAAGTAGGGTTCGTCCCAGTAAAAGTGTTTTACTTGGGATAAGAAGCGAAGTCTGTCCTGACTTGACCATTCGGTCGGTAGTAATCCCGTGGCCAAATAGTTCACAATATCTGCGAACCAGGGTTCGCAAGATACTGTCAAGAGTTGTTCATCCGGGAAAACGTCGTTAATTGGAATTGGAAGCGAAGGCGAAGAAGGAAGTCGTGAGAGATGGTCGGCAACTACGTTTTCACATCCTCGTTTGTCCTTAATGACAAGGTCAAACTCTTGGAGCAAGAGGATCCAACGTATTAACCGAGATTTTGCATCTTTCTTCGCAAAAAGATGGCGCAGAGCTGAATGGTCCGTATAGACAATGACTGGAGAGCCGATGAGGTAGGGCCTGAACTTTTCTAAAGCAAATACAACAGCCAAGAATTCCTTCTCAGTTGTTGTATAATTGAGTTGGGCGTCGTTCAGGGTTCGGCTCGCGTAATAGATTACGTGCGGCATCTTGTTGATGTGCTGTCCAAGGACAACACCGATGGCAAAGTCGGATGCATCGCACATAATCTCGAATGGGTGCGTCCAGTCAGGAGAAGAAAGAACAGGAGCAGAAGTGAGTGAACGTTTTAGTGACTCGAAGGCAGTCACACAGCTCGAGTTGAAGTCAAATGGTGTATCCTTGGCCAGCAAAAGAGTCAATGGCCTAGCAATCTTGCTAAAGTCCTTGATAAACCGTCTATAGAAACCGGCATGGCCAAGGAAGGCTCGGATATCTCTGACGCATCGGGGAGGAGGCAGATTGGAAATGACCTCAATCTTTGCTTTGTCAACCTTTATGCCATTTTGCGAGATGATATGTCCTAAGACAATACCTTCGCGCACCATGAAGTGGCATTTCTCCCAGTTCAAAGTGAGATTCTTGTCCTTACATCGGGTAAGGACAGCGTCAAGATGCAGCAAACACTCGTCAAAGGAGTCGCCGAAGATGGAGAAGTCATCCATGAAAATCTCTAGAAATTTTTCCACCATGTCCGAGAAAATACCCATCATACACCGCTGGAAGGTAGCGGGCGCATTGCATAACCCAAAGGGCATGCGACGATATGCAAACGTGCCGAAAGGACAAGTGAAAGTGGTCTTGTCCTGGTCTTTTTCGGCGATGGGAATTTGATTATAGCCGGAGTAGCCATCAAGAAAGCAATAGTACTCGTGTCCGGCCAATCGTTCAAGCATCTGGTCAATGAAAGGTAGCGGAAAGTGGTCTTTCCGCGTTGCGGCGGTGAGTTTTCTGTAATCAATGCAAACTCGCCACCCAGTTTGGGTGCGAGTAGGGATTAACTCATTCGCCTCGTTGGTTATGACCGTGATGCCCGACTTCTTGGGGACAACATGAATGGGGCTAACCCACTGGCTATCAGAGATAGGGTAAATGATACCACTATCTAGACATTTGACGATCTCCTTCTTCACAGCCTCCTTCATGACTGGATTAAGACGTCTTTGTGGATCCCGGGCTGGTTTGGCATCATCCATCAGATGAATATGATGCTCAACGATCAGGGGACTAATCCCCTTGATGTCCGCCATGGACCAGCCAAAAGCTTGCCTGTTGCTGTGCAAGACCGCGAGAAGGGCTTTCTCTTGCTCTGGAGCTAGAGACGCCGAAATGATGACAGGGAGGGTCTCGTTCTCACCTAAGTAAGCATACTTAAGGTGAGACGGCAACGGCTTGAGTTCGAGCGTTGGAGGTGAAATGATGGAAGGCAAGACTGGTGCAAGGGTCTCGAACTCAAAGGACTCCAGCAAAGGTTCAAAACGAGTGTAGGCAACCGAGTCGGATGGTTCAGGTAACTCATCCGAAAAGTCGAAAGATTCAAACTCGGGTTGTGCGCGGCTAAGATCGTTCAAGAATGTGAAACACTCGTATTCGTTGTCGGGCGCAGAAGCAGCAGCAGGTTCGAAGAGAAACGCACTAGTGGCGTCAAGATTATCGTGTTCAAACAGAAACTCCTCGAATTCACACTCTTCTGGTGTGATCTCCTGGATCGAGCAAACATCCAGTATATGAGCATTAGGTTCGGCGGGCTGATTCCCCAACCTAAAAATGTTGAGTTCAATCGTCATATTTCCAAAAGAGAGGTTCATTAAACCATTGCAACAATTGATCACAGCATTTGAGGTTGCGAGAAATGGGCGACCGAGTATCACCGGAATTTGATTCCGGGGGTTAGCTACAGGCTGTGTATCTAAGACAATGAAGTCGACGGGGAATATGAAGTCCCCGACTTTTATTAACACATCCTCTAGCTCACCCCTAGGATGGGTGATCGATCGGTCGGCCATCTGGAGAGTGCAGTGGGTGGGTTTCAGCTCTCCGACGCCTAATTGCTCGTATACTGAATACGGAAGCAAGTTAACACTGGCACCAAGATCTAATAGTGCGCGGTTGATGTTCTTATCCCCAATAGTAATTGAAATCGTAGGACAGCCAGGGTCCTTCCGTTTTTGTGGTAAAGATTGGGTAAGGGCATCACTCACAGCACTAGCCAAGAAAACTTTCTTGGGTACCTGAGACTTCCTCTTTTTCGTGCACAAGTCCTTTAAGATTTTCGCGTAAGATGGGACTTGTTGGACAGCATCTAAAAGAGGAATGTTAATGTTAACTTGCTTGAATAACTCCAAAATCTTCTCCATTTGTGGATTTTGTTTGTTAGACCTCAACCGGTTTGGAAATGGAACATTTTGAAAATTGGTTGAGTCTAATGCTGGAGGAGGAGATTTTGGAGTTGGAACGGATCCCAGAATAGGTGTTTTCGTGGAGTGAGAAGTGGGTCCGTTCAGAGCAGAAGAAGAAGAGGGAGAGCCTTGTGAAGAACGGAGAATAGGCTCGGAAGACGAAGAAGAAGAAGGAGAAGAAGAAGAAGCAGCGGCCGGGGCATCATCGTTGATCCGTTTGCCAATGTTGTTTGGCAGCATCCTCCCTGATCTCAGTGTGGTCACGGCACTCACATTATGGTTTTGTTGTTCAAGAGCAACATGTGCATTATGTGGGTGACCGGGATTTGGAAGTGGCTGAGACGGGAGCTTCCCCTTCTCTTGCTCGCTCAAGGCCGCGTTCAGTTGTGCAATCTGGGCCTCGATGGTCTTGATGCTTTGCCCGTGTGCGGCAGTGTGTTGCACTAAAGATTGAATCGAAGACTGGATGTTGGCGGTGGATTGGGTCGACTGTTTAACGAACGCCTCCAGACTTCGCTCGAGCGAGGAAACCTTATCGTTGTTGGACGGAACAAAGTTGTTGTTTGGTGGAAAAGAGTTGTTGGGTGCAAAGTTGTTCGTCTGGTTTTGGTAAGGTTGGGGTTGGAAGGGCTGCTGATACTGAGTTTGTTGTTGCGCTTGTTGTTGCGGCGGAGGGGCCCTTTGGAAATTGTTTCCCTGGAATTGATTCTGATTCTGATTCCAGGCGAAATTGGGGTGGTTCCTCCAACCGGGATTGTAGGTGGAAGAGTATGGATCATTCCTCGGTCTTTGCTGGAAGGCAGCATTAACCTGATCCTGTCCTTGCGAGGGTGGATTGTAAGGACACTCTTCGGTCAAGTGGGAAGGGTCGGAACAACAAGCGCAGATGGTACGAAGGGGGAGAACAGGTGTGGGGGCAGGAGCAGAAAATTTGCTCTCTATCGCTTCAAGCTTTCGTGTTATTGCAGCCATTTCAGCTTTCATCGCAATAGAGACATCGAGTTGGTGGATTCCTACCCTAGACTGACCGGTAGAAGTGGAGGTAGAAGAAGAAGAAGTCGGTCTAGTGCTCTCCCACTGTAGCGTTTGCTCCGCAAGATCGTCAAAGAACTGCCACGCTTCCTCGTCAGATTTGGATAGGAAGTGGCCCTGACAGATGGTTTCCAGCAACTGCTTCGTTGCTGGGTTCAGTCCCTCGTATAAGGTTTGGCAGAGCTGCCATTTCTCTATACCGTGGTGAGGACACTGAACAAGAAGGTCTTTGTATCGGTCAAAGCACTTCCAGAAGGGTTCAGAAGGAAGCTGGGAGAATTGGTTGATTTCATTTCGAATTCTTGCGGTCTTATGATTTGGGTAGAATTTTTTTAGAAACGCTTTAACAAACTCGTCCCAGCTGGTGATTGAGTGGGAAGCGGTGCTATACAGCCATTTTTCAGCGAGATCGCATAGAGTGAACGGAATGACCCGTAGACGTATAGCATCGTCCGACAGCTGGGTGGTTTTCATCATGGCACAGACGTTTTGAAATTTGTTTATGAAGATATAGGCATCTTCAGATTCAAGCCCATGAAAACGTGGAAGCATGTTGATGAAATGGGGCTTAATTTCAAAGCTGTCCCCATTGGCCGGAGGAAGAGAAAGGCAGGTGGGAAGTGCAGAACGGGTAGGATAGAAACGATCCTGGAGCGCGATTCGCTGCGGCGCTACAACAGGCGGAGGTGGTGGAAGATTGGTCTCCGTAGGAGGTGGAGCCAATCCAGGGGTGGTCAAAGAGATGTTCGGATTAAATCCCGACATCGCGGAAGAAGAGGTTGGTGAAGGTGAAGGTGAAGGTGAAGATGTATGAATAGAATTCCGGTCAACGTCGGAGTTGGCCGGCAAAGGAAGGGGTGAAAGAGGAGTGGACGGAGTATCGACTTCGGAGTCGATAGCGTAGTCGGTCGCGACTAACGTAACGCGGAAAAGACGGGTGCTAGTGTCCCGAGTCCAAGATGACATACACTAAACGGGTTTAGTATAGTCAAAGCGGAGAAGGTGAGGGTAAGAAAACGTCAATGAAGAAAGGCGATGGGCGTTGGGTGAAAATGGATTTGGCGACAAAAGGGCAAGTTTTTATAAAAGTTTTTGATTTTTTCTTTTTTTTTTTTAGAAAGAGATTTACAGAAGTATGTACGGAAATACGGCTTAAGCAATCACAAACAAGATATGCACAATCACGCCTAGATCTAGGGTAACCTAGGTCTACTAGACCTGCTCCTGAACTTGATTGTCGAAGTTAAACAATGTCGAGAAACGGGCTTAAAAATACACTGATCACGAGGCCAGGTAAGTGCAGAGATAAGGGGAGGTTGTCCAACGCTTTCGCGAAGTTCCTTAATTAAATAACCCTTTCTCTTTCGGCGGTTGCGCCTTTAACACTTTCCTAGACACCCCGTAAACAATATACGGTTAAGCGAGGTTCTAAACAAGGTTTATCTTCTCCTAATGAGCGCGAAGTCCTTAGGGCTGAAGTCTAGTATTTTTTAATTTACAATGGACAATGCATATGCTTTAGTGATTTTTGGGGTCCTGGGAAGGGTGATGAAATCCCCACCCAATCTGGATTGGTTTCAAGCCCCTTAAGTCCGTATTAAAGAATGCAAAACAGTAACAAATCAACAGCAAACAATTTTTATTTGCGGCGCAAAGAATCCTGCACAAGAACAGTTTATTGGAAGGGGGAGAAGAATTTGTGCAAAGAAGCCTGCAGAAAACACAGTTCAGTGGAGTTCAGAGGAGAGGGAGAGAGGAGAGAGACTTACAGAGAGAGTTTGGACCACTGACCCCACCAAGAGGCCGCGGATCCGCGGCCTAAGCTTACTTATGCCGCGGAAACGCGGCAACACTAGGGAGTTAGGGCTTCTGGTTTGGTACAGGTGCTGTTCTGGGTCTCCTCTTCTTTTCTGGATGTACTGAATTTTTATTTTCTTACTGTAACTGCTCCAGATTTTTCAGTAGACCGGATGCTTTGTTTTGTCCGTCGCGGTGTAGCCGCGAAATGTGGGTCTATCTTCCCACGTCTTTGGCACTGTACTTGAACTCCGTATTTTCAACGTCCTTGGCGTCGATCGTGAACTTCGTATTTTCCTTCACACTTGCACAAAAACTAATCAAAAATAACAAGATGGTTTTGTTTACAATGTATATATATATATTTTTTTTGTTTTTCGGTTAGAGTTATACTTACAAATTAACCCGAAATTTCACAAAGAAACAAACTACCGTCTTCCCGGCAACGGCGCCATTTGATTGATAGGATACGAGCGTGTTCAAGTTTAAGTTTTGGTCATTGGTCTCAAGGGGTTGTATCATTTCGTTCTCGCCTTAGCGCTTCAATTCACATGCGTTCTCTACCCTTCCTTTGATCTTGCAACCTCTTCATTGAGATTGCAAGTTTAAGGGTTGGCTATTGATCCCATGCTTGTTTTGAGTTCTATGGTTCTTGTAATTACTTTCTTGCATTTTTCATTCTTGTCTTTAATTACTTGTAATTTATTTCCATGCTCTTTAATTACTTGCAATTTACATTCATGCACTTTAAATACTTGTATCTTTTCTTTTCTTTGTTCTTTTCTTTTTGTTCTCTTTTTGTTCATTTTGTGAATGTTGTAATTATCGTCGTTGTTAAGAATTAATACGGTATTGTAAGTTAACGTTTCTTTGCCAATTCCTTTTCCCGTTATTTTCCATTTGAACTTCGCCCAAACCATACGCAAGCGCTCCGTTAGGCACCGTACCCTGACAAGGTAACGGTGATTCCTAACCGCGGCCGGTTGCGTTCGGTTTGGCCGGAGGCGAAAGCAAGAGACAAGAACGGAAGGACAAGGGTAAATAAGCCGGATTCCATGAATACCGCGCTTAAATCCCCTAATCCACGTTGTTGCCGATTGCTTAGCTTCAATTGGTCAAGACTCGGCTCAAAGGTTTTGAGTACGGATTTCTTAGCTTACAATCTCGTATCTTTTCTTAACAACTTTATACTTGCAGATAAACACATAGGTTAGATCAAACAAACATACAGATTCTTTATTGACTCGTCTAAAACAAGAAGGTAAGATAACACCATCTCCCTGTGGACCGACCCGTGCTCACTGGCTAGCTGCAAAGCGACACCGTCCTGATCGCGGTTACACTTAAATTCTTTGAACATCCGACACGCCAAAAGCGTGCGATCAAATGGCGCCTTTGCTGGGGATCCGCGCCCCTACAGTGGTCTTAGGCAGTGGGCTTCTGTGCACTTTTCCTGTTCTCCTGTCCCCTCTTGTCTGCTGTGTGTATTTTCTGAAAAATCATTCCTATTTCTTTCAGAATTTCTATTGAGCAAAGGTGGACTTTTTTGTGGATGGTTGCCTCGAGCTCCGCGTAGATCTCTTGGATTTTGTGCTACCATTGAGCCTTGTGCTTGAGAATGACATTGATTTGACACTTTGTCTTCCTAAACTGGTATCTGGCAACATACGGATGAAGAGCGGAGACCGTGTTTTTATCTGTGGTTGGCAGGAACCGGATTTTGTCGTGTTTTCCATGAATTTCTCCGTTTTAGAACCGGGAACCTGTATCCTGCAATTGACTAGCAAACACGGCTCAAGAGTATCTACCGATATGCAATGTGATAAAAATTGGGCGGTATGAAAATGCAAAAATCTGATATGAACAGAACCCTATTCAATATATAAGCAACTGTTTCAAGCGCAAATTCCCAGAAGAAAATAGGTAACTCAACAACACTCATCATAGAGCGCACCATATCTAATATGGTGCGAATCCTCCACTCCGATACACTATTGTGCTGTGGTTTATATGGAAGAGTAAGCTGAGAGAGAATCCCATTCTCTTTTAGATAATCTCGGAATTCCATGATTAAGTATTTACCTTCTCGATCAGATCGAAGGATTTTAATACTTTTACCCATCTGGTTCTCTACTTCTCTCTTATATTCCTTGAATTTCTCAAAAGTTTCAGATTTATGTTTCAACAGGAACACATGTCCAAATCTTGAGAGATTATCGGTGAATGTAATAAAGTACAAGGAACCATTTCTGGCATGTGTAGACATTGGACCAAAAACATCATTATGTATCAATCCCAAGAGTTCAGTAGCTCTTGCTCCGTGTCCCGTAAATGAGGTTTTGGTCATCTTACCTTTGAGACATGATTGACAAGTTTCATAAGATGTAAATTTGAACGGATTCAAATATCTATCTTTATGTAACTTAGCTAATCTGGTCGCATTGATATGACCAAGTCTACAATGCCACAAGAAGGCTTCATTCATTTTTGAACTTTTCCTCTTGTGAGTGTTTTATATATTTAGAACTGTATTTTGATTTAGAACGTATAAACCATTATACAACGTACCAAACCCAATCAACACTTGATTTAGGAAAATGTTCATAACATTTTTCTCTAATGCAAAATTATATCCTTCTTTATTTAATAAAGATACGGATATTATATTACACATCATAGATGGTACAAAATAATAGTCATTCAAAATCAATATATTACCATTTAGCAATATTAGGTGATATTCGCCGACAGTTTCGGCAGCAACAATTGCTCCATTCCCTACTCTGAGAAACATATCACCCTTTTCAAGTTCTCTACTTTTCTTTAACCCTTATAACATATTACAAATGTGGGATCCTGATCCGGTATCCAATACCCAGGACGTAGAGAAGACTGAGAAACAGTTCTCAATAACTAATATACCTGAAGAAAATGCATCAGAATGCTCTATCTTCATTAGGATTGCGTGGAAATCGTTGCAATTCTCTATCCCTTGCCCAGACTCATGACAATTGTCATAAGATAGAGCGGAACCAACGTTCTCCAGCCTAGTATAATAAGCGGGTTCGATCAATACATCCATATTATTATCTTGATTAGGGCATGACATAGTTGCTACCTGGAGAGAGAAGAAAACACTTTAGCATGCACTCTTGCAAGATTAGATTGGTTGTTATCTTATCTAAGCAGGATGGCTCCCACTGTTTTTCTCAAATTTTCCTTCAAACCGTGAAAGGTAAGATTAGTCCGGATTAATTGCACCCTATAAGTTCGCTAATCAGTCAGCCAGGATGGTGTTGGTACTCCGAGGGAGTCTTCCCGTGATTTCACATGGAACTAATTAAATAACCTCGTTTCTGTAGGGGCATAACCCCGTTAACACCTTTCTTAGACACCTACTGGATTAGCTAATTGTAAAGTGGAAAACTCTCCCAGGAGTAACGCTTACTCGCAGTGGGTATCGGGATCCAAATATCATATAGAAGGTATGCAATCTCATTGCAAATTTCAACACTTGAAATTCCCGATATCCGTTTTTACCCCTAACGGCCTATGACCTTGACGGAGGTTAACAAACCATAGGCCGTCAATCAAGTTCAACCCGTCATTTCTTGATCGATTCGAACCCACCCACAAAAACCCTTGACTGAAGTCAACAAGGCTGTGTGATTGTCCCTATCGATCGCATCACTATGCTACAGATAAGTATTACCCAGCTACAATACACTGTGCCTTGACAGAGGTCAACAAATACAACATGAATACTAAACACTACATATCTAAAATGACAGAGGGTTATAGCTGGTTTTGAAGAAAACCTTTAACGTAATGAACTTGATATTTTTGTAGAACCCAGTGATTTGAAAATGAGTGGTTTAAGCTCCGCTTTAAAAATCGAGTAGTTTTCAAAACAAACCGAATGGGTTGTAGCACATGCTAGTTTTCTCTAAAGAGGTCATTCCCGGTGAAGGGATGTAAGCTCTTTCCTTATCGAATGAGGTGCTGTATATTCATAATGGAATACCACTATGCAAAGCAAGAACTAGAGCTACCTTTTTGAAAATTTTGATTCTACAACATCTTTTAGGTTTATTTTCTTTTCATTAATCTTATTAATGAAGTCCCATCAATTATGTTTCCTAAACATCACAGAAGAAACGAAAATAAAACACACATATATGCCATTTGCATTCGCCACAAGGACTCGGGTCTTCACCGTAAGGTTAATTAACTTACGGCAGGGCAGGGTCAGGACTAGCGCGGATGCAAAACATATATAGTGTTTACTAATATATCATATATATATATGTATATAAGTAGCATTCTTCTCATGCAGTTATATGATCACATCACATCACATCACAGCTGAAGCAGATATATGAAATATAGGATATACTAGGAAGTCCGTGTTTTAGATTAAGCAAGTAACAAAAAACACGGATTTCACGATCGTGATGAATAGCCAAGCCTACACCCCTAGACCCCTATGCGAGCGACAAGCAACCCTGCCAATTCTAGAGTTAGGTGACCGGTCTCGACTTCTCGAGATAGCCTCCACTGGACTCTAGAACCCGGTTACTTGTGCTCTCCGCCTTGGGTCTATCCTAATGCGGTAAAGTAAATAATATATATCGAATGGAGATAACAACCTCAACTCGGAAGTGTCCCAATAAAAGAATATTACAAACAATTATTTACATGAATGAAAATTGAAAAACTCTCATCTCACATAAAAAACCCCGGCTATTCAATCACAACGATCCAATATAACATATCGAGAGCAACATGATAACATCACATGTCATCAACGTAAGTAAATATGCGTATTCTTAATGTCGTTGTCGTATAGCAACGAGATCAGGGATACTGCCACATATTACACTTACGGTCGCAGAAAAGAAATGAAAATTACAATAATTAGAATCCGCATCTATAGATATCATAAACCCGGATTATCACATATTCCGAATTTCATGCCTAACCCTATAAACCTTACATTTAAGTCTTGAATTGAAAACACTTTCCAAATATTAAGCCCGGCAATTAAACAAGATTCCCGATTGATGATTCGAAGGCTCGTCGGGAACTTTAGTGGATGGCCGCACCACCGAGGCCGTCAACGAAATGGACTTGGGCGGAACTCCGTGGCCGTGAGCACCCGAGTGGATGCTCTTGGCCATGGGGTTCTCCTATAGTCACTTGGTCGGGGAAAAGGGGCGTGGCTGTCTTCTAGTGTCTCCTAGCGAGTATTCGCGTACGATAGGAGATCACGACGGAGTTTCGATCCAAATCCAAACTCCATGGTAATCCATCATTTGAGACTAAAATGTGAGATTTACAAATCAATAACTAGTTTTCTCAAAACTAATCAATATGGATTTCAAAAATTTTATCACATAACCAAAGCAATATAGACGATATTAACATTTCGATCGATGTTTCAAACAACAACAATTCACAGAAATCCCAACCACTTGAGCCTCATTAAAAATATCCAGAAGATCCAAAATGTGAAAATGAAGCAGCACAAGAAAAATGAGCTCCCAACTCAATAATAGCGCTGCGGAACTGCGGCCAATACATGGTATAGGCGGCAGTTCCACGGCCAAGTGGTGGAGATACATGCTTGTATTTCTTGTGCCTTTATAAAATTACCTGCACGATTTTCTAAACATTTTTAATCTGGAAAATATTGAAGTTTCAAAAATTGGACAGAAACCAGCAAAGTATGTGCTTAAAATGTTGATCGAAAACTTTAACTTTGTCTAAACTATTTCTAAGCCTCTAGCTTGGCTCTGATACCATGAAAGTATGTTTTAACACCTCTACTAGAGTGCTAAAAGCATCAAGTATGCAATTTTAAAAAATCTAGAGGGCTAAGTATACTAAACAAGAATCAAACTAGAGAGTTAGGGTTTCATAGTTAACAGACAAGTTTCTAAACTATGTGAAGAGAGTCTACAACCTTTGTAGTCTATTCCTTCACTTCAAAAGCTCCAAGTAGTAGTCCTAGAACTCTTCTTTGACTCCACTCGAAAGTTGGTACGATCTTTGTCGATGTCTTTGTCGTCGAAGATGATCCACCTTGAGGCAACTCACACTCATGCTCACACTTAACTAATCGAGGTATTAGTGAGGATAACAATCTATACTAATTTTCTAGAGTAGTGTAGGTTGATGAATTAGGAATTTTGCTCACAAAAATCTTTCTTTCTTTTTCTTTTTCTCAACCCTAGAAAAAACTAGTGAGGAGAGGAAGAAGATGAACTTGGAAGTCAAGTGAACCTTGAGGATAAGATGAGCTTGGAATATTATAAAATATCTATGAATAAAACAAGAAAAAAAGATGAGTCATGGCTTCTCCATGCTTCTCAAAGCAACCATGAAACAATGACTCATTTTTCTTTCTCCTTAATTCATTTATATAAATCATTATCTTCTCATCTTTACCTCTAGTCATCCATGTTCAATGTATCATCAACCATGATACAATATGTGTGTGTGTGTGTAAATGTATAAAAAGAAGAAAATCTTAAGTGAGCTTAATATTAGTTAATATATATCAAATTATTAAATAAACACTTAATTCAATAATCCGGTTATATCATATATAACCCGGCTAATACCAAATATATAAATATATATGTATACCAAATCATTGAATCAACACTCGATTCAATAATCCGGTTATATCATATATAACCCTGTTAATATCAAATATATATATATATATATATATATATATATATATATATATCAAATCATTGAATCAACACTTGATTCAATAATCCGGTTATATCCAAAAAACGCTAGATTAGAATACGGTATCATATACTCGTATTTAATCAAGCTCCCGCACATATCTCCATACGTGTCCTATTTCGTTTAGCTTGAGCTAGGAAATCTCTATGTGGGACTCTAAAGACTCGTCAATACGCCAGCAGTAAATAATGATCACATCAGATACCCACAAGCCATCAGCGGTACTAGCTGGATGTAACGGCTACTCAGGTATTGAACGAATAGAAGATCAACAAGCAAACTTGTCCAAACTCTCATAGAGCCTATAAGCAACATTTACCGTACTGTCCGATATCTTCGTCTGATATGTCGCATATCGAGTCTGGGGGTGGAATCGCCAGACCCTAATAACTCGATAAGTCATGTCGATGTGTGGCTCATAACCTTTCGAGAAACTATTGATAACACTTATCAGTAAATCTCATCAGCCCCGGCCAAAGACTTGCTGTTATAGCCAATCGAGCATAGCGTAACATCAACTCCCAATATCGGGAGAGACAAAACCCCTCCTATCGCTTACTGCCTCTATGTGACTCGGGACTGTTCCCCTAATATTTAAACATAATAAAAGAACTATACTTTATTAAAATTTAATGAGGCAGTGCCTCACGTGTCCCCTACGAGGGCGCCAGCGCCTTAGGATTAAATACTATGGTGGCGCAGCACGTGAAGCTCATGTGGGTGCCAATGTGCAAAGCACAGGAGAGCCCAGAATTAAATTCTTAAATGGTACCTATGTGCATGACATGTGAGCGTCGGTGCCCAAGTTAAATCTGTAGAATTAAATTCTACATGGGGATATTTTCCTAAAAACTGGGATACTCTCTGTTAAACAGAGCCGTTGGATCAAAGATCCAATGAAGATGATAAACCATAAGAATATAGAATTAAATTCTATTTGGAGAAAATATCTCCCAAATCTTTCTAAGTGAGAAAGATATTTTAGGTTAGATCAAAAATCCAATGATAGAATAAAATTCTATTTTTGGGAATATATTTTCTCAATCTTTACAAACAAAAAAGTTTGCTCTCTGTAAATAAGAGAACCCTTGGATTAAAAATCCAATGATGATTAAAAATCACCGTTTTACAGAATAAAATGCTGTACAAAACAAGAAAATATATTCTGTAAAACAGAAATCATTGGATCAAAGATCCAACGATGGATAAAATCCCCTGAACAAATTGGAATCTCTCAATGAGATATTTTCTCAAAACTAATTAACAATTTGCCTCTACTGTATAAAGGACCTAAGACGTCAAGTCTCATATAGAGAGAACCCCTCATAAACTTCTACAAAAATACAGAAGGCTCTCAAAAACAATAGAGAATTTAATTCTCAATAGAGAAGAAGATCTTCCTCCTCTCAAACCCTAGGTAAAGAAATAAAAAAGATCAAAATATCTCCTTTACCTATCATGTCATATCTAAGGGTTTAACCCTTTTCAAGAACTTAGTTCTTTCTCTGGATCTGAGATCCGCAAGACAAGTCTCCCACAAGTTGAGAATTTAATTCTCATCAGGAAGATCTTGTTCTTGAGAATCAAAGATTCAGAAATGAACTACGAAAAAGAAAAAGAACCTATCCTATAGGAATTTAATTCCTCTGAAAATAGGGTTTAACCCTAAAGAAACTTAGATCTTATACAAGACAAAAAACATAAGAACTTAGTTCTTGAAGAAAACCTGATCTCAGATCTTCAAAACAAAGATCTTGGTGCCATTAATGGTCAAAATGCTATTAACAGAGATTCAGAATACGAAAAATAAAAGAACTTAGCGCCTCACATGCTTCCCACGTGGACGTCCCCAACATCGTCCAGCGCCTCACGTGAAAAACACACGGGTGCCCAAAACAGAGGGCCAGCACCTCACGTTAAATACACGTGAGCACTGAATAAAAAGTGCTTAGCACTTTATATACGACCAAAACGACTAAGTGCTTAACACTGATTGGGAAGCGCCCAGCGCCTTACGTGAAACACACGTAGGCGCCCAAAAAAATAAATGGGATAGCGACATACGTGTTCTTCATGTGGACGCCATAATAAAGTGTTTAGCACTATATATAGTCAAAATTACTGAGTGCTTGGCACTGATTGGGAAACGCCCATAACTGAAGGCTTCACATGATACCTATGTGAGTACCAGAACTCCAAACAAGTGATTAGCACTTTTGCATAAAAAACAAAGGGGGCTAAATAAACAAAGCTCAAATAAGTGCTTAGTACTTTTGAACAAAAAAAAAGGCTGAGCAGACTAAGCCCAAAATGGCTAAGTCTTTCTTACAGCCGAGCTCAAATACTCTATTGTTGGATCTTAAATAAAAATGATTCTTAAAATTTTGTTAAGTTGATCTTAGTCTCAAATAAGACTAACGCGTCCTTAGCTAAAATAAATTGTGCCCAAATGCTCACATATTTAAGTTGATCCTAATCTCAAACTAGATTAATGGTCCTTAAATAAAATAAACCCAAATCTAAAATATACGGATTTGGACTGATCTGTGCCCTACGGGAAACAACATAAAATAGTCTCCGTATACTATCTACGGGCAACCCAAAATAAAACAAACAACACACGACATGAAGTGAACTGCTGGAGCAGGAAAAAGTGGTTATCGCAATGCGGTAACGTAATTAGCTGCAGGAGCTTGCGCCTGCAGGGAAGAGCGTCCCCACAATCAAAAAACCCTCACAAATGAGGGGGAATATGATAAAATAACGCTACAACGGTCGCGTCTATCCAAACCTCCGATATACGGTGACATAAATCAACTTGGTATTTTCAGAGAGGTGGGTAGATAAGTCCAAATAGCATCTGCCCTCAAATTCAGGCCAGACGCCCCAACGTCTCGGTTCGGTCTTTCGGCGGTGAACAGATTCTGGCACGCCCAGTGGGACCTTTTCCTCTTTCCACTCCATACTTCATGTGTCATGTTTCGCGAACAAAATCACGGTTCACTATGATTGCTCTTGGATTCAAGGCACTAAAACTTAGTGTCTTGCTCCTGTGCAGAGAAATCAATGGCTTTCTAATGCACCTCATGCAACAACAACTCTCGCTCCACCTCAACTAGAGGAGTGACCTATGGGCCCAAAGCGGTCTCTATTTTCTCAATGCCAGTGGGGCAAGTCACACAAGCCACTACCGGATTGTTCTTCGGGACCATGCTCCCATCTGTGAGTTTCGGTGCCTCATTGCTGCAAGAAGAAGCTCTTAAAGGGTCGGTCTTTGATCGACTGGAAACCACAACGGCCCCTCTTAATGGGCCGTCCAAATCTGGCGTCTCAGTCTTCAACAGGCTGAGCAAGAACTCAAACGAGCCCGAAAAGAAGCTTATGATACCTGAAAGGGCTACCCTAAAACGGCTAGCCCTCCCTACTCTACTACAGGAGAAGCCGTCAAAAGTGCTTCCCCTACCAGAAAGTCGGTCTTCGAAAGATTGGCCGGCCCTCCTCAAACTTTAACAAGGACATCGGTCTTCAACAGGCCGACGCCAATTGCAGCTCCTCAGCAAAACTAGGGCCGTGATGAAGCCGCTTTCAGAACTAAGGTGGTCCCTTCAAAAAGGCACGCTCGACGTCGCCACTGGCACTGAGTGAGAGAAGCTGGGGGCAACTCCCCCTCTGGACTTACCCCACCAGCTCCAATGGTTGAAGTAGATGTTGTTGTTCCAACCGGGAACAGTTTTGATTCGCTTAAGAGGGTGCGCAAAAACACCCCAACGACGGTGCTAAAGAAATCACCCCTACCTGTAGAAGTTACAGTGCAGGAAAAGCCGGAGCGGCCTCATCAGCAGCTCTCCTTGCAAATTCATAGGGTCTGGCAAAAAGTCTAAGACTCTGTGATTGACCAAAACTGTCCTCGTCGACCAAAGAAATCGAAGGCTCGACAAGAAAAGGACCAATCCTCTGCCATACAACGGGGGACTTCCCCTAAACAGGTGCCTGTCATAACGGATCCTTCAATTCCAATCTTCCATATAAGGACGAGGCTAGAGAAAGCTCTATCGCCCGTGGAAAATTCCAAAGGCAATGGATCCAAACGCCTCAATCCTGGAGGCATTATCGTCCATATGGTCTATATGACCAATGGGCAAGAAGGGAGCCGTGCTTCGGTGAGTCACCGACCGCAAACTCGGTCATTGACAAAGGCTCAAGAGCAACAACAAAAGCTCCAGGAAATGCTGAACAAAATGACGGCATTCACTGGACAGAAAACAAGTCCGGACAAAGAGGCCAAACAACGCCAAGAGAAAGAGACCGATACAGAGTTTCTACGAAGGGTGCTCGAGAAAAGGGACAAAGAATCCGTTGAAAAAAACCGCTAACATGAAGCAAATGGCTCTCTTGTTCCAAAACATGGTGGGAATGATGATCTAGCCAGAACCCCCGGCCGAAGATCTGCCTATAATTATCGAGAATGACAGAGCAGAAACATCAAACCCTCCTCCGGCTTTATCAGCAGCCAAAGAAGAAACAATATCTAAGGCCGCCCTTGATGATTATATTGCTCAACAAATAAGAGCTCATCAAGTTAATGAAGCTGCTGGCCAAATCGTCAGAACCGGGAGACCATATCCAAGCTGGTATGATCAAATCAAGTATCCACCGGGATATACGATCCCCAAATTCCATGTATACAAAGGGACAGGCAACCCTCTCCAGCACGTCGCGCAGTTTAGTGCTCTATGCGGCAACACTGGAGGTGACAACAAACTGTTGCTTCGCCAGTTCGTTGGCAGCCTGTCAGAAACAGCTTTTGAATGGTACTCGGAGCTCCCAAATGACTCTGTAAAAATATTCACAGAGATGGAACTCAGCGTTTCTGCAGTGCAAGTGAACGCACTCCAATTACGGCATTAATCAATGCCAGGGTAAAGCCGGGAGAAACCTGGGTCCCATACGAGATCCAGTGGCGAAACCTATTGTTTACCGCCGAAACAGAGACGAACTGGGATGGAACTTCTTGCCTGAATTTGGGGGCAGATGCTATTTGGATTTATCTGTCGACCCCTCCGAAGATACCAAGTTGATTTATGGCACCGTTTATCGGAGGTTTGGATGGATGCGGCCATTGTAGCGTGACTTTATCAGATTCCCCTCGTTTGTGAGGGGTTTTTGATTGTGGAGACGCTCTTCCCTGCTGGCGCAAACCCCTACAGTTAATTACGTTACCGAATTGCGATAACCACTTTCTCCTGCTCTGGAACTTCACTTCGTGTCGTGTGTGTTTTTGTTTGTTTTGGTTTCCCGTGGATTGTATACGAAGACTAGTTTATGTCGTCGTCCGTAAGGCGCGGATCAATCCAAATCCACATATTTTAGATTTGGGTTTGGTTTATTTAAGGACCGTTAATCTGGTTTGAGATTAAGATCGACTTAAACTTATGAGCATTTGGGGCTCGGTTATTTTATTTTAAGGAAATCACGGTCCATTACCGCCATGTTTTGGGCAAATATTAGTTTAAGGACATTTCGGTCCAACATTCCCGTTTTGGGGACGAATGTTAGTTTATGGACATTTCGGTCCATTATCGCCGTTTTTTGAGGCGACTGTTAGTTTAAGGACATTTCGGTCCTTTATTCATCTTGCGTGCACGTGTATTTGTTACGTGACGAAATGAACAATGGTGATATGGAATGTGCCCAATTTAGAGCACGGTCTGATTTGAGGTGTGCATAACAATTTGGAAGTGCATCGATATATGACGAGAGGAGTTGTTGGTTGTCAGGACCTGCCACCTCTCTGAAGAAGAGGAATTACAACGACATATATCAGAGGTGTGTAAAGATAACCCTCGAACCAAATCGCGTATTTGAGGGAAAAGGGGTTGTGATGGACCTAAGAATCATTAGTCATATTTGAGACTAAGATTACCTTAGGAGATATGGGATGAATATCATTTTGGATATCATCAATGGGAGATCATTAATCATGTTTGAGACTAAGATCGGCTCAATAATATTTTTAAGGATCATTTTTACTTAAGATCCATCAACAGAGCATTTGGGCTCAGCTGCAAGAAACTTCAGAGGTTTAGCCAATTTGGGTTTAGTCTGCCTACTCTTATTCAAAAAGTGCTAAGCACTCATTTGGGCTCTGTCTGTTCAGCCTTTTTCTTTTCATAAAAAAGTGATAAGCACTTATTTGATGCTCTGACATTCGCATGGGTGTTATGTGAAGCCTTTGATTATGGGCGCCGCTCAATGAGCGCTAAGCACTCTGCCACTTTGGCTGTTTATGGAGTGCTGGGCACTTTTCTCTCTTCTTTTTTGATGGTGCCCACTTGAGGATCATGTGAGGCGTTGGTGCGCTGCCCAATCAGTGCTAGGCACTTAGCCGTTTTGGCTGTATGTGAAGTGCTAAGCACTTTTTATGTGGCGCCCGCATGAGGAGCACGTGAGGCGCCGGGCGCTGCGCAATCAACACTAAGCACTTAGCCGTTTTAGCTGTATGTGAAGTGCTAAGCACTTTTTATGTGGCGTCCGCGTGAGGAGCACGTGAGATGCTGGGCGCTGTTAAAGAGGGGAGCCCACGTGGGAAGCACGTGAGGCGCTAGTTTCTTTTTTATGGAGATTTAATCTCTGTTGACATTTTTTAGAGAAATTAAATCTCTATTGATGGTATATTTACCATTAACGATCACGAAGATCATTATTTCGAGGATCTGGGATCGTGTTCTTTTAAGAACTAAGTTCTTGATTCGAAAGAACTGAGTTCCTGGAGTTTTATGGACTCCATATTCTTTCTCTTTTAAATTTTTTTTTCTTGAACCTTTGATTCTCAAGAACAAGATTTTCCCGATGAGAATTCAATTCTCAACTTGTGGGAGACTTGTCTTGTGGATCTCAGATCCAGAAAAAGAACCAAATTCTTTTAGAATGGCTCAACCCTTAGATATGTTAGGTAAAGGAGATGTTTTGATCTCGATGTTTTCTTTAGCCAGGGTTTCGAAAATGGAGCTCTTCTTCTTTGAGAATTGAATTCTCTTTTCTTTCTGTTTTCCTCACTCCGTCTCTCTGTGTTGTTCTGGCTCTCTCTGTCCTCGTCTTCCTCTGTGTGAGACTTGTAGTCTTAGAGCTTTTATATAGTGGAGGCAAATTGTTGATTAGTTTTGAGAAAATCTCTTATTGAGAGATTCCAATTGATTTAATTGGTCTCAAAATTGATTCGGGGAATTTTACCCACCTTTGGATCTTTGATCCAAGGACTTCTGTTTTTACAGAATATGATTTTGGGATTTTAACGAGATTGGGGAAATATTTTCCCTATACAGAATTTATTCTGTAAAACGGTGATTTTTAATCATCATTGGATTTTTAATCCAACGGTTCTCTATTTTACAGAGAGCAATGTTTTTTATTTAGAAAGATTGAGGGAATATATTCAATAATAGAATTTTATTCTACAATTTGATTTTT
The DNA here is from genome assembly GCA_030015575.1 of Agapanthus africanus. NCBI lineage: Eukaryota > Viridiplantae > Streptophyta > Magnoliopsida > Asparagales > Amaryllidaceae > Agapanthus > Agapanthus africanus. The sequence goes on along the minus strand of JASDDO010000019.1, from coordinate 884,737,017 downwards.
GATCCAACCGAGAGTACCTTTCTTATTTTAGAAAGATTTGGGAAATGTTTTCTCCCAACATAATTTAATTCTGTATTTTAATGATTTATCGTCTCCGTTGGATTTTTGATCCAACGGCTCTGTTTAACAGAGAGTATTGTAGAATTTAATTCTACCTGGGTACCGGCGCTCACGTGTTATGCACGTGGGCGCTACTTAAGAATTTAATTCTTAAGATGGGTATTCCTGTGCTTTGCACATTGGAGCCTGCATGAGGAGCACGTGAGGCGCCATCTAAGCGTTTAACCCTTATTTAATAGATTCTTTTGTGTTTTGCACATTGGCATCCGCATGAGGAGCACTTGCTGCGCCATCTAAGAGTTGAACTCTTCTGCGCTTTGTACATTGGCGCCCGTGTGAGGAGCACGTGAGGCACCACCGTAGGATTTAATCCTATAAGATTGGTTCTACCGCTGGCGCCCTCGTGGAGAGCACGTGAGGCGCCGCCTCACTAAATTCAACAAAATTTTGCTCTTTTATTAGGTTAAATATATTGGGGAAATAAATTCCCCCACCGTTTCTCTCACGTGGGTGCAACGGTGTCACTTTTCCACCGTTCGATCTCCTGGGGAGTTGAACCGTCCCTTCATGACCTATAAATAGGGCCTTTGGTCCTTGAGATGACTGTCGTTCCATCATCCTCTTGAGTCTTCTTCTTCCTTGAGAATTTAATTCTCTTTTCAGAGTTTAGATCTCTGTTTCCAAAACTTTCTCAGAGTCAAACTCAGTCAAAATTTGGCAAGAATCATGACCACGATTTAACTGCTAAAGAAACTCTTAAAAGAACCTTTTCTTGTTTGGGTTTTAACCCATTAGCAGAGCTTTGCTCTTCTCTTGGTACGATTTCTTAAAAATCTAAAAAAAACTTTATTTGGGAAGACCATGGGTCTTGGAGATCCTATGGTTTTACTCTGTTAGTGACTTTGATCTTTGAACGATTTCTTATTTTATTTTTTGGGGTTCTTTTTTACAGATTTGAAATCTGTTGTAGAACACATTTTTCGAGGCAGTTTAATGAGATTTTTCATTAAATGAGAATCCTTTTGGATTCTTACAATGAGTGCCTTCCTCAACATTGATTGGGGCGTTACCATGATTTTGTGGGGCCCATTGTCCCTTTTTTTCTTTGGACTGTGGTGACTTTTATATGCCAGAATGTAGTACAAATTTGGATGTACTGGCAATGTTAAGGCCTTTAATTGTAGTTGATTTTATTACGTCGATAACTAACCCTCTACGGGGTTTTCTTTTCACATGCTATGGCTTCCGATTCCTTCTTCCCCTACATTCGCTCGGAGAGTGCTTTTGCCGTTGCACCTACCGATCGGGAAGTCTTTGCGCTCATTCAGGATTATGATCCAGAGAAAATGTCTCTTTATCTGTGGGGTTCATGGTACAGTCACATTATCCGGGGTCGGCGCAGCTTTACTTGCGCAGCGCCGTCAGAACTGATCCCGTCGATCCATTACGCTGACCTTCAGCAAGTCGCTTAAGCAGTAGAAGAGGTCAACTGGATCTCGGAAGGTCATCATCAACCTTCCGTAGTATCAATACCAGTGCAGCCGCCGATGGCCCTAGACATTCTAGGGCGTCGCATATGCCAAGGAGAATCGTATCCTTGGGGGCAGGTTTACATGATTGGAATGACTCCCCGTCATCCGGCCGACTATCTGCAGTGGGCCCGATATATTCTGTCGGCCAAGAAGTCGCTGCTACTGAAGACCGGGCTATATCCCGCGATCTATGCATCCCTTTTTCACTACCACACTCCCTATGTGTGGTGGGTCAAATCTTTTCTGGAGTAATGGAATATCCCGACCCACACATTTCTCTTATCGGATCAGGAGGTCTTAATCTCAATGGAGGAATTCGCGGAGATATCTGGATTACCCGTCAGAGGGGAACATTATGAGGGGATACTTTCCCCTGACGAGTACATCTTTGCTACCAAATCAGTGGTAATGGGTCTTACCCCAGAGAATTCCGTTCAACACCAGTTTCCAAGCTTGATAAAGATGTTGAACATATACGAGAGCCTATTCCTGGAGTCTGGTGAGCACAGAGTTAGCTTTACAGATTTTGTCGCCCGCTTCCATCGTCCGGAGGCTTTATCTAAGCAAGCTGCGAAGTTTGCCAAACTCAACGACTCGTTCGGATTTGGTTTAGACAAACTACCGACGGCGGGGGAAGATTTAAAGAAATTCTTTATTCCGGATACTCCAGTCGTCCCCTTCGCAGAGATTGCTGCTCCGGACATTGACGAGGAGACGTTTTTCATAGGGTTTATCGGCTTGTGGCTGAGTTGGTTTGCGCTTCCGATGCACCCCTGCTATATGAGACCATCTATCTTTTATGCAGCTCATCGCATCGCCGCGGGGACACGCATGGCTATTGGGGTTGCAGGACTGGCTTATTTATATCATGGCCTGAGTCTAGTAGCCGACACCACTCAGCCGGGCGTGAAGCCCGTAAATCTCCCATTGCACTCTTTCACCTCGTGGATCGAGATGCACGTGCTGGGTGCTTTTGGTGTGCATAAACGACCCGGATTTTATGAAGGATACAATTTTCCTCGGGTCATGCATCTGGTCGATGAAAGGTCACGCTAGTGCCCCGGTCAACTACCATGGCCAAATGCTAAACAAATTTTTTTTCTAACGATTAGAACATGGCACTAGAATAACCTTTAACCCGGATCTTTCCATAAACCTATCTAGCAAAAGTAGTAGTGCTATCTACTATGATGAAGAAATCTCACCAAACGAACCAAGTCCTTCAGTCTTCTTTCTTCATCTTTAGCTCCAAGTGGCCACCTAAAACATACTTGATCTTCTTTGTTGGCTCCTTTGGTTCTCCACGATCGATCTTGCTCTCCGGTCCTCCTTTATCGTAGATGATCCATCCGAGAGATATGATTCATAGCTCTAGCTCCTCATAATATGTTAAGTGGAGCAACTAGAGAACTTGGGTTGCTAAACCAAGTAATCTAGGATGTAGTGTGAAGATCTAAGGGTTTGCTATCTCTTTCTTACCTCTTTACTTGTTTCTCAACTCATGAGAATGGTAGTGAAGAAAAAGATGATGAGGGTGGAGGAAGCTCAAGAGAAGGGAGGAGATGAAGAAAAATGGGAGCTTAAGAAATTATGAAGCATGCATGTGAGAGAAAAACAACACAATGGTTTTGTGTATGAATTTCTTTCAATAAACAAGTGTAGCCATACTTCAATAGCACAAATGAATAAATAATTCATTTGTGAACCATTGAAGTCATGCCACTCACCATGTCTCCCTCTCCTTAATTTCTACCGCATTTCTATTTATAAATAAATGGAAAAGTCCATGATGAGGTGTCCACCTTCTAGAAGGTAATTTGTAACAAAATATGGATTACAGTCTGCTGTATATACATATCTGCATACGGATAAAAACACGAATGCCTAAAGAGATAGAATAACACGAAGAACATAATACTAGAATATACATATCGAAATACATATATGTAAATTATTAAATCAATACATGATTTAATAATCCGTCTCAAAGCCGAGCGGGCTAGTATTACCAATTGTCCGATCGAAAGTCCGAGTACAAAGTACATCAATCGATCGAGACACTGCACGTATCCAATACGGATACTACATCATTTCGTCTGAACCAAGGAAACCCTCTGTGTGGGACTCTAAAGACTCGACAGTACGCCGGCAGTAAGTTACTGGATAAATACATAACCACAAGCACGTCAGCGGCACTAACTGTACATAACGGCTACCCACGTACCTGTCGAAAAAGAAGGCCGACGAGTAAACTCATCCGGATCCCTACTGAGTCTATCTGTGAAAATCTCCGTACAGTCTGGTCTCTTCGTCTAAGAGTATCGCATACCGGGTCTAGGGGTGGTAAACGTCAGAACCCGATAACCTGGTAATTCGTGCTGATGCGGTTCAGGACCAATCCGGGAAACTACTGATCAGCCTATCAGTAAATCCCAACTGCCTTGACCAAGGTCTTATGGTCCTGACCAATCGAACACAGTGCGATATCAACTCTCTATACCGGGAGAGACGAATCCCCGACAATCGCTCACTTTCTCCATATGGCTCGGGACTGTACCCAACCAAAACCTATTTGCATGACTCAGTAGACCCGTGGTAGTGTAGTGATCAAAGTACAGTGGGAACTCACATGAGACAAATACCGATCTCAGGTTTAAAGACTAACATGTACTCATGTCACCTGAGAACTTCCACATGACGATAGGTATAGTACCATCTGGAAGTTCTCGGCGAGTCCGTCCGGTGTACTCACCCCAAGTGAGCACCTGTATACGATCTTAGGTCTAAAGACCAATGGATGCAAGGTCTAGAAACGTATACACTAGTCTACTATGGAATATCGATGCCCAGTCTCGATACTCCCACGACTAGGGACCATTTAAGGATGTGCGTACCGACTATTCAGCTCCCACAAGTATGATCGCCATCACAACGCATCTAGCATTGATCCTATGGGCTTTATCAACATGTATAAAAGATATGTAATAGCAAGTAAAACTTACACATCTTAAGATAAAGTCAAATCAAATAGCATACTATCATATCGAGCAAGACTGTCATGTACATATATATATATATATATGTCCGAGCATCCATATGTATACATATACAATAATGGCCTCTAGGGCATACATATTCAACAATATCCCACTTGCACTAAGGCCATATATATTGGCGTGTCGAGTATCCAACGTCTGCTCTAGGGCCAGCTGTTGCCATACCGCATACCCAACATCTCAAAAAGGTCTCTCGAACTGTGCTTGAGGAAGGGCCTTGGTGAATGGATCCGCAGTGTTGTATTTTGTATCCACTCTCCGGACCTTGATCTCCTGGCGATCTACGATCTCCCTGATCAGGTGATACCGCCTTAAGATGTGCCTGGATTTCTGATGGGACCGTGGTTTTTTCGCTAAAGCTATAGCCCCATTGTTATCGCAATATAAGGGTATTGGATCAACAATGGACGGAACTACCTGAAGTTCACTAATGAACTTCTTCATCCAGAATGCCTCTTTTGCGGAATCGCTCGCAGCAATGTATTCAGCCTCCATCGTCGAGTCTGCAACGGTATCCAATTTGGAGCTCTTCCAACACACCGCCCCTCCGTTAAGGGTAAACACAAGACCCAAGACAGTCTTGCTGTCATCCTTATCACTCTGGAAGCTTGAATCGGTAAAGGACTCGACCTTTAGGTCTCCATTATCGTAAACCAAGAACATCTCCTTAGTCCTTCTCAGGTATTTGAGAATGTTCTTTACTGCTGTCCAGTAGTCCTCACTTGGGTTCGACTGATACCGGCTCACCACGCTTAGCGCATAAGCTACATCTGGCCTTGTACATAGCATCGCATACATTATAGATCCTATCACCGAAGCGTAGGGTATAGTGCTAATGCGAACCCTCTCCTCATCGGTCTTGGGAGACATCTCCTTGGAGAGGGTGATTCCGTGCAATGCGGGTATGTTACCGCGCTTGGAATTTTCCATACTAAATCTCTTTAGTACGGTCTCTATGTACCTGGACTGTGAAAGTCCCAGTAATCTCTTGGATCTATCTCTGTAGATCTTAATCCCCAGAATGTACGAGACATCACCCAAGTCCTACATGGAGAACCTTTGTGATAAGAATAGCTTGACCGATTGTAGCATAGGAATGTCATTTCCTATCAAAAGAATGTCATCCGCGTACAAGACTATGAACATGACAGTTCGTCCTACAATCTTCTTATAAATACAAGGCTCATCCTCGTTCTTGATAAAGTCAAATTTCTTGACTGTTTCATCAAAACAGATGTTCCAGCTCCGCGATGCTTGCTTTAATCCATAAATGGATTTAAGCAACTTGCACACCTTCCCGCTGCTCCCACTGTTTACGAAACCTTCCGGTTGATCCATATAAACGCGCTCTTCTAAACTTCCGTTTAGAAAAGCCATTTTTACGTCCATCGGCCGGATCTCGTAGTCATGGAAGGCAGTAATGATAAGTAGGATCCGAATGGATTTGAGCATAGCCACTGGAGAAAAGGTTTCATCCTAGTCCACACTTGGTCTTTGACGAAAACCTTTTGCAACAAGTCTAGCCTTATAGGTTTCCACCTTCCCATCCACACCAAATTTCCTTTGGTAGATCCATTTGCATCCAACGTGTTTTACCCCAGGTGGAGCAATATCAAAGGTCCACACTTTATTGGTGTACATGGACTCTATTTCAGATCGCATAGTATCCGGGCACTTATCAGAGTCCCTACTGATAATGGCCTGCCTGAAACTAGTAGAATCATCTTCTTCCAAGATGCAATCTTCTCGATCCCCGTTTATGAGAAAACTGTAGTATTCTCGGGCGGATGAGAAATCCTACCAGATCTGCGGAGTGGCTAAGGTTCGTCTAGAACTATTGAATCTTCTGATTCCACCAAACCTTCAGTTATAGTTTGTCCTTCTGGAATTTCTTCCAGTTCTACCGCGCTCCCACTAATTTCTTTGGCAAGAAATTCCTTCTCCAAAAAGACGGCGTGGCGAGAAACAAACACCTTCTGTTCCTCAGTGTGGTAGAACAGATACCCTTGCGAATGCTTAGGATATCCTACGAACTTACATAAAACTGACCATGCCTCGAGTTTGTTCGGGTTTTGCTTCTTTACATAAGCTGGACAACCCCATATCTTAATAAAATTAAGGTATGGTCTCTTCCGCTCCCACAGTGCATATGGAGTGGTAGGCACTGCTTTGGTAGGAACCCTATTCAATACATATATTGTCGTTTCAAGGGCATATCCCCATAATGAAAGAGGCAACTCGGCATTACTCATCATAGAGCGAACCATATCCAATAGGGTACGGTTCCTCCGCTCCGATACACCGTTGTGCTGTGGTGTATACGGAGGAGTAAGCTGAGAGAGAATTCCATTCTCTTTTAGGTATTCTAAGAATTCCGTGCTTAAGTACTCCCCTCCTCTATCAGATCGGAGGATCTTAATACTTTTGCCAGTCTGGTTCTCTACTTCGTTTCTAAATTCTTTGAATTTCTCAAAAGCTTCAGATTTGTGTTTCATAAGATACACATATCCGAATCTAGAGAGATCGTCAGTGAATGTGATGAAGTACGAGAACCCACCCCTTGCATGTATAGACATTGGACCACATACATCACTGTGTATATGTCCCAAGAGCTCTGTTCCTCTTTCTCCGTGTCCGGTGAACAGAGATTTGGTCATCTTTCCTTTGAGACAAGATTAACAAGTTTCATAAGATGAAAATCGAACGTATCCAAAAGTCCATCTTTATGCAACTTACTCAATCTTTTCTCTCCGATATGACCAAGTCTACAATGCCACAAGTAGGATTCGTTCATATCTGAACTCTTCCTCTTGCGTGTGTTTTGTATACTGAGAACTGTGTTTTGATTAAGAACATAGATACCATTACACAGTGTACCTTCTACAACCAATACCTAATTAAGGTAAATGTTCATGATATTTCTATCAAGAACAAACTTATATCAATCTTTATCAAGTAAAGAAACTGATATGATGTTGCAAACCATGGAAGGTAGATAGTAGCAGTTGTTCAAAATCATAGTATTGCCATTTGGCAATGCTAGGTGATATTCACCGACGGCAGAAGCATCAACCTGTGCTCCGTTCCCTACTCTGAGGGACATATCACCAGATCCAACCATCCTACTTTTTCTCAGTCCCCGTAATAAATTACAGATATGAGATCCCGATCCGGTATCGAGTACCCAGGAGGTAGGACTGACCAAAAAACAGTTCTCAATAACAAGAACACCTGAAGAAGACACAATAGTATGTTTCTTCTTCGATCGGGTCATCAAGGAATCCAAACAATCCTCTTTCCCTTGCTCATACTCATGACTGTTGTCATATGTTAGAGCCGAACCGGCGTTCCCCAGTCCCGAATAAGAATTCGGATCGGTCAAGCGATACATTTTATTATCTTGATTAGGGCGTGAAATGTTTGCTACTTGGAGAGAGAGAAAAGAAACACTCAGTGTGTGCTCTTGTAAGATTAGATTGGTTATTAGTTTATCTAATCATGATGGCTCACATTGTTTCCTTAAATTCTCCTTCAAACTTTAAAAGGAGAACTAGTCAGGATTAATCGCACGTTGCAATACTTACTTAACCTTTCAGACAGGCTGTTGTTGGTACTTCGAGGGTGGTTTTCCAACGCTTTCGCGAAGTTCCTTAATTACATAACCTCTTTTCCCTGGAGGCGTAGCCCCGCTAACACTGTTCTAGAAACCTACTTGGTTTATAGCATTGATTGTTAAGTTAAATAATCTCCCGAGAGTAATCTTACTCATCAGCGGGATCGGGATCCAACTATCATTGTGTGATGCACTAGATGGAATCCACTCTAATCACCACACTCCAGAAGGTATGCTAAATTCTGCAAGTTTCCTGTATGTTTGAAACTCACGATGTGGTTTTTGCCCCTAACGACCTATAACCTTGACGCTTGCCAACAAATCATAGGCCACTAGTCAAGTTCAACCCGTCATTGTCCTGGATTAACTCGAACCAACCCGCACAAACTCTTGACGATTGCCAACAAAGCTGTACGACTGTCTCGATTAATCGCATATCTATGCAACATATAAATATCACTCAGCTACTGCTCACTATGTCTTAGCGCTTGCCAACAACACAGTATGAATACTAGGTGGTACCCATCTAAAATGACGGAGGGCTACGGCTGGGTTTTTGGCGAAAAACCCGTTAACGTAATGAACTTGATATCGTTGAAGGAACCTAAGTAGTTCTGAAAAGGAGTGGTTTAGGCTCCGCTTTTGAAAACTTGTGGTTTTGAAAAAACCGAGTAATCTACAGTATAGACTTTTGCTAAAGAGGTCACTCCCCGCGAAGGGATCTCGGCTCTTGCCTCCTGGAATGAGGTGCTGGATATTCATGACCGAATACCACTGTGCAAAGCGAAAGAATATAAATACAGTTTTTCGAAATTTGTTCCAACAACATCTTTTAGGTTTATTTTCTTACATTAATAAAAATTAATGCGGTCCCATCAGTTTAATCCTATCACACAAGAAAAGAACGAAAATACGATGTACGTATATGCCATCTACATTCGCCACGGGGACCCGTCATCACCCGTTAGATTACTTAACTAAGGACAGAGCGGGGCCTGGACTAGAACGGATGCAAAATATATACAACATCTACTAGTATATATATAAGTATATATAACATTCGTCCCAGACATGATAATAAGCAACATCACAGAATCACAGCCAACAATACAGAGGTGGATAATCTTGGAGCCCCGGGTTTCATTAGAGCCGCAAATGAAACCCGATGTTCCCGGTCGTGTGGATAGCCTGTGCAATGAAAACCTGGACCCCCTATGAGCGCGGCAAGTTACCCGCCAATCTCAGAAGTGAGGCAACCCCCTTCAACAAAGTGAATGGGCCATCCAGCACTTCACGGAATCCGGTAACTTGGGCGCCCCTCCGTTGGTCATCTAATACGAGTGCGGCGAATAGCCCGCCAATTCTAGAATGAACCCCCCCTCCGTCTCAACGTCATGATATGCGGGCTTGTTGTCTTCTAGAACCCAGCTATTCGTGCACTCTACCACGGGGTAATCCTAGTATAGAAAATGAAAATAATATGTATAAATGGTGATATCGACCTCAACCCGGTCATGCCCCAAACAAATAATATACAACCCGGCAAAGACGGCAGTCCACATGTCGGACGCTCGCCCCGCAAAATGAATATACAAATGAATCTTTAACTGTACCACTAACATTGAACCACATGCTATCCACCATGACTATCCAACCACAATCACAACACAAACACAAACACAAAACATCAATGCGAATGTCATGTTCTCAAACCCATCTAAAAGAACATATAGCAATTAGACGAGTTGTACCGATCGAATGACATTCACGGTCGCAGATAAAACTGAATGTACTGTAAACTATTAAACAGTGTCAAATATAACGACTTTGAAACACTCCGAATTGCCCCATACTGAAAAACAACAGAAAATCAAATCTGGGCAAAAATAAACAACACCTGAAACCCAAACTTCAAGAGACAAGAACACTGGCCAAAGCTCGATCCAATTCCCTTCCAGAAAACCGGTGAGGCCAGATTTTTGAAGGGTGCGGCCGGCCTAAAGTGGTGGGAATCGTGTCTTTTTTGTTCAGCGTTCATATCTCAGTGTAAAGAGCACTCTGCACTTGCTAAATTTTTTTTTAAGCCTTTAAAAAATCGACAGAAACTGCAGTTTGGTTTCAATGTTATGGAGTTGTTTTGGTTTCGTTGTTTTAACATTGTTTAAACTTGCTAATGTAGGGTTTATGGGCTGTCTTTGATACCATGAAAGGTCACGCTAGTGCCCTGGCCAAATACCGTGGCCAAATGCGGAACAAACTTTTTTCTAACGATTAGAATATGGCACTAGAATAACCTTTAACCCAGAACTTTCCATAAACCTATCTAGCAAAAGTAGTAGTGCTATCAACTATGATGAAGAAATCACACCAAACGAACCAAGTCCTTCGGTCTTCTCTTTTCATCTTTAGCTCCAAGTGGCCACCTTGAACATGCTTGATCTTCTTTGTTGGCTCCTTTGGTTCTCCGCAATCGATCTTGCTCTCCGGTCCTACTTTGTCGTAGATAATCCACCCTAGGGATATGATCCATGGCTCTAGCTCCTCAGAATATGTCAAGTGGAGAAACTAGAGAACTTGGGTTTCTAAACCAAGTAATCTAGCATGTAGTATGAATATCTAAGTGTTTGCTATCTCTTTCTTGGCTCTTCAATTGTTTCTCAACTCATGAGAATGGTAGTGAAGAGGAAGATGATGAAGGTGGAGGAAGCTCAAGAGGAGGGAGGAGATGAAGAAAAATGGGAGCTCAAGAAATTATGAAGCATGCATGTGAGAGAAAAACAACACAAAGGTTTTGTGTATGAATTTCTTTCAATAAAAATGTGTAGCCATGCATCAATAGTAACCACAAATGAATAAATAATTCATTTGTGAACTATTAAAGCCATGCAACTCATCATGCCTCCCTCTCCTTAATTTCCACCTCATTTCCATTTATCAATAAATGGAAAAGTCCATGATGAGGTGTCCACCTTCTAGAAGGTAATCTGTAACAAAATACGGATTACAGTCTGCTGTATATGCATACCTGCATTCGGATAAAAACATGAATGCCTAAAGAGATAGAATAACACGAAGAACGTAATACTAGAATATACATATCGAAATATATATATGTAAACTATTAAATCAATACCTGATTTAATAATCCGGTTCAAACCCGAGCCGACTAGCATTACCAACTGTCCGATCAAAAGTCCGAGTACAAAGTACATCAATCGATCGAGACCCTACACGTATCCAATACGGATACTACATCATTTCGCCTAATCCAGGGAAACCCTCTGTGTGGGACTCTAAAGACTCGACAATACGCCGACAGTGAGTTACTGGATAAATCCATAACCACAAGCACGTCAGTGGCACTAGCTGTACGTAACGACTATCCGGGTACCTGTCGAAAAGGAAGGCCGACGAGCAAACTCATCCGGATCCCTACTGAGCCTATCTATGACAATCTCCATACAGTCCGGTCTCTTCGTCTGAGAGCATCACAAACCGGGTCTAGGGGTGGTAAATGTCAGACCTTAATAACCTAGTAATTCGTGCTGATGCGGCTCAGGACCAATCCGGGAAACTACTGATCAGCCTATCAGTAAATCCTAACTTCCTTGGCCAAGGTCTTATGGTCCTGACCAAATGAACACAGTGCGATATCAACTCCTTATACCGGGAGAGAAAAATCCCCGACAATTGCTCACTGCCTTCATGTGGCTCGGGACTGTACCCAACCAAAACCTGTTTGCACGACTCAGTAGAGCCGTGGTAGGGTAGTGATCAAAGCACAGTGGGAACTCACACGAGACAAATGTCGATCTCAGGTCTAAAGACTAACCTATACTCATGTCACCTGAGAACTTCCACCTGACGATAGGTATAGTACCATCTGGAAGTTCTCGGCGAGTCCGTCTGGTGTACTCACCCCCAGTGAGCACTAGTATACGATCTTAGGTCTAAAGACCAATGGTTGCGGGACCAAACCATCGCCCCTCGTCGGGGTCTAGAAATGTATACACTAGTCTACTCTGAAATATCGATGCCCAGTCTCGATACTCCCACGACTCGGGACCATTTAAGGATGTGCGTACCGACTACCCAGCTCTCACAAGTATGATCGCCATCACAACGCAGGTAGTATAGCATTGATCCTACGGGCTTTATAAACATGTATAAAATATATGTAATAGCAAATAAAACATACACATGTTAAGATAAAGTCAAACCAAACAACATACTATCATATCAAGCAAGCATGTTATGTACATATATATGTCCAAGCATCCATATGTAGACATATACAATAATAGTCTCTAGGGCATACATATCTAACAGTCGATGCTTCTACTCCAGATCCAACACAGCGGGAGGCTCGGCGATTGCTTCTTCGCCCGCGCATGGTTGGGGACAGCATGACCTTTGTCGATAAAGTCCTGACCATCGGCAAAGAATCTTCTAAAGTAATCCAACCGCTGCACGATGTTTTCAAAGACAGAGCTTCTATGTTGAGGGCCCGAGAGATCGTCCATTTATACTCTATCAGGCCGAGATTCCTGGTATTCAAACAGAATGCCTCGTTCTTGTTTATGAGATACAACCCGCACCGTTTTGCCCAGCAGTCGGGTTACAACCAAGGCGTTCCCCTCGAGGCGTTCATTGTTGATCCAATTACTACTGAGGAGGGTGTTCGCAACGTGACTCATTATTTCATGCGTCTGAATACGAGGTCCCATTTCCTTATCAGCGAGCCGAGTCATATTCCAAGGGCCTCGAATGCCTATGTTGCCTGCTACCAACATCCGACGGGCACTGTCATCAGGGAGGAGAGGCGGCTGTTGCTTGACCATAAGGATGCTGTCCCAGCCAGTAATCCAGCGGTCCCACTAAAGCGATGGACGGTTGTGCTCCCTTCTTTAAGAGAGATCGCCACGGCCGTAGTCCCACAAGCTTTTCCAGATAAGCTTCGACTATATGTTCCCGCGACTGCGGTAACCGTGGTGTCTCCGAAATTGGGCATTGGTTCGGAGATCGGGACCCGCCGTCCGAAGAAGCCCGTTAAGTGAAAACTCTTATCATCGGCTGTTGGTGCCAGTTCGCAGAAGAAAAAGAAATCCTTATTCTCAGTTGACATCGTATTTGGTCAGGAACCTCATGCTCTTTATAGCGAAGGTTTGTCTGAGTATGGCACCAACGATGGTTTGTTCGAAGCTCCCGCTACTACTGATCTTCAGGCTGCTAACGAAGCTTCTGAAAGATTGGCTTGTGAGCAAGCAGCATTAGCTTCTCTCACGGTGTCCGGTATATTTCATTTACTTTTTTCTGTATACCCATTTTTTATTACTCTTTATTGACGCTCTTCTTTTAACAGGAATCTCCACTGAAGAGACCCTCTTGGCGTCCCTCAAGACATTTGAGGAGGAGGAGAGGCTTCGCGCTTCCATGGGCCTAGGTATGATTCGCGACACATATACATATCTAATTCATTTTATCCATACCCAGATTCTCTCCCTCTTTTATTATAGGAAGCACCGCCACTCCTGCTGTTCCAAACACCATGTCGTCTTTAGGCGGTAGTGCGGAGGAGCCTTCAAGGCCATTGGCTACGGTTGAGGCCACCCTAGGGACATTATGAGAGGCGTCTCTAAAGCAACCGATGGTAGATGTTGTAGCAGATCTGGAGCCCGAGCCTGATTTGGACGATGATGTCCCCCTGTCGAAGGTTTTGAGGAGATCGGTTCATACAGCCCAGGCTGAGAGGAAGCGTAAAAAGCACGCAACAGGAGAGCGTCAGGATATCTTGGCCGCGGGCATGGGTTCGAGTGATGCTCAACCTTCTGGCGTTCCTATGGAGGACGTTCCTTCTGCCCTGTCCACCGCTCATAGACAGGTTGCACGTGCGGCTCAAAAAGAGACCAAACGGTTACTTCAAGGTAGAATAACGCACTGTTCCTTGTTAAAACCTCGTAACAGCTTTTTTCTTGAATCATAACACACATTTTTTTAACAGGGCCAAGTTTAGGTGGTGACGTGGCAGGTGAAGTGCCGGCGGTTAAAGAGCCTGAAGTGGTAAACCTTCCTTTGGAATCTAGGACTGTTTCTTTTGCCGTTTCTTCTCCCTGTGGATCCCTGATGTCGGTGGGTGATGTAAGCATTACGATGGCACTTATCAATTTAGGGGACGAGGGTGTGGATGCTGAATCCACCTTCCCAGTGGAAACCGAGGAAGTCGTCACAGCTGGTGATGCTTCAGATACTGTCTTGGTTTCTGCCCTGTCAGGTATTCCTCGAGTTATTACTTTTGAGTTTTTAATCCTGCTAAGCATCTCTAATGATATCTCCTTTATTATGAGTATAGGCGTGGTAAACCCCAATGTTGTACTGACTGAAGAATTACCGCCAGCCATTGCCACGACTGTCACGGTTCCACTCCTCTCTCTTGTATCCTCCGGAGTTCTCTCGGGTTTAATGACGGAAGGTAAAGATTTCTCATTTCTTTGTTTCAGTGCAGACATTCTCTTTCTTGGATCAATTTCTTTACCATATATTTTTGCGATCCTGCAGAAGTGCTTTTTGACCGCTTATACCAGATGTTAAGCTCGCACTTCGTCTTCCAATCGAAATTCGCTCCTCCTTCAGGCGTTGGTCAGTGTATTCCTCACCTTATGTTTCATTTTTCCATGAGTAAACTTTCTTTCGTAAGCTTTTCTTGTATTGACCGCAGTATTACGGCTCGAGGGGGATAACGAAGGAATAGTCGAGCCTCTTGTGCTTCCTAACTTGACACTTCCGACCACTGGTATGGTAGATCTCGTTCATCATTATTCTTCTTTATATTGAAATCTGACCCTTCTTTATGTGTGCTTTATTCTGCAGCAGTTGTACCGGCTTTGGCTCCTTTTTAGTCTCACATTTCCATGCCCACAGGCCCCTTTGCTAAGCGCCAATCTTCCAGGGGTGCGGCGAATAGCAGGCGGATGCTAAGTGAGTTCATCGAAGAACTTAACGTTGAAGCCCTCACCTCTGCTGCGGATTTTGCTGACGAGGTCAACCCTATGCTGAAGAAGCTTATGAATTTCCAGAATGAGGACTTTGTCGGCATTTGGGTTGACTATTGTAAGCGGATTGAAGCTTGCCTCTATGGGATTGAGCACAAACGTCTTGCACCTGAAGCATTAAATTTGAAGGCTCAACTGATCACATGGATTGAACAAAGTGCCGCTTCGCAAAAGTTGGCCCTGAAGAGAAAGGAGTATGAGGCAGCTTCTGGCGAATCTAGCCAATTGCGCGCCCAAATCGAAGTGAATTCCACGCAGCTGCAAGTTATCTTTGAAAGTCTTCAGCAATGCTTATCTAAAGGAATGACGCTGAGGCAGAACCTCGATTTTACCGAACGGGGCATGCGGAATTGTGAAGTGGCTAAGCAGGAAATCGCTGAAAAGCTTTCATCGTGCTTGCAACAATGGGCTCAAGTTGAAGCGATGTTGGCTGCAATAATGGCGTGCGCGGAGGCGATACGGGAAGAGAGTGAGCGGGTTGCTAGTTTATTGAAAGCCCCGCCTTCTTAATGGCGAGAATTGTATTTCCCACTTTTCTTTACATAAATATAAACCGTTTTGATTTATGAATAAAGAATTCTCCCTTTTTTTTACATGCGCTCCTCTGTGTTCGATGTCTTGATTTTAGCGCCCATTAGTTTATTCACTTGTCTCGGAGTTTCTAGTTTATTCACTCGTTTCGGAGTCTCTAGTTTATTCACTCGTCTCGAAGTCTCTAGTTTATTCACTCGTTTCGGAGTCTCTAGTTTATTCACTCGTCTTGGAGCTTCTAGTTTATTCACTCATTTTGGAGTTTCTAGTTTATGTACTCATTTCGATGTTTCTTAGTTTACCTCCCTCGGGTTTATAGGTAAACTTGTCTTAACGCTGTATATAGATAAACCCCATTCTTTACGACGGAGGTCCGTTAGGTTTATGGTACTAGGGTTTTAGTCCGTGGTACCGTCGCGTTGGCTAATGTATTCCTCGATATGCAGTCCTTCAGCTGTTGTTCGAGTAGCCCCGCGACTGTCGTGTCTCTGATCCCTTCGGGGGCTGGACAAGAAGTCTTCAAGTAATCTCCTTAAGTCATATTACCGTCGGAAGAGAAAACGTTAGGAATTTACCATGACGCTTTTTACTTGAAGTTAGGCTCAGTTTGGAGCCCCGATGAGTCATAACTACTCCGCACTGGTGTGGGATGATCTCCGATAGTCTTTTAGGCTTTATATGAGTTGCCTTCAAGACCCGAAGCTGGGAATATGCCATTGCTTCATTTTTTTTGACGATATTGCGCTGATTCTTTGCCGAAGTAGGGTAGACATTTGTAAGACTTCTGTGCTGTATGTATCGCAGTTGAAGTCCAGAGCTAGGAATATGTCATTGGTCCAATTTCATTTGATAACCACATTCGCAACTTGCTAAAATGAGAGGGAACGTCGGGATAGTCTCTAGGTTGTATATGCGCCGTCAAGACTTGGAGTTAGGATTTTTCCGTTACTCTATTTTTTGGTTTCGACCCTTGGGTCTTTTGTTGACGTTGTGTCTGCACTGAAAAGGAACACCGGGATAGTCTCTGAGTTGTATATGAACTGTTAACACTTGGAGCTAGGATTTTTCCATGGCTCCATTTTTGTTTCGATCCTTGAGTCTTTTTTTGACGTTGCATTTGCATCCTGTTGGCATGAGAAGCACGTCGGGCTGGAGTTAGGATTTTGCCGTCGATTTGGCTTCTTGGAGATTTTGTTAACGTCGAATCCGCACCCTGTTGGAATGAGAAGAATGTCGAGTTGATCTCTAAGCTGTAGATATTGCCGTCCAGATCTGGCTCTCCCTTTGACGGAGCCTGGTGGGAAAATATGGTTTCCTTTGTTTCAATTGTGCCCATGGATCGTATATAAGAGTCAATATGGACATACTTGCAGAGCAAAGAAAATTTTATTTCGTTTTATTTTTATTTCCGCGATGCTCTATGTTTTCAGCTTTTCATATCTCGAAAGTCGCGATTGCCCAATCATTTCGGCTATTTTTCTCGGTGCCCAATCATTTCGGCTATGTTTTTTTTATATTTTTACTCGCTGCTTTTTATTGCGAGTTGCCCAAATATTTCGGCTGTTTTTATATGCATATATTATTTTACTCGCTGATTTTTATTGCGAGTTGCCCCATCATTTCGGCTCTTTTTATATGCATTTTTTCCTTTTTGCTACTCGCTGATGTTTCTATTGTGGGTTTGGAATCTGATACCAACCTTGGCATCAGCATCGCTATGACTGAAATATTGCCAGTAGTGAATCATTATTTCTGTGAAAGTACTTGGAGTTTGACACCTGTTTAGGCATCAGCATCGCTACAAATGGGATATTGCCAGGAGCGAATCATCATTTGCCTTGATAGGACTTGAAGTTTGATACCTTTTTAGGCATCAGCATCACTGCAACTGGGATATTGCCAGGAGAGACTCATCATTTGCCTTTGTTAATTTGAACAAAGGTGGCTTAAGAAACAGGGTTAGAATCCTGTCGACTAAGGCTTTTTAACTTTATGATCCATAAGGGTCTCATAAAGGTATTACTCCCTATGAATCGTGAGGATCTCGCAGGTGTATTTTCTTCTTAGGAATCGTGGGGATTCCCAAGTAATATTTTCTCTTGTAAGTCGTAAGGATCTTGCAAGAGTGTTTCTCCTTATAAGTCGAGAGGACTTATAAGTGTCGTTCACCATATGGGGAAATTTCTCACCATTGGTGGAACTTGGTGGGGAAATGTTTATTCGTGCCCGTGGATTGTATACAAGGGTCAATATTAGACCGTCTGTAGGGCAACTTGGGGGATGTGACGGCTTAAGAACAGGTTCAGATCCTTATAGCTTAAGGCTTTTGAATCTTATAAGCCGTGAGGGTCTCATAAGGGGAATTCTCCTTACGAGTCGTGAGGATCTCACAAGTGTAATTTCTTCTTAAGAATCATGAGGATTCCAAAGTGTGTTGTTCCTCTGTGAGTCGTAAGGATCTCACGCGGGTATTTTATCCTCACAAGGTCGAGAGGACCTTGCGAGTGCAAATGATTTTTTTATTTTACGAGTTTACGCCCTTTCCGAGTTTTCACAAACTCGCCGGCGGTCCTGCTGTTTTTACTCATGGCGCCCTTTCGGGTTTTCATCCGTGCCCATTTTGCTTGTGGACATACCATTTTTTCAACGAGATCGCGCTCTTCCGAGTTTTCACAAGCTCACCGGTAGCCCTGCTGTTTTTACTCACGGCACCCTTTCGGGTTTTCATCCGTGCCCATTTCGCTTGTAGACATACCCCTTTATTTTTACAACAAAACTCTCGAAAGTAGCTTCGTCGTAAGTGACCCGTCTGTTTGCCGGTGGGTGTTGAGGGTGGCTTCATCGCTGGATTAGCTATGTAGCCAGTGGGACTCGAGTTGCAATCTTTCGTGCTAAGACTTTGATTGCAATATAGATCCCAAGGGAATGCATCGCCGTATTTGGGGTGATGCACTATTTTAGGGACGTTTTGTTCCTATATCGCCATGTTCGAGGAGAAATTTTAGTTTATGGACATCTCGGTTCTGTATTGCCATGTTTGAGTCGATTAATTATTTTAAGGACTTTTCGGTCCAGTATCGCCATGTTAGAGGCAAGTAATTAGTTTAAAGACTTTTCAGTCCAGTATCGCCGTTTTTGAGATGAAGTTTTAGTTTAAGGACATGTTGGTCCGTTGTTAGTTTAGGGACTTCTCGGTCCGTACTGCCATGTTTGAGGCAAATAGTTAGTTTAAGGACTTCTCGGTCCTATATTGCCATATTTGAGGCGAGGTTCTAATTTAGGGACATCTCGGTCCGTACTGCCATATTTGAGGCAGATAATTAGTTTAAGGACTTCTCGGTCCTATTGTTGGGTTACGGCAGTGCCCCCGCCATCAATCCGTGACCAAATGCGGAACAAAAAATTATAAAACTTGGCGCTACCACAACCAATTACCCGGATCTACCCATAAGCCCTAGATAACAAAACATGCAAAGGAGATAGAATGGTTATACTGAATTGATCCGTGTCCTTCGGTCTTTATTCACCTTCCCAAGCTCCTAGAGGCCTCCTTGATCAAGATTGATCTCCGATCTCCCTCCATCGAAGATGATCCACCCGAGAGTCTATGCAACGAGCTCCAACCTCATATCCGAGGCAACTAGGGCACCTAGATTGCTACTCTAGATACCGTAGATGAAGTAGAGAGTGATGAAGGATTAATTTGTTTCAAGACACCCAAGGATTCTCAACTCATGATAGGGTTTGGGTGGAGCTAGAGGAAGAAGAAGAAGCCATGAGAATGAGGTGTTGAGAGCAACTCAAGAGAGAGAGAAAGAAAATGAATAATGGCTTGTGTTTTTTTTTGTGTCTGAGTGTGATAAGAAATAATGGAGTCATCACATAAATGTCCATGTCTCCAAAATATCTTAGTCAACAAAAAATATCTCAAGTCAACATAATCTCACAACAAACAAAAACCCTAAGCATGCTAGAATAGTAACCATGGGTCACTAATTAGCCATGCTACAAAAAATGCAATAAACACCTCATCCTATACCTAAATAACCTTTTAATCCAAAAAGGTCCAAACCATGATGATGCGTAATCTTCTAAAAGTAATCTTGTAATAAATTACAAGAATACCCATCAACCGTATATACATACCCGCATCCGTATTCCGAAGAATACGAATACAAAGAGATGAAAATAATCCAACAAATATAATACTAGGATCCGGCTTAAACTAAAGCCCACTAGTATTATCCGTCCGAACATCATCCGTGCACAAGTACACATATGTGATCGAACCCTGCCGTAAAACCATACGGCCTCTACATCATTTCGCCCGAAGCAGGGAAACCCTATGTGTGGGACTCTAAAGACTCGTCAATATGCTAGAAGTGGGTTCAACCACAAACACATCAGCGGCACTAGCTATACGTAACGGCTACCCAGGTATTGAGCGAAAGGGAGGCCGACGAGCAAACTCATACTGAAACCCTACTGAGCCTGACAGTAACAATATCCGTACAGTCCGGTCCGTTCGTCTATGAGTATCACATATCTTGTCTAGGGGGTGGATAAAGTCAGACCCCTAATAACGCGACATTTATTGTCGGTATGAAGCCCATCACCACCTGAGAAATGACCAATCCTAGATCAGTAATTCTCGACTACCTTGGCCAAGGATTTCTGGTGATGGCCAAATGTGTACAACCATGACATCAACCCCCAATACCGGGAGAGACGAATCCCCCGAAGATCCGCTCACTGCCTCCTTATGGCTCGGGACTGTACCCAACTAAAACCTGTTTGCACGAATCCTTTGAGCTGTGGTAGGATAGTAATCAAAGCACAGTGGGAACTCATACGAGACAAATGATGATCTCAGCTCAATAGACTAAACTGTACACATGTCCCCAGGGAACTGCTATCTGACAATAGGTATAATACCAACTAGTATGTTCCCGGTGAGTCCGTCCGGTGTGCTCATAACCCAATGAGCACCTGTATACATCTTAGGTGAACAAACTAACACCAATGGCTTGTGAGACCGGCCACCGCCCCTTGTCGGGATCTCGATCAGTATACACTCGTCTACTCTTGGAGTATCGATGCACAGTATCGAAACTCCCACGACTAGGGACATTTTAAGGATGTGCTTATAGACCACCCAACTCTCACGTATATGATCGCCATCATAATGCCGGTAGTCAAGCAAGAATCCTATGGGCACTATCAACATGTAATAGTGATCTGTAATGTCACCTAAAGCATGTACACGATGATAAAGACAAACTAGATAGCATACTATCATCTCGGGTAAGACTGTTCTACCGGTATAGGTCCTCCCTCAATCATTGCAATCGCGTGTCTGCGATCCAATAATTGACTTGAGGGCACTATAGCCAAAAATCTCCCACTTGCACTTAATGCTAATTATTGCGGTGTCGCATACTCACAGTCCGTGTGATACCGAACATCCAACTCCTCTACTAATCAGTATCGCAAAGCTCGTTTGCGAAACTATTGTGTACGAGAAATAGCCTCAGTGAGTGGATCTGCTCCAATGTTGTTTTCTTTATCTCTCTACATCTCAATTTCACGGAGAAAGCTATCTCCCGAAATGAGCAATACCTGTCTTAGAATATGTCTGGATATCTGACGGGACCCAGTTCACAAATGAACTCTAAATCCAGCAAACTTCTTAGACTGTATTGTCCACTGAATTTAATCAGTATCCTGCGCCATGCCTTCCTCGGTATCTGCTTGGACCACCCGTCCAACCTACTGCCCCTTGTCAAGAGGGAAAACTATAACTCTGACAGTCACCCTGTCATCCAGGTCACCTTGGAAGCCTGGAATGATAACCGTCTCCCGAAGGAGGCTGCCGTTACCAAATCCCTAGAACATCCACTTATGTTCATAAACTGCTTCCGAACGTTTCTCCAGGATTAGATCAATATATCAACTTATTGCAACAAGTGCAAAAACAATATCTGGTGTGGTACTTGGCATCTCATGATTGAGTCAATTGCCTAAGCAAGTGATATGCCAATCATACACATCCCTCTCCCTTTTAGTCTGTAAGATACCTTTAGATAGGGTGACTCCATCACCTGTAGGTACACCACCAAGGCAGGAGTCGTCCATTCTAAAACACCTTTAGAATAGTGTCAAAGTACCCAGATTGGGAAACTACCCAAATCTAGATCTAAAAACCATAGATATAGTAACCAGAATGCCTGATATTATATTCATATCCTATGTGGAGAAACAACTGTGTGACAACCACAGTATAACCGATCGTAGTGTAGGAATATCATTTCCTACAAAGTGTATGTCATCCAAATACCAAGACATCACACCCTACTACCTTCTAAACAGATCCATCTCCTATTCTGATGAAGTCAAAGCCTATGACTGTCACATCAAAAATAAATGATCTATCTCCGCTATACTTGCTTTAGTCTATAAATAGACACAAGCTAATTGTCCACTATACTTCCGCTGCTCCCACTGACTACAACAATCTTCTGGCAGAGTCATATATACGTACACTTCTAAAGATAGTTTAGAACGACGCTATACTCATCCTTATGCCGGGTCTCATAGTTCAGAACAGCAGTAATGACAAGTCTGGGTAAATAAGAACCTCCTTATCACCGTCTTTGAGGATACCGAAGTACCTCTCGGGTGCCTGAGGTTACCCACCATATCTGTGGAGTGTCTAATGGAATGTCAAACCCGATTGAATCTTTAGGTTCTATTAAATTTTCAGTAATCGTCTGTGGTTCTGGAATTACTTCCAGTTCTACCATACTGCCACTACTGTTTTCTGAAAAAGTCCATTTTATCAAAACTGTGGTGAGTCAAGAACAGTATCACTATTGCTCTTCCAGATGGTAGAAAGTTAACCCTCGTCATAGCCCGGGATAACCCACAAACTGCCATTACAGAAACGTGCCTTGAGTTTATCCAAAGTCTGGTTTTAAGCATAAGCCGGACAACTCCATATACCTTAACAACGTTAAGATATGAACCATTCCATATACAATATAGAAACAGAGGAACTAATTTAATTGGAACACGATTCAAATCATGCAGCTGTCTCCAGTGCATGTCAACTAAATGGAAAGAGGCCGATCAGCATTACTCAACTAGGAGTACATCCAAATATGAGTAACCTGAAAGAGAAGAAAGTTCTCAAAACCATTACTATCAACTGAATACCAAACACAAGTATCTACATCTTCGACCACCTTAAAAAATCCTGATACTTGCAACACATGGTTCTCAACATTATTCTTGTACCTATAACTTCTCAAAACTTGGATCTTGCATTTCTACGAAATACTTGTCTAAAACTGGAGAAGTCATAAGTAAACAGAATATAGTACAAGCACTAACCCCTTTGCCCTAATGGATACTGGACAACATACAATATTTTGTATAAGTCCCCTGAGTTGAATAACTCAAATCCTGCGCGTCGTAGGTTGAAAACTGTACTATGGTTAAGAAGAATTACACCGCTGTTTAATACTCCTTGCCCAATCATCAACTGATACAGGTAAATGTCATGGACATAATTTCAAAAATTTATATCCCACTTTATAAAATAAACGTACAGATATATCAGTTTGAAATTAGTGCATAACAACGGATATTCAAAACCAAATATTTGCCCTTAGGTAAAACCCTAGGCGGTTTCCTCAAATATCACCAATTACAACAAATTCCGATATAATGAGGATATAATCACCTAATTCCTAATAACTTACTCCCACTCATCATCTGTAAAACCATACAGATGTGAGAATCAAACGTGGTAAATACATACCCTAAAGTAAAGATCTAATTAGGATATCGATTTTCAATTAACAACGCACAGTGAAACTGAAACATGAAAATGTTTCGAAAGGGTAGCCGGGTATTCTTAGTAATGCCTCTTCCATTATCCAGATTCATGACTGTAATCGTATATTTCATTGCCATCTCTCCAAATCCCTTTATTTGTTTTACCCATTACCTTCTGTACACAACCCTTAGGCTAAATGGTTTTCTTTCTTTCCTACCGTTCGGCACCAGCCTATGGTTTGGAAGAAGACTATCCAATAAGCGTAATAGGTGTACTCTCCAAATCCTAGGAGCCCTCGCAACCTGAGAGAAGGTAAAGATAAAAGACAATTGAATAATCCTTATTCTATTTCTTCTGAACCAGAATCCATCCTCGAACTGGAACAAGTTCCTTCGAGTAAGTATGTAAGTATACGATGGATTATTCAATAAATGTGGATCTTCGTAGTGATACGGGGTGTTCTTGAGAAATTCAAAGGTGAAGTAGAAGTGGCGATGATATATGCGATTTCTTCATGAATGATAGCAGTCACAATTTACTTTGCTCTCTTTCTAATCCCTTTATTTGTCTTTACTTATTACCTTCTGTACACCATACTTAGGCTAATTGGTTTTCTTTCTTCCCCATCCTTCGGCACCAGCCTAAGGTTTAAAAGAAGACTATCCAATAAGCGCAATACGTGTACCCTCTCCTAATCCTTGGAGCCCTCACAACCTGAGAGAAGGTAAAAGGAAAAGACAACTGAATAGACCTATTCAATTTCTCCAGAATCGGAAACCATTCTCGAATCTGAAACAAGTTTCTTTGAGTTCGTATGTAACTATATGATGGTCATATCCAGTAACTATATGATGGTCATATCCAATAACTATGGATCTCCGTAGTGATATGAAATGTTCCGGAGAAAAGCAAAGGGTAAAAGTAGGAGTGGCAATGAAGTATGCAACTCTGACAATCCAAAAGCCAGTGTGTTTTAAGAAGATTCTATAAATTTGGTTCATGAGTTCTAGTCTAGGGTCGGGCCATGGTCGATGCCAAAGAGAGAGAGAAAAGAAACATTCAGCGTGTACTCTAACCTAGATCAGAATGGTTAATCACTTTATCTAATCCGGATGGCTCCCACTGTTTCCTCGAATTCTTCTCCAAACCCAAAAGAAGAATTAGTCGGGATCATCTAAAATCACCCGAGGAGTAAACCAACTCATTAGTGGGAATCAGGATCCAACTATCTGTTAGTTATATGTATGCCCGAGAGGCCATTACTGTACATAAGATGTATATTGTAGTGGATGCTAGGACATATATAGGGAGGACTTTCTTGCTCGACATGATAGTATGCTATCTGGTTGCTCTTTACCTTAACGTGTACACTGATTGTCTCTCTGTTACATGTTGGTAAAGCCCTTAGGATGTATACTTGACTACCTGGACTATGATGCGGATCATACTAGTAGGGACATGGTAGTCCATAAGTACATCCTTCAAGGTCCCTAGTCGTGTGTATCGAGACAGGGCATCGATATACCAGAGTAGACTAGCGTGTACCTTCTTGGCCCATACAGATGGGCGATGGATGATCCCATATCCATTGGTGTTTGACATCAGAGATGATATAAGGGTGCTCAGTGGAGACTGGGTACACTGGACGGACTTGTCGAGAACTCCCAGATGGTATTATACCTTACGTCAGATGGCAGTTCTCTGGTGACACTGGTACAGGTTAGTCTGTAGACCCGAGATCGTCATAGAGTCTTGTGTGATTCCCACTGTGCTTTGATTTCCACCTTACCACGTCCAAGAGGGATTGCAAAACGGTGGCTTTTGGGTACAGTCCTGAATCACATGGAGGCAATGAGCGATAGGAGGGGATTCGTCTCTCCATGTATAGGGAGTTGATGTTGCGTTGTGTTCGATTGGCTATAACCGGAAATTCCTGGCCAGGGTTGCTGAGATTTACTGGTAAGTGTTACCAGTAGTTTCTCGAATTGTTATAGACCTCATATCGAGCTACTGGGGTCTGACATTTACCACCCCTAGGCGAGATATGCGACATATCAGACGATCAGACCGGATTGTATGGTAAGTGTTACCGGTTGGATTCACAGGAGTGTGAGCGGGCTTGCTCGTTGATCTTCTGATCGCTCAATACCCGGGTGGCCGTTACGTTTAGCAGACCGCTTGCGGCTTCTGGGTGTTTGATATGATCATCACCTGCTGCCGGCGTATTGACGAGTCTTTAGAGTCCTACACAGAGGTTTCCTGGCTCAAGCGAAACGAAATAGGAGCGCATATGAGATATGTGCGGGACCGAGAATAATACCAGTATATGATACTGTATTCGATTCTCGCGATTTGTGACATTGATCGGTTATATGCGATATAGCCGGGTTATCGGATCAAGTGTTGATTCGATAAGTTGTTACTATTGATATTAGTCGGTTATATGCATTATGACCGGATCATTAAATCAAGTGTTTATTTAATGATTTAATGTATAATTATATATCTGATATATTACTTTACATTAACTAGTATTTGTTCACTTAAGATTAACTTTCTCACTTGATGTGCACAAGTTATATATGTGATATATTTTTGGTGCACTAGTTTGTATCATGTTTGATGATACATGCAAACTTGGGTGTGTGTATGCATTAAACCTTGATTAGGTTAATGGTTAGGGTTTGATTTACTTATTTATTCTTTTTATTTATTTTTAGCAAAATATAAGATGGTGGCTTTCTTTGTTTGATACTTGAAGCTTCATGAAGCTTTGAAAAGTCTAGCCATTTTGTCTTTTGCCTTAACCCTAACCATTTACCTAAACCTTAGTTCATTCTCTACACTTGTTAAACTAACCTAAGGTTGCATTATGATAAGATCAATTGATTTTATTATTGATAATATATATTCTTCCTTCTTCTTCTTCTTCAAGATGAAGAAACCATGCTACCTTCAATGGTGCCATGAGAAAAAGAGTGAGAAATCCAAATCCAAAGTGAACCCACTTCCTATTTCTTCATCCTCTACCACTTGCCATGTAGTATAGGCTGTTTTCTTCATAAGTTTCATGACTTGGTGAAGGTGGAGCTTGATCTTGAGTTGCCTCGACGTAGATCATCTTCGGCATCGAAGTCGACGACCTAGCCCGATCATTTCTTCGACGAAACCATCGCTAGAGTCCGGGATCCGATGAGCGCAGCGAAGGGACGTCATCACGGAGCTAAGGAAGTGGAAGACCGGATCTACAAAGGTTGTAGTCCCTTTCACTTAGCACTAAAGCAGTTTAGTAGCTTGTAGTTTCACCTATCCTCTAGTTAACGATCGCATTAGGGTTTCTCGGCACATAGAAAATTTGATTTTGGCATGGTTGATGCCTTGTGGAACCTCTTGAGTGTGCCTAGGAACCCTACAGTGGTATCAGAGCCTAGCTAGAGCCTTAGGCGAAGTGTAGACGATGTTAGAAATCCGATCGAGTCACGAAACCCTAACCAAGACCACTCTCTGTACATTTTCTGAAAATGTAGTTTTTTCCAAATTAAAAATAGCCAAAAAATACAGCAGGGTTTTCTAGGAATTACTGTGAAACACGTGAGCATAACTCCATTAAACCGCCGCGGAACCGCGGCCATACCCTAGCTTAGGCGGCGGTTCCGCGGCCATATTGATGAATATTGACACGTAGTTTGCACAGTAATATCTATCTGTTGTTTCTGTATTTTATGGGAATTTTTTATCTATACTCTACAGTTGAGTTTTCTGGGTTGTATTGGGAGTTCGTTGTTTCGATCGAATATTTAACTTCGTCTATGTGTTTTTCCGGACATTTTTAGAACATGTTAAAAAGTTCGACCGGATATAGATACCCACTTTTTCCCCTGCCGGGAAATTTCCAAGTGTTGGATTTTTTCCGTAGTTTAATGACGTTCTAAGTAGTGCAAGTAATGTGATGGTCCCTCCAGAAGACAACAAACCTTAACTCGATTATGTGACCGTCTTGAACTGCCTTTTGAACCTTAGGGTTTGGGGTAGTACGACGTGCCACATGTGAGGCGTTGGCTTGACCCTTCTACGGCTGGACCGTTAGTACTGAGGCATGAAGTGAATGTTTTTAAACTTATTTCATGTGTTGAGCTGTTTCGGGAAAACTTGGGTGTTTGATTGTTTGATCGGAAAGTTTAACATTCTCTACTTATCTAGAATGCCATACAATATTTGGAATCCACATGTAGTTATGAGATAACTAATATGAATGTTATAAACATAGCACTTTATTCTCACTTGATCGGCTGCAACGGAATTTTGATGCGATCAAAAGTCCGTCGCAATCACGTAGCGTACGCGGATACTTGCCGGATAAACTTAATAGACAGCTACACCCCTTAGCCCCGACCAAGTGACTGTAGGAGAACCCCGTCGCCAAAAGCATCCGTTCGGGTGCTCGCGGCAACGGTGTTCCGCCTTAGTACACTTCATCGACGGTTTCCGAAGGTGCGGCCGTCTACTAAAGTTTGCGACGAGCATTCGATCAGTTTGTCGGGAATCTTGTTGAATTGCCCGACTAGATATTGAAAAGAGTTTTCGACAATGAGACTAAAATGCGGGGTTTATAATTGTTAGGCATGCAATGTCTAAGTAATTCATTTGATTAGGCATGTGATGTCTAAAGAGATTGCGGATTCCAACTGTTGTAGTTTTACACTTTCTTTTCTGCGACCGTAAGTGTAATATGTGATATCGCCGGATTCGTTGCTATATGTCAACGACAATTGGGATGCACATATTTACTTACGTTGATGACATGTGATGTTATGTGTTGCTGGATATGTTATATTGGATCGTCGTGTTTGAATAGCCGGGTTTTTTTTTATGTGAGATGAGTGTTTTTCATTTTCATTTATATAAAAACTTGTATGTAATATTCTTTTATTGGGGCACTTCCAGGTTGCGGAAGATGTCACCCTTTGTATATTATTTACTTTTCCGCACTAGGATAGACCCAAGGAGGAGGGCACAAGTAACCGGGTTCTAGAGTCCAGTGGGAGACCAACTCGAGGAGTCGAGTCCGGATCTCCTAACTCTAGAATTGGTAGGGTTGATTGCCGCTCTTGTAGGGGTCTAGGGGTATGGGTTTGGCTATTCATTACGACCGTGGAATCCGTGTTTTATACTGGCTCGTATTGAAAACACGGACGTCCTAGTATATCCAATATTTCATATGTTTCTTCTGCTGCGATATCTATGGTGTGATCATTTGATATGTTAAGATGGATACTGTATATAGTATATATGATATATTATATAGACGTTACTTATGTTTTACACCCGCGCTAGCCCTGCCCCACTCTGCCGTTAGTTACCTAACCTAACGGTGCACAAGGGGACATCGAGGCGAATGCGGATGGCATAAGTGTACGTCGTATTTATCTGTAATGTTTAGGTGACTTAAATGATGGGACTTCATTAATATGATTAATGAAAGAAAAAGAAACCTAAAGATGTTGTGGAATCGAATTTTCTAAAACAGGTAGCTACAGTTCTTGCTTTGCATCGTGGTGTTCCTTGTAGAACATCCTGCACCTTATTCGATAAGGAAAGGACCGAGATCCCTTCACCGGGAGTGACTCCTTTAGCAATAACTGGCAGATGCTACAACCCTCGGTTTGTCTTTTGATTGCTTCTATAGTTTTTGCTTTGCACAGCGGTATATATGATATATCCTGCACCTTATTCGATGAGGAAAGGGCCGACGATCCCTTCACCGGGAGTGACCCCTTTAGCAAAACTAGAAAAGCCTCAAAAACACTCCATTTCAAAATTCATTCGATCCTACAACGATATCAAGTTCATTACGCAATAGGTTTTCAGAAAAACCTGTCGTAGCCCTCCGTCATTTCAGATAAGTTGTATATAGTATTCGTGCTACATTTGTTGGCTTTCGTCAAGGTGTAGTGTGCGGTAGCTATATGCTGCTTATCTGCTGCATACGATGCGATTAGATTAGGATAGTCGTGCGGCTTTGTTGGCTTTCGTCAAAGGTCGTGCGGGTGGGTTTAATTCAATCAAGAAATGTATGGGTTGAACTTGACTAGCAGGCTATGGTTTGTTGGTTTTCATCAAGGTCATAGCACGTTAGGGGCAAAATTATCGGGAATTTCAAGTGTTGAAATTTGCAATGTGATTGCATACGTTCTATGAGATAGTTGGATCCCGATACCTACTACGAGTAATTGTTACTCCTGGGAGAGTTTTACACTTTACAATTAGCCGATCTAGTAGGTGTCTAGAAAGGTGTCAACGGGGTTACGCCTCTAGGAAAACGAGGTTTACTGTAATTAGGTCCGTGCGAAAGCATGGGGAACCTCCCTCAAAGTACCGACACTGGCCTGGCTGAAAGATTGGCGAACTTGTAGCGTGTAATTAATCCCGGCTAGTCTTTCCTTTTAGGGTTTGAAGGAAGATTTGATAAAAACAGTGGGAGCCATCCTGATTAGATAAAATATATAACCAATCTAATCTTGCAAGAGCGCACGCAGAGTGTTTTCTTCTCTCCCTCTCCAGGTAGCGACCATATCACGCCTTAATCAAGATAATAATATGGATGTATTGACCGAACCCGCTTGTTATACTGAGCTGGGGAACGTTGGTCCCGCTCCAACTTATAATTGTTATAAGGCCGAGCAGGGAATAGGGGAATACCAGAATTCCTATGCCGCCCAAACGAAGAAAGTGCATATGATGCATCTCCTTCGGGTGTGTTCATTATAAAGAACTGTTTCTCTGTATCCTCTGCATCCTGGGTATTTGATACTGGATCAGGATCCCAGATATGTAATCTGTTATATGGGCTACAAAAAGGTAGAGAACTGAGAACGGGTGATAAGTTTCATGAGACAGAAAACGGGGCAAGTGTTGCAGCCAAGTCTGTTGGTCACTGTCACCCTGTATTCCCAATACATTGATTCTGAACAAATGCTATTAGATACCAAACCTGATGTACAAAATCGTATCAATCTCTTTATTAGTAAAGAAGGATATAATTTTGTATTGATGGATAATGTTTTGAACATTTCCTATTTCAAAAGTTGATAGATTCAGGCACGTTATCTAAAAGCATTGACGTTCTAAATCAAACTACAGTTCCTAATATACAGAACACACACAAGAGGAAGAGTTTAGAAATGAACGAATCCTTCTTAAGGTATTGTAGTCTAGGTCATATCAATGCGACCTGACTGGCTAAAGTTACATTTAGATGCATATTTAAATCAGTTTGAATTTACATCTTATGAAAGTTGCCAGTCATGTCACA
The DNA here is from genome assembly GCA_030015575.1 of Agapanthus africanus. Lineage (NCBI taxonomy): Eukaryota > Viridiplantae > Streptophyta > Magnoliopsida > Asparagales > Amaryllidaceae > Agapanthus > Agapanthus africanus. Next base: position 884,706,024 of record JASDDO010000019.1, on the reverse strand, counting down.
AAGATAATATGACCATAGCTCTGTTTATTGGAAACAGAGAAAGAGTTAGTAAACTCTTAGGACTGATACATGATGATGTATGGAAGGTCCCCTGTCTACACATGCCAAGACTGGTTCTTTGTACTTCATTAAATTCTCTGATGATCTCTCGAGATTCAGACATATGTTCCAGTTGAAACACAAGTCCGAAGCTTTTGAGATATTCACAGAATATAATTTAGAAGTAGAGAACCAAAAACAGGTATAAGTATTATGTCCTTTGATGTGATCAAGGAGGAGAATACTTGAGCACGAAATTCCTGGTTTATTCTAAAGGAGAATGAGATTCTCTCTCAGCATTACTCCTCCGTATACACCATAGCACGATGGTATATCGGGGCGGTGCAATCACACCCTATATGATATGGTGCGCTCTATGATGAGTACTACTGAGTTACCTTTTTCCTTTTGGGGGTTATGCACTTGAGAAGCTGCATACCTATTGAATTAGGTTCGAATCAAATCAGTGCCTACCACTTCGTATGTGATATGGAAAGGGAAGAGCCCATATCTTAAGTTGGTTAAGATTTGGGGTTGTCCGGGCTATGTCTAAAAGCAAAATCCGGACAAGCTCGAGGCAAGGTCCGTTATGTAGAACTGGAAATGTTCCAGCTATACAAACTATAGCAGATGATTTGATAGAACCAAAGGATTCAATAGTCTCCGACGAACCTCAGCCTCTCCGCCGATCTAGCAGGGTTCCTCACCCACCTGCGAGATACTTCGGTTTCTCTATGACAGTGGGAGCGAGGATTGCATCATGAGATGATGACCCAACTAGTTTCGAGCTGGCCATCAGGAGTGGGACTCTGTAAGAATAGCTGGATGCTTAGCGATCTGAGATGGAATCCATGTACACCAACAAAGTATGGACTTTGGTTGCTATATCTGAAGGGTTAAATCCCCATCAGGAGCAAGTAAATCTTGAGAAGATTACTTGGTGTAGATGGAAAAGTTGAGACTTTCAAAGCTAGACTTGTTAAAGGTTTTCGTCATCGACCAGGCGTGGATAATGATGAAACCTTTTCCAGTGGCTATGCTTAAGTCCATCCAGATCCTACTTGCCACGGCTACATACCATGACTACGATATCTGGCGGTTGGGTGTCATGACTACTCTTCTAAATGATATTTTAGAAGAGAGAGTCTATAAGTACACAGTCAGAGGGCTTCGTAGACAGTGGGAGCAGCGGAAACGTGTACAAGGTGCTTTATAGGATAAAGCAGGCATCGCGGAGTTGGAACATCTGTTTTGATGTAGTAGTCAAACAGTTTGACTTCATCAAAATGGTAGATGAATCTTGTATATACAAAAAGGTAGTAGGGAGTATAGTGGTGATCCTCGTAGAGTACATGGATGACATACTCTTGATAGGGAAGGAGTTTCCTATGCTACGCTCGGTCAATCTCCGCTTATCACAAGGATTCTCCAAATAGGATCAAAGTGATACCTCGTAAATCCTGAGTTTTGATCTATGAGATAGAAGTAATTGGATGTTAGGATTCTCACTAGTAGTAGTGAGATGGTATCAATCGATCCTGGTGAGAATCACTGGAAAGGTTCTAGGGTGATAAGGAAGACTGAATGTCAGTCACAGGCATTATCTTTACCCTCAGTGGAGAGACGGTATGTTGGAAGAGTTCCAAGCTAGATACCGTGGCATACTAGACGATAAAGGCTGGATACATCGCTGCTTAAGATGCTACCAAAGAGGCTGTCTGGGTGTATATTTGTTCATGAGATGAACTTAGTTCCTCCTATTGTGTGAAATGGAGTTGTGGCTTATGCCAAGGAACGCCCGTCCCATCAGTGATCTGGACATATTCTAAGGCAGTGTCACCTGATCGTGGAGATGGTTGATCTCCAGGGGATCGAGATTAGGAGAGCAGACTCAGATGACAATACGGCGGATCCACTCACAAAGGCCTTTTCCCAGAGAGAGACTTTTATGGGATGGTTGACTATGAGATACTGCAACCACTGCTATAGATGGCCCTAGTGCAAGTGGGAGATTGTTAGTTGTATGTATGCCCTAGAGGCCATTACTGTACATAGGATGTATACTGTAGTGGATGTTGGGACATATATAGGGAGGACTTTCTTGCTCGACATGATAGTATGCTATCTGGTTGCTCTTTACCTTAACGTGTACACTGATTGTCTCTCTGTTACATATTGGTAAAGCCCTTAGGATGTATACTTGACTACCTGGACTATGATGCGGATCATACTAGTGGGGACATGGTAGTCCATAAGTATATCCTTCAAGGTCCCTAGTCGTGGGTGTATCGAGACAGGGCATCGATATACCAGAGTAGACTAGCGTGTACCTTCTCGGCCCATACAGATGGGCGATGGATGATCCCATATCTATTGGTGTTTGACATCAGAGATGATATACGGGTGCTCAGTGAAGACTGGGTACACTGGACGGACTCGCCGAGAACTCCCATATGGTATTATACCTTACGTCAGATGGCAGTTCTCTGGTGACACTGGTACAGGTTAGTCTGTAGACCCGAGATCGTTATAGAGTCTTGTGTGATTCCCACTGTGCTTTGATTTCCACCTTACCACATCCAAGAGGGCGTGCAAAACGGTGGCTTTTGGGTACAGTCCCGAATCACATGGAGGCAATGAGCGATAGGAGGGGATTCGTCTCTCCCAGTATAGGGAGTTGATGTTGCGCTGTGTTCGATTGGCTATAACCGGAAATCCCTGGCCAGGGTTGCTGAGATTTACTGGTAAGTGTTACCAGTAGTTTCTCGAACTGTTATAGACCTCATATCGACACGACTTATCGAGCTACTGGGGGTCTGACGTTTACCACCCCTAGGCGAGATATGCGACATATCAGACGATCAGACCGGACTGTATGGTAAGTGTTACTGGTTGGATTCACAGGAGTGTGAGCGGGCTTGCTCATTGATCTTTTGATCGCTCAATACCCGGGTGGCCGTTACGTTTAGCAGACCGCTTACGGCTTCTGGGTGTTTGATATGATCATCACCTGCTGCCGGCGTATTGACGAGTCTTTAGAGTCCTACACAGAGGTTTCCTGGCTCAAGCGAAATGAAATAGGAGCGCATATGAGATATGTGCGGGACCGAGAATAATACCAGTATGTGATACTGTATTCGATTCTCGCGATTTGTGACATTGATCGGTTATATGCGATATAGCCGGGTTATCGGATCAAGTGTTGATTTGATAAGTTGTTACTATTGATATTAGTCGGTTATATGCATTATGACCGGATCATTAAATCAAGTGTTGATTTAATGATTTAATGTATAATTATATATCTGATATATTACTTTACATTAACTAGTATTTGTTCACTTAAGATTAACTTTCTCACTTGATGTGCACAAGTTATATATGTGATATATTTTTGGTGCACTAGTTTGTATCATGTTTGATGATACATGCAAACTTAGGTGTGTGTATTCTTTAAACCTTGATTAGGTTAATGGTTAGGGTTTGATTTACTTATTTATTCTTTTTATTTATTTTTGGCAAAATATAAGATGGTGGCTTTCTTTGTTTGATACTTGAAGCTTCATGAAGCTTTGAAAAGTCTAGCCATTTTGTCTTTTGCCTTAACCCTAACCATTTACCTAAACCCTAGTTCATTCTCTACACTTGTTAAACTAACCCAAGATTGCATTATGATAAGATCAATTGATTTTATTATTGATAATATATATTCTTTCTTCTTCTTCTTCTTCTTCAAGATGAAGAAACCATGCTACATTCAATGGTGCCATGAGAAAAAGAGTGAGAAATCCAAATCCAAAGTGAACCCACTTCCTATTTCTTCATCCTCTACAACTTGCCATGTAGTATAGGGTGTTTTCTTCACAAGTTTCATGACTTAATGAAGGTGGAGCTTGATCTTGAGTTGCTTCGACGTAGATCATCTTCGGCATCGAAGTCGACGACCTAGCCCGATCATTTCTTTGACGAAACCATCGCTAGAGTCCGGGATCCGATGATCGCAGTGGAGGGACGTCATCACGGAGCTAAGGAAGTGAAGGACAGGATCTACAAAGGTTGTAGTCCTTTTCACTTAGCACTGAAGCAGTTTAGTAGCTTGTAGTTTCGCCTATCCGCTAGTTAACGATCGCATTAGGGTTTCTCGGCACATAGAAAATTTGATTTTGGCATGGTTGATGCCTTGTTGAACCTCTTGAGTGTGCCTAGGAACCCTTCACTATCATCGTATGATAACTTGATGGAATCCACTCAAGTTATCACACTCCAGAAGGTATGCGCATGCCTGGTAAGTTTCCTGTATGTTTGAAACTCCCGATTTGATTTTGGCCTCATGCTCTTATGACCTTGACGAAAGCCAACATATCATAAGTCACATGTCAAGTTCTACCCGTCATTGTCCAGGTTAATTTGAACCCACCAGTAGATACCCTTGATGAAGGCCAACATAGTAGTACGAATTTCCCAAACCAACGCATCTATCTATGCAACAGAAAAGTAACAAATAGCTACCATACACTATGCCTTGACGAAGGCCAACAAACATAGCATGAATAGTAAGTGCTACCCGTCTGAAATGACGGAGGGTTACGAATGGTTTTTGGCGAAAAATTTTTAACGTAATGAACTTGATATCGTTGAAGGAACTGGATAGCTTTACAAATATATAGTGGTGAAAACCTTTGCTAAATAGGTCACTCCCCGTGAAGGGATCTCGGCTCTTTCCTCGTCGAATGAGGTGCGGGATATTCCCAACTGAATACCTCGATACAAAGTAAAAAAGTAATCGACTATAGTGAAGTTATTATCCTGACGCAAACTTCTGCCCAAGAGGTCACTCCCGGTGAAAGGATCTCGGCTCTTTCCTCGTCGAATGAAGTGATGGATATTCATAACCGAATACCGCTATGCAAAACAACGAAAACGTCATTCTAATAACAGCTTTTGAAAATTGTTCCAACAAAATCATATAGGTCTATTTTCCTTGCATTGATCAGAATCAATGCGGTCCCATCAATTAATCACACCAGAAAAGAACGAAAATATGATGTACGAATATGCCATCCGCATTCGCCACTGGGCCCCGTCATCACCCGTTAGGTTACTTAACTAACGACAGAGCAGGGGCTAGACTAGCGCGGGTGCAAAACATATACAACATCTACTAGTATATATATAACAATATATAATAATCATTCCAGGCATGATAAATGCAACATCACAGATAAGCGATAAGCATTACAGAACAATACAGATAATCTGGGAGCCCTGGGTTTCCTTTGAACCGCAAGTGAAACCCGACATTCCCCTGGTCGTGTGGATAACCTGTGCAATGAAAACCTAGACTCCTACGAGCGCAGCAAGTTACCCACCAAAACCAGAAGTGAGGCAACCCCATCATCAAAGTGAATGGGCTACCCGGTACTTCACGGAATCCGGTAACTTGAGCACCCCTCCTTGGGTCAACCTATACCTCCTACGAGTGCGGCGAATAGCCCGCCAATTCTAGAGTGAGGCCCCCTCCATCTCAATGCCATGAGATGCGGACCCATTGCCCTCTATAACCTGTCTATCTGTGCACTCCATCGTGGGGTAATCCTAGTACGGAAAAGAAAAATATGTACAACGGTGACATCGACCTCAACCCGGTCGTGCCCTAAATAAATAATATACAAGCAGGCAGTGACGGCAGTCCACATGTCGGACGCTCGCCCCACGATATCAAATGTAAAAATAAAATTAAACTGTACTAACATTGCACCCAAGATATCCACCACGATGATTCAGCCACAACACATAACAACACAGAACATCAACGTGAATGTCACGTTCACAAACCCGTCTAAAAGAGCATATAGCAGTTAGACGAGTTGTACCGCTCTAATGACATTCATGGTCGCAGATATTAATGTATGTACTGAAAGCTTCGATATTAGAATTCCACACGCAATTAGCAAACTAAACCAATTTCCAAAACTATGAAAAAATAGTGAGCTAAAGTTCCAAAAACCGACCGTTTAAAGCCAATTCGGAAGTCCGAATCAAAACAAAATGCGCCCGAACCTTCACACACGAAATTAACTTCAAGTCAGAGGGCCTAGAGGGGGTACCCCACCCCCGAAGCCACCACGAGGTGGCCAGGGGGTGAGGCAGATCCGAAACTGCCAAAGGTGGGGCAGTTTTGGGTCCCCACTGCCATGACCACCTTGTGGTGGTCTTGGGGAGTGGACCCAGCTGTTCGGTCCCCTACGGGGGTTCCCCGGGGTGCCCATGCACTACCTCGTGGCTTTTCAGTTCAAACCGTGAGCCCGCGGGGTGTGCAAACATATCAAACTTTCAGTTTTCGGAACTGTTTTTGTCGGTAGTTTTTGCACGACAAAAACGGTGGATTTCTAATGTCGCAAAGAGTTAACTAAGGATTATGGAGTGGCTCTGATACCATGTTGGGTTACAGAAGTGCCCCGGCCATCAATCCGTGACCAAATGCGGAACAAAAATTTATAAAACTTGGCGCTACCACAACCAATTACCCGGATCTACTCATAAGCCCTAGTTAACAAAACATGCAAAGGAGATAGAATGGTTATACCGAATTGATCCGTGTCCTTCGGTCTTCATCCACCTTCCCAAGCTCCTAGAGGACTCCTTGATCAAGCTTGATCTCCGGTCTCCCTCCATCGAAGATGATCTACCTGAGAGTCTATGCAACGAGCTCCAACCTCATATCCGAGACAACTAGGGCACCTAGATCGCTTCTCTAGATACCGTAGATGAAGTAGAGAGTGATGAAGAATTAATTTGTCTCAAGACACCCAAGGATTCTCAACTCATGAGAGGGTTTGGGTGGAGCTAGAGGAAGAAAAAGATGCCATGAGAATGAGGTGTTGAGAGCAACTCAAGAGAGAGAAAAAGAAAATGAATAATGGCTTCTTTTTTTTTGTGTGAGTGTGATAAGAAATAATGGAGCCATCACAAAAATGTCCATGTCTCCAAAATATCTTAGTCAACAAAAAATATCTCAAGTCAACATAATCTTACAACAAACAAAAACCCTAAGCATGCTAGAATAGTAACCATGGGTCACTAATTAGCCATGCCACAAAAAATGCAATAAACACCTCATCCTACACCTCAATAACCTTTTAATCCAAAAAGGTCTAAACCATGATGAGGTGTAATTTTCTAAAAGTAATCTTGTAATAAATTAGAAGAATACCCCTTAACCGTATATACATACCCGCATCCGTATTCCGAAGAATACGAATACAAAGAGACGAAAATAATCCAACAAATATAATACCAGGATCCGGCTTAAACCAAAGCCCACTAGTATTATCCGGCCGGATATCATCCGTGCACAAGTACACATATGTGATCGAACCATGCTGTAAAACCATACAGCCTTTACATCATTTCGCCCGAAGTAGAGAAACCCTCTGTGTGGGACACTAAAGACTCGTCAATACCCTGGCAGTGGGTTCAACCACAAGCACGTCAGTGGCACTAGCTGTACATAACGGCTACCCAGGTATTGAGCGAAAGGGAGGCCGACAAGCAAACTCATCCTGAAACCCCTACAGAGTCTGACAGTGACAATATCCCTACAGTCCGGTCCGTTCGTCTATGAGTATCGCATATCGAGTTTATGGGGTGGATAAAGTCAGACCCCTAATAACGCAACATTTAGTGTCGGTATGAAGCCCATCACCACCTGAGAAACGACCGATCCTAGATCAGTAATTCTCGACTATCTTGGCCAAGGATTTCTGGTGATGGCCACCCGTGCACAACCGCGACATCAACCCCCAATACTGGGAGAGGCGAATCCCCCGATGATCCGCTCACTGTCTCCATATAGCTCGGGACTGTACCCAACTAAAACCTGTTTGCACGAATCTTTTAAGCCGTGGTAGGATAGTAATCAAAGCACAGTGGGAACTCACTCAAGACAAATGGCGATCTCAGCTCGATAGACTAACCTGTACACATGTCACAAGGGAACTTCTATCTGACAATAGGTATAATACCAACTAGCATGTTCCCGGCGAGTCCGTCCAGTGTACTCATAACCCAATGAGCACATGTATACATTTTAGGTGAACAAACTAACACCAATGGCTTGTGAGACCGGCCACCACCCTTCGTCAGGGTCTCGATCAGTATACACTAGTTTACTCTTGGAGTATCGATACCCAGTCTCGAAACTCTCACGACTAGGGACATTTTAAGGATGTGCTTATAGACCACCCAACTCTCATGTATATGATCACCATCATAATGCTGGTAGTCAAGAAAGAATCCTATGGGCTCTATCAACATGTAATAGTGATCTGTAATGTCACCTAAAACATGTACACGATAATAAAGACAAACCAGATAGCATACTATTATCTCGGGTAAGACTGTTCTACCGGTATAGGTCATCCCTCAATCATTGCAATCACGTGCCTGCGATCCAATAATTGACTTGAGGGAACTATAGCCAACACCTATATTGCCATATTTGAGGCGAGCTTTTAGTTTAGGGAAATCTCAATCCCTTGTCGCCATGTTTGAGGAGAATTTCTAGTTTAAAGACATCTTGGTCCTTTGTCACTATGTTTGAGGCGAATTTTTAGTTTAAGGACATCTCGGTCCATTGTCGCCATGTTTGAGGTAGATAATTTCTAGTTTAAGGATATCTCAGTCCTTTGACGCCATGTTTGAGGCGAATTTCTAGTTTAGGAACATCTCGCTCCTTTGTCGCCATGTTTGAGGCGAATTTCTAGTTTAAGGACATCTCGGTCCTTTGTCGCCATGTTAGAGGCGAATTTTTATTTTAAGGACATCTCAGTCATTTGTTGCCATGTTTGTGGCAACAGAGCTTCTTTGTATACTACTCTCAGAGTTTTTGACTCAGGAAGATAGCGAGTGGACACGAGCGTCTTCATCTATCGTTGACCTAGGTCATGACTCGTTAGGCGTAGTATTTTTTGAGGAATCGGCCGTTTATTGGCCGGAAAGGGCTTTCGCCATGTGTTCAGTCAAAAATATCGCACATTTGATATAACATTTTCCTTACTTTTCTTAAATATTTAAAAGTATTTATTATAAATATAGAACATATTTGGGTTTATCTGCAAAATACCATTTTCCATTTGTTTATATATTATAATTAACATTATGAAAGAAAATATATGCATATAATATTTATATAATATTTTTATTATGCATATCATATCGAATTGCATAAAGATTTATTACCGTATAAAATGATTAAGATTATATCTCTATAACAAATATTACTAACATTATTCATGGACATATTGTGCAAGATTTGGCTAAGGTCAGGAGATCGGGATATCGAGATACCGGGAATCAAAAATATGCCGATCAAGTTTAATTAAATCATAAAAACAATACTGGCAGAGACTCAGAGAAGATATGAAGATTCCAGATATCACAATAATATCGATGTGTCATTATAAGGCTACAAAAGAATTTTTATCAAATGATCCCTCCAACCCACCACCCTTCCGCGGCCAAAATATGCAATATGCGGCGGATCCGCCGCCGTTCTGAAGAGTTAGGGTTTGGGATTTTGTGGATATGATCTTCTCAACAAACCCTCACATATGACATCTATGGTTTGTATCTTCTGTGACTATAAATAAGATCGAGAGCTAAAGTTAAGAATCATCACATTTTACACGAAGCAAATCACCGTCAAAGAACAAGTGATCCACAACAAGTCCGCGATTCGACGTGATAAAGCGACATGGGTATCGACAGAACATCTACTTCTTACGAGGCAGAGATCGAGAGCAACTTCTTCTTCTTCTTGTAATCTAAACTCATAGGATTTGTACTTGTGAAGTTGATTAATAAAGGTAGATCATTAGTTTAATTAGTTCGTATTTAATTTCTGCATTATAATTTCCTTCTCTATCATTTCTTCTTCTTTCTCCATCACGCGCGAGTAATTCTTCGCTTGATTGGGTTCGTAGAATTAGGGTAGAACAATGGATGAGAGAATATTTTAACTTCTTTTAAATCTTATGAAATTTATAAACTTTAGCAAAAGAATCGTGAACATCCTAATCGGGCGCACTATCAATTTATTGATAGTCTTGACCGCGATTTGAGATTAGATTAACAATTGTTTTGTTAAGGGCTAGGCATGAATAGAGATCAATGAAGGGACAAGGGTCAATAGTGGGGAAACTCTAGTTTCTTCCAAGAACCCTAATCCTCATTCATCACTATCAATCTAGTTTCAAATCTATCAAAAGATAAAATGAGTCATTTTTATTAGTCATCCATGAGTACTAAATCCTAATGAACTCTATAAGCCCTCTTCTTTATATATATGCTAAATCCGTGTTTAACATAGATTTAGGATCTACAACTATTCTCCTTTCTTCTTTTTATTCAACTTGTCTAAAATAAGATTAAAATTTCCACGCATCCCTGCGGACGACCATACTCATCACGGCTAGCTACACGCGACACTGTTATTGATTGCGATTAACTACACACACTTTCATATATCAATCAAATGGCGCCGTTGCCGGGGATACACGTGTAATTTTTTTTCTTGCTATTCGTGTCGAATTCTTATTCGATCCATATCATAAAGATAAAACAAAATCGCAAATTTGTATTTAACGATTAGTGTGAAATTTTTGCGAGAGAATCTGGAGTCACTTGAACGAGAAAATCGAGATTCGGAGACCTTCGGAAATGACCAGAGGAGCAAAGGAGGCCACAGAGAAAAAAATGAACAAAGAACTCTCTTTTCTGCGGCAGAACCGCGGCTATTTCATGCAAACGGCGGCGGAACCGCGGCGATATTGTTGAGTTGTGCATCCTAATTTCTCTGGTAACTTCCACAACTCTTTCTCTCTCCTTTGAAAATCCAATAATATATTTTCTACAGGATTCTTTGCAAAATATCGCCACTCAAAAAATCTTTTTGCGTGTTTTGTAATTGGTTTGTTTTTGCATATTTTTAATACGGACTTTAAGGGGCAAGACCAAAATTCAGATTAAGTGGGGATTTCATCACCCTTCCTAAGCCCCACAAATCACAAAACGAGCATTTGCATAACCCTATATTAATTAAAAAATATCTAGACCAAGACACTACGGACCGTCGCGCTCAATTAGGACAGAGGAAGGTCGTGGGTAATCTATCGCTTAGCCGCATTACTTTTGTGGTGTCTAAGGCAGGTGTGACTATGGAAAGTGGTTACTTAATTAGGTCCGCTATTTCGGTGATTCATATAGCGGATACCTCCCACTTACCTGGCACTTACTTGGCCACAAGAGTGATAAAGTGGTGGTAGAGAATTGTTCCTGCGGCTTGTCCTTTGGAAGTCTATGAGCAATCTAGTGCTTGACTTAGGTGACCTTAGTTTTTGGGTTTGTTTGTGCATTTTGTGATTTGTTGAGTCAACCCTCAAGTCTCACTTTCAAAGCAAAACAATCCAAATAGAGCTTAAATCTTTCCCTTTTCACCCTATTTTCTTTTCACCTTCTTATAATGGGTAACCCAAACAGAAGAACTCTTGCCGAGCTTTGTTATCCAGAACCAGATATTTCTTATTTTCGTAATCGCTTCGGTATACCATCTGACTCTACCATGTCTTTGAGAGTGGAAAGAAACAGTTGGACTCCTCACCAAAATTCAACATCGTCTTATGTTGATAATTCATTTAAAGCAAGTGAGGAACCATCTAAACGCATGTCCATTACTGAGTATATTGCAATGACCGAATTCGAAAGTTTCAATCCGGTCAAACCGTTAGGACAAAAAACACCATCATTTCCTGAAGAAAGTATTGCTACTCGTTTTGCAGCATATATGACATCTATTACCAGTCGCCAACTAACTAACCAATCTCACTATTCTTCTTATCACAATGTTGATCCTACTCCTGTTCATTTTTCACAACCATTCGATTCCCATCAATCTTACTCGACTTTTACACATTCTCTAGACATTTCTTCTAAACAGCCATTTGTGAGTTTCACCTCGCCACAAGAATTTCAATCTTCTACCGAAACCCCTTCACAACCCATGTCTACCCTTGAACGACCCTTGGAAGAATTTCTGGTATTGTCGTGTCAGGTAGAGGAATTGAATGCATCCGTGGCCGCTCTCATACAACCCAACGAACGAGCAACTAGTTTCCAACTAGGTCAAAAAATTTCAATGTATGATACGGAAATAGGACAAATTGAGAATTTGGGTAGTGAGAGAAAGCAGTACACCCGTCCAAATCAAACCTCTCCATCCTAAATTGAAATCCAAAACTCCAGTTTCATAAATCTATCGAGTACACCAAATGATTCACCAATTGAAGATAGAAGGTTTGATGAGTTGTGTGAGTTTGTAGTGTTTGATTTACCTGATTGTGACGGGTCTATGTCATATAAAACCACACCCAATCCTTGTGATCTCTACACCTCCACTCTAGAACCGACATTACTTAAAAACCATGCTTTTGATATGGTGTCTGAGAATTTTAACTTTCACTTGATTGAGGATATTGACGCTAGGGATATTTTGGATTATGAACCCACAGTTTTGGATGAGTTTTTCTCACCAATTAATTAGGTCCTTTCACTTCCGTGTGAACATCATCTCAAACCATTAACTATTTTTTCCGAACCCCATATGCGTCTGGAAATTGATGCTAAATGCGTGACTGAAAAACAGAACGATATTCAGCTTTCATTTCCCACATCTGGTTCAGAAATACTCGACACCCAAATTTGTTTACCCATTTCATCACCCACTTTCTTTGGTTCTTCTTCTAATCTTCCTTTAATTCTATCGAGTTTTGATAAATCACACTCCGATATTTCAAGTTCGATAATTCTAGAAAGACAACTTGATTTAGACCCCTTTGAGAATGAGGTAGATGAGCTTTTCGAGTCTCCCACCTCCATAAGTTTTGACAAATCAAGTGTGTTGAATTCTGGTGCGACACTTATTAACACTAAAACGTTCAATCATACTATCGATGAAAATTTCGAAGATATTTTCGCCGACGAACTCGCATTCCTAAATGACACAGATTTGTGATTAATCAACCTCCACCCGAAGAAGTTGAACCATAACCATTTCTTCTTATCCCATACGAGAATGTGACTATTCTTCCAATTCCTAATCATTCGCATTCTCGTTTTCGTTCACCATCACTGTTTCGTCTCTATCAACCGAGACGTAAACCATACCACCTCTTATCTCCTCCCCACATCTTCTTGTCTACATATAATATGTTCTTCTGCCAACCATGGTGCTATATTGATAAAATCTTTGAATGGTTGGTGTTGACTTTTGGTCTTTGTAAAGTTTTGCATAGACCAATAACTTTAACCCCCCCTCATAATTTTAAATGCTTAATACTATTTTACTCAAGTTTGGGGGGGGGGGGAGAAAAGTATTTTGGCTCTTGAAAGAAAATAAATTTTTACATAATTATGAGCCCAAAATAAATTTGGGGGAGGATTTCACTGTCATTTATTCATGTCCCCATTACTAACTTTTCCTCCTAAGTTTACAGTTTTTTTAAGTTAACAGATGACATCAGTGAGGACACTGCTGTAAACAGATTTGGAGGAGGTTTGTGCTTATTTACACATTATTTTGCATTATCATAAATATAAGCACAAAAATTTTTTGATAATGAAAATTTGAAAGTGAAAAATTTACATATGTAAGATTGGAAAAGTTTAAGAAAAACAAGAAAGTTAGATGTTTTCTTAAACGAAACTAGTAATAAGTAGTTATGAGTCGTTGCCCTAAGAGTTAGTAAGATAAAGGAAACTACTAATCTGAGGATGTAAATAAGTTTGAAAAATAGTCCCTATTCTTGAGTTCAAATATTTGAATGTAGATACCCTACTATACGCACTTGCACACATCTTGAAACTTGGGATAATAGAGAATACTTTGAATTGCTCTTGTCTAAAAACCTTAGTATGAAGGAAAATAAAAATATGAATAAAAAAAATTGGTGAAGAAAAATGAACGCTGGTTTTATAATTACTTAAGGTAGCATCAAAAAAATATAGCGAGGGTGCTTCATCACCTGGTGCCTTAGATCAACTGGTTTGGGAGCCACTGCTAAGCCTTAGTTATTGCAAGACGAGGAATTACACCTAAATGAGCGAGCACATTTGGTAATTTGTTGGTTAGTATCTCAAGAAGTATTAACGGTCGCATGAAGAATGTGTGAGCAATTTCACCGAAAATATTCACCAACTATAAAGTACTTTGGAAGATGGGCAAGAGTATGATAGCTTGAATTGAATTCTCTAAGTGTATGGATGCCTTTTACACACATAGGGGTATATGATCGATGTTTGGAAGAAATATGGGGAGGAAGACGAAAGGCGATATTTTATTGAGAGATGATGTGATTTCTAACATCTTTTCACGACCATTAAGATAGGGCTCATGGCAACTAAAAAGATGGTGTAGTTGGAAAATATACTTTTCAAGTTCTTTCTTTTATTGTTCTTATCTTTGTACGTAACTTTCATTTTCTTTCTTTTATTATGTGATTTTATGGGTGTAATCCGCTGAAAACCCTCAGGAGACAACACTCCTCCTACTAGGGACACCTAGAGGTTTAACAGCTTGTTGCACGTGCTCAGTGCAATCGTGTTGCCAACGAAAGTGTGATGCTTAGGTTTTTCTTTTTTCTTTTTTTCCCTCTCTTGAATAACTAGTCTGCTCGGGACGATCAAAGTTAAGTTTGGGGGTATTTGTTCAGTCGAAAATATCACACATTTGATATAACATTTTCCTTACTTTTCTTAAATATTTAAAGGTGTTTATTATAAATATAGAACATATTTGGATTTATCTGCAAAATACCAATTACTATATGTTTATATATTATAATTAACATTATGAAGGAAAATATATGCATATAATATTTATATAATATTTTTATTATGCATATCATATCAAATAATCTTAATCAAATTGCTTAAAAATTTATTACCATATAAAATGATTAAGATTATATCTCTATAACAAATATTACTAACATTATTCATGGAGATATTATGCAAGATTTGCCTCAGGTCAAGAGATCGGGGATATCGAGATATCGGGAATCAAAAATCTGCCGATAAAGTTTAATTAAATCATAAAATCAATACTGGCAGAGATTCTGAGAAGATATGAAGATTCCAGATATCACAACAATCTCCATGTGTCATTATAAGGCTACAGAAGAATTTTTATCAAATGATCCCTTCAACCCACCGCACTTCCGCGGCCAAAACATGCAATATGCAGCGGATCCGGCGCCGTTCTAAAGAGTTAGGGTTTGGGATTTTGTGGGTATGATCTTCTTAACAAACCCTCACATATGATATCTAGGGTTTGTATCTTCTGTGACTATAAATAAGACTGAGGGCTAAAATTAAGAATCATCACCTTTTATACAAAGTAAATCACCGTCAAAGAACAAGTGATCCACGACAGGTCCGCGATTCGACGTGAGTATCGACGGAACATCTACTTCTTACGAGGCAGAGATCGAGAGCAACTTCTTCTTCTTCTTGTAATCTAAACTCATAGGATTTGTACTTGTGAAGTTGATTAATAAAGGTAGATCACTAGTTTAATTAGTTCGTATTTAATTTCTGCATTATGATTTCCTTCTCTATCCTTTCATCTTCTATCTCCATCATGCGCGAGTAATTCTCCGCTTGATAGGGTTCGTAGGATTATGGTAGAACAATAGATGAGAAAATATTTTAAGTTCTTTTAAGTCTTATGAAGTTTATAAACTTTAGTACAAGAATCGTTAACATCATAATCGGACACGCTATCAATTTATTGATATTCTCGACCGTGATTTGAGATTAGATTAACAATTTTTTTGTTAAGGGCTAGACATTAATAGAGATCAATGAAGAGACAAGGGTCAATTGTGAGGAAACCCTAGTTTCTTCTAAGAACCCTAATCCCCATTCATCACTATCAATCTAGTTTTAAATTTATCAAAAGATAAAAGGAGTCATCTTTATTAGTCATCCATGACTACTAAATCTTAACGAACCCTACAATCCCTCTTCTTTATATATATTCTACATCCGTTTTTAACATAGATTTAGGATCTACAACTATTCTCCTTTCTTCTTTCTAATCAACTAGTCTAAAGCAATATTAAAAGTCCCACGCATCCCTGCGGACGACCCGTACTCATCTCGGCTAGCTATACGCGACACCGTTATTGATTGCGGTTAACTACACACACTTTCACACATCAATCACCATGCATATCCATGAGCAGGTAGGCTCCATCTTGGTAGACTTTGTCTATGATGTACGGGCCTTCATAGTTCGGCTCGAATTTCCCCCGTTTTACACGATTGAGGATCATCGGTCTTTTGACGACTAGCATGAGTTCGCCTTGGCAGAATGTTCTCGGCCTAGTCAGTCTTTCGTATGACCATGTCATCCTTGCTTTATAAGACTCTAGATTTTGCTGTGCTATAAGACGTGTTTCGTCGAGGGCATCGATCTCCTCAAGTCGAAGATGAGCATTTTCTTCATCTGTCAGCTCCTCTTGAACCGCTACTCGTAGAGAAGGGAGTTCTATTTCCAGGAGAAGCACTGCTTCCGTGCGGAATACCAACGCATATGGTGTTGTATTCGTCATTGTTTTGAACGTTGTTCGGTATGCCCAGAGAGCTTCGTGCAGCCTTTCATGCCAGTCTTTTTTTTGTTTCTGGACAACGTCTTCTTTATAATCTTTGTCAAGGTCTTGTTGAAAGCTTAAGCTAGACCGTTGGCATGAGAATTATAGACTGAATAGTATCTCCAATCTATCTTATGATGTTCTGTGAAGCGGCTGATTTTATGGCTCCTGTAGGCTGGCCCATTATCCGAGATAATTCCTCACGGAGTGCCAAAATGGTAGATGACATGTGTCCTGAATAAATGGAGGATATGCTCCATCTTCACCTCCCTTAGTGGTACTTCTTATGCCCACTTAGTAAAGTAGTCGGTCGTTGCCATTATGAACCGATGTCCTTTGAACGATGCTGGTTCAATGGGGCCAATTATATCAGTTCCCCACATTTCGAACGACCAGCTAGCGACTGTTAGGTGTAGCGGGTTTGGATGCTGGTGGATGAAATCCCCGTGAATTTGGCATGAGTGACACTGCTTCGCATATTTGAGGCAGTCCTGAATCATTGTGGGCCAATAATAACCCATTCTTTTGATCTTCAGCTTCATTTTTGGCCCAACTTGGTGAGAACCGCAGAGTCCATCGTGAGTTTCTTGGACGAATTTCTTTGCTTCTTTCGGCCCCAGGCATTTTGCCACAGACAGTCGAACGATCTCTTATATAGAGTATCTTTGACGAAGGCGAAAGACAAAGCTCGTTTCATGAGCTGATATCGAGACGACGCGTTTTTGGGCGTTCGTTGGGATTTGAAGTAGTCTATGAAGACTTTCTTCCAATCCTTGACCTTTTCTTCGTTCTCTATTTGAAGGGCTACTTGTTCGGTCGTTTCTTTTCCTTCGGATGGCTCTGTTAAGTCTCCCGAAGATATTTCTGTCGGCGCGATGATCATGCGGCTTTCCACGATGATCTTTACGTCATCGAGGTCTTCGTCGGCTAATTCCTTAGCTAATTTAGCCAACGCATCCGCCTTGCTGTTTTCTGCACGCGGTATGCTCTCCAGGATGTAGGAGGGGATTTGTGTCAGCAGTTACTGCACCCTTTCGCCATACTTTATCAGCTCTACCTTGCATGTCTGATAGTCGCCATTTACTTGGCTAACGATCAGCTGTGAGTCTCCATATATGAGGAGGTCTTTGATTCCCATGTTGATAGATCTCTAGACCTGCTATCAAAGATTCATACTCAGCTTCGTTATTAGTCTTCGGCTCCGTTAAGGAAAGGGTGTAATGCATTATCCCTCTTTGTGGAGTTACGAAGATAAGGCTCATCCCGGCTTTGATTATGAGGGTGTTTTGCTTTCGCTTCTTCATGGAAGATGCTCCATCGAAGTAGAGTTCCCATCGGGAATCATTTTCTTCCTTCTCTCCTTCGATTGTGTCGAACGCATGTTCATTCGGCAACTCGCAATTTAAGGGGGAGTCGGCTGATATCGGATGCTCCACGAGAAAATCGGCAATAGCCTGGCCTTTCACTGCTTTAAGGGGTCGATACGTTATCGAGAACTCCATCAGGAGGAGGGCCCATTTGGCAAGCCTTCCTGTTGGTATGGCCTTTGACATCAGATATTTGATAGGATCCACCTTTGATATGAGATGGACCTCATGTGCCAAAGCGTAATGTGTGAGCTTCGTTATCGCGAAGATCAGTGCCTGGCAATGCTTTTTCGAAGGGGTGTAGTTGTTTTTTGCCCCAAGGAGAACTCAACTCAAATAGTACAAAACTCTCTCTTTTCCTTGATCGTTCTCTTGCGCCCATAGCGCACCTAGAGAACCCTCAAGGGCTGTTGTATATAAGATAAGGGATTTTCCCTTAACCGGAGCGGTCAATTCCCGCGGATTTTGCAGGTATTGCTTGATTTCGTCTAGTGCATTTTGGCACTTTTGATCCCAGACGAACCGGGTCCCCTTCTTCATTAGATGACTGTAGAGACGGCATTTTCCGGAGAGGTTAGCTATGAACCACCGGATATATGCAAGCTTTCCTTGAAGGGATCACAACTATTTGAGAGTTCTTGGCGTGGGCATTTCCGTAATCGTCTTGATCTTTAAGGGATCTATTTCGATACTCCGGTGTCGTTTGATGAATCCTAAGAATTTGCCCGAGGAGACTCCAAACGCGCATTTTAGAGGATTCATCTTCAGATTATACTTCCGAAGACGTTGGAACACTATGTTTAGATGTTCTCAATGTTCCTCATATGATATGCTTTTAACCACAAGGTCATCAATGTAGAATTCGACGATCTCATGGATGAGGACATCGAAGATCTGTTATGGCCCTCTGGTAGGTAGCGCCAGCGTTCTTCAGACCGAAGGGCATCACCTTATAGAAAAATATGCCCAGCGGAGTACGGAAGGCGGTATGCTTTTGATCTTCAGAATGCATTTTTATTTGATTGTATCCTGACGATCCATCCATGAAGGAGAAGACCTCATGGGTATACGTGTTATCGATCATCAGCTCGGTAACAGGTACCGGGAAGTCATCTTTCGGGAAATCTTTGTTGAGGTCCCGAATGTCTACACAGATGCGCACCGTCCCATTTTTCTTCATCATCGGAACGATGTTGGCGATTCCGTCAGGATATTGAACTTCTTAAATGAAGCCGGAGTCAATTAGTTTCTTGACCTCAGCATTGATGTTCATCTCAAGTTCAAGCCACATTCTTCTTGGCGTCTGTTTAACTGGCTTTATGTCCGGCAATATGTCCAGTTTATATACTGCCACCTTTGGATCTAGACCCGGTATCTCGGAATAGTTCCATGCGAAGCAGTCTTTATATTTCATGAGCACGACTTTTAACGAGGCCACCTATTTTTCAGATAGTAGCTCACTGACTAATGTCGGCATCGGATCATTTTCTGTCCCTAAGTCAATTTTTTTTAGGTTTTCCGCCGTGGTGTGTATCCCGTCTTCCAGCTCTTTTGGCGCCGGTAGAAACTCGGAGATCATTTCGTCCTCTTTTTCATTTGCGAAGGTCATCCATAGTGTCGTGCCCACCCTCCTTTGAGAGTGTTATCATGTGGCAAGTACGAGTTTGCTTCCATTTTTTGTGTTGAGCAGGTCCTATCCTCATGGTAGAGGTCTTCTTTGGCTCATGTTTTTGCGGTGGGGTTACCATCCAGCTGTCGGATAAAGCGAACCTGCCTTGTTGATACTAGTCTTCAATCCGGTCTTTGAAGGTGAAGCAGTCTTCAAGGGAATGACCTATGGCTCGGTGGTAAGAGCAATAATCCGGGTGATAGACCTCGTTTATTTGTCCGGGGTGCCGAGACTCCGGAAGCGTCATCATTTAGTGCTTCATGAAAAGGTTGAATATTTTCCCTGTCTTGTCTTGGGGGAAGGAGTATTCCCGACCTATTTTCTTTATAAAGGATGGGTTCCAACCAAGTTTTTCTTGATAGCGCGGCTTCTTAGATCTGCCTTGTTGTTTGCGAACATTGTCTGCGCTCTTTGTCCTATTTTTGCCTCTATTTCGGGATTTTTCCTTTTTGCGAGGACATACAGTGGGCTGGGGATAAAGGGCATTGTAGTCTTCTTTCTCCGCATATTGCTGATTGAGGCGCGTTTCCCCCAATCAGAGCAAAGCTCTGCTGGAAATTCAAAATTCAAATTTTGAAGCAACCCTTCAAATCCCGGGCACAACGCGCCACGTGTCAAAAGCTGATACGGCAGCGCAGCGCCCAAGGCAGTGCGCCCAATCAGAGCAAAGCTCTATTTTAAGTAAAATTAAAGGAAGCAATGCTTTAGTTACCCAAGCACTGCGCTGCGCGACACGTGTCAGCGCAGTTGCGCTGCGCTGTACGCTGCGCGACACGTGTCAGCGCAGATGCGCTGTGCGACACGTGTCATGCACTAAGGCATCTGCGCCAAACAGAATTAAAATTCTAAAAAATCTTTTCTGTTCTTATTAAAACAAGAAGATTTTCTTCTGTAAAGCAGAAGCCCTTGGATCTTTTGATCCAACGGTGGGGAAAATTCCCCAAATCACTCAGAGAAAGATCTCTCTAACAAATTTAACTAATTTATGGGCACTATAAAAAGGACCCTAGGCCTCAATTCAAGAAGAACATTTTTTTCTTGAAAAAAGTCAAGAGCTTCAAACAGAGAGAGAACTCTGAGAAAATTTCAAAGAAAAAGGTAAAAACCTTCACGAGAGAGAAGAAATTTCTTTTAATAAATCATTGAACTAAAAACCAGATCAATGATCTTCACATAATAAACAGTGCTCTGCACTTCTTATGAACCACTGGTTCTTTAAAATAAGAAAAAACAAAAAGAAAAAACAAAATAAAAAAAATAGTGCTTTGCACTTTTATGAACCTCTGGTTCTTGAAATAAAAAGAAAAACTTATTTTTGTTTGATCTAAATTAGATCAAGAAATCAAATAGTGCTTTGCACTTCTGTTCTTGAATCTAAAAAGATTCTTAGTGCTTTACACTTCCAAAATGCGCTGTTGCGCTCTTGGGAAAGCGCCACGTGTCAGCTGCTGAATCACTTACGTTATGAGCTTTGAGATAGAGCTTTGCTCTCTGTGATTGGCGCAACTCACTAAGGTGCGCCACGTGTCAGCAGCGCAAGCGCAGCGCACTAGCGCAGCGCACTACGCTTGCATGACACGTGTCGTCATCACAAGCGCTTGCGCTCTCTGATTGGCGCAAAGCGCCTGAAAATGCAATGCATTTCCTGAAGGGCCAGGCCCAATTAAAAGACCAAACAGGCCTAATTAAATTGATGCTCTGCATCATTTATAAATGGGCAAAGCCTAAACAAAATAATAAAAATGCTGTGCAGACGCCTTGCAGAGCCCAAGATAAATTGATGCTCTGCATCTTTTATGGGCAGAGCCCAAACAAAAAAAATAGAAAATAATGCAATGCATTATTTAAAAATGGGCCAAGCCCTAACGCAGGTCTAACAGACCAAAAACAAATAAAAGGCGTTGAATACTTTTCAACTGGACTTAGCCCAATCATGGCCGTAAGTCCTCAAATTAAATTGACTAAGCAAGATTGCTCCCTTAAATCAATTTATATCCGGTTCGAGGGTACATCTCCGAGCTCCTCTGACACCTCTCGTTGTAATCCTTCAACGACGTCAGAGAGGCGATGGGTCCCAACGACCACACATGAATATGGACAGCGGGGTCCTTAAACTCGTGGACCGAAACGTCCTTAAACTAATAGTGGACCGAAACATCCTTAAACTAATGTTTGACTGAAACGTCCCTAAACTAATGGTGGACCACCACGTCCCTAAACTGGAACATGGACTACCATGTCCCTAAACTGGAATATGGACCACCACGTCCCTAAACTGGAGCATGGACCGCAACGTCCCTAAACTACCTATGGACCACTACGTCCCTAAACTGGAACAATAGAGCCTCCAAATGCTCTTTTGCCGGATCTAAACGATCCCGTTTAAGTTGATCTTAGCTCCCAAACACGGCTAACGTATCCTTAAACATTCAAACGGACTATAAAACTCCAAATCAACCTTGGTTCAAGGGTACATCTCTAAACTCCTCTGACATCTGCCGTTGTAATCCTTCAACGACGTTAGAGAGGTGACGAGTCCCGATGGCCAGATATTAAATGGATTATCACGTTAAGTTGATCTTAGTCTCAAACATGACTATCGTATCCTTAACGAACGTTTAAGTTGATCTTAGCCGCAACGCGACTAATGCATCCTTAAACTAAAAACACCAAACCCAAATCTAAGTAAATACGGATTTGGACTATTCCACGTCCTACGGGTGACGGCATTACTCAGTCTCCGTATACAATCCATGGGCAACCACAAACAAAACAAACACACACGACACGAAGTGAAATTCTGGAGAAGGAGAAAGTTGTTACCGCGATGCGGTAGCGTAATTAACTGCAGGGGCTTGCGCCTGCAGGGAAGAGCGTCCCCACAATCAAAACCCCTCGAGCGAGGGGGAATCTGACGAAGTCTGCTACATCGGCCGCATCCATCTAAACCTCCGATACACGGTGCCATAAATCAACTTGGTATCTTCGGAGAGGTGGACGGATAAAACCTAATAGCATCTGCCCCGAATCTCAGCGTCAGGACATCGCAGTCCTGTACGCTGTCTTTCGGAGGGGAACAGATTCTGGCACGCCCGGTGGGACCTTTTCCTCTTTCCACTCCACGCTTCGTGTGTTGTGTTTTTCCCGCGATCAAATAATCGCGGTGTGTATGTTTTTGGTTGCCCTTAGCGGAGTGGATATTGAAGTCGGCATTTCGTCTCTATAAAGAATGGCATTTGCTCCCACCCTAGCAACTCGGGCTCTATCATATCCGGCGGAGTCAAGTATGGGTCACTAGCAGCCTCAAATCTCTGCAATCCGGCTCTTCAAGAAATCAACGGGCTTCTTTTTGGGTCGATGCTCCCACCTCCCACCCTCGGTGCCTCAACGCCGATGGAGGAAGTCCAGAGGATGTCTGTCGTCCATAGGCAGGCTCCCCAAGCAGCGGCCTTGCCGACGGAATCAGTCCTCAAACAACTGTCACATGCCAAAGACTAAGGTCAACACAGGGGGCAGAATATTCAAGCTCTTCAAGAAATCAATAGCTTCAAACTGCACTAACTGCAACAGCAACTCTCGCTCTGTCCCATCTGGAGGAGTAACCTACGGGCCCCAAGTGGCCTTCCTTTTCACCATGCCAGTGGAGCAGATAACTCAAGCCACCACTTGGCTATTCTTCGGGACCATGCTCCCGCCAACAAGCTTCAGCGCTCCTGTACCATCACAAGAAGCTCCCAAGAAGTCGTTTTTCAGCACTCCTGTGCTTATTTACGCCCTACTTTGCATTATACTATATATAAGCACACAAAAAAATTATGATAATAAAAGAGTAGAAATTGAAAAATTATATTTAAAAGATATGAATAGTTTAAGAAAAACAAGAAAGTTAGATGTTTTCTTAAATGAAACTAGTAATAAGTAGCTATGAGCTGTTGTCCCAAGGGTTAGTAAGATGAAGGAAATTACTAATCTGAGGATAAAAATAAGCCTGAAAATAGTTTCTATTCTGGAAGCCAAACATTTGAACGTTGATACCCTACTATACGCACTTACACGCATCTTGAAACTCGGGATAGTAGAGGATACCTTGAAATGCTCTTGTCTAGAAGCCAAAGTATGAAGAAAATAAACGTGGAGAATAAAAGTTAAAATGGAGAAAAGAAAAATGAACACTGGTTTTGTTATCACCGAGGCAACAATAAAAAAATATAACGAGGGTGCTTTATCACCTAGTGCCGTAGACCAACTGGTTTGGGAGCCACTGCTAAGCCTTAGGTGTTGCAAGACGAGGAAAAACACCTTAGCAAGCACATGAGTAATCGATCGGTTAGTACCTCAAGAAGTATTAACGGTCGCATGAAAAATGTGTGAGCAAATTCCTTCTAAATATCTGTTAAAAAGTATTGAGGTAGATGGACAAGAGTATGATTGCTTGAATTGAATTCTCTGAGTGTAGGGATGTCCAGTTCACACACGTAGGGGTATATGATCAATATTTGGAAGAAAGGTAGGAATGAAAACTAAAGGCGATGTTTTATTGAGGGATGATGTGATTTCTAACATCTTTTCATGACTATTAAGATAGGGCTCATGGCAACTGAAAAGCTGTCTCTTATTTTCAAGTTCTTTCTTTTATAGTTCTTATCTTTATATAACTTTCACCATCTCTATTTTATTATACGATTTTGTGGGTGTAATCCGCTGAAAACCCTCAGGAGTCAACACCCCTCCTACTAGGGATATACCACTGGCGCCGAGTAAGGAAGACCGGGGGCAACTCTCCTTCTAGACTGACTCCGCCGATTCCAACGGCGGAAATTGATGCTGCTGTTCCAACTGGAAACAGCTTTGAACCACTTAGGAAGGTCCCCAATAACTCTCCAACCGCTGTGCTAAAAATATCTCCTCCACCTATGGAGAGCGCTACAAAGATGAAGCCGGAAAAGCCCCCTCAACGGCTGTCCTCTAAAATCTATAAGTTCTGGCGTCAAGTCCAAGACTCGGTAATTGATTAAGATTATCCCCGCCGACAGAAAAAGGTGAAATTTTAGCGGGAAGAGGACCGTCCTATCAATCCACAAAAGGCGATAGCTACTTGGGTGCCCACGGCAAGTGACCCACAGCCGACGTTCATCAGTGAGCTGCTATCTAAAGAAAGGGTGGCTGCGTTAAAAGACCTGCTTATGCAGCACAAAGATTGCTTCGCATGGAACTATTCCGAAATGCCGGGATTAGATCCAGAAATTGCTGTGCATAAATTGGCAATATCCCCGGACGTCAAGCCAGTCAAACAGGCACCAAGAAGAATTCGGCTCGAGCTTGAGATGAGTATCAACGCCGAGGTCAAGAAGCTGATTGACTCTAGCTTCATCCAGGAAGTTCAATACCCTAAATGGATCGCCAACATCGTCCCAGTGATGAAGAAAAATGGGACAGTGCGCATATGCGTAGACTTCCGGGATCTCAATAAAGCTTGCCCGAAAGACGATTTCCCAGTGCCAGTCACCGAACTGATGATAGACAATACGTCCACTCATGAGGTTTTCTTCTTCATGGACGGCTCATCAGGGTATAATCAAATAAAGATGCATCCCGAAGACTAGAAGCACACCGCCTTCAAGACTCCTTTAGGTATATTCTGCTACAAGGTGATGCCCTTCGGTTTAAAGAACGCCGGTGCTACTTACCAGAGAGCCATGACGCAGATCTTTGATGACCTTATACACGAAATCGTCGAATGCTATATCGACGATCTCGTGGTTAAAAGCAAATCATACGAAGAACATCTCGAGCATTTGAAGACCGTGTTTCAATGCCTTCGACAATACAACTTGAAGATGAACCCGCTCAAGTGTGCATTCGTAGTTTCCTCGGGCAAATTCTTAGGATTCATCGTCCGACACCGGGGTATCGAAATAGATCCATCCAAGATCAAGGCGATCATGGAAATGCCTCCGTCGAGAACTCTCAAACAGTTGCGATCTCTCTAAGGGAAGCTCGCATACATACGGCGATTTATAGACAACCTTTCAGGCAAGTGCCGCCCTTACAGTCACCTGATGAAGAAGGGAACCCCGTTCGTCTGGGACCAAAAATGCCAAGGCGCGCTAGACGAAATTAAACAGTACCTGCAGAACCCGCCAGTGTTGGCTGCTCCGGTCAAGGGAAAACCCCTCATTCTTTATACAACCGTCCTCGAAGGTTCCTTAGGCGCATTATGGGCACAAGAGAACGATCAAGGAAAAGAAAGAGCACTCTACTACTTAAGTCGAGTTCTGCTGGGGGCAGAAAGCAACTACTCTCCCATTGAAAAACACTGCCTGGTGTTGATCTTCGCGATAACAAAGCTTTGGCACTATGCGTTGGCGCACGAGGTCCGTCTTATTTCAAAGGTGGACCCCCTTAAATACTTGATGTCGAAGGCCAGGTTGACGGGACGACTCGCTAAATAGGCCCTGCTCTTGATGGAGTTCTCCATAACATATCAACCTCTCAAGGCAGTGAAAGGCCAGGCCATCGCCGACTTCCTCGCTGAGCACCCGATACCTGCCGATTCTCTTCTGAATTGCGATTTGCTAGACGAACATGCGTTTGACGCGATCGACGGTAGTGATACCCAATGGGAACTTTATTTCGATGGAGCATCTTCCATGAAAAAACGCAAACAAAGTACCCCTATAATCAAATCGGGGGTAGGCCTCATCTTCGTGACTCCACAAGGAGGGATAATGCATTTCGCTTTCTCCTTAACAGAGCCGAGGACGAATAACGAAGCCGAATATGAAGCCTTGATAGTAGGTCTTGAGATCGCCATTGACATGGGAATTGAAGACCTCCTTATATACGGGGATTCTCAACTGGTCGTTAGTCAAGTAAACGGCGACTACCAAACGTGCAAGCCAGAACTGGTGAAGTACGGCGAAAAAGTGCAACAACTGTTGACCCAAATTCCCTCCTATACTTTGGAGAACATACCGCGCACAGAAAACAGCAAAGCAGACGCATTGGCCAAACTTGCTAAAGAACTGGCTGACGAGAATCTCGATGACGTTAGAATCATGGTACAAAACCGTCAAGTGCTTGCCCCAGCAGAAATATCTCCGGAATCATCCGAAGAGAAGGGAGCGACTGAGCAAACGACCCTGCAAGTAAAAGACCGGGAAAAGGCTGAGGATTAGAGAGAAGTCTTCATAGACTACTTTAGGTCCCACCGAATGCCCGAAGAAGCGTCCACAAGACATCAGCTCATGAAGCGGGCTCTATCTTTTGCCTTCGTCAACGATACTCTGTACAAGAGATCGTTTGATTCTCTGTGGTTGAGATGCCTGGGACCTGACGAAGCGAAAAGAGTCGTTCAGGAAGTTCACGACGGACTCTGCGGTTCTCACCAAGCGGGCCCAAAGATGAAGTTGAAGATAAAACGGATGGGCTACTACTGGCCCACGATGATTCAGGACTGCCTCGAATATGCGAAGCAATGCCACTCATGCCAAATCCATGGGGACTTCATCCACCAGCATCCAAATCCACTACATCCAACGGTGGCTAGCTGGCCATTCGAAATGTGGGGGACTGACATAGTCGGCCCTATCGAACCAGCATCGTCTAGGGGACATCGTTTCATCCTGGCAACGAATGACTATTTCTCTAAATGGGCAGAAGCAGTACCGTTAAGAGAAGTGAAGACGGAAAATATCCTCCACTTCTTCAAGACGCACGTCATATATCGGTTTGGAACTCCACGACGGATCATCTCCGATAACGGGCCAGCTTACAGAAGCCACAAGATCAGTCGCTTTGCGCAACAGCATAATATAGACTGCAGATATTCCTCGGTTTATAATCCGCGAGCTAATGGTCTAGCCGAGGCCTTCAACAAGACTTTGACAAAGATCATAAAGAAAACGGTGTCACGAAATAAGAAAGACTGGCACGAGAAGCTGCAAGAAGCTCTTTGGGCGTATCGAACTACGTTCAAGACGGCCACGAACACAACGCCGTACGCGTTGGTGTTCGGTACAGAAGCAGTACTTCCCCTCGAGATAGAGCTACCCTCTCTACGAATGGCAATCCACTACGAGCTGACGAACGAAGAAAATGCTAACCTTCGGCTTGAGGAGCTTGATGCCCTTGAAGAAACACGGCTCATAGCGCAACAAAATCTGGAAGCTTATAAAGCAAAGATGACGCGCTCATACGAAAGATTGACCCGACCGAGGACATTCCGCCAAGGCGAACTCGTGCTAGTGGTCAAAAGGCCTATGATCCCCAATCGCGCCAAGCGGGGAAAATTCGAGCCAAACTATGAAGGCCCGTACATCATAGATAAGGTCTACCAGGGTGGGGCCTATCTACTCATGGACATGCACGGTGAAAGGCCTTTCAGG
Source organism: Agapanthus africanus (assembly GCA_030015575.1). Lineage (NCBI taxonomy): Eukaryota > Viridiplantae > Streptophyta > Magnoliopsida > Asparagales > Amaryllidaceae > Agapanthus > Agapanthus africanus. The sequence continues at coordinate 884,677,853 of JASDDO010000019.1, read as the reverse complement.
CCGATAAACGGTCGCTTCCTAAAGAAATACTATGCTTAATGAGCCACAGCTTAGGTCAATGATAGGTGACGACGACCATGCCCGCTCGCTATCTTTCTAAGCTCAAGTTTTATAAGCAGTAGCTAGCCTCTCAATGTCGGACCGAAATGTCCTTAAACTAATAGCAGACCGAAACGTCTTTAAACTACTACCGCAGCATCTTTAGGCTGACGAGGTATAAAAAAAACATATAAAAATAAAATAAAATAAAAACGGTATGTCCATAAGCAAAAAGGGCACGGATGAAAACCCGAAAGGGCTCCGTGAGTAAAAACAGCAGGGCTACCGGCGAGTGTTCGTGAAAACTCCGAAGGGAGCGACCTCGTAAAAAAAAAGAGAAAAAGAAAATAAAAAGAATAAAAAAAACGGTATGTCAATAAGCAAAATGGGCACGGATGAAAACCTGAAAGGGCTCCGTGAGTAAAAACAGCAGGACTACCGGCGAGTGTTTGTGAAAACCTGAAAGGGCGCAACCTCGTTAAAGGACACTTACAGGGCCCCCTCGACCTTGTAAGGAAAAACCACCCGCGTAAGATCCTTACGACTCACAAAGGAGCAACACACTTAGGGATCCCCACGATTTCCAAGGAGAAAATATACTTACGAGATCCTCACGACTCGTAAGGAGAACTCTCTTATGGGACCCTCACGGCTTGTAAGATTTGAAAGTCTTAAGTTACAGAGACCTAAACCTGTGCTTAAGCAACCCCCACAACCTCTAATATTGCCCTACAAGTAGCTCAATACTGACCCTTGTATACAATCTACGGGCGTGAATAAACATTTCCCTAACCAAGTCTCATCCGTGACTGGGGATATGTTCGCATGGTAAACAACCCTTGTAAATCCTCTCGATTTATAAGGAGAAAACCCTCCTGTAGGATCTTTACGACTTACAGAGGAAACGAACACTTAGGAATCCTTACGAGTCCTAAGAAGAAAATACACCTACAAGATCCTCACGACTTGTAGGGAGAAATAACTTCGTGAAACCCTTACGGCTCATGAAGTCAAAAGCCTTAGCCGATAGGACCCTAACCCTGGTCGCTAAGCCACCTTTGTTCGACATCGACAGAGGCAGATGATGATTCGCTCCTGTTAATATCCCAGTTGTAGCGGTGCTGATGCCGAAATCGGTTTACAGCGAAAAGCCAATAGGCCGCACATGCATACGAAATAGCCGAAATGATTGGGCAACTTGCAATAAAAAGCAGCAAGTAAAAATGTATGCATGCAAAATAGCCGAAATGATTGGGCAACTCGCAATAAAAAGCAGCGGGTAAAAATAAAATAAATAGCCGAAATGATTGGGCAACTCGCAATAAAAAGCAGCGGGTAAAAATAAAATAAATAGCCGAAATGATTGGGCACCGCGAAAAATAGCCGAAATGATTGGGCAATCGCGACCTTCGCGATATAAAAGCTGAAATGATAGAGCATCGCGGAGATAAAAAAAATGATGATAAAACTTTGGCCCTACAGTTAAGATCACATCGATCCCTGTATACAATCCAAGGGCGTAAAACAAACAGGGAACCATACTTTCCCAACAGGCTCCGCCAGAAGACGAAGCCAAATCTCGACGGTTCAGTCCAACTCCGAAGAAACCAGTGTCTTCAGCAAACTCCTCGACTCACGGATACAAACACTGCTTGACGAGAGCTTCCTGATCCGCGTCGACTCGCAGAGCCACCAGTACCTCCGTGGGAAATCCTCGACTCGTTTCAAACCCCAAGGAAACAAATAATCCTTGGCGCTTGGGAAACAAATAATCCCTAGCAAATTCCTCGACTCACGGATACAAACACTCCTTGACGAGAGCCTCCTGATCCGCGTCGACTCGCAGAGCCACCAGTGCCTCCGTGGAAAATCCTCGACTCGTTTCAAACCCCAAGGAAACAAATAATCCTTGGCGCTTGGGAAACAAATAATCCCTAGGAAATTCCTCGACTCACGGATACAAACACTCCTTGACGAGAGCCTCCCGATCCGCGTCGACTCGCACAGCCACCAGTGCCTCCGTGGGAAATCCTCGACTCGTTTCAAACCCCAAGGAAACAAATAATCCTTGGCGCTTGGGAAACAAATAATCCCTAGCAAATTCCTCGACTCACGGATACAAACACTCCTTGATGAGAGCCTCCTGATCCACGTCGACTCGCAGAGCCACCAGTGCCTCCGTGGGAAATCCTTGACTCGTTTCAAACCCCAAGGAAACAAATAATCCTTGGCGCTTGGGAAACAAATAATCCCTAGCAAATTCCTCAACTCACGGATACAAACACTCCTTGACGAGAGCCTCCAGATCCGTGTCGACTCGCAGAGCCACCAGTGCCTCTGTGGGAAATCCTCGACTCGTTTCAAACCCCAAGGAAACAAATAATCCTTGGCGCTTGGGAAACAAATAATCCCTAGCAAACTCCTCGACTCACGGATACAAACACTCCTTGACGAGAGCCTCCTAATCCGCGTCGACTCGCAGAGCCACCAGTGCCTCCGTGGGAAATCCTTGACTCATTTCAAACCCCAAGGAAACAAATAATCCTTGGCGCTTGGGAAACAAATAATCCCTAGCAAACTCCTCGACTCACGGATACAAACACTCCTTGATGAGAGCCTCCTGATTCGCGTCGGTTCGCAGAGAAACCAGTGTCTCCGCGGGAAATTCCCGATTCGTCTCAACTTGCAAATGAAGCCTCAGGCAGCAGGGACTAAAAAAATTGCTTCCTGAACAATGAGACCCTGCAAGTCGATCCAAAAAGGTCTCTTGCATACTATTCACGGGTCTCACTCTCCAAAGTCAAATCTCGATAAGGAGGGAAACAACCGTTTATGAGCCCTCTCGACTCGTAAGAGGGAAAAATTCTCTTATAGGATCCTTACGACTTATAAAAGAAAATCACACTTAGGAATCCTCACGATTCCTAAGGAGAAAAACCCACCTACGAGATCCTCTCGATCTGTAGGGAGAAAAATCTCTACGAGACCCTCACGGCTCATAGAGTTGAAAAGTCTTAGGCAGCAGATCTGAACCTGCGGCCTAAGCCATCGCTATTTCTTAAGAAAGTCAAGATGCGTGCTCTATTATCTGTTGACCATGTTTACTCAGGTGGCGTGCTGATAATAAAAGAAAGAAAAGGCAGAGAAATGGTACAAGACATTATAGAGAATGTGTGTAATCTTTTATTCATAAACTTGATTGGGTACAGGATACACTATGTTAAAGAATAAAAAATATATATACACATTTTCTTTTATCTAGAAGTACAAACGATACAAAGAGGGATAGCTACTGAGGAGGAAGTGTCTTTAGTAAATTCACAAGCTTCTCTCGCACCTCCTTCAGCGCTTCCTCCTGGGTGACAGCCGCAGCCACCTCCGCCTCCACCTGAGTCCGCTGCTGCAAGAAGGATGAAAGTTGCTCCTCCGCCACCTTCTGGGCTGCTTCCCGGCTGGGTGCATCTCGCTCGACAATGTCAAGTTGTTGCCTCAATGATAACCCTTCAGAAAGACATTGCAGAAGGCCTCAAAGACAACCTTCAGCCGTACGGCATTGGCCTCCACCCGAGCGTGCAGTTGGGCAGACTTGCTTGAAGTCTCACCGCGCTCATTACGCCTTGAAATGACTTCTTGTTCGAGGTGGCAGAAGTAAGAAGCGCTCTGCTCAATCCACGCTGTTCTTTGATTGCAGGAAGCCAAGGTCTCGGGAGTGGGACGCAGCGATTCCAACTGATACAGGCGGGCCTCGATCTCCCTACAATGGTTAACCAAAGATGCGATGATGCCCTCATCATGAAAGTTCACGAGTATTGCCAGCATCGGGTTAACCACCGTAGCGAAGTCTGCGGCAGATGTAGGAGTTTCAACGTCGACCTCCTCGACATAGTCACTCAACATGCGCAGACTATTCGCGGCGCCTTTTGAAGACGGACTTCTCAGATAAGGACCTGCCGGCATTGTAATACGAGGCTCGAAGGGCGCCGAGGCCGGAACGACAGCTGAAAAGAAATAGGATGCGATCAGATAACAGTACAGAAAATAAAGAGAAGGAAGTTATCAATGTGATGGTCGCTGTACCAGTTGAGACAGGTGGCAAAGTCGGAAGGGCCGGTGGCGCAGCTGATCTTTTATCCCCTCCTTCAATCTGTAGCACTGCAGTTGAGATGAGAAAAAGATGTTAGAGGTAATTCCATCAATAAAAAAAAGAAAGAAAGATGTCAACGGAAATCATACTCACCAACGCCACCAGAGGAAGAAGCGAGTTCGGATGGGAAGGAGAAGTGTGGGAGCAACATCTGATATACATGATCATCAAAGAGCACTCCTGAAAAGACACAACAATATGACTTTAGTACACAAATTATATGTCTAAAAAATGAGATTAATAAGTTGCGAACCCATACCTTCCAACATCTTTGACGGTATGAGAGAAGGCTGAGAGGTGACCACCATTAAAGCAGTAGTCGAGGGCGCTCCCGTGAGCAACGGGGCATCAGCACTGGTTGCACCTGTGTTACGAACAAATGTGAACTTATCAGAAAGGATGGTAAGATAAAGAAGATAGCAACTTCGGATTTACCTGATGAGCTGCCAGCTGAAATGGAGGCGATTCCTTCCTCTGTTGACATGAGGCCACCGCCCATGGCCTCATCACCCGACTCAATAGGAACCGTTGTCGTGCTCGCGAGACCGGGAGACGGCGGATGACCATAGACAGGGAGGGCTATGACTGGAGCATTGCCAGACTCCAGAGAAGGAATGGTTGGCTCATCCTCGGGAATCATGGCCACCTCACCCACTACTCCCTCAGGTTCAGTAGTCGCGGTCGTCTCGTCAACCGTCACCACGAGGTCGCCAGCCTCAAGTGCCTCGTCCGTCACCATCCTGGGCTCAGTTATAATGATCATTTCATCTGTCGCCACTTCAGGCTGGGCATCAATGACCTTCTCGGCTATAGCCCCTCAACCTCCGCATCAGGCTCCAAGGCCTCAACGATGTTGCCCACTGTCGGCTCAGGTTCGGCAGGCACCGCCTTCTCTGTTCCCCTGGGTTCAACGGTCTCCGCCTCACCCTCAGTCGGACTTGGCTCTGCAAAATAATATATATAAGAAACGTCGGCATTATAACTCTCACAATCAAAATTCTGAAAGAAATGTTACCTGAAGTGGACTTATCATTTGCACTTCGAACGGCGCGCGCCACCTGTCTGCGAGCAGTGGATAGGGCAACAGGGGCCTCTTCGGAAGGAGTATCTGCCCGAGGGACAGTGCTTGGGCCCGCTCCCGTAGCCAAAGCGGTCCGGCGTTCCTTCGCCTCGCGCTTCAGTCGCTTTCTCTCCTCCTGGGCTGTTGAGACGGACCTCACCAGAGCCTCTCTCATTGAGGCGTCCTCGTATGTATACAGGGATGCCTCCAAGCTCTTCAAGGCATCCCTCATCGACTTGTCAAGTCAAGACTCTTGCAGCAGCCCCAACGAGACCGGAACTCCAGTGACGGGTTCCGGAAGGATCTCTTCGTCGACTGGTATAACCCCTAGAAAGAAACAAGGGAAGAAAGTCAGGTTGATCATCGAAAAGAATGACGAAATTTGTTTTAAAAAAAGGGGGGTAGGATATACCGGCGCCCGCTAAAGCGCGTTTCTTTTCCTCCTCCTGGAAGGTTTTCAAAGAGGCAGCAATAGCTTCTTCGGTAGAGACACCTGTTGAAAATGAGGAAAGGTGTTAGCCAAGAATAAAAAAACGCGATGAAATGGTGAAGAAAACAGCTAGTAATTACCTGACTCAGCAAGTTTACTCAACCATGCTTCAAGCCTCGCTGATCGCTCAGAAGCCGCAATGGCGACCGCCATGTCGGTGTCTGCGGGGTCTACCGTAAAACCCTTATTGCTGCCATATTCACTTATTCCCTTGGTAAGAGGGGCCATTAGCTCTAAGCCCAGAATCGCATCAAGGGAAAGGAGCGACTTCTTTTTCGTCTGCCCGTCAACCCTAGGTGAACGCGGGATTGACTTACGCTTAGCAGCCACCTTGGGACGGCGGGTCCCAATGTCCGCACCCACGCCAAACTCTGGCGAAACTACAACCACTGTCTCCACGGGAGCACAGGGCGCTACAGGTGCATCTGTGATATCAGGGAGCGGCAATCCACGTGGAGGGCTTTGCGCACGCGGTGGCTCGGTTCTAACCTCATTTAGAGGGGCGATTACTGGAGTCCTAGGAACCAAAGGAGCGTTGCGATCGGCACCTGGAGGCGCACCCTTACGGTCGACCAGTAGTCGCCTTTCCTCCTTTATAACGGCTTCTGTCGCATGATTATACCAGTCTTTGTATACGTTGAGGAGTCATGGAGCGCAAACCGGCTCACTGATAAAGAAACGAGAACCCGTATTCAGGCGCATGAAATGATGCAGCGCGTTCTCCATCCCTTCTTTAGTGGCAGCGGGTTCCAGTAAGAAAGCTTCCAAGGGGACCCCTTGATCGTAGCCCAGTTGTTGGGCAAAACGATGCGGGTTATATCTCATGAAAATCGCCGCACCATTCTGCCTGAAGACTAGGAAGCCCGATCTAATAGAATATAAGTGAAGGGTCTCCCGGGCCGTTAAAACCGAAGTTCCATCCTTGAAAGTGTCTTGTAATGGTCGCACCGCGGTGGTGGACGCTTTTCCAATAGTCAGCACCTTGTCAATAAAGGACATCCCGGCTCCAACGGTGTGAGAGCGAAGGAGTATGCCCCTGACGTTCCGTGGTGACGGGGTCACGATAGATGCGCCAATCAGCTGTATGATGCGAGGGAAACCGCACTTGTCGAAGAACGAGGGCCTTTTGTGCATGCCGAAAACACCGGCCGTATGTAGCTCGAGCCACGACATAAAGTAGTGCATCGGGAAGACCACGTGCAATACCTCGGGCTCGTTAGCATCCGCTGCTCGACTGAGGCCATGGTATAGGTGTGCCAAGCCAGCGATCCCAACAGCCACCTTTACCCCGATGGCCATCCAGTGGGCTGGGTAAAAGACAGAGGGCCGCATACGATGAGAGTGCATTGGGATCGCAAACCAGCTCAACCACAACCCAAGAAATCCTAAGAAAAAGGCCTCCTCATCCATTTCGGGGGCCGCAATTTCTGCAAATGACATGGTAGGGGAGTCCGGAAGGAAAAAACCCTTTTGATCTATCTCCTTCTCCGGTAGGTTGTCCGCACCTAGACCGAAAGGGTCATCCAGAGTGGCAAACTTGGCAGCCTCCGATGAAAGGACGCTTGGGTGAAGGAACCGAGCGATGAAATCCTCAAAGTTAACCCCCTGACTCCCATGTTCGATAAAAAGAGATTCATAGATGTTCAACACCTTAATCAAGCTTGGGAATTGATATTGAACAGCTTTCTCCGGTGTGACCCCCCTTACCACCGGCCTAGCACCAAAGACGTACACATCTGTCGGGAGCAGCTCCTTATAATGTTCTCCCATGACTGGTAGACCAGATACCTCCGTGAACTCCTCCAAAGAGATGGACACCTCCCGATCCATGGCAAGGAAAGTGTGGGTAGCAATGTTCCACTGCTCCAGGAAAGCCTTAAACCACCAGGTGGGGAGCGTGGGATACTGGAAGAGAGAGACGTAGACCGCGGTATACAATCCTAATCTTATCAACTGCGACTTCTTCGTCGACAGGATATACCGGGCCCACGGTAGGTAGCCAATCGGGTGGCGGGGGATCAGACCAATGTTATATGATTGCCCCCAGGGTCTCGCCTCGCCCTGACAGATACGACGTCCTAGGATATCCAAGACCATAGGACGTTGGACTGGAACCGTATCCATAGCGGGATGAAGAAAGCTGTTCGCGGTCCAATCCACTATCTCCACGGCATACTGCACCGTGGGTGGGGTAGCATAATGAATCGCCGTTATGGGTTCTGACGGCACCGCGCATGTGAAGCTCCGTCGGCCCATGATGATCTGATTGTACCACGACCCCCAAAGGTGGAGACTCTTGTACTCCGGGTCATACTCTTTAATCATGGCCAGGACTTCACGGTCCAAGGGCGCCTCGGGAAATCCCTCCTCCGAACGGACGAACGGGAACGAGGTGTCGAGAGACATGATCGCTGCAAATGAACAGAAATTAGCGGTTAGCAATTCCAGCGTTTAGCTTTTCAATTAACTAAATTTAAAAATTAATCACACTGCACAGTAGTGCAGTGGGTAGAAGAACAAAGGAGGACCCACAAAATCTGGATGACAATATGTCAGTTAAATAAGACAAACTCATCATTGGATGAGATTGTCAATTGGCCCCTAAGAAAATATTCCCATTAATAAAGAATCCCTAAAGACAAGGAGGAAATCTCCTCTTTCAGAGCAAAGCTTTGTCACAGAGTGACACTTGTCAAACTCTGGTCTCAGGAGAATAAGATTCCTTAAAAAGAGCATAGCTCTATAATAATAATGGAAAGGTCCATCAGAAAATGTTTACACCTAAAAGAATTAAAATTTTTGGAATCTTGAAAAATCCATGAAAAACTTATGAATTTTTTTTCATTTTTCCGATCTAAAAGATCTGCAGATGATTCAAAGAGCAAAGCTCTGTCCATGGGCTGGGACCCATGAACAAGATCTCTGCAGATCTATAAGTTTTTTTTAGAGCGAAGCTCTGTTTATGAAAACTCAATGGGGATCTCTTTAGATCAAAAGATCTGTAAGAGCAAAGCTCATTGGTTAAGGTTAATTTAAGTTAATTTAATTTAAATTAATTTTACCTAAAGTTTCTAACTTTGGAAATGAGCAGAGCTCTGAAATTCTCGAGCAGAGCTCTGAAATTCTCAAGCAAGAGCAAAGCTCTGGTAATTAAAATCTTAAAGATGGTGAAGATTTTCTAAAGGGCCATAGGTCCTATTTATAAGGCGCTTGCGCCCCTTCAGCTCACCCCTTGATCCAACGATCAGGAGTTTGCCACCGCTGCACTCATGTGTGCGCCACGTGAGCGCAACGGTGGGGGGCATTTATTTCCCCCAATCAGAGCAAAGCTCTGCTGGAAATTCAAAATTCAAATTTTGAAGCAACGCTTCAAATCCCGGGCGCAACGCGCCACGTGTCAAAAACTGATACGGCAGTGCAGCGCCCAAGGCAGTGCGCCCAATCAGAGCAAAGCTCTATTTTAAGTAAAATTAAAGGAAGCAACGCTTCAGTTGCGTAAGTATTGCGCTGCGCGACACGTGTCAGCGTAGATGCGCTAGCGCAGTTGCGCTGCGCTGTGCGACACGTGTCAGCGCAGATGCGCTAGCGCAGTTGCGCTGCGCTGTGCGCTGCACGACACGTGTCATGCGCTGAGGCATCTGCGCCAAACAGAATTAAAATTCTAAGAAATCTTTTCTGTTCTTGTTAAAACAAGAAGATTTTCTTCTGTAAAGCAGAAGCCCTTGGATCAAAGATCCAACGGTGGGGAAAATTCCCCAAATCACTCAGAGAAAGATCTCTCTAACAAATTTAACTAATTTATGGGCACTATAAAAAGGACCCTAGGCCTCAATTCAAGAAGAACATTTTTTTCTTGAAAAAAGTCAAGAGCTTCAAACAGAGAGAGAACTCTGAGAAAATAAAAACCTTCACGAGAGAGAAGAAATCTCTTTTAATAAATCATTGATCTAAAAACCAGATCAATGATCTTCACATAATAAACAGTGCTTTGCACTTCTTATGAACCACTGGTTCTTTAAAACAAGAAAAAACAAAATTAAAAAAAATAGTGCTTTCCACTTTTATGAACCTTTGGTTCTTGAAATAAAAAGAAAAACTTATTTTTGTTTGATCTAAATTAGATCAAGAAATCAAATAGTGCTTTGCACTTCTGTTCTTGAATCTAAAAAGATTCTTAGTGCTTTGCACTTCCAAACTGCGCTGTTGCGCTCTTGGAAAAGCGCCACGTGTCAGCTGCTGAATCACTTGCGCTATGAGCTTTGAGACAGAGCTTTGCTCTCTGTGATTGGCGCAACTCACTAAGGTGCGCCACGTGTCAGCAGCGCAAGCGTAGCGCACTAGCGCAGCGCACTGCGCTTGCATGACACGTGTCGTCATCACAAGCGCTTGCGCTCTCTGATTGGCGCAAAGCGCCTGAAAATGCAATGCATTTCCTGAAGGGCCAGGCCCAATTAAAAGACCAAACAGGCCTAATTAAATTGATGCTCTGCATCATTTATAAATGGGCAAAGCCCAAACAAAATAATAAATATGCTGTGCAGACGCCTTGCAGAGCCCAAGATAAATTGATGCTCTGCATCTTTTATAGGCAGAGCCCAAACAAAAAAATAGAAAATAATGCAATGCATTATTTAAAAATGGGCCAAGCCCTAACACAGGTCTAACAGACCAAAAACAAATAAAAGGCGTTGAATACTTTTCAACTGGACTTAGCCCAATCATGGCCGTAAGTCCTCAAATTAAATTGACTGGGCGAGATTGCTCCCTTAAATCAATTTATATCCGGTTCAAGGGTACATCTCCGAGCTCCTCTGACACCTCTCGTTGTAATCCTTCAACGACGTCAGAGAGGTGACGGGTCCCAATGACCACACATGAATATGGACCGCGGGGTCCTTAAACTCGTGGACCGAAACGTCCTTAAACTAATAGTGGACCGAAACGTCCTTAAACTAATATTGGACCGAAACGTCCTTAAACTAATGGTGGACCACCACGTCCCTAAACTGGAACATGGACCACCATGTCCCTAAACTGGAATATGGACCACCACGTCCCTAAACTGGAGCATGGACCGCAACGTCCCTAAACTACCTATGGACCACTACGTCCCTAAACTGGAACAATAGAGCCTCCAAATGCTCTTTTGCCGGATATAAACGATCCCGTTTAAGTTGATCTTAGCCCCCAAACAGGGCTAACGTATCCTTAAACATTCAAACGGACTATAAAACTCCAAATCAACCTTGGTTCAAGGGTACATCTCTGAACTTCTCTGACATCTGCCGTTGTAATCCTTCAACGACGTTAGAGAGGTGACGAGTCCCGATGGCCAGATATTAAATGGATTATCATATTAAGTTGATCTTAGTCTCAAACAGGACTATCGTATCCTTAACGAACGTTTAAGTTGATCTTAGCCGCAACGCGACTAATGCATCCTTAAACTAAAAACACCAAACCCAAATCTAAGTAAATACGGATTTGGACTAATCCACGTCCTACGGGTGACGGCATTACTCAGTCTCCGTATACAATCCACGGGCAACCACAAACAAAACAAACACACACGACACGAAGTGAAATTCTGGAGAAGGAGAAAGTTGTTACCGCGATGCGGTAGCGTAATTAACTGCAGGGGCTTGCGCTTGCAGGGAAGAGCGTCCCCACAATCAAAAACCCCTCAAGCGAGGGGGAATCTAACGAAGTCTGCTACATCGGCCGCATCCGTCTAAACCTCCGATACACGGTGCCATAAATCAACTTGGTATCTTTGGAGAGGTGGACGGATAAAACCAAATAGCATCTGCCCCGAATCTCAGCGTCAGGACATCGCAGTCCTGTGCGCCGTCTTTCGGAAGGGAACAGAGGCGCTGTGTCCTGACATTTTCATAAATGGCTATTTTGCGGCTTTGATTGTCTCGACTCTTTTGACAAACCTCTTCTATTAGCTTGTCTATTTATTCTTCGAGCGATGGACTTAACATTCTTAGAGCAGGATTTCACTCTATTTCAACGTCACGGCCATTTGGAAGATCCTTTTCCTTTTCTCTGGAGTTGTTTATGACGCGGCAGCTGTGGAACTGCTCCCGTTTCCTGGACCGAACGTATCCAAGCCCGGTTGTCTCCATCATCTTGTTGGGCATCGTTCATTGGGTCCCAGGGATATCCCAAATCTTTTTGTAGAATTGGGCTCGCCGAAAAGTTTGTTCGAAGGGTACACCTTTGCGTCTTAACAACCTTTTCAATCCCTCTGTGTAGTATTTTGGAAGATGGATTAGTTGAATCCTGTCGAGTGCAAAATCGGCACCGTGCCATACTTCTTTAACTACTCTGGTCTCCGTAGATTGGTAGAAGAGGATCGCCTTTTTACCTCTTCTCCTGGGAGGGACGTAGAAAGTCTGTAGTTCTTGTATGCTGTATGTATGGAGCGCATCAAGTTCTAATGCCGAGGCAGAGCCATTGTGATTTGCAGACTCTGATCTACTTTGTCGAGAGTTTGCACTGACGGACCGATTGATAACACTGCGTTGGCTTCATCCTCGGAGTCGCAGCCAAAGACCAGAATAGGGGTAGATGGTCCGGGCCTGTTGTTTTCTTTCTGGGGTTGTCCCAAGTAGACTATTTCTTCATCTCCCTCGGAATTGCCTCCAAAGATCGGGATATTGGCGACAGACTTTTGTTTATCCTCCGACTTATGACATCTTTATGTATCTTCGAAGTCTGGTAGGAAGTACTTTACGTCTTCATATTTCCGGACCTCATTTATGGAGAACGGATTCAACTCCCCTGTGACGGTGCATTCCAAACCATCCTTGAAATACTTCATACACTGATGTTGTGTAGAAAAGATGACGTTGTACTCATGCAGCCAGGGACTACCGAGCAAAGTGTTATACCAAGTCTTGGCGTCAAAGACATGAAATTTGATGTCAGTGACAAGCAATCCGAAGTGTAATGTCAGTATTACGGACCCCAGCGTCCATGACGACTGTAAGTCAAATCCGGAGATGGTAATTTTGTCTTGGGCTAAGTGCTGAACATTCATGCAAATCTCCTTCAGCACTTTCACGTTGAGAAGGTTGACGGAGGATCCGTTGTCGATAAGGGTTTTCCCTATTTTGATGTCGTGGCAGTACCCGGTGACGTATAACGGGCGGTTATGCTAACACATACCAAGGAGGAGTTCTTCATCACTGAATGTAATGTCAGTTGTGTAAACCTTCGCCAGCTCATCCTTCATCTTTTCTTCTGTGAGGAAAGCTTGGAACTGATCGGGCTCTTATAATGCCTTGATCAGAGACTCTCATGCTTCTTTGGACAAGAGGAGAGTATCCAATATGCTTAGTTGTGAAGGCATTTTCCTCAGATGTGCCAGGACGTTATAATCCACCTTATTTTTCGTAAGTAGGTCCCTCACTGCGAGCTCTTTGATAAATCCATCATCGAAGGCAATTTCCTCAGGGATTTTTTCTTTCCCCTTGTCTCTTTTGCTCGAACCTTTGTTTGTAGGTCCAAGGTTCTTCTCAGGCAGCGTGCGGTTACGCGGCTGAATGTTCTCGCAGCTCTCCTCCTCCTCTTCTTTTTCGGAGATGGAGTCCTTGAAGAGAGGGCTAAGGGTTATTTCATCCTCAGAATCGCTCCCGAAGGTAAGCACCTAGGGCTTTTCCCCTTCCGGACTGGTATCAACCATATGACAGTTGCCAGTCGTTTTTTCACGCGCATCTATCGCACTATTTTTCTGTCGACGAGCTTCGCGCTTCATCCTCTTGAAGTGTTTTTCATGGACAACATATCCTTGCCACCACTTCTTGAAGGCACCGCATTCTTCGGTGGGATGGGTAATCCTCCGATGATATAGGCAGTAGTTTGGATGTGAATCCTCTCCATCGAGGCGTATGACCCTGGGAGTGTTCCCTACGAGAGGTGGCAGCTTCATTCCCATTGACAGGGCTTTGGCGAACCGCTTCTCTGCCTTGATACTGCTCTGATTTCTGGCAGGTATGCTTCGGTTTGGTTGGAGTACTTTACGACTCATCCTCGCCGCGACTTCTTCATCCTGACGCTGACGCTTAGCCTTTTCATATATGGCTGTTTCAAGTTCTCGGTCAGCTTTGCTTTTTCAAAAGGCTTCATTTAACAACCTATCGATCGGGTCTTCTGGCAGTTCTAGGGATTTTAGCACCGATTCTGCCCCAGTTCCTCCACGTTGTTTTCTGATGCCGAGGGAGTATCTTCGTCATTTAACGTCGAATGGGAGACCATGTGGCAGCTTGCTACATAGTCTTCGTTTTCTTCTGATGACACTTATCCTCGTCGTTGTCACTATCTTTGTTCTCAAGAATATGCTTAAGGAACTCTTCGAGGATGACCGGTGTCCGCGCCTTCTGGTTGTACTCCTCTAGCACATTGATTTACTTTTGTAGGTTTGTGCATTTGTCGTCATACTCGGCAGGCTGCACAAGCTTCTTGGTCTTCCTTTTTTTCTTCGAAGACTTTGAAGGCTCAACTTGGGGATTTTGCCTTTTGTTAACAATTTTCGGTACGGGACGCGGTTTTAGTATCCCTTCGATGATTTTGGGTTCAAGTGGGCTTTTCCACCTGACTGCTGGACATGCCTGTAGATCCTTCAGCATTCTTTTGGTTTTTGCTGAAAGAATGATTTCCCATGGAGTTTCTTCCACGAGCGAGCATGATTCCCCCGGCGAATCCACCTTTTAAGGAGTGTGCTTCTGCGGTGGGTTTACCCTCCAGTTCTCAGACATTGCGAATTTCCCCTGTTGATACTGGCCCTCGACCCAGTTTTTGAAGACGTAGCTGTTAGTTATATGTATGCCCTAGAGGCTATTACTGTACATACGATGTATATTGTAGTGGATGCTTGGACATATATAGGGAGGACTTTCTTGCTCGACATGATAGTATGCTATCTGGTTGCTCTTTATCTTAACATGTACACTGATTTTCTTTATGTTACATGTTGATAAAGCCCTTATGATGAGTACTTGACTACCAGGATTATGATGCAGATCATACTAGTGGGGACAGTGTAGTCGCCAAGTACATCCTTCAAATGTTTCTAGTCGTAGGTGTATCGAGACAGGGCATCGATATACCAGAGTAGACTATCGTATAGCTTCTCGACCCATGTAGATGGACGATGGATGATCCCATATCCATTGGTGTTTGACATCATAGATAGTATACGGGTGCTCAGTGGAGACTGGGTACACTGGATGGACTCGCCGAGAACTCCCAGATGGTATTATATATCACGTCAGATGGCAGTTCTCTGGTGACACTGGTACAGGTTAGTCTGTATATCCGAGATCGTCATAGAGTCTTGTGTGATTCCTACCGTGCTTTGATTTCCAACTTACCACGTTCAAGAGAACGTGCAAAATGGTGGCTTTTGGGTACAGTCCCGAATCATATGGAGGCAATGACCGATAGGAGGGGTTTCGTCTCTCCCGGTATTGGGAGTTGATGTTGCGCTGTGCTCGATTGGTTATAACAGGAAGTCCCTGGCCAGGGTTGCTTCAGAGATATACTGGTAAGTGTTATCAGTAGTTTCTCGATCAGTTATAAGCCTCATATCGACATGACTTATCGAGTTACTGGGGTCTGACGTTTACCACCCTTAGACGAGATATGTAACATAACAGACGAAAAGACCAGACTGTACGGTAGTATTACTGATTGGATTTGCAGGAGACTGAGCAGGCTTGCTTGTTGATCTTCTGATCGCTCAATACCCGGATGGCCGTTACATTTAGCAGACCGCTTGCGGCTTGTGGGTGTTTGATATGATTCACCTACTGCCGGCATATTGACGAGTCTTTAGAGTCCTACACAGAGGTTTCCTGGCTCAAGCGAAACGAAGTAAGAGCACATATGTGATATGTGCGGGACCGAGATTGAATGATATGAGATACTGTATTGTATTCTCGTGATTTGTGATATCGGTCGGTTATATGCGATATAGCCGAGTTATCGAATCAAGTGTTGATTCGATAAGTTGTTACACATGATATTAGTTGGTTATATGTGATATAGCCGGATTATTAAATCAAGAGTTGATTTAATAATTTAATGTATAATTATTAATTACATTAACTAGTATTAGCTCACTTATGATTTCTTTTTCTCACTTGTTGTGCACATTATATATATGTGATATATGCAAGTGTACATGTTTGTTTTATGCTAGGTTACACATGCAACATGTATGTATGAGACTTATACCATGCTAGGGTTAAGTTAGGGTTTTATTTATTTTAAGCTAATTCAAAAGAGTGAATTTGTCATGGTTGAGCTTGGACAAAGCTTATGGATAACCTTTGGCAAAGTCAACTCTTTTGTCTAGTTTAAGATATTTATTTAACCCAACCCTTAACCTTAGTGCATGGTTTATTCTCTACAATGGTTAGGCATGATATTATTTTACCATGGTTGTATTTCTAACCTCATGATTTTCATTCATAACTCTCTCTTCATCTTCTTCTTCAAGAGCTCAAGAAAAAAGTTTTCTAGGGTTTGAGTTTGTGATGAAAACTTGTGAGAAAAATAAAACTAAAGTGAGGCCACTTCCTACTTCATCATCCTCTATTAATTGCCATTTAGTATAGGGTGTTTGCTTCTCTAATTCCATAATTAGTGAAGAGATAGCTTGGGTTAGTGTCTCCTTGACGTAGATCGTCTTCGGCCTCGAAGTCTTTGAAGCAAGCATGTTCATTTCTTCATTGGAGCCTCTCTAGAGTCCGGAGTTCACGATCGCAGCGAAAGGACTACTACACGGAGCTATTGAAGTGAAGAACCGGTCTACAAAGGTTGTATTCCTTACTCACTTAGATTGCAAAGTGTTTGCATTTACTTTTCTGTCGATTTCTAGTAAACGATTCTATATTTAGGGTTAGCTAGAACGGAAAATTTTTAATTTGGCATGGACGATGCCTCCCGAAACCTTGCTCCCACCCTAGAAAATCCTGCAGTGGTATCAGAGACATGTTAGAAATTTATACGGATTTTGTTAAGATTACGAAACCGAAATACTCCGAAACTTGAAACACAAAATTGTAGTTTCTGTCGATTTTAAAATGTTGTCAAATTTTTTTTAAACAAGTACAGAGTGCTATATGGGATATAACATGAACACTGAAAAAATTTGAGGCATTTTTGAGAAAAAGTGTCCGGCCCTAACCTATGTGATCTCGGCCAAATCCAAGCAGAATCCCATGAAATTTTGACTGTGTTCCAGTGGCTTGGTTTTGATGTTTCAGGTGTTGTTTATTTTTGCTAATTTTGCATGTGATTTAATCTTACACAATAAACAATTCAGAGTGTTTCGTATTCGTGGTTTTAACATTATTTCGGGTTATTCACATATTGTCTAGGCGAAATTAAAAAGTTCGATCGAATGTCAAAAACCCATTTTTCCAAGTTTAACGTATTCGGAAAAATATGCAAGTGATTCTGTGGACCCTCTAGAAGAACGAAATCTTAACTCGATTATGTGGCCGTCAGAACTGCCACTAAACCTTAGGGTTTTTGGTAGTTCAGCGTTGTCACATGTGAGGCGTTGGTTTGACCCTTCTACGGCTGGTTCATAGGTACTGTGGCATCTTCTGGGTATTATTGAAATGTGCTTAAGTGTTGAGCTGTCGGGAAATTGTGGGACTTTTATGAATCGATTGAAAAGTTTAACGTCCTCCGGATATTATATGATGGGATACAATATTTGGAATCCACAAATGTAGTTATGAGATAACTAGTTTGAATTTTATAAATCTAGCAGTTTAGTCTCATTTGATCGGTTGCTACGGGATTTTGATGTGATCAAAAGTCCGTCGCAATCACGTAGCGTACGCGAATACTCGCCGGGTAAACTTAATAGATAGCCACACCCCATAGCCTCGACCAAGTGACTGTAGGAGAATCCCATCGCCTAAAGCATCCGTTCGGGTGCTCGCGGCAGCGTTGTTCCGCCTTAGT
The DNA here is from genome assembly GCA_030015575.1 of Agapanthus africanus. Taxonomy (NCBI): domain Eukaryota; kingdom Viridiplantae; phylum Streptophyta; class Magnoliopsida; order Asparagales; family Amaryllidaceae; genus Agapanthus; species Agapanthus africanus. Next base: position 884,660,129 of record JASDDO010000019.1, on the reverse strand, counting down.
GCACTTCGTCGACGGCATCGGGGGGTGCAGCCGTCTACTAAAGTTTTCGACGAGCATTCATCAGGATGTCGGGAATCTTGTTGAATTGCCCGACTAGATATTGAAAAGTGTTTTTGAGATCGAGATTAAAATGCGGGGTTTATAATTGTTAGGCATGCAATGTCTAAGGAATTCATTTGGTTAGGCATGTGATGTCTAAGGAGGTTGCGGATTCCAACTGTTGTAGTTTTTCACTTTCTTTTCTGCGACCGTAAATGTAATATGTGGTGTATCGCCGGTTTCGTTGCTATATGCCAACAACAATTGGGATACACATATTTACTTACGTTGATGACATGTGATGTTATGTGTTGCTGGGATATATTATATTGGATCGTCGTGTTTTGAATAGCCGGGGGTTTTATGTGAGATGAGAGTTTTTCATTTTCATTCATGTAAAATTCATTGTATATAATATTCTTTTATTGGGACACTTCTGGGTTGAGGATGATGTCACCATTGTATATTATTTACTTTTCCGCATTAGGATAGACCCAAGGCGGGGAGCACAAGTAACGGGGTTCTAGGGTCCAGTGGGAGACCATCTCGAGGAGTCGAGACCGGGTCTCCTAACTCTAGAATTGGTAGGTTTTCTTGCTGCTCTCGTAGGGGTCTAAGGGTGTGGGATTGGCTATTCATCACGACCGTGGAATCCGTGTTTTATATAGGCTTAATCTAAAACACGGAAATCCTAGTATATCCAATATTTCATATGTTGTTTTCTGCTGCGATATCTGTGATGTGATCATTTGATATATTGATGAGATGAATACAAGATATAGTATATGTGATATATTATATAGACGTTGCTTATGTTTTACACCCGTGCTAGCACTGCCCCGCTCTGCCGTTAGTTACCTAACCTAACGGTGCATGAGGGGACGTCGAGGCGAATGCGGATGTCATATGCGTACGTTGTATTTATCTGTGATATTTAGGTAACTTAAAATGATGGGACTTCATTAATGAGATTAATGAAATAAAACATGAACTGGGACAGCCGTTTGAGGATCAAGAGTCCCGATGAACATGCCCACAGTGGGGGATTCTTCGATGCGTTGTTTACACTTAGACCATAGGTTCCGCCACCAGATCGCATATTGGACCCAGGTTTCTCCCGGCCTTACCCTGGAATTGATTAATGCCGTGATCGGGGTGCGCTCTCTTGTGCTAGAAATATGATGTGTGAACAGCAGCTCCATCTCTGTGAATGTCCTTACGGAGTCATTTAGGAGCTCTGAGTACCATTCACAGGCTGTCTCTGATAGGCTGCCAACGAACTGGCGAAGCAACAGTTTGTCGTCGCCTCTAATGTTACCGCACAGAGCTTTGAACTGCGTGATGTGCTGGTGTGGGTTGCCTGTCCCCTTGTACACGTGGAACTTGGGGATCTATATCCCGGCGGGTACTTGATTTGGTCATACCAGTCTGGATACGGTCGTCCGGTTCTGACGATTTGGCCATCAGCTTCACTAGCTTGATGAGCTCGTATTTTTTGAGCTATATAATCATCAAGGGTAGCCTTGGAAATAGTTTCCTCCTTGGCTGCCGATAAGGCCGGAAGAGGATTTGATGTTTCCCCTCTGTCATCCTCGATAATTATCAGCAGATCCTCAGCTGGGGATTCTGGTTGGATCATCATTCCAATCATATCCTGGAACAAGAGAGACATCTAATTTATGTTAGTAGCCTGCTCATCAGCTTCCTTGTCCTTTCTTTCAAGCACCTTTCGCAGGAACTCTGTATCGGTCTCCTGCTCCTGGCGTTGTTCGGTTGTTGTGTCCGGGCTTTCCTTCTTCCTGGCAAGTGCTGCTATTTTAGTCAACGTTTCCTGGAGCTTTTCTTGTTTCTCTTGAGCTTTTGTCAGCGACTGAGTTTGCGTTCGATGACCTACGAAAGCACGGCTTTTTTCTTTCCCAGAAGCCATGTAGACCGTATGCATTATCGTGCCCCCAGACTTAGGGCATTTGGGTCCATCACCTTTGGAATTTGCCGCAGGCGGTGGGATTTTTTACGGCCTCATCCTTTTATAGGAGGTCGAAGTTGAAGGAGCCGTTGTGACAGGAACCTGTGCAGAAGAAGTCCCTCGCTGTATGACGGAGGGACTGTCTTTTTCTTGCCGAGCCTTTGATTTCTTCAGCCGAGGAGAGTAATCTTTGTTGATCACAGAGTCCTGGACTTTCCACCAGACCCAATGAATTTTAGAGGAGAGCCGTTGATAGGGATGCTCTGCTTTTCTTGCACTGTGGTTTCTGCAGGCGGGGGCGATTTCTTTAGCACCGCCATTGGAGAGTTCTTGCGTACCCTCCTGAGCAGATCAAAGCTGTTCCCGGTTGGAACAGCAGCATCAATTTCCACCATTGGAGCTGGTAGGGTAAGTCCAGAGGGGGAGTTTCCCTCAGCTTTCCTCACTCGGCACCAGTGACGACATAGAGCATGTCTTACAGAAGGGACCGCCTCAGTTTTGGATGCATCTTCTTTGTGCCCTCGAATTTGCTGAAGGGGTGTTATTGTTGTCAGCATGTTGAAGACTGACGTCCTTGGCAGGGTTTGAGGATGGCCGGTCAATCTATCAAAGAACGAATTTCTGGTAGGGGAAGCACCTTTGACGACTTCGCCCGTAGCAGGAGTTGGGAGGGCTATCCCTTTTAGGGTAGCCCCTTCAGGTGTCACAAGCCTCTTTGCGGGCCCGTTTTGGTTTTTTCTCAGTTTGTTGAAAACTGAGATGTCTGAGCTTCGGCTCAGCCTGTCGAAGCTGAGACATTGGATTTGGACGACCCGTTGAGAGGGGCCGTTGTGGTTGCCAGTCGATCAAAGACCAACCTTTTGGGAGCTTCTTCCTGTGGTGCTGAGGAACCGACACCCACTAGTAGGAACATGGTCTTGAAAAACAATCCCATATTATCTTGCGTAACTTGCCCCACCGGCATTGAAAAGATAGAGGCCACGTTGGGCCCATAAGTTACTCCTCTAGTTGGGGCGGAGCGGGAGTTGCTGTTACAAGTTGTGCAGGTGTAAGTCATCGATTTTTCTGCATAGGAACAAGACACCAAATCTTAGTACCTCGAATCCAAGGGCAACCATAGCGAACCGTGATTTTGTTCGCGAAACACAACACACGAAGTGTGGAGTGGAAAGAGGAAAATGTCTCATCGGGCGTGCCAGAATCTGTTTACCGCCGAAAACAGAGACGAACTGGGATGGATCGTCTTGCCTGAATTTGGGGGCAGATGCTACTTGGATTTATCCGTCCACATCTCCGAAGATACTAAGTTGATTTATGGAACCGTATATCGGAGGTTTGGACGGATGTGGCCGTTGTAGCGTGACTTTATCATATTCCCCCTCGTTTGTGAGGGGTTTTTGATTGTGGGGACGCTCTTCCTTGCAGGCGCAAGCCCCTGCAGTTAATTATGTTACCGCATTGCGATAACCACTTTCTCCTGCTCTGGAAGTTCACTTCGTGTCGTGTGTGTTTTTTTGTTGGTTGCCCATGGATTGTATACGGACACTAGTTTATGTCGTCGCCCGTAGGGCGCGGATCAGTCCAAATCCGTATATTTTAGATTTGGGTTTGGTTTATTTAAGGACCGTTAATCTGGTTTGAGATTATGATCAACTTAAACATATGAGCATTTGGGGCTCAGTTATTTTAGTTTAAGGACATCGCGGTCCATTACCGCCGTATTTGGGGCATCTATTAGTTTAAGGATATTTCGGTCCAACATTTCCATTTTGGGGACGAGTGTTAGCTTAAGGACATTTCGGTCCATTATCACTGTTTTTTTAGGCGACTGTTAGTTTAGGGACATTTCGGTCCTTCATTCATCTTGCGCGCACGTGTATTTTTTACATGACGAAATGAACAATGGTGATATGGAATGTGCCCAATTTAGGGCATGATCTGATTTAAGGTGAGCACGTCAATTTGGTAGTGCATCGATGTATAACGAGAGGAGTTGTTGGTTGTAGGGACCTGCCACCTCTGTGAAGACGTTGAGAAATTACAAAGAAATATATCAGAGGTGTCTAAAGATGTACCCTCAAACCAAATCCCGTATTTGAGGAAAAAGGAGTTATGGTGGACCTAAGAATCGTTAGTCATATTTGAGACTAAGATTACCTTAGGAGATATGAGATGAATATCATTTTGGATATCATAAATGTGAGATCATTAATCATGTTTGAGACTAAGATCAGGTCAATAATATTTTTAAGGATCATTTTTACTTAAGATCCATCAACAGAGCATTTGGGCTCAGCTGCAAGAATCTTCAGAGATTTAGCCAATTTGGGCTTAGTCTGCCTACTCTTATTCAAAAAGTGCTAAGCACTCATTTGGGCTCTGTCTGTTCAGCCTTTTTCTTTTTATAAAAAATTGCTAAGCACTTATTTGACACTCTGACACCCACATGGGTGTCATGTGAAGCATTTGATTATGGGCGCCGCCTAATGAATGCTGAGCATTCTGCCACTTTGGTTGTTTATGGAGTGCTGGGCACTTTTCTCTCTTCTTTTTTGATGGCGCCCACTTAAGGAGCATGTGAGGCACTGGGGCGCTACCCAATCAGTGCTAGGCACTTAGCCATTTTGGCTGTATGTGAAGTGCTAAGCACTTTTTATGTGGCGCCCGCATGAGGAGCACGTGAGGCACTGACGCTGTTAAAGAGGGGCACCCATGTGGGAAGCACGTGAGGTGCTAGTTTCTTTTATATGGGGATTTAATCTCTATTGATGTTTTTTAGAGAACATAAATCTCTGTTGATAGTATTTTGACCATTAACGATCACTAAGATACTATTTCGAGAATCTGGGATCATGTTCTTTTAAGAACTAAGTTCTTGATTCGAAGGAACTGAGTTCCTGGAGTATTATGAACTTCATATTCTTTCTCTTTTAAATTTGTTCTTCCCTGAACTTTTGATTCTCAAGAACAAGATCTTCCCGATGAGAATTAAATTTTCAACTTATGAAAGACTTGTCTTGTGGATCTCAGATCCAGAGAAAGAACTAAGTTCATTTAGCAGGGCTCAACCCTTAGATATGTTAGGTAAATGAGATGTTTTGATCTCGATATTTTCTTTATCTAGGGTTTCGAAAATGGAGCTCTTCTTCTTTGAGAATTGAATTCTCTTTTCTTTCTGTTTTCCTCTTTCCGTCTCTCTGTGTTATTCTGGCTCTCTCTGTCCTCGTCTTCCTCTATGTGAGACTTGTGGTCTCGGGGCCTTTACATAGTGGAGGCAAATTGTTGATTAGTTTTGACAAAATTTCTTATTGAGAGATTCTAATTGATTTAATTGGTCTCAAAATTGATTCGGGGAATTTTACCCACCTTTGGATTTTTGATCCTAGGACTTCTGTTTTTATAGAATATGATTTTGGGTCTTTAACGAGATTGGGGAAATATTTTCCCTATACAGAATTTATTCTGTAAAATGGTGATTTTTAATTACCATTGGATTTTTAAGCCAACGGTTCTCTGTTTTACAGAGAGCAATCTTTCTTATTTAGAAAGATTGAAAGAATATATTCCATAATTGAATTTTATTCTATAATTGGATCTTTGATCCAACCGAGAGTACCTTTCTTATTTCAGAATGATTTGGGAAATGTTTTCTCCCAACAGAATTTAAATATGTATTTTGATGATTTATCGTCTCTGTTGGATCTTTGATCCAACGGCTCTGTTTAACAGAGAGTATTGTAGAATTTAATTCTATCTGGACGACGGCGCTCACGTATTATGTACGTGGGCACTACTTAAGAATTTAATTCTTAAGATGGGTATTCCTGTGCTTTGCACACTGGCGCCCGCGTGAGAAGCACGTGCGGTGCCATTTAAGAGTTTAACTCTTATTTAATAGATTCTTTTGTGCTTTGCATATTGGCGCCAGCGTGAGGAGCACGTGCAGCGCCATCTAAGAGTTGAACTCCTTTGTGCTTTGCACATTGGCGCCCACGTGAGGATCACGTGAGGCGCCACCATAGGATTTAATAATATAAGATTAGCTCTGGCGCTGGCGCCCTCGTGGAGAGCACGTGAAGCCCTGCTTCATTAAATTCAACAGAGCTTTTCTTTTTTATTAGGTTAAATATATTGGGGAAACACCCATGGTCTAAGTGCGAACAACACATTGAAGAATCTCCCGCCGTGGGCATGTTCATCGAGACCATTGATCCTTAAACGACTGTGTCCCAGTTCATGACGTTCTTCAAGTCCACAACCTTCCAGGCTCTGATAGATAAACTGGCCTAAATGGACCAGATGGGCCACGAGCCATCCTCCTTAAATAAGAACCCTCGAAATAACAAGGGTAAAGCGAAAGCGGGCTTCGTTGCCAATACGCAACAACAACCGAGTGGCCCAAAACCGGCTGCTCACCAAAACAACGCACGTCCGCGTCCATGCTTGGAGGAAAGACTAGGACATGCTTACTCGTTTCCCGCGAAAAGGGGAGGAGACTGTTCGAATTGGCAGTGCGTAATAAACTCATCTTATTGCCAAACACGCAGCGTCCACCGCAACCCGGCGGCGTCAACAACCCTAACTACTGCTCCTATCACAGAATTGTGTGCCACCCAATTGAAGACTGCTACGTCTTCAAAAACTGAGTCGAAGACCAGTATCAATAGGGAAAATTCACGTTGTCTGATAATTGGAAGGTAAACCCGCCCCAGAAGCATACTCCCAAAAATATGGATGCGCGGGGGGCATCATGCTCACTTGTGGAAGAAACTCCATATGAAGTCGTTCTTTCAGCAAAAAACAAAAGAATGCTGAAGGATCTACAAGCATGTCCGGCAGTCATGTGGAATAGCCCACTTGAACCTGAAATTATTGAAGGGATGCTAAAACCACGTCCTGCGCCAAAAATTGTTGACAAGGGGAACCCCCCAAGTCAAGCTTTTAAAGTCTTCAAAGAAAAAGAAGAAGACCAAGAAACCTGTGCAGCCTGCCGAGTATGATGACAAGTGAACAGATCTACAAAAATATATTAACGCATTGGAGGAGTACAACGAGAAGGCGCAGACACCGGTCACACTCGAAGATGTCACGACCTGAATATATGGAACGTGACTGGCACTTAAATCACGCAACGTCTAGAGGCGTAGCATAATCTAAGTAAGCCAAACCCCAACAATCTAAACCGTTTAAGTAAATAGATTGAAGAAATACTTATTTTAAAAAGGTGATTGTAACTAACTAAAGTCACATTAAACATTTTAAAAGCATCAAGTTTTCACGAAAATTTCGGCAGAGTTTCCTTTGTAAATACCGGCCCCAAACGGGTACAAAACATGAATAAGTATAAGCAATAATAAAAGGGCATCCCCAAGCGGGAGCTAGCTCTTCGCCAATGGCGGAATCACAACCACATGCAAGAAACATCATAATAGTATGAAATAAACATCTAAAAGCAAGAAATAAGAAAGCACCAAGTCGGCTCACGTGAGCTCGACGTCAGAGAACAAAATATACAAATCTCACTGTCACGTCTCTAGGTCACATATACAATGGTACAAGTGGTAGATGGAGAGTACTAGATACAAATAAGATACACAGTGGAAATGAGGATACATGCAACAAAACCCACCTACACCAAAATCCACGGCCAAAAGTAGCAGTATCCGCAGAAGTAGAGGAAATAAGGGGTCCTGCCGCGACTACTCTGAGGGTAAGTCCTGCAAGGCACTGTGGCACAACGGGGGTGAGTTGCCAACTCGTGAGTAGTAAATAACATCATTCAGGCAATCACAAGTATGCATGAAACAAACATCCTATATATATATATATATATATATATATATATATGCGGTCATAGAAGCAGATGCACTGTAATATGAGATGTAACAGCATTATCCAAACCAAGTACTACATCGAGATACAACAACTACATGCACTGAGGATGTCATAGAAGTCCTGAGTGTGGAATAAAACAAAGCCATCATCAAAATCAGCATCAAAGAAAATCTGGTATCCATCATCGACATCCCGAAATCCGAAGAAAATCTGGTGTCCATCATCGACACCATGAAATACCAAAGTCTCGGGCGTCGTCCCACGGATCGGCCCTCAATCCATCTCGTCTCATGACTCTGGACGGTATCCTCCGGATATCCGCCGAGTTTCCATACAATCACCGGTAGGTAGTGCTCCCCTGCCGGGCTCATCGTCATCCCCAAAAAACCGTTCTTGCCCCGGGATACCTTACCGGGTCCACCATGTACCCGTAGACAGTTCCTCCACTCCTCGAATCAGGTCTCGAAAACACAACTCAGAACCGAGAAAACTCATGGTGGACACGAAATATCATATCAAGGGAAACCCGCACTTTTACAAATATTTCCAGTTTTTTTTTAAAACATACCTTGCGATTTCCCAAATCCACGAAACCAGAAATCTCATGAAAACGTCATATGAGATAAATCATTTTAACAATGTAAGTATGATGCAAATCAGGATGCGTACTACCACAAGAATCATTGTCCAACTGCCAATAATGAATGCGGTACTACACATATTTATCATGGAAATTCTGTAGTGTGCGTGGCATGGCAATTACTAACGGTGTGTGTGGCATATAATCATTGCTCGTGCAACATGAACTGTTAGTAATAGTGCAGTGTCCTATTAATGATGTGACAGCATGCAACAGATAATAAGATGTACAAATGGTAATCATGCAATATCAATATGTTTGCATATAAGAGTGTGTTTATTTAAAGAATCAAGCCCTCGATGCTTAACGCCATACAGGCGATTCCCCCGTAGATGTTAGATCTACTCACAGGAAACGTCTCGCCTAGTCGAATCCAATCACCGCCTTGCCCTACCTTGCCGCGTCCGACGTCTCCGCGATCGATCCTATAACAACATAAATAGTATATATGATGTTAGACATTTAAATAGACACAGACACAAAACGATACAAAATAACCAATGCGCACTAGCTAAACGCGCGTGCACTTGGTGCACAAAACGCGTGCGGCATTGCCACAAACCACAACTAGGGGTTGCTATGCGTAGCAAACACCAATCCTAGAATCTAATCGTACTAATCGCGCATTCACATCGCACTAAAAATTTTGGAAAATAGGTTGTAGATCATCACAACCCCAAACTTAACTAAAACCTATTTTCTTTTTAAACCTATTAAGCAATATTAAGCTATTTAGTGCAAAACTAGGTGTTTTAGTGAGTCTATTAGCACTAATCACACTTAAATATCCTAATTAAGCCATACAAATATTAATTAAATTTAATCTCACTTTTACACCTTAAACATGCAATTAAGTTGTATAAACACTTAATTAGGACAAATTAAAAGTAAAGATTAGCAAGTTAACAATTTGATTATATTTGATAAAGACATTAGATGATAAACTATCCTTAGCTACCTTAATTAGTGATAAAAAACCTTAATTTAACCCAAACCCTTCTCTTTAAAATTCTAATCTTTTATCAAAACTACATTAACACCTAATTAAAATTAGATTAAAGCAAATATTAACAAAACAAACTAGGATTTGGTTTTATACCTCAAAAGATTTTGGAAGATCTAACTTGCAAGCCTTGCCACCAAAATGCAAACTTGCATCAAGATCCAAGCTTAGTTTAGGCAAAAGAAATTTTGTGATTATTTTAGAAGAAATTAGAGTTGATTTGAGAAATTTTTGAGGAGGTAGTAAGGTATTTTTTGCAATGAAAATGAGGTTGAAAAGAAGGGAAAACTGCTGGCTGAGCTTGGGAAAGGGGGATTGAGGTTTTGTGAGGAAGGGAGAGAGAGAGAGGGTGTGTTCAAGTCATGGTCAACCCATACCTAATATAATATGCACCATACTTCATTATCTTCTCATTTCTTATTTATTTTGTTTTCTATTTAAGTTTTTCTTTGCAAATTATAAAACCATTCGTCAAACATTTTGTTAAAACAACATGTTACTTTTTGTGTTTAATTATGTCATGGTGTACAAACATGTATTAACCCATACTAATTTTGTAATTAACACTAATTTAGTGTGTAAGTGCGTGATTAAAATAATATTTAAAAATAAATCAATAAGGAAAATAATTATGTAACTAGAAATTAAATAAGTAACTAGTTAAACACTCATACATATGCAATTACATAAATAAAATAGGTATATTTATGTCTATGTGGAAAAATAATTATAACTGGGTTTTACGGAAAACACGTGTACTATTACTAATTATCAAACAATAACCTAAACGATTTTTAAAGCGTTACAATCTTCCCTTCTTAATGAAATTCGGTCCCCGAATTTAAAAATCTAGCTACGCGTACCTTCGAAAAGATGGGAAAACTTCTTCCGCGTCTCGTCTTTGGTTTCCCAGGTGACCTCTTCACTGTTCGGGGCACGCCAAAGAACCTTTACAGACGGTATGACCTTGGACCTAAGTTTCTTCACCCGCCGATCTAGAATGACTACCGGCTGCTCGGTGAAAGAAAGATCCCGCTTCAGGTGACCTCTTCACTGTTCGGGGCACGCCAAAGAACCTTTACAGACGGTATGACCTTGGACCTAAGTTTCTTCACCCGCCGATCTAGAATGACTACCGGCTGCTCGGTGAAAGAAAGATCGCGCTTCAGCTGGGTCGTCTGATGCTGAATCGCGTGAGAGGGGTCATGAAGGTACTTGCGGAGCATTGATACATGAAACACGGGGTGAACATCTGGGAAGCTGGATGGAAGAGCCAAACGATAAGCAACTGCACCGACTCGTTCGAGAATCTCGAAGGGACCAACGTATCTGGGACTAAGCTTACCTTTCTTCCCGAATCTCATTACGCCCTTCATCGGCGAAACCCGCAAGAAAACATGATCACCCACTGCGAACTCAAGTCTGCGATGACGTCTATCAGCATAAGATTTCTGTCTGCTCTGGGTCGCTCTCATCCTACCCCGAATCAACTGGATCTTTTCTGTCGTCTCCTGCACAAGTTGCGGTCCCAAAATACGGCTCTCACCGAGCTCTGTCCAACAAAATGGTGATCGACATCTCCTCCCAGACAATGCCTCGAAGGGTGCCATCTGAATCATCTCCTGGAAGCTGTTATTATAGGAGAACTCTATCAAGGGAAAGTGATGATCCCAACTGCCACTGAAGTCTAGAATGCAACCTCGAAGCATGTCCTTGAGAGTCTGTATGGTCCTCTCTGACTGATCGTCGGTTTGCGGATGGAAAGCTGTACTGAAACTCAATCGGGTGCCGAAAGCTCCTGAAGTTTCTGCCAAAGTTGGTTAGTGAACTGGGTACCTCTGTCGGACACAATGCATGTCGGAATGCCGTGTATTCGCACAATCTCATCAACATATATCTGAGCATACTGAGCGAATCCGAATGTTGTCTTCACTGGCAGAAAGTGAGCCGCTTTCGTCAACCCGTCTACGATCAAATAGAGCCATACCCTCAATTGCTCCTGGGTAGACCCATAATGAAATCCATAGAGATGTACTCCCATTTCCACTCCGGAATGGGCAAATGCTGTAACTCTCCTGCCGGTCTCTGATGCTCGGCCTTGACTTGCTGGCAAGTTAGGCATCTCGAAACAAAATCTACGGCATCTCTCTTCATCCCTTTCCACCAGTAGACATCTCTCAAGTCATGGTACACCTTGGTGGAACCCATATGAACACTATATGCTGACTGATGATCCTCCTTTAAAATCTCGCGTCTAAGCCCCTCGGAATCTGGCACACACAGTCGAGTCCAAAATCGTAGCACTCCCTGATCGTCGATCACGAACTCTGAATCTCTTCCCTGTCGAACCTGCTCCATGATCTCTGATAAACGGGCATCGCCGGACTGTGCCTCACGGATACGGTCAAGTAACTGTGGACGTGCATGGACATGGGCAAGCTGTCCACCGGTCGAAGTAAACTCGAACTGTACTCGGCTGTCACATAGAATCTGCCAATCTGCCGTCGACTTTCTCTGAACTGCGCTAAAACAAGACAAGCAACCTCCGGGCCTCCGACTCAAAGCATCTGCCACAACATTCGCCTTTCCCGGATGATAAAGAATCTCGTAGTCATAGTCTTTCACTAGCTCCATACAACGGCGCTGTCTCAAATTCAGATCTTGTTGCTGAAAGATGTACTTTAAGCTTTTGTGGTCCGTGAATATCTGGCACGACTCGCCGTATAAGTAGTGTCTCCAGATCTTGAGTACAAAAACCACCGCGGCCATCACTAAGTCGTGAGTGGGATAATTCTTCTCGTGCTTCTTCAATTGCCGAGATGCGTAAGCGACAACCCTACTATATTGCATCAACACACAGCCTAAACCCACTCGAGAAGCATCGCAATAAAAAAAAGCCGCTTGGACCTGAAGGCAAGGATAAAACTGGTGCAGTCGTCAAACGCGTCTTCAACTGCTGAAAATACTGCTCACAAGCCTCGGTCCAAAGAAAATGGACTCCCTTCCGGGTCAACCCGGTCAGCGGTGTAGCGATACGAGAAAAATCCTGAACAAAGCGTCGGTAGTATCCGGCCAAACCCAAAAAGCTGCGAACCTCCGTCACTGATACAAGTCTGGGCCAGTGCTGAACGAACTCGATCTTCTTTGGGTCCACACGTATGCCATCTCTCATAACCATGTGACCCAAGAAATCGACGCTGTCAAGACAGAAGGCACACTTGGAGAATTTAGCGAACAGCTGGTGCTCCCTCAAAGTCTGCAATGTGATCCTTAAATGTTGTTCGTTCTCCTCTCGACTCCGGGAGTATACTAAAATGTCATCAATGAACACGATAATAAAATGATCAAGAAACGTCCTGAATATACGGTTCATCAAATCCATGAACGCTGCTGGGGCATTGGTGAGCCGAACGACATCACCAAAAACACATAATGCCCGTAGCGTGTGCGAAAAGCAATCTTCAGAATGTCATCCTTCCGAACCCGCAACTTGATGATAACCCGACCGTAAGTCAATCTTCGAGAAATGCCCCGCACCCCGGAGCTGATTAAACAAATCGTCAATACTAGGTTGGGGATATCTGTTCTACCTAGTCACTTGATTCAACTGACGATAATCAATACACAGTCTCAAACCACCGTCCTTCTTGACGAACAGGACAAGAGCTCCCCGAGGTGACACACCCGAACGAATAAGGCCTTTATCCAGCAAATCTTGCAACTGATCCTTCAGCTCTCAAAGCTCCGCCGAGGCCATCCGATAAGACAGTATAGAAATAGGCCCCTTGCCGGGAATCAAGTCAATGCAGAACTCGACATCGCGCGCTGGCGGCAATCCAGGCAACTCGTCCGGAAAGACATCGGAAATCTTACTCACAATCGGAACCTGGTCCAACGGGACCTCTGTGGCTTCGGCATCACAAATATACGCCAAAAATCCCTGACATCATTTCCTCAAGAGCTGACTAGCGCGAAAAGAAGAAATCAAACTGGGAATGGTGATGCTACGGTCTCCTCGAATAATAAAGACTGGCTCACCAGGAAAACTAAATCTGACTGCCTTCTCACGGCAATCCACAGACGCATAACACGTGGCTAGCCAGTCCATGCCCAGAAGAACATCGAAGTCTAACATATCAAGAAGAATCAAATCAACAGAAGAATCCCTATCTCCGATACGAACAAAACACGATCGAAATACATGTCAAGCGACAAAAGACTCGCCTACGGGGGTAATAACAATCAGCAGCTGATCAAGCAAAGATGACTCTCGGTCCAAACTTGGTACAAAGTGCGCAGATACAGGTTCAAACAACAAAAGAAATACGCGCATCGAAAGAAAACACTGAAAGAATACCTGTCAAGACTATGTTCGACGCCTGAGCATCCCGAGGAGTCAACTCAAAAGCTAGGGCCTGCCCTCTACTGGCGACCAGCTGTCGTCCGCCTCTGTCACCTCGTCCCCTCTGAATACGACCGCCATGACCACGGCCTCTATGGGCATCGATCTGGCGTGGAGAAACAACAGGTGGAGGAGGTATTGCGCTCGGAGGAGGTGGTGAAGGTGGTAGAGTAACATGTGAGACTAATGCCATGCTCTATCGCCTCACGGTACAAAATTGGATGCGATGATCCAGACTCCCACACTAGAAACATCCTAACATCGGCTGCTGACCCCGTGGGTAAGAATGATATAACTGGCCCATAAAGAATCCGCCACGGCCTCTGTGAACACGCTTAGGAGATGATATACCAGTACGAACAACCTTGGTTTCAGAACAACCGTAGGTGGAGCAATATCCGATCTTCGTGCCCGACTGATCTCTATCAAGGATCCGATCGTTTGGCGCAAATCCTGAATACTCGACTCCAGCCTAGCTATATGATCTATAGAGGGTGGATCAATCTGTCCATGAGAGTTAGGCGCACTGCCCTGGTCGGTCCTCGTCTCAGACGAGCCCGCTGTAATCTCATCTCTGGCGGCAGCCCTCTGGGCCTTCGTAGTCTTCGGCGGTATAGTGGCCGAAACAAGAAACAGGATTTGATAGGAATATTGAAATCGAATCAAAGGATATATGGAATCAAGGAAGGAAGTATAAGCAATTATATATCCTAAGGTCACTTAGACGGAGTATCGTATCGTAAGTATGCCGCGGAACATACACACGTTTTGTCACTCTGCTTAAGTCACCTACTCCATCTACCAAGGGTCATCCTACACTCAGAAAGGAAAAACCGAACGGTTTGATACCAACTTTTCATGACCCGAATATGTGGAACGTGACTGGCGCTTAAATCACGCAACGTCTAGAGGCGTAGCATAATCTAAGTAAGCCAAAGCCCAAAAATCTAAACCGTTTAAGTGAATAGAGTGAAGAAATACTTGTTTTAAAAAGGTGATTGTAACAAACTAAAGTCACATTAAACATTTTAAAAGCATCAAGTTTCCCCAAAAATTTCGGCAGAGTTTCCTTTGTAAATACCGTCCCCAAACGGGTACAAAACATGAATAAGTATAAGCAATAATAAAAGGGCATCCCCAAGCGGGAGCTAGCTCTTCGCCAATGGCGGAATCATAACCACATGCAAGAAACATCATAATAGTGTGAAATAAACATCTAAAAGCAAGAAATAAGAAAGCACCAAGTCGGCTCACGTGAGCTCGACACCAGAGAACAAAATATACAAATCTCACTGTCACATCTCTAGGTCACATATATAATGGTAGAAGTGGTAGATGGAAAGTACTAGATACAAATAAGATACATAGTGGAAATGAGGATACATGCAACAAAACCCACCTACACCAAAAGTCACGGCCAAAAGTAGCAGTATCCGCAGAAGTAGAGGAAATAAGGAGTCCTGCTGCGACTACTCTGAGGGTAAGTCCTGCAAGCCACTGTTGCACAACGGGGGTGAGTTGCCCACTCGTGAGTAGTAAATAACATCATACAAGAAATTGAAAGTATGCACGAAACAAGCATATATATATATATATATATATGTGTATATATATATGTGGTCATAGTAGCAGATGCACAGTAATATGAGATGTAACAGCAATATCCAAATCAAGTACTACATCGAGATACAACAACTACATGCACTGAGGATGTTATAGAAGTCCTGAGTGTGGAATATAACAAAGCCATCATCAAAATCAGCATCAAATAAAATCCGGTATCCATCACCGACACCCCGAAATCCCAAGAAAATCTAGTGTCCATCATCGACACCCAAAAATCCTAAAGTCTCAGGGGCCGTCCCACGGATCGGCTCTCAATCCATGTCGTCTCATGACTTTGAACGGTATCCTCCAGATATCCGCCGAGTTTCCGTACAATCACCGGTAGGTAGTGCTCCCCTGCCGGGCTCATCGTCATCCCCACAAATCCATCTTGCCCCGGGGTACCTTACCGGGTCCACCATGTACCCGCAGACGGTTCCTCCACTCCTCGAATCGGGTCTCGAAAACACAACTCAGAACCGAGAAAACTCATGGTAGACACGAAATATCATATCAAGGGAAAACTGCACTTTTACAAATATTTCAAGTTTTTTCTTTCTCAAGAATATTCTTGAGGACGAAGACAGTGACAATGATGAGGAATATGACTCATAAGAAGACATCGAAGACCGTGTAGCAAGTTGCCACATGGTCTCCCTTTCATCGTTATATGATGAAGAAGCTCCCTCAACGTCAGAAAACAACACAGAGGAACTAGGGACGGAATCAGCGCTAAAATCCCCGGAACTGCCACTAGACCCGATTAAGAGGCTGCTAAACGAAGACTTCTAAAAAAGAAAAGTTGACCGAGAATGTGAGACGACCATATATAAAAAGTCTAAGCGTCAGCATCGGGGTAAATAAGCTGCGGAGAGGACGAGTTATAAAGTACTCTGACCAAACCAAAGCATACCCGCTACAAATTAGAGCAGGATCAAAACAGAGAAGCGGTTCGCCAAAGCCCTGTCAATGGGGATGAAGCTGCTACCTCTCATAAAGAACACTCCTGGGGTCATATGCCTCGATGGAGTAGAATCAAATCCAAACTACTGCCTATATCATCGGAGGGTCACCCACCCCACCGAAGAATGCAGTACTTTCAAGAAGTGGTGGCAAGGATATGTTGCCCATCAAAAACACTTCAAGAGGATGAAGCGCGAAGCTCGTGCCCGTCAGCTGCAAAATAGTGCCACAAATGCGCATGAAGAAATGACTGGCAACCGTCATATGATTGGTACCAGTTCAGAAGAGGGAAAACCCCAAGTTCTTACCTTCGGGAGCGATTCTGAGGACGAAACACCCCTCAGCCCTCTCTTCAAAGACTCCCCCTCCGAAAAAGAGGAGGTGGAGAAAAACTGCGAGAATATTCAGCTGCGTAACCGCACGCTACGTGAGAAGAACCTCGGACCTACTAACAAAGGTTCGAGCAAAAAATACAAAGGGAAAGAAAAAATCTCTGAGGAAATTGCCCTCGACGTTGGAGTTGTCAAAGAGCTCGCAGCAAGGGATCCATCTAAGAAAAACAAGGTAGATTACAACGTCCTAGCACATCTGAGGAAAATACCTTCACAACTGAACTTATTGGTTGCCCTCCTCCTATCTAAAGAGGCACGAGATTCCCTGATCAAGGCATTACAAGAAGCCCGATCAGTTCCAAGCATTCTTCGCAGAAGAGAAGATGAAGGATGAACCGGCAACGGTCAAAACGGCTGGCATTACATTCAGCGATGATGATCTCATCCTCAGTACGTGCGAACATAATCGCCCGTTATACGTCACGGGGTACTGCCATGACATCAAGATAGGGAAAACCCTTGTCGACAACGGATCCTCCGTCAACCTTCTCAATGTGAGAGTGCTAAAGGAAATTCTCATGAACGTTCAGCACCTTGCCTGAGATAAAATTACCATCTCCGGGTTCGACTCACAGTCTTCATGGACACTTGGGTCCGTAATACTAACGTTACGCTTTGGGCTGCTCATCACTGACATCAAATTTCATGTCGTTGACGCCAAGGCTTGCTATAATTCTTTGCTCAACAGGCCTTGGTTACAAGAGTACAACGTCATCCCTTTTACACAACATCAGTGTATGAAGTATTTAAATGATGGTTCGGAGTACACCATCACGTGAGAGCTAAACCCGTTCTCGGTAAATGAAGTCCGGATATATGAAGACGCAAAGTACTTTCTACCAGACTTCGAGAATACTGAAAGGTGTCATAAGCCAGAGAATAAACGGAAGTCCGTCGACACTATCCCAATCTTTGGGAGCGATACCGAGGAAGATGAATAAATAGTCTACTCGGGGCAACCACAGAAAGAAAAAAAATAAGTCTGGACCATCTACTCCTATTTTGGTCTTTGGCATCAACTTTGAGGACGAGGCCAACGCAGTGTTCTCCGTCTTCCCGTTAATACAAACCTTCGCCGGAATAGATCAGATTCTACAAATTACAATGGCTTCACCTCGGCATTACAAGAAACTTGATGCGCTCCATACATACAGCGTAGAAGAACTGCAATCTTTCTACGTACCTCCCAGGCGAAGAGGTGAGAAAACGATCCTCTTTTACCAATCTATGGAAAATAAAGTAGAATAAGAAGTCTGGCATGGTGCCGATTTTGCACTCAATAGGCTTCAACTAATCCGTCTGCCAAGATACTACATGGAGGGATTGAAAAGGCTGTTAAGATGCCAAGGTGGACCCCTCGAACAAACTGTTCGACAAGCCCAAATCTACAAAAAGATTTGGGATATTCTCAGAACTCGGTGAAAGATGCCCAATGGAAAAATGGAGACAACCGGGGCTCGGATACGTTCAGTCTAAGAAATGGGAGCAGATCTACAGTTTTCGTGTTGTAAACAGCTCAAGTGAAGGGGAAAACGCTCTTCCAAATAGTCGTGATGTCAAATCGGTGCGAGATCCCGCTCTAAAAACGTTAAGTCCGTCGCTGGAAGAACAAGTTGACAAGTTGATAAAAGAATCTTGTCAAACGAGCAAGGACAATCACAACCGCAAAATGGCCATTTATGAAAAGGCCAGGACGCAGCGTCTCAGTAAGCAATCTGCGGAGAAAGTAGACCGTAATGCTCTTCACCCCCAGCCCGCTACATGTTCTCGCGAAAAGGGAAAATCCTGTAATGGAAGTAAAAACAGGGCAAAGGATGCAAACAACGTTCGAAAACAACAAAGCGGATCCAAGACGCCGTGCAATCGAGAAATACTCGATTGGAGCCCGTCCTTTATAAAGAAGATAGGTCTGGAATACTCTTTCCCTCAAGACAAGACAAGGAAATATTCAACCTTGTCATGAAGCACCAAATGATGACACTTCCGGAGGCTCGGCACCCCAAAAAAATAAACGAGGTCCATCATCCGGATTATTTCTCCAATCACCGAGTAATAGGTCATCCCCTTGAAGACTGCTTCACCTTCAAAGACTGAGTAGAAGATCAGTATCAAAAAGGCAGGTTCATTTTATCCGTCAGTTAGAGGGTAACCCCGCCGCAAAAGCATGAGCCAAAAAGGACCTATACAGTCAGGATAGGACCGGCTCAGCATCAAGAATGGAAGCGAACTCGTACCTGCCATATGATAACACTCTCAAAAGAGGGAGGGCATGAGAGTATGAATAACCTCTTCAGGAGCTTCGTGAATGAAGACGAGGACAAGGTGATCTCAGAGTTTCCACCAGCACCAAAAGAGCTGGATGATGGGGTACACACTACGGCGGACAACCTAAGAAAAATTGACTTTGGGACGGAAAATGATCCGAGGTCAACGTTCGTCAGTGAGCTACTATCTGAGAAACAGGTGGCCACGTTAAAAGACGTGCTTATGCGGTATAAAGATTGCTTTGCCTAGAACCACTCCGAAATGCCGGGCCTAGATCCAAAAGTGGCAGTACATAAACTGGTTATATCGCCGGGTATAAAGCCAATTAAACAGGCGCCAAGAAGGATGCGACTCGAACTTGAGATGAGCATCAATACTGAAGTCAAGAAACTAATCAACTCTCGCTTCATACAAGAAGTTCAATACCCTGACTGGATCGCCAATATCATTCCAGTGATGAAGAAAAATGGGACGGTTCGCATCTGCGTGGACTTTCGGGACCTTAACAAAGCTTGCCCGAAGGACGACTTCCCAGTGCCCGTTACCGAGCTTATGATCGATAACACGTATACCCATGAGGTCTTCTCCTTCATGGATGGATCTTTAGGATACAACTAAATAAAAATGCATCCTGAAAACCAGAAGCATACCGCCTTTCGGACCCCATTAGGCATATTTTACTATAAAGTGATGCCTTTCGGTTTGAAGAACATTGGCGCTACCTACCAGAGGGCCATGACAAAGATCTTTGATGACCTCATACACGAGATCGTCGAATGCTACATCGACGACCTTGTGGTAAAGAGAAAATCTCATGAGGAACATTGGGAACATCTTAAAATAGCGTTCCAACGTCTTTGGAAGTATAATCTGAAGATTAATCCTCTAAAATGCACGTTTGGAGTTTCCTCAGGAAAATTCCTAGGGTTCATCATATGTCACCGGGGTATCGAAATCGATCCCTTAAAGATCAAAGCGATTATGGAAATGTCCACGCCAAGAACTCTCAAACAACTGCGGTCTTTCTAAGGGAAGCACGAGTATATCCGGCGGTTCATAGCCAACCTTTCCGGAAAATACCGTCCTTGTAGTCATTTGATGAAGAAGGGGGCCCCGTTCGTTTGGGATCAAAAGTGCCAAAATGCACTAGACGAAATTAAACAATAACTGCAAAATCCGCTGGTATTGACCGCTCTGGTTAAGGGAAAACCCCTTATCCTATATACAACAGCCCTTGAGGGTTCTCTAGGCTCATTGTGGGCACACGAGAACGATCAAGGAAAGGAGAGAGCTCTGTACTATTTGGGTCGGGTTCTCCTGGGGGCAGAAAACAACTATTCCCCCATCGAAAAGTATTGCCTGGCACTGATCTTTGCAATAACGAAGCTCAGACATTACTCCTTAGCACATGAGGTCAATCTCATATCGAAAGTGGATCCTCTCAAATATCTGATGTCAAGGGCCATACTAATAGGAAGACTTACCAAATGGGCCCCCCTCCTGATGGAGTTCTCAGTAACATATCGTCCCCTTAAAGCAGTGAAAGGTCAGGCCATTGCCGACTTTCTCGCGGAGCATCCGATACCAGCCGACTCCCTCTTGAATTGCGAGTTACCGGATGAACATACGTTCGACACAATCGAAGAAGAGAAAGAAGAAAATGATTCCCAATAGGAACTCTACTTTGATGGAGCATCATCCGTGAAGAGGCGAAAACAAAACACCCCTATAATCAAAGTCGGGACGGGCCTTATCTTCGTGACTCCGCAAGGAGGGATATTGCGTTACGCCCTCTCCTTAACAGAGCCAAGGACTAATAATGAAGCTGAATATGAAGGTTTGATAGCAGGTCTGGAGGTCGCTATCGACATGGGAATCAAAGACCTCCTCATATATGGAGACTCCCAGCTGATCGTTAGCCAAGTAAATGGCGACTATCAGACATGCAAGCCAGAGCTGATAAAGTATGGCGAAAGATTGCAACAACTGCTAGCATAAATCCCTTCCTACATCCTGGAGAGTATACCGCATGCAGAAAACAACAAGGCGGATGCATTGGCCAAATTGTCTAAGGAATTGGCCGATGAAAACCTCAATGATGTGAGGATCGTTGTGCAAAGCCGCAGGATTCTCGCGCCAACGGATATATCTTTGGAAGACCTAATAAAGCCATCTGAAGGAAAAGATGCGACCGAACAAGTAGCCCTTCAGATAAAGAACGAAGAAAAGGTCAAGGATTGGAGGTAAGTCTTTATAGACTACTTTAAGTCCTAACGAACAACCGAAGACGCGTCGTCTAGACATCAGCTCATGAAACGAGCTCTGTCTTTCGCCTTCATCAATGATACTCTATATAAGAGATCATTTGATTTCCTATGGCTAAGATGCCTGGGGCCAAAGGAAGCATAGAAAGTCGTCAAAGAAATTCACGACGGACTCTGCAGTTCTCACCAAACTGGACCAAAAATTAAACCGAAGATAAAAAGAATGACTTACTATTGGCCCACAATGATTTAGGACTGCCTCGAATATGCAAGCACTACTACAAATAAGGGTTGCCCTTACGGATTTATCGGTAGGGGAAACCCACTGCCCCTACGGATATGTGCGTAGGGGCGAAAAAAGACCTCGTAGGTGCAAAGGCCGCAGGTGGAAGTTGAAGCCTTGAACTTGCCCCTACGGGCAAATTCTTTCCCCTACGGATTTCTGTGTAGGTCCTGTTGCCCCTACGGACTAGGCCATAGGGTAAAAAAATTTATATTATTTACGTTTTTTTAATATATTAAGTGTACCTACGGACATGACCGTAGGTCCAAGTAAAACCCTCTACGGATATCAACGTAGGTACCTATCAGTAGGGGCAAAATATCAGGAATCCTGATATGTTTCCCCTACGGATAGCTCCGTAGGGGCGAAGCAGTGCCCCTACGGATATGTCCGTAGAGGCACTCCTAACCCCCTGGTACAGAAATCAGGAGGGAAATATCAGTTACTGCTGATATTTGGCCCCTACGGATATAGCCGTAGGGGCAACATGTGTACCTACGGATTAATCCGTAGGTACATATTATCTGTATTTTTTTTTAAAAAATGGGTTGCCTGATTTTTTCCCACCCTGTGCACAATAATATATACATCACACAACATATATCGTAGTATTCATAAACACATCTCACGCATATATATAATATACAAAAGAAACCCAAAAACTGAATTTGATATAAATATAAACCAATATCAATATCGTTTCAAAATGTAATACAATGTGTATGATATAAATAAATACATGTTTCAAAAAATAAGAACCAAAAAGCTACCCTAGTTCGGTCCAGCTCCACCTCTGAATAACGATAGAATAACGCGCGCCTGCAGATTGATCTCAAAAACTATCTATAACCGCAATCAAGAACGGCGTCGCATGAAACTATCCGGTGAGTACGGGTTGGTCCACAGGGATGTTGTGAATCTCCTAATCACGCTAATGAGTTAATTCCGAAGGGTGTTCGGATTGATTATTAAATCTAAAAACCTAATTAATCTATATCTAAGTCTTGCTAGAGTTAGATCTAGGTTAAGTTTGGAAAGTCTATAAATCTCACCGTTTTCTATACCCATATGAAGATCTAATTAGGTATTATGGTAAATATTAATAAAAGGGATTAGGATGATTGGGAAGATTGTTCTTCCTCTAGATCCTTGTCCTTCCTTTCTTAATCTTTACCCTAACCTCCATGGAAAACCTTAAAATCCGGGCCTTTAGAGTACGGTATCACCGCTAGCTCGTGGGTAGAGTGTCGTAGGGAGCGGAATAAGAAGGTATGCATGGAGTTTTATGAAAATATATGATGGGCAAGAAAGGGGATGAGAGATCTTCGTCTCTCAAACCTTCCCCAGATCTAACCCTAACAAGCGAGGAGACTACTCACTCATTAGAGAATTAAAATACATTTATCTAGGGCAGAGAATAAAAGATTAACTAGGGCAAGCAATTAAATTTATCTAGGGCAAGAATAGAAAATTAACCTAGGGCAGAAAATAAAGTACTTACAAAAATTGATGCTCTCCAAAAGAATGCTGAAATTTATTAATGAAGGGAGGCATAGCCTTTACAATGATTTAGAGTTCCTATTTATAGAGGATAGGAAACCCTAGGTTACAATTAATTCGCATGTCTACATTTACCAAAATATCCTTAGGAAAACCTAGTCAAAGTAGACTTCAAGCTTTGGTAAAATTTTATGTCTCTGTCTTTTATTAAAAGAAAGTATTGGGCCTTGAAATTTCCTTTGTGGGCTCTTCTGTCTTTGGGCTACCTTATTATTTGGTTCTTTTATTAAAATAGCTTCTATGTTTCTTCCAGATCTCCAGTGAATAATTGCGGTGGACTTTTAACCGTTCGCTTTGTAATCTTAGACCTTGCATTGCCTTGTACTTTGTGAATTTTATCTTTGATGTAGGCTTGATCAAGAGTCTTCTGTTTGTTGGTCAAAGTCCACTTTTGCATCGTCTTTTCATCATTTTCACTATTTTCTGTCCAAGAACCAGTAACCTGTAATATGTAGCAGACATGCGTCAAAAGCACCTGTTTATTTGTAAAAAGAATAAGAATGGGGAATATAATAATGCAATATTATGATATGAACAAATACCCCCAAACTTATCTTTTGCTCGTCCTCGAGCAAACTTATTTTTATTCACTAAAATCCTAACCGCACTTTCGCAGGGAAACGCGATTGCACTGAGCTCGTGCAACAAGCCGTTAAACCTCTAGGTGTCCCTAGTAGGAGGAGTGTTGTCTCCTGAGGGTTTTCAGCGGATACTACCCACAAAATCCTATCAATTTGGCTTTTCGACTTTTATTCTCCAATTAAGTTTTTCAACAAGGAATTCTATTATCGTCGACTCATAAATTATCCACCCATATTCTTCATACTTCCTCATCATCTAACTTAAGATTATATATGTTCTGCAGACCTACTTAGCTTTCGGCATTTGTTAAGTTTTCCTTCTAGGGTTTCATCTCCACTCAGGAATTTTTATCAACTCTACTAAAGATAGAAGTTCTATTTTTCATCCCTTTCTCTCATCTAAATCCCAATCACATACCCCCACGTGTGTGTATAAATCACCCTTACACTTGGAAATTCAAATCAAGCAATCATACCCTTGTCCGTTGTCCAAAGCACTTCTTAATTGGTGATTTTTTAAATGAATCTTTCTTACACATCCTTCATGCGACCGTTAATACTTCTTGAGGTACCAACAACCGATTACAAGATGTGTTTGCACATTAAAACGTAATTCCTAGTCTTGCAACCACCAAGGCTTTAGCAGTGACTCCCAAACCAGTTGGTCTAAGGTACTAGGTGATGAAGCACCCTCGCTAAATATTTTTTTATTTTTACAGCCTTAAGTAATCACAAAAACCAGTGTCCATTTTTTTTTCTTTATTAACTTTTTTTTTCTTTTATTTTCATTGTCCTAAGGACTTTAGACAAGAGCATTTCAAGGTCTCTTCTACTATTCCAAGTTTCAAGGTGCGTGATTGTGTATTTTGTAGGGTATACATTTTCAGAATCTAGACTTAAGCTAGGAACTATTTTTCAAACTTATACTCTAATAAAAATATCAATACTCTTCCCTTATTCTGACTTAGCCCAAGAAGTGAACCCAAAATTTGCCTATTTCTAAATAAACTACAAAGGCATATACTTTCTACCGTTAAACTTTAAGGAATGTTATCTTTAGGGTTTTTAATTTACTACGTCAAATATCTAGTTGTTCCTAGCCAGTTAATCTATCTGTCAAGCTCTAATCAAATATGGTCAAAATTGAATACTATAATTTTTATAATTTTTGAAATTTTTCAATTTTTATGGGTTTTTAAATAAGTATGCAAATGTAAAAATATGTACAAATGAATGCGAAGGAAGAAGACTTACCGAGCATACCCCCAAACTGAAACTGGACAGTGTCCTCACTGTCATGCTACACCAAGAGGGTTAAAATTTTCGGCACTCCCTTGTTTATTTATTTATAAAAAATTTTATATTTTTTTAATGTTTTGAAAATTTTTTTTTTAGAGAAAAAGAAAACAAAAAATATATATATACATATTTACAACAAGGTCCCCCCAAACTTAAGCAAGGCCTTACATAAGCCAAAGGTTAGCACCAACCATTCAAAAATCTTATCGTGGTAATGGTGGGGTTGGTGAAAGAAAAGAGTGGAAAGAAAAGAAATGAGAAGCGCACGAGACCGTGTGCAGGTAGAAATGGTGTACGGTCTCGGTGGAGGAGAATGGCGGAGGGGAAAAAGAAATGATAGTGGTTCTACTTCTTCAAGTGGAGGTTGATTAATCACAAAATCCGTGTCGTTTAAGAATGCGAGTTCGTTGGCGAAAATATCTTCGAAACTTTCATCGAAGATCCAATTGAAAATTATTGAACTCAAAGTATCGGATTGTGATTCATCATCACTCGGTATCATGAAATGCAGAGTAGAAGAACCAATGAAAGTGGGAATACGAATTTGAAGGTGGGGATGGAGCGTATAAATTAGCACAATTTGTAATGACCGATGTGTAAAAAGCGATTGTGCTAATCTATCAACCCATGGAAAAATATGATTAAGTCCCTCAAGATTCGTGAGCAAACATGGGTACGTCGAACTTGGTATTGGAGATGAAAGCGTAACGGTCTCTTGCACAGTCGGAACGATAGGAAGGATGGAAGGAAGTGAGTGAGGAAGGGTATCAGTTAGGGATTCAGGTGGGTGTATTGGAAAATTCGACATATCAAACGAAAATGGTTCAATCTCAATATTATCCTCAATACTATCCTCATAATTCTCCTCAATATTTTCCTCAAAAGTTTGCTTATCCATGCCAATATCATCAAAATCAAGACGCATATGAAGTTCGGGAGCAACATTTAATGACTCGGGATGATGAATTGGACATAAAATTTCAATCAAATCTACTGGTTCATCATCCAAAATATTCCCGGCGTCTAAATCCTCAATCAAGTGAAAATCAATTTTTTCTGACACGTCATCAAAAGCATGGATATTTATCAATTCAGGTTCTAGATTGGAGGTGTAAAGATCAAAAGGGTTAAGTGTGGTTTCACTCGAAAGGGGTTCTTCACAATCTGGCAAATCAAAAACTACAAATTCACACAACTCGTTTTTATTTTCAACTGGTGAACTATTTTGGACAATCGCTGGAAAACCGGAGTTGTGGGCTGGAATTGGGTATGGGTAGGTTTGATTTGGAAATGCGTAGAACTCACTCGCTCCTCTCAAATTCTCACTCTGTCCAACCGCCTCCTCATACATTGGAAAATTTGGAGCTAGTTGAAAACTAGCTGCCGGTTCACAAGGTTGTCTAAGGGCGGTAATGGATGCTTCCACATTCCTAACCATTTTGTTTGTTGCTAAGATATAAGCCTCCAACGACTCTTCCAAACTAGACTTGGGTGGTAAGGGGTTTCGGTAAAAGATTCGAAATTGTGTGGAGACGTGCAACTCCCAAAAGGCTGTATAGAAACAGTGTCTAGTGACGGTGGGAAAGTCGGGTAGGGCTGGTAGGAAATGGATGGTTGGACAGGGGTAGGGTCAACATGTGGATAAAAAGATGAATGGTCTTGTGGATCCCTAGAACTAGATGAGAGGAGAGGGGTGAAAGATCGGCTACGAGATTGAGCAATATGCTCAGCAATGGACATTGGTTTAGAAGTTACAGCAGGACTTAAAAAAGTGGTATCAACATATGAAGGTGGTAAAGGTTTACTTGGTCGACACAAAGTGGGTTGCAAAGTCGAACTGTTTCTCCTAGACGCTTCTATTTGATCTTTCAAAGAAATTTTTGGCACGGAGGGATCGTCTTTAAATTGACCGAACACATTAACGTACGACGCAAAATTAGGTTCGGGATACCAAAGTTCGGCAAGAGATTTATGATGTGGGGTACCCATGATAAAAGAAAGGGGAAAAGAAAGAAGGTTGGGTGGTGCAAGGATTTCTCAGCGACAAAAGTTGCAAGTCTTTTTAAAAAAAATTTCCTTTTATTATTTTTTTTATTTGTTTTGCAAAAATTTTTGATAAAGGGTTAAGACACAAATGCAAATAACCAGAAATGCATAATCAGTCATAGATCTAGGGTCACCTAGGTCAGCTAGACAGCTCCTAACTGTTCCAAAGGGCTAGAAATAGGACCTGAAACCGCCTCTTCACCGCCAATTGCGGCCAGGTAAGTGCCAGGTAAGTGGGAAGGAACTACACTGTGGGCCTAATTAAAAACCACTAGCCTTGACACACTTGCCTAGTCACCGCAAAGACAGGTTAGGATAAACGGCCGATGCCTATACTAGTCATCTGTCCTATTGAGCGCGACGTCCTTAGGGCTGAGTCTAATATTTTTTTAATTAAAGATTGGTCAATCCAAATGCTTTATGTGATTTCTGGGGTCCTGGGAAGGGTGATGAAATCCCCACCCAATCTGAATTGGTCAAAAGCCCCTTAAAGTCCGATTAAAGATATGCAAAACAGTAAATCACATGCAATCAAATCTTTTTTTTTGTGAATTTCAAAGTTTGCAAGTTTTCTAATTAAAATTTTCCTTTTTTCTCTCGCCCTTTATTTGGAAAGATATTTTTAGCAAAAAGATTAAGGATATGCAAATCAGAAAAGATCACTTGCAATCAATTATTATTTTAAGCATAGCGCAACGAATCCTGCATAAGATTTGTTATTTGGAAAGGAAAAGATTTTTTTTAAGCGCAAAGAATCCTGCAGGAGATTTTTCAGAAGATATATCGGAGATTTGCAGGGGAGGAGATCAGAAGACTTACAGAGTTTTTTTTTCGCACTTCTGCCCTTTTTCGGGAACCGAAGAACCGCGAAAACGCGGCGGGAGGAGCTTCAAACCGCGGAACCGCGGCCGGAAAGACGTCGCGCGATTTTATTTTTTATTTTTTGGAGCAGATCACCACGATTCTTCTTGTTTGACTCGGTCCTCCAAATTTCTTCTGTTCCTCGGTTGTTGTGATCTTCTGTTTGTTCGAATTTGATATTTGCTGTTTTGATCTCTGTAGATTTCCAGATCCGAATTTGTTCGTAGATCCTGCAAAATTCACACAAAAAATACCCTTCCCAAAAATAACAGATGATATATTTTTATATTTTTTTGATTTTTCAGATTTTTTTAATTTTGATTAACCTGAAATTGCAAAAAGGAAATTACTACGCCATCCCCAGCAACGGCGCCATTTGATTGATCTCAAAAACTATCTATAACCGCAATCAAGAACGGCGTCGCATGAAGCTAGCCGGTGAGTACGGGTCGGTCCACAGGGATGTTGTGAATCTCCTAATCGCGCTAACGAGTTAATTCCGAAGGGTGTTCGGATTGATTATTAAATCTAAAAACCTAATTAATCTATATCTAAGTCTTGCTAGGGTTAGGTCTAGGTTAAGTTTGGAAAGTCTATAAATCTCACCGCTTTCTATACTCATATGAAGATCTAATTAGGTGTTATGGTAAATATTAATAAAAGGGATTAGGATGATTGGGAAGATTGTTCTTCCTCTAGATCCTTGTCCTTCCTTTCTTAATCTTTACCCTAACCTCCATGGAAAACCTTAAAATCCGGGCATTTAGAGTACGGTATCACCGCTAGCTCGTGGGTAGAGTGTCGTAGGGAGCGGAATAAGAAGGTATGCATGGAGTTCTATGAAAATATATGATGGGCAAGAAAGGGGATGAGAGATCTTCGTCTCTCAAACCTTCCCCAGATCTAACCCTAACAAGCGAGGAGACTACTCACTCATTAGAGAATTAAAATACATTTATCTAGGGCAGAGAATAAAAGATTAACTAGGGCAAGCAATTAAATTTATCTAGGGCAAGAATAGAAAATTAACCTAGGGCAGAAAATAAAGTACTTACAAAAAATGATGCTCTCCAAAAGAATGCTGAAATTTATTAATGAAGGGAGGCATAGCCTTTACAATGATTTAGAGTTCCTATTTATAGAGGATAGGAAACCCTAGGTTACAATTGATTCGCATGTCTACATTTACCAAAATATCCTTAGGAAAACCTAGTCAAAGTAGACTTCAAGCTTTGGTAAAATTTTATGTCTCTGTCTTTTATTAAAAGGAAGTATTGGGCCTTGAAATTTCCTTTGTGAGCTCTTCTGTCTTTGGGCTACCTTATTATTTGGTTCTTTTATTAAAATAGCTTCTATGTTTCTTCCAGATCTCCAGTGAATAATTGCGGTGGACTTTTAACCGTTCGCTTTGTAATCTTGGACCTTGCATTGCCTTGTACTTTGTGAATTTTATCTTTGATGTAGGCTTGATCAAGAGTCTTCTGTTTGTTGGTCAAAGTCCACTTTTGCATCGTCTTTTCATCATTTTCACTGTTTTCTGTCCAAGAACCTGTAACCTGTAATATGTAGCAGACATGCGTCAAAAGCACCTGTTTATTTGTAAAAAGAATAAGAATGGGGAATATAATAATGCAATATTATAATATGAACACCTGCTCCTCGGTCAATAAACTCTGCAATTCGGCGCGAGCGGGAGTCTGAGTGGCATGTGCAGCTGGCGATGTGGTCTGCGCAGCCGCCGTCGAGGTAGTCGCTTGCGGAGCCGCGGCTGCGGGAGTCTGAGTGGGCGGTGGAGCTACAGGAGCTGTCTGCGGAACCGCAGCCGATGTAGTGGCTTGCGGAGCCGCAGCCGAAGGAGATGCATGTGGGGGCTCGGCCGATGTACCCTGTCGCGTCTGGACCTAACGTGTGTAATAAGCGTGTAAGAACTGTGTATTATTCGAATTCGTATCATTATTAAGTTATTTCGAAACCCCGTTTGGATATCTAGTTTGTTGTTTATTTTAATTACATCTGTATGTATGATTAATCAAACTTAAGTCTAAAACCAAATAAGCTCAAGCTACGTACTAATTATGGATATGTTGATATCTATATAATATGACATGATATTTTACTATAAAGCAGTATACATACCAGCATCTCCTTTAACTCCTGAACGGTGGCCCTCAAGCTCTCCAGTTCCTGATGGACACGTCGGTCACTGGAAACGGAGGAAGTAACCGCCGGGGTGGAGTCCAACCTCATATGGGCCCTCCGTGTGCGGCGATTACTATAAAGCAGTATACATACCCGAGCCTGATCAAAGAAGAGGGCGAATGAGCGCTGGTGCTGCTCGCCCCACTCAACGTGAAGTGGATAGTTCTTCATGAGCCGGCTCTCGTCCCCCAAATACTGGCCGAACCTCTCGGCATGAGGACCGGTATAGCGATAGTCAAGGGTAAAAAAAAGGAGGAATGCTGCCTCCCTCTAGCTCTGTCAGGCCTTAGCCTATAGGACTGATTCGGGCCTCGAGTCCCCCTCTGGGGATGGGGAGGCCCTGCGTCTGCACGAAATATCAAGAAAATCAATAATAAAACATAGTTGTATTAAGAAATCAAGGTTAAACGAAAATTCAAGTGTGATATATACCTCCGGTGACTATCGCACGAGCCTGGGCCCGGGCAGCAGCACGAGCGGGACGATAGTTCCTCCGGTGAGGAACAACCGGGGTCCCGGATGCGGACGCATCCCCTCCAACTAGAAAATAAACATCGATGCTAAATTTCCATGAAGTTCATATTTATTCTATAGAGCATATGTAAAATGAATAAATATTTTAAATTTATTCATACTAACCTGCAGACGATGCGGAGGGTATGGAAGCGGCAGGAGTGGCCCCATACGCAGGAAAGTCATTAATTGTCCACATTAAAGCCGCACGCAGTATGAAGGTTGTATTTGTGTTTGAATCATATGTCTCTACACCATCAATGAACAAAGATTTCAACTCCTCGATCAGAGGTCGGAGATAGACGTCGATATTGTTCCCCGGTTAGTTTGGTCCGTCAATAAGAAGATGCATCATAAAGTATGATTGGTCCATAGCCAACCAAGGCGAAAGATTATAAATTATCATTACAACGGGCCATGTGCTGTGACTTCCAGCCATATAGTTGAATGGGCAGAAGCCATCAGTAGCCAGCCCGAGCCGGACATTGCGAGGATCGCTACTGAATATTGCGTGCCTCCTATCGAAATCCTTCCATGCCGGTGAATCTCTTGGTTGGCTCATTTTTCCATTTTCGCTTGGAGGAGCATGGTGATGCTAAATCATTGCCTCGGCTGTTTTCTTGCACCTGAATAGCCTCTGTAGCCTCTGTGTTATGGGAAAGTATCGTGCTATCTTCATAGGTATATCAGGCTTCTTATCAGAATCTTTCGGCTTATACCTGGCCTCTCTGCATGTTGGACACTCTTTCAAATTTGAATTTTCTTTCCGGTACAACACGCAATTTTTAGGACATGCTTGAATCTTCTCGCACTTTAGACCCAAATCAGATATCATCTTCTGGGCTTCGTACCAGCTTTCGGGCACATTATTTCCCGGAGGCATAGAATCTTTCAAGAACGAAAGAAGCATTGTGAATGACTTGTTACTCCATCCATTTAGGCACTTAATCTGGAAAAGTTGGACGAACCATGAGAGGGTGGAATACTTCGCATTCTCATAAATTGGTTTCCTAGCATCATTCATGAAATTTTCATATTTATCCGCACGCAGTCCTTGACCGGAAGGAATGTCATCTTCGGTACGAATAGATTCACCTAGGGCAGCCTCTACTATATCCTCCATTTCTTCTGATGGAAATAAATTTCCGTCTCCTGCCGCATTACCGAATTCTTCTTCTTCTCCTGTCGCATTATCATGTTCTCCTTCTTCTGCTGCTGCAGTACTGCATTCTTCTCCTTCCCCGTGATATTTCCAAGTTGTATAAAATCTAGTAAACCCATGTTTTACAATATGAAGCTCTGCCAATTCTACCTTCTGCCAGTACTTATTGCCACATCTATCGTACGGACAGAGAATCTTCTCTATTATGATCTTATTATGTGCGCGTGCAAATTCAAGGAAAGCAGCAACTCCTGCGACAAACTTAGGTTGCATACGTTGTTTCCAATCCACATACATCCAGTCCTTAACTCTGACGTACTCATGGGCCATGTTAGACTGTATAACATATAAATTGTAGGTTATGCTGACTATATTGAGAAATATAAGAACGGGATAGTTACTGACAAAGGAGAAAATCCGTGTATATGCTTTGTGTGTGCGTTTGTCGTTGAAAAGAATAAATTATCGCACGTATGTTAACCGATAGACGGGGACTAAATGGCTCTTTTAATTGCATATAAGAGTATCGTTGGGAATATGAAGATTTCATATTATCATATATTGGTTTTAACCCGAACATCTCGATTCGCTCTCTAATTATGCGTTTGTTGTGTATTCTTGTTGTATGTGTGTGTTCCGGCTGTCGGGGGTAGGCTTCTATCCCATTAAGAATGTATAGAGCGAACGCCCATCACTTGTGCTTTCAACCGTTTCGAGTAAATTTCGGCAGCACCTCCCCGCTGTTCTCCGAGTACACTGTAATAGAATAGATAATCATTTCAAAGCCATGAAACAACATTGAAATGAACATCTAATCTATCTTTGTACACGGAGAACCAACGGAAAGGTACAGACGAAATATCTCGAAACGGATAAAAACACAAGTGAATGAAGGCGTTTGCTTTATACATTCTTAACTTGTCCACACGGGACAAATCTATGGGTTACCATACGATTGAATTTTCTCGTCGCGTAGACTATACGACGGTTGTTAGTATCGATCTATACTGTCCGATATTTAACAAGCTTCGTATAGTTCTAGGTCACGACGAGCATCGCACGTATGTTAACCGATAGACGGGGACTAAGTGGCGCTTTTAGTTTCATATATGAGTATCAATGAGAATATGAAGGTTTCATATTATCATCGAATATCATATATTGGTTTTAACCCAAACATCTCGAATCGCTCTCTAATTATGCGTTTGTTGTGTATTCTTGTTGTATGTGTGTGTTCCGGCTGTCGGGGGTAGGCTTCTATCCCATTAAGAATGTATAGAGCGAATGCCCATCACTTGTGCTTTCAACCGTTTCGAGTAAATTTCGGCAGCACCTCCCCGTTGTTCTCTGAGTACACAGCAATAGAATAGATAATCATTTCAAAGCCGTGAAACAACGTTGAAATGAACATCTAATCTATCTTTGTACACGGAGAACCAGCGGAAAGGTACCGACGAAATATCTCGAAACGGATGAAAACACAAGTGAATGAAGGCGTTTGCTTTATACATTCTTAACTTGTCCACACGGGACAAATCTATGGGTTACCATACGATTGAATTTTCTCGTCACGTAGACTATACGACGGTTGTTAGTATCGAGCTATACTGTCCGATATTTAACAACCTTCCTATAGTTCTACATCACGACGAGCATCGCACGTATGTTAACCGATAGACGGGGACTAAGTGGCACTTTTAGTTTCATATATGAGTATCGATGAGAATATGAAGGTTTCATATTATCATCGAATATCATATATTGGTTTTAACCCGAACATCTCAAATCGCTATCTAATTATGCGTTTGTTGTGTATTCTTGTTGTATGTGTGTGTTCCGGCTGTCGGGGGTAGGCTTCTATCCCATTAAGAATGTATAGAGCGAACGCCCATCACTTATGCTTTCAACCGTTTCGAGTAAATTTCGGCAGCACCTCCCCGCTGTTCTCCGAGTACACTGTAATAGAATAGATAATCATTTCAAAGCCGTGAAACAACATTGAAATGAACATCTAATCTATCTTTGTACACGGAGAACCAGCGGAAAGGTACCGACGAAATATCTCGAAACGGATGAAAACACAAGTGAATGAAGGCGTTTGCTTTATACATTCTTAACTTGTCCACACGGGAAAAATCTATGGGTTACCATACAATTAAATTTTCTCGTCGCATAGACTATACGACGGTTGTTAGTATCGAGCTATACCGTCCGATATTTAACAACCTTCGTATAGTTCTAGGTCACGACGAGTATCGTACGTATGTTAACCGATAGACGGGGACTAAGTGGCGCTTTTAGTTTCATATATGAGTATCGATGAGAATATGAAGCTTTCATATTATCATCGAAAATCATATATTGGTTATAACTTGAAAAACGTGCCGTTGAAACAAATTATTGTTCTCCACCTTGCACTCTCTTAACAATGGTACATGCATTAAACATGTAAGAGCTATCTATAACAACTCTAAAGTTTCACCTGTTGGGTTCAACAAAAAGGTTTTTGATATAACAAACACAATCTTCCTCAATTTTTCCCTTGAATCGATGTGAAATTAATAGTGTTCATATGACACAATGGATATATTTTCTACACAAAAGGAAAAAGGCAAACAATAGTAAAGCAATTGTAATTCTATCAAGTATCCATACTGAAAAAGAATAATTAGCAAACTAAAAATTAATCACTAATGAAAAACAAACAAAAGTGCTTATTATTATACTTCAGAGGTTATAAGTGCTTGACCCCCATAGTACATAGGCTGTATCCGCAATTAACCCTTTTCTATATACTTGGGTGTATAGAATTTCTAAAAGTTACACACGGTTTTTCTAAATCCAATTCTTTCCTTTCACTACAAAACCCTTTATATTTTCTATTGGGTACCAAGAACTTTCAAAGTTTTTGGATATGCACAAAAAGAAAGCATCGCCAATAAGATTGACATAACCCAAATGACTTTGACCCATTACATATAAATGTCATGGTCTTTCAATATTTTTCAAACAAATAGCATAGACTTTGTTTGTTACAAATAAATACCATGAAGTTTTAACGTTTTCACATAATTTCCATAGACTTTGTTGTTTACAAATACATACCATTGACTTCCAACGTTTTCCAGATAAATACCATGAACTTTGTTGTTTACAAATAAATACATGAACTTTCAGCGTTTTTTAGATAAATCCCATAGACTTTCATCACCCTTTTTCTCATATAAAAACCATGGACTGTGTTATTCACAAATAAACAGTATCGACTTTCACTATTTTCCAGATCAATCCCCTAAAATTTCACCTTTTTAACCCTAACCCAGCCCCAGCCGAACCCCAACCCAACACCAAACCCTAACCCGGCCTAACCCTAACCCCAACCCAGCCCCAGCCAAACCCCAACCCAACACCAAACCCTAACCCGGCCTAACCCTAACCCCAACCCAGCCCCAGCCGAACCCCAACCCCAACACCAAACCCCAACCGAACCCTAACCCTAACCCTAACCCCAACACCAGCCAAACCCCAACCGATCGAACCCGTACCCTAACCCTAATCCTAACCCTAACCCCAACCGATACCTAATCCTAACCTTCATCGCTACCCTAACATCATTAAAATAATGTTTAATTAATTAACCTGTAGGCTAGGCGGTAGAGGAGACAACGGAGATGCAATCGGCGACGACGAGGGCGGTGGCGACAACGAGAACGGAGGGCTGAGGCGACGACGAGATCACTGCAGGCGGTGGCGACGAAGATTCGGCTTGGATTCGGCGACGATGAGATCACTGCAGGGCGGTGGTGACGACGATCCCTTGAATCGGTTTGGGGATTTAGATTCGCGCGAACGATAAAGAGAATAAGAAATAATCAGCGTAGGGATCGATCACTTAAATCCCTATTTATATGCCCCTACGGATATACCCGTAGGTGCTTGGTTTGCGGCTCCGTAGGGGCAAACAACACTTTAAGATTTAATAATTTTTAAATAAATATTGAAGGACCGTAGGGGCAATCGTTTGGCCCTACGGATTAATACGTAGGGCCAAACTTTATCTGCCCCTACGGATGTTGTTATCCGTAGGGGCAACCCCTTATTTTACTAATGAAGCAGTGTCACTCATGCCAAATTCACAGGGACTTCATTCATCAACATCCAAATCCGCTGCACCCAACAGTGGCTAGCTAGTCGTTCGAGATGTGGGGAATCGATATAATTGGCCCTATCGAACCAGCATCATCCAAAGGACATCGGTTCATATTGGCAACGACCAATTACTTCTCTAAGTGGGCAGAAGCAATGCCACTAAGGGAGGTGAAGACGGAGAATATCCTCCAGTTCTTTAGAACCCATGTCATCTATCGATTCGGAACTCCATAATGGATAATCTCGGATAATGGGCTAGCTTATAGAAGCCATAAAATAAGCCGCTTCGCACAGCAACATAAAATAGATTGGAGATACTCTTCAGTCGATAATCCTCGGGCCAACTGTCTAGATGAAGCTTTCAACAAGACCCTGATAAAGATTATACAGAAAACAGTGTCCAGAAACAAAAATGACTGGCATGAAAGGCTGCATGAAGCTCTCTGGGCGTACTGAACAACATTCAAGACGACTATGAATACAACACCATACGCATTAGTGTTTGGCATGGAAGAAGTGCTCTCGTTGGAAATAGAACTCCTCTCTCTATGAGTAGTAGTTCGATACGAGCTAACAGATGAAGAAAACACTCATCATAGGCTTGAGGAGCTCAATGCCCTCGATGAAACCCGCCATATAGCACAGCAAAATCTGGAGGCTTATAAGGCAAGGATGACGTGGTCATACGAAAAACTGACCAAGCCGAGAACATTCCGCCAAGACGAACTCGTACTAGTCGTAAAAGGACAAATGATCCCCAATCGTGCAAAACGGGGGAAGTTCGAGCCGAACTATGAAGGCCAGTAAATTATAGACAAAATCTATCAAGGTGGAGCCAACCTGCTCATGGATATGCATGGCGAAAGATCCTTCTGACCAATAAATGGCCGATTCCACAAAAAATATTATCCTTGATGAATTACAACTTAGGTCAATGATAGATGATGACGCGTGTGTCTGCTCGCTATCTTCCTAAGTCAGAATTTTGAGAGTAGTATCCAAAAAGTTCTGTCTCCCCAAAATGGCAATAATGGACCGAGATGTCCCTAAACCAATAATGGACCGAGATGTCCCTAAACTAATAATGGACCGAAAAGTCCTTAAACTAAAACTTTGCCTCAAATATGGCAATAATGGACCGAAATGTCCCTAAACTAATAATGGACCGAAATGTCCTTAAACTAATATTCGTCCCCAAAATGGGAATGTTGGACCGAAAAGTCCTTAAACTAAAACTTCTCCTTAGACATGGCAATAATGGACTGAAATTTCCATAAACTAATATTCGTCCCCAAAATGGGAATGCTGGACCGAAAAGTCCTTAAAGTAAAACGTTGCCTTAAACATGGTGATAATGGACCGAAACGTCTCTAAACTAGTTCGTCAAACAGGGCATACCGCCCTAAATACGGCGATGTCCTCCCTTGAGATCTATATTGCAATCGAAATCTCAACGGTGAGAGTTGCAACTCAAGTCTTACCGACTATACAGCTACTCCAGTAATGAAGCTACCCCCAAGTCCTACAGGAAAATAGGAGGGCACCTGCGGCAAAACTAGTTTCAGGATTTCCATATTTAAAAAAACGGTATGGCCACAAGCGAAATGGGCACGGATGAAAACCCGAAAGGGCGCCGTGAGTAAAAACAACAGGACTGCCAGCGAGCTTTGCGGAAACCCGAAAGGGCGCAATTTCGTAAAAAAACAATTATGTGCACTTGCAAGACCCTCACGGCTCGTAGGATCCAAAGCCTTAAGCTATAGGGATCTAAACATGTTTTTAAGCCGTCATATTCCCCTAATATTGCCTTACAGACGGTCCAATATTGACCCCTGTATACAATCTACGGGCATAAATAAATATTCTCCTACCAAGTTCCACCAATGACGAGAAATGTACCTATATGGTGAACGACACTTGTAAGTCCTCTCAACTTATAAGGAGAAAACACTCTTGGAAGATCTTTACGACTTCCAAGAGAAAATATCACTTAGGAATCCCCATGATTCATAAGAAGAAAATACACCTACGAGATCCTCATGACTCGTAGGGAGACACGCTTTTATGAGGCTCTTACGGCTCATAAAGTCAAAAAGCCTTAGTCGACAGGATCCTAACCATTTTTGCTAAGCCATCTTTGTTCAAATCGACAAAGGAAAATGATGATTCGCTCCTGGCAATATTTCAGCGGTAGCGATGCTGATGCCTAAATAGGTATTAAATTTCAAGTCCTCTCACGTCAAATGATGATTCGCTCCTGGAAATATTCCAGTTGCAGCGATGCTGATGCCAAGATTGGTATCAGATCTCAAGTTCCTAACTCGCAATAAAAAGCAGCGACTAAAAAAAACTGAAATGTTTGGACAACTCATAATAAAAAGCAGCGAGTAAAAATAAAAAAAATATAAATGAAATGATTGGGCACCGCGATAAATAGCCGAAATGATTGGGCAATCGCGACATTCATGACATAAAAGCTGAAAAGATAGAGTATCGCAGAAAGAAATATAAAAATGAAATAAAAATGAAACTTTTCTACCCTGCAAGTAGTTCCATATTGACTCATGTATACGATCCATAGGCACAAATAAAGGAAAAGGGACCATATTTTCCCACCACGCTTCGTCAAAAGGAGACCCAAGTCTTGACAGTTCATATACAACCTAAAGACTATCCAGGCGTTCCTTCTCATGCCAGCAGGAGAAGGACGCAACGTCAATAAAAAAACCAAAGGGTCAAAGCAAA
The DNA here is from genome assembly GCA_030015575.1 of Agapanthus africanus. Classification (NCBI taxonomy): domain Eukaryota; kingdom Viridiplantae; phylum Streptophyta; class Magnoliopsida; order Asparagales; family Amaryllidaceae; genus Agapanthus; species Agapanthus africanus. The sequence continues at coordinate 884,621,357 of JASDDO010000019.1, read as the reverse complement.
AATAGAGCCATGACAAAATCCTAGTTCTAAGTCTTGACGGTAGATATACCACCTAGAGACTATCCCTGTGTTCCCCCCTCACTCCAACAGGGGCGGACACAATAATAAAATAAAATGAAGTGACGGCAAAATCCTAGCTGGCAACATCTACAGCCTAGAGATCAGCTCGACGTACTTCTCATGTTAGCAGGATATAGACGCAACATCAACAAAGACCCAAGGGTCAAATAAAAATAGAGTAATGGCAAAATCCTAACTCCAAGTCTTGACAGTTCATATACAACCTAGAGACTATCTCGGCGTTCCCCCTCATTTCAACAGGATGCAGACATAATTATCAAATAAAATTGGAGAAATGGCATATCTCTAGCTCCAGATCTCAATAGCAATACATACAGCATAGAGATCATACATATGTTTCCCGACTTCAGCAAAGAATCGGCGCGAGATCGTCAAAACAAAAGAAAAACAAAGTGACAGCATATTCCTAGCTTTGGTTCTTGACGGCAACTAATATAAAGCCTAAAAGACCATTGGAGATTGATTTGATAAGAGATTTCGTTTTGTGATCAAAGAATTAATTACCGCAATAAAGAACGGCGTCGCTTGGTAGCTAGCTGGTGAGTACGGGTCGGTCCACAGGGATTTCGTGTATTCTCAATTTGTTTTAATGAGTTAATTCCAAACGGTGTTGGATCAATTATCACTAAAAACTAAGTGGATCTAGACTATGATTAAAACCTTACTAGGGATAGGTTTAAGTTAAGTTTGGAAAGTCAATATTCCTCACCGCTTTCTTTGCCCTAATTAAGATCTATTAGGTGTTATGGTAATAATTAATAAAGTGGATTAGTACCATCGGGAAGAAACTAGGTTTCTTTCTCTAGGTTCTTGTCCTTCCTTTCTTAATTCTTACCCTAATCTCCATGGAAAACATATACAACCGGTCTTTTATACTACGGTATCACCGCTACCTCGTGGGGTAGGGTGCCGTAGGGAACGGTGTGTGTATGCATGCATGGAGTCCTATAAAAATATGCGATGGGCAAGAAAGAGGTGAGAGATTTTCATCTCTCATACCTTCCCTATTCCTAACCCTAACAAGTGAGGAACTACTCACTCATTAGGGAATTAATTAACATGTTCTAAACGAATTAACTAGGGCAGATAATGAAAATTAGAACTAGGGCAATGAAATAAAAATCTTACTTTATTTGATGGCTCTCTTCAAACATTTACACCGAATTAAAATTCTGAATAGATGAAATAAAAAGAGGCATATCTTAAAGAGAGGTTTAGGGCTTCTATTTATAGATCATAAAAACTCTAGGGTTACAATCGATTCACATCTGCATTTACAATTTTACCCCAAAAGAAGACTGGTCAACGCACCGTCACGCCGCCACAACTTTTTTTGCACCGACACGGGCGACGCACGGCCGTGGATCCGCGGCCAAATAGAGTGATCTTGAGATGAGAATTTCAGGGAATCTTCTGGTGGCCTTTGGCTTCTTGTTTCTTTGCTTGGTTTCTCTGGTTGTCTTCTGGTTTTCTTCCAGATTTCCACAGTGAGTAATGTCGTGGACTTTACCGTTTGCTTCGTGTTGAAGTCTTGAATCTTATGCTGCCTTTGTGCAATCGAACTGTTTGCTGATCTTCGTTTGTCTCTCAAACTGTAGGCATGATCAAGATTCTTCTATTTGTTGATCGTAGTCTCACTTTTGTATCGTCTTTTCATCATTTTCACTGTTTTGTTCTGAGAACCTGTAACCTGCAACTATGTAGCAGACATAGATCAAAAGCACCTATTTATTTGTAAAATGAATAAGAATGGGGAATATAATAATGCAAAATTATGATATGAACAAATACCCCCAAACTTATGTTTTGCTCGTCCTCGAGCAAAACTAGTTTTATTCTCGAAAAAGACCTAGCCACACTTTCGCAGGGAAACGCGATTGCACTGAGCTCATGCAACAAGCCGTTAAACCTCTAGGTGTCCCTAATAGGAGGAGTGTTGTCTCCTGAGGGTTTTCAGCGGATACTACCCATAAAATCCTATCAATTCGGCCTATTGACTTTTATTTTCCAATTCGGTTTTCTAACAAGAAATTCTATTATCTTTGACTCGTAAATTATCCACCCGTATTTTTCATGCTTCCTTATCATTTAACTTAAGATTGTATATGTTCTGTAAATTTATTTAGCTTTTAGTATCTTTTGAGTTTTCCTTCTAAGGTTCCATCTCAATTTAGGAAATTTTATCATCTTTATTAAAGATATAAGTCCTATTTTTCATTCCTATCTCTTATCTAAACCCCAATCACATACCCCTACGTGTGTGTGTATATCACCCCTACACTTGGAAATTCAAATCAAGCCATTATACTCTTGTCCATCGTCCAAAGTACTTTTCAATTGGTGAATTTTTAGATGAAATTGTTCACACATTCTTCATATGACTGTTTATACTTCTTGAGGTACCAACGACCGATTACAAAATGTGTTCGCATATTAAAGCGTAATTCCTAGTCTTGTAATCCCTAAGGCTTTTAGCAGTGATTCCCAAACCAGTTGGTCTAAGGCACTAGGTGATGAAGCACCCTCGCTAAATTTTTTTTCTATTAATGTAGCCTTAAGTAATTACAAAAACCAGTGTTCATTTTTTTTATCTCTTTATTCACACTTGTATTTTTATTTTATTTTTCTTCATACTAAGGACTTTAGACAAGAGCATTTCAAGGTCTCTTCTACTATTCCAAGTTTCAAGGTTCGTGTTTGTGCAATTTGTAGGGTATATACTTTCAGAAGTTAGACTTAAGCTTAGGAATTATTTTTCAAACTTATACTTTAATAAAGATATCAATACTTTTCCCTTGTTTTAATTTAGCCCAAGAAGTCAACTCGAAATTTGCCTATTTCTAAATAGACTAGAAAGACATATACTTACTACCGTTAAATTTTAAGAAAGGTTATTTTTAGGGTTTTTAATTTACTAAGTCTAAGATCTAGTTGTTCCTACTTAGTTAACCTATTTGGCAAACTCAAGTCAATTAAGGCCAAAATTGAATGTTTTAATTTTTATAATTTTTCAAATTTTTCAGTTTTTATTTGATTTTTATTTTTCTATATTTTTTTATTTTTAAATTTTTCAATTTTTATGATTTTTATAAGGATGCAATGCAGAATTTAAACATGCTAAAGAAAGAGAAAAAGTACATACAAAAAAAAAGTATGCAATGCAAAAGATAACTATATACAACCACCAACTCCCCCAAACTAAACCAAAGCAGTGCCCTCACTGCTCGGCCCTACGCCGCGCTCTTGAGCGTGAACGTGAACGCTCCTCCCTAGCCAACAGGGTTCGAATCCCCTGCTCAACCTCCGTCAACCTCCTGTCATGCACCCTCGCTGTCACCCTAAATTGCTCCCTCAACTCATCAATGCCCCTAACTGCTCTCCTCATCAATTGTGCATGTTCTAGTGAGGTCATTTCTCCTTCGCTCGCTGTCGAGCTAGAGCTAGGTGTGCGGGTGAATACATGCTCCGCCGGTTCGGTTCGAGACCATACATCTGTCAGTCGAGAATAGGACGTAGAAACGCCCTCAATAAGAGGTCTGACCCGAATGCCTCCATGCATATAAAATTCGAACCCCTCCACGGGGAGGAAATATTGACATAATTGTGTAACCAGCATGGGATAAGGATAATTTGCGGCTCGTTTGCCCGCACCTATGGAATTTAGCAATACCGTGCACATGTCAAAACGGCGGTTCTTTGTCATAAGGGTATGCACAATATGCAAGGAGGGTGTAAAAAATGTTGTGTTATGGGAGCTATCGAAAATATTATTTTGTGCCCACCGGCACACAGTCAAAACATTCGCGAAAAGGGTTCTCGCTTAGATACCCTTTCGCGGCTCCCTCGAGCAATCGTTGCCCATCAAGGGCATGTAATCCTCGAATTGCAAGGGTTAGTCATGTGCGGGTATGCGTGGGATTAGTGTGACTTCGTGTATAATATCCCTATCAATGATAATTTCGCAATCACCCCATTGCAATTTAATAAAACCAAGTAGGTTGAAGCACCCATCCTCCAAACACTCATAAAATTGAGTGACTAATTCCGGCAATGCATACGCATGAGGGTGGTTGTATATTAAATAGTTCCAACCCCTACGCGCAATTTCGTTAGCAAAATAGCTACCGTACACCTCATGTGAGAAAACTTGTGAAAAATCGCGTTCTAGCTGCATGCTATATGCCATCGGATATTCTACAGAACTAAGAATTGAAAAACAGAGAGGGTTTTGGGAGATTGTACCTCCCCTGAAAATTTCAGGGGGTGACGGCTGTAGGCAGCGGCAGAAGCGCGGCAGATGAGGGCCTCGGTGGCGGATCGGCGGCAGCACGAAGAGATCTGTCTGCTGGAAAAGCAGCGGCAGCGCCAGGGTTTTGAGAGAATATGAAAATTAGGGTTGTGAGCAAAGAGAGGGGTCGGGTTCTTTAAATAAGGGGGAATTTGTGGATATTTGCAAATAAACCCCTCTTAAAGGAGGAATTTATTTGCAAATTAAAAAAATTATTTATTTATTCTGCAAATTTACAAAAATGCCCAAAAAAATTTTATTTTCAATTTTATTTTTATTTTTTATGTTATTTTGTACAAATGATACACACCCCCAAACTTGAGTTAAACGATGTTACAAGTCAATGCCAAACTTTGCAAAAACCAAAAGTCAACACCAACCAGTTAAAAAATTTATCTGTGTAGAGTATCGGTCGGTGGAAGAACATGCTGTACAAAGCCAAGAAGAAGTGGGGAAGAGATAAGTGGTGGTATGGAAAGTGTCTGTATGTACGTGGAAGTGAAAAGATAGGAAGTGATAATGAATAAAAACGAGAATGTGATTGATCAGAAATCAGTGGAATATTGGCATTCTCGTAGTTTATTAGAAGAAAAGGGGGGTGGTTTAACTTCTATAGGGTGAGGTTGATTAACCACAAAATCCCCGAGATGTTTGTGTGGATCCTTTATTGACTTGGCATCATCCATCATATGCATATGATATTTAATTATGAGGGAACTAATCTCCTCGATGTCCGCCATAGTCCAGCCGAAAGCTTGCCGGTTATTTTGTAAGACCATTAAAAGGGTTTTCTCTTGCTCAAGAGATAAAGAGGCCGATATGATAACGGGAAAGGTCTCATTATCACCTAGGTAAGCGTATTTAAAGTGAGACGACAAAGGCTTGAGTTCGAGTTTCGGAAGCGAAACAGTTGAAGGTAAAATTAGGGAGGCTATCTCGAACTCAAAGGATTCCAACAATGGTTCGAAATTACTGTAAGCAACCGAATCGGATGGTTCAACTAACTCATCCAAAAATTCAAAGGACTCATACTCTGGCGGTGAGTCGTCAAAATCATCCAAAAAAGTGAAACATTCATAATCGTTATCGGTTGTGCAAACTGTGTTAGATTCAAGGAGGGACGCACTAGTGGCGTCAAAACTGTTGTCATCAAACAGAAATTTTTCAAGCTCGCAGTCCTCCTGCGTGATTTCGTGAATCGAGCAAACTTCTCGTGTATTAGTTTTAGGCACGGAGGGCAGAGTTCCTATCTTGTAAATATTGAACTCACTAGACATCTTCCCGAAGGATAAAGTCATGGAGCCATTGCGACAATTGATTATGGCATTGGAAGTGGCCAAAAATGGTCGACCGAGGATCACCGGAATTTAGTTCCGTGGGTTAGCAACAGGTTGTGTGTCCATAACAATAAAATCAACGGGGAATATGAAGTCCCCTACTTTGATCAACACATCCTCTAACTCACCCCTAGGATGGGTGATTGATCGATCGGCCATTTGGAGAGTACATTGAGTGGGTTTTAACTCTCCAACACCTAATTGCTCATACACGAAGTAAGGAAGCAGGTTAACACTGGACCCAAGATCTAAAAGTGCTCGATTGATGTTCTTATCCCCAATTGTTATTGAAATTGTAGGACAGCCAGGGTCCTTTCGTTTTTGGGGTAAGGGTTGAGGTTGGTTAATAGCATTGCTCATGGCACTAGCTACTAGCACTTTCTTGGGTATCTGAGATTTTCTCTTCGAGGTGCATAAGCCCTTTAAGATTTTCATGTAAGAAGGGACTTGTTGGATTGCATCCAAGAGAGGTATATTTATGCTAATCTGTTTGAATAACTCCACAATCTTCTCCATTTGGGGAGTTGGTTTATTGGATCTCAACCTGTTTGGAAATGGAACATTTTGAAAATTTGTTGAGTCCAATTTTTATGGAGTAGAATATGGAGTTGGAACGGATCCCAGTGTAGGTGTGTTCGTGAAGTGAGATGTAGGTCCATTCAATTTAGAAGAAGTAGAGCTTTGAGAAAAATGAAGAATAGGCTTTAACGAAGAAGATGAAGAAGAACCACCGGCAAGGGTGTCATCACTATTAATACCCACGTTATTGTGCAACACTTTTCCAGATCTCAACGTGGTCACAGCATTCACATTATGATTTTGCTGTTCATATGCAACATGTGCATTGTGTGCGTGACCGGGATTTGGCAATGGTTGAGATGGAAGCTTTCCTTTTTCTCGCTCGCTCAATGCAGCGGTTAGTTGTGCAATTTGGGCCTCGATTGATTTGATACTTTGATCATGTGAAGCATTGTTGTGCACCAAAGACTGAATGGAAGTCTCTAACCTGGCTGCGGATTGTGTAGATTGTTTTAGAAACGCATCTAGACTTCTTTCTAGCGAGGTAACCTTATCATCATTTGGTTGAACAAAATTGTTTTGAGGGTAAAAGTTGTTAGGCACAAAATTGTTCATTTGGTTTGGGTAAGGTTGTGGTCGGAAAGGTTGCTGGTATTGAGTTTGTTGTGGTGCTTGTTGTTGTGGAGGAGGCCTTTGAAAGTTGTTGTTTCCTTGGAATTGTTGATTTTGATTCCAAGCAAAATTTGGGTGGCTCCTCCATCCCGGATTATAAGTCGAAGAGTAGGGATCATTTCATTGTCTTTGCTGAAAGGCAGCATTGACTTGATCTTGTCCTTGAACATGTGGATGGTAAGGACACTCTTCGATAAGATGTGATGGATCCAAACAACAAGCGCAAATAGTTCGTGGGGGTAAAGCAGGGGCAGGAGAAGGCGATGAGATTTTGGTCTCAATTGCTTCTAGCTTTTTCGTAAGTGCGGCCATCTCGGCCTTCATAGCAATCGACATATCTAATTGATGTATGCCTTCCCTAGACTGACCAACAGAAGAAGATGAGGTGGTCTTAGTGCTTTCCCACTGAAGTGTTTGTTCAGCAAGATCCTCGAGAAACTGCCAAGCTTCCTCACTAGATTTGGTTAGAAAGTGGCCTCGACAAATGGTTTCCAACAACTGCTTCGTTGCTGGGTTCAATCCTTCATATAAAGTTTGGCAGAGTTTCCAATTCTCGATACTATGGTGAGGACATTGAACAAGTAGGCTTTTAAATCTTTCAAAACACTTCCAAAAGGGTTCGGAAGGAAGCTGGGAAAATTGAATAATCTCATTGCGAATTCTCGCGGTCTTGTGATGTGGATAAAACTTTTTAAGAAAAGTTTTAACAAACTCTTCCCAATTTTTAATTGAGTGTGATGCCGTGCTGTATAACCACTTCTCGGCTAAATCACATAAGGTGAAAGGAATGACCCTTAGCCTTATAGCATCATCTGAAAGTTGTGTTGCTTTCATCATTGCACAAACATTCTGGAATTTGTTTATGAAGATATAGGCATCTTCGGATTCCAGTCCGTGAAATTTTGGCAACATGTTGACGAAGTGGGGTTTGATCTCAAAGTTATCCCCATTTGCCGGTGGAAGTGAAAGACAAGTAGGTAAGGCGGTGCGAATATAGTAGAAAAGATCCTGGAGCGCGATTCGTTGGGGCGCTTCAACAGGCGGGTGTTGTGGGATATTCGCACCTAGCGGAGGTGGAATCAGTCCCGTGGGTAAGGTGTTGTTAGGATTAAATCCCGACATCTCCTTAGAAGACGAAGAATGAGAAGGTGAAGGTAAGGAAGTGGAAGGAATTTCGACTTCGGAGTCGAAAGCGTCGTCGGTCGGTACCAACGAGACACGGACTAATCGGACACTAGTGTCCCTAGTCCAACCGGACATACACTAAAGAGGTAGTGTAGTCAAAAAGGTGAAAAACAGAATGTGGGGGTAAGAAAACGTCAATGGAAAGAAAGTGGGTGTAAGTAGGGTGCACGGATTTCTTAGCGACAAATTGCAAGTTTTTGTAAAAATTTTCCTTTTTCCTTTTTGTGTTTTTTTTATGTGGAGCTTTTTGCAAAAAAAGATTTTTGATAAAAGGCTTAGACACACGTTCAATCAATCACAAATGCACAATCAAGCCTAGATCTAGGGTCACCTAGGTCAGCTAGACAGCTCCTAACTGTTCCAAAGGGAAAGAAATAGGACCTCAAACCGCCTTTTTACCGCCAATTGTGGCCAGGTAAGCACAAGTAGAGAAAGGAGGGATCCGTTCATGAATCACCGTGAGACGGGCCTTTTAAAGTTACCTTACACTACCTGTCTAGCCTAGGCACCACAAAGTCAGGTTAGGATCAACGGTCGATGCCTACAACTATTCCTTTGTCCTATAGAGCGCGAAGTCCTTAGGGCTGAGTCTAATCTTTTTTAATTAATTGACGGTCAATGCAATATGCCTTATGTGATTTTTGGGGTCCTGAGAAAGGTGATGAAATCCCCACCCAATCTGGATTGGTGTTCAAGCCCCTTAAAGTCAATTTAAATATGCAAAGCAGCAAACACAATCACTTGCAAAAAAAAAAAATTTTTAGCGCGGCGCAAAGAATCTTGCACAAAATCAATTATTGGAGAAGGGGGAAAAATTTTGGCGCAAAGAATCCTGCAGGAAATTTTTACAGAGGAGAAATCAGGGGTTGCAGAGAAAGAGAAAGGAAGCTCACAGAGAGTTTTTGGTCTGCTGACGTCAGCACAATACCGCGGTTCCGCCTCCAAAACGCACTTCCCGCCGTGGTTCCGCGGTTGACTTGTTGACCCGGCCCTCCAAACTTCTTCTGTTGCTCTGTTCTGATTTTCCTCTGTTGTTCAGATCTAGGGTTTTCTGTTTTGCTCTCTGGATTTTTCTAGATCCGAACTCGTTCGTCGATCATGAAAAATTCAAACGAAATACCCTTCAAAAAATAACAAGTTGATAAAATTTTTATATATTTTTTAAATTTTTTCAGTTTTTATGAGTTTTATGGTTTTATATTAACCCGAAATTGCAAAAAGAAAATACTACGCCATCCCCGGCAACGGCGCCATTTGATTTGATAAGAGATTTCGTTTTGTGATCAAAGAATTAATTACCGCAATCAAGAACGGCGTCGCTTGGTAGCTAGCCGGTGAGTACAGGTCGGTCCACAGGGATTTTGTGTATTCTCAATTTGTTCTAACGAGTTAATTCCAAACGGTGTTGGATCAATTATCACTAAAAACTAAGTTGATCTAGACTAGGATTAAAACCTTGCTAGGGATAGGTTTAGGTTAAGTTTGGAAAGTCAATATTCCTCACTGCTTTCTTTGCCCTAATTAAGATCCATTAGGTGTTATGGTAATAATTAATAAAGTGGATTAGTACCATCGGGAAGAAACTAGGTTTCTTTCTCTAGGTTCTTGTCCTTCCTTTCTTAATTCTTACCCTAATTTCCATGGAAAACATATACAACCGGTCTTTTATACTACGGTATCACCGCTACCTCGTGGGGTAGGGTGCCGTAGGGAACGGTGTGTGTATGCATGCATGGAGTCCTATAAAAATATGCGATGGGCAAGAAAGGGGTGGGAGATTTTCATCTCTCAAACCTTACCTATTCCTAACCCTAACAAGTGAGGAACTACTCACTCATTAGGGAATTAATTAACATGTTCTAAACGAATTAACTAGGGCAGATAATGAAAATTAGAACTAGGTCAATGAAATAAAAATCTTACTTTATTTGATGGCTCTCTTCAAACATCTACACCGAATTAAAATTCTGAATAGATGAAATAAAAAGAGGCATACCTTAAAGAGAGGTTTAGGGGTTCTATTTATATATCATAGAAACCCTAGGGTTACAATCGATTCACATCTGCATTTACAATTTTACCCCTAAAGAAGACTAGTCAACGCACCGTCACGCCGCCACAACTTTTTTTGCACCGACACGGACGACGCACGGCCGCAGATCTGCGGCCAAAACCCATGTTTGGCCACGGTTCCGCGGCCAAATAGAGTGATCTTGAGCTGAGAATTTCAGGGAATCTTCTGGTGGCCTTTGACTTCTTGTTTCTTTGCTTGATTTCTCAGGTTGTCTTCTTGTTTTCTTCCAGATTTCCACAGTGAGTAATGTCGTGGACTTTACCGTTTGCTTCGTGTTGAAGTCTTGAATCTTGTGCTGCCTTTGTGCAATCGAACTGTTTGCTGATCTTCGTTTGTCTCTCAAACTATAGGCATGATCAAGATTCTTCTATTTGTTGGTCGTAGTCTCACTTTTGTATCGTCTTTCATCATTTTCACTGTTTTGTTCCGAGAACCTGTAACCTGCAACTATGTAGCAGACATGGATCAAAAGCACCTATTTATTTGTAAAATGAATAAGAATGGAGAATATAATAATGCAAAATTATGATATGAACAGAGATCATCCCACCCCAGAAGGGTGTGGTTATGACTTATCGGGGCTCTAAATTAAGCCTAACCTCAAGTAAAAAGCGTCAAGGCAAATTCCTAACGCTTGCTCTTCCGACGGTAATATGACTGAAGGAGATTACTCGAAGACGTCTTTTCCAGCCCCCGAAGGGATCAAAGACACGACAGTCACGGGACTACTCGAACAGCGGTTTAAAGACTGCATATCAAGGAATATATCAGCCAACGCGACGGTACCATGGACTAAAACCCTAGTACCACAAACCTAACGGTCCTCTGTCGTAAAAAATGGGGGTTATCTATATACAACGTTAGGACAAGTTTGCCTGTAAACCCAAGGGAGGTAAACTAAAAACACTCCGAAATGTGTACGTAAACTAGAAACTCCGAAATGAGTGAATAAACTACAAATTCCAAAATGAGTACATAAACTAGAGACTCCGAAATGATTGAATAAATTACAAACTCCGAAATGAGTAGAAATGAGTGAATAAATTACAAACTCCGAAACGAGTACATAAACTAGAGACTCTGAAACGAGTGAATAAACTACAAACTCCGAAATGAGTACATAAACTAGAGACTCCGAAATGAGTGAATAAACTACAAACTTCGAAATGAGTACATAAACTAGAGACTCTGAAATGAGTGAATATACATGTTAGTGTTTATGCCCTAGAAGGCCATTACTGTATCATACTAGTTTGTATATTACTTAATGGAAGCTTGGGATATTCACATGTATATAACAGTCTTGCTAAACATGGTAGTATGCTACTTAGTTTTTCTATCTTAATATGTGAGTGTACGTATTGATAGAGCTCTTAGGATCTTGCTTGTCTACCAGCGTTGTGATGGCAGTCACACTAGTGGGGGCTGGGTAGTCTACAAGCACATCCTTATTCAGGTCCCTGGTCGTTGGATTATCGAGACAGAGCATCGATACTCCGGAATAGACTAGTGTGTACGCTTCTCATCCCAGTTGGGGAGATGGTCTGTCCCACAGCCGTCAGTACGTCGTACTGGAGATAGTATGCAGGTGCTCGTTAGGTTACGAGTACACCGGACAGGACTCACAGGGAACTGTTGGTTGGTTTGATACCAGTCGTCAGTGAGCAGTTCCCAGGTGACATGAGTACAGCATAGTCCGCAGACTTGACACTGCTACTTCGCCTCGAGTGTGTCCCACTGTTCTTAGATTGCTACCCTACCACGGCTCAAAGGAGTCGTGCAAACAGGTAGCAGTTGGGTGCAGTCCCGAGCACTTGGAGGCAGTGGCGGTTAGACAGGATTCGTCCCTCCCGGTATTGGGAGTAGATATCGCGCTGTGTCAGAGAGCCATTACGCAAAGTCCCTGGCCAGGGCAAGCGAGATTTACTGGTAGGTTCCAGTAGTTTCTCAGGGTGTAATGGGCTTCACTCCGACACGACTTATACCGCTATTAGGGGACTGACGCTTGCCGCCCCCCTAGGCCCGATATGCGATAGTCTTGGACGAACGGACCGGACTGTATGGAGATTGTCACATCAGACTCAGTAGGAGTTCGGATGGGTTTCCTCATCGGCCTTCTTATCGACAACTACCTGGGGACCGTTACGTACAGCTAGTGCCGCTTGCGGTCTGTGGTTAAACCCACTGCCAGCGTAGTAGTCGAGTCTCTAGAGTCCCACACAGAGAGTTTCCTATTCCAGGCGAAACGATATAGAGGTCGTATGGTTTTACGACAAGGGTTCGGACGCATACGTGCGTTTACGCGCGTACGACTTTCGGACAGTTTTTACCAGTCGGCTTTGGCTTAAGCCAGTTACTGGTATCCGGTTATTGGATTTTTACAGTCTAAAGTTTTTCCGTATTTTTACGGATTGGAGGGGCGTTCTCGTAATTGTACGAGAAGCTTCTAGAAGATGGTGACTAAGGAGGGTTATGTGTCATATACATTAAATGAGTTATATGAGTCATGAGGGTGATTCATTCATCTCATTAATGCACATTTATTGCTTAATGACTCATGCTAATGAATCACCACTTGATATTTTATGAAGCATGATTATTCATCACTCTTTATTCTTTTCTTCTTATTAGAAAATGCTTCATATATATTATGATACTCATAACTTTATTCAAATATCATTCTCACATTCTCTCTCCTCAAGCTCTCCATCTTCAAAGACTAATCCTCCCTTCTCATTACAAGGGTTAGTAAGACTAATCAATCCATAACCATCACTCTATTTCATCCTAGCTTCTTTGATTAGCAATCCAAGAAGGTTAGTTGCCTCAAGTTTAGAGGTTTAGCTTGGAGTTTTGCTCTCGGGTGGATCGTCTACTACCTAGAGAAGGCCGAGGAGGACAAGGAGATCGTAAAGACGAAGGAGTTGGTTCATTAGGTATAATCCCTAAACACAGTAGTTTAGAAACACTTTGTGTTTGGTTATTTATAGTTTAGCTTCGATTCAAGCGGTTAGTCGATGTTCGTTCACTAAACAAGTTCGTTTTTGAAATTTCCGCCTCCCCACAAGTATTGGGGTGTAGTACATCGACTTACAGTATAAACTTCGAAACGAGTAAATAAACTAGATACTTCGAAATGAGTGAACAAACTACAAACTCCGAAATGAGTGCATAAACTATTTCGCGCTAGATCAAGATATCAAACACAGAAGAGAGCATGCAAAAAAAAGAATATATATTCTTTACTCATGAATCGAAATGTTGAAAGATACAATTTATATAAAAAAGATACAATTCTAGCTTTTAAGAGGGCGGGCTTTCAATAAAGTGGCAACCCGTTCACTCAATTACCGTAGCTTCTTCTCACGCTCCATTATTGCGGCCAGCATTGCTTCGACTTGAGCCCGTTGTTGCAAGCATGAAGAAAGTTTCTCAAAAATTTCCTGCTTAGCAACTTCGCAGTCTCGCATTCCTCGCTCAGTAGAGTCAAGGTTCTTCCTCAGCACCATTCCTTCAAAGATGCATTGTTGAGGATTTTCAAAGATAACTTGGAGTTGCGCAACATTCACTTCGACTTGGGCACGCGATTGGCTTGATTCGCTGAAAGCCGTCTCATGCTCCTTCTGCTTCAGGACCAGCTTATGCTCAAAGTATTGAATAAAAGCGGCACTTTACTTGATCCATGTGACCAATTGAGCATTCGATGATAATGACTCAGGCGCAAGACGTTTGTGCTCGATCTCATCGAGGCAAGTCTCAATTCGATTACAGTAGTCAACCCAGATGCCGACGAAATCTTCATTGTGGAAAGTCACAAGAGTCACCAACATGGGGTTGACTTCGTCCGCAAAATCCGCAATAGAAGTGAGAGCTTCGACATTAAGGTCTTCAATAAATTCACTTAGCATTCATCTTCTATTTGCTGCTCCTTTGGAAGACTGACGTTTAGCGAAGGGCCCCGCGGACATAAAAATACGAGACTCGAAAGGAGCCAAATTCGGTGTAGCTGCTACGGAATAAGACACGCATAAAGAAAGGTCAGACTTCAGCCTAAAAAAATTAAAAAAAAAAAAAAACGAGGAAAGAGATCGAACTTTCCAATAGTTGAAACAGGCAAATCAAAGAGCGTAAAGGGCTCGGCTATTTCTTCATCCTCTCTATCGAGCCGTAAGACTGTGGTCAATACGAGAAAACCTATTAAAAAGGGGGTTACTTGTGGAAAGATGAAATAAGAAAGGAAAGATATACTAACCAACGTCAGAAGGCCACCCTTGAACTGTCTTTTAAATTCAAATTTTCCGTTCTATCATTTCTGAAAAAGTCGATAAACTGGGGACATATCCAGATTGGAAAGCAAAGTGTGAAGTTAACATTTGGCATAAGCGGTCGAAAAACACTCCTACAGGATTGCAACAATATACGGTAAAGAAATTAATCCAAGAAGTAACACCAAACACTGAAACAAGGAAATAAAAGATCTTTACCTTCCGTCGCTGAACCCGAGAGAACTCGAGGGGGTGCAAAAGAGATAGGTGGAACAGCGACAGTCATGGTGACGGCTAACGGGGATTTTTCAACACCATGGTTTACTACACCTATATTCAAAATAAAGGAGATATTAGCGAATGTATCTAATAGGACTGAGAACCTAAAAGTGATAACAAGAAGAATAACTGATGGCGCAAAAACCATAACGATATCTGGAGCGTCATTAGTTATGACAGCTTCCTCGATTGTCGGGAAGACGGGCTCAACATCTGCACCTTCGTCTCTCGAATCAGTAAGGGTCGTCGTTACGCTAGTGTCACCCACGAATATCGGGCATCAACAAGGAGAAGATGTAGCATCTGGAACAATCTCAGATTCAAAATGAAGGCTTAGCGTCCCAGAATCCCCAGACGCTGGCATCTCACCCACAGCGCTGACACCTGAACTTGGCCCTGCTGTACCATTTAAAGGAAAATGTGTTATGATTCAAGAAAAACTGCTGTGGAAAGAAACCTGGAAAGATAAATAAGTCCTACTGGGTTTCATTAAGATATCGTGCGCTGTCTTACCTTGAAGTAACCGCTCAGCCTCTTCACGAGCTGCACGCACAATCTGCCTATGAGCAGTTGACAAGGTAGAAGAAATGTCCTCCATGGGAACATCAGGGGGTCGTATATCACTCGAACCCACACTTGTAGCCAAGCTAACCTGATGCTCCGTCGCTGAGTGCTCCCGACGCTTCCTCTTGGCTTTAGCCGTGCGGAAAGATCTCTTCAGAACCACAGACAGGAGAACGTCGTTATCCAAATTAGGGCCAACCTCTGGATCACCTACAATGTCCATCATCTGCTGCTTTAGCAACGCCTCCCATAGCGGTCCTAGGGTGACCTCAACGATAGCCAGTAGCTCTGAAGGCTCCATAGGTGCCATCGAGGGAGGGATATCCTCCGCACTCGGAATAACACAAGTTGTGGTGGTTCCTGTATTTAAAAAAAGGGAGTCAGGGTGTGAATAAGATGAGCTAAATATGTGTATTCAAAGGCGTCAAAAATCAAATCATACCGAAGCCCAAAGAAGCGCGAACCCTCTCCTCTTCCTCGAATGTTTTGAGGGTGCCAATAGAGCCTCTTCGGTAGAGATGCCTGTTAAGAAAAGAGCGTTAATAAAACATAATAAATGCTAAAGTATACAAAAGAGTATAAATAAGATATACCTGACGCCGCAAGAAAAGCAAACACTGCTTGCTCACGGGCCAATCTCTCAGAAGCCTCAATAGTAGCTTGAAGATCAATAGAGATAGACTCATCAGTAAAAGCTTCGAACAGACTGTCATTGCTGCCGTATTCAGACAAGCCTTCGCTATAGGAAGTATGAGGCTCCTGACCAAATACAATATCAGCCGAAAACAAGGATTTCTTCTTCTTCTGTGAGCCGGCAACAACACCCGACGATAAAAGCTTTCGCTTTAAAGGCATCTTGGGACGATGAGTCCCTATTTCCGAGCCAATACCCGACTCAGGAGACACCACAGCCGTCACATTGCTAGGAGCTCTTGCATCCGGTCGTGGGTTAGCTATGGACACTATCGAAAAGGCTCGTGGAACTACAACCGCGTTGCTCTCTTTCAAATAAAGGCGGACAACTTCCCGTCGCTTCAGCGGAACCGCAGGATTGCTGGCCGGGACTGAATCCTTATGATCAAGAAGCATCCGCCTTTCTTCCATGAAAACGGCACCCGTTGCATGCTGATACCAGGCAATGTAAGCATTGGAGGCCTTCGGGATATGGCCAGGCTCAGCAATAAGAAAATGACACCTCGTATTCAACCGCTTAAAATGGTGCACCGCATTGCGAACGCTCTCCTCTGTAGCAACCGGATCGACGAGAAATGCTTCAAGAGGACGCATTGGTTATATCCAGATTGCTGAGAAAAACGATGCGGGTTATACATCATGAGGCATTTTGCCTGAATACTAGGAAATCCGGCCTGATGGAATACAAATGCGCGAACTCCCGGGCCTTCAAAGCAGAAGCTCAATCCTTAAAGAAATAATGAATCGGCTATACCACTTTGGAGGGTTCATTACCAATAGTCAGAACCCTATCAACAAAGGTCATGCCGTCCCCGACCATGCGCGGACGCAGGAGCAATCGTCACGCCTCTCGTATAGGATTGCTTGGCACGACAGCAAGGGTTCGGGAGGCATCGTCCATGCCATTTTCAAAATTTTGCCATGCTAAACAATCCTAACCCTAGAATCTTAACTGGCGATTTAGACGAAACAAAGTGTAAACTACTTTACAACTAAGTGAATAAGAAATACAACCTTTGTAGACCGGTCCTTCACTTCAATAGCTCCGTGTAGTAGTCCCTTCGCTCCAAGTAGTGATCTTGTGGACTCTAGAATGGCTCCACAAGATGAAAGGAACAAGCTTGCAAGATGTCTTCGAGACCGAAGATGATCTACGTCGAAGAGACACTAACCTAAGCTACCTCTTCACTAATTAGGGATTAGTGAAGCTAACACCCTAAACTAAATTGCTAATCTAGTAGAGTATGATGAAGAAGGATTTTTGCTCACTTTAGAATTACTTTTCTCACTATTTTTATTCTCCTCTCAAAAACCTAGAGAGCTCTCTCTTGAGCTTGAAGAAGAAGCAAATAATATATGAGAGAGTGAATGGCAACCATGGGTGAGAAATATCTCATATAACTCATGTAGAGACTTAACCATGAGTTTAGATAATGGCTGGGTTAATAAATATCTAGTGTAAAACAAAACTAATGGACTAAGTCAATGGATCTCCAAGCTTCTCCAAGCTTCATGCCATGTGACCAATTTCCAACTAATAATTGATTTACTCTAAGTAAATAAACCCTTCATTATCATTAGCATGGTGTAAGTCTCATACACCCATGTTGCATGTGGCATCAAGCATGACACAAAAAGAAAACACAATTAATATATATCACAAATATATTAAGTGTGCACATGTGAGAAAAAGAAATGCTTAAGTGAGCTAATATTAGATAATGTAAATTAATATATCAAATATATAATTATACATTAAATCATTAAATCAACACTTGATTTAATAATCCGGTTATATCTCATATGACCGACTGCTATTATTCGTATCAACTTATCGAATCAACACTTGATTCGATAACCCGTTTATATCTCATATAATTGACCGATATAGTATCGACTTATCGAATCAACATTTGATTCGATAACCCGGTTATATCTCATATAACCGATCGATACCTTATATCGCAAAAATAGAATATAGTATCAAATACTCGTGTTAATCTCGGTCCCGCACATATCACATATGTGCTCGTACTTCGTTTTGCCCGAGCCAGTAAAACCTCTGTGTAGGATTCTAAATACTCGTCAATATGCCGACAGTAGGTGATGATCATATTAAGCGCCCACAAGTCGTCAACGGTACTAGCTGGACGTAACGTCTACCCGGGTATTGAGCGATCAGAAGATCAACAAGCAAGCCTGCTCTTACTCCTGAAAAGCCTGTCAGTAACACTACCGTACAGTCCGGTCTTTTCGACTGATATGTCACATATCTAGTCTAGGGATGGTAAATGTCAGACCCCAGTAACCGATAAGTCGTGCCGATGTAAGGCTCATAATGGGTCGAGAAACTACTGATAACACTTATCAGTAAATCTCCGTAGCAGCCCTGGACAGGGACTTCCAGTTATGGCCAATCGAGCACAGCGCAACATCAACCCCCAATACCGGGAGAGACGAATCCCCTCCTATCGCTCATTGCCTCCATGTGATTTGGGACTGTACCCAAAAGCCACCGTTTTGCACGTTCTCTTGAACGTGGTGAGGTGGAAATTAAAGCACAGTGGGAATCACACAAGACTCTATGACGATTTCGGGTCTACAGACTAATCTATACCAGTGTCACCACAGAACTGCTATCTGATGATAGGTATAATACCAACTAGGAGTTCTCGGCGAGTCCGTTCAGTGTACCTAGTCTCTACTGAGCACCCGTATACCATCTTTGATGTCAAACACCAATGGATATGGGATCATCCATCGCCCATCATATGGGTCAAGATGCGTATAAGCTAGTTTACTCTGGAATATCGATGCCCTGTCTCGATACACCCTCGATTAGGAAAAATTATAGGGTGTACTCATGGACTACCTTTGGCCCCACTAGTATGATCTCCATCATAGTCCTGGTTGTCAAGTACACATCCTAAGGGCTTGATCAACATGTGAGAGCAAGATAGCATCACTTATATGTTGGAGATAGTGCCCTCAGAGTCAATTATTGGATCACAGGCACGTGATTGCAATGATTGAGGGAGGACCTATACCGGTAGGACAGTCTTACTTGAGATGATAGTTTGCTATCTGGTTTATCTTTATCATCGTGTACTGCTTTAGGTGACCTTACAGGTCACTATTGCACGTTGATAGAGCCCTTAGGATTCTTGCTTGACTGCCAGCAGTATGATGGCGATCATATACGTGGGAGCTGGGGTCTATAAGCGCATCCTTAAATGGTCCCTAGTCGTGGGAGTTTCGAGACAGGGCATCGATACTCCAGAGTAGACTAGTGTATACAGTCGAGACCCCGACGAGGGGCGGTGGCTGGTCTTACAAGCCATTGGTGTCAGTTGGTTCACCTAAGATGTATACAGATGCTCATTGGGTTATGAGTACACCGGACAGGACTCGCCGGGAACATACTAGTTGGTATTATACCTGACGTCAGATAGCAGTTCCCTGGTGACATGTGTACATGTTAGTTCATCGACCTGAGATCGTCATTTGTCTCGTGTGAGTTCCCACTGTACTTTGATTACTACCCTACCACGGCTCAAAGGATTCATGCAAATAGGTTTTAGTTGGGTACAGTCCGGAGCCACATGGAGGCAGTGAGCGGATCTGCAGATGTTCGTCTCTCCCGGTATTCGGGGTGAGGTCGCGCTGTGTCTAGGAGAGCCATTACACAAAGCCCTCGGCCGAGGCAGGAGATTTACTGGTAGGTATTCCAGTAGTATCTCAGGGTGTTCTGGGCTACACTCCGACACGACTTGTACCGCTTTTGGGGGTTTGACTTTTACCAACCCCCTAGGCCCGCCATGCGATACTCATAGACGAACGGACCGGACTGTACGGATATTGTCACTGACAGACTCAGTAGGGTGTCAGGATGAGTTCGCTCATCGACGTCCCTTTTGGTCAATACTTGGTAGCCCGTTATGTACGGCTAATACCTTTGACGTGCTAGTGGTTAAATCCACAGCCAAAGTATTGACGAGTCTTTAGAGTCCCCCACAGACAGTTTCTCAAGTTTCGGGCGAAACGTTGTAGAGGCCGTATGATATATGGCAGGGTTCGATCTTGTATGTGCGGTATTGCACGGATCATGATCGGACGGATCATACTAGTGGGCTTTGGTTTAAGCCGGATCCTAGTATTAGATTTGTTTGATTACTTTAGTCTCATCGCATTCGCATTCAGTCGGAATGCGGGTGCAGGTATGTATATACAGGTGAGGGGTATCCTTGTGATCCGTCACGAGTTTACTTTAGATGTTGCCGGATCTTTTTGTAGTGGCAAACATTTGGATTAATGTTTGCTTAAGGAAATAATGAGCTAGAAATCATCATGACAATGCATTAATGTGACATAGACTTATATCATGAGTCATGGTCTCTTTTTTAGCAAATGCGTCACATTAATGGATTGATTTGTGATGATTTGAGAGGAAGAGAGAGGGGGGGCTACCATGGGGCTATGGTTAGCTCTCATATTATTTTCTTCACTCTCTCTCATTATATGATAGCATCAAAAAGAAAAAGAAAGCCTTCTATTCTTCTTCTTCTTCCTCTAGCTCATCATCTCCTCCAATGGCAACACCTTCAACCTCTATCCAAATTAATGGATGCAAGAGACAAAGTGATCACAATATTCTCTACTTCACCTTGGGCACGTCGGCTAGCACACTTCACGCCCGAGTTGCTTCGGATGAAGCGGAGCCCGTAAAAAGACTTCTCGATGTGATGCCCTTTCCGACGAGGAGATGAAGACCGGAGTTCCCGCGAGGAGATTGGGACGGAGGCCGAAGACCGTAGGACTCGGATCGCTCGGTATAGCATTCTATCCCTTTCTCTAGTTAGCTAGGTTTAGGTTAATGGTTTGATCCGGGGTTTTAGGATGCGGTAGTGCCGGTTTTCAAGTCAAGAAAAATTTTCGTTTCCGCATTTTGGCCGAGGAAAGACGGCCGGGGCGCTACCGTAGTCCTACATGGTATCAGAGCCACACCATTAACCTTTACTATCTTGCTCTAACGTGTTTAGAACTTCGATCGAACGAAAAATTCCGAAACCGCGTTTTCAAATTCTGTGTTTCTGTCGATTTTCTTTTGTTGTCAAAATATTATATGGTATATTGCAGAAAATCAGGCAGGGTTTTTGGAGACCACTGAAGAAAAATGGTTGCATGATGTCACTGTTGCACCGCGGAACCGCGGCCGTAACCCCCTTTTGGCCGCGGTTCCGCCGCCAAATAGTGACATCACTGGACCATTTTTCCTACAGTGATTCCTGACTTGAAAAAGTGGTTTCTGGTTATTTTATTTTAGTCCCTGATTTATTTGAGTACTGGGTATTGTGCTTGGGGTCCACTTCGGGAATTTTTGTCGATCGAAAATTTTAAACATATTAGTTCACAGTATTTACATTATATCTGCGACCATGAATGTCACTTGATCGGTAAATCCTGTCTAACTGCTATAGCCCTTTTAGACGGATTTGCGAACGTGACATTCACGTTGATGTTTTGTGTTGTGCTGTGATTTTGCGGATTGTCGTGGTGGATAGCCTGGATCCAATGGTAGTACAGTTTGGTTTTATTATGTGCATTTGTTATTGCGGGGCGAGCGTCCGACATGTGGACTGCCGTCACTGCCTGTTTGTATATTATTCTTTTGGGGCACGACCGGGCTGAGGTCGATGTACCCGTTGTATATATTTTACTTTCTGTACTAGGATTACCCCGCGGAGGGGTGCACGGATAGTCAAGTTCTAGAGGGCAACGGGCCCGCATCTCATGGCGTTGAGACGGAGGGGGCTTCACTCTAGAATTGGCGGGCTGTTCGCCGCACTCGTAGGGGGTACAGGTTGACCCAAGGAGGGGTGCTCAAGTTACCGGATTCCGTGAAGTGCTGGGTGGTCCATTCACGTTGATGAAGGGGGCTGCCTCGCTTCAGTTTTGGTGGGTAACTTGACGTGCCCGTAGGGGTCTAGGATTTCATTGCACAGGCTATCCACACGACCAGGGGAACGTTGGGTTTCAGCAGCGGCTCTGTGAAACCCGGGGCTTCCAGATTATCTGTATTGTTCTGTGATGCTTATTACATTTCTGTGATGTTGCATTTTATCACGCCTTGAGCGAATATTATATATTGATATATATACTAGTAGATGTTGTATATGTTTTGCATCCGCGCTAGTCCAGTCCCTGCTCTGTCGTTAGTTAAGTAACCTAACGAGTGATGACGGGACCCTGTGGCGAATGCGGATGGCATATACGTACATCATTATTTTCGTTCTTTTGTGGTGTGATCAATTGATGGGACTGCGTTGATTCGGATCAATGCAAGCTAAACAAACCTATTATGATGTTGTTGGAACAATTTTTCAAAAAGCTGTTATTGCAAGGACGTTCTCTTTTGTTTTGCACAGTGGTATTCGGTTATGAATATCCAGCACCTCAGTCGACAAGGCAAGGGCCGAGATCCCTTCATCGGGAGTGACTCCTTGGACAGAAGTTTGCGTCAGAGCCGAGATAACTTCACTATAGCCGATTACTTTTTGTTTTGTATCGTGGTATTCGGTTGGAATATCCTGCACCTCATTCTACTGGTAAAGAGCCGAGATCCCTTCACCGGGAGTGACCTCTTTAGCAAAGGGTTTTCGCCACTATATTTTTATAAAAAGCTATGCAGTTCCTTCAACGATATCAAGTTCATTACGTTAACGGTTTTTCGCCAAAAAACAGCCGTAGCCTTCCGTCATTTCAGATTAGTATTGCTTAGTATTCGTGCTACGTATGTCGTGCATTGCCGAGGCGTAGTGTTCGGTAGCTCTGTAATGCTTTTCTGTCGCATGGATAAGTGGATTGGTTAGGACAGTCATACGGTTATGTTGGCATTGTCAAGGACTTGTACGGGTGGGTTTAACGCAATCAAGATAATGACGGGTTGAACTTGACTAGGACTCTTTGATATGTTGGCATTGTCAAGGTCACTTGGGTCCTATGGGTAAAAACACACATCGGGAGTTTCTAAAGAAATTGAAACTTGCCAAGCATGCGCATACCTTCTGGAGTGTGATAACGTGAGTGGATTCCGTCACGTTATCATGCGATGATAGTTAGATCCCGATTCCCACTGATGAGTTGGTTTACTCCTCGGGTGATCCCGACTAATTCTTCTTTCAGGTTTGGAGGAGAATTTGAGGTTACAGTGGGATGTTTCCTGATTAGATAAAGTGATAACCATTCTGATCTAGGTTAGAGTGAACGCTGAGTGTTTCTTTTCTCTCTCTCTTTGGCAGCAACCATGACCCGACCCGTGACTATGACTCAGTGACCAAGTTGACCGAACCTTCTTATAAGACTGGCTTTTGGATTGTCAGAGTTGCATACCTCATTGCCACTCCTACTTTTACCCTTTTCTCCAGGACACCCCGTATTACTACGAACGTCAACTTCCATTGGATAAAACCATCGTATGGTTATATACGAACTCGAAGGAATTTATTCGAGGATGGTTTCTGGTTCTGGAGAAAATGGATAGGACTATTCAGTTGTCTTTTCCTTTTACCTTCTCTCAGGTTGCGAGTACTCCTTGGTTTAGGAGACAGTACACCCGTTATGCCTATCGGATAGTCTTCTTCCAAATCATAGGCTGGTGCCGAACGGTAGGGAATGAAGAAAGCCGATTAGCCTAAGTGTGGTGTACAGAAGGTATTAAGTTAAGATAAATAAAGGGATTAGTAAGAGGGCAAAGTAAATTGCGACTGCTATTCATGACCAAACCAAGTATTTCATTACCACTCCCACATCACCTTTATATTTCTCCAGAACACTCCGTATCACTACGAAGATCCACAGTTATTTGGATACTCCATCGTATGGTTATATACGAACTCGAAAGAAACTTGTTCCAGTTCGGGGATGGATTCTGGTTCGGGAGAAATAGGAATAAAGTTTATTTGGTTGTCTTTTATCTTCACATTCTCTCGCATTGTGAGTGCTCCTACGATTAGGACAGTACACCCATTATGCTTATTGGATAGTCTTCTTCCAAACCATAGGCTGATGCCGAACGGTAGGGAAGGAAGAAAACCATTTGGCCTAAAGGGATGTACAGAAGGTAATGACTAAAGACATATGAAGGGATTTGGAGAGATGGCAAAGAAATATACGGTTACAGTTGTAAATATGGATAATGGAAGAGGCATTACTAGGAATACCCGGGTATCCCTATGAAACATTTCAATGTTTCAGTTTCACTGTGTACTATTAATAGAAAACTGATTTCCCAATTAGCACTTGCTTCAGGGTATGTATTTACCAGGTATGATTCTCACATCTGTATGGTTTTACAGATGATGAGTGGGAGTAAGTCATTTGGAATTAGGTGATCATTCTCATTATATCGGAATTCGTTGTAATTGGTGATATTTGAGGAAATCGCCTGGGTTGCTTGCCAGACGGCAAATATTTGGTTTTTAATATCCGTTGTTATGCACCAATTTCAAATTGATATATCTGTACGTCTATTTTTATAGAGTGAGATATACCTTTTTAAAATTATGTCTATGGCATTTACCTATATCAGTGGATGGTTAGATAAGGAGCATTAAACAGCGGTGTAATTCTTCTTAACCATGAGTACAGTTTTCAACCTACGACACACAGGGAGTGAGTTATTAGACTCAAAGGACTTATACAGAGTATTGTATGTTGTCCAGTATCCATTAGGACAGAAGGGTTGGTACTCGTACTATATTCTGTTTACTTGTGACTTCTCTAGTTCTTAGTCATGTGTTTCGTAGAAATACAAGGTCCAAGTTTTGAGAAGTTATAGGTATAAGAGTAAAGTAGAGAACCAGATGTTGCAAGTATCGGGATTCTTCAAGGTGATCGAAGATGTAGACACTTGTGTATGGTATTCAGTTGATAGTAATGATTAAGAGAACTTGCTTCTCTTTCAGGTTACTCATAATTGGAAGTACTCCTAAGTTAAGTAACGCTGATCGGCCTCCTTCCATTTAGTTGACATGCACTGGAGACAGCTGCATGATTTGAATCTGGTTCAATTAAATCAGTGCCTCTGTTTCTGTATTTGATATAGAACAGTTCATATCTTAACGATGTTAAGGTATGGGGAGTTGTCCAGCTTATGCTTAAAACCAGACTCTGGATAACTCAAGGCACGTTTCTGTAATGGCTGTTTATGGGTTGACCCGGGCTATGACGAGGGTTGACTTTCTACCATCTGGAAGATCAATAGCGATATTGTTCTTGACTCGCCACAGTTTTAATAAAAATGGATTTTTTCAGAAAACAGTAGTGGGAGTATGGTAGAACTGGAAGTGATTTCAGAACCTCAAACGATTACTGAAAATTTGATAAGAACCTAAAGATTCAATCTAGTTTAACTTTCCATTGGCCACTCCGCAGATATGGTGGGTAACCTCAGGCACTCGAGAGGTACTTCGATATGCTCGAGGACGGTGACAGGGAGGTTCTTGTTTACCCAGACTTTCCATTGCTGTTGTTCCAGACTCTGAGACCCGGCAGGAGGATGAGTATAGCGTCGTTCTGAACTAGCTTTAGAAGTGTATGTCTATATGACTCTGCCAGAGAATTGTCGTAGTCAGTGGGAGCAGCGGAAGCATAGTGGACAAGTGGCTTATGTCTATTTATAGACTAAAGCAGATATAGCGGAGATAGATCATCTTTTTTGATGTGACAGTCATAGGTTTGACTTCATCAGAATAGGGGATGGATCTGTTAAGAAGGTAGTAGGGTGTGATGTCCTGGTATTTGGATGACATACACAGAGTAGGAAGTGAAATTCCTATACTACGGTCGGTTATACTTCGGTTGTCACACAGTGGTTTCTCCACATAGGATACGGATATTATATCAGACATTCTGGTCACTAGATCTATGGTTTTAGATCTAGATTTGGGTGGTTTCCCAATCTGGGTACTTAGACAGCATTCTAAAGGTGTTTTAGAATGGACGACTCCTGGCACGGTAGTATACCTGCAGGTGATAGAGTCACCATCTCTAAAAGTGTCTTACAGACTAAAGGCGAGAGGGATGTGCATGATTGGCAAATCACTTGCTTAGGCAATTGAGTCAATCATGAGATGTCAAGTACCACACCAGATGTTTTTGCAGCAGATGCAATAAGTTGATATTAATCCAATCCTGGAGAAACATTCGGAAGTAGTTTTAGAACATAAGTGGATGTTCTAGGGATATGATAACAGCAGCCTCCTTCGGGAGACGGTTATCACTCCAGGCTTCCAAGGTGACCTGGATGACAGAGTGTCTGTCAGAGTTATAGTTTTCCCTCTGACGAGGGGCAGTGTTTTGGACAGGTGGTCCAAGGGGATACTGAGGGAGGCGTGGCGCAGGATACTGATTAAGTTCAGTTGTCGATACAGTCTAAGAAGTTTGGATTTGGAGTTCATTTATGAGCTAGGTCCCATCAGATATACAGACATATTCTAAGATAGGTAATGCTCATTTCGGGAGATAGTTTTCTCCGCGAACTTGAGACAAAGAGAGACATAGAAAGAAACATCACAGCGGATCCACTCACTGAGGCTATTCCTCGAACGCAATAGTTTCGCAAACGAGCTTTGTGAGACTGACTAGTAGAGGAGTTGGGTGTTCGGTATCACACGGACTGTGAGTATGCAACATCGCAATAATTAGTCTTGAGTGCAAGTGGGAGATTGTTGGAGATAGTGCCCTCAGAGTCAATTATTGGATCACAGGCACGTGATTGCAATGATTGAGGGAGGACCTATACCGGTAGGACAGTCTTACTCGAGATGATAGTATGCTATCTGGTTTATCTTTATAATCGTGTACTGCTTTAGGTGACCTTACAGGTCACTATTGCACGTTGATAGAGCCCTTAGGGTTCTTTCTTGACTGCCAGCAGTATGATGGCGATCATATACGTAGGAGCTGGGGTCTATAAGCGCATCCTTAAATGGTCCCTAGTCGTGGGAGTTTCGAGACAGGGCATCGATACTCCAGAGTAGACTAGTGTATACAGTCGAGACCCCGACGAGGGGCGGTGGCCGGTCTCACAAGCCATTGGTGTCAGTTAGTTCACCTAAAATGTAAACATGTGCTCATTGGGTTATGAGTACACCGGACAGGACTCGCCGGGAACATACTAGTTGGTATTATACCTGACGTCAGATAGCAGTTTCCTGGTGACATGTGTACATGTTAGTTCATCGACCTGAGATCGTCATTTGTCTCGTGTGTGTTCCTATTGTACTTTGATTACTACCCTACCACGGCTCAAATGAGTCGTGCAAACAGGTTTTAGTTGGGTACAGTCCGGAGCCACATGGAGGCAGTGAGCGGATCTGCAGATGTTCGTCTCTCCCGGTATTCGGGGTGAGGTCGCGCTGTGTCTAGGAGAGCCATTACACAAAGCCCTCGGCCGAGGCAGGAGATTTACTGGTAGGTATTCCAGTAGTATCTCAGGGTGTTCTAGGCTACACTCTGACACGACTTGTACCGCTTTTGGGGGTCTGACTTTTACCAACCCCCTAGGCCCGCCATGCGATACTCATAGACGAATTGACCGGACTGTACGGATATTGTCACTGACAGGCTCAGTAGGGTGTCAGGATGAGTTCGCTCATCGACGTCCCTTTTGGTCAATACTTGGTAGCCCGTTACGTACGGCTAATACCTCTGACGTGCTAGTGGTTAAATCCACAGCCAAAGTATTGACGAGTCTTTAGAGTCCCCCACAGACAGTTTCTCAAGTTTCGGGCGAAACGTTGTAAAGGCCGTATGATATATGACAGGGTTCGATCTTATACATGCGGTATTGCACGGATCATGATCGGACGGATCATACTAGTGGGCTTTGGTTTAAGCCGGATCCTAGTATTAGATTTGTTTGATTACTTTAGTCTCATCGCATTCGCATTCAGTTGGAATGCGGGTGCAGGTATGTATATACAGGTGAGGGGTATCCTTGTGATCCGTCACGAGTTTACTTTAGATGTTGCCAGATCTTTTTGTAGTGGCAAACATTTGGATTAATGTTTGCTTAAGGAAATAATGAGCTAGAAATCATCGTGACAATGCATTAATGTGACATAGACTTATATCACGAGTCATGGTCTCTTTTTTAGCAAATGTGTCACATTAATGGATTGATTTGTGATGATTTGAGAGGAAGAGAGAGAGAGGGGCTGCCATGGGTTTATGGTTAGCTCTCATATTATTTTCTTCACTCTCTCTCATTATATGATAGCATCAAAAAGAAAAGAAAAAGAAAAAGAAAGCCTTCTCTTCTTCTTCTTCTTCTTCCTCTAACTCATCATCTCCTCCAATGGCAACACCTTCAACCTCCATCCAAATTAATGGATGCAAGAGACAAAGTGATCACAACATTCTCTACTTCACCTTGGGCACGTCGGCTAGCACACTTCGCGCCTGAGTTGCTTCGGATGAAGCGGGAGCCCGTAAAAAGACTTCTCAATGTGGCGCCCTTTCCGACGAGGAGATGAAGACCGGAGTTGCCGCGAGGAGATCGGGACGGAGGCCGAAGACTGAAGGACTCGGATCGCTCCGTATAGCATTCTATCCCTTTCTCTAGTTAGCTAGGTTTAGGTTAATGGTTCGATCCGGGGTTTTAGGATGCGGTAGTGCCGGTTTTCAAATCAAGAAAAATTTTCGTTTCCGCATTTTGGCCGAGGAAAGACGGTTGTTGTAGTATCTCATACCCAACATCACATGTACAATAATGGCCTCTAGGGCATACATATAACTAACAATCTCCCACTTGCACTATGGCCAGTTGTTGTAGTATCTCATACCCAACATCCCGTAGAGTCTCTCAAATTGTATCTGGGGTATGGCCTTTGTGAGTAGATCCGCTGTGTTGTCCTTCGTGTCAACTCTCCTGACCTCGATCTCCTGGCGATCAACTATCTCCCGGATCAGGTGATACCGCCTCAGAATATGCCTGGATCGCTGATGGGATCTGGGTTCCTTGGCCAATGCCACTGCTCCATTGCTATCACAATACAAAGGTATTGGATACTCAATGGATGGAACCACTCCAAGTTCAGTTATGAACTTCTTCATCGAGACAACCTCTTTGGCAGCATCGTTGGCAGCGATGTATTCAGCCTCCATCGTCGAGTCTGCCACAGTTTCCTGCTTGGAACTCTTCCAACAAACCACCCATCCATTGAGGGTAAAGAAAAATCCCGAGACCGACTTAGAGTCATCCTTATCACTCTAGAAGCTCGAATCGGTAAATGACTCCACTTGGAGTTCTTTGTTACCATACGCCAAGAACATCTCTTTAGTCCTTCTCAAGTACTTGAGAATGTTCTTCACATCTGTCCAGTGACTCTCTCCTGGATTTGCTTGATACCTACTCACTACACTTAGTGAGTATGCTACATCGGGTCTGGTACATAATATCGCATACATGATAGATCCTACTGCCGAAGCATAGGGTATCCCTTGCATGCGAGCTCTCTCCAAATTAGTCTTGGGAGACATCTCTTTGGAGAGTGAGTCCTGTGATCGTGGGTAAATTCCCACGCTTGGATTCTTCCATACTAAACCTCTTTAGTATAGTGTCAATGTACCTGGATTGGGATAATCCCGGTATCTGTTTAGATCTATCTCTATAGATCTTAGTTCCCAAGATGTAGGAAGCATCACCTAGATCTTTCATTGAGAATCTTTGTGATGAGAAGAGCTTGACCGAGTGCTGCATAGGAACATCATTTCCTATCAAGAGTATGTCATCCACGTACAATACGAGGAAGACAACCTTACTCTCTGCCACCTTCTTGTATATACAAGGTTCATCTATATTTTTGATGAAATCAAACTCTTTGACTACCACATCAAAACAGATGTTCCAACTCCGCGATGCCTGCTTTAACCCGTAGATAGATTTAAGCAGCTTGCACACCTTCCCGCTGCTCCCACTGTCCACGAAGCCCTCTGGCTGAGTCATGTACACTCACTCTTCTAAATCACCATTTAGAAAGGCGGTCTTAACATCCATTTGCTAGATTTCATAGTCATGGTATGTAGTGATGGCAAGCAGGATTCGGATGGACTTAAGCATAGCCACTGGAGAAAAGGTTTCATCATAGTCCACACCTGGTCATTGACGAAAACCTTTTACAACAAGTCTAGTTTTGAAAGTCTCACCTTTTCCATCTACACCAAATTTCTTCTTAAAGATCCATTTGCTCCCGATGGGTTTTACCCCTTCAGGAGAACCTTCCAAAGTCCATACTTTGTTGGTGTACATGGATTCCATCTGAAATCGCATTGCATCCAGCCATTTCACAGAGTCCCCACTCATAATGGCCTGCTCGAAGCTAGTTGGGTCATCGTCTTCCATGATGCAATCCTCGCTCCCACCGTCAACAGGAAAACCGTAGTATCTCTCAAGTAGATGAGGAACCCTACTAGATCAGCGGAGAGGCTGAGATTCGTTGGGAACTATCGAATTCTCTGGTTCTACTAAATCTTCAGTTGTAGTTTGTGCTGCTGGAACTTGTTCCAGCTCTACCTCATCGCCACAAATTTCTTTTACAAAAAACTCCTTTTCTAAAAAGGAGGCATGTCGAGAAATAAACATCTTTTGTTCCTCGCTATGATAGAAAAGATATCCTTGTGAAATTTAGGATATCCCACAAACTTACAAAGAACTGACCGTGCCTCGAGTTTGTCCGGATTTTGCTTTTTGACATAGGCCGGACAACCCCATATCTTAACTCGTTTAAGACATGGTCTCTTCCCACTCTATATCTCATATGGTGTGGTAGGTATAGATTTAGATGGAACTTGATTCAATAGGTATGCAGCTGTCTCAAGCGCATAACTCCAAAAGGAAATAGGTAACTCAGCGGTGCTCATCATAGAGCGCACCATATCTAATAGGGTGCGATTTCTCCGTTCTGATACACCGTTATGCTATGGTGTATACGGAGGAGTAAACTGAGAGAGAATCTCATTCTCTTTTAGATAGTCACGGAATTCCGTGCTCAAGTATTCTCCTCCCCGATCGGATCGTAGGATTTTAATACTTTTACCCGTCTGATTCTCAACTTCATGCTTATATTGTTTGAATTTCTCAAAAGCTTCAGACTTGTATTTCAACAGGAACACATGTCCGTATCTTGAGAGATCGTTAGTGAATGTAATGAAGTATGAAGAACCATTCCTAGCATGTGTAAACATGTGACCGCATACATCACTATGTATCAGTCTCAAGAGTTCCGTAACTCTTTCTCCGTATCCAGTAAACGGAGTTTTGGTCATCTTTCCTTTGAGACATGAATAGAAAGTTTCATACGATGATAATTCGAACGAATTCAAATATCCATCCTTATGTAACTTAGCTATTCGTGTCGCATTGATATGACCTAGTCTACAATACTACAAGAAGGATTCATTCATTTCTGAACTCTTCCTCTTGTGTGTGTTTTGTACGTTAAGAACTGTAGTTTGATTTAGAATGTATATGCTATTATTTAACGAGCCTGATCCAATCAACTTTTGATTCAGGAAGATGTTCATAACATTATCCTGTACTACAAAATTATATCCTTCTTTACTTAATAAAGAAACTGATATAAGATTGCATACCAGGGTCGGTATGTAATAGCATTCGTTCAAAATCAATGTATTACCATTTGGTAATACAAGGTGATATTCGCCAACTGTTTTGGCTGCAACATTTGCACCATTCCTTACTAGTACGGAATGATCACCTATTTCCAGTTCTCTACCTTTCTTTAATCCATGTAACATATTACATATGTGGGATCCCGATCCAGTATCTAATACCCAGGACGTAGAGTGTACTAAGAAACAGTTCTGGGTGACTAACACAACCGAAGAAGATGCATCAACATGCTCATTCTTCGTTTTGGTGGCATGGAAATCCGGATATTTTCCTATTTTCTGCTCGGACTTATAACAATTATAAGTTGGAGCGGAACCAACGTTCCTCTGCTCAGCATAACAAGCGGTTTCAGCCAATACATCCATATTATCTTGATTAAGGCCTGACATGGTCGCTACCTGGAGAGAGAGAGAAGAAAACACTTAGTGTATGCTCTTGCAAGATTAGATTGGTTATTATCTTATCCAATCAGGATGGCTCCCACTGTTTTTATCAAATCTTCCTTCAAACCCTAAAAGGTAAGATTGATCGGGATTAATTACACCTTACAAGTTCGCCAATCTTTCGGCCATGCCAGTGTTGGTACTTTGAGGGAGGTTCCCCGTGCTTTCACACGGACCTAATTAAAATAAACCTCATTTTCCCAGGGGTGTAACCCCGTTAACACCTTTCTAGACACCTGCTTGATTGGCTAATTTGTGATGTATAAAACTCTCCCAGGAGTAACTCTTACTTGCAGTGGGTATCGGGATCCAACTATCTCATAGAAAGTATGCAATCTCATTGCAAATTTCAACTCTTGAAATTCCCGATAATACTTTTGCCCCTAACCCCCTATGACCTTGACAAAGGCCAACAAACTATAGGATGCTAGTCAAGTTCAACCCGTCATTTCCTGATTGAATTAAACCCACCCGCACGACCCTTGACAAAGGCCAATAAGGTCGTACGACTACCTTAATCCAATCGCATCACATGCTTAAGCAGATAAGCACCATTCAGCTACCGCACACTACGCCTTGACAAAGGCCAACAAACGCAGCACGAATACTAAATAATCCTTATCAGAAATGATGGAGGGCTACGACAGGTTTTTAAGAAAACCTTTTGCGTAATGAACTTGATATCGTTGTAGAAACAGGTGATTTTTGAAAAGGAGTGTTTTTGAGGCTTTTTATTAGTTTTTCTAAAGAAGTCACTCCCGGTGAAGGGATCTTGGCTCTTTCCTTATCGAATAAGGTGCAGGATATTTCATAAATACCGCTATGCAAAGAAAGAACTAAAAGAAGCAGTCAAAAGACAAAACCAAGTTGGTTGTAGCATTTGCTAGTTTCGCTAAAGAGGTCACTCCCGGTGAAGGGATCTCGGCTCTTTCCTCATCGAATGAGGTGCTGGATATTCTACAAGGAATACCGCTATGCAAAGCAAAAACTAGAGCTACCCTTTTTGAAAATTTGATTCTACAACATCTTTTAGGTTTCTTTCTTTTTCATTAATCTCATTAATGAAGTCCCATCATGTATGCTTCCTAAGTATCACAGAAGAAACGAAAATACAACGTACGCTTATGCCATCCGCATTCACCACAGTGTCCCGTTATGCACTGTTAGGTTATTTAATTAACGACATAGCGGGACGGGACTAACGCGGGTGCAAAACATAAGCAACGTTTATTATATATCATATATATGATAATAAAGCATACGTCTCATGCATATAAAGTGATCACATCGCAGGAGATAACATGTGAAATATTGGATATACTAGGAATTCCGTGTTTTAAATTAAGCCAGTATAAAACACGGATTCCACGGTCGCGATGAATAGCCAAACCCATATCTCTAGACCCCTACGAGAGTGGCACGAAACCCTACCAATTCTAAAGTTATGATACCCGGACTCTACTCCTCGAGATGGTCTCCCACTGGACTCTAGAACCCGGTTACTTATGCTCCCCTCCTTGGGTCTATCCTTATACGGAAAAGTAAATAATATACAATAATGTTGACATCATCCTCAATCCGGAAGTGCCCCAATAAAAGATATTACATACAATGAATTTTACATGAATGAAAATAAAAACTCTCATCTCACATAAAACCCCGGCTATTCAAAACACGACGATCCAATATAACATATCCCTGCAACATATAACATCGCATGTCATCAACGTAAGTAAATATGCGTATCACAATTGTCGTTGACATATAGCAACGAGAACGGTGATACACCACATATTACACTTACGGTCGTAGAAAAAAAAATGTCAAACTAAAACATTTGGAATCCACAATCACCTTAGACATCATAAACCCAAAATATTACATACTTTGGATTTCATGCCTAACTATATGAATTCCACATATTGTATCACATTCCACAAATAACTAGACGACGTTAAACATTCTGATCGAATCAACAAACACCCAAAATTTCCCAAAAAGCTCAACACTTGAGCGCAGTTTAAAAATACTCATCACATGCCACAGTACCTATGGAACAACCGTAGAAGGGTCAACCCTTGCCTCACCTATGGCGCCGCAGAACTACCGCAAACCCTACGGTTTGGCGGCGGTTCTTACGGTCATAGAATCGAGTTAGGGTTTTGTTCCTTTAGAGGGTCCACCGCATTACTTGCATGATTTTTGAATGTTCTTTAACTCGAAAAAAATCTAACTCTTGGAAAATTTTCCGTCGAGGGTTAAAATGGGTATTTGATATCCATTCGAACTTTTTAACACCGTCTAAATAACCCAAAATATAGTTAGAATTATGCCTACGAAACACTCTGAATTGCCTTTGCAAAAAGATAACATCACATGCAAATTTAGCAAAAACAAGTAACACCTGAAACACCAAAACCCAGAGACCAGAACACCAGACAAAAACGAACCAGTATGGAGCAGTTAGGGCCGGCATGCTCGGTTTTTGGAGCCATGTGCTCGGGTCAAATCTGGTGGAATTGGTTCGTATTTGCTCAGTGTTCATATTACTTCTCATATAACATTCTGCAGTTGCTTAAAAAAAATTTCGACGACTTTAAAAAATGACAGAAACTGGGTTTTTAGTTTCGAGTGTTTCGGAGTTGTTTTGGTTTCGTAATTCTACAAACATCATCTAAATCTCTAGCTTGGCTCTGATACAACTGTACGATTGCTTGGCACGACAGCAAGGGTTCGGGAGATATCGTCCATGACATTTTCAAAATTTTGTCATGTTAAACAATCCTAACCCTAGAATCCTAACTGGCGATTTAGACGAAACAAAGTGTAAACTACTTTACAACTAAGTGAACTAGGAATACAACCTTTGTAGACCGGTCCTTCACTTCAATAGCTCCGTGTAGTAGTCCCTTCACTCTAAGTAGTGATCTTGCGGACTCTAGAATGGCTCCACAAGATGAAAGGAACAAGCTTGCACGATGTCTTTGAGGCCGAAGATGATCTACGTCGAGGAGATACTAACCCAAGCTACCTCTTCACTAATTAGGGATTAGTGAAGCTAACACCCTAAACTAAATTGCTAATCTAGTAGAGGATGATGAACTAGGATTTTTGCTCACTTTAGAATTACTTTTCTCACTATTTTTGTTCTCCTCTCAAAAACCTAGAGAGCTCTCTCTTGAGCTTGAAGAAGAAGCAAATAATATATGAGAGAGTGAATGGCAACCATAGGTGAGAAATATCTCAGATAACTCATGTAGAGACTTAACCATGAGTTTAGATAATGGTAGGATTAATAAATATCTAGTATAAAACAAAACTAATGGACTAAGTCAATGGATCTCCAAGCTTCTCCAAGCTTCATGCCATGTGACCAATTTCCAACTAATAATTGATTTACTCTAAATAAATAAACCCTTCATTATCATTAGCATGGTGTAAGTCTCATACACCCGTGTTGCATGTGGCATCAAGCATGACACAAAAAGAAAACACAATTAATATATATCACATATATATTAAGTGTGCATATGTGAAAAAAGGAAATTCTTAAGTGAGCTAATATTATTTAATGTAAATTAATATATCAAATATATAATTATATATTAAATCAACACTTGATTTAATAATCCGGTTATATCTCATATGACCGACTAATATAATCCGGTTATATCTCATATGACCGACTAATATTATTTGTATCAACCTATCGAATCTACACTTGATTCGATAACCCGGTTATATATCTCATATAACCGAACGATACAGTATCGACTTATCGAATCAACATTTGGCTCGATAACCCAGCTATATCTCATATAACCGATCGATACCTTATATCGCGAGAATAGAATACGGTATCACATACTCGTATTAATCTCGGTCCCGCACATATCACATATGTGCTCCTACTTCGTTTTGCCCGAGCCAGTGAAATCTCTGTGTAGGACTCTAAAGACTCGTCAATATGCCGGTAGTAGGTGATGATCATATTAAGCACTCACAAGCCGTCAGCGGTACTAGCTGAATGTAATGGCTACCCGGGTATTGAGCGATTAGAAGATCAACAATCAAGCCTTCTCTTACTCTTGAAAAGCCTGTCAGTAACACTACCGAACAGTCTGGTCTTTTCGAATGATATGTCGCATATCTAGTCTAGGGGTGGTAAACGTTAGACCTCAGTAACCGATAAGTCATGCCGATGTAAGGTTCATAACGGGTCGAGAAACTACTGATAACACTTATCAGTAAATCTCTGTAGCAACCCTGGCCAGGGACTTCCAATTATGGCCAATCGAGCACAGCGCAACATCAACCCCAATACCGGGAGAGACGAATCCCCTCCTATCGCTCATTGCCTCCATATTATTCGGGACTGTCCCCAAAACCCACCGTTTTGCACATTCTCTTGAACGTGGTGTTCCCTGATTAAAAAAATCAGGAAAAAGCTTCAGAGGAAGCACCACATGCTCACACGTGACCAGTGCTCACGTGTTGGCACGTGATGGTTGAACAGCGGCAAAGAACATAGCGCAGAAGAGGAGTCCCTTCAGGGGGTCACGTGCTTACACGTGACCAAGGTCGCGTGCTTACACGTGACCAAGGTCGCGTGCTTACACGTGACCAGGGGTCACGTGCTCACACATGACTGGCTTTAAAAGCCCTGCTGTTCAACAGAATTAAATTCTGAATAAAATCATTTAAATCTTTCCAAAATGGAGAAGAATTATGTAAAAACCGTTGTATTAATAATCCGAGGGTGATTAAATATCACCAATTTATGGAAAAATCTTGGACAAGGAAAGATTTTCCCTAAATCTCACTGAAATAGCAAAGAAATATCTTTGGATTTAAAATCCAACGGTGAATAAAATTCACCTAATAATCTAAAGGCCCAGATCAATGATGAAAGTAAATCAAATCTCTCAATAAATAAATCAGATCTCTCAATGAGAGATTGACAAAACAGATTGATTCTTTTCCTTCTCCTATAAATAGGAGCCAAAGGAGAGAGTTATGGAGGGAGATATACAGAGAGATAGAGTCTTGGAATCTTAAAAAATTCAAAGAGAAAAGAAAGAAGAATTTGATTCTCTACAAAGAAAAACCCTAGGTAAGAAAAGAAAGGGGGTAAAGGCTTCAAAAAAAGAATTTAATTCTCAATCCAAGAGTTTAACTCTTATATAAAAAAAAAAGAACTTATTTCTTTCTCTGGTGGAAGATCTGCAAAGTGCACATCTCCCCATAAATTAAGAATTTAATTCTCATTGGGTTGAGATCCTGCCATGTAGATCTAAAACATAGAGGAGGAATTGAGTTCTGAGAATTTAATTTTCTAAAAATATAGGAATTTAATTCCTCCAAGATAAAATTAGGGTTTAACCCTATGCGAGAATTCAATTCTCCAAAATCATAGAAATTTAATTCCTTCAAAATGGACAGAACTAGGGTTTTACCCTAATCGATAATTTAATTCTCTCAAACTCACAGGAATTTAATTCCCCTTAAAAAGAAATTAGGGTTTCACCCTACACCAGAACTTAATTCTTTACATATATGGGAATTTAATTCCTACAGAGGGAAAATTGGGGTTTAACCCTATCCAAGAATATAATTCTTCAAAAGAAAATGGGAATTTAATTCCTCTAAGATTATTGCTAGGGTTTAATCCTATGAAGAATTTAATTCTTAAAAAGATAAAAAGATCTTTAAACTGGCAAAGAACCAGGGTCACGTGTCCCCACGTGACCCCTGTAAAAGGTTCACGGAACAAAAGCTCTGGGCACCCTCACGTGTCACCACGTGACCCATAATGAATATTCTGATAAATCAAGACATGAGCACCCATCACGTGCCCACACGTGATGGCTGTGAGAATTAAAAGTGTTAAACACTTATCTGCAGAACAAAATGAAGGGGATCTGGCCCCACTTTTTGGTGCCATCATGTGCTCCCACGTGATCCCCCCTCTGTTAATGTTTGATACTAATCTGATAATTTTGTTGCCAGTGTTTAACACTGTTATCTGTTAGTGTTTAGCACTAATTTGAGAATCATAACTTTTTTTAGTGTTTAACACTAATTTGATAGTCACAATTTTTAGTGTTTAACACTAATTTGACAATCTTATTTTCAGTGTTCAACACTGTTGGACCTTAGTGTTTAACACTAGTTTTAGCCCAATTGGCTAATTTTCTAGAGGCAAAGCCTCCCCTGCAATTGAATATGTCTAATGGACCAACAGAGGGCCAATATTCCAAACATGATTGGACTTAGTCCAGGAAGGCCATAAGTCCTCAATTCAAACTTAACTGAGCCAATGGGCTCATAATGTAATTAATTGGTCTTGGTTCCAAATTGGGCTACAGATCATCTAATCTACTTTTGTTCAAGGGTACATCTCTTCACTCCTTTGATACTTGTCGTTGTAATTCCTCAACGTCTTCAAAGAGGTGACGGGTCCCAATAACCATACACTTCACGGACTGTGGGGTCCTTAAACTCATGGACTACGATGTCCTTAACCTTGACCGTGATGTCTTAAAACTAACAACGGACTGTGGGGTCCTTAAACTCATGGACTATGATGTCCTTAACCTTGACCGCGATGTCTTAAAACTAACGATGGACTATGGAGTCCTTAAATCCACGGACTATGATGTCCTAAACCTTGACCGCAACGTCTTAAAACTAATATTGGACCGCAATGTCCTTAAACTACCTATTGACCGCAATGTCACTAAACTAAACAAAAGGGCCCCCAATTACCCTTTTGTTGGATCTAGAAGATCCCGTTAAGTTGATCTTAATCTAAAAATGAGACTAACGTATCATTGACAAACGTTTAAGTTGATCTTAGTCCCAAATGAGGCTAACGTATCTTTAAACCCAAACCCCCAAACCCAAATCTAAGATAATACGGATTTGGACTAGTCCACGTCCTACGGGCGACAACATAACTTAGTCTCCGTATACAATCCACGGGCAACCAAACACAAAACAAACACCCACGACACGAAGTGACCATATGGAGAAGGAGAAAGTTGTTACCGCGATGCGGTAGCGTAATTAACTGAAGAGCGTCCCCACAATCAAAAACCCCTCAAGCGAGGGAGAATCTGACGAAGTCTGCTACATCGGCCGCATCCGTCTATACCTTCGATATACGGTGCCATAAATCAACTTGGCATCTTCGGAGAGGTGGACGGATAGCACCAATTAGCATCTGCCCCGAATCTCAGGCAAGACGTCTGTCTTGCGCATCTTTCGGAGGGGAACAGATTCTGGTACGCCTGGTGGGACCTTTTCCTCTTTCCACTCCACACTTCGTGTGTCGTGATTCGCGAACCAATCGCGGTTCGCTAATGGTTGCCCTTAGGTTTTGAGGTACTAAGATTTGGCGTTTTGTTTGCTGCAGAAAGCAAAAGGATCAATGGCTGGCAACTGCTAGAACTGCTCCAACTGCAAATGCAACCGACGCTCCGCCTCACCTGGAGGTGTAGCCTACGGACCGCAGGCTACTTCCCTGTTCACTATGCCTGTGGAACAGGTGACTCAGGCTACCACCGGTCTGTTCTTCGGAACCATGCTCCCGCCAGTGAACGCTAATATCCAGCTGCCGAAAGAAGCGCAAAAGAAGTCGGTCTTCGATCGGCTCACTACTACCACGGCCCCTCTCAGCGGGTCGTCCAATGTCAATTCCAACTCCTCGGTCTTCACCAGACTGAGCCTGAACTCCAATGGGCCTGCCAAGAAGCCCATGACCCCTAAAGTGGCCATCCCCAGGAAGATAGCCATCTCTGCCCTGAAGTCGTCAAGGCGGCTTCTCCTGCCAAAGAGTCGGTCTTCACAAGACTGAATATTCCGGCTCCCGTTCCTGCTCGAAGGTCTGTCTTTGACAGATTGGATACCCCGACTCAAAAGGCATCAGTCTTCAAGAGGCTGGCACCAGCGGCACCTCACATAGACAGGAGGCAAGACGAAACCATCCCCATCGCCGAACCAGCCCCAACAGCTCGATACGCTCGACGTCGTTACTGGCGCCGAGTGAGAAAAGCTGGGGGCAAATCCCCCTCTGGGCTAACTCCATCAGCCCTAATGGTGGAAGTTGATACTGCTGTTCCAACTGGAAACAGCTTTGAACTGCTCAACAAGGTGCGCAGAAACTCTCCGACTGCTATGCTGAAAAGATCTCCTCCACCCGCGGAGAATGTTACAGAAACAAAGCCAGAGCAGCCCCCTCAACGGCTGTCCTCCAAAATTTATAAGGTCTGGCGACGGGTTTAGGACTCAGTAATCATTCGAGATCACTCTCACCGGCAGAAGAAGGTGAAAGTTCAGGAAGAAAAGAACCGTCCTGTCAAACCACAAAGGACGACAACCACTTGGGTGCCCACTGCAATGGCTCCCTCCATGTCGAATACTCAAAAAAGAAGAAGGCCGGAGAAAGTCCCCGCACCCACGGCAAATGTCAAAGACAGTAAGCCTAAACGCCCTAAGTCTGGGGGCATGGTGGTGCATACAGTCTACATGGCGTCCGGAAAAGAGGACAGCCGTACATCTACAGGTCATAAACCGCTCACGCGATCGGTGACTAAAGCTTAGGAGCAGCAGCAGAAGCTCCAAGAAATGATGAATGCGATGGCCGCACTCACTGGGCCAAAAGAAAGCCCAGAAGCGTCCTCGGATCAATGCCAGGATCAAGAAACTGACGCTGAATTCCTTTGTAGGATACTCGAAAAGAAGGACAAAGAGGCTGCGGAACAAGCAGCCAATATAAAGCGAATGGCCCTTCTGTTCCAGGACATGGTGGGTATGATGATCCAGCAGGATCCCGGCGGAAGATCCTCCGATTATCCTCGAAGATGATAGAGGGGAGACGTCAAATCCACCTCCGGCTCTTTCAACTGCCAGAGAGGAAACGGTCTCTAAAGCTGC
Organism: Agapanthus africanus; assembly: GCA_030015575.1. Classification (NCBI taxonomy): domain Eukaryota; kingdom Viridiplantae; phylum Streptophyta; class Magnoliopsida; order Asparagales; family Amaryllidaceae; genus Agapanthus; species Agapanthus africanus. The sequence goes on along the minus strand of JASDDO010000019.1, from coordinate 884,580,326 downwards.
CTTGGATGACTACATAGCCTAGCAGATACGAGTTCACCAGGAAGCGGAGGCAGCCGGCCAAGTTGTCAAAACGGGGCGACTATATCCGAGCTGGTATGATCAGATCAAATACCCGCCGGGCTACACGATCCCAAAGTTCCATGTCTACAAGGGGACAGGCAATCCCCATCAACATGTGGCCCAGTTCAGGGCTCTCTGCGGCAACACTGGCGGAGACGATAAGCACTTGCTTTGCCAATTCGTCAGCAGTTTATCAGAGACGGCGTTTGAGTGGTACTCTGAGCTTCCGAACGACTCCGTCAAAACTTTCGCAGAGATGGAGTTTCTATTCACTCAGCGATTCGCGAGTGCCAGCGAACGCACCCCGATAACAGTTTTGATTAACGCAAGGGTCAAGCCGGGTGAAACTTAGGTCCAATATGCGATCCGATGGCGGAACTTATGGTCGAAGTGCGAGCAGCGCATCGAAGAAGCACCAGCGGTAGGCATGTTCGTGGGCACCTTAGACTCTCGTGCAACTATTTCACAGTTCATAATGTTCTTTAAACCGACCACGTTCTAGGCGCTAATTGACAAGCTGGCCCAGATGGACCAGATGGGTCACAGACCGTCTCCCCCGAAACCGGAACCTCGGAACGACAAGGGTAAAGGGAAGGCGACCTTCGTTGCGAACACTCAACAGCAACCCAGTGCTCTAAGACTGGAGGATCAATTGGAGGAAAGACGGCGTTATTACAATGAGAAAATGAAGCGCCCTTACTCATTCCCATAGGATAAAACGAAGAGGCTGTTCGAGCTGGCGGTACGCAACAGGCTTATCAACTTACCAAATCCAAGGCGACCACCGCAGCCCAGCGAGGTGAATAACCCCAGTTACTGCCCTTAGCATCAAACAGTAAGTCACACCGGGGGCAACATGCTCTTTTGTTGAGGAAGCCCCATGGGAGGTCGTGCTTTCATCCAAAACCAAAAAGATGCTGAATGATCTTCATTCATGCCCAGCGATCAGGTGGAAGAACCCGCTTGAACCTCAAATCATCGAAGGGATGCTGAAGCCGCGCCGAACTCCAAAGATCGGTGGTGATGGCCCAAGTACTCACACCCAGCCATCGAAATCTGTGAAAAAGAAGAAGAGATCCAAAAAGCCCGTGAAGCCTGGTGACAAGTGTACGGACTTGCAGAAACAGATCGACGCGCTGGAAGAATATAATCAGAAAGCGCGGACCCCTATCACGCTTCAAGAGTTCCTCAGCCACGTCCTTGAGGATGAAAATGACGGGGAAGACTAGTCAGATGGATCTGAGAATTACGTCACAAGTTGCCATGTGATCTCTCATTCATCGCTGGACAATGAAGAAGCGCCCTGCATAGAAAAACTGAGGGCAGAGCCCGGGCCGGAACTTTTGTGGCCGTCAGATGAGATGATCGACGCCTTTCTAAATGAGATTCGTCTGAAAAGTAAAGCCGATCGAGAGTGTGAGATGTCCATGTCGGAAGGAGCCAGACGCCGGCGACTAAACGAAAGAGTCGAAGCACTCCCTCCAAATCGAAAGACATCCAGTGTGGATAAAAATAGATTCAAGATGAGGAAAAGGTTTGCTAAAGCCATATCAATGGGAATTAAGCTACCACCATCGGAAGAAAACACTCTTGGTGGAGCAGAAATGCATCTTAATTACTGCACATATCATCGAAAGATTTCTCACCCCACCGAGGAGTGCGACGCTTTTGAAACATGGTGGAAGGGATATGTTGCTCACCGGCAATATTTCAAACGGATGAAACGCAAAACTCGTCGGGAGTATAGAAGTACGACCGAGGAGCACAAAAGAACTATCGGTAACCGTTGCACGGTCAACGCCGGAAGATCACAAGTTCTCACCTTTGGGAGCGACTCTGACGAGGAAATGGTTCTTAGCCCTCTCTTTAAAGAGGCCGCCTCGGGAAAAGAGAAAAAACCAGAGGCCTACGAAAACATTCAGCTGCGCAATCGCACGCTTCCAAAAAAGAATCTCGAACCCGCAACTAGAAAAGATAAGGGAAGGGAAAAGGTCGCTGAGGATATCGCTTTAGACGACCAAGTCATGAAAGAACTGACTGCCAAGGACCCGCCCAAGAAGAGTAAGGTGGACTACAACGTCCTAGCGCACCTGAGAAAGCTACCATCTTAGCTCAGCATTCTCGATGCCCTCTTATCCATCTCCGGTTTCGATTCTCAGTCATCACGGACCCTCGGATCGGTGATACTAACATTACGCTTCGGGCTACTCGTCACGGATATTAAGTTTCACGTCATTGACGCCAAGACCTGCTACAATGCTCTGCTCGGTCGCCCTTGGTTACACGAGTACAACATCATCCCTTCTACGCAACATCAGTGTATGAAGTATTTCAAGGATGGTCTCGAGTATACCGTAACAGGAGAGCTGAACCCGTTCTCCGTGAACGAAGTCCGCAAGTACGAAGATGCAAAATACTTTTTGCCAGATTTCGAGGACACCGAGAGGTGTCGCAAACCGGAGAACAAAGCCGCCGCCACCATTCCTGTTTTCGGGAGTGATACCGAAGAAGAAGAAGAGATAGTTTATGCTGGGCCGTCTTGACGCAACAACCCAGGACCGTCCGCCCCCATATTGATCTTTGGAAGCGACTCGGAAGATGAGGTTAATGCTGTGTTCTCCAGTCGGCCGCCAATACAAGCATTCCCTGATGATAATCAGAGTTGCAAATTACCATGATTACGTGGGAGCACTACAAAGACTGTAACACCCGAGCCCGGTAATACTATTTCTATTGCTAGTTGAGTGTATTATATTGCCCTTTCCAATTATTTTGATTGTTTGATGTTTATTGCTAAATTTTAACCGGTTAAGTCATTTTGGTACATAACAAATTTTAACACCTAAAATGAAATTAAAAATATCCGTGTTGGCCTACTCGTCGCCACTAGTCGCGTGGTAGCGTCCGCGTGTCGAGATTTCTTTCCGTTCGGTTAAACGGGCAAGTTTGGACGCCTACGCACGCGCACAAGTGTCCGACTTGGGGGCATGCATTTTAATCATTAAACACCTCTTTTCAAAATTTGGAACTCGCTTAAAATCCTATAATTTAAATTTGGAACATTTGGGCGCAACCCGGGCGCGATTTGGAAATGTTTCATTTAGCGCCAAAAAAGGGCCATTTAATAAAATATTATGAAGCTGAATATATATATACGATAATATATTTTAACGTTAAATCCTTTCTTTAAATCTTTTAAATCCTTTATATTCCTTTTACCTAACCTCCCCAGCCTATCGCGAGCGGCCAACTCGACTCGTGGGCCCCCTTTCCCTCTCTATCTCTTTCCGCCTCTCTCTATCTCTCTCCTCATCAAATCCTTCTCTCTCTCTCCAATCCCTCTCTCTCTTCCTCTATATATATTTTTCCTTACGCAGCCGCCTCCACCATCACGAGAACTCCAAGCCCTAACCCTAGCTCCTCATGCGTGCGCCGCCGACCCCCACCGCGACCTCGCCGTCGCCGACAACACCTCCTCAGCCTTACCGCACCCTCTTCCTCCTTCCTCCGCTCTCTTCCACGCCTGCACCCAACCCCGACGACATCACCGGCCGCAGATCTCGCCGTCGACGCCGCCTCCCGTCACCGACGACGCCTGCGACTCCCTCTCTTCCTCCTCGTCCCTACCTCGTCGTCGCCTTCCTCCTCCCCTCGCCAGACCACCACCAGACCCGAGCCCGACCCTAGCACCAATTCCCGGGTCGCCGGGAAACACGCCGTCGACCCTCGTCGACGTCACCCGCACCACCTCCTTTCCCCCTCGATCACCTGAGCCGACCACCACCCTCCTCTACTCGTCGCACCACCCTCTCCAGCGAACCCCGAGGCTGTCCAGCCTTCGCAGCCGCCGTCACTGCCTCGCCGGCGTTCCAGCGCCGTCGAGCCCACCTTGGTTGCCCCTGGTGTCTCCCTGTAAGCGTTCCTTATCCTTCCTTTTGTGCGAATCCCCTCGCTGGTCGGTTGCTCATGTATATCGCGTTTGCTAACTTTGTTACTTTTGACTTTTGCCGATTTCCGACCTTGCCGTCTTTGGACCCGACGCTCCAGCGAAGTACCCTGGTCCGTGTGGTCCCGTTGTTCGCTGTTGGGACTCGATCCGTGGCCCGTGCACCCGTCTCGTATTTTCTGCCGACATCGCATCCGTGCTTTCCGGTTTGCGAAACCGTCGAGGCAAGATTTCTTGCTACATGCTACGTTAAACTAATTAAATGTTTGACTCACAAACTTGCTTTAGCAACTAAATATTGCTACTTGTCTCATTGGACGAAATATGATATACATTATAATACTGCCACCTAAATCGTGTTTTGCCACCGTAACCTTAATAACAACTACCTGCTAATCATTTCACTATATAGAGGATAATAGTCGCACACTTATATCTTTATTGCCTGCTGTTATTAATATTGCACTACACTGTGATTATTGCACCCCAAGGGTGCTTGAACCTGTTAATAAGAGAATACAAAGCATCACTGTGTTTACATGGAATAATATTGTTATTTGCCGTTCCTGCTGCTGTTCCTTATCCGTTACTATACCTGTTATCAGCATACATTTGATTGCATTACATATTGACCGATCTTGATACACCTGACACATGTAATGATACACCGGACATGACACCCTGTATATATCGACTCAACCTGTTGAAAAGTGACCTGACCTGTTACCTGATTTCATACCTAATGCTGACAAACCTGACCATTCCTGCTGTCTATCCAGACAGACCTACTTTTACCTGATCTTGTGTTGGCATTAGTCCTTGACTACTGAATACCCGACCTGACATACATAGCTTGGGGGTATGGGGAAATCAAAGGTGAAACCGACTTGTAACTCAACAGTTCGATACTTGTTCTGATCAGTCTTACGGGCTTGGCCAGTCCGGGAGTGATGATGCTGACATCACTCATCCATCCTACTACCTTTTACTGCTTAGCGGCACGTCTCGGATTCAGCCCCGAGGACCTTGACCGTGGTCCCGGGCACGCACGGGATACTATTGAGTTACATCGACGATTCATCAATTGATTTCAAAGACTTTAGAGTAGAAACCTGATAGAACAGTTTAGTTACCCATGGCACATTACCCTGCACTGTTGTTTCATAATATTGTTTATTTCATGTTCATACCTGCATTGCTTATTACCATGTTTATGTTATATTATTTTGTTGACATGACGCGCTGACGTCTGGGTTTTGCATGGCCTAGATTCCTTACCACTGTCGACGACCGAGCAGGAGTCCTTCAGCTAGCAGGCTGAACTGTGAGTCCTTAGTGATTAGTTTATTTATGTCATTTCATTTCCAGATGTGAGCCCGCATTATGGGACATACTGTTTATTTAGTGTATTGGATCATTTGCTTCCGCACTTATTGTTTATTGATTCTTATTATTATGGATTTGGACATGTGTTAGTTTAGTTCATTATCTTGTTCTTGATATCCTTACAACCGTAATGTGACTGTGGATGGATATTTCCTACCCACAGGTAGCATGGTTGGCTATGTCACGTGCCCAATCTTGCGTACTCTGGGAAGCGGGGCGTGACATGGTTCTTTTGGTATCAGAGCCATAGGTTAGTCGGGTTGATTCTTTTGTAGTTGGGTATTGTACCCAATACACGAATCAGAATACCCGTGTTTAGGAAACATGTCCTGCCACCTTGACAGTTTTACCATCCTTGAATCATTCTTCCGGATCATGTCGAAATGCAAACTTACTTTGCATTATCAACTCGAAAACCTAATTTCTTGTTATCCCTAGGACTTGGGCGACTTGGGTGGAGTTAAGTAATTGTGGCTATGATACCGCGGCATAGCTACAATGCAGTACTCTATTTAAGTATCTTGGAGTTCTAGCCTTGATCTATACTCAGAATCTATCATCATGCTAATGTTGGGTACTTTGATTTTCAGGAATATGGCCGGTAAGAATTTGAAGATGGACCAAAGACGTGCGGTCTTAGCCGCCAGGCGTAGAGTGATAAGGGGATTGCTGGAGAATCTAAAGGAACAGACCGAGCTGGAACCGGCATTTGCACTGAACCAAACGTCTGTACGTAGAAGTATTCCGGTGAACAGGCGCAGCGTAGCACTAATGAAGAAAACAATTGTGGGTGATCGGAAAGGGAGCGTGATTTGTAACTACTGCCATGTACCCGGACATGTGCGAAAGGAGTGTCGTAAAAGGCTGGGACTCTGTTTTAGATGTGGAGCGGCAGATCACGCCGTTAGTACTTGTCCGTCGAAGCTTCGCACGAGAGATGATTTACAGAAGCCTCCGCAGAGACCGTTCCAAGGGCAGAAACAGCTGACTCAAGGACCAGAGCAGGCTCGAGCTTTCACGTTGACAGTTGAAGGAACTAAGGCATCAGGAGAAGTGGTTTCAGGTAATTTACTCGTTCATGGTTTTCCCGCATTGGCATTATTTAATTTCGGAGCATCCCACTGTTTTATGTCATCCAAATTTATAACTATACACTCGATTACCTGCACGACCTTGTCTAGTTTCTGGGACATACACACTGGGAATGGGAAAATCATAGCTACTAAGGAATATAAAGGTTGTACAGTTGTCGTTTGCGGACGGGAGCTTTTTTACAGATTTCTTGGTGATAGATACGGGCAGTTATGAAGTAGTATTGGGAATGGATTATCTTGGCACTTTCCACGCACACATTGATTGTAGGGCAAGGAAAGTAATTTTCCAGATTCCCGGACACCCTGAGTTTACCTTCACTGGGGGAAGCAGTTCTGTCGGGCCAGTCGAGTTTAGGGCTAGGCCGACAAGCAGTGTTCTTGCAGCAATGGTAGTGGATGGTAATGAAGAGCCGGCAGTTGTTCGCGACTTTATGGATGTATTTACAGATATTTCGGGCTTACCGCCGAAGCGAGATGTGGAGTTTGCGATTGACCTTATTCCTGGTGCAACGCCAGTATCAAAATCTTATTATCCGATGGCACCGGTGGAATTGGAAGAAGTTAAGAAACAAGTTAGTGAATTACTCGAGAAAGGTTGGATTCGAAGCAGCAACTCGCCTTGGGGAGCTCCAGTTCTTTTAGTAAAGAAGAAGGATGGCACGAGAAGGATGTGCATTGATTATCGAGAATTGAACCGGGTCACTATTAAGAACAAGTACCCGATCCCTCGCATTGGAGAACTTTTTGAACAGCTTAGTGGCGCGAGGGTATTCTCGAAACTGGACTTGCGATCAGGATATCATCAGGTCCGAGTGAAAGCAGAAGAAATTTGCAAGACGGCGTTTCGAACTAGATATGGACATTTCGAGTATTTGGTGATGCCCTTCGGAGTGACTAATGCGCCGGCAATATTCATGGATTTGATGAACAGGATCTTTTCACCATTCTTGGACCAGTTTATTGTGGTATTCGTTGACGATATTCTGGTGTACTCGAAGAGTCCGGAGGAGCATGCTGAGCATTTAAAGATCGCATTGCAGACGCTGAGACAGGAGAAATTGTATGCGAAGATGAGTAAGTGCGAATTCTGGCTGGAAGAAGTGAAGTTTCTGGGGCATGTTGTGTCGGGCAATGGAATCGCCGTTGATCCCGAGAAGATTGCAGCAGTTCGAGATTGGCCTACTCCAAGAAATGTGGCTGAGATAAGAAGTTTCCTTGGTTTGGCCGGATACTACAGGAGATTTGTGGAGAACTTCGCTCGTTTGGCAGAGCCGTTAACCAAGCTTACGCGTAAGGAAGTACCGTTTGTTTGGACGGATGGATGTGCACTGGCCTTCGAGACGTTGAAGCAGAAGTTGATAACCGCCCCTATCCTGACCGTACCAGATAATTCAGGAGGACTAGTGATACACAGCGACGCATCCGGAAAAGGATAGGGATGTGTTCTGATGCAGAATGGGAAAGTCGTCGCTTACGCATCGAGACAACTGAAGACTCATGAGAAGAATTATCCGACTCATGACTTGGAGCTTGCAGCCGTGATCTTCGCCCTGAAGATTTGGAGACACTACCTTTTGGGCGAGAGAGTCGAAGTCTTTACGGATCACAAGAGTTTGAAATATGTGTTCACTCAGAAGGAGCTAAACATGAGGTAACGCAGATGGTTGGAGCTGATGGCCGACTACGACCTTGATCTTAAGTACCATCCGGGAAAAATTAACGTCGTGTCAGATGCGCTAAGTCGGTTACCAGCAATTCAGATATTGACTGCACAACGGGAGATCATTGCGGATTTTCAGAGATTTGACTTGGAGGTCGTGCTACCACATGCTACGGGACAGTGGATGCAATTACAAGTACAGTCGTCCTTAGTTGAGAAGATTAAAGCGTCACAATCGCAGGATACTAGACTGCAAAAGTTCCGAGAGCAGGTTGAAGCCGGAGTACGAACCGATTTACTGATCCACGAAGAAGGTTAGTTGAGATATGGTAGCCGTGTATGTGTGCCAAAAGGGGATGTGCGTGAAGAGCTCATGAAGGAGGCACACAGTTCAGTTTACTCTGTACATCCAGGAGGGACAAAGATGTACCGAGATATTCGACAGCACTTCTGGTGGGAAGGTATGAAACGGGAAATTGCTCGCTTCGTGGCTAAGTGCTTGGTGTGTCAGCAAGTCAAGGTTGAACACCAAAGGGTTGCTGGTTTATTGCAACCACTTCCGATTCCTCAGTGGAAGTGGGAACATATAACCATGGATTTCGTGACGGCTTTACCGCGGAGTCCAAAGGGCAACAATGCAGTATGGGTGATTATCGATCGGTTGACCAAAGCAGCTCACTTTATTCCTTTTGGGTTGGTCAATCGACAGAGACTTTGACATAGCGGTACATGCAGGAGATTGTAAGATTGCATGGAGTACCGGTGAGCATCGTGTCCGATCGGGACACTCGGTTCTTGTCGCACTTCTGGAGGAGTTTACAAGAAAGTTTGGGGACTCGATTGAAGTTTAGCACAGCTTATCATCCTCAAACTGATGGACAATCGGAGAGAACGATCCAGACCCTTGAAGATATGTTGAGAGCTTGCATGTTGGACTTCAAAGGTTCTTGAGAGGATCATCTACACCTGGTGGAGTTTTCGTACAACAATAGCTTCCAAGCGACTATTCAGATGGCTCCGTTTGAAGCGTTGTATGGTCGTAAGTGCCGTTCACCGGTTTGTTGGGTTGATGTTGGTGAACGAAGGTTACTAGGACCAGATTTAGTGGTACAGACAGTCGAGAAGGTGAATACAATCAGGAAGCATATGAAAGCAGCCCAAGACAGACAGAAGAGTTGGGCCGACACGTCAAGAAGACCTCTAGAGTTCGCCGTGGGTGATTGGGTATTCCTGAAGATATCACCGATTAGAGGGGTGATTCGCTTTGGAAGTCGGGGAAAGCTTAGTCCTCGATTCGTTGGACCCTTCGAGATATTGGAGCGTGTAGGAGAGGTAGCGTACCGTTTGGCGTTACCACAGTCATTGGCAGGAGTGCACGATGTGTTTCATGTATCTCAACTACGGAGGTATGTTCGAGATGAGACCCACGTCTTGGATCATTCGGAGTTGACCGTACGGGAGGACCTAACTTTTGAGGAGCGGCCAGTTGAAATCAAGGATCGAAGAGAAAAGGTTCTTAAGAACAAGGTTATCCCTCTTGTGCTAGTTTCTTGGGGTAATCGATTGCATGGAGAATCAACTTGGGAGCGAGAAGACGAGATCCGACAGAAATTTCCTCACCTTTTCCCGTAGTTAGCCATCTTGTATTCTTGGAATTTCGAGGACGAAATTCTTTTGTAGTTGGGTATGATGTAACACCCGAGCCCGGTAATACTATTTCTATTGCTAGTTGAGTGTATTATATTGCCCTTTCCAATTATTTTGATTGTTTGATGTTTATTGCTAAATTTTAACCGGTTAAGTCATTTTGGCACATAACAAATTTTAACACCTAAAATGAAATTAAAAATATCCGTGTTGGCCTACTCTTCGCCACTAGTCGCGTGGTAGCGTCCGCGTGTCGAGATTTCTTTCCGTTCGGTTAAACGGGCAAGTTTGGACGCCTACGCACGCGCACAAGTGTCCGACTTGGGGGCATGCATTTTAATCATTAAACACCTCTTTTCAAAATTTGGAACTCGCTTAAAATCCTATAATTTAAATTTGGAACATTTGGGCGCAACCCGGGCGCGATTTGGAAATGTTTCATTTAGCGCCAAAAAAAGGGCCATTTAATAAAATATTATGAAGCTGAATATATATATATGATAATATATTTTAACGTTAAATCCTTTCTTTAAATCTTTTAAATCCTTTATATTCCTTTTACCTAACCTCCCCAGCCTATCGCGAGCGGCCAACTCGACTCGTGGGCCCCCTTTCCCTCTCTATCTCTCTCCGCCTCTCTCTATCTCTCTCCTCATCAAATCCTTCTCTCTCTCTCTCCAATCCCTCTCTCTCTTCCTCTATATATATTTTTCCTTACGCAGCCTCCTCCTCCATCACGAGAACTCCAAGCCCTAACCCTAGCTCCTCGTGCGTGCGCCGCCGACCCCCACCGCGACCTCGCCGTCGCCGACAACACCTCCTCAGCCTTACCGCACCCTCTTCCTCCTTCCTCCGCTCTCTTCCGCGCCTGCACCCAACCCCGACGACATCACCGGCCGCAGATCTCGCCGTCGACGCCGCCTCCCGTCACCGACGACGCCTGCGACTCCCTCTCTTCCTCCTCGTCCCTACCTCGTCGTCGCCTTCCTCCTCCCCTCGCCAGACCACCACCAGACCCGAGCCCAACCCAAGCACCAATTCCCGGGTCGCCGGGAAACGCGCCGTCGACCCTCGTCGACGTCACCCGCACCACCTCCTTTCCCCCTCGATCACCTGAGCCGACCACCACCCTCCTCTACTCGTCGCACCACCCTCTCCAGCGAACCCCGAGGCTGTCCAGCCTTCGCAGCCGTCGTCGCTGCCTCGCCGGCGTTCCAGCGCCGTCGAGCCCGCCGTGGTTGCCCCTGGTGTCTCCCTGTAAGCGTTCCTTATCCTTCCTTTTGTGCGAAACCCCTCGCTGGTCGGTTGCTCATGTATATCGCGTTTGCTAACTTTGTTACTTTTGACTTTTGCCAGTTTCCGACCGTGCCGTCTTTGGACCCGACGCTCCAGCGAAGTACCCTGGTCCGTGTGGTCCCGTTGTTCGCTGTTGGGACTCGATCCGTGGCCCGTGCACCCGTCTCGTATTTTCTGCCGACATCGCATCCGTGCTTTCCGGTTTGCGAAACCGTCGAGGCAAGATTTCTTGCTACATGCTATGTTAAACTAATTAAATGTTTGACTCACAAACTTGCTTTAGCAACTAAATATTGCTACTTGTCTCATTGGACGAAATATGATATACATTATAATACTGCCACCTAAATCGTGTTTTGCCACCGTAACCTTAATAACAACTACCTGCTAATCATTTCACTATTTAGAGGATAATAGTCGCACACTTATATCTTTATTGCCTGGTGTTATTAATATTGCACTACACTGTGATTATTGCACCCCAAGGGTGCTTGAACCTGTTAATAAGAGAATACAAAGCATCACTGTGTTTACATGGAATAATATTGTTATTTGCCGTTCCTGCTGCTGTTCCTTATCCGTTACTATACCTGTTATCAGCATACATTTGATTGCATTACATATTGACCGATCTTGATACACCTGACACATGTACTGATACACCGGACATGACACCCTGTATATATCGACTCAACCTGTTGAAAAGTGACCTGACCTGTTACCTGATTTCATGCCTAATGCCGACAAACCTGACCATTCCTGCTGTCTATCCAGACAGACCTACTTTTACCTGATCTTGTGTTGGCATTAGTCCTTGACTACTGAATACCCGACCTGACATACATAGCTTGGGGGTATGGGGAAATCAAAGGTGAAACCGACTTGTAACTCAACAGTTCGATACTTGTTCTGATCAGTCTTACGGGCTTGGCCAGTCCGGGAGTGATGATGCTGACATCACTCATCCATCCTACTACCTTTTACTGCTTAGCGGCACGTCTCGGATTCAGCCCCGAGGACCTTGACCGTGGTCCCGGGCACGCACGGGATACTATTGAGTTACATCGACGATTCATCAATTGATTTCAAAGACTTTAGAGTAGAAACCTGATAGAACAGTTTAGTTACCCATGGCACATTACCCTGCACTGTTGTTTCATAATATTGCTTATTTCATGTTCATACCTGCATTGCTTATTACCATGTTTATGTTATATTATTTTGTTGACATGACGCATTGACGTCTGGGTTTTGCATGGCCCAGGTTCCTTACCACTGTCGACGACCGAGCAGGAGTCCTTCAGCTAGCAGGCTGAACTGTGAGTCCTTAGTGATTAGTTTATTTATGTCATTTCATTTCCAGATGTGAGCCCGCATTATGGGACATACTGTTTATTTATTGTATTGGATCATTTGCTTCCGCACTTATTGTTTATTGATTCTTATTATTATGGATTTGGACATGTGTTAGTTTAGTTCATTATCTTGTTCTTGATATCCTTACAACCGTAATGTGACTGTGGATGGATATTTCCTACCCACAGGTAGCATGGTTGGCTATGCCACGTGCCCAATCTTGCGTACTCTGGGAAGCGGGGCGTGACAAAGACCTTGACGCACTTGAAGCTTACAATGTACAAGACCTGCAGACATTTTACGTCCCTCCCAAGCGAAGAGGTGAAAAGGCGATCCTATTCTACCGGTCCACGGAAACAAGAGTGGAGAAAGAAATCTGGCACGGCGCGGATTCTACACTTGATAGGCTCCAGCCCATCCGTTTGCCCAGATATTACACGAACGGACTAAAAAGGCTATTGAAGCGCCAAGGGGTACCCTTAAAACAGACTATTCGACAAGCTCGGTTCTACAACAGGATTTGGGATGTCCGTGGGACTCAACGCAATTTGCCCAACGGGAGAATGGAAATGTTTAGGCTTGGATATGTGAAATCCGGGAAACGGGAACGAGTCCATGGTAGCTACGCCATATATAATTTCGATGAAGAAGAGGACGCCCTGTTAGAAAACGCCGACCCCGTACCAAAACTAGATCCCGCAGTCAAAGTGCCGAGTCCGTCATTGGAAGAACGAATGGACAAGCTTATCAGGAAAGCGGGTCAAAAAGCTCGGGACGACCATAACCGCGAAATGGCTATCTATGAGAAAGCCAGAACGCAACGTCTTCTTCAACATGCTGCAAAAGACGAAAATGCCCCTCCCTGTCAACCTGTTGTGCAAAAGGCCCGACGCAGAGGCAGAAATAAGTCAAAGAGCGGAAAAGGGATTCGACGACGACAAAGCGGGACCAAAAAGTCACGTGATCGGGAATTGCGCGGTCCGGGTTTATCCCTCATGAAGAAGATGAGTCGAGCATATTCTTTCCCTCAAGACAAGACAAAGAAGATACTTGACCTCGCTATAAAACATCAGATGATTACGCTTCCAGAGTCTAAACACCTTGAGAAAGCTAACGAGGTCTCTCATTCGGGCTATTGCTCTTATCACTGAGCAATAGGACACCCTCTTGAAGACTGCTTCACCTTCAAGAACTGGGTCGAAGACCAGAATCAGCAAGGCAGGTTTGCTTTATCCAGCAGCTGGAGGGTAACGCCGCCACAAAAGCATGAACTCAAAGCAACAAGAGCAGAACCAGATCCACATCGGTCTTGGAAGCGAGCTCGTACTTGTCATATGCTAATAATATCAAAAGGAGAGCCCGAGAATATGGATGACCTTCCTTGGTGCTTCGAAAACAGCGATGACGAGGTGATCTCAGAATTTCGACCGGCGCCAAAAGAGCTAGAAGATGAAATACATACTACTGCGGATAACCTCAGGAAAATTGATTTGGGGACGGCAAGTGACCCGCGACAGACATTTGTCGGCGAGCTGTTATCTGAAGAAGAGGTGGCTGCGCTAAAAGACGTGCTTACGCAGCATAGAGACTGCTTCTCATGGAACTATTCCGAGATGCCAGGATTAGATCCAGAGATTGCTGTACACAAATTGGCCATATCCCCGGACGTTAAGCCAGTCAAACAGGCGCCGAGAAGAATGCGGCTCGAGCTTGAGATGAGCATCAACGCAGAGGTCAAAAAACTAATCGACTCTGGCTTCATCCAAGAGGTTCAGTACCCTGATTGGATCGCCAACATCGTCCCAGTGATGAAGAAGAATGGGACAGTGCGCATATGCGTGGATTTCTGGGATCTCAATAAAGCTTGCCCGAAGGACGACTTCCCAATACCAGTCACTGAGCTGATGATAGATAACACGTCCACTCACGAGGTTTTCTCCTTCATGGACGGCTCATCAGGATATAATCAGATAAAGATGCATCCCGAAGACCAGAAGCACACCGCTTTCCGGACCCCTTTGGGAATATTCTGCTACAAGGTGATGCCCTTCGGTCTAAAGAACGCCAGTGCCACCTATCAGAGGGCCATGACGAAGATCTTCGATGACCTCATACATGAAATCATCGAATGCTATATCGACGACCTCGTGGTGAAGAGCAAATCATACGAAGAGCATTTAGAGTATCTGAAGACTGTATTTCAACGCCTTCGACAATACAACTTGAAGATGAACCCTCTCAAGTGCGCATTCGGAGTTTCCTTGGGCAAATTCCGAGGATTCATCGTCCGACACCGAGGTATCGAGATAGATCCGTCAAAGATCAAAGCGATCATGGAAATGCCTCCGCCAAGGACTCTCAAGCAATTGCGGTCTCTCCAAGGGAAGCTCGTGTACATCCGGCGATTTATAGCCAACCTTTCAGGCAAATGCCTCCCTTACAGCCACCTGATGAAGAAGGGAACCCCTTTCGTTTGGGATCACAAGTGCCAAGACGCGCTGGACGAAATCAAGCAGTATCTGCAGAACCCGCTAGTGCTGGCCGCTCCGGCTAAAGGAAAGCCTCTCATTCTTTATACAACCGCCCTCGAAGGTTCCTTAGACGCACTATGGGCACAAGAGAATGATCAAGGGAAAGAAAGATCTCTTTATTACTTAAGTCGAGTTCTCCTGGGGGCAGAAAGCAACTACTCCCCTATCGAAAAACACTGCCTGGCATTAATCTTCACGATAACAAAGCTCAGGCACTATGCGGTGGCACATGAAGTCCGTCTCATTTCGAAGGTGGACCCCCTTAAATATTTAACGTCAAAGGCCATATTGACAGGGAGACTCGCTAAATGGGCCTTGCTCTTAATGGAGTTTACGATAACCTATCAGCCTCTTAAGGCAGTGAAAGGCCAGGCCATCGCCGACTTCCTCGCTGAGCATCCAATACTTGCTGATTCTCCTTTGAATTGCGAGTTGCCAGACGAACATGCATTTGACGTGATCGACGGTGGTAGTGCCCGATAGGAACTTTACTTTGACGGAGCATCCTCCATGATGAAGCGCAAACTAAACACCCCCATAATCAAATCAGGGGTAGGCCTTATCTTCGTAACTCCACAAGGAGGGATAATGCGCTTTGCTTTCTCCTTAACAGAGCCGAGGACGAACAATGAAGCCGAGTATGAAGCTTTGATAGCAGGCCTCGAAATTGCCATCGACATGGGAATTTAAAACCTCCTCATATATGGAGATTCTCAACTGGTCGTCAGTCAAGTAAATGGCTACTACCAGACGTGCAAACCAGAGTTGGTGAAGTACGGCGAAAGGGTGCAGCACTGTTGACCCAAATCCCCTCCTACATTCTGGAAAGCATACCGCGTGCAGAAAATAGCAAGGCGGACGCGTTGGCCAAGCTCGCTAAGGAGCTAGCCGACGAGAACCTCGATGACGTAAGAATCGTGGTACAAAGCCGTCGGGTACTTGCCCCAGAAAAAGTATCTCCGGAATCATCTGAGGAAAAGGAAGCGATTGAACAGACGGCCCTACAAGTAAAAGACCAAGAGAAAGTTGAAGATTGGAGAGAAGTCTTTATAGACTACTTCAAATCTCGTCGAACGCCTGAAGATGCGTCCTCAAGACTTCAGCTTATGAAACGAGCTCTGTCTTTCGCCTTCGTCAATGATAGTTCGTACAAAAGATCATTTGACTCTCTGTGGTTGAGATGTCTAGGACCTGAAGAGCCGAAAAGAGTTATTCAGGAAGTTCACGACGGACTCTGCGGTTCTCACCAAGCAGGCCCGAAGATGAAGTTGAAGATTAAACGGATGGGTTACTACTGGCCCACGATGATCCAAGACTACCTCGAACATGCGAAGCAATGCCACTCATGCCAAATCCATGGGGACTTCATCCACCAGCATCCAAATCCACTAAACGGTGGCTAGCTGGCCGTTCGAAATGTGGGGAACTGACATAGTCGTCCCCATCGAACCAGCATCGTCCAGGGGACATCGTTTCATCCTGGCGACGACTGATTACTTCTCCAAATGGGCAGAAGCAGTACCGCTGAAGGAAGTGAAGACGGAGAATATCCTCCACTTCTTCAAGACACACGTTATTTATCGGTTTGGAACTTCTCGACGGATCATCTCCGATAACGGGCCAGCCTACAGAAGCCACAAGATTGTTGGATATATGTATGCCCTAGAGGCCATTATTTGATAGTGGATGTATTTGTACATGTATATATATTCAGTATGCATTCTTGCTCGACATGATAGTATGCTATCTGGTTCTTCTTTATCTGACATGTTGATTTGATCATGCTTTTATTCATTCATACATGCTGATAAAGCCCTGAGGATATCGGCATGACTACTCTGATTATGATGGAGATCATACTAGTGGGACATCTGTAGTCTATAAGCATATCCTGGAAAGTCCCTGGTCGTAGGTATATCGAGACGGGGCATTGATATACCAGAGTAGACTTGCGTATATGATACTAGACCCATACGATGGGCGATGATTGTTCCCACATTCATCGATGTTTGACATCAAGATCGTATACGGGTGCTCAGTGGTGACTGGGTACACTGGACGGACTCACCGAGAACTCCTATATGGAATTATATCTATCGTCGGATAGCAGTTCTCAGGTGACACTGGTACAGGTTAGTCTGTAGACCCGAGATCGTCATAGAGTCTTGTGTGCTCTCCCACTGTACTTTGATTGCTACCCTACCACGGCTCTACTGAGTCGTGCAAACAGGTGGCCGTTGGGTACAGTCCCGAGACACACGAAGGCAATGAGCGATAGGAGGGGTTTCGTCTCTCCCGGTATTGGGAGTTGATGCTGTGCTGTGCTCGATTGGTTATATCAGTAAGTCCCTGGCCAGGGCTGCTGAGATTTGCTGATAAGTGTTATCAGTAGTTTCTCGATCTGTTATAGACCATTCACCAGCACGACTTATTGAGTTATTAGGGTCGACGTGACCATCCCTAGGCTCGATATGCAGCATATCTGATGAAGCGACCGGACTGTACGGTAGTGTTGCCGGTTGGCTCGACGGGAGTTGTAGCTGGTTCGCTTGTTTTCTTCTGATCGCTCAATACCCGGGTGGCCGTTACGTTTAGCTGACCGCTTGCGGCTTGGAAGTGTTTGATATGATCATCACCCTCTGCTGGCGTATTGACGAGTCTTAGAGTCCCACACAGGAGTTACCTAGTCCAGGCGAAACGTTGTGGTGCGCGTATGTGATATGCCCATGGACCCGAATAAATGCGCGTATATGATACCGTAAATTGATCGGGTGGCTTGCTTTTGGTAGGGTCATATGTGATATGGCCGGATTGATAAATCAAGTGTTGATTTATCATTTAACCATTATTTTTCTCACTTAAAACCTTTCTTGGATATGATGGATGTATGAATGCATGTATGTGTTTCTTTCTTTCTTTCTAGTTTCATGCACATATGGATGTGCATACATACATACATACACCCATCTATCATGGTTGTTTACACATGGAAATGGTGGCAATATAAGACTCACACCATGGATAAATATATGGATTATTATTTAATTTTATGTTTAAAACAAAATAGAAAAGGAAAGGATAATTCTTGAGTTGTTTCTACACTCTTCTTTAACCTAACCATTCTCACCTACCTCTAACCTTGAGTTATCCTTTTCTTTATGTTCTAAAACTCAAGTTAAATAATGTCTCCATCATTTTAACCATGGTTTGTAGTGAGAAGGAATAAAAATATATAAAGATATATTTCATTTTCTTTTCATGGTGATCATTTTAACTCTTGTTAAAAGAAAGCCTCCATCTTCTTCCTCCTTCAATATTTGCTCTCTAGTTTCTTTTAGTGAGGAAAATACACATAAAGAAAGGTTTTTGAAGTGAGAACCTTAACCACAATATCATTCTACACAAGTTTAGCCAACTTGTTTAGAGTGTTCTCTTCGATTCTCGACGTTGCGAGCTTGGACGGGGAACTCTGGGTGGATCGTCATGGACGTGAGAGGACTTCAAGAGGACTTTCTTCCAACACCCAAGAGACCAAGGAGTCCAACAAAAGGGAGCTACAAAGGTTGTAGTCTCGAAACCCTAATTTTATTAGTTTTAAGTTTCGTAACCCTAATTTTCTAGGATCGATTCCTTTGCATGCTTGTTTAGCACCATCAAAATCCAAACTTTGAGACATGTGATGCTTCAAAACTCATTATAGGGTGCTAGACAAACCTTTCAAAGATCAGCCGCTTCGCGCAACAACACAACATAGACTGGAGATATTCCTCAGTTTATAATCCTCGAGCTAACGGTCTAGCTGAGGCTTTCAACAAGACCTTGACGAAGATTGTAAAGAAAACGGTATCCCGAAGTAAGAAAGACTGGCACGAGAGACTGCATGAAGCTCTCTGGGCGTATCGAACTACGTTCAAGACGGCTACGAACACAACGCCGTACGCGTTGGTATTCGGTACAGAAACAGTACTCCCCCTCGAGATAGAGTTACCCTCTTTACGAGTGGCAGTCCATTACGAGCTGACGGACGAAGAAAACGCTCACCTTCGGCTTGAGGAGCTTGATGCCCTTGATGAAACCCGGCTCATAGCGCAACAAAATCTGGAAGTTTCTAAAGCAAAGATGACGCGCTCATATGAAAGATTGACCAGGCTGAGGACATTACGCTAAGGTGAACTCGTACTAGTGGTCAAAAGACCTATGATCCCCAATCGCACCAAGCGGGGAAAAATCGAGCCGAACTATGAAGGCCCATACATCATAGACAAGGTCTACCAGGGTGGGGCCTATCTACTCATGGATATGCATGGCGAAAGACCTTTCAGATCGATAAATGGCCGCTTCCTGAAGAAGTACTACGTGTAACGAGTTGCGGACTAGGTCAACGATAGATGACGATGACTATGTCCGCTCGCTATCTTCCTAAGCCCAAACTCTATAAGTAGTAACCGGCCTTCTTTAACAACGGACCGAAACTTCCTTAAACTAACGACGGACCGAAATGTCCTTAAACTGACCGAAACGTCCTTAAACTAACAACAGACGGAAACGTCCTTAAACTAACAGCGGACCGAAACGTCCTTAAACTAACAGCGGACCGAAACGTCCTTAAACTAACAGCGGACCGAAACGTCCTTAAACTAATGACGGACCACTACGTCCTAAAACTAGTTGTTGACCGGGATGTCGATAAACTACTGTGGATTGCAACATCCTAAAGCCGATAAAAAAAGAAGAAGAAAATAAAAAAAATAATAAAAACGGTATGTCCATAAGCAAAATGGGCACGGATGAAAACCCGAAAGGGCTCCGTGAGTAAAAACAGTAGGGCTACCGGCGAGTGTTTGTGAAAACCTGAAAGGGCGCAACCTCGTTAGGAAAAAAAAAAAGAAAGACGGTATGTCCATAAGCAAAATGGGCACGGATGAAAACCCGAAAGGGCTTCGTGAGTAAAAACAGCAGGACTACCGGCGAGTGTTTGTGAAAACCCGAAAGGGCGCAACTACGTTAAAAGACACTTGCAGGGTCCTCTCGACCTTGTAAGGAGAAACCACCTGGGTGAGATCCTTACGATTCACAAGGGAGCAACATACTTAGGAATTCCCACGATTCCTGAGGAGAAATCACACCTGTGAGATCCTCACGACTCGCAAGGAGAACTTTCTTATGGGACCCTCACGGCTCATAAGATTTGAAAGTCTTAAGTTACAGAAACCTGAACTTGTTCTTAAGTAACTCCTCACAACCTTCGATATTGCCCTACAAATGGCTCAATACTGACCCTTGTATACAATCCACGGGCGCGAATAAACATTACCCTAACCAAGCCCCATCCGTGATTGAGGATATGTTCGCACGGTGAACAACCCTTGTAAGTCCTCTCGACTTATAAGGAGAAAGCACTCTTGTAAGATCCTTACGACTTATAAGAGAACATACACTTAGGAATACCCACAATTCCTAAGAACAAAACACACCTACGAGATCCTCATGACTCGCAGGGAGAAATATCTTTGTGAGACCCTTACGGCTCATGAAGTCAAAAGCCTTAGTCAACAGGACCCTAACCGTGTTTACTAAGCCACCTTTGTTCGACATCGATAGAGGCAAATGATGATTCGCTCCTGGAAATATCCCAGTTGTAGCGGTGCTGATGCCGAAATCGGTGTCTAATCCCAAGTTTGCGGCGAAAAGCCAGCAAGCCACACATGCACACGAAATAGCCGAAATGATGGGGCAACTTGCAACAAAAAGCAGCAAGAAAAAATGTATGCATGAAAAATAGCCGAAATGATTGGGCAACTCGCAATAAAAAAACAGCGAGTAAAAATAAAACAAATAGCCGAAATGATTGGGCACCGCGAAAAATAGCCGAAATGATGGGGCAATCGCGACCTTCGCGATATAAAAGCTGAAATGATAGAGCATCGCGGAAAAAGAAATAAAATAAAAATGAAATTTATGCCCTACAGGTGATGTTACATCAATTCCTGTATACAATCCAAGGGCGCAAACAAAGAAGAGATCATACTCCTCCCCCCAGGTTTTATCTTAAGAAGAAGCCAAATCTCGACGGGCCACAAATAACCTAGAGATCTTCTCAACATTCGTCTCATTGTGGCAAATACAACCGCGAGCAAAGCAGAACAGCGGCAACTCCCAGTTCCATGACTCAGCAGTGTACAGATCACCGAAAGTCAAATCCCAACTCCGTCAAATGCGGATATAATCAACAAAATTCCTGGTCACGTGGAACGCGGATAACGTCACTCTTTGACCCCGTGGAAAACGCCCAGAGCGGAGCCCGGTCCTCGCAGAACACGGCAGTGAACCCGTGGGAAGCATCCAGAGCAAAATTCCTGGTCACGTGGAACGCGGATAACGTCACTCTTTGACCCCGTGGAAAACGTCCAGAGCGGACCCTGGTCCTCGCCAAACACGGCAGTGAACCTATGGGAAGCATCCAGAGCAAAATTCCTGGTCACGTGGAACTCGGATAACGTCACTCTTTGTGTCACGCCCCGCTTCCCAAAATACGGAATACGAGGGGTAGACAAGGCCAGCCATGCTCCTACGGTCAAGGAAATGTCCTGCCGTAGTCACACTTCGGCTTCTAGTTTTTCATGGTAAACAGTATATGATGCGCAGGTAATGAGAAATGCAGTAACTGAAAGAAACAATAATATAAACTGACCTGAAGTGGAACAAACGAATGTAACTCGGAATGGCAAGTCAAGAAGTCTGTGATGCACGTCTAGTTTTGGTCCAAGCTAAATCTTCTCCTCACACTGAGCATGCATACTTAGGTCGTCAGAGCGACACAATAGCAATATAGTATGTATAAAATCGAGTGACAGTTCTAACAGTGATAATAGATATGTGAAGCAGTAAATCAATGACATCATGAATATGCATGTGCAGTAATCAATGCAGCGGAACAGTAAAGCAGTAGAACGATATGTCACGTATGTCAACACAGTATATAAGGAATATAAATGCCAGTATCCCTATCAGTCTTTAAGTCTCACTGCATAGGTCACTAAGCCTATCGTCAGTCCAAGTGTGAGAATCAACCACTCGCGAGTGTCCTCCACCCAAGGGTAGAACCCAAGGGCAAGGGACCACGGGCCCAGCATGTAACATGTATATCACGGTGTATATCACGTACCCTGTAAATCTCCATATATCTCCCTAAATATATAAGCCGGCATGGGACTCCCGAGATTCTGTTGAACTCACACTTAAACTACCCCACATCCCGTGGTCTACATCAAACGCTAACCATAACCCTAAATACTAATCGATCCGTGACAAGTCTGCGCGAGAACTGGAGGCAGGACCTCCATCAAGCACGTCCCGACTAATACCTAAGATAAATGGCAGTGTCGGATGCCTTATCTGTGACACCCATGCAAGCGCTTCCATAAGTGTCCCATACCACTTATAGTCACACGTACACGCATCCCACAGACGTCGACAATGCAACAGAATAATAGGGTCATTGATTGCGTACAAGTACGTATTACTTTTACTTAATCGCGGATACACGAACACTGACGTACTTGCCACAATCATCACTAAAATCTAACACTGGGTAGATGCACGATATCAGTAGATTATCACTGTAATGATATGAGTATGATATGATACGTAAACAGTATATGATGCACGATCAAGATGTCATAAAAACAGTATTCTATCACTTGCACGATTTATCATGAAAAATACGTGTATAGTTTAGCGAAACGATAAACAGGTAGTAATTAGTATTTTCAGTTGTCCATCCATAGAACTTAGTTTCAAGCCAATCGGGTTCCAGGATCATTAATTATAACCATTTCATTTTAAGCGCTCGCGGCTGGAAATCCGATTTCAGAATCAGAAGTCCGTTTCGCAACGCATTTTAATCCTAGTTGGGATCAGATTTTAGCGACTCTACAGTTGGATGAATTCTAGGGTTTTTAGTAAGGTTTTCAACGCAATAGACGGATCTTCAATCGCATCTTCACGTCAGGAGTTATACAATGTTTAACCCTAATATGTCAATTCTGATTCTGTTGGGACTGTTATGCGTCCCGATCTTTTAAATTATAGAATAAATAACAAATGGTAACGAAACAGAATGGAATCAATTGTGTTGTCTAGATAATAGGTTTACCTACAATAAACAGCGGAGTTCCGCAACCAACGAGTCAAGTAAATGCTGTGGTACCCATTACGGAACAGCAACCAATAACTGGAGTCGCTCTGGACTGCAGTCCAGAGTCGCACTCCGATCCAAATATCATCATGGTTTGAGTATAGGAAT
The DNA here is from genome assembly GCA_030015575.1 of Agapanthus africanus. Classification (NCBI taxonomy): domain Eukaryota; kingdom Viridiplantae; phylum Streptophyta; class Magnoliopsida; order Asparagales; family Amaryllidaceae; genus Agapanthus; species Agapanthus africanus. The sequence continues at coordinate 884,557,045 of JASDDO010000019.1, read as the reverse complement.
ATCTGGAAACTGGTATATGGTTAAAGTTCGTAGAGTTGGCTTCGATTTGAGCCCTCGAACGCACCATTCTAGTGTGTATATGATTTATGGTGAATTTAACGATTTTCAGGTACAATAAAATTTCAGTTTTACGATTAAACTTGGGGGTAGTCGTTTTAATCTTTAACGGGCAAGTTTTCCAGCGAAGTTTTCACACGTTATCCATCCCTATAAGGGCCAATGCAAAATATCTAGTTCCGCCAATTTAGAAAAATATTTCCTTTGGGAAAACGCGTCGAGCATGTTATGGCACATAATTAGTTTACACTGTAACTTATAATCTATATACTTAGCGATTGTAACTTAGGTAAAATAGCATGTAAGCAAGTAAAGAACTTGCCTGGAGCAGTCCCGGGGATGCACGGTGATTGTAACGTCATGAACACGCGACACACACGCGGCACGGCAACTTGACTTGGCTCGAATTCGAGTCTCGGCTCGACCTGGTACGGTCTTGACGGCTTGGCAGCGGGTGGCGAAGGGGGTGGTGTAGCGATCGTCTATGGAGTTATGAGGGTCGGCTGGTGGAGAGGTTTCAGAGGGGGAGAGATATCGCGAGAGAGAGAGAGTTAGAGAGAGGAAAAGGATTGCAGAGAGAGTAAGAGAGAGAGAGAAACGAGATGCAGGGAGAGAGAGAGACAGAGGGTGAGAGAAAGAGGAACAGAGTGAGAGTGGTAGAGGGATTGAGAGAGAGAGAACGAGACAGAGTGAGAGAGAGATGTAGGAAGAGAGAGAGACAGTGAGGAGGAGAGAGAGAGAGATACAGTGAGGGAAAGAGAGAGAGAGAGAGAAATGAGATAGAGAGAGAGAAGACACAGAGGAAGAGGGAGAGGGAAGTGAGATAGAGTAAGGGGGATGATGATGACGACAACGACGATGATGATGGTGCGGTCGACGAGGGTACAGGAGTTCACCGACGAGAGGGCGCCGGGGCACCGAGCTTGAGAGCAGGGCTCTGTGGGGGCCGGCGGCGATGGGTGTGAGGGTCAGTTGATGGGTGCAGGGGAGATCGGTCGGTGGAAGAGAGGAGTAGTGTCTGAAGAGGATGGAGATGCGAGAAGAGGGGTGATGCCGACGGTGGTGGCGGTTGCGGGTGCGGGTCGAGAGGGGAGGAAGAAGGAGAACGAGGGAGGTAGAGATAGTGGGGTAAGGAAAAGAGTGAGTGGGTGTGTACGAGAGGGGAGATATGGAGACGGGGTCGCGCGTCGTGGGGAGTAACGGCGCGCGAGCGAGGGCGGAGGAGGCGGCGAGAAACGCGGTCGCGAGCGGGAGTGAGGGAAAGGAGCCGTTGGAGATTTAAAGGAGAGGAACAGGAAAGGGGGTCGGGTCTGATGTGGAGGGAGTGGGCCGGGCCCGCAAGAAAGGAAATTAATTCCCTTAAAGAAAAGAATGGGCTGATAATGAAGTGGGCTGGGCTGGCAAAAGTTTAATTAATATAGAGGAGAAAAAGAAGGGGCCGGGCCAGAGAAAATTGAGGGGAAAACATAGAGAATAGGGCTGGGCTGAGGGTTCGTTGAAAAATAGGTTTATTTAAAAAGAAAGAATGGGCTGATGAGGGAGAACATAGGCCGAACTTTGAATAGATTTGGAGGGTTTAAACTAAATAGTTTTGAAGAACTTGGTTTGTTAATGGGCTGGAGGAAGGTAAGGAAAATGATGAGAATGGACTTGGGTTTGGAAATAAATAAGGATAGGGAAACTAGGAAAAAGGGCGGAAATAGCAAATACAAGAATCTGGGAAAGAATATACTAGATAGGTAATAAGGTATTTAAACTAACTAAAAATAATTTTGAATGTAAACTAACAAACTTGTAAGTGGTAATTTATATAAATACGGACATTGGCGTACAAAAGAGAACCGGGTATTACATCATACCACCCTTACAAAAATTTCGTCCTCGAAATTTAAATAAACTATAAGTTATAGAAACATAAGCGAAAGCTATCATACTTGCAACTAACATATAAGGGTTTACTAGGAATCCGGGGACGAAGAAACTTGAAGGTATAAACATGCAAGAACAGCATACAGAAGATAAGTCTAACTAGGTATAAGGTACAATCATTCATAATAGTAACCATAGGCATAAAACCTGAAAATAAAACAACCAGAATAAAGTAGTGGGAATTTAGTCGGTAGGTTAAAACATTTTAGGAAAACGTATCGGTCAAATAGTTTTAAAATAGCTTAGAAAACTCATTTAGTGAGAATAAGAAACATGGAACAAAATATGCGCGGTGTAAGATTGCGCTACTGAAAATAAAGATAATAGTAGTGTGCTTTGAAATACATAAGGCTAATTAGTCAATAACACGCACTCTTCGACAAATACCAGATAATGAAGCCAAACTTCGAATAATGAAGTTCTTAAACATATATATATAGGGTAATAGGAAAACACATAAAATGTATAGGGCTAGCTAGGGTAAGGATTACAAGAAAATATGGATCATTCAATGGTTGGAGTATGGCGGCTTTAGGTTGAATGTTAAGGAGATTGGGATAAGGTCAGCACAGGAAATAAGGGTGAGTAATAAAGGAATACCAGAGAGAAAATATGGGGAAAAACAACAGTCGGTACACCACACGTATCAAAATTTGAAGGGTTAGTGAACTCGGAAAATTCCCTAAAATTTTCTCCTCCCCGAAGGATCTCAAACGGGGCACAGACGAGGGATGAAGGGTGGCTCATTCCAAGGATCAGGTGCGGTACTCTCAAATCGACACGAGGGTGAGAACTATACAATGAGTGGAGGTGGATAGTCAGGGAACTCAGCAGAAAAATAAATGGATGTAGGAGATAAACAAGTATCAAGCGAACCAATAATCAAAAGGTTTACGAATTCAGAAGATTTATTTCATTTAAGCAAATCTGAAACAAGGCATTCTCAAAGACGAAAAGTGGCCCCAAACCATACACAGTTTATTTGGCCAGAAAGACAACACCAAAAGAAATTCCGTCAGTCGCGATTGTGGAGATTCAGTAGGTTGCGGTAGGCTCGCGCACTCAGGTAGGGGCGTCCATTTCCATATCGTCTCGCGGGCCTCGCCATTGGAAGTTCTTCCACAGCAGGGTCTGGATCTTCTGGTTCTTCTTCCTCGGATGGAGCTTCTTCATCGAGGTCCGATTCCATGTGATTCTCTTCTTCTGGATTTTCTTCCACGGGATTTTCCTCAACTGGATTTTCTTCTATCAGGTCTTCATCGGGATCTTCCTCTATCGGGTCTTCCTCTATAGGGTTCTCTTCAGGATCTCCTTCTTCTTCGTCGGAATCAGCTAACACGTTAAACTCTGGGGCGGCTACTCCTTCATCCTCTGAATCGTTGTTTCCGAAGTTGACTTGGGGACCGTTGATCTCGTCGTCAGAACTCATCAGCGTGCGGTCTAAGGAAACGCAAGATTGTGCATCTTCATCCAGATGCGGCGCTGCTCCAGGGTGGGCCATGGTCTGAAAAGAAAAGTCATGATTAGACAGTGGAATACATCAAGGAAAAAGCTCAAGGTACGAAGTATAGGAAAATATGCGGTTGCAGGAATTGAAAGCTCAGAATTTAAAATACTATGATAATGAATAGAATTTGATATAGAGAAAACATGAGAATGATACATATATTATGATTCAACTTTTATTGCATTCAACCAAATGTTCAACGGATACAAGATTTCAAACGGAAAGAAATATTCATAAAAAGATGACAACATAATAATGAAATAGGAAAACATAAAAATTCTTCTTTGATTGCTAGACCGCTGCATCATCGTTACGTGAGTTGAATCCGGTGTTGGGTCTGCTTTATCCTCGAAGGGCGAACTACGCAATAATTGTCATTCGGCAGAAGTGGGGAGTGTGGACGAGTCTCCTCCTTGTAGCTCCTTCCTTTCTGGGCAACCGTTGATGAGATGTTCGCTGGATCCACAAATCAGACATTTCCCCTGGGCGCGGCGACAATCCTTCTGAAGATGTCCTGGCCTCCTACAGTATCCACAGCATGGAGTCTTCTGCCGCTTCTGTCGCTGGGGAACAAATTGGCGCTTCATCATCTTCTCTTTTCCTCGTCTAACAGGGATCCCTTTATGATTGGAGACTCTCGCTGGTGCCTGATTCACCTGCCTTCTCAGTCCTTCAGCCAACAAGTCGTGTGTTCGCTCCTGGGCTTCCTTTAGACCTTGCAGCACACTAAGGATCTCAACAGTCTGATTCTGGGAAGCGGATATAGACGAAGAGTCGTTGGAAGACATGATCCTGAAACAATAGTTTTGAGAATGATATAAGACACAAGCCAAACTAATCAAAGTATGATATGGATAGGACAAAGATTCAAGAATATCAGAGATGATGAATTTATTACAGGTGGGGCATCAACTGTATGACTTTAAGTCACTTGAATAGAGTACGGTAGTGCAATTGCAACCACGTAACCTTGCCAAGTCACCCGAAACCATAGCGAATGGATAACTGAACACACGATGTGAATATATATCAAGGATATCAAGTTTACAATCTAGACTGAAGAATGTCTTAGATTGTCAAGCCATACACGGAAAACTGCAATCCCAATTGATGCAAAACCTGGATCAAGAATGACAAGTTTACAACCTAGACCGAGGAATGTCTTAGATTGCCAAACTATGCACGGAAAAACTGCAATCCCAATCGATGCATAACCTGGCTCTGATACCAACTAAACCATGTCACGCCCCGCTTTCCAAAATACGGAATACGAGGGGTAGACAAGGCCAGCCATGCTCCTACGGTCAAGGAAATGTCCTGCCGTAGTCACACTTCGGCTTCTAGTTTTTCATGGTAAACAGTATATGATGCGCAGGTAATGAGAAATGCAGTAACTGAAAGAAACAATAATATAAACTGACCTGAAGTGGAACAAACGAATGTAACTCGGAATGGCAAGTCAAGAAGTCTGTGATGCACGTCTAGTTCTGGTCCAAGCTAAATCTTCTCCTCACACTGAGCATGCATACTCAGGTCGTCAGAGCGACACAATAGCAATGTAGTATGTATAAAATCGAGCGACAGTTCTAACAGTGATAATAGATATGTGAAGCAGTAAATCAATGACATCATGAATATGCATGTGCAGTAATCAATGCAGCGGAACAGTAAACCAGTAGAACGATATGTCACGTATGTCCACACAGTATATAAGGAATATAAATGCCAGTATCCCTATCAGTCTCTAAGTCTCACTGCACAGGTCACTAAGCCTATCGTCAGTCCAAGTGTGAGAATCAACCACTCACGAGTGTCCTCCACCCAAGGGTAGAACCCAAGGGCAAGGGACCATGGGCCCAGCATGTAACATGTATATCACGGTGTATATCACGTACCCTGTAAATCTCCATATATCTCCCTAAATATATAAGCCGGCATGGGACTCCCGAGATTCTGTTGAACTCACACTTAAACTACCCCACACCCCGTGGTCTACATCAAACGCTAACCATAACCCTAAATACTAATCGATCCGTGACAAGTCTGCGCGAGAACTGGAGGCAGGACCTCCATCAAGCACGTCCCGACTAATACCTAAGATAAATGGCAGTGTCGGATGCCTTATCTGTGACACCCGTGCAAGCGCTTCCATAAGTGTCCCATACCACTTATAGTCACACGTACACGCATCCCACAGACGTCGACAATGCAACAGAATAATAGGGTCACTGATTGTGTACAAGTACGTATTACTTTTACTTAATCGCGGATACACGAACACTGACGTACTTGCCACAATCATCACTAAAATCTAACACTGGGTAGATGCACGATATCACTAGATTATCACTGTAATGATATGAGTATGATATGATACGTAAACAGTATATGAAGCACGATCAAGATGTCATAAAAACAGTATTCTATCACTTGCACGATTTATCATGAAAAATACGTGTATAGTTTAGCGAAACGATAAACTGGTAGTAATTAGTATTTTCAGTTGTCCATCCATAGAACTTAGTTTCAAGCCAATCGGGTTCCAGGATCATTAATTATAACCATTTCATTTTAAGCGCTCGCGGCTGGAAATCCGATTTCAGAATCAGAAGTCCGTTTCGCAACGCATTTTAATCCTAGTTGGGATCAGATTTTAGCGACGCTACAGTTGGATGATTTCTAGGGTTTTCAGTAAGGTTTTCAACGCAATATACGGATCTTCAATCGCATCTGCACGTCAGGAGTTATACAATGTTTAAATTCTGATTCTGTTGGGACTGTTATGCGTCCCGATCTTTTAAATTATAGAATAAATAACAAATGGTAACGAAACAGAATGGAATCAATTGTTTTGTCTAGATAATAGGTTTACCTACAATAAAAAGCGGAGTTCCGCAACCTACGAGTCAAGTAAATCCTGTGGTACCCATTACGGAACAGCAACCAATAACTGGAGTCGCTCTGGACTGCAGTCCAGAGTCGCACTCCGATCCAAATATCATCATGGTTTGAGTACAGGAATATCTGGAAACTGGTACAGGTTTAAAGTTCGTCGAGTTGTCTTCGATTTGAGCCCTCGAACGTACCATTCTAGTGTGTATATGATTTATGGTGAATTTAACGATTTTCAGGTACAATAAAATTTCAGTTTTACGATTAAACTTGGGGATAGTCGTTTTAATCTTTAACGGTCAAGTTTTCCACCGAAATTTTCACACGTTATCCATCCCTATAAGGGCCAATGCAAAATATCCAGTTCCGCCAATTTAGAAAAATATTTCCTTTGGGAACACGCGTCGAGCATGTTATGGCAAATAATTAGTTTACACTGTAACTTATAGTCTATATACTTAGCGATTGTAACTTAGGTAAAATAGCATGTAAGCAAGTAAAGAACTTCCCTGGAGCAGTCCCGGGGATGCACGGTGATTGTAACGTCACAAACACGCGACACACACGCGGCACGGCAACTTGACTTGGCTCGAATTCGAGTCTCGGCTCGACCTGGTACGGTCTTGACGGCTTGGCAGCGGGTGGCGAAGGGGGTGGTGTAGCGATCGTCTATGGAGTTGTGAGGGTCGGCTGGTGGAGAGGTTTCAAAGGGGGAGAGATATCGTGAGAGAGAGAGAGTTAGAGAGAGGAAAAGGATTGCAGAGAGAGTGAGAGAGAGAGAGAAACGAGATGCAGGGAGAGAGAGAGACAGAGGGTGAGAGAAAGAGGAACAGAGTGAGAGTGGTAGAGGGATTGAGAGAGAGAGAACGAGACACAGCGAGAGAGAGATGTAGGAAGAGAGAGAGACAGTGAGGAGGAGAGAGAGAGAGATACAGTGAGGGAAAGAGAGAGAGAGAGAGAGAGAGAAATGAGATAGAGAGAGAGAGAGAGAGAGAAGACACAGAGGAAGAGGGAGAGGGAAGTGAGATAGAGTGAGGGGGATGATGATGACGACAACGATGATGATGATGGTGCGGTCGACGAGGGTACAGGAGTTCACCGACGAGAGGGCGCCGGGGCACCGAGCTCGAGAGCAGGGCTCTGTGGGGGCCGGCGGCGATGGGTGCGAGGGTCAGTTGATGGGTGCAGGGGAGATCGGTCGGTGGAAGAGAGGAGTACAGTCTGAAGAGGAGGGAGATGCGAGAAGAGGGGTGATGCCGGCGGTGGTGGCGGTTGCAGGTGCGGGTCGATAGGGGAGGAAGAAGGAGAACGAGGGAGGTAGAGATAGTGGGGTAAGGAAAAGAGTGAGTGGGTGTGTACGAGAGGGGAGATATGGAGACGGGGTCGCGCGTCGTGGGGAGTAACGGCGCGCGAGCGAGGGCGGAGGAGGCGGCGAGAAACGCGGTCGCGAGCGGGAGTGAGGGAAAGGAGCCGTTGGAGATTTAAAGGAGAGGAACAGTAAAGGGGATCGGGTCTGATGTGGAGGGAGTGGGCCGGGCCCGCAAGAAAGGAAATTATTTCCCTTAAAGAAAAGAATGGGCTGATAATGAAGTGGGCTGGGCTGGCAAAAGTTTAATTAATATAGAGGAAAAAAAGAAGGGGCCGGGCCAGAGAAAATTGAGGGGAAAAACATAGAGAATAGGGCTGGGCTGAGGGTTCATTGAAAAATAGGTTTATTTAAAAAGAAAGAATGGGCTGATGAGGGAGAACATAGGCCGAACTTTGAATAGATTTGGAGGGTTTAAACTATATAGTTTTGAAGAACTTGGTTTGTTAATGGGCTGGAGGAAGGTAAGGAAAATGATGAGAATGGGCTTGGGTTTGGAAATAAATAAGGATAGGGAAACTAGGGAAAAGGGCGGAAATAGCAAATACAAGAATCTGGGAAAGAATATACTAGATAGGTAATAAGGTATTTAAACTAACTAAAAATAATTTTGAATGTAAACTAACAAACTTGTAAGTGGTAATTTATTTAAATACGGACATTGGCGTACAAAAGAGAACCGGGTATTACACTTTGACCCCGTGGAAAATGTCCAGAGTGGAGCCTGGTCCTCACCAAACACGGTAATGAACCCATGGGAAGCATCCAGAGCAAAATTCCTGGTCACGTGGAACGCGGATAACGTCATTCTTTGACCCCATGGAAAACGCCCAGAGCGGATCCTGGTCCTCGCAGAGCACGGCAGTTAACCCGTGCAAAGCATCCAGAGCGGAGCCTAGTCCTCGCCGAACACGGCAGTGAACCCGTGTGAAGCATCTAGAGCAAAATTTCTGGTCACGTAGAACGCGGATAATGTCACTCTTTGACCCCATGGAAAACGTCCAGAGTGGAGCCTGGTCCTCGTAGAGCACGACAGTGAACCCGTGGAAAGCATCCACAGCAAAATTCCTGGTCACGTGGAACGCGGATAACGTCACTCTTTGACCCCATGGAAAACGTCCAGAGCGGAGCCTGGTCCTCGCCAAACACGGCAGTGAACCCGTGGGAAGCATCCAAAGAAAAATTCCTGGTCATGTGGAACGCGGATAACGTCACTCTTTGACCCCGTGGAAAACGCCCAGAGCGGATCCTGGTCCTCGTAGAGCACGGCAGTGAACCCATGTGAAGCATCCAGAGCGGAGCCTAGTTCTCGCCGAACACGGCAGTGAACCCGTGTAAAGCATCTAAAGCAAAATTCCTGGTCACGTGGAACGCGGATAACGTCACTCTTTGACCCCATGGAAAACGTCCAGAGCGGATCTTGGTCCTCGCAGAGCACGGCAATGAACCCATAGGAAGCATCCAGAACAAAATTCCTGGTCACGTGGAACGAGGATAACGTCACTCTTTGACCCCGTGGAAAACGTCCAGAGTGGAGCCTGGTCCTCGCCAAACACGGTAGTGAACCCGTGGGAAGCATCCAGAGCAAAATTCCTGGTCACGTGGAACGCGGATAACGTCACTCTTTGACCCCGTGGAAAACGCCCAGAGCGGATCCTGGTCCTCACAGAGCATGGCAGTGAACCGGTGTGAAGCATCCAGAGCGGAGCCTAGTCCTCGCCGAACACGGCAGTGAACCCGTGTGAAGCATCTAGAGAAAAACTCCTGGTCACGTGGAACGCGGATAACGTCACTCTTTGACCCCGTGGAAAACGTCCAGAGTGGAGCCTGGTCCTCGCAGAGCACGGCAGTGAACCCGTGGGAAGCATCCAGAGCAAAATTCCTGGTCACGTGGAACGCGGATAACGTCATTCTTTGACACCGTGGAAAACGTCCAGAGCGGAGCCTGGTCCTCGCAGAACACGGCAGTGAACCCGTGGGAAGCATCCGGAGCAAAATTCCTGGTCACGTGGAACGCGGATAACGTCACTCTTTGACCCCGTGGAAAACGTCCAGAGCGGAGCCTGGTCCTCGCCAAACACGGCAGTGAACCCGTGGGAAGCATCCAGAGCAAAATTCCTGGTCACGTGGAACGCGGATAACGTCACTCTTTGACCCCGTGGAAAATGCCCAGAGAGGATCCTGGTCCTCGCAGAGCACGGCAGTGAACTCCTGTGAAGCATCCAGAGCGGAGCCTAGTCCTCGCCGAACACGGCAGTGAACCCGTGTGAAGCATCTAGAGCAAAATTCCTGGTCACGTTGAACGCGGATAACGTCACTCTTTGACCCTATGGAAAACGTTCAGAGCGGAGCCTGGTCCTCGCAGAGCACGGCAGTGAACCCGTGGGAAGCATCCAGAGCAAAATTCCTGTTTACGTGGAACGCGGATAACGTCTCTCTTTGACCCCGTGGAAAACGTCCAGAGCGGAGCCTGGTCCTCGCAGAGCACGGCACTGAACCCGTGGGAAGCATCCAGAGCAAAATTCCTGGTCACGTGGAACGCGGATAACGTCACTCTTTGACCCCGTGGAAAACGTCCAGAGCAGAGCCTAGTCCTCGCAGAACACGGAAGTGAACCCATGGAAAGCATCCAGAGCAAAATTCCTGGTCACGTAGAACGCGGATAACGTCGCTCTTTGACCCCGTGGAAAACGCCCAGAGCGGATCTTGGTCCTCGCAGAGCACGACAGTGAACCCGTGTGAAGCATCCAGAGCGGAGCCTAGTTCTCGCCGAACACGGCAGTGAACCCGTGTGAAGCATCTAGTGCAAAATTCCTGGTCACGTGGAACGCGGATAACGTCACTCTTTGACCCCGTGGAAAACGCCCAGAGCAGAGCCTGGTCCTCGCCGAACACGGCAGTGAACCCGTGCGAAGCATCCAGAGCAAACATTGGACTGTGGAGTCCTTAAAACCCACGGACTATGATGTCCTTAACCTCGACCGTAATGTCTTAAAACTAACGATCAACCATGATGATTCTAGACTGATTTCACCTTGGTTCAAGGGTACATCTCTTCACTCCTTTGATATTTATCGTTGTAATTCCTCAACGTCTTCAAAGAGGTGACGGGTCCCAGTAACCAAACATCGGACTGTGGAGTCCTTAAATCCACGGACTATGATGTCCTTAACCTTGACCGTGATGTCTTAAAACTAATATCGGACTGTGGAGTCCTTAAATCCATGGACTATGATGTCCTTAACCTTGACCGTGATGTCTTAAAACTAACATTGGACTGTGGAGTCCTTAAATCCACGGACTATGATGTCCTTAACCTTGACCGTGATATCTTAAAACTAACATCGGACTGTGGAGTCCTTATATCCACGGACTATGATGTCCTTAACCTTGACCGCGATGTCTTAAAACTAACATTGGATTGTGGAGTCCTCAAATCCATGGACTATGATGTCCTTAACCTTGTCCGCGATGTCTTTAAACTACGGTACCCTGGAAAACATCCCAAAGCAACCCCTGACCTCGCGAAATACGGATAAGGGCAATCGCACCCAGCACTTACGGGTCCTCACGACCTGTAGGGAAGAAAACTCTCTTGTGAGATCCTTACGACTCCCAAGGGAAAACCCGCTTAAGAATCCTCATGATTCATAAGGAGAACTTACACCTACGGGATCCTCTCGACCTGTAGGGAGAAAAACTCCTTATGAGACCCTCACGGCTCATAAAGCTCAAAAGTCTTAGGAGGCAGATCTTAACCCTAAATCTTAAGCCATCGCTACCCTGTAAGGAGACCAAGAAAAACTGTCCGCAGAACAAGTTCAATTAAAAGGGACACACCATTGAGAAGAAAAATATGTCTTTTATTCATAAAACAAAATGGATACAAAGTACAATTCATGAAAAAACAAAAAGAATATACTCTCATTCATGAGTATGTAAAAAAAAAAGGAAAAGATACAAGTCCTCAAGCCGGCGGGCGATTTAGCAATTTTACTAGCTCATCCTTCTTTTGCTGAGTCACGGCTTCATGATTCAGTATCGCCAGAAGGCGGGCCTCCGCCTGAGCCTGCTGGGCCTGATATGAGGCAAGCCGACCTTCGAGCTCTTTCTCGGTAGCCTTGTGAGCCTCAACCCTTTCACGAGTGAACACGGAAGCTTTGTCAAGGGCCACCACCTCTTTGATAGACTCTTGAAATACCCGCCAGAGTTCATACGCTTTAGTGGCTTTGGCTGTAAGGCTGGTTTGGAGCTCGCCCAGTGCCTTAGAAGCCAGCTCCCTTTTCGAGAATTTGCGGCCAAGCCTCTTCTCGCACGACCCCATGTTCGTCGCACACCGCTCTATCAGCTTTCGCAAGTCCGCCTTTGCAGCTACGGCCTCTGAAGAAAGGCAGGAACACTCAAGTGCGTGCAAGCAAGCCTCCACTGGCCGACAGAACTCCACCCAGACTCGCACCACCTCTTCGCTATAGTAGGTGGCAAGAAAAGGAAGAGAACCGTTAGCCTCGACAGCAAATGCTTCAGCTGTGGTTGCGCTGCCAGCACGAAGCTCCTCGATCAAAGATGATAGGGAGACAAGGCTTAATTGGGCCAAGCGTTCTGAAGCTCGCAGAGCATAAGGGTCGGGGGGCATGGCGATACGCGATTCCAGTGTTGTGGGAGCTGGCAGGGCTGTTAAAAAATGTGTCAATGAAACTCTTAAGCAAAGGAACAAATGGGACCATATTGAAACGGCACTTACCTACTGTCATGCAAGTGGGAGCTGAAGGTTCCCCTGGCCCTTCAACGACCTCAACCTCGTCATCGGCCTCCAAAACTGTAAAAGAACATCAATGTCATTACGCAAAATAACAACGATGCTATAAGAAATGGCGAACGACACTAACCTTGTCTAGATGAGAGGACAATACGTTGAGAAGATATCGCCTGCGGAGCGGCCATCTCCAGCAGACGTTGAAAGGATTGTCGGGGAGACAGATCGGCAATAGAGGCCGCTAGTACTCGCAATTCTGAAAAAAACAAAAAGAGTTCAGATAACAGAAAGATTGCTAATTCAAAATGTAAAGGGTTACCTTCGACACTTCTCCTATTCTGAGCCGGGGGGATGGCAGCTTCAACGGCCTCCGCTGTGATCTCTGGCTCCAACGAAGGGATGGTAGTCCCGACTACTTCCATCCCAGCCTCTAGGCCACCTTCAGGAAGAGTCGTTGGAACGGAGACCACCAAAGGAGCGAGTGCTCCGTGATCAAGAACCGCCACCAGAGGCTCTATTGTGAGAGGAGCAGCGTCGTCAACCCCCTCCCCATCGAGCAATGTTTCATCGGGAATGTCAACAGGCTTGATCTTCAACAAGCCCGTAAGAACCTCCCCCATCGCCGAAGACTCTGCACAATTCACGCAAGAATAAAGATACATACATACAGGTATAAACAAATCTGAAATACTACAAAGGAGTATAAAAACATACCAATGCGTAAGGAAGCCTTCAATATGGCTTCTTCAAGCCGATGCTCCCTTTCAAGGAGGCGTGCTCGTCGGGGTTCGAGGGTAGACTCATGGCCGCCGGTCCATAAGGAAAGCGCGTCCGCAGCATCTTCTGAAGCGGCCTGCTTCAGGGCCCTTTCTCCCCATTCCTCCAAAGGGCCAATAAACCGCCGCCGGATCCATGAGGGGTCTTCATAGAAGATTACGGCAGGATAGGGTTTCTTCGGAACCCTTACGTTCTGGGATGCATCTTTAGAACGTCGTATGGCTTCAGCCAATTGTGCGGTTTCCTCGGCAGCCGAACCTGGGAAAAGAAGACCAGCATTCGACTCTTGCAAGACCAACGGCTCATCTGGAAGTATGGGCTCAGACTCCACCAAAGAATCAAGCAAGTTGGTGGCCACTCTCCTTTTCCTTTTAGATCCAGAACCGGCCGCCGAAGACGACCGTTTCTTCCCCCGTGAAGCCTTAGTGCGGCGCTGGCCCACGTCACCTTCAACACCCTCGTCCCTATCACCCTCGCTAGGCGCCACAACCGAGGATGACACCGCCATTGTCGATGCCACGGGGGACAGTGCTGCCGCGGGTGGTGGTGCTGCTACCAGAGCCCGTTTACCCCACGACCGGGTGCCTAATGGCATACCAGCTGTTGGGGTAAGATCCACCCCCGACTCTTCTGGAATGAGCGCGACATCGGTATCCCTCAAAAGAAAATGGACCGGCGCGCGCGGTCGCAGTGTAGGTCCTGCGACCGGAACCTGAGTAGGGGCACCGTGGCCAAGAAGTACCCTTCTTTCCTCAATAATAATCGGGTTGACCCGATGGAGATACCAGCCCGTAAACGACCCCACGCATCGGGGCATGTAATCAGCATCAGGGATCATGAACTGGGAACCGGTGTTCGGCCTCACAAAATGATGGGCGGCATCTCGAACGGCTTCGGGCGAAGGAACCGGCACGACTATGAAAGCCTCAAAAGGGACGCCCTGATCGTAGCCAAGCTGCCGGGCAAACCGATGCGGATTGTACCGCATGAAAAGGGCCGCGCTATCCTGACGAAATACCAGGTAGCCCGGTCTGATTGCATACAAGCGCGCGGCCTCCCGGGGCCTCAAAGAGGGCACGTTATCTTTTGACCGGTCCCAAAGTGGCTGAGCTGAACCCGAGGGAGAAGATAAGACCCGATCAGTGAATACCAACCCGCCAGCAGTAGCATAAGAAGAAATCAACGCCTGAATAGCACCGAATTGAGTCGGGTCAGGGGCGGGAGCATCCACCAATCGCATAAGTCGCGGAAAGGTGTAAGCATCATAAAATGCAGGCCTCTGATGTATAGCAAAAGCCCTAACACATGCATCTCGATCCAAGACGTGAAATAATGGAGAGAAAAGTTTACTACATTCACGCCAGGAGTCGAGGTATTAGTTGCAGCGCCTAACCCGTGATATAGATGCGCCAGCGCCGGGATGCCGATGGCCAACCGCACCCCCTCAGCGATACAATGAGTCGGGCAGATAACTGAAGCTCTCATGAAGCGTCGATGCATGGGGACGATGAACCAGCTGAGCCAGACACTAACAAAGCGAATGTCTCCTCATCCATGCCGGGAGATGCGATAGATTCGAAAGATACCGGTGACATAATGGGGATATAGTATTGCGGTAAATCAGATTCCTTGGTCGGCAGCTTCTTCGGGCCAAACCTAAAGGGGTCTTTGATGTTTGCGAACTTCGGAGCTGTCTTCGAGAGGACGCCCTCGCGAAGGAAGCAGGAAATGAAGCTCTTAAAAGTAACGCCCTGCTCCTCAGATTCGGTGAACAATCGGTCAAAAATACCTAGCGCCTTGATCAAGCTGGGAAGCTTGTGGCGGACTGTTAGTGTATATGCCCTAGAGGCCATTACTGTATCATACTAGCTTGTATATTACTTAATGGAAGCTTGGGATATTCACAGTTGTATAGACAATCTTGCTTAAAATGGTAGTATGCTACTTGGTTTGTCTCTACTTCAATATGTGCATGTGTTTCTTTTAGCATATCGCTTATATACATATTAGTAGAGCCCTTAGGATCTTTGCTTGATTACCAACGTTGTGATGGCGCTCACACTCGTGGGGGCTGGGTAATCCATAAGCACATCCTTATAAAGGTCCCTAGTCGTACGACTATCGAGACACCGCATCGATACTCCGGAGTAGACTAGCGTATGCGCTTCTCATCCCAGCGGGGGAGACGGTCTGTCCCACAGCCGTCAGTATGTCGTACTTGAGATAGTATGCGGGTGCTCGTTAGGTTACGAGTACACTGGACAGGACTCGTCGGTAACTGTTGGTTGGTATTATACCTATCGTCAGTTATCAGTTCCCAGGTGACATGAGTACAGCTTAGTCCGCTGACTTGACACTATCACTTCGCCTCGAGTGTGTTCCCACTGTACTTAGATTACTACCCTACCATGGCTCAAAGGAGTCATGCAAACAGGTAGTAGTTGGGTGCAGTCCCGAAGCACTTGGAGGCAGTGACGGTTAGACAGGATTCGTCTCTCCCGGTATTGGGGGTTGACATCGCGCTGTGTCTAGGAAAGATATTACACAAGTAGTCCCTGGCCAGGGCAAGCGAGATATACTGGTAGGTTTCCAGTGTTATCTCAGGGTGTTCTGGGCTACACTCCGACACGACTTGTACCGCTATTAGGGGACTGACGTTCACCACCCCCTTGGCCCGCCATGCGATGTATCAGACGAACAGACCGGACTGTACGGAGATTGTCACATACAGGCTCAGTAGGAGTTCGGATGGGTTTACCTCATCGGCCTTCTTATCGACATCTACCTGGGGACCGTTACGTACAGCTAGTGCCGCTTGCGGTCTGTGGTTAAACCCATTGCCAGCGTAGTGTCGAGTCTTTAGAGCCCCACACAGAGAGTTTCCTTGCATTGAGCGAAACGTGTAGAGGTCGTATGGTTTTACGGCAGGGCTACGATCACTTATGTGCACTTATGTGCGTATGCTGTTCGGGCAGGCAATACTAGTAGGCTTTGGTTTAAGCCAGATCCTAGTATTGTACAGATGGATTTAATTTGTCTTCTGTGCATTCGCATTCTACGGAATGCGGATGCGGGTGTGTATGCACAGTTTTTGTGGACTGATGAAGGAGGAGGTGCCCCATTAGGGTTTTGGCAGTTGGTTCGGCCAAAACCGTAATGTGGCAGGCTCATTAGGGTTTTGACAATTCGTTTGGTCAAAACCATTATGAGCCGGAGACATTGTTTACTAATCCTTTTGGTGATAGATTTGTGATGGCTAATTGCATTGACCATTTGACCACTTAGACCTCTCTTGACTTTGTTGACCCGTTGACCGTGTTGACCATTGACCTTCAAGAGAGGTCTACACTCTTCTTTCATTTTCTTTTTATTTTTGATTATGATAATGGCCAATTCAATGTAGCATCAACTTTATCATGATAGGATTAGTAACGATGGTTTTGGGTGTATTATTGTAACCATGGTTCATTTCATTTGGGTTAATCTTTTCATTATTCTCTTCTCATTCTCTCTCTTGAAGTGAGAAGAAAAAAGAAAAGCTCCATGGTTGCTAGGTTTTCTCTTTCATCTTCCTCCTCTTGATCTCATCTTTTGAACTCATGTGTTGAGAGAAAAAGATCCCACAAAGACAAACACATCCATACATCTCATCTACACATCCTAGGGCTTCTTGAATAGCAATCTCTTTTCCCTAGTTGCCTCGGCTCGAGGTGGAGCTCGGTGTACATCTCTCGGGTGGATCGTCTTCGACTCAAGAAGGCCGCGGAGGTGCCCAAGGTCCGGATCGACGCTTGGAGCTTGGATGGACGAGCGGGACAGCAGAATGAAGACCCGAAGGACCGGTTTCGTGAGGTATGCTTTCTACAGCATAGTAGTTAAAACCTCTAGTAGTTTACTAGTTTCTAGTTTAGCAAAGATCCGTGCTTTAAGTCCAAGTTGCCTTGCGCCAAAAATTTGTTTTTCGCCGTTTCCGCCTCCCCGTAAGAACCGGGGTGAACAACGTGGACTTACAGTGGTATCAGAGCCAGGTTAAACATAAACTAGTAAGTTAGCAAAGTGTTTAGAATATCGATCGAAAAAAAATCGCAAAACACGTCCGCAAAACCTCAAGTTTCTGTCGATTTTTATACTGCTCAAAAAGTGATTTAAAATAAATGAAAAATCGTCTCTGGGTTTTGTAAAAACACTGCAGAAAAACAATCCAGTGATTCGATCAAACCGCCGCGGTTTCGCGGCAATGACATGTTTATTGCCGCGGTTCCGCGGCCAATTTAACTTGGCTGTGGATCGGGTTTTGTGCAGTGTTTTAGTTTGGCTGTTTTGGGATTTTTAAGACATGTTTTTTCTACCCAGATTTTCCAGAGAGCAAATTGACTTTTGGGGTAGTTAAAAATCCGTATTTTGATCGATATTCCGTAGACTTTGGCTAATGGATTTTATCTGTGATGTGATATATGTATTGAACGTCTACTAATCGCTATAAGTCGATTAGTGGTGGTTATACATATCTGTGATCTGTAATGTTGATGGTTTGTGGATATGAACTCGGTGGATTGTCGCGGATGAATAGCCGGGAATGGGTGTGGGATGAGAGTTTCTTTTTCTTTCATTCATGTAAAATTTGTAAATTGATGTAATAATTATTTGTATGGCCGCACAACCGGGTCGGGGTTGTAGCCGTCATTGTATAATTCTTTTTATTGTTTTTGCTCCTAGGATAGACCCATGGTGGGGTGCACAAACTACCGGGTATCTCGAAGTGCCGAGTCGCCTACTCACGTCGTTGAGGGAGGTTGCTTCGCTTCGGGTACTTGGTGGGTAGTTTGCCGCACCCGTAGGGGTCTTGGGTGGGGTTTTGGCTTTTCATCGCGACCGTGTAATCCGCTTTTCGTTGCAGGCTCGAACGAATAACGGATTCCTAGTATATCCAAAGTGTTCATCTGTGATCTGGATTGGCTATCATTGCTATATATCTATATATGATATCTATTTAGGCGTTGCTTATGTTTTTCAGCCGCGCTAGCCCAGCCCCCGCTCTGTCGTTAGTTAAGTAACCTAATGGGTGATGACGGGGCCCCATGGCGAATGCGAATGGCATAAGCGTACATCATATTTTGGTTGTTTTTGTTAGTTATGTATATACCCTAGAGGCCATTGTTGTACATATGATGTATATTATAATGGATGCTTGGATATATATAGAGAGGACTTTCTTGCTCGTCATGATAGTATGCTATTTGGTTTCACTTTATCTTAACATGTTGACTTGTATTGGTTTACTGTTTTTCTCTCACATGTTGATAAAGCCCTTAGGATCTGTACTCGACTACTGGGACTATGATGAGATCATACTAGTGGGGCCACGGTAGTCGATGGGTACATCCTATAACTGTTCCTAGTCGAGGGTATATCGAGACAGGGCATCGATACACCAGAGTAGACTAGAGTATACGCATCTTGACCCATATGATGGGCGATGGATGGTCCCATATCGGTGTTTGACATCAGAGATGGTGTACGGGTGCTCAGTAGAGACTGGGTACACTGGACGGACTCGCTGAGAACTCCCAAATGGTGATATACCACACGTCAGATGGCAGTTCTCCAGTGACACTGGTACAGGGTAGTCTGTAGACCCGAGATCGTTATAGAGTCTTGTGTGATTCCCACTGTGCTTTGATTTCCACCTTACCACGTCCAAGAGGGGCTGTTCCCCTCCGAATGGCGGCGCACAAGACTGCGATGTCCTGACGCTGAGAATCGGGGTAGATGCTATTTGGTTTTATCCGTCCACCTCTCCGAAGATGCCAAGTTGATTTATGGCACCGTATATCGGAGGTTTAGACGGATGCGGCCGATGTAGCAGACTTCGTCAGATTCCCCCTCGCTCGAGAGGTTTTTGATTATGGGGACGCTCTTCCCTGCAGGCGCAAGCCCCTGCAGTTAATTACGCTACCGCGTCGCGGTAACAACTTTCTCCTTCTCCAGAATTTCACTTCGTGTCGTGTGTGTTTGTTTTGTTTGTGGTTGCCCGTGGATTGTATACGGAGACTGAGTAATACCGTCGCCCGTAGGACGTGGATTAGTCCAAATCCGTATTTACTTAGATTTAGGTTTGGTGTTTTTAGTTTAAGGATGCATTAGTCGCGTTGCGGCTAAGATCAACTTAAACGTTCGTTAAGGATACGATAGTCCTGTTTGAGACTAGGATCAACTTAACATGATAATCCATTTAATATCTGGCCATCGGGACTCGTCACCTCTCTAACGTCGTTGAAGGATTACAACGGCAGATGTCAGAGGAGTTCAGAGATGTACCCTTGAACCAATGTTGATTTGGAGTTTTATAGTCCGTTTGAATGTTTAAGGATACGTTAGCCGTGTTTGGGGCTAAGATCAACTTAAACGGGACCGTTTAGATCCGGCAAAAGAGCATTTGGAGGCTCTATTGTTCCAGTTTAGGGACGTGGTGGTCCATCGCCAGTTTAGGGACGTGGGGGTCCATTGTTAGTTTAGGGACGTTTCGGTCCAACATTAGTTTAGGGACGTTTCGGTCCACGAGTTTAAGGACCCCGCGGTCCATATCCATGTGTGGTCGTTGGGACCCGTCGCCTCTCTGACGTCGTTGAAGGATTACAACGAGAAGTGTCAGAGGAGTTCGGAGATGTACCCTCGAACCGGAGGTAAATTGATTTAAAAGAGCATTTGTGCTCAGTTCAATTTAACTTAAGGACTTACGGCCAGAATTGGGCTAAGTCCAGTTGAAAATGTTCAACATTTTATTTTTTTTGGTCTATTAGACCTTTACTGGGGCTCTGCCCTTTTATAAATGATGCACAGCATCTGTTTTTATTTGGGCTCTGCCCCCTTTTTTTTAAAAATAATGCATTGCATTTAATTTGGCATGTTAGGCCCTTTATAATTGGGCTTGGCCCTTCTGTAAATGCATTGCATTTTCAGGTGCTTTGCGCCAATCAGAGAGCGTAAGCGCTTATGATGACAACACGTGTCATGCATGCGCAGTGCGCTGCGCTTGCGCTGTTGACACGTGGCGCTCTCCTAAGAGCGCAACAGCGCAGTTTGGAAGTGCAAAGCACTAAGAATCTTTTAGATTCAAGAACAGAAGTGCAAAGCACTATTTGATTTCTTGATCTAATTTAGATCAAAGAAAAGATAAGTTTTTTCTTGTTTTTTCTTATCTCAAAGAACCAAAGGTTCATAAAAAGTGCAAAGCACTATTTTATTATATATTTTTTTATTTTTATTAAAGATCATTGATCTTGTTTTTAGATCTATGATCTGTTCATAAGAGAACTTTCTCTTCCTTCTAAAGGTTTTTTACCTTTTTTTTCTTGAGGAGTTCTTCAGAGTTCTCTTTCTCTCTTTTTTTTTAGAAAATATTGATGCCTTTGAATTGAGGTCTAGGGTCCTTTTTATAGTGCCCATAAATTAGTTAAATTTGTTAAAGAGATCTTTCTATGAGTGATTTGGAGAATTTTCCCCACCGTTGGATCTTTGATCCAAGGGCTTCTGTTTTACAGAAGAAAATCTTCTTGTTTTAACAAGAACAGAAAGATTTCTTTAAAATCTTAATCCTGTTTGGCGCAAATGCCCCAGCACGTGACACGTGTCGCGCAGCGCACAGCGCAGCGCAACTGTGCTAGCGCATCTGCACCGACATGTGTCGCGCAGCGCACAGCACAACGCAATTGCGATAGCGCATATGCGCCGACACGTGTCGTGCAGCGCAGTGCTTGCGCAACTGAAGCGTTGCTTTCTTTAATTTTGCTTAAAATAGAGCTTTGCTCTGATTGGGCGCGCCTTCTTGGGCGCTGCACTGACGTATCAGCGCCTGACATGTGGCGCGTTGCGCCCGAGATTTGAAGCGTTGCTTCAAAATTTTGAATTTTGAATTTCAACAGAGCATTGCTCTGATTGGGGGAAACAAATGCCCCCCCCACGTTGCGCTCACGTGGCGCACACGTGAGTGCAGCGGTGGCAAACTCCTGATCGTCAGATCAAGGGGTGAGCTCAAGGGGCGCAAGCACCTTATAAATAGGACCTCTGGCCCTTAGAAAAATCTCACCATTTTCTAAATTTTGATTTCCAGAGCTTTGCTCTTGCTTAGAACTCCAGAGCTTTGCTCTCATTTCCAGAACTTTAGAGATTTGCTCTCATTTTCCAAGTTAGAAAATTTTAGGTAAAATTAATCTTAAGTTAAATTAATTTTAATTAACTAATAGAGCTTTGCTCTTACAGATCTTTTGATCTAAAGAGATCCCCATTGGGATTTCATAAACAGAGGTTTGCTCTTAAAAACTTATAGATCTACAGAGATCTTGTTCATTGGTTCTAACCCATGGACAGAGCTTTGCTCTTTGAATCATCTGTAGATCTTTTAGATCTGAAAAACGAAAAAAAATTCATAAGTTTTTCATGGATTTTTCAAAATTCCAAAATTTTTAATTCTTCTAGGTGTAAACATTTTCTGATGGACCTTTCCATTATTACCATAGAGCTATGCTCTTTTTAAGGAATTTTATTCCTTTGAGACCAGAATTTGACAAGTGTCATTCTATGACAGAGCTTTGCTCTGAAAGAGGAGATTTTCTCCTTGTCTCTAGGGATTCTTTTATTATTATTATTAGCAGGAATGTTTTCATAGGGACCAACTGACAATCTCATTCAATGATGAGCTTGTCTTATTAACTGACATATTGTCATCCAGATTTTGTAGGTCCCCCTTCGGTCCTCTACCCGCCGCACTGCTGTGTGGTGTAATTAATTAAATTTAATTAATCAATTAACGTATTTTTCTTTTTAAACGCCAAGCGTTGGAATTACAACACTAACGGCTAGATTGTTCTTTTGCAGCGATCATGTCTCTCGACACCTCATTCCCGTTTGCTCGTTCAGAGGAGGGATTTCCTGAAGCGTCCTTGGATCGTGAAGTCCTGGCCATGATTAGAGAATACGACCCGGAGTACAAGAGTCTCCACCTTTGGGGGCCGTGGTATAACCAGATCATTATGGGTCGACGCAGCTTCACATGCGCAGTGCCGTCCGAGCCCATCACGGCGATTCACTATGCTACCCCACCCTCGGTGCAGTATGCCATGGAGTAGGTGGATTGGACATCGAAGGGCTTTCTACATCCCGCCATAGATGCGATACCGGTTCAGCGTCCCATGGTTTTGGACATCCTAGGACGCCATATCTGTCAAGGTGAAGCACGACCCTGGGGGCAATCATATAACCTTGGTCTGATCCCCCGCCACCCGATTGGCTATCTGCCGTGGGCCCGGTACATCCTGTCGACGAAGAAGTCGCAGTTGATAAGATTAGGAGTGTACACCGCGGTCTACGTCTCTCTCTTCCAGTATCCCACGCTCCCCACCTGGTGGTTCAAGGCTTTCCTGGAGCAGTGGAATATTCCTACCCACACTTTCCTTGCCATGGATCGAGAAGTGTCCATTTCTTTGGAGGAGTTCTCGGAGGTATCCGGCTTACCAGTCATGGGGGAACACTATGAAGAGCTACTCCCGACAGATGAGTACGTCTTTGATGCTAAGCCGGTGGTAAGGGGATCACGCCGGAAAACGCTGTTCAACACCAATTCCCAAGCCTGATCAAGGTGTTGAACATCTACGAGTCTCTTTTTATCGAGCATGGGAGTCGAGGAGTTAATTTTGAGGATTTCATCGCTCGTTTCCTTCGCTCAAGCGTCATCTCATCAGAAGCTGCCAAGTTTGCCACCCTGGATGACCCTTTCGGTCTAGGTTTGGATAACCTGCCGGTGAAGGAGATAGACCAAAAGGGTTTTTTTCTTCCGGACTTTCCGACTATATCTTTTGCAGAAATTACGGCCCCCGGGATGGACGAGGAGGCCTTTTTCCTAGGATTTCTCGGATTGTGGGTGAGTTGCTTTGCGATCCCAATGCACTCTCATCGTATGCGGCCCTCTGTTTTTTACCCAGCCCATCGGCTGGCCATCGGGGTAAAGGTGGATGTGGGGATCGCTGGCTTGGCACACTTATACCATGGCCTCAGTCGAGCAGCGGATGCCAATGAGCCCGGGGTACTGCACGTGGTCTTCCCGATGCATTACTTTGCATCGTGGCTCGAGCTACACACGGTGGGTGTCTTCAGCATGCATAAAAGGCCCTCGTTCTTTGACAAGTGCGGTTTTCCTCGCATTATACAGCTGATCGGCGCATCAATTGTAACCCCATCACCGCGGAACGCCAGGGGCTTACTCCTTCGCCCTCATACCATTGGAGCCGGGATGTCCTTTGTCGATAAGGTATTGACCATTGGAAAGGTGTCTACCACTGCGACGCGGCCATTACAGGATGTCTTTAAGGATGGAGCCTCAGTTTTGACGGCTCGGGAGACCCTTCACTTATATTCCATCAGACCGGGTTTCCTAGTTTTTAGGCAGAATGGTGTGGAAATTTTTATGAGGTACAACCCGCATCGTTTCGCTCAACAACTGGGCTACGATCAAGGGGTCCCCTTGGAAGCCTTCTTGCTGGAACCCGCTGCCACTAAAGAAAGGATGGAGAACGCGCTGCACCATTTCATGTGCCTGAATACGAGCTCTCATTTTTTTATCAATGCGCCGGCTTACGCTCCGAGACTCCTCAATGTGTAAAAAGACTGGTACAATCATGCAACAGGAGCAGTTATAAAGGAGGAAAGGCGACTGTTGGTCGATCGTAAGGGTGTGCCTCCAGGTACCGATCGCAACGCTCCTTTGGTTCCTAGGACTCCAGTAGTCACTCCTCTAAAAGAGGTTAGAACCGGGCCACCGCATGCGCAAAGTCCTCCACGTGGATTGTCACTCCCTGATGTCACAGATGCACCTGCAGCGCCCTGTGCTCTAGTAGAGACAGTGGTTGTATCCTCACCGGAGTCTGACGTGGGTGCGGACATCGGGACACATCGTCCCAAGGTGGCTGCTAAACGTAAATCGATCCCGCGTGCACCTAGGGTTGGCAGGCAGAAGAAAAAGAAATCGCTCTTCGCTGCAGATGTCGTATTTGGTCAGGAACCCCACGCTCCCTATGCCGAGGGCCTGAGTGAATACGGGACTAACGAGGGATTAATCATGCCACCCCCGGATGATATAGACTTGGAGGCCGCTCTCGAAACTTCAGCGTGGTTGGCAAGGCGTGACGCATGGCTAGCTAAGCTTGCACAATCAGGTAACTACTAGTCGCATTTTCTTTATTGCAACATATCTTCCTCATTGCCTTTGATTAACGCTTTTCTTTCCTTTCTTCCAACAGGCATCACTGATGAAGAAGCCATTGCCGCTTCTTTGAAGACTTTCTAGGAGGAGGAACGTCTTAGAGCGTCTATGGGCCTTAGTAAGTTTTAATTCATCAAGTTTCCATCTCCCTCGTGTTATGGTCGATCTAACCTTTCCCTTTTTATCACAGGAATCTCAATGCCGCTCCCGCCAAGTGACGCAGATGTTCTGCCAGTTGCCAACGTTCCCGCTTTCTCTGGGCCACCGCAGGAGGTTCGTCTTGGAGAGCCGATGAGAGATGCCTTAAAGGCTCTGGAGGCATCTTTAAATGAGGTCGACGATGCTTCGATAGAGGAAGCGTCAAAAAGGTCCATCGTGACGGCCCGGGAGGAGAGGAAACGGTCGAGGCGTGAGGCGAAGGCGCGCAAGGCTGCCTTGGCTATGGGAGCGGGCCCCAGTACCGTCCCTTGTGCTGATACTCCTTCCGAAGAGGCCCCTATCGCCCTATCCATTGCTCGCAGACAAGTGGCGTGCGCCGCTCGAAGCGCAAATGATAAGTCCACTTCAGGTAACATTTCTTTCATAATTTTTATTGTGAGAGTTATAATGCCGACGGTTCTTATATATATATTATTTTGCAGAGCCAAGTCCGACCGAGGGTGAGGCGGAGACCGTTGAACCCAGGGGAACAGAGGAGGCGGTGCCTGCCGAACCCGAGCCGACAGTTGGCAACATCGTTGAGGCCTTGGAGCCTGATGCGGAGGTTGAGGGGCCTATAGCCGAGAAGGTCATTGATGCCGAGCCTGAAGTGGCGGCAGATGAAATGATCATTACAACTGAGCCCGTGGTGGTGACGGACGAGGCACTTGAGGCTGGTGACCTCATGGTGACGGCGGATAAGCCGATGGAGATTGCGGAGCCCGAGGAAGTAGCGGGTGAGATGGGCACGAATCTTGGGGAAGAGCCAACCACTCTCTCTCAAGAGACCGGCAATGCTCCGATCATTGCCCTTCCCGTCTACGATCTTCCGCCGTCTCCTGGCCGCGCGAGCACGACGACGGTCCCCATCAAGTCGGGTGATGAGGCCACGGGCGATGGCCTCATGTCGATAGAGGAGGGAGTCGCCTCCGTTTCAGCCGGGAGCTCCTCAGGTAAACCCCAAGTTGCTGTTTTTTTTTACTTTACAATCCTTTCTGACAAGTTCACCTTTCTTGTAACGCAGGTGCAGCCAGCGCCGATGCCCCACTGCTTGAGGGAGCGCCTTCAACGACTACCTTGGCGGTAGTCACCTCTCAACCCTCTCTCATACCATCTAAGATGTTGGAAGGTATGGGTTTGCAATTTATTAATCTTATCTTCCAGACGCATAATTTGTGTACTAAAGTCACACTGTTGTGTCTTTCAGGAGTGCTTTTTAACCATCTCTATCAAGTGTTGCTCCCACACTTCTCCTTCCCATCTGAATTCGCCTCTCCCTCTGGTGGCGCTGGTGAGTACCGTTTCCGATTGATATCTTTGTTTTTCAGTGGTAGAATTATTTCTAACTCTCTCTTGTCCTGACTGCA
The DNA here is from genome assembly GCA_030015575.1 of Agapanthus africanus. Lineage (NCBI taxonomy): Eukaryota > Viridiplantae > Streptophyta > Magnoliopsida > Asparagales > Amaryllidaceae > Agapanthus > Agapanthus africanus. The sequence continues at coordinate 884,530,945 of JASDDO010000019.1, read as the reverse complement.
GTGTTACAAATCGAAGGGGGAGAAGAAAGATCGGTTGCGCCAACGGCCCTTCCGGTCTTGCCACCTGCTTCAACCGGTATAGTAAACTATCTTATCAATGACTTTCTCCATATCTATTGAATCATCATCTAATCGCATTTTGTCTTTTTCAGCTGTCGTTCCAGTCTCGGTGCCTTTTGAGTCTCATATTACAATACCGGGCGGCCCTTCCCAGAGACGTCCGTCCTCAAAAGGTGCGGCGAATAGTCTGCGCATGTTGAGCGACTACATCGAGGAACTCGACGTTGAGACTCCTACATCTGCTGAGGACTTCGCTACGACGGTTAACCCGATGTTGGTGATATTTGCTACCATCCATGACGAGGGCATTGTCGCCTCTTGGGTTAACCATTGTCGGGATATTGAGGCTCGTCTTCATCAGCTGGAGTCGATGCGCCTATCCCTCGAGACTTTGGCCGTGAGCACTCAATGGGGAGCATGGCTCGAGCAAAGCACTTCTCATTTCCGTCATTTGGAACAAGAAGCAGCTTTGAGGCTGAAGGAGTGCCAAGAATCTTCAAGCGAAACTGCTCGCCTGTGTGCTGAAGTTGAGGCGAACGCCGCTGAGGTATAGGCCGTCTTCGAGGGCCTTCTGGAGCGCATCTCAAATGGGCTGAGACTGAAGCGGGCACTTGATGTCGCCGAGCATGACACTCCAGGCCGTGAAGCTGCTCATCAGGCCGTCAGGGATCAGCTTGAATCTGTCGCGCAGCAACGAGCCCAAGTGGAGGCGGAGTTGGCAGTGGTGGCCAATCAGGAGAAAGTGGGGAAGGAAGTGCGCGAACAATTGCTAGAGTTATGCAGGACGCTTCTTTCTCAGTAACTCTCCTTGTATCGTTTGTACTTATAAATAAAAAATGTATATATATATTTTTCATCCTTTAGCACAATGTATCATGTACTCAATCAAGTTTATGAATAAAAGATACACATTTTCTGTAATGTCTTGTGTCATTTCTCTGCCTTTTCTTTCTTTTATTATCAGCACGCCACCTTAGTAAACATGGTCAACAGATAATAGAGCATGCATCTTGACTTTCTTAAGAATCAGCGATGGCTTAGGCCGCAGGTTCAGATCTGTTGTCTAAAACTTTTCAACTCCATGAGTCGTGAGGGTCTCGTAGAGATTTTTTCTCCCTACGGATCGAGAGGATCTCGTATGTGGGTTTTTCTCCTTAGGAATCGTGAGGATTCCTAAGCGTGATTTTCTCTTATAAGTCGTAAGGATCTTATAAGAGAATTTTTCCCTCTTATGAGCCGAGAGGACCCGTAAGCGGTTGTTTCCCTCCTTGTCGAAACTCAACTTTGGAGAGTGAAACCCGTGAATAGTATGCAAGAGACCGTTTTAGATCGACTTGTAGGGTCCCATTGTTCAGGAAGCAAGTTTTTCAATCCCTGCTGCCTGAGGCTTCATCTTGCAAGTTGAGACGAATCGGGAATTTTCCGGCGGAGACACCGGTTTCTCTGCGAGCCGACGCGAATCAGGAGGCTCTCATCAAGGATTGTTTGTTTCCTTGAGTTGAGGTGTTTGCTAAGGATTATTTGTTTCCCCATCGCCAAGGATTATTTGTTTCCTTGGGGTTTGAAACGAGTCGAGGATTTCCCATGGAGGCACTGGTGGCTCCGCGAGTCGACGAGGATCAGGAGGCTCTCGTCAAGGAGTGTTTGTATCCGTGAGTCGAGGAATTTGCTAGGGATTATTTGTTTCCCCAGCGTCAAGGATTATTTATTTCCTTGGGGTTTGAAACGAGTCGAGGATTTCCCACGGAGGCACTGGTGGCTCTGCGAGTCGACGCGGATCAAGAGGCTCTCGTCAAGGAGTGTTTGTATCCGTAAGTCGAGGAGTTTGCTAGGGATTATTTTTTTCCCAAGCGCCAAGGATTATTTGTTTCCTTAGGTTTTGAAACGAGTCGAGGATTTCCCACGGAGGCACTGGTGGCTCTGCGAGTCGACGCAGATCAGGAAGCTCTCGTCAAGGAGTGTTTGTATCCGTGAGTCGAGGAGTTTTCTAGGGATTATTTGTTTCCTAAGCGCCAAGGATTATTTGTTTCCTTGGGGTTTGAAACGAGTCGAGGATTTCCCATGGAGGCACTGGTGGCTCTACGAGTCGACGCGGATCAGGAGGCTCTCGTCAAGGAGTGTTTGTATCCGTGAGTCGAGGAGTTTGCTAGGGATTATTTGTTTCCCAAGCGCTAAGGATTATTTGTTTCCTTGGGGTTTGAAACGAGTCGAGGATTTCCCACGGAGGCACTGGTGGCTCTGCGAGTCGACGCGGATTAGGAGGATCTCGTCAAGGAGTGTTTGTATCCGTGAGTCGAGGTATCTGCTGAAGACACTGGTTTCTTCAGAGTTGGACTGAACCGTCGAGATTTGGCTTCGTCTTCTGGCGGAGCCTGTTGGGAAAGTATGGTTCCCTCTTTGTTTACGCCCTTAGATTGTATACAGGGATCGATGTGATCTTAACTGTAGGGCCAAAGTTTTATCATCATTTTTTGTTTTATCTCCGCAATGCTCTATCATTTCAGCTTTTATATTGCGAAGGTCGCGATTGCCCAATCATTTCGGCTAGTTTTCGCGGTGCCCAATCATTTCGGCTATTTATTTTATTTTTACCCGCTGCTTTTTATCGCGAGTTGCCCAATCATTTCGGCTATTTTAATTTTTTTATTTTTACTCGCTGCTTTTTATTGCGAGCTGCCCAATCATTTCGGCTATTTTGCATGCATACATTTTTACTTGCTGCTTTTTATTGCAAGTTGCCCCATCATTTCGGCTATTTCATATGCATGTGCGGCCTACTGGGATATTACCATGAGCGAATCATCATCTGCTTCCGTCGATGTCGAACAAAGGTGGCTTAGCGACCAGGGTTAGGGTCCTGTCGGCTAAAGGTTTTGACTTCATGAGCCGTAAGGGTTTCACGAAGTTATTTCTCCCTACAAGTCGTGAGGATCTTGTAGGTGTATTTTCTCCTTAGGACTCGTGAGGATTCCTAAGTGTTCGTTTCCTATGTAAGTCGTAAGGATCCTACAGGAGGGTTTTCTCCTCATAAATTGAGAGGATTTACAAGGGTTGTTTACCATGCGAACATATCCCCGGTCACGGATGAGACTTGGTTAGGGAAATGTTTATTCGCGCCCGTGGATTGTATACAAGGATCTGTATTGAGCCACTTGTAGGGCAATATCGGAAGTTGTGGGGGTTGCTTAAGCACAGGTTTAGGTCTCTGTAACTTAAGACTTTCAACTCTTATGAGCCGTGAGGGTCCCATAAGAGAGTTCTCCTTACGAGTCGTAAGGATCTCGCAAGTGTATTTTCTCCTTAGGAATCGTGGGGATCCCTAAGTGTGCTGCTCCCTTATGAGTCGTAAGGATCTCACGTGGGTGGTTTCTCCTTATAAGGTCGAGAGGACCCTATAAGTGTCCTTTAACGAGGTTGCGCCCTTTCAGGTTTTCACAAACACTCGCCGGTAGCCCTGCTGTTTTTACTCACGGAGCCCTTTCGGGTTTTCATCCGCGCCCATTTTGCTTATAGACATACCGTTTTTTTATTCTTTTTAGTTTTATATATTTTTTTTCTTTTTTTTTTAACGAGGTCGCTCCCTTTCGGGTTTTCATGAACACTCGCCGGTAGCCCTGCTGTTTTTACTCACGGAGCCCTTTCGGGTTTCATCCGTGCCCTTTTTGCTTATGGACATACCGTTTTTATTTTATTTTATTTTTATATGTTTTTTTTTATATCTCGTCAGCCTAAAGATGTTGCGATAGTAGTTTAAAGACGTTTCGGTCTGCTATTAGTTTAAGGACATTTCGGTCCGACATTGAGAGGCTGGCTACTGTTTATAAAACTTGAGCTTAGGAAGATAGCGAGCGGACATGGTCGTCGTCACCTATCATTGACCTAGGCTGCGGCTCATTAAGCGTAGTATTTCTTTAGGAAGCGACCATTTATTGGCCTGAAAGGCCTTTCACCGTGCATGTCCATGAGTAGATAGGCCCCACCCTGGTAGACCTTATCTATGATGTACGTGCCTTCATAGTTCGGCTCGAATTTTCCCCGCTTGGCACGATTGGGGATCATAGGCCTTTTGACCACTAGCACGAGTTCGCCTTGGCAGAATGTCCTCGGTCGGGTCAGTCTTCCATATGAGCACGTCATCTTTGCTTTATAGGCCTCCAGATTTTGTTGCGCTATGAGCCGGGTTTCATCAAGGGCGTCAAGCTCCTCAAGCCGAAGGTGAGCATTTTCTTTGCCCGTCAGCTTGTAGTGGACAGCCACTCGTAGAGAGGGTAACTCTATCTCGAGGGGGAGTACTGCTTCCGTTCCAAATACCAACGCGTACGGCGTTGTGCTTGTGGCCGTCTTGAACGTAGTTCGATATGCCCAAAGAGCTTCTTGCAGTCTTTCGTGCCAGTCCTTCTTATTTCGTGACACCGTTTTCTTCATGATCTTTGTCAAGGTCTTGTTGAAGGCTTCAGCTAGACCATTAGCTCGCGGATTATAAACCGAGGAATATCTCCAGTCTATATTATGCTGTTGCGCAAAGCGACTGATCTTGTGACTTCTGTAAGCTGGCCCGTTATCGGAGATGATCCGTCGCGGAGTTCCGAACTGATATATGACGTGCGTCTTGAAGAAGTGGAGGATATTTTCCATCTTCACTTCTCTTAACGGTACTGCTTCTGCCCATTTAGAGAAGTAGTCAGTCGTCGCCAGGATGAAACAATGTCCCCTAGACGATGCTGGTTCGATAGGGCCGACTATGTCAGTTCCCCACATCTCGAATGGCCAGCTAGCCACCGTTGGATGTAGTGGATTTGGATGCTGGTGGATGAAGTCCCCATGGATTTGGCATGAGTAGCATTGCTTCGCATATTCGAGATAGTCCTGAATCATCGTGGGCCAGTAGTAGCCCATCCGTTTTATCTTCAACTTCATCTTTGGGCCCTCTTGGTGAGAACCGCAGGGTCCGTCGTGAACTTCCTGAATGACTCTTTTTGCTTCGTCACGTCACAGGCATCTCAACTGAAAGGTTAGCCTAGCACCTCATGAAGGGTTTGGAAGCATCACATGAACCAAAGAATGCATTTTTAGGGTGCTAAGCTAACAAGCATCGGATCGTTCCTAGAAAACTTAGGGTTTCAAAAATTTCACATCAACATATGAAAAGAAAAGCTAAGGTTTAGAGAGTACAACCTTTGTAGCTCCCTACGCTAGACTCCTCGGCTACTTAGGGTTTGAAAAAGCTCCGCTTGAACTCCTCGAGGTCACCGATAATCCACCCGGAGTCCGCTTTGTCTAAGCTTGCAACTTTATCCGATCAAGTGAACGAAATGAAGCTAACACTCTAAACAAGTAGGCTAAACTTGTGTAGAATGATGTTGTGGTTCTTATTCTCACTTCAAAATCCAATCTTGTTATGTAATTTGCTCGCTACAAAAGTCTAGAGAGCAAGTGAAGAAAGAGGAAGAAGATGATGGCTATTTTGGAAGAAGATAAGAATAACTCTTAAAAGAAAAATAGAAATATATCAATATATATTTCTTATCTCTCATCTCAAACCATGTTTGAATCATTATTGAACTAGAGTTAAAACCCAAAAGGAAAATTAATCCATGGTTAAATGGTGGGTGAGCATGGTTAGATCAAGAAGAGTGTAGAAAGCTTCCATGAATTATCCTTTCCTTTATCCATTTTGTTTTAACAAAAAATCAAATAATAATCCAAATAAAAACCAATGGTGTGAGTCTTATTTTGCCACCATTTCCTTATATAATAAACCATGATAGAATGATGTATGTATGCATGTGTGCATGCACATCCATATGTGCATCAAACTAGAAAGGAAGAAAAACATGCATGCATGCATACATCCATCCATCACAAGAAAGGATTTCTAGTGAGAAACTAATGGTTAAATGATAAATCAACACTTGATTTATCAATCCGGTCATATCACATATGACCCAAACCAAAAGCAAGCCGCCCGATCAATATACGGAATCCTATACGCGTATTTTAATCGGGTCCATACGCATATAAAATACGCGCACCACAACGTTTCGCATGGACTAGGAAACTCCATTGTGGGACTCTGAGACTCGTCAATATGCCGGCAGTGGGTGATGATCATATCAAGCACCCCCAAGCCGCAAGCGGTCAGCTAAACGTAACGGCCACCCGGGTATTGAGCGATCAGAAGAGAACAAGCGAACCTGTTACAACTCCTGTCGAGCCAACCAGCTACACTTCCCGTACAGTCCGGTCTCCTCGTCTGATATGTCGCATATCAAGTCTAGGGGTGGTAAACGTCAGACCCCAATAACCGATAAGTCGTGCCGATGTGAGGCTCATAACGGGTCAAGAAACTACTGGTAACACTTACCAGCAAATCTCTAATCAGCCCTGGCCAGGGACTCCCCTGTTACGGCCAATCGAGCACAGCGCAACATCAACCCCCAATACCGGGAGAGACGAAACCCCTCCTATCGCTCATTGCCTCCATGTGACTCGGGACTGTACCCAAAAACCACCGTTTTGCACGCCCTCATGGACGTGGTAAGGTGGAGATCAAAGCACAGTGGGAATCACACAAGACTCTATGATGATCTCGAGTCTACAGACTAACCTGCACAAGTGTCACCTGAGAACTGCCATCTGACGTGAGGTATAATACCATCTGGGAGTTCTCGGCGAGTCCGTCCAGTGTACCCAGTCTCCACTGAGCACCCGTATACCATCTCTGATGTCAAACACCAATGGATATGGGATCATCCATTGCCCATCTCATGGGTCGAGAAGCGTATACGCTAGTCTACACTGGTATATCGATGCCCCGTCTCGATACACCTACGACTAGGGACCTTGAAGGATGTACTTATGGACTACCATGTCCCCACTAGTATGATCTGCATCATAGTCCAGGTAGTCAAGTACACATCCTAAGGGCTTTACGAACATGTAACTATAAGACAGTTTAAAGAGACTGGTATACATGTTAAGATAAAGAGCAACCAGATAGCATACTATCATATCGAGCAAGAAAGTCATCTCTATATATGTCTAAGCATCCAATATAATATACATCATCTGTACAATACTGGCCTCTAGGGCATACATACAACTAACAATCTCCCACTTGCACTAGGGCCAGCTGCTGTAGTATCGCATACCGAGTATCCCGAAGAGTCTCTCAAACTGTATCTGGGGAATGGCCTTCGTGAGTGGATCCGCCGTGTTGTTCTTCATGTCAACCCTCCTGACCTCGATCTCCCGACGATCAACTATCTCCCGGATCAGGTGATACCGCATCAGAATATGCCTGGATCGCTGATGGGACCTGGGTTCCTTGGCCAAAGCCACCGCTCCATTGTTATCGCAATACAAAGGTATTGGATGCTCAATGGATGGAACCACTCCAAGTTCAGTAATGAACTTCTTGATCCAGACAGCCTCTTTGGCAGCATCGTTGGCAGCGATGTATTCAACCTCCATCGTCGAGTCTGCCACGGTTTCCTGCTTGGAACTTTTCCAGCTAACCGCCCCTCCGTAAAGGGTAAAGACAAATCCCGACTGCGACTTAGAGTCGTCCTTATCACTCTGGAAGCTCAAATCGGTAAAGGACTCCACTTGGAGTACTCCGTTACCATACACCAAGAGTATCTCTTTAGTCCTTCGTAAGTACTTGAGAATGCTCTTCATAGCTGTCCAGTGACTCTCTTCAGGATCAGCTTGATACCTGCTCACTACACTTAGTGAATATTCTACATCGGGTCTGGTACATAGCATCGCGTACATGATAAAACCTACAGCCGAAGCATAGGGTATCCCTTGCATGCAAGCTCTCTCCAAATCAGTCTTAGGAGACATCTCTTTGGAGAGAGTGACTCCAGAGATCGTGGGTAAGTTCCCACGATTGGATTCTTCCATACTAAACCTCTTTAGTATGGTGTCAATGTACCTGGATTGGGACAATCCCAATATCCGTTTGGATCTATCTCTATAAATCCTGATTCCCAATATGCAGGAGGCATCACCAAGATCTTTCATTGAGAATCTTTGTGATAAGAAGAGCTTGACCGATTGCAGCATAGGAATGTCATTTCCTATCAAGAGTATGTCGTCCACGTACAATATGAGGAAGACAACCTTACTCTCTGCCACCTTCTTGTAGATACAAGGTTCATCTGGATTTTTGACGAAATCAAACTCTTTGATAACGACGTCAAAGCAGATGTTCCAACTCCGCGATGCTTGCTTTAATCCATGAATGGATTTAAGCAGCTTGCACACCTTCCCGCTGCTCTCACTGTCTACGAAGCCCTCTGGCTGAGTCGTGTACACGCACTCTTCTAAATCACCGTTTAGAAAGGCGGTCTTAACATCCATTTGCCAGATTTCGTAGTCATGATATGCAGCGATGGCAAGCATGAACCGGATGGATTTAAGCATAGCCACTGGAGAAAAGGTTTCGTCATAGTCCACACCTGGTCTTTGACGAAAACCCTTTGCAACAAGTCTAGCTTTGAAAGTCTCCACTTTCCCATCTACACCAAGTTTTTTCTTGAAGATCCACTTGCTCCCAATAGGTTTTACCCCTTCAGGAGCAACTTCCAAAGTCCATACTTTGTTGGTGTACATGGATTCTATCTCGGATCGCATAGCATCTAGCCATTTCACTGAGTCCCTACTCGTGATGGCCTGTTCGAAGATAGTTGGGTCATCATCCTCCATGATTCAATCCTCGCACCCACCATCCATGAGAAATCCGTAGTATCTCTCAGGTTGGCAAGGAACCCTACTAGATCGGCGGAGTGGCTGGGGTTCATTGGGAACTACGGAATCCTCTGGTTCCACCAGATCTTCTGTTGTAGCTTTTGTAGCTGGAACCTCTTCCAGTTCTACCTCATGACCACTAATCTCTTTTTCAAGAAATTCTTTTTCTAAAAAGGTGGCATGCCGAGAAACAAACACTCTTTGTTCCTCAGGGTGGTAGAAGATATACCCTTGTGAATTCTTGGGATATCCTATAAATTTGCATAGAACAGACCGTGCCTCGAGTTTGTCCGGATTTTGTCGTTTGACATAGGCTGGGCAACCCCATATCTTAACATAGTTAAGATATGGTCTCTTCCCTTTCCATATCTCATATGGAGTGGTAGGCACAGATTTGGTGGGGACCATATTCAATAGATGTATGGCTGTTTCAAGCGCATACCCCCAGAAGGAAATAGGCAACTCAGCTGTGCTCATCATGGAGTGCACCATATCTAATAGGGTGCGGTTCTTCCGTTCTGATACACCGTTGTGCTGTGGTGTATATGGAGGAGTCAGCTGAGAGAGAATCCCATTCTCTTTTAGGAAGTCCAGGAATTCACTGCTCAAGTATTCACCTCCTCGATCAGATCGAAGGATTTTAATACTTTTTCCGGTTTGGTTCTCGACTTCTTGTTTATATTCTCTAAATTTCTCAAAAGTTTCAGACTTATGTCTTATCAAGAACACATGTCCGTATCTTGAGAGATCGTCAGTGAATGTAATGAAGTACGAAGAACCATCCCTGGCATGTGTAGACATAGGACTGCATACATCACTATGTATCAGTCCCAAGAGTTCGGTAACTCTTTCTCCGTGTCCCGTAAACAGAGATTTGGTCATCTTGCCTTTGAGACATGACTGGCAAGTGTCATAAGATGAAAATTCGAACTATTTCAAATATCCATCCTTATGCAACTTAGCCAGTCATGTCGCATTGATGTGACCCGGTCTACAATGCCACAAGAAGGATTCGTTCAATTCTGAACCCTTCCTCTTGTATGTGTTTGTTATGCTCAGAACTGTTGATTGATTTAGAATATAAATGCCATTGCACAACGTGCCTGATCCAACCAACTTTTGGTTACGGAAAATGTTCATAACATTATCCTGTAATAAAAAATTATATCCCTCTTTACTCAACAAAGAAACCGATATAATGTTGCATATCAGGTTCGGCATGTAATAGCATTCGTTCAGAACCAATGTATTACCAGTTGGTAATGCAAGGTGATATTCACCGACAGTCTTAGCTGCAACAATTGCACCATTTCCAACTCTAATGTCTTTATCACCTTCTCCAAGTTCTCTACCTTTCCTGAGCCCATGTAACTGATTACATATATGGGATCCTGACCCGGTATCTAATACCCAGGACGTAGGGTAAATGGAGAAACAGTTCTCTGTAACGAACACACCCGAAGAAAATGCATCAACATGTACTTTCTTCATTCGGGTGGCATGGGAATCCTGGTATTCCCCTATATCATGTTCAGTCCTATAACTCTTATAAGAAAGAACGGAACCAACGTTCCCCAGCACAGTATAACATGCGGGTTCGGTCAATACATCCATATTATTATCTTGATTAGGGCATGACATGGTCGCTACCTGGAGAGAGAGAGAAGAAAACACTTTAGCATATGCTCTTGCAAGATCAGATTGGTTATTATCTTATCTAATCAGGATGGCTCCCACTGGTTTTTATCAAATCTTCCTTCAAACCTTAAAAGGAAAGACTAGCCGGGATTAATTACACCTTACAACTTCGCCGATCTTTCAGCCAGGCCAGTGTCGGTACTTTGAGGGAGGTTCCCCGTGCTTTCGCACGGACCTAATTAAAGTAAACCTCATTTTCCCAGAGGCGTAACCCTGTTGACACCTTTCTATACACCTACTTGATCGGCTAATTGTAATGTGTAAAACTCTCCCAGGAGTAACTCTTACTCGCAGTGGGTATCGGGATCCAACTATCTCATAGAAGGTATGCAATCTCATTGCAAATTTCAACACTTGAAATTCTCGATAATGCTTTTGCCCCTAGCGTGCTATGACCTTGACGAAAGCCAACAAACCACAGCCCACTAGTCAAGTTCAACCCGTACATTTCTTGACTGAATTAAACCCACCCGCACGACCCTTGACGAAAGCCAACAAAACCGTACGACTACCCTAATCCAGTCGCATCATATGCAGCAGATAAGCAGCACATAGCTACCGCACACTACACCTTGACGAAAGCCAACAAATGTAGCACGAATACTATATGCAACTTATCTGAAATGACGGAGGGCTACGACAGGTTTTTCTGAAAACCTATTGCGTAATGAACTTGATATCGTTGTAGAATCAAGTGAAGTTTTGAAATGGAGTGATTTTGAGGCTTTTCTAGTTTTGCTAAAGGGGTCACTCCCGGCGAAGGGATCATCGGCCCTTTCCTCGTCGAATGAGGTGCGGGATATATCATATATATCACTGTGCAAAGCAGAAACTATAGAAGCAATCAAAAGACAAACCAAGTGTGTAGCATCTGCCAGTTATTGCTAAAGGGGTCACTCCCGGTGAAGGGATCTCGGCCCTTTCCTCATCGAATAAGGTGCAGGGTATATCATATATACCGCGATGCAAAGCAAAACTGTAGCTACCCCTTTTTATTTTAAAAATTTTGATTCTACAACATCTTTTAGGTTTCTTTTCTTTCATTAATCACATTAATGAAGTCCCATCATTTAAGTCACCTAAACATCACAGATAAATACGACGTACACTTATGCCATCTGCATTCGCCTCGATGTCCCCTCGTGCACCGTTAGGTTAGGTAACTAACGACAGAGCAGGGCAGGGCAAGTGCGGGTGTAAAACATAAGTAACGTCTATATAATATATCATATATACTATATACTGTATCCATCAGAACATATCAAATGATTACATCACAGATATCGCAGCATAAAAATAGATATAATGTGGGATATACTAGGACGTCCGTATTTAGTATTTAGCCAATAATAGAAAATACGGATTCCACAGTCTCGACGAATAGCCAAGCCCACACCCTGGACCCCTACGAGAGCGGCAAGCGACCCAACCAATTCTGGAGTTTAGGAGACCCAGTCTCGACTCCTCGAGATGGCCTCCCACTGAACCTAAGAACCCGGTCACCCGTGCTCCCGTCCTTGGGTCCATCCTAATGCGGAAAAGTAAATAATATACAACACAGGTGGCATCGACCTCAACCCGGAAGTGCCCCAAAAAAAAGAATATTACATTACATTTGAATTTACATGAATGAAAATATAAAACTCTCATCTCACATAAAAAAAACCCCGGCTATTCAATCGCAACAATCCTTCACATCATATCTCAGCAACACATAATATCACATATCATCAACGTAAGTATGTATGCGTACCCCAATTGTCGTTGACGTATAGCAACGAAACCGGCGATATCGACATACAACACTTACGGTCACAGAAAAGAAAGTGTAAAACTGCAATATCTGGAATCCACATTCTCTTTAGACATCGTAAATGCGAAGTATCACATACCTCGTATTTCATGTCTTATAATATGAATTCCACACATTGCATCACATTCCAGATAATTAGACAGTATTAAAGTTTTCGAACGAACGATCAAATACCCAAGATTCACTAAAGCTCAACACTTGAGCGGAGTTCAAAAACCCGGAGTGTGACACAGTGGTAGCGGTCCAGCCGTAGAAGGGTCAAGCCAACGCCTCACATGTGGCATGCCGTACTGCCCCAAACCCTAAGATTCAAAAGGCAGTTCAAGACGGTCACATAATCGAGTTAAGGTTTGTTGTCTTCTAAAGGGTCCACCACAAACAAACTTGCACGAACCTCCGAAGGATTTAAACCCCGTGAAAAGTGAGCAAATGATACTCATTCAAACACTTCACTACTTTCTAATTTACCCGAAAGAGTCACGAAATCAAAATTCCGATCGAATCGACGAGTCCAAAACCATCTCCAGAATTTTTCAGAACTAAATACAGATTAAAAATACCCTAAAAATATACTAGCAGAAATAATCATTACAGCATAAAAATTATACAGTGATGGAGGAGTACGGCCGCGGAACCGCTGCCTAAGCAAGCTTAGGCCGCGTTTCCGCGGCCGAAAATACTGTTCATGGAAAAAAATTTATACCGTAATTCTTATTTTTACCTGCTGAATTTTTTTACATATTTTTAATTCTGAAAATAACCAGATTTTGAAAAAAGTCCAGAGAGCACCCAAAAATCCGTATTTTCGGTTCGATCGGAGTTTTAACTTCGTAAAGGTGTCGCCTAATGTTCTAGGTCGGCTCTGATACCAATGAAAGGTTAGCCTAGCACCTCATGAAGGGTTTGGAAGTATCACATGAACCAAAGAATGCATTTTTAGGGTGCTAAGCTAACAAGCATCGGATCGTTCCTAGAAAAATTAGGGTTTCAAAAATTTCACATCAACATATGAAAAGAAAGGCTAGGGTTTAGAGAGTACAACCTTTGTAGCTCCCTACGCTAGACTCCTCGGCTACTTAGGGTTTGAAAAAGCTCCACTTGAACTCCTCGAGGTCACCGATGATCCACCCGGAGTCCGCTTTGTCCAAGCTTGCAACTTTATCCGATCAAGTGAATGAAATGAAGCTAACACTCTAAACAAGTAGGCTAAACTTGTGTAGAATGATGTTGTGGTTCTTATTCTCACTTCAAAATCCAATCTTGTTATGTAATTTGCTCACTACAAAAGTCTAGAGAGCAAGTGAAGAAGGAGGAAGAAGATGATGGCTATTTTGGAAGAAGATAAGAATAACTCTTAAAAGAAAAATAGAAATATATCAATATATATTTCTTATCTCTCATCTCAAACCATGGTTGAATCATTATTGAACTTGAGTTAAAACCCAAAAGGAAAAGTAATCCATGGTTAAATGGTGGGTGAGCATGGTTAGGTCAAGAAGAGTGTAGAAAGCTTCCATGAATTATCCTTTCCTTTATCCATTTTGTTTTAACAAAAAATCAAATAATAATCCAAATAAAAACCCATGGTGTGAGTCTTATTTTGCCACCATTTCCTTGTATAATCAACCATGATAGAATGATGTATGTATGCATGTGTGCATGCACATCCATATGTGCATGAAACTAGAAAGGAAGAAAAACATACATGCATGCATACATCCATCCATCACAAGAAAGGATTTCTAGTGAGAAACTAATGGTTAAATGATAAATCAACACTTGATTTATCAATCCGGTCATATCACATATGACCCAAACCAAAAGCAAGCCGCCCGATCAATATACGGAATCCTATACGCGTATTTTAATCAGGTCCATGCGCATATCACATACGCGCACCACAACGTTTCGCCTGGACTAGAAAACTCAATTGTGGGACTCTGAGACTCGTCAATACACCGGCAGTGGGTGATGATCATATCAAGCACCCCCAAGCCGCAAGCGGTCAGCTAAACGTAACGGCCACCCGGGTATTGAGCGATCAGAAGAGAACAAGCGAACCTGCTACAACTCCCGTCGAGCCAACCGGCAACACTTCCTGTACAGTCCGGTCTCCTTGTCTGATATGTCGCATATCAAGTCTAGGAGTGGTAAACGTCAGACCCCAATAACCGATAAGTCGTGCCGATGTGAGGCTCATAACGGGTCGAGAAACTACTGGTAACACTTACCAGCAAATCTCTGATCAGCCCTGGCCAGGGACTTCCCTGTTATGGCCAATCGAGCACAGCGCAACATCAACCCCCAATACCGGGAGAGACGAAACCCCTCCTATTGCTCATTGCCTCCATGTGACTCGGGACTGTACCCAAAAACCACCGTTTTGCACGCCCTCATGGACGTGGTAAGGTGGAGATCAAAGCACAGTGGGAATCATACAAGACTCTATGACGATCTCGGGTCTACAGACTAACCTGCACAAGTGTCACCTGAGAACTGCCATCTGACGTGAGGTATAATACCATCTGGGATTTCTCGGCGAGTCCGTCCAGTGTACCCAGTCTCCACTGAGCACCCGTATACCATCTCTGATGTCAAACACCAATGGATATGGGATCATCCATTGCCCATCTCATGGGTCGAGAAGCGTATACGCTAGTCTACACTGGTATATCGATGCCCCGTCTCGATACACCTACGACTAGGGACCTTGAAGGATGTACTTATGGACTACCATGTGTAGGGTGTTTTTCGTCACCCCATTGAGATGGGAATACGTGCGCGCTTGTCAGGCGCATTACAGATTCCCCCTGCCTACGGTAGGCCGGGGTTTAATGATTGTGGGGATCCGAATCTCCGGCAGCCGCGGACTAAGCTGCCGTTAATTACCTCTCGCCTTTGGAGCGAGGGAACCTCCGATTAACGGGTTAACTGGTCATGCGAACTCAATGTGCAGTGTGCGTGTGTTGTGTCTTGAAAGGGGGGGTTTTGGATATACTGGGGGCCCCGCAGAGTTTTTACGGGGGTCCCGCTACCCGGATAGCGGGCTGGGGGTCAAGGGGGCTAGCAGCCCCCTTGCGGGGTGCGAGGCAGCGCCCCGTTAGAAATTTTTTCTAACGGGGGAGGCATAAAAAAGGGGGGAAGCGTCTTAAAGACGCGTGCGTAGCATGTGGGCGCATGGTGCCCGGGGTCACGTGGCGCACACGTGACCATTAGGCGCCTCAGCGTCCGGGGTTTCGTGGCGCACACGTGACTTTTGGGCGCCTCAGCGCCCAGGGTCACGTGGCGCACACGTGACCGCTTGGGTGCTTCAGCGCCCGGGGTCACATGGCGCACACGTGACCGCTTGGGTGCTTCAGTGCCCAGGGTCACGTGGGCGCACGTGACCGTTGGGCGCCTCAGCGCACCGGGGTCACGTGGCGCACACGTGACCTTTGGGTGCCTAAGCGCCTGGGGTCATGTGGGCGCACGTGACCGTTGGGTGCCTCAGCGCCCCGGGGTCACGTGGCGCACACGTGACCTCTGGGCGTCTCAGCGCCCTGGGTCACGTGGGCGCACATGACCATTGGGCGCCTCAGCGCCCCGGGGTCACGTGGGCGCACGTGACCACGGGAAAACACTCGCTGAAGGGGGTCCTAGCCCTTAGGTTGGGGAGTTAAACCCCCAAGGGATTTTTGGAGTTAAACTCCTGACAGAAAATTAATTTATAGAGTTAAACTCCAACAGATCTAGAATGGAGTTAAACTCCTAGGAATCTTTGGCCCTTCTTCTGAGCCTTGGATCTGTCCAAAGTTAGATTCTTAGAGATGGGTCTCCTTCTTCTTTTTCTTTTGGCCTGATCTCGAAGACCAAGAGGTATGAGATTTTAAAGATCTCTCTTTTTCGAGATCTGGTGGGAGATCTAAGTTCCCCTTCGTAGGTTTTGTGGTGGAAAGCTATTTATTTTGAGAAAAGGAAGAGTTAAACTCTTAATTTAATTCAAAGAAAGAAGGTTTTTAGAACCTTGAAGAAGGAGAAAGAGGCACAAGCCCTAATTTTTGGGGAATGAAAAAGTGTTATTTTATTCATCATCATGTTGCCTTTTATAGGCTTACATATTTACATATAGCCCCTTGGGCTTTTCAAAAATGGCTTTTTGCCCATCCCATGGCTCATATGCCATTTCATTTTTGCACATAAGCCATGGGCTTACAAAATATTGGCTTTATGCCCATTTTGTTTACATTCATGCATAAACAATTACATAAAAATTATTTATGACATGATTTCGTTGTTGGCATGGGGAGGCTGGCCGCGGGCTCGACTTGGGCATGGGCCCGCTTAACCTGGGCTTGGGCCCACCTAGTTTGGGGGTTGACCTTGACTTTGACTCGGTCAACCGGGGTGTAAATTTTTACCCCAACACCATGTCCCCACTAGTATGATCTGCATCATAGTCTAGGTAGTCAAGTACACATCCTAAGGGCTTTACCAACATGTAACTATAAGACAGTTTAAAGAGACTGGTATATATGTTAAGATAAAGAGCAACCAGATAGCATACTATCATATCGAGCAAGAAAGTCATCTCTATATATGTCCAAGCATCCAATATAATATACATCATCTGTACAATACTGGCCTCTAGGGCATACATACAACTAACAATCAACCACAGAGAATCAAACGATCTCTTGTACAGAGTATCGTTGACGAAGGCGAAAGATAGAGCCCGCTTCATGAGCTGATATCTTGTGGACGCTTCTTCAGGCATTCGGTGGGACCTAAAGTAGTCTATGAAGACTTCTCTCCAATCCTCAGCCTTTTCCCTGTCTTTTACTTGCATGGTCGTTTTCTCAGTCGCTCCCTTCTCTTCGGATGATTCCGGAGATATTTCTTCTGGGGCAAGCACTTGACGGCTTTGTACCATGATTCTAACGTCATCGAGATTCTCGTCAGCCAGTTCTTTAGCAAGTTTGGACAATGCGTATGCTTTGCTGTTTTCCGCGCGCGGTATGTTTTCCAAAGTGTAGGAAGGAATTTGGGTCAACAGTTGTTGCACTTTTTCGCCGTACTTCACCAGTTCTGGCTTGCACGTTTGGTAGTCGCCGTTTACTTGACTAACGACCAGTTGAGAATCTCCGTATATAAGGAGGCTTTCAATTCCCATGTCGATAGCGATCTCAAGACTTTCTATCAAGGCTTCATATTCGGCTTCGTTATTCGTCCTCGGCTCTGTTAAGGAGAAAGCGAAACGCATTATCCCTCCTTATGGAGTCACGAAGATGAGGCCTACCCCCGATTTGATTATAGGGGTACATTGTTTGCGTTTTTTCATGGAAGATGCTCCATCGAAATAAAGTTCCCATTGGGTATCGCTACCGTTGATCGTGTCAAACGCATGTTCGTCTGGCAAATCGCAATTCAGAAGAGAATCGGCAGGTATCGGGTGCTCAGCGAGGAAGTCGGCGATGGCCTGGCCTTTCACTGCCTTGAGAGGTTGATATGTTATGGAGAACTCCATCAAGAGCAGGGCCCATTTAGCGAGTCGTCCCGTGTTCGACATCAAGTATTTAAGGGGGTCCACCTTTGAAATGAGACGGACCTCGTGCGCTAACGCATAGTGCCTGAGCTTTGTTATCGCGAAGATCAACGCCAGGCAGTGTTTTTCAATAGGGGAGTAGTTATTTTCTGCCCCCGGCAGAACTCGACTTAAGTAATAGAGTGCTCTTTCTTTCCCTTGATCGTTCTCTTGTGCCCATAATGTGCCTAAGGAACCTTCGAGGGCGGTTGTATAAAGAATGAGGGGTTTTCCCTTAACTGGAGCAGCCAATACTGGAGGGTTCTGCAGGTACTGCTTGATCTCGTCCAGTGTGCCTTGGCATTTGTGATCCCAGACAAATGGGGTTCCCTTCTTCATCAGGTGGCTATAGGGACGGCACTTGCCTGAAATGTTGGCTATAAATCGCCGTATGTATGCGAGCTTCCCTTAGAGAGATCACAACTGTTTGAGAGTTCTCGGCGGAGGCATTTCCATGATCGCTTTGAACTTTGACGGATCTATTTCAATACCTCGGTGTCGAACAATGAATCCCAGGAATTTGCCTGAGGAAACTCCGAATGCACACTTGAGCGGGTTCATCTTCAAGTTGTATTGCCGAAGGCGTTGAAATACGGTCTTCAAATGCTCGAGATGTTCCTCGTATGATTTGCTTTTAACCACGAGATCGTCGATATAGCATTCGACGATTTCGTGTATAAGGTCATCGAAGATCTTTGTCATGGCCCTTTGATAAGTGGCACCGGCATTCTTTAAACCGAAGGGCGTCACTTTATAACAGAACATACCTAGAGGGGTCCTGAAGGCGGTGTGCTTTTGGTCTTCGGGATGGATCTTTATCTGATTATACCCTGATGAGCCATCCATGAAGGAGAAAACCTCATGAGTGGATGTATTGTCTATCATCAGTTCGGTGACTGGCACTGGGAAATCATCCTTCGGGAAAGCTTTATTGAGATCCCGAAAGTCCACGCATATGCGCACCGTCGCATTTTTCTTCATCAGCGGGACGATGTTAGCGATCCATTCAGGATATTAAACCTCCTGGATAAAGCCAGAGTCGATCAGCTTCTTGACCTCGGCATTGATACTCATCTCGAGCTCGAGCCGCATTCTCCTCGGCGCCTGTTTGACTGGCTTGATGTCCGGGGATATCGCCAAGTTGTGTACAGCAATTTCTGGATCTAGTCCCGGCATTTCGGAATAGTTCCACGCGAAGCAATCTCTATGCTGCAGAAGCACATCCTTTAACGCAGCTACCCTTTCTTCAGATAGTAACTCGCTGATGAATGTCAGTCGCGGATCGTCTGCCGATCCCAACTCAATTTTCTTAAGGTTATCTGCAGTGGTATGGATTCCATCTTCCAGCTCTTTCGGCGCTGGTGGGAATTCTGAGATTACCTCGTCGTTGCTGTTTTCGAAGCACCAGGGAAGGTCATCCATGTCCTCGGCCTCTTCTTTTAATATTGTAATCATGTGACAGGTGCGAATTCGCTTCCAATCCCAATGTGGAACCGGTTCTTTTTTCGTGACCTTAGGCTCGTGCTTCTGTAGCGGCGCTACCCTCCAATTGTCAGACAGAGTGAATTTGCCAAGCTGATACTGATCTTCGACCCAATTCTTGAAGGTGAAGCAATCTTCAAGAGGATGCCCTATTACTAGATGGTAAGAGCAATAGTCCGGGTGTGAGACTTCGCCCGCTCGTTCGAGATGTTTAGACTCCGGCAATGTAAGCATTTGATGTTTTAGAGCAAGATCAAGTATCTTCTTCGTCTTGTCCCGAGGAAACGAGTACGCTCGACCCATTTTCTTCATGAGGGATAGATCAATAACGCTCAACTCCCGTTTGCGTGGCTTCTTAGCCCTGCTTTGTTGTTGTTGAGCGTCTTTTTGGCCTTTCGACTTATTTCTGCTTTTGCGCCGAGCCTTCTTTATAACAGGTTGACAAGGAGCGGCATTTTCATCCTTTACGGCCTGTTGGAGAAGGCGTTGCATCTTGGCTTTCTCGTAGATGGCCGTTTCGCTGTTGTGATCATCTCGGACTTTTTGACCAGTTTTCTTTATAAGTTTGTCCATTTGTTCCTCGAACGACGGACTGGGCTCCTTTGCATCTGGAACTTTCACTGGCTTAGGATTAGCGTCCTCCCATTGGGCATCCGCTTGTTCAGCAAGGTCATACATGACGTAGCAGCTGGGTAGTAACTCTCGTTTCTTTGACCGGATGTATCCAAGCCCTTTTGTTTCCATTCTCCCGTTAGGCAGTTTGCGTTGAGTCCCGGGGACGTTCCAGACCCTGTCATAGAATTTGGCATTTCTAACGGTCTGTTTGAAGGGTATCCCCTGGCGTTTCAGTAGCTTTTTCAAACCTTCCGTATAATATCTGGGGAGACGGATAGGCTGAAGCCTGTCGAGCGTAGAATCCGTGCCATGCCAGATTTCTTTTTCTACCTTGGTTTCTTCAGAGTGGTAAAACAGGATTGCTTTCTCGCTCTCTCACCTGGGAGGGATATAAAATGTCCGCAACTCTTCTGCACTGTAGATATTAAGTGCATCCAGTTCTTTATGGTGTTTAAGCCGCACTATGGCGACTTGTAGACTTTGCTCTTCGTCAGCGGACGTTTGTATTGAAGGTCGAGCAGAGAATACAGCATGGACTTCATCTTCCGAGTCGCTGCCAAAGATCAATGTATGAGCCGATGGTCCCGGCTTGTTGTGTTAGGGCACCCCGAATAAACTATCTCCTCTTCCTCCTCAGTATCACTGCCGAAGATAGGGATGGTAGCGTTAGTTTTATTCTCCGGCTTGTGACAGTTCTCTGTGTCTTCGAAATCCGGTAAGAAGTATTTGGCGTCTTCATATTTGCGGACCTCGTTCACAGAGAACGGGTTCAGTTCTCCCGTCACGGTATACTCGAAACCATCCTTAAAATACTTCATACACTGATGTTGTGTAGAAGGGATGATGTTGTATTCGTGTAACCATGGTCGGCCGAGCAAAGCGTTGTAGCATGTCTTGGCGTCTATAACGTGAAACTTAATGTCCGTGACGAGTAACCCGAAGCGTAGCGTCAGTATCACAGATCCAAGAGTCTTTGACGATTGGGAGTCGAAGCCGGAGATGGTGATCTTGTCCCGAGTAAGGTGCTGGACGCTCATGCAGATTTCCTTCAACACCCACACATTGAGTAGGTTAACAGACGACCCGTTATCGATCAGGATCCTATCTTTATATCATGGCAGTATCCCGAGACATAGAGAGGGTGATTGTGTTCGCACGTCCCAAATAGAAGGTCTTCATCGCCAAAAGTAATATCGGCCGTGTGCACTTCCTCCAATTCATCCTTCATCTTTTCCTCGGCCAGGCATGCTTGGAATTGTTCTGGGTCTTAGAGCACCTTAATCAACGAATCTCTCGCCTCTTTTGATAGCAAAAGGGCGTCAAGGATGCTGAGCTGTGAGGGTAGCTTCCTCAGATGTGCTAAGACGTTGTAATCCACCTTATTCTTCTTTGGCGAGTCTTTGGAAGCTAGCTCTTCCACCACTTGGTCATCTAAGATGATATCTTCAGGGGCCTTTTCTTTCCCTTTATCTTTTCAGTTCAAGGGTCCGAGGTTCTTTTCGGGCAGCGTGCGATTACGTAGCCGGATATTTTCGCAAACCTTCGGTACTTCTTCTTTTCCCGAAGTGGACTCTTTAAAGAGGGGGGCAAGTTCCAGCTCTTCATCAGAATCACTCCCGAATGTAGGCACTTGTGATCCACCGATGTTAACCATGCAACAATCGCTAGCAGTTCTTTTAAACCCTTCGGTCGTATTTCTTTGCTCCCGACGAATTTTGCGTTTCTCTCGCTTAAAGTGTTGTCGATGAGCAACATATCCTTGCCACCATCTATCGAAAGCTTTGCACTCTTGAGTGGGGTGCGAAATCTTTTGATGATATAAGCAATAGGAGGGGTGCGTTTCCATTTCACCAGTGATGTTTCCTTCAAAGGATGGTAGCTTCATGCTCATTGATATGGCCTTAGCAAACTTTTTCCTCATCTTGAATTGGCTTTTGTCGGTAGCGGAGGTGTTTAGCTCCAACGGGATCGTCTCAGCTCCTTCATCAAGTCGCTGGCGCTTGGCCCTTTCAAATATAGCCGCCTCGCGCTCCCGATCAGCTTTACTTTTCAACCGAGCTTCATTAAGAAATGCGTCAATTACTTCATCTGATGGCCCCAGAACTTTTGGTTCAGGATCTGCCCCCAGCTTTTCGGTGCAAGGAGTCTCCTCATCGTTCATGATCGAATGGGAAATCATACGATAGCTCGCCACATATTTCTCGGATTCATCCGATGAACTTTCTCCCTCATCTTCTTCTTGAAAGACGTGATTGAGGAACTCTTGGAGCGTAATGGGAGTCCGTGCCTTTTGGTTGTATTCATCCAGCGCGTCAATTTGCTTTTGTAAGTCCGTGCGCTTGTCGCCAGGCTTCACGGGCTTCTTAGATTTCTTCTTCTTCTTTTTCGAAGATTTTGACGACTGGCTGCAAGTGCTTGAACCACCACCATCGGTCTTTGGAGTTGGACGTGGCTTCAACATCCCTTCAATGACCTGCGGTTCCAACGGGTTCTTCCACTTGATCGCTGGACATGTTTGAAGATCGTTTACATCCTCTTTGTCTTGGCTGATAATACAACCTCCCAAGAAGCTTCTTCAATGACGGAGCATGTTGCCCCCGGCGTATTCGTCCCCTTAGAGGTGTGGGGCTGCGGGGGATTCACCTTCCATTTGTCAGATAACGCGAACTTGCCCTGTCGGTACTGGTTTTCAAGCCAATTCTTGAAAACGTAGCAATCTTCGATCGGATGGCCTAGTACTCGATGATAAGGACAGTAGTTGGGCTCGTTGATGTCACTTGGTTGCAACGGACGTTTTGGATCCGGCAGATTTATGAGTCTGTTGCGCAACGCCAGCTCGAATAACCTCCTCGTTTTATTGCGGGGAAAGGAATAAGGACGTCCCATCCTATCCTCAAGGGGTACGTACGGGCGCATATTATTTTGACGATCAACCGGCTTCGAGTCCCTCGGTTGTTGTTGAGCATTAGCGACGACGATCGCTTTTCCCTTCCCTTTGTCATTTCGGGAGTCCGGCCTTGGAAGAGGGGGTTTATGGCCCATTTGATCCATTTGCACTAGTTTGTCAATCAAGGCCTGGAAGGTAGTTGGCTTGAAAAACATCATAAATTGTGAGATGGTTGCTTGCGGATCAAGGGTTCCCACAAACATACCCGCCGTGGGAGCTTCTTCAATGCGCTGCTCACACTTCGACCATAAGTTCCGCCATCGTATAGCGTACTGAACCCACGTCTCGCCGGGTTTTACCCTGGCATTAATCAGTGCTGTCATCGGGGTACGTTCACTGGCGCTTGCAAAACGCTGAGTAAACAACAGCTCCATTTCCGCGAAGGTTTTGATAGAGTCATTCGGGAGCTCAGAGTACCACTCGAACGCCGTATCCGATAAACTTCCAACAAACTGGCGAAGTAAAAGCTTGTCATTACCACCGGTGTTGCCGCAGAGTGCCCTGAACTGGGCAACATGTTGGTGAGAATTGCCCGTCCCCTTGTAGACATGGAACTTGGGAATTGTGTAACTGGGTGGGTACTTGATTTGATCGTACCAACTTGGATATGGCCGCCCCGTTTTTACGACCTGGCCGGCTGCTTCGGTCGCATGATGAACCCGTATTTGTTGGGCTATATACTCATCCAAATCAGTTTTGGATATTGTATCCTCCTTAGCCGTCGACAGAGTTGGTGGAGGATTTGATGTCTCTCCCCTATCATCTCCAAGGACGATCGGGGGCTCTTCAGCGGAGGATCTTGTTGTATCATCATCCCTATCATGTCTTGGAAGAGGAGGCCCATACGCTGTATGTTGGCTGCTTGTTCAGCAGCCTCTTTGTCCTTCTTCTCCAATATCCGACGAAGGAATTCGGCGTCGGTTTCTTCCTCTTGGCGTTCATCCGAGGACGTTTCAAGGTTTTCTTTTGGCCCTGTAAGTGCGGCCATAGCGTTCATCATTTCTTGGAGCTTCTGCTGCTGCTCCTGAGCCTTGGTCACCGACCTCGTGTGCGGTCTATGACCTGTTGATATGCGGCTATCCTCCTTTCCCGATGCCATATAAACTGTATGAACTATCATGCCCCCGGACTTAGGGCGTTTAGGCTCACCACCTTTGGCATTTGCCGCGGGCGCGGGGGTTTTCTCCGGCCTTCTTCTTTTATGGGCTGTTGAAGTTGAAGGGGCCGTTGTAGTGGTCACCGACCTCGTGTGTTGTCTTTTGTGGTTTCCCGTGGATTGTATACGGAGACTGAGTAATGCCGTCGCCCGTAGAACGTGGATTAGTCCAAATCCGTATTTACTTAGATTTGGGTTTGGTGTTTTTAGTTTAAGGATGCATTAGTCGCGTTGCGGTTAAGATCAACTTAAACGTTCGTTAAGGATATGATAGTCCTGTTTGAGACTAGGATCAACTTAACGTGATAATCTATTTAATATCTGGCCATCGGGACTCGCCACCTCTCTAACGTCGTTGAAGGATTGCAACAGCAGATGTCAGAGGAGTTCAGAGATGTACCCTTGAACCAAGGTTGATTTGGAGTTTTATAGTCCGTTTGAATGTTTAAGGATACGTTAGCCGTGTTTGGGGCTAAGATCAACTTAAACGGGACCGTTTAGATCTGGAAAAAGAGCATTTGGAGGCTCTATTGTTCCAGTTTAGGGACGTGGTAGTCCATCGCCAGTTTAGGGACGTGGTGGTCCATTGTTAGTTTAGGAACGTTTCGGTCTACCATTAGTTTAGGGACGTTTCGGTCCAACATTAGTTTAGGGATGTTTCGGTCCACGAGTTTAAGGACCCCGCAGTCCATATCCATGTGTGGTCGTTGGGACCCGTCGCCTCTCTGACGTCGTTGAAGGATTACAACGAGAAGTGTCAGAGGAGTTCGGAGATGTACCCTCGAACCGGAGGTAAATTGATTTAAAAAAGCATTTGTGCTCAGTTCAATTTAACTTAAGGACTTACGGCCAGAATTGGGCTAAGTCCAGTTGAAAATGTTCAACATTTTATTTATTTTTGGTCTATTAGACCTTTACTGGGGCTCTGCCCTTTTATAAATGATGCACATCATCTGTTTTTATTTGGGCTCTGCCCCTTTTTTTTTTAAAATAATGCATTGCATTTAATTTGGCCTGTTAGGCCCTTTTTAATTGGGCTCGGCCCTTCTGTAAATGCATTGCATTTTCAGGCGCTTTGCGCCAATCAGAGAGCGCAAGCGCTTGTGATGATGACACGTGTCATGCAAGCGCAGTGCGCTGCGCTTGCGCTGCTGACACGTGGCGCACTCCCAAGAGCGCAACAGCGCAGTTTGGAAGTGCAAAGCACTAAGAATCTTTTAGATTCAAGAACAGAAGTGCAAAGCACTGTTTGATTTCTTGATCTAATTTAGATTAAAGAAAAGATAAGTTTTTTCTTGTTTTTTCTTATCTCAAAGAGCCAAAGGTTCATAAAAAGTGCAAAGCACTATTTTATTATATATTTTTTTATTTTTATTAAAGATAATTGATCTTGTTTTTAGATCTATGTTCTGTTCATAAGAGAACTTTCTCTTCCTTCTAAAGGTTTTTTACCTTTTTTTTTCTTGAGGAGTTCTTCAGAGTTCTCTTTCTCTCTTTTTTTTTTAGAAAATGTTGATGCCTTTGAATTGAGGTCTAGGGTCCTTTTTATAGTGCCCATAAATTAATTAAATTTGTTAAAGAGATCTTTATCTGAGTGATTTGGGGAATTTTCCCCACCGTTGGATCTTTGATCCAAGGGCTTATGTTTTACAGAAGAAAATCTTCTTGTTTTAACAAGAACAGAAAGATTTCTTTAAAATCTTAATCCTGTTTGGCGCAAATACCCCAGCGCATGACACGTGTCACGCAGCGCACAGCGCAGCGCAACTGCGCTAGCGTATCTGTGCCGACACGTGTCGCGCAGCGCAACTGCGCTAGCGCATCTGCGCCGACACGTGTCGCGCAGCGCAACTGCGCTAGCGCATCTGCGCCGACACGTGTCGCGCAGCGCAGTGCTTGCACAACTGAAGCGTTGCTTCCTTTAATTTTGCTTAAAATAGAGAATTGCTCTGATTGGGCGTGCCTTCTTGGGCGCTGCACTGACGTATCAGCGCCTGACATGTGGCGCGTTGCGCCCGAGATTTGAAGCGTTACTTCAAAATTTTGAATTTTGAATTTCAACAGAGCTTTGCTCTGATTGGGGGAAACAAGGGCGTGCAAAACGGTGGCTTTTGGGTACAGTCCCGAATCACATGGAGGCAATGAGCGATAGGAGGGGATTCGTCTCTCCCGGTATAGGGAGTTGATGTTGTGCTGTGTTCGATTGGCTATAACTGGAAGTCCCTGGCCAGGGCTGATATAGAGATTTACTGGTAAGTGTTACTAGTAGTTTCTCGACTCGTTATGATCCACACATCGACACGACTTATCCGTTACTGGGGTCTGACGTTTACCACCCCTAGACTTGATATGCGACATATCAGACGAACAGACCGGACTGTACGGGAGTGTTACTGATTGGATTCACAGGAGAACGTACAGGCTAGCTTGTTGATCTTCTGATCGCTCAATACCTGGGTGGCTGTTACGTTTAGCTGACCGCTTGCAGCTTGTGGGTGTTTGATATGATCATCACCTGCTACCGGCGTATTGACGATTCTTTAGAGTCCTACACAGAGGTTTCTTGGCTCAGGCGAAACGGAGTAGAGGCACATATGTGATATGTGCAGGACCGAGAATAATGCGATATGAGATACCGTATTATATTCTCGCGATATTTAGATATGAACCGGGTCATCGGATCAAGTGTTGATTCGATGAATCGGTACATGATATATTAGACGGTAATATTCAATATAGCCGGATCGTCGGATCAAGTGTTGATTCGATAATTTAATGTATAATAATATATATGATATATTGTATTACATTATCTAATATTGGCTCACTTTATTATTTCATTTTCTCACTGGATGATACATTGATATATATGCGATATATGTTAATTGTATTATTTTCTTTTGTTGCAAATATATAATATATATGTGATATATATTATTGTGACATGATATGATTTATTATTAAACATGTTTAAGGATGATTAAATGGGATTAGGGTTTGATTAGAGTTAGCTTCTTCTTGCACCTTCTAGAAGCTTTGCTTTTGTCTTGGTTAAGATATTATGGTTGATATTTTTCCATGACTCATAACTTAACCTAACCAAATCCTGACTCTAGTTTATTCTCTACAAACTTTTAGCCACTCATCCTTGACCATGGTTCTATAATCAATCATATACTTTTATCTTCTATTCATCACAAAAGGATTATCCTTTCCATTATCATCTTCTTCTCTCTTGAGTTCAAAAAGAAAATGCTTACTAGTTAATTCTTTTGTGATGATTTTTTGTGAGAAAGTGAATAAAAAAGAAAGCATAATTACTACTCCCTCATCCTCATCTAATCTAGCCCATTAGATTAGGATGTTCATCTCTTTAGAGTGAGAAAGCTTGGGTTAAAGCAGCTTCGACGTAGATCATCGGAGAATCGGAACACTTCAAGCTAGCATGGATCGTTCGAGTCGTGGAGCCTCTCTTGAGTCCGGGAGATCATGGATCGCGGAGAAGGGACTTCTACTCGGAGCTTGTGAAGCGAAGGAGCGGACTACAGAGGTTGTAATCCCTCACACTTAGATAAAAAGATGTTATCTTGCATGCTAAACCCTAATAATCTAGCAAAGATTCCGGCTTTGGGTTGTTCGGCATGTCTAAAATTTTATCCGGACATGTTTGATGCCTTATGAACCTTCACAAGAGTGCCTAAGAACCCTACAGTGGTATCAGAGCCTGGCTAGAGTATTAGGCGACGTGTTTACGAAGTTAAAACTCCGATCAAACCCGAACCGACAAAGTTAACCCCCTCTCTGGAAATTTTTCTAAATCTGGGATTTTTCTGAATTAAAAATACCTGAAAAATACAGCAGGAAAAAATAAGAAATTCTGTGAAAAACGATCCCGTGATCCGTACAAACCGCCGTGGAACCGCGGCCGTACCTCGCTTGGGCCGCGGAACCGCAGCAGTATTAAGGCATCAAGGAATCTTTTTGGCACAGTAATTCATGCTTCTGTGATCTATATTTTATGGGTATTTTTATTCCGACTCAAGTGTTGAGTATTCTGGGGTTTGCTTTGTAATCGTAGATTCGATCGGAATATTTAAATTCGTTATTATTTCCGGATATTTAGAAATTGTTAAACTGTTTGAACGGATATCATTAACTCACTTTTTCCTGGCAGGGCAAACTTTCAAGTGTTGAATTTTTATCGGGTTTAAATCTTTCGGAAAATTGTACAAGTTAAGCGGCGGACCCTGTAGAAGACAACAAACCTTAATTCGATTATGTGACCGTCTTGAACTTCCTCTAAACCTTAGGATTTGGGGCAGTACGGCGTGCCACATGTGAGGCGTTGGCTTGACCCTTCTACGGCTGGATCATCAGTACTGTGATAGTTTCTGGGATTATTTGAACTCCGCTCAAGTGTTGAGCTATTTAGGAAATTTTGGGTATTTGATTATCTGTTCGGAAAGTTTAATACTGTCTATTTATCTGGAATGTGATACAATATGTGGAATTCATATAGTTAGGCATGAAATGCGAAGTATGTGATATTTCGGATTTACGATGTCTAAAGTAATTGTGGATTCCAAATGTTGTAGTTCTACACTTTCTTTTCTGTGACCGTAAGTGTAATATGTGATATCGCCGTTTCGTTGCTATATGTCAACGACAATTGGGATGCGCATATTTACTTATGTTGATGATATGTGATATTATGTGTTGCTGTGATATGTTATATTGGATCGTCGTGTTCTGAATAGCCGGGGGTTTTATGTGAGATGAGGGTTTTTATTTTCATTCATGTAAAATTCATTTGTAATGTAATATTATTTTATTTTGGGCACTTCCGGGTTGAGGTTGATGTCACCAGTGTTGTATATTATTTACTTTTCCGCATTAGGTAGACCCAAGGAGGGGAGCACAAGTAACCGGGTTCTAGGGTCCAGTGGGAGGCCATCTCGAGGAGTCGAGACCGGGTCTCCTAACCCTAGAATTGGCAGTGTTACTTGCCGCTCTCGTAAGGGTCTTGGGATGTGGGTTTGGCTATTCGTCGCGACCGTGGAATCCGTGTTTTATACAGGCTCGTATTGAAAACACGGACATCCTAGTATATCCAATATTTCATATATGTTCTTCTGCTGCAATGTTCTGTGATGGGATCATATTACTGCCTGAGACGAATGCTTATAATAAATATATATATATATATATATATATATATATATATATATATATGCTGGTATATAAATATTACTGCTTTCGTTTCTTCTGTGATGCTTAGGAAGCATAAGCTGATGGGATTTTTATTAATAAGATTAATAAAAGGAAAAAGAAACCTAAAAGATGTTGTAGAATCAAAACTTTATAAAAAAGGGTAGCTACAGTTTTTGCTTTGCATAGCGGTATATATGATATGCCCTGCACCTTATTCGATGAGGAAAGAGCCGAGATCCCTTCACCGGGAGTGACCTCTTTAGCGAAACTGGCAGATGCTACAAACTCGCGGTTTAGTTTTTGACAGCTTATATAGTTCTTGCTTTGCACAGCAGTATATATGATATATCCTGCACCTTATTCGATGGGGAAAGAGCCGAGATCCCTTCACCGGGAGTGACCTCTTTAGCGAAACTAGAAGCCTCAAAAACACTCATTTTTCAAAATCACTCGATTCTACAACGATATCAAGTTCATTACGCTCAAGGTTTTCTGAAAAACCTGCGTAGCCCTCCGTCATTTCAGATAAGTACTACTTAGTATTCGTGCTGCGGTAGTTTGGCCTCCGTCAAGGCGTAGTGTACGGTAGCTAACTAGTGTTTATCTGTTAGCATATGATGCGATTGGATTAGGGTATTCGTACGGCATAGTTTGGCCTCCGTCAAGGGTCGTACGGGTGGGTTTAATTCAATCAAGAAATGACGGGTTGAACTTGACTAGCGCCCTATGGGTTGTTTGGCCTCCGTCAAGGTCATGGGACGCTAGGGGCAAAAGCATTATCGGGAATTTCAAATGTTGAAATTCGCAATGAGATTGCATACCTCCTATGAGATAGTTGGATCCCGATACCCACTGCGAGTAAGAGTTACTCCTGGGAGAGTTTTACACAGGACAATTAGCCGATCAAGTAGGTGTCTAGAAAAGTGTTAACGGGGTTATGCCTCTGGGAAAACGAGGTTTGCCTTAATTAGGTCCGTGCGAAAGCACGGGGAACCTCCCTCAAAGTATCGACACTGATCTGGCTGAAAAATTGACGAAATTGTAGGGTGTAATTAATCCCGGCTAATCTTACCTTTTAGGGTTTGAAGGTAGATTTGATAAAAACAGTGGGAGACATCCTGATTAGATAAGATAATAACCAATCTAATCTTGCAAGAGCATACGCTAAAGTGTTTTCTTCTCTCTTTCTCCAGGTAGCGACCATGTCAGGCCATAATCAAGATAATAATATGGATGTATTGACTGAACCCGATTATTGTACTGAGTAAGGGAACGTTGGACCCGTTTTTTCTTATAAGAGTTATAAGACTGAACAGGAAACAGAAGAATATATGGCTTCTCTAGCCGCCCAAATGAGCATGCATGTTGATGCATCTTCTTCAGGTGTGTTAGTTATTGAGAACTGTTTCTCAGTTCACCCTACGTCCTGGGTATTAGATACCGGATCAGGATCCCACATATGTAAATTGTTACATGGGCTACGGAAAGGTAGAGAACTGGGAAAAGGTGATCATTCCGTTCAAGTAGGAAACGGTGCAAGTATTGTAGCCAAAGCAGTTGGCGAATATCACCTAGTATTGCCAAATGGTAATACACTGATTCTGAATGAGTGCTATTATATACCGAACATGATGTGCAACATTATATCAGTTTCTTTATTAAGTAAAGAAGGATATAATTTTGTAGTACAGGATAATGTTATGAATATATTCCTAGATCAAAAGTTGATTGCATCAAGCTCGTTACATAATGGCATATTCATTCTCAATCAAAATACAGTCCTCAATATACAAAACACACACAAGAGGAAAAGTTCGGAAATGAACGAATCCTACTTGTGGCATTGTAGACTTGGTCATATCAATGCGACACGACTGGCTAAGTTACATAAGGATGGATATTTGAACCCGTTCGAATTATCATCTTATGATACTTGCCATTCATGTCTCAAAGGTAAAATGACCAAAACTCCGTTTAGTGGACACGGAGAAAGAGTTACCGAACTCTTAGGACTGGTACATAGTGATGTATGCGGTCCCATGTCTACTTCTGCCAGGAACGGTTCTTCCTACTTCATTACATTCACGGACGATCCCTCAAGATTCGGATATGTGTTCTTGATGAAATACAAGTCTAAAGCTTTTGAGAAATTCAGAGAATATAAACACGAAGTAGAGAACCAAACGGGCAAAAGTATAAAGATTCTTCGATCTGATCGAGGAGGTGAATACTTAAGCAATGAGTTCCTAGATTATCTAAAAGAGAATGGGATTCTCTCTCAGCTTACTCCTCCTTATACACCACAGCACAACGGTGTATCAGAGCGGAGGAATCGCATCCTATTAGATATGGTGCGCTTTATGATGAGTACAGCTGAGTTACCTATTTCCTTCTGGGGGTATGCGCTGGAGACAGCCATATACCTATTGAATAGAGTTCCAACCAAATCAGTGCCTACCACTCCATATGAGATATGGAATGGTAAGAGACCATGTCTTAATTTTATTC
Source organism: Agapanthus africanus (assembly GCA_030015575.1). Taxonomy (NCBI): domain Eukaryota; kingdom Viridiplantae; phylum Streptophyta; class Magnoliopsida; order Asparagales; family Amaryllidaceae; genus Agapanthus; species Agapanthus africanus. The sequence goes on along the minus strand of JASDDO010000019.1, from coordinate 884,499,141 downwards.
AGATATGGGGTTGTCCGGCCTATGTTAAAACACAAAATCCGGACAAGCTCGAAGCAAGGTCTGTCCTATGTAAGTTTATTGGATATCCCAAACATTCGCGAGGGTATATCTTCTACCACTCCGAGGAACAAAAGGTGTTTGTTTCTCGACATGCCACTTTCTTAGAAAAAGGTTTTCTTATGAAACAAATAAGTGGCATTGAGGTAGAACTGGAAGAAGTTCCAGCAGAATAAACTACAACAGATGATTTAGTTGAACCAGAGGATTCGGTAGTACCCAACGAACCCCAGCCTCTCCGCCGATCTAGGAGGGTTTCTCATCCACCTGAGAGATACTACGGTTTTCTCATTGATGGTGGAAGTGAGGATTGCATCATGAAAGATGATGACCCGACTAGTTTCGAGCAGGCCATCACGAGTGGTGACTCTGTGAAATGGCTGGATGCAATGCGATCTGAGATGGAATCCATGTACACCAACAAAGTATGGAATTTGGAAAATGCTCCTGAAGGGGAAAAACCCATTGGGAGCAAGTGGATCTTTAAAAAGAAATTTGGTGTAGATGGAAAAGTTGAGACTTTCAAAGCTAGACTTGTAGCAAAGGGTTTTCGTCAACGACCAGGTGTGGATTATGTCGAAACCTTTTCTCCAGTGGCTATGCTTAAGTCCATCCGGACCTTACTTGCCATTGCTGCATACCATGACTATGAAATCTGGCAAATGGATGTTAAGACCGCCTTTCTAAACGGTGATTTAGAAGAGAGCGTGTACATGACTCAGCCAGAGGGCTTCGTAGATAGTGGGAGCAGCAGAAAGGTGTGCAAGCTGCTTAAATCCATTTATGGGTTAAAGCAAGTATCGCAGAGTTGGAACATCTGTTTTGATGTTGTAGTCAAAGAGTTTGACTTCATCAAAAATATAGATGAACCTTGTATCTATAAGAAGGTAGCAGAGGGTAAGGTTGTCTTCCTCGTATTGTACGCGGATGACATACTCTTGATAGGAAATGATATTACTATGCTGCAATTAGTCAAGCTCTTCTTATCACAGAGATTCTCAATGAAAGATCTAGGTGATGCCACCTGCATATTGGGAATCATGATCTATAGAGATAGATCTAAACGGATACTGGGATTGTCCCAATCCAGGTACATTGACACCATACTAAAGAGGTTTAGTATGGAAGAATCCAAGCGTGGGAACCAACCCACGATCTCTGGACTCACTCTCTCCAAAGAGATGTCTCCCAAGACTGATTTGGAGAGAGCTCGCATGCAAGGGATACCCTATGCTTCGGCAGTAGGCTCTATCATGTATGCGATGCTATGTACCAGACCCGATGTAGCATACTCACTAAGTGTAGTGAGTCGGTATCAAGCAGATCCTGGAGAGAGTCACTGGACAGCTGTGAAGAACATTCTCAAGTACTTACGAAGGACTAAGGAGATGTTCTTGGTGTATGGTAACGGAGAACTCCAGGTGGAGTCCTTTACCGATTCCAGCTTCTAAAGTGATAAGGACGACTCTAAGTCGCACTCGGGATTTGTCTTTACCCTCAATGGAGGGACGGTATGTTGGAAGAGTTCCAAACAGGATACCGTTGCAGACTCGACGATGGAGGCTGAATACATCGCTGCCAACGATGCTGCCAAAGAGGCTGTCTGGATCAAGAAGTTCATTAGTGAACTTGGTGCGGTTCCATCCATTGAACATCCAATACCTCTGTATTGCGATAACAATGGAGCTGTGGCGTTGGCCAAGGAACCCAGGTCCCATCAAAAGTCCAGACATATTCTGAGGCGGTATCACCTGATCAGGGAGATAGTTGATCGCCGGGAGATCGAGGTCAGGAGAGTAGATACGAAGGACAACACTGCGGATCCATTCACGAAGGCTATTCCCCAGATACAGTTTGAGAGATTATTCGGGATGCTAAGTATGAGATACTACAGCAGCTGGCCTTAGTGCAAGTGGGAGATTGTTAGTTATGTATATGCCCTAGAGGCCATTGTTGTACATATGATGTATATTATAATGGATGCTTGGATATATATAGAGAGGACTTTCTTGCTCGTCATGATAGTATGCTATTTGGTTTCACTTTATCTTAACATGTTGACTTGTATTGGTTTACTGTTTTTCTCTCACATGTTGATAAAGCCTTTAGGATCTGTACTCGACTACTGGGACTATGATGAGATCATACTAGTGGGGCCACGGTAGTCGATGAGTACATCCTATAACTGTTCCTAGCCGAGGGTATATCGAGACAGGGCATCGATACACCAGAGTAGACTAGCGTATACGCATCTTGACCCATATGATGGGCGATGGATGGTCCCATATCCATCGGTGTTTGACATCAGAGATAGTGTACGGGTGCTAAGTGGAGACTGGGTACACTGGACGGACTCGCTGAGAACTCCCAGATGGTGATATACCACACGTCAGATGGCAGTTCTCCAGTGACACTGGTACAGGGTAGTCTGTAGACCCGAGATCGTCATAGAGTCTTGTGTGATTCCCACTGTGCTTTGATTTCCACCTTACCACGTCCAAGAGGGCGTGCAAAACGGTGGCTTTTGGGTACAGTCCCTAATCACATGGAGGCAATGAGCGATAGGAGGGGATTCATCTCTCCCGGTATAGGGAGTTGATGTTGTGCTGTGTTCGATTGGCTATAACTGGAAGTCCCTGGCCAGGGCTGATATAGAGATTTATTGGTAAGTGTTACTAGTAGTTTCTCGACCCGTTATGAGCCACACATCGACACGACTTATCGGTTACTGGGGTCTGACGTTTACCACTCCTAGACTTGATATGCGACATATCAGACGAATAGACCGGACTGTACGGGAGTGTTACTGATTGGATTCACAGGAGAACGCACAGGCTAGCTTGTTGATCTTCTGATCGCTCAATACCTGGGTGGCTGTTACGTTTAGCTGACCGCTTGCAGCTTGTGGGTGTTTGATATGATCATCACCTGCTACCGGCGTATTGACGATTCTTTAGAGTCCTACACAGAGGTTTCTTGGCTCAGGCGAAACGGAGTAGAGGTACATATGTGATATGTGCAGGACCAAGAATAATGCGATATGAGATACCGTATTATATTCTCGTGATATTTAGATATGAACCGGATCATCGGATCAAGTGTTGATTCGATGAATCGGTAAATGATATATTAGTCGGTAATATTCAATATAGCCGGATCGTCGGATCAAGTGTTGATTCGATAATTTAATGTATAATAATATATATGATATATTGTATTACATTATCTAATATTGGCTCGCTTTATTATTTCATTTTCTCACTGGATGATACATTGATATATATGCGATATATGTTAATTGTATTATTTTCTTTTGTTGCAAATATATAATATATATGTGATATATATTATTGTGACATGATATGATTTATTATTAAACATGTTTAAGGATGATTAAATGGGATTAGGGTTTGATTAGAGTTAGCTTCTTCTTGCACCTTCTAGAAGCTTTGCTTTTGTCTTGGTTAAGATATTATGGTTGATATTTTTCCATGACTCATAACTTAACCTAACCAAATCCTGACTCTAGTTTATTCTCTACAAACTTTTAGCCACTCATCCTTGACCATGGTTCTATAATCAATCATATACTTTTATCTTCTATTCATCACAAAAGGATTATCCTTTCCATTATCATCTTCTTCTCTCTTGAGTTCAAAAAGAAAATGGTTACTAGTTAATTCTTTTGTGATGATTTCTTGTGAGAAAGTGAATAAAAAAGAAAGCATAATTACTACTCCCTCATCCTTATCTAATCTAGTCCATTAGATTAGGGTGTTCATCTCTTTAGAGTGAGAAAGCTTGGGTTAAAGTAACTTCGACGTAGATCATCGGAGAATCGGAACACTTCAAGCTAGCATGGATCGTTCGAGTCGTGGAGCCTCTCTTGAGTCCGGGAGATCATGCATCGCGGCGAAGGGACTTCTACTCGGAGCTTGTGAAGCGAAGGAGCGGACTACAAAGGTTGTAATCCCTCACACTTAGATAAAAAGATGTTATCTTGCATGCTAAACCCTAATAATCTAGCAAAGATCCCTGCTTTGGGTTGTTCGGCACGTCTAAAATTTTATCCAGGCATGTTTGATGCCTTATGAACCTTCACAAGAGTGTCTAGGAACCCTACAGTTTTCTGCAATGGTAGGATTAAATGATGGGATGCATTAAAAGAACTAATGCAAGAGAATAAACCAAGTAAAAGTCGTTGGAACACTTTCAAAAACCACTCGGTTCTTTTTCAAAAAACAGCTTTTTAAACGCGGAGCTTGAACCACTCCTTTTAAAAGCTATCTCGTTCCATCGATTATATCAAGTTCACTACGTTCACGGTTTCGCCAAAACCATTCGTAGCCCTCCGTCGTTTCATATGAATATTCAACAGTATTCAAGCTGTGTTTGTTGGCCCTAGTCAAGGCACAGTGTTTGGTAGCTGGTGGGTATTCATATGTTGCATAGATAGAATGCGTTGGTTTGGGACAGTCGTATTACTTTGTTGGCCATAGTTAAGGGTATATACGGGTGGGTTCAAATCAACCTGGACAACGACGGGTAGAACTTGACATGTGACTTATGATTTGTTGGCTTTAGTCAAGGTCATAAGAGCATGGGGCAAAAATCCACATCGGGAGTTTCAAAAGTACTAAAACTTGCTAGCGCTGCATACCATTTGGAGTGTGATGATTCTGGTAGGATTCCTTCAGTTTTATCACGCAATGATATTTGGATCCCGATCCTACTGTGAGTATATGCTACTCCTCGGGAACTTTCTCACTTAACGATCAATGCTATAAACCTAGTAGGTGTCTAGAAAGGTGTTAGCGGGGCTACGCCCACAGGGAAAAGAGGTTACTTAATTAAGGAACTTCGCGAAAGCGTTGGAAAACCTCCCTTGAAGTACCGACACTGGCCTGGCTGAACGGTTAAGAAAGTATTGTACGGTGAGATTGATCCCGACTAATTCTTCCTTTATGGTTTGAGGAGGGATTCGAGAGACAGTGGGAGCCATCCTGTTTAGATAAATTAAAAACCAATCTAAACTTGCAGGAGTATCATGCTAAGTGTTTTCTTCTCTCTCTCTTAATTGCAGCGACCCAGTGACCGCACCTAGGTTACATCTAGATAATAAAATGACTGAATCTGACTGTTATGACCGGCAAAGGTCTGTCCAGATGTCCATTGCCCATGACAAGCTGGGACACCTCTTGACTGATCCAACCCCTGCCGTCTCAGGTCCAGCTTCCCCTATCACGGATATTCATATCCATAGGACATCGGAAAAAGACTGTACGAAAGCTAAGTGCCTCGTGTTAGCCTCAGTTGATAGTGCATGCCAGAGGCAGCACGAGAAGATAGACTCAGTTTCTATCTTCCTCCATAACAAAGATTTATATGGAGAGCAATCTCGTATCGCAAGATATGAGACCTCGAACGAATTGCTTCCAGCGAGGTTGGCTATCGGATCATCTGTAGGGGGCAACGTCCTTACAGAGACCAGCTCTTTTGAGCTCACGGACCTAAAGACCACGTTGAAGAACGGGTCAGATGCTGACTTAGGTCAACAGTCTCTACCTACTACCCTGAAGGAAACCAGGGAAGTAGAAAGAAAGGGAAGGGCAGAAGTTTCGGGAATAGATGTAGTAAAAGAGGGATGTTCCTATTGTTACGGGAATGAACATGGACAGAAGGATTGCAGGGCTAGTATAGCCAGTAGCCAGAATTCGAAGTATGTTGTGGCTTCGGCTTCGGGTGTGTTTGTAATTAAGAACTGTATGTCAGTTAACCCTACTTCCTGGGTATTGGATACCGGATCAGGATCTCATATCTGTAATTCGTTACAGGCTCTGAGAAACCGTAGGGTTATCAAGAAAGGTGATATGACTCTCAGGGTTGCTAACGGAATGAGCATGTATGCTGAATCCGTAGGGGAATATCATCTAGGACTGACAACTGGGCCGATATTGATTCTGCGTGACTGTTTTTATGTACCAGGTACGACTTGTAATATCATATATGTATCCTTACTTTCTAAGGAAGGATATGATTTTACTTTTGTAAGCGATGTAGTAAACATCTACCTAAATCAAGTACTGATTGGGTCAGGTACATTGAAAAACGGTATATACGTTTTGAATCAAGCTCAGGTCTTCAGTGTCCAGAACACACTTAAAAGAAAGTCTCCGGAATTAAATCAGGCTTTCTTATAGCATTGTAGACTGGGTCACATCAATGAGACACGGTTGACAAAGTTACATAAAGAAGGATACTTGGATCTGTTCGAGTACCAGTCTTATGCCACTTGTGAATCTTGTCTTATGGGAAAGATGACAAAGACTCCGTTCACTGGATACGGAGAAAGAGCGAGCGAGCTCTTGGGACTCATACACAGTGATGTGTGTGGTCCAATGTCTACACATGCGCGAAGTGGTTATTCATACTTCATTACTTTCACAGATGATTTCTCTAGGTATGGGCATGTCTTCTTGATGAAGCACAAATCCGAGGCCTTTGAGAAATTTCGGGAATACAAGAATGAAGTTGAAAAACAAACAGGAAAAAGTATCAAGACACTGAGATCTGATCGAGGTGGTGAATACTTAAGTGCCAAGTTTCTGGACTTCTTAAAAGAGAATGGAATTCTCTCTCAGCTTACTCCTCCATACACACCACAACACAACGGTGTATCGGAAAAGCGGAATCGAACCCTATTGGATATGGTTCGTTCCATGATGAGTAAGGCTGAGTTGCCGCGATCCTTCTGGAGTTATGCACTAGAAACATCTGCATATCTTTTGAACCAAGTTCCTACTAAGTCAGTGCCTACCACACCATATCAGATGTGGAGTGGGAAGAAACCCAGTCTTAAACACTTTAAGACATGGGGATGTCCAGCTTTTGTAAAAAAGCAGCATGCAGACAAGCTCGAGGCACGTTCAGTACAGTGTAAGTTTGTGGGATACCCAAAGAACTCCAAGGGGTATCTTTTCTATTACGCAGAGGAACAAAAGGTTTTTGTTTCTCGTCATGCCCGCTTCTTGGAAACTGAGTTTTTGGAAAATCAGATAAGTGGGAGCGCAATAGAACTGGAAGAAATTCCAGAACCACGAGCTATTACTGAAAGCATAGTAGAACCAGAGGGTTCGAAAGAACAGGACATTTCTACGCCACTCCGCAGGAGTAGTAGGCAGTCTCATCCGCCCGAGTGATACTACGGTTTTCTCATAGACGGAGATAGAGAGGATTGCACTATGGATTATGGTGAGCCTAGTAGCTTCCAGCAAGCCATTCAGAGCGGTGACTCGGTAAAATGGCTGGATGCAATGCGTGCCGAGATGGAGTCCATGTACACCAACAAAGTTTGGACTTTGGACTTTGCTCCAGAAGGGGTAAAACCCGTAGGCTGCAAATGGATCTTCAGAACGAAGATTGGTGTAGATGGGCAGGTTGAGACCTATAAAGCTAGACTTGTTGCAAAGGGTTTTCGTCAAAGACCTGGTTTGGACTATGACGAGACCTTTTCTCCAGTGGCTATGCTGAAATCCATTCGGATCCTTCTTGCCATTGCTGCCTTCCACGATTATGAAATCTGGCAGATGGACGTAAAGACGGCTTTCCTGAATGGAAATTTGGAAGAGTGTGTCTATATGGATCAGCCGGAGGGATTCATTCAGAGTGGGAGCAGCGGTAAAGTGTGCAAGTTGCTCAAGTCCATCTATGGACTTAAGCAGGCATCGCGGAGTTGGAATATCTGCTTTGATGATACTGTCAAAGAATTCGACTTTGTCAAAAACCCAGATGAACCATGCATTTACAGTAAGATTGTAGGGAGAACTGTGGTATTCCTCGTCTTGTACGTGGATGACATTCTCCTAATAGGAAATGATATTCCTATGCTACAGTCAGTCAAAGGATTCTTGTCGCAGAGGTTCTCCATGAAGGACCTGGACGATGCCAACTACATTCTGGGGATCCAGATCTATCGTGATAGATCTAAGAGGATGTTGGGACTTTCACAGTCAAGGTACATCGACACCATACTGAAAAGGTTCAGTATGGAAGATTCCAAGCGCGGAAATCTACCGGCTTGTCACGGGATCACCCTCTCCAAAGAGATGTCTCCCAAGACTGATTTGGAAAGGGATCGCATGTCTATTATACCCTACGCATCTGCGGTAGGCTCTATAATGTATGCGATGTTATGTACCAGACCAGATGTAGCATACGCATTGAGCGTTCTAAGCCGGTATCAGTCGAACCCAGGAGAGAAACACTGGATAGCGGTAAAGAACATTCTCAAGTACCTGAGAAGGACTAAGGAGATGTTCTTGGTGTATGGCGGAAAAGACCTCCAGCTCGAGGCCTTTGCTGACTCCAGCTTCCAGAGTGACAAGGATGACTCCAAGTCCATGTCGGGTTATATCTTTACCCTCAATGGAGGGGCGGTTTGCTGGAAGAGTTCCAAGCAGAAGACTGTTGCAGACTCAACTATGGAAGCGGAGTACATAGCTGCTTGCGATGCCACAAAGGAAGCTGTCTGGATGAAGAAGTTCCTCACGAAGCTTCAGGTGGTTCCTACCATTGTTGATCCAATACCGCTGTATTGCGACAACAACGGCGCTATAGCATTAGTGAAGGAACCCAGGTCCCATCAGAAGTCCAGGCACATTTTGAGGCGGTACCACCTGATCAGGGAGATCGTAGATCGCCGGGAGATCGAGGTGAAGAGAGTAAATACGGAGAACAACACTGCAGATCCACTCATGAAGGCCCTACCCCAGACTCAGTTCGAGCGGCTGATCGAGATGATAGGTCTTCGATACGCCAGTACATGGCCTTAGTGCAAGTGGGAGATTATTAGTGTATATGCCCTAGAGGCCATTACTGTATCATACTAGCTTGTATATTACTTAATGGAAGCTTGGGATATTCACAGTTGTATAGACAATTTTGCTCAAAATGGTAGTATGCTACTTGGTTTGTCTCTACTTCAATATGTGCATGTGTTTCTTTTAGCATATCGCTTATATACATATTAGTAGAGCCCTTAGGATCTTTGCTTGATTACCAGCGTTGTGATGGCGCTCATACTCGTGGGGGCTGGGTAATCCATAAGCACATCCTTATACAGGTCCCTAGTCGTAGGACTATCGAGACAGGGCATCGATACTCCGGAGTAGACTAGCGTATGCGCTTCTCATCCCAGCGGGGGAGACGGTCTTTTCCACAGCCGTCAGTACGTCGTACTTGAGATAGTATGCGGGTGCTCGTTAGGTTACGAGTACACTGGACAGGACTCGTCGGGAACTGTTGGTTGGTATTATACCTATCGTCAGTTATCAGTTCCCAGGTGACATGAGTACAGCTTAGTCCGCTGACTTGACACTGTCATTTCGCCTCGAGTGTGTTTCCACTGCACTTAGATTACTACCATACCACGGCTCAAAAGAGGCGTGCAAACAGGTAGTAGTTGGGTGCAGTCCCGAAGCACTTGAAGGCAGTGACGGTTAGACAGGATTCGTCTCTCCCGGTATTGGGGGTTGACATCGCGCTGTGTCTAGGAGAGCCATTACACAAGTAGTCCCTGGCCAGGGCAAGCGAGATATACTGGTAGGTTTCCAGTGTTATCTCAGGGTGTTCTGGGCTACACTCCGACACGACTTGTACCGCTATTAGGGGACTGACGTTCACCACCCCCCTAGGCCCGCCATGCGATGTATCAGACGAACAGACCGGACGGTACGGAGATTGTCACATACAGGCTCAGTAGGAGTTCGGATGGGTTTACCTCATCGGCCTTCTTATCGACATCTACCTGGGGACCGTTACGTACAGCTAGTGCCGCTTGTGGTCTGTTGTTAAACCCATTGCCAGCGTAGTGTCGAGTCTTTAGAGTCCCACACAGAGAGTTTCCCTGCATTGAGCGAAACGTGTAGAGGCCGTATGGTTTTACGGCAGGGCTACGATCACTTACGTGCACTTGTGTGCGTATGCTGTTCGGGCAGGCAGTACTAGTGGGCTTTGGTTTAAGCCAGATCCTAGTATTGCACAGATGGATTTGATTTGTCTTCTGTGCATTCGCATTCTACGGAATGCGGATGCGGGTGTGTTTGCACAGTTTTGAGGAGTGATGAAGGAGGAGGTGCCCCATTAGGGTTTTGGCAGTTGGTTCGGCCAAAACCGTAACGTGGCAGGCTCATTAGGGTTTTGACAATTCGTTTGGTCAAAACCATTATGAGCCGGAGACATTGTTTACTAATCCTTTTAGTGATAGATTTGTGATGGCTAATTGCATTGACCATTTGACCACTTAGACCTCTCTTGACTTTGTTGACCCGTTGACCGTGTTGACCGTTGACCTTCAAGAGAGGTCTACACTCTTCTTTCATTTTCTGTTTATTTTTTGATTATGATAATGGTCAATTCAATGTAGCATCAACTTTATCATGATAGGATTAGTAATGATGGTTTTGGGTGTATTATTGCAACCATGGTTCATTTCATTTGGGTTAATCTTTTCATTATTCTCTTCTCATTCTCTCTCTTGAAGTGAGAAGAAAAAAGAAAAGCTCCATGGTTGCTAGGTTTTCTCCTTCATCTTCCTCCTCTTGATCTCATCTTTTGATCTCATGTGTTAAGAGAAAAAGATCCCACAAAGACAAACACATCCATACATCTCATCTACACATCCTAGGGCTTCTTGACTAGCAATCTCTTTGCCTTAGTTGCCTCGGCTCGAGGTGGAGCTCGGTGTACATCTCTCGGATGGATCGTCTTCGACTCAAGAAGGCCGCAGAGGTGCCCAAGGTCCGGATCGACGCTTGGAGCTTGGATGGACGAGCGGGACAGCGGAATGAAGACCCGAAAGACCGGTTTCGTGAGGTATACTTTCTACAGCATAGTAGTTAAAACCTCTATTAGTTTACTAGTTTCTAGTTTAGCAAAGATCCGTACTTTAAGTCCATGTTGCCTTGCGCCAAAAATTTGTTTTTCGCCGTTTCTGCCTCCCCGTAAGAACCGGGGTGAGCAACGTGGACTTACAGTGGTATCAGACAAGCCGTCAACCGGTGCAGGCTCGGGCTCAAAGATGTACTCGTCAGGAGGCAGCAACTCCTCATACAGTGTACCCCTGATTGGCAATCCCGAGATTTCATAAAATTCTGCCAAAGAGATCGAGACCTCGCGGTCCCCTAGAATAAAAGTGTTGGTGGGGAGATTTCACTGGTTCAAGAACGCCTTAACCCACCAAGCATGCGGAGATTGGTAGTGAAAGAGCGACGCATATATTGCCTGGTAAAGCCCGACCTTCTGCAGCCGCGCGTGATGGGCAGAAAGGATGTAGTGAGCCCAGAGAAGGTAGCCCGTAGGGTGTCGAGGGGTGAGCCCTATCTTATAGATTTGCCCCCATGGTTGGGCCTCACCCTGGCAAATACGTCGGCCCAGAATATCTATAGCTGGGATCAGATAGTTCAGGATACCGGTTGTCGAAGGCTCGAGCCGCCCCGTTGGAGTCCAATTTGGCATCTCCACAGCAAAAACCGTCCTCGGAAAATCCATCGGCAAGAACGGGAAGGTAGGTTCTGTCGGCACTTCGCAGAGGAAACTCCGGCGACCCCGGATGATATGGCTGTACCAAGTTCCCCATAGAAGTAAGCTAGTGTTGTTCTGGTCATGCACCCTGATCATTGCCACCGCTTCCTCATCAGATGGTGACTGAGGAAAAACGGCCTCCGAACGAGTGAAAGGAAAGTACGGAACGGAAGCCATCGCACCTGAAATAGAATAAGGGGAAACTGTTAAAGCGAGGCCGACAATGTATATATATATATATATATATATATGTATGTGGTTATGAATGCATATATATAAAAAGACAGTGGAAGAAAGCGACCAATGACTTGTTTCTTACAAAACATGTGGGTCCTACGAAATCAAGATGGCGGCTGGCTAATGATGAGGCACAGCAATTATAATGAGACAAAGGGAATATTCTCATTAAATAGGCAGTGGGTTTCAAGTGACCTAACACATTCCCTAAAAGACAGATCCATCTTGGACTCCGTGATAAATCAAACAGAATCAAGGGAATTAAATTCCCAAAGACGAACAGTGCAAACTTCTTCTGGATTGTGAAGAAAATGACCCAGGGCAAGAAAACCCATAAAGGTCTCTAGGAAGAACTTAGTTCTTCATAGGAATTAAATTCTTTTTTGAAAAAGGGAATTAAATTCCCAGAAAACGTGATTCCAGAGCCAGAGCTCCTTGGGGATGGAATTAAATTCCATGGAAGGGACAACCGATACCATCATCTCCCTAAAGGTTAAAGAGACCCTAAGAGATCTACAGTTTGAAAATTAGATGGTTTTCTGTTCTTGTGGAAGAACTTAAAATAAAAAGAAATGTGTGTTCTTGTCAAAGAGAAGAACCCTTGATCTGGATTTAAAATCCCATGGTGATTGCTGGGAAAGTTCTCCGATCGTTCAAAGATCATTACCTGAAGAAAGAGTCTTCTTGGAACAGAGTTAAACTCTGGAAAAAAAGTTTGAAACAGAGAACTAAGCTCTGGAAAAGAAGAATTAAATTCTCAAAAAGAAGAAAGTTAGCAAAGGAGGAAGATGACCGAAGTGGAGGCGCTTCTGAAAAGACATGGGCATTTATAGGATGGGATGGAAAACGTTTCATATACCCTACTCCCAAGGCAGATCCAACGGTCACAAAAGTGACAGCGTTGCACTCACGTGCAGACACGTGAGAGCAACGCTGTGGGGGCATTTGTTCCCTGATTAAAAAATTCAGAAAAAAGCTTCAGAGGAAGTATCACGTGCTCACACGTGACCAGTGGTCACGTGTTGGCACGTGATGGTTGAGCAGCGGCAAAGAACATAGCGCAGAAGAGGAGTCCCTTCAGGGGGTCACATGCTTACACATGACCAGGGTCGCGTGCTTACACGTGACCAGGGGTCACGTGCTCATACGTGACTGGCTTTAAAAGCTCTGCTGTTCAACAGAATTAAATTCTGAATAAAATCATTTAAATCTTTCCAAAATGGAGAAGAATTATGTAAAAACCGTTGGATTAAGAATCCGAGGGTGATTAAATATCACCAATTTATGGAAAAATCTTGGACAAGGAAAGATTTCCCCTAAATCTCACCGAAATAGCAAAGAAATATCTTTGGATTATAAATCCAACGGTGAATAAAATTCACCTAATAATCTAAAGGCCCAGATCAATGATGAAAGTAAATCAAATCTCTCAATAAATAAATCAGATCTCTCAATGAGAGATTGACAAAACAGATTGATTCTTTTCCTTCTCTTATAAATAGGAGCCAAAGGAGAAAGTTATGGATGGAGATATACAGAGAGATAGAGTCTTGGAATCTTAAAAAATTCAGAGAGAAAAGAAAGAAGAATTTGATTCTCTACAAAGAAAAACCCTAGGCAAGAAAAGAAAGGGGGTAAAGGCTTCAAAAAGAGAATTTAATTCTCAATCCAAGCGTTTAACTCTTATATAAAAAAAGAACTTAGTTCTTTCTCTGGTGGAAGATCTGCAAAGTGCACATCTTCCCATAAATTGAGAATTTAATTCTCATTGGGTTGAGATCCTGCCATGCAGATCTAAAACATAGAGGAGGAATTGAGTTCTGAGAATTTAATTCTCTAAAAATATATGAATTTAATTCCTCGAAGATAAAATTAGGGTTTAACCCTATGCGAGAATTCAATTCTCCAAAATCATAGGAATTTAATTCCTTCAAGATGGACAGAACTAGGGTTTTACCCTAATTGAGAATTTAATTCTCTCAAACTCACAGGAATTTAATTCCCCTTAAAAATAAATTAGGGTTTCACCCTACACCAGAACTTAATTCTTTACATATATAGGAATTTAATTCCTACAGAGGGAAAATTGGGGTTTAACCCTATCCAAGAATATAATTCTTCAAAAGAAAATGGGAATTTAATTGCTCTAAGATTATTGCTAGGGTTTAACCCTATGAAGAATTTAATTCTTAAAAAGATAAAGAGATCTTTAAACTGGTAAAGAACTAGGGTCACGTGTCCCCACGTGACCCCTGTAAAAGATTCACGGAACAAAAGCTCTGGGCACCCTCTCGTGTCACCACGTGACCCATAATGAATATTCTGATAAATCAAGACATGAGCACCCATCACGTGCCCACACGTGATGGCTGTGAGAATTAAAAGTGTTAAACACTTATCTGCAGAACAAAATGAAGGGGATCTGGCCCCACTTTTTGGTGCCATCATGTGCTCCCACGTGATCCCCCCTCTGTTAATGTTTGATACTAATCTGATAATTTTGTTGCCAGTGTTTAACACTGTTATCTGTTAGTGTTTAGCACTAATTTGAGAATCATAACTTTTTTTTGTGTTTAACACTAATTTGATAGTCACAATTTTTAGTGTTTAACACTAATTTGACAATCTTATTTCCAGTGTTCAACACTGTTGGACCTTAGTGTTTAACACTAGCCTTAGCCCAATTGGCTAATTTTCTAGAGGCAAAGCCTCCCTTGCAATTGAATATGTTTAATAGACCAACAGAGAGCCAATATTCTAAACATGATTGGACTTAGCCTAGGAAGGCCATAAGTCCTCAATTCAAACTTAACTGAGCCAATGGGCTCATAATATAATTAATTGGTCTTGGTTCCAAATTGGGCTACAGATCATCTAATCTACCTTGGTTCAAGGGTACATCTCTTCACTCCTTTGATACTTGTCGTTGTAATTCCTCAACGTCTTCAAAGAGGTGACGGGTCCCAATAACCATACACTTCACGGACTGTGGGATCCTTAAACTCATGGACTACGATGTCCTTAACCTTGACCGTGATGTTTTAAAACTAACAACGGACTGTGGGGTCCTTAAACTCATGGACTATGATGTCCTTAACCTTGACCGCGATATCTTAAACTAACGATGGACTGTGGAGTCCTTAAATCCACGGACTATGATGTCCTAAACATTGACCGCAACGTCTTAAAACTAATATTGGACCGCAATGTCCTTAAACTATCTATTGACCGCAATGTCACTAAACTAAACAAAAGGGCCCCCAATTGCCTTTTTGTTGGATCTAGACGATCCCGTTAAGTTGATCTTAGTCTAAAAATGAGACTAACGTATCCTTCACAAACGTTTAAGTTGATTTTAGTCCCAAATGAGGCTAACGTATCCTTAAACCCAAACCCCCAAACCCAAATCTAAGATAATATGGATTTGGACTAGTCCACGTCCTACGGGCAACAACATAACTTAGTCTCCGTATACAATCCACGGGCAACCAAACACAAAACAAACACCCACGACATGAAGTGACCATATGGAAAAGGAGAAAGTTGTTACCGCGATGCAGTAGCGTAATTAACTGCAGGGGCTTGCGCCTGCAGGGAAGAGTGTCCCCACAATCAAAAACCCCTCAAGCGAGGGGGAATCTGACGAAGTCTGCTACATCGGCCGCATCCTTCTATACCTTCGATATACGGTGCCATAAATTAACTTGGTATCTTCGGAGAGGTGGACGGATAGCACCAATTAGCATCTGCCCCGAATCTCAGGCAAGACGTCTGTCTTGTGCGTCTTTCGGAGGGGAACACGTGGTAAGGTGGAAATCAAAGCACAGTGGGAATCACACAAGACTCTATGACGATCTCGGGCCTACAAACTAACCTGTACCAGTGTCACCAGAGAACTGTTATCTAACGATAGGTATAATACCAGCTAGGAGTTCTCGGCGAGTCCGTTCAGTGTACCCAGTCTCTACTGAGCACACGTATACCATCTTTGATGTCAAACACCAATGGATGTGGGATCATCCATCGCCTATCATATAGGTCAAAATGCGTATACGCTAGTCTACTCTGGAATATCGATGCCCTGTCTCGATATACCCTCGACTAGGAACAATTATAGGGTGTACTTGTGGACTACCCTTGGCCCTACTAGTATGATCTCCATCATAGTCCTGGTAGTCAAGTATACATCCTAAGGGCTTTACAACATATGAGAGCAAGACAGCATCACTTATACAAGTCAACATGTTAAGACAAAGAGCAACCAGATAGCATACTATTATGTCGAGTAAGAAAGTCCTCCCTCTCTATATATATCCATGCATCCACTATAATATACATCATATGTATAATAATGGCCTCTAGGGCATACATATAACTAATATCTCACTGTGTTGGGTCCGGAGAAGAAGCGTCAACCAATTGCTTGACCCGAGAGAAATTGTACCCTTAATAAAATCTAGGTCTTTTATGCACATGAAATGCGTCCAACATGTGCATCTCAAACCATGAGGTGAAGTAATGCAAAGGGAGATTTACAGGCTTCAAACCCAGCTGGATGGTATTAGCCTCTATACTTATACCATGATACAAGTGGGCTAGTCCTGCAACCCCAACAGCCAGACGCATCCCCGCCGAAACGCGATGAGCCAAATAGAAAACATATGGTCTCATGTAGTGAGGGTGCATTGGGAGTGCAAACCATCTCAGCCACAAACCAATGAAACCCATGAAAATGTTTCCTCGTTAATATCCGGAGTGGCAATCTCTGCAAAAGAGACAATGGGGGTATCCAGAATAAAGAATTGCTTAAAATCCGCCTCTGTAGTCGGAAATTTGTCCGAGCTAAATCCGAAAGGATCATCAAGCTTAGCAAACTTCACATCCTTCTTCGATAAAATCTCCGGACGAAGGAAACGGGCGACAGCTTGTAAAGCTGACTCCTTGCCCCCCCAGACTCCAAAAACAAGCCCTCATAGATATTTAACACTTTGATCAATCTCGGAAACTTGTGGCAGAGAGCATTTTCCGGGGTAAGGCCAATGACTACCGATTCGGTGGCGAAGATATACTCGTCAGGAGGAAGTATCTCCTCATAATACTCCTCTCTGACGGGTAACTCGAAAATTTCTGCAAATTTTTCCAGCGAAATCGATACCTTATGATCCGACAAAAGAAACGTGTGGGTCAGAATATTCCACTGCTCCAGGAAGGATTTAACCCACCACAGATGAGGAGTGTGGTAATAAAATAGATGCGTAAACCGCTGGGTATAACCTGGTTTTTAGCAGTAGCGATTTCTTGTCCGATAAAATGTAACGGGCCCACTAGAGGTAACCAGCCGGATGTCGAGGGGTCACTCTTATTGTGTAAACCTGAACCTAAGGACGCGCTTCTCCTTGACACATGCGACGCTCCAAAATATCTAGGACCATCGCAGCTGGACTGGTATCGACACCATGGAAGGTTGGAGATGGCCTTCCGCGGTCCAATTGACCTCTTCCACAACATAAGCGACCTGCGAAGGGTCAGCATAATGAAATGGCGGGATCGGTTCTGATGGCACCGCATAAGTAAAGCTGCGCCGACCCCGGATAATATAGTTATACCACGCTCCCAATAGATGAAGATATTTCCGTTCTAGATCATAGTCCTGTAGGGTTCCTAGGCACTCTAATGGAGTCTCACAAGTGATCAAACATGCACAAATCAAATTTTACAAGTGCCTACAAACCCTAATACGGATCGTTAACTAGATAAATAGGCGAAGCAAGCAAGTAAACGGAAATATAGCTAAAGGAAAGGGGCTACAACCTTTGTAGATCCGTTCCACCACCTCCTAAGCTCCGTGATGAAGTCCCCTCGCTGTCCAAATCATATCTTGGGCTCAAGCGTCGGCTTCATCGGAGAAAAACGGGCTAGGTCATCGACGACGATGCCGAAGATGATCTACGTCGAGGCATCGCTAGATCAAGCTCCAACTTCACCAAGTCAAGAAAACTTGTGAAGGAAACACCCTATACTACTTGGCAAGAGGTAGAGGGTGAAGAAATAGGAAGTGGGTAGACTTTAGATTTGGATTTCACACACTTTTTCATCAATCACCATTGATGTAGCAAGCTTTCTTCTCATGGAGGAAGAAGAAGAAGATGAAGAAAAAGAATATGATAAGTATTAAGTAAATGATAAATAAATCAATACTTATCATTTACTAACCCTTGGTTAGTTGTGGAGAATGGACCATGGTTAACTTGAATGGTTAGGGTTAAGGATGAGACAAGAATGGTGGACTAATTCAAAGCTTCAAGAATTTTCAACTAGCAAACAAAATTAGCAACCATTCTTTTCTCATCTTTTTCCAAAATAAATAAATAAATAAATAAGAAAAAAGAAAACCCTAATCATAATCTTAACCATGGTCTAATTATTTACACTAACCCTAGCTTGCATGTATCATCAAACATGATACAATCATGTGCACAAAATATATCGCATATGCAATGTGCACAAAACAAGTGAGTAAATCCATTTAAAGTGAACCAATACTAGTTAATGCAAAGTAATATATCAAATATATAATTATACATTAAATCATTAAATCAACACTTGATTCAATGATCCGGTCATGTCGCATATAACCGGCTAGTATCCAATGTATCGGCTTATCGAATCAATCCTTGATTCGATAACTAGGTTATATCGCATACAACCATTCGACACATTCATCGCGAGAATGAAATACGGTATCACATACACGCATTATTCTCGGTCCCACACATATCTCATATGCGCTCCTATTTCGTTTCGCTTGAGCCAGGAAACCTCTGTGTAGGACTCTAAAGACTCGTCAATACGCCGGCAGCAGATGATGATCATATCAAACACCCACAAGCCGTAAGCGGTCTGCTAAACGTAACGGCCACCCGGGTATTGAGCGATCAGAAGATCGACGAGCAAGCCCGCTCACACTCCTGTGAATCCAACCAGTAACACTTACCGTACAGTCCGGTCTGTTCGTCTGATATGCCGCATATCTCGCCTAGGGGTGGTAAACGTCAGACCCCAATAGCTCGATAAGTCATGCCGACGTAAGGCCCATAACATTCGTGAAACTACTGATAACTCTTACCAGTATATCACTGCAACCCTGGCCAGGGATTTCCTGTTATGGCCAGTCGAGCATAGCACAACATCAACCCCCAATACCGGGAGAGACGAATCCCCTCCTATCGCTCATTGCCTCCATGTGAATCGGGACTGTACCCAAAAACCACCTGTTTGCACAACTCAGTAGAGCCGTGGTAGGGTGGAAATCAAAGCACAGTGGGAGACAAACAAGACTCTATGACGATCTCGGGTCAACAGACTAAGCTGTACCAGTGTCACCAGAGAACTGCCATCTGACGTGAGGTATAATACCATCTGGGAGTTCTCGGCGAGTCCGTTCAGTGTACCCAGTCTCCACTGAGCACCCGCATACTATCTCCGATGTCAAACACCAATGGATATGGGATCATCCATCGCCCATCGCATGGGTCGAGAAGATATACGCTAGTCTACTCTGGAATATCGATGCCCCGTCTCGATATTCCCTCGACTAGGAAAAATGAAGGATGTACTCATTGACTACCCAGGCCCCACTAGTATGATCTGCATCACAGTCCTGGAAGTCGGGTACACATCCTAAGGGCTTTATCAACATATAATCAGAGAGACAGAAAGTATACATGTTAAGATAAAGAGCAACCAGATAGCGTACTATCATGTCGAGCAAGAAAGTCCTACCTATATATGTCCCAGCATCCACTACAATATACATCCAATGTACAGTAATGGCCTCTAGGGCATACATATAACTAACAATCTCCCACTTGCACTAGGGCCATCTGTAGCAGTGGTTGCAGTATCACATACTCAACCATCCCCTAAAAGTATCTCTTTGGGAAAGATGCCTTCGTGAGTGGATCAGCCGTGTTGTCCTCTGAGTCTACTCTCCTAACCTCGATCACCCTGGAGATCAACTATCTCCATGATCAGGTGATGCTGCCTCAGAATTTGTCTGGGTCACTGATGGGACCAGGGTTCCAGGGTCGAAGCCTCACTTCCATTGTCACACAATGGTAGGAACCTTAGTTCATCTTATGAACCAATATACACCCAAACTGCCTCTTTGGTAGTATCTTTAATAGCGATGTTACCAGCCTTTATCGTCTAGTTTGCCACGGTATCGAGCTTGGAACTCTTCCAACATACCGTCCCTTTACCAAGGGTAAAGACAATGCCTGTGACTGACATTCAGTCGTTTTTATCACTCTGGAACCCTTCCAGTGATTCTTCCCAGGATCGATTGATACCATTTCACTACAACTAGTGAGTATCCTAACATCCAATTAGATCTATCTCATAGATCCAAAGCTTAGGATTTAGTAGGTATCACTTTGATCCTATATGGAAAATCTTTGTGATAAGCGGAGATTGATCGAGCGTAGCATAAGAAACTCCTTCCCTAACAAGAGTATGTCATCCACGTACTCTACGAGTATCGTCACCATACTCCCTACTACCTTTTTGTTTATACAAGGTTCATCTACCATTTTGATGATGTCAACTTCTTTGACCTATCCATCAAAACAGATGTTCCAACTCCGCGATGCCTGCTTTATCCTATAAAGCATCTTGCACACGTTTCCGCTGCTCCCACTATCTACGAGGCCCTCTGGCTGTGTTCTTATAGACGTTCTCTTCTAAATCATTATTTAGAAAAGTTGTCATGGCACCCAACCACCAGATATCGTAGTCATGGTATGTAGCCGTGGCAAGTAGGATCTGGATGGACTTAAGCATAGTCCCTGGAAAAGGTTTCATCATTACCCGTGCCTGGTCGATGACGAAAACCTTTAACAAGTCTAGCTATGAAAGTCTCAACTTGTCCATCTACACCAAGTAATCTTCTCAAGATATACTTGCTCCTGATGGGATTTAACCCTTCAGATATAGCAACCAAAGTCCATACTTTGTTGGTGTATAAGGATTCCATCTCAGATCACTAAGCATCCAACCATTCTTACAGAGTCCCTACTCTCGATGGCCTGCTCGAAACTGGTTGGGTCATCATCTCATGATGCAATCCTCGCTCCCACTGTCATCGAGAAACCGAGGTATCTCTCAGGCAGGCGAGGAACCCTACCAGATCGGCGGAGAGGCTGAGGTTCGTCGGAGACTATAGAATCCTTTGGTTCTGTCAAATCTTCAGCTGTAGTTTCGTATAGCTGGAACCTTTCCAGTTCTACAGAACTGACCTTGCCTCGATCTTGTCCGGATTTTGCTTTTGACATAGGCCGGACAATCCCAAATCTTAACTTACTTTAAGAGATAGGATCTTCCCACACTATATCTCATATGGAGTGGTAGGCACTGATTTGATTTAAACCTAATTCAATAGTCATGCAGCTTCTCAAGTGCATAACTCCCAATAGGAAACAGGTAACTCAGTAGTACTCATCATAGAGCACACCATATCTAATATCGTGTGATTGCTCCGCCCTGACACACCGTTGTGCTGTGGTGTATTCAGAAGAGTAATACGGAGAGAGAATCTCATTCTCCTTTAGAATAGTCCAGGAATGCCATGCACAAGTATTCTCCTCCCTGATCTCATCATAGGACATAATACTTATACCCGTATTTTGGTTCTCTACTTCTAACTTATATTCTGTGAATACCTCAAAAGGTTCGGACTTATGTTTCAACAGGAACATATGACTGAATCTTGAGAGATTATCAGAGAATATAATGAAGTATAAAGAACCTGTCCAGGCATGTGTAGACAGGAGACCTTACATACATCATCATGTATCAGTCCCAAGAGTTCATTAACTCTTTCTCTGTTTCCAATAAACAGAGCTATGGTCATATTATCTTTGTGACATGACTGGCAAGTTTCACAAGATGTAAATTGTTCATCACAGAAAAATGCATTTTATACCGCCCATTCTTATGCTCATTTGTTTATAGGCAGGTGCTTTTAATCCGTGTTTGCTACATATTTACAGGTTACAGGTTCCTAGTCCAAAATAACGCAAATGATACAAAATCTCTACTGTTACGCCAAAATCCAGGACATCTGTTGCCAGCAGAAAAAAGCCGGGTTCCGATCATCCGTATCCGTCCAGTGCCGCGTACCTGTTCCAGAGACAAGACAAATGACAGTGGTCATTCATGTCTCAGACAAGCACAAAGCACGAGAGGGGCAGCACAAAGCACGAGAGGGTCAAACACAAAGCACGAGAGGGACATGCACAGAGCACGAGAGGGTATGGTGCATTCAATGCATAAAGTGTTGATGTGATTCAAAAATTCAAAAATTCAAACTTCCCTCCAAATTTTGGATGAATTCAAATTCAAATTAAAGGAAAGGTCTTGTTCTTTTGCCTATAAAAGGAAACCATTGGGTAAGTGAGAAGGAGTCCAATTTTGCCATACATTGTATCATTCTTTTGCTTAGCTTCCCCTTGAGGTCATTACCTTCTCTTGATCTTTCAACCTCTTCATTGAGCTTGAAGGTTTAAGGGTTGGTTATTGATCTCAAGGGTTGTATCATCTTGGAATCAATAAAGTCTTCTTTTTTGTGCTTCATTCACCATGAGTTCTTTGCCTCTTCTTGATCTTGCAACCTCTTAATTGAGCTTGCAAGTTTAAGATTTGGTTATTGAACCCATGTCTTGAATTTGGTTCTATGGTTCTTATTGTTACTTTCTTGCTTATTTATTTCTTGCTTTTTATTACCTTGCTTTACTTTCATGCACTTAAATTCCATGCACTCACTTACTTGTAATCTTTTCTTTTCTTTGTTCTTTTCTTTTGCTCTTCTTTGTTCTTTTTGTGAATGGTTGTAATTATTGTTGTTGTTAAGAATCAATACGATATTGTAAGTTAACGTTTCTTTGCTCATTTCCTTTTCCCGTTATTTTCCATTGAACTCCGCCCAAACGATACGCAAGCGCTCCGTTAGGCACCCTACCCTAACAAGGTAACGGTGATTTCTAACCGTGACCGATTACGTTCGGTTTGGCCGGAGGCGAAAGCAAGAGACAAGAACGGAAGGACAAGGGTAAATAAGCCGGATTCCACGAATACCGTGCTTAAATCCCCTAATCCACGTTGTTGCCGATTGCTCTAGCTTCAATTGGTCAAGACTCGGCTCAAAGGTTTTAAGTACGGATTTCTTTAGCTTACAATCTCGTATCTTTTTCTTAACAACTTTATACTTGCAAATAAAACACATAGGTTAGACTTGAACAAACACATACAAATTCTTTATTGACTCGTCTAAGACAAGAACGGAAATACAACCATCTCCCTGTGGATCGACCCGTGCTCAACCGGCTAGCTGCATAGCGACACCGTCCTGATCGCGGTAAACTTTAGAACTTTGAACATCCGACACGCCAAAAGCGTGCGATCAAGTGGCGCCGTTGCCGGGGAGACGGTAACGTATTTTTTTCTTGTTATTCGGGTTAATATTCTTTTTGTGTATATATAAAAAATAAAAAAATAAAAAATAAAAAAAAATCTTTTTGTTTTTATATAATTTTTGAGCAAGTCTGCAGATTTTTGCGAACGGCGATTGTGGGGAGCAAAGTGTGCATTCAAGGCTAAGGTGATTGCAAAGTACAGTGCCAAAGATCCGGATAGTTTGACCCGCGCAAGCGAACTTTTCAAGCTTTCCGGATTTGATTCAACGGGGGTTTCCTAACCAAAAAACTTAACAGTACGTACTTTACTAACACCTTCTTCTCAAATCCGACGCATCCAATATACTATTCTTTGCAGGATTCTTTGCAAGTTCACTAGCAAACGCTAAAAATTGACTAACCCGTATTTGTTGCAGTGCCGAGTTTAAACTAAAAAAACAATTGTTTGATTCTTTATAGAATTTTTGTTGAATTGCGCATTGCATACATTAATACGGACTTAAGGGCAAGCGAACCCCACAACATACGGTAAAGGATTTCATCACCTTTTCCGTGGCCCACAAATCACGAACTTGAGCATAACGTTTACCTGCACAAAATTTAAAAGAAACTAGACTTTAAGCCTTAAGGACTTCGCGCTCACTAGGAGAAGTTAACTGTGTTTAGAAGCTCGCTTAACGGTATATTATTTACGGGGTGTCTAGGAAAGTGTTAACGGTGAAACCGCCAAAAGAGAAAGGGTTATTTAATTAAGGAACTTCGCGAAAGCGTTGGAAAACCTCCCCTTATCTCTGCACTTATCTGGCCTCGTGATCAGTGTATCTTGAGCCCGTTTCTCGACACAGTTTTACTTCAACAATCAAGTTCTGGAGCAGCTCTAGTTGACCTAGGTGAACCCTAGAACGATTAGGTGTGTGGTATTTTTGTGTCGTGATTGTTTTTGGTCCAAAATTTTTTTTGTGTATATTTCTTTCTTTTGTTAATATCTAACTATAAAAAAAATATAAAAAAAAATTCACATTCATTTCCCCCTCCTTTTCTCTTCCTTTCTCTCTTCATATCATGGGTACCCCACCTCGCAAAACTCTTGCCGAACTTTGGTACCCACAACCAGACATTACTTCTTACGGTTCTTGCTTTGGCCGAACATCGAACGACCCCTCCATGCCCAAAGTTTCACTAAAAGATCGCATAGAAGCGTCTAGGACAAACACTTGGACTCCGCATTCCACGTTGTATCAACCTTTTCAACCTCCCCTACCCACTTATGTTGATACCCCTTTTGCAAGTCGTCCTTTGTCCATCGCTGAACGTATTGAACAATCCCGTAGCCGATCTTTCACTTCTTTCACCACTTCAAATTCTTGGGATCAACAATTCCATTCACCTTCTTATCTAAATGTTGATCCTGCTCCTGTCCAGCCAGTCAATTCCTACCAGTCCTACCCAACTTTTGCAACTTCCCTAGACATTGCTTCTCCACGGCCTTTTGGGAGTTTTCAGTATCCAAACAACTTTGAATCTTTTACTGAAACCCCTTCACAACCCATGTCTAGTCTGGAGCAGTCGTTGGAAGAATTTAGGGTAGCGTCAAGCCAACAGATGATGGATTTGAATGCGTCCATGGCCGCTCTCATACAACCTACTGACCCGGTAGCTAGTTTCCAACTAGCTCTTAATTTTCCAATGTATGATGAGGCGGCAGGACAGGTTGAGAATTTGAGTGGAGAGAGTGAGAGTGAGATGTGTCCCCTTCCAAGTCAAACCTACCCGTCCCAAATTGAATCCCACAACTCCTATTTTGAAAGTTTATCGAGTGTCCCACATGATTTATCAATTGTAGATAGAATGATGAATGAGTTGTGCAACTTTGTAGTGTTTGATTTACCCGATTGTGAAGGGCCCCTTTCGAGTGAAACCAATCCCAAACCTTTTGACCTCTACACCTCCACTCTAGAACCTGAATTGATTAATATCCATGCTTTGGTTGAGGTGTCTGAGAATATTAATTTTCACTTGATTGAGGATATTGACGCCGGGAATATTTTGGATGATGAACCTGTAGATTTGGCTGAGTTTTTCTCTCCAATTCATCATCCCGAGTCATTAACTGTTTTTCCTGAACTTCATATGCGTCTTGATATTGATGATAAAGGCATGGATGAGATAAATTTTGAGGAGAATATCGAGGATAGTACTGAGGATGAAACGGTTTTAATTGATGAGTCGGATTTTCCAATTCATCCTGTTCCTTTCATTGACTGTGTGCACCCTTCTGAACCCTTAATCGATACCCTTCCTCAATCACTTCCCCCCACCCTTTTCATCATTCCGACCATGCAAGAACCCGTATCACTTCCATTTCCATTGTCTGGTTTACCGAGTTCGGCGTACCCATGGTTTCTCATGAATCTTGAGGGATTTGACCCCATTTCTCGATGGGTTAATAGATTAGCACAAACGCTTCTTACACATCAGTCATCACAAATTGTGCTAATCTATTCACTCCATTTCCACCCTCAAGTTCGTATTCCACTTCCTTCTCCCTTCCGCCATTCTTCTTCTCATATACCGAGACCGTATCCCGCTTCTATCTCCATACGGTCTCGCATATTCTCCATATCTTTTCTCTACACCTTCTTTCACCAACCCGCATATTACAGAGATAGAATTTTTGAATGGTTGGTGTTAACTTTTGGCATGTGTAAGGCCTTGTATAGATTGATACTATTCTTTTCCCCCCTCGATCCTGAACTTCAACGCTTAACAGTGGAAACACTGTTTTACTTCAGTTTGGGGAGGGGGGAACCTTTTTTGTATATATTTGTTTTTTTTTTGTTTTTTTTGTTTTGTATATAATTTGTTTTTAGGGAGCGCCGACAATTTTGACCCTCTTGGTATAGCCTGACAGTGAGGGAACTGTCAAGTTTAAGTTTGGGGGTGTGCTCGGTAAGCTTTCTTCCTTCGCATTCATTTGTATATTTTGCATTTGCATACCTTATTAAAAACCCACAAAAATCGAAAAAATTTCAAAAAAATATAAAAACTTTGTCGTCAAGTTAGCTAATAGGGTAACTTAGATTTTTATTCTGAAAGTTTAGTTGATATGTTAGAAATAACTAAATTCTAGATTTAGGAATTGAAAATCCTTAAAATAACCCTCATTCTGTCTAACTTTGGTAAGTATACGTCCTTACAATTTTTTTGAGTTCAGTTCTTGAGTTAAGTCAAGATGAAGGGAAAGTATTGAAGCTTTACTGGAGGATAAGTCTGAAAAATAGTTTCTTTTCTTGAGTTCAAATTCAGAAAGTATATACCCTACAAACTGCACTTACACGCACCTTGAAACTTGGGATAGTAGAGGATACCTAGAAATACTATTGCCTGAAAGCCTAGTATGAAAGAAAAAATGGTATTTAAAGCTAAACACCAAAAGAGCATATTGAAAAAAATATCCGGTCTTGAAAAAGAAAAAGAAAAAATGAAGAAAAAAAGAAAAAAATAGAATAAAATCAAGACCTGGAGACTGCTATTTACGCTTTAAGTTCACACATTCAGTAATCGGCCGTTAGTGCCTCAAGAAGCATTAATAGTCGCATGAAAGGTGTGTGAGCAAATCCGTCCATCCTTAGTAAAAAGAAGTAGTATTAGGTATTAGGGTAAGGGTATTATAGCTTGAATTGAATTCTCAAGTGTAGGGGTACAAATATACACACACGTAGGGGTATACAATCGATGTTTGGATGAAAGATAGAAATAAAGAATAAGACTTGTGTTTTCTGTAAAGTTGATAAAAATCCTTGATTTGAGGCCGCACTTTAGAAGGAAAATTCAGGAGATACCGATATCTTTTTAAACTTTTTTGGTACGTATATGATCTAAGGTTGAATAGATTAGAGGTGTGAAGCATTAGGGTTGGATATTTCTAACTTAGGATGATAGAGTTTCTAACGTAAAAACTAAACTGTAGAAGTAGAATCGATGTTAACTTATGACACTAGCTTGACAGGGATTTTGTGGGTGTAATCCGCTGAAAACCCTCAGGAGACAACACTCCTCCTACTAGGGACACCTAGAGGTTTAACGGCTTGTTGCACACGCTCAGTGCAATCGCGTTCCCTGCGAAAGTGCGGTTAGGATTCTCTTTTGTGAATAAATGGTTTTGCTCGGGACGAGCAAAAGATAAGTTTGGGGGTATTTGTTCATCACAGAAAACTGCATTTTATACCGCCCATTCTTATGCTCGTTTGTTTATAGGCAGGTGCTTTTAATCCTTGTTTGCTACATATTTACAGGTTACAGGTTCCTAGTCCAAAATAACGCAAATGATACAAAATCTCTACTGTTACGCCAAAATCCAGGACATCTGTTGCCAGCAGAAAAAAGCCGGGTTCCGATCATCCGTATCCGTCCAGTGCCGCGTACCTGTTCCAGAGACAAGACAAATGACAGTGGTCATTCATGTCTCAGACAAGCACAAAGCACGAGAGGGGCAGCACAAAGCACGAGAGGGTCAAACACAAAGCACGAGAGGGACATGCACAGAGCACGAGAGGGTATGGTGCATTCAATGCATAAAGTGTTGATGTGATTCAAAAATTCAAACTTCCCTCCAAATTTTGGATGAATTCAAATTCAAATTAAAGGAAAGGTCTTGTTCTTTTGCCTATAAAAGGAAACCATTGGGTAAGTGAGAAGGAGTCCAATTTTGCCATACATTGTATCATTCTTTTGCTTAGCTTCCCCTTGAGGTCCTTACCTTCTCTTGATCTTTCAACCACTTCTTCATTGAGCTTGAAGGTTTAAGGGTTGGTTATTGATCTCAAGGGTTGTATCATCTTGGAATCAATAAAGTCTTCTTTTTTGTGCTTCATTCACCATGAGTTCTTTGCCTCTTCTTGATCTTGCAACCTCTTAATTGAGCTTGCAAGTTTAAGATTTGGTTATTGAACCCATGTCTTGAATTTGGTTCTATGGTTCTTATTGTTACTTTCTTGCTTATTTATTTCTTGCTTTTTATTACCTTGCTTTACTTTCATGCACTTAAATTCCATGCACTCACTTACTTGTAATCTTTTCTTTTCTTTGTTCTTTTCTTTTGCTCTTCTTTGTTCTTTTTGTGAATGGTTGTAATTATTGTTGTTGTTAAGAATCAATACGATATTGTAAGTTAACGTTTCTTTGCTCATTTCCTTTTCCCGTTATTTTCCATTGAACTCCGCCCAAACGATACGCAAGCGCTCCGTTAGGCACCCTACCCTAACAAGGTAACGGTGATTTCTAACCGTGACCGATTACGTTCGGTTTGGCCGGAGGCGAAAGCAAAAGACAAGAACGGAAGGACAAGGGTAAATAAGCCGGATTCCACGAATACCGTGCTTAAATCCCCTAATCCACGTTGTTGCCGATTGCTCTAGCTTCAATTGGTCAAGACTCGGCTCAAAGGTTTTAAGTACGGATTTCTTTAGCTTACAATCTCGTATCTTTTTCTTAACAACTTTATACTTGCAAATAAAACACATAGGTTAGACTTGAACAAACACATACAAATTCTTTATTGACTCGTCTAAGACAAGAACGGAAATACAACCATCTCCCTGTGGATCGACCCGTGCTCAACCGGCTAGCTGCATAGCGACACCGTCCTGATCGCGGTAAACTTTAGAACTTTGAACATCCGACACGCCAAAAGCGTGCGATCATAAATTCAAACTGATTTAAATATACATCTAAATGTAACTTCAGCCAGTCGGGTCGCATTGATATGACCTAGTCTACAATGCCTCAAGAAGAATTCGTTCATTTCTGAACTCTTCTTCTTGTGTGTGTTCAGTATACTAGGAACTGTAGTTTGATTTAGAACGTTAATGCTTTTAGATAGCGTGCCTGAACCGATCAACTTTTGATATAGGAAGTGTTCAAAACATTATCCATCAATACAAAATTATATCCTTTCTTTACTAATAAAGAGACTGATATGATTTTGTATATCAGGTTCGGTATCTAATAGCATTTGTTCAGAATCAATGTATTCGTAATACAGGATGACGGTGACCAACAGACTTGGCTGCAACACTTGCCCCGTTTTCTGCCTCATGAAACTTATCACCCGTTCTCAGTTTTTCTACCCTCTTGTAGCCCTATGTAACAGATTACATATCTTGGATCCTGATTCGGTATCATATACCCAGGATGCAGAGGATACTGAGAAACGGTTCTTTGTAATGAACACACCCGAAGGAGATGCATCATATGCACTTTCTTCGTTTGGGCGGCATAGGAATTCTGGTATTCCCCAATTTCCTGCTCTGTCTTATAACAATTATAAGTTGGAGCGGGACCAACGTTCCCCAGCTCAGTATAACAAGCGGGTTCGGTCAAAACATCCGTATTATTATCTTGATTAAGGCGTGATATGGTCGCTACCAGGAGAGAGAGAGAAGAAAACACTCTGCGTGCGCTCTTGCAAGATTAGATTGGTTATGTATTTTATCTAATCAGGATGGCTCCCACTGTTTTTATCAAATCTTCCTTCAAACTCTAAAAGGAAAGACTAACCGGGATTAATTACACTCTACAAGTTCGCCAATCTTTCAGCCAGGCCAGTGTCGGTACTTTGAGGGAGGTTCCCCGTGCTTTCGCACGGACCTAATTACAGTAAACCTCGTTTTCCCAGAGGCGTAACCCCGTTGACACCTTTCTAGACACCTACTTGATCGGCTAATTGCAAAGTGCAAAACTCTCCCAGGAGTAACAATTACTCGCAGTGGGTATCGGGATCCAACTATCATATAGAAGGTATGCAATCTCATTGCAAATTTCAACACTTGAAACTCCCGATAAAGGTTTTTACCCCTAGCACCTATGACCTTAACTATGGTCAACAAATCATAAGTACTAGTCAAGTTCTACCCGTCATTTTGTGATTAATTAGACCCACCCACATGACCCTTAACTAAGATCAACAAAGTCATGCGACTGTCCTAACTAATCGCATCATATGCGGTGTAGGAAGACATCACTTAGCTACCTTACACTGTGCCTTGACTATGGTCAACAAACACAGCACGAATACTAAGTACTCTACTTCCTAAAATGACGGAGGGTTGCGAATGGTTTTTGTGAAAACCTTTAACGCTTTGAACTTGATCTCGTTGCGGAATCAAATGGTTTTTAAATGGAATGTTTTTGAGGCTTTTCTAGTTTTGCTAAATGGGTCACTCCCGGTGAAGGGATCGTCGGCCCTTTCCTCATCGAATGAGGTGCGGGATATATCATATATATCACTGTGCAAAGCAGAAACTATAGAAGCGATCAAAGACAAACCGAGGGTTGTAGCATCTGCCAGTTATTGCTAAAAGAGTCACTCCCGGTGAAGGGATCTCGGTCCTTTCCTTATCGAATAAGGTGCAGGATGTTCTATAATGAACACCGCGATGCAAAGCAAGAACTGTAGCTACCTGTTTTATTTTGAAATTCGATTCCACAACATCAATTAGGTTTATTTTCTTTCATTAATCTTATTAATGAATATCCCATCATTTAAGTGCACCTAACCATCACAGATAAATATAACGTACGCTTATGCCATCCGCATTCGCCTCGATGTCCCGTCTGCACCGTTAGGTTAGGTAACTAACGCCAGAGCGAGGCAGGGCTAGCGCGGGTGTAAAACATAAGCAACGTCTATATAATATATCATATATACTATATATAATACCTGTCACAGAACATCATATGATCACAGATAAATCACAGCAGAAGAAACATATGAAATATTGGATATACTAGGACGTCCGTGTTTTCAATATGAGCCAGTATAAAACACGGATTCCACGGTCGTGATGAATAGCCAATCCCACACCCCAAGACCCCTACGAGAGCGGCAAGCAACCCTACCAATTCTAGGGTTAGGAGACCCGGACTCGACTCCTCGAGTTGGTCTCCCACTGGACCCCAGAACCCGGTTACTTGTGCTCCCCTCCTTGGGTCTATCCTAATGCGGAAAAGTAAATAATATACATCAACGGTGACATCTTCCGCAACCTGGAAGTGCCCCAATAAAAGAATATTACATACAAGTTTTTACATGAATGAAAATGAAAAACACTCATCTCACATAAAAAAAACCCCGGCTATTCAAATACGACGATCCAATATAACATATCCAGCAACACATAACATCACATGTCATCAACGTAAGTAAATATGCGCATCCCAATTGTCGTTGACATATAGCAACGAAACCGGCGACATCACATATTACACTTACGGTCACAGAAAAGAAAGTGTAAAACTACAACAGTTGGAATCCGCAACCACCTCAGACATCGCATGCCTGACCAAATGAATTCTTTAGACATCGCATGCCTAACAATTATAAACCCCGCATTTTAGTCTCATTATCGAAAACTCTTTTCAATATCAAGTCGGGCAATTCAACAGGATTCCCGACATTCTGATCGAATGCTCGTCGCAAACTTCAGTAGACGGCCGCACCCCCGACGCCGTCGACAAAGTGCACCAAGGCGGAACACCGCTACCGCGAGCACCCGAACGGATGCTTTCGGCAACGGGGTTCTCCTACAGTCACTTGGTCGGGGCTATGGAGTGAGGCTGTCTATCAAGTTTACCCGGCGAGTATCCGCGTACACTACGTGATTGCGACGGACTTTTGATCACATCAAAATTCCGTGGCAACCGATCAAGTGAGACTAAACTGCTATGTTTATAATATTCATTCCGTTATCTCATAACTATTTGTGAATTCCAATTATTGTATCACATTCCGGATAAACAGAAAATGCTAAACTTTTCGATCGAACAATCGAACACCCAAGTTTTCCCGATACTACTCAACACATGAAATAAGTCTAACAACATTCAGTTCGTGCCTCAGTACCAACGGTTCAGCCGTAGAAGGGTCAAGCCAACGCCTCATATGTGGCACGCCGTACTGCCCCAAACCCGAAGGTTCAAAGGGCAGTTCAAGACGGTCACATAATCGAGTTAAGGTTTGTTGTCTTCTAGAGGGTCCATCGCGTTACTTGCACTACTTAGAACGTCGTTAAACTACGGAAAAATCCAACAATTGGAAATTTTCCGGCAGGGGAAAAAGTGGGTATTTATATCCGGTCGAACTTTTTAACATATTCTAAGAATACCCGGAAAAGCACACCGACAAAATTAGACAGTCCGATCGAATACACCGAGTCCCCAATACAACTCAGAAAATGCAACTCTGGAAAAAATTATTAAAAATCCCCAGGAGAACCAGCACAGACAACTACGAATTACTGTGCAAAATAGGATGCACAAAAAGACAAAAGGGCCGCGGATCCGCCGCATGAGCCTCCTGTAAGGCCGCGGATCCGCGCCGCCTTTATGGAATCAGGACCATGAATTTTACAGTATGTCTTAGATCTTCCTGCTAATTTTTCTGAATATTTTTAATTCACAAAAAACCACGAATTTCAAAAAAGTCCAGAGAGCATTTTTAGGTTTGGGTTTTGGGTCGATCGGACTTCTAATTCCGTCGGGCTTCGCCTAAGGCTCTAGCTAGGCTCTGATACCACTGTAGGGTTCCTAGGCACTCTAATGGAGTCTCACAAGTGATCAAACATGCACAAATCAAATTTTACAAGTGCCTACAAACCCTAATACGGATCGTTAACTAGATAAATAGGCGAAGCAAGAAAGTAAACGGAAATATAGCTAAAGGAAAGGGGCTACAACCTTTGTAGATCCGTTCCACCACCTCCTAAGCTCCGTGATGAAGTCCCCTCGCTGTCCAAATCATATCTTGGGCTCTAGCGTCGGCTTCATCGGAAAAAAACGGGCTAGGTCATCGACGACGATGCCGAAGATGATCTACGTCGAGGCATCGCTAGATCAAGCTCCAACTTCACCAAGTCAAGAAAACTTGTGAAGGAAACACCCTATACCACTTGGCAAGAGGTAGAGGGTGAAGAAATAGGAAGTGGGATACTTTAGATTTGGATTTCACACACTTTTTCATCAATCACCATTGATGTAGCAAGCTTTCTTCTCATGGAGGAAGAAGAAGAAGATGAAGAAAAAGAATATGATAAGTATTAAGTAAATGATAAATAAATCAATACTTATCATTTACTAACCCTTGGTTAGTTGTAGAGAATGGACCATGGTTAACTTGAATGGTTAGGGTTAAGGATGAGACAAGAATGGTGGACTAATTCAAAGCTTCAAGAATTTTCAACTAGCAAACAAAATTAGCAACCATTCTTTTCTCATCTTTTTCCAAAATAAATAAATAAATAAATAAGAAAAAAGAAAACCCTAATCATAATCTTAACCATGGTCTAATTATTTACACTAACCCTAGCTTGCATGTATCATCAAACATGATACAATCATGTGCACAAAATATATCGCATATGCAATGTGCACAAAACAAGTGAGTAAATCCATTTAAAGTGAACCAATACTAGTTAATGCAAAGTAATATATCAAATATATAATTATACATTAAATCATTAAATCAACACTTGATTCAATGATCCGGTCATGTCGCATATAACCGGCTAGTATCCAATGTATCGGCTTATCGAATCAATCCTTGATTCGATAACTAGGTTATATCGCATACAACCATTCGACACATTCATCACGAGAATGAAATACGGTATCACATACACGCATTATTCTCGGTCCCGCACATATCTCATATGCGCTCCTATTTCGTTTCACTTGAGCCAGGAAACCTCTGTGTAGGACTCTAAAGACTCGTCAATACGCCGGCAGCAGATGATGATCATATCAAACACCCACAAGCCGCAAGCGGTCTGCTAAGCGTAACGGCCACCCGGGTATTGAGCGATCAGAAGATCGACGAGCAAGCCCGCTCACACTCCTGTGAATCCAACCAGTAACACTTACCGTACAGTCCGGTCTGTTCGTCTGATATGCCGCATATCTTGCCTAGGGGTGGTAAACGTCAGACCCCAATAGCTCGATAAGTCATGCCGACGTAAGGCCCATAACATTCATGAAACTACTGATAACTCTTACCAGTATATCACTGCAACCCTGGCCAGGGATTTCCTGTTATGGCCAGTCGAGCATAGCACAACATCAACCCCCAATACCAGGAGAGACGAATCCCCTCCTATCGCTCATTGCCTCCATGTGAATCGGGACTGTACCTAAAAACCACCTGTTTGCACAACTCAGTAGAGCCGTGGTAGGGTGGAAATCAAAGCACAGTGGGAGACACACAAGACTCTATGACGATCTCGGGTCAACAGACTAAGCTGTACCAGTGTCACCAGAGAACTGCCATCTGACGTGAGGTATAATACCATCTGGGAGTTCTCGGCGAGTCCGTTCAGTGTACCCAGTCTCCACTGAGCACCCGCATACCATCTCCGATGTCAAACACCAATGGATATGGGATCATCCATCGCCCATCGCATGGGTCGAGAAGATATACGCTAGTCTACTCTGGAATATCGATGCCCCGTCTCGATATTCCCTCGACTAGGAACAATGAAGGATGTACTCATTGACTACCCAGGCCCCACTAGTATGATCTGCATCACAGTCCTGGAAGTCGGGTACACATCCTAAGGGCTTAATCAACATGTAATCAGAGAGACAGAAAGTATACATGTTAAGATAAAGAGCAACCAGATAGCGTACTATCATGTCGAGCAAGAAAGTCCTACCTATATATGTCCCAGCATCCACTACAATATACATCCAATGTACAGTAATGGCCTCTAGGGCATACATATAACTAACAAGTCCTGGATTAAAGCAAGAACTTCACAATCAGTAGGGGTGTCAGCAAAGGCACTCTCCGAACGAACATAAGGGAAAAAGGAACTGGAAGCCATAGTACCTGGAAAAAAAAACTTTGGAGAGTTGATTGGAATATTAAAACCACTACAGCCTAAAGGAAAAATCAGTGGGCTACACAAAATCAATGATGAGACATGCGCCCATTGTGAGAATCCAAAAGGATTCTCATTAAATGAATGTCCCATTAAAGAGTGGAGTTAAAAAACTCCTGATGCTCTCGAAAAATGAGTTCTGTTAAAAGATAGCAATAAATTTAAATCTGTAAAAAGGGTATTAGAACTGTAAAAGAGAAAAAGAAGGGGAATAAAATTCCCAAAAGTTCTAAAATTTCTCAGAGCTAAGCTCTGTTAGTTGTATGTATGCCCTAGAGACCAGTATTGTACAGATGATGTATATTATATTGGATGCTTGAACATATATAGAGAGGACTTTCTTGCTCGATATGATAGTATGCTATCTGGTTGCTCTTTACTTTAACATGTATACTTGTATCTTTATGCTGTTTTATAGTTACATGTTGGTAAAGCCCTTAGGATGTGTACTTGACTACCTGGACTATGATGCGGATCATACTAGTGGGGACATGGTAGTCCATAAGTACATCCTTCAAGGTCCCTAGTCGTGGGTGTATCGAGACGGGGCATCGATATACCAGTGTAGACTAGCGTATACGCTTCTCGACCCATGAGATGGGTGATGGATGATCCCATATCCATTGGTGTTTGATATCAGAGATGGTATACGGGTGCTCAGTGGAGACTGAGTACACTGGACGGACTCGCCGAGAACTCCCAGATGGTATTATACCTCACGTCAAATGGCAGTTCTCTAGTGACACTTGTGCAGGTTAGTCTGTAGACCCAAGATCGTCATAGAGTCTTGTGTGATTCCCACTATGCTTTGATTTCCACCTTACCACGTCCATGAGGGCGTGCAAAACAGTGGTTTTTGGGTATAGTCCCGAGTCACATGGAGGCAATGAGCGATAGGAGGGGTTTCGTCTCTCCCGGTATTAGGGGTTGATGTTGCGCAGTGCTCGATTGGCCGTAACAGGGAAGTCCCTGGCCAGGGCTGATTTAGAGATTTACTGCTAAGTGTTACCAGTAGTTTCTCGACCCGTTATGAGCCTCACATCGGCACGACTTATCGGTTATTAGGGTCTGACGTTTACCACCCCTAGACTTGATATGCGACATATCAGACGAGGAGACCAGACTGTACGGGAAGTGTTACCGGCAGGCTTTTACAGGAGTTGGAGCGGGCTTGCTTGCTGATCTTCTGATCGCTCAATACCCGAGTAGCCGTTACGTCCAGCTAGTACCGCTGACGGCTTGTGGGTGCTTGATGTGATCATCGCCTACTGCCGGCGTATTGATGAGTCTTTAGAGTCCTACATAGAGGTTTCACAGGCTCAGGCAAAACGAAATAGGAGCACATATGTGATATGTGCGGGACCGAGAATAATACGTGTATATGATACCGTATTCTATTCTCACGACTTTTTGTATCGGTCGGTTATATATGTTATAGCCGGGTTATCGAATCAAGTGTTGATTCGATAAGTCGATACATTGGATGTTAGTCGGTTATATGAGATATGACCGGATTATTAAGTCAAGTGTTGATTTAATAATTAAGTGTATAATTGTATATTAGATATACTAGTTTATATTTACTAACACTTGTTCACTTTAGGGTTTTTCTCACACGAGCACAATTTTAATGTATATATGATATATATTAAAATGTGTTTTTCATATTGTATCATGTTTGATGATACACTTGACATGGGTGTACAAGATATACACCATTCTATCTTTAAATGGTGGTTTATATTTATTTAAAGTAATTACAAATTAGTGGAATTTTTTCATAAGTATAAAGCTTGTGGATGCTTTGAAAAAGTCCACTAGTTTTGTTTTACTTTAGATTTTTATTGACCTAACCATTTACACTTACCCATGGTTATGTCTCACCATGAGTTAGTATATGATACTCACTCACCATGGTTAGCTCACACACTTGATCATTATTCTCTCCTCTTTCTTTTGTTCATTTTCTTCATTTTTGAACAAAAGAAAAAGCAAACTAGGGTTTTGAAAAGAGAGCAAAAGATTGTGAAAAATAAAATTCTAAAGAGAACCCACTTCCTATTTCTCCATCCTCTACTAGACTAGCACTTTAGTTTAGGGTGTTTGCTTCACTAATTCTCAAGTTAGTGAAGTAGAAGCTTGAGTTGGCATCCCTCGACGTAGATCATCTTCGGCCTCGAAGACTCCAAGCAAGGACGCGCCTTTCACCTCGTGAAGCCATGCAAGGGTCCGGGAGAACCGCGATCGCAGCGAAGGGACTTCAACAAGGAGCTAAAGAAGTGAAGGACCGATCTACAAAGGTTGTATTTCGTGTTCCCTTAGAAGTAAAGTTGTTTACTTACTATTAGTTTCGCCTAAACTCTAGTATACGATCTTTCTTAGGGTTGTTCGGCACATAAAAATTTAATTTTGGTATGGTCGATGCCTTGTAGAGCCTTGTTAGTGTGCCTAGTAACCCTACAAGCTCTATAAGACAAGTTGGAATTAAATTCCTCCGATAATAGGATTAAATCCCAGAAATCCCCATGTTATGAGACATATAGGAAATATAATGGAATTGAATTCCAGAAACCCTCAAAGATCAGGATCAATGATAGGGTAAAACCCTAAGAAGAGAACTAACAATTCTCAGGAATGCCCATCGACTCAAGACCTACGGTCTACTCAAAAGGGGGGGAAAGTTTTTTTTTAAGATCTCTGAGAGATCATTTCAAGAAAAGATCCAAGCTTTGTTAATGGGTTAAAAAACCAAAACAAAAAAAAGAGTGGAGGTTCATTTAAGAGTTAAACTCTGTTCATAATCCTTACCAGTTTTTTTAGCAGAGTTTAACTCTGATCAGAAGAAGTTTTCTGGGCAGAGATCTAAGCTTTGAGATGAGAATTAATTCGCAAGGAAGAAGGAAACATAAGAAAGATGATGAGACGGCAATCATCTCAAGGGCCAAAGACCCTATTTATAGAACGTCAGGGGATAGTTCAACTCCTTAAAAGATCAAACGGTGGTAAAAGTGTAACCCTTCGAAAATCGTTTAGGCAGTTTTTCGGTAATCGGCTAATTTTTCGGCTTTTTCCGTAAAAAGTCAAAATTGATATTTTTCATTATAGACCTAATTATACAAAATTTAGATAAGATATTACTATAATTTTGTCACTAAAATGTCACTTATAATTTTCTAGTTAAATAAAAAAAATTCGTAATTAATTATTTTTTTTATTATTTTAAGCCTTTTTAAATACATTAAATTAGTGATAAATACAAATTTAATTAGGTAAATTTCATAATTAGGAGTCTTTATAAGCTAAAATAGGGTGTTAATAAAATTATATCATGACTTGCAAACTTTTGGTTTTAGGGTGGGAAATTTAATGGAAAAATGGTGTAAAATGAGGGTTTTTTTTGTAAATTGTTGATATGAAAGCATTAAATGATAACATGGGGTGTTTATTGACCTAGAAACTTCTCCAAATTTCCCCACCTCCTCTCCCTTACCTGCAGCCGACCCCAATTCTGCAGCAACCCCCTCTTCTCACTTCATTTTGCTTCTTTTTCTTGCTAAAAAATTCAATAAATCCACAATTTCACTCTCCCATTCAAAGCCAAACCCTAATCCACTCTCTCTTCAACCCAAATTAGTTCAAAAACTTGATGAAAGGAGGCTTCTTGGTGACTTGATCATGCTAGGGTTCCACTTGTGAGGTAAAATCCTAAACTAGTTGCTAACTTGTAGTTTAAATATGCTAGAATTGAAATTTGAAGTATTAATTTAGTTGTAAATTCTTGTTCATGAAAATCAAGAAGGGGTTTTGATGTTGAACTAGGGTTTGTAGCATGGTGGTTAGAGTGAAGTTAGGGCTTTGGTTACCTAATTGATTAGAGTGGTTAATTGTGTAATGATACGCTCGCTAAATCGATAAATTGCAATGTTTGTATCGAATCGGTAAGCAAATTGCTTACTAGATTTTTACAAAAATTAGAATGCGATCAAATTGTGTTATGTTAGCGATATAATTAGCTTCGTATAGGACTATTAGAGTGCGCGAACGCGGGGTTTTGTCTAGTCGGGTTTTAGTTTTGCCGATTTCCCTGAAATGACGATTCTAGTTAAAAATTTGCGATTTTCGTGCGTTTTCCCGCGCACCGAGTGCATGTTATGTTTAATTCGAGAGCGTCGATAAATGTATATTGTGACTTGCGTCGTTTTAGGTTTTGTAATCTTATGCTTGGTATTGTGCAAATATAG
Organism: Agapanthus africanus; assembly: GCA_030015575.1. Taxonomy (NCBI): domain Eukaryota; kingdom Viridiplantae; phylum Streptophyta; class Magnoliopsida; order Asparagales; family Amaryllidaceae; genus Agapanthus; species Agapanthus africanus. The sequence continues at coordinate 884,459,622 of JASDDO010000019.1, read as the reverse complement.
GATCGGTCGGGGAAACGTCGGACACGGCGCGTAAAGGCAAGGCGGTGGTCGGATCGGATTAGCGGGGATTTCAGGTGAGTAGATGTATTCATCTATGGGGGAATCGTCTGGATGGCGTGATGTGCCCCCTAGTTAGGATTTCCTTATCTCTTGTAAGATTCATGTTGTTAGTTAGCTTACCCCTTCATTGACATTGCATACCCTTATAGTTAATAGTATGCTAGATTGCATGGATATTCATATGCACATATGCGATAACACTTCGTAGGACACGAACACCATTACCATTGGCATCTGTTGCATGCGCACTATTCATGTGACACACACGCCTTTGGTAATTGCCATGCCACGTGCACTAGAAAACCTGTTTAACTTAATATCGCCATTTGCATTCATACATGATATATGAAATTGCATAGCATGCATATACCTCGCATTATCATCATATTTACATAGATTCTAGCTAAAATTCACATCATATACATTGATATCATAGACATTTATTATATATAACATGTGAACATTATGATTTTCTTGAGGATTTCAGTATTTCTGCGATTTCTGGATTTTTGGGGAAAACCGCAAGAATTTAACAAAAGCTTATATTCATCATTTTTAAAACAAAGTTGCGGTTTTCTTGTGATGTATGTGTCGTCCACCATGAGTTTTCATGTTTTCTGTTGGATTTCGAGACCCGATTCGAGGAGTGGATGAACCGTCTCAGGTACATGGTGGGCCCGGTATGGTACCCCGGGGCAAGAAGATCGAGTTGTAGACGATGAGCCTGGCAGGGGAAGACTACCTACCGGTGATGTCTGGCGCGGCGGATATCCGGAGGATACCGACCGTTGTCGTGAGAGTTATGATATGGGCCGATCCGGACTGACGGAGCCCGATATTGAGACAGATATGATTCCTATTTGGTGTCGATGCTTGAAACGGGTTTTCAGATGATTTCTTGATGGTACTTAGCTATTATACAGATATTCATTTTCTAAAGTTAAGAACGCAGTATCCTTAGCATTTAAAACACTTAAAGAGTTAGAAATGGCATTGCATACTAGAGCTATTATATCACATATGGACACGCATGTTGTGGTGCATTGCGTGCATTCTTACGATTGCCTTATTAGATGTTATATTTACTCACGAGCTGGAAACTCACCCCCGTTGTGCCATAGTGTCTTGCAGGTCGGACTCATCAGTCTTGTAGTAGCGGCTATCTTATCATCAGCTCCTTTTGCTCAGACTCGCGACATCGCCCGTAGGTGGGTTGCGAGCACACTTTATTTCTTTTTGCTTTATCATTGTATCTAGTATTCTCCATCTACCACTTTATATTGTATATGCGACCTAGTGATGAGACTGAGAGACTTGTATATTTGTGGTTCTTTTGGGTCGAGCTCACTTGAGCCGCGTTGTGTTTTCTGATATTTTGCATCTCTTTATTGCTCTTTTCTTGATACTACTATTATATTGCATGTGGTTGTGATCCGCCTTGGGCGAAGAGCTAGCTCCCGCTTGGGGATGCCATTTTTTATGATTACAGGTTTATTATCTTGTTGTACCCATTTTGGGGGATAGAAAATACAGGGGAGACTCTGCCGAAATTTTCAGAAATTTATGATGTTTTTAAAAAGGGATTCTTGCAACTTAATTGATTTGAAAATCATTTTCATTAAAGGTTTTCCTACACTCTCTTTTGATTTTGGTTTAGATTCTCTCGGGGCTTTGGCTGACTTAGGTTACGGTACGCCTTTAGACGTCTCGTAATCTAAGTGCCAGTCGCGTTCCGTACTTTCGGGTCGTGACAAAAAGTGACACCGTTGCACTCACGTGTAAGCCACGTGAGAACAACGGTGGAGGGCATTTGTTCCCCTAATATTTAAACATAATAAAAGAGTTAAGATCTGTTAAAATTTAATGAGGCGGTGCCTTATGTGCCCCCCACGGGATGCCAGCACCTTAAGATTAAATCCTATGGTGGCACCGCACGTGAAGCTCACGTGGGCACCAATGTATAAAGCACAGGAGCGCCCAGAATTACATTCTTAAATAGCGTCCATGTGCATGACACGTGCACGCCGGCGCCCAAGTTAAAATCAGTAGAATTAAATTCTACAGAGGGATATTTCCCTAAAAACTAGGATACTCTCTGTTAAACAGAGCCGTTGGATCAAAGATCCAATGGAGATGATAAATCATCAGAATATAAAATTAAATTCAATTAGGAGAAAATATCTCCCAAATCTTTCTAAGTGAGAAAGATACTCTAGGTTGGATCAAAAATCCAATGATAGAATAAAATTCTATTTTTGGGAATATATTTTCTCAATCTTTACAAATAAAAAAGATTGCTCTCTGTAAAACGGAGAACCCTTGGATTAAAAATCCAATGGTGATTAAAAATTACCGTTTTACAGAATAAAATACTGTACAAAACAAGAAAATATATTCTGTAAAACAGAAATCATTGGACCAAAGATCCAACGGTGGGTAAAATCCCCTGAACAAATTGGAATCTCTCAATAAGAGATTTTCTCAAAACTAATTAATAATTTGTCTCTACTATAAAGGACCCGAGACGTCAAGTCTTATATAGAGGGAACCTCTCATAAGTTTCTGCAAAAATACAGAAGGCTTTCAAAAATAACAAAGAATTTAATTCTTAATAGAGAAGAAGATCTTCCTCCTCTCAAACCCTAGGTAAAGAAAACACAGAGATCAAAACATCTCCTTTACCTATCATATCATATCTAAGGGTTTAACCCTTTTCAAGAACTCAGTTCTTTCTCTGGATCTGAGATCCACAAGTTAAGTCTCCCACAAGTTGAGAATCTAATTCTTGTCGGGAATATCTTGTTCTTGAGAATCAAATATTCAAAAAAGAACTACGAAAAAGAAAAAGAATCTATCCTATAGAAATTTAATTCCCCTGAAAATAGGGTTTAACCTAAAAGAAACTTAGTTCTTATAAAAGAAAAAACATAAGAACTTAGTTCTTGAAGAAAACTGGATCCTAGATCTTCAAAACAATGATCTTGGTGCCATTAATGGTCAAAATGCCATTAAAAGAGATTCAGACTACGAAAAAGAAAAGAACTTAGCACCTCACGTGCTTCCCGCATGGACGCCCCCAACAGCTCCCAGCACCTCACATGAAAAACACGCGGGCGCCCAAAACAGAGGGCCAGCGCCTCACGTGAAATACACATGAGCGCCGAATAAAAAGTGCTTAGCACTTCATATACGGCAAAAACGGCTAAGTGCTTAGCACTGATTGGGCAGCGTCCAGCGCCTCACGTAAAACATATGTGGGCGCCCAATAAAATAAATGGATAGTGTCGCACATGCTCCTCACGTGGACGCCATATAAAAAGTGCTTAGCACTATATATAGTCAAAATGACTGAGTGCTTAGCACAGATTGGGCAGCGCCCATAACTGAAGGCTTCACATGATACACATCTGAGCACCAGAACGCCAAACAAGTGCTCGGCACTTTTGCATAAAAAACAAAGGACGGTGCCATAAATCAACTTGGTATCTTCGGAGAAGTGGGTAGATAAGTCTAAATAGTATCTTCCCCTAAATTCAGGCCAAACGTCCCAATGTATCAGTCCGGTCATTCGGCAGTGAACAGGGACTGTACCCAAAAACCACCTGTTTGCATGACTCATTTGTGCCTTGATAGGGAGGAAATCAATGCACAGTAGGAACCACACATGACACTAAGACGGTCTCGGGTCTACAGACCAACCTGTACAAGTGTCACCAGAGAACTGCTATCTGAAGATAGGTATGGTATAATTTAGGAGTTCTCAGCGAGTCCTGTTCGGTGTACTCATTCTCCAATGAGCACTTGTGTACAATCTTTGATATCAAATACCAATGGTTATGGGATCAACCCGTAAGTCGATGTTGCGCACCTCATGGGTTCGCGAGGAGGCGGAATATTTTAAAAACGATTTTCAAAGCTCGCAACACCCACTTGAACTCCAGGATCTTAGATAAACCCTAACTAACTAATCTTGTAAAGAGATTAACTACTCGGAAAGGAGTTTATACCTCATGATACAAGTCCTTCGGGTCTTCTTTGCTGCCCTCCTCGTCATCGTAGGCTCCGACGATCGTAACGGATCGTAGCATCCTCGTCGGCTTCCTCGAGTGAAAGACGATCCACCCGAGAATCTATAGTCCGAGCTCCAACCTCAAATCTGAGGTAACTAGGGCAACTAGCTTTCTAAACTAGAAGGCCTAGGTGATGTAGAGAAAGAAGATGAGCTGGTTTGTCTTTTGGAACCCAAGGTTTCTCAACTCATGAGACTTTATGAGTTATGAGGAAGAAGGAGACTTGAGAAAAATGAGAGTGGAGAAGAGCTTGGAATAAGAATAATTCATTTTTGATGAATAATGAACCATATAGATATTTGTTGAGATAAATATCTCACAACAATCAAGCATGGTTCACAAAATATCTCTTTTGTCAAGTGATGAGTCATACCCATCCAACAAATATCTCTACTTGATTTTCCTCTCCAAATTAGGTTTTAATCAATAATAGAAAATCAAAACCCTAATTAAGTTTTCTCCTTCTAGAAGCTTTCCCGACAAATTACGAGAATGCCCCTCATCCGTATATACATACTCGCTCCGCATTCCGAAGAATACGAATACAAAGAGACGAAACAAATCCATCAAAATAATATTAGGATCCGGCTTAAACCAAAGCCCACTAGTATTATCCGCCCGATCATCATACGTGCACAAGTTCACGTAAGTGATCGAAGCCCTGCCGTAAAACCATACGGCCTCTACATCTTTTGCCCGATGCAGGAAAACCCTCTGTGTGGGACTCCAAAGACTCGACAGTACGCTGGCAGTGGGTTTAGCCGCAAGCGGTACTAGCTGCACATAACGGCTACCCAGGGATCTGTCGATGAGAAGGCCGATGAGCAAATTCATCTGAACTCCTACTAAGCATGTATGTGACAATCTCCGTACAGTCCAGACTATTCGTCTAAGAGTATCGCATATCGGGCCTAGAAGGGCGGTAAACGTCAGACCCCTAACAACGCAATAAGTCGTGCCAGACTGTATCCCAAAACACCCTGAGAAACTACTGGAATACCTACCAGTAAATCTCGTTTGCCTTGGCCAGGGACTTTGTGTAATGGCTCTCTAAATACAGCGCGATATCAACTCCCAATATCGGGAGAGACGAATCTTATCTAACCGCCACTACCTCTAAGTGCTTCAGGACTGCACCCAACTACTACTTGTTTGCATGACTCCTTTGAGTCGTGGTAGGGTAGTAATCAAAATACAGTGGGAACACACTCGAGGCGAAGTAGCAGTATCAAGTCAACGGACTAAGCTGTACTCATGTCACCTGGGAACTGCTACCCGACGATACATATAATACCCACTAGCAGTTCCCGACGATTCATGTCCAGTGTACTCATAATCTAATGAGCACCTGCATACTATCTCCATTACGACGTACTAATGGCTGTGGGACAGACCATCTCCCCTGCTGGGATGAGAAGCGTATACACTTGTCTACTCTGAAGTATCGATACCCCATCTCGATAATCCTATGACTAGGGACCTGTATAAGGATGTGCTTATAGACTACCCAGCCCCCACTAGTGTGATTGCCATCACAACGTTGGTAATCAAGTAAAGATCTTAAGGGCTCTACCAATATGTATAAACGATATGCTAAAAGAAACACATACACATATTGAGGTATAAACAAACCAAGTAGCATACTACCATTTTGAGCAAGACTGTCAATACAACTGTGAATATCCCAAGTTTCCATTAAGTAATATACAAACTAGTATGATACAATAATGGCCTCTACGGCATATATCACTAACAATCTCCTACTTGCACTAAGGATATGTATTGGCATATCTTAGACCTATCATCTTGATCAGCCTCTCGAACTGTGTCTGAGGGCTAGCCTTCATGAGTGGATCTACAGTGTTATTCTCCGTATCTACTCTCCTCACCTCGATCTCCCGGTGATCAACGATCTCCCTGATCAGGTGGTAACGCCTCAAAATATGTCTGGACTTTTGATGGGACCTGGGTTCCTTCGCTAAGGCTATAGCGCCGTTGTTGTCACAATACAGAGGTATTGGATCTACAATGGTTGGAACCACTTGAAGTTCAGTTAAGAACTTCTTCATCCAGACTACTTCCTTCGCGGCGTCACAAGCATCTATGTACTCCGCTTCCATCGTCGAGTCAGCAACGGTGTCCTGCTTGGAGCTCTTCCAACAGACCGCCTCTCCATTGAGGATAAAAAGATAACCCGACATAGACTTGGAGTTATTCTTATCACTCTGGAAGCTGGAGTCAGCAAAGGCCTCAATCTGGAGGTCTTTTCCACTATACACCAAGAACATCTCCTTAGTCCTTCTTAGGTACTTGAGAATATTCTTTACTGCTATCCAGTGCTTCTCCCCTAGGCTTGACTGATATCTGCTTACCACGCTTAGTGCGTAAGCAACATCTGGTCTGGTATACAACATTGCATACATTATAGAGCTTACCGCAGATGCGTAAGGTATAGATGTCATGCGAGCCCTTTCCAAATCAGTCTTGGAAGACATCTCTTTGGAGAGGGTGATTCCGTGATAAGCCGGTAGATTACCGCACTTTGAATCTTCCATACTAAATCTTTTTAGTATGGTGTCGATGTACCTGGACTACAAAAGTCCCAACATCCTCTTAGATCTATCACGATAGATCCGGATTCCCAGAATGTCGGAGGCATCACCCAGGTCTTTCATGGAGAACCTCTGTGACAAGAATCCTTTGACTGATTATAGCATAGGGATGTCATTTCATATCAAGAAAATGTCATCCACGTACAAGACGAGGAATACCACAGTTCTCCCTACAATATTACTATATATGCATGGTTCATCTGGATTTTAGATAAATTCAAATTCTTTGACAGTCTAATCAAAACAGATATTCCAACTCCGCGATACCTGCTTTAGTCCATAAATGGACTTAAGCAACTTGCACACTTTCCCGCTGCTCCCACTTTGAATGAAACCCTCTGGCTGATCCATATAGACGCACTCTTCCAAATTTCCATTTAAAAAGTCGTCTTTACGTCCATCTGCCAGATCTCATAATCATGGAAGGCAGCAATGGCAAGAAGGACCCGAATGGATTTGAGTATAGCCACTGGAGAAAAGGTTTCGTCATAGTCCAAACCAGGCCATTGACGAAAACCTTTTGCAACAAGTCTAGCCTTATAGGTTTCAACCTATCCATCTACACCAATCTTTTTTCTGAAGATCCATTTGCAGCCTACGGGTTTTACCCCTTCTGGAGAAATATCCAAAGTCCATACTTTGTTAGTGTACATGGACTCCATTTCGGCCCACATTGCATCCAACCATTTTACCGAGTCTCTGCTTTAAATGGCTTGCTAAAAGCTAGTTGGCTCATTATCGTTGATGATGCAATCCTCTCGATCCCCGTCTATGAGAAAACCGTAGTATCTCTCGGACAGATGAGACAGCCTACTAGTTCTGCGGAGTGGCGCGGGGATGTCCGGTTCTTCTGAAATCTCTAGTTCTACCAAGCTTTCAGTAATAGCTTATGGTTCTGGAATTTCTTCCAGTTCTATTGCACTCCCACTTTTCTAATTTTCTAAAAATTCAGATTCCAAGAAGTGAGCATGAAGAGAAACAAAAACCTTTTGTTCCTCTGCGCAATAGAAATAATACCCCCTGAAGTTCTTTGGGTATCCCACAAACTTACACAGTACTGAGCGTGCCTCGAGCTTGTCTGCATGCTGCTTTTTACAAAAGCTCAACATCCCCATGTCTTAAGGTACTTAAGATAGGATTTCTTCCCACTCCACATCTGATATGGTGTGGTAGCACTAACTTAGTAGGAACTTTATTCAGAAGATATGCAGCTTGTTAGTTATATGTACGCCTAAGAGGCCATTACTGTACATTGGATGTATATTGTAGTAGATGCTGGGACATATATAGGTAGGACTTTCTTGCTCGACATGATAGTACGCTATCTGGTTGCTCTTTATCTTAACATGTATACTTTCTGTCTCTCTATTACATGTTGATAAAGCCCTTAGGATGTGAACTCGACTTCCAGGACTATGATGCAGATCATACTAGTGGGGCCTGGCTAGTCCATGAGTACATCCTTCAATGTTCCTAGTCGTGGGAATATCGAGACGGGGCATCGATATTCCAGAGTAGACTAGCGTATATCTTCTCGACCCATGTGATGGGCGATGGATGATCCCATATCCATTGGTGTTTGACATCAGAGATGGTATGCGGGTGCTCAGTGGAGACTGGGTACACTGAACGGACTCGCCGAGAACTCCCAGATGGTATTATACCTTACGTCAGATGGCAGTTCTCTGGTGACACTGGTACAGCTTAGTCTGTTGACCCGAGATCGTCATAGAGTCTTGTGTGTCTCCCACTGTGCTTTGATTTCCACCCTACCACGGCTCTACTGAGTCGTGCAAACAGGTGGTTTTTGGGTACAGTCCCGATTCACATGGAGGCAATGAGCGATAGGAGGGGATTCGTCTCTCCCGGTATTGGGGGTTGATGTTGCGCTATGCTCGACTGGCCATAACAGGAAATCCCTGGCCAGGGTTGCAGTGACCTACTGGTAAGTGTTATCAGTAGTTTCACACATGTCATGGACTTCACGTCGGCATGACTTATCGAGCTACTGGGGTCTGACGTTTACCACCCCTAGGCGAGATATGCGACATATCAGACGAACAGACCGGACTGTACGGTAACTGTTACTGGTTGGATTCACAGGAGTGTGAGCGGGCTTGCTCGTCGATCTTCTGATCGCTCAATACCCGGGTGGCCGTTACGTTTAGCAGACCGCTTGCGGCTTGTGGGTGTTTGATATGATCATCATCTGCTGCCGGCGTATTGACGAGTCTTTAGAGTCCTACACAGAGGTTTCCTGGCTCAAGCGAAACGAAATAGGAGTGCATATGAGATATGTGCGGGACCGAGAATAATGCGTGTATGTGCTACCGTATTATATTCTCATGATGAATGTATCGATTGGCTATATGCGATATAACCTAGTTATCGAATCAAGGATTGATTCGATAAGCCGATACATAGGATTCTAGTCGGTTATATGTGATATGACCGGATCGTTAAATCAAGTGTTGATTTAATGATTTAATGTAGAATTATATATTTGATATATTACTTTGCATTAACTAGTATTGGTTCACTTTAAATGGATTTTCTCACTTGAAATGCACATTGTATATGTGATATATTTTTTGTGAACATGATTGTATCATGTTTGATGATACATTCTAGCTTGGTTTTGTGTAAAGAATTAAACCATAGTTAGTTAGTGGTTAGGGTTTCATTTCATTTACTTATTCATTTATCTATTTATTTATTTTATTTATTTCATTTAGAAAAGATAAAGAGAAAAGAATGGCTGCTAGTTTTGTTTTTCTTTGAAGCTTCTTGAAGCTTTGAACAAGTCCACCATTCTTGTCTCTTCCTTAACCCTAACCATTCAAGTTAACCATAGTCTATTCTCTACACCTAACTAAGGTTGCCAAATGATAAGTATTCATTTGTTTTTCTTTTTAAAATGACCTATCATAATATTATCTTCTTCTTCTTCTTCTTCTTCATCAACATGAAGAAACCTTGCTCCATCAATGGCAACTTGAGCAAATGAGTGAGAAATCCAATTCTAAAGTGAACCCACCTCCTATTTCTTCATCCTCTACCTCTTGCCAAGTAGTATAGGGTGTTTCCTTCACAAGTTTCATGACTTGGTGAAGTGGGAGTTTGATCTTGTGATGCCTCGACGTAGATCATCTTCGGCATCGAAGCCGACGACCAAGACCGCCCATTTTTCCGATGAAGCCGACGCTAGAGCCATGGATTTGGTTTGGACAGCGGAGAGACCTCATCGCGGAGCCTAGGACGTGGAGGACCGGATCTACAAAGGTTGTAGCTTCTTTCCTTTAGTTAAAATTCGTTTACTTGCATCGCATAGCCTATATATCTAGTTGACAATCCGTATTAGGGTTTGTAGGCACTTGTAAAATTTGAATTAGCCATGTTTGATGCCTTGTGAGACTTCATTAGTGTGCCTAGGAACCCTACAGTGGTATCAGAGCCTAGCTAGAGCCTTAGGCGATGCGTAGACGGAATTAGAAATCCGATTGAACCGAAACCCTAATCGTATTTTGCTCTCTGGACAATTTTGAAAATCGTGGTTTTTTCCAAATTAAAAATTTGCAGAAAAATCAGCAGGAATATCTAAGAGTTACTGTGAAATTCGAGCTCCTGAATCCATCAAACCGCCGCGGTTCCGCCGCATAAGCATGGCTTATGCGGCGGTTCCGCGGTCGTAATGTCTCTTTGTTTAATGAATTTTGCACAGTAATTCTTAGTTTCCAGTGGTGGTTTTCCTGGGAATTTTTAATATTTATTCAAGAGTTGAATTTTCTGGGTTGTATTGGGGACTCGGTGTATCGATCGGATTGTCTAATTCTGTCTGTGTGCTTTTCCGGATAATTTTAGAATATGTTAAAAAGTTCGACCGGATACAAATGCCCAAGTTTTCCACTGTTGGGAAATTTCCAATTGTTGGAGTTTTCCGGGGTTTTAAAGACGTTCTAAGTAGTGCAAGTAACGCGATGGACCCTCTAGAAGACAACAAACCTTAACTCGATTATGTGACCGTCTTGAACTGCCCTTTGAACCTTCGGGTTTGGGGCAGTACGGCGTGCCACATGTGAGGCGTTGGCTTGACCCTTCTACGGCTGGACCGTTGGTACTGAGGCACGAAGTGAATGTTTTTAAACTTATTTCATGTGTTGATCTGTTTCGGGAAAACTTGGGTGTTCGATTGTTCGATCGAAAAGTTTAACATTTTCTATCTTATCCGGAATGTGATACAACAATTGGAATTCACAAGTAGTTATGAGATAACTGAATGAATGTTATAAATCTAGCGGTTTGGTCTCATTTGATCGGTTGCCACGGGATTTTGATGTGATCAAAAGTCCGTCGCAATCACGTAGTGTACGCGGATACTCGCCGGGTAAACTTAATAGACAGCCTCGCCCCATAGCCCCGACCAAGTGACTGTAGGAGAACCCCGTCGCCGAAAGCATCCGTTCGGGTGCTCGCGGCAGCGGTATTCCGCCTCGGTGCACTTCGTCGACGGCATTGGGGGTGCGGACGCCTACTAAAGTTTGCGACGAGCATTCGATCAGAATGTCGGGAATCCTGTTGAATTGCCCGACTTGGTATTGAAAAGAGTTTTCGATAATGAGACTAAAATGCGGGGTTTATAATTGTTAGGCATGCGATGTCTAAGGAATTCATTTGATTAGGCATGCGATGTCTAAAGAGATTGCGGATTCCAACTGTTGTAGTTTTACACTTTCTTTTCTGTGACCGTAAGTGTAATATGTGATATCGCCGGTTTCGTTGCTATATGTCAACGACAATTGGGATGCGCATATTTACTTACGTTGATGACATGTGATGTTATGTGTTGCTGGATATGTTATATTGGATCGTCGTGTTTGAATAGCCAGGGGTTTTTATGTGAGATGAGTGTTTTTCATTTTCATTCATGTAAAATACTTGTATGTAATATTCTTTTATTGGGGCACTTCCAGGTTGCGGAAGATGTCACCGTTGATGTATATTATTTACTTTTCTGCACTAGGATAGACCCAAGGAGGGGAGCACAAGTAACCAGGTTCTAGGGTCCAGTGGGAGACCATCTCGAGGAGTCGAGTTCGGGTCTCCTAACCCTAGAATTAGTAGGGTTGCTTGCCGCTCTCGTAAGGGTCTAGGGGTGTGGGATTGGCTATTCATCACGACCGTGGAATCCGTGTTTTATACTGGCTCGTATTGAAAACACGGACGTCCTAGTATATCCGATATTTCATATGATATTTTCTGCCACGTTATCTGTGATGTGATCATGAGATGTTCTGTGATAGATATAGTATATAGTATATATGATATATTATATAAACGTTGCTTATGTTTTACACCCGCGCTAGCCCTGCCCCGCTCTGCCGTTAGTTACCTAACCTAACGGTGCAGACGGGACATCGAGGCGAATGCGGATGGCATAAGCGTACGTTATATTTATCTGTGATGTTTAGGTGGAATTAAATGATGGGATATTCATTAATGAGATTAATGAAAGAAAATAAACCTAATTGATGTTGTGGAATCGAATTTCAAAATAAAAACAGGTAGCTACAGTTCTTGCTTTGCATCGCGGTGTTCATTATAGAACATCCTGCACCTTATTCGATGAGGAAAGGACCGAGATCCCTTCACCGGGAGTGACTCCTTTAGCAACAACTGGCAGATGCTACAACCCTCGGTTTGTCTTTGATCGCTTCTATAGTTTCCGCTTTGCACAGTGATATATATGATATATCCCGCACCTCATTCGACGAGGAAAGGGCCGACGATCCCTTCACCGGGAGTGACCCCTTTAGCAAAACTAGAAAAGCCTCGAAAACATTCCATTTAAAAACCATTTGATTCCGCAACGAGATCAAGTTCAAAGCGTTAAAGGTTTTCATAAAAACCATTCGCAACCCTCCGTCATTTTAGGAAGTAGAGTACTTAGTATTCGTGCTGTGTTTGTTGACCATAGTCAAGGCACAGTGTACGGTAGCTAAGTAATGTCTTCCTACACCGCATATGATGCGATTAGTTAGGACAGTCGCGTGACTTTGTTGACCTTAGTTAAGGGTCATGTGGGTGGGTCTAATTAATCACGAAATGACGGGTAGAACTTGACTAGTACTTATGATTTTTTGACCTTAGTTAAGGTCATAAGTGCTAGGGGTAAAAACCTTTATCGGGAGTTTCAAGTGTTGAAATTTGCAATGAGATTGCATACCTTCTATATGATAGTTGGATCCCGATACCCACTGCGAGTAATTATTACTCCTGGGAGAGTTTTGCACTTTGCAATTAGCCGATCAAGTAGGTGTCTAGAAAGGTGTCAACGGGGTTACGCCTCTGGGAAAACGAGGTTTACTGTAATTAGGTCCGTGCGAAAGCACGGGGAACCTCCCTCAAAGTACCGACACTGGCCTGGCTGAAAGATTGGTGAACTTGTAAAGTGTAATTAATCCCGGCTAGTCTTTCCTTTTAAGGTTTGAAGGAAGATTTGATAAAAACAGTGGGAGCCATCCTGATTAGATAAAATAAAAACCAATCTGATCTTGCAAGAGCGCACGCTGAGTGTTTTCTTCTCTCTCTCTCCAGGTAGCGACCATATCACGCCTTAATCAAGATAATAATACGGATTATTGACCGAACCCGCTTGTTATACTGAGCTGGGGAACGTAGGTCCCGCTCCAACTTGTAATCGTTATAAGACAGAGCAGGAAATAGGGGAATACCAGAATTCCTATGCCGCCCAAACGAAGAAAGCGCATGAGATGCATCTCCTTCGGGTGTGTTCATTATAAAGAACCGTTTCTCAGTATCCTCTGCATCCTGGGTATATGATACCGGATCAGGATCCCAGATATGTAATCTGTTACATAGGGCTACAAAAAGGTAGAAAAACTGAGAACGGGTGATAAGTTTCATGAGGCAGAAAACGGGGCAAGTGTTGCAGCCAAGTCTGTTGGTCACTGTCACCCTGTATTACCAATACATTGATTCTGAACAAATGCTATTAGATACCGAACCTGATATACAAAATCATATCCATCTCTTTATTTATTGAAGAAATGATAAAATTTTGTATTGTTGGATAATATTTTGAACATTTCCTATATCAAAAGTTGATCGGTTTAGGCACGTTATCTAAAAGCATTAATGTTCTAAATCAAACTACAGTTCCTAGTATACAGAACACACACAAGAGGAAGAGTTCAGAAATGAACGAATCCTTCTTGAGGCATTGTAGACTAGGTCATATCACTGCGACCCGACTGGATGAAGTTACATTTTAGATGAATATTTAAATCAGTTTGAATTTACATCTTGTGAAACTTGCCAGTCATGTCACAAAGATAAGATGACCATAGCTCCGTTTACTGAAAACAGAGAAAGAGTTAGTAAACTCTTGGGACTGATACATGATGATGTATGTAAGGTCTCCTGTCTACACATGCCAGGACTGGTTCTTTATACTTCATTATATTCTCTGATAATCTTTCAAGATTCAGACATATGTTCCTGTTGAAACACAAGTCTGAACCTTTTGAGATATTCACAGAATATAAGTTAGAAGTAGAGAACCAAAATACGGGTATAAGTATTATGTCCTATGATGAAATCAGGGAGGAGAATACTTGTGCATGGAATCCTTGGACTATTCTAAAGGAAAATGAGATTCTCTCTCAGTATTACTCCTCTGAATACACCACAGCACAACGGTGTATCGGGGCGGAGCAATCACACAATATTAGATATCGTGTGCTCTATGATGAGTATTACTGAGTTACCTATTTCCGTTTGGGGTTATGCGCTTGAGAAGCTGCATACCTATTGAATTAGGTTCAAATCAGATCACTGCCTACCATTCCATATGAGATATGGTATGGGAAGAGCCTATCTCTTAAATAAGTTAAGATTTGGGATTGTCCGGCCTATGTCAAAAGCAAAATCCGGACAAGATCGAGGCAAGGTCAGTTCTGTAGAACTGGAAAGGTTCCAGCTATACAAAACTGCAACTGATGATTTGACAGAACCAAAGGATTCAATAGTTTCTGATGAACCTCAGCCTCTCCGCCAATCTAGTAGGGTTCCTCACCTGCCTGAGAGATACCTCGGTTTCTCGATGACAGTGGGAGCGAGGAATGCATCATGAGATGATGACCCAACTATTTTCGAGCAGGCCATCGAGAGTAGGGACTCTGTAAGAATGGCTGGATGCTTAGCGATCGGAGATGGAATCCATGTACACCAACAAAGTATGGACTTTGGTTGCTATATCTGAAGGGTTAAATCCCCATCAGGAGCAAGTATATCTTGAGAAGATTACTTGGTGTAGATAGAAAAGTTGAGACTTTCAAAGCTAGACTTATTAAAGGTTTTAGTCATCAACCAGGTGTGGATAATGATGAAACCTTTTTCCAGTGGCTATGCTTAAGTCCATCCAGATCCTACTTGCCACGGCTACATACCATGACTACGATATCTGGCGGTTGGGTGCCATGACTACTTTTCTAAATAGTGATTTGGAAGAGAGAGTCTATAAGAACACAGCCAGAGGGCTACGTAAACAGTGGGAGCAGCGGAAACGTGTGCAAGATGTTTTATGTGATGAAGCAGGCATCGCGGAGTTGGAACATCTGTTTTGATGAGTTAGTCAAACAGTTTGACATCATCAAAATGGTAGATGAACCAAGTATATACAAAAAGGTAGTAGGGAGTATGGTGACGATCCTCGTAGAGTACGTGGATGACATACTCTTGATAGGAATGGGATTTCCTATATTACGCTCGGTCAATCTCCGCTTATCACAAGGATTCTGCAAAAGGATCAAAGTGATACCTCCTAAATCCTGAGTTTTCATCTATGAGATAGATGTAATTGGATGCTAGGATTCTCACTAGATGTAGTGAGATGGTATCAATCGATCCTGGGGAGAATCACTGGAAGAGTTCCAGGGTGATAAAGACGACTGAATGTCAGTCACAGGCATTGTCTTTACCCTCAGTAAAGAGACGGTATGTTGGAAGAGTTCCAAGCTAGATACCGTGGCAAACTAGACGATAAAGGCTGGTAACATCGCTATTAAAGATACTACCAAAGAGGAAGTTTGGGTGTATATTTGTTCATAAGATGAACTAGGTTCCTGCCATTGTATGACAATGGAAATGTGGCTTTGGCCCTGGAACCCTGGTCCCATCAGTGACCCAGACATATTCTGAGGTAGCATCACCTGATCATGGAGATAGTTGATCTCCAGGGTGATCGAGGTTAGGAGAGTAGACTCAGAGGACAACACGGCGGATCCACTCACGAAAGCCTTTTCCCAAAGAGAGACTTTTAGGGGATGGTTGAGTATTAGATACTACAACTACTGCTACAGATGGCCCTAGTGCAATTGGGAGATTGTTAGTTATATGTATGCCCTAGAGGCCATTACTGTACATTGGATGTATATTGTAGTGGATGCTGGGACATATATAGGTAGGACTTTCTTGCTCGACATGATAGTACGCTATCTGGTTGCTCTTTATCTTAACATGTATACTTTCTGTCTCTCTATTACATGTTGATAAAGCCCTTAGGATGTGAACTCGACTTCCAGGACTATGATGCAGATCATACTAGTGGGGCCTGGCTAGTCCATGAGTACATCCTTCAATGTTCCTAGTCGTGGGAATATCGAGACGGGGCATCGATATTCCAGAGTAGACTAGCGTATATCTTCTCGACCCATGTGATGGGCGATGGATGATCCCATATCCATTGGTGTTTGACATCAGAGATGGTATGCGGGTGCTCAGTGGAGACTGGGTACACTGAACGGACTCACCGAGAACTCCCAGATGGTATTATACCTCACGTCAGATGGCAGTTCTCTGGTGACACTGGTACAGCTTAGTCTGTTGACTCGATATCGTCATAGAGTCTTGTGTGTCTCCCACTGTGCTTTGATTTCCACCCTACCACGGCTCTACTGAGTCGTGCAAACAGGTGGTTTTTGGGTACAGTCCCGATTCACATGGAGGCAATGAGCGATAGGAGGGGATTCGTCTCTCCCGGTATTGGGGGTTGATGTTGCGCTATGCTCGACTGGCCATAACAGGAAATCCCTGGCCAGGGTTGCAGTGACCTACTGGTAAGTGTTATCAGTAGTTTCACACATGTCATGGACTTCACGTCGGCATGACTTATCGAGCTACTGGGGTCTGACGTTTACCACCCCTAGGCGAGATATGCGACATATCAGACGAACAGACCGGACTGTACGGTAACTGTTACTGGTTGGATTCATAGGAGTGTGAGCGGGCTTGCTAGTCGATCTTCTGATCGCTCAATACACGGGTGGCCGTTACGTTTAGCAGACCGTTTGCGGCTTGTGGGTGTTTGATATGATCATCATCTGCTGCCGGCGTATTGACGAGTCTTTAGAGTCCTACACAGAGGTTTCCTGGCTCAAGCGAAACGAAATAGGAGTGCATATGAGATATGTGCGGGACCGAGAATAATGCGTGTATGTGATACCGTATTATATTCTCGCGATGAATGTATCGATTGGTTATATGCGATATAACCTAGTTATCGAATCAAGGATTGATTCGATAAGCCGATACATAGGATTCTAGTCGGTTATATGTGATATGACCGGATCGTTAAATCAAGTGTTGATTTAATGATTTAATGTAGAATTATATATTTGATATATTACTTTGCATTAACTAGTATTGGTTCACTTTAAATGGATTTTCTCACTTGAAATGCACATTGTATATGTGATATATTTTTTGTGCACATGATTGTATCATGTTTGATGATACATTCTAGCTTGGTTTTGTGTAAAGAATTAAACCATGGTTAGTTAGTGGTTAGGGTTTCATTTCATTTACTTATTCATTTATCTATTTATTTATTTTATTTATTTCATTTAGAAAAGATAAAGAGAAAAGAATGGTTGCTAATTTTGTTTTTCTTTGAAGCTTCTTGAAGCTTTGAACAAGTCCACCATTCTTGTCTCTTCCTTAACCCTAACCATTCAAGTTAACCATAGTCTATTCTCTACACCTAACTAAGGTTGCCAAATGATAAGTATTCATTTGTTTTTCTTTTTAAAATGACTTATCATAATATTATCTTCTTCTTCTTCTTCATCATCAACATGAAGAAACCTTGCTCCATTAATGGCAACTTGAGCAAATGAGTGAGAAATCCAATTCTAAAGTGAACCCACCTCCTATTTCTTCATCCTCTATCTCTTGCCAAGTAGTATAGGGTGTTTCCTTCACAAGTTTCATGACTTGGTGAAGTGGGAGTTTGATCTTGTGATGCCTCGACGTAGATCATCTTCGGCATCGAAGCTGACGACCAAGCCCGCCCATTTTTCCGATGAAGCCGACGCTAGAGCCATGGATTTGGTTTGGACAGCGGAGGGACCTCATCGCGGAGCCTAGGACGTGGAGGACCGGATCTACAAAGGTTGTAGCTTCTTTCCTTTAGTTAAAATTCGTTTACTTGCATCGCATAGCCTATATATCTAGTTGACGATCCGTATTAGGGTTTGTAGGCACTTGTAAAATTTGAATTAGCCATGTTTGATTCCTTGTGAGACTTCATTAGTGTGCCTAGAAACCCTACACAGCTGATTTTAGTGAATAACCCCAGAAGGATTGCGGCAACTCAGAATTACTCATCATGAAACAAACCATATCCAATAGGGTTCGATTCCGCCTTTCCAATACACCGTTGTGTTGTGGTGTGTATGCAGGAGTAAGCTGAGAGAGAATTCCATTCTCTTTTTGGTAATCCAGGAACTTGGCACTCAAGTATTCACCACCTCGATCAGATCTCAGTGTCTTGATACTTTTTCCTGTTTGTTTTTCCACTTCATTCTTATATTCCCGGAATTTTTCAAAGGCCTTGGATTTATGCTTCATCAAGAAGACATGTCCATACCTAGATAAATCATCCATAAAAGTAATGAAGTAGGAATAACCACTTCACGCATGTGTAGACATTAGACCACACACATCGCTGTTTATGAGTCTCAAGAGCTCGCTCGCTCGTACTCCGTGTCCAGTGAACGGAGTCTTTGTCATCTTTCCCATAAGACAAGATTGACAAGTTGCATAAGACCGATATTCGAACGGATCCAAATATCCCTCTCTATGTAACTTCGTCAATCGTGTTTCATTGATGTGACCCAGTATACAATACCATAAGAAAGCCTGATTTAGTTCCGGAGACTTTCTTTTATGTGTGTTCTGGACACTGAAAACCTGAGCTTGATTTAATACGTATATTCCATTATCTAATGTACCTGACCAAATCAAAGCTTGATTTAGGTGGATGTAGACCACATCGCTTACAAATATAAAATCATATCATTCCTTAGAAAGTAAGGATACGGATATGATATTACAAGCTAGACTAGGTACATACAAATAGTTACGTAGAATCAATATCAGCCCTCTTGTCAATCCTAGGTGATATTCCCCTACGGATTCAGCGTCCTCGCTCATTTCGTTAGCAACCCTGAGAGTCATATCATCTACCCTAATAACTTTACGGTTTCTCAAATCCTGTAATGAATTACAGATATGAGATCCTGATCCGGTATCTAGTACCCAGGAAATAGAGTTAATTGACATACAGTTTTCAATTACAAACACACCCGAAGTCGAAACCACAACATGCTTCGGATCCTGGATTCTGGTTTTCAAAACCCTGCCATCCCTCTGCCAATGCCCTTTCCCATGACAATAGGAAAATCCCTCCTTCCCTACTGTCAGCACCGAAACTTTTGCCCTTCCATGTCCCTCTACTTCACTGACACCGCATATCAGCTTTGTGGAGGTCTTCTTCTTCTCACCCTTTGCTTTCGCCTTGGATGCAGAAGAGGAAGATTCCCCATTAAGCATCGCGGGTGTCTCCTGATCGCACGCTTTTGGCGTGTCGGATGTTCAAAGAATTAAAGTATAACCGCGATCAGGACGGTGTCGCTATGCAGCTAGCCGGTTGAGCACGGGTCGGTCCACAGGGAGATGGTGGTATTTTACCTTCTTGTTTTAGACGAGTCAATAAAGAATTTGTGTATGTTTGTTCGAGACTATCCTATGTGTATTATTTGCAAGTATAAAGTTGTTAAGAAAATATACGAAAGTGTAAGCTAAAGAAATCCGTACTCAAAACCTTTGAGCCGAGTCTTGACCGATTGAAGCTAGAGCAATCGGCAACAACGTGGATTAGGGGATTTAAGCGCGGTATTCGTGGAATCCGGCTTGTTTACCCTTGTCCTTCCGTTCTTGTCTCTTGCTTTCGCCTCCGGCCAAACCGAACGCAACCGGTCGCGGTTAGGAATCACCGTTACCTTGTCAGGATAGGGTTCCTAACGGAGCGCTTGCGTATGGTTTGGGCGGAGTTCAATGGAAAATAACGGGAAAAGGAAAAGAGCAAAGAAATGTTAACTTACAATATCATATGGATTCTTAACAACAACAATAATTACAACATTCACAAAATGAACAAAAGAGAACAAAAAGAAAAGAACAAAGAAAAGAAAAGATTACAAGTATTAAGTGCATGAAATAAATTGCAAGTAATTAAAGACAAGGTAATAAAAAGCAAGTAATAAAAAAGCGATAAAAAGAACAAGGAACTAGAACTCAAGCCAAGCATGTGATCAATAGCCAACCCTTAAACTTGCAAGCTCAATCAAGAGGTTGCAAGATCAAGAGAAGGGTAGAGAACGCATGTGAAGTGAAGAACTAGTCCCGTGAGAAAATACGACCCTTGAGATCAATAACTAACCCTTAACCATTCAAGCTCAATGAAGAGGTTGAATGATCAAGAGAAAGCAAGAATCTCAAGGGGGAGCGAAACTAACAAGAAAGATAAAAAACCCTCATCTTCATTAATCTTCCACTCAAAAAGCTCTCACTACAATTTTAATGGAGAAAGAATGAAGAAGAAGAAGAAGAACAAAACTACACAAAAAAGAGGCTAAAGAAAAGCTCCCCTTGGTTTAGCTCAGATCTGCTGTATTTATAGGCTAGAGAATGGAATTCTAGGGCAACCAGCAGAGCACATAGGAAGTACCCAAACTACCCCCAAAAGACGACAACCAGAAGAGCAAGTACGGCCGCGTTTCCGCGGCCAATACCCCCTATTGGCCGCGGAAACGCGGCTACCTAGTGGAGTTGGGAAGTGGGTTTTCTGGTGGTTTCCTGGTTTCCTATTTCCTCGTGTTTGCCAACTTTAAACTGCGCAAAAGTCTTCAGAATATCTCCAGATTTCCAAGTCCAAGATTGCATTATCTTTGTTTACTTTTGACTTTATCTCCCTCGAGCTCCGCGCACCCATTGATTCTTGTGCAGCCCCCTCGTGCTCTGTGCTTGTCCCAGACACGAATGACTACTGTCACATGTCTTGTATCGGGAACCGGTACTCGGCACTGGACGGATATGGATGACCGGAACCCGGCTTTTATCTGCTGTCGACAGATGTTCTGCTTTTAGCGTAACTGTGGAGATTTTATCCTGATTTGCAATATTTGTACTGGAAACCTGTATTCTGTAAACATGTAACAAACACGGATTAAAAGCACCTACCTATAAACACACGAGCGTAAGAATGGGCGGTATAAAATGCAATATTCTGTGATGAACATCTCCCTGGTTTCCTTCAGGGTGTAAGTAGAAGGTAGGGACTGTAGAATCAAGTTAGCATCTGACTGGTTCTCCAACGTGGTCTTCAGGTCCGTGAGCTCATCAATATAGCAAGTCATCGTAAGGACGTTGTCCCCTACAGATGACCCGAGAGCCAATCTCACTTGAAGGAATTCCATTGAGGTCTCATATCTTGCGATACGAGATTGCTCTTCATATAAAGCTTTGTTATGGGTAAAGATGGAAGCTAAGTCCATCTTCTCATGCTGCCTCTGATTTTCACCATCTACTGAGGCCAACACGAGGCACTTGGCATTCGTACTGTCCTTTTCCTTTGTCTTACGGATATCATCCGTGACGGTAGAATCTGGACCTGGGACAGCGGAGGCTTGAGTAGTAATAAGGTGGTCCAGCTTGTTATAGGCAATGGACATCTGGACAAACCATTTCCAGTCAATATAGTCTGGCCCAGTCAATTTATTAGCTAAATGTAACCTAGGCACGGTCAACTGGTCGCTGCAATTAGGAGAAAGAGAAGAAACACTTTAGCATGATACTCTTGCAAGTTTAGATTGGTTTTTAATTTATCTAAACAGGATGTCTCCCACTGTTTCTCGAATCCCTCCTCAAACCATAAAAGAAGAATTAGTCAGGATTAATCTCACCGTACAATACTTGCTTAACCGTTCAGCCAGGCTAGTGTCGGTACTTCGAGGGAGATTTTACGACGCTTTTGCGAAGTTCCTTAATTAAATAACCTCTTTTCCATGGAGGCGTAGCCCCGCTAACACTATTCTAGACACCTACTTGGTTTATAGCATTGATCGTTAAGTGAAAAATCTCCCGAGGAGTAGCATATACTCACGGTAGGATCGGGATCCAAATATCATTGTGTGATAATCCTGAAGGAATCCTACCAACATTATCACACTCCAAATGGTATGCAACACTAGCAAGTTTCAGTTTCTTTAAAAACTCCCGATGTGGATTTTTACCCCATGCTCTTATAACCTTGACGAAAGCCAACAAATCATAAGTCACATGTCAAGTTCTACCCATCATTGTTCAGGTTAATTTGAACACACCCGTATATACCCTTAACGAAGGCCAACAAAGTAATACGACTGTCCCAAACCAACACATCTATCTATGCTACATATGAATACCCAGCAGCTACCAAACACTATGCCTTGGCAAAGGTCTACAAATATAGCTTGAATACTACTAAATATTCATATGAAATGATGGAGGGTTACGAATGGTTTTGGCAAAACCGTGAACGTAATGAACTTGATATAATCGAAGGAACCTGATAGCCTTTAAAAGGAGTGGTTTAAGCTCCGCATTTAAAAGTTTGCTGTTTTGAAAAAACCGAGTGGTTTTAAAATTTGTTCCAACGATCCAGCTTTGGTTTGTTTGCTTTGCATTAATATAATGCAATCCCATCATATACACCTATCATCACAGAAAAAGATGAAAATACAACATCCGCTTATGTCATCTGCATTCGCCACTGTGCCCCGTCTAACACCGTTAGGTTACTTAACTAACGCCAGAGTAGGGGCTAGACTAGAGCGGATGCAAAACATAAGTAACGTCTATTATATAGCATATATATATATATAACCATTCGCCTGACGCAATAATAGGCATTCTAGATCACAGATGAACATATTAGATATACCAGGAATTCCACGTTTCGTTTAAGCCTGTAACGAAAGACGGATTCCACGGTCGTGATGAATAGCCAAACCCCATCCCAGACCCCTACGGTTGCGGAAAACTACCCGCCAAATACCCGAAGTGAAACAACCTCCCTCATCAAAGTGAGTAGACCACTCGGCACTTCAAAATACTTGGTAGTTTGTGCACCCCACCTTGGGTCTATCCTAGGAGCAGAAAACAGTAAAAGAAAATAATACAACGGTGGCTACAACCTCAACTCGGATGTGTCCCGTAAAATAATATTACATCACTTTACAATTTTCATCGAATAAAAGAAAAGAAAACTCTCATCTCACATCCCCCGGCTATTCATCCACGACGATCCAATAAGTTCATATACACAATCCAACATCACAGATCACAGATATGTACAACCCCCACTAATCGACGTATAGCGATTAGCAGACGTTCAGTACATA
Organism: Agapanthus africanus; assembly: GCA_030015575.1. NCBI lineage: Eukaryota > Viridiplantae > Streptophyta > Magnoliopsida > Asparagales > Amaryllidaceae > Agapanthus > Agapanthus africanus. Next base: position 884,436,078 of record JASDDO010000019.1, on the reverse strand, counting down.
TATCACAACACAGATAAAACCCGATTAGCAAATAACTTAGAATTTCGATCGAAAACAATTTTCCGTGTCTACCCCAAGTGTAAACCAGCATAGAAAATATCATGGGTAGAAACCAAATATCCAAGAGAACCATACACCCAAAATAAGACAGACAGAGGAAATACGAGCCAACTCGGCCACAACTCGGCCGCGGAACGGTGGCAAATCAACCGATTTTCCGCGGTTCCACAGTGGTTGCGACGAGTTAGGGTCGCATTTTTCTTCTGTGTTCTTATAATTCCCTGCTTGTATTTTGCATGCCTCTGAAATAATTTTTTCTTGCAGTTTTAAAATCGACAGAAAGCATAGGTTACGGGTGTATAGTTTTCGAGTTTTCCGACGATCGAAGTTCTAATAACTTGCTAACTAGCTAGTAAAGGTTTAGTAGGATCTGATACCACTGTAAGTCGATGTCGCGCTCCTCATGGATTCGCGGGGAGGCGGAATATTTTAAAAATGATTTTCAAAGCTCGCAACACCGACTTGAACTCCAGGATCTTGGCTAAACCCTAACTGGCTAATCTTGTAAAGAGGTTAACTACTCGAAAAGGATTTTATACCTCACGATACAAGTCTTTCGGGTCTTCTTTGTTGTCCTCCTCATCATTGTAGGCTCCGAGGATCGTAATGGATCGTAGCCTCCTCGTCGGCTTCTTCGAGTCAAAGATGATCCACCCGAGAGTCTATAGTCCGAGCTCCAACCTCAAATCCAAGGTAACTAGGGCAACTAGCTTACTAAACTAGAAGGCCTAGGTTATGTAGAGAAAGAAAATGAGTTGGTTTGTCTCTTGGAACCCAAGGTTTCTCAGCTCATGAGACTTTATAGGTTATGAGGAAGAAGAATGAGACTTGAGGAAAATGAGAGTGGAGATGAGCTTGGAATAAGAATAATTCATTTTTGATGAATAATGAACCATGTAGATATTTTTTGAGATAGATATCTCACAAAAATCAAGCATAGTTCACAAAATATCTCTTTTGTCAAGTGATGAGTCATACCCATCCAACAAATATCTCCACTTGATTTTACTCCATCCAAATTAGGTTTTAATCAATAATAGAAAATCAAAACCCTAATTAAGTTTTCTCCTTCTAGAAGCTTTCCCGAAAAATTATGAGAATTCCCCTCATCCGTATATACATATCCGCATTCGCATTCCGAAGAATATGAATACAAAGAGACGAAATAAATCCATCAATATAATACTAGGATCAGGTTTAAAGAAAAGCCCAATAGAATTATCCGCCCGATCATCATACGTGCACAAGTACACGTAAGTGATCGAAGCCCTGCCGTAAAACTATACGACCTCTACATCTTTTGCCCGATACAGGGAAACCCTCTGTGCGGGACTCTAAAGACTCGACAGTATGCTGGCAGTGGGTTTAACCACAAGCCGTAAGCGGAACTAGCTACACGTAACGGCTATCCAGGTATCTGTCGATGAGAAGGCCAATGAGAAAACTCATCTGAACTCCTACTTGTTGGGGTAAAAATTTACACCCCGGTTAACCGAATCAAAGTCAAAGTCAACCCCAAGCCAGGTGGGTCCAAGCCCAGGTCAAGCGGGCCTATGCCCAGGCCGAGCCCGCGGCCAAGCATCCCCATGCCAACAACAAAATCATGTAATAAATAATTTTTATGTAATTTTTTATGCATGAATGTAAACAAAATGGGCATAAAGCCAATATTTTATAAGCCCATGGCTTATGTGCAAAAATGAAATGGCACATGAGCCATGGGATGGCTAATATGGCATTTTGCAAAACCCAAGGGGCTATATGTAAATATGTAAGCCTATATAAGGCAACATGATGATGAATAAAAAAATACTTTTCATTCTCTCCACAAAAATTTTAGATCTGAGATCTTTTGTGCCTCCTGCTCCTTCTCCAAGGTTCTAAACCTTCTCATTTCTTTTGAATTAAATCAAGAGTTTTACTCTTTCTTTTCAAAAACTAAGAAGTCTTCCACCACAAAACCCACAAAAGGGAACTTGGATCTACCATTAGATCTCAGAAAGGAGAGATTTTTAGATCTCACATCTCTTGATCATCAAGATCCAGCCAACAGAAGAGGAAGAGGAAGAATCCCTTTCATCAACCAAAACATTTTAGGAGTTTAACTCCATATATTTACATATATATATATAATAAATATTTCCTTTCTGAAGCATAGCTTCTGGTTCTGGGACTAAAAGTCCCTTTGTCTTGCCAGCGCCCAGCGCTCGAGCGCAAAGCGCCCACGTGCCGACACGTGGCGCGCTTGCGCTCAGGCGCACTGCGCTCGAGCGCACAGCGCCCACGTGCCGACACGTGGCGCGGTTGCGCTCAGGCGCACTGCGCTCGAGCGCAAAGCGCCCACGTGCCGACACGTGGCGTGTTGCGCTCAGGCGCACTGCGCTCGAGCTCTAAGCGCCCGCGTGCTGACACGTAGCGTGCTTGCGCTCAAGCGCACTGCGCTCAAGCGCAAAACGCCCATGTGCCGACACGTGGCGTGCTTGCGCCTGAGCGCACAGCACCTAAGCGCACAACGCTCAAGGCGCTGGCCCTACGCATCCTTTGGATGCCTTTTCCCCCTCTTTCTTTTATATATATATATATACATATAAACATATATATATATACACATATGTATACACATTTACACACACACATACTCCGCGACACTGTCCCTGTTAGAAAAAATTTCTAACGGGGCGCTGCCCCTCACCCCGCAAGGGGGCTGCTAGCCCCCTTGACCCCCAGCCCGCTATCCGGGTAGCGGGACCCCCATAAAAACTCTGCGTGGCTCCCGATATATCCAACCCCCCTTTCAAAACACAACACACGTACACTGCACATTGAGTTCGCATGACCATTTTAACCCGTTAATCGGAGGTTCCCTCGCCCCAAAGGCGATGGGTAATTAACGGCAGCTTTGTCCGCGGCTGCCGGAGATTTAGATCCCCACAATCAATAAACCCCGGTCTACCCTAGGCAGGGGGAATCTGTAGTATACGCCTGACAAGCGCGCGCGTATTCCCATCTCAATGGGGTGACGAAAAACACCCTACAGATTCTGGCACGCCCGGTGGGACCAATCTCTCCTCCCATATCTCGGGTTAAGCATTCATGCGAGCTCAATCAATGTACATACCTGTATTTATACTAAAATAATTCTCTTTCATGCAGATTTTCAAGCAATCACCTTCCGACGATGTCTTCGATGATGAACTCAGCTCCCGTCTCCTACACGATGAGGATAGACTCTAGGACGGTCCTTCCGGCCAGTCTCGGGCGATAATGGGAGGAGCCGCTGCTACCATTCAGCACTATCATATTCATACCAGTTGGCGCCATCCCAGCTCCTCAAGCCCCGGTGGCAGACAAACCGGTTTCGAAAGGCAAAAGGCCAAATGTGGTGGTCGCGAGGGCACCTCAGCCCAAGCGCAAGTCCGTTCCCGAACGACTCTCCATGGCCCCAGCTGGGGGCAAGGCCATCGACACCAACAAAGTTGCAAGGTGTTTCGAGCAAGCTCCAACGGTACCCTCAACAACTGCTCGATCGGTTGCTTTCTCTAAGCTCCCCGCCAATGTGAAAGAGATGACTGGATATGAGGTCCACACTGTCTACATGGTGGGCACGCGCAGCAAGAGCAAGAACGGGGCCACTACACCTCAAATCCAATCTGGCTTGAATGTGGTGGCCGCGTCCCAAGAACAGCCGCCTCTGCTGGGTGATGAAGACCCTCTCGATGAGGATGATAGGCAGAAAGACCCTTCGGTCCATGAGGAGTCAGGCTCGGAAAGCGAAGAAGAGCCGACTTTCCGCCCCAGGACTGCGGAGCAAGAGCTGCTTCAAGAGCTCCAAAAGCAGCTCAGAAACAAAGACAAGGAGATGGCCAAACTCTACTCAAAAATTGACGACTTGACAAAAGTTGTCCTACAGCTCACGGCCCAACTTGCTTCTCAGCCGCCCAATCAAGCACAGGGCTCTGCTCGTGAACTGGGAAACGGTGTCCCTAGGCAGCCGACGCCTATTCCCTCAAATCCAAGGGTGGGCGGACCATACGAAAGTCAGTCGCATCCTATCTCGGCAAATGTCTTGGCTACCGATGACAATAGCCCGCTAACTCAAGATCAAATCATGGATTTGGTTATCGACAAAGTCAAAACCTTGGTAGCCGAAGCCGAAGTGCAAAAAGATGTCAGCAGTAGTGGGAGACCATATCCTGCTCAGTATGATCTGGTAGAATTTCCTAGCGGCTATGTCATCCCCAAATTCGGAAGATTCAACGGGACGGGAAATGCGAATCAGCACATCGCCCACTTCAAAGCCTCATGCGGGAATACTGGGGGCAATGATGCGCTTCTCCTCCGCCAGTTCGTTAATAGCCTGACCGATGTTGCTTTCGACTGGTACGCAAGCATACCAGATGGCTCCGTCACAACTTTTGTCCAAATGGAGTCTCTGTTTCGGCAGAGGTTCATGAGCGTCAGCGATAAGATTACCATTGCCGAGCTCGTAAGGACCAAGCCCAAGAGCGATGAAAGCAGCACGGATTTTATAACCCGATGGCATAATCTCTCCGTCAAATGCGTACCGTCGATAGAGCAGGACCAATCTGTCAGTCTCCTTGTCGGAAATCTCAACAACTGGATGACCCCGTTTCTATGTACCGCGGATCTCAAAACATTCCAAGAGCTGACCAAAAAGGTCCAAACGTTAGAACACTCAAAGCCCGAGTCCGCTCAGGATCTTCAGTTCACAAACAGACCGAAACCTTGGAGGGACGACAACCGAAAAGGCGGAAGTTCTAGTATCACCGATTCTCCAAATAAGCAGAGAACGGGCGGAGCAAAAACTGACCAGTCTCGAGAGCCAACTTTGGAGGAAAGAAGAAATAAGATCTACTCATTCCGAAGGGACAAGGTTCACAAAATTTTTAAAGATGCTCTGAAGAATGGCCTGCGGCTACCAGAACCAAGAAGGCTAAGTGAAGCGAACAAGACCGATCATCCTAACTTTTGCCCATACCACCGAGTGCTGGGGCACACTATTGAAGACTGTTGCATCTTCAAGGATTGGGTCGAGAAACAATATAAGGCGGGAGAAATATCATTGTCCCCTGGCGTGTTAACAAACAATCAAGCTGCGACCGCCAACTTCATACATACGGGGACCGATGTCCTTCAGGGACCTGATTCTCTCAAACACCCGCCTTTCTCTGGGAACAATCGACCACCACGTCATTAAACTGGGAACAGTCGACCACCACGTCATTAAACTGGGAACAGTCGACCTCTAAGTCGTTAAACTGGGAATGTAAATAAAAAATATATATGTTTAAATAAAAGAAAAAAATAAAGCCGAAATGATTGGGCAACTCGCAATAAAAATCAGCGAGTGAAAATAAAAATGAGAATAAATCCGAAATGATTGGGCAACTCGCAATAAAAATCAGCGAGTGAAAATAAAAATGAGAATAAAGCCGAAATGATGGGGCAACCGCGAATAAATAGCCGAAATGATAGGGCAATCGCGACCTTCGCGATAAGAAAAGCTGAAATGATAGAGCAATCGCGGTAAAACAAAAAAAAACATAAAACAAAAACAAAACAAAAAAACGGCGAATGATGAGTCGCTCCTGGTACCATATTCCAGTGCAGCGATGCAGACGCCGACCAAAATCCAATTTCTCGAAATTCTTCCGGCCCTACGGTTAGTCCCCAACTTGACTACCGTATACAATCCACGGGCTCAAATAATTCTCATCATACCCATATCCCACTGCAATCACCAGTCCAGCGGCTGGTCTCCGCCCTCGGAATTATGCTCCATTGGGAAGACCCACTTATGTGTCCTGGCACATGTGCTTCAGTGTTAGCAACGCTGATGCCGGCCCCTACCCCAAAATTCCAAGCTCGCCATCGATAGACCTCTAAGTCTCTAAACTAGAAACAGATGACCACCAAGTCGTTAAACTGGAAACAGATGACCACCAAGTCGTTAAACTGGAAACAGACGACCTCTACGTCGTTAAACTAGAAACAGACGACCTCTACGTCGTTAAACTGGAGACAGATGACCTCTACGTCTTTAAACTGGAAACAGATGGCCACCAAGTCGTTAAACTGGAAACAGTAGACCCCTAAGTCTTTAAACTGAAAACATATGACCTCCAAGTCGTTAAACTGGAAACAGATGACCACCAAGTCGTTAAACTGGAAACAGACGACCTTTACGTCGTTAAAATGGAAACAGACGACCTCTACGTCGTTAAACTGGAAACAGATGACCACCAAGTCGTTAAACTGGAAACAGACGACCTCTACGTCGTTAAACTGGAAACAGATGACCCCTAAGTCGTTAAACTGGAAACAGATGACCCCTAAGTCATTAAACTAGGGACGAAGGGAAATCCACTCATTTGTCCTCATGATGCATGAGGAGAACAAACCTTTGTGGGATCCTTACGACTCAAAAATGAAAAACACACTTAGGAGTCCTCACGACTCCTAAGGAGAAAATACACCTGCAGGATCCTTACGACTCGTAGGGAGAAAATGCTTTTATGGGACCCTCACGGCCTATAAAATTGAAAAGCCTTAGGTGATAGGGATCTAAACCTGTCTTCTAAGCCATCGCTTCCCAACCCCCAAGTGGCGAATGATGAGTCGCTCCTGGTACCATATTCCAGTGCAGCGATGCAGACGCCAACCAAATTCCAAATCCCATCCTCCTGGGGCAAATGATGAGTTGCTCCTGGCATTATTCCAGTGCAGCAATGCAGATGCCAAAACAAAACCAATTCCCAAATCCTCCCGGGGCAAATGATGAGTTGCTCCTGGCATTATTCCAGTGCAGCAATGCAGATGCCAAACCAAATCCAAATCCTCCCGGGGCACATGATGAGTTGCTCCTGGCATTATTCCAGTGCAGCAATGCAGATGCCGACAGAAAACCAATTCCCAAATCCTCTCAAGACAGATGATGATTCGCTCCTGGTACCATATTCCAGTGTAGCGATGCTGATGTCAACCCAAATCAAATCAAACCAACCTCTATGGCGGAATCATTCTCCGTCTCCGAATTTACCCCATGTAGAAATCATGCTTCGCCTCGGGATATCTACCTTTCCTGCCGGAATTATGCTCCGCCTCGGAATCAAGTCAACCCGACACTCCGCGCCGGAGAAAAGTCCATTAGCGACACTCCGTGTAGGGGAAAAGTCAACCCGACACTCCGCGCCGGGGAAAAATCGATCAGCGACACTCCGTGCCGGGGAAAAGTCAACTAGCAACACTCCGCGCCGGGAAAAAGTCCATCAGCGATACTCCGTGCCGGGGAAAAGTCAACCCGACACTCCGCGCCGGGGAAACGTCAAGCAGACACTCCGCGCCGGGGAAACGTCAAGCAGACACTCCATGCCGGGGACACGTCAACAAGCGACACTCTGCATCGGGGAAACGTCCAACACAGACACTCCGCATCAGGGAAACGTCAACCAGCGACACTCCATGCCGGGGAAATGTCAAGCAGACACTCCGTGCCAGGGAAAAGTCAACCAGCGACACTCCGCGCCGGGGAAAAGTCCATCAGCGACACTCCGTGCCGGGGAAAGTCAACCCGACACTTTGCGCCGGGGAAACATCAAGCAGACACTCCGTGCCGGGGAAACGTCAACCAGTGACACTCTGCATCGGGGAAATGTCCAACACAGACACTCCGCATCAGGGAAACGTCCAACAATGACACTCCGTGCCGGAGAAACGTCAAGCAGACACTCCGTGCTGGGGACACGTCAACCAGACACTCCGTCTCGGGGATACGCCCTACAACAGGCACTCCGTATCGGGGAAACGTCCTACCACAGGCACTCCGTCTCGGGGATACGCCCTACAACAGGCACTCCGTATCGGGGAAACACCCTACAACAGGCACTCCGTATCGGGGAAATGTCCTACCACAGGCACTCCGTCTCGGGGAAACGTCTACCAGCGACACTCCGCGCCGGGGAAAAGTCGATCAGCGACACTCCGTGCCGGGGAAAAGTCAACCCAACACTCCACGCCGGGGAAACGTCAAGCAGACCCTCCGTGCCGGGGACACGTCAGCAAGCGACACTCTGCATCGGGGAAACGTCCAATACAGACACTCCGCATCAGGGAAACTTCCAACACAGACACTCCGTCTCGGGGATACGTCAACCAGCCGATACTCCGCCTCGGGGAAACGTCAAGCAGACACTCCGTGCTGGGGGCACATCGCCAGCAGACACTCCGTGCCGGGGACACGTCAACCAACAGGCACTCCGCCTCGAAGAAACGTCGACCAACGACACTCCGTGCCGGGGACACGTCTACCAAATCGCTTCGGATCAGAGCGTCGACCGTCCATGTCGCAAAACGGGCAGTGCAGGCTCCCCACAAATCGGGAACCAAATCACTCCGGGTCAGGGAAACGTCTACCATGGACACTCCGTCTCGGAGACGCGTTAAGCGTCGACCGTCCATGTCGCAAAAAGGGCAGTGCAGGCTTCCTACAAAGCAGGAACCGGATCGCTCCGGGCAAGAGAAACGTCTACCACGGACACTCTGTCTCGGAGACGCGTCAAGCGTCGACCGTCCACGTCGTAAAAAAGGCAGTGCATCCCAAAAAGTGGGAACCAAAGCAAGTCGCCTCCACGTAAAAGAAGATCCATCAATTTCATGCACACGACCCACATATCCTGTGTGCATTTATTGATGGGGGGTAATTTGTTGGGGTAAAAATTTACACCCTGGTTGACCGAGTCAAAGTCAAAGTCAACCCCAAGCCCAGGTCAAGCGGGCCCATGCCCAGGCCGAGCCCGTGGCCAAGCTTCCCCATGCCAACAACAAAATCATGTAATAAATAATTTTTATATAATTGTTTATGCATGAATGTAAACAAAATGGGCATAAAGCCAATATTTTGTAAGCCCATGGCTTATGTGCAAAAATGAAATGGCACATGAGCCATGGGATGGCTAAAATGCCATTTTGCAAAGCCCAAGGGGCTATATGTAAATATGTAAGCCTATATAAGGCAACATGATGATGAATAAAAAAATACTTTTCATTCTTTCCACAAAAATTTTAGATCTGAGATCTTTTGTGCCTCCTGCTCTTTCTCTAAGGTTCTAAACCTTCTCATTTCTTTTGAATTAAATCAAGAGTTCTACTCTTTCTTTTCAAAAACTAAGAAGTCTTCCACCACAAAACCCACAAAGGGTAACTTGGATCTACCATTAGATCTCAGAAAGGAGAGATTTTTAGATCTCACATCTCTTGATCATCAAGATCCAGCCAACAGAGAAGGAAGAGGAAGAATCCCTTTCATCAACCAAAACATTTTAGGAGTTTAACTCCATATATTTACATATATATATATATATATATAATAAATATTTCCTTTCTGAAGCATAGCTTCTGGTTCTGGGACTAAAAGTCCCTTTGTCTCGCCAGCGCCCAGTGCTCGAGCGCAAAACGCCCACGTGCCGATACGTGGCGCGCTTGCGCTCAGGCGCACTGCGCTCGAGCGCAAAGCGCCCATATGCCGACACGTGGCGCGCTTGTGCTCAGGTGCACTGCGCTCGAGCGCAAAGCGCCCACGTACTGACACGTGGCGCACTTACGCTCAGGCGCACTGCGCTTGATCGCAAAGCGCCCACGTGCCGACTGATTAGGATTGGTTTTGTCGATCAAAAATATTTACCGCAATCAAGAACGGCGTCGCATGAAGCTAGCCGGTGAATACGGGTAGGTCCACAGGGATGTGTAAATCTTCTTTAAGTTCTTACGAGTTAATTCCAAATGGTGTTTGGATTTATAATTAAAACCTAAAAATTGAAGTTGTATGAGACTAGGATTAGAAACTTGCTAGGATTAGGTCTAGGGAAAATTTGGTAAACAAAGATCTACATCTCTTTCCATTGCTATTAATTAAAGATATCATATTAGTGTTATGGTAAATCTTAACAAAGGGGATTAGGATGATTGGGAAGATTGATTCTTCCTCTAGATCCTTGTCCTTCCTTTCTTAATCTTTACCCTAACCTCCATGGAAAACCTTAAAATCCGGTCCTTTAGACTACGGAATCACCGTTACCTTGAGGGTAAAAGTGCCGTAGGGAGCGGAATAAAAAGGTATGCATGGAGTTCTAATGTTCATAAAAGTTTAGCAACGAAAAGAGATGAGAGATCTTCGTCTCTCAAATCCTTCCCTATTCATAACCCTAACAAGCAAGGAAACTACTCGCTCATTGAGGGGATGAAAGAAGACATGAGTTTATTAAAGAGAGAAAACATCATTGCAAATTAATAAAAGCTAAAATAAATTAAACTAAGGCGAGAAAAATAAATTACCTAGGGCAGATATAAAAAAACTAGAACTACTGTAAGGAAAATTACCTACTTACTTTTGATGCACTCTAACTTCAAGAAAACAGAATTTTATTCATGAGAAGAGGCATAAGAAAATACAAGGTCTTGGGTTCTATTTATAGGATATAGAAACCCTAGGTTTACAATTGCACCGCATGTCTACAATTACAAATATACCCCCAGAAAATCTTTCCATAGCCGCCACAGAATTTTGCCAAAATTTTCTGCGCACTAGGGCTTCAAACGGCCGCGGATCCGCGGCCTTGGTGGGCTTTGGGCCACGGATCCGCGGCCCAATAGTGTGGTCACTTGATGGAATTTTCTGGGTTTCTTGGTATTTCTCTGGGCTTCCTGGTTCTTTATTCATATTATCATTTGGACTTCTACAGTGATACCAGATCTTCAGCGAACACTTTGCAATGGATCTTTTAACCGTCTTTCTTGCAAATTTGGATCTTTTGTTGTCTTGTTGATGGTGAACCGTTCTTCTGCTGGGCTTTACTAAGATCCTCCTAATTGTTGGTCAAAAGTCCTTCTTTTGTGTCGTCTTTTGTGTTTTTCACTGTTTTTGCTCCAACAACCTGTAACCTGTAACATGTAGCAGACATGGGTCAAAAGCACCTGTTTTTATTCTTAAATGCATAAGAATGGGGAATACAAAATGCAATATTATGTTATGAACAAATACCCCCAAACTTATCATTTGCTCGCCCTCGAGCAAACTTATTATTTTATTTATTCTTGATAAAAATCTAACCTAGCCGCACTTTCGCAGGGAAACGCGATTGCACTGAGCTCGTGCAACAAGCCGTTAAACCTCTAGGTGTCCCTACTAGGAGGAGTGTTGTCTCCTAAGGGTTTTCAGCGGATACTACCCACAAAATCCTATCAATTTGGTTTTTCGACTTTTGTTTTCTAATTAGGTTTTCTAACAAGGAATTCTATTATCGTCAACCCGCAAATCATCCACCCATATTCTTCACACTTTCTCATTATTTAACTTAAGATTATATATGTTCTATAGAATTACCTAGCTTTCGGCATTTCTTAAGTTTTCCTTCTAGGGTTCCATCTCTACTCAGGAATTTCTATCAACTTTATTAAAGATACAAGTTTTATTCTTCACTCCTTTCTCTCATCTAAACTCTAATCACATATCCCCACGTGTGTGTAAATATCACCCCTACACTTGGAAATTCAAATCAAGCAATCGTACTCTCGTCCATTGTCCAAAGCACTTATTAAATGGTGATCTTTCGCTTTCACATCCTTCATGCGACTGTTAATACTTCTTGAGGTACCAACAACCGATTACAAGATGCGTTAGCACTTTAAAGCGTACTTCCTAGCTTTGCAATACCCAAGGCTTTTAGCAGTGACTCCCAAACCAGTTGGTCTAAGGCACTAGGTGATGAAGCACCCTCGCTAAATATTTTTCTATTTTTTTTACAGCCTTAAGTAATCACAAAAACCAGTGTCCATTTTTTTATTCTTTATTCACTTTTTTTTTTATGCTAAAGACTTTAGACAAGAGTATTTCAAGGTCTCTTCTACTAATCCAAGTTTCAAGGTGCGTGTTTGTGCGTTTTGTAGGGTATATGTTTTCAGAATCTAGACTTAAGCTAGGAACTATTTTTCAAACTTCTTCTCTAATAAAAGTTTTAATACTTTTCCTTCGTTTCGACTTAGCCCAAGAACTGAACCCAAAATTTGCCTATTTCTAAATAATCTACAAAGACAAATACTTTCTACCGTTAAACTCTAAGAAAGGTTATTTTTAGGGTTTTTAATTTGCTAAGTCTAAGATTTAGTTTTTCCTAGCCAGTTACCCTATTTATCCAACTCAAGTCAATTAACCAGAATTGAATACATTAATTTTTATAATTTTTGAATTTTTCTCAATTTTTATGGGTTTTTCTGTTTTCTAATTTTTTTTTATTTTTCAAATTTTCAAATTTTTATGATTTTTTTATATAAAGATGCAATGCAGAAATATACATATGAATGCAAAAGGAAAACTTACCGAACATACCCCCAAACTTACAATGGACAGTGTCCTCACTGTCATGCTTCATCAAGTGGTTTGATAATATCGGCGAGTTCCTGCTTATTATTATATTTACATATTATATACACACCCCCAAACTTATTTGAAATAATGTTTTGGAAGAAAAGAAATCTGGGGGTGAAAGTGGAGGAATATTACTCAGTGTAGATCGGCTCCTGCAAGAACAGGAGCTCCTCCGAAGGGTCCGCTGTGAGGAACGGTTTCAAACGATGTCCATTTACTTTGAAAAGCGTACCGTCCTCCGGGTTTTCCAGATCAACCGTACCGTGCGGATAAACGGTGCGGACTACAAAAGGTCCCCTCCACCTAGAACGGAGCTTGCCGGGATGAAAATATAACCGAGTATCATATAATAAAACCTGTTGACCTGGTTTAAATGTCTTGCGCAAAAGGTTTTTATCATGAAATACCTTAACTCGGTTTTTAGCAATCACGGCATTATCATATACCTCATCCCGCAGCTCTTCTAGTTCATTTAATTGCAGCTTTCGGTTGCTGCCCGCATCTCCTAAGGATAGATTCAGCTCTTTAATGGCCCAAAATGCCTTATGCTCAATTTCTACTGGAAGGTGGCAGGCCTTCCCGTAAACAAGCCGGTATGGAGACATGCCAAGATCGGTCTTGTATGCAGTACGGAAAGCCCATAGTGCATCGATTAATTTTAGTGACCAATCTTTACGGTTTTTAGAAACCGTTTTCTCCAAGATTTGCTTAATTTGTCGATTCGAGACCTCGGCTTGCCCACATGTTTGGGGGTGGTATGGTGTTGACAGCTTATGGGTGATAGAGTATTTGCGCATTAAGGACTCAAAAGTCCTATTGCAAAAGTGAGAACCATTATCACTTATTATCGCACGAGGGTGCCCAAATCGAGAAAAGATGTGGTCTTTTAGAAATCGAACGACAACCTTGTTGTCATTCGTTCGACTTGGTATAGCCACGACCCACTTTGAAATATAGTCAACAGCCAAAAGAATATACACATTTCCAAAAGAGTTGGGAAATGGTCCCATGAAGTCTATACCCCAAACATCAAAGATGTCTACAACCAAAATAGGTTGGAGCGGCATTTCGTTTCTCCGCGATATCCGGCCCAAGTGTTGGCACCGGGAGCAAGTTTTGCAGTATTCGAAAGCATCTTTGAAGAGTCGTGGCCAATAGAAACCACACTGCAAAACTTTCTCGGCTGTCTTCTTTGGGCCAAAGTGCCCGCCACATGCTTGATCGTGGCAAAAAGACAGCACACTCTTGACCTCATTTTCTGGCACACACCGACGAATGATTTGGTCGGGACAATATTTAAAAAGATAAGGTTCATCCCAGTAAAAATGCTTTACTTGGGACAAAAATCGAAGTTTATCTTGTTTCGACCAATCTTTAGGTATCAAGCCGGTGGCTAAGTAGTTTACAATATCGGCGAACCATGGTTCGCAAGAAACAGTCAAGAGTTGCTCATCGGGGAAAGCATCAGTGATAGGCAGTTCAAGTGTAGGCGACGAAGGAAGTCGTGAAAGGTGATCGGCCACTACGTTTTCACATCCCTTTTTGTCCCGTATGATAAGGTCAAATTCTTGTAGCAAGAGGATCCAACGTATGAGCCTAGACTTAGCATCCTTCTTCGCAAAAAGGTGGCGAAGAGCTGAGTGATCCGTGTACACTATAACTGGAGAGCCGATTAAATAAGGCCGAAATTTCTCAAGTGCAAACACAACCACTAAAAACTCTTTTTCTGTTGTTGTGTAGTTTAATTGGGCCTCATTTAATGTTCGGCTAGCGTAGTAAATTACATGCGGCATCTTGTTAATGTGCTGTCCAAGAACAGCACCAATTGCAAAATCTGATGCGTCGCACATAATTTCGAAGGGATGCGTCCAGTCTGGAGATGAAAGGATGGGCGCAGAAATGAGTGAGTGTTTCAAAGACTCGAACGCTTTCATGCAAGTTGAGTCGAAAACAAAAGTAGTGTCTTTGGCCAACAAGAGAGTCAAGGGTCTAGCAATCTTGCTAAAGTCCTTGATGAACCGTCTATAGAAACCGGCATGGCCAAGGAAAGCTCGGATATCTTTGACGCATTTAGGAGGAGGAAGATTAGAAATGACTTCGATTTTTGCTCTATCAACCTCTATGCCGTTTTGCGAGATGACATGTCCTAAGACAATGCCTTCTCGTACCATAAAATGGCACTTCTCCCAATTCAAAGTCAGGTTCTTTTCCCTACAGCGGGTGAGAACTGCGTCAAGATGTCGTAAACACTCATCGAAGGAGTCACCAAAAATGGAGAAATCATCCATAAAGATTTCCAAAAACTTCTCCACCATGTCCGAAAAGATCCCCATCATACACCGCTGAAATGTAGCGGGTGCATTGCATAACCCAAAAGGCATGCGACGATAAGCAAAAGTGCCAAAGGGACAAGTAAATGTAGTCTTGTCTTGATCCTCTTTGGCTATGGGGACTTGATTATAACCGGAATAGCCATCTAAAAAGCAGTAGAATTCGTGCCCCGCCAATCGTTCTAGCATTTGGTCAATGAATGGTAAAGGAAAGTGGTCCTTCCTTGTCGCGGTATTGAGTTTCCGGTAGTCGATGCAAACTCGCCACCCAGTTTGGGTGCGAGTGGGAATTAACTCATTTGCCTCATTGGTGATGACCGTGATGCCCGATTTCTTTGGCACGACATGAATGGGGCTAACCCATTGGCTATCCGAGATAGGGTAAATGATACCGCTATCAAGACACTTAACAATCTTCTTCTTGACCGCCTCTTTCATGATGGGGTTGAGGCGTCTTTGTGGATCCCATGCCGGCTTGGCATCATCCATCAAGTGTATATGATGTTCGACTATGAGGGGACTAATCCCCTTGATGTCCGCCATAGACCAGCCGAAAGCTTGCCGATTATTGTATAAGACCGTTAAAAGAGCCTTCTCTTGCTCAAGAGCTAGAGAGGCCGAGATGATAATGGGTAAGGTCTCATTTTCACCTAGATAAGCATATTTTAGGTGCGACGGCAAAAGCTTTAGTTCGAGTTTAAGTGGTGAAACAATAGATGGTAACAATGGAGTAACTGTTTCAAACTCGAAGGATTCCATCAAAGGTTCAAATTGAGTGTACGCTACCGAGTCGGATGGTTCAACTAACTCATCCGAAAAAGCAAAAGACTCAAACTCGGGTGGAGAGTCTTCAAGATCATCAACAAAGGTGAAACACTCATAATCTTTGTCCGTTGTGAAAGCTGTGTCGGATTCTAGGAGGAACGCACTAGTGGCGTCAATATTACTGTGATCAAATATGAAATTTTCGAACTCACGGTCCTCCTCCGCGATCTCATCGATCGAGCACACATCAAGTACGCTAGAATTAGGCTCGCAAGGCTGACTTCCTAACTTGAAAATGTTGAGTTCAACTGTCATCTTGCCAAAAGATAAATTCATTGAACCGTTACGACAGTTGATTACCGCGTTAGAAGTCGCGAGGAATGGTCGACCAAGTATCACCGGAATTTGATTACGGGGGTTAGCGACAGGCTGTGTATCCATAACAATAAAGTCCACGGGGAAAATGAAATCCCCTACTCTAATTAACACATCCTCCAACTCTCCCCTAGGGTGGGTGATTGATCGGTCGGCCATTTGGAGAGTGCAATGAGTAGGCTTGAGCTCTCCAACGCCTAATTATTCGTACACCGAATAGGGTAGCAAATTAACACTAGCACCAAGATCTAATAGTGCTCTATTGATGGTCTTGTTCCCAATTGTGATCGAAATAGTAGGACAACCGGGGTCTTTGTGCTTTGGGGGTAAAGAATTGACAAGAGCATCACTAACAGCACTAGCCACGAAAACTTTCTTTGGTACTTGTGACTTCCTCTTTTTGGTGCATAAGTCCTTTAAGATTTTTGCATATGAAGGAACTTGTTGTATTGCATCCAAAAGAGGGATATTTATGCTAACCTGTTTGAACAACTCTACAATCTTCTCCATCTGTGGAGTTGGTTTATTGGATCTCAACCGATTTGGAAAAGGAACATTTTGAAAAGTTGTTGAGTCCAATTTTTGTGGATCAGATTGTTGAGTTGGAACGGAACCCCGTGTAGATGTGTTCGTATTGTGAGAAGAGGGTCCGTTCGAGCTAGAAGAAGTAGAGCCATGTGAAGGATGGAGAATGGGCTCTAACGAAGAAGAAGAGGAAGATGAAGAAGATGAAGAACCACCGGCTGAGGTGTCATGGTGAATACCCACATTGTTTTGCAGCACTTTTTCGGATCTCAACGTAGTCACAGCATTCACGTTATGATTCTGCTGTTCATGTGCAACATGTGCGTGACCGGGATTTGGGAGTGGTTGAGACGGAAGCTTTCCTTTCTCTCGCTCTTTCAATGCTGCGTTGAGTTGTGCAATTTGTGCCTCAATAGCTTTGATGCTTTGATCGTGTGAGGCACTGTTTTGCACCAAAGATTGAACAGAAGTCTCTATCCTAGCAGTGGACTGTGCAGATTGCTTTAGGAATGCTTCTAGACTTCTTTCGAGCAAGCTAACAGCATTTTGAGGGGGAACAAAATTGTTGGGCACAAAATTGTTCATCTGATTAGGGTAAGGTTGCTGTTGGAGAGGCTGCTGAAATTGAGTTTGTGGAGGTGCTTGTTGTTGTGGAGGAGGAGCCCTTTGAAAATTGTTGTTTCCTTGGGATTGTTGATTGTGGTTCCAAGCGAAATTAGGGTGGCTCTTCCAACCCGGATTGTATATCGAAGAGTATGGATCATTTCTTTGTCGTTGCTGAAAGGCAGCATTGACCTGATCTTATCCTTGAGTGGAAGCAGTGTAAGGACACTCTTCGGTGAGATGTGATGGATCCGAACAACAAGCACAAACAGTTCGTGGGGGCACAACAGGGGCAGGAGAAGGTGCTGAGATTTTGGTCTCAAGCGCTTCTAGCTTTTTCATAAGAGCGGCCATCTCGGCCTTCATAGCAATTGACATCTCTACTTGATGTATGCCTGCCCTAAGTTGACCAATAGAAGAAGATGATGTGGTCTTGGTGCTCTCCCATTGAATTGTTTGCTCACTAAGATCCTCAAGAAACTGCCACGCTTCCTCACTAGACTTGGACAGAAAGTGACCTTGACTAATGGTTTCTAGCAACTGCTTCGTTGCCGGGTTCAATCCCTCGTATAATGTTTGGCAAAGTTGCCATCTTTCGATCCCATGGTGAGGGCATTGAACGAGAAGGTCTTTGAATCTTTCAAAACATTTCCAAAATGGTTCGGCAGGAAGCTGTGAAAATTGTATAATCTCATTACGGATTTTAGCAGTTTTGTGATGAGGATAGAACTTTTTAAGAAAAGCGTTTACAAACTCGTCCCAATTTCTAATCGAGTGTGATGCGGTGCTGTATAGCCACTTCTCGGCTAGGTCACATAAGGTGAAACGAATGACCCTTAGCCTTATAGCGTCATCACTTAATTGGGTAGTTTTCATCATGGCGCAAACGTTTTGGAATTTGTTGATAAAGATATATGCATCTTCGGATTCCAAACCATGAAACTTAGGCAGCATATTGATGAAGTGGGGTTTGATCTCAAAATTGTCCCCATTAGCCGGTGGGAGGGAAAGACAAGTAGGAAGGGCGGTGCGGACGGGGTAGAAAAGATCCTGGAGCGCGACTCGTGCGGGCGCTTCGACAGGCGGAAGATTCGGGTTATTCGCACCTAACGGAGGTGGAATCCTTCCCGTCGGTAAGGTATTGTTAGGATCGTATCCCGACATACCTTCGGAAGAATGTGATGGTGAAAGTGAAGAAGTGGACAAGATTTCGACTTCGGAGTCGAAAGGGTCGTCGGTCGGTACCAACGAAACACGGACTAATCGGGCGCTAGGGTCCCTAGTCCAACCGGACATACACTAAAAGGGTTAGTGTAGTCGAAAGATGAAAGACAGAATGTGAAGGTAAGAAAACGTCAATGAGGAGAAGTGGTGTAAGTGAGTGCAAAGATTCTTTAGCGACAAGTTGCAAGTTTTGAAAAGATTTTCTTTTTTCTTTTTTCTTTTTTTAAGTGAGCTTTGTGCAAAAAGATTTTTTCGAAAAGAGACTAGTGACACAAATGTAATTAACCACACATGCACAATCAGGCCTAAGTCTAGGGTCACCTAGGTCAGCTAGACAGCTCCTAACTGTTCCAAAGGGCTAGAGATAGGACCTCAAACCGCCTCTTCACGGACAAGTACGGCCAGGTAAGTGGGAAGAAACCACCACTACAGTAGGCCTAATTAAAAACCACTAGCCTAGACACCGCAATGTCGGTTAGGATAAACGGCCGATGCCTATACTAGTCCTCTGTCCTATTGAGTTCGAGGTCCTTAGGGCTGAGTCTAATATTTTTTAAATTAAAAGTGGTCAATGCAAATGCTTTAAGTGATTTCTGAGGTCCTGGGAAGGGTGATGAAATCCCCACCCAATCTGAATTGGTCAATAGCCCCTTAAAGTCAGATTAAAGTATGCAAAGCAGTAAATCACTTGCAATCAATTTGCTTTTAAGCGCGGCGCAAAGAATCCTGCAGAAAATCAATTATTGGAAGGGGGAAGAAGATTTTTAGCGCAAAGAATCCTGCAGAAGATTTGACAGAAGATATATGGGGATTTGCAGAGGGGAGAATAAGGAAACAAACAGTGCAATTTTTGCGCAGAGATCTCCACAGGGAGCCGCTGATCCGCCGCAGATGACACACCTAGGCCGCGGTTCCGCGGTGAAGATGAGGGATCGTGCTCTGAAAAAATTTGTACGGCTCTTCTGTAGCAATCTACCTTTGTTCTGATGTACCTTTTCCTGATTCTCCTTCTGTATTGTTTCAGATCCGTCAATCCTGCAAAGATCCACAAAGAAAACCCTTCAAACATATAAAAGATGATAAATTTTTTTTTATTTTTGGAATTTTTCAGATTTTTTATGATTTTTTAGATTTTATATTAACCCGAAATTACAAAAAGAAAATTTTACGCCATCCCCGGCAACGGCGCCATTTGATTAGGATTGGTTTTGTCGATCAAAAATATTTACCGCAATCAAGAACGGCGTCGCATGAAGCTAGCCGGTGAATACGGGTCGGTCCACAGGGATGTGTAAATCTTCTTTAAGTTCTTACGAGTTAATTCCAAATGGTGTTTGGATTTATAATTAAAACCTAAAAATTGAAGTTGTATGAGACTAGGATTAGAAACTTGCTAGGATTAGGTCTAGGGAAAATTTGGTAAACAAAGATCTACATCTCTTTCCATTGCTATTAATTAAAGATATCATATTAGTGTTATGGTAAATCTTAACAAAGGGGATTAGGATGATTGGGAAGATTGATTCTTCCTCTAGATCCTTGTCCTTCCTTTCTTAATCTTTACCCTAACCTCCATGGAAAACCTTAAAATCCGGTCCTTTAGATTACGGAATCACCGTTACCTTGAGGGTAAAAGTGCCGTAGGGAGCGGAATAAAAAGGTATGCATGGAGTTCTAATGTTCATAAAAGTTTAGCAACGAAAAGAGATGAGAGATCTTCGTCTCTCAAATCCTTCCCTATTCCTAACCCTAACAAGCGAGGAAACTACTCGCTCATTGAGGGGATGAAAGAAGACATGAGTTTATTAAAGAGAGAAAACATCATTGCAAATTAATAAAAGCTAAAATAAATTAAACTAAGGCGAGAAAAATAAATTACCTAGGGCAGATATAAAAAAACTAGAACTACTGTAAGGAAAATTACCTACTTACTTTTGATGCACTCTAACTTCAAGAAAACAGAATTTTATTCATGAGAAGAGGCATAAGAAAATACAAGGTCTTGGGTTCTATTTATAGGATATAGAAACCCTAGGTTTACAATTGCACCGCATGTCTACAATTACAAATATACCCCCAGAAAATCTTTCCATAGCCGCCACAGAATTTTGCCAAAATTTTCTGCGCACTAGGGCTTCAAACGGCCGCGGATCCGCGGCCTTGGTGGGCTTTGGGCCGCGGATCCGCGGCCCAATAGTGTGGTCACTTGATGGAATTTTCTGGGTTTCTTGGTATTTCTCTGGGCTTCCTGGTTCTTTATTCATATTATCATTTGGACTTCTACAGTGATACCAGATCTTCAGCGAACACTTTGCAATGGATCTTTTAACCGTCTTTCTTGCAAATTTGGATCTTTTGTTGTCTTGTTGATGGTGAACCGTTCTTCTGCTGGGCTTTACTAAGATCCTCCTAATTGTTGGTCAAAAGTCCTTCTTTTGTGTCGTCTTTTGTGTTTTTCACTGTTTTTGCTCCAACAACCTGTAACCTGTAACATGTAGCAGACATGGGTCAAAAGCACCTGTTTTTATTCTTAAATGCATAAGAATGGGGAATACAAAATGCAATATTATGTTATGAACAAATACCCCCAAACTTATCATTTGCTCGCCCTCGAGCAAACTTATTATTTTATTTATTCTTGATAAAAATCTAACCTAGCCGCACTTTCGCAGGGAAACGCGATTGCACTGAGCTCGTGCAACAAGCCGTTAAACCTCTAGGTGTCCCTACTAGGAGGAGTGTTGTCTCCTGAGGGTTTTCAGCGGATACTACCCACAAAATCCTATCAATTTGGTTTTTCGACTTTTGTTTTCTAATTAGGTTTTCTAACAAGGAATTCTATTATCGTCAACCCGCAAATCATCCACCCATATTCTTCACACTTTCTCATTATTTAACTTAAGATTATATATGTTCTATAGAATTACCTAGCTTTCGGCATTTCTTAAGTTTTCCTTCTAGGGTTCCATCTCTACTCAGGAATTTCTATCAACTTTATTAAAGATACAAGTTTTATTCTTCACTCCTTTCTCTCATCTAAACTCTAATCACATATCCCCACGTGTGTGTAAATATCACCCCTACACTTGGAAATTCAAATCAAGCAATCGTACTCTCGTCCATTGTCCAAAGCACTTATTAAATGGTGATCTTTCGCTTTCACATCCTTCATGCGACTGTTAATACTTCTTGAGGTACCAACAACCGATTACAAGATGCGTTAGCACTTTAAAGCGTACTTCCTAGCTTTGCAATACCCAAGGCTTTTAGCAGTGACTCCCAAACCAGTTGGTCTAAGGCACTAGGTGATGAAGCACCCTCGCTAAATATTTTTCTATTTTTTTTACAGCCTTAAGTAATCACAAAAACCAGTGTCCATTTTTTTATTCTTTATTCACTTTTTTTTTTGTGCTAAAGACTTTAGACAAGAGTATTTCAAGGTCTCTTCTACTAATCCAAGTTTCAAGGTGCGTGTTTGTGCGTTTTGTAGGGTATATGTTTTCAGAATCTAGACTTAAGCTAGGAACTATTTTTCAAACTTCTTCTCTAATAAAAATTTTAATACTTTTCCTTCGTTTCGACTTAGCCCAAGAACTGAACCAAAAATTTGCCTATTTCTAAATAATCTACAAAGACAAATACTTTCTACCGTTAAACTCTAAGAAAGGTTATTTTTAGGGTTTTTAATTTGCTAAGTCTAAGATTTAGTTTTTCCTAGCCAGTCTACTCTGGAGTATCGATGCCCCGTCTCGATAATCCTATGACTAGGGACCTGTATAAGAATGTGCTTATAGACTACCCAGCCCCCACTAGTGTGACTGCCATCACAACGCTGGTAATCAAGCAAAGATCCTAAGGGCTCTACCAATATGTATAAGCGATATGCTAAAAGAAACACATGCACATATTGAGGTATAAACAAACCAAGTAGCATACTACCATTTTGAGAAAGACTGTCAATACAACTGTGAATATCCCAAGCTTCCATTAAGTAATATACAAACTAGTATGCTACAATAATGGCCTCTAGGGCGTATATCACTAACACAACCATCGCCCCATTAAGGGTCTTGAAACTTATACACTAGTCTACTCTGGAATATCGATGCCCTGTCTCGATACTCCCTCGACTAGGAACTATTAAGGATGTTCTTATGGACTACTCAAGCCCCACTTATATGATCTGCATCATGGTCCTAGTAGTCAAGCCAACACCCTAAGGACTTTATCAACATGTATCAATGAGATAATAAACTAAAACAAGTGCACATGTTAAGATAAAGAGCAACCCGATAGCATACTATTATATTGAGCAAGAAAGTCCTCTATGTATATGTCCAAGCATCCACTATAATATACAATAATAGCCTCTAGGGCATGCATATTCTTAACTGAACTGTCTACAGAAGTCGGAATTTGAACTACCTGCAGGGCAGAAAGATTTCATTTTTATCATTTTTCTTTTTATTTTCTTTATTTTCCGCGATGTTTTGTCGTTTCAATTTTCATATCGCGGAAGTCGCGATTACCCAATCATTTCGGCTATTTACCCGCAATGCCCTATCATTTCGACTATTTCTTTTTTATTTTCACTCGCTACTTTTTATTGTGAGTTGCACTATCATTTCGACTATTTCATAAGCATATTTTTTGCTCGCTGCTTTTTATTGCGAGTTGCCCCAACATTTCGGCTATTTTTTCTTTTTTCATACTCATCAATTTTGTTATGAGTCGAAAACTTAGGGTCTAATACCAGCTTCGGCATCAGTATCGCTACAACTGGAATATTGCCAGGAGTGACTCATCATATGCCATTGACAATTTCGACCAATGGTGGCTTAGGTAACAAGTTTAGATTCCTGATAACTAAAGCTTTTTCGACTTTACAAACCATAAGGGTCCCATAAAGGTATTTCTCCCTATGAGTCATGAGGATCTCATAGGTGTATTTTCTCCTTATGAGTCGTGAGGGCTCCTAAGTGTGTTTTCCTCTTATAAATCGTAAGGATCTTATAGGAGTATTTTCTCCTTCCAAGTCGAGAAGACTTATAAGTGCCAATCACCGTGTCAGAAATATCACTCAGCTCTGGTGGAACTTGATCGCAACATAGTTTACGCCCGTGGATTGTATACAAGAGTCAATATTGAAATACTTGTAGGGCATAAATCTCATGGGGGTATGATCGCTTAAGAAACAGGCTTGGATCTATGTAACTTAAGGCTTTTGAATTCTATAAGCTGTGAGGGTATTTTAGAGGGTATATTCTCGTTACGAGTCATGAGGATCTTGTAAGTGTATTTTCTCCTTAGGAATCGTATGGATTCCTAAGTGGGTTGCTCCTTTTTGAGTCGTAAAGATCTCACACAGGTGTTTTCTCCTTGCAAAGTCGAGAGGACTTTGCAAGTGCATCTTTTCTTTCTTTCAACGAGTTCGTGCCCTCCCTGGTTTTCACAAGCTTGTCGATAGCCCTGCTGTTTTTACTCATGGAGCCCTTTCGGGTTTTCATCCGTGCCCATTTTGCTCGTGGACATACCTTATTTTTTTTGCCTCGCCATGGATGATCCAACATTGCTTGAGGGGACAGGCGGCCCATAAGGTAACACACTATCAGTTATAGTACACGATATTTTTCGAAGGACAGCATCATTGGTAGAGCTTTTCGGTCGGTGGGGACTTCAAGTGTAGCCTTTCCGATGAGACCTGAGAGAGATATGGATCGTTTAATCCTATAGATTGTATACGGACGGTTATATGACCCATACCGTAGGGCCAAATATATTAGTTTAGGGACATTTCGGTCCAACATTAGTTTAAGGTCATTCGGTCCATGGGAACATAATATGTGGCCATATTGTTTGTGCCCGTGGATTGTATACGGTGATCAATATGGGGATCCACCGTAGGGAAACATATTAGTTTAAGGATATTACAGTCCATCATGATGTATATCATGAAGAATATATGGGGTAACATATTAATTTAGGGATGTTTTAGTCCAACGTTCCCGTGTTTAGGATGAAATGATAGTTTAAGGACATTTCGTTCCGATACCAGTTTAAAGACGTAGTGGTCCAATGATTGATCTTTTAAAAAGTGTATTTGTAAAGTAACCGCAATCAGGACAGTATCGCTAGTAGTTAGCCGCGATGAGTACGGGTCTTCCGCAGGGAAACGTGAACCTTTTTCTTGCTTTAGACGAGTTGATAGAAAAAAGGTGATTGGTTGTATATCTATTTTAATACGGATGTAGAATTTATGAAGAAGATGCTTGTAGGGTTCATAGGACTTAGTAGTAATGGATGACTAATTAAAAATGACTACTTTTATTATTTAATAGTTTAAAACTAGATTGATAGTGATGAATGTAGATTAGGGTTTCTTGGAAGAAACTAGGGTTTCACTTCTCTTAACCTTTGTCCTTACATTGATTTCTATTCATGTCTAGCCCTTAACAAAATAAGGGTTAAACCGATCTGAGATTATGGTCATGACTAGCAATAAATTGGTAGCGCACCCGATAAGGATGTTAATGTTGGCTATAGTGCCCTCAAGGCAATTATCATAGTCGCGGACTTGTGATTATGATGATTAAGGCAGGTCCTATACCGATAAAACAGTCTTACTCAAGATGATAGTATGCTATCTGGTTTGTCTTTATCATCATGTAAATGTTGATAGAGCCCATAGGATTCTTGCTTGACTGCCAGCATTATGATGGCGATCATATATGTAGGAGCTGGGGTCTATAAGCACATCCTGAAATGTCCCGTCGTAGGAGTATCGAGACCGGGCATCGATACTCCAGTGTAAACTAGTGTATACTGATCGAGACCCCAACGAGGGGCAGTGGCCAGGTCTCACAAGCCATTGGTGTTAGTTTGTTCACCTAAGATAGTATACAGGTGCTTATTGGGTTATGAGTACACTGGACGGACTTGCCGGGAACCTGCTAGTTGGTATTATACCTATTGTCAGATAGCAGTTCCCAGGTGACATGTGTACAGGTTAGTCTGTCAACCTGAGATCGTCATTTGTCTCGTGTGAGTTCTCACTGTGTTTTGATTACTACCCTTCCACGGCTCAAAGGAGTCGTGCAAACAGGTTTTAGTTGGGTACAGTCCCGAGCCACATGGAGGCAGTGATCGGATCGTCGGGGATTCGTCTCTCCCGGTATTGAGGGTTGATGTCGCGTTGTGTACGGATGACCATCACCTAAAATCCATGGCCACGGTAGACGAGAACTACCGATCCAGGATCGATAGTTTCTCAGGTGGTGATGGGTTTCATACTGACACTAAATGCCGCGTTGTTGGGGGTCTGACTTTATCCACCCCCTAGACTCGATATGCGATACTCTTAGACGAATAGACCGGACTGTACGGATATTGTCACTGTCAGGCTCAGTAGGGGTTCAGGATGAGTTTGCTCGTCGTCCTCCCTTTCGCTCAATACCTGGATAGCCGTTACGTACAGCTAGTGTCGCTGACGTGCTTGTGGTTAAACCCACTACCGGCGTATTGACGAGTCTTCAGAGTCCCACACAGAGGATTTTCCCTGGTTCTGGCGAAATGATGCAGTAGCCGTATTGGATACGTTCAGGGTTCCGATCGATTGGTGTACTTTGTACCAGGACTTTCGATCGGACAATTGATAGTAGTAGCCGACTCGGACTTGAGCCGGATTATTAAATCAGGTATTGATTTAATAATTTACGTATATGTATTTCGATACGTATATTCTAGTATTATATTCTTTATATTATTCTATCTCATTGGGTATTCGTATTTCGGTACGAATGTAGATATATTTACAGTAGAATGTAATCCGTATTTTTTACCGGATAACATTCTAGAAGGTGCCACCTCATTTCTTGATTTGACCGTTTTTTATTAAATGGATAAATGAGGTGGAAATTGCATGATGGAGGTATGGTGAGAACCATGCTTGTAATAGTGCACACGAATGAATTATTAATTCATTTGTGTTCACTATTCAAGCATGGTGGGATTTTAAAATTGAAAAAATGCTTTTTTACAAAACCTTTCATGCTATTTTCTCTTTCATGGTGGAATTCATTTTTTGCTAGCTTGAAGGTTTTGTTCACTTGTTTTTCTTCTTAAGCTCCTCCCTCACCATGAGCTTCACCTCCTCTAGCTTTTCATTGTTGCCTCCACCTTCATGTTATGAGATAGATAACACTTAGAATACATACAAACTACATCCTAGGTTCTCTAGGGTAGCATCCTAGAGACCCTAATTGCTCCATTTGCATCATCTCGGGTGGATCATCGGAGATGAAGGAAGACCGGCAAGCAAACCACATCAAGGAACTACTACGAGCTTGGAATGAAGACCGAAGGACACGGATCAACTCGGTATAACGATTCTAACTCTTAGTTTAGATTGCTAGTTTAGGGTTTAAGGTCGATCCGGGATTCGGGTAACGGTAGCGCCAGTTTAGAAATTTTTGTTCCGCATTTTGGCCACGTTTCGATGGCCGGGGCGCTCCCGCAACCCTTCATGGTATCAGAGCCACCCTTTAAACCCCTTACTATCTTGTTTAAACGTGCTTGAAAGATTGATCGACAGAATTTACCAAAATCACGATTTCATTTTTGGGTTTGCTGTCGATTTTCAGAAGTGGTCAAAAAATTATTTCAGGCATCATAAAAATCCGTGCAGGCTTTTTTTAGGGTACAGAAAAAATTTGGGCTCCTGATGCCTCCAAGTCACCGTGAAACCGCCACACTTACCCCCTATTGGCGGCGGTTCCGTGGCCATTTAGTGGCGACGGGCTTCGAAATTTTTCCTGTAGCCCCCTGACTTGGAATTATGATTTTTGACATATACTGTCTTGACCCAGTTTTCAGTGAAGTGCAGTTTTTGCTATTGGGGCCAATTTGGAAATTTAGTCGATCGATATTTTAAATGTGATTTTAACAGTACATACATTTATATCTGCAACCGTGAATGTCATTTGATCGGTAAACCCGTCTAATTGCTATATGTCTTTTAGACGGGTTTGCGAACGTGACATTCACGCTGATGTTCTGTGTTGTGCTGTGATGTTGGTTGGATCGTCGTAGTGGATAGCCAGTGGTGCAATGTTAGTACAGTTTATTTTCATTTGTACATTTGATATTGCGGGGCGAGCGTCCGACATGTGAACTGCCATCACTGCCAGTTTGTATATTATTCTTTTGGGGCACGACCAGGATGAGGTCGATGTCACCCTTGTATATTATTTTCTTTTCTGTGCTAGGATTACCCCGCGGTGGAGTGCACGAATAGCCGGGTTCTAGAGGGCAACTGGTCCGCATCTCATGGCGTTGGGACGGAGGGGACCTTACTCTAGAATTGGCGGGCTATTCGCCGCACTCGTAGGGGGTATAGGATGACCCAGGAGGGGTGCTCAAGTTACCGGATTCCGTGAAGTGCCGGATGGCCCATTCACGTTGTTGAAGGGGGCTGCCTCACTTCTTGTTTTGGCGGGTAACTTGCCGCGCTCGTAAGGGTCTAGGTTTCATTGCACAGGCTATCCACACGACAGGGAACATCGGGTCTCATTTTCGGCTCAAGTGAAACCCGGGGCTCCAGATTATCCACCATTCTGTATTGTTTCTGTGATGTTTCTGTGATGTTGCTTTATCCCACGCCTGGGACGATTATTATATATATTTATATATACTAGTAGATGTTGTATATGTTTTGCACCCGCGCTGGCCCAGTCCCCGCTCTGTCGTTAGTTAAGTAACCTAACGAGTGATGACGGGACCCAGTGGCGAATGTGGATGGCATATACGTACATTTTATTTTCGTTCTTTTCTGGTGTGATTAATTGATGGGACTGCTTGATTCTTATCAATGCAAGGATTAAACAAATCTATATATGATGTTGTTGGAACCAAGTTTTTAAAAACTGACATTACAGACAGTCTCTTTTGCTTTATACAGTGGTATTCAGTTTGGAATATCCTGCACCTCATTCGACGAGGCAAGGGCCGAGATCCCTTTATCGGGAGTGACCCCTTGAGTAAAAATTTGCGTCAACGTAATAACTTCACTATAGTCGATTCTTTTGCTTTGCATCGCGATATTCAGTTTGGAATATCCTGCACCTCATTCTACGGGGAAAGAGCCGAGATCCCTTCACCGGGAGTGACCTCTTTAGCAAAAGTTTTCACCACTATATATTTATAAAACCACTTGGATTCCTTCAATGAGATCAAGTTCATTACGTTAAAGGTTTTTCGCCAAAAACTAGTCGTAGCCCTCCGTCATTTCAGATTAGTATTGCTTAGTATTTGTGCTACGTATTTCGTGCTTAGCCGAGGCGTAGTGT
This sequence comes from Agapanthus africanus, assembly GCA_030015575.1. Taxonomy (NCBI): domain Eukaryota; kingdom Viridiplantae; phylum Streptophyta; class Magnoliopsida; order Asparagales; family Amaryllidaceae; genus Agapanthus; species Agapanthus africanus. The sequence goes on along the minus strand of JASDDO010000019.1, from coordinate 884,407,414 downwards.
TCGGTAGCTATGTAGTGCTTTTCTGTTGCATGGATATGCGATTGGTTAGGACAATCGTACGGTCATTTTGGCTCAGTCAAGGACTCGTGCGGGTGGGTCTAATGCAATCAAGATAGTGACGGGTTGAACTTGACTAGGATCCTTTGATATGTTGGCTGAGTCAAGGTCACTTGGGTCCTAGGGGTAAAAACACATATAGGGAGTTTCAAACATACAGGAAACTTGCCAGGCATGCGCATACCTTCTGGAGTGTGGTAACTTGAGCGGCTTCCATCAAGTTATCATGTGATGATAGTTGGATCCCGATTCCCACTGATGAGTAGGAATACTCATCGGGTGATTCCGACTAATTCTCCTTTTAGGTTTGGAGGAGAATTCGAGGATACAGTGGGAGCCATCCAGATTAGATAAAATGATTAACCATTCTGATCTAGGTTAGAGTGCACGCTGAGTGTTTCTTCTCTCTCTCTGGCTGCGACTATGACCCGACCTTTGACTAAAACTCATGAAACCAAGTTGACCGAACCTTTTTAAACACTTTGGCTTTTGGAATGTCACGGTGTCGCATACATCATTGCCACTTCTATATCACCTTTACATTTCTCCAGAACACCTCGTATCACTATGAACATCCACTTCCATTGGATAAATCCATCGTATAATTACATACGAACTCGAAGGAACTTTTTCGAGGATGGATTCTGGTTCTGGAGAGATTGAATAGGATTATTCGGTTGTCTTTTCTCTTTAACTTCTCTCAGATTGTGAGGGCTCCTAGTATTAGAAGAGGGTACACCTATTGAGCTTATTGGATAGTCTTCTTCCAAACCATAGGCAGGTGTCGAATGGTAGGGAAGGAAGAAAACCAATTAAGCTTAAGTGTGGTGTACAGAAGGTAATAAGTAAAGACATATAAAGGGATTAGAATAATGGCAAAGGAAATTGCGACCACCATCTTTCACGACAAAGACGGAGTATACCCCTGCCACTACTACATCCACTTTGCTTTTCTCCAGAACACCCCGTATCACTATGAACATCCACTTCCATTGGATAAATCCATCGTATAGTTACATACGAACTCGAAGGAGCTTTTTCGAGGATGGATTCTGGTTCTGGAGAGATTGGATAGGATTATTCAGATGTCTTTTCTCTTTACCTTCTCTTAGGTTGCGAGGGATCCTAAGATTAGGAGAGTACACCCATTACGCTTATTGGATAGTTTTCTTCCAAACCTTAGGCTGGTGCCGAAGGGTAGGGAATGAAGAAAACCAATTAGCGTAAAGGAGGTGTACAGAAGGTAATAAGTAAAAGACATAATAAAGGGATTGCGGTGAGGGCATGTAAGTATATAGTTACTGTCATGATTCAGGATAATGGAAGAAGTCTTACTAGGAATACCAGTTAACCCTTATGAAACATTTTCGTGTTTCAGTTTCACTGTGCAATATTAATTGAAAACTGTTTTCCCAATTGGAATCTAACTTCAGGGTATGTATTTACCAGATCAGTTTCTCACATCTGCATGTTATTACGGATGGTGAGTAGGAATAAGATATTGGGAATTAGGTGATTAGATCCTCATTATATCGGAATTCGTTATAATTGGTGATATTTGAGAAAATCATCTGGTTTTTGCCGGACGGCAAATATTTGGTTTTGAATATCCGTTGTTATGCACCAATTTCAAACTGATATATCTGTACGTTTATTTTATAAAGTGAGATATAACTTTTTGAAATTATGTCTGTGGCATTTACCTATATCAGCTGGTGATTAGGTAAGGTGCATTCAACAGCGGTGTAATTCTTCTTAACCATAATACATTTTTCCAACCTACGACGCACAGAGTTTGAGTTATTGAACTCAGAGGACTTATACAAAGTATTGTATGTTGTCCAGTGTCCATTAGGATAATGGGGTTGGTACTCGCACTGTATTCTGTTTACTCATAACTTCTCTGATTCTAGACATGTATTTCGTTGAAATGCAAGGTTCAGATTTTGAGAAGTTATAGGTATAAGAATAAAGTAGAGAACCATTTATTGTAAGTATCAGAAAGATGTAGATACTTGTGTTTGGTATTCAGTTAATAGTAATGGTTTTGAGAACTTGCTTCTCTTTCAAGTTACTCATATATAGATGCACTCCTATATGAGTAATGCTGATTGACCTCATTCCATTTGGTTGATATGCACTGGAGACAGCTGCATGATTTTGACTCTGGTTCCAATTAAATTAGTGCATTTGTTTCTATATTAGTTTTATATAGAATCAATTTATATCTTAACGATGTTAAGGTATAGAGAGTTGTCCGGCTGATGCTTAAACCAGAATCCGGATAAACTTGAGGCACGTTTCAGTAATGGCAGTTTGTGGCTTATCCCAGGCTTTGACGAAGGTTAACTTTCTACCATCAGGAAGATCAATATTTATATTGTTCTTGACTCGCCACAGTTTTAGTAAAATGGATTTTTTCAGAAAAACAAAAGTGGGAGTATGGTAGAACTGGAAGTGATTCCAGAACCACAAACGATCACTGAAGATTTAATAGAACCTAAGGATTCAATTGTTTTTGACGTTCCATTAGCCACTCCACAGATTTGGTGGGTAACCTCAGGCACCCGAGAGGTACTTCGGTCTTCTCAGAGACGGTGATAGGGAGGTTCTTGTTTACCCAGACTTGCCATTGCTGCTCTAGACTATAAGACCCGGCAGGAGGATGAGTATAGCGTCGTTCTAAACTAGCTTTAGAAGTGCACGTGTATATGACTCTGCCAGAGGGTTGTTATAGTCAGTGGGAGCAGCGTAAGCATAGTGGGCAAGTAGCTTATGTCTATTTATAGACTAAAGTAGGTATAGCGGAAAAAGATCATCTAATTTTGATGTGACAGTCATAGGCTTTGACCTTATCAGAATAGGAGATGGATCTAGTAAGAAGGTAGTAGAGAGTGATGTCCGGGTATTGGTATGACATGCACTTGATTGGAAGAGATATTCCTATACTACGATCGGTTATACTGTGGTTGTCACAAAGTTGTTTCTCCATATAGGATATGAATATAATATCAGGTTTTCTGGTTACTAGATCTATGGTTTTTTATCTAGATTTGGGAAAGTACCCTAATCTGGGTATTTTGACATTAAATGGACGACTCCTGGCATGGTGGTGTACCTGCAGGTGTTGGAGTCACCCTTTCTAAAGGTGTCTTACAAACTAAAGGAAAGAGGGGTCTGAATGATTAGCATATCACTTGCTTATGCAATTGAGTTAATCATGAAATGTCAAGTACCACACCAGATATCGCTTTTGCACTAGATGCAATAAGCAGATATATATTAATCCAATCCTGGAGAAACATTGGGAAGCAGTTATTGAACATAAGTGAATGTTCTAGGGAAATGATTACGGCAGCCTCTTTCAGGAAACGGTTATCATTTCAGACTTCCAAGGTGACCTAGATGACAGAGTGACTGTCAGAGTTATAGTTTTCACTCCTTTGAGGGACAGTATGTTGGACAGGTGGTCCAAGCGGATACTGAGGAAAGGTATGGCGCAGGATTCTGATTAAATTCAGTGGACGATACTGTCTAGGAAGTTTGCTGGAATTGGAGTTCTTTTGTGAACTGGGTCCCATCAGATATCCAGACAAATTCTAAGACAAGTATTGCTCATTTCAGGAGGTAGCTTTCTCCGCGAATTTATGATATAGAGAGATATAGAAAGAAACATTGGAGCGGATCCACTCACTGAGGCTATTTCTCGAACGCAATCATTTTCGCAAACGGGCTTTACGAAACTGATTAGTAGAGAAGTTGGGTGTTCGGTATCACACGGGCTGTGAGTATGCGACATCGCAATAATTGGCCTTAAATGCAAGTAGGAGATTGTTGGCTATAGTGCCCTCAAGGCAATTATCATAGTCGCGGACTTGTGATTCTGATGATTGAGGCAGGTCCTATACCGATTAAATAGTCTTACTCAAGATGATAGTATGCTATCTGGTTTGTCTTTATCATCATGTAAATGTTGATAGAGCCCATAGGATTCTTGCTTGACTGCCAGCATTATGATGGAGATCATATATGTGGGAGCTGGGGTCTATAAGCACATCCTTAAATGTCCCTAGTCATAAGAGTTTCGAGACCGGGTATCGATACTCCAGTGTAAACTAGTGTATACTGATCGAGACCCCGACGAGGGGCAATGGCCAGGTCTCACAAGCCATTGGTGTTAGTTTGTTCACCTAAGATAGTATACAGGTGCTCATTGGGTTATGAGTACACTGGATGGACTCACCGGGAACCTGCTAGTTGGTATAATACCTATTGTCAGATAGCAGTTCCCAGGTGACATGTGTACAGGTTAGTCTGTCGACTTGAGATCGTCATTTGTCTTGTGTGAATTCCCACTGTGCTTTGATTACTACCCTACCACGGCTCAAAGGGGTTCGTGCAAACAGGTTTTAGTTGGGTACAGTCCCGAGCCACATAGAGGCAGTGATCGGATCGTCGGGGATTCGTCTCTCCCGGTATTGGGGGTTGATGTCACGTTGTGTACGGATGACCATCACCCTAAATCTGTGGCCACGGTAGACGAGAACTACCGATCCAGGATCGATAGTTTCTCAGGTGGTGATGGGTTTCATACCGACACTAAATGTCGCGTTGTTAGGGGGTCTGACTTTATCCACCCCCTAGACTCGATATGCGATACTCTTAGACGAGCAGACCGGACTGTACGGATATTGTCATTGTCAGGCTCAGTAGGGGTTCAGGATGAGTTTGCTCGTCGGCCTCCCTTTCGCTCAATACCTGGGTAGCCGTTACGTACAGCTAGTGCCACTGATGTGCTGGTGGTTAAACCCACTGCCAGCGTATTGACGAGTCTTTAGAGTCCCACACAGAGGGTTTTCCCTGGTTCTGGCGAAATGATGTAGTAGCCGTATTGGATACGTGCAGGGTTCCGATCGATTGGTGTACTTTGTACCAGGACTTTCGATCGGACAATTGATAATACTAGCCGACTCGGACTTGAGCCGGATTATTAAATTAGGTATTGATTTATTAATTTACGTATATGTATTTCGATACGTATATTCTATTATTATATTCTTTGTGTTATTCTATCTCATTGGGTATTCGTATTTCGGTACGAATGCAGATATATTTACAGTAGAATGTAATCCGTATTCTTTACCGGATAACATTCTAGAAGGTGCCACCTCATTTCTTGATTTGACCATTTTTTATTAAATGGATAAATGAAGTGGAAATTGCATGATGGATGTATGGTGAGAACCATGCTTGTAATAGTGCACACAAATGAATTATTAATTCATTTGTGTTCACTATTCAAGCATGGTGGGATTTTAAAATTGAAAAAATGCTTTTTACAAATCTTGCATGCTATTTTCTCTTTCATGGTGGAATTCATTTTTTGCTAGCATGAAGGTTTTGTTCACTTGTTTTTCTTCTTGAGCTCCTCCCTCACCATGAGCTCCGCCTCCTCTAACTTTTCATTGTTGCCTCCACCTTCATGTTATGAGATAGATAACACTTAGAATACATACACACTACATACTAGGTTCTCTAGGGTAGCATCCTAAAGACCTTAGTTGCTCCGTTTGCATCATCTCGTGGAGCTAGAGCCGGAGCTACATCCCTCGGGTGGATCATTGGAGATGAAGGAAGACCGGCAAGCAAACCACATCAAGGAACTACTAGGAGCTTGGAATGAAGACCGAAGGACACGAATCAACTCGGTATAATGATTCTAACTCTTAGTTTAGATTGCTAGTTTAGGGTTTAAGGTCGATCGGGGATTCGGGTAATGGTGGCGCCAGTTTAGAAATTTTTATTCCGCATTTTGGCCGCATTTCGATGGCTGGGGCGCTCCCACAACCCTTCAGTTAACATTTGTATTGCTAAAGTTTATAGACTTTAAAATGTATAAAAGAAGTTAAATGATTTTATCATCCATTGATCTACCCTATTCTACGAACCCTAACAAACTAGGAATTACTCGCTCATTGTTTGAGATTTAGAAGAAAGGTTAAAGAATGAAAACACGATTAAGATGTAGAAATTAGATGCAGAAATTAGATGCAGAAATTAAATGCAGAAAGTAAATGTGAAAAAAATAAACTAAGATTTACCTTTATTAATCAATTATTTCATACAACTCTCCAAAGAAAGTATATTACAAAGAACCCTAGTTTTTGCTCTCGCTCTCTTTATCTTGTTGGAGGTAGATGACTAGCTGATGATCACCTGGATACATGGATCGCTTTGAACCTCTTGATCTCTTCGGTTTGATGATTTTTGATGTGAAGCTCTCGATCCTATATATAGTCATGAAAACAAGAAACCCTAGATACCATCTGTAATTATATGCTGATACGATCCAATCCCAAAAATATCTCATCCAACGGCTATCATCATGTTGCGGATCCGCCGCAAATCTTGATCTTTGGCCGCCCAACCGCGGCGCTCTGGTGGAATCATCACCTAGGATTTTTTCTACTCTCTTCTGTTGACATTTGGAGATCACTTCGATGTCTGGATTCTGAAAATAATGCACCGATTCTCTGTCGTTGCTAAATCTTATGATTTGCTTCCATATTTCGGCAGATTTGATTCCGACATCTCGGATCTCTTGGATTCCGGTCCTGATCTATTATCTGCACAGTATCTCAAGTCATAGTGTTAGTAATATTTGGTATTTTTGAGATATTATTCTAACCATTTTATATGATATTATATGTTAAGAATATTGATTAGAAATATTTGATATGATATGCATATTTTAATTACTAATATTTTATATAAATATTATATACATGTATTTTCCTTCATTATGTTAATTATAATGTAGAAACATATGATAATAAACTTTTTACACATAAACCCTCATATGTTCTATAATTACAATAAACGCCTTTTAGTACTTAACAATAATGGGGGAAATAATCATTCAAATGTGCAATATTTTAGAGGAGTGTTGTCTCCTGGGGGTTTTCAGCGGATTACATCCACAAAATCCCATAATAAAAGAAAGATAATGAAAATTACATATAAAAATAAGGAACATATAAAAGAAAAAACTTGAAAATAAGAGTTTCAAACTTAACTAGCTTTTTAATAGCCATGAGCCCTATCTTAATGGTCGTGAAAAGATATCAGAAATCACATCATGCCTCAATAAAACACCACCTTTAGTCATCCTCCCTACCTTTCTTCCAAATATCGATCATATACCCCTATGTGTGTGTAAAATACATCCCTACACTTAGAGAATTCAATTCAAGCTATCATACTCTTATCCATCTTCCTTAGTACTTTTTAGTCGATGAATATTTTATAGATAGAATTGCTCACACATTCTTCATGCGACCGTTAATATTTCTTGAGGTACTAACCAACCGATTACCAAATGTGCTCAATCATTAAGGTGTAATTAGCAATATCCTAGTGTTATAACACCTAAGGTTTAGCAGTGGCTCCCAAACCAGTTGGTCTAAGACACTAGGGGATAAGGCACCCACGCAATATTTTTTTTATACCGCCTTAAGTAATTACAAAACCAATGTTCATTTTTCTTCACCATTTTTTTCATTTATATTTTTGTTTATATATTTATTTTTCTTCTTACTAAGGCTTTTAGACAAGAGCATTTTAAGGTATCCTCTACCATCACAAGTTTCAAGATATGTGCAAGTGCAAATAGTAGGGTATCAATATTCAGATGTTTGGACTCAAAAATAGAGACTATTTTTCAGACTCAATTCTATCATCAGATTAGTGATTCTCTTCATCTTACCAACCCTTAGAACAATAGCTCATGACTAACTATTACTAGCTTCGTTATAAAACATCTAAATTTATTGCTTTTCTTAAACTTTTCCTTTCTATCATATGTATTTTTCACTTTCTAAGTTTTATTTCTAAGAAAAATTTTGTGCTACTATTTAGTATAATGCAAAAAAAAATGATACGTGAATAAGCACAAACCTCCCCCAAACCTATTTGCAGCAGTGTCCTCACTGATGTCATCTGTTAAGCTTAAAACATGTAAACTTAGGAGAAAAAGTTAGTAACGTGGACAAGAATTAATGACAATGAAATCCTCCCCCAAACATATTTTTGGCTCACCAATTTAAAAAATTTGTTTTTCTTTCAAGAGCCAAAATATCCTCCCCCCAAACTTGAGTAAAAAAGTATTAAGCATTATAAGAGGGGAGTAAAGTTATTGGTCTATACAAAACTTTACAAAGAACAAAAGTCAACACCAACCATTCGAATATTTTATCGATGTAACAACATAGTTGGTGGAAGATCATAGATGTGAAGAAGTGGGGAGATAAGAAGCGTAATCGCTCGGGTTTACGTCTTGGTTGGTAGATACGAAACAGTGATGGTGCAATACTCGCATTCTCGTTCTTGATAAGAAGAAGGGGTAACGGTTCAACTTCTTTGGGTGGGGGTTGATTCATCACAACTCCCATATCTTCTAGGAATGTGATTTCTTCGGCAAAAATGACTTCAAAACTTTCATCGATATTCCGAATGATAATCTCATCGGAAAGGAACTCAGATAGCTCATCTAAATCATTCGACAAGTCAAAGGGTTCGGACTTAGGTGTGGACTTGTTGACAGAAGGGTTTTCACTTGTATAATAGATAGTAGGATCAAACAACAACGCACTAGTGACATCGAGATCAGAATTGTGAAGCTCTTCCAATTCGCAACTGTCGGAAGCTATCTTTTCGACAGAATATACATGAGCATAAGGTTCGAAGGGTTTACTTCCTAGTTTGTAGATGTTAAGCTCAATTGTCATCTTCCCAAAGGACAGGTTCATTAAACCGTTACGACAATTGATTATCGCGTTTGAAGTTGCTAAAAGTTGCTAGGAAAGGTCGACCTAGAATCACAGGGATTTGGTTCTGTGGGCTCACCACAGGCTATGTATCTAAAACTATAAAGTCCACAGGGAATATAAATTCCCTGACTTTGATTAATACGTCCTCTAGTCCACCCCTAGGGTGGGTGATAGATCGATCAGCCATCTGGAGAGTGCAGTGCGTAGGTTTCAACTCTCCTATGCCTAACTGCTCATACACAGAATACGGGAGCAAGTTAACACTAGCACCTAAATCAAGTAGAGCACGATTGATATTTTTACCTCTAATAGTTATAGATATAGTAGGACAACCGGGGTCCTTATGTTTCGTGGGCACCAATTGGGTAAGAGAATTACTCATATTACTCTCTAAGAAAACCTTTTTAAGTACTTGAGTTTTCCTCTTCCTAGTGCACAAGTCCTTTAAAATTTTCGCATAGGAAGGAACTTGTTTGATAGCATCTAGGAGAGGAATATTTATGTTAACTTGCTTAAAAATGTCCACAATCTTCTTCATTTGGGGACTTGATCTATTGGCCCTTGATCTATTGGCCCTCAACTTGTATGGAAAAGGAGCTTTATCAATAAGGGTTGGGTCCAACTTTTGTGGAGAAGTTTATGGGGATGGAATGGATCCCAAAATTGGATTTAGGATCTTTTGAGGTTTATCCAAGGAAGTGGGCTGAGGGTTTGAGCCTAGTGAAGAACGGAGAATAGGCTCAGAAGGTGGTGGACTAGACGAATTAGGGTTAGAAGTAGTAGCCGGGGTTTCATCGTCATTAACTTCAACTTGTTCCCTAACTTGGTTGTGCAGCACTCTTCCAGATCTCAACGTAGTTACGGTACTCTTGTTATGATTTTGTTGGTTAAAAACGAGGTTTGCGCTTTGTGAGTGGTCGGGATTCGGTAGAGGTTGAGATGGAAGTCTCCCTTTCTCTCTTTCTCACTCATCGCGGCATTTAACTGTGTAAATTGTGCTTCTATCGATTTAATGCTTTCACCATGGGAACCTGTGTGTTGGCCTAACGTTTGGATAGAAGACGTTAAATTAGCCGTCATTTGTGTAGATTATTTAATGAACGTTTCTAAGTTACGTTCGAGTGCAGAGGTTTTATTGGTACCGGCCATTGGGAAAGAATTATTATAAGGTGCAAAGTTGTTGGCCAGGTTTTGAAAAGATTATGGTTGAAAGGGGTGCTGACTTTGTTGTGGTGGTTGCTGTTGCTGTAAGGGAGGCCTTTGATAGTTGCTTGGGAACTGGTTTTGATTTTGAGTTTGGTTTTGGTTCCAAGAAAATTAGGATGATTCCTCCATCCCTGATTGTATGTGGAAGAATAAGGATCGTTTCTAGATCGTTGTTGCAAAGCAGCATTAGTTTGTTCTTGACCTTGAAATAGAGGATTTAAAGGACATTCTTCCGTTAAATGTGATGGGTCAGAACAGCAACCACACATAGTTTTAGGGAGAGTAACTTGGTTTAGGGAGGCAGACGAGAATTTGTTTTCGATAGCGTCGAGTTTCTTTTGCATCGCGGCCATTTCGGCTTTTACTGCGATGGAAACATCGAGCTGATGAATACCTGTCCTAGATGAAGATGAAGTTGGTCTAACGCTTTGCCACTGTAAGGTTTGTTCGACAAGATCTTTCAGGAATTGCCAAACTACGCTATCGTCTTTTGACATGAAATGGTATTGACAAATGGTTTCAAGCATTTGTTTTGTGGCAGGATTAACACCCTCGTATATAATTCGGCAAAGTTGCCATCTATCAATTCCGTGATGGGGGCATTGTACAAGAAGATCCTTAAACCATTCAAAGCATTTCCAGAATGGTTCGTTGGGAAGTTGGATAAACTGGTTAATCTCATTTCGAACACAGGAGGTTTTGTGATTAGGATAAAATTTCTTAAGGACTGTTGTAATGAATTCATCCCATTTAGCAATAGAATGTGCGGCAGTGTTATAAAGCCATTTTTTTGCTAGATCGCACAAGGTAAAAGGAAGAAGACATAATCACATAGCATCCACTGAAAGTTGTGTTGTGCCCATCATTGCACATATGTTTTTGAATTTGGTTATGAAAATGTATGTGTTTTCAGATTCAAGCCCGTGAAATAAGGGCAACAAGTTGATGAAGTGGGGTTTAATTTCGAAATTACCCCTATTGGCCGGTGGAAGAGACAAACAAATAGGAAGGGGTCCACGTATAGGGTAGCATATTTCTTGTAGAGAGATGCGCGGTGGATTCTGCGCACCTACGTGTGGTGGAAGGGTGGTATCGTGAAATCCCGATGGAGATCCGTCCATTTCAGGGGATGTGGTGGGTGGAGCGGAAATAGAAGATGAAGAAGTACCGACTTCGGAGTCGATAGAAAAAACTCGGACAAGACGGGCACTAGAATCCCGTATCCAGTTGATCATGCACTAAGCGGGATTAGCGCACGTGGCAGCGTATGTTATGTGAGAACTCTTTTTAAGAAGGTTTGTTTTGAAAAATAGTTGGACTTAAGGCTTAACTCAACAAATCACAAAATGCACAATCAATCCCTAGAACTAGGGTCACCTAAGTCAAGTCACTAGACCGCTCCTAGACTTCCAAAGGATAAGTCGCAGGATCAATTCTCTACCACCTTTTTATCGCTCTTGTGGCCGGTAAGTGGGAGGTATCCGCTATACAAATCACAGAAAATAGCGGGCCTAATTAAGTAATCATTTTTCTTAGTCACGCTTGCCAAGACACCATAAGAGAAATGCAGATAAGCGATTGATTACCCACGACCCTCCTCTGTCCTAATTGAGTACGACGGTCCTTAGAGGCTTAGTTTAGATATTTTTTAATTAATGTAGGGTGAAAGTATGCTCGTTTTGTGATTTGTGGGGCCCAGGAAGGGTGATGAAATCCCCACCTAATCTGGATTTGGGTTATTGCCTCTTAATGTCTGGTTTAGATATACACAAACAAACCGATATCAAAACACACAAAAAGATTTTTGAGCGGCGATATTTGCAAAGAATCCTGCAGGAAAAATCAGAATATTGGATCTTATAGGAGAGAGAAAGATATTAGAAAATTACCAGAGGATTTTGGCGCTTCAATTCCACCACTCCGCCGCGGTTCCGCCGCAAAATGCTTCTTTTCACCGCGGTTCCGCCGCACTATGGAGGGTTCTCTTGCTGAGTTTTCTTCATAGCACCCCTATGCTCCTCTGGGATATGTTGAGATTATCTAACTCTCTGTTGACTTGCTCCAGTTACTCCAGAATACCTTGCAAAACTCGCACAATAATCGTTAAATACACAAGATGCGGTTTTGGTTCTCGTTTATAATATGTTCGCTGGATTTTATAAGAAATCAAACCGAATAACAAGAAAAAAATCATAGCCGTTTCCCCAGCAACGGCGTCATTTGATTGATCTTTTAAAAAGTGTGTTTGTAAAGTAACTGCAATCAGTACGGTGCCGCTAGTAGCTAGCCGCGATGAGTACGGGTCGTCTGTAGGGAAACGTGAACCTTTTTCTTGCTTTAGATGGGTTGATAGAAGAAGGGTGATTGGTTGTAGATCTATTTTAATACGGATGTAGAATTTATGAAGAAGAGGTTTGTAGGGTTCATGGGACTTAGTAATAATGGATGACTAATTAAAAATGACTCATTTTATCTTTTAATAGTTTAAACCTATATCGATAGTGATGAATGTAGATTAGGGTTTCTTGGAAGAAACTAGGGTTTCCCCTCTCTTAACCCTTGTCCTTGCATTGATCTCTATTCATGTGTAGCCCTTAACAAAACAAATGTTAAACCGATCTCAGATTGTTGTCGTGACTAGCAATAGATTGATAGCACGCCCGATAAGGATATTAACAGTTTGTTTTGCTAAAGTTTATAGATTTTAAAATGTATAAAAGAATTTAAATTATTTTATCATCCATTAATCTATCCTATCCTACGAACCCTAGCAAGCTAGGAATTACTCGGTCGTTGTTTGAGATCTAGAAGAAAGGTTAAAGAATGAAAACATGATTAAGATGCAGAAATTAGATGCAGAAATTAAATGCAGAAAGTAAATAAGAAAAGAAATAAACTAAGATCTATATTTATTAATCAGCTATTTCATACAACTCTCCGTAGAAAGTAGATTACAAAGAACCCTAGTTTTTGCTCTCGCTGTCTCTCTTGTTGGAGGTAGATGACTAGCTGATGATCACCTGGATGCGTGGATCGCTTTGGACCTCTTGATCTCTTCGGTTTTATGATTTTTGATATGAAGCTCTCGGTCCTATATAGTCACAAAAACTAGAAACCCTACTAATACGATCCAATCCCAAAAATCTCTCATCCAACGGCTATCATCATGCAGATCTGCCGCAAATCATGGTCTTTGGCCGCCCAACCGCGACACTTTGGTGGAATCATCACCTAGGATTTTTTCTACTCTCTTCTGTTGAAATTTGGAGATCACTTCGATGTCTGGATTCTGAAAATAATGCACCGAATCTCTGTCGTTGCTAAATCTTATGATTTACTTCCATATTTCGGCAGATTTGATTCCGACATCTCGGATCTATTTGGTTCTGGTCCTGATCTAATATCTACACAATATCTCAAGTCATGGTGTTAGTAATATTTGGTATTTTTGAGATATTATCCTAACCATTTTATATGATATTATATGTTAAGAATATTGATTAGAAATATTTGATATGATATGCATATTTTAATTACTAATATTTTATATAAATATTATATGCATGTATTTTCCTTCATTATGTTAATTATAATGTAGAAACATATGATAATAAACTTTTTACAAATAAACCCTTATATGTTCTATAATTACAATAAATACCTTTTAGTACTTAACAATAGTGGGGAAAATAATCATTCAAATATGCAATATTTTAGACTAATCATACAACATTTGCATAATGGGGCGCATACGACTTTCATAGTTTTTTTCAAGAAGATAGCGAGCAGACACAGGCGTCGTCATCTATCATTGACCTAAGTCGCGACTTTTCAAGCATAGTACATTTTAAGGAATCGGTTGTTTATTAACCGAAATAGCCTTTCTCCATGCATATCCATGAGCAGGTAAGCTCCACCTTAGTAGACCTTATCTATAATGTACGGGCCCTCATAATTTGGCTCGAACTTTCCCCGTTTCGCACGATTGGGGATCATTGGTCTTTTGACAACCAGCTTGAGTTCGCCTTGGCAGAATGCTCTCGGCCTAGTTAGTCTTTCATATGATCGCGTCATCCCTGCCTTGTAAGCCTCCAGATTTTGTTGTGCTAGAAGGCGGGTTTCATCGAGAGCATCAAGTTCTTCAAGTCTAAATGAGTATTTTCTTCATCCGTTAGCTTGTATTGAACTGCCACTTATAATGAGGGGAGTTCTTTCACCAGTGAGAGTACTGCTACAGTGCCAAACACCAATGCATATGGTGCTGTATTTGTGACCGTCTTGAACGTTGTTCGGTACGCCCAAAGAGTTTCATGATGTCTCTCGTGCCAAGCCTTCTTGTTCCTGGACACCGTCTTCTCTATAATCTTGGTCAAGATCCTTTTGAATACTTCAGCTAGACAGTTGACTCGAGAATTATAGACTAAGGAGTATCTCCATTCTATCTTGTGTTGTTGTGCAAAGCGACTTATTTTGTGACTTATATTGGCTAATCCATTATTCAAGAATATCTGTCGCAGAGTTCCGAACCGGTAGATGACATAAATTTTGAAGAAGTGGAGGATATTCTCCGTCTTCACCTTCCTTAGCGGTACTTCTTCTTCCCACTTAGAGAAGCAATCGGTTGTTGCTAGTATAAACCGATGTCCTCTGGATGACGCTAGTTTGATAGGGCCAATTATATCCATTCCCTTATATCTCGAATGGCCAACTAGATATTGTCGGATGCAGCGAATTTGGATGTTGATGTATGAAGTCCCCGTGTATTTAGCATGAGTGACACCGCTTCGCAGATTTGAGGCAGTCTTGGATCATCGTAAGCCAGTACTAGCCCATCCTTTTTATTATAAGCTTCATCTTTGGACCTGCTTGATGGGAGCCGCAAAGTCCGTCGTGTACTTCTTGGACGAATTTCTTTGCTTCTTTCGGCCCTAGGCATGTTAGCCATACGAAGTTGAAGGATCTCTTGTATAGAGAATCATTGACGAAGGCGAATGACAGAGCTCGTTTCATGAGTTGATGTCTAGATGACGCATCTTCATGTATGCGTTGGGACTTGAAGTAGTGAATAAAGGCTCCCATCCGGTCCTCAACTTCTTCCTCATTTTCTGTTTGGAGAGTATCTTCTTCTTTCGTTCCCTTTTCTTTGGGCAGTTCCATCAGAACTTCCAAAGATATATCTGCTGGCGCCAGGATCCTGAGGCTTTGAACAATGATCCTTACGTCATCGAGGTCTTCGTCGGTCAAATCTTTAGCCAACTTGGATAACGCATCCGCCATGCTGTTTTCCAGTCGCGGCATATTTTTCAGGGTATATGAAGGGATTTGGGTTAGCAGTTGATGCACTCTTTTGCCATACCTTATTAGTTCTGGCTTGCATAACTTGTAGTCACCATTTACTTGAATAACAATTAGCTGAGAATCTTCGTATATTAGGAGATCCTTGATTCCCATATTCATAGTGATCTCAAGACCGGCTATCAAAACTTCGTATTCAGCTTCATTATTAGTCCTGGGCTCCGTCAAGAAGAGGGCATAATGTAGTATTTCTCCTTGCGTGGTCACGAAAATAAGGCCCACCCCAACTTTAATTATAGGGGTGTTCTTCTTCTGCCTCTTCATGGAAGACGCTCCATCAAAGTAGAGCTCCCACCGAGATTCATTTTCTTCTTTCTCCTCTATAACTGTGTCAAACGCGTGTTCATCTGGTAACTCGCAATTTAGGGGAGAATCGGCTGGTATCAGATGTTCTGCAAGAAAGTCAGCAATGGCTTATCCTTTCACCGCTTTGAGGGGTCGATATGTTATCGAGAATTCCATCAGAAGGAGGGCCCATTTGGCAAGCCTTCCCGTCAGTATGGCATTTGACATCAGATAGGATCAACCTTTGATATGAGATGGACCTTATGCGCCAAGGCGTAGTGTCTAAGCTTCGTTATTGCGAAGATCAGTGCCAAGCAGTGCTTTTCGATATGGGAGTAGTTGCTTTATGCCCCTAAGAGAACTTGACTTTAGATAGTAAAGAGCTCTCTCTTTTCTTTGATTGTTCTCGTGGGCCTACAGAGCACCTAAAAAACCTTCAAGGGTTGTTGTATATAAGATAAGGGGCTTTCCATTAACTGGAGCGGCCAATACCGACAGATTCTGTAGGTATTGTTTGATTTCCTCCAATGCGTTTTGGCATTTCTGAACCCAGACGAACGGGATCCCCTTCTTCATCAGATGTCTATAAGGGCGATATTTTCCGGAGAGGTTGGTTATGAACCGCCGGATATTTGCAATCTTTCCTTGAAGAGATCGCCATTGTTTGAGGGTTATTGGCAATGACATCTCCATAATTTCCTTGATCTTTGAGGGATCAATTTCGATACCACGATGGCGGATGATGAAATCTAGGAATTTGCCTGACGAGACTCCAAACACATAATTTAGAGGGTCCATCTTCATATTATACTTCCGAAGATGCTCGAACACGATCTTTATATGCTCCCAGTGCACCTCATGAGATTTGCTTTTGACCACGAGGTCATTGATATAGCATTCAACGATCTTGTATATGAGGTCATCAAATATCTTCGTCATGGCCTTTTGGTATGTGCCTTCGGCGTTCTTCAAACCGAAGGACATCACCTTGTAGCAAAACACGCCCAACGGCGTCCGGAAAGCGGTATGCATCTGGTCTTCAGGATCCATCTTTATCTGGTTGTATCCTGAAAATCCATCTATAAAGGAGAAGACTTCATGGGTGGATGTGTTATCGATCATTAGCTTGGTAACGGGCACTGGGAAGTCATCTTTCGGGCATGCTTTGTTAAGATCCTGAAAGTCCACGCAGATCCGAATTGTCCCATTTTTCTTCATACCGGAACGATGTTAGCGATCCAGTCGGGATATAGAACTTCTCAGATGAAGTCGGAGTAGATTAATTTCTTGACTTTGGCGTTGATACTCATCTCAGGTTAAATCCGCATTCTTCTTAGTCCCTGCTTTACTGGCTTTATCTATGGTGATATGGCCTGCTAGTGTACCACTACCTCTTGATCTAAACCCGGCATTTCGGAGTAGTTCCAAGCGAAGCAATCTTTATATTTCATAAGCACATCTTTTAATATGGCTACTTGTTTTTCAGATAACAGCTCACTGACAAACGTCGATCTCGGATCATTCTCCATTCCAAAGTCGATTTTCCTTAGGTTGTCCGCCGTGGTATGTATCCCATCCTCCAACTCTTTTGGTACCGATGGAAATTCTGAAATCTCCTTGCCGTCATCATCGTTTATGAAGTGTAAGACCCTAGTGCCCTCACCGTAGAGGCAGCGGCCGGTGCAAAAGCGGAAAATGAAAATTAATGAGGGGGCAACTAGAGACTAAAACTAGCGATCGATCCAAAAGCCAAAAACTAGCAAACTAGTAAGCATAGGTTCGGGATTACTACCTTCGACGCGTGTCCACCCAAACGTGGAAGACCCCTCCAAGCTCCGTGTATGCCGTCCGGATCAAACTTGAATAGCGAGCGCCCTTGTCGAAGATGATCCACGCGAGAGAACCGATCCAAGCTCCGGCTTCATCTAGTGAAGCGACCGATGCTTCAAGCTCGCTACGAATGGAGTGTGGGGATATAGAAATATTTTCACTATCTTTTCTCTCTATTTTCTAAGCTCACGAGAGCTTCTAAGATGAAAGAGGAGGAGGTGAAGAAGAAGAAGCCATCATAAGAAAAATGTCTAAGTCTAAAGTGTGTACAAAAAACCAAGTAGAAAGAATGGCTCTTTTTCTTTTTAGCAACCATGAAAGAATAATAACCACAAATGATTTTGCAATATTTAAAACCAAACCATATATTTCTACCATACTTCTTTTCACCTCATCCTCCACCTCATTTTTCTTTTTCTTTAAAGGAAAAAATTAAGAAATGAAGCGTCCATCTTCTATAACAAATTCCGTATAAATACGGAATACAACCCGGTATACGTATCAAAATATATATACGCATATCCGTATAAAAATACGAATAGCCAAAAGAGAGAAAATGAATAGTGAACAATAATACAAGAATAAATATATTAAAAATATATATATAAATTATTAAATCAAAACCTGGTTTAATAATCCGGCTTAATCCTAAACCGCTAGTATTATCAACCGTCCGATCAAAGTCTGTGTAGCCTGTACATGTATTTAATCGGACACTCTGCATGTACCGACATACGTCATCTACGTCATATTGCCTGAACCGGGAAAACTCTTTCTGTGGGACTCTAAAGACTCGACAATACGTTGGTAGTGATTTACTGGATAAATCCAAAAACCCCAAGAACATCAGCGGCACTAGCTGTATGTAATGGCTACCTAGGTATCTGTCGAAAGGGAGGTCGACAATCAAGTCCGTTCGTACCTTACGGAGCCTGAATGTGACAATCTCCGTACAGTCCGGTCTCTTCGTCTAAGAGTATCGAATACCGGGTTTAGAGGGTGGATAATGTCAGACCTTTAATAACCCGATAAGTTGTGTCGGAGACAAGCTCATCACCAACCGAGAAACTATTGAACTCATATCAGTAAATCTCATCCACCGTGGCCACGGATTTAGGGTGATAGCCGACCGAACACAGCGAGACATCGGTTCCTAATACCAGGAGAGACGAATCCCCGACAATCTCTCACTACCTCCATATGGCGCGGGGTTGTACCCAACTAAAACCTGTTTGCACGATTCCTTTGAGCCGTGGTAGGGTAATAATCAAACTACAGTGGGAACTCACACGCGATAAATGACAATATCGGGTCAAAAAACCAACTTGTACTAATGCCACTCAAGAACTTCTATCCGACGATAGATATAATATCATCTAAAAGTTCTCGGCTAGTCCGTCCAGTGTACTCACCTCCAGTGAGCACATGTATACTATCTTAGGTGAAATGACACCAATGGTTTGTGAGACCAGCCACCGCTCCTCATTGGGGTCTCGAAACGTATACACTTGTCTACTCCGGAATATCAATGCCAGTCTCGATACTCTCACGACCAGGGACATTTAAGAATGTGCATAGGACTACCCAGCTCTCACTTATATAATCGCCATCATAATACTGGTAGTCAAGCAAGAATCCTACGAGCTTCATCATTATGTATTAGCGACACGTAATAAAAAGTAAAATGTGTACACATCAATGATAAAGACAAATCAGATAGTATATTATCATCTCGAGTAAGATTGTTCTACCTGTATAGGTCCTCCCTCAATTATCATAATCGCGTGTCTGCAATTACAATAATTGCCTTGAGGGCACTATATCCAACAATCTCCCACTTGCACTTAAGGCTAATTATTGCGGTATCGCATACCCACATCCCGTGTGCTATCGAATACCCAATTTCTCTACTAATCAGTTTGTCAAAGCTCATTTGAGGAACATCCGTGTTCGAGAAATAGCCTCAGTGAGTGAATCCGCTACAATATTCCAACTTCCTCTCTCTATATCTCAACTTCGTGGATATCAACAATCTCCCAAACTTAGCAATACCCCGCCTCAAGAATTTTGTCTGGATACATGACAGGACCAAATTCATAAATGAACAACTTTATCCTACAAATTTCTTGGGTTGTATCCTCCGTTGAGTCATAACCAGCATCCTGAACTATGCTTACCTCGGTATCCCTATTGGAACCGTATTCAATATACTGATCATCAAAAGAGGCTAAACTCAAAACTCTGACAGTGTCTATGTCATCTAGGTCACCTTGGAAGCCTGACCCGATAACCACCTCCCGGAGGAGGCTGCTGTTACCTTATACCAAGAACATCCTCTAATGTTCATAACTGCTTCCCTTTGTCTCTCCAGGATTGGAATAATATCTGCTTACTACAACAAGTATATAAGCAACATCTGGTTTTGTACAAGACATTACATGATTGACTCAACTACCTAAGCAAATGATATGTCATTCATGCCTGTCCTTCTCCTCATCAATCTAAAAGACATCACTTTAGAGATGGTGACTCCATCACATCCGGGTATACCACCACGCCAGGAGTCGTCCATTCTAAAATACTTTTAGAATGCTGTCTAAGTACTTGATTGGGAAACTTCCCAAATCTAGATCTAAAACTATAGATCTAGTTGCCAGAATCCCAGATATTTTATCCATATCCAACATGGAGAAAACACTATTTGACAACCAAAGTTTGACCGATTATAGTATAGGACCATCACTTCCTATCTGGAGTTTGTCATCCAAATCTCAGGACAGTACTCTCTACATCCTTCTTACTAGGTCCATATGTTGTTTTGATGAAGTCGATTACCTTGACTTTCACATCAAAACAGATGATCCGTCTCCTCTATGCATGCTTTAGTCTACAAATAGACATAAGCAACTTGCACACCTTCCGCTGCTCCTACTGACTATGATAACCCTCTAACAGAGTCATATACACGTGCACTTCCAAATTCCGATTTAGAAAGACGTTATAGTCATCCTCTTGTCAAATATCATAGTCTTGAATAGCAACAGTAGCAATTCATATCCGTATGGACTTCAGCGTAGACACTGAAGAAAAAGTCTCATCACAACCCACAACGGGTATTTGATGAGAATATTTACTACAAGTCTAGCCTTATCAGGTTAATACCTTTCCACCAGCACAGATCTTGAAAGATCTACTTGCTCCTAATGGATTTTACCCCTTTAGGAGCACCCAGCGAAGTCCAAAATCCAATATTTGCTGAAGTGTGTGGAGTCCAACTTGGATATAAAGTATCTGGTCATTTGGAAGTTACTACTTCCTATGACATGCAGATAAATAGTATGGCCATTATAACCATGATGCTGACCTCCCTGTCACTATCTCTGAGAAAACCGAAGTATCTCTCGGATGGCTAAGGTCACCTACTAAAATCTGCGGAGTGGCTGATGGATTGTCAAGTCCAATTGAATCCTTAAGTTCTACTAAATTTTGGGTAACCGTTTGTGGTTTTGGAATCACTTCCAGTTCTACCATACACCTACTAGTTTCTTTTGCAAAAAGGTGGCGAGTTAAGAACAATGTAACTATTGATCTTGAAAATGGTAGAAACAAAACTCTAGCAAATGCTTGAGATAATCTACAAACAACCATTACCGAAGCGTGCCTTGAGTTTGTCTGGATTCTGCATTTAAACGGGAACCAGATAACTCCATGTCTTAATAACCTCAAGATATGCAACTAATCTATGTCCATAAAGAATCAAAGGCACTGATTTAGATGAAACCGAATTCAAATGTCACGCAGCTGTTTCCAATGCATATCACCCAAATAGAAAAAGGCCATTACAACATTACTCATCAAGGAGCATATCCACAGATGAGTAACCTGTGAGAGAATCAAGTTCTCAATATTACTATAATGGAATACCTAGCATAAGTATCTACATATTCGAACATTTCGAAGACTCCTGATACATCCAACATATGGTTCTCTGCTTTATTCTTATACCTATAAACTTTTCAAGATCTTTAGACCTTACATTAAAACGAATGCATGTCTAAAACCAGAGAACTCGTAGGTAAACCTAAATGAAGTAAGAGTACCAACCCCTTGTTCCGAAAGACACTGGACAACATACATTTTCATATATAGGTCCCAAGAGTATACTAACTTTAATTTTGTGTGTTATAAGTTGAAAACTGTATTTTGGTCGAGAATATCATACGCCATTATTCAATGCACCTTAACCTATCCTCAACTGATAAAGGTAAATGTTTGGAACACAAATTTCAAAATTTATATCTCACTTTATAAAATAAAGATATAGATATTTCATTTTAAAAATTGGTGCATAATAACGGTTATTCGAAACCAAATATTTGTCGTTAGGCAAAACCAGGCGATTTAATTCAATATCACCAATTACAACGAATTCCGATATTGAGGATCAAATCGCGTATTTCCCAATATTCTACTCCTACTCAGCATCTGTAATGTCGTACGGATGTGAGATCCAAATCCAGTAAATACATACCCTAGAGTCAGAATTAGTTGGGAAAACAGTTCTCAGTTACAAGTACACAGAAATTCTGAAACATAAATGTTTCAAGGGGTGGCCGGGTTTTCCTAGTAATGCCTTTTTCACAATCCAGATTCATGACAGTAGTTGTAACGACTCTGTTTTAATGTACAGAAAAAATTTTAAAGTTAATGTACAAATGGAGTATTTGTAAGTCCTGAGCACAAGTTATAAATTTGAATTGCTTTTGAACAGCAAGAAAGCACTTGTAGCTCATTGGTAAAGCCTTGCACTGCTGTGACTTATCCCATGTATTCGAATCCCCTCAGCTACATAATATTTTTGCCGATTTTTCTTTTAAACATTTTGGAAGCCCAAAAGTTTAAACGTGCAAAACACGTAAAAATGAAGTCTCAGAAATCAAACATGTGCACTGAGCTATATGAAGCGACTAGGACACGTGGCAGCAATCCAAGCACCCACACCCCAAAATTGGCCGGTGAGATCACCATTGGGCCGGCGCCGCCGGGCCTCCCTGTCCCTATTGCTTCCAAATTTTAAAACCTAACCCCTTGTACTCCCCCCACTACCCCCATGCTGTTTGATTTTCCTGCATTTATCCAGAGAATGATAATTCACCTCTTTAATCCATTTTAATGCATATTTTAATTCCTACTTCACTCAAAAAACCCTAATTTATTCTATAAATACAACCCTACACTTTAGCCCTCCCCGTTCTGAAATCTAGTATCAATACTCTCAAAAAATTTCTAAGTCCAAAAGTTGTACAAGTGAAGTTAGCCAAGGTCAAAATTCCGGAGACGATTCGGGACAAATCCGGCGATGACGCAACTCCACAACGCCTTCAAAAGTTCCCTCTACCTCCCATCTCTTCTCCAAATCAGTAAGTCCCCTCTTCCTTCCTCTCATTCTAATCTAAAACACTCTCATTTCAAAACTCGTCGGAAGCGGAATTATTCTGACTTTCGATTCTCTTTTCTTTAAAAACCCAAATTTTCTTAATAACAAACCTACCAATTCTTCATATATGGTTTAGCGATCATAACCAAACACTTCAGAACAAGTTTCATCTCAAAATAACATGTTAACGATTAAATACCACAAACTTTACATTCTACATATTTCATCATATTCCTTTGTATTACCTTTAGAAAACTCATGAGGTAATGACCTACCTCATTACAACACTTATTCTTGACATAACACGATAGCTTTTGGAACATTAGTTTGTGGGATAATTACAAATTTACAATAAAATAGCCTAAACTATTAAAAAACCGTATTCTTTAAATTGTCTTATTTAAATTCCATACGATTAAGTCCTTACAACCCATTTTAGGAAATCCGATTTGGTTGGTGCGGGTTATCGCACATCCATCGGACTAGTAGGGCGAGATGCAGATCTCCTCACGGAGCATACGATCTCGATGGAATTTGTATTAAAATTTTAAGAAAAACGTGATTTTTATTAATAAATAAATTCTAATTTTTATAAATATATATATATATATTATCAAAATATCTACTTTAAATATATTATGTATATTCCATGTTTTCTAAATCAAAAGAAAAGAGTCATAAAAGATCATGAAAATACCATCACATTCAATACAATTCAAATTACAAGAAAATACCATATACTATTAAAAGTTAGGTTTATATCCACTAGAATAAATCATCACTTTTAAAATTTACATCTATGAAAACCCTGAAGACGATAATTAAATACTTGAGATTTATTTTGAAAATATATCAAAACTATTTTTCATAAAACTCCCTCAAATTATACTAATTTACAATAAGGACCCTAGTAAATATAGGTTTAAGCGGGACCAATTCTCTTGAGCCCCAGGGAGCCGGAGAAAGTGGGTGCTTGCCTATTTAACGTAGGCAAACTAAAAACGGTGTTATCAATACGGTAATTGTCTTGGAAAAAGACACAAATCCTGTCGTCCATGTGCAGCAGTTACCAATAACATCAAAACTAATTCAGGACTTCAATTCTATTTAAAGAGTCTGACTCAATCTAAGTCTCGGTCTAAGCTGAAATCAATCCATCCTTGAAATATAACTCCAATTCAACATGAATCCATTTATACCAGAATACAATCAATATCAACATGACTCGACTGAACCGAACCATGGGTATACTCTGATTACATGATTATCCGTTCCGTTTACATGAACTACTGATATCATGGTTTCGGCAAGTCTTACATATATTAAACAAAACAATACACATCAATACAAAATATATTACGGGGTTTTAAAGGGGTAGACTGGTACGCAATGTGTTAGAAGTGGCACGAGACGGTCACATTATTACATCTAACCTGAATATCCGTTGTTGTTGTTCCGTATCTTAACGGTTCCTTGTGTTCCCTATACCTTGGTCCACGGAATAGTTGGACTCCTCTCATATACACTGGCATATTCTGTACCAAAACTACAAACAACTGCGTTAACATAACTATCAACATTATACCAGTTATAATCTTTTACCTGTTCAATTTATTTCTATCTCTCTTTGGGACTTACCGAGCGATTGTTCGCTGATGACATTATTTCTCTCTTTTTCTTTGGAATGTTGTCAGGAGGATCTGACTCTCTGGAGGTCGAGCCCAGCATCGAAGACTTGGAGCAGTTCGAAGAAGCCTCAGAGCTTTAGACACTTGTATAGACTTTACTTTCAGTTCATGCCATTGTTTAGGCATTGCTTTCCTCATTGTATTTACTTTTCAGTTGTATTGTAAAGAAATATTTAATAAATAAAAGTTGTTGTTCAATTACATGTCTTGTCATTTCTCTTGTGTACTTTAGAATATTGCTTATTCACGCTTAGCGTTCTTGCTTCTAAGTAAATACGTAGCGGGCCAGTCATGTCTCCTTACCGTACACTAGGAAGCGATGCGTGACGGGTATTGTTGGCGGCCCATGCAGGTCAGTGCAGCATGGAACCCTACCATGCAAGTCAATTCTGCATGGAAACCTAAGCAATATAACACAAGAATTACAAGACTCGGCAACTAAACATTCTTTATATTTCATAATCTTTGAATCTATCCTAACCCTATTTTCTTTCAAGGTTATGGATTCTCCCAACAACACGAGTACAAACGTTAACAACACACCACCACAACCTCTTCTACTTACGCCTACCGTGGTAGCTTCGATCAACGAGCAGACGGTACTGCTCGAGGCAATTAAGAGCCTCCTAGAGGGATAGCAGCAGCAGACTGCCATCCTCCTAAACCGTCCAGAAGCGGAAGCACCCGGAGTGAAGAAATTCCAGGCACTGCATCCTAAACAATTTTCTAGGAAAGAGAGCCCCTTGGACGTTAAAGAATGGGCTCAGAGTATCGAAGACGATCTGACAGCAACACAAGTGCCAGAGATTGCCTGGGTTAGAGTTGCGAAGCTGCAACTCACAGATAACGCCAGAGTATGGTGGAAGGCAGAAGAAAGCCGTCTTGACTAGCCTATCGAATGGAAGACTTTTCGCGATATGTTCGAAGCGAAATATTTTCCGAAGACTGTCCGATTCGACTTAGAGCAGCAATTCATCCACCTACAACAAGGCTCTATATAGAGTAAATCTTTGGATGAGTATGATGCCGAGTTCACTATGTTGAGCAGGTAAGATAAGTCTCAAATATTCTATTATCTAATATCACATACTGCACAGCTAACATAAGAACATAATAGGTTCGCGACACACTTGATACCGACGGCTGAGATCAGAGCTAGATGATTTCAGCAAGGGTTGGACCTGGAGATCCAAGCTGCCTTAGCTACATCGGATTTCCCAACCCACGACCTAGCTCTGAAAGCTGCCCAAAGATATGAGACAATAGTGAAGAAGAAGGGCAGACCTCAATCTGCCGGTGTGAAGCGCCCTGCCACCCAGATAGCAAGAGGAGCTTCTTCCGGGCCACCTTTTGTACCCAGAAGACCGAGAGTACCATTCAACTGGCCTAGTCCAAACTTTTGCACCTACTGCAGAAGGGATGGACACCTGGCGAAGGATTGCAGGCGTGTTAATCACCTCTGCTTAGTCCGTAGCTCATCCACACATGATATTAGGTCTTGTCCTCACAGACTCAATCAGAATACCGCACACGGACTAGCAATCATCTATCCACAGTGGCCAGCTATCCAGGCACCTACTCCACGTCTTGCTCTCCCAGCTCCACCTCCTCGTGGACCTATTGCACCTCCTCCTTGTCAGTTCCATCAAGCACAAAAAAACCTACCTCAAGGACAAAGGAACGGACAGAGGAACGCGCCTCCAGCAAGGAGGAATGGACCGAGGCGGCAGGCTTTCACAATGACTGTGGAAGAAGCTGAAGCCACAGGCCAAGTCATCACTGGTAACTCTTTTCTTTCAAGCTTTCTTTCAATCCTTATACATATCCATATATCTTTTTCTATACCTAAAATCTACCCCACATAATTTAGGTACGATCTTAGTAGCATCACTTCCTGCACTAGCACTCTTCGATACTGGAGCATCTCATTGCTTTATATCGCAACGGTTCATCCGAACTCATACGATTCCAGTCAAACCGCTCGTATCCAGCTGGAATGTCAGTTCAGGGAACGGCGTTCTAAAGGCAACAATGGGATACGACCTGTGTCCAGTGGTCGTCTGCAGCAGAGAATTCTATGTTGACTTCAAGGCGCTGGACATACCGAATTTCGATGTCGTTTTGGGTATGGATTGGCTAGGAACTTTCTACGCTACCATCGAATGTCGTCAAAGGAAGGTAGTGTTCGAGATTTCAGAGCATCCGGTCTTTTATTTAAAAAGTGGAGACCGTGCCCTAGAGCTAAGCACATACAAAGCAAAATCGAAGAAGGCAGTGATTGAAACTCTACAGTTGGGAGAAGATAAACCAGAGGTAGTTCGAGAGTTCGACGATGTATTTCCTGAAGACATATCAGGTTTTCCTCCCGATCGAGCTCTTGAATTCGGAATTGATTTAGTACCTGGAGCACAACCGGTGATCAAAGCACCATATCGGTTAAGCCCTGAAGCTTTGAAGGAGGTTCGTACTCAGCTGGACGAACTTTTGCAGAAAGGATGGATTCGTCCCAGTACTTCAAGTAAGGGATCTCTAATTTTGCTTGTGAAGAAGAAGGAAGGTTCATACAGAATGTGCATTGATTATAGAGTTTTGAACGAAGTCACGATAAAGAACAAGTATCCACTACCGCGAATCGACAATCTGTTCGATCAGCTAAGTAGGTCTTGCATTTTCTCAAAGTTAAATCTTCGTTCGAGTTATCATCAGGTGAAGGTCAAAGAGTCTGATATTCCGAAAACGGCATTCAGAACTCGCTATGGACATTATGAGTTTCTCGTGATGTCATTTGGAGTGACCAATGCACCAGCCATATTCATGAACCTAATGAATCAAGTTTTCCGAGGGTATCTAGACAGGTTCGTTGTCATATTCATCGACGGCATCCTAGTATATTCAAAGAATCGGAAAGAACATGCTGAACATTTACGAATTGTCCTGGAGACTTTGAGACAGCAACAACTCTATGCCAAGTACAGCAAGTGCGAGTTTTAGCTAGAACAAGTCGGATTTCTCAGACATATTGTTTCAGGTGAAGGAATATCCGTAGATCCAGCTAAAGTAGCAGCAGTAAGCGAATGGCCGACACCAAAGACAGTGAAGGACATTCGAAGTTTCTTGGGATTAGCGGGATATTACCAAAGATTTATTGAAGGATTTTTGAAGATTGCAACACCCCTGACCAAGTTTACACGTAAAGATGAAGAATTCATGTGGTCAGAAGCATGCGAATAAGCTTTCGTGGAACTCAAGTCAAGATTGACATCGGCACCTATTCTCGTAATACCAGACGAATCTGGAGGTTTTGTAGTGCATTGCGATGCATCCAGAAAGGGATTATGATGTGTTCTACATCAGCACGGTAAATTTGTAGCCTATGCATCAAGACAGCTGAAGGTTCATGAGCGCAACTATCCGATGCATGATCTGGAGTTGGAAGCCGTCATCTTTGCTCTCAAGATTTGGCGCCATTATCTTCTTGGAGAATGAGTGGACATATACACGGATCACAAGAGTCTGAAATATGTGTTTACTCAGAAAGGATTGAATATGCGGCAGAGAAGATGGTTAGAACTTATGGTGGACTTCGACATCAACCTACAATATCATCCAGGGAAGGTGAATGCAGTATCTGATGCACTTAGTCGCCAACCACTATCAATGAATCTTACCGCACAGTGGAAGCTACAGCAAGATTTGCATCAAATGGAGATAGAAGTGGTCATGCCAGGTAATGCTTCAAGTTTGATGAACTTACAAATTCAATCTACCATTGTCAATCAGATCAAAGCAGCTTAAGCAAGTGATGCTAAGTTGCAAAATATCAGAGAACAAATAGAAAGTAGACTTAGAACGGACTTCATCATCCATGAAGATGGATCTTTGAGATACGGCTGCAGATTGTGTGTACCACAAGGTTCTGTTCGGGAAGAATTGATGAAAGAAGCTCGCAGCTCTCCTTATTCAGTACACCCTGGTGGTACAAAGATGTACAAAGATCTGCGGCAACATTACTGGTGGTATGGAATGAAGCATGAGGTAGCCAGAAGCGTCACTAAATGTTTGGTGTGTCAGCAAGTGAAAGCTGAACATCACAGGACTGCTGGTTTACTTCAACCGTTACCTATTTCAGAATGAAAGTGGCAACACATCACCATGGACTTCGTGACTACTCTTCCTCGCAGCACGAAAGGTAACGATGCGGTATGGGTTATTGTGGATCGACTCACAAAGTCGGCTCACTTTATTCCTTTTCGAGTTGGCCAATCTACCGAGACATTAGCAAAGAAGTACATGGAGGTAAGTTTGAATCTAAGTAAGATTTAACTCTTCATTGTGTACTATTTCTAATACACATGAACTCATCCAGGAGATCGTGATATTACATAGAGTACTTGTTTGCATTGTCTCCGGTCATGACACCAAATTCCGATCGCAATTTTGGCAGAGTCTGCAAGCTAGCTTAGGAACAAGTCTGAACTTTAGCACTGCTTACCATCCACAAACAGATAGACAGTCTGAGTGAACGATTCAGATACTTGAAGATATGCTAAGAGTGTGTATGTTAGATTTCGGAGGATTGTGGAAAGATCACCTACATCTTGTGGAATTTTCATACAACAACAGCTACCAAGCGAGTATTAGAATGGCATCCTTTGTAGCGCTCTATGGAAAGAAGTGTCGATCACCATTAAGTTGGGACGACATCGGAGATAGAGAACTCCTTGGACCTGAGATGATAGTAGCAACTGTGGATGTAGTTCGCACTATCATGGAAAGAATGTGCATAGCCCAAGATCAACAGAAGTACTGGGCTGATGCAAAGCGCCGCCACTTGGAGTTCCAACCAGGAGATCATGTCTTTTTGAAGATTTCTCCAAACCGTGGAGTGATTTAGTTTGGGAGAAGGGGTAAGTTAAGTCCGAGATATATTGGACCATTCGACATACTCGAACGAGTCAAAGAAGTGGCATATCGTTTGGCACTTCCACCCTCATTGGAAAGAGTGCAGAATGTGTTCCACATATCCCAACTCAGAAGATATATGAGTGACCCAAACCATATTATTGATCACTCCGAGCTCACCGTACAGACAGATTTATCTTGTGAGCAACAACCCATTGAAATCCTGGAAAGAAAGATGAAGTCACTTTGGAACAAGAAAGTAAACTTGGTTTGAGTGATGTGAAGAAAAGACACACCAGGAGAATCAACGTGGGAAAGAGAAGATGACATGCGTGCAAGATAACCTCACTTATTTGTAAATTGTCCTTAAATAATTATAAATTTCGAGGACGAAATTTTTGTAAGGAGGGTAGAATATAACGACTCTGTTTTAATGTAAAGAAAAATTTTTAAAGTTAATGTATAAATGGAGTATTTGTAACTCCTGAGCACAAGTTATAAATTTGAATTGTTTTTGAACAGCAAAAAAGCACCTGTAGCTCATTGGTAAAGTCTTGCACTGCTGTGACATAGCCCCTGTGTTTGAATCCCCTCAGCCACATAATAATTTTGCTAATTTTTTTTAAACTTTTTGGAAGCCCAAAAGTTTGCACGTGCAAAACACGTAAAAATAAAAAAGTCTCGGAAATCAAACATGTGCACTGTGCTATATGAAACGACTAGGACACGTGGCAGCAATCCAAGCACCCACCCACCCACCCCCCCCGAAATTGGCCGGCAAGATCACCTTTGGGGCCGGCGCCGCCGCCACCCCCCCTCGTCCCTATTGCCTCCAAATTTTAAACCCTAACCCCTTGGACTCCCTCCACTACCCCCATGCTGTTTGATTTCCCTGCATTTATCAAGAGAGTGATAATTCACCTCTTTAATCCATTTTAATGCATATTTTAATTCCCTCTTCACTCACAAAACCCTAATTTCTCCTATAAATACAACCCTACACTTTAGCCCTCCCCATTCTGAAATCTAGTATCAAAACTCTCAAAAAATTTCTAAGTCCAAAAGTTATACAAGTGGAGTTAGCCAAGTTCAAAGTTCCGGCGACAATTCGGGACAAATCCGGCAACGACGCGACTCCACGATGCCTTCAAAAGTTCCCTCTACCTCCCCTCTCTTCTCCAAATCAGTAAGTCCCCTCTTCCTTCCTCTCATTCTAATCTAAAACAATCTCATTTCAAAACTCGTCGGAAGCGGAGTTATTCCGACATCCGATTCTCTTTTCTTTAAAAACCCAAATTTTCTTAATAAAAAACCTCCCAACTCTTCATATATGGTTTAGAAATGATAACCAAACACTTTAGAACAAGTTTCATCTCAAAATAATATGCTATGCAACTTTTATCACATTTTTACGATTAAATACCACAAACTTTACATTCTACATATATCATCATATTCCTTTGTATTGCCTTTATAAAACTCATGAGGTAATGACCTACCTCATCACAACACTCATTCTTGACGTAGCACGATGGCTTTTGGAACATTAGTTTGTGGGATAATTACAAGTTTACAATAAAATACCCTAAACTATTACAAAACCGTATTCTTTAAATTGTCTTATTTAAATTCCATACGATTAAGTCCTTACAACCCATTTTGGGGAATCCAACTTGGTTGGTGCGGGTTATCGCACATCCATCGGACTAGTAGGGCGAGATGCAGACCTCCTCACGGAGCATACGATCTCGATGGAATTTGTATTACAATTTTAAGAAAAACGTGATTTCTATTAATAAATAAATTCTAATTTTTATAAATATATATATATATTATCAAAATATCTACTTTAAATATATTATATATATTCCATGTTTTCTAAATCAAAAGAAAAGAGTCATAAAAGATCATGAAAATACCATTGCATTCAATACAAGTCAAATTACAAGAAAATACCATATATTATTAAAAGTTAGGTTTATATCCACTAGAATAAATCATCACTTTTAAAATTTACATCTATGAAAATCCTGAAGATGATAATTAAATACTTGAGGTTTATTTTGAAAATATATCAAAACTATTTTTCATAAAACCCCCTCAAGTTATACTAATTTACAATAAGGATCCTAGTAAATATAGGTTTAAGTGGGACCAATTCTTTTGAGCCCCAAGGAGCCGGAGAAAGTGGGTGCTTTCCTATTTAAGATAGAAAAACTAAAAACGGTGTTATCAATACGATAATTGTCTTATAAAAAGACATAAATCCTGTCGTACATGTGGAGCAGTTACCGATAACATCAAAACTAGACTTCAATTATGTTTAAAGAGTCTGACTCAATCTGAATCTCGGTCTAAGCTGAAATCAATCCATCCTTGAAGTATAACTCCAATTCAACATGAATCCATTTATACCAGAATACAATCAATATCAACATGACTCGACTGAACCGAACCATGGGTATATTCTGATTACATGACTATCCGTTCCGTTTACATGAACTACTGATATCATGGTTTCGGCAAGTCTGATATCTATTAAACAAAATAATACACATCAATACAAAATACATTACGGGGTTTTAAAGAGGTAGACTAGAACGGAATGTGTTAGAAGTGGCACGAGACGGTCACTTTAATACACATAACCTGAATATCCGTTGTTGTTGTTTCATGGCTTAACGGTTCCTTGTGCTCCATATTTCTTAGTCCACGGAATAGTTGTACTCCTCTCGTATACACTGGTATATTCTGTACCAAGTTACAAACAACCGCGTTAACAAAACTATCAATTTTATACCAGTTATAATCTCTTACCTGTTCAGTTTATTTCTATCTCTCTTTAAGACTTACCGAGCGATTGTTCGCTGACACGTTCCTTCTATTTTTTTCTTTAGAATGTTGTCAGGAGGATCTGACTCTCTGGAGGTCGAGCCCAGCATCGAAGACTTGGAGCAGTTCGAAGAAGCCTCAGACTTGTATAGACTTTACTTTCAGTTCATGCCATTTTTTAGGCATTGCTTTCCTTATTGTATTTACTTTTCAGTTGTATTGTAAAGAAATGTTTAATAAATAAAAGTTGTTGTTCAATTACATGTATTGTCATTTCTCTTGTGTACTTTATTATATTGCTTATTCACACTTACCGTGTTTGCTTCTGAGTAAATACGTAGCGGGCCAGTCATGTCTCCTTACCGTACACCGAGAAGCGGGGCGTGACAGTAGTCGCAATTTTGTTTGCCCTCACTTCGACCCCTTTATATGTCTCTACATCTTACATTCTGTACACCGCCCTTACTCTAACTTGTTTTCTTCTTTCCCTACCACTTGGCACCAGCCTAAGATTTGGAAAAAGACTATACAATAAGCATAATAGGTATACTCTCCTAATATAAGGAGCTCTCGCAACCTGACAGAAGGTAAAAACGAAGAGACAACCGAATAATATGATCTAAATTCTCCAGAACCAGAGTCCATCCTCGACTGAAATAATTTTTTCAAGTTCATATGTAACTATACGATGGCCATTTTCAAGCAATATGGATCATCGTAGAGATACAGAGTGTTCTAGAGAAATGCAAAGGGAAAGTAGGAGTAGCAGGGATATTTGCGACTTTGTCATGAATCACGACAATCCAAAACCAACGTGTGTAAGAAGGATTGGTTAACTTGGTTAATGAGTTTTAGTTTAAGGTAAGTCATGGGTCGATGTACCAAAGGGAGAGAAAAGATACTCAACATGCACTCTATCAAGATTAAATTGGTTAATCACTTTATCTAATCAAGATGGCTCCCATTGTTTCCTCGAATTCTCCTTCAAACCCTATAAGGAGAACTAGTCGGGATCATAGACTCCTTACAAGTTCGCTAACCGCTCAGCCAGGTCGGTGTTGGTATTCCGAAGGAGGTTCCCCATGCTTTCGCACGGACCCAATTAATAACCCTGTTTCGCAGAGGCGTAAGATCGTTAACACTTTCTAGACACCTAATAGATTATCTAATTGTGAAGTGAAAATCTCTTGAGGATTAATACCTACTCATTAGTAGGAATCGGGACCCAACTATCATCGTATGATAATTTTGACGGAAGCAAACCAAAATTACCACAGTCCAGAAGGTATGCGCAAACTTGATTAGTTTCCGTTATATTTGAAACTCACGATATAGTTTTTGCCCCAAGCGCTTATGACCTTGACGAAGGTCAAAATATCATAAGTTGCAAGTCAAGTTCAACCCGTCATTGTCCTAATTAATCTTGACCCATTTGTACAAGCCCTTAATGAAGGTCAAAAAATCTGTACGCCTGTCCTAGATTAATGCATCTATCTATGCTACAGACAAGTATCCACTAGCTACCAAACACTATGCCTTGGCGAAGGTCAAAACACATAACATGAATACTAGTTGACACTTATCTGAAACGACGGAGGGCTATGGCTGGTTTTTGCGAAAAACCTTTAACGTAATGAACTTGATATCGTTGAAGGAACTTGAGTGGCTTCAAAATGGAGTGATTTAGGCTCCGCATTTTAAAACTAGTAACACAAACTTTTGCTAAGAGCGAACTCCCCAAGAAAAGATCAAGGCTCGTTCCTCATAGAATGAGGTGCAGGATATTCCTAACCGAATACCTCTATACAAAGCAAAAGAATATGATAGTTGTTTTGAAGAAAACCAAGTAGTTTTAAAAATTGGTTTTGACAACATCAAATAGGTTTGTTTTCCTTGCATTAAAGATATAATGCAGTCCCATCATATATAGTTTCTAAGCCACAACAGAAACAACCAAATAGCATGCTTTTATATGCCATCCACATTCGCCACGGGATCCCGGGTCTTCACCATTAGATTACTTAACTTACAGCAAGCCTGGGACAGGGCTAGCGCGGATGCAAAACATATAGAAGCATCTACTAATATAATATATATA
The DNA here is from genome assembly GCA_030015575.1 of Agapanthus africanus. Taxonomy (NCBI): domain Eukaryota; kingdom Viridiplantae; phylum Streptophyta; class Magnoliopsida; order Asparagales; family Amaryllidaceae; genus Agapanthus; species Agapanthus africanus. Next base: position 884,372,896 of record JASDDO010000019.1, on the reverse strand, counting down.
TATATATCAATATCGCAGGTAGATAATAGTCATCATAGGCAGATAAGAATCAACACAGGCATACGAACAATAATATGGAATATTTGATAAACTAGGAGCCCCATATTTCATTTGAGCCGCAAATAAGACGCGACGTTCTCCGGTCGTGTGGATAGACTGTACAAAGTCGATCCTAGACCCCTACGAGTGCGGCAAGACACCTACCAATTCTAGAATCTAAGTAACACGACCTCAATGAAATGAACCGGTCATCCGTCTCTTTCCAGAGTCCGGTAACTTATGCACCCCTCCACGGGTCGAATCCTATAACCCCTACAAGTGCAGCTAGCAACCCGCCAATTCTAGAGCAAGGCAACCCGGTCTCAACTCTATGAGATGGCCACCTGTTGCACTCTAGAACCCGGCTACTCAAGAACTTCTCCTGGGTTAATACTAGCACAGAAATGAAATATATATAACGGTGATATCGAACGCATCCTAGTCGAGCCCAATAAAAGAATATACATAATACGGAAATGGAGGCCACAAGTTGGAGCTCGTCCTTAACAAATGAATACAACAAAGTAAATCAAAATTGTATAAGCAACGCACGAAGGGCTATACAACACGACAATCCGACTAAACCATAATCAAGATATATATAACCACAGTAACAAGTAACAACACAATATGTGTAACCCCGTCTAATCGAACATATAGCAATTAGACGGCGTTAACCAACACATATACAAAAATACAGAAACCATGACCATAGAATTCATCAAAAGCGAAGCCCACACTCGAAATTCCAAATGACGAAAATCAAGTGCACTCCGACGTCTGAAAATCCATCATTTTGCCTACCCTAAGCCCTCCGGGAACTCCCCGGGGTACCCCCGATCCATATCGCGGGTCTTGGTTCGAACCAAGACCTTGTGGGGGTTAGAAAAAAGCAATACAAGTGGATTTTCGGACAGAATATAAAACATAAACGGACGCAGTTATCAGCCTCAAAACAGCAACAAGTTTTCGAAAAACGACTTTGAAAATTGTTCCTCGAGACTCTACGGGTCACCATCAATACGCTATGGAGTCCCCGTTCCAAAACGAGAGCTCCGGGCATCGAGTTTACGCAAGAAAAATCATTTTAAACAAGCGAACAACGGCTGAATTTTCAAGCTGAAAACTGTTAGTTTTCGGAAAAGTTTTGCGATGAATTCTAACATCACAAAAACTAGTTTAAGCGTATGGTTGGCTCTAATACCAATGTAAGTCCCTAGTACCCTCAACGCGGATGCCGCAGCCGGTGCGGAAGCAAAAAACAAAAATTAACGAAGGGGCATCCAGAGACTAAAACAAGCGATCAATCTAAACGCCAAAAACTAGCAAACTAGAAAGCAAAGGTTCGGGGATACTACCTTCGACGTGTGTTCACCCAATCATGGAAGACTCTTCCAAGCACCGTATATACCGTTCGGATCAAGCTTGAATGGCGAGTGCCCTTGTCGAAGATGATCCATGTGAAGGAACCGATCCAAGCTCTGGTTTCACCTATTGAAGCGACCGATGCCCCAAACTCGCTACGAATGGAGAGTGGGGATTTAGGAATATTTTCACTATCTTTCTCTCTATTTTCTAAGCTCAAAAGAGCTTCTAAGATGAAAGAGGAGGAGGTGAAGAAGAAGAGGCCATCATATGTGTAATACCGGGTTCTTTTATATACGCCTAAATCCGTATTTCTCTTTAAACTATAAATTTTGTTATTTTTAAGTATTTAATTATTTTAAAGAAATCCCATTAAACCCAAAACCCTAAATTCTTTTCTTAAAACCCACTCCTTTGTTTCTTCTCAATTTTCCAAGCCGGCCCTTTCTTTTCCCTATTATTTTAATCCCTCAGCCCAAACTTTAATTTTTCTTTACTTCTATTTTTCCTTTACTATTTAAATTCCCCCAGCCTTTTCCCAGCCCGAGCCCATCTCCCTCTCTAACTCTCTCTTTCTCTTGGGCCAAGAACCCGGCCTGTTCCCCATCTCCTCAACCACTTTCATTTTTAAATAAAAAGAATTCACTTTTCAACGCGGCCCGGCCCATTCTCCTCATCCCCTTACCCGCGCCTTCACCGGACCCGACCCGCTTCTACACCCCTCTTCGTCCAACGGCTACTTCCTAATTTCCCGCCGCTGTCCCCGATCCGCCTCCTTCGCCCCCGCCCACGCTCGCGCGTGCACCGTTACTCCCCACGACGCGCAACCCTCGCGACCCCCGTCTCCCGCACCTCTATCTCCTCTTCACCACCCTCCTCGTCCGAGTCCCCCTCACTCCCGTTCTCCCTCTCTAGAGCCCACGCCCACGCCTCCTCCGACGCCATCACCCCACTCCTCCGGCCATCTCGTCGGGCCCTCATCACCGCCCTCATCTCCTCACCACCCTCCCTCGCTCTTCCCTGCCACCATCACCCAATACCCCAAAACCCACCGAGCTCCCCCTACACCCGAGCGCTCTCGCCAACCCAACAACCTCGCTTGCACCCCGACGACGGCGAATCACCGCTACCTAACCTCCAGCTCCGATCACCACGAGAACTCGAGCTTCCCCAAACAATCGCTCACCTCCATTCCATAGTCACTCGATCCAAAACCACCTAGCTCTCCACTGCCTCTCACCGTCGACGATCCATCGCCAACGAGCCTCTACTTGCCTTACCGACGAGCTCCCCACTGCCCGAGCCGCCTCGTCGACCCGAGCACCACCTCCTCCCCACCACCAAGCTCAAATTCTCTCTCTCTCCCTTACACTCCCTCTCTCTCACTATCTCTGTTTTTCCTTCTCTCTCTTCCTCTACTCTCTCTCTCTCTCTGATCTCTCTCACTCTCTGTCTCTCTCATCCTCTACTCCCTCTCTCTCTAATCTCTCTCACTCTCTGTCTCTCTTTCTCTGATCTTTCTCACTCTCTCTAACTCTCTCTCTATCTCAAAACCCTCAAGCAAAGCCAACCCAACCGAGCTCACCCAACATCCGTGGCACCACTGGAGCTCTACCGCGACGCCGCCGGCCTCCTCCCTGCCATCTCCGTCACCACCCGCTGCACATCAGAGCCCCCAAACTCCACGTCTAGCCGAGGCCAAACCGCAGTTGAGGCCAAATCCTTGCCGTTGTTGCCGCGTGTGTCGTGCCCGTGCATACCGTGCCATCAATTCATCGTCTCCAGGCAAGTTCATACTTGCTACATGCTAATTGGTATTAGTTACGAACTATAATTTTATAAATTCCATACTTACTATCCTCGATAAATTATGTGACGCAACTGTTCAATGCATGACCTCAATGGAGATAATCATTTAATTTGGCGGAACTCAATTGCATAGTCTGGCCCGTATGGCTGTGAATCTAGTGTGTGAATTTCATTGGAAAATATGACCGTTAATGACTAAAACGAATACCCCCTAATACATCCGTAAAACTAGAAATTCCCCATACCTGAAAACCGTTAAAATCACCATAAATTATATACATACTGGAATGATGCGTTCGAGGGCTTAAATCGAAGACGACTCGACAAACTATAACTCTATGCAAGTTTATAATTGTTTCTGTACTTAAACTATGATAATATTTGGATCGGAGTGCGACTCTGGACTGCAGTCCAGAGCGACTGTAGTTGTTGTTTACTGTCCTGTAATGGGTACCACACTGTTTCCTTAATTCGTAGGTTGCAGAACTCTATTTTTTATTAAAGATGAATCTGTTAGCTAGATAATACAAGTGGTTTCACCCTGTTTCGTCATCATTTGCTATTTAACCTGTAATTTAAAAGATCGGGACGTATAACAGTCCCAACAGAATCAGAATTTACATACTAGTATTGAACAATGTATATCCCCTGACGTACGGACGTGATTGAAGATCCGTCTATTGCGTTGAAAACCTTACTGAAAACTATAGATTTCATTCAACTGTAGCGTCGCTAAATTCTGATCCCAACTGGGATTAAAATGCGTTGCGAAACGGACTTCCGATTCTGAAGCCGGATTTCCAGCCGTGAACGCTTAAAAGGAAATGGCCATAACTAATGATCCTGAAACCCGATTGGCGTAAAACCAAATTCGCTGGATAGATAATTCAACATACTAGTTATTTCCAGTTCATCGTTTTGCTAAACTGTACCCGTATGACTTATGATAAATTATGCAAGTGGTAGAATACTGTTTCATGACATCCTAATCATGCTTTATATACTGTTTACGCATCATATCATACATATGTCACTGCATTGATAACCGAGTGATAATGTGCATTACCCAGTGTTAGGTATTAGAGATGATTGTGGAAAGTACGTTAGTGTTCGTGAATAAGTGAAAGTGACACGTACTTGTACACAATCAGTGAATCTTATTATTCTATTGCATTGTCGATGTCTGTGAGACGCGTGTACGTGTGACTATAAGTGGTATGGGACACTTATGGAAACTCTTGCATGGGTGTCATAGATAAGGCACCAGACACTGCCATTTATCTTGAGTATTAGTCGGGACGTGCTTGATGGAGATCCTGTCTCCAGTTCTCGTGCAGACTTGTCACCGACCGACTGGTATTTGAGGTTATGGTTAGCGTTTGATGTAGACCACGGGATGTGGGGTAGTTTGAGTGTGAGTTCAACAGAATCTCGGGATTCCCTTGTCGGCTTATATATATGGAGATATATGGAGATTTACAGGGTACATGATTATTACCATGAGTTACATGTTGGGCCCGTGGTCCCTTGCCCTTGGGTCCTACCCTTAGGTGGAGGACACTCGCGAGTGGTTGATTCTCGCACTTGGACTGACGATAGGCTTAGTGACCTATACAGTGAGACTTAGAGACTGATAGGGATGATAGCATTGATATACATACTTACTGTGTTGACATACTTGGCATATTATTTTACTGCTTTTACTGTTCCACTGCATTGATTACTGCATGCTCATACCTATACTGTCATTGATTTACTGTATGTATACTTATTATCACTGTTAGAGATGTCACTTGGATTTATATATTATATTGCTATTGTGTCGCTCTGACGACCTGAGTATGCATGCTCAGTGTGAGGAGAGGATTTAGCCTGGACCAGGACTAGACGTACATCACGGACATCTTGATTTACAATCCAGAGTTATACCCTTTTGTTTCCCATCAGGTCAGTTCTTATTATTGTTTTGTTTCAGTTACTGCATTTCTCATTACCTGCACATTATTTACTGTTTACCACGTAAAGCTAGAAGCCGAAGTGTGACTACGGCAGGACATTTCCTTGACCGTAGGAGCATGGATGGCCTTGTCAACCCCTCGTATTCCGTATTTTGGGAAGCAGCGCGTGACATGGTTTAGTTGGTATCAGAGCCAGGTTTTGCTTCGATTGGGATTGCAGTTTTCCGTGTATACCTTGGCAATCTAAGACATTCCTTGGTCTAGATTGTAAACTTGTCATCCTTGATCCATATTCACATCGAGTATTCTATTATCCATCCGCTAGGGTTTCGGGTGACTTGGCAAAGTTACGTAGTTGTAATTGTGAACTACATCATAGTTACACTACCATACTCTGTTTAAGTGACTTAGAGTCATACAGTTGATTTTCCACTCATAATGAAATTCATCACATCTGATATTCTTGAATCTTTGTCCAATCCGTATTACATTTTGATTCTTATAGCTTGTGCCTTATATCGTTCTCAAAATTATTGTTTCAGGATCATGTCTTCCAACGACTCTTCCTCTATCTCCACTCCCCAGAATCAAACCATTGAGATCCGGAGTGTACTGCAAAGTCTGAAGGAAGCCCAGGAGCGAACAAACGACTTATTAGCTGAAGGACTGAGAAGGCAGGTGAATCAGGCACCAGCGGATCCCTGTTAAACGAGGAAAAGAGAAGAAGATGAAGCGCCAATTTGTTTCCCCACGACAAAAGCAGCAGAAGGCCCCACGTTGTGGGTACTGTAAGAGGCCAGGACATCTTCAGAGGGATTGTCGCCGTGCCCAAGGAAAATGTCTGATTTGCGGATCCAGCGAACATCTTATCAACGGTTGCCCAAAAAGGAAGGAGCTGCAAGGTGGAGACTCGACCACACTCTCCACTTCTGCCTAGTGATGATTACTGCGTAGTTCAAACTTCGAGGATAAGGCGGACCCAGCGCAGGATTCAACTCACATGACGAGAATGCAACGTTCTAGTAGTCAAAGAAGGATTTTCATGGTTTCTACTTTCAGTAGTAATGTTGTCATCCCCTTATAAATATTTCTTTTCGTTTGAAATCTTGTATCCGTCGAACTTTTAATCGAATGCAATAAAAACTTTGAATCGTAATATATGTATCATTCTCTTGTCTTTCCCCTTATTCATACTATTCATTATCACAGCATTTTTAATCCTGATTTTTCAGTTCCTGCCCACCACATATTTTTCCCCATACTCCGTACCCTTAGCTATTTTCTTGATGTGTTCCATTGTCTAATCATGACTCTTACTTTTCAGGCCATGGCCCACCCTGGAGCAGCGCCGCATCTAGATGAGGATGCACAGTCATGCGTTTCCTTAGACCGCACACTGATGAGTTCTGATGATGAGATCAACGATCCCCAGGTCATTTTCGAAAACAGCGATTCAGAGGACGAAGGAGCAGCCGCCCCAGAGTTTGACATGATAGGAAATTCCGACGAAGAGGAAGGAGACCCTAAAGAGAACCCGATAGAGGAAGATCCCGAGGAAGACCCGATAGAAGAAAATCCAGTGGAGGAAAATCCCATGGAAGAGAATCCAGAAGAAGAGAATCACATGTATTCAGACCTCGATGAAGAAGCTCCAGCCGAGAAAGAAGGACCAGAAGATCAAGACCCTGCTGTGGAAGAACTCCCAATGGCGGTCTCCACGAGGCGCTATGGAAATGGACGTCCCTACCTGAGTGCGCGAGCCTACCGCAACCTGCTGAACCTCCACAACCGCGACTGACGGGATTTTAGCTGTTGTCCTTGCTGGCCAAATAAATCTGTGTATATTTTAGGGCCACCTTTCGTTTTTGAGAATGCTTTGTTTAGAATCTTCTGGAATGGAATAAATCGCTGAGTTCGCTAATCTTTCGATCTTCTTAGTTCACTTGATACTTGAGTATTTCTTCTATACAATTATTTTTCTACTGAGATCTGTACACCCCTACTCCTTACACTGTCTTAACCCTCACTGAGATTAACTAGTACCGCACCCGACCTTTTAGAGGTCCACCCTTCATCCTCCGTATGTGCCTCGTTCGAGATCCTTCTGGGAGGAGAAAATTTTAGTGAAACTTCCGAGTTCGCTAACCCTTCAAATTTTTTTTGATTCATATGATGTACCGACCGTTATCCTCCCCATATTTTTTTCTCTTGTAACCCTTTGTTGCTCACCCTTACTTCCTAGGCTGACCCGATCCCAATCTTCTTGACCTTCAGCCTAAAGCCACCACACTCTGACCTTTTGAATGAGCCACACTTACTTGTAATCCTTACCCTAGCTAGCCCTATACTTTTTGTGTTTTTTTTTCCTTTTACCCTAAATATATTTAGGGACATTGTTATTCGAAAATTTAATTTTCATTATTTTGTATTAATCGAAGAGTGCGTGTTATTGACTTCTTAGTTTTATGTATTTTAAGCACACTACTATTATCCTCATTTTTTAGTAGCGCAACCTTACACCGCGCATATTTTGTTCCATGTTCCTTACTTTCAATATGTGAGTTTTCTAAATTATTTTAGAACTATTTGATCGATACATTATCCTGAAATGTTTTAACCTACTGACAAGTCTTTCACTACTTTATTGTCGTTCTTTTATTTTTCGGGTATTGTGCCTATGTTTACTATTATAAATGATTGTGCCTTAAACTTATTATTTCTGCCGTGCTACCTTTGATATACTTATACGTGCACATAGTTGAATTTCGATTTTATCGAGTACGCCTCGAATAATATTGTTCGTTATTGTTGTTATTTATATTCCCGTATATATGTAGTTTGCTCTTATAGTTGTTCCTGCCTTATACTTATTTAGACCCATCCTTTTGTATGTTGTTCTTACATATATAAACCTTCAAATTTCTTCATCTGCCTATTTCAAGTAAAGCATTATGTGTTAGTTTGCAATATAATAGCTTTCGCTTAAGTTTGTATAACTTATCGTTTATTTTAAATTTCGAGGACGAAATTTTTGTAAGGGTGATATGATATAATACCCGGTTCTTTTATATACGTCTAAATCCGTATTTCTATTTAAACAATAAATTTTGTTATTTTTAAGTATTTAATTATTTTAAAGAAATCCCATTAAACCTAAAACCCTAAATTCTTTTCTTAAAACCCACTCCTTTGTTTCTTCTCAATTTTCCAATCCGGCCCTTTCTTTTCCCTATTATTTTAATCCCTCAGCCCAAACTTTAATTTTTCTTTACTTCTATTTTTCCTTTACTATTTAAATTCCCCCAGCCTTTTCCCAGCCCGAGCCCATCTCCCTCTCTAACTCTCTCTTTCTCTTGGGCCAAGAACCCGGCCTGTTCCCCATCTCCTCAACCACTTTCGTTTTTAAATAAAAAGAATTCACTTTTTAATGCGGCCCGGCCCACTCTCCTCATCCCCTCACCCACGCCTTCACCCGGCCCGACCCGCTTCTACACCCCTCTTCCTCCAACGGCTACTTCCTAATTTCCCGCCGCTGTCCCCGATCCGCCTCCTTCGCCCCCGCCCACGCTCGCGCGTGCACCGTTACTCCCCACGACGCGCAACCCTCGCGACCCCCGTCTCCCGCACCTCTATCTCCTCTTCACCACCCTCCTCGCCCGAGTCCCCCTCACTCCCGTTCTCCTTCTCTGGAGCCCACGCCCACTCCTCCTCCGTCGCCATCACCCCACTTCACCGACCATCTCGTCGGGCCCTCATCACCGCCCTCATCTCCTCACCACCCTCTCTCGCTCTTCCCTGCCACCATCACCCAATACCCTAAAACCCACCGAGCTCCCCCTACACCCGAGCGCTCTCGCCAACCCAACAACCTCGCTTGCACCCCGACGACGGCGAATCACCGCTACCCAACCTCCAGCTCCGGTCACCAGGAGAACTCGAGCTTCCCCAAACAATCGCTCACCTCCATTCCATAGTCACTCGATCCAAAACCACCAAGCTCTCCACTGCCCCTCACCGTCGACAATCCATCGCCGACGAGCCTCTACTTGCCTTACCGACGAGCTCCCCACTACCCGAGCCGCCTCGTCGACCCGAGCACCACCTCCTCACCACCACCAAGCTCAAATTCTCTCTCTCTCCCTTACACTCCCTCTCTCTCACTCTCTCTGTTTTTCCTTCTCTCTCTTCCTTTACTCTCTCTCTCTCTCTCTGATCTCTCTCACTCTCTGTCTCTTTCTTCCTCTACTCTATCTCTCTCTGATCTCTCTCATTCTCTGTCTCTCTCTCTCTCTCTGATCTCTCTCACTCTCTGTCTCTCCCCCTCTGATCTCTCTCACTCTCTTGATCTTTCTCTCTCTCTAACTCTCTCTCTATCTCAAAACCCTCGAGCAAAGACAACCCAGCCGAGCTCACCCAACATCCGTGGCACCACTGGAGCTCTACCGCGACGCCGCCGGCCTCCTCCCTGCCATCTCCGTCACCACCCGCTGCACATCAAAGCCCCCAAACTCCACGTCTAGCCGAGGCCAAACCGCAGTTGAGGCCAAATCCTTACCGTTGTTGCCGCATTTGTCGTGCCCGTGCATACCGTGCCATCAATTCATCGTCTCCAGGCAAGTTCATACTTGCTACATGCTAATTGGTATTAGTTACGAACTATAATTTTATAAATTCCATACTTACTATCCTCGATAAATTATGTGACGCAACTGTTCGATGCATGACCTCAATGGAGATAATCATTTAATTTGACGGAACTCAATTGTATAGTCTGGCTCGTATGGCTGTGAATCTAGTGTGTGAATTTCATTGGAAAATATGACCGTTAATGACTAAAACGAATACCCCCTAATACATCCGTAAAACTAGAAATTCCCCGTACCTGAAAACCGTTAAAATCACCATAAATTATATACATACTGGAATGATGCGTTCGAGGGCTTAAATCGAAGCCGACTCGATGAACTATAACCCTATGCAATTTTATAATTGTTTCTATACTTAAACTGTGATAATATTTGGATCGGAGTGCGACTCTGGACTGCAGTCCAGAGCGACTCTAGTTGTTGTTTACTGTCCTGTAATGGGTACCACACTGTTTGCTTAATTCGTAGGTTGCGTAACTCCACTGTTTATTAAAGATGAATCTGTTATCTAGATAATAAAAGTGGTTTCACCCTGTTTCATCATCATTTAATATTTAACCTGTAATTTAAAAGATCGGGACGTATAACAGTCCCAACAGAATCAGAATTTACATACTAGTATTGAACAGTGTATATCCCCTGACGTACGGACGTGATTGAAGATCTGTCTATTGAGTTGAAAACCTTACTGAAAACTCTATATTTCATTCAACTGTAGCGTCGCTAAATTCTGATCCCAACTGGGATTAAAATGCGTTGCGAAATGGACTTCCGATTCTGAAACCGGATTTCCAGCCGTGAACGCTTAAAAGGAAATGGCCATAACTAATGATCCTGAAACCTGATTGGCGTAAAACCAAATTCGCTGGATAGATAATTGAACATACTAGTTATTCCCAGTTCATCATTTTGCTAAACTATACCCGTATGACTTATGATAAATTATGCAAGTGGTAGAATACCGTTTCATGACATCCTAATCATGCTTTATATACTGTTTACGCATCATATCATACATATGTCACTGCATTGATAACCGAGTGATAATGTACATTACCCAGTGTTAGGTATTAGAGATGATTGTGGAAAGTACGTTAGTGTTCGTGAATAAGTGAATAAGTGAAACTGACACGTACTTGTACACAATCAGTGAACCTTATTATTCTATTGCATTGTCGACGTCTGTGAGACGCATGTACGTGTGACTATAAGTGGTATGGGACACTTATGGAAGCTCTTGCATGGGTGTCATAGATAAGGCACCAGACACTGCCATTTATCTTGAGTATTAGTCGGGACGTTCTTGATGGAGATCCTGTCTCCAGTTCTCGTGCAGACTTGTCACCGACCGACTGGTATTTGAGGTTATGGTTAGCGTTTGATGTAGACCACGGGGTGTGGGGTAGTTTGAGTGTGAGTTCAAAAGAATCTCGGGAGTCCCTTGTCGGCTTATATATATGGAGATATATGGAGATTTACAGGGTACATGATTATTACCGTGAGTTACATGTTGGGCCCGTGGTCCCTTGCCCTTGGGTCCTACCCTTGGGTGGAGGACACTCGCGAGTGGTTGATTCTCGCACTTGGACTGACGATAGGCTTAGTGACCTGTACAGTGAGACTTAGAGACTGATAGGGATGATAGCATTGATATACATACTTACTGTGTTGACATATTTGGCATATTATTTTACTGCTTTTACTGTTCCACTGCATTGATTACTGTATGCTCATACCTATACTGTCATTGATTTACTGTATGTATACTTATTATCACTATTAGTGATGTCACTTGGATTTATATATTATATTGCTATTGTGTCGCTCTGACGACCTGAGTATGCATGCTCAGTGTGAGGAGAGGATTTAGCCTGGACCAGGACTAGACGTACATCACGGACATCTTGATTTACAATCTAGAGTTATACCCTTTTGTTTCCCATCAGGTCAGTTCTTATTATTGTTTTGTTTCAGTTACTGCATTTCTCATTACCTGTGCATTATTTACTATTTACCACGTAAAGCTAGAAATCGAAGTGTGACTACGGCAGGACATTTCCTTGACCGTAGGAGCATGGCTGGCTTTGTCAACCCCTCGTGTTCCGTATTTTGGGAAGTGGGGCGTGACAATATGAAAAATGGCTAAGTCTAAAGAGTGTAGAAAAAACCAAGTAGAATGAATGGCTCCTTTTCTTTTTAGCAACCATGAAAGAATAGTAACCACAAATGATTTTGCAATATTTAAAACCAAGCCACACCTCTCTACCATACTTCGTTACACGTCATCCTCCACCTCATTTTTCTTTTTCTTTAAAGGAAAAATTAAGAAATGAAGTGTCCATCTTCTAGAATAAATTCCATATAAATATGGAATACAACCCGGTATACTTATCAAAATACATATACGCGTATTCGTATAAAAATACGAATAGCCGAGAGATAGAAAATGAATAGTGAACAATAATACTAGAATAACTATATTAAAATATATATAAATTATTAAATCAAAACCTGATTTAATAATCCGGTTTAATCCTAAACCGCTAGTATTATCAACCGTCCGATCAAAATTCGTATAGCCTGTACACGTATTTAATCAGACACCCTATTTGTACCAACATACGTCATCTACATCATATCACCTGAACCGGGAAAACCCACTGTGTGGGACTCTAAAGACTCAACAATACGCAGGCAGTGATTTACTGGATAAATCCAAAAACCATAAGCACGTCAGGGGCACTAGCTATATGTAATGGCTATCTAGGTATCTGTCAAAAAGGAGGTCGACAATCAAGTCCGTCCGTACCCTACTGAGCCTGAATGTGACAATCTCCATACAGTTTGGTCTCTCCATCTAAGAGTATCGCATACCGGGTCTAAGGGGTGGATAACGTTTGATCCTTAATAAACCGATAAGTCATGTCGGGGTTAAGCTCATCACCAACCGAGAAACTACTGAACTCATATCAGTAAATCTCATCCACCGTGGCCACGGATTTAGGGTGATAGCCAACCAAACACAGCGCGACATCGACTCCTAATACTAGGAGAGACGAATCCCCGACAATCGCTCACTACCTCCATGTGGCTCGGGACTGTACCTAACTAAAACCTATTTGTACGACTCCTTTGAGCCGTGGTAGGTTAGTAATCAAAGTACAATGGGAACTCACACGAGACAAATGACAATCTCAGGTCAAAAGACTAACATGTACTAATGCCACTCAAGAACTTCTATCTGACGATAGATATAATACCATCTAGAAGTTCTCGGCGAGTCTGTCCAGTGTACTCACCTCAGTGAGCACCTATATACTATCTTAGGTGATAGAACACCAATGGCTTGTGAGACCATCCACCGCCTCTCGTCGGGGTCTCGAAATGTATACACTAGTCTACTTCGGAATATCGATGCCCAGTCTCGATACTCTCACGACTAGAGACATTTAAGAATGTTCTTATGGACTATCCAGCTCTCACTTATATGATCGCCATCATAATACTGGTAGTCAAGCAAGAATCCTATGGGCTTCGTCATTATGTATTAGCGACACATAATAACAAGTAAAACGTGTACACATCAATGATAAAAACAAATCAGATAGCATACTATCATCTCGAGAAAGATTGTTCTACCTGTTTAGGTCCTTCCTCAATTATCATAATCGCATGCCTGCAATTACAATAATTGCCTTGAGGGCACTATATCCAATATGAAGTATCGGAAGAGGTCAATCATATTCTCTTCATCTTCTTTATGAGGGAACAAATACTTCTACATGACCAAACTTTTCTCGATTAAACGGCATCTTGGACCTGCTTTGTTGTCCTTGAACGTTGCTTGCGATCGTCACCTTATTCTTGTCTCCGCTTCGGGATTTTCCTTCTTCGTGAGAGTATATAGTGGGCTGTGGATGGAGAGTATCATGATCTACTTTTTCCACTGATTGCTTACTAAAACGCCGCTTCCTGTCCTTTTCATATAACTCCATTTCACGACTGTGGTTTTCTGGGCTCGCTTAACAAGCTTTCTTTATTATCATGTCAATTTGCTCTTTGAGTGATGGATTTTGAGTTCTTCGAGCAAGATTTTTCTCTCGTTCGGTGAAATAGCTACTTAGAGAAACATATTCTTCTCCATTCGAGTTGTTTATGGTGTGGAAGCTATAGATTTGCTCCTGTTTGTTAGACTGAACATATCCCAGCCCGGTTGTTTCCATCTTCATGTTGGGCTTCTTTCTTTGAGTCCTGGGGATATCCCAAATCCTTTTATAGAATAGGGATTGCCGAACAATTTGTTCAAGAGGCACATCTTGGCGCTTTAATAGCTCCTTTAATCCATCCGCATAATATCTTGGCATACGGATGGACTGGAACTTTTCAAGTGTCAGATCAGCCCCATGCCAGACTTCTTTTTCCACCCTTGTCTCCATAGATTTATAGAAGAGAATTGTATTTTCACCTCCTCGCCTTGGAGGCACGTAGAAAGTTTCTAGCTCTTGTATGCTATAAGTATTAAGCACGTCAAGTTCCCTATAGTGTCGAGGCTGATCCATCATAATATGTAGACTCTGATCAGTTTCGGCGAGAGTCCACATCAATGGATGAACGGAGAACACCGTACTACTTTCGTCTTCAGAGTCGCTGCCAAAGACCAGAATAGAGCCCGACGGTCTGGATTTATTGTTCTCCCTCTAAGGCTGTCCCGAGTAGATTATTTGTTCATCTTCTTTAGTATCACTTCCGAAGACCAAGATGGTGGCTATGGATTTTTGCTTATTTTCCGGCATATGGCACGTTTCAATATCCTCGAAATCCGGCTGAAAGTATTTTGCATATTCATACTTTCACACCTCATTCACTGAGAAAGGATTTAGTTCTCCCGTGATGGTATACTCCAAGCCATCTTTGAAATATTTTATACACTGATATTATGTAGAAAGGATGACATTGTACTCATGTACCAAAGGCCTGCCGAATAGAGCATTATAACAGGTCTTGGCGTCAATAACATGGAATTTGATGTCAGTGACAAGCTGCCCGAAGCGGAGCGTCAATATTACTGACCCAAGCATCCGTAATGACTGTGAGTCTAACCCCGAGATAGTAATCTTGTCTCGGGCAAGGTGTTGAATATTCATACATATCTCCTTCGGCACTCTTACGTTGAGGAGTTTGACGGAGGATCGGTTATCGATAAGGATTTTCCCTATCTTGATGTCATGGAAATACCCGGTAATATACAGCAGTCGATTATGCTCGCATGTATCAAGGAGTAGATCTTCCTCGTTGAAGGTAATGTCAGCCGTGTGGACCACTGTAGTTCATCCTTCATTCTCTCTTCTGCGAGTTAAGCTTGGAACTGATCAGGTTCTTCTAAAGTTTTGATCAAAGAGTCATGTGCCTCTTTGTACAAGAGTAGAGCATCCAATACGCTCAACTATGAGAATATCTTCCTCAAATGCATAAGGACGTTATATTCCACCTTAGTTTTCTTAGGTAGGCCTTTACGGCGAACTCTTTGGCCACCTCTTCATCAAGAGCGATCTCTTCGGGCATTTTTCCCTTCTCTTTATTTTTTTTATTCAAACCCTTGTTTGCGGGTCCGAGGTTCTTTTCAGGCAGAGTACGGTTGCGCAACTGGATATTCTCGCAATCCTTTTCCTCTTCTTTTTTTCCAAGAATGAGCTTTCAAAGAGAGGGTGGAGGGGCATTTCATCCTCAGAATCACTCCTGAACGTGAGAACCCTAGATTTTTTCCCCTTTTGAACCGATACCAACCATATGACAGCTGCCAGTTGCTTCTTCGTGCACTGCCGTCTAGATGCTCTCATATCGACGAGCACAAGCCTCACGCTTCTCCTTCTTGAAGTGTTTTTTATGGGCAACATATTCTTGCCACCACTTCTTGAAGGTGTAGCATTCATCGATGGGATGAGCGATCTTTCGGTGATACGAGCAGTATTTTGGGTTTTCTTCTCCACCATCGAAGTATGGAACCCTATGAGTGTACATCATGAGGGTGGCAGCTTCATCCCTATGGATAAGGCCTTGGCAAACCTCTTCTCAGCTTTGTTCCTGCACTTATTCTTTGCAAGTAAGCTCATGTTTGGTCGAAGAGCTTCATAACTCTTCCTTGCCGTGGGTTCTTTGTTCAAATGTTTTTGTTTGGCCTTTTCATATATGGCCATCTCGCGTTCCCGATCGTCTTTACTCTTTTGAAAGGCTTTTTTCAGCAGCTTTTCAATTGGGTCTTCCTCTGGCAGTTTCAGGATTTTTGATGCCGATTCTACCCTCAGTTCGTCCATGTCGCTTTCCGACACTGGCGGGGCTTCTTCATCATATAGGGATGAATGGGAGACTATATGGAAGCTTGCTACACGTTCTTCCATTTCCTCTGATTGGTCCTTTTCTTCCTCATCGTCACTATCCTTATCCTCAAGAATATGCTTGAGGAATTCTTCGAGCATGATCAGTGTTCGTGGTTTCAGTTTGTATTCTTCCAACGCGTCTATATACTTCTGGAGGTCTGTATGTCTGTCAACATTCTCATCAGGCTGCATGGGCTTCTTAGTCTTTTTATTTTTCTTGGAAGGCTTCGATGGCTTGATTTGGGGCTTTTCCCTTGTCAATGATTTTCGGTGTGAGACGCGGTTTCAGCATCCCTTTTATAATCTCGGGTTCAAATGGGCTTTTCCACTTGATCGCCGAGTATATTTGTAGATCTTTCAGCATTCTTTTGGTTTTTGCTGAAAGGGATACCTCCCATGGAGCTTCCTCTACGAGCGAGCAGGATGACCCATGCGTATCCACTCTCTTGAGAGCGTGCTTTTAAGGTAGGTCTACCCTCCAATTGTCTAACAGTGCAAATTTTCCCTACTGGTATTAGTCCTCTACCTAGTTTTTTAAGACGTAGCATTCTTAAATTGGGTGGCTTACTACCCGATGACAGCGGTAGTAGCTAGGGTTGTTGACATCACTAGCTTATGCGGGTCACCGCGGTTCTGGAAATATTATCAGATTGTTTCACATAGCCAGCTCGAATAATCTCCTCGTCTTATCGCGAGGGAATGAGTATGCACGTCCCATCCTTTCTTCCAAGGTCGGGCATGTACGGCTGTTGTTTTAGCAAGCCGCTGCTTTCAGACCGCTCAGCTATTGCTGTGTATTAGTAACAAAGGATGCTTTTCCCTTACCCTTATTATTTTGGAGATCCTTGCCCGAAGAGAAAAGACCATGGCCCATCTGGGCTAGTTGTTCACCGCCGGAGATGGAGACGAACCGGGATGAATCGTCTTGCCTGAATCTGAGGGCAGATGCTATATTTTGGATTTATCCGTCCACCTCTCCGAAGATACCAAGTTGATTTATGGCACCATATATTAGAGTTTTGGATAAACGCGACCATTGTAGCAGACTTTATAAGATTCCCCCTCATTTTATGAAAGGTTTTTGATTGTGGAGACGCTATTCCTTGCAGGCGCAAGCCCCTGCAGTTAATTACATTACAGCATTGCGATAACCACTTTCTCCTGCTCCGGCAGTTCACTTCGTGTCATGTGTGTTTTTGTTTATTTAGATTTCCCGTGGATTGTATACGGAGACTAGTTTATGTCGTCGCCCGTAGGGTGCGGATCAGTCCAAATTTGTATATTTTAGATTTGGGCTTAGGTTTATTTAAGGACCGTTAATCTGGTTTGAGATTAAGATCGACTTAAAACATATGAGCATTTGGGCCCAATTATTTTATTTTAAGGACATTACGGTCCATTGTCGCCATGTTTGAGGCGAAATTTTAGTTTAGGGACATTTCGGTCCAACATTCATCTTGCGTGCGCGTGTATTTATTACGTGGCGAAGTGAACGATGGTGACATGGAATACGCCCAATTTGGGACACGATCCAATTTGAGGTGTGCACGTCAATTTGAAAGTGCATCAATGTATGACGAAAGGAGTTGTTAGTTGTCGGGACCCGCCGCCTCTCTGAAGATGTTGAGGAATTACAACGACATATATCAGAGGTGTAAAAAGATGAACCCTTGAACCAAATCTCGTATTTGAGGGAAAGGGTTTGTGGTGGTCTTAAGAATCATTAGTCATATTTGAGACTAAGATTACTTTAGGAGATACGAGATGAATATCATTTTGGATATCATTAACGAGAGATCATTAGTCATGTTTGAAACTAAGATCAGTTTAACAATGTTTTTAAGGATCATTTTTACTTAAGATCCAGCAAAAGAGCAATTCGGCTTAGCTGCAAGAAAACTTCAGAGACTTAGCCAATTTGGGCTTAGTCTGCTTACTCTTTTTCTTTTTCATTCAAAAGTGCTAAGCACTTATTTGGGCTCTGTTTGTTTAGCCCTTTTTTATGTAAAAGTAGTAAGCACTTATTTAAGCTCTGATACTCACATATATGTCATGTGAAGCATTCAGTTATGGGCGCTACCCAATGAATGTTGAACACTTTAGTCCTTTTGACTAAATGTGAAGTGTTGAGCACTTCTTATGGCGTCCACGTGAGGTGCACGTGTGGGGCTGGGCACTGCCCAATTAGTGCTAATCACTTAACCATTTTAGCTTTATATGGAGTGCTAAGAACTTTTTATGTGGCGCCCACGTGAGGAGCACGTGAAGTGCTGGGCGCTGCCGAGTCAGTGCTAAGCACTTAGTTTCCTTCGGCTATATATGGAGTGCTGAGTACTTTATTCAGCGCCCACATGTGTTTCACGTGAGGCACTGGCCTTCTGTTTTAGGCGCCCACGTGTTTTTCACGTGAGGTGCTAGGCGTTGTTAAAAGGGCGCCCACGTGGGAAGCACGTGAGGCGCTAGTCTTTTTTTTATATGGAGATTTAATCTCTGTTGATGTTTTCAGAGAGGCTAAACCTCTATCAATAGTGTTTTAACTATTAACGCTCGCCAAAATAACTATATTTTTTAGGATTTCGGGTTGAGTTTTTAGAGAACTAAATTCTTGATTTGAAGGAACTGAGTTCTTAGAGTATTATGAACTCCATCTTCTTCCTTTTTAAATTTGATCTTCCCTGAATCTTTGATTCTCAAGAACAAGATCTTCCCGATGAGAATTAAATTCTCAACTTGTGGGAGACTTGTCTTGTGGATCTCAGATCCAGAGAAAGAACTAAGTTCTTTTTGAAAGGGTTATACCCTTAGATATGACATTATAGGTAATAGAGATATTTTGATCTCTTTTCTTTACCTAGGATTTTGAGAAGGAAGATCTTCTTTGAGAATTGAATTCTTTGTTCTTTCTATCTGTGGTCTCTTCTTCTTTCTGTATGGTGTGTGGTATCTCTCCTATCTTTTTGAGACTTAAAGTCTCAGGTCCTTTATATAGTGGAGGCAAAATGTTAATTAGTTTTGAGAAAATCTCTCATTGAGAGATCCCAATTGATTTAACTGGTCTCAAAATTGATTTGGGAAATTTTACCCACCGTTGGATTTTTGATCCAAGGACTTTTGTTTTACAGAATATATTTTCTTGTTTTTAACAAAATTGGGGAGTTATTCTCCCATATATATAATTTATTCTGTCAAGTGGTGATTTTTAAGTACCACTGGATTTTTAATGTAAGGGTTCTCTGTTTTACAAAGAGCAATATTTTTTGTTTAGAAAGATTGAGGGAATATATTCCCAAAATAGAATTTTATTCTATTAATGGATCATTGATCCAACCGAGAGTATCTTTCTTATTTAGAAAATTTTGGGAGATATTTTCTCCTAATAGAATTTGATTCTATATTTTGATAATTTATCGTCTCCGTTGGATTTTTGATCCAACGGATCTGTTTAACAGAGAGTATCCCAACTTTTGGTTAGGAAAACATAGAACTTAATTCTACTTGGGCGCCGGCGCTCACGTGTTGTGCACGTGGACGCCACTTAAGAATTTAATTCTTATGATGGGTATTCCTATGCTTTGCACATTGGCGCCCGCGTGATGAGCACGTGAGGCGCCACCATATGATTTAATCTTATAAGATTAAATCATATCTCGGGCGCCCTCGTGGAGAGCACATGAGGCGCTGCCTCATTAAATCCAACAGAGTTTTGTTCTTTTATTAGGTTTAAATATTGGGAAAACAAATTCCCCCCATCGTTGTTCTCACGTGGCTCACACGTGGGTACAACGATGTCATTTTTTCCACCGTTTGATCTTCTAGGGAGTTGAACCGTTCCTTCACATCTTATAAATAGGGCATTTGGCCCTTGAGATGACTGTCGTTCCATCATCTTCTTTCTTCTTTCTTGAGAATTTAATTCTCTTTTCAGAGCTTAAATCTCTGCCCCAAAGAAACTCTTAGAGTTGAACTCTATCAAAAAAACTTGGTAAGAATCATGACCAAATTTCAGCCCATAAAAAAACCCTTCCTTTTTGTTTTGGATTTTTACCCATTAATAGAGCTTTGCTCATTTCTTGGAATGATCTCTTATAGATCCTTAAAAAATTTATTTGGGTAGACCATGGGTCTTAGAGATCTTAGGGTTTTACCATGTTAGAGACTTTGATCTCTGAAGGTTTCAATGGAATTTAATTCCAATATATTTCCCATGGGGATTTCTGGGATTTAATCCCACTATCAGAGGAATTCAATTCCGGTTTGTTTTACAGAGCATAGCTCTGAGAAAATTTCTTTTGAAAATTCATTATGGAATTTTATTCCTTTTTCTTATTTTCTTTTTAGGGTTCTTCTTGCAGATTTGAATCTATTGTAGAACACGTTCTTCGAGGCCATTGGGAGTCTTGAACTCCACTATTCAATGAAATTTTTCATTAAATGAGAATCCTTTTGGATTCTTACAATGAGTGCCTGCCTCATCATGGGGTATTACCTTGATTTTGTGGGGCCCATTGTCCCTTTCCTTTGGACTATGGTGACTTTAATATGCTAGAATGTAGTACAAATTTGGATGTACTGAAAACGCTAAGGCCTTTAATTGTAGTTGATTACATTGTGTTGATAACTAACTCTCTATTATATATATATATATATATATATATATATATATATATATAAGGTACAATGGCTTCCAATTCCTTCTTCTCCTATGTTTTCTCAGAGAGCGCTTTCGCCGATGCACCTACAGATCGGGAAGTCTTTGCGCTAATTCGTGACTATGACCCAGAGCAGAAGTCTCTTCATTTGTGGGGGTCATGGTGCAGTTACATTATCCGGGGTCGGCGCAGTTTAACTTGTGTGGCGCCGTCAGAACCGATTCCGTCGATTCATTATGCCGACCCTCCGCAGGTCGCTTATGTAGTGGAAGAGGTCAACTGGGCTTCGGAAAGTCGTCTCCAACCTTCCATGGCGTCGATACCAGTGCAGCCGCCGATGGGCCTAGACATTCTAGGGCGTCGCATATGCCAAGGAGAAGCGCGTCCTTAGGGCCAGGTTTATTCAATAGGAGTGAGCCCCCGTCATCCGGCTGGCTATCTGTTGTAGGCCCGTTACATTCTGTCGGCCAAGAAGTCATTGCTGCTGAAGACTGGGCTATATCCAGCGATCTACGTGTCCTTTTTTTATTACCACACTCCTCATGTGTGGTGGGTTAAATCCTTTCTGAAGTAATGGAATATCCCAACCCACACATTTCTCCTATCGGATCAGGAGGTCTCAGTCTCGCTGGAGGAATTCACGGAGATATCTAGATTACCCATCAGAGGAGAGCATTATGAGGAGATAATTCCTCCTGACGAGTATGTCTTCACTACCAAATCAGTGGTTATGGGTGTTACCCCTTAGAATGTCGTTCGACACAAATTTCCGAGCTTGATCAAAGTGTTGAACATATATGAAAGCTTATTTTTGGAGTCTGGGGGGCACGGAGTTAGCTTCACGAACTTCATTACCCGCTTCCTTCGTCTGGAGGCTTTATCGAAGAAAGCTGCGAAGTTCGCCAAGCTCGACGATCTATTCAGATTTGGATTGGACAAACTACTGACTGTGGAGGCGGATTTAAAGCAATCTTTATCCCAGATACCCCAATCGTCCCTTTTCCAGAGGTCGCCGCTCTGAAAATTGATGAAGAGACGTTCTTCATAGGGTTCATCGTCTTGTGGTTGAGCTGGTTTGCCTTCCAATGCACCCCCATCATATAAGACCGTCTGTCTTTTATCCAGCTCACCGCATTGCAGTGGGGACACACATGGCTGTTGGGGTTGCAGGACTGGCTCATTTATATCAAGGTCTGAGTCTAGCGGCCGACACCACTCAGCCGGGTGTGAAGCATGTAAACCTTCCATTGCACTACTTCACCTCGTGGATCGAGATGCACGTGCTGGGTGCTTTTGGTGTGCATAAACGGTCCCGATTTTATGAAGGATACAATTTTCCTCGGTTTATGCATTTGGTCGATACTTCTTTTCCAGACCCACCCAGCGAGAGGCTCGGCGATTGCTTCTTCTCCCACGCATGGTTGGGGACAGCATGACCTTTATAGATTAAGTTTTGACCATTGGTAAGGAGCCTTCCAAAGCGGTCCAGCCACTCCACGATATCTTTAGGGATGGAGCTTCTGTACTGAGGGCCCGGGAGATCGTCCATATGTACTCTATCAGGCCAGGTTTCCTGATATTCAGACAGAATGCCTCGGTGTTGTTTATGAGATATAACCCTCATCGTTTTGCCCAGCAATCGGGTTACAACCAAGGCGTTCCCCTCAATGTGTTTATCATTGATCCGACCGCTACTGAGGAGAGCGTTCACAACGCGGCGCATCATTTTATGCGTCTGAATATGAGGTGCCATTTCTTGATCAGCGAGCCGAGTCATATCCCTAGGGCCTTGAATGCTTTCGTTTCTTGGTATCAGCATGTAATGAGTGTCGCCGTTAAGGAGGAAAGGCGGATTCTTCTTGACCATAAGGATTCTGACCCAGCCAGCAATCCCGCGGTCCCGCTGAAGCGACGGGCAGTTGTCCATCCTTCCTGGAGAGAGAGCAGTGCGGTCGTAGTTCCGCGAGCTTTTCCGGATAAGCCTCGACCGGATGTAAATGCTCCTGCGACTGTAGTAGCTGTGGCGTCCCCAAAGTCGGCATTGGTTCAAAGATTTGGACCCGCCATCCCAAGCAGACCATTAAGTGAAAACGTTTGTCGTCGGGTGTCGCTGTCAGGTCTTTGAAGAAGATAAAATCTTTATTCTCGGCTGATGTTGTATTCGGTCAGGAGCCTCATGCTCCTTATGGAGAAGGCCTGTCCGAATACGGCACCAATGATGGTTTGTTCGAACCCTCCATCGATGAAAGTGTCGCGGCTGATCTTCAAGCCGCCATCGAAGCTTCTGAAAGACTGGCCCATAAGCAAGCAACATTAGCTTCTTTGGCGGTGTCCGGTATATTCCATTTACACTCTTCTGTGTATACACATTTATTTTTTATGAATTTACTATGTTTTATTAACACTCTTTCTTTAACAGGAATCTCCACTGAAGAGGCTCTCATGGCATCCCTCAAAACATTTGAGGAAGAGGAGAGACCTTGCGCTTCCACAGGTCTCGGTATGATTCGTTTTGCGATGCCTTTACATATTTAGTTCATTTCGTTCACACCCTGACTCCCTTATTCTTTCTGTTACAGGAACCACCGCAACTCATGTTGTTCCGAGTGCAATACCAACCTCAGGTGGTGATGCGAAGGAGCCTACAAAGCCACCGGCTACAGTTGATGTCACCCCAGGTCTGCCATGGAAGGCATCGCTGAAGCAGCCGACGATGGATGTTGCAGTAGATCCGGAGGCCGAGCCTGATTTGGACAAAGACGCTCCTCTGTCGGAGGTCCTGAGGAAATCCATTCGTACAACCAAAGCTGAAAGGAAGCGCAAAAAGGATGCAGCAAGGGAGCGGCAGGCTAATCTGACCGCGAGCACGGGTTCGAGTGATGCTCAACCCTCTGACGTTCCTATGGAAGACGTTCCTTCTGCCTTATCCACGGCTCATAAGCAAGTTACGTGTGCGTCTCGAGAAGAGGCCGAGTGGTTACTTCAAGGTAAAACAGCACACGATCCCTTATTGAAACCTATTAGCAGCCTTTTCCTTGAATTATAACACTTTTTTAACAGGTCCAAGTTTAGGTGGTGACGTGGCGAGCGAAGTGTCGGTGCTTGAAGAGCCTGAGGTGGCATACCTTCCTTTCGAATCTGGGACTGTTCCGACTGCCGCTTCCTCTTCTTTTGGATCCCCTATATCGACGGGCGATGCGAGCATTACGACGGGCCTTATCGATTTAGGGGACGAAGGTGTAGATGCTGAATCCACCTTTCCGGTGATGGTGGAAACCGAGGAAGCCATTATAGCCGGTGATGCTCCAGACACTGTTATGGTTTCTGCTCTGTAAGGTATTCCTCGAGCTAATACTTTTGAGCTCTTAATTCTGCTAGGCATCTCTACTGATATCTCCTTTATTCCGAATACAGGCATAGTAAATCCCAGCGCTGTGCTGACTGAAGAATTACTGCCAGTCGTTGCCACGACTGTCACGGTTCCACCCCTCTCTTTTGCGTCCCCCCGAGTTCTCTCGGGTTTAATGACGGAAGGTAAAGATTTCTCATTTCTTTGTTTCAGTGTAGATATTATTTTCTTGGATTAATTTCTTTACCATATATTGTCGCAATCCTGCAGGAGTGCTTTTTGACCGCTTACACCAGATGTTAAGCTCGCACTTCGTTTTCCAATCGACATTCATTCCCCCTTCAGGCATTAGTTAGTATATTCTTCACCTTTTATTTCATCTTTTCACGAGTGATCTCTCTATCGCTAAGCTTTCTCGTATTGGCGATAGTCTTACGGCTCGAGAGAGAAAACGAAGGAATAGCATAACCTCCCAAGGTTCATGATTTACCACTTTCGACTACTGGTATGCGAGATCTCATTCATCGTCGTCCTTTTTAGTTCTTAGGTCGAAATCTGACTCTACTTTGTGCGTGCCTTATTCTACAGCATCTACACCGGCTTTGACTCCTTTTGAGTCTCACATATCTATGCCTGCGTGTCTGTTCGCTAAGCATCAGTCCTCCAGGGATGCGGTAAATAGCAGGCGGATGCTAAGCGAGTTTATCAAAGACCTCAACGTTGAAGCTCTCACTTCCGCTGCGGACTTTGCGAACGAGGTCAATCCTATGCTGGCGACGCTTGTGACTTTCCATAATGAGGACTTCGTCGGTGTTTGGGTTGACTATTGTAGGCACATTGAGGCTTGTCTTCACAAAATCGAGCACAAGCATCTTACACCTGAAGCATTAAACTCGAAAGCTCAACTGATTGCATGGATTGAGCAAAGTGCCGCTTCCCTTCAATACTTTGATTAGAAGTTGGCCCTGCAGCAGAGAGAACATGAGACAACTTCTGGAGAATCCAGCCAATTGCATGCCCAGGTCGAAGCAAACGCCGTGCAGATGCAAATTATTTTTGGGAATCTTCAACAATGCGTTTCTAAGGGAATAGCGTTGAGGCAGAACCTCGACTCTACCGAGCGAGGAATGCGAGATTGCGAAGTGGCTAAGCAGGAAATTGCCGAAAAGCTTTCATCATGCTTGCAACAACGGCCCCGAGTTGAAGCGATGCTGGCTGCAATAGTAGCGCACGAGGAGGGGCTGCGGGAAGAGGTGAGCGGGTTGCCAATTTATTGAAAGCTCCGCCTTCTTAATGGCTAAAATTGTATCTCCCTTTTTTTTACTTAAATTGTATGTCTCAAACACTTTGATTCATGAATAAAGAATATACATTTTTTGCATGCGCTCCTCTGTATTTGATGTCTCAATTTAGCGCCAATAAGTTTATTCACTCGTCTTGGAGTCTCTAGTTTATTCACTCGTTTCGGAGTCTCTAGTTTATGTACCCATCTCGGAGTTTATGGTTTATTCACTCGTTTCGGAGTCTCTAGTTTATGTACTCATTTCGGAGTTTATAATTTATTCACTCATTTCAGAGTATCTTCAGTTTACCTCCCTTGGGTTTACAGGCAAACTTGTCCTAACGTTATATGCAGATAACCCCCATTCTTTACAACAGATGTCCGTTAGGTTTGTGGTACTAGGGTTTTAGTCCGTGGTACCGTCGCGTTGGCTGATGTGTTCCTCGATATGCAATCTTTAAGTTGTTGTTCGAGTAACCCCGCGACTGTCGTGTCTTTGATCCCTTAGGGGGCTGGACAAGACGTCTTCAAAATCTCCTTAAGTTATATTACCATCGGAAGAGCAAGCGTTAGGAATTTTCCATGATGCTTTTTACTTGAGGTTAGGCTCAATTTGGAGCCCCGATGAGTCATAGCTACTCCGCTCTGGTGTGGGATGATCTCCGATGGTCTTTTAGGATTTATATGAGTTGTCGTCGAGACCCAAAGCTGGGAATATGCTGTCACTTCATTTTTGTTTTGACAATATCGCACCGATTCTTTGCTGAAGTAAGGTAAACATCTGTAGGACTTTTATGTTGTATGTATTGCAATTGAAGTCCGGAGTTAAGAATAAGCCATTGCTCCAATTTCATTTGATAGTCGCGTCCGCATCCTGCTGAAATGAGAGTGAACGCTGTGATAGTCTTTAGGTTGTATATGTGCCGCCAAGACTTGGAGCTAGGATTTGTCGTTACTCCATTTTTGCTTTGACCCTTGGGTCTTTGTTAACGTTGCGTCTGCATCCTGTTGGTATGAGAAGTATGTTGAGCTGATCTCTAGGCTGCAGATGTTGCCATTAAGATCTGGAGCTAGGATTTTTCCATTGCTCCGCTTATATTTGACCCTTAGGACTTTGTTGACGTTGCATCTGCACCGAGAAGGAACATCGAGCTGATCTCTAGATTGTAGATGTTGCCATCGAGATCTGGAGTCAGGAATATGCCGTTACTCCACTTTTATTTGACCCTTAGAACTTTGTTGACAATACGTCTGCATCTTGTTGGAATGAGAAAAACGTCGAGCTGGTCTCTAGGCTGTAGATGTTGCCGTCGAGATCCAGCCCTCCCTTTGACGGAGCCTAGTGGAAAAATATGGTTTCCTTTTTCTTTTATTTGTGCCCATGGATCGTATACAAAGGTCAATATGGACATACATGCAGGGCGTAAAGGTTTCATTTTCAATTTTTTTTATTATATATTTTTTTTCTGCAATGCTGTATCATTTCAGCTCTTTATATCGCAAAAGTTGTGATTGCCCAATCATTTCGGCTATTTATCGTGGTGCCCAATCATTTCGGCTATGTATTTTTTTATTTTTTACTCGCTGTTTTTTATTGCGAGTTAGGAATCTGAGATCTGATAACAATCTTGGTATCAGCATCGCTGCAACCGGAATATTACCATGAGCGAATTATCATTTGTCGTGAAGGGACTTGAAGTTTGATACCTTTTTAGGCATCAGTATCGCTTCAACTGGGATATTGCTATGAGAGAATCATCATTTGCCTTTGTTAATTTTGAGAAAAGGTGGCTTAGCAAACAGGGTTAGGATCCTGTCAACTAAGGCTTTTGACTTTATGGGCCGTAAAGGTCTCATAAAGGTATTTTTCCCTACAAGTCATGAGGATCTCATAGGTGTTTTTTTCCCTTAGGAATCGTGAGGATTCCCTTAGGAATCGTGAGGATTCCTAAGGCGTTTTCTCTTGTAAGTCGTAAGGATCTTCTAAGAGCGTTTTCTCCTTATAAGTCGAGAGGACTTACAAGTGTCGATCACCATATGAGGACACCTCTCGTCATCGGTGGAACTTGGTAGGAGATATATTTATTTATGCCTGTGGATTTGTCACGACCCGAAGGGTACGGAATGTGACTGGCACTTAAGTTACGAAACGTCTCAAGGCGTACGTAAAATAAGTAAACCAAAGCCCAGAAATCAAAACCCGATTAAGAAATAGAATGAAGGAAAAACCAATTTGTTGAAAGCGATTTAATCCATTAAGTCACATAAAGCTTTTTAAAAGCAACATCTATTTTTCCAAAAATTTCGGCAGAGTCTCCTTTGTAAAAACAGGCCCCCAAACGGGTACAAAATAGAAGTATATATGAATAACATGAAATAAGGCATCCCCAAGTGGGAGCTAGCTCTTCGCCGAAGCGGACTCAAATCCCACGCAATATAAATCGGCAATGTGCAAAATAAGCATAAAAAGCACCAGTAATAACATCATGTCGGCTCAAGTGAGCTCGACCCCAAAATACATCATAAAGGATCACAAATCTCGCTGCCTCGTCTCTAGGTCAATATACATCAATACAATAACAGGTACAGAAAATACAGTAGATGGAGTACTCTAGATACACTGAATATACAAGGTGGAAACAAAATGATATCATAACCCACCTACGAGCAAAACCTCAAGTCCAGGCAAAAGGAGCAAAAGGGACAAAAGGAGCAAGTGCATCCACCGCCACTGTGCTGACAGAGCGGACCTGCAAAAAGGCTATAGCACAACGGGGGTGAGTTGCCAACTCGTGAGTAATAAATAACATCTATAGAGCCTATCGTAAGCATGCACGCAAGTGTCATAACATCAATAGTACTGGTATGGCATGATGTGCTAGCAGGTATGTATGCAACATGAATCAGTATACAACACTAGTCTGGTATGATGTGCTAGCAGGTATGTATGCATCATGAATCAACTCGTGATCTGAATATGTAGGTATAAGAAATCATTATTTTCTTCTTAGAAATCTCTTTTGAAATATCAGCATAACATCAATAGAATCAACAAAAATCCATGTCCAGCATCGACACCTCAATAACTATCTCAAATCTCATGTATCCATATCACGGTATCTCTGGCCTCGGCCGTCCGGCTGACCCATCTCAAGTATCAGTATCTCAACATCTCACGGCCACGGTCGGTATCCTCTGGATATCCGCCGTGCCAAAAATCACCGGTAGGTAGTCTGTCCCCTGCCAGGCTCATCGTCTACTACTCGAACTTCTTGCCCCAGGGTGTCTTACCGGCCCACCATGTACCCGAGACGATTCATCCAACTCCTCGAAACGGGTCTCGAAAACTAACAGAAAACTCATGGTGGACGACACATATATCACTAGAAAACCGCAACTTGCATATTTTGAAAAGGATAATAAGTTTATAAATTCTTGCGGTTTTCCCCCAAAGTCCAGAAATCTCATAAATCTCAAGAAAATCATCATAAGTGCGCATGTCAATGATAATGAATGCCTATAGTGTCAACAAGTCGAACTGCATTGTATAGCTAATAGACTAGGCATGAACAAATGATGTAATGAGGTACATGCATATGAATAACAATCCTACATGTTTATCCTTGGAAATTTAAATGCATTAGCACAGGTTTAAGCATCATATATGGTGAAATTGTTCTAGATTACAAGTTATCTAGTGTTGTGGCATAGCAATTACCAAGGCGTGTGTGTACGCATGAATAGTGCTCGTGCTGCATAAAAACCCTAGCAATGGTGCAGGTGTCCTAGGAAATGAGTTCGTACATGTATGTAAACATATAAGACCATGAATGTAGTAAGATGTTCAGGCAAGCATTATACTCATAAATACTATTACCACTAAAAGTCTTTTTAAATTATCCAATCTAACGGACGCCTTGCGCCATCCAAACGATTTTCCCCCGTAGATGTTATATCTACTCATCCGTGATCTCGCGCTAGGTGTATCCGACCACCTGCTTTCCTTTCTCCGCGGCGCTCGAAGTCCCCGCCTGCGAACCTAGAATTTTCACAAAGTAACACACGTAAGGCAAAAACCCTGCAAAAATGTGATATCACGATCAAGGAAAACTCGCGTTGGAAACTAAACGCGCGTGCACTCAATACGTCAAAACGTGCGTAACCTTACCAGAAACCACCCTGACTCGCTGTGTCGCGCAGTGCACTACAGACCCAACACACAAAACACACGTATCGCACGAGTTAAAAATTATCGAAAAAAGGTTTTAAGTTCCAGATTTTGACTCGAGTGAAAATATAAAAAGTTGCATATACCAAAAAACCTAATTATACAGCAGACTCCTACAGACCAAAACCCAACACCCACACCCACCTTCTGGCCACAATTTGCGGCAAGACAGAATAAATCTACGGCCTAAAGGGGGATAGGGGGCCCCGTGCTTCGTGTGTGTGTCCTAGCTTGGTCACTATGCTACAGTATCAGCAACTTTTTTCTGAAATACCCGAGTCAAGCGCAGATCACAGAATGGCTAAAAAGCCTAAACCAAACGCTAAGTTACACTAATTTGAAACAATATGGTAGTTTAGTGAAATCTGGGGCAAATCTTAGGTTAAATGGCCTTTAAAACACCTAATCAAGTTACACTAACCATAAAATTCATCACTTGGCCAAAACTCCACTTAAATCACCATAACTAGCACTAAAATCACATTAAACTCTCATTTTAGCTTAAATAACCATATTCTAGCAAGAAAGAAGTTAAGTTTAAGAAATTATACCTCACTTGACCCTAGGTGCAAGAAGAAGAAGAAGAAGGAGAAGGAGATGGGGGTGAGCTCTGCTGCGGCTGCTGCTGTTGCTGTTGTTGCTTGTTGTTGTTGTTGCTGTTGTTGATATGCTGATGCTGATGCTGATGCTTGCTGCTGTTGCCTGCTGCTGCTTCAGCTGCTGCTGTTGCTGAAGTTGTTGCTGTTGTTGCGGTGCTGCTGCTGCTGCTGATGATGATGATGATGATGATGATGCTACTGCTTGCTGCTGCCTGCTGCTGTTGCTGAAGTTGTTGTGTGTGTGAGTGAGAGGGAGAGAGATGTAAGAATGAGTGTGAGGGAAAAATAATTGTTTTTGAAAACAAAAGAAATGAGAGTCAACCCCCCTCTCTCTCTCCTCATAATGATTATCAAGCATGGCTCATGCCATCATGATCTCTCTCTCTCACCCAAGTCAACCCCTAACCCTAATTCATTTTAAAAAAACTAATACCCTTAATTAAAATCAAATTAACTTAATTAAATGGTTAGTCCACCATGGTTACTAAACATGGTTTAACCTCAAACTTTACCCTAGTTAACATGCACATGTGTGTGCGGTCCAAATTAAATTCTAATAAAATATTCATAAATCCAAATAAAATATTTGAAAACCATTTTGGTAAACTTTTTACTAAAAACCCCCCACATTAAAGAATAATTAGCCACTAATCACAATCTAAGGTGCTACAATCTTCCCCCCTAAAGAAAATCCGTCCCCAAATTTAAATATATAGCTACGCGTACCTTCAAAGAGATGAGGGAATTTCTCCGCATCTCTCCCTCGGCCTCCCAAGTGACCTCTTCAGCATTCGGGCTGTGCCAAAGAACCTTCACAGATGGCAAGACCTTTGATCGAAGTTTCTTCACCTGCCGATCCAATATCACTACTGGCTGCTCGGTGAACGAAAGATCGCGCTCAAGCTGAACGGTCTGATGCTGAATCATGTGAGAAGGGTCATGAAGATATCTGCGTAGTATCGACACGTGAAATACGGGGTGAACATCCGGAAAACTGGGTGGAAGAGCCAAACGATACGCAACCGTGCCGACACGCTCGAGGATCTCGAAGGGACCCACAAATCTGGGACTAAGCTTTTCTTTTCGCCCAAATCTCATCACACCCTTCATCGGAGAGACCCTCAAAAAAACGTGATCGCCAACTGCGAACTCTAGTCTGCGACGGCGCCTGTCTGCATACGATTTCTGCCTGCTCTGAGCTGCTCTCATCCGATCTCGAATCAACAGTACTTTCTCGGTCGTCTCCTGCACGATCTGCGGCCCCAAAATACTGCTCTCGCTAAGCTCAGTCCAATAGACGGGTGATCTACATCTCTTCCCATACAAGGCCTCGAAAGGTGCCATCTGAATAGTATCCTGGAAGCTGTTGTTGTAGGAGAACTCCACTAAGGGTAAATGATGACCCCAGCTACCACCGAAGTCTAATACGCACGCTCGGAGCATGTCCTCGAGAGTCTGAATAGTCCGCTCTGACTGGCCGTCGGTCTGCGGATGAAATGTTGTGCTGAAACACAAACGGGTGCCCAACGCCTCCTGAAGTCTCTGCCATAGTCGGCTGGTAAACTGGGTGCCTTGGTCTGACACGATACAAGTCGGGATGCCATGTAACCGTACGATCTCGTCGATGTAAATCTGGGCATACTGAGCAAAACTGAAAGTGGTCTTCACTGGCAGGAAGTGAGCCGCTTTCGTCAATCTATCCACGATCACCAAAATGGATTCGTACCCTCGACTCATCCTGGGTAGACCTACCACGAAGTCCATAGAAATCTGCTCCCATTTCCACTCCGGAATGGGCAAAGGCTGCAACTCTCCTGCTGGCCTCTGGTGCTCGGCCTTGACTTGCTGACAAGTTAGGCATCTCGACACGAAGTCTGTGACGTCCCTCTTCATTCCGTCCCACCAATAAACATCTCTCAGATCGCGGTACATCTTGGTAGAACCCGGATGAACGCTATATATCGATCTATGTGCCTCCTCAAGAATCTCATGCCGCAGTCCCTCAGAATCTGGTACGCACAATCGAGTCCCAAATCGCAGTACTCCCTGACCATCGATCACGAACTCGGAATCTCTGCCCTGCCTAATCTTCCCCATGATCTCTGAAAGACGGTCATCACTGGGCTGTGCGTCACGAATACGGTCAAGCAACTGCTGACGCGCATGAATATGCGCAAGCTGTCCCCCTGTCGGAGTGAACTCGAACTCAACTCGGCTGTCTCATAAAATCTGTCAATCTGCTGACGACTGCCTCTGTATGGCGCTCAAACAAGATAAACTACCTCCGGGCCTCCTACTCAAAGCATCTGCCATCGCGTTCGCCTTGCCCGGATGGTAAAGAATCTCGCAATCATAGTCTTTCACTAGTTCCATCCAACGGCGCTGTCTCAGATTCAGGTCTCGCTCCTGAAATATGTACTTCAAGCTCTTGTGGTCCGTAAATATCCGGCACGACTCTCCGTATAGGTAATGTCTCCAGATCTTGAGTGCAAACACCACTGCGGCCATCTCTAAATCGTGCGTAGGATAGTTCTGTTCATGCGTCTTCAGCTGCCGAGAAGCATACGCAATAACTCTGTCATGCTGCATCAACACGTAACCTAGTCCCACTCGAGAAGCATCGCAATAAACCACGAATCCACCCGATCCCGAAGGCAATGACAACACCGGTGCAGTAGTCAGACGAGTCTTCAACTGCTGGAAGCTATGCTCTCACGCCTCGGTCCAATCAAAAGGAACTCCCTTCCGGGTCAATCCGGTCAACGGTGTAGCGATACGGGAGAAGTCCTAAACAAATCGTCGGTAGTAGCCAGCCAGGCCTAGGAAACTGCAGATCTCCGTAACTGATGTCGGTCTGGGCCAATGCTGAATGGCCTCGATCTTCTTCAGGTCCACACATATGCCATCTCTCATAATCACGTGACCCAAGAAATCAACGCTGTCAAGCCAAAATGCGCACTTGGAGAATTTCGCGAACAGCTGGTGCTCCCTCAAAGTCTGCAACGTGATCCGCAAGTGCTGCTCGTGCTCCTCTCGGCTCCGAGAATACACCAAAATATCGTCAATAAACACGATGATGAACAGATCTAGATACGGCCTGAAAATGCGGTTCATCAAATCCATCAACGCGGCTGATGCATTGGTGAGTCCGAACGACATCACCAAAAACTCATAGTGTCTATAACGCGTGTGAAAAGCCGTCCTCGGAATATCCTCCTGCTGCACCCGCAACTGATGGTAACCCGATCACAAGTCAATCCTCGAAAAGTATCCCGCACCCTGAAGCTGGTCGAACAAATCATCGATACGCGGTAAGGGATATCTGTTCCGCACCGTAACCCTGTTCAGCTGGCGGTAATCAATGCATTAGCGCAAACTGCCGTCTTTCTTCTTGACGAACAGGACAGGAGCACCCCACAGAGAAACACTAGGTCGAATAAGCTCTTTATCCAACAAATCCTGCAACTGATCCTTCAGCTCTCTAAGCTCCGCCGGAGCCATCCGATAAGGCGGTATGGAAATAGGCCCCGAGCCGGGAATCAAGTCAATGCAGAACTCAATATCGCGCTCAGGCGGTAGCCCAGGCAGCTCGTCAGGGAAAACATCAGGGAACTCTCTAACAATCGGGACCTGGTCCAAAGGAAGCTCTGCAACTCGAGTATCACAAACAGATGCTAAGAACCCCTGACATCCCTTCCGCAAGAGCTGACCGACGCGAAAAGACGAAATCAAGCTGGGAAGGGTGACACTGCGGTCTCCCTGAATAACAAGGACTGGCTCTCTCGGAAAGCTGAATCTGACTACTTTCTCACGGCAGTCCACAGATGCATAACAAGTGGCTATCCAGTCCATGCCCAGAAGCACATCAAAGTCCAACATATCGAGGAGAATCAAATCAACCGATGAATCCCTCTCCCCGATACGAACGGAACACAATCGAAACACAAAACGAGCAACAAACGACTCGCCTACCGGAGTAATAACCACAAGCGGCTGATCTAACGACGACGACTCACGGCCCAACCTCAGTGCAAAGTGTGTAGATACCTACGAATGTATGGAACTTGGGTCGAATAATACTCGTGCGTCGAAAGAACATACTGGCAAGGTACCTGTCGCAACGGCATTGGATGCATGCGCATCCTGCGGTGTCAAAGTGAAAACTCGGGCCTGTCCCCCACCAATAGCTGGCTGACCTCTGCCTCGGCCTCTGCCTCCTTGTCCTCTCTAAACAGGACCGCCGCGTCCACGGCCTCTGGGTGCATCTAACTGACGTGGAGCATCGCCGGGGGTAGGAAGTAGAGCTTTCTGAGGAGGTGATGAAGGTGGTAAAGTCACGTGTGGAACTGTCGCCGCCCCCTGTCGTCTCACCGGACAGTCTCGGATACGATGGTGTGGGCTTCCGCACCCAAAACATCCTGGCGACGCTTGTTGTCCCTGCAGATAAGAACCAAATAGCTGACCCCGTCCAACTACTCTGCCGCCATCTCTCGGGAAGAATCTGGCACGATGCCTCTGGGCTGGCACATCGGTACGAATCCTCTTCGGCCCGGAAATGGACGAAGTCTCTGAAATGCGCGTCTCCAAACGTAAGGCCGTGTCCATAACAGCTGCATAAGTGTCGAAGTGCTGGGCGCCGATGGCAAGAAATAACTGGGTGTCAAGTCCCTGCACGAACCTCTTTACTCTCTTTTCTTCAGTATCAACCAAATACGGAGCATATCTGGACAACTACATGAACTGGACATCATACTCGGACACTGTTATCCCTGGAGTCTTGTGCAAGGCCTTAAAACTACGAGCTCTAGCATCACGAACGCTCTCGAGATGGAAACGGGCTAGAAATACTGCTGTGAACTCGGCCTAAGTCATAGGAGGTAGACCTGCAGCTCAACTTCTCTCGACCGACTCACACCATGTCTGAGCAAGGCCCTCTAGACGGAAACTCGTAAGCTCCACCCATCTGTCGTCGGAACATCTGAGCGAATGGCAAATCCTGGCTAATCTGTCAAGGAATGTCTGCGGATCCTCCGCTGCATCGTGCCGGTGAAGACCGGAGGTCTCAGCCTCATGAACTCCTGTAGTGATACTGGAATAACCACTGTAGTAGTAGGAGAAACTGTCTGGGCAGCAGGTACAATCATAGTCTGTGATGTGGTAGGTACGTCCTCCGATCACGGTGCACGACTGACCTCTACTAAGAATCCCACCATCTGTCGTAACTCCTGCATACCTCCTATCATCTGTCGTAACTCCTCCATACCCGACTCTAGCCTATCCATGCGGCCTGGGGAAGGCGGATCAGTCTGTCCCTGAGGCGTAGGTACGCCACCCTGCTCGTTCCTCGTCTCGGACGAGCCTGCTCGGATCTCATCTCGGGAGGCAGCCCTCTGCGCTCTCGTAGCCTTCGGCGGCATAGTGGCTGGTACAGGAAACAGGATAATAAGAACAGTGCAATAGAATCATAGGATACACGGAATTGAAGAAGGAATTTCAAGCAAGTATATCCTAAAGTCACTTAGGCGGAGTACCGTATCACAAATATGCCGCGGACATACACACGCTACGTTACCCTGCTTAAGTCACTTACTCCATCTACCAAGGGTCATCCTACACTCAGAAAGGTAAAACCTATTGCTCTGATACGAACTTTGTCACGACCCGAAGGGTACGGAACACGACTGACACTTAAGTTACGAAACGTCACAAAGCGTACGTAAAATAAGTAAGCCAAAGCCCAGTGTAACAACCCTAATTTTCCTATACAAATTTTTTCAAATATTTTTTTCAAAATCCATAAAGGGGTTTAGCCTGAGCACAAGATATAAGTAATTATTTTGCTTTTTAATTTCAAGTTACAAGAATGTAACAACTCCATTTTTAGTATACAAAATTTTCTTTAAAATTAATGTATACTTGGGGTATTTACATTTTCTGTG
The DNA here is from genome assembly GCA_030015575.1 of Agapanthus africanus. Classification (NCBI taxonomy): domain Eukaryota; kingdom Viridiplantae; phylum Streptophyta; class Magnoliopsida; order Asparagales; family Amaryllidaceae; genus Agapanthus; species Agapanthus africanus. The sequence continues at coordinate 884,336,659 of JASDDO010000019.1, read as the reverse complement.
ACTACTTTAAGTAATTAAATAGCTCCATAATTACAAGAAGGAGCTTGTAGCTCATTGGTAATACCTTGCACTGCTGAACCAAGGCACCAGAGTTCAAATCCCATACCCCACATTATTTTTAATATTGATTTTTTTTAAAACCTTTAGAATACCAAGGGTTTACACATGCATATCTCACAAAACCCCACTATACCCAAAAATGTAACATTGCCAGGGGTTAGATGAACCGTCGGGGGGGATCCCGGCCGCCTGACTAGACCGGGAATCGGCCAAATCGGCCTTGACTCGGTCTGACTCGGTCCTCAGACCAAGACACGGCCGAGTCACGGCCGAGTCGGCCGATTCCGGTGACAACCCCAACATGAAAGTTGTGTCTTTTCATATTCCCTATGTACCTGCAAAATTTCAGCCTCAGACCATTTCCAGAGCTCTTTGAAAACTCCAATTACTCCACTTTTAATACATTTTAATACATTTTATCACATTTTTCATTTTAACCTTTCACCTATCCTAACCCTAGCCTAACCCTATAAATACACCCCCTACCCTCTACCCTTTCACCCCAAAATTCTGAGCCCACTCTCTCAAAATTCCAAGAAAACTTGTGTACTTTGAAAACAAGCTCGAGGCAGAGCTCTGACGAAATTCCCGGTGGAACTTCCGGCAACCGTTTTAGGAACTACCAGCGACGACGCAATACATCGGCGATACTCTAGTTCCCTTTCACCCTCTAGTAAAATCTAAAACCCGTAAGTCCCTCTTCTTTCCCTCTTTTTTATTCAAAAAAAAAAAAGAAATTACAAAACCCGACGGAATCGGAACAAATCCGATTTCCGATTCGGTTTTCTATAAAGTTCCACTTCTCACTAATACAATCATTCTTAAACTTCTTCATGTTGATTATTAAACACTAATTAAACAATTTGAACAAGTTTTATCACATGAAATGATACCGTTCTCAAATTATCGTATTTTTCACTTAAATACCACATTGATTCAATCCTTCATTTAACCCATCAAACTTGCTATACATTTAAAGTAGATCACGAGGTAATGACCTACCTCCACACACACTTACATACAACCTAACACGATACCATTGAAACCTTAGAATACGAGAAAACAAGCATTTACATTTAAATACCATACACTTAATAAAACTATTTCTAAAAGAGTTAGAGTTGATACACTTTTAAATAAATACATCTTATTATGAAAATACGATAAACTGTGGACATCGGTCGTTTATCTAAACCTGACTTTATGGTGTCTAGGCTAGGCAAGTGAGAAAGGTAACTTTAAAAGGCCCGTCTCATGGTGATTCGTGAGCGGATCTCTCATTTCCTCACTTGTACTTACCTGGCCACAATTGGCAGTGAAAAGGCGATTTGAGGCATCTCACAACTTGTCGTTTAGACCATTTAGAAATAGTCTAGTTGACTTAGGAGACCCTAGAACACAGAATACGGAAAATTGATATTTTTAAAAATAAATACCATTTACTTTATAAAACCGTTTTCTAAAGGATTTAGTATTTTACAGTCTTTGCAAAGCGCCGCTACAACCCATTTTGGGGAACCCGTTCGGGATGGTGCGGTTTATCGCACATCCTCGGGCTTAGTAGTGCGAGATTCAGACCTCCGCAAGGAGCATTCGGTCTCGAAAGATTTAAAATACGACATCTTAAGAAAATGAGATTTTTAGAATATAAAATATTTATTAAAATTATTTTTGTATAAATATATGTATATTTATCATTAAATATCTATTTTGTTATGATATAAATATTCCACTTGTTTTCTAAAAATCACAAGAACAAATTTTACACTAAAATATCATGAATTCCAAATAAATCAATATTATAAATAAATACCTCTAATTATGAATCTAGGATATTTTCACTAGAAATATCACAATATAAAATCCACATTCATTATAACTCTAAAAACGAATAATAAATACTTGAGGTGCATTTTTAAAAGTATACAAAAGTATTTTTACATAAAACCCCCTCAAGTTTTATAAATTACCCTAAGGACCCTAGCAATTATAGGTTTAAGAAATAATCAAGACTTGATTTACCTTTCTAATTATCTTACTCGGGTTTGAGTCAGATTATATCTGACTTGAATATGATTCAAGTACAAACTACAATCTACAATATTCCAATTCAATATGAACACATGAATTCATGAATCCAATTATCAATCTATACAACTTGACTGAACCGAACCATGGATATACATTCCATTTACATGGTTCTCCAGTTATTCCATTTACATGATTCTATAGTTACATCCGTTTACTGATATCATTGTTTCGGTCAGTCTTTCAATTATACATTCAATACAATTTACAGTACAAAACAATACAAATAAAACACTACGGGGTTTAAGGGGTAGATTGGTACGGAAGGTGTTAAAGGTGGCATAAGACGGTAAGATTAAAACACCTAACATGAATCCAATTGCCGTTGTTCCGGCTTGTATAACGGAGCCTTGTACTTCCATTTGCCCCGGTCTCTAGCATACTGAGACCCCTCTCGTATACACTGGCATTCTTCTGTACCAAGCTACAAACAACAGCGTTAATACAACATTACAATAATATAATACAACATTAAAAGCTACTCTCTCTCTCTCTCTTTCTTCTTTTCTGCTTCTCCCTTATCTTTGGGACTTACCGAGCGATCTGTTCGCTGACGACATTCTATTTCTTTCTTCTTTGAATGTCGTCAGGTGGTTTGGCCCCGACAGAGATCGAGCCATCTGCAGAAGACTTGGATCAGCTTGCTGAAAAACCAGAGCTCTAGTTTCATTGTACATTTTCCATTCAGTACTTTTCATTTCCTGTCATGCCATTGTTTAGGCATCATTTTTATTTCAGTTGTATTTCCTTTTCATGCATTGTACAAAAGAATGTTAATAAATAAAAGTTGTTGTTTTTATTATACATTGCCTCTTGTGTATTTTCTTTTATATTGCTTAGTTACGCTTAGCGTATTTGCTTCTGAGTAAATACGTAGCGGGCCAGTCGTGTCCCCTTCGCCGTAGAATGGGAAGCGGGGCGTGACAGGTTTTGTTGGCGGCCCATGCAGGTTAGAGCTATATAGAACCATACTATGCAGTTCTGTTCTGCGTGAACAACCTAAGCAATATAACACAAGAACCAGCAACTAAAACATTCTTTACAATCATGTTCCTTGAATCTTATCATTTCATATTCTTTGAATCATATACTTTGATTCTGTCCTAACCCAATATTCCCTCACCTCTTTTACAATCTTACCGAAACCTTCGCATTCTTTCATTCCTTCACATATTTTTCACATTTTTAAAACCCTTGCACCACCTTTTTATACACTATCTATACTCCAGTCACCAAACTTTTCTTGAATCTGTTACACTTCAATTTTACAAATTTCGAGGACGAAATTTTTATAAGGAGGGTAGAATGTAACAACCCTAATTTTCCTATACAAATTTTTTCAAATATATTTTCAAAATCTATAAAGGGGTATTTTAGCCTGAACACAAGATATAAGTAATTATTTTGCTTTTTAATTTCAAGTTACAAGAATGTAACAACTCCATTTTTAGTATACAAAATTTGCTTTAAAATTAATGTATACTTAAGGTATTTACATTTTCTGTGACTACTTTAAGTAATTAAATAGCTCCATAATTACAAGAAGGAGCTTGTAGCTCATTGGTAATACCTTGCACTGTAGAACCAAGCCATCAGAGTTCAAATCCCATACCCCATATTATTTTTAATATTGATTTTTTTTAAAACCTTTAGAATACCAAGGGTTTACACGTGAATATCTCACAAAAACCCCCACTACACCCAAAAATGTAACATTGCCAGGGGTTAGATGAACCGTCGGGGGGGATCCCGGCCGCCTGACTCGGCCGGGAATCGGTCTTGACTCAGTCTGACTCGGTCCTCAGACCGAGTCACGGCCGAGTCGGTCGATTCCGGCGACGACTCCAACATGAAAATTGTGTCTTTTCATATTCCCTATGCACCTGCAAAATTTCAGCCTCAGACCATTTCCAGAGCTCTTTAAAAACCCCAATTACTCCACTTTTAATACATTTTATCACATTTTTCATTTTAACCTTTCACCTACCCTAACCCTAGCTTAACCCTATAAATACACCCCCTACCCTCTACCTCCCACCCCAAAATTCTGAGCCCACTCTTTTAAAATTCCAAGAAAACTTGTATACTTTGAAAACAAGCTCGAGGCGAAGCACTGACGAAATTCCCGGCGGAACTTCCGGCAACCGTTTTAGGAACTACCGGTGACGACGCAATACATCGTCGATCCCTCTATTTCCCTTTCACTCTCTAGTGAAATCTAAAACCCGTAAGTCTCTCTTCTTTTCCTCTTTTCTATTCAAAAAAAAAATACGAAATTACAAAACCCGACGAAATCGGAACAAATCCGTTTTCAGATTCGGTTTTCTATAAAATTCCACTTCTCACTAATACAATCATTCTTAAACTTCTTCATGTTGATTATTAAACACTAATTAAATAATTTGAACAAGTTTTATCACATGAAATGATAGCGTTCTCAAATTATCGTATTTTTCGCTTAAATACCACATTGTTTCAATCCTTCATTTAACCCATCAAACTTGCTATACATTTAAAGTAGATCACGAGGTAATGACCTACCTCCACACACACTTACATACAACCTAACATGATACCATTGAAACCTTAGAATACGAGAAAACAAGCATTTACATTTAAATACCATACACTTAATAAAACTATTTCTAAAAGAGTTAGAGTTGATACACTTTTAAATAAATACATCTTATTATGAAAATACGATAAACTGTGGACATCGGTCGTTTATCTAAACCTGACTTTGTGGTGTCTAGGCTAGGCAAGTGAGAAAGGTAACTTTAAAAGGCCCGTCTCATGGTGATTCGTGAGCGGATCCCTCATTTCCTCATTTGTACTTACCTGGCCACAATTGGCGGTGAATAGACGATTTGAGGCATCTCACAACTTGTCGTTTAGACCATTTAGAAATAGTCTAGTTGACTTAGGAGACCCTAGAACACAGAATACGGAAAATTGATATTTTTACAAATAAATACCATTTACTTTATAAAACCGTTTTCTAAAGGATTTAGTATTTTACAGTCTTTGCAAAGCGCCGCTACAACCCATTTTGGGGAACCCGTTCGGGATGGTGCGGTTTATCGCACATCCTCGGGCTCAGTAGTGCGAGATTCAGACCTCCGCAAGGAGCATTCGGTCTCGAAAGATTTAAAATACGACATCTTAAGAAAATGAGATTTTTAGAATATAAAATATTTATTAAAATTATTTTTGTATAAATATATGTATATTTATCATTAAATATCTATTTTGTTATGATATAAATATTCCACTTGTTTTCTAAAAATCACAAGAACAAATTTTACACTAAAATATCATGAATTCCAAATAAATCAATATTATAAATAAATACCTCTAATTATGAATCTAGGATATTTTCACTAGAAATATCACAATATAAAATCCACATTCATTATAACTCTAAAGACGAATAATAAATATTTGAAGTGTATTTTTAAAAGTATACAAAAGTATTTTTATATAAAACCCCCTCAAGTTTTATAAATTACCCTAAGGACCCTAGCAATTATAGGTTTAAGAAATAATCAAGACTTGATTTACCTTTCTAATTATCTGACTCGGGTTTGAGTCAGATTATATCTGACTTGAATATGATTCAAGTACAAACTACAATCTACAATATTCCAATTCAATATGAACACATGAATTCATGAATCCAATTATCAATCTATACAACTTGACTGAACCGAACCATGGATATACATTTCATTTACATGGTTCTCCAGTTATTCCATTTACATGATTCTACGGTTACATCCGTTTACTGATATCATTGTTTCGGTCAGTCTTTCAATTATACATTCAATACAATTTACAGTACAAAACAATACAAATAAAACACTAAGGGGTTTAAGGGGTAGATTGGTACGGAAGGTGTTAAAAGTGGCACGAGACGGTAAGATTAAGACACCTAACACAAATCCAATTGCCGTTGTTCCGGGTTGTAGAACGGAGCCTTGTACTTCCATTTGCCCTGGTCTCTAGCATACTGAGACCCCTCTCGCATACACTGGCATTCTTCTGTACCAAGCTACAAACAACAGCGTTAATACAACATTACAACAATATAATACAACATTAAAAGCTACTCTCTCTCTTTCTTCTTTTCTAGTTCGCCCTTATCTTTGGGACTTACCGAGCGATCTGTTCGCTGACGACATTCTATTTCTTTCTTTTTTGAATGTCGTCAGGTGGTTTGGACCCGACAGAGATCGAGCCATCTGCAGAAGACTTGGATCAGCTTGCTGAAGAACCAAAGCTCTAGTTTTATTGTACATTTTCCATTCAGTACTTTTCATTTCCTGTCATGCCATTGTTTAGGCATCATTTTTATTTCAGTTGTATTTCCTTTTCATGCATTGTACAAAAGAATGTTAATAAATAAAAGTTGTTGTTTTTATTATACATTGCCTCTTGTGTGTTTTCTTTTATATTGCTTAGTTACGCTTAGCGTATTTGCTTCTGAGTAAATACGTAGCGGGCCAGTCGCGTCCCCTTCGCCGTAGAATGGGAAGCGGGTCGTGACACCCAGAAATCAAAACCCGATTAAGAAATAGAGTGAAGGAAAAACCAATTTATTGAAAACGATTTAGTCCATTAAGTCACATCAAGCTTTTTAAAAGCAATATCCATTTTTCCAAAAATTTCGGCAGAGTCTCCTTTGTAAAAACAGGCCCCCAAACGGGTATAGGAGTATATATGAATAACATGAAATAAGGCATCCCCAAGCGGGAGCTAGCTCTTCGCCGAAGCGGACTCAAATCCCACGCAATATAAATCAGCAATGTGCAAAATAAGCATAAAAAGCACCAGTAATAACATCATGTCGGCTCAAGTGAGCTCGACCCCTAAATACATCATAAAGGATCACAAATCTCGCTGCCTCGTCTCTACGTCAATATACATCAATATAATAACAGGTACAGAAAATACAGTAGATGTAGTACTCTGGATACAATGAATATACAAGGTGGAAACAAAATGATATCATAACCCACCTACGAGCAAAACCTCAAGTCCAGGCAAAAGGAGCAAAATGGACAAAAGGAGCAAGTGCGTCCGCCGCTACTGTGCTGACGGAGCGGACCTGCAAAAAGGCTGTGGCACAACGGGGTGAGTTGCTAACTCGTGAGTAATAAATAACATCTATAGAGGCTATCGTAAGCATGCACGCAAGTGTCATAACATCAACAGTACTGGTATGGCATGATGTGCTAGCAGGTATGTATGCAACATGAATCAATATACAACACTAGTCTGGTATGATGTGCTAGCAGATATGTATGCATCATAAATCAACTCGTGATCTGAATATGAAGGTATAAGAAATCATTATTTTCTTCATAGACATCTCTTTTGAAATATCAGCATAACATCAATAGAATCAACAAAAATCCGTGTCCAGCATCGACACCTCAATAACTATCTCAAATCTCATGTATCCATATCACAGTATCTCTAGCCTCAGCCGTCCGGCTGACCCATCTCAAGTATCAGTATCTCAACATCTCACGGCCACGGTCGGTATCCTCTGGATATCCGCCGTGCCAAAAATCACCGGTAGGTAGTCTGTCCCCTGCCAGGCTCATCGTCTACTACTCGAACTTCTTGCCCCGGGGTACCTTACCGGGCCCACCATGTACCCGAGACGGTTCATCCAGCTCCTCGAAACGGGTCTCGAAAACTAACAGAAAATCATGGTGGACGACACATACATCACTAGAAAACCGCAACTTGCATATTTTGAAACGGGCTAATAAGTTTATAAATTCTTGCGGTTTTCCCCCAAAGTCCAGAAATCTCAAGAAAATCATCATAAGTGCGCATGTCAATGATAATGAATGCCTATAGTGTTAACAAGTCGAACTGCAATGTATAACTAATAGACTAGGCATGAACAAATGATGTAATGAGGTACATGCATATGTATAACAATCTTACATGTTTATCCTTGGAATTTAAATGCATTAGCACAGGTTTAAGCATCATATATGGTGAAATTGTTCTAGATTACAAGTTATCTAGTGTTGTGGCATAGCAATTACCGAGGCGTGTGTGTACGCATGAATAGTGCTCGTACTACATAAAAACCCTGGAAATGGCGCA